>OY982976.1:15445827-18278327 GCA_963890685.1 Plagodis pulveraria | reverse complement strand
ACCTAACCTAACCTAACCTAACCTAACCTAACCTAACCTAACCTAACCTAACCTAACCTAACCTAACCTAACCTAACCTAACCTAACCTAACCTAACCTAACCTAACCTAACCTAACCTAACCTAACCTAACCTAACCTAACCTAACCTAACCTAACCTAACCTAACCTAACCTAACCTAACCTAACCTAACCTAACCTAACCTAACCTAACCTAACCTAACCTAACCTAACCTAACCTAACCTAACCTAACCTAACCTAACCTAACCTAACCTAACCTAACCTAACCTAACCTAACCTAACCTAACCTAACCTAACCTAACCTAACCTAACCTAACCTAACCTAACCTAACCTAACCTAACCTAACCTAACCTAACCTAACCTAACCTAACCTAACCTAACCTAACCTAACCTAACCTAACCTAACCTAACCTAACCTAACCTAACCTAACCTAACCTAACCTAACCTAACCTAACCTAACCTAACCTAACCTAACCTAACCTAACCTAACCTAACCTAACCTAACCTAACCTAACCTAACCTAACCTAACCTAACCTAACCTAACCTAACCTAACCTAACCTAACCGCCATCATCGTCTTCGGCAACAATGTGGAGGTTGTACACGATCCCCAATTGGTGACGGAGACGGAGGCAGCTGTTCTTATATTGGCAGGCCGCCTGAAGTTAGGGGTGGTATCCATCTACCTTGAGGGCAAAGACGACATCGAGCCATACTTGGATCGCATAACAGTAGCATGCGGGAAATTACCGACCGATAACATCCTGGTCGGTGGAGACGCAAACGCATGGAGTCATTGGTGGGGCAGTAAAACGGAAAACGCCAGAGGAGAATCCTACAACACCTTCCTTAACGAGATGGAACTGCAGATTCTCAATACAGGAGACATTCCTACTTTTGAAGAAGACAGGGCAGGGAAACTCTACACGAGCTGTGTAGACGTTACCGCCTGTAGTTTGTCGCTGCTAGGAAGGGTCGAAAACTGGAAGGTGAATCGAGGTATAACCACATCAGACCACAACGCCATCACCTTCGACGTACGTCTGGAAGGGCGCCTTCAAGCGCTCAAGCCGATCACTACGCGAAGGTATAACACCAAAAAGGCAAAGTGGAATGACTTCGATTCGCTCTTCAGGACACTCCTAGCAGAACAAAATATAACACCACTCAAAGTAGCGAATGTAACATCCAAAGAGAATCTGGAAGCCATCATCGAAGCCTACATGGAAACCATCCACAAGACCTGCGATGTGTTAATTCCTAAAGTAGGCACATGGGAAGGTAACCCACTACCTCCGTGGTGGAATAAGGATCTCCAAAACTTACAAAAAGACGTCATCCGTAAGAAAAGGCGAATCCGGAATGCTGCTCCATCAAGGCTAAATGCGGTTCTCCAGGATTATCAAGACGCGCGAGCAGCCTACGCCGAAAGAGCAAGTGAAGCCGAAACTAAGAGTTGGAAGGAGTTCTGCACTACCCAAGAGAAGGAGAGTATGTGGGACGGAATATACAGAGTAATCAGAAGGACGTCCAGGAAGCAGGAGGACATGCTGTTGAGGGGAGTAGATGGCCAGACATTGACCCCCGCCCAGTCGGCTGACCTTCTTGCGGAAACTTTCTATCCTGATGACTCTGCATCTACAGATAACCCGTACCACATGCATATCCGAAGACTGACACAAGACAAGCCACCTGAGGAGATCGAAGGCTTATCAGAGAATGACCCACCGTTCAAATGGCCTGAAGTGGAAATGGTGCTCCGAGCACTAAATCCAAAGAAGGCCCCAGGACCGGATGGGTTGACCTCTGACATCTGCACGAAAGCCATCCAAAGTGAAAGGGAGGTGTTTATGGCGATAGCTAATAAATGCTTGTCGCTGGCGCACTTCCCTAAACGATGGAAAATAGCACACGTAGTGATCCTCAGGAAACCGGGAAAAGAGGACTACACCCATCCAAAGTCCTACCGCCCGATCGGCTTGTTGTCAGTTATGGGTAAGATCGTTGAAAAACTCGTCATATGCAGACTCCAATGGCACATCTTACCAACTCTCAGTTCCAAACAATACGGCTTCATGCCACAGCGCGGAACCGAGGATGCCCTGTATGACCTAGTGAGACATATACGCTCTGAGATGAGCATGAAGAAGATCGTCATCATTGTCTCACTGGACATAGAGGGAGCATTCGATAACGCGTGGTGGCCGGCTCTAAAACACCAGTTGATAACCCGAAAGTGTCCAAAGAACCTTTACGCAATAGTTAACTCATACCTCAGTGACCGGAAGATCGTGGTCAACTATGCCAGAACAACAAGCGAGAGATGTACCACGAAGGGATGTGTCCAAGGTTCCATCGGTGGACCGACCTTCTGGAACATCATTCTGGATCCGCTGTTGCAGCAATTGTCTGGCGAGGGAGTTTATTGCCAAGCGTTCGCGGACGACGCGGTTATTGTATTTTCCGGACACTCGGTCAGCGCCATGGAGGACTCAGCAAATGCAGTGCTCGACAAGGTGGTTGAATGGGGAGGAAATAATAAGTTAAACTTCGCAGCACACAAAACCAACGTGATGCTGCTAACGAAGAAACTTAATTATGATCCCCCAAACATCTACATGTCGGGTTGCAAGCTGAACCTAGTAGATGAGATCAAACTACTAGGCCTCATAATCGACCGAAAATTGAATTTCCTTCCACACATCAACGCAACTTGCAGGAAGGTAACCGGAATCTACAAGCAACTGGCATGTGCAGCAAAGGTCACATGGGGCTTAAACACCGAGATAATCAGAACCATCTACGTAGCAGTCGTTGAGCCGATCGTGATGTACGCCTCTTGTGCATGGTACCAGGCGACGGAGCTTCAGATGATCAGAGATCGTCTGAATGCACTTCAAAGGGGCTTTGCACAAAAGATCTGTAAGGCGTACCGCACGGTCTCGCTCACTTCTGCACTAGCACTATCGGGAACTCTGCCTTTGGATCTGAGAATCCAGGAAGCCGCAAGTCTATACATGGCAAAAAAAGGCCTGTCTCTAGACTACATACCACCTGGAAGGAATTTGGAGCGGAGGGTGTGCTACCAAGATCAACCACACCCCTCCACATTTGAGGTAACTCATTATACGCTCCTGGAGGACACGAATTCGGAAACCTTAGACTCCCACCAAATTGCCGGTCCACACATCTACACGGACGGCAGTAAAATTGAGGGAAAAGTTGGCGCAGCCCTCACATGGTGGGAGGAAGGAAAGGAATTGTGTTTCTCCACCTTCAGTCTAGACTCCTCCTGCACTGTATTTCAATCTGAGCTCTATGCACTCTTCAGGGCGGTGCAGTCAGCCAAATCCAGCGGGAAAAAAGTGGTCAACATCTTGAGCGACTCAAGATCCTCGCTCGACCTGCTGGAAAATCCCAGGCTGACACACCCCCTCACGCAACAAATTAAAGAGTGCATACGAGAGCTAAGTGCGGAAGGAAGACAGGTGCGGCTTTTCTGGTTAAGAGCGCATGTAGGGACCGCTGGGAACGAGCGAGCCGATGAGCTGGCAAAGTCCGCGGCCTTACAGGCAAAACCAGATCCAGACTACGCAGAAGTTCCGCTGTCCTACGTCAAGAGAAAGATCAGGGAAGAGACAGTCCAAAAATGGCAAGACAGATACATCTCTTCCAGCACAGGCGGTGTCACTAAATGGTTCCTACCGGATGTCAATAAAGCATATCGAATGGTACGAGCCATAAAGCTGACACCGTTACAAGTGCAACTCTTGACGGGACATGGAGGTATTGCCGAATACCTCCATCGGTTCAGATTATTGGAAAGCCCAGGCTGCGATTGCGATCCCAACATCAATGAATCAGTTTGGCACATAGTCCTAGAATGCCCACGCTTCCTTGCTCTCAGACAAGATCTGGAAATACAGATAAACACCAGGCTTACCAGAGAAAATCTGCGTACTATTTTGGCCAATTCTGAGAGCAGGAAGTATTTCCTGGACTATGGTGAAAAAATATTCAAAGTAGCGGTAAGGCGACACAGCAACAAAACACCATCCCATCCCATAATTGTCCCATTACAACCAGTACCCACACAAACCGCAGGCGCCACAATCCCGGGTCCTGACATCAGGCAGACCTCTCATAGTAGAACTGGGTTAAACCAGATTCTGGAATGTGGAGAGAGAGGCGAGCCTGGGATAAGGATAAGGGGGGTGGCGCTCTTCATGGACAACAACAACGAACGACTCGGCATAAGCTATTGCAACGCGCAAGCAAAAAACCGCGTTGCAATATCACCCGGACTGGCATCTCTAATTAATGGAAGCACTACAAAGACCACCATAAAGCGGAAGAAATACAACGAGCTTCCAGAGACGAGGATAGCCGGCTGCCGGTGTCGGCTGGTGCGATCGCACAACAAAACGGTCATACTAGTCGACTGGGGCAGTCGGACGCCCTTTTCTCTGGCCAATGTAGTGCTCTCCAAGCTCGGCGAGGCAGATGAAGGCGCTGATTTAACATCAAGGATCATCAGCGTAGACGCGATGGTAATCGAGTATTCGAGAGGCGAAGTTGCGGATCACATTGGGTGCATAAAAGCCTCAGAGCGCCACAACATAGTGGCGTACGAGGATCGAGGGGAAGACCTAAGCTACCTCAAAGCACCCTCTGTGCCCGCAACAACAAACATCTTAAGCCTCCAATCGTGCTCGATTACCCAGACAGGGTCCCAGCGCCTTCAAGAAAAAATCGATACAGGAAAAGCCGAGGAGAGGAAAAAGCAGAGACCAGAAGGGAGCGAAAGCCGAGTCAGACATAACACCTTTATGAAAATTGTAAGCACGGCCATGCACGGACTTAAAGACCAAATAACCAGAACGGCAGAACGACAATCAGCTGCCGTTCTGGAATTTACAAAACCACCATCTTCATCCAAAAATACTGACCAACAGCAGACGAAAAGGACTAGAGCCGACAAGGGGCAAGTCAGCCCGCCCAACCTCGTTTCGGTGACGAAGGCCTCAGATCTTGCACTAAATGCTTTCCTCGAGTTCCTACAGATAGAAAAGGCAACAAGAGAAGTTAACCTCACCACTTGCAAAAACATCCTGCAAGCCTATCTGTGGGAGAGCGAGGGATTGTTGGGTGTAAGACTAATGGAGGCGGAAGCTGCCATATACGACAACGAGAGATCCCGCGTCATCAAGGGAAGCATGTCGGGTCGTTATATGGCGGCATTCAACTCCACGGCGGGATTCGTTGCTTTAAACGAGGAGGAAACAACACGAACAGGCAATATCACTTTCGTCACACCATCAGACGACCCCATCGTGGTCACAGCCCGGTGTACAAAAATCATGCTGCAGGAGAAAATAATCGAGATGGCAAAAACCATCTCGGAAGGCTCCCAACCAACGGCAGCATGGGATAACTGGACGTTGCCAAAGTTCACCTGGATAAATGGGGTTCCTGGATGCGGCAAAACCACCTGGATAGTTGACACCTTCGATGCTAACAGAGACATCATTGTAACCACAACAACCGAAGCAGCAAAAGACCTGAGAGCCAAGGTAGCGCACCGCATAGGCGATGGAGTAAAAACCAAAGTGCGTACCTTGGCTTCCATATTGGCGAACGGGTTCATGGAGCGCAGAGAAAAGCGTCTACTCATAGACGAAGCGCACATGAACCATTTCGGGGCCATCATAATGGCTGCACGGTTACTGGACGCGGAGGATGTCGTTATCATCGGAGATGTCAACCAGCTGCCGTATATTGAAAGAGAGAACCTCTTCAAAATACGGTACAGCAATCCCAACGTACTGGCGACCATCGGCCAAGAGTTGTACTGCACGCACCGCAATCCCATGGACGTGGCATACGTCCTACGCGAAGTATACCCGGGTTTTTATTCCTCAAGATCTCGTGTCCACTCCCTGAAGCTTCAACGGTATACAGGTGCTTTAATACCAAAAGACCTCCCAAACACCCTATACTTGACGCTGACTCAGGAGGAGAAATCTTCCTTAATTGGTGGAGGGTATGGGTGCGGACAGGGGTCTCGCACACTGACCGTACATGAGGCACAGGGACTGACACACGAGTCCGTCATCATCATCCAGACGAGGGAAAAAGTGACCAGGTTGAGGGACAGTGTTCCGCATGCGGTCGTGGCTCTGTCGCGACACACAGAAAGCTGCACGTATTACACCGACGACAGCTCCGACACCATCGGTGAGTTTGTGCGGCGGGCGGTAAGGGCAACGGAAGAAGAAATCTGTAATCATAACCTCAAAATGGCAATAAGAGACAGAAACGATAGGGTCGTGGAAGAAATGACAAACCGACAACGGACACCAGAGTCGGTGGCAGGTCCATCCGGGACAAAATGACCTGTTTTTAAATCCAGAATGTTTTATAGAGTCTAAGTCCTACAATTATAGTCTAAGCATGTTTTCCATTTATTTCCATTTTTTAAGTATAAAATCAAATAATTATTGCAATGTATCACGTAGAATAAATAACAAATTAACGTAAGACGATTTCTAAAGTTCAAAAATTTTAAATTTTAGCAAATTCAATAAGTACTAAATTCCCAATCTTAGTTATATAATGCACGATATAACTTAGCATGATAAGGAAATAAACTTAGAAATAAAATTGAATTGTAATACTGTAGGATTTAAGTTAAATTTGATTACCATTTGAATTAATTAGAATTTAATCGTTCTTTGTATTTGTAAACTATTCATAGTGAAAAATAATACAAACAGGAGACAAAAAAACAAAAAAAAAAAAAAAAAAAAAAAAAAAAAAAAAAAAAAAAAAAAAAAAAAGGACTCACTTAGTATTTAAGAACTAACATACTTATTGTTAATAACATCCGAATTTACCTAATGATGTATGTAGTAAATTGTTAATAAAAATGTTTAAATATGCAAAAATAAAATGAAATCTAAAAAGAGTACGGACCCGGAGTCTGTAGAGCGTAGTTTTACTAAATAAAAAAAAAAAAAAAAAAAAACCTAACCTAACCTAACCTAACCTAACCTAACCTAACCTAACCTAACCTAACCTAACCTAACCTAACCTAACCTTTATTTTTTTATTCAATATTTTTATATTTTTTTATTTAATAAAGATGATGAAATAGTGTCATCACTCAGGTCCCAGAATGCAGGTCTTCTGGGTGACCTGGCAGAAAATGACTTTAGGGCCATAGTGAGGTATAGACGTAGAGCGAGAAACCCACACGAAAACCACGTGGTGCTACAGGTGTCCCCGACGTTGTGGCAAAAACTGACAACAGCCAAGCGGGTTCATATCGACCTGCAATATGTGGTAGTGCAGGATCAGTCTCCACTCGTACAGTGCACTAGATGTTTGGGATACGGGCACGGGCGCAGGCTATGCAAGGAGCCAGCAGACCTATGTAGCTTCTGCGCCGGCCCACATCACCGAGCGGATTGCCCGGCATACATGGCGGGGGAGACCCCAACATGCCGCAACTGCAGGATGGCCAAATCCTTTGAGACCGGCCACAACGCGTTCGATGGGGAGTGCCCAGTACGCAAGCGATGGGACGCAATAGCGAGATCGAGTGTTGCGTACTGTTAAGACAAGGGCACTCAAAGAACCACGGACGCACCAAAGCTATACAAAATGTTGCAGGCAAACCTGCAAAGGAAGAAACTGGCGACCCAGGAGCTATTCCTAGAAGCCCGGAAAAGGGATATTAGCTTCGCACTCGTCCAAGAGCCCTACACAGGTTCTGAAGGGGAACTCAAGCGGTACACAGGCACTCGAATATTACAATGTGAGCGGAACAGGACCAAACTGGTAAAAGCAGCCATTGTAGTATTCGACGACAACATCGAAGTCCTATATGACCAGACAATGATCACCGAGAACATAGTTATGACTTGCGTGAAAACGGCAAAATGTTCCATCGGATTGGTCTCGGTCTATTTCGAGGACAGCCTGCCGCTTGAACCGTACCTGGACAGACTCAAACTGCTCATGGAAACAGTGCGAATGGACAAAATCCTAATAGGGGGCGACATCAACGCGTGGAGTACGTGGTGGGGTAGTATATGCGAGAACGACAGAGGCGAACTCTACAGGGGCTTCCTGGACGAGATGGATATGCATATCCTTAATCACGGAGCTGACCCTACATTTGACACAGTCCGAGGTGACCGCGTCTTTACGAGCTGTGTCGATGTAACTGTCTGCTCTCCAAACATGCTGCGATATATCAGGGACTGGAGAGTAGATAAGTCTGTCACAAGCTCCGATCACAACGCGATAGCATTCCATCTCGAACTGGATAGGCCTCTGGAAGTGAGGAAGCCAAAGTCTACTCGTGTTTACAACACCCGAAAAGCCGACTGGAGTCGGTTCACCGAGGAACTCAAAAATGCTCTGGAGGGGAATAAAGTTACAGCAGAAAACATAGCCAAAATAGAGTGTCAAGAACAGCTAGAACTTTTAATACAAAGCTACATAAAGTCTATACACTTGGCATGTAGAAACACTATTCCCCTACTAAGACCTAATAACAAAAAGGAGTACTTACCTTGGTGGACCGATGAACTGGAACGCTTGAAGGGTGTTGTAATCACGATGAGACGAAGGATTAAAGGCGCCGCTCCCCGAAGACGCAAGCACGTGGTAAAGGAATACCTGGAACATAAAAGCACATACGAATATGAAGCCAGTAAAGCTCAAACTGATAGTTGGAAAGCGCATTGCACCAAACAAGAAAAAGAAAGCATGTGGGACAGCATTTACAGGGTGATCAGAAGCAAGACAGAGAGACGTGAAGATCAACTCTTGGAGGAAAATGGAGCCACTCTATCTGCGGAAAAGTCGGTTGAGTTGCTAGCTAAAACGTTCTTCCCGGACGACAATAACCTCGAGGATCTTAAGATCCACGAAGGGATTAGACGACTAGCGGAAACGCTATGCGACTCAACGTCTGACGATACCAACGACCCACAGTTCACTGTGGCTGAACTAAATTGGACAATAAGTGGCCTCAACCCCAAGAAATCTCCAGGACCAGATGGATTCACGGCGGATATATGCCTGAGAGCTATATTAGCTGCGAAAGAAGTCTTCCTGGAGATCCTCAATAAGTGCTTGTCACTGTCTTGCTTCCCATCACCCTGGAAGGAGGCGGCTGTGGTAGTGCTTCGGAAACCCGGGAAAAGCGACTACAGCCAGGCAAAGTCGTACCGACCGATTGGGCTATTGTCAGTTCTGGGAAAGGTCTTAGAAAAAATGATGGTAAGAAGACTCAGATGGTATATTCTACCGAAGACCAATCCCAGACAGTACGGCTTTGTCCCCCAACATAGCACAGAGGATGCGCTGTACGACCTCATGGAACAGATCCAGACCAACTTGAGGAGCAAGAAGATGGTGGTCATTGTGTCACTTGACATCGAAGGTGCGTTTGATAGTGCATGGTGGCCAGCCATCAAATCCCAGCTGATCAAACTGAAATGCCCCCTGAACCTGAGACGACTCGTGGATAGCTACTTTGAAGGTAGACGGGTAGTTGTCACCTACGCCGGAAAAACATATGGCAAGAACACCAACAAAGGCTGTGTCCAAGGTTCAATAGGGGGACCAACATTTTGGAATCTGCTGCTGGATCCACTCCTCAATGACTTGGCTGCTCAAGGAGTGTACACGCAGGCTTTTGCCGACGATGTTGTTCTGATGTTTTCCGGGCACTCAGCCCTCAAAATTCAGGAAAAGGTCAACCAGACTCTTGCATATGTGCGCGATTGGGGTGTCAAAAATAAGCTCAAATTTGCGCCACATAAAACAAATGCCATGGTCGTTACCAAAAAGCTTAAATTTGATACTCCAATCATGCACATGGGTGGGCTTGACATACCTGTCGTCGAAGAAATTAAGCTGCTCGGCCTTACGATAGACAACAAACTCACCTTCAATAAACACGTGCAAAATGTCTGTCGTAAGGCCGCAGACATATACAAGCGGCTCGCAATGGCGGCAAAAATCGAATGGGGGCTGAACCCGGACATCATCAGAATAATATACGTGGCCGTAATAGAGCCTATAGTTATGTACGCCTCGAGCGTATGGGCGTCGGCAGCGAAGAAAATCATGGTGCAGAAACAACTAAACACCATCCAACGCAGGTTTGCACAAAAAATCTGCAGAGGCTATCGGACGGTGTCTCTCAACGCAGCGCTAGTGTTGGCGGGACTGCTTCCTTTAGACCTTCGTATACAGGAAGCAGCCCAGCTTTACGAAGCGAAGAGAGGAAAACCATCGTTACTGCCTCATGACAAATGGCAAATCGAGAAAAGTGTCTGCTACCTTAAAGCTCAGCATCCGGCCCACGAGCAGGAGGTTGTTTTCTCCTGTCTCAACGATATGCTGCCCGACACCCTGGAACAACTATCTGATATCCCGTCCACCCGGATTTACACAGACGGGAGCAAGATGGAGGGTAAAGTCGGCGCAGCATATACGTACTGGAGAAATGGGCGGGAAATAAAAACGAAAAAGATGAGACTCGAGTCGTTCTGCACAGTCTTCCAAGCTGAGCTCTACGCAATGTACCAAGCTACAGAACTACTGCTGAAGGAGAAGCAAGACGCGGTGGCTGTGCTGAGCGACTCGAGATCTGCTTTGGAAATGATTCAAAGCCCGGAAACCTTCCACCCCTTGGGTTTCGCAATAAGACGCAATCTTGCCAGTCTGAAAACCAAGGGGTGTGACGTAAAGCTGTATTGGGTGAAGGCACATGCTGGACTTCCCGGCAATGAAAGGGCGGATGAGCTGGCAAAGCAGGCTGCTCTCTATACCAAGTGTTCGGCACATTACGACAAATGCCCAATTTCGTTTATCAAAAACCAAATACGAGAAGCCACTATTAATTCTTGGAGCCTCAGATATAAGGCGGTAACAACAGCGGAAGTAACAAAGACTTTTCTTCCCAATGTTACTGAGGCATATAAGATACTAAAAGAAAACAGACTTACTCCAATTTTGACACAGGTGCTGACCGGGCATGGGGGGTTCTCTGCTTACTTGAATAGGTTCAAGTGTAAGGACAGCCCCTCTTGTATCTGTGACTCCAGCAAAGATGAGACAATTCTCCATCTGCTGCTCGAATGCCCCAAATACGGTGCGGACAGGTGTGACCTGGAATCTGTAACAAATATAAAGTTAACCGAAGCCTCACTGTGTGAGATGATGGCCGGAAAAGATTCCAGGCCGTACCTGTTCGCCTTCTGTACGAAGGTGGCACAGGATGTTATTAATAGGAATAGGACACGGTGATACTGAGTATCATCGTGTGCTATCGTCATTTAACCTGAAAAAAATATGTGTAACACATAGTTCTTAAGAACTATGATGATTGCACATATGCTGTTAAAAATAGCTAAATTAAATTAATGTTGTCAGTACGAGTAAAAAAACAGAAAAAAAAAAAAAAAAAAAAAAAAATTATCAAGGTCAGTTTTCAAAGTAGAAATAACAAACATCTAATACTATATTGTATACCTTCTTTATACCTATCAATTATGACTTACCTTGTATGGTATGATATATTAAATAAATTTATGTAAGAGTACTATTATTATATATTTTTTTATAACAAGTAGACTTAGTTTGAAGTCTATTATCTAGTAAAATTTTATTGAAACTAAAGTGAAACCTAAAAAAGGTCCCCGAAAAATATCGGGGGAGACATATTGTGGAGGAGGACGGCTAAAAAAAAAAAAAAAAAAAACCTAACCTAACCTAACCTAACCTAACCTAACCTAACCTAACCTAACCTAACCTAACCTAACCTAACCTAACCTAACCTAACCTAACCTAACCTAACCTAACCTAACCTAACCTAACCTAACCTAACCTAACCTAACCTAACCTAACCTAACCTAACCTAACCTAACCTAACCTAACCTAACCTAACCTAACCTAACCTAACCTAACCTAACCTAACCTAACCTAACCTAACCTAACCTAACCTAACCTAACCAGTAGATATATCTTCTTCTAAACTTTCCCCAACATAGGTGTGTCATACCTCTATAGAAGCGGATTCACGTCCCGAACACAACTAAATAGTAAAAATTGAACAATATTAATTAGGGAAAATTTTATAGGTATTTTAGTAGATTCTGACAGAAAATATCGAAATTTCAACTTGGAAACATTTCCATTAGAGTCCCCTACAGTCCGACTGGGTGTGTGATACCATCCAAGACGCAGCTCCGTCCCCCCTACACAACCTGCAAAAAATAAAATTTATTAGTATTATAGTTTAGAAATAATAGCGTTTTTCCTCAAAATCTTAGTGAAAATCTTCAAATTTTAGGCATAACTTCGTAATTTTTCACCCGTTCGTCACTTTTTTTGGAGTGCAAATTCGCTTGCGGAGCTCGTACGCACCCCGCGCACCCGCCCGCAGCGCCAAAAACCCCAAAAAGCGACGACAATTTTCAAATTTTGGCATCTCAGTACATTTTGTATGTAAAAAGTCTTCATAGGCGGTCACATACCCTAAATCCATAGTAGATATATCTTCTTCTAAACTTTCCCCAACATAGGTGTGTCATACCTCTATAGAAGCGGATTCACGTCCCGAACACAACTAAATAGTAAAAATTGAACAATATTAATTAGGGAAAATTTTATAGGTATTTTAGTAGATTCTGACAGAAAATATCGAAATTTCAACTTGGAAACATTTCCATTAGAGTCCCCTACAGTCCGACTGGGTGTGTGATACCATCCAAGACGCAGCTCCGTCCCCCCTACACAACCTGCAAAAAATAAAATTTATTAGTATTATAGTTTAGAAATAATAGCGTTTTTCCTCAAAATCTTAGTGAAAATCTTCAAATTTTAGGCATAACTTCGTAATTTTTCACCCGTTCGTCACTTTTTTTGGAGTGCAAATTCGCTTGCGGAGCTCGTACGCACCCCGCGCACCCGCCCGCAGCGCCAAAAACCCCAAAAAGCGACGACAATTTTCAAATTTTGGCATCTCAGTACATTTTGTATGTAAAAAGTCTTCATAGGCGGTCACATACCCTAAATCCATAGTAGATATATCTTCTTCTAAACTTTCCCCAACATAGGTGTGTCATACCTCTATAGAAGCGGATTCACGTCCCGAACACAACTAAATAGTAAAAATTGAACAATATTAATTAGGGAAAATTTTATAGGTATTTTAGTAGATTCTGACAGAAAATATCGAAATTTCAACTTGGAAACATTTCCATTAGAGTCCCCTACAGTCCGACTGGGTGTGTGATACCATCCAAGACGCAGCTCCGTCCCCCCTACACAACCTGCAAAAAATAAAATTTATTAGTATTATAGTTTAGAAATAATAGCGTTTTTCCTCAAAATCTTAGTGAAAATCTTCAAATTTTAGGCATAACTTCGTAATTTTTCACCCGTTCGTCACTTTTTTTGGAGTGCAAATTCGCTTGCGGAGCTCGTACGCACCCCGCGCACCCGCCCGCAGCGCCAAAAACCCCAAAAAGCGACGACAATTTTCAAATTTTGGCATCTCAGTACATTTTGTATGTAAAAAGTCTTCATAGGCGGTCACATACCCTAAATCCATAGTAGATATATCTTCTTCTAAACTTTCCCCAACATAGGTGTGTCATACCTCTATAGAAGCGGATTCACGTCCCGAACACAACTAAATAGTAAAAATTGAACAATATTAATTAGGGAAAATTTTATAGGTATTTTAGTAGATTCTGACAGAAAATATCGAAATTTCAACTTGGAAACATTTCCATTAGAGTCCCCTACAGTCCGACTGGGTGTGTGATACCATCCAAGACGCAGCTCCGTCCCCCCTACACAACCTGCAAAAAATAAAATTTATTAGTATTATAGTTTAGAAATAATAGCGTTTTTCCTCAAAATCTTAGTGAAAATCTTCAAATTTTAGGCATAACTTCGTAATTTTTCACCCGTTCGTCACTTTTTTTGGAGTGCAAATTCGCTTGCGGAGCTCGTACGCACCCCGCGCACCCGCCCGCAGCGCCAAAAACCCCAAAAAGCGACGACAATTTTCAAATTTTGGCATCTCAGTACATTTTGTATGTAAAAAGTCTTCATAGGCGGTCACATACCCTAAATCCATAGTAGATATATCTTCTTCTAAACTTTCCCCAACATAGGTGTGTCATACCTCTATAGAAGCGGATTCACGTCCCGAACACAACTAAATAGTAAAAATTGAACAATATTAATTAGGGAAAATTTTATAGGTATTTTAGTAGATTCTGACAGAAAATATCGAAATTTCAACTTGGAAACATTTCCATTAGAGTCCCCTACAGTCCGACTGGGTGTGTGATACCATCCAAGACGCAGCTCCGTCCCCCCTACACAACCTGCAAAAAATAAAATTTATTAGTATTATAGTTTAGAAATAATAGCGTTTTTCCTCAAAATCTTAGTGAAAATCTTCAAATTTTAGGCATAACTTCGTAATTTTTCACCCGTTCGTCACTTTTTTTGGAGTGCAAATTCGCTTGCGGAGCTCGTACGCACCCCGCGCACCCGCCCGCAGCGCCAAAAACCCCAAAAAGCGACGACAATTTTCAAATTTTGGCATCTCAGTACATTTTGTATGTAAAAAGTCTTCATAGGCGGTCACATACCCTAAATCCATAGTAGATATATCTTCTTCTAAACTTTCCCCAACATAGGTGTGTCATACCTCTATAGAAGCGGATTCACGTCCCGAACACAACTAAATAGTAAAAATTGAACAATATTAATTAGGGAAAATTTTATAGGTATTTTAGTAGATTCTGACAGAAAATATCGAAATTTCAACTTGGAAACATTTCCATTAGAGTCCCC
Organism: Plagodis pulveraria; assembly: GCA_963890685.1. Lineage (NCBI taxonomy): Eukaryota > Metazoa > Arthropoda > Insecta > Lepidoptera > Geometridae > Plagodis > Plagodis pulveraria. The sequence continues at coordinate 18,263,404 of OY982976.1, read as the reverse complement.
TACAGTCCGACTGGGTGTGTGATACCATCCAAGACGCAGCTCCGTCCCCCCTACACAACCTGCAAAAAATAAAATTTATTAGTATTATAGTTTAGAAATAATAGCGTTTTTCCTCAAAATCTTAGTGAAAATCTTCAAATTTTAGGCATAACTTCGTAATTTTTCACCCGTTCGTCACTTTTTTTGGAGTGCAAATTCGCTTGCGGAGCTCGTACGCACCCCGCGCACCCGCCCGCAGCGCCAAAAACCCCAAAAAGCGACGACAATTTTCAAATTTTGGCATCTCAGTACATTTTGTATGTAAAAAGTCTTCATAGGCGGTCACATACCCTAAATCCATAGTAGATATATCTTCTTCTAAACTTTCCCCAACATAGGTGTGTCATACCTCTATAGAAGCGGATTCACGTCCCGAACACAACTAAATAGTAAAAATTGAACAATATTAATTAGGGAAAATTTTATAGGTATTTTAGTAGATTCTGACAGAAAATATCGAAATTTCAACTTGGAAACATTTCCATTAGAGTCCCCTACAGTCCGACTGGGTGTGTGATACCATCCAAGACGCAGCTCCGTCCCCCCTACACAACCTGCAAAAAATAAAATTTATTAGTATTATAGTTTAGAAATAATAGCGTTTTTCCTCAAAATCTTAGTGAAAATCTTCAAATTTTAGGCATAACTTCGTAATTTTTCACCCGTTCGTCACTTTTTTTGGAGTGCAAATTCGCTTGCGGAGCTCGTACGCACCCCGCGCACCCGCCCGCAGCGCCAAAAACCCTAAAAAGCGACGACAATTTTCAAATTTTGGCCCGCCCACCCACCCTTTTGTGTTTGCCGACATTAAGGAGGTAAACATTTTAACATATGACGAAAAATTTTTTGTAAATTCTGTTAACTTTTATAATTTTACTGGATAGGCGCAAGTGTAGGGACTCTGTTTTAATTATTATTAAATTTGTAGAGTGACGTGACTCTCTTCAAATACTTGTTTTTACTTTTCAAGACTATTTTCGACCAAGAGAAAAATCGACTTTTGTGGTTATTGTAAGTTTGTTGGATAGACGCAAACATTCTTAATATATTGTGTGATTATAGTTTACTTATATATGTTTTATTTTGATTAATCATTGCTTATCATTTTATAAGTAATACTGACTATTACCTTTGTGGCATTTTATTTTTTAAAATACTACTAATTGACGCTTTTTACACGTCAACTAGCTTATGGTAACAGATTATTATTGACTATATTGTTGGTTGTTCCATATTATTACTCTAATTCATACAACTTTTACAAACTTCTCTTGACGCAAGTATATAGGAACATACTGACATAAGACGCATACCTCCAAGATGTACAGGACCCCACCAAAATCGACCGACGACGACGTCATTGAGGTGATGTCACCGTCCAAGCCAGAAATGGCAGCGGCCAACGTTAGACGCAGCATAGGAGAATGGGAAGCCAACAACTCTGGCCCCGCTCCCCTTGCAACAAACAAAACAACTAGGACAAGCCCTGCCAAACCAGGAACCAAATCGGGACTGGTGCTGTCGCAAGACAGCAAGAAAAGGGCGGTCAGAAAAGTGTCCGCTGAGGTTCATACCCCGCCAAAACAACACCAGTACGCGAGCAGATCCGCTGAAGCAAAGGCTTGCTTAACCAAAGCTAAGCTTTACCTAAACACCTCGAAAAACACCAGGACAGACATAAAAAACGCTCTAATAGAAGCATTGGACAGACTCTACCAGCTAGTTAAGGAATCTGAAAAAGCCGTACAAACGAGTGATGACCCAAAAGAAAAGAGGCTGACCGAGGGGAAGGGGCCAGTGAGTACAGCCACTGACTCTACCTTCTTGGTCAGCGCCGATCAAAACAAAATGGCATCACAGCTTGAAGAACACACTAAACTGCTGGTATTGAGTAACAGAATGATGAGTGAGCTTCAGGAGACAATGACGAAACAGAATGAAATCCTGGAAAGAGAAAGGACATATGCGGGCGTAGTCACAGCGCAAGGTGCAAATGAGCTGCCAAAGAGGAGCACACTACACTCTGTAGTAATAGCCTCCAAAACAGATACGGAAACAGGGGACGAGGTGTTGGAAAAGGTCAGGAGAGTAGTGGACGCAAAGGAAGGATGGGTCAAGGTCGAAAGGATACGGAAAGCAAGGGATGGGAAAGTTATTATGGGATTCAGGACAGAAGAGGAAAGGAAGAAAGTGAAGGACAGACTGGGAAAGGATGGAATAGACCTCACCGTTGAGGAGGTAAAAAACAAAGACCCGCTTCTGATCCTTAGGGATGTCCTATCAGTAAACACTGACGAGGACGTCCTTAAGGCATTTAGGAATCAGAACCGAAGTGTTTTCCACAACCTCAACGATGAGGAAAATAGAATAGATATCAAATATAGAAGAAGAGCCAGGAATCCTCATACCGGACATATTGTGCTCAGCACTTCACCAACCATCTGGCGAAGGGTGTGCGACGCAGGGTTCGTGCATATTGATCTCCAGCGCGTGAGGGCTGAAGATCAATCCCCGCTGGTGCAATGCACACGTTGCCTGGGCTTCGGCCACGGCAAACGTTTCTGTAAGGAGCCAGTGGACCTTTGCAGCCATTGCGGTGGCCCCCACTTGAGGACCGAATGCGCAGACTGGCTCGCAAGAGACACCCCAAGCTGCAGAAACTGCACGAAGGCAAAACTGGAGCACGTCGAACATAACGCCTTCAGCCATGATTGCCCAATACGACGAAAATGGGACCAATTGGCCCGCTCTTCCGTAGCATATTGCTAAGGGCACCCCGGAGAACCAGACCCCCTACAAAATGGTACAAGCAAACCTGCAAAGGAAAAAAGCTGGCCACCAACGAACTACTTCTTGAGGCTAAAGAGAAAGGAATGGCAGTGGCGCTCATTCAAGAACCATACGTGGGTGGGGCAAAAGTAATAAGGAGTTACAGGGGCGTTAGAATCTTCCAAAACACTGGTGTAGGAGAGGGTACAGTTAAGGCGGCTATTGCGGTCTTCGATAACGACCTCAACGTTATTCAGTACCCAAAACTCACCACAAATAACGTCGTAGTGGTGAGGATCCAAACCAGTGCTTGGGAGATCACGCTTGTCTCCTTTTACTTTGAGCCAGAGCAGCCCATAGAGCCGTACCTAGAGCATCTTAATAAGATACAGGAAAACTTAGCTCCTGGAAAATTGGTAATCGGAGGTGATGCAAATGCCAAGAGTCCATGGTGGGGCAGTCCTGCAGCAGACCACAGAGGCGATGAATTGTCCGGAGCTCTCGATGAGATGACGCTGCACATACTTAACAGAGGGGAAATTCCGACCTTCGACACGATCAGGGGAGGGAAACGTTACAGTAGCCACGTAGACGTCACAGCATGCTCGACGGATGTGCTCGACCTGGTAGAAGACTGGAGAGTAGATGAAGGCCTCACGAGTTCGGATCACAACGGCATAACTTTTAATATTCGTTTAGAAAAAGCCAAAGGAATCAAAATTAACAGAACAACGAGAATTTTTAACACAAAGAAAGCCAATTGGTCTGAGTTTCGTGAGAAACTCAGCCAACTGATGCTAGAAAATAAACTAAATTTACCTGAAATAGAAAAAATTAAAAACACAAACCAAATAGACATAGCAATAAATAAATTAACCGAAGTTATAAAAGAAGCATGCAAACTTACTCTAAAACAAAAAAGTAATAAAGCATTACTTACCTTGCCGTGGTGGTCCGAAGAACTCGCCGTCTTGAAGAAGGAAGTCGCTACCAGGAGACGAAGAATAAGACTCGCTCGTCCATCCCGAAGATCGAAGGTCGTTGAAGAGTACCTGCAACATAAAGATAAGTACGAATTAGAAGCAGCAAAAGCTCAAATCGAGAGCTGGAAAAGTTTTTGTGAGAAACAGGACAAAGAAGGGGTCTGGGAGGGAATATACAGGGTGATAGGGAGGACGACAAAAAGGGAAGAAGACTTGCCGTTGGAGAAGGATGGGGAAGTATTGGACGCAAAGGGGTCCGCAAGATTACTTGCGGAAACATTCTTCCCCAAAGACCTCACAGACAGTGATAATGAATACCATCGGCATGTCAGAACAAAGGCGGAAAAAGTAAATGCCGGAAATCAGGATGAATCACGCGACCCACCCTTCACAAAAACAGAACTTGAACAGGCATACAAATCCTTTAACCCCAAAAAAGCGCCCGGTAAAGACGGCTTTACCGCTGACATATGCGGTCACGCTATTGGCAGCAATCCCGATCTGTTCCTTGCGCTGCTCAACAAATGCCTAGGGTATTATCATTTCCCCGAGGCATGGAAAGAGGCCACAGTGGTAGTGCTTAAAAAACCGGGGAAAGATAATTACTCAAACCCGAAAGCGTATAGGCCCATCGGATTGCTGCCAATATTAGGCAAAATCTTTGAGAAGATGTTGATGGCCCGTCTTAGGTTCTACATCATGCCAAGGATGAGTACTCGCCAGTACGGATTTATGCCACAAAGGAGTACTGAAGACTCCCTCTATACACTAATGCAACACATCCGCAAAAAGCTGGACCAAAAGAAAATTGTTGTCTTAGTGTCGTTGGATATAGAGGGGGCCTTCGACAGTGCCTGGTGGCCAGCAATAAGAGTCCGGCTGGCTGAGGAAAAGTGTCCACGCAACCTGAGGGGGGTCATGGACAGCTATCTCAGAGACAGAAAGGTCAGGGTTCGCTATGCGGGAGAAGAATTTGAAAGAAGCACAAATAAGGGTTGCGTCCAGGGTTCCATTGGGGGCCCACCCATGTGGAACCTACTCCTGGACCCACTGCTCAAAAATCTGGAGGAAAGAGGAGACTATTGTCAGGCATTCGCTGACGACGTCGTGCTTGTCTTCGATGGTGACTCAGCTCTGGAGATAGAGAGTAGAGCAAGCGCAGCTCTCGAACATGTAGGGAAGTGGGGTGTCAAAAATAAGCTCAAATTTGCTCCGCAAAAAACAAAGGCGATGACGATTACTCGCAAGCTGAAATTTGACACCCCACGTCTCGGCATGGGAGGCGTTGCGATTCCTATGTCCCGAGAAATTAAAATACTGGGGGTCACCATCGACGACAAGCTGACCTTTAACACTCACGTCGCGAATGTCTGTAGAAAGGGAATAGCCATATATAAACAGCTAGCGAGAGCAGCAAAGTCAAGCTGGGGTCTCCATCCTGAGGTGATTCGGACGATATATGTGGCAACCGTAGAGCCTGTTGTCCTGTATGCCGCCAGTGTGTGGGCGCCGGCTGCTGGAAAGCTAGGCGTCATCAAACAGCTAGGGATAGTGCAGCGTGGGGTGGCACTGAAACTGTGCAAAGCGTACCGAACAGTCTCCCTCAATTCCGCGCTCGTACTGTCTGGGATGCTCCCCCTCGACCTCCGAGTCCGAGAAGCGGCACTGCTTTACGAGGCTAGGAGGGGGGTACCCCAGTCAGTGCTGAGTGGAAGGGAGGTAGAGAGGATGGCTTCAGCGGTCGAAGCTCCACACCCAGCGCAACGCATCGACCTGCAAATAACAAGCCTGGCCAACCAGCAGCAGGTAGAAGAAAATGAACAACTTGACGTGAGCATATACACGGATGGGAGCAAGATTGAGGGACGGGTTGGAGCGGCCTTATCCATATGGAAGAATGGAACCGAGACCGGAACCCTCAAGCTTGCTCTACCAGATTACTGCACCGTGTATCAGGCCGAGCTTCTGGCTATATGTAGAGCAACCGGAGAAGTACTGAAGCATAAAGGATCGTCGTTTGGAATCTTCAGCGACTCTATGGCAGCTCTCTTGACCGTAATAAATTACAGTTGCCTCCATCCCCTGGCAGTGGAAGCCAGAGAAAATATAACAACTTCGTCTCTTCAGAACAAAATAACAAAATTGTTCTGGATCAAGGCCCACGCAGGATTGGAGGGGAATGAGAGAGCCGACCAATTAGCCAAGAGAGCCGCTGAAGGCTCCAAACGTAAACACGATTACGACCTGTGCCCGGCTTCATTCATCAAGCGAAATATTCGCATGAATACGCTTGATGAATGGAACCGGAGATATGTTGCAGGAGAGACTGCAGCAATCACGAAAATGTTTTTTCCGGATGTTAGGACGGCATACAGGACAATACGAAAGATGGAGATAACAAATATCAAGACTCAAATCATGACGGGGCACGGTGGGTTCTCTGAATACTTGAATCGCTTCAAGTGTAAGGAGAGCCCATCGTGTCTCTGCGATCCCACGAAAGACGAGACGGTTCCACATATCTTGTTCGAATGCCCTATACACGCGAAAGACAGGTACGAGTTTGAACAGGAGTTCAACATTACATTAAGGCCGGAAAATATGGCAGATGTAATGGAGAGCAAAATAATAAATAGCTTCCTAAACTATTGTACAAAGATAGCAGAAATCGTAATAAAAAGAAATAAAACCAAGTAATAAAAATTATGTTTACATAATATTTAGAAATATTATTGGCAAGCATAAAATAAGAATAGAGTAAGAAAATAAATAGTATACGATAGTATTAAGGAATAAAAATTTTTGTAGAACTTGTTCAAATTAGATGCCCTAAAAATAAATGTAATTAAAGATAGTTAGAGTAGAATAGAGTATTAAGTAGATGGGAATCCCACCCATACTGTTAGAAAGATGATGAATGAAAGAAAGACCAAGTATGAAGCATGAAATTACGAGAGGCATAAAAGCGAGAACTGGTATGAAAGAGACGACTTAGCAAGCACAGGCTCCGACCACGTTGGAGGTAGCAGTAAAATAAAAAAAAAAAAAAAAAAAAAATAAAAAAAAAAAAAAAAAAAAAAAAAAAAAAAACCTAACCTAACCTAACCTAACCTAACCTAACCTAACCTAACCTAACCTAACCTAACCTAACCTAACCTAACCTAACCTAACCTAACCTAACCTAACCTAACCTAACCTAACCTAACCTAACCTAACCTAACCTAACCTGTTCCTTGCCTTGGTAAACAAATGCCTAGAACTTGGCCACTTCCCGAATATCTGGAAGGAAGCTGTAGTGGTTGTTCTGAGAAAACCAGGCAAGGACGACTATGCCCACCCAAAATCTTACAGGCCGATTGGGTTACTACCTGTACTGGGCAAGATCCTGGAGAAGATGATAGTGTCTCGAATGAAGTGGCACCTAATACCTAAGATGAGTACTTGCCAGTACGGCTTTATGCCCCAGAAGAGCACCGAAGACTCCCTCTATAACCTGATGACGCACATAAAAAACAAGCTGAAGCAGAAAAAGCTGATTATTCTGGTGTCTCTGGATATAGAGGGAGCTTTTGATAGCGCCTGGTGGCCGGCTATTAAGGTACGACTGGCGGAGGAAAGGTGTCCTAGGAATATTAGAGTGCTAATAGACAGCTATCTGCAGAACCGTAAGGTCAGAGTACGATACGCAGGTGTAGAACATGTGAAAGAGACACAAAAAGGCTGCGTCCAGGGATCGATCGGAGGACCCATACTCTGGAATCTTCTCCTGGATCCTTTGCTTAAACAGCTGGAAAGACGAGGATACTACTGCCAGGCATTTGCGGACGATGTTGTGCTTGTTTTCGATGGTGATACGACCCTGGAGACTCAGAGGCAAGCGAATGCCGCGCTCGCCCATGTTGGGCAGTGGGGGGTCGCAAACAAGCTTAAATTCGAACCGCACAAAACAAACGCTATGGTACTGACACGAAAGCTTGTATACGACACACCACGTCTCAGCATGGGGGGGATCGACATTCGAATGACGAAAGAGGTTAAATTTCTGGGTTTGACCATCGATGACAAGCTAACATTTAACACCCACGTCGCAGAGGTATGTAAAAAAGCAGTGGTTATTTATAAGCAGCTGTCTAGAGCTGCTCGTACAAGTTGGGGCCTGCATCCGGAGGTGATAAAAATCATCTATACGGCAGCTGTAGAGCCGGTTATCATGTATGCCTCGAGCGTCTGGGCTCCAGCTGCCGATAAGATTGGTACGCAGAAGCTGCTAAATAGTGTCCAAAGAGGATTTGCCCAAAAGCTCTGCAAATCTTACCGCACAGTTTCCTTGAACTCGGCGCTGCTTTTGGCTGGTTTACTCCCCCTTGACCTCAGAATAAAGGAGGCAGCTGCCCTTTATGAAGCAAGAAGGGGAATATCCCAGCTTCTACCTGATGACAGGGAAGTTGAACGTGTGGTGAGATTTGCAGAAGCTCCACATCCAGCAAACCATATGGACCTCGAGTTCATTAGCTTGGTGGACCAAACGTTGGTGGACACTCACAACGTACAGGCGGTTCGCATCTTCACCGACGGGAGTAAGATTGAGGGTAAGGTCGGAGCAGCACTGTCCTTTTGGAACAGTGAAGCTGAGACTAAAACCCTCAAACTTTGCCTGTCCCCATACTGTTCGGTGTACCAAGCGGAACTCTTGGCTATATGTAAGGCTAGCAGGGAGATCCTCCGACGAAAAGAAAGCAGCTTCGGCATATATAGTGATTCAAGGGCAGCGCTCGAAACCATCACCAATCTGGGCTCTGTGCATCCCTTGGCCGCAGAGGCGAGAAAAAACCTGAAAGAGGCTTTGAAACAAAACAAAGATGTATCCTTGTTCTGGATCAAAGCCCACGCAGGGTTGCCAGGAAACGAGCGTGCTGACGAGTTGGCAAAAGAAGCGGCAATAAATTCAAAAAAGAAGCCCGACTATGATTCCTGTCCGTTTTCATTTGTCAAGCGTATAATTCGCATGAGGACGCTTGACGAATGGAATCGAAGATACAAATCAGGTGAAACCGCGGCAATAACAAAAATGTTTTTCCCCGACGCAACATTGGCCCATAAACTGGTCAGGCAGATCAAACCAGCTGGCGTTTTGACGCAAGTGATGACCGGCCATGGTGGGTTCTCCGAATATTTGAACCGGTTTAAGTGTAAGGAGAGCCCATCATGCGTATGTGAACCGGACGCCATGGAGACGATCCCACATATCCTTTTTGACTGTCCAGTTCATGAACTTCAGCGACTTGAACTGGAACACATATTAGAAAATAAAATTTGTAAAGAAAATATTAGTATATTCATCGCAAACAAAGATAGCCAAAATATAGTAATAGAATTTTGTATTAAAATAGCTAAAACAGTAATTAATAGAAATAAAGATAAATAATCTATGTTATTTATATATAATAATTATATATACCAATAACATAAAAACAATATAATTATAGTTAATATTAATCAATAGTTAAAATAATCGTAGCTCTACAAATAATTAAAATGTATTAAATAGATGTAACTTAATAAACGGAAAAATTAAAAATCCCTGTCCAATTACGAAATAAATGAATATAAACTTATACTTCACTATATTCTTATGAATATGAAGACATGCAAATGAGCATTAGTAAAATAAATACAACACTACAGCCAAAAAAGGTCTCTGACTCCCATGTCAGGGGACACACGCATAGGGAGGATGGTTTTAGTCCGTAGGTCACCGAGCCCGGTGGAGTCGGACATCACCCGTAAGGGTATCCATGAGGATTTCCTCCTTCCTACAACAAAAAAAAAAAAAAAAAAAAAAAAAACCTAACCTAACCTAACCTAACCTAACCTAACCTAACCTAACCTAACCTAACCTAACCTAACCTAACCTAACCTAACCTAACCTAACCTAACCTAACCTAACCTAACCTAACCTAACCTAACCTAACCTAACCTAACCTAACCAGTCGCCAACAATCACTCCCTCCACCCCCTGGCGGTGGAAACCCGTAAAAACATCAGAGCCATAACACAGCAGTGTAAGAGAGTATCGCTGTTCTGGATCAAAGCACACGCCGGACTCGAGGGTAACGAGCGCGCCGATCAGTTGGCGAAAGAAGCCGCACTATACTCGAAAAAGAAGCCTGACTACGATAAGTGTCCTATTTCATTTGTCAAGCGACAAATCCGTCTGAACTCGCTTGACAAATGGAATCAGAGATATAAATCCGGTGAAACTGCGCAAGGTACAAAATTGTTTTTCCCGGATGCGGTACTGGCATACAGAGCAGTTAGGAAGATAGAGCCAACGGGAGTCCTTACCCAAGTATTAACAGGGCATGGTGGGTTCTCTGCATACTTAAACCGATTTAAGTGTAAGGAGGACCCAACATGCCCTTGTGAACCCGGTCAACTAGAAACTATAGAACATGTCCTACTAGAATGTCCAATATACGGTCGAGAAAGATACGAGGTAGAACAAAAAATTGGTATACTAAATAGTAACACTGTAAAAGATTTAATAGTAGATAAGACACATAGCGATAACTTTATCGAATATTGTATAAATATAGGCAGTAAAGTTATAGCTAAGAACAAAACAATAGATAGATAAGTAAATGATGTTATATATATGGTATGTATATATAAACAGCATTTGTATATATTAAAGATAAATAAAACTGTAAAACTAGACATAGAGTTATAGATATAAGAGAAATGTATTAAGACACCAACTAGTAACTTAAAAGTATAATAGATAGATAAGTAAACGATGTCATATATATGGTATGTATATATAAACGGCATATGAATATAGTAAAGATAAATAAAACTGTAAAACTAGATAAAAATAATATATATAAGTAAAAAGCATTAAGAAACTACCTTGTAACCTAAAAATAAGTATAATATGTAATAAAGTTAAGACAAATTGTTAAACTAGAATAAGGATAAATAAAGACCCTGACCATATTAGGGGACCCTAGCTCGCGGGCCGGGCCTACAAGCGCCCGGACAGGTTTAAAAAAAAAAAAAAAAAAAAAAAAAAAAAACCTAACCTAACCTAACCTAACCTAACCTAACCTAACCTAACCCAGTACACACCTAAAAACGGTCGAAACAACATCAGCTCCGCGGAAAAAATTCAAAAAAATTGGATTTTTTCAAGCTGCGCGTGTACAAGTGTTACAGTGAGTGAGAACAGTGTGTGACTCATCAGGATTCATGTGCGCGAGTGGATCCATCAAAGGGTTAAGGAGCAGCAGGTCTTAGACTTTACCCTTGAATAGCGCCGAGGAGAGCTGTAAGTCCAAAAAGCTGTTATTTTCATTGAGCAGTCGCTAAAAGTCTCTATCTGGCGACATAAAAATCAAGAAGATCGGACCACGGGAAGCTAAGTTAAAACGCGTCAAAGACCAACAAAAACCACGCGGCCACCACGTGCTTGCACGTGCAACAAGAAGTGAGGTTAGTAACTTAGCCACAAACCGACACCCGTGGAGGCTCCAAAGACGGCTCCAAGACTCCTCGGCGCACCTGAGGACACATCTCAAGACTTCGCCCTTCAGACCTGCTGCAGCATCAGGTAATCTCGAGGGAACTCCTTAACCCCCTTGCCCACACCCCCCGTGTTTGGACTTGTCTGAACCGGGATCACCAGCCCATTGTCCACACAAAATCCCAACCCCCTCCGCAACCACCCCTAAATTTACCCCCCCCACCCTGCACCCCCGCAGTGTATTACTGTGATTTCCCGCCCTTATCCCAGTGCTAGTTGGTCGGCAGACCTCTAGCACCTATCCCCAACCAACCCCCACTCACCCCCAACCCCTACCCCCACCCCCCCCAACCCCCCCAACCCCCCCAAAACCCCCCCCGACCCCCCCCATTTCCCCCCCCGACCCCCCTCGAGATTTTGACCTCACCCCCCCTGGCCCTATCTCGGGAACCGCTGGAGATAGACCCATCGAGCTTGGGTTTGTTGAAACCAGCGTCTCAAGACCTACAATTTGGCCCCGGCAGATTTGCGAAATTTCATCATCGTCCATTGAGTCATCACTCCAAACTCCTCCCTGTGCGCTTCTACACGTGTAACAGCAGTTCCAGCACGCGTCGAGCATCGTACTCATACATCAGAACGGTCTTCGAAAAACAAAAGTGAGTCCATAAAAAAAAAAAAAAAAAAAAAAAAAAAAACAAAAAAAAAAAAAAAAAAAGTCTCCTTCGTAGCATTATAAAAATTGTATTGTCTTTTGTGTGTATAAAATAAATCATAGATTAAATTGTGTGTTCTTTAAGATTAAAATAGGTTAATAAGATTCATTTTAGCGGTTCAAACAGTCAGGCTCACCAGGAAAAGTTTCGGCAAGCGGTGGCTTGTGCATCGGGTCGCCATCTTCCCAATAAGACGGTCGAGGAAGGCGATGGCTGGTGCATATGTCAACTTGTGAACAGGTGCTGCTTGCGGGAACTGGTCTGTTTGTGCCGCTTAATAGAATTAAGAAATCAACTGTGTGCTTTTGTCTGTTTCTTGTACTTGTGTAATAATACTTTGTCTATTCGTGTTCTTTTAAATCCCTTAATATAGTAATAATTATCGTCTCTCTCAATTGTGTATCTCTTGTACTCTATCTTTAATTTGTCTTCTCTATCATGTCCGGAATGCGAAAAGCCACCGACTCCACCGCTACAAAGAAATCTCTTCGCGAAAAAGTGCTGTCGCGAGTAGCAGCGGCCACATCGGTAGCGTCAGAAAAGCTAGCAAGGACATCGCCCCGCCTCACAAACGTGCTGACATCCAAAGCCAAGTCAGAGTCAGCAGTGGTAGAGGCTCCACAAACTCCGCCGAGGAGGAAGCAGCCACGAACCTCTAAGTTAGAGGAACCCGTGGCTGCTTCCTCCTCGGCGGAACACGCTGCCGCACACCTTGAAGCAGCCGTGGAGCTTAGCCAGCGATCAGCATTGTACAGCATGATCGACTCTGACATGAGCGACACGTCGTCGGTGCGTTCAGAAGCCCTCCCGAACAGGAGACATAGTCTCTTTTCATCTCCTGCAATGAGCAGAAAACCATCAGGGGTGGCTATGAACGAAGAGACCAGGGAGGCCAACGAATTACTACAGAAGGGCAAAGAAGCCCTGGAAACCGCGGGCAACATGAAGAGGGAGTGCAAAGCCATCGCACACGAGAGCCTGCAGGGCCTGTATGAGCGGGTGTTGGCCCTGTCTGATTCAAGAGCACGCCATAAATACAACTTAGAAAAGGCACTATCCCGGCATGCAAAAGAGCTCCTCAATGTGGAGAGAGCGCATGCCGAAGAAATACGCTCCCTGAAAAGGGACCTAGGCGAGCAACTGAGTCAGGCAAGGGCCGACATATCAGGCACCCTGGAGGAGACCAGGGCTATTCGTAGCTGGCTCGGCTACGAGACCCTGGAACCCTTCAGGGGAATAAGGGAGGCCCAGAAGGCAATAGAGACGTTGGGGGCCAAAATGACGGAGGAGAGGGTCCGGAATGAAAATCCGGATGCATCAGCAGCTAAAAAGTGGGCGGATATCGAAGGAGGAATCCTTCGGCTTGATACCCACACCGTTAGCATATCAAACCAGCTTGATGCACTCCGAAGGGTGGTGGAGGAACTGGGAGAGAAACCCAGAACTCCATTACCGGTTCCGGACCTGGCACCTCCGCAGGATACCACTGAGGACATGGCAGCGCTACACGACGAATTAAAAGAAATAAAAAGTCTCGTCGCCAAAGTCCTTGAAAGGCCCACAACGTCGGAACCACCACCACAACAGACGCTGGACCTAAAACCCCATCTTAGGCCGATCACTGAACGCCTAGACATTATGGCCTCGGACCTCAGGCTGATGCAGGACCTGACCTCTAAGGTGCCAACACCACCAGGGCCCAACATAGAGGCAGAGCTAGCAGCAGTGGAGGTCAAACAGGCCTTAGCCGCCATCCAGAAGGGAGTGACCGACCTACAAGTTGTGGATCGATCGCTCCCTGCGCTAAGGTGTCAGGCGTCGGAGTCGTCCAGAAACGAGTTGGCGGAAAATAAACCAACATACGCCAAGGTGGCTGCGAAGCCACCCTCACCCCATCTCAGACCAAACCACACTCTTATCATCTCATCCACAGACCCCAAAAACACCGGGGAACAGGTGATGGAGAGGATAAGGGAAACAGTGGACACAAAAACTTCTGGGGTGAAGATAGACAGGGTGAGGAAGGCCAAAAACCAGAAGGTCGTCCTTAGCTGCGGAAGCAGGGACGACCTAAACCTGGTAAAACAACAGGTCCAAAAGAACAGAAACCTAAAAGTGGAGGTGGCAAAGGCCACAAACCCCCTGATAATAATAAGAGATGTGCTTTCGTATCATACTGACACCAATATTGTGGAAAACATAATATCGCAGAATAAACATCTCCTGCAGGATGTCAGTATGAAGGAAAGCACAATAAAGGTGCGATATAGAAAAAGAGCCCGAAACACCCTTGAATGCCACCCGGTGTTGGAGGTGTCACCAGCGATCCACAAGCGTCTTGTAGAGGAGGGGAGGTTGTACATCGGTTTGCAGCGCAGGCCGGTGTACGATCAATCACCTCTTGTGCAATGCAACAAGTGCCTAGGCTTTGGACACACCAAAGCCATCTGCCAGGAGAAAGATGACTTCTGCAGCCACTGCGGAGGGAAGCACTCCTGGGAGAAGTGCAAAGACAGGCTGGAGGGTAAACCTCCGCAGTGTAAAAACTGCATAAAGGCGCACGGGACCGCTGGGGACACAGCCCACAACGCTTTCAACATCCAATGCCAAGAAAAAGCAAAATGGGACGCAATAGCGCGTTCCCGCATCAACTACTGCTAAAGGCGACCAAGACTCCACCAGCTCACTCCCCTCAGGTAAAGACACAAGCAGGTTACGCATTATCCAAGCTAACCTGCGTCGGTGTAAAAAGGCCACCATCGAACTACACCAGGCGGCGACGGAAAAGGGAATTTCAATAGCCCTAGTGCAAGAGCCATACGTTGGCGCGGCCGGGACATTGAAACCACGCCCAGGCACCCAAGTCATCCAGTGCACCCTTAACCGTCAAAAACCAGTAAAGGCAGCCATCATCGTCTTCGGCAACAATGTGGAGGTTGTACACGATCCCCAATTGGTGACGGAGACGGAGGCAGCTGTTCTTATATTGGCAGGCCGCCTGAAGTTAGGGGTGGTATCCATCTACCTTGAGGGCAAAGACGACATCGAGCCATACTTGGATCGCATAACAGTAGCATGCGGGAAATTACCGACCGATAACATCCTGGTCGGTGGAGACGCAAACGCATGGAGTCATTGGTGGGGCAGTAAAACGGAAAACGCCAGAGGAGAATCCTACAACACCTTCCTTAACGAGATGGAACTGCAGATTCTCAATACAGGAGACATTCCTACTTTTGAAGAAGACAGGGCAGGGAAACTCTACACGAGCTGTGTAGACGTTACCGCCTGTAGTTTGTCGCTGCTAGGAAGGGTCGAAAACTGGAAGGTGAATCGAGGTATAACCACATCAGACCACAACGCCATCACCTTCGACGTACGTCTGGAAGGGCGCCTTCAAGCGCTCAAGCCGATCACTACGCGAAGGTATAACACCAAAAAGGCAAAGTGGAATGACTTCGATTCGCTTTTCAGGACACTCCTAGCAGAACAAAATATAACACCACTCAAAGTAGCGAATGTAACAACCAAAGAGAATCTGGAAGCCATCATCGAAGCCTACATGGAAACCATCCACAATACCTGCGATGTGTTAATTCCTAAAGTAGGCACATGGGAAGGTAACCCACTACCTCCGTGGTGGAATAAGGATCTCCAAAACTTACAAAAAGACGTCATCCGTAAGAAAAGGCGAATCCGGAATGCTGCTCCATCAAGGCTAAATGCGGTTCTCCAGGATTATCAAGACGCGCGAGCAGCCTACGCCGAAAGAGCAAGTGAGGCCGAAACTGAGAGTTGGAAGGAGTTCTGCACTACCCAAGAGAAGGAGAGTATGTGGGACGGAATATACAGAGTAATCAGAAGAACGTCCAGGAAGCAGGAGGACATGCTGTTGAGGGGAGTAGATGGCCAGACATTGACCCCCGCCCAGTCGGCTGACCTTCTTGCGGAAACTTTCTATCCTGATGACTCTGCATCTACAGATAACCCGTACCACATGCATATCCGAAGACTGACACAAGACAAGCCACCTGAGGAGATCGAAGGCTTATCAGAGAATGACCCACCGTTCAAATGGCCTGAAGTGGAAATGGTGCTCCGAGCACTAAATCCAAAGAAGGCCCCAGGACCGGATGGGTTGACCTCTGACATCTGCACGAAAGCCATCCAGAGTGAAAGGGAGGTGTTTATGGCGATAGCTAATAAATGCTTGTCGCTGGCGCACTTCCCTAAACGATGGAAAATAGCACACGTAGTGATCCTCAGGAAACCGGGAAAAGAGGACTACACCCATCCAAAGTCCTACCGGCCGATCGGCTTGTTGTCAGTTATGGGTAAGATAGTAGAAAAACTCGTCATATGCAGACTCCAATGGCACATCTTACCAACTCTCAGTTCCAAACAATACGGCTTCATGCCACAGCGCGGAACCGAGGATGCCCTGTATGACCTAGTGAGACACATACGCTCTGAGATGAGCATGAAGAAGATCGTCATCATTGTCTCACTGGACATAGAGGGAGCATTCGATAACGCGTGGTGGCCGGCTCTAAAACACCAGTTGATAAACCGAAAGTGTCCAAAGAACCTTTACGCAATAGTTAACTCATACCTCAGTGACCGAAAGATCGTGGTCAACTATGCCAGAACAACAAGCGAGAGATGTACCACGAAGGGATGTGTCCAAGGTTCCATCGGTGGACCGACCTTCTGGAACATCATTCTGGATCCGCTGTTGCAGAAATTGTCTGGCGAGGGAGTTTATTGCCAAGCGTTCGCGGACGACGCGGTTATCGTATTTTCCGGACATTCGGTCAGCGCCATGGAGGACTCAGCAAATGCAGTGCTCGACAAGGTGGTTGAATGGGGAGGAAATAATAAGTTAAACTTCGCAGCACACAAAACCAACGTGATGCTGCTAACGAAGAAACTTAATTATGATCCCCCAAACATCTACATGTCGGGTTGCAAGCTGAACCTAGTAGATGAGATCAAACTACTAGGCCTCATAATCGACCGAAAATTGAACTTCCTTCCACACATCAACGCAACTTGCAGGAAGGTAACCGGAATCTACAAGCAACTGGCATGTGCAGCAAAGGTCACATGGGGCTTAAACACCGAGATAATCAGAACCATCTACGTAGCAGTCGTTGAGCCGATCGTGATGTACGCCTCTTGTGCATGGTACCAGGCGACGGAGCTTCAGATGATCAGAGATCGTCTGAATGCACTTCAAAGGGGCTTTGCACAAAAGATCTGTAAGGCGTACCGCACGGTCTCGCTCACTTCTGCACTAGCACTATCAGGAACTCTGCCTTTGGATCTGAGAATCCAGGAAGCCGCAAGTCTATACATGGCAAAAAAAGGCCAAACTCCTCCCTGTGCGCTTCTACACGTGTAACAGCAGTTCCAGCACGCGTCGAGCATCGTACTCATACATCAGAACGGTCTTCGAAAAACAAAAGTGAGTCCATAAAAAAAAAAAAAAAAAAAAAAAAAAAAAAAAAAAAAAAAAAAAAAAAAAAAAAAAAAAAAAAAACTCCTTCGTAGCATTATAAAAATTGTATTGTCTTTTGTGTGTATAAAATAAATCATAGATTAAATTGTGTGTTCTTTAAGATTAAAATAGGTTAATAAGATTCATTTTAGCGGTTCAAACAGTCAGGCTCACCAGGAAAAGTTTCGGCAAGCGGTGGCTTGTGCATCGGGTCGCCATCTTCCCAATAAGACGGTCGAGGAAGGCGATGGCTGGTGCATATGTCAACTTGTGAACAGGTGCTGCTTGCGGGAACTGGTCTGTTTGTGCCGCTTAATAGAATTAAGAAATCAACTGTGTGCTTTTGTCTGTTTCTTGTACTTGTGTAATAATACTTTGTCTATTCGTGTTCTTTTAAATCCCTTAATATAGTAATAATTATCGTCTCTCTCAATTGTGTATCTCTTGTACTCTATCTTTAATTTGTCTTCTCTATCATGTCCGGAATGCGAAAAGCCACCGACTCCACCGCTACAAAGAAATCTCTTCGCGAAAAAGTGCTGTCGCGAGTAGCAGCGGCCACATCGGTAGCGTCAGAAAAGCTAGCAAGGACATCGCCCCGCCTCACAAACGTGCTGACATCCAAAGCCAAGTCAGAGTCAGCAGTGGTAGAGGCTCCACAAACTCCGCCGAGGAGGAAGCAGCCACGAACCTCTAAGTTAGAGGAACCCGTGGCTGCTTCCTCCTCGGCGGAACACGCTGCCGCACACCTTGAAGCAGCCGTGGAGCTTAGCCAGCGATCAGCATTGTACAGCATGATCGACTCTGACATGAGCGACACGTCGTCGGTGCGTTCAGAAGCCCTCCCGAACAGGAGACATAGTCTCTTTTCATCTCCTGCAATGAGCAGAAAACCATCAGGGGTGGCTATGAACGAAGAGACCAGGGAGGCCAACGAATTACTACAGAAGGGCAAAGAAGCCCTGGAAACCGCGGGCAACATGAAGAGGGAGTGCAAAGCCATCGCACACGAGAGCCTGCAGGGCCTGTATGAGCGGGTGTTGGCCCTGTCTGATTCAAGAGCACGCCATAAATACAACTTAGAAAAGGCACTATCCCGGCATGCAAAAGAGCTCCTCAATGTGGAGAGAGCGCATGCCGAAGAAATACGCTCCCTGAAAAGGGACCTAGGCGAGCAACTGAGTCAGGCAAGGGCCGACATATCAGGCACCCTGGAGGAGACCAGGGCTATTCGTAGCTGGCTCGGCTACGAGACCCTGGAACCCTTCAGGGGAATAAGGGAGGCCCAGAAGGCAATAGAGACGTTGGGGGCCAAAATGACGGAGGAGAGGGTCCGGAATGAAAATCCGGATGCATCAGCAGCTAAAAAGTGGGCGGATATCGAAGGAGGAATCCTTCGGCTTGATACCCACACCGTTAGCATATCAAACCAGCTTGATGCACTCCGAAGGGTGGTGGAGGAACTGGGAGAGAAACCCAGAACTCCATTACCGGTTCCGGACCTGGCACCTCCGCAGGATACCACTGAGGACATGGCAGCGCTACACGACGAATTAAAAGAAATAAAAAGTCTCGTCGCCAAAGTCCTTGAAAGGCCCACAACGTCGGAACCACCACCACAACAGACGCTGGACCTAAAACCCCATCTTAGGCCGATCACTGAACGCCTAGACATTATGGCCTCGGACCTCAGGCTGATGCAGGACCTGACCTCTAAGGTGCCAACACCACCAGGGCCCAACATAGAGGCAGAGCTAGCAGCAGTGGAGGTCAAACAGGCCTTAGCCGCCATCCAGAAGGGAGTGACCGACCTACAAGTTGTGGATCGATCGCTCCCTGCGCTAAGGTGTCAGGCGTCGGAGTCGTCCAGAAACGAGTTGGCGGAAAATAAACCAACATACGCCAAGGTGGCTGCGAAGCCACCCTCACCCCATCTCAGACCAAACCACACTCTTATCATCTCATCCACAGACCCCAAAAACACCGGGGAACAGGTGATGGAGAGGATAAGGGAAACAGTGGACACAAAAACTTCTGGGGTGAAGATAGACAGGGTGAGGAAGGCCAAAAACCAGAAGGTCGTCCTTAGCTGCGGAAGCAGGGACGACCTAAACCTGGTAAAACAACAGGTCCAAAAGAACAGAAACCTAAAAGTGGAGGTGGCAAAGGCCACAAACCCCCTGATAATAATAAGAGATGTGCTTTCGTATCATACTGACACCAATATTGTGGAAAACATAATATCGCAGAATAAACATCTCCTGCAGGATGTCAGTATGAAGGAAAGCACAATAAAGGTGCGATATAGAAAAAGAGCCCGAAACACCCTTGAATGCCACCCGGTGTTGGAGGTGTCACCAGCGATCCACAAGCGTCTTGTAGAGGAGGGGAGGTTGTACATCGGTTTGCAGCGCAGGCCGGTGTACGATCAATCACCTCTTGTGCAATGCAACAAGTGCCTAGGCTTTGGACACACCAAAGCCATCTGCCAGGAGAAAGATGACTTCTGCAGCCACTGCGGAGGGAAGCACTCCTGGGAGAAGTGCAAAGACAGGCTGGAGGGTAAACCTCCGCAGTGTAAAAACTGCATAAAGGCGCACGGGACCGCTGGGGACACAGCCCACAACGCTTTCAACATCCAATGCCAAGAAAAAGCAAAATGGGACGCAATAGCGCGTTCCCGCATCAACTACTGCTAAAGGCGACCAAGACTCCACCAGCTCACTCCCCTCAGGTAAAGACACAAGCAGGTTACGCATTATCCAAGCTAACCTGCGTCGGTGTAAAAAGGCCACCATCGAACTACACCAGGCGGCGACGGAAAAGGGAATTTCAATAGCCCTAGTGCAAGAGCCATACGTTGGCGCGGCCGGGACATTGAAACCACGCCCAGGCACCCAAGTCATCCAGTGCACCCTTAACCGTCAAAAACCAGTAAAGGCAGCCATCATCGTCTTCGGCAACAATGTGGAGGTTGTACACGATCCCCAATTGGTGACGGAGACGGAGGCAGCTGTTCTTATATTGGCAGGCCGCCTGAAGTTAGGGGTGGTATCCATCTACCTTGAGGGCAAAGACGACATCGAGCCATACTTGGATCGCATAACAGTAGCATGCGGGAAATTACCGACCGATAACATCCTGGTCGGTGGAGACGCAAACGCATGGAGTCATTGGTGGGGCAGTAAAACGGAAAACGCCAGAGGAGAATCCTACAACACCTTCCTTAACGAGATGGAACTGCAGATTCTCAATACAGGAGACATTCCTACTTTTGAAGAAGACAGGGCAGGGAAACTCTACACGAGCTGTGTAGACGTTACCGCCTGTAGTTTGTCGCTGCTAGGAAGGGTCGAAAACTGGAAGGTGAATCGAGGTATAACCACATCAGACCACAACGCCATCACCTTCGACGTACGTCTGGAAGGGCGCCTTCAAGCGCTCAAGCCGATCACTACGCGAAGGTATAACACCAAAAAGGCAAAGTGGAATGA
Organism: Plagodis pulveraria; assembly: GCA_963890685.1. NCBI lineage: Eukaryota > Metazoa > Arthropoda > Insecta > Lepidoptera > Geometridae > Plagodis > Plagodis pulveraria. The sequence continues at coordinate 18,242,381 of OY982976.1, read as the reverse complement.
CTTCGATTCGCTTTTCAGGACACTCCTAGCAGAACAAAATATAACACCACTCAAAGTAGCGAATGTAACAACCAAAGAGAATCTGGAAGCCATCATCGAAGCCTACATGGAAACCATCCACAATACCTGCGATGTGTTAATTCCTAAAGTAGGCACATGGGAAGGTAACCCACTACCTCCGTGGTGGAATAAGGATCTCCAAAACTTACAAAAAGACGTCATCCGTAAGAAAAGGCGAATCCGGAATGCTGCTCCATCAAGGCTAAATGCGGTTCTCCAGGATTATCAAGACGCGCGAGCAGCCTACGCCGAAAGAGCAAGTGAGGCCGAAACTGAGAGTTGGAAGGAGTTCTGCACTACCCAAGAGAAGGAGAGTATGTGGGACGGAATATACAGAGTAATCAGAAGAACGTCCAGGAAGCAGGAGGACATGCTGTTGAGGGGAGTAGATGGCCAGACATTGACCCCCGCCCAGTCGGCTGACCTTCTTGCGGAAACTTTCTATCCTGATGACTCTGCATCTACAGATAACCCGTACCACATGCATATCCGAAGACTGACACAAGACAAGCCACCTGAGGAGATCGAAGGCTTATCAGAGAATGACCCACCGTTCAAATGGCCTGAAGTGGAAATGGTGCTCCGAGCACTAAATCCAAAGAAGGCCCCAGGACCGGATGGGTTGACCTCTGACATCTGCACGAAAGCCATCCAGAGTGAAAGGGAGGTGTTTATGGCGATAGCTAATAAATGCTTGTCGCTGGCGCACTTCCCTAAACGATGGAAAATAGCACACGTAGTGATCCTCAGGAAACCGGGAAAAGAGGACTACACCCATCCAAAGTCCTACCGGCCGATCGGCTTGTTGTCAGTTATGGGTAAGATAGTAGAAAAACTCGTCATATGCAGACTCCAATGGCACATCTTACCAACTCTCAGTTCCAAACAATACGGCTTCATGCCACAGCGCGGAACCGAGGATGCCCTGTATGACCTAGTGAGACACATACGCTCTGAGATGAGCATGAAGAAGATCGTCATCATTGTCTCACTGGACATAGAGGGAGCATTCGATAACGCGTGGTGGCCGGCTCTAAAACACCAGTTGATAAACCGAAAGTGTCCAAAGAACCTTTACGCAATAGTTAACTCATACCTCAGTGACCGAAAGATCGTGGTCAACTATGCCAGAACAACAAGCGAGAGATGTACCACGAAGGGATGTGTCCAAGGTTCCATCGGTGGACCGACCTTCTGGAACATCATTCTGGATCCGCTGTTGCAGAAATTGTCTGGCGAGGGAGTTTATTGCCAAGCGTTCGCGGACGACGCGGTTATCGTATTTTCCGGACATTCGGTCAGCGCCATGGAGGACTCAGCAAATGCAGTGCTCGACAAGGTGGTTGAATGGGGAGGAAATAATAAGTTAAACTTCGCAGCACACAAAACCAACGTGATGCTGCTAACGAAGAAACTTAATTATGATCCCCCAAACATCTACATGTCGGGTTGCAAGCTGAACCTAGTAGATGAGATCAAACTACTAGGCCTCATAATCGACCGAAAATTGAACTTCCTTCCACACATCAACGCAACTTGCAGGAAGGTAACCGGAATCTACAAGCAACTGGCATGTGCAGCAAAGGTCACATGGGGCTTAAACACCGAGATAATCAGAACCATCTACGTAGCAGTCGTTGAGCCGATCGTGATGTACGCCTCTTGTGCATGGTACCAGGCGACGGAGCTTCAGATGATCAGAGATCGTCTGAATGCACTTCAAAGGGGCTTTGCACAAAAGATCTGTAAGGCGTACCGCACGGTCTCGCTCACTTCTGCACTAGCACTATCAGGAACTCTGCCTTTGGATCTGAGAATCCAGGAAGCCGCAAGTCTATACATGGCAAAAAAAGGCCTGTCTCTAGACTACATACCACCTGGAAGGAATTTGGAGCGGAGGGTGTGCTACCAAGATCAACCACACCCCTCCACATTTGAGGTAACTCATTACACGCTCCTGGAGGACACGAATTCGGAAACCTTAGACTCCCACCAAATTGCCGGTCCACACATCTACACGGACGGCAGTAAAATTGAGGGAAAAGTTGGCGCAGCCCTCACATGGTGGGAGGAAGGAAAGGAATTGTGTTTCTCCACCTTCAGTCTAGACTCCTCCTGCACAGTATTTCAATCTGAGCTCTATGCACTCTTCAGGGCGGTGCAGTCAGCCAAATCCAGCGGGAAAAAAGTGGTCAACATCTTGAGCGACTCAAGATCCTCGCTCGACCTGCTGGAAAATCCCAGGCTGACACACCCCCTCACGCAACAAATTAAAGAGTGCATACGAGAGCTAAGTGCGGAAGGAAGACAGGTGCGGCTTTTCTGGTTAAGAGCGCATGTAGGGACCGCTGGGAACGAGCGAGCCGATGAGCTGGCAAAGTCCGCGGCCTTACAAGCAAAACCAGATCCAGACTACGCAGAAGTTCCACTGTCCTACGTCAAGAGAAAGATCAGGGAAGAGACAGTCCAAAAATGGCAAGACAGATACATCTCTTCCAGCACAGGCGGTGTCACTAAATGGTTCCTACCGGATGTCGATAAAGCATATCGAATGGTACGAGCCATAAAGCTGACACCGTTACAAGTGCAACTCTTGACGGGACATGGAGGTATTGCCGAATACCTCCATCGGTTCAGATTATTGGAAAGCCCAGGCTGCGATTGCGATCCCAACATCAATGAATCAGTTTGGCACATAGTCCTAGAATGCCCACGCTTCCTTGCTCTCAGACAAGATCTGGAAATACAGATAAACACCAGGCTTACCAGAGAAAATCTGCGCACTATTTTGGCCAATTCTGAGAGCAGGAAGTATTTCCTGGACTATGGGGAAAAAATCTTTAAAGTAGCAGTAAGGCGACACAGCAACAGAACACCAGCAGATACCACAATCATCCCATCACAACCGGTACCCACACCAACCACAGGCGCCACAATCCCGGGTCCCGACATCAGGCAGACCTCTCATAGTAGAACTGGGTTAAACCAGATTCTGGAATGCGGAGAGAGAGGCGAGCCTGGGATAAGGATAAGGGGGGTGGCGCTATTCATGGACAATAACAACGAACGACTCGGCATAAGCTATTGCAACGCGCAAGCAAAAAACCGCGTTGCAATATCACCCGGACTGGCATCTCTAATTAATGGAAGCACTACAAAGACCACCATAAAGCGGAAAAAGTACAATGAGCTTCCAGAGACGAGGATAGCCGGCTGCCGGTGTCGGCTGGTGCGATCGCACAACAAAACGGTCATACTAGTCGACTGGGGCAGTCGGACGCCCTTTTCTCTGGCCAATGTAGTGCTCTCCAAGCTCGGCGAGGCAGATGAAGGCGCTAATTTAACATCAAGGATCATCAGCGTAGACGCGATGGTAATCGAGTATTCGAGAGGCGAAGTTGCGGATCACATTGGGTGCATAAAAGCCTCAGAGCGCCACAACATAGTGGCGTACGAGGATCGAGGGGAAGACCTAAGTTACCTCAAAGCACCCTCTGTGCCCGCAACCACAAACATTTATGAAAATAGTAAGCACGGCCATGCACGGACTAAAGGACAAAATATCCAGAACGGCAGAACGACAATCAGCTGCCGTTCTGGAATTTACAAAACCACCATCTTCATCCAAAAATACTGACCAACAGCAGACGAAACGGACTAGAGCCGACAAGGGGCAAGTCAGCCCGCCCAACCTCGTTTCGGTGACGAAGGCCTCAGATCTTGCACTAAATGCTTTCCTCGAGTTCCTACAGATAGAAAAGGCAACAAGAGAAGTTAACCTCACCACTTGCAAAAACATCCTGCAAGCCTATCTGTGGGAGAGCGAGGGATTGTTGGGTGTAAGATTAATGGAGGCGGAAGCTGCCATATACGACAACGAGAGATCCCGCGTCATCAAGGGAAGCATGTCGGGTCGTTATATGGCGGCATTCAACTCCACGGCGGGATTCGTTGCTTTGAACGAGGAGGAAACAACACGAACAGGCAATATCACTTTCGTCACACCATCAGACGACCCCATCGTGGTCACAGCCCGGTGTACAAAAATCATGCTGCAGGAGAAAATAATCGAGATGGCAAAAACCATCTCGGAAGGCTCCCAACCAACGGCAGCATGGGAAAACTGGACGTTGCCAAAGTTCACCTGGATAAATGGGGTTCCCGGATGCGGCAAAACCACCTGGATAGTTGACATCTTCGATGCTAACAGAGACATCATTGTAACCACAACAACCGAAGCAGCAAAAGACCTGAGAGCCAAGGTAGCGCACCGCATAGGCGATGGAGTAAAAACCAAAGTGCGTACCTTGGCTTCCATATTGGCGAACGGGTTCACGGAGCGCAGAGAAAAGCGTCTACTCATAGACGAAGCGCACATGAACCATTTCGGGGCCATCATAATGGCTGCACGGTTACTGGACGCGGAGGATGTCGTTATCATCGGAGATGTCAACCAGCTGCCGTATATTGAAAGAGAGAACCTCTTCAAAATACGGTACAGCAATCCCAACGTACTGGCGACCATCGGCCAAGAGTTGTACTGCACGCACCGCAATCCCATGGACGTGGCATACGTCCTACGCGAAGTATACCCGGGTTTTTATTCCTCAAGATCTCGTGTCCACTCCCTGAAGCTTCAACGGTATACAGGTGCTTTAATACCAAAAGACCTCCCAAACACCCTATACTTGACACTGACTCAGGAGGAGAAATTTTCCTTAATTGGTGGAGGGTATGGGTGCGGACAGGGGTCTCGCACACTGACCGTACATGAGGCACAGGGACTGACACACGAGTCCGTCATCATCATCCAGACGAGGGAAAATGTGACCAGGTTGAGGGACAGTGTTCCGCATGCGGTCGTGGCTCTGTCGCGGCACACAGAAAGCTGCACGTATTACACCGACGACAGCTCCGACACCATCGGTGAGTTTGTGCGGCGGGCGGTAAAGGCAACGGAAGAAGAAATCTGTAATCATAATCTCAAAATGGCAATAAGAGACAGAAACGATAGGGTCGTGGAAGTAATGACAAACCGACAACGGACACCAGAGTCGGTGGCAGGTCCATCCGGGACAAAATGACCTGTTTTTAAATCTAGAATGTTTTATAGAGTCTAAATCCTACATTTATAGTCGAACCATGTTTTCCATTTATTTCCATTTTAAGTATAAAATCAATGTTAATGTAAATTTTTAATAATTATTGCAATGTATCTAGTAGAATAAATAACAAATTAACGTAAGAGGATTTCTAAAGTTTAAAATTTTAAATTTTAGCAAATTCAATAAGTATTAAATTCCCAATCTTAGTTATATAATGCATGATATAACTTAGCATGATAAGGAAATAAACTTAGAAATAGAAATAAAATTGAATTGTAATACTGTAGGATTTAAGTTAAATTTGATTACCATTTGAATTAATTAGAATTTAATCGTTCTTTGTATTTGTAAACTATTTATAGTGAAAATAATACAAACAGGAGACAAAAAAAAAAAAAAAAAAAAAAAAAAAAAAAAAAAAAAAAAAAAAGGACTCACTTAGTATTTAAGAACTAACATACTTATTGTTAATAACATCCGAATTTACCTAATGATGTATGTAGTAAATTGTAATAAATATGTTTTAATATGCAAATATAAAATGAAATCTAAAAAGAGTACGGACCCGGAGTCTGTAGAGCGTAGTTTTACTAAATAAAAAAAAAACCTAACCTAACCTAACCTAACCTAACCCAGTAGATATATCTTCTTCTAAACTTTCCCCAACATAGGTGTGTCATACCTCTATAGTTACTTATATATGCTTTATTTTAATTAATCATTGCTTATCATTTTATAAGTAATATTGACTATTACCTTTGTGGCATTTTATTTTTTAAAATACTACTAATTGACGCTTTTTACACGTCAACTAGCTTATGGTAACAGATTATTATTGACTATATTGTTGGTTGTTCCATATTATTACTCTAATTCATACAACTTTTACAAACTTCTCTTGACGCAAGTATATAGGAACATACTGACATAAGACGCATACCTCCAAGATGTACAGGACCCCACCAAAATCGACCGACGACGACGTCATTGAGGTGATGTCACCGTCCAAGCCAGAAATGGCAGCGGCCAACGTTAGACGCAGCATAGGAGAATGGGAAGCCAACAACTCTGGCCCCGCTCCCCTTGCAACAAACAAAACAACTAGGACAAGCCCTGCCAAACCAGGAACCAAATCGGGACTGGTGCTGTCGCAAGACAGCAAGAAAAGGGCGGTCAGAAAAGTGTCCGCTGAGGTTCATACCCCGCCAAAACAACACCAGTACGCGAGCAGATCCGCTGAAGCAAAGGCTTGCTTAACCAAAGCCAAGCTTTACCTAAACACCTCGAAAAACACCAGGACAGACATAAAAAACGCTCTAATAGAAGCATTGGACAGACTCTACCAGCTAGTTAAGGAATCTGAAAAAGCCGTACAAACGAGTGATGACCCAAAAGAAAAGAGGCTGACCGAGGGGAAGGGGCCAGTGAGTACAGCCACTGACTCTACCTTCTTGGTCAGCGCCGATCAAAACAAAATGGCATCACAGATTGAAGAACACACTAAACTGCTGGTATTGAGTAACAGAATGATGAGTGAGCTTCAGGAGACAATGACGAAACAGAATGAAATCCTGGAAAGAGAAAGGACATATGCGGGCGTAGTCACAGCGCAAGGTGCAAATGAGCTGCCAAAGAGGAGCACACTACACTCTGTAGTAATAGCCTCCAAAACAGATACGGAAACAGGGGACGAGGTGTTGGAAAAGGTCAGGAGAGTAGTGGACGCAAAGGAAGGATGGGTCAAGGTCGAAAGGATACGGAAAGCAAGGGATGGGAAAGTTATAATGGGATTCAGGACAGAAGAGGAAAGGAAGAAAGTGAAGGACAGACTGGGAAAGGATGGAATAGACCTCACCGTTGAGGAGGTAAAAAACAAAGACCCGCTTCTGATCCTTAAGGACGTCCTATCAGTAAACACTGACGAGGACGTCCTAAAGGCATTTAGGAATCAGAACCGAAGTGTTTTCCACAACCTCAACGATGAGGAGAATAGAATAGAGATCAAATATAGAAGAAGAGCCAGGAACCCTCATACCGGACATGTTGTGTTCAGCACTTCACCAACCATCTGGCGAAGGGTGTGCGACGCAGGGTTCGTGCACATTGATCTCCAGCGCGTGAGGGCTGAAGATCAATCCCCGCTGGTGCAATGCACACGCTGCCTGGGCTTCGGCCACGGCAAACGTTTTTGTAAGGAGCCAGTGGACCTTTGCAGCCATTGCGGTGGCCCCCACTTGAGGACCGAATGCGCAGACTGGCTCGCAAGAGACACCCCAAGCTGCAGAAACTGCACGAAGGCAAAACTGGAGCACGTCGAACATAACGCCTTCAGCCGTGATTGCCCAATACGACGAAAATGGGACCAATTGGCCCGCTCTTCCGTAGCATATTGCTAAGGGCACCCCGGAGAACCAGACCCCCTACAAAATGGTACAAGCGAACCTCCAAAGAAAAAAGCTGGCCACCAACGAGCTACTCCTTGAGGCTACAGAGAAAGGAATGGCAGTGGCGCTCATTCAAGAACCATACGTGGGCGGGGCAAAAGTAATGAGGAGTCACAGGGGCGTTAGAATCTTCCAAAACACTGGTGTAGGAGAGGGTACAGTTAAGGCGGCTATTGCGGTCTTCGATAACGACCTCAACGTTATTCAGTACCCAAAACTCACCACAAATAACGTCGTAGTGGTGAGGATCCAAACCAGTGCTTGGGAGATTACGCTTGTCTCCTTTTACTTTGAGCCCGAGCAGCCCATAGAGCCGTACCTAGAGTATCTTAAAAAGATACAGGAAAACTTAGCTCCTGGAAAATTGGTAATCGGAGGTGATGCAAATGCCAAGAGTCCATGGTGGGGCAGTCTTGCAGCAGACCATAGAGGCGATGAATTGTCCGGAGCTCTCGATGAGATGACGCTGAACATACTCAACAGAGGGGAAATTCCGACCTTCGACACGATCAGGGGAGGGAAACGTTACAATAGCCACGTAGACGTCACAGCATGCTCGACGGATGTGCTCGACCTGGTAGAAGACTGGAGAGTAGATGAAGGCCTCACGAGTTCGGATCACAACGGCATAACTTTTAACATTCGTTTAGAAAAAGCCAAAGGAATTAAAATTAACAGAACAACCAGAATTTTTAATACAAAGAAAGCCAATTGGTCTGAGTTTCGTGAGAAACTCAGCCAACTGATGCTAGAAAATAAATTAAATTTACCTGCAATAGAAAAAATTAAAAACACAAATCAAATAGATATAGCAATAAATAAATTAACCGAAGTCATAAAAGAAGCATGCACACAAACTCTAAAACAAAAAAGTAATAAAGCATTACTTACCTTGCCGTGGTGGTCCGAAGAACTCGCCGTCTTGAAGAAGGAAGTCGCTACCAGGAGACGAAGAATAAGACTCGCTCGTCCATCCCGAAGATCGAAGGTCGTTGAAGAGTACCTGAAACATAAAGAGAAGTATGAATTAGAAGCAGCAAAAGCTCAAATCGAGAGTTGGAAAAGTTTTTGTGAGAAACAGGACAAAGAAGGGGTCTGGGAGGGAATATACAGGGTGATAGGGAGGACGACAAAAAGGGAAGAAGACTTGCCGTTGGAGAAGGATGGGGAAGTATTGGACGCAAAGGGGTCTGCAAGATTACTTGCAGAAACATTCTTCCCTAATGACCTCACAGACAGCGATAACGAATATCATCGGCAAGTCAGATTAAAGGCGGAAGAAGTAAATGCTGGAAATCAGGATGAATCATGCGACCCACCCTTCACAAAAATAGAACTAGAACAGGCTTATAATTCCTTCAACCCCAAAAAAGCGCCCGGTAAAGACGGCTTTACCGCTGACATATGCGGTCACGCTATTGGCAGCAATCCCGATCTGTTCCTTGCGCTGCTCAACAAATGCCTAGGGTATCATCATTTCCCCGAGGCATGGAAAGAGGCCACAGTTGTAGTGCTTAAAAAACCGGGGAAAGATAATTACTCAAACCCGAAAGCGTATAGGCCCATCGGATTGCTGCCAATATTAGGCAAAATCTTTGAGAAGATGTTGATGGCCCGTCTTAGGTTCTATATCATGCCAAGGATGAGTACTCGCCAGTACGGATTTATGCCACAAAGGAGTACTGAAGACTCCCTCTATACACTAATGCAACACATCCGCAAAAAGCTGGACCAAAAGAAAATTGTTGTCTTAGTGTCGTTGGATATAGAGGGGGCCTTCGACAGTGCCTGGTGGCCAGCAATAAGAGTCCGGCTGGCTGAGGAAAAGTGTCCACGCAACCTGAGGGGGGTCATGGACAGCTATCTCAGAGACAGAAAGGTCAGGGTTCGCTATGCGGGAGAAGAATTTGAAAGAAGCACAAATAAGGGATGCGTCCAGGGTTCTATTGGGGGCCCACCCATGTGGAACCTACTCCTGGACCCACTGCTCAAAAGTCTGGAGGAAAGAGGAGACTATTGTCAGGCATTCGCTGACGACGTCGTGCTTGTCTTCGATGGTGCCTCAGCTCTGGAGATAGAGAGTAAAGCAAGCGCAGCTCTCGAACATGTAGGGAAGTGGGGTGTCAAAAATAAGCTCAAATTTGCTGCGCAAAAAACAAAGGCGATGACGATAACTCGCAAGCTGAAATTTGACACCCCACGTCTCGGCATGGGAGGCGTTGCGATTCCTATGTCCCGAGAAATTAAAATACTGGGGGTCACCATCGACGACAAGCTGACCTTTAACACTCACGTCGCGAATGTCTGTAGAAAGGCAATAGCCATATATAAGCAGCTAGCGAGAGCAGCAAAGTCAAGCTGGGGTCTCCATCCTGAGGTGATTCGGACGATATATGTGGCAACCGTAGAGCCTGTTGTCCTGTATGCCGCCAGTGTGTGGGCGCCGGCTGCTGGAAAGCTAGGCGTTATCAAACAGCTAGGGATAGTGCAGCGTGGGGTGGCGCTGAAACTGTGCAAAGCGTACCGAACAGTCTCCCTCAATTCCGCGCTCGTACTGTCTGGGATGCTCCCCCTCGACCTCCGAGTCCGAGAAGCGGCGCTGCTTTACGAGGCTAGGAAGGGGGTACCCCAGTCAGTGCTGAGTGGAAGGGAGGTAGAGAGGATGGCTTCAGCGGTCGAAGCTCCACACCCAGCACAACGCATCGACCTGCAAATAACAAGCCTGGCCAACCAGCAGCAGGTAGAAGAAAATGACTCACTTGACGTGAGCATATACACGGATGGGAGCAAGATTGAGGGACGGGTTGGAGCGGCCTTGTCCATATGGAAGAACGGAACCGAGACCGGAACCCTCAAGCTTGCTCTACCAGATTACTGCACCGTGTATCAGGCCGAACTTCTGGCTATATGTAGAGCAACCGGAGAAGTACTGAAGCATAAGGGATCGTCGTTTGGAATCTTCAGCGACTCTATGGCAGCTCTCATGACCGTAATAAATTACAGTTGCCTCCATCCCCTGGCAGTGGAAGCCAGAGAAAATATAACATCTTCGTCTCTCCAGAACAAAATAACAAAGTTGTTCTGGATCAAGGCCCACGCAGGATTGGAGGGGAATGAGAGAGCCGACCAATTAGCCAAGAGAGCCGCTGAAGGTTCCAAACGTAAACATGATTACGACCTGTGTCCGGCTTCATTCATCAAGCGAAATATTCGCATGAATACGCTTGATGAATGGAACCGGAGATATGTTGCAGGAGAGACTGCAGCAATTACAAAAATGTTTTTTCCGGATGTTAGGACGGCTTACAGGACAATCCGAAAGATGGAAATAACGAATATCAAGACCCAAATAATGACGGGGCACGGTGGGTTCTCTGAATACTTGAATCGCTTCAAGTGTAAAGAGAGCCCATCGTGTCTCTGCGATCCCACGAAAGACGAAACGTTTCCACATATATTGTTCGAATGCCCTATACACGCGAAAGACAGGTACGAATTTGAACAGGAGTTCAACATTACATTAAAACCGGAAAATGTGGCAGACGTAATGGAGAGCAAAATAATAAATAGCTTCCTAAACTATTGTACAAAGATAGCAGAAATCGTAATAAAAAGAAATAAAACCAAGTAATAAAAATTATGTTTACATAATATTTAGAAATATTATTGGCAAGCATAAAATAAGAATAGAGTAAGAAAATAAATAGTATACGATAGTATTAAGGAATAAAAATTTTTGTAGAACTTGTTCAAATTAGATGCCCTAAAAATAAATGTAATTAAAGATAGTTAGAGTAGAATAGAGTATTAAGTAGATGGGAATCCCACCCATGCTGTTAGAAAGATGATGAATGAAAGAAAGACCAAGTATAAAGCATGAAAGTACGAGAGGCATAAAAGCGAGAACTGGTATGAAAGAGAAGACTTAGCAAGCACAGGCTCCAACCACGTTGGAGGTAGCAGTATAAAAAAAAAAAAAAAAAAAAAAAAAAAAAAAAAAAAAAAACCTAACCTAACCTTTTTTTTTTTTTTTTTTTTATTTTTTTTTTATTTTTTTTTTGGCGTGGGGAAATGCTGTTACGCATTGCCGTATGCGGGGGGGGCATACGGGGTATGACGGACTCGGCTAAAGGCGCCCATACCGTCTAAAACCCCACGGTGTTCCAGCGTCTTCGACTGATGACGGGGGGCGTGGGACCGAATTATTCTTACCACAGCCCCCGTCGACGCCGCTGCCCGCTGTAAAGTGGCGGGCCCTCCTCGGTGAGGGGTGTCAATAGGAACACCCCTCCACCTCGTGTGATGCCCCCCGAACACGGAGGGGGCATCAACATCGCGAGAGGACCTATCTCTGAAGGGTGCCAGATGCCCCCGCATCCGACGGCCCAGGCCCTCTCAGCGGAGACGGAGTGCGGGCTCGATTAGCCCGCACCCGTGTCCGCGCTCTCCGGAGCGGAAGAGAGAGAGGGTCTCTCTCCCTCTCACGCTCCGCCGCCTCCCTCCGCGAAACAATAGTTTCGCAGAAGGAGGCTACTGCCTCCCAACATCTCTCATCGGCGACCATCCTGGCTAGGATGGTCGGCAATGAGAGATCCGTCCCAATGACCGCGACCAGAGCCTGTCGCGGTTCGTCCTCTCCAGGGCATGCCTCCAGTGCGTGCTGGGCAGTGTCTACTGCACAGCCGCACAGATGGCATGCCGGGGAGGCTTCTCGTCTGGCGATGCGATGCAGGTAACTCCCGAAACAACCATGTCCCGAGAGCACCTGCGTCAGCCTAAACGAGAGCCTCCCATGTCTCCGTTCGATCCAATCTCGGAGAACGGGCTGGATAGCGTCGAGGAGTCGTCGACTGCTATCGCCCCTCTGAGTGGACCGTTCGCGGAGTCGTCCCTCCCACCTCACGAGAGCCAACGCCCTAGCGTTGTTGCGCCAATGCGCTAACTCTCGCGGCGCCGGTCGCTCGTCCCGCTCCCGCGCTCGCACTCTGCGGCGGTAGACCGAGGCCAAGACTTCGGCCTCAAGGTCCCAGGGGAGAAGGCCAGCGAGGGCGCATGCCATCTCGTGTGAGAGTGTCCGATACCCCCGGCACACTCTCACAGCCATGGTCCGTTGAGCTGCAATCAGCAAGGCGGTCTCCCGCCGATCGAGCCTCCCGGACCATATGGGAGCTCCGTATAGGGCCATTGAGCTGACCACCGCTGTATAGAGGCGGCGGCAGCTGCCCTCTCCACCCCCGATATTGGGGAGGAGGCGACTCAGTGCGCCGGCTGCCCCCAACAATTTGGGGGACAGCCGCCGCATGTGCGCCTCGAACCTCCACCGGCTATCAAGGACGACGCCGAGATACTTCAACGTCGTCCTGACGGGGATGGAGGTTCCTCCCACCACTATTGATGAATCTGCAGGTGGCGCCCTGCGGGGACCATGAAAACAAATGGCCTCCGACTTGTGGAGCGCCACCTCCAGACCCAGCCTCCTGATCCTGGCCACGACCATCGCGACTCCGGCCGTGGCGAGGATTGCCGCCTCCCTGTAGGTACCCCCCCTGGCGGTGACCAGCGTGTCGTCGGCGTAACAAACGACGCCGATGCCACTAAGGCCAGCGCCCCGGAGGGCCCAGTCATATCCAATGTTCCACAGCAGGGGCCCTAAAACAGACCCCTGAGGGACACCACGCGCCATGGGGCTCCGACCCTCCCCATTCGTCGTCGGGAAGACGACCTCTCTATATGAGAGGTAGTCGCCGACGAGTCGGCGCAGGTACGGCGGCACTCGGTGGTAATCCAGACCACCGAGTATGATGGTCCAGGGCAGCGTGTTGAAGGCGTTGGCGATGTCTAAAGACACCGCCAACATCACGCCGCCACTGGAGCACGCCTCCTCGGAGAGATCGCGGACGCGGGAGATGGCATCCAGCGTCGAGCGACCTCTCCGGAACCCGAACTGGGTGGGCGCCAAGTCCGGTCCTGACGTCTCGAGGTGCCTGACGAGACGGGCAGCGATCACCCTCTCCAACAGCTTACCCGCCTCGTCAAGCAGCACAATCGGACGATACCCTGAAGGTTCGTCCGCGGGACGTCCCTCCTTCCTGATAAGGACGAGTCTGCCCCTCCTCCATCTCCTGGGGAATTTCCCCTCCCGAAGGCACCTGTCAAACAGGGCCCTAAGAGTGGGGGCCAGGTGCTCCAAGGAGAGAGCCCACACACGGCCCGGTATGCCGTCTGGCCCGGGTGCCGTGTTCTTGGCCCTCATCCTGAGCACTGCTGCGCCCAGCTCCCCTTCGGAGACTGGGGCAGGCTCGTCCTCCTCCGCCTCGGCGAGATCGGTCGACGAGGTCACGGCGAAAGGTGGCGAGAAATCGTCTCCCGGAGGACCGGGGAACAGCCCTCCCACCACCCTCTGGAGAACAGCTGGTTGGAGCGAGGCGGTCACGGGGGGGGCCCATGGACGCAGCTTCTGCCGCGCCCATAGGTACGGGCGGCCCCACGGATCGCGCTCCAGCCCTTCCAGCAGCTCCTGCCAGGAGCGCCGTTTCGCCTCGTCAATGGCCACGCGAAGGGTCATCGAAGCCTCTCGGTAGGCGGCATAGAGAGACTCGCTCACTTCGGTCTCCTGCCGCCTTCGCCTACGATACCGCTGGTATCGGCGGCGCCTCCGCACGCAGCGTCTTCGGAGTTCGGCAATCTCCTCTGACCACCAGTAGACCTGGCGTCTGGACCGTGGGGCAGTTGCACGCGGCATCGCGGCATCGCAGATACGCGACAACGCCGCACACAGTCCATCCGCAAACGCATCCACGTCTACGGGGTCACTCTCCTGAGGAGTGCCGTTCCACGCTTCGACGAGGGCCGCCTCCTGCAGCAACTCGGCGTCGAGACGCTTCAAGGCCCATCGCGGACCGATCTCGCCGGTTCCTTCCCTCACAGTGTCCGCTGAGGACGGGGAGACGCTAAACCGGATATACCGGTGATCGGAGAGCGTCTCCTCGTCTACCAACACCTGCCAGTCACGAATTTGGCAGGCGAGGTCTGGGGTGGCGAACGTCACGTCGACGATTGATCCACCCCATTGGCGGACACAGGTGTGTTCACTCCCGGTGTTCACGACGCAGAGGCCCACCTCGGCCAGCCACTCCAACACGGTGACGCCCCGCGGACAGGTCCTTGGGGACCCCCACGCCAAGGATTTGGCGTTGAGGTCCCCCATGACGATCACGGGGCGGGGGCGGGTCTGACCTATGAAGGTCCCCACCTCGCCGAGAAGGGCCTCTAGCTCGTGCCGGGGCCTATTCGGGGAGTGATACACACCTATCACGACGACAGGACCCACTCCTGCCGCCACGAAACCCCTGCCTCTCGCAACCCCTACGAGAGGGGGGGATGGGGTCGGCGACTGTGTCGTGATTGCTACCAAGCCGTCAAGGCCCCCCACCCAGTCACTCCTGGGTGGGACCGAGTACGGCTCTGCAACCACCGCCACTTTGATGGACCGCTCCGCCATGCACTGCAGGAGTAAATCCTGAGCGCGGGCGGAGTGGTTCACATTCGCCTGGAGGAAGGTTAGGGCCATACTAACCTACCTCCATGATGTCCGCTCGCCCTTTATCGGAGGGAGACGGTCGTGGCTGGGCTTTAGCCTCAGCCGCAACGGCCTTTCGACGAGCCCCTGACTTTGACGGGGGCTTGGCGCATGCCTTGCCCCCGGAGAGGTGGTCTGCCGGCTTACCCGCAGCCGCACAGAGTGAGCAGCGGGGGGCGGCAGAGCAATCCCGGGCCTTATGGGCCTTTTGACCGCAGCGATAGCACTCATCGCTACGGTCAACCTCGTTCTTGCATTGGGCCGCAACGTGGCCCAATGAAAGGCATCGGAAACAGCGACGCGGTCTGGGGTCGAGGATGCCGACTCGCGCCGACACCCAGCCCACCAGAACGCGCCCACTGGCCGCGATCCTTTTCGCACCAGAGACAGGGCAGCGCACAAACGCCGTCCCCATCCCCGCTGGTCCTCTCCGTATTGGGCCGACGGCTACTGACGCCACGGGGCATTCGCCCAGGGACGCCAGCGCGTTCGCCAGCTCCTCCGAAGTGGCCGAGTCATCCAGGCCGGTGACCCTCAAGTCAGCGGTGGTGGTCGGCCTGGAGATCTTGACCTCCGTTCGGTCTCCAAATACCTCCTCGAGCCTCCCGGCGAGGACATCCGCTTTCGCGGCATTGTCCACACCCGGAATCTCGAGGATCCGAGCCCCGGTGGCCGCCGTCCGTATGGTCAACGGCGGCAGACCCAGCTCTCCTAATTTTATCTTCGTCTTGGCCTCGGCCAAGACGTCGGCATAGGATACTCCTTTCTCCGCTGCCCCCGGTTGCAGCGTGATAACTACAGCTGCAGTACGGGGGGAGCGGAGTTTAGCCGTGCCCTTTGTTTTGGGCAGGGGCTTCACCTTTTTTGGGGGCTGTGGTGGGGGCCGGACCGGTGCCGGAGCTGGAGCTGGGCAAGCAGGTCCCTTCTCCTTGGGTCCCAGCCGCACCGCTGCCACTCCCTTGTCACTCCTCCTGTCCAGTCCACGTCTGGCCACCACGTGCCACGCCTCGTTCAGAGGAGCCGGGGCAGGGGCAGGCAGCAGCGCGACAGGCGCAGGTGCAGGGCCCTTCGCAGCCTTGTTCTTGGGCTGCGGTTTTGGGCCGGGCTTCTTCTTTTGCCCCGGGTTGTTCGCCGGGGCAGCTGCGCGACTCGTGGTCGCTGTCGATTGCTCCTCAGACACCCTTCGCCGATCTGCGGCGAGAGGGGGCCTGAGGGTTTTCGCTGGCAGCAACCGCTCCTCCAAACCCTCGAAGCGGGCGTTGATCATGGTGCCCACCTGCACCATGACCTTCCGCATCGCTTCGTCGCCAACGAGTGGCATGGGGGACTGAACAACCGGCGCCGTAGCCCGGGCTGTCCGCATCTCGTCCATTTGGCGACGGAGCTCCTTCAGCTCCGCCGCCATCTGCTGGTTGGACTTGACCAGCAAGGCCATCTCCTCGGGCATCGTGCGCGCCCGCGATTCCTGGAAGGACGCTTTGATCGTCATCGCAGCGTCCTTCAGGGCCTTCACGCACGTGCCCTTCAAGTTCTTGGACTTGGTGGCCACCGTTAGGACAGTGTCCACCGAGTCCATAAGCATCTTCTCCAAATGGGCGGCATCACAGTCTCCCAGCCTCAGATTGGTAGCCGGAGGCTCCGGTACCTTTAGAAACTGGGCGGCCGATGCCGCTCTCTTCCGTTGCAGCTCCTCCGCCAGCTCCTGCTCGGCGACGAGCCGCATCTCCTCTTCCCGCGCCCGGTTCAGCTCGGCCTTGGCTTTCGCCAGGCCGACATAGTGGCCGGTCGTGGGCGCCCTCCCTTTGGCGCGTCCTTTACCGCGTTGTGCGGTAGGGACCTTTAGTGACGGTGAGGGGTCACTGTGGTCCCCTTCATCCTCTTCCAGTCGTCTCTTCCTCCTCCTTTGGGAGCCGCGTGAAGACACGGACTCCCAAGTCATTGCATCAGATTCTTCGGATGTCTCCGATAAATTCGGAGACGGGATCCGAAGAACCTCATGCAGTGGGGCCGCTCCCGCGCCTGCTGCAGACGCAGAAGGGACACCCACTGTCTCCTCCTCACTCACGTCCAGTGACGCGGCGGCAGAGGTGGCGCTAGGATTGCGCTCTCGCCCTGCCGCAGCGTCCAATCTCGGAGTGACTGGTCTGGCGCTATCCATGCGCTCCAGTACAACTCGCGGGTTCCGTTTTGTAAACGGGACCAAGTCTCTGCACCGTGTTGGTGCGTGCTCCCCTGAGCAGTCCTTTAACGTGCCATTGTCGTCGTGCTTTGCAGAATCGGTGTCCAATAAGAGTGTGCCTTTGTCGTCGGTGCGCGGGCCGGAGCCCGCGAAGCGGTTGATGCCCCCCCCAGATACGGTGGGGCAGCCTTCTCTCGAAGGGTGGGATTTACCCACCTGGGGACTGTTTTCAATCGCTGTAATTTCCATTTTGGTGTTTCCTTTTTGAAGGGGTGAGGTCCCCTGTGGTGCCCTCGTCGCCGGGTTCCCCCCGACTATACATCCCCTGTGCGGGCACCAAACAACGGGATTTGGAGACACATAATGCCCGACAGGGTGGCCGAGTTGACCCTCCCTGCCGCGCCGCGAGCCTTGTAGGCCCGCCATCCCACGACCCGAAGGTCCGCTGCAGTCGCTATAACACGACTGCCGTCCGAGTGTGCCCGACAGGGCGGCCGAGTTGACCCTCCCTGCCGCGCCGCCGGCCTTGAAGACCGGCCATCCCACGACCCGAAGGTCCGCTGCAGCTGCTGTAAAAAGGCAGCTGCCTCTCCAGATTTGCCCGACAGGGTGGCCGAGTTGACCCTCCCTGCCGCGCCCACCGTCAAAAGCGACGCCGCTCCTCCTCGTGCACGACAGGGGGAAACCTGTCGTGCCGCCAGCCTTGCAGGCCGGCCATCCACCGACCCTACGGGTCCGCTGTCCCTTCTCGGGACCCCACCTCCGCGGATGAACCGCCTGCTCATCCACTGTGCCCTATGCTAGCTTCATAGGGACACGCGGAGAGCACCTACACGTCAGAATTTTAGCCAGCAGCCAACAAGATCCCATATAGAGAAGTTATTGACTGCTGCCCAGGGTGCACCGGCCCAAACGCTTCTGTACTCCCCGGATAAAACGTATCCGTAAGAGACCAGTAGCATTAAGGCACACGTGGAGGTATTCTGACCAAGCACCCCAACCTAACCTAACCTAACCTAACCTAACCTTTTTTTTTTTTTTTTTTTTTTTTTTTTTTTTTGGCGTGGGGAAATGCTGTTACGCATTGCCGTATGCGGGGGGGGCATACGGGGTATGACGGACTCGGCTAAAGGCGCCCATACCGTCTAAAACCCCACGGTGTTCCAGCGTCTTCGACTGATGACGGGGGGCGTGGGACCGAATTATTCTTACCACAGCCCCCGTCGACGCCGCTGCCCGCTGTAAAGTGGCGGGCCCTCCTCGGTGAGGGGTGTCAATAGGAACACCCCTCCACCTCGTGTGATGCCCCCCGAACACGGAGGGGGCATCAACATCGCGAGAGGACCTATCTCTGAAGGGTGCCGGATGCCCCCGCATCCGACGGCCCAGGCCCTCTCAGCGGAGACGGAGTGCGGGCTCGATTAGCCCGCACCCGTGTCCGCGCTCTCCGGAGCGGAAGAGAGAGAGGGTCTCTCTCCCTCTCACGCTCCGCCGCCTCCCTCCGCGAGACAATAATCTCACAGAAGGAGGCTACTGCCTCCCAACATCTCTCATCGGCGACCATCCTGGCTAGGATGGTCGGCAACGAGAGATCCGTCCCTACAACCGCGACCAGAGCCTGTCGCGGTTCGTCCTCTCCAGGGCATGCCTCCAGCGCGTGCTGGGCAGTGTCTACTGCACAGCCGCACAGGTGGCATGCCGGGGAGGCTTCTCGTCGGGCGATGCGATGCAGGTAACTCCCGAAACAACCATGTCCCGAGAGCACCTGCGTCAGCCTAAACGAGAGCCTCCCATGTCTCCGATCGATCCACTCGCGGAGAACGGGCTGAATAGCATCGAGGAGCCGTCGACTACTATTCCCCCTTTGAATGGACCCATCGAGGAGTCGTCCCTCCCACCTAGCGAGAGCCAACGCCCTAGCGTTGTTGCGCCAATGCGCTAACTCTCGCGGCGCCGGTCGCTCGTCCCGCTCCCGCGCTCGCACTCTGCGGCGGTAGACCGAGGCCAGAACTTCGGCCTCAAGGTCCCAGGGGAGAAGGCCAGCGAGGGCGCATGCCATCTCGTGTGAGAGTGTCCGATACCCCCGGCACACTCTCACAGCCATGGTCCGTTGAGCTGCAATCAGCAGGGCGGTCTCCCGCCGATCGAGCCTCCCGGACCATATGGGGGCTCCGTATAGGGCCATCGAGCTGACCACCGCTGTATAGAGGCGGCGGCAGCTGCCCTCTCCACCCCCGATATTGGGGAGGAGGCGACTCAGTGCGCCGGCTGCCCCCAACAATTTGGGGGACAGCCGCCGCATGTGCGCCTCGAACTTCCACCGGCTATCAAGGATGACGCCGAGATACTTCAACGTCGTCCTGACGGGGATGGAAGTTCCTCCCACCACTATGGATGAGTCTGCAGGTGGCGCCCTGCGGGGACCATGAAAACAAATGGCCTCCGACTTGTGGAGCGCCACCTCCAGACCGAGCCTCCTGATCCTGGCCACGACCATTGCGACTCCGGCCGTGGCGAGGATTGCCGCCTCCCTATAGGTACCCCCCTTGGCGGTGACCAGCGTGTCGTCAGCGTAACAAACGACGCCGACGCCACGAAGGCCAGCACCCCGGAGGGCCCAGTCATAGCCGACGTTCCACAGCAGGGGCCCTAAAACAGACCCCTGAGGGACGCCGCGCGCCATGGGGCTCCGACCCTCCCCATTCGTCGTCGGGAAGACTACCTCTCTATAGGAGAGGTAATCGCCGACGAGTCGGCGCAGGTACAGCGGCACTCGGTGCTGCTCCAGACCACCGAGTATGGTGGTCCAGGGCAGCGTGTTGAAGGCGTTGGCGATGTCTAAAGACACCGCCAACATCACGCCGCCACTGGAGCACGCCTCCTCAGAGAGATCGCGGACGCGGGAGATGGCATCCAGCGTCGAGCGACCTCTCCGGAATCCGAACTGGGTGGGCGCCAAGTCCGGTCCCGACGTCTCGAGGTGTTTGACGAGACGGGCAGCGATCACCCTCTCCAACAGCTTACCCGCCTCGTCAAGCAGAACAATCGGACGATAACCCGAAGGCTCGTCCTCGGGACGTCCCTCCTTCCGTATGAGGACAAGTCTGCCCCTCCTCCATCTCCTGGGGAATTTCCCCTCCCGAAGGCACCTGTCAAACAGGGCCCTGAGAGCGGGGGCCAGGTGCTCCAAGGAGAGAGCCCACACACGGCCCGGTATGCCATCTGGCCCGGGTGCCGTGTTCTTGGCCCTCATCCTGAGAACTGCTGCGCCCAGCTCCCCTTCGGAGACCGGGGCAGGCTCGTCCTCCTCCGCCTCGGCGAGATCGGTCGACGAGGGCGCGGCGAAAGGTAGCGAGAAATCGTCTCCCGGAGGACCGGGGAACAGCCCTCCCACTACCCTCTGGAGAATCGCTGGTTGGAGCGAGGCGGTCACGGGGGGGGCCCATGGACGCAGCTTCTGCCGCGCCCATAGGTACGGCCGGCCCCACGGATCGCGCTCCAGCCCTTCCAGCAGCTCCTGCCAGGATCGCCGCTTCGCCTCGTCAATGGCCACGCGAAGGGTCATTGAAACCTAACCTAACCTTTTTTTTTTTTTTTTTTTTTTTTTTTTTTTTTTTTTTTTTTTTGGCGTGGGGAAATGCTGTTACGCATTGCCGTATGCGGGGGGGGCATACGGGGTATGACGGACTCGGCTAAAGGCGCCCATACCGTCTAAAACCCCACGGTGTTCCAGCGTCTTCGACTGATGACGGGGGGCGTGGGACCGAATTATTCTTACCACAGCCCCCGTCGACGCCGCTGCCCGCTGTAAAGTGGCGGGCCCTCCTCGGTGAGGGGTGTCAATAGGAACACCCCTCCACCTCGTGTGATGCCCCCCGAACACGGAGGGGGCATCAACATCGCGAGAAGACCTATCTCTGAGGGGCGCCAGATGCCCCCGCATCCGACGGCCCAGGCCCTCTCAGCGGAGACGGAGTGCGGGCTCGATTAGCCCGCACCCGTGTCCGCGCTCTCCGGAGCGGAAGAGAGAGAGGGTCTCTCTCCCTCTCACGCTCCGCCGCCTCCCTCCGCGAAACAATAGTTTCGCAGAAGGAGGCTACTGCCTCCCAACATCTCTCATCGGCGACCATCCTGGCTAGGATGGTCGGCAATGAGAGATCCGTCCCAATGACCGCGACCAGAGCCTGTCGCGGTTCGTCCTCTCCAGGGCATGCTTCCAGTGCGTGCTGGGCAGTGTCTACTGCACAGCCGCACAGATGGCATGCCGGGGAGGCTTCTCGTCTGGCGATGCGATGCAGGTAACTCCCGAAACAACCATGTCCCGAGAGCACCTGCGTCAGCCTAAACGAGAGCCTCCCATGTCTCCGATTGATCCACTCGCGGAGAACGGGCTGAATAGCATCGAGGAGCCGTCGACTACTATTCCCCCTTTGAATGGACCCATCGAGGAGTCGTCCCTCCCACCTAGCGAGAGCCAACGCCCTAGCGTTGTTGCGCCAATGCGCTAACTCTCGCGGCGCCGGTCGCTCGTCCCGCTCCCGCGCTCGCACTCTGCGGCGGTAGACCGAGGCCAAGACTTCGGCCTCAAGGTCCCAGGGGAGAAGGCCAGCGAGGGCGCATGCCATCTCGTGTGAGAGTGTCCGATACCCCCGGCACACTCTCACAGCCATGGTCCGTTGAGCTGCAATCAGCAGGGCGGTCTCCCGCCGATCGAGCCTCCCGGACCATATGGGGGCTCCGTATAGGGCCATCGAGCTGACCACCGCTGTATAGAGGCGGCGGCAGCTGCCCTCTCCACCCCCGATATTGGGGAGGAGGCGACTCAGTGCGCCGGCTGCCCCCAACAATTTGGGGGACAGCTGCCGCATGTGCGCCTCGAACTTCCACCGGCTATCAAGGACGACGCCGAGATATTTCAACGTCGTCCTGACGGGGATGGAGGTTCCTCCCACCACTATAGATGAGCCTGCAGGTGGCGCCCTGCGGGGACCATGAAAACAAATGGCCTCCGACTTGTGGAGCGCCACCTCCAGACCCAGCCTCCTGATCCTGGCCACGGCCATCGCGACTCCGGCCGTGGCGAGGATTGCCGCCTCCCTGTAGGTACCCCCCTTGGCGGTGACCAGCGTGTCGTCAGCGTAACAAACGACGCCGACGCCATGAAGACCAACGCCCCGGAGGGCCCAATCGTACCCGACGTTCCACAGCAGGGGCCCTAAAACAGACCCCTGAGGGACGCCGCGCGCCATGGGGCTCCGACCCTCCCCATTCGTCGTCGGGAAGACTACCTCTCTATAGGAGAGGTAATCGCCGACGAGTCGGCGCAGGTACTGCGGCACTCGGTGGTACTCCAGACCACCGAGTATGGTGGTCCAGGGCAGCGTGTTGAAGGCGTTGGCGATGTCTAAAGACACCGCCAACATCACGCCGCCACTGGAGCACGCCTCCTCGGAGAGATCGCGGACGCAACCTAACCTAACCTAACCTAACCTTTTTTTTTTTTTTTTTTTTTTTTTTTTTTTTTTTTTTTTTTTTTTTTTTTGACCCGGGAAAATCCTTTATGGATACCACCCGGCTCCGGGGGGAGCAGGGTGGTTATGTGGGAGTCCTCGCCTGAGGGGCCTTACTACCCCCACGGGGGGGTAGTAAGTGAGGTTACCCACTAAAAACCCGGGATGAGCAGTCTGCCGCCTAGACGGGGCGAGATGGGGTAGCGTTAGCAATCACCATCTCGCCCCGGCGGTTGGCCCGTCACCGGTGACGGGCCCCGGCCAATGGAGGGATGACCCAGCTCATTAGGGCCATCCCCCAGACGTGTGGGATCGTGCAAGCCAGTGGAGAATCCCCCGACTCTCCACCGATGATCCGCACAGCACTAGGATAGAGCGAGAAGGCGCCCGAATCGCCTTCTCCTTCCACCAGTTCGTCTACGCCGGAGCGGGTCTGCGAGGACGTCGTCCTCCCTCGCCCGCTCCGCAGCCTCTTTCTGCGCCATCACCTCTTCGCAGAAAGAGACCACCGCCTGCCACGATCCGTCGCTGCCGAGCATAGCGTTAACCACGCTCGGCAGCGACAGATCTGCGCCTATGACCGCTGTGAGGGTGTGCCGCATGGGACTCCACGCGGCGCACTCCTCCAGCGTGTGGAGCGCCGTGTCTTCTGGCGCTCCACACTCGTGACAGGCGGGGGTCGCCTCACGTCTTGCGATTTGATGCAGGTACTTTCCGAAACATCCATGCCCGGAAAGCACCTGCACCAATCGGAAGGTGAGCGACCCGAATCGCCGCCCTACCCACCTCCGAAGGACCGGGCGAATGGCATCCACCGTCCTCTGTCCAGGGACCGGTGGAGCCAGGTCCTCCGTCCACCGCCGCAACAGGGCGGCCCGCGCCTGCCGTCGCATGCGCGTGACCTCCTCCCACGCTGGAGGCTCCCCGCGGGATCTCCTCGCCGCCACGAAGTGGTACACTTCGGCGAGGATCTCCGCTTGGAGCTCCCAGGGGGGATCACCGGCCAACGCGCATCCCGCCGTCCAGGACACCGTCCGGTACCCGCGTATCGCCCTCGTCGCGATGACCCGCTGCGGACGACGCAGCAGGGCCTTATTGGCGCGACCGAGGGCGTCCACCCAGACAGGTGCCCCGTACAAGGCCATACTCCGGATCACTCCGGAGTACAGGCGACGACATGTGGCGCTCGGGCCGCCCACGTTGGGCAGCAGCCTCCCAAGGGCGGCTGCGGCGCTTACGACTTTTGGGGCCGTCCTTCCAAAGCTTCGGGAACTGACCCGACGTGAGGCACGCGTCGAACAGTTCCCGAAGCTGACCGCCCATCTCCCTAAGGGCGATCCTGAGGACCCGCCCGGGAATCCCGTCTGGTCCCGGGGCAGTCTTCCTGCCTCTCAGGCGAAAGACTGCTGCCTCCATCTCCACCTCTGAAATAGGCGGAATGGAGGCTGGGTCCTCCTCCTCCTGGAAGGACGGGGTGGCCATCGGTGGAGGGGTGTAGTGGGGGTCGCTGTCGGGGAATAGACCCCCCAGCACCCTCTCCAGGAGCTCTGGCTCCAGGGACTCCGCGATAGGGGGCGCTCTGCCCCGGAACTTATTCCGGGCAGACTTGTACGGGCGCCCCCATGGGTCCCTGTCGAGGCCCTCCAGCTGCTCGCTCCAGCCGAGGGCCTTAGCCCGGCCTATGGCCAGCTTCAGCTCCTGTTTGGCTGTCTTCACATCACCATACAGGAGCTGCTCGGCCGCCAGCTGCGGGGCAGCTGGTCGTCCGTCCGGCCGTGACGGCGCCTCCTACAGTGATAGTAGAGGCGCCGCGTCTCCGAGCATCGCGCTCGGAGATCCTCTATCTCCGAGCACCACCAGTAAACTTGGCGGCGCTCGGGGTGGCGTCGGGACCTTGGCATGGCGGCGTCGCAGACGGCCGTCACCGCCTCCCGGAACCGGCTCGCCGCGACGGCCACCTCCGGGTGCATGGGGCCGGCAACCCACGACTGCACCATAGCCGCCTCTTCAGCCAGCTCGGCATCGAGGCGACCAATCGCCCAGCGCGGGAAGAGTGCCCCATCCACGCGCCGAGTCCCTCCTTGGTGGGAGGTGGCGATCTCGAACCGTATGTAGTTGTGGTCCGAGAGAGTCGCCACCTCCGCCACCACTCTCCAGGCCTGGACACGTGCTGCGACTTCCGGGGTGGCGAACGAAACGTCCACCACGGACCCCCCGTTGTGTCGCACGCACGTGTGGACTGACCCTCTGTTGAGCAGGGTCAGCCCTGCGGCAACCGCCCACTCCCTGACAATCTCCCCGCGAGTGTCAGTGGAGGGGTTGCCCCAGGCCTGGGCCTTGGCGTTCAGGTCCCCCATGAGGAGGACCTGACGTGGCGCCTGCCTTCTCACCGCCGCGGCCAGGAGGTCTAGATGAACCTCCAGCTCCGCGACGGTTCTATTGGGGGAGAAATATGTGCCGACTACCGCATACCTCTCCCACTTGGCCACCACGTACCCCGAACCCCTCTCTGACACTGAGAGGGGGGGACCGCCACCGGCACGTCCAATTATGGCTACGGAGCCGTCCAGATCCCCAGCCCAGTAGGGATGGGACTGGGGAATGTAGTAGGGCTCCGCAGCGACCGCCAAATCAATCCGCCACTGCGCCAGGGACTGCATTAGCAAATCCTGAGCCCTGACGCAGTGGTTTAAGTTCGTCTGGAGGAGGTTGT
Organism: Plagodis pulveraria; assembly: GCA_963890685.1. Classification (NCBI taxonomy): domain Eukaryota; kingdom Metazoa; phylum Arthropoda; class Insecta; order Lepidoptera; family Geometridae; genus Plagodis; species Plagodis pulveraria. The sequence goes on along the minus strand of OY982976.1, from coordinate 18,216,791 downwards.
GTTGTCCGACTTGATCCATATCAATCGGACGTCACAACCTCCATGCTCGCCGCGCGGCGAACAGCCTCAGGAGCGGCTCTGGCGGCCGGTCGGGGGATGGCCGGGGTCCTGGCGGCCTGTCCCTTCGTCTTTGGGGGGATACAGTTTTGTCCCCCCATCCTGTGCTCAACCTTTTTTTTTTTTTTTTTTTTTTTTTTTTTTGACCCGGGAAAATCCTTTATGGATACCACCCGGCTCCGGGGGGAGCAGAGTGGTTATGTGGGAGTCCTCGCCTGAGGGGCCTTACTACCCCCACGGGGGGGTAGTAAGTGAGGTTACCCACTAAAAACCCGGGATGAGCAGTCTGCCGCCTAGTCGGGGCGAGATGGGGTAGCGTTAGCAATCACCATCTCGCCCCGGCGGTTGGCCCGTCACCGGTGACGGGCCCCGGCCAATGGAGGGATGACCCAGCTCATTAGGGCCATCCCCCAGACGTGTGGGATCGTGCAAGTCAGTGGAGAATCCCCCGACTCTCCACCGATGATCCGCACAGCACTAGGATAGAGCGAGAAGGCGCCCGAATCGCCTTCTCCTTCCACCAGTTCGTCTACGCCGGAGCGGGTCTGCGAGGACGTCGTCCTCCCTCGCCCGCTCCGCAGCCTCTTTCTGCGCCATCACCTCTTCGCAGAAAGAGACCACCGCCTGCCACGATCCGTCGCTGCCGAGCATAGCGTTAACCACGCTCGGCAGCGACAGATCTGCGCCTATGACCGCTGTGAGGGTGTGCCGCATGGGACTCCACGCGGCGCACTCCTCCAGCGTGTGGAGCGCCGTGTCTTCTGGCGCTCCACACTCGTGACAGGCGGGGGTCGCCTCACGTCTTGCGATGTGATGCAGGTACTTTCCGAAACATCCATGCCCGGAAAGCACCTGCACCAACCGGAAGGTGAGCGACCCGAATCGCCGCCCTACCCACCTCCGAAGGACCGGGCGAATGGCATCCACCGTCCTCTGTCCAGGGACCGGTGGAGCCAGGTCCTCCGTCCACCGCCGCAACAGGGCGGCCCGCGCCTGCCGTCGCATGCGCGTGACCTCCTCCCACGCTGGAGGCTCCCCGCGGGATCTCCTCGCCGCCACGAAGTGGTACACTTCGGCGAGGATCTCCGCTTGGAGCTCCCAGGGGGGATCACCGGCCAACACGCATCCCGCCGTCCAGGACACCGTCCGGTACCCGCGTATCGCCCTCGTCGCGATGACCCGCTGCGGACGTCGCAGCAGGGCCTTATTGGCGCGACCGAGGGCGTCCACCCAGACAGGTGCCCCGTACAAGGCCATACTCCGGATCACTCCGGAGTACAGGCGACGACATGTGGCGCTCGGGCCGCCCACGTTGGGCAGCAGCCTCCCAAGGGCGGCAGCGGCGCCTATGACTTTTGGGGCCAGTTGAGTGAAGTGGGCCCCAAAAGTCCACCGCCCGTCCAGGATGAGACCCAGGTACCTCATCTGGGTCCCAACCCGGACCAGGACCCCGTCCAGGTCTATCCTCGTTCCTGGAGGGGGTCCCCCCCGAGGCCCATGGAACATTAGGGCCTCGGTCTTGGAGAGGGCGACCTCCAGCCCCAGGGCACGTATGCATCCTGTGCTCAACCTAACCTAACCTAACCTTTTTTTTTTTTTTTTTTTTTTTGACCCGGGAAAATCCTTTATGGATACCACCCGGCTCCGGGGGGAGCAGAGTGGTTATGTGGGAGTCCTCGCCTGAGGGGCCTTACTACCCCCACGGGGGGGTAGTAAGTGAGGTTACCCACTAAAAACCCGGGATGAGCAGTCTGCCGCCTAGTCGGGGCGAGATGGGGTAGCGTTAGCAATCACCATCTCGCCCCGGCGGTTGGCCCGTCACCGGTGACGGGCCCCGGCCAATGGAGGGATGACCCAGCTCATTAGGGCCATCCCCCAGACGTGTGGGATCGTGCAAGTCAGTGGAGAATCCCCCGACTCTCCACCGATGATCCGCACAGCACTAGGATAGAGCGAGAAGGCGCCCGAATCGCCTTCTCCTTCCACCAGTTCGTCTACGCCGGAGCGGGTCTGCGAGGACGTCGTCCTCCCTCGCCCGCTCCGCAGCCTCTTTCTGCGCCATCACCTCTTCGCAGAAAGAGACCACCGCCTGCCACGATCCGTCGCTGCCGAGCATAGCGTTAACCACGCTCGGCAGCGACAGATCTGCGCCTATGACCGCTGTGAGGGTGTGCCGCATGGGACTCCACGCGGCGCACTCCTCCAGCGTGTGGAGCGCCGTGTCTTCTGGCGCTCCACACTCGTGACAGGCGGGGGTCGCCTCACGTCTTGCGATGTGATGCAGGTACTTTCCGAAACATCCATGCCCGGAAAGCACCTGCACCAACCGGAAGGTGAGCGACCCGAATCGCCGCCCTACCCACCTCCGAAGGACCGGGCGAATGGCATCCACCGTCCTCTGTCCAGGGACCGGTGGAGCCAGGTCCTCCGTCCACCGCCGCAACAGGGCGGCCCGCGCCTGCCGTCGCATGCGCGTGACCTCCTCCCACGCTGGAGGCTCCCCGCGGGATCTCCTCGCCGCCACGAAGTGGTACACTTCGGCGAGGATCTCCGCTTGGAGCTCCCAGGGGGGATCACCGGCCAACACGCATCCCGCCGTCCAGGACACCGTCCGGTACCCGCGTATCGCCCTCGTCGCGATGACCCGCTGCGGACGTCGCAGCAGGGCCTTATTGGCGCGACCGAGGGCGTCCACCCAGACAGGTGCCCCGTACAAGGCCATACTCCGGATCACTCCGGAGTACAGGCGACGACATGTGGCGCTCGGGCCGCCCACGTTGGGCAGCAGCCTCCCAAGGGCGGCAGCGGCGCCTATGACTTTTGGGGCCAGTTGAGTGAAGTGGGCCCCAAAAGTCCACCGCCCGTCCAGGATGAGACCCAGGTACCTCATCTGGGTCCCAACCCGGACCAGGACCCCGTCCAGGTCTATCCTCGTTCCTGGAGGGGGTCCCCCCCGAGGCCCATGGAACATTAGGGCCTCGGTCTTGGAGAGGGCGACCTCCAGCCCCAGGGCACGTATGCGGCCGACCACGAGTGTTGTGGCCACCGTGGCCCGCCGCACCGTCTCCCCGAGGTCCCTCCCCTTGACTACGACTAGCGTGTCATCCGCGTAGCACGCAACCCGCATACTTGCGGGAAACGTGCCGCGGAGCACCCAGTCGTAGCCAATGTTCCACAGGAGCGGTCCCAACACTGACCCCTGTGGAACCCCGCAGGACACGCGACGTCGCCTCAGACCGTCGCGTCCCTCCACCAGGACCTCGCGGTCCCGGAGGTAGTCGGCCAACAGCCTACGCAGATACAGGGGCACTCCGTGATAGCGGAGCGCCTCCCGTATTGTCCCGTGCGGTAGGCTGTTGAAGGCGTTGGCAATGTCAAGCGAGACAGCCAACGCCTTTTCCCCCCCGCCGACTGCGTCCTGCGTCCATCCCTTGATCCAGAGCAGGGCGTCTATCGTCGACCGCCTTGCCCTGAATCCGAACTGGGCCTCTGAAAGGCCAGGCCCAGTTCCCCCCAGGTGCCGGATGACACGGAAGGCTACTATTCTCTCTAGCAGCTTCGCCGTGTCATCCAGCAGCACGATTGGCCTGTATGCGGCGGGCGAGTCTGCGTCTCGCCCTTCTTTCCGCAACAGGCACAATCGCCCGTCCTTCCAAAGCTTCGGGAACTGACCCGACGTGAGGCACGCGTCGAACAGTTCCCGAAGCTGACCGCCCATCTCCCTAAGGGCGATCCTGAGGACCCGCCCGGGAATCCCGTCTGGTCCCGGGGCAGTCTTCTTGCCTCTCAGGCGAGAGACTGCTGCCTCCATCTCCACCTCTGAAATAGGCGGAATGGAGGCTGGGTCCTCCTCCTCCTGGAAGGACGGGGTGGCCATCGGTGGAGGGGTGTATTGGGGGTCGCTGTCGGGGAATAGACCCCCCAGCACCCTCTCCAGGAGCTCTGGCTCCAGGGACTCCGCGATAGGGGGCGCTCTGCCCCGGAACTTATTCCGGGCAGACTTGTACGGGCGCCCCCATGGGTCCCTGTCGAGGCCCTCCAGCTGCTCACTCCAGCCGAGGGCCTTAGCCCGGCCGATGGCCAGCTTCAGCTCCTGTTTGGCTATCTTTACATTGCCATACAGGAGCTGCTCGGCCGCCAGCTGCTCCGCCGGCAGCTGGTCGTCCGTCCGGCCGTGGCGGCGCCTCCTGCAGTGGTAATAGAGGCGCCGCGTCTCCGAGCATCGCGCTCGGAGATCCTCAATCTCCGAGCACCACCAGTAAACTTGGCGGCGCTCGGGGTGGCGTCGGGACCTCGGCATGGCGGCGTCGCAGACTGCCGTCACCGCCTCCCGGAACCGGCTCGCCGCGACGGCCACCTCCGGGTGCATGGGGCCGGCAACCCACGACTGCACCATAGCCGCCTCTTCAGCCAACTCGGCATCGAGGCGACCAATCGCCCAGCGCGGGAAGAGTGCCCCATCCACGCGCCGAGTCCCTCCTTGGTGGGAGGTGGCGATCTCGAACCGTATGTAGTTGTGGTCCGAGAGAGTCGCCACCTCCGCCACCACTCTCCAGGCCTGGACACGTGCTGCGACTTCCGGGGTGGCGAACGAAACGTCCACCACGGACCCCCCGTTGTGTCGCACGCACGTGTGGACTGACCCTCTGTTGAGCAGGGTCAGCCCTGCGGCAACCGCCCACTCCCTGACAATCTCCCCGCGAGTGTCAGTGGAGGGGTTGCCCCAGGCCTGGGCCTTGGCGTTCAGGTCCCCCATGAGGAGGACCTGACGTGGCGCCTGCCTTCTCACCGCCGCGGCCAGGAGGTCTAGATAAACCTCCAGCTCCGCGACGGTTCTATTGGGGGAGAAGTATGTGCCGACTACCGCATACCTCTCCCACTTGGCCACCACGTACCCCGAACCCCTCTCTGACACCGAGAGGGGGGGGCCGCCACCGGCACGTCCAATTATGGCTACGGAGCCGTCCAGATCCCCAGCCCAGTAGGGATGGGACTGGGGAATGTAATACGGCTCCGCAGCAACCGCCAAATCGATCCGCCACTGCGCCAGGGACTGCATTAGCAGATCCTGAGCCCTGACGCAGTGGTTTAAATTCGTCTGTAGGAGGTTGTGCTGTCCGACTTGATCCATCAATCAGACTACAACCTCCATGCTCGCCGAACTTTCGCGGCGAACAACCTCAGGAGCGGCGGCTTTGGCTGCCGGTCGGGGGATGGCCGGGGTCCTGGCGGCCTGTCCCTTCGTCTTTGGGGGGACACAGTTTTGTCCCCCCATCCTGTGCTCGGCAGGTCGCCCCGACTCTGCGCATATCGCGCAGTGCGGGGCCCTTCTTTGGCAGCTTGCCGCCCTGTGGCCTGCGCCTCCACAGCGGAAGCACAGGTCCCCCCTGTCTGCCGACGAGGGACACTGTGGGCGCGTATGCCCGAGTCCCATGCACTTGAAGCAGCGCATGGGACGCGCCGCCAGTGCCACCACTCGCACCGAGCTCCACCCCACCAACAGCCTGCCCTGTGCCAGCACCACTTTGGCTACTGGAATCGGGCAGGAAACCAGGGAGGAGCCGGTCCCGCCGTAGCTGCGACGTATCTCCCCGACTTTGACGTGGAGTACGTCGCAGCCGCCCACCTTGGCGACCGCCGCCGCCACTTTCTCCTTTGTGGCGGCGTCGTCCAGGCCCGTCACGTGCAAATCCACGGACTTTACGGGCCTCGCGACGTTGGCCACCTCGGACAGGACACCGCGGAGCTTCTCCGCGAGCCTGTCCGCTTTGTCGCTGCTTTGGGAGCCAGGAATTTCGAGCATTCTGGCTCCTGTGGCCGTCTGGCGGAAGTGGATCCGCTCGATCCCCAATCCCTGGAGATCGACCTTCTCCTGCGCCGCCTCAATGATGGCGCTGTAGGTAACCCCCTTTTCCGCGGCTTCGGGCTGCAGCGTCAGCACAACAGCCGCGGATTTGGAGGCTTTCAGCGCCTTTGCCTTCTTGGGCCCGGCGGCAGCGGAAGCCTTCTTTACTTTAGGCTTCGCGGCGGAGGGGGGGGCACGAGCTGCTGGGACAGGAGCGGGAGTGGGCGTTGCTGAGGAGGACGCTTTGCCCTTCCCCTTGCCTTTCCCCTTTCTTACTACTGTTGCCCAGGTGTCCGCCTTGGCAACAGCAGTTGGAGTCCTTCTTGGGGGGGCGTTGGGAGCCGCAGTCGAGGGGGGGGCGATGGGAGCCGAAGTCGAGGGGGTAGGGGCAGCCTGCGAGGCCTGGCCAACCCGCTTGCGAGGGGTTGGTTTCGGGGGTGGAGGGGCAACCGCTACTGCAGCCTTTTTGGCGTCCGCTCGGAGAGGCGGGCGAAGAACCGGCGCTGGCAGGAGGCGATCCTCGATGCCAGCGAGTCTGGCATTGAGCATTTGCCCGAACGTGGCAGTCAAGGAGCGCGTCATCTGCTCCACTAACTCTGCCCCCACTACAACAGCAGGGGGGGCCGGCGTCTCGGCGGCAGCGGCTGCTGCAGCAGCAGACGTAGCGGCAGCCGCCTCGGTCTTGGCCTCAGTGAACCCGCGACGCAGCGCCTTCACCTCGGCCTTGCTGGCCTCCATTTCGAGGCGCAGGCGACTATTTTCGGCTCTTAGCCGCCGCGTCTCTTCTGCCTCGCTCCTGCATGCAAGGGCGTCGACAACCTCCCTCAGGGTCGACGCGGACCTCTTCAGGCGAGCAACAAACTCGCCCTTTAGGTTGCCAGACTTTTTGGCAACCTCTAAGATGCAGGCGAGCATCCCTCCTGCTTGAGCCCTCAGCTCTTGGGCGTTGAGCGTGCTGAGGTCAGCAAATCCGGAAAGGACATCGGAATCGCTTCCGGTGTCGAGCAGACTTCCGACGGACACAGCGGCCGGCCCCTTTTTGAATTTCCTGCCCTGCAGGACCTCAGCCAACTCCTCCACCAGCGGCTTTGGCGGTGGCTTCAGAAACTCCTCTCTTGTTGGGCCGCCTTTGGTGCCCTTCGCCCTTCCTCTCCGCGCCGTATTGACCTTAGCGGCCGCGGTCCCCTCGGTCTCTGTGTCCGAGTCTAGATAGCCGGGTGCGTAGAATGAGGAGTAAGGCCGCTTCCTGCGGCTGTCACCCTCGTCACCCGACTCTTCAAATACGGACTCCACGTCCGACCTCCTTTCATCTCCCATGGAGACCTCCGACGGATCCCGGGAAGGAACCCGTGAAGTTTGGCCCTGAGAAGGGCCGTTTTTCAAGCTCTCGGAAGTGCCGCTCGAGCGGTTCTCAGTCATAACATTAGCATTGGGTTGGCCCTGAGAAGGACATTTCGCAAATTTCCCTTTCGCGTCTCTATTCACTTTCGACATTGGCACAGATTTAGACATTCGGAAAATTATGGGGAATAATTATAAACTGTGACCATAAGCAAATTTTTTGGGGGAATGGACAGGCTTCATTCTTTCTACTCAAGCCTCCGGAAGTTTAGAGTTCAGAAGACTGACAATACCTTGGAGGTATTTTCCCGAAGTCTAAGGATACACTTATCATCGGGGTTTTGGAACTAGTCCAGCCAGTTTGTCCCCGCCTCCAATAACGTGAGTCATCGGAACAGGGGTCACTACCAAATAAAAGACAGCGGTTATTTTCGATTATGTAACAATACGTTTGACGGTAGTAGGCGCTGGTGTTTGCCAGTTAGAGGGGTCCCTATTTTAACACACACACCGCCAAACTGTTTTTCATCTACTCATAAACATGACAAATTATCTGTAGCCTTGCCTTAAAACTACAATTTATACACCGTAAGTCTATTTTGTCATCTGTCTTACAGAGGTACTAAGCACCTTAGCACGTATAATACAGATGACAAACAGTTAAATACGGCCCCGGTCTGTACCGAGCATTTTACAATTTTGTTACTAATAAGGGGTTAAATAGCCCTGTGAACTAAAATATATACACATATAATAGTAATATATACAGAGACAATATATACATATACATACACATATAGATAACATAATACGCGGCGCCTGACGGTGTTCTGTTGCGTTTATTTCGGAAGGAAATAAACCAATAACAGGCAGCACCACGGGAAGGTAACCGTCAGACTTGCCTTGGGGATCATCACGACCTGCGCTCTCCCCCAAGACCCTTGCCTCCTTACCCATCCGGGATGAGTAAGGAAGGCCTGAGTTTATCCAAAACAAGCAGCGCGAGGCATGCAAGCTAGGCAAAGCAACTATTAATGAATAAACCCAGACCCGCCCAACCTAACCTAACCTTTTTTTTTTTTTTTTTTTTTTTTTTTTTTTTTTTTTTTTTTTTTTTTTGGCGTGGGGAAATGCTGTTACGCATTGCCGTATGCGGGGGGGGCATACGGGGTATGACGGACTCGGCTAAAGGCGCCCATACCGTCTAAAACCCCACGGTGTTCCAGCGTCTTCGACTGATGACGGGGGGCGTGGGACCGAATTATTCTTACCACAGCCCCCGTCGACGCCGCTGCCCGCTGTAAAGTGGCGGGCCCTCCTCGGTGAGGGGTGTCAATAGGAACACCCCTCCACCTCGTGTGATGCCCCCCGAACACGGAGGGGGCATCAACATCGCGAGAAGACCTATCTCTGAGGGGCGCCAGATGCCCCCGCATCCGACGGCCCAGGCCCTCTCAGCGGAGACGGAGTGCGGGCTCGATTAGCCCGCACCCGTGTCCGCGCTCTCCGGAGCGGAAGAGAGAGAGGGTCTCTCTCCCTCTCACGCTCCGCCGCCTCCCTCCGCGAAACAATAGTTTCGCAGAAGGAGGCTACTGCCTCCCAACATCTCTCATCGGCGACCATCCTGGCTAGGATGGTCGGCAATGAGAGACCCGTCCCAATGACCGCGACCAGAGCCTGTCGCGGTTCGTCCTCTCCAGGGCATGCCTCCAGCGCGTGCTGGGCAGTGTCTGCTGCACAGCCGCACAGATGGCATGCCGGGGAGGCTTCTCGTCTGGCGATGCGATGCAGGTAACTCCCGAAACAACCATGTCCCGAGAGCACCTGCGTCAGCCTAAACGAGAGCCTCCCATGTCTCCGATTGATCCACTCGCGGAGAACGGGCTGAATAGCATCGAGGAGCCGTCGACTACTATTCCCCCTTTGAATGGACCCATCGAGGAGTCGTCCCTCCCACCTTGCGAGAGCCAACGCCCTAGCGTTGTTGCGCCAATGCGCTAACTCTCGCGGCGCCGGTCGCTCGTCCCGCTCCCGCGCTCGCACTCTGCGGCGGTAGACCGAGGCCAAGACTTCGGCCTCAAGGTCCCAGGGGAGAAGGCCAGCGAGGGCGCATGCCATCTCGTGCGAGAGTGTCCGATACCCCCGGCACACTCTCACAGCCATGGTCCGTTGAGCTGCAATCAGCAGGGCGGTCTCCCGCCGATCGAGCCTCCCGGACCATATGGGGGCTCCGTATAGGGCCATCGAGCTGACCACCGCTGTATAGAGGCGGCGGCAGCTGCCCTCTCCACCCCCGATATTGGGGAGGAGGCGACTCAGTGCGCCGGCTGCCCCCAACAATTTGGGGGACAGCCGCCGCATGTGCGCCTCGAACTTCCACCGGCTATCAAGGACGACGCCGAGATACTTCAACGTCGTCTTGACGGGGATGGAGGTTCCTCCCACCACAATAGATGAGCCTGCAGGTGGCGCCCTGCGGGGACCATGAAAACAAATGGCCTCCGACTTGTGGAGCGCCACCTCCAGACCCAGCCTCCTGATCCTGGCCACGACCATCGCGACTCCGGCCGTGGCGAGGATTGCCGCCTCCCTGTAGGTACCCCCCTTGGCGGTGACCAGCGTGTCGTCAGCGTAACAAACGACGCCGACGCCACTAAGGCCAGCGCCCCGGAGGGCCCAGTCATATCCAATGTTCCACAGCAGGGGCCCTAAAACAGACCCCTGAGGGACGCCGCGCGCCATGGGGCTCCGACCCTCCCCGTTCATCGTCGGGAAAACTACCTCTCTATAGGAGAGGTAATCGCCGACGAGACGGCGCAGGTACGGCGGCACTCGGTGGTACTCCAGACCACCGAGTATGGTGGTCCAGGGCAGCGTGTTGAAGGCGTTGGCGATGTCTAAAGACACGGCCAACATCACGCCGCCACTGGAGCACGCCTCCTCGGAGAGATCGCGGACGCGGGAGATGGCATCCAGCGTCGAGCGACCTCTCCGGAACCCGAACTGGGTGGGCGCCAAGTCCGGTCCCGACGTCTCGAGGTGCCTGACGAGACGGGCAGCGATCACCCTCTCCAACAGCTTACCCGCTTCGTCAAGCAGCACAATCGGACGATACCCTGAAGGTTCGTCCGCGGGACGTCCCTCCTTCCTGATAAGGACGAGTCTGCCCCTCCTCCATCTCCTGGGGAATTTCCCCTCCCGAAGGCACCTGTCAAACAGGGCCCTGAGAGTGGGGGCCAGGTGCTCCAAGGAGAGAGCCCACACACGGCCCGGTATGCCGTCTGGCCCGGGTGCCGTGTTCTTGGCCCTCATCCTGAGCACTGCTGCGCCCAGCTCACCTTCGGAGACTGGGGCAGGGTCGTCCTCCTCCGCCTCGGCGAGATCAGTCGACGAGGGCACGGCAAAAGGTAGCGAGAAATCGTCTCCCGGAGGACCGGGGAACAGCCCTCCCACTACCCTCTGGAGAATCGCTGGTTGGAGCGAGGCGGTCACGGGGGGGGCCCATGGACGCAGCTTCTGCCGCGCCCATAGGTACGGGCGGCCCCACGGATCGCGCTCCAGCCCTTCCAGCAGCTCCTGCCAGGATCGCCGTTTCGCCTCGTCAATGGCCACGCGAAGGGTCATTGAAGCCTCTCGGTAGGCGGCATAGAGAGACTCGCTCACCTCCGTCTCCTGCCGCCTTCGCCTACGATACCGCTGGTATCGGCGGCGCCTCCGCACGCAGCGTCTTCGGAGTTCGGCAATCTCCTCTGACCACCAGTAGACCTGGCGTCTGGACCGTGGGGCAGTTGCACGCGGCATCGCGGCATCGCAGATACGCGACAACGCCGCACACAGTCCATCCGCCAACGCATCCACGTCTACGGGGTCACCCTCCTGAGGAGTGCCGTTCCACGCTTCTACGAGGGCCGCCTCCTGCAGCAACTCGGGATCGAGACGCTTCAATGCCCATCGCGGACCGATCTCGCCGGTTCCCTCCCTCACAGTGTCCGCCGAGGACAGGGAGACGCTAAACCGGATATACCGGTGATCGGAGAGCGTCTCCTCGTCAACCAACACCTGCCAGTCGCGAATTTGGCAGGCGAGGTCTGGGGTGGCGAACGTCACGTCGACGATCGATCCACCCCATTGGCGGACACAGGTGTGTTCACTCCCGGTGTTCACGACGCAGAGGCCCACCTCGGCCAACCACTCCAACACGGTGACGCCCCGCGGACAGGTCCTTGGGGACCCCCACGCCAAGGATTTGGCATTGAGGTCCCCCATGACGATCACGGGGCGGGGGCGGGTCTGACCTATGAAGGTCCCCACCTCGCCGAGAAGGGCCTCTAGCTCGTGCCGGGGCCTATTCGGGGAGTGATACACACCTACGATGACGACAGGTCCCACTCCTGCCGCCACGAATCCCCTGCCTCTCGCAACCCCTACGAGAGGGGGGGATGGAGTCGGCGACTGTGTGGTAATTGCCACCAAACCGTCAAGGCCCCCCACCCAGTCGCTCCTGGGTGGGACCGAGTACGGCTCTGCAACCACCGCCACTTTGATGGACCGCTCCGCCATGCACTGCAGGAGTAAATCCTGAGCGCGGGCGGAGTGGTTCACGTTCGCCTGGAGGAAGGTCAGGGCCATACTAACCCACCTCCATGCGATCCGCCCGTCCTATGTCCGAGGGAGACGGTCGTGGCTGGGCCTTAGCCTCAGTCGCGACGGCCTTTCGCCGAGCCCCTGACTTAAACGGGGGCTTGGCACATGCCTTGCCCCCGGAGAGGTGGTCCGCTGGCTTACCCGCAGCCGCACAAAGTGAGCAGCGGGGAGCAGCGGAGCAGTCCCGGGCCTTATGAGCCTTTTGACCGCAGCGGTAACATTCGTCGCTGCGGTCAACCTCGGTGCTACATTGGGCCGCAACGTGGCCCAACGAAAGGCAGCGGAAACAGCGACGCGGCCTGGGATCGAGGATGCCGACTCGCGCCGACACCCAGCCCACCAGAACGCGCCCACTGGCCGCGACCTTCTTCGCAGCGGAGACGGGACAGCGCACAAACGCCGTCCCCATCCCCGCTGGTCCCCGACGTATCGGGCCGACGGCTACTGACGCCACGGGGCATTCGCCCAGGGACGCCAGCGCGTTCGCTAACTCCTCAGAGGAGGCCGAGTCATCCAGGCCGGTGACTCTCATGTCAGCGGTGGTGGTCGGCCTGGATATCCTGACCTCTGCTCGAACTTCATGGAACACTTCCTCGAGCCTCCCGGCGAGGAGGTCCGCTTTCGCGGCACTGTCCTCACCAGGAACTTCAAGGATTCTGGCCCCAGTGGCCGCCGTTCGGATGGTCAACGGCGGCACTCCCAACTCTCCGAGTTTTATTTTCGTCTTGGCCTCAGCCAAGACTACGGCGTAGGTTAAACCTTTCTCCTCCGCCCCCGGTTGCAACGTGATAACCACTGCTGCTGTCCTGGGGGAGCGGAGTCTGGCTGCGCCCTTTGTTTTGGGCGGGGACTTCTTCTTGGTAGCTGGGGGTGGAGGCGGGGCCGGTTTTGGTGTTGGCACTGAGCGAGTGGGCCCTTTCTCCTTGGGTCCCGGCCGCACCGCCTCCACTCCTCTGTCCCTCCTCTTGTCCAATCCACGTCTGGCCACTACATGCCATGCCTCGGTCAGAGGAGCCGGGGCAGGGGCAGGCAGCAGTGCGACGGGCACAGGAGCGGGGCCCTTCGCAGCCTTCTTGGGCTGCGGTTTTGGGCCTGCCTTCTTCTTTTGCTCCGGGGCAGCTCCACGACTTGTGGTTGCGGCTGCTAGCACCCCAGAGCCTGCCTTCTTCTTCTGCACCGGAGCGATCGCTGGGGCAGCTCCACGACTCGTTGTCGCCGTCGGTTGCTCCTCAGACACCCTTCGCCGATCTGCGGCGAGAGGGGGCCTGAGGGTCTTCGCCGGCAACAGCCGCTCCTCCAAGCCCTCGAAGCGAGCGTTGATCATGGTGCCCACCTGCACCATGACCTTCCGCATCGCTTCGTCGCCCACTAGGGGCGTAGGGGGCTGAGAAGCCGGGGCCGCAGCCTGGGTCTTCCTCATCTCGTCCATTTGGCGACGGAGCTCCTTTAGCTCCGCCGCCAGCTGCTGGTTGGATTTGACCAGCAGAGACATCTCCTCCGGGATCGAGCGGGCCCGCGATTCCTGGAAGGACGCTTTGATCGTCATCGCAGCGTCCTTCAAGGCCTTCACGCAGGTCCCCTTTAAATTCTTGGACTTGGTGGCCACCGTTAGGACGGTGTCCACCGAGTCCAGAAGTAGCTTCTCTAGGTGTGCGGCATCGCAGTCGCCCAGCCTCAGTTTGGTAGCCGGAGGCTCCGGTACCTTTAGAAACTGGGCGGCCGTAGATGCCGCTCTTCTCTGCTGCAGCTCATCCGCCAGCTCCTTCTCGGCGATGAGTCGCAGCTCCTCCTCCCGCGCCCGGTTCAGCTCGGCCTTGGCTTTCGCCAGGCCGACATAATGGCCGGTCGTGGGCGCCCTCCCTTTGGCACGTCCTTTACCGCGTTGCGCGGTTGGGACCTTTAGTGACGGTGAGGGGTCACTAAGGTCCCCATCGATCTCCTCCATCCTCCGTTTTCTCCTTTTGGGAGAACCACGTGAAGACACGGTCTCCCACGTCATTGCATCGGAGTCCGTCTCCGATAAATTCGGAGACGGAATCCGAAGCATCTCGTGCAATGGGGCCACTCCCACGCCTGATTCAGACGCAGAAGTGACGCCCACTGCGTCCTCCTCGCTCATCTCCATTGACGCGGCGGCAGAGGTGGCGCAAGGATTGCGCTCTCGCTCTGACGCGGCGTCCAGCCTCGGAGTGACTGGTCTGGCGCTGTCCATGCGCTCCAGTCTCACTCGGGGTTCCCGTTTTGAAAACGGGATCAGGTCCATTGTCTTGCCGGGTTGTTCATGTTTGGCAGAATCAGTGTCCGTTATACGTTTGCCGTGGTCGTTGGTGCGCGGGCCGGAGCCCGCGAAGCGATTGTTGCCCCCCCCAGATACGGTGGGGCAGCCTTCTTGCGAAGGGTGGGATTTACCCACCTGGGGATTTTTTACAGTCGCTGTGATGTCCATATTTTGTTTTTCCTTTTTGAAGGGGTGAGGTCCCCTGTGGTGCCCTCGTCGCCGGGTTCCCCCCGACTATACATCCCCTGTGCGGGCACCAAACAACGGGATTTGGAGACACATAATGCCCGACAGGGTGGCCGAGTTGACCCTCCCTGCCGCGCCGCGAGCCTTGAAGGCCCGCCATCCCACGACCCGAAGGTCCGCTGCAGTCGCTATAACACGACTGCCGTCCGAGTGTGCCCGACAGGGCGGCCGAGTTGACCCTCCCTGCCGCGCCGCTGGCCTTGAAGACCGGCCATCCTACGACCCGAAGGTCCACTGCAGCTGCTGTAAAAAGGCAGCTGCCTCTCCAGATTTGCCCGACAGGGTGGCCGAGTTGACCCTCCCTGCCGCGCCCACCGTCAAAAGCAACGAAGCTCCTCCTCGTGCACGACAGGGGAAAACCTGTCGTGCCGCCAGCCTTGCAGGCCAGCCATCCACCGACCCTACGGGTCCGCTGTCCCTTCTCGGGACCCCACCTCCGCGGATGAACCGCCTGCTCATCCACTGTGCCCTATGCTAGCTTCATAGGGACACGCGGAGAGCACCTACACGTCAGAATTTTAGCCAGCAGCCAACAAGATCCCATATAGAGAAGTTATTGACTGCTGCCCAGGGTGCACCGGCCCAAACGCTTCTGTACTCCCCGGATAAAACGTATCTGAAAGAGACCAGTAGCATTAAGGCACACGTGGAGGTATTCTGACCAAGCACCCCAACCTAACCTAACCTAACCTAACCTAACCTAACCTAACCTAACCTAACCTAACCTAACCTAACCTAACTTAAGGATTTGAAACGTAGTACTGGAGCGCTATTTTGACAACTTTGTTAAAGCTGTATGTTAGTATTTAAGGAAATCTTACAACTAAGAAAGACAATTGTAATGCTCAAACTCAAACTGGTTCAATTTAAGTTGGGATCGTTTCTTTGACGCACTGGGCTATTTTTTTTTTTTTTTTTTAGCATAAACTAAGTGACTCTCAAATCGTGAGATAATTGACTCTTACATTTATTTATTTATCCTGTATTTACAACTTTTACAAACCTACTTTTATTTTATATTATTATCCACAACTGACGAATCTAAAGCGAGCAATGTTCCATACCCCGTCAAAACCCGAGGACCAGACCCAGCAGAAGACAAGCTCAGAAAAACCTGGACCGTCACATCCAACGGGTGTGAGGAAAAGCATAGGAGAATGGGAATCGGGGCAAAAAGCCGAAAAGAAAGTATCACCTCCTGCAGACAAGACTTTCGTGGTTGGCTCCCAAAAACAGGTCAAACCGACAACCTCAACTCGCGCGCCTTCGGTAGAGGTGACGGTGAGCCCACCACCGATGCAGCAGCGGTGGAAAAGCACCGATAGGGTGGCTGAGGCAAGAGCCTGCGTAAATAAAGCCAAGTTGAACCTCAGCAATTCTAGGAATTTAAAATCCGACATAAAAGCGGAAGTGATACACGCGATTGACCGGCTTTATCAATTGGTAAAAGAAGCGGACAAAGTTAAGAGCACCGAAAAGAAAGTGGCGGTGATAGAGGACAGGAAAGAAAGCGAAGAACGGCTGGGGATTAGAATAAATGAAGATGAATTAACGAGGAAATTGGATGAGCACATGAAGATGATGAAAGAAAACACGGAAAAAATGGGAGAGCTGAAAGAAATGATGGACAAAAGGACCTACGCGAGCGCAGTGGCAGCGCCAGCTGCAAAACATTTCTCAGACCGAGCAGCTTTGCACTCCGTAGTGGTAAGCGGGAAGGACGAAACTGAGACAGGAGAGGAAGTATTAGATAGGATAAGAAAGGTGATGAATGCAAAGGAAGGAGGAGTGGAAGTAGAAAGAATCAGGAAAGCAAGAGATAGAAAGATTATTATAGGATGCAGAACGAAAGAAGAGAGAGAGAAAGTAAAAAAGAAGTTGAGTATGACAGACGAATTAAAAGTGCAAGAAATAAAAAATAAGGACCCTCTGGTAATCCTCAAGGACGTGTTACAAAGCAACGACAATGTCGAAGTGCTGCGAGCCCTGAGGAACCAAAATCAGGGAATATTCTCACGAATAGAAAAGGATGAAGACAGAGCAGAGGTGCTATTTAGAAAGCGTGCAAGAAACCCCCACACGAGCCATATTGTATTAAGAGTGTCCCCGAAACTGTGGCAGAGGCTAGTGGAAGCAGAGGCAGTCCACATAGACCTGCAAAGGGTTAGAGTGGAGGACCAGTCACCGCTGGTCCAATGCTCGATGTGTCTAGGCTATGGGCACGGAAAACGCTTCTGCACCGAAACCGTTGAAAGGTGTTGTCACTGTGGAGGCCCACATTTGAAAACCAAGTGCGAAGTGTGGCTAGCCGCTGAACCACCCACGTGTACGAACTGCGTCCGCGCAAAATGTGAGAACACTAATCACAGCGCGTTCAGTCAGGAGTGCTCGGTCAGGAGGAAGTGGGAGACACTGGCCAGGGCCACAGTAGCGTATTGCTAAGGTGGCCCCAGACGCTCTACCTGCACTTAAAAAGTACACTATAGTGCAGGCAAACTTGCAGCGGAAACAGCAAGCCACCATCGACATCCTCATGAAAGCAGTAAAAGCCAATATGCTATGTGCATTGCTCCAGGAGCCGTACGTGGGAGGGATAGGAAGAATGAAGAGCTACAACGGTATCCGAATCTTCCAAAGCGCAGGCCAACAGGATGAGACAGTGAAGGCAGCAATAGCCGTCTTCGACAACGACATAGAGGTTGTACAATACCCAGATCTCACTACAGCCAATATTGTTGTCATCGGCCTAAAGACACGCGCGTGGGAAACCGTTGTAGTCTCCTATTACATGGAACCTAAGCCCAAACCCATAGGGCCATACCTGGAGCAAATGAAATGTATAGTGGAACGCTTTGGACGTCGAGTGGTCTTTGGTGGCGATGCAAACGCCAAAAGCGTATGGTGGGGAAGTATGGAAGAGGATGAAAGAGGTGAGGAAATGGCAGGAATGTTAGAGGAACTGAATGTGCAGGTTTTAAATCACGGAGATATACCGACTTTTGACACGGTACGAGGTGGGAAGTCGTATTCGAGTTACGTGGACGTGACGGCATGCACATCGGATCTTTGCGAGTATATTGAAGATTGGAGAGTCGAGGAAGGTTTGACTTGCTCGGATCACAATGCCATCCTGTTTGATATAAGTCTAAGAAAGCTCAAAGGTATCAACATTAGTAGGACTACACGAAAATTTAATACAAAGAAAGCAAACTGGCCCCTTTTTCATGCGAAAATGGGGCAGTTATTAGAAGAAAGAAAATTAAATTCAATAGAAGTAGATAAAATAGAAACTAAAATTTCACTAGAAGCAATAACTTCAACATATATTCAAATAATAATTCTTGCGTGTAAACATAGTATTCCTACCATAAACAACAAAAAGGTACTTACCATCCCATGGTGGACGAAGGAGCTAGAGATTCTCAGACAGGATGCGAATACAAAGAGAAGAAGGATCCGATGTGCAGCGCCGGTACGGAAGCAGAAAGTGATTAGTGAGTACCTGGAAGCAAAAGAGAAGTATGAATGTGAGGCTGTGAGGAGACAGATTGAAAGTTGGAAGGAATTTTGTGGAAAGCAAGATAGGGAAGGAATGTGGGAAGGGATATATAGAGTGATGAGAAGGACTGAAAAGAGAGTGGATGATGTGCCGCTAATGAAAGAAGGAAGAGTGCTGTCATCGAGAGAATCTGCCGAATTGTTGGCAAAAACCTTTTTCCCGGCAGACAGTGAGGAAGGGGAAAGCGACGAACACAAAACTATTAGGGCGAAAGCGGAAAAGATAAATGAGTCGGATCATGGTGAGCATGACCCACCTTTTACTCTGGCTGAGCTCAAAGAAGCGAAATCGAGCTTAAACCCCAAAAAGGCTCCAGGAGAAGACGGCATGACCTCCGATATCTGTGTTCACGCCATTGACAGGAGCCCGGGACTTTACCTGGCACTGGCCAACAAGTGCCTGGAGCTAGGACACTTCCCGTTGGCCTGGAAGGAAGCGGTCGTAGTGGCTTTGAGGAAGCCTGGGAAGGATAACTACGTAGAGCCGAAATCGTATAGGCCCATCGGGCTGCTGCCAGTGTTGGGTAAGATATTGGAGAAGATGTTGGTCAATAGGCTCAAATGGCACGTAATACCGAAGTTGTGTCCAAAACAATATGGGTTCATGCCACAGAAGAGCACGGAAGACTCCCTCTATGTTCTAGTGAACCACGTCCGTGAAAAATTGAAGGAGAAAAAGCTAATAGCAATGGTATCGCTAGACATAGAGGGAGCATTTGACAGTGCGTGGTGGCCAGCCATAAGGGTACGACTGGCCGAGGAGGGATGCCCAGTAAACATAAGACGGCTTATAGATAGTTACCTGGAGAATAGATTCGTGAAGGTGAGGTATGCCGGGGAAGAGACCAAAATAGGTACCAACAAAGGGTGCGTGCAGGGTTCCATAGGAGGACCCATTCTATGGAACCTTTTAATTGATGATTTGCTCAAGGGCCTGGACAGTAGAGGGGATTATTGCCAGGCATTCGCTGATGACGTAGTCCTGCTATTCGAGGGTGAAACAGCAATAGAGGTCCAGCGCCACGCTAACGCAACGCTAGCTTTTGTTCGGGAGTGGGGTGACAGATTTAAGCTAAAATTCGCACCGCAAAAAACAAAAGCGATGATAATAACGCGAAAGCTTAAGTATGACACCCCTCTCCTGACCATGGGAGGCGTCCGCATCGATATGGTGAAGGAGATCAAAATACTAGGACTCACCATCGATAGCGGACTAACCTTCAATGACCATGTCGCAAACGTTTGCAAAAAGGAGCTGGGACTCTATAAACAGCTCGCTAGAACTGCTCGTGTAAGCTGGGGTCTTCATCCCGAAATAGTAAGGACAATATATACAGCTGTTGTAGAACCGGTGGTGCTGTATGCCGCAAGTGTCTGGGCTCCAGCTACTGAGAAAATTGGGGTGCAAAAGCGTTTAAACGCCATACAGCGGGGATTTGCCCAGAAGCTGTGCAAGGCCTATCGCACCGTCTCCCTCAACTCGGCACTCTTGTTGGCCGGGATACTGCCCCTCGACCTCAGAGTACAAGAAGCAGCCGCATTGTACGAAGCGAAGAGAGGAGTTCCCCGGTCAACACTAGGAGATAGGGAGATGGAGCGTTTGGAGTCTTACGCTAATGTACCGCATCCCGCTAAACATATGTGCCTGGAGTTCATGTGTCTGTCTAGTGATGAGGAAATAGATGCACACAAAGACCAAGAATTGCGAATATTTACAGACGGCAGCAGAATTGAAGGTAAGGTCGGAGCGGCAGTTTCTCTCTGGAACGAAAATGCCGAGACTAAAAACCGGAAATTCATGCTGTCGTCTCACTGCACCGTGTACCAGGCGGAACTCCTGGCCATATGCGAGGCCACAAAATTGGTAGCAAAAAGCTCAAAAAACACATTCGGCATTTACAGCGACTCTAGATCGGCTTTGGAAACTGTGACTAACAGCCAAGCACTGCATCCTTTGGCGGTAGAGACACGCAGGGAATTGGGACTTATTGCGCAACAAGGCAAGGCATGTGGGTTATTTTGGGTAAAAGCTCACGCAGGGCTGAGGGAGAACGAGCGTGCCGACGAGCTTGCGAAGGACGCAGCTCTCAAAAGCAAAAGAAGGCCGGACTACGAGTACTGTCCTGTTTCATTTGTCAAGCGAGAAATCCGAAAGGGATCGCTTGAGAAATGGAACAGGAGATACCAAACAGGCGAGACAGCTGGAGTTACAAAAATGTTCTTCCCATGCGCGACAACAGCCTATAAAGTAGTCAAAAACATCAAAATCACGGGCACCCTGACACAGCTGCTGACTGGGCATGGTGGGTTCTCGGAATACTTACACCGTTTCAAGTGTAAAGAGAACCCATCATGTCCATGCGAGCCCAATGTGCCTGAAACGGTAGAGCACGTTCTCCTTCAGTGTCCCATTTATTGTAAAGAACGATTTGAGTTTGAGCAGAAAGTAGAAATTAAGCTAGAAAAAGCAAATTTATATGTAATGTTAAGTGATAAGAATAATAGAATAAGTCTATTAGAATATTGTTTAAAAATTGTAAATAAAGTAATCATAAGAAATAAAAATAGCAATTAAAGATGAATGTTATATATATTATAAAAATATATACTAACAGCATTAAGAAGAATAGCAAATAAGAAAATGTAATAGAATTAAGCAATAAAAAATTAGTATTAAGATTTGAGCAAAGAAAATTTGTAATATTGTATAGAGAGAAATAAAAATAAAAGAAACCCAAATTTTGATCCCCATGTTAATAAAACGATAAGATAAAGTAAATGCTGGCATCCCACCAGTAAACAGGAATGAAAGAAAAGATGTATGAAAGAAAGATATAGTATGAAGAAAGGAAGCGCGATGAGTGAAAGTGCAGACAAAATCTCTGACCATGTCAGAGGATAGGTGTAGGCTAGCTCGCGGGCCGGGCCTACAAGCGCCCGGACAGGAAAAAAAAAAAAAAAAAAAAAAAAAAACCTAACCTAACCTAACCTAACCTAACCTTTTTTTTTTTTTTTTTTTTTTTTTTTTTTTTTTTTTTTTTTTTTTTTTTTTTTTTTTTTTTTGACCCGGGAAAATCCTTTATGGATACCACCCGGCTCCGGGGGGAGCAGGGTGGTTATGTGGGAGTCCTCGCCTGAGGGGCCTTACTACCCCCACGGGGGGGTAGTAAGTGAGGTTACCCACTAAAAACCCGGGATGAGCAGTCTGCCGCCTAGACGGGGCGAGATGGGGTAGCGTTAGCAATCACCATCTCGCCCCGGCGGTTGGCCCGTCACCGGTGACGGGCCCCGGCCAATGGAGGGATGACCCAGCTCATCAGGGCCATCCCCCAGACGTGTGGGATCGTGCAAGCCAGTGGAGAATCCCCCGACTCTCCACCGATGATCCGCACAACACTAGGTAAGAGCGAGAAGGCGCCCGAATCGCCTTCTCCTTCCCCCAGTTCGTCTACGCCGGAGCGGGTCTGCGAGGACGTCGTCCTCCCTCGCCCGCTCCGCAGCCTCTTTCTGCGCCATCACCTCTTCGCAGAAAGAGACCACCGCCTGCCACGATCCGTCGCTGCCGAGCATAGCGTTAACCACGCTCGGCAGCGACAGATCTGCGCCTATGACCGCTGTGAGGGTGTGCCGCATGGGACTCCACGCGGCGCACTCCTCCAGCGTGTGGAGCGCCGTGTCTTCTGGCGCTCCACACTCGTGACAGGCGGGGGTCGCCTCACGTCTTGCGATGTGATGCAGGTACCTTCCGAAACATCCGTGTCCGGAAAGCACCTGCACCAATCGGAAGGTGAGCGACCCGAATCGCCGCCCTACCCACCTCCGAAGGACCGGGCGAATGGCATCCACCGTCCTCTGTCCAGGGACCGGTGGAGCCAGGTCCTCCGTCCACCGCCGCAACAGGGCGGCCCGCGCCTGCCGTCGCATGCGCGTGACCTCCTCCCACGCTGGAGGCTCCCCGCGGGATCTCCTCGCCGCCACGAAGTGGTACACTTCGGCGAGGATCTCCGCTTGGAGCTCCCAGGGGGGATCACCGGCCAACACGCATCCCGCCGTCCAGGACACCGTCCGGTACCCGCGTATCGCCCTCGTCGCGATGACCCGCTGCGGACGACGCAGCAGGGCCTTATTGGCGCGACCGAGGGCGTCCACCCAGACAGGTGCCCCGTACAAGGCCATACTCCGGATCACTCCGGAGTACAGACGACGACATGTGGCGCTCGGGCCGCCCACGTTGGGCAGCAGCCTCCCAAGGGCGGCAGCGGCGCCTATGACTTTTGGGGCCAGTTGAGTGAAGTGGGCCCCAAAAGTCCACCGCCCGTCCAGGATGAGACCCAGGTACCTCATCTGGGTCCCAACCCGGACCAGGACCCCGTCCAGGTCTATCCTCGTTCCTGGAGGGGTTCCCCCCCGAGGCCCATGGAACATTAGGGCCTCGGTCTTGGAGAGGGCGACCTCCAGCCCCAGGGCACGTATGCGGCCGACCACGAGTGTTGTGGCCACCGTGGCCCGCCGCACCGTCTCCCCGAGGTCCCTCCCCTTGACTACGACCAGGGTGTCGTCCGCGTAGCACGCAACCCGCATACTTGCGGGAAACGTGCCGCGGAGCACCCAGTCGTAGCCAATGTTCCACAGGAGCGGTCCCAACACCGACCCCTGTGGAACCCCGCAGGACACGCGACGTCGCCTCAGACCGTCGCGTCCCTCCACCAGGACCTCGCGGTCCCGGAGGTAGTCGGCCAACAGCCCACGCAGATACAGGGGCACTCCGTGATAGCGAAGCGCCTCCTGTATTGTTCCGTGTGGTAGGCTGTTGAAGGCGTTGGCAATGTCAAGCGAGACAGCCAACGCCTTTTCCCCCCCGCCGACTGCGTCCTGCGTCCACCCCTTGATCCAGAGCAGGGCGTCTATCGTCGACCGCCCTGCCCTGAATCCGAACTGGGCCTCTGAAAGGTCAGGCCCAGTTCCCCCCAGGTGCCGGATGACACGGGAAGCCACAATTCTCTCCAGCAGCTTCGCCGTGTCATCCAGCAGCACGATTGGCCTGTATGCGGCGGGCGAGTCTGCGTCTCGCCCTTCCTTCCGCAACAGGCACAATCGCCCGTCCTTCCAAAGCTTCGGGAACTGACCCGACGTGAGGCACGCGTCGAACAGTTCCCGAAGCTGACCGCCCATCTCCCTAAGGGCGATCCTGAGGACCCGCCCGGGAATCCCGTCTGGTCCCGGGGCAGTCTTCTTGCCTCTCAGGCGAGAGACTGCTGCCTCCATCTCCACCTCTGAAATAGGCGGAATGGAGGCTGGGTCCTCCTCCTCCTGGAAGGACGGGGTGGCCATCGGTGGAGGGGTGTAGTGGGGGTCGGTGTCGGGGAATAGACCCCCCAGCACCCTCTCCAGGAGCTCTGGCTCCAGGGACTCCGCGATAGGGGGCGCTCTGCCCCGGAACTTATTCCGGGCAGACTTGTACGGGCGCCCCCATGGGTCCCTGTCGAGGCCCTCCAGCTGCTCATTCCAGCCGAGGGCCTTAGCCCGGCCGATGGCCAGCTTCAGCTCCTGTTTGGCTGTCTTCACATCACCATACAGGAGCTGCTCGGCCGCCAGCTGCTCCGCCGGCAGCTGGTCATCCGTCCGGCCGTGACGGCGCCTCCTACAGTGATAGTAGAGGCGCCGCGTCTCCGAGCATCGCGCTCGGAGATCCTCTATCTCCGAGCACCACCAGTAGACTTGGCGGCGCTCGGGGTGGCGTCGGGACCTCGGCATGGCGGCGTCGCAGACGGCCGTCACCGCCTCCCGGAACCGGCTCGCCGCGACGGCCACCTCCGGGTGCATGGGGCCGGCAACCCACGAATGCACCATAGCCGCCTCTTCAGCCAACTCGGCATCGAGGCGACCAATCGCCCAGCGCGGGAAGGACGCCCTCTCCACGCGCCGAGTCCCTCCTTGGTGGGAGGTGGCGATCTCGAACCGGATGTAGTTGTGGTCCGAGAGAGTCGCCACGTCCTCCACCACTCTCCAGGCCTGGACACGTGCTGCGACTTCCGGGGTGGCGAACGAAACGTCCACCACGGACCCCCCGTTGTGTCGCACGCACGTGTGGACTGACCCTCTGTTGAGCAGGGTCAGCCCTGCGGCAACCGCCCACTCCCTGACAATCTCCCCGCGAGTGTCAGTGGAGGGGTTGCCCCAGGCCTGGGCCTTGGCGTTCAGGTCCCCCATGAGGAGGACCTGACGTGGCGCCTGTCTTCTCACCGCCGCGGCCAGGAGGTCTAGATAGACCTCCAGCTCCGCGACGGTTCTATTAGGGGAGAAGTATGTGCCGACTACCGCATACCTCTCCCACTTGGCCACCACGTACCCCGAACCCCTCTCTGACACCGAGAGGGGGGGGCCGCCACCGGCACGTCCAATTATGGCTACGGAGCCGTCCAGATCCCCAGCCCAGTAGGGATGGGACTGGGGAATATAATATGGCTCCGCAGCAACCGCCAAATCGATTCGCCACTGCGCCAGGGACTGCATTAGCAAATCCTGAGCCCTGACGCAGTGGTTTAAATTCGTCTGCAGGAGGTTGTGTTGTCCGACTTGATCCATCAGTCAGACGTAACAACCTCCATGCTCGCCGCGCGGCGAACAGCCTCAGGAGCGGCGGCTTTGGCTGCCGGTCGGGGGATGGCCGGGGTCCTGGCGGCCTGTCCCTTCGTCTTTGGCGGAACACAGTTTTGTCCCCCCATCCTGTGCTCGGCAGGTCGCCCCGACTCTGCGCATATCGCGCAGTGCGGGGCCCTCCTCTGGCAGCTTGCCGCCTTGTGGCCTGCGCCTCCGCAGCGGAAGCACAGGTCCCCCCTGTCTGCCGACGAGGGACACTGGGGGCGCGTATGCCCGAGTCCCATGCACTTGAAGCAGCGCATGGGACGCGCTGCCAGTGCCACCACTCGCACCGAGCTCCACCCCACCAACAGCCTGCCCTGTGCCAGCACCACTTTGGCTACTGGGATTGGGCAGGATACAAGGGAGGAGCCGGTCCCGCCGTAGCTGCGACGTATCTCCCCGACTTTGACGTGGAGTACGTCACAGCCGCCCACCTTGGCGACCGCCGCCGCCACTTTCTCCTTTGTGGCGGCGTCGTCCAGGCCCGTCACGTGCAAATCCACGGACTTTACGGGCCTCGCGACGTTGGCCACCTCGGACAGGACACCGCGGAGCTTCTCCGCGAGCCTGTCCGCTTTGTCGCTGCTTTGGGAGCCAGGAATTTCGAGCATCCTGGCTCCTGTGGCCGTCTGGCGGAAGTGGATCCGGTCGATACCCAATCCTTGGAGATCGACCTTCTCCTGCGCCGTCTCGATGATGGCGCTGTAGGTAACCCCCTTTTCCGCGGCTTCGGGCTGCAGCGTCAGCACAACAGCCGCGGATTTCGAGGGTTTCAACGCCTTCGCCTTTTTGGGCTTGGCGGCAGCGGAAGCCTTATTTGATTTAGGCTTCACGGCGGAGGGGGGGGCACGGGCACGAGCTGCTGGGACAGGAGCGGGAGCGGGAGCGGGCGTTGCTGGGGAGGACGATTTGCCCTTCCCTTTACCTTTCCCCTTTCTTACTACTGTTGCCCAGGTGTCCGCCTTGGCAACAGCAGTTGGAGTCCTTCTTGGGGGGGCGATGGGAGCCGAAGTCGAGGGGGGGGCGATGGGAGCCGAAGTCGAGGGCGTGGCAGCAGTAGCCTGCGGGGCCTGGGCAACCCGCTTGCGAGGGGTCGGTTTCGGGGGTGGGGGCGCAACAGCTACTGCAGCCTTCTTGGCGTCCGCTCGGAGAGGCGGGCGAAGAACCGGCGCTGGCAGGAGGCGATCCTCGATGCCAGCGAGTCGGGCATTGAGCATTTGCCCGAACGTGGCAGTCAAGGAGCGAACCTAACCTAACCTAACCTAACCTAACCTAACCTAACCTAACCTAACCTAACCTAACCTAACCTAACCTAACCCATATAGCGATCCCAACCTCGACCGGAGACGCTCACTTTTAAGGTTGCTCCACGCGGAAAAAATCTTCAAAAATACGGAAAAGTGGTATTTTTCGACAGTTAGTACGCGTGTGATACATCAAAAGTTGCGCAAAATTGCGGCGCATACGATAGTAGCAAAAGAAAAGTGTAAAGTGTTTGCTCCAATTTTTAACGAGCGAAAAAGTGAAAATTGTGCAAAAGTGAAAAATTAAAAGTGAAACGCTGCTCAAACCAAAGCGGCGACATACCAGTTTTTTTATCACCCCTGGAAGGGCATCCAGGAGCCCCAACCCCCTGCAACTTTTTTGGATTTTTTCCGCGCACCCGCGCGGAATAAAGGCAAAAAAAACAAGTACCACGTGGCCACGTGGTCGGTGATCCAGAGGCGCGCGGTGAATACCAACCACGGTGCCGGAGGGTCCTAAGGAAGCAGAGCACGGAGGCACTTCCAGAAAACCGGAGTAGAAAGTAATTTTAAACTTATTCACTTTACAAAGTTATGTGCGGTTGGTGTTTCGAATAAAATAAATAGATAAAAATATTTTCAGCGACAACACACCCTTAAAAAATTAATGCGTGTAGAACACATCTAGGTTAATATATTTATTAAAAATTAGATTTTTGTCTTTAGTATTTTTCTCAGAAAAATTATTTTTCTAAATATTGCAACTTTTTTAACTTTGTAATAGCCATAACTTGGAAACGGTGCGGCGGAGGCAATTTTTGACAGCAGCCTTGAAATACACACATATGTGTGTATTTAAAGGTTAGCGATTTTTAACTGACAAAACCTCCCCCCACCCCCAACTTTTTTCCCCCCACCAAAATTTTTTGTAATTAATTTGTTGTTTATTTTTTAATTGTATTTGAAAAATTAAAATGTCACACTGGTAGTGCTTTAAATTAGTGTTCAGAACTATCCTGAGCAATATTTGCAAGACCAAACTTTTTTGCAGTTGGAATAAAAATTTCAGAGTTCGGTTTTAAAAATTTTTTAACAAAATATTTAGAAACATATTGACAAACTACAGTAATTAAATACTGTAGTTCAACCGCTAACCAAACCGAGTTAGTTTAGATTTTTTGTATGCACCCCCTTAAATACATTTAAATTATAAAAAAGTATATATGAAACTTTAGCTGCAAAATAGACATAGTAAGTTGGTTTTGCAAATATCTCGAAAACGGTGCGTCGGAGGTAAATTTTGACGGCAGCCTATAAATACACACTATAGTGTGTATTTATAGGATTGTAGTTTCTTGTTAACTATACCTCCTTCCACCCCAACTTTTACCCCCTCTTTTATTTATTTTTATTTTTGTGAAAACTTTAGTTAATAAGCAAACTGTGTTCGTATTAGTTGTAATTGCTCTGACTCGTTCCTTTACGAATAACAAACGGAGTTGGGACGGTTTTCTGACGTACTGGGTTCCTGGAACCCAATATCTGACAGGCAAATTGTATTTATTTGTGAAAATTTTTACATAATATTATTTACACCTTATACAATTTTTACAATTTTACATATATATTTTTATTATTTAATTTAATTTGACGTACATATTGACCGTGAATAATGTTAAGAACCCCTTCAAAGATGGAAGACAAAGCTGACCAGTCCCACCAGGACATGAGCGGGGATAACTCTGGACCTTCACACTCAACGAGTGTGAGGAAAAGCATTGGAGAGTGGGAGTCTGGTCAGCAGACAGTCGAAAAGATGGCCTCTCCTCCCTCTAACAAAACTTTTGTAGTGGGCTCACAGAAGCCAAAATTAATAACAAACCGCGCGGCCTCAGTAGAGGTGATGGGGAGCCCACCACCAGCGCGGCTGAAATGGAAGAGCACAGAAAGGGTAGCCGAGGCGAGAGCATGTGTAAACAAGGTCAAACTCAACCTAAGCAGCTCCAGAAATCTAAAAGCGGAAATTAAGACAGAGGTGATACAGGCTATCGATCGATTATTTCAGCTTGTCAAAGAAACGGACAGAATCAAGAGCACGGAAAAAAGCACAGCAGTGATAGAAGATAAGAAAGAAAGTGAAGTACAACAGAGGACAAGAATAAATGAAGAGGAGCTGAGTAGGAAAATTGATGAACACATGAGGATAATGAAAGAGAACACGGAAAGAATGGGAGAGTTAAAAGACATGATGGAAAAGAGAACTTATGCGAGCGCGGTAGCCGCAAAACCCGGAAAACAGTCCCCGGATCGTGCGGCCCTACACTCTGTTGTTGTGACAGGGAAGGATGAAACTGAGACAGGTGAGGAAGTATTAGATAAAATTAGAAAGGTGATGAATGCCAAGGAAGGAGGAGTGGAAGTGGAAAAAATTAGAAAAGCAAGGGATAGAAAGATCATTATAGGATGCAGGACTAAGGAAGAGAGAGAGAAAGTGAAGCAAAAGTTGAGTACGACAGATGAGCTAATAGTGCAAGAGATTAAGAATAAGGACCCCCTGGTGATCCTCAAAGACGTCTTGCAAAGTAACGACAATGTCGAAGTATTGCGAGCCCTGAGGAACCAGAACCAGGGCATATTTGTTGGTCTTGGAAAAGAAGACGATAGAATGGAATTCCTGTTCAAGAAGCGCGCGCGAAATCCTCACACCAGTCACATCGTCTTGCGGGTGTCACCGAGGCTGTGGCAGAGATTGGTTGAAGCAGAAACCGTCCACGTTGACCTGCAAAGGGTGAGAGTTGAGGACCAGTCCCCGTTGGTTCAATGCTCTATGTGCCTGGGCTACGGTCACGGTAGACGTTTCTGCACCGAAACCATCGAACGATGTTGCCACTGTGGAGGCCCCCATATGAAATCAAAGTGCGATGTTTGGCTTGCTGCCGCGACCCCCACATGTACCAATTGCGTTCGCGCAAAGTGTGACAAAACCGACCATAGCGCGTTCAGTCAAGAATGCCCGGTCCGAAGGAAGTGGGAGGCACTGGCCAGAGCCACAGTAGCATATTGCTAAGGTAGCTCCAGGCGCACCATCCAGACTGACCAAGTACACTGTGGCACAGGCGAACTTGCAGCGCAAGCAGCAGGCCACCAATGACATTCTCTTAGAAGCCACAAAAGCCAGAATGGCGGTTGCACTGCTCCAGGAGCCGTATGTGGGTGGGCTTGGTAGAATGAGAGACTACAACGGGGTCCGGATCTTTCAGAATGACAACCAACACGGAGATACCGTAAAGGCGGCAATCGTTGTCTTCGATAGCGACATTGATGTCGTGCAATACCCGGACCTTACAACAAATAATGTTGTTGTCATCAGACTGAAGACACGAGCCTGGGAAATCGTTGTGGTGTCGTTCTACCTTGAACCTAAGCCCAAACCCATACAGCCATACTTGGAGCAGCTAAAGCATATAGTAGAACGATTTGGGTGCAGAATAGTCATTGGTGGTGACTCAAACGCAAAGAGTACATGGTGGGGAAGTACGAATGAGAATGAAATAGGAGCGGAAATGTCGGGAGCGATAGAGGAAATGAATATGCAGGTACTCAACCAGGGCGATACACCTACTTTTGATACGATTCGAGGTGGAAAATCGTACTCCAGTTTCGTGGACATAACGGCATGCACGTCGGACCTCTGCGACTACGTTGAAAACTGGCGAGTTGATGACGGGTTAACATGTTCGGACCACAACACCATTCTGTTCGAAATTAGCCTTTCGAAGTCAAAAGGGACTAGTATCAGCAGGACAACCCGAAAATTTAATACCAAAAAAGCGAACTGGTCCCACTTTCATGAGAAAATGGGGCAGTTACTATTAGAACAAAATTTAAACATATTAGAAATTAAAAAAATAAAAAATATTATAACATTAGATGAAATCGTAGTAACATATATCCAAATTATAATTCAGGCATGTCACAGTAGTATCCCAACAAAAAAGGTCACCTGCATACTTAAGTTCCCATGGTGGACGGAAGAGCTGGACAAACTCAAGCAGGATATGAACACAAAGAGACGTAGAATCCGATGTGCAGCGCCGGTCCGGAAGCGGAAGGTGGTTCAGGAGTACCTGGAAGCAAAAGAGATGTTTGAAAGTGAGGCTGTAAGAAGACAGATTGAAAGTTGGAAAGAATTCTGTGGGAAGCAAGAGATGGAAGGGTTATGGGAGGGAATATATAGAGTGATGAGAAGGACTGAAAGGAGAAAGGAAGATCTGCCGTTAATTAAAGATGGAATAGTGCTAAATTCAAAAGAGTCTACTAAATTACTTGCAGAGACTTTCTTCCCGATAGACAGCGAGGAGGGCGAAAATGAGGACCAGAAGCGCATTAGGGCAGAAGCAAAAACCGTAAATATGGTGGATCATGATGAACATGACCCACCATTTACGCTAGAAGAGCTTGCCTCTGTAAAAAAGAGCTTTAATCCCAAGAAAGCCCCAGGTGAGGATGGCCTGACTTCTGACATATGTGAGCATGCTATTGATCAAGACCCAGGACTTTACCTATCACTGGCAAACAAGTGC
The DNA here is from genome assembly GCA_963890685.1 of Plagodis pulveraria. Classification (NCBI taxonomy): domain Eukaryota; kingdom Metazoa; phylum Arthropoda; class Insecta; order Lepidoptera; family Geometridae; genus Plagodis; species Plagodis pulveraria. The sequence goes on along the minus strand of OY982976.1, from coordinate 18,186,353 downwards.
CTTGAATTAAGTCACTTCCCAACGATCTGGAAGGAGGCAATTGTGGTAGCCCTAAGGAAACCAGGAAAGGCAAAATACACGGAGCCAAAGTCGTACAGACCGATTGGGCTATTGCCAGTGATGGGTAAAATCTTGGAAAAGATGCTTATAAATAGGATCAAATGGCATATGCTCCCAAAACTATGCCCCAAACAATACGGTTTTATGCCCCAAAAAAGTACCGAGGACTCCCTCTATGTCTTAGTGAATCAAATACGAGAAAAACTCCAACAACGCAAACTTATAACATTGATATCACTAGACATAGAGGGAGCCTTCGACAACGCGTGGTGGCCTGCCATAAGGGTACGATTGGCGGAAGAGGGCTGTCCACAAAACCTGAGACGCCTCATCGACAGTTACCTTCATGACCGAACGGTAAAGGTTCGATATGCTGGGGAAGAAGTTAAAAGAGGAACAAACAAGGGATGTGTTCAGGGGTCGATAGGGGGTCCCGTCCTCTGGAACCTGCTTATCGACTCTCTGCTAAAAGGGCTCGAAAGTAGAGGGGACTACTGCCAAGCCTTCGCGGACGATGTAGTTCTATTGTTCAGTGGAGACACAGCGGTGGAGGTCCAGCGCCAAGCAAACGCAGCACTCGCCTTTGTCCGGGAGTGGGGAGTCAGATATAAGCTCAAGTTCGCACCGCAAAAAACGAATGCGATGATAATCACGCGAAAGCTTAAATATGACTCCCCCCACCTGTCAATGGGAGGCGTTGACATCGAAATGGTGAAGGAGATAAAAATTCTAGGGCTCACCATCGATAACGGCCTTACATTTAACAGCCATGTAGGCAACGTTTGCAAAAAGGCGTTGGGTCTCTACCAGCAGATTGCTAGAGCTGCTCGAGTTGGCTGGGGTCTCCACCCAGAGATCATAAAGACAATATACAAAGCTGTAGTGGAACCAGTCGTTGTATATGCCGCAAGTGTTTGGGCTCCCGCTACAGAAAAAATCAGTGTGCAAAAGCAACTGAATGCTGTTCAGCGGGGTTTTGCACAAAAGTTGTGCAAAGCGTATCGCACCGTCTCCCTGAACTCGGCGTTGGTGCTAGCTGGGATACTTCCTCTCGACCTCAGAATACAAGAGGCAGCCGCGTTGTATGAGACGAAGAGAGGAATTCCCCGGCTGGCACTAGGAGATAGGGAGATGGAATGCATGGAGCCGTTCGCTAATCTACCCCATCCAGCTGACCATATGTGCCTTGAGTTCATTAGACTGGTGAACCAAGCTGAAGTAGACGCATATAAGCACCAAGAAGTGCGGATATTTACGGACGGCAGTAAGATAGAAGGCAAGGTTGGAGCAGCATTATCCCAATGGAATGATGTTGCCGAAACCAAAAGCCGGAAGTTGAAGCTGTCGTCCCATTGCACGGTTTATCAGGCGGAACTCCTGGCCATATGCGAAGCCACAAAAGCGATCGCGAACAGTCCAAAAGAAACCTTTGGCATATACAGCGACTCCAGATCAGCTCTTGAAACGGTAACAAATAACCGCACTATACACCCGCTGGCAGTAGAGACCCGAAGAAACGTGAGGAAAATCAAGGAACAGGGAAAGACCTTGAGCTTGTTCTGGGTGAAAGCCCATGCAGGGCTCACAGAGAACGAGCGCGCCGATGAGCTCGCGAAAGACGCGGCTCTAAATAGTAAGAAAAAGCCTGACTACTGCTACTGCCCGATTTCATTTGTCAAGCGAGAAATCCGAAATGACTCGCTTGACAAATGGAATCAGAGGTACAAAAACTGTGAGACTGCCGGAGTTACCAAGATGTTCTTTCCTTGCGCGATAAACTCATATAAAATAGTAAGACAGATTGAGCCTACGGGTATACTGACCCAAATTCTGACCGGACATGGTGGGTTCTCCGAATACTTGAACCGTTTCAAGTGTAAGGACGACCCATCATGTCCGTGTGAGCCTGGTACGTTGGAAACCGTGGAGCATATCCTTCTCGATTGCCCAATTTATAGCATAGACAGGTACGAGACAGAGCAAAAATTAGGCAATAAGTTGCAAAAAGCGACACTAAATGTAATGTTAGCAGATAAGAATGATAGAATAAGTCTCATAGAATATTGTAAGCAAATAGGAAACAAAGTGATAGCAAAAAATAAAAAGTAATGTATTAAAATGTATGTTATATATATTATTGAATATATACTAACAGCATTAGAAATAAGTAGTTATAAAATAAATAATGTTTAAAAGCAAAAGATGGAACGCTTTGTACATAAATTTTGTTGATGCCAAAATCACGATGTCTCTGCAAAAATTTGTCTTAGTATATAAGAAAAATTATAGTAAATAAAAAAAGAAAATAAATAAATGTACAACTAGTTATAAGAAGCACATATTGTAAACAGATATATGAATAAATAAAATTTCTTGTCCTGTTCTCCCTCATTAGTATATAATAGCCACTGGTGTCCCCCCAGTGAAGGTATGTAAGATGTGATGAATGAAAGAAAGACAAAGTATGCAGAATGAAAGAACGAAGAACGATTGGATACACAAGGACTCTGATTCTCGTCAGAGGAAAATGTAGGCTAGCTCGCGGGCCGGGACGAGGTGTACGCTCCCGGACAGGAATAAAAAAAAAAAAAAAAAAAAAAAAAAACCTAACCTAACCTAACCTAACCTAACCTAACCTAACCTAACCTAACCTAACCCAAAAATCCATAGTAGATATATCTTCTTCTAAACTTTCCCCAACATAGGTGTGTCATACCTCTATAGAAGCGGATTCACGTCCCGAACACAACTAAATAGTAAAAATTGAACAATAATAATTAGGGAAAATTTTATAGGTATTTTAGTAGATTCTGACAGAAAATACCAAAATTTCAACTTGGAAACATTTCCATTAGAGTCCCCTACAGTCCGACTGGGTGTGTGATACCATCCAAGACGCAGCTCCGTCCCCCCTACATAACCTGCAAAAAAATAAAATTTGTTAGTATTATAGTTTTAGAAATAATAGCGTTTTTCCTCAAAATCTTAGTGAAAATCTTCAAATTTTAGGCATAACTTCGTAAATTTTCACCCGTTTGTCACTTTTTTGGAGTGCAAATTCGCTTGCGGAGCTCGTACGCACCCCGCGCACCCGCCCGCAGCGCCAAAAACCCCAAAAAGCGACGACAATTTTCAAATTTTGGCATCTCAGTACATTTTGTATGTAAAAAGTCTTCATAGGCGGTCACATACCCTAAATCCATAGTAGATATATCTTCTTCTAAACATTCCCCAATATAGGTGTGTCATACCTCTATAGAAGCGGATTCACGTCCCGAACACGATTAAACAATAAAAATCGAACAATATTAATTAGGGAAAATTTTATAGGTATTTTGGTAGTTTCTGACAGAAAATATCAAAATTTCAACTTTCAAACATTTCCATTAGAGTCCCCTACAGTCCGACTGGGTGTGTGATACCATCCAAGACGCAGCTCCGTCCCCCCTACACAACCTGCAAAAAATAAAATTTATTAGTATTACAGTTTAGAAATAATAGCGTTTTTCCTCAAAATCTTAGGGAAAATCTTCAAATTTTAGGCATAACTTCGTAATTTTTCACCCGTTTGTCACTTTTTTGGAGTGCAAATTCGCTTGCGGAGCTCGTACGCACCCCGCGCACCCGCCCGCAGCGCCAAAAACCCCAAAAAGCGACGACAATTTTCAAATTTTGGTCCGCCCACCCACCCTTTTGTGTTTACCGACATTAAGGAGGTAAACATTTTAACATATGACGAAAAATTTTTTGTAAATTCTGTAACTTTTTATAATTTTCCAGGATAGGCGCAAGTATAGGGGCTCTGATTATAATAATTATAAAATTTGTAGAGTGACGTGACTCACAAATTGGGACCGATATATATATTATATTTAACAAAACTATTTTTAAATTTTTTATTTTTTGTTTTATAATTGAAGTTGACTTGTTTGCTTGATTTTTATCAAGCATCTCTGACACTCACTTTGGTGAAATTTTATGTACAAATCCTTTAACTGACGCCTTTACACGTCGTTCTTAGCTAGTTGACTTCACTTTTGTGAAAAATAATAGCGACACAAGCACGGTCTGTGTTTGTTCTAATATTTATATATAGGTAACTTAATATAAAGGCGACCTACAACATGTTCGGCTTCAGAACGCCAACAAAAAATCAGACTGACCCGGAGTTAGTCGTAATAGAGTCTGACAACGAGGCAGGACCCTCGGACAGTCAAAAAACGTTCGTAAAAGTATTGGGGAATGGGAGTCTGGACAACCGGAGGCTAGCACCATCCCTCCTTCTCCCAAAAAGACCCAAACGGTTGGAGTTCAAAAGCCCAAACCACTGGCAATACGTAGATTGTCGACGGAGGCAGCGCGGAGCCCACCCAAGAAAACGGCTTCAAAGTGCTCTGACCGGGTGTCAGAAGCTAGATCGTGGGTTTGCAAAGCGAAAGCCCATCTGTCAAACTCCAGGAACCTGAAGACCGATATAAAAGCTGGAGTTACGGAAGCTATTGATCGTCTCTATCAACTTGTGAAGGAGACGGACTCGGTAAAGGGACAGAGCCACAAACACCACCAAGATTCTGACTCGAAGCATGAACTTGAAAACTCTTCTCCGCAATATCAAACTCAAAAATATAATATGGACCAGGAGCTTGCAAAGAAAATAGACCAGCATATGAAACTTTTAAGAGAAAATAGCGAAAAGATGGGAACTCTGAAAGAAACCCTAGAGAAGCATCGAGCTGACGACCAAATACGAGCCCATACACCTAATAACATGGACAAGCTTCTCAGCGAAGTGAAAGAGTTACGCAAGACCTCAGAGGAGACGGTTAGAAAAGTCTCCTCATTACAGGAGTCGGTACCTTCGTATGCCGAAGTTCTTTGCAGGCCGAACAACGCGACTAGTCCTACGAAACGGAGTACACAGCACTCCATCATAGTGTCCTCCGACATAGAAAAGGACACGAGTGAGGAAGTGCTGGGTAAGGTCCGGGAAGCGTTGGACGCTAAGACAAACGGACTCCAGGTTACTAGAGTCCGTAAAATAAAAAATCAAAAGGTTGTCATAAGTTGTTGCACCAAGGACGAAGCGACGAAGTTGACAGAAAAACTAACATCTAAAAATAAAAATTTAAGAGTAGAGGAGGCAAAAAACAAAGACCCGCTAATAATACTCAAAAACCTTCTTTCATATAACAAGGACGAGGAAATATTGTCATCACTCAGGTCACAGAACGCGGGTCTTCTGGGGGACCTGGCAGAAAACGACCTTAGAGCAACTGTGAGGTATAGGCGAAGAGCCAGAAATCAGCATGAAAACCATGTTGTGCTCCAGGTGTCACCTAAACTCTGGCAAAGGCTTACCACAGCCAAGCGGGTTCACATCGACCTGCAATATGTATCAGTGCAGGACCAGTCTCCGCTCGTACAGTGCACAAGGTGCCTAGGCTATGGGCATGGTCGCAGGCTGTGCACAGAGCCAGTAGACCTGTGCAGCTACTGCGCGGGCCCACACCTCCGCGCTGACTGTTCGGCATACCTGGCGAGCGAGACCCCGACCTGCCGCAACTGCAGGCTGATGAAGGCCTCCGAAACGAGCCACAATGCGTTTGACGGGGAATGCCCTGTACGCAAGCGATGGGACGCGATAGCGAGATCCAGCGTTGCCTATTGCTAAGGGCACCCAGGGGACCACGGATGTAATGGCAACACCTACGCCAACCAGAGCGATAAGGCCATTAAAAGTGCTGCAGGCGAACTTACAAAGAAAAAAGCTGGCTACTCAGGAACTCTTCTTGGAAGCCCAGAAAAGAAACGTCAGCTTCGCGTTGATTCAAGAACCTTATGTGGGCGCTGAAGGGGAGCTCAAGCGGTATTCGGGCACTCGAATACTACAATGTGAGCGAAACCGAGCTAAGCCGGTAAAGGCTGCCATTGTAGTATTCGATGATAACATAGAAGTCCTCAACGACCAAACTATGATCACAGAAAATATAGCTTTTACACTGATCAAGGCCGAAAAGTGGACAATCGCATTAGTTTCGGTCTATTTTGAGGACAGCCTGCCGCTTGAGCCGTACTTGAACAGAATCAAAGCACTCTTGGATATGACGCGGACTGACAAGGTCTTAATAGGCGGAGACATAAACGCGTGGAGTACCTGGTGGGGTAGCGTCTGCGAAGATGACAGAGGAGAACTCTACAGAGGGTTTCTAGACGAGGTGGAAATGCATATATTGAACCAGGGGACCGACCCCACGTTCGACACAATCCGTGGAGATCGCATCCTTACGAGTTGTGTCGACGTAACCGCCTGCTCTCCAAATATGCTGCGCTACGTCAAGGACTGGAGGGTGGACAAGTCGGTCACCAGTTCCGATCACAACGCAATATCTTTCCACCTCGATCTGGAGAGGCCGTCAGAAGTTAAGACCCCAAAGTCAACCCGTATCTACAACACTCGGAAGGCCAACTGGTGTCGGTTCACTGAGGAATTCCGAAGCTCGTTGGAGAGGAATGGTGTTTCTGCAGAAACCATCGCCGGGATAGATAACCATGAACAGCTCGAAAACATAATAAAAAGCTACATGGAATCCATACACTTGGCATGCAGAAACGCTATTCCCTTACTCAAACATAACAACAAAAAAGAGTACTTACCCTGGTGGACCGACGAGCTGGAACGCTTGAAGAGGGTTGCGAACACCATGAGACGGAGGATCAAAGGCGCTGCACCCCGGAGACGAAAACACGTTGTTGATGAGTACCTGAAACATAAAAACACATATGAGTACGAAGCCAGTAAAGCTCAAACCGAGAGCTGGAAAGCCAACTGCACCAAGCAGGAAAAAGAGAGTATGTGGGATGGTATTTATAGGGTGATCAGAAGCAAGACAGCAAGACATGAAGACCAACTACTGGAGGAAAATGGAGCCACTCTAAGTCCTGAAAAGTCGGTCGAGTTACTAGCCAAGACGTTCTTCCCGGATGACAATGCCTTCGAGGATAATAGTATTCACGAAGGCATTAGAAGGCTCGCGGAAACACTATGTGACTCGACGTTGGACGAAGTCGAGGACCCACCGTTCACCGAGGCGGAACTAAAAAGAACTGTGAGTGGCTTCAACCCCAAGAAAGCTCCAGGGCCTGACGGCCTCACGGCGGACATTTGCACGAGGGCAATATTCGCAGAGATGGGCGTCTTCCTGGAGATCCTCAACAAATGCATGTCCCTGTCTTGCTTCCCATCACCCTGGAAGGAGGCTGCAGTAGTGGTGCTTCGGAAGCCGGGAAAATCCGATTACAGCCAGGCAAAGTCATACAGACCGATTGGGCTACTGTCAGTTCTGGGAAAGGTCCTTGAAAAAATGATGGTGAGAAGGATAAGATGGAACCTCTTACCAAAGACCAATCCCAGACAGTACGGCTTTGTCCCCCAGCGCAGCACCGAAGATGCACTCTACGACCTGGTGGAAAAGGTCCAAGACAAGTTGAGGAGCAAAGAAATGGCGGTCATCGTGTCACTGGATATCGAAGGAGCCTTCGACAGTGCATGGTGGCCAGCCATTAAATCCCAGCTGATCACACTGAAATGCCCCCTTACCCTGAGACGACTGGTGAACAGCTACTTCGAAGGCAGACGAGTCGTGGTCACCTATGCTGACAAGACCTACGCCAAAAACACCAGCAAAGGCTGTGTCCAGGGGTCAATAGGGGGACCAACATTTTGGAATCTGCTGTTGGATCCACTCCTCAACGACTTGGCTGAACAAGGAGTCTACGTTCAGGCGTTCGCGGACGACGTTGTGCTAATGTTCTCCGGCCATTCAGCTCTAAAAATCCAGGAAAGCGTCAACCAGACACTCGCGTATGTGCGTGATTGGGGCGTCAAAAATAAACTCAAGTTTGCGGCACACAAAACCCACGCTATGATTGTAACCAAAAAACTAAAATTTGACACCCCAATCATGCACATGGGCGGGCTGGACATACCCGTCGTTGACGAAATCAAGCTCCTCGGCCTTACGATCGACAGAAAACTCACGTTCAATAAACACGTGGTGAACGTTTGTCGTAAGGCCGCGGACATCTATAAGATGCTCGCAAGGACGGCGAAAATAGAATGGGGGCTGAACCCGGAGATCATTAGGACAATCTATGTTGCCGTGATAGAGCCAATAATAATGTACGCTTCGAGTGTATGGGCGCCAGCCGCTAAAAAGATCATGGTACAAAAGCAGCTCAACACCATCCAGCGCCGATTTGCTCAAAAAATCTGCAAAGCATATCGAACGGTGTCCCTTAACGCAGCACTCGTGCTAACTGGGCTGCTTCCTTTAGATCTCCGGATCCAGGAAGCCGCCCAGCTGTACGAAGCAAAGAGGGGCAGACCGACGACGCTAGCTCAGAGCAGATGGGAAATTGAGGAGCGGGTTTCATACTTAAAGGCTCAGCATCCAGCCCAAGAGGAGGACATCACGTTCACATGCCTCAATGATATGCTGCCCGACACCCTGGAACAACACGAACTTCCCGAAATCCAGATTTACACAGACGGGAGTAAATTGGAGGGGAAAGTCGGAGCGGCGTATACCTATTGGGAGCGTGGACGGGAAACAAAGACGAAGAAGGTGAGACTCGAGTCGTTCTGCACAGTCTTTCAAGCTGAGCTGTACGCACTATACCAGGCCACTGAGCTATTGCTCAAAGTGAACAAAAGTGCAGCTGCTGTGCTGAGCGACTCGAGATCTGCATTAGAAATGGTCCAAAACCCCGAAACTTTCCACCCCTTAGGCTTTGCAATAAGACGCAATCTTGCGAGTCTCAAGGCCAAGGGGTGTGACGTAAAGTTATATTGGGTCAGGGCACACGTTGGAGTTCCCGGTAACGAAAGGGCGGATGAGTTGGCCAAGCAGGCGGCTCTTTACACCAAATGCTCGGCCCACTACGACAGATGCCCGGTGTCCTTCGCAAAAGGTGAAATAAGAAAAGACACGATTGACACTTGGAATCGTAGATACCAAGAAGGTACAACTGCTAAAATAACAAAGACCTTTTTTCCAAGTGTCACGAACGCATATAAAATAATAAATACAACAAAACTTACCCCGATCCTAACGCAGGTGATGACTGGGCATGGGGGGTTTTCTGAGTACCTGAACAGATTCAAGTGCAAGGACAGCCCCTCATGCGTGTGTGACCCCTGTAAAGACGAGTCTATTCTGCATCTGCTACTCGAGTGCCCAAAACACGATGCGGATAGGTACGATCTAGAGTCCGCAACAAATATGAAGTTGACTGAAGCCTCACTGTATGAGATGATGGACGGTAAAGACTCTAGACCGTACCTACTCGCATTCTGCACCAAAGTAGCAGGAGACGCCGTGTATAGGAATAGAACAAGGTGACACTGGGTGTCACAATGATCTATTCCAAAATTAATTTTATAAACCTGTAAAATGTGGGAACAACGCATAATTCTTAAGAATTATGACGATTGTTCATACAATAATCAGAACAAATATACATAGTTAATTGTTTGTATGCTGAATAAGAACAAAAGGGAAAAATCACCGAAGTTTAACTAATTTTGTAGTTTTAAATATATAATACCTAAATCTATATAGGACCTACCTTAATAAGGTAAACTAAATTATTTTATATCTATATCTTGACCAGAACTTTTTATTTTTATCGTTAATTTTGACAAAGTATTGATTACTATTTAATTTTTCGTAAAGTGACCAAAGAGTCACATATAAAACTTAACATTGGTACATCTTTATTTTCACCCAAACAAGGTGCCCGACTATGTCGGGGGTACATTGGTGGAGGAGGACGGCATAAAAAAAAAAAAAAAAAAAAAAAAAAAAAAAAAAAAAAAAAAAAAAAACCTAACCTAACCTAACCTAACCTAACCTAACCTAACCTTTTTTTTTTTTTTTTTTTTTTTTTTTTTTTTTTTTTTTTTTTTTGACCCGGGAAAATCCTTTATGGATACCACCCGGCTCCGGGGGGAGCAGAGTGGTTATGTGGGAGTCCTCGCCTGAGGGGCCTTACTACCCCCACGGGGGGGTAGTAAGTGAGGTTACCCACTAAAAACCCGGGATGAGCAGTCTGCCGCCTAGACGGGGCGAGATGGGGTAGCGTTAGCAATCACCATCTCGCCCCGGCAACCTAACCTAACCTAACCTAACCTAACCTAACCTAACCTAACCTAACCTAACCTAACCTAACCAAATACTTCGTATCTTTCAAACCGAGACCTCAAATTGGACGGTAATTTTTCTGCAAAGGACAGAGCGCTTTACACGCTCTTAAATAAGTTTACATTTACATTTATTTACAATTATTTTCATTTATTTACATTTTATTGACTGAAACACCTTTTACAACTTTTACAAATTTACGTGTTATTGTGTACAAACCGCGACGTCCCCTAACATGTTTGGAATCCGGACACCCACGAAATCGACGAATTCCACAAACGCGGACCCCCAAAAAATGACGGTTGAAACTTCAGCAGAAAAAGCTGGACCTTCACACACTAAAAGTGTGAGAAGAAGTATCGGAGAGTGGGAGTCCGGGCAACCAGACACTCAGCTTAAAACCACTCCTCCTAAGAAGGCATCCGTGGTGGACGCCCGAAAACCGAAACCTGTAGGAGCAACTAGAACCTCGATGGAGAAAGCAGGGAGTCCACCCAGACTAGAAAAGGTGAAAAGCTCGGACAGAATAGCAGAAGCAAGAGCGTGCGTGAACAAAGCCAAAATCACCCTGGGAAATTCCAGAAATTTGAAGACGGATATCAAAGCTGATGTCATCCAGGCAATTGACCGTCTTTTCCAGCTGGTGAAAGAGGCGGACGCCGTTAAAAGCTCAAGAAATGACGTAGCTGAAAAAGAAAGAGTAAAGGAAGTTGAAACAAGGAAAGAGGAAGAAGGAAAGGATAGCGTACTTACGCGAAAGCTAGACGAGCATATGAAACTGCTAAAAGAAAACAATGAAAAGATGGAGCAATTGAAAGAGACTATAGAGAGGAAGACCTACGCGAATGCGGTGGCTGGACAACCCAGGAGGCAGCTCCCTGAACACACGGCGCTACACTCCGTAGTCGTCACTGCAAAGGACGAGACCGAAACAGGAGAAGAAGTTTTAAATAAAATAAGAAAAGCAGTCAATGCCAAAGAAGGAGGAGTGATGATTGAAAAAATTAGAAAAGCAAAGGATAGGAAAGTAATAGTCGGATGTAGATCGGAAGAAGAAAGGAAAAAGGTCCAAGACAGGCTAAAACAGGCAGGAGAACTAAATGTGGAATTAATAAAAAATAAAGATCCCCTGGTGATCTTCAAGGACGTACTACAGTACAACAATGATGAGGAAGTACTACGAGCCTTGAAGAACCAAAACCAGACGATCTTCAAAGACCTAGGAAAAGAAGAGGACAAGATACAAGTGGCCTACAAGAAGCGGACAAGAAACCCGCACACAAGTCACGTTGTGATGAGGGTTTCCCCCAAGTTGTGGCAACGATTGGTCGAGGCGGAGACCGTCCACATTGACCTACAGCGAATAAGAGTGACAGACCAGTCACCACTGGTCCAGTGCTCAATGTGCCTCGGCTACGGACACGGCCGGCGTTTCTGTAAAGAAACGCTGGAGAAGTGTAGCCATTGCGGAGGCCCTCACATGAGGTCACAATGTGCGGAATATCTCGCAGATGCGGCCCCCTCGTGTAGTAATTGTGTTATAGCCAAAATGGAGAAGGTCGACCACAACGCCTTTAGCCAGGAATGTCCGATTAGGAGGAAATGGGAGGCACTAGCCAGATCCACCATAGCTTACTGCTAAGGGTGCCCCAGTGGTATTATCGGCATCAAATGGAAAGTACCCATATATAGTGGCACAGGCAAACCTTCAACGCAAAGAGCTGGCAACTAAAGAACTCTTGCTGGAGGCCACCAAAAAGAAGATTGCATTTGCACTGCTGCAGGAGCCATATGTGGGGGGAACGGGTAGAATGCGTGACTACAATGGAGTCAGAATCTTCCAATGTGCTGAGCAAAGTAATGGAACAACAAAAGCGGCCATTGCAGTCTTCAATACTGAAATGGATGTTATACAATGTCCGGAACATACCACAACCAACATCGTAGTGGTCAAATTGAGGACGAGTGCATGGGAGATTACTGTAGTATCCTTCTACTTCGAACCCGATCCCAAACCCATACAGCCATACCTGCAGCAGTTAAAGCAAATAGAGCAAAAATTTGGTCGAATGCTAATAGTGGGTGGAGATACCAATGCAAAGAGCACATGGTGGGGAAGTCCTAGAATTGATGACCGCGGAGAAGATATGGCTGGTGCATTAGAAGATATGGGCTTGCAGGTGCTCAACGAAGGAAACACTCCGACCTTCGATACAGTAAGGGGAAACAAGATCTATTCCAGTTTCGTAGATGTCACGGCCTGCACATCGGATATACTCGACCTAATTGAAGATTGGAGAGTGGATGAAGGCATGACGAGCTCAGACCATAATACCCTTATATTTAATGTACGACTCACCAAAGCGAAAGGTATTAATATAAGCCGCACAACACGTAAATATAATACTAAAAAAGCAAACTGGGTCCAATTTCATGAGAAAATGGCCCAGTTGCTGGTAGAAAATCAAATAAATCAAATAGAAATACTGAAAATTAACACCAAAACACATTTAGAACAGACAATAGAAGCATACATACATATAATAATTCAGGCATGCAATGAGAGTATAAGAACAAAGAAAAACAACAGTACACTTACCTTTCCATGGTGGACTGAAGAGCTCGTCAAGCTGAAGCAGGAAGTCCTCACCAAACGACGTAGGATCCGATGTGCAGCGCCGGTGCGTAGAGAGAAGGTCATCCAGGAGTACCTGCAAGCAAAAGAAACATATGAGCTAGAAGCCATAAAAACACAAATAGAAAGTTGGAAGGGTTTTTGTGGGAAGCAGGAGAAGGAAGGATTGTGGGAAGGAGTCTATCGTGTAATGAAAAGGACAGAAAAGAGGAAAGAGGAGCAACCACTTGTTAAAAATGGACAAACACTTGACCAAAAAGAGTCAGCCAGACTGCTGGCGGAAACTTTTTACCCAAAAGATAACGAGGATGAGGATAGCGCATACCATAAGAGTGTTAGGGCTGAAGCTGAAAAAGTAAACGAGCCGGGTCATGATGAACAGCATGACCCACCGTTTACTCCGGAAGAGCTAAAAACAGTGGTAAACAGCTTCAATCCCAAGAAAGCACCTGGATCTGATGGGTTGACCGCCGACATCTGTGAACAAGCAATAAACAACAACCCAGAGATCTACCTATCACTGGCAAATAAATGCTTAGAACTGAGCTACTTCCCTACCATATGGAAGGAAGCAACGGTGCTGGCTCTGAGGAAACCGGGAAAAGAAAGATATACAGAGCCCAAATCCTACAGACCGATAGGATTACTGCCAGTGATGGGAAAGATCCTTGAAAAAATGCTTGTAAATAGGTTAAAATGGCACATTCTCCCAAAACTGAGCCCTCGACAATTCGGATTTATGCCCCAAAAGAGCACGGAAGACTCCCTCTATGTCCTGGTACAAACTATACGCGAAAAGCTGAGACAGAAGAAAATAATTACAATGATATCACTGGACATAGAGGGAGCCTTCGACAGTGCATGGTGGCCAGCGATCAGAGTCCGTTTGGCAGAGGAGAGGTGCCCAATAAACCTCAGAAGATTAGTGGACAGTTACCTCCAGAACAGAACGGTGCGGCTCAGATACGCAGGCGAAGAAGTGCTTAGGGCGACGGATAAGGGATGCGTCCAGGGATCGATTGGGGGTCCGATCCTTTGGAATTTGCTCCTTGATCCGTTGCTCAAGGAACTGGAAAAAAGGGGTGACTACTGCCAGGCTTTTGCGGATGACGTGGTTCTCCTGTTTGATGGAGACACAGCAACAGACGTTCAGCGTCGTGCAAATGCCGCTCTCGCCTATGTCCGGGAGTGGGGAATCAAAAATAAATTAAAGTTTGCTCCGCATAAAACGAACGCGATGCTGCTAACAAACAAGCTAAAATTTGATACCCCACTCCTGAACATGGGCGGGATCGACATTGGCATGGCGAAGGAAATAAAAGTCCTGGGGCTGACTATAGACAACAAGCTTACTTTTAACAACCATGTAAGCAACGTCTGTAGGAAGGCCCTAGGATTTTATAAACAACTCGCTAGAACGGCTAGGATCAGCTGGGGTCTCCATCCGGAAATAATCCGAGTTATCTACATAGCAGTAGTAGAACCGGTGATTATGTACGCCGCAGGTGTATGGGCATCTGCAACCTACAAACTTTGCGTGCAGAAACATCTTAATACGGTACAGCGAGGATTTGCTCAGAAACTGTGCAAAGCGTATCGCACCGTCTCCCTGAACTCGGCACTGGTACTGGCTGGAATACTACCTCTCGACCTCAGAGTACAAGAAGCAGCCGCATTGTACGAGGCAAAGAGAGGGGTCGCCCAGCCAGTGCTAGGAGACAGGGAGGTGGAGTGCATGGAACTGTACGTAAACAAACCCCATCCGGCGGAGCATGTGGCCTTGGAGTTCGTCGACCTGGTGAACCAAGAAGAAGTAGATGCACACACCAACCAAGACATCAGAATATACACGGACGGCAGCAAAATTGACGGTAAAGTCGGAGCCTCACTATCTCTTTGGAGAAATGAGGCCGAGACCAAAAACCGAAAATTGAAGCTGCCGTCCTATTGCACTGTATACCAGGCCGAACTACTTGCCATATGCGAAGCCACCAGGGAGATACTTAAAAGCTCAAAGACCACCTTCGGCGTATATAGCGACTCCAGGTCATCACTAGAGACAGTCGTCAACAATCACTCCCTCCACCCCCTGGCGGTGGAAACCCGTAAAAACATCAGAGCCATAACACAGCAGTGTAAGAGAGTATCGCTGTTCTGGATCAAAGCACACGCCGGACTCGAGGGTAACGAGCGCGCCGATCAGTTGGCGAAAGAAGCCGCACTATACTCGAAAAAGAAGCCTGACTACGATAAGTGTCCTATTTCATTTGTCAAGCGACAAATCCGTCTGAACTCGCTTGACAAATGGAATCAGAGATATAAATCCGGTGAAACTGCGCAAGGTACAAAATTGTTTTTCCCGGATGCGGTACTGGCATACAGAGCAGTTAGGAAGATAGAGCCAACGGGAGTCCTTACCCAAGTATTAACAGGGCATGGTGGGTTCTCTGCATACTTAAACCGATTTAAGTGTAAGGAGGACCCATCATGCCCTTGTGAACCCGGTCAACTAGAAACTATAGAACATGTCCTACTAGAATGTCCAATATACGGTCGAGAAAGATACGAGGTAGAACAAAAAATTGGTATACTAAATAGTAACACTGTAAAAGATTTAATAGTAGATAAGACACATAGCGATAACTTTATCGAATATTGTATAAGTATAGGCAGTAAAGTTATAGCTAAGAACAAAACAATAGATAGATAAGTAAATGATGTTATATATATGGTATGTATATATAAACAGCATTTGTATATATTAAAGATAAATAAAACTGTAAAACTAGACATAGAGTTATAGATATAAGAGAAATGTATTAAGACACCAACTAGTAACTTAAAAGTATAATAGATAGATAAGTAAACGATGTCATATATATGGTATGTATATATAAACGGCATATGAATATAGTAAAGATAAATAAAACTGTAAAACTAGATAAAAATAATATATATAAGTAAAAAGCATTAAGAAACTACCTTGTAACCTAAAAATAAGTATAATATGTAATAAAGTTAAGACAAATTGTTAAACTAGAATAAGGATAAATAAAGACCCTGACCATATTAGGGGACCCTAGCTCGCGGGCCGGGCCTACAAGCGCCCGGACAGGTTTAAAAAAAAAAAAAAAAAAAAAAAAAAAAAAAACCTAACCTAACCTAACCTAACCTAACCTAACCTAACCTAACCTAACCTAACCTAACCTAACCTAACCTAACCTAACCTAACCTAACCTAACCTAACCTAACCTAACCTAACCTAACCTTTTGGTAGACACTTTTTTCCCTGAGGACAAGGAGGAAGATGATAATAATGATCACAAACGAATCAGGGCTGAAGCTGACAAAATAAACGTTATGGGTCATGATGAACAACATGACCCATCGTTTACCTTAGAAGAGCTTGAAGCTGCAAAGAGCAGCTTCAATCCAAAGAAAGCCCCGGGATCGGACGGTTTAACCGCCGACATTTGTGAACATGCCATCAACCACAACCCGGAGGTTTACCTATCACTGGCAAATAAATGCCTCGAACTAAGCCATTTCCCGGTCATCTGGAAAGAGGCAACGGTAGTGGTTCTGAGGAAACCAGGCAAAGAGAGGTATACAGAGCCAAAATCCTACAGACCTATTGGGCTTTTGCCAGTGATGGGTAAAATTCTGGAAAAGATGCTTGTCAACAGGCTAAAGTACTTTATACTCCCAAGATTAAGTATCCGCCAATACGGATTCATGCCCCAACGTAGCACCGAGGACTCCCTCTATGACATGATAAAACATATACGCGCAAAGCTGGAACAAAAGAAAATCGTCATCATGATATCACTAGACATAGAGGGAGCCTTCGACAGCGCTTGGTGGCCTGCAATTAGAGTTCGATTGGCGGAGGAAAAATGTCCAATAAATTTAAGAAGACTCGTAGACAGCTATCTGCAGGACAGAATGGTGAGGCTGAGGTATTCTGGCACAGAGGTCTCTAGACCAACGTTTAAGGGATGTGTCCAGGGATCGATTGGGGGTCCGATTCTCTGGAATTTGCTGCTCAATCCGCTGCTAATGGGACTGGAGAGCAGGGGCGACTACTGTCAGGCTTTTGCGGATGACGTGGTTCTCTTGTTCGACGGAAACACGGCAATGGAAGTCCAGCGTCGCGCAAATGCCGCTCTCGCTTATGTTCGGGAGTGGGGTATCAAAAATAAACTGAAGTTTGCTCCGCATAAAACAAACGCGATGTTGCTTACACGAAAGTTAAAGTATGATACCCCACACCTGAGCATGGGAGGGATCGGCATTAGCATGGCCAAAGAAATAAAAATTCTGGGGCTCACTGTGGACGAAAAGCTCACCTTCAACAGGCACGTGGAGAACGTCTGCAGGAAGGCACTGAGTTTTTATAAACAGCTAGCCAGGACTGCGCGAATTGGCTGGGGTCTACATCCAGAAATTATCCGTACTATCTATACGGCGGTAGTGGAACCGGTCATTATGTATGCCGCGGGTGTATGGGCGCCAGCGACGAACAAAATTTGCGTACAAAAACAGTTAAATGCAGTACAGCGGGGCTTCGCCCAAAAACTGTGCAAGGCCTACCGGACCGTCTCCCTAAACTCGGCACTGGTACTGGCTGGGATACTTCCTCTCGACATCAGAATACAGGAAGCAGCAGCACTGTATGAGGCAAAGAGAGGAGTTCCCCAGCCAGTGCTGGGAGACAGGGAGGTGGAACGTATGGAGCTGTATGCAAACATACCCCATCCGGCGGCGCATGTGGCCTTGGAGTTTGTCGACCTGGTAGACCAAGAACAAGTAGGTGCACACACCAACCAAGACGTCAGAATATATACGGACGGCAGTAAAATCGACGGTAAGGTCGGAGCGGCATTGTCTTTTTGGAGCAACGAGGCCGAGACCAAAACCAAAAAATTGAAGCTGCCGTCCTTCTGTACAGTCTACCAGGCGGAACTACTGGCCATATGCGAAGCCACAAGGGAGATTCAAAAAAGCCCGAAAACCACCTTCGGCATATATAGTGACTCAAGATCATCGTTGGAAACGGTAACTAACCAACAGACTATGCATCCCCTAGCCGTGGAAACCCGTAGAAACCTTACCGCAGTAGCACGTACAGGAAAGACAGTCTCGTTGTTCTGGATAAAGGCCCACGCAGGACTCGAAGGGAATGAGCGCGCTGACCATC
This sequence comes from Plagodis pulveraria, assembly GCA_963890685.1. Classification (NCBI taxonomy): domain Eukaryota; kingdom Metazoa; phylum Arthropoda; class Insecta; order Lepidoptera; family Geometridae; genus Plagodis; species Plagodis pulveraria. Next base: position 18,168,256 of record OY982976.1, on the reverse strand, counting down.
TAGCGAAAGAGGCAGCCCTTAAAACAAAAAGAAAACCGGACTACGACCAATGTCCGATTTCATTTGTCAAGCGACAAATCCGCTTGGACTCGCTTGACAAATGGAACAGCAGATATGTGTCTGGAGAAACCGCGTCCATCACAAAAATGTTCTTCCCCGACGCAAAACTAGCATACAGAGTGGTCAGACAGCTCCAACCAGTGGGCATTATAACTCAGATCATGACGGGGCATGGTGGGTTCTCCGAATACTTGAACCGATTCAAGTGTAAGGAGAGCCCATCATGCGTATGTGACCCGGATGCACAAGAGACAGTCCCACATGTTCTTTTGGATTGTCCTGTCCATTGTAAGGAGCGCTTTGACCTGGAGCAAAAGCTGCAAGTGACACTCACAGCCCAGAACTTAAGTAACTTAGTCAAAAACCCTGATTTTATTAAATATTGTACAAATGTAGGAACAACGGTAGTAAATAGAAACAAAAGTAAATAAAATATGTTATTCATATATAATAAATATATATGAAAATAGCATATAATATAAATATAGTCAAATAACTTATTATCAAGCAAATATATAAAGGTAAAATAATAGATAAATCAATAGTTGTAGTAAAATTAGTAAGACCTAAAATTTCTATATAGCATTTCTTCTTAAAATAAAACATAGACAAGTAAAATTAGTAACAATTTCTAATTCATGAAAAGTCAAAGTCTCTGACCGCTGTCAGGGGACAGTCGCATAGGGAGGATGGTTTTAGTCCGTAGGTCACCGAGCCCGGTGGAGTCGGACATCACCCGTAAGGGTATCCATGAGGATTTCCTCCTTCCTACAAAAAAAAAAAAAAAAAAAAAAAAAAAAAAAAAAAAAAAAAAAAAAAAAAAAAAAAACCTAACCTAACCTAACCTAACCTAACCTAACCTAACCTAACCTAACCTAACCTAAACCTAACCTAAACCTAACCTAAACCTAACCTAAACCTAACCTAAACCTAACCTAAACCTAACCTAAACCTAACCTAAACCTAACCTAAACCTAACCTAAACCTAACCTAAACCTAACCTAAACCTAACCTAAACCTAACCTAAACCTAACCTAAACCTAACCTAAACCTAACCTAAACCTAACCTAAACCTAACCTAAACCTAACCTAAACCTAACCTAAACCTAACCTAAACCTAACCTAAACCTAACCTAAACCTAACCTAAACCTAACCTAAACCTAACCTAAACCTAACCTAAACCTAACCTAAACCTAACCTAAACCTAACCTAAACCTAACCTAAACCTAACCTAAACCTAACCTAAACCTAACCTAAACCTAACCTAAACCTAACCTAAACCTAACCTAAACCTAACCTAAACCTAACCTAAACCTAACCTAAACCTAACCTAAACCTAACCTAAACCTAACCTAAACCTAACCTAAACCTAACCTAAACCTAACCTAAACCTAACCTAAACCTAACCTAAACCTAACCTAAACCTAACCTAAACCTAACCTAAACCTAACCTAAACCTAACCTATGTAAATATTTAAGATTTTACTATTATTATTGTTTATCCTCAGAATTACCTATATTTTTACACCTTTTTTATATTTTAACCATCTTACAATTTTAATTTTTTATACACGTAATGTTACTTCATAAGATTTTAGGATGCGTGTTTAGCAACTGAGTAAGAATTTCATGCAAATATTTTTTAATTATAATGCAAATTATTATGTAAGAATTATTGAATGGAGAATTTTGTTATAAAGTGGATACTTTTGAACGTAATTTAAATAAGTTAATGCTGAATTGATGTTTTCATTTCTGTTCAAAGTTCATTTCTTTCAGCTGATTATTATAAATTTCACAACCAGTATCTGGGTTAAGCTAGTTTGCATTAAGGCATATTTTTTGGAGATGCATTATTTAGCGATTGTTTGTTGTAGAGGCACGTTCCATGATATTAGTAGAAATGGGAAAGACTCAGTCAAAGGAAGAGCAGATCATTATAGCTCAAAATTCTAACGAAGTCGAGGCACATATGTCGCGGCAGAGCACGATGGTGATGGTGATCGTCGCCATACTACTATTGATCGTGATATGTTCTATGATCCGGAGGGTTCGTCCTCGGCATTCGGCGTGCGTTCCGTAGCCGCATTCGGCGCTGGCTCCGCGAGGAGACATGCGGGCCGGCACCACCCCGCACCAACCAGCCGGGAGCAGCGCCAGCGGTGGTACACGTCGCACCACATTCCGCGCCTGCTGCTACCCAATATGCGTGACGTAATGGTGTGCTACAACTATGTGTATGTAACTACAATATCTACTGCAATCTGAATGCGTAATTTTCCCATGCTCCAAAAACTATGTCTGGTTTGTTATGTATATAGTATAGTGGTACGATTCTTACTAATACTATTTTAATTTTTTGTGTCCTGTTTAGTAAATTAAGACATAAATCTCTGACGAATTTTCGTTTACTATTTTCCATAAAGTGCTTATATTTTTTTTATTCAATTACTTTATACTAATGTTGTTTAATTACTTCGCAAAAGCCTTGGTAGATAACTAAGTGTACCTTAGTAACGCAGCTGGCGATCGTATCGCGTTACAGCGCTGTCAGCAAGTCGCATCGCGATGACCGCTTTAGCTCCGTCATTGTAATTTATTGTTATTCAACCTTTACTTTTGCGAATGTGTTTATGATTTGTTTTTATGGGTGTGTGTGTTTCAATTTTTTTTTCAAAAAGGGGGTGATTGATGTAGCGACACATTTAGCATGGCTTGCATTCTGCTGACACGGTGGGATGCAATGCATGACGCAAGTGCGCTGCACCAGTCGCCGCCCGCCCGGCACGATAGGCACTCGATATATAATAATTTAAATAATTAATAATCATTTTGTAATACGAATTAAAACCAGTGTTTAAGATTACTTAAGTCTTTTATTGAAGTCACTCCGTAGGAACCTTAGCATTGGTAAAGTGTCAAACGCACGACTTAGGTCCAAAAAACAAGCGTATACTGAAGTGTCATGTTGAGTGTAATATTGAACAACTTGTTTTAGAGAAAATATTGCCATATCAGTAGAGACTTGAGGACGAAAACCGAACTGCCCATCATCGATATCTATTTTACTGAGGTGGGTGTGGATCACTCTTTCAAGTACTCTGGCCACAATCACAGCCAATGAGATAGGCCTATAGTTTGCCACGCCCGAGATATCACCAGTTTTGTTCTTCGTGATGGGCGCGACTAGCGTGCGGATAAGTTCATCTGGTAAGTAACAGTGTCTCATACAGAGATTAAAAAGCCGCGCTAACAACTGACATATATGCTGACCCGAAAATAATAAATGCTCTATGCTGAGGCCGTCGTGACCCGAAGACTTGCCGCGCTTCATTTTCCTCAAAATCACTTCAATATGTTTCGGTGTTATCACCGCGTGGAAAGGCTCCGAGCCCCGACGAGCGCTGTTATTCGACGTGTTGCTCTGTCCCTTATTTACATCAAAAATGCTTACGAAATATGTTTGCTATGCTTTTCTTATTTTTCTCACCTTCAATGCTTATAGGTATACAACGTCTATGTTCTAACTTTTTGGTTTCTTTCCAAAATTCAACAAAATTGCAATTAGAATGATGCCGGGCCAGCATGTCCAGTTTGATTTTATCTTGATGTTTACGTACATATTTAAGAGCTGCTTTATACTCTCTGCGTGAGTCAGTCATGTTTTTATAATGATAACCCGACCGGGGCCTACCATACTGAACCCAGTAAAAGAACATTTCTCTTGCCTTAGCATGTGCGTGCTTGACGTGAAAATTCCAGCCTATTGTTTTTTCGTGTTTTTTATTACACTTAAGCTCCGAGGTATCCGCTGCAGCTAGCTGCAACGTTTTCACAATGTCAGAGTAAAGGTTATCAATACATATATAGTGATCTGTACATTCACATAAAGAATCATTCACACTACGTTCAAACGTACAAAAAATCTTGTCATAATAATTTAATAATTCACCCAAATTTTTATCACATAGTTTCGTATAAAATACTATTTGTTCCTGCTCTCTATTATCCCAAATATGATTTTGTCTGTTTCTTATGTTAACGCTATTAGTATCACACATTGTCTTGGGAATAATAACATCAAAATCATAGTCCACAACTAACGGGAAGTGGTCTGACGACGTGGTTACGTAGTTTACGCGTACGTCCGACACCAAACAGGCCGCCGCCTCAGTCACTAAGCAGTGGTCGAGCCAGCGGCTCGCGCCGTTCGCGCCGCTTACGTATGTAAATGTCCTCGCGTCGAGTCTATCCATATCTAAACACACTAAGGATTGCTCAATGCAGTAACTCACCAGCTCTTTTCCAAAAAGCGTACCCGGGTGTGCATTAAAGTCGCCGAGTATCAAAGCACATTCGGTATCCGCGTTATCAATTACAGCATTAATAAGCGCAAGACACTGAGTAAACTCCGGCAGATGATCTTTGTCATCAGTGGGCATGTACAAACAAAACACTAAAAGGCTACGGTCACCTTGGGTCAACCGAACACAAATAATATGGTCACTGTCACACTGTACGACATCCGCCCTGGTAAATAGACTGGTCCGCCACATCAAGGCCGTCCCGCCGTATGGTCGTCCCCTCAGCAACACTGAAGTATCCACGGATGACTTTGAGCAGCAGCTAAACTCCTGGCCTATTTTATCAATAAGGCCCAGATCATGAGGCATTAGCCAGTGCTCCTGGAGACAGATTACATGAGCATTCTCGCACATTTTCTGCACGTCCTTGATACAGTCTTTGATACCGTAGCAGTTGAAAGAAACGAAACTCATATTGGTTTTAAGTTGTGTACCCATAATTATTTGTGCGCAGCGGTGTTAGCGTCGGGGGAGCGCTGTTGCCTATACCGTCGAAATACTAAGCCTTGTGGCCAAAATTCTCCTTGCAAAAATGTATTTACTTTTGAAGTCAACACAGTGATTTTAAAGGAATTGAAATTAGTTTCTCTTATCTGATTAAGTTTTTCTACATCTATACATTCTTCATTCATACCTTTGATATGTTCTTTGATGTCAATCTCTTTAACATGTTTCTGCGTACGTGAGAGATAAATATATGCATATGACTCAGCGGTTTGCAATTTACTTTTATTCTGTAAGGTACCTCGCGTATTTCTGTACCTATAAGTTATTGGCTTCTTCCGAGTAACAGTAACAAAACCATCATCCTCATTCCTCTTAATGCTATATTTGTTCTGGCAATATCTCTATACGTAGGTGTGTGCGTCGATTCTGTAGCCGCCAAACTGTTATCATCTGTGTACCTATGCTGTGCGATGTGTCCCATCCCTAATGACCTTCTCTTGACATCTCCTACCCCTCCCCCTGATACACCCTCCCCTACCCCTCGACACCTCACCCGGCACGCATCGTGTCCTTGCCTATTGCTATCGTCGACGCAGTCGAAGTCAGTGCAAGATTAGCCCTAAATTAGAACCTCCAAAATCCAGTGCCAACCAGTGCTTACAGAACACCAGTGCATATAGTTGATAAGTTAGCAGGCAGTGCATCATCGCTCCGAGCCCCTTCGAGAGTTTCAGCGTGCCATCAAGCGTCTATCCCATGTGAGTCCTACCCTTCTGTACCTTCCCTTTAAGCACGTTCCAGCGTATACACATTTTGGTAGCAGAGCGTGGTTTAATACCTAAAACCCTATTAAAGTTATACATTCCTCCGGCCCGCGGTGTCACATCGATTGTAACGATAAATCATATAATCGTGTTACCAGTGTACCTACTGTTTTGTTATAGTTATAAACACCTAACGGCCCTTAAATATTAGCCCTTTTATATGTTATAATGTTCTAATAGCAGTAAATCACAAGATAAATTGTTCCGAACATATTTTTCTGAATGTTTGGCCTACCCTCCAGTGAATGTATCATTTAATGCATTGAACTTCTCCTTATCGTGTTTTGCATAGCTGACCTACATACATTGACGTCTTCCGGATTACGTAAAATACCGTATGTTATGTTAATATTATATTATTGTGCTTGTGTTTTACCTTGCATTAACTGTATATCTACTTCATAAGCCCAAGTGATCGTTACGAACCTTGTTTACCTATTGTTGTGCGTAATTTTGAAAAATAATCTTGTAAACACTGTTGTAAGGTGTAGGTTTTGTACCTACCTATTGAATTTTGATAATGGCCCATAGACAGGATTCTATATTTACAGAGTCTAATGAATATAAACACCTACTCGGTCTCCTTAGATATACTTACGACTGGCTGGCCGACTCCTCTTCAATAATAGATAAAGTTCCAATAACTCGACTGTTAATGCGTTTGAGTGACCTTGATTCTAATTATGCAAAATTTAGCGATGCCTGCGCGAAACTAATGGGTTATTTGGACCCTATAATAGATAAATCCGAATATGACGATTTACAGTTGAAAATTAAGTCAGCGCGCGAAATCGTCGACGAATTAAAGTTGAAACGTTATGAAGCGGAACCAAGCCCACGCGCATACAGTACCCCTCAGAAAGACTTATCCACGTATAGTTGCGATGCTCCGCGCCCTAGAAGTTCGGTTCTTCCTGAGCTATCCACACCTAGGTTTGACGGGAGACCCGATTCTTGGATTAGTTTCCAGGATCAGTTTGACAGCATTGTCCATCGAAGGACTGATTTGACCCCTACCCAAAAGCTGCAATATTTAGTCGGCTCCTTGAGTGATGAGCCCCGTCGACTAATTCAGCATTTAAGAATCGAAGATTCGAATTATGAAATTGCCCGTGACCTACTAAAGAATCGTTATCACAACCTACGTCTTCAGACCGATATACTCATAGCTCAACTGCTTAACTTACCCGAAATACCGACTCGCCTTACAGGACTTCGTTCGTCGTTCCTTAACCCCCTTTTGTCGGCCTATAGGGCACTAGATAGGCTAGAGCTTCCTGTCTCACATTGGTCATATCTCCTGGTCCACATATGTATGAATAAATTACCCTCGGAATTAAAGACCCGTTTTGAACGTCACTACGGCCGTGACGTTACAAAGCTACCTACCTTTAGCCAATTGATAGAATTTTTAGAAGAAGAGTGTCGCCATCATGAAACAGTGGGAAATACGGTGGTCGACTGCCCCCCTAATAAGAGTGCGCGATCTCCATTGCCCCGTCGTGCATATGTGGTCGATGCCCCTGCAAGCACGCCCACTTCATGGCCTAAATGTTATTATTGTTCTAGCCCGTCTCATTACTTGCGTCAGTGTAGTCAATTTATGGCTAAATCGCCCCATGAGCGTTCGGAATTTGTAAGGATTTCATTTCTTTGTTACCGTTGCCTAGACAAGCACAGAATTGAATCGTGCCCTAAAAATTATAAATGTTCTTCCTGTAGCCGGACAACGCATCATACATTGTTGTGTTTCAATAAAAGCGGTGGTTCCCAGTCCGGCCCTGGTCACAATAATTATAATAATAGGTCAGGTTCCGCCATGGGCGGAGGTACAGTAAATATATCCGGTCGATCTTCCCCTCGAATTACCCCCCGAGTGCAGAATAAATCACCCCCTCGCAGGTCACCTCCCAGATGGTCAAATAACACTGTGCGCTATGCGCCTGACTCCCCTAGCCGAGACCACCCCCGCCCTGACTCTCCTAGCAGAGATGCCATAAGCGCGCGGCATCAGCGTGCCGCATAGCTAGATAGCTTATCGTTTCCTACCTTTTTCACACACAGTTACCCAAGCTTAGTCCTCCTACCTACCGCAGTTATCCGTATACAAACTTCATCCGGTTATGATGTTGAAGCTCGCGCACTTTGTGACACCGGAGCCCAGGGTTGCCTAATTACTAGTGAATTATCCTCTCGTTTAAATTTACATGTGTGTGCTTCGATTGCCCCCGTACGCGGTGTAGGCAATGTGGAGTCTACCCGAGCCTGCGGTTCTGTGTCCCTTACCTTTAAATCGTTGTCTAGTTCCTACCCTAAGTTTTTTGCGGAAGCCCTAATTATTGATGTTATTGCCGGTATACACCCTGAAGTTGAGCTGCCTAAACATTTAATTCCTTTTTCCTTACCGTTAGCGGATCCTGCCTTTAATAAGCCCGGGCCCATAGATATTTTATTAGGCGCAGATGTGTGCGGTGCCATATTCGGTACGGATAAAGTTGAACTAACGTCATGCGGTCTTACGGCATTTAACTCAGCCTTAGGATATTTAATATTTGGACCCGTACCTGGTGTCGCGGCGGTACAGCCAGGCCCTCAAGCTGCTGTGTCTTTGTCACAGGTAGTAGAGAAATTTTGGCAGGTTGAAGAACCTCCTGAACCCCCCAAACGTGACCCTCGTGACGATGAGTGTGAGAAGATATTTAAATCAACTACTACCCGAGATAACTTAGGTCGATTTACTACCCGCCTGCCCTTTTTATCTGACCGACCTACCCTAGGTGATTCCCGTTTTACTGCTGAACGCACATTCTTTAGCCTTGAAAAACGCATGTTACGTAATCTAGAGTTTCGGGAAAAATATATAGCCTTTATGCGTGAATATATAAAACTAAATCATATGACCCCTTTATCACGTGACTCACAAACCATTTCCCTTGAACATTACTACATACCTCACCACGGCGTTTTCAAAAATACTGGCGATGTTTCGAAAATAAGAGTAGTGTTCAATGGCTCATCCCCTACTACGAATCGCGTTACTCTAAACCAATGCCTTCACGCCGGCCCTAAATTACAAAATGATATTACCCTTATCTTGTTAAACTTTAGAAGGCATTCTGTGGTATTTGTGACTGACATTCGTATGATGTTCAGAATGTCATGGATCCACCCGGAGGATCGTATGTACCAATTGATTTTATGGCGTGAGTCCCCCTCAGATCCTCTTCTCACCTACGAGCTTAATACCAACACCTACGGCTTAAGGTCAAGTCCTTACATCGCCATTAGAGTTTTGCACGAGCTAGCGGAACAAGAGCGGCATAGATTTCCCTTAGCGGCTGAAGTCCTGATTAACGATCTATACGTTGATGATTGCCTTTCTGGTGCGTCTGACCTGGCATCAGCTCGTAAATTGAAGTCCCAACTTGAAGGTATAATGGCATCTGGCGGCTATGAGCTTCGAAAATGGACCTCTAATTGCCCCGAGCTCTTAGACGATTTACCTAGTGAACATCTTCAAAACCCCCACCAATTTGCTGATGCAGAGAATCCCCAAGTTGTACTTGTACTAGGTGTACAATACAATACCGTGACGGATGCCTTTTCCTATAAATTCTCTTCAGTACCTGAAACGCAGGCTACTAAGCGTACTGTACTGTCCCTTATTGCTCGCACCTATGATCCATGCGGTTGGATTTCCCCCGTAGTTTTTAAAGCAAAAGTCTTTGTTCAAAAACTTTGGCTATCAGGTATTGGATGGGACGACCCCCTCCCCCCTGAATTATTACAAGAGTGGAATTCTTTTATTACTGACTTACCTCACATAAATTTAGTATCATTACCTCGGCGTATCTTCCCCCCTGACAGTGTTTCATACTCCTTGCACGGATTCTGCGATGCTTCCTTGGCAGGGTTTGCGTCTGTGTGCTACCTGAGATCAGAAGACTCCAATGGCAATGGCTCCGTCTATCTCCTGATGTCGAAAACTAAAGTTGCCCCCGTCCGGACACGTCTGACAATTCCTAAATTGGAATTGATGGGAGCTGTGCTCCTTACTAAAATATTCTCGCACATAGTCCTCTGCCTTCAGAAGTCGATTGTGCTAGACTCTCTTCATTGCTGGACGGATAGCCAAATTGCCCTTGCGTGGATCAAGACCCCCCCTCATACCTTGCAAACCTTTGAAGCTAACAGAGTTTCTCAAATAATCAGTGCAAACTTACACGAAACCTTCAGATACGTTCCTGGTGACCAAAATCCTGCTGATTGTTCCTCTCGTGGTGTGCCAGCCTCTTCTTTAAAAGAACATCCCCTATGGTGGGGTCCTCCCTGGTTAGCTAAGCCCCCCAGCTTATGGCCCGTTGATGAGGCATCCTTACCTTATGACTTGCCCGGGATTCGCTGTTTGCTGGTAGCTCCGGAAACTCCCCTTCTGGATTCTTCATTTCTTTTAGAACGTTTCAGTTCCTTCCATAAGCTAACTGGTGTGGTAGGGTTTATGTTAAGGTTTGTTCATAATGCCAAAAACCCTAGTTCACGTCGTACGGATCCTTCCCTAACTGCCCTTGAACGCAAGGATGCCTTGTTGTTTTTAATTAAAATCGTACAAAGAATTGCCTTCCCTGACATTATTGAATGCTTGCGAAGTAATCAGCCTATTCGTACCGCAGTACGACGTCTATCTCCCTTCCTTGATGCGACTGGCACGATTAAAGTAGGCGGCCGCATTCGCCATTCTGATTTACCCTATGATTCGTGCCATCCTTACCTTTTACCCAAAGACGGACCCTTTGTTAACTTACTTGTGCGACATTTTCACGTTGAAAATGCGCACGCTGGCCCTAATACTTTACAAGCAATCCTAGCCCGAGACTTTTGGATACTTTCTGCCCGACGTCTTATAAGACATGTAATTTTTAAATGCGTACGTTGTTACCGGTTGACTGCTAAACCTTCCACTCCCCCAATGGGCGACCTCCCCCGAGACCGTGTCACCAAAGCCCGCCCTTTTATAAGGGTTTCAACCGATTTCGCAGGTCCCTTCTATACTCGAGTTCAGGCCTATAGGAACAGGAAAATTGTAAAATCTTACCTTTGCATCCTGGTATGCCAGACGACGAAGGCAGTCCACCTGGAGGTCGTGTCTGACCTTACTACCGACGCGTTCATAGCCGCCTTGTCACGTTTCGTGTCACGTCGTGGTGTTCCTGATCATATTAGGTCGGATAATGGTAGGAACTATGTCGGAGCAAATCATTATTTACGGGACGTATATAAATTTATGTGTGAAAATCAGGCTTCCCTTGGACATGAAATGTCTAAACGTGGTATAACGTGGATCTTTACCCCTCCTTTATCCCCGAATTGGAACGGTTTATCGGAAGCGGCCGTGAAGTCAGCTAAGTCTCTTTTGAAGCGAGTTCTAGGTGAAACCCCCTTAACGTTCGAAGAACTTACAACCGTGTTTACAAAGATTGAGGCGGTATTAAATTCTCGTCCCTTGTGTCCTGTATCGTTTGATGATCCCAGTGATGTTGAAATCCTCACCCCTGGCCATTTCCTTATTGGTCAACCCCTTAACGCCTTACCTGAATATCCTCTGTCGGATGTGAACGTTTCTAGGCTGAATAGATTCCAGCTGATTCAACAAATCACGCAGCATTTCTGGAAACGTTGGCATACCCAATACCTTTCAACCCTCCAATCCAGACAGAAGTGGACTTACCCTTGTAAACCTCCATCGATAGGTGAACTTGTGCTTATGAAGGAAGATAATCTTTCTCCTCTTGAGTGGCGACGAGTTCGTATCCTAAAAACGTATCCTGGGGATGACAATATTGTTCGTGTAGTTGATGTACGTACCTCTACCGGAGTTTTGACTCGTTCCTTATCAAAATTAGTTCGACTTCCCATAGAGTGACCCTTTCATAAACACCTTGTGTTTAGGGCGGAGGAAATGTAGCCGCCAAACTGTTATCATCTGTGTACCTATGCTGTGCGATGTGTCCCATCCCTAATGACCTTCTCTTGACATCTCCTACCCCTCCCCCTGATACACCCTCCCCTACCCCTCGACACCTCACCCGGCACGCATCGTGTCCTTGCCTATTGCTATCGTCGACGCAGTCGAAGTCAGTGCAAGATTAGCCCTAAATTAGAACCTCCAAAATCCAGTGCCAACCAGTGCTTACAGAACACCAGTGCATATAGTTGATAAGTTAGCAGGCAGTGCATCATCGCTCCGAGCCCCTTCGAGAGTTTCAGCGTGCCATCAAGCGTCTATCCCATGTGAGTCCTACCCTTCTGTACCTTCCCTTTAAGCACGTTCCAGCGTATACACATTTTGGAGCGTGGTTAACAAAAATTTAAAAGATTTTAATAGAACCTATACAAAAAAATTCTTTGAACGAATATAAAATCGTACAAAGAATTGCCTTCCCTGACATTATTGAATGCTTGCGAAGTAATCAGCCTATTCGTACCGCAGTACGACGTCTATCTCCCTTCCTCGATGCGACTGGCACGATTAAAGTAGGCGGCCGCATTCGCCATTCTGATTTGCCCTATGATTCGTGCCATCCTTACCTTTTACCCAAAGACGGACCCTTTGTTAACTTACTTGTGCGACATTTTCACGTTGAAAATGCGCACGCTGGCCCTAATACTTTACAAGCAATCCTAGCCCGAGACTTTTGGATACTTTCTGCCCGACGTCTTATAAGACATGTAATTTTTAAATGCGTACGTTGTTACCGGTTGACTGCTAAACCTTCCACTCCCCCAATGGGCGACCTCCCCCGAGACCGTGTCACCAAAGCCCGCCCTTTTATAAAGGTTTCAACCGATTTCGCAGGTCCCTTCTATACTCGAGTTCAGGCCTATAGGAACAGGAAAATTGTAAAATCTTACCTTTGCATCCTGGTATGCCAGACGACGAAGGCAGTCCACCTGGAGGTCGTGTCTGACCTTACTACCGACGCGTTCATAGCCGCCTTGTCACGTTTCGTGTCACGTCGTGGTGTTCCTGATCATATTAGGTCGGATAATGGTAGGAACTATGTCGGAGCAAATCATTATTTACGGGACGTATATAAATTTATGTGTGAAAATCAGGCTTCCCTTGGACATGAAATGTCTAAACGTGGTATAACGTGGATCTTTACCCCTCCTTTATCCCCGAATTGGAACGGTTTATCGGAAGCGGCCGTGAAGTCAGCTAAGTCTCTTTTGAAGCGAGTTCTAGGTGAAACCCCCTTAACGTTCGAAGAACTTACAACCGTGTTTACAAAGATTGAGGCGGTACTAATTCTCGTCCCTTGTGTCCTGTATCGTTTGATGATCCCAGTGATGTTGAAATCCTCACCCCTGGCCATTTCCTTATTGGTCAACCCCTTAACGCCTTACCTGAATATCCTCTGTCGGATGTGAACGTTTCTAGGCTGAATAGATTCCAGCTGATTCAACAAATCACGCAGCATTTCTGGAAACGTTGGCATACCCAATACCTTTCAACCCTCCAATCCAGACAGAAGTGGACTGACCCTTGTAAACCTCCATCGATAGGTGAACTTGTGCTTATGAAGGAAGATAATCTTTCTCCTCTTGAGTGGCGACGAGGTCGTATCCTAAAAACGTATCCTGGGGATGACAATATTGTTCGTGTAGTTGATGTACGTACCTCTACCGGAGTTTTGACTCGTTCCTTATCAAAATTAGTTCGACTTCCCATAGAGTGACCCTTTCATAAACACCTTGTGTTTAGGGCGGAGGAAATGTAGCCGCCAAACTGTTATCATCTGTGTACCTATGCTGTGCGATGTGTCCCATCCCTAATGACCTTCTCTTGACATCTCCTACCCCTCCCCCTGATACACCCTCCCCTACCCCTCGATACCTCACCCGGTACGCATCGTGTCCTTGCCTATTGCTATCGTCGACGCAGTCGAAGTCAGTGCAAGAAGCCCTAAATTAGAACCTCCAAAATCCAGTGCCAACCAGTGCTTACAGAACACCAGTGCATATAGTTGATAAGTTAGCAGGCAGTGCATCATCGCTCCGAGCCCCGTCGAGAGTTTCAGCGTGCCATCAAGCGTCTATCCCATGTGAGTCCTACCCTTCTGTACCTTCCCTTTAAGCACGTTCCAGCGTATACAAATTAAAAACAACAAGGCATCCTTGCGTTCAAGGGCAGTTAGGGAAGGATCCGTACGACGTGAACTAGGGTTTTTGGAATTATGAAAAAACCTTAACATAAACCCTACCACACCAGTTAGCTTATGGAAGGAACTGAAACGTTCTAAAAGAAATGAAGAATCCAGAAGGGGAGTTTCCGGAGCTACCAGCAAACAGCGAATCCCGGGCAAGTCATAAGGTAAGGATGCCTCATCAACGGGCCATAAGCTGGGGGGCTTAGCTAACCAGGGAGGACCCCACCATAGGGGATGTTCTTTTAAAGAAGAGGCTGGCACACCACGAGAGGAACAATCAGCAGGATTTTGGTCACCAGGAACGTATCTGAAGGTTTCGTGTAAGTTTGCACTGATTATTTGAGAAACTCTGTTAGCTTCAAAGGTTTGCAAGGTATGAGGGGGGGTCTTGATCCACGCAAGGGCAATTTGGCTATCCGTCCAGCAATGAAGAGAGTCTAGCACAATCGACTTCTGAAGGCAGAGGACTATGTGCGAGAATATTTTAGTAAGGAGCACAGCTCCCATCAATTCCAATTTAGGAATTGTCAGACGTGTCCGGACGGGGGCAACTTTAGTTTTCGACATCAAGAGATAGACGGAGCCATTGCCATTGGAGTCTTCTGATCTCAGGTAGCACACAGACGCAAACCCTGCCAAGGAAGCATCGCAGAATCCGTGCAAGGAGTATGAAACACTGTCAGGGGGGAAGATACGCCGAGGTAATGATACTAAATTTATGTGAGGTAAGTCAGTAATAAAAGAATTCCACTCTTGTAATAATTCAGGGGGGAGGGGGTCGTCCCATCCAATACCTGATAGCCAAAGTTTTTGAACAAAGACTTTTGCTTTAAAAACTACGGGGGAAATCCAACCGCATGGATCATAGGTGCGAGCAATAAGGGACAGTACAGTACGCTTAGTAGCCTGCGTTTCAGGTACTGAAGAGAATTTATAGGAAAAGGCATCCGTCACGGTATTGTATTGTACACCTAGTACAAGTACAACTTGGGGATTCTCTGCATCAGCAAATTGGTGGGGGTTTTGAAGATGTTCACTAGGTAAATCGTCTAAGAGCTCGGGGCAATTAGAGGTCCATTTTCGAAGCTCATAGCCGCCAGATGCCATTATACCTTCAAGTTGGGACTTCAATTTACGAGCTGATGCCAGGTCAGACGCACCAGAAAGGCAATCATCAACGTATAGATCGTTAATCAGGACTTCAGCCGCTAAGGGAAATCTATGCCGCTCTTGTTCCGCTAGCTCGTGCAAAACTCTAATGGCGATGTAAGGACTTGACCTTAAGCCGTAGGTGTTGGTATTAAGCTCGTAGGTGAGAAGAGGATCTGAGGGGGACTCACGCCATAAAATCAATTGGTACATACGATCCTCCGGGTGGATCCATGACATTCTGAACATCATACGAATGTCAGTCACAAATACCACAGAATGCCTTCTAAAGTTTAACAAGATAAGGGTAATATCATTTTGTAATTTAGGGCCGGCGTGAAGGCATTGGTTTAGAGTAACGCGATTCGTAGTAGGGGATGAGCCATTGAACACTACTCTTATTTTCGAAACATCGCCAGTATTTTTGAAAACGCCGTGGTGAGGTATGTAGTAATGTTCAAGGGAAATGGTTTGTGAGTCACGTGATAAAGGGGTCATATGATTTAGTTTTATATATTCACGCATAAAGGCTATATATTTTTCCCGAAACTCTAGATTACGTAACATGCGTTTTTCAAGGCTAAAGAATGTGCGTTCAGCAGTAAAACGGGAATCACCTAGGGTAGGTCGGTCAGATAAAAAGGGCAGGCGGGTAGTAAATCGACCTAAGTTATCTCGGGTAGTAGTTGATTTAAATATCTTCTCACACTCATCGTCACGAGGGTCACGTTTGGGGGGTTCAGGAGGTTCTTCAACCTGCCAAAATTTCTCTACTACCTGTGACAAAGACACAGCAGCTTGAGGGCCTGGCTGTACCGCCGCGACACCAGGTACGGGTCCAAATATTAAATATCCTAAGGCTGAGTTAAATGCCGTAAGACCGCATGACGTTAGTTCAACTTTATCCGTACCGAATATGGCACCGCACACATCTGCGCCTAATAAAATATCTATGGGCCCGGGCTTATTAAAGGCAGGATCCGCTAA
Organism: Plagodis pulveraria; assembly: GCA_963890685.1. Classification (NCBI taxonomy): domain Eukaryota; kingdom Metazoa; phylum Arthropoda; class Insecta; order Lepidoptera; family Geometridae; genus Plagodis; species Plagodis pulveraria. The sequence goes on along the minus strand of OY982976.1, from coordinate 18,152,217 downwards.
CGGTAAGGAAAAAGGAATTAAATGTTTAGGCAGCTCAACTTCAGGGTGTATACCGGCAATAACATCAATAATTAGGGCTTCCGCAAAAAACTTAGGGTAGGAACTAGACAACGATTTAAAGGTAAGGGACACAGAACCGCAGGCTCGGGTAGACTCCACATTGCCTACACCGCGTACGGGGGCAATCGAAGCACACACATGTAAATTTAAACGAGAGGATAATTCACTAGTAATTAGGCAACCCTGGGCTCCGGTGTCACAAAGTGCGCGAGCTTCAACATCATAACCGGATGAAGTTTGTATACGGATAACTGCGGTAGGTAGGAGGACTAAGCTTGGGTAACTGTGTGTGAAAAAGGTAGGAAACGATAAGCTATCTAGCTATGCGGCACGCTGATGCCGCGCGCTTATGGCATCTCTGCTAGGAGAGTCAGGGCGGGGGTGGTCTCGGCTAGGGGAGTCAGGCGCATAGCGCACAGTGTTATTTGACCATCTGGGAGGTGACCTGCGAGGGGGTGATTTATTCTGCACTCGGGGGGTAATTCGAGGGGAAGATCGACCGGATATATTTACTGTACCTCCGCCCATGGCGGAACCTGACCTATTATTATAATTATTGTGACCAGGGCCGGACTGGGAACCACCGCTTTTATTGAAACACAACAATGTATGATGCGTTGTCCGGCTACAGGAAGAACATTTATAATTTTTAGGGCACGATTCAATTCTGTGCTTGTCTAGGCAACGGTAACAAAGAAATGAAATCCTTACAAATTCCGAACGCTCATGGGGCGATTTAGCCATAAATTGACTACACTGACGCAAGTAATGAGACGGGCTAGAACAATAATAACATTTAGGCCATGAAGTGGGCGTGCTTGCAGGGGCATCGACCACATATGCACGACGGGGCAATGGAGATCGCGCACTCTTATTAGGGGGGCAGTCGACCACCGTATTTCCCACTGTTTCATGATGGCGACACTCTTCTTCTAAAAATTCTATCAATTGGCTAAAGGTAGGTAGCTTTGTAACGTCACGGCCGTAGTGACGTTCAAAACGGGTCTTTAATTCCGAGGGTAATTTATTCATACATATGTGGACCAGGAGATATGACCAATGTGAGACAGGAAGCTCTAGCCTATCTAGTGCCCTATAGGCCGACAAAAGGGGGTTAAGGAACGACGAACGAAGTCCTGTAAGGCGAGTCGGTATTTCGGGTAAGTTAAGCAGTTGAGCTATCAGTATATCGGTCTGAAGACGTAGGTTGTGATAACGATTCTTTAGTAGGTCACGGGCAATTTCATAATTCGAATCTTCGATTCTTAAATGCTGAATTAGTCGACGGGGCTCATCACTCAAGGAGCCGACTAAATATTGCAGCTTTTGGGTAGGGGTCAAATCAGTCCTTCGATGGACAATGCTGTCAAACTGATCCTGGAAACTAATCCAAGAATCGGGTCTCCCGTCAAACCTAGGTGTGGATAGCTCAGGAAGAACCGAACTTCTAGGGCGCGGAGCATCGCAACTATACGTGGATAAGTCTTTCTGAGGGGTACTGTATGCGCGTGGGCTTGGTTCCGCTTCATAACGTTTCAACTTTAATTCGTCGACGATTTCGCGCGCTGACTTAATTTTCAACTGTAAATCGTCATATTCGGATTTATCTATTATAGGGTCCAAATAACCCATTAATTTCGCGCAGGCATCGCTAAATTTTGCATAATTAGAATCAAGGTCACTCAAACGCATTAACAGTCGAGTTATTGGAACTTTATCTATTATTGAAGAGGAGTCGGCCAGCCAGTCGTAAGTATATCTAAGGAGACCGAGTAGGTGTTTATATTCATTAGACTCTGTATATATAGAATCCTGTCTATGGGCCATTATCAAAATTCAATAGGTAGGTACAAAACCTACACCTTACAACAGTGTTTACAAGATTATTTTTCAAAATTACGCACAACAATAGGTAAACAAGGTTCGTAACGATCACTTGGGCTTATGAAGTAGATATACAGTTAATGCAAGGTAAAACACAAGCACAATAATATAATATTAACATAACATACGGTATTTTACGTAATCCGGAAGACGTCAATGTATGTAGGTCAGCTATGCAAAACACGATACGGAGAAGTTCAATGCATTAAATGATACATTCACTGGAGGGTAGGCCAAACATTCAGAAAAATATGTTCGGAACAATTTATCTTGTGATTTACTGCTATTAGAACATTATAACATATAAAAGGGCTAATATTTAAGGGCCGTTAGGTGTTTATAACTATAACAAAACAGTAGGTACACTGGTAACACGATTATATGATTTATCGTTACAATCGATGTGACACCGCGGGCCGGAGGAATGTATAACTTTAATAGGGTTTTAGGTATTAAACCACGAAAATTAAAGGCCGTAAACCACGCTCTGCTACCAACATGTGTATACGCTGGAACGTGCTTAAAGGGAAGGTACAGAAGGGTAGGACTCACATGGGATAGACGCTTGATGGCACGCTGAAACTCTCGACGGGGCTCGGAGCGATGATGCACTGCCTGCTAACTTATCAACTATATGCACTGGTGTTCTGTAAGCACTGGTTGGCACTGGATTTTGGAGGTTCTAATTTAGGGCTAATCTTGCACTGACTTCGACTGCGTCGACGATAGCAATAGGCAAGGACACGATGCGTGCCGGGTGAGGTGTCGAGGGGTAGGGGAGGGTGTATCAGGGGGAGGGGTAGGAGATGTCAAGAGAAGGTCATTAGGGATGGGACACATCGCACAGCATAGGTACACAGATGATAACAGTTTGGCGGCTACAGATTCCATGACAGTGGTCAGCTGTTGTAGCGATAAGACAGTGTCCCGTGTGTTGTCACGGGACGCGGTAGGACTAAGGGACACAGGCGTAGAACGGGGTGTGCGCACGTCTTTCGGTGCAAGATGGTGTGCATGCTCACCGCACTGTATGACAGGCCCTACTCGCTTGTTTACATTTTTCAACTCCGTGCCAGTCCCAACCACTTCGACGCGAAACTGAGTCGTACCCGCATTAGAATTATCTGCGCTTGCTATTACGGCTACACTTGTATCCTCATCATTATGATAAGGTCTAAGCAATAGATCTTTGTTGCTACTTCTGGTACAACGGACTTCACTTAGCTCATTTATCATCTTTTTGACGTCGTCAATATCCTTCTTTATTTGGTCGATATCCGAGGTCGATGTTTGGCTTTTATTTTCTCTATCTTTATATGATGAAGCTTTAATACATGCCCTGTCACTTTTCAATATTGTCAATTCCTTAAGAAATGTCGTTACGTCAATATAATCGAACGAGGCGGCGGGAATTTTATTAAGGCTCTTTGCCACCCAAAAAATATGGCGCGATTCAGTATCAGATTCCTTAATAAGTTTTATAATTTCTTGAACACTTTTTTGCTCAGTTCCTTCCTTCCTTCGTAAGTACTTTTTCGCTGGGGCTAAAATATTATATCCAATCGACCTCGCATTTTCTATTTCTTCATAGCTATACGTACTCAGGCATATCTGCACGATTCCAGTCTCTGGAAGAGTATCCACTTTGTTAATAATGAAAGTAAGCATTTCATTTATAATCACTTTGCACTGACTACACTGAGAACTCTGAAACATTCCTAGTTGCTATTAGGTCTAAGGACTGATTAAATCATACAACTAGTACGTTCACATATATGTATTATTAACTAGTTAGTCGTTTAACATGAGGGTCAGGGTCCGATCAACGATCGATGGCATTGCCCAGCCAAAAAAACAACCACTGACCTTAGGAAGAGGTAGCACGTCACGTCGACGACGGTAGCTTGGTGGTAGCTTGCAAGAGGCGTAGGTAGGTCTTGGTACGGTTGATCTGCAGCTGTAGGTTGTATTAGTAGGTGCAACAGCCGTTGCCGTAAGGGTGAACCCTGGAACCCAGTGATATTGGACGCTTAATATATGTCCCGATCCAAGTCTGTATGACTGCTATATCACCACATTCAAGATGAGAAGGCAAAATGGTTGCTATGATCTAATAGTAGTCAAGGATGAGGCAGTCATACAAGCACTTACAACTAAGCATACAATAATAAAATATGAAAGAACCAGATAGAAGAAACAAAGTGTGAGTAGAATATCAATAATAGCAATTTTTACGCAAGGGTAAGGGCAGAATGCACAAACCACAAAGTGTACCCTCATATTGAAAATAATGCAAATGAGGATTGTGTTTTGTAAAAATACCGGTATGATACCGGTATGAACTTGCAATGCAGTCCCTGCTTTCCAAGTTATAACATAGCAGTTCCGGCATTCAATAATAATTATATCTACAACTAGACACATAATAAGTACATTTAAAAATACTAGAAAAATATTTTTTTTGTGAATTAAGTAAAACCATTTCGTAATTACAAACTGTCGTTGTAGTTTTAAATGTACTTACCAGAACAGAATACATTAGCCTTATAATAAAGAAACAACACAACAACTCACCCAATTTGGGGTAACACAATCACAACGCTAGTAAGTAATAGTAACAATATTTAATTAATTCCACTATTTAGCATAATTATAGCGATTTAAAATGGTACGTATGTGCGTACGTCCTCGCTCAAAAGTGTATTCGCTTGGACTGCCGCCGCTGTTGCTAGCCGTTGCGACTCGCGCTGCCGGTCTCTCAGATAACGGCTAATTGTGAACGGAGCTATTTAGTTCCATTCATTTATGTTCTACACGTCTCTATTGTGTAAGTTTAGTAGTAAGGTTGAGATATTCGTAATTTTATGGAAGTAGATTAAAATAATAATAGTTGTAGTGTAAGTAGGATCAATAAGTAGATTTCGGCAGATAAAATTATATACATATTAAAATCTTTGAGCATATTTGTGTAACGTTCCGGTACAACTCGTATCATTATTTATTCGCGAAGTTACGTTATGTGGAGGAGAGAGCACCGTAGCCATTGTGACACGTGCGCCCCGCGTGACAGCGCAGTGAGACTGATTTTAATAAAATATTATTTTTAATCCTGCTAGATGGAAATATAATTGGCTAGTGGCAAGATTCAAGCCCGCAACTACACTACAGGTACCTGTAATTGTAGCTTCTGATCCCGCTCCTAATCAATTTTTTTTCCATCAAACATTATTTTCATATTACAAAATTACAAATATACGAGAGGAAAAAATTAAGTCATGTGCGGGTATCGAACCGCGTCCATCCGCCCCTTTAGCCGGGGTATGCTCTAACCAATTGAGCTAACATGACATGACGTCATAATTGAAATCTTTCCTATGGTTCATTTTCGTTTTCGCGGGTCCGAATCTCGCACATGACTTATGGTGTTTGTATTCAACATAATGATGGAAACTAATTCTAAAACTAAAAGTGTAAAATAAGTTGTCGAAGACACCATGACCACAATCTTGAGATCATACTTTCAAACTGTCGTGGTACCGACTTCAACAAGTTATATCAGACTTTTTGGTGTTAGAAGTCGGTTTAATTTTTGTTTGTTTTTTGTATTATGCGATGAGTTTATTTTATAAAAAATTACATGTTTTATGTGTCACGATGAACAAATATCTTATTCCTACTTACTTTAGAGCCTACTAGATTTGCTACAAAAACTGTTGTGACATTTTGTTTACATTATATATCTAGAACATCGGCTCAATTGAGAATATCGTCATAATGTAGGCTTTAGAACAGAAACTTAGATTTCACGACATAGTTATACTTAGAAGGATAGGTAAATATATGAAATTTATTTATAGATCTGATCTGTGAACATGTTTTTATTTTTTTATATCGGGGTTTGTACGTCTATAATATATTTCTTAGTTTCGATAATTCAAATGTACTATTCAGAAAAACATTCATATTGGTAGAATAAAAATATCTACACCATCGATTTTTTCCCGTCACTCAGCATCCATCTGTTATGTTTTCATTCGATATTATGGTGTTATTGAACGGAAATAAATATTTAATACTGATCAGTTGGCGGATGTTGGTAATAGCAACACCAAAGCGACAGTAGCGCCACCATTTGATGGGATAAAACATACGACACGCTCTGTGATTGGCAGAGTGATTTCCCGCTAAAACGAGTGTTGAAACGAAGTAAAGAGTGGAGGAGTGGGGCATTCTTGAGACGACCACCAGACTGGAAACATCGGAGCCGAAGTACTGTTCTGTTCATTACAATTCAGAAGTGTTCAAAAACCCCTCACAAAGTGAAGTCTTGCTGCGGCCCAAGCGATTGTGAGTACCTACTTATTATTTATATCCCTCCAGAGAATTTTGTGATACATTTAAGCATATAATTACGACAAACTCTTTAGTTCAATATCTGTGTTCCATTCTTATAAATTAAATTATCTTTCGTGAGTACGCATAATCTACCCGCAATGAACTATAATGCAGATGATTGATTAACCTTGAATATCACATTTTCTTTTGTATCGTAACTGTATATAATCTACCCGCATTTAACAATAATGCAGATGATGGCCTTTCAACACTATGTAACTATTAAGACATGAGTTTGTAATATAGCTATGTAATAACATACGCTTTGTATTTCACGTAATAATAGATTTGATGAGATAAAATACTTATATAGCTTTCAAATGAGATAACTTTCGAAGCATTGTTTTGTACATATCGAGTTCTAAAAATGTTTTAGAGCGGCAAAAGGCCGCCGTCTGTTAACTAAGATTATGAATATGAATTTTATAATAAATAAACCAGTTTGTGTTGATTTTATGATGTGAGCGTGCGTCATTTTTAAGAGAACGTGAGAGTGCGTTGTTTGTTAAAGTACGTGAGCGGGCGTCTTTATTAGAGAACGTGAGAGTGCATTGTAAGTTAAAGTACGTGAGCGGGCGTCTTTATTAGAGAACGTGAGAGTGCGTTGTTTGTTAAAGTACGTGAGCGGGCGTCTTTATTAGAGAACGTGAGAGTGCGTTGTTTGTTAAAGTACGTGAGCGGGCGTCTTTATTAGAGAACGTGAGAGTGCGTTGTTTGTTAAAGTACGTGAGCGGGCGTCTTTATTAGAGAACGTGAGAGTGCGTTGTTTGTTAAAGTACGTGAGCGGGCGTCTTTATTAGAGAACGTGAGAGTGCGTTGTTTGTTAAAGTACGTAAGCGGGCGTCTTTATTAGAGAACGTGAGAGTGCGTTGTTTGTTAAAGTACGTGAGCGGGCGTCTTTATTAGAGAACGTGAGAGTGCGTTGTTTGTTAAAGTACGTGAGCGGGCGTCTTTATTAGAGAACGTGAGAGTGCGTTGTTTGTTAAAGTACGTGAGCGGTGTAACGATCCACCATGCGTCTCGTTCAGTCCACAAATATAGAAATGCAATAATTTACAAAAGACTAAGTCAATCTAAGGTAGAGGATAATAGGATCTTAAAAATTCTACTATCATACAAATTATTAGTTAAAAATTAAACTAAAGAGGTTTTGTACAAGAAACTACGTAACCTACTTCAAGGAAAGAAAGAATTTAAATAAAATAATTAGTATCGACTACTAAAGAGGATTTTTGCGAAGAAAGTAAAATTAAAAACAAACGCGTGACGTTGTCAGGATGAAGGGGAAATGAAGACATTCCTTGCCTTTTTCTGATTCTTTTATGTTCGTCCGTCGTCGAAAAATCATCGCCTGGTACAGTTGCGCCCCGATATTCTAGAGTATTCTGTGTTGCTCAGCTATTGTGTGGTAACTTCGAGATCGTTGTATGTCGCGTACGGGAATCAGTAATTATTATTGAGCTGAGTCAATACAGATTTGTTCCGCGTACATTTCATTCTAGCTTCTGTATTGAGTGAAGATCTACAAAGGAAAACGAAGTGTTTTCCGTGGCAATGGATTGAACCTCGCTGTGTTGACATAACCCTATTGCCATTTATCTTCGATCCTGGACTTTGAGACGATCCAGGGGTCGTATTCTTGCTCAGCAAGCGACCAGCAGTCTCCCGAAATATTTGTATTCTTTTCCTGGATATTGTGGCAAGTCGAAGAGTGCCACGACCTCACTAAGCAATATCTGAGATTATGAATCAATTATGGAGGTCTATCTTTATATATGTATTTATTCGCACCTGTAGGTATCACTTCCCGGACTCGATTCAAACCCCCTTTGCTAACCGATGAGAGTCCACCGCACACATAGGAAACTCGCACCTGGTCACATCTTCTTAGGTCTCCGGAGCCGTGGCCACTCCAGTTCGTTTCTCCTAGGGAACCAGCTAGAGGGATAGGTATGGTACAGAATGCCTGACATACTGAGTTCTCTTGTTAGGAGCTGATTCTTTGGCTATGGAAGAGGCTTACACTACACGATTACATGTAAATGTGGGAGACGGGCCCTAGCTTTGCTTAACACTTTAGCTCGAATGTTAGGAGACTGTAGGCTTGGTAGGTTAGGCATATTTACTAGAAATTCAAGTTACAGGTTTTAGTATTGGAAATATGGTAGGACACTATCATTAGGCTTTTAGAAAGGTTTTGTTATGCATAGCTCTCTACAATATGAAGTTAAAACTGAGCAAATGCTTTAATGTTCATTCTTACCAGGGGTCCACATGTGAGAATTATGGACAATGTAGTGTACGGATTGCTATAAAACAATAGGGACCGGAGGATAGGGATGTGTAGTTCATTTATAGGTGATGCTATAGGGATTTTAATATTTATAAAGTCTTTTATAAATATTATGATTTATTTAAAATAATATTATATTGATTTAATAAATTTATTGGAAATAATTTGTTAAACATACAGAAGAAGCAATATTTGTAAAACTAATCAGCCTAGAGCAGATGTCTAAAGAACATTCTTGTCTTATCATATTGATATACCAAAAATAATTTAAATAAGAGCTAATAGAAGAAATCAGTAAATATGGAAACAAATATAAACAATATAAATTCTACAAACCAACTAAAAGATCAAAGTCAATTGTCTAAGGACATTACTTCCTATTTTAATAAGATATAAATAAATTTGAATTATATTAATGTAACACTTTAAATACTGAAATAATCTACCTGGATGAGGTATTCAGTTCGGAGACATTGTCTGAAGGATAATATATATCTACTTCATCTCGTAAACTACAATATTTGAGTTTGCTGATAACGTTGGTCATTGGCTGGAGACATACGCTCCTTGGATAGCTTGTAGACTAAATATTACGGTCAGAGCAATCCACGGTCACTGGTTGATATTATCACCTGAATATCGCGACAGTTCATTAATATACAACAACTAATTCTTTACAAATCCTGAAGACATAGATCTGTCTGATTATTACATCAGAGGTAGTAAAAATATAAGTAAGAGAGACAATAAATAAAATTATAAAACAATATCTTAAAACTAAAACTAAAGTTAAACGAAGCGCTAGCATTGTGTTCCAAACTCCACCGATACTAAAAACAAGGAGGGGTTAAAGCTAAAATGATAAACGGAGATCGTTGACTTAGTCACAAAGGGGCCCCTTAATCCGGCCGCCCAGATGGTCGAAAGCCCATGGGGTTATTCTAGCTTCATCCCCTACAGTGTAAATAATCCATAGAATGCCTACTAATCATAGAATATTAAATTCATATAATTTTGAGAAAACTTCACACAATTTTATAAGTTACATTTCATACAGAATCTATGGAAACTATTTACATTTAGTTCTAATAATATATTATGTACTTTAAAACAGCATAAATATTCAATCATATACTTCAGAGAAAACTTCTGTCACATACAGTTGCAGTACATATGGAATCTATGCAAACTATTTACTTTTAGTTTGAAAATTGTAAATCCTTTATTACTACTCATCATTATTAATAATCTAATTTTATCTGATTTACCTTATGTTATAAACATCAGTTGACAAAGCACGAAAATTTGTTATCTTATATTTCTTAATTATTAGAATATTAGTTATGTTCAATTTATTTCGTTTGCCCCGAATCAGAGGACCTTAAGGCAATGGTTCTTAAGGTTTAGTTATTTTATGCAATAATAGATAGCTGAGAATATAAGATAAATAAAGCCATTTAGTGATAACTGGATTTTACTACTACTGACAAACTTAGGATTGTACAAGTATATAATTAATCATTGGACAATGGCATGTGAATGCAGAGTCCAATGGTTCCGAATGACAATCTTCAACTGATAGAGCACAGCTGTCAGGAATGTTAGAATCTTATTAGGAAACTTCTTATTCTGCTATATTTATTTGTATACTAGGATGTGGCTGTATAGTTCTGAACTTATAGGTGTCTAGCTTGTCTTAGCGTCCCGAAAAGAATTTAGGTTACTACAACGGTTCATAATGTATGGTTCTACCATTAGACTTGTTACGGACAGAACGAGCCCTCTCACTGCCCCGCCTGTAAATAGCTAGATATCATAGGTGTATGTTTCGATTTCTCCTTTATTATTGTAGAATTAAGTTGTTTGTGATTTACTAGGTATATAAGTGTATAAATAAAGGAATAGCAATGGTATAGATATAAGAATAAATGAACGTGTAATATTGTACTATGTAATGTGTTAACAGGTTGACGGCGCGAGCGCCGACGGCAGACTGGGAGAAAATGCGCCCTTTTTTTTTTTTTTTTTTTTTTTTTTTTAGAGAGGACATAGATGCTGTCTACCGCTAAGCGGACGTACAGCTCCACCGGACTTTGGGCGAGGGGAGGCCCTCTTATAGCCCAGGAGGAAGAAGCGCTGAGGGCACTTCTTCTGAGACGGGCGTATAAGGCGAAAAGCGCCTTATACCTCCGTCTCCTGCGGGCGCCGAAAACGCCACGCTACTATCGGGAGGGGTGACAGCGAGCTCAAGGGCACCACTGTGGTTCGGACCTCGGCTTGTCTCGCTGCCGAGAGACAAAGGGGGAATCGGAACTAAATGCCCCGGTACAACTGCAGTGTTGTACCGTTGAGAATGGGCCCTATTGAATATTACTCTGTGACTATTTGGAGAGACACTAATCGGGATTTTATTTTTGCCTCGAGCTCGCCGGCGAGCTCGGTGTTTGATTGTGTAACCTCTGATTACCGCACACCTGGGGATGTTACCAGGACGACTTGCGGACAACGCTAAAGCTGCCAACGTAATGGCTGCGATGGGGTCATCCGGGTCGTCCAATACCTGCCGTGGTCGGCGACGGGGGGGTTTAAACCATGGGTCGGATGAGGCAGTCGAGTAGTTCGATGCCTGGACAACTAGAGGGTTCGAGTGGTGGGGCGCTCGATCAAAGTATCGGCGGGCGCAGTCCTTATTGAACTGCGCTAAAGAGGGAAGGTTTAGGTCGCAGTGCAACTCGGCGTTCCGTACATACCACGGAGCACCGGTTGCCTGGCGGAGGAACCTGTTTTTAATGATTTGAAGTTTACGTAGGTGGGCCTCGCTAGCATGACTAAACACTACTGAAGCGTATGTCATGATGGGGCGGATGCAAGTAGTATAAAGTGTCTTCTTATTTTTAAGAGACATTTTACTCTCTGTACGAATTAAGGGACCTAGGCGACCCATAACAAAGGCCGCCCTGTTACGAACATCAGTGATGTGAGCGGCAAAGGTGAGATGCCGATCAAGGGTGACTCCAAGATACTTTGTTTTACCAACCCAGGGAATGGGTTCGTCAAACAGAGTTAAAGGTTTAGGATAGCGGGGGTTCGAGTGAGTATTCTCATTGAAGTATATAGCTGCACTTTTAGTCGGGTTGACTGCAATGCGCCATTTACGGAACCAGTCACCGATCTCGGTGATGGCCCGTTGAAGGAGAAAATAGGTCTGTCTATTAATATGCCAGCCAGTGGAATAAATGGCGGTATCGTCCGCATATTGGGCTATGAAAACCTTGGGCTGTGAGCGTGGGATGTCGCTGGTATACAGCGCGAAGAGAATGGGAGATAGTACGGAGCCCTGAGGGACTCCGGCACTGACTGGGTGGGGGGTGGAGAGGGTGCCTTCCACGCGGTAGCGAAAGCTTCTGTCCCTTAGGAAGTCTTGTAAGGTGAGCACAAGACGTACTGGCACGCCAAAGTGGTATAACTTGTAAATCAAGCCATTGTGCCAGACTTTATCAAAAGCTTTCGCTACGTCGAGGAAGACTGCTACCGTCGTTTGGGGTTTGGGTTTCTTATTGAAACCTTCAAGGATGTGCTCCGTGAGGCGGTGCACCTGTTGGACGCATGAGTGCTTGGGCCTAAAGCCAAACTGCTCATCGGGAATAAGGTGGTGTTCCTGCGCATGAGCCGAGAGACGGTTCGAAAGGAGCCGTTCGTATAGCTTGCCTAGGGCGCTGAGAAGGCTGATGGGACGGTAGCTGGTAGGGTCAGCGGAGTTTTTGCCTGGTTTGTGAATGCCAATGACATTTGCACATTTCCAGACGTCGGGAAATAAACAGTGGCTCATGGCCGCATTGAAGATGCTTACTAGTAGATGAATCAGGGGGGGAGAAAGGTGTTTAAGTACCTTGTTGGAGATGCCGTCGGCACCGGGGGCTTTACGTTGTTTGAGGTCCTTGATCAGTCTCGTCACCTCAGCGTAAGATACTGGGGTGTGCGGGGGGAGTTCAGAGATGACCACAGAGCTTTTACGTTCGACTTCAGCGTCCACCGAATCGAGGTGGGCTTGGTCTACGTGATCTACGTTGGGGGAGCACTGAGCCTCTAGGCTATCAGCTAGGCACTCAGCTTTGTCTTCGTCAAAGAACGCCGGGGCGCGTGGGACTGGTGGGTATAGCGGAGGTATGTCGCTCTGTCCGACACCTTTCATACCTCGTGCGAGATCCCAATAAGCCCGCTGGCTAGGCACGAGGTTTGAAAGCTTGTCGCCCCAGCTGTGGTCACGCAACTCGGACATGCGACTTTCAACCATGCGTTCAAAGTGGCGTTTCCGAGTTTTGTTTACTTCGCTTGGGTAGGAGTCGTAATGTCTGGTCACTGCTTTACTCTTCGTCACTAATCGCCTCACATCCACTGGAATGACAAGGCGCCGGTCGTCCGGCACAATGACTTCCTTTGAGGATGCACCTACTACGGTGGAGAGGTGATTAGTGAACGAATCGATCGCTAGGGATACGTCATCTTTGGTCAGAATGTCGTCAGGGATTTTGTCGAGGTCGGGTGAACTGATAGCCTTTAGGGAATTGCCTAATTGCTTCCAGTTCACCATCGTCTTGGTGGGGCGGGGTAAGTCTGCTGTAGGGTCGGGGCCTAGTCGCAGTATAATGGGTCGGTGGTCAGAATGTAGTTCGTGACAAACTGTTATAGAGCGTAACTGAAGGGTTACGCCTCTAAACAGTGCCATGTCTAAGACGTCAGGTCGGTAGCGGACGTTCTCGGGGTAGTGCGTTGGCTCGATAGGTGTAATTACGTCAAAGTTCAAGTCAGCGACTAGGTTGTCAAGAATAATACCGTTAGGATTGTTAGAATTACAATTCCATAGGATATGTTTACTGTTGAAGTCGCCGATCAGAAGGACGGCGCTTCCGAGAGAGAAGAGAGCTTCTAAGTCTGCGCGGGCGACGCGCTTTAAACCAGATTGGTAGCAGGATGCTATGACTATGGGTTGATGACCCGTCATAGCTAGTAAGCAACAAGATGCTTCCATAGTACTCAGAGTCGGGGTATCTAAGGGGATGCAGTGCAGGGACCTTTTGTAATAGATAAGAGTGCCTCCCTTAGCGGAAGTCAGCCTATCATTACGTACACATCGGTAATTAGCAAACCTGGGATTCGCCCTTCCCGGTTTTAAAAAGGTTTCCTGCACGCATATAATATCGATCAGGTGGGTACTGCAAAAGTCATGGACAAGGTCACGTTGTCTGAAGAAGCCGTTAGCGTTGAAGGACGCTAACGAAACTGAGCGCGGTTTAGTCCTTAAGGTTGTACTACCCATAGTGGGTGTACTGGGGGGGAGTTTGCGGGGCGAAGCGCTTTAGAGCGCTAAGAAGGCTGGCATGTTCCAGCGTGTACTGGATGACTTCCGCAGGTGATTGTGCGGAGTGCATCTTGCGTGCTAGAGCACGGACCTCATCTATATTGATGGACATAGCAAGGTCGCTGACTAGCGCTATATCCTCTTGAAGAGAGGAGTCCATCAGTGGCATAGGAGGTGGGGCCACGGGCCGGGCGACGCGAGGTGCGGCGCGTGGAATGAGGGCAGGAGGTGCCGGGGGTGCCGCGCGGACCGGGGCCGGTGCGCGGGCAGGGGCCGCGGTACGGGCGGGGACGGGTGCGCGGGCCGGGGCGCGGGTGGGAGCGATGGTTTTAACCATGCTCGGTGGCTTTGACCACGCGTTCCTAGCTGGGAGAGGAGCGGGAGTCACCTGTGAGGCAGGTGCTACTGTCAGCTTAGGGCTGACCCGCTGGTATCTATCATAGGTGGGACGAGGAGGTGGCGGAGGTCTCCTTTCCGTTGCCACCCTGCGGTTTGTGCGTGGCGCCCTCGGGCAACCGCGGTAGTTGGCGGTGTGCCCCTGGGTGCCGCACAGTACGCAGCTGGGTGGGTCGGGTGAGTCCCTCGTGCGAGAACAATTCTCTGTGGCATGATCGCCTAGGCACTTAACGCACCTAGGACGAGCGAAGCAGTAGCGGGCAGCGTGCCCGTATAGTTGGCAGTTATGGCACTGTGAAGGAGAGCCATTCCTGAATGGGGGCTGAACATCTAGTCCGGAGAGGCCGCAGACCGTCTTCAGGTTGAAGATGGTCTTGCCCTCCGGGGATCGGTCTAGTACTACGAGTACTAGGTCGTATGGGCTTTTGTCTTTGCCACTGTACATGCGGTGTACGGCAAGGACAGGGAAGTCCTGTCTTTTAAGGTCGTCAAGTACAGCGTCTGTACGGACTTCCTTCGGGACACCGCGTATGACGACGCGTAGGACTTTCTCCTCTTCGAGCGCATAAGTGTGGAAGCTTATGCTCTCTTTACGGAGGAGTTTGGTTAACGCTCTGTGGTCGTTAACTGAGGAGACTTGGACTTTAATGCCCTGCTGCGTGGAGCGGGCGTTCGTATAATTGATCTTGCGATCCGTGAGGAGGCGGGATAGCATATCCCATTTGCCTTTGTCCTGTATGAACAAAGGCGGAGGCGGCTTTTCGCGGCGTGCGTTAGCGTCCTGAGAGGGCGCTGTAGCCGAAGCGGTTGCGGAAGGCGGGGACGCGGGGCGCGGGGCGGGGGTCGGCCTATTGCCGGCGGTAGGTGCTTTGGCGGCTGCCTTAGCGGGCGGGGCGGAAGGCCCGGAGTTAGCGGCCTTAGGGGCGCGCTTGCGTTTGCGGTCTACGACGGTATAGCCGTCGTTGTCGGAATCTTCGGAGTCTGTGCGTGAGGCGCGGGGTTGGTCGACCTCCATGTCCGTTTCCGAGTCTGAAACTGACTCGACAACGACATAGGCAGGTTCGATGCTCGCAAACCGACCGATCGGTGAGCGAGAGCGAGAACGGGGTTGGGCTACTACCGCGCGCCTGTTATCAGGGCCGGGGGCGGGGGAGTCCGGGCTCTCCTGTAAGTAGGATGGCGCCGGAGGGTCATCGTAGGTGGGGACGGAGGTCCCGGAGGGAGCAATGGGAGTGTCCGTGAGGCGGGCACTCTCTGCGTCTGAGGTGAGGGCTGCTTGATGAGCAGCATAGAGTTCGGGGTACCGTAAGGCAAAGGTCTGAAGGACCTCTACCTCACTATTGGTAGGGCGGGGCTGCATCCTGAGGGGTGCACTCAGGGAAAATGCGCCCAGCGCCATCTTTAATATTTATACATGTAGAACGAGACAGCGATATGTTCTGTTTCACTCATAGCGTCACTCGCTTTTGATATAAATATTAGAGCGTTTTTGTGTAATTATGCATTCTTAACTGACTCTCGGAGTCGACAACATTCTTTGTTTCATGGTGCTTACACCAGCTACCTAACGAGTAAGAAGAAATAAGAGCTTGTTACATAGTATAAGCTAAGAAGAAATTGTAACAACAGGAGAAGAAAGAAATACAGTCCACCAAAGTTTAAAGCATCGAAGTGTGTTTTATTTGAACGACCCGTAGCGTAAGGACCCCTACAAGACTAGACGATCACACTTTGGCCAAATCTACTATCAGTCCAACACTCGAATAGGTACTGTATGCATTTAGGTTTGTAGGTTCAAAAATAAATATTTTTAAAATAAGTTTAGGATTAGAGAGGGGTTATTACAGCGGGCGTCTTTATTAGAGAACGTGAGAGTGCGTTGTTTGTTAAAGTACGTGAGCGGGCGTCTTTATTAGAGAACGTGAGAGTGCTTTGTTTGTTAAAGTACGTGAGCGGGCGTCTTTATTAGAGAACGTGAGAGTGCGTTGTTTGTTAAAGTACGTGAGCGGGCGTCTTTATTAGAGAACGTGAGAGTGCGTTGTTTGTTAAAGTACGTGAGCGGGCGTCTTTATTAGAGAACGTGAGAGTGCGTTGCTTGTTAGATAACGTGAGCGGGCGTTATTTATTAGCAGACGTGAGAGGGCGTCAATAATAAGTGAAAGTAAGTTTGCGTTACTTATAAGAGGACGTGAGCGTACGTTATAAGAATACAGATCATATATTATGTTAAGTGAACATGATTATGTATATTATCTTTGTGCCATTTTGAGGCATCACAAGTTATTTTGTTGGACGTTAGCGTGCGTTCGCTTTAGAAAGAAATACAAGATTACAAAAACGCACGAATGCGTCAGCGTCGCTTAGATTCATTAGAATTCAAGCATTTTTCACATGATACTTTAGAGGACGACGTGATCGGATCATACATGATGACCGAAATTAACGTCTGATTATACAGAAACAATATTAGTCCTACTTTGGTATTGATGTGAATAAAGTATAGTTTCAAATAATGGTTCAAGTTTTATAAGAGTGGGTAGACAGTGATATATGAAGTAAAGTAAGAAATAATTATTTGAATGACTACCACTAGCAGCGAATGCTTCTGAATAGACTGGTTTATTAAGTTAAGGGAAACACTTTTTTTTTATAATTTAGTGTCTTGAAACTTATGTAGGTAATTGATGAAAAAATATATAGCAGTTATATAATAGAGATACTCAACAATACACCTTGATTCATTAATAATAATTTCTTTTCGTATCTTTTAAAACATGATTCTCCGAATAAAGCTACACCATTCCTAGATATGTGCATAGTCTTGTTGCATTGTTCATAAAATACCTATTTTTGTGGTAGTAATGGCCTACGTTTAGTGCGATACCGCTTGATTTGTGATTCTAGTGAACAGTTTCTAGAAGATGTACAAATTTTGATACGAAAACTTAGTCGAGGAAAATATCACGAAGAAAGCAATAAGTTTACGTCGAAATGGTGTAAGCAGCAGTATCCTTCTGTTGATGTTATTGAATCAATTAATGTATTGAACGTCAAATTAAACCTTAATTAGTTTTTACTGGATGCTTCAACGTTCTTGGATGGACGTTTGGCCAAAATTCATATTTGATCCAGAGGATAAAAGATAAAACATAGAAATATGGTTGCATACAGAGAACGAATTTTTCATTTTGGCACTCTAGCAACTGGTTGTCACATTTCACCAGCCTAGATTGTACTTGGGCGGAATAGCTTAAGAATGTTTGGTAGAAATTTTAAACCCTATGAAAGTCGGACAAGCTTCTTTCAATTAACATGTACGAAATAAATTGAAAAAAGTAGTACATTGATCTATGGTATTAAAGATATAGTATTTTATTGCATTACTTTGTTTTGCAAGAGCTGTCAGTCAAAATCTTCTCACAAAGCAAAAAAGAGAGGATATTTTGAAGGAATATGAAAGGGCATGTCTCGACCTAGAGTTCGCTGTTTTGCCTGTGGCATCGAGGGACATTAGTCAAATTGGTTCTTCAAAATCAAGAAGAATAAAGAAGTTACTTTAGTTCAGTTAACTATTAAATGATTTAATTTTGATGAAGAGCATCGATATCCTCGCTATCCAAATGATACGTGACCGCAATTTTAAAAAATATTGGTCATCTAGATTAGCATTGTAATCGAAATTCTTATTCAATCACAAAAACTCTATGAAGACTGATAAAGTACTAAATATATATTCTTCAAATTCTAACAATGATAACGTATTCTCAAGGATGCTGAAGTTATCAATATTGAGAGCTTACATTAACTTTAGTAGTGATTGCTCCCTTATTGAATTCACTGTAGCCCAAAATCTGAATATAGATAAATTTGATTCTGAATTACTTTTGATAAGGTTATTTGGTACCGAAGTTCTACCGTAGTAAAATTTCCTATACTTCTACATACGACCATTATTCATGTCTCGGATTACCATTTCCATTGACGAATTTTATGTACCTACATCAATCTATGATATTAGGTATAACAGAACTTTACCTAATAACCTAATATTAGTATGCTAATAACTAGAAGTGAAATAACTATTTTACGAGGCTATTTTGCCTGTATCAGAAGTATTGGTTGTACAAATAGTCAATATCGAAGAAAATTAAGCAAGAGATATTCAATTGTTAATAGTAGTCATATATATTGGTTATGTCTAGGTCAAGGTACAAATAAAAGACATACCTGGAAATCGCAAAGTATATATTTGACTACAATGTCAAAAATTATTAAGTCACAATAAAGAATATTATATTAAATGATATTATTAATAGCTAAAAGTATGTCATTAGATGTCAGAACGTTAATTACTAATTACTTTAGTCTTAGACTTGAAAAGGTCGTCAAGGCAATAAAAATAATTCTGCAATCGCCAATTATTAAATTTAAATTCAAAAAAATATGAAAGGGTAAGTTTCTTATGTCAATTGGGATTTTGTTATGAATTTTTATTGCCATACAATATTAATTTAATGGTCCTAAACTAGACATAGGCATTACCAAATTTTTCGGATAGCGAGTTGATCGGTGCACATCACGTTTTACATCGACAAAAAAAAATTGGGTTTTGTTTCACTAAAAGGCTCATTTCTTCTATATAGAGACAAGGAAGAGGTAGCATGTTTAATTGTTTAAATAAAGGCCTACACGTGTCTTAACGTCGAGCATAAAGTTTAATACACTTTTTTTTTATTCTTGAAAGGTCTTTTAATTTGTACCGAATTTTCCCATAAAATCAATCCGTATCTTCGAGTAGAACCATCATAACCGTGATAAGCTGAGAGGGCTGCCTTTTGCGAAACTATCTGTCGGATGCGTGATACTGATGCTACGTTTTGTTTCCATGAAGTGTTGATCTAGTGTCAATTCTAAGAAAACACAGGTATTTACTTCTTCCACTGTTTGTCCATTTAGAAAAGTATTTATATCTAACGGAGGAGCCTGATAGGTTATTTAATTGCATAAGTTTGGTCTGGAAGTGTTGGTAAATGGGATCAAACACAATTACTAAAAATATCCTTGTCCATATAGCAGTCTCTTGATCTAACCAAGCTATTCTAGAAAGTTCGTCAAAATATTTAGATAAAGTGCATGACCATTTACAAAAGCACTAAAGACGTTTGATGGCAATGGGCAGATGATGAATTGAAGGCTTTTACCATTAGAGGGCGTATTTTAAGAAGTAGATCGGTTTTAGCAGCTTCAAAATAAGATATAAATTTGATAATCATAGATATCAAATCGCAAATGTGTTTGGATTTTCATAGGCAAAGAAGTGCTGTTTTGAAATGTCTGCCAACAGAATACGACAACGCATTTATGTTGAAGCTTTCAGTGTTATGAGTGATTCCGAAAAAAGTGTAATACCAAATAAAGCTTCATCATCAGAACCCAACAATTTTTTAAATATAATAAAATACAATTTATTTGCCTCAAATTCGAGTAAATTAGATGTTATAAATAAATCAAACTAACACATTTTTTTAAATTATTAATTTGTGTAAATTAAATATTTAATTACAATAATAATTCTTATGAATGTACAAAGTAATGTCTGAAACCTAATACAAAACATGAAAGTATGTTATTTATCAGTGAAATATTCATGGAGCGAGTAAAGGCATGATTTAACAACCAGACATTTAATTTATACTTATTTATGTTAAATGGCTATTGTTTAATGTCTACTGGTAATTTATTTAATAATTGAATAAACGTGAAGTAACTCCTTTTCCGGTAGCGTGCCGTTTAGGGAGCGTACTTATATACGCTCGTAATCTTTGACTATTTTTGATTTAATTATAATCGAAAAGTCATCGGCAAATAGTTATGATTTATATATTGCCAAGTTTGTTAAGACATTAATGTATATTAAAGAAACAGTGGCCCCAACAACCTAGAGACACCGAATTTGTTTATTTTCCATTCTGATCTTGAATTTTGTTTGGATTTCTTTTCATCTATTGTCGACATCTTTACGTGCCATTTTCTATTTGCAATATATGATTTAATCCAATTGATAACGGTTCTTTAAATGCCATAGTGATGTAGTTTATGAAGTTCATGAGATACACAATCAAATACCTTTGTCATGTATACAATAAAACTGTCGTTACAAGATTTCTATCTAAGTTTTCTATATATAAGTGAATATAATATGGTGTTCACTAAATAAAAAGATGCATTTCTTTTTTTGTACTTTACGCGCTTGTGTTGGATTTTATGACCTCAATATGCTTCAATTTTACACAAAGAATCAAATGAAACGTCAAATCAACTTATAAAGTTACTTAATCATTGTTTTCATACGGGTTCAGAAAAGGCCTATTGTTATGTTCAGTTGTTGTTTTTTTGCATAGATGGATTATCTAAACAAATAATATGTACCTGTAGGTACACCAATCGCATAATCAATGAATATGAAATGGCAAAAATCAATGATAAAAATAAAATTCAATTACAAAATTAAGGTAATGATAAATAAAAATCAGTTTAATGTCATTGGACATTGTTGGCGCCACAATGTTATGATGCCAACTTTGTAAGCGGGGGCGGTTATGGGAAATTGAGAAGGTCTTTCTCAATGGTCCAGGTTCCTAAGAATCTGGTGCGTGGAGTCAAGAAAGGAAATCATGAAACTCCGGCGGGTGTGGACTGTATTTGGTAAAAGCCTTTCGATAGGGCTGGTTCGCGGTGCGGCGACAGAATAGAGGGTAGACCGGTTGGCAGGTAAAGGAGAAAGTTACAGGGTTACAGGAAAATAGGACATACACGCCTACCTTGTCTCCTTTTGCCTGCTTCTCCGTTGCTTGTGAGGATCTGGTATAGGCTTCTACAGCTTCCTGGATCCTTGTCTGGCCAAAGGCGCACGCCGGCAATGTGCTTGCCTGGGCGCGGAGCTTCCTAAGCGAACACTTCACGAAACACTCAAGTTTGTGTTCACCTTTGATACTTATTTTCACTATTGCTGTCTATATAAACGTTAAATTGTAAAACTTATCAAGTAACAGTTTCTCTGCCGTACTTTCTGCGGTTAGCAGTTGCCTCGACGGGATTTGACAACGTACTGATGCAATGGATGCATCTCGTCATATATGAGAGGCAAATATGCAGTAGGCGTGCGTGGGAAAGGGATAATACATAGAAGTGAGGGTTGTACGGATATAACTGCCAACGCGATAAACCAAAAGACAGAGAACTGTGGTAGGATGATAATGCGCGCGAAATATGAATAATATTAAATGGTTTGGCGGCAACAGACATCATTATGTTGTTGGCTCATCCATCAACAACCTTCGTGCTTGTTAGTCTCTCTTTATTGTACATTATTTTCTTCTTTTTAACAATCTAGCTTAGGTGCCTTTTTTTCGTGCGCCGGAGTCTGCACGATGTCCGATGGCCGAATGTTATGTTTTCATTCGATATTATGGTTTTATTGAACGGAAATAAATACTTAATACTGATCAGTTGGCGGATGTTGGTAATGGCAACACCAAAGCGACAGTAGCGCCACCATTTGATGGGATAAAACATACGACACGCTCTGTGATTGGCAGAGTGATTTCCCGCTAAAACGAGTGTTGAAACGAAGTGAAGAGCGGAGGAGTGGGCATTCTTGAGACGACCACCTGACTGGAAACATCGGAGCCGAAGTACTGTTATGTTCATTACAATAGTGACATAACTACAATTGTAAGACACATATTTTGCATATTTTTTTGTAGATATTGATGTCTTCTTTAATATTGTGGAACATTTTTTTGTTCTATCATCAATAGTTTTCGCAGCGCATGCGACGAAAGATATTTTATAGGCATTTTTTACACCTTAGGTAACATTATTGTAGGTTTAGTAGGGATTCTTACTATTTTCTTGCAATAAATCGATATTAAGTTTCCATCTCGTGTTACTATGCTGTTAACATCTTTAATATTATGTTTTTCGTGTTTCTATAAATGTTTAATGATCGATGGAAATCAAATAAGGATTAGTGTGTCTAAGAGGCTGGACCAAATAATGAAAAGGACCAGCAGGTTCGGCAAATCCACCCAAATAAATAAGCGACTCTAGCTAAGAAGCAATACATTTCAGCTCACAAAGCAAGGAGTTCTTAATAGCTTCGGAAAGCAGCCATGGTAGTGAGCCAGATAACTTTGTTTAATTGAAGTGACTTATAATATGTTCTGATATTCCGTTTATTTAAAGTCAAAACAAATATATATTATCAGATTGAAAATACCGCAACATACTTAAATATTAGTCACTTAACAGCGCCCGTATCAGTGACATGACAACTCTGTGCTCCGTATTAATTTAAAAGTATACGCGGTAAAAAGTGAAGTGGCAATAGCAAAACTTATATTGGTGTGTAGCCTAGAACAAAACGTTTGTAGTGGAGCTTATTTCAACAAATTCTGACGACTGTTGTCAAAGTTATAAGCGATAAACAGCCCCAAGTTTTCTGCAACGGTTTTTGCTTCAAAACATCGTATCGTCGACGCGAGCGCAGGCCGCGCTCAGTGGTGAGTCATCGCGCCGTACCCGGCCTCCGTTCCTGTGCACTCTGACAACTACCGCTGCGTCGAGCCGTATAAAACATCGATCGATTTGCTGATAGCTGCCATTGCTCGATTGTTTCGAGTGTTTATTTTGCATTGTAGTTAATTGTGTAAAGTTCAAGTTGCACTGAAGTAAAACCTTTATGTATTAAGTACGCCAAGGAAAATTCAATACCTTTCAAAAAATAGATATTGTAATAATATTAGTCGGAAATTTTATATAATATAATGGCTACTAATAACATTACTTTCCGACAGCACAGAAAATGCAGCTCTTTAGAAAATTTGTCTCAATCAACTATTCTTGAAAGTTCTTTATTTAGCTTACAAAATAGCTCCATGAATGAAAGTCAAACATATATAGACCTTAGTAGCCAGGTTAAAAAGCTTACTATGGACCTATCGTCAGCTCATCAAGAAATAGACAATTTATCGTCTGAAAATCATCGTCTTAAATCGGAAACTGATCGATTATTTAAAATAGTGGAACAATATAAAAAACTTGGTTTTTGCGACAGCCCGATGCCCCAAAAGCGTAAGCGGCAGCGCACTTTGTATGAAATATGTAATGAAACAGTTCAAATCACTCCATCAACATCACCAAGGGTTTCAAAAACACAATCAACACAAAAAATACTACAAGATGAAAACTCACGGGTACTAACTTGCTCAGATGGGCAGGGTACAATGAAAACGGGAAACAGGTCTCCGAAAATTTCAACGGGCAAGTCTTCTACTAACATAAAGTCAGACTTTCAAAACGAACCCATATTAAATTCTTCAAAACCCAAAATACAATCAAACAATATAGAAAACACAGAAAGTAAAGTGAAAAATGCGATAAGCCTGACTAAAAATACAGAAAATGTAAAAAGAATTCTAGTTTTAGCAGACGAACAAGGACAACACGTGAGAAATACATTACAATGCCTTTTAGGCCATGAGTACACAGTAAAGTGCATATGGAAACCAGGAGCACGACTTTACGACATATTGGACGGGACTATAAAAGAAATATCGTCCTACACTAAAAACGACTCTGTAATTTTATTGTGCGGCACAAATGATTGTAAGCCCTATGAATTTCAATCTTGCCTACATAGCTGGCTTAAATCAGTATCTAATACGAATGTCATAATTCCAGAAGTATTGTATAATAAACACCTTAGGGAAGAAAAACTGAACTACGAACTAGATTTTATATGTCATCAACATCAGAATGCGGTATTTGTAAACTTGGACTATACTAGGGTTAGACTTTATAGACACCAGTTTTATGTCAATCTGTGTCGTAATATTTTGAAAGAAATTTTACACATAAATTATAAAAACAATGTCACACACTATGGCTTCTGTAAAGCCAAATGCGATATCTCAACTCAAACGCCGAAACATGCTGATAAATGTATACAAACAGTCAATGATCATCACAATGCTACCAATTCATATAATGACAGTATTAGCCACCCACAAAAGAATGACATTCTTAGTGCCATTAATAATAATAATTTTTTTCGTCATTAACTCTATTAATATATTACATCAAAATATTAATGGTTTAATAAGCAAATCGGATGATTTGTCTGTCTGTCTGGATAATTTAAATAATGAAGGTAAATCTGTTGACGTATTGTGTATAACAGAACATAACATGAAGACAGATGATATTTGGCTCCTCTCAGTACCAAATTTCAATTTAACAGCATGTTTTTGTAGGCATAATCGTCGAGGAGGATCATGTATATTGGTAAACAATAGTTATAAGTATAAGGTTATAAATAGTATTGAAAAGTTGTCAACATCTGGAGTAATTGAATGTTCTGCTGTTGAACTAGTAGATTTAAAACTCTATATATTATGTGTATACAGGCCCCCAAAAAAGGAATCGAGATACATGGAGATATTTTTTGCTAACCTCGAGGAAATACTTTTTTCACTATGCTGTAAAAAAGATTATAAAGTTGTAGTCTGTGGCGATTTTAATTTAAATATCTTAAATATTACTACAAAAATAAAAGATTTTGACAACTTGGTAATGCGATATAACCTTAAATTTGAATTTAAAGAAGTCACTCGTCATTGTAGCAACGCTTGCCTAGATAATATTCTCCATAACACTCGAGGTAGTAAAGGTGAAGTACTAGAACTAGCATTGTCAGACCATTCAGCACAATTACTAAAGGTTCCTGTAAAAAAGATATGCAAACTTAAATTTTGGTACATATTAAAACGTGATTACAGCAGAGAAAATAGATTAAAGTTCATAAACGCATTAAGTAATCTTAGTTTTCGGGATACCTATGACAGTAAAGACCCTAATATATCTTTTAATAATTTTTTTGAGACCATAATACTCTTTTACGACTTATGCTTTCCTTTCATTAGAATAAAAATGCATACTAAGGTAAAACCAAAATGGATCTCTAAAGGAATAAAAACATGTAGTAAAAGGAAAAGAGGATTATTATGGATGTATAGGCGAAAACCTGACCTTAGCAATAAAAGGGCGTTTCAAAATTTTTCAAAAAAATATCGTAAAATAATAATTTTGACGCAAAAATCTCAAAATGAGTATTTTATAAAAAATTCGGAAAATAAGTCCAAAGCAATGTCATAATAAATATACAAATAATTTTCCGAAAGAGAGTATATCTTCTGTCAATGCGAATAAAGAACATTTAACAGACCCTGTACAAATTGCCAATGCATTTAATAATTATTTCACTGACTTAGTAAAAACAATCGCACCAGTCGGTAACAAAAATACAGTTAAACAAACATTAAATTCAATATTTCTGACTCCAATAACTGCAACGAATATTTTTAATATAATAATAGCTCTCAAAGACACAAAAAGTATAGGATACGATGGAGTACTGACCAGAGTATTAAAAGACACTGCTCATTTGATAGCCCCAGTACTAACTCATATTATCAATCAATGTCTAGAGCTAGGTATATTCCCAGAAAAATTGAAAATGTCTGTAATAAAACCACTTTATAAAAAAGGATCTAAGCATGAATTGGGTAACTATAGGCCAGTAGCTCTTGTACCGGTTTTCTCTAAAATTATTGAGAAAGTTATCTATAACAAGCTTTATGAATATTTAGAAATTAATAATGTATTAAGCGTCAATCAATATGGTTTTCGGAAAAATAAGTCAATAAATTTGGCAATCTATAACTTTACCTATGAACTGACAATGGCTATGAATAATCGTAAAAAAGCAATGGCATTATATGTCGATATGACAAAAGCTTTTGACCACGTTAGCCACGAAATACTTTTAAACAAATTATATTGTTATGGAATCAGGGGGACAGCGCAACAGCTAATTAAGTCTTATCTACATAACAGAAAACAAATAACACATATAAATAGAATCTGTTCAAAAACATTGACAGAGACAGAATATAAATCTGAAATAAGAACAGTAAATAATGGGGTACCCCAGGGCAGTGTATTAGGCCCCCTCTTATTTCTATGCTATATTAACGACCTTCCACATATAACGACAAATTCTATGACATTATTTGCTGATGATAGTACGATCTTATTTGTAGATAATCATTCTAATAATATTCTTAATGACATTAATATAACCTTGACATCTTTAATTGAATGGCTTAATGCAAATAATTTAATGATAAATTTGGATAAAACCACCTTAATGGACTTCAAACAACGTGATTTAGTACCATCTAACCTTCACGTACCTTATCTGGATAATAAATTAAACGTAATTGACGTAACAAAGTTTTTAGGTTTGACTATTGATAATAAATTGACATGGAAATATCACATTGATAATATATGCAAGAAACTATATAAATCTTCATATGCCCTTTACAAATTGAGCAAAGTATCAAACACAAATACATTATTAACAGCATACCATGCTCATGTCGCTCCGATAATTAGATATGGTATCCTGTTTTGGGGAAACTCAACGGACAAACTAAAAGTTTTTATAGCGCAAAAACGATGTGTTCGAGCAATACTAGGCTTAAAACCGCTTGACTCATGCAAAGAACACTTCAGAACCTTAAAACTCTTAACAATGCCGTCGATTTATATCAGCGAAATAGCGGTATTTGTAAAAACCTATCCGAAGCTATTTATTAAATATGAAGAAGCCAGTAGGCGAGAGGGGCAACTGCGTCATCTGCCAATTAAATACAAATCCTTTTTGTTGCGTCGTAGTTTGTTTTGTATGGCCCCAATCATTTACAATAAGGTACCAAAAAGTATACGTGCTGAAAATGAGATAAGGACTTTCAAATGTGCTCTTAACAAATTTTTGATAGAAAAATCGTATTATACTGTCAATGAATTTCTTAATGACAAAAATATAAAATAATTTTATTGAATGTATGACATTATTGTATTATTTTATAAGTGTGATATTTTGTATTAAGTTATGTTATATGTGTATTATTTTGTAAGAGCGACATTTTTTCATTAATTTTTTGAATTATGACATCAGTGAGGGTATTATTTTATAAGTGTGACATTTTTATATTGATATTTTGTATAATATTATCTGATAACAATATTTCCCATGCGTAACTTATGTAACCCTTGCATGCTTATATAGCGGAGATAGAGGAACTAAAGCAACCTATTTAAGACCACAATGTTATGAAATGTTGTTTACCTATTCTCGCAAGTGAATAAATGATTTATGATTTATTTAAAATGATTTATGATTTATTTAAAAATTAATCAGCGATAATGTAGCATTCAAATGGTTAAAGAATTTTTAAAATCGGTCCAGTACTTTTTTATCCAATTCGTTACAAACATACTTACATACAAACCTTTCCTCTTTATAATATATATATATATATAATATATTATAATAGACTATTTCAACCAGCTGTTCTCGATTTTTTAGATATGAGATTTGAACCACTCGTGTGCCACACCCCTGATACCCAAATCATATAATTTATCTAGCAGAATTTTAAACTGGACTTTGTCATATATGCCTTAGTCATATCAAGTAAAATACCTACCGCGTACTTTTTTGCATCTATTATAGTACTTCCTGTATATATATTTAAAAATCGCCAGGGTTGTGGACCTTTTTTTACGAAAAGCGTTTTGGCGATCGTCAAATAACTTATATTTTTCGAAAAATGAGTAAATACGATCGCTCATGGCTTTTTCAAATATTTTTGATGCAGAAAGCAACAAAGCTAATAGGTCTATAATTGTTTACATCGGTTTTTAAGTTCTTTTTGTGGATTGGTTTAATAATAGACTTTTTAAGTTAATCCGGGAAAATTCCTTCATTAAATGATTGATTGATTAGAAGATAGAATGGCATAGTTAGCGGCATATTGTTTTAGAAGACTTGGTGGAAATTCGTCAATCCCGTAGCTGTATTTGCTTTTAAGGTTTTTTAAAAATTTGTGAGTTTTATGCGGAGTTAGTTACTGGAGATAAAAACATAGTGTTTGTTTGTATCGGAGGAGCTTGGAGACAACAACGTTCGCTCTGCAGGATTGGCGGGGAAATTTTCCTGTCTAAATGTCGTTGGCCTATCGATGAGAAGTATTTATTAAAAAAATCGGCAACTTTTTTAGGATCTGAGACAACTGTATTATTAATTTGTAATTTTATGTTATTTTTTAGTTTTTTAGGGTTTTTATTGGTTCGTTCATTGATTATTCTCTACATTGTCTTTGATTTATTGGTAGATTTTTTAATTCCTTTATATATTGTAGTTTTTAAGCAGAGTTTACGGATTTTTTCAATATTTTTTCATAATATGTTTTATAATATTTTGTTAATATAGGTATTTTCGATCTTATTGTAAATATTCTCAAAAGTCTTTTATTTCTACATGATTTTTTAAGCCCTACTGTTAGCCAATGTTTTTTATGGATAGGTTTTAATTTTATTCGGCGCTAAGGTATGTTCAGTATATCGGTGTTCAGTATATCAGTTAGTGTTTCTATATAAATATTTGGTAATTTTCGTTTATGTTATATCTTTTTGTAACTAATATATCGCACCAATTTATTTCCCTTAATTTTTCTCTAAAATTATCTGTAGTCTTGTTATTAAATAGCCTTTTTTCGATGTACCAGGTAGTATGTTTTCTTTGTCTGGGCATTGAAATACTTATGCTTGTTACTAAATGATCCGAATAACCTAAATCTTTTACTGTTGCGCGTAAGTTCATGTCAGATTAATTTGTAAAAATTTCAAATTCAAATTCCTATATATTTACTGCATGAACATGGGTGATAAAAAAAAAGTTCTTAAGTGTGTAAAGTTCTCCATATTCCACCTTTATGGTATGCAAAAGTTAGTTAAAATTGAAGTTATTTCAGACATATTATTACAATATTAACATACATTATTTATTATACATACAAATATGATCCAGATAAATTAAATTTCTATATTTAGTTACATTAGTCATTTCATTACATATAAATGTCAATTCAAAGTGTCAATTATAGATATTTTTACACAGCAATAAGCATAGATTATAAGATATATTATGTCAATTTGAACTACACTTTTTACAGGTCTAACAAGATTAAAAACATGAACACTAATTATAACTGTCATCAAAATATTCGTTAACTGTGTAATAACTTTTATTAACTAGAAATGAATAAAGTCTTTTCTTAAAGGTAATCAGAATCCAATATCGATTTTGGTATGTGGTTGAATAACTTAGGAGCCATACCAAATAAACTTTTACCAAACAATGCAGACGTATGTGGGAACTCGGCGACTTTGTTTTTATAGCGATCGCTTTTGAAAGCCTCAAACAAATTCCTATTTACATAGGTAAACAAGCTTAGGTATATATATATAGGTAAACAAATTAGATCAATGATGACCTGTATGTTGTACGAGTAGGCTTTTTTATGCGTTGTGTGAAATTATGATTTGACATTATTTCCAGTAATTCATCTGATTTTGAACAAATTTTTAAAATATTTATTATGAAATCGCCCCCTATAATTATTTTAAATTTTTATTAAAGTATTTGAGAATCTGTTTTGGTTGCTCATGAAATAAATCTTCCTCTCTCCTATTCCAGTATATAATAACTATTAATATATTTACATTTATTAACTCAACAGCACATATTTCTTGCACATACTCAATAGACATATTGGCGATATCAGTTCTTTCTATGTAATTTATATGTTCTTGAAATGTAATTAGTACCCCACCGCCTCTCCGAGTTTTTGTACAAAACGATGCAGCCGTCATATAGCCATGGAGTAAGACAACTTCTAACTGTTCTCTTTTCAACCAGGTTTCAGATATGCAGATGGCGTTATAGGTTTTATTTTGGTATGTAAATGCTTCTAATAGATGTTGTTTATTACCAAGGCTTTGGAAATTTTGGAATAGTATTTTAAACTCTTCTTGGTCTGTATTCTCGAAAGGAATTACTGCTTCGAAAAGATTTTTTATCTATTTTGTGGTAAGCGTGATCCTCATTTCTACAATCTTGTTCAGTTCTATTTATAGTTGAATTGAGCTCTGATATGTTTACATTTTTCTCGTCCGTGTTAATATAGCTTCTGCTTCCTTCTATAAATAATTGATTGTCTCTTATCACCGCATAGAATCCTTGTTTTCGCGCATTTATCATATTTTCGCGCATATTTCTTCTTTCTTCTCTTGCTTGCTCATCAAGGAAAGATGATATATCTAGTGAGGTTCCTTGAAAATAGGAGCAGTTTTCTAACAAATATTTCGTCACACTTTTGCTTATCAATTCAACGATAAGCGGTCGTATTCCATTATTTGTATATTTTCCGATTCTTTATGTATCTTCGATATATCCGTCTAGGTTTACATGCAAAAAGTCTCGGAAAACATCTGTTATTCTACGATGAAGAGCGTGATCTGGTTCAGAATAATATTCCTGTAGGCCATATAATACATTTTTACTGTTACTTTCAGGGTAGTATTGCTTATTTCTTGTGATTGTCTTGTTTGTAATGTCGTGGGTTTTAAATTCTTGAATTTCTTTTTCTAATTTTTGAGTCTCCTGCGTTAATACTTCAATTTGGGTACTAAGCTATCTAGTTATATAATATCTAGTTTTCGTAGGTCATTTTGCTGATAAAGAGCATTTGTATCATGCGTTACGTCTTTTTTAAACTTTGTTATAGCTTTATTTATTTCTGTTTCTATTGTGTTTTGTAGGTCTCTTATAATAGATATATTATTCTCTTTCAGGCGTAAAATTTAAATACTAATAATTCATTTAAATTTTGTAAAGTCAGTTTATCTTCCATGTTTATTGCAGCGTTTTTTTATCCGTGATTTGTGTATCTCCTAAAATACTCAGATCTTCGGAGTCCGAAGTGTCACTGTGTACTGCTGTATTTTTGTTGTTCCTATGGGTAATACTTTGCTTTTCAGATAAGTTTATATTCTGTAACTGTGCAGTTATTTTTGGAATCCAATGATGTTCATTATCAGTAACTTGCTTAATAGAAATTCGTATGCTGCTGTATGTATTTATTGATTTCATGGATTTACATAGTAATTAAACGACTTTAAACGGTTTAAATCGCGTATATTTATCATTATTTTTGTCCCGACGTTTCAAACACTTTGCAGTGATCGTGGTCACGGGGTGACTAATTGGTTTTATTTGTCACATGAGTTATTAAGAAAATTATTTGGTGTACCGTCCGAACATTTTTATATTAATCATAACGTTCCCTATTCACGCAGTATTCGCTCACAGTGTCCAGAGGTCTTGCAGATTTGTGTCGGCCTTGAGATTTAATTAATTTGATGACAGGATCCCAAGCAGGTGGTACTTGCCAACCATCATCTCTATTGAAATTTGGGTATTTTTTGATTTCAATAGCCTCGCGTAACATTCTTGGCATAAACCGGGTCTCTCTGGCGAGGATTTGTGGGTTGTCGAACCGAATGTAGTGGTTGGGTTTGTCCTGGGCATGTTCACAAACCGCAGACTTGGTCGAGCGTCTGTTCTTCATGTCAGCAATGTGTTCTTTTACCCGGATACCAATGCTCCTCTTTGTTTGCCCAATGTATGACAGCCCACATTCACAATCAAGTTTGTAAACACCTGCATCTTGTAGGGGAATATTGCACTTAACAGGTCTTAAAAATTGGTTGATCTTCTTGTGCGGCTTAAAGTAAGTTTTTATTGAAGCTCGTCTTAAGATATTACCAATTTTGTCCGTGACACCCTTGATGTAAGGTAAGATGGCAGGTTGTCTCTCAATTGTGGAAGGCTTGGGCCGGCTTCTGTGACGCATTCTTGGGAGCTTGTGATTATTGCTTCGCAGTACTTGTTTTACATACTGAAGCTCCTCCTTGAGATGGTCAGTCTCGCAGATGCCATGTGCTCTCTGTAACAAAGATTTGCCTACGGTAGCCAACTGACATGGATAGTGATGGGAGTTACCATTGAGATATTTATCTGTATGGGTGGGTTTCCTATACACTGTATGACAAAGGGAGTTGTCAGGATTCCTGATGACTAAAACATCAAGAAAAGCTAAGCATTTATTGACCTCTGGCTCCATTGTGAATTGAATTTTGTTATGTAAGGAGTTTAGATGGTTTAGAAATGCAGAAACTTTATTACTGGGGAGGATGGTAAAAGTATCATCTACGTACCGTTTGTAGATCTTTGGCATAGCCACAGCTGTAGAGAGAGCTCTCTCCTCGAAGTCCTCCATGAAAATGTCGGCAACAACGGGGGAGACTGGAGAGCCCATAGCTACACCATCAATCTGCATGTAGAACTTATTTTCCCAGAATAGATAGCCAGATGTTAGGCAATGTTCTAGTAATTCTGCATATTCCATGGGAAGGTCATGCTCACCAAGTTTTTTCTTGACAATTTTTTTCTGACCATAACTTCATCATCAGTCAATTGTAGATTTTCCATTTGACTGACAAAATGGTAAGAATCCTTGACATGCGCACTGGTTTGACCGCAAAGTGGAGACAGTATTTTAGCAAGGTGTTGAGCTAGTTTGTATGTTGGCGAGGACTTCGAGGAGAGAGCTCTCTCAACAGCTGTGGCTATGCCAAAGATCTACAAACGGTACGTAGATGATACTTTTACCATCCTCCCCAGTAATAAAGTTTCTGCATTTCTAAACCATCTAAACTCCTTACATAACAAAATTCAATTCACAATGGAGCCAGAGGTCAATAAATGCTTAGCTTTTCTTGATGTTTTAGTCATCAGGAATCCTGACAACTCCCCTTGTCATACAGTGTATAGGAAACCCACCCATACAGATAAATATCTCAATGGTAACTCCCATCACTATCCATGTCAGTTGGCTACCGTAGGCAAATCTTTGTTACAGAGAGCACATGGCATCTGCGACACTGACCATCTCAAGGAGGAGCTTCAGTATGTAAAACAAGTACTGCGAAGCAATAATCACAAGCTCCCAAGAATGCGTCACAGAAGCCGGCCCAAGCCTTCCACAATTGAGAGACAACCTGCCATCTTACCTTACATCAAGGGTGTCACGGACAAAATTGGTAATATCTTAAGACGAGCTTCAATAAAAACTTACTTTAAGCCGCACAAGAAGATCAACCAATTTTTAAGACCTGTTAAGTGCAATATTCCCCTACAAGATGCAGGTGTTTACAAACTTGATTGTGAATGTGGGCTGTCATACATTGGGCAAACAAAGAGGAGCATTGGTATCCGGGTAAAAGAACACATTGCTGACATGAAGAACAGACGCTCGACCAAGTCTGCGGTTTGTGAACATGCCCAGGACAAACCCAACCACTACATTCGGTTCGACAACCCACAAATCCTCGCCAGAGAGACCCGGTTTATGCCAAGAATGTTACGCGAGGCTATTGAAATCAAAAAATACCCAAATTTCAATAGAGATGATGGTTGGCAAGTACCACCTGCTTGGGATCCTGTCATCAAATTAATTAAATCTCAAGGCCGACACAAATCTGCAAGACCTCTGGACACTGTGAGCGAATACTGCGTGAATAGGGAACGTTATGATTAATATAAAAATGTTCGGACGGTAGACCAAATAATTTTCTTAATAACTCATGTGACAAATAAAACCAATTAGTCACCCCGTGACCACGATCACTGCAAAGTGTTTGAAACGTCGGGACAAAAATAATGATAAATATACGCGATTTAAACCGTTTAAAGTCGTTTAATTACTATGTGTAATAATCGCGAAAACCTAAGACAACTTCATGGATTTATTTAGAAGCTTAGAAAATTTACTAAACTGGCTTAGAATAAATCATCATTCGGCAGCAGTCCTTGAGAGCCAGTAAAATTACAGGCACCTAACAACTGTACGTCTCAGTGTGATGGGCACAGTGCAAGTCGTCGTCAATGCGTCTGTTATAGGCAGAGGTTAGTCCACTTAACATCAGGTAGGCCTCGGGCTTGTATCGTCACATATACATTAAAAAAAAATTGTTTAAAAAATTAACTGGACATGTTTAGAATTAATGTAATCAGTTCTTAATTTTTCATAAGATATAGATTATTTTAAAAGCAAAGAATAATTTAATCTTAACTCTAAAATATATTCCTTCACCTTCTTTTATCCGTGTGGGGTATCGAAATGAAGAGGTCGGAAGGGCCGGCGTAATTTGAATAGCCTACTGGCGGCAAATGTGTAAATCCGCCGCTGCGTGGCAGTATACAGCAATATAGAATATTTGAATGTAAAAATTTGTAATTGACATCATAGAAATGTATCTTCCAATTGACGGAACGGATCGCTGCTTTGGAGAGGCTAACAACAACAACAACAACAAAAAACAACATGTTCCCAAATTCATTTAATAATACAGACCTCTGTTTATGAAAAAAAAATTAAAAGATTAGCTTTTTTTTTTGAAAAATAATTCAATTGGCGAGAGTTTAAGAAAAACTTTGAGATATTTTATGTGGGGACTCATCAGCAGGTACGATCCTAGGAACAAGATATGGTTAGTTATATTGAGGGCTCGTTGTCAGCGTCGAACGTGTCGCACGTAAAGGTATCCATCGGCTCGTCGAACATGTGATTCCCCGAGGAGCACTTGAGGCCGCTGACCCTGACGCTGGGCGAGGAGGACTCCCACGGGTACTGCGGCGCGGTCGGGAACAGTGCTCGCCGCGCCCACTGCTCGCCGCACCCGCACTGCAGCGCCACGTACAGCTGCACCGCGGCGCCACTGCGCGCCTCCCCCGCCGGCCCCGGCCCCGCCGCCCCCGGCCAACAACAACAACAACTTCTGTGAGGTACATTCCGACAGGTTGATACCATACGTGGAAATGTACTACCACATGTTATTAACTTCACGCCCGCAGGAGGTATTGACCATAACTACTACAGCCATAACTGCCTGAACAGTAACGGTAGTAAAGCTTATCTAGGCGTTCTTAATCAGCTAGGTTAAGCAACATTCTCTGCGATCTTGTCTTGGATGGGTGAACGCTAGGGGCATATACTACTGAGCGTAAACGTGCTTCGGAAGGCTCATTAAGTTGACAGTCCTGGATGTTGTCTTTAGATGTTATAGCATGCTGGCATTTTTCGAATGTCGCCTGGCTAGCTAACAACCTTCAGGTATCAGGTATCAGGTATAGGGTGATTTACATTATATTAGTCTTTAATAGAGTGCTTTAGTAGAGTACTACTTGCTTAAGTACGAATCTGATCCGACACCATTGAAGCTCGACCAAATTTTCAACTAGTATCATATAGAATCAGTTTTTAATTCTATTTCAAGTGGAGCTCCCCCTGCGGCCTCTCGACTCCCTGCTGAGGTTAGTGACAACTATAACTTTGCTACTCGCTCTAGTGTACACGGACAATTTAGTAACAGTTTAGTAGAGTGCATTAGTGAACGGCGGAAAAGCGCGTAGACTCGTGTTTTTTTGTTTAAATTGCTTACTAAACAAAGTCCAATAATCTGAAGACACTAGTATAAACTTTGCGGGTGGAAATATTGACCATGAATATTTGTGGAACATAAAACTGTGTTCCATTATTAATAATATAACTAGGCAAGGCTGCCCTAATCGCTATTAAAGTAACCAAGCCTACACAATAACATTTTTATTTTTTTACAGGTTATTAATCATTTGTATTTTCCGAAGTTGCTTGTCTATCCTTGCGTGAAGTGGCACTAGAATAGAGGCTTCTAGAAGATGACATTTTTGTAAATGTCATCTTCTAGAAGCTATAGGTTAGGTTAGGCTCGCAATGCTAGAGCATTGCGAGCCACTCACATGCAACTAAAGCACTCTACTAAAGATTTAAAGATAATTTAAATTCCTCCATTAGTCAGTCGTAAGGTATGTTAATCTGCGCCAAGCAACTAACGTTGTGTTCTAGTCTTTGTGAGCTGTCCTTGAGAGCCAGTTCCTACTCTGGATTATGCCTGCTAACCACCTTAACTATATCATCATTTACTGTCAGGTGAGACTGTAAAGAGTCAAACGCTAAGCTATCAGCTTGCACAAAGGTTATTTAGGTACCAGAAGAGGTATCGCAGAGGTCCGTGAGCCGTGGGTTGCTGCCCAGATTGAGCTCTACAAGCGAGTGCAGTCCCGCCAGCGCGGCCACCGCCTCGGCCCTGAGCTGGTTGTGGGACAAGTCTAGCCACTGCAGCGCGCCTTGCTTCAGGAACAATTCACTACACAAACAAATTATACTTCAATGTCAAGTAACTCGGTAATAATATAATCCGAGTCATAACTCAAAACTTCCTCACGTGATATGAATTAAATGGATACAGATGGTTAGACCGTGCGGGTGCGAAGTCCATAGGGTTGCAGAAGAAGATGCCCACGTCAGAGGCGCCTGGGACTTGCAACTCCGGGAGTAGGGTTAAGGGTGAACTGGCCGGCCCGTTCTCCATACAAACGCCGTTGGGTGATCACTCCCTTATTTGAGGATTTAGGTCCAAAATAAAGCATAATACCGATTGATCTCGTCATTATCTAGGCTATTAACGTATAGTCCGATTACAATTATTCTTTTTTTGTTAGAATAGTGACTAGAGAGCTTGGAACCCCATAGGCAGCCCGGCACCCCACGGGCAGCCCAGCACCCCATGGGCTACTGAATGGAATTCAATGAAACTTAACACGATTTGAGTTCATACTACGAAGAACGTTATTGTATACTTTTTATCCCGAAATTCAGCGCGGTTCCCTCGGGAAAGAGAATGAAAGTCAAAATGTTACTTAGTTGTAACTTATGAACACGTAGTCCAGTTTCAATTATTCTTCTTCTTGTTAGAATAGTGACGAGTGAGCTCGGAACCCCATGGGCATCCTGGCACCCACGGGCAGCCTGGTACCCCAAGGGCAGCCCAGCACTCCATGGGCAGCTCGGCACCCCACGGGCATTTCGGTATCCTTATTTAGATTTGCCAGCTTATAAGGTAAAACTCTAAAATTTGGATCATTCGCCACAATATTTTTTTTAACTATCCATCTCTTGCCGGATTCATTTTGGAGAATGCGCAATGGAAGCGTACCATCTAATATATTTTCGTTCTACCGCCAAACAGGAGAACCTCGGCAAAAATATGCCGTTTTATAATCGAAATTCCAAAGTACCGTACAAAGTACTTTGTTTCAACATTTATTGTGCGAACCGCGAAGGAACTCTCTGAGTTACTTAACTTCTGTCTTCTGTAAAATACATCCCGGGAGTTATCAAACCCAAAGTAAAAAGCTCCTTTCTGAGCTATGCTTTACTAAGCTTGCTTCACTGAAGACCACAGCGTTGCTTAATACGAGATAAACAGTGCTCAAATGTGAATAATTTGTGCAGGTACGGCAATCGCGAACGAAGTCGCAGGTACAGCTAGTATATGTAATCAAACACAATATGGCATTGATAACATAAAATACAACTAGAATGTAATGTAATATAAATACTTATATCGATAAATTGTATAAATGATAACACAATATGACATTACAAACACATATAAATTAACTACGTAACCTTTTAGATCGATTTGTTAATTTTATTGTTTGGTCTTTAGTATGTTTGATCTCCCATACAGTGTATGTACTAGGTTTGGATGATGAAACACCAACAATCTCGGGAGTTTGGTGGCGTTTTTCATATGTGTCCATCAAATGAGTGCAATAAAACTTTGTACCTAAGATGGAGAAAGGCTTGGGTATTGGTTGACCCTTCTTTTACACAATCGATGCCTTTTGTTCGGGTTTAAACTTTTTCACTCTACGTACTGAGAGACTCGCAGTCTATCATGGCAACGTGAATAATGACCCCTAACAAGAAACATCTTGCACCCACCAATTAGTGCCTTGCTGGACCTATCACCTCGCGATAAATACAACAAGACCTTTCAGTGGCTTGCCATGGTTACGAAACTACTTTGGTCTAAAAGGGTCATCTCAAATCTTAGACACCAATGAAATAACATGGTCCACTTTAACACCAGGGAGTTACAGAATTCATCCATGGTTAGCCTGTTATACTTAGTTTGCATTTCTAAGCTCATTGCATGTTCTTTATAGCTGACATTTACGTCTAGTTGTAGAAAATATAATACAACATTTTTATCCTCTATTTTCTTTCTTGAGCACTACCTTGCTTTGCTGTACTGTGCACCTACTCGTATCATAAATAGTTCATCGTCAAGTCGGCTTAACAGGAAAATTAGGTGGGATTGTTACTAAATATATTTTTATATATTTCAAGTGTTTTTTTTTAATTATTAATTTGGGATTTTCTTAAAATATTTTTGCAATATTTGTTATTATTAAATATAGATTTCTGCAAAGTTACGCCTGAGTCTATTAATTAATTTGACGTTTTGTGGTCGTACCTTTTAACGAACATTATAATTACCTTGGGAGCATTTGAAGACGGTTGTTCCGTAATTTTAGGGTTCTTAGATCGGACGCATCGTCCAGTAATCCCGTTGGCAAGGTTTCCAGGACACCGTCTAAAAGCGAAAGTTCTCGAAGTTTGGTCGTATTTTCCAGTAGTTTGGAAGGCAGCGACACAAGATGTTTTGCGTTCGTAATACTGAGAATCTTCAAGCGCAGACAACGCGTCAACCAGCGTTCAGGGAGCGCTTTCGCAGCCGGAGAACTCAATGTTAGCTTCTGCAGTTCGTCGCAGGGTGTTAACGCTTCAAGGGGCTCTGTCCACTCGTACAGATTCAAAGTTTTTAGCTTCGGTAATAAGTTTAAGTCGGGCAGAGCCAGGACGGCGATCGAGTCTACGGTGAGCGAGGTGAGAGAGGCGGGCGAGTAGTCGAGCTCGGCGCACGGCAGCGTGACGCCGCGCACTCGGAGGTCGCGCAGGGCGGGCAGCGCGCTGAGGAGGCCGGGGAGGAGCGCGGGCTGGAACACTTGTGTAGTGGCCGCAGTGAGCTCTAGTCGGGAGAGGTCCTCGAGGCCGGCGAAGTGTCGCGCGTGCAGCGGCGGGAGCGGGGGCAGCTGCTGCAGCGCGAGGCTCCCCTCCGCCTCGGAGCGCACCAGGGTCACGTTCAACGCGCGCAGCACGCTGAGGAAGGAGCCGCCGGCAGCGGGCGGGGGACACGATCTCAGCGTTAATGTTTCAATTAAAGGTGCATTTCTGAATCTTGGCAGTGCCTTGGAGTCCAAAGATTGCGATCCATTGCAATCCACTCTCAGATAGTGTCCAATGTCTCCGAATTCATATTCCAGTGTGACATTTTTACCTGAAATTACAAAAAATTTTACTATAGTTGGAGATATTGAGATAAAGAGATCAGAAAACTGTTTGTAGAATTCATAAGAAGCTGTGACAGTTGTAAAAAAATAAGAACTCCTCAATATCCCGATGAGAATTTGCAGATTAAAACTTTGACGAAGCCAAAATAAGCCTGGATAAAATTTACCACTATATATGCAGGTAAGTCATTATCAAGGGTATGATTCTTGAAGAAGCATTGTGAAAAGATAATGTTCCTACTGAGCCACTGGACCTTCGCTCTAGATACACAACAAGCTAGTAACAGTCCCACCAGTTACAAAATGTGAATAGCGTTAAGTATTCATTGCTTTACAGAGAGTGAGCCAACAATACTGAAATTCGCCATCGTGACCCCTGTATATAATATAAAATGAGACCGCTGTTTGATGTAGTGTGTTTAGACTTAATTACGTACAACCCTAAGTCTCCAAACTTGAGTAGGTATTTAAATCTCCTACGGGCCTCCAGTCTGACTAAGTTTCTGGTTTTACTATGGTACAACGTACCACTAGATGCCACATATCTTCATTAGTTATACTAAGTATTTTAATATCATTTTTTCCCCTGACAGCCATCCAAAAATGAAGTCGTATAGTGTCTAACACAACTTAAAGTAAATTATTTTAAATCAAAACACGGCATCAACTATTACTATTACTTTAAATTTTTCAAGTATTACTATATAATACTATACTTTTAAAATATACCTTTACTCATGCTATATTCCTGGACTTGGCAACAGCTTTTGATTGTGTGCCTGTCCCATTATTATTTAATAAATTAGAGAAACTAAGCGTAAGAGGTACCAACTACAACTTTACTAGTTTTAAGTTGGATACTACGTAAGCAATCCATGACCTCTTAAATTTGGCTTTCCTCAAGGAAGTATTCTCAGACCAACGCTTTTCCTGGCTTACATAAGCGACCTGTGTGAACTATATTTATGCTGATGATACTATTTTTGGTACAGATTTAGTGATTTTTTAAATAACAGATAGCATTGTGTTAAATTGTGTTAATATGCAGTCTTTCTTTTTACCAGCGTTATGCCTTTATTAACAAAATACTACGAACTATATACAACACTACAGCTACTACAAAAAAAGCATTTATTAGACAACCTGCCAAATGCTCCAGCCCACTACCAGTTGGCAGCTGCCCAGCATGCTGCCAGCATTACCCCGTTGAATTGCAATGCTTATTCGTTGAGCCAAATAGGTGCCAGCATTATGATTACGCATCGCATCGACCAAACGCTCTGATAAGTTTTGGATGAGTTTATGGAAGTAAGTGTTAAATTATTTAGCAGATCGTATTTTCAGTAAGATCTCGTCATGGTTGCGGAATAATATCCGAATAAGATCCAGTTATACTATTTGGAAGATATTTGTTGAATAAACACTTTATTTGCGTTTCAAACTCATCGATTATATAGCTTAACCATCGGGTAATACTAATAATTTATAGGTCAGATGAAGAAAAGGATAATATATTTGATGAGTATTTGATTTTGGCAATGAAAGTGACAAGATTGACATCTGTCACACGCTCGCTCATATGACATATTAATACATTTGACATTTGGCAAATATATTTTGCGAATGGCAATTCGCCGGTCATTTCTTTTCACAAGCTTTTATTTAAATGCGTAGAGTTTGCTCAAAATATAAATTTTAGAATAAAATTGAGTTTTTTACAATTGAGGTGGATTGTTAGTTTCATTTTGTGTGAGATTTTGAAATAATTATTTTACTTGGAGAACGGCCATTAGTTACTCGAGCTCAACACAAGGACGAAATGGGTCTCAACAAATCTGATTCAAAGGGAGGAAGGGCCGACGAAAATTTTACGTCAACTATCAACACTCAATCAAAATTGCAACACATAATATACTATATGATATAAGTAAGTAATGAAAATAGGTAAGTTCTCAGGTAAGAACTTCCGTTAGGCAAGAATTCTTTGGATGGAATGCGCCCAAAATGTGAATACGTACAAGCGTAAGTACGTATTTAGAAACAAGGTACAGCGATTGTCTTGAATGTAAATAAGTATGAAATAAGTATTTGGATGGTGGAAAAATGTTAAAGAGGTGTTGTGATGTTTTGTTATATATATATATATATTTTATTTTAGTTGCTTTATATTTATTTACGCTTTAAAATAGTAGATTATGATACAAGTGAGCTAAGTTGCTCATTATACAAGAGGCTGTGTGTAAATCAGCCGAGTGTATAATGAGCAAGTTGAGTTTCATACGCACTTTTTCAACACCCTTGCGAGGAAAAAAAATATATTACACAAATGCGATACAAACAACATACAAGAGAAGTGAGAAGAAGTGAGTGCACGCTCGAGTTGAGCGTGGGGCGGGGCGGGGGGCGGGGCGGGGGGCGGAGCGTGCAGTGTTCAACAGCTGCAAATACTCGCGAGTGTCCCGGGGGCGCTTAGGCGAGTAGAATCAACTTTCACCAGACGAAAATTCCGCTGATGCGGTCCGCCTAAACGGTGTCATAACCCTACGTCAATTATATCTGTCAAATTCAATTGACATTTGACATTCGGCAACGAAGTTTTTGTAATTCTTAAATGCTTGCGCGATATGAATGGCAAATGAACATTTACAGTTCATTTGCC
Source organism: Plagodis pulveraria (assembly GCA_963890685.1). Lineage (NCBI taxonomy): Eukaryota > Metazoa > Arthropoda > Insecta > Lepidoptera > Geometridae > Plagodis > Plagodis pulveraria. The sequence continues at coordinate 18,109,835 of OY982976.1, read as the reverse complement.
ATTCATATCGCGCAAGCAAACTCTACCAATTGCATCAAATATAAGTTTTCCACTGTCGTCGTCCGTAACAATATGCATGTATTCTTGGTTCATTATTGATTTCTAATCCCACGATTATGTAGAAAAAATGTAAACTAAAACCATTGTAAAACAATAACACAGGAAAACACAAACGTATGTACACAAGTTGTCGTGTTAAAATATGTCTTCCTATTCTTTGGTGTTATGATTGAAGTGACAATGAATAAAGTGACATATAGCTTAAATCTGACAGCCAACGAAAATTTCGCGACCTCAAAAGGTCGCTAAAATTAAATCTACTTGGCGAAGATTTAACCAAGCGGACGCGCCTAAACGGGGTATATACAATTTTAGTTTGTAGAAATTTTCGCATCGAGGAGGCCGTAAACGGGGTGTTTGACGTTGATCTAGTTTAAATTAAATGTTATCCTGGCTAAGTCGCCTAAACGCACCCCTGAGTGGCAGCCGAGCTGCTCAGTGGGGCGCGGGGGGAGCGTGCTTGTTTGCTGTGTACCCGCGTCGAGTGTGGCGTCCTGTCGCGTGTGTTAGAATCATATATTTGTTAAGCTTAGATTATCTTAAGTAAATAAGTTACGAGAAGTTACTCATTATGTAATTGTAGAATATTCTAAAACTTGTTGATATTTGTCATTCTTAATAACCGCCACACTGAAATCCTATATAATCTGTAAAACCAACCATCCTGTCTTATTTCGGGTTGGCTGATACGTTGTGGCGGGAACGTTCATGTCTCTGATTGGTTGTGGTAAATATGGCGGGAACTTTAATGTATATGCGACAGACACTTGGCGCCAGTCATTGCGATAAAACCAATGTCTTAACTTACTGAGCCCCTCTTTTTATTCTTCACAAGTGACTGCCGCATCGAGACTTATTGAGTTAAGTGATGTACTATTATTTTATTTAATGTAACATAACTGATATTCACGTGTTGTGTGTGGGTCTACGTTTGTTGGCTTCCAAAATGGTTTGCCCTTTCTATTATATATCGTTGTGGAATGTGACTATACAATATTACCTTTGAAATAATCCATGTGACCCTAATGATGTATTATTCATATTAAGGTGTTGTATGTGTTCCTATAAGTGTTGTCTTTGTCGTTTCCTTAGGATTCCCTTTTGCATAGAAAACCTAGTAAGATAGTTAGTTAAGTACTGAACTAGTAGTACTTATTCACTTTACATAAGCTACGACTAGGTTATGCCATCACCACCTGCCTAACATCTAATAAGTTAAGGAGCCTATTTTATAGCTGAAATAAATGCTCTCTATCTTGACAAATCTCACACGTGCTAGTTCTAACCAGTTTGTGTTTTGCAGCGGTGACGTTAGCGTGCCATGTCACGTCGTTTAAATGTAATCACGAACGTAAGCGTGCACTAAGGCCACTGGGCGAACGCTCTTTCACCGCTTACGCGCAACGCTGAACGCTCCGCTGAACGCTTTTTCACTCAGGCCTTACGTTTAGACTTCTGGTTTTACATGGGCGACAGTGATCCGAGCCGTCTTTGTGACCTTTATTAGCGAGTACCTAAGATGCTCCCAGAAGGATTGACGACAAAAAGACGACAGGTGTTCAATCATTCGAAAATAAAAATAGGTATACTACTATAGACTCGAGGCCATATATGTTCCGCGGCCAAATAAATAAGAGCACATTAAAAGTGTGTTCTTATCCCAAATTAGTACGGTCCAAACAACCATTTTCAAGGAGTAATAAAATGCGTCATTGTAATTGCTTCAATATAAAAATTTTTACCAAAAAAATAGAACCGACTTCAGCACTCAAATGTGTGAAATAACTTGTCGAAGTCGGTACCATGACGGTTCAAAAGTACATATCATCACAATATTGTGCGCATGGTACCGACTTCGACAAGTTATTTCACACATTTGAGTGCTGAAGTCGGTTCTATTTTTTTGGTAAAAATTTTTATTTCGCTCTTTTTAGTGACCCTTGCTACTTATGGGCTTATGTTTAACTTACCACCAGATCTAGTAACATATAACAGACAAAAATAGTTAATGATCACCAAAATTAACCCCCATTTTAATGTAAACATATCCAAAGTTTTAACATCTCGCTAGCCTATTTAAGCAAAATTACTCAAAATAAATCATCCTTAACCCAAAAGTAGTAAATGATCTCTGTTTAATATTGCCCTATTAAATAAGTAAAGCTGTCTCGCTCTCTCGTCTTACACCAGCCAACAGGCCATAACTGTTCCTACAAAATAAATTAATTATAAAATAGTAAATTAAGTGCTGTGTAACCTAAACTATGTTCAAAGGACAATACATATATCAAGTGAAGACTTTCATTTATAGCGAGCACCACAGGATCCCTTATATATTTAACAATCACCAAAAGTAGTCAATGATCACCAAAATTTAATTTTCTGTAATTCTTCTGGCGCATCGCCGGCCGCTGCCGCGGCACGCTCGCTACGCTCGCTCGGCTCGCGCATTGTTGTGGTCATAAGTAACCTAACGCTCCTCCTCGCTTCGCTCGTCGTCACACCTAAACATGGCTTTGAGATTTAGTGACCATTTACTACATTTGGTGTTCAATTAAAATTTTTGGTAAAACAATTAAGAGTATCCAAGCATTTTATGGTGGTCATTATATTTAGCCCCCTACTTATGGGATCGATTGTCATTTACTGTCATTGACTATATGACTAATTCTCATCGCAGCGAGAAATAGTTTTGTAAAACACTTATCGAGCTTGATGAATTCATATGAAAATTAATCCAATCCTGGTTGTCTCTCGGAATAAAAATAATTTTGAAGTTTGAGATGCCATGAAAGTGAAGCGGTGATCCACGAAAGTGATTGAGTAATTTTATAGTTATTATTTTCGCACAATTTAATACTATTTATGAGACCAAATATTCATGAAATAACAACTTTATCTTGTTTTCATAATTCAACAGGTAAATACATAAATCAACAGTTTGGTCTTAAGTTCAGTTATAATACGAAATGTATATATGTTAATTATAGCCTCACAATTTCAGTGAAATCTTTTTATTATAAACATTATTAATGTAGGTGAGATAATATAAGAACTTCACTGTAATTTTGTTACCTGCTATTGTAATGCATGAAAATGTTGACAACATTTTCATGCATTGTATTGTATTATCGGTATACCGATGTATAAATATAAATTTACCTTTTTTAATCTCGGCATGATGAGCCACTTAACTTACTTCTACGATACCGGAATAAGACTGACGATGACGTTCGAATTAATCGAACTCAGTGTTTGAAAAGAAATTTGTTAGAGCAGTAAGAAAATGTTTTACTGCAACGGGAAGTGCGATACGAATACGATAAAAAATGGTAATTCGTCCTAATTTTTGGTATGATTAACACATAAAATAACATTTATTGTAAATTAGTGATAGCTCAGTGGCATTGGCTATGGACTGCCGCGCAGCATGTCCATGGTTCGAAACCCGCCGCGGGCTTGAGCTTCACCACATGGTGGAAGGGCATTTCGCAAATTCCCGCCTGGCTAGCGACCACCCTAAAGTAGAACATCTGTCACCAAGCACCTAAAGGTGTATTCTGGTAGCTGTTTTTGAGAGCCAGTAATTCTTGGTTAAGCCTGTTAACACCTTCGACCACATCATCACTTAACATTAGGTGAGATTGTGGTCAAAGGCTTACCATTCAGATATAAAAAAAGACTAGTTATTTTTATTTGTAGCACAAAACACGTTTTATCTTCCTATCAAAAAAAATATTTCTTATACCGTTGAGGAATTATTACTGTGTTACCACCAAATTTGAGCTTCGATGAGAATTCATCATAATACGAAAAATACTTTTCAGTTATTGGAGTGTTACTCAAAAACTGCTCAACCAATTTTGATGAAATTTAAATGGGACCACACTGCAAGCATCAGCTTTTAAATAAAAAAAGAATTATCAAAATCAATTCACCCAGTCAGAAGTTAAGCGGTAACAAACATAAAAAAAAAAAAAAAAAAAAAAATACGGACGAATTGAGTACCTCCTCCTTTTTTTGAAGTCGGTAGAAAATATCGTAACGCAAGCGATTCGAAGGCAATATCATACTTCGGCCATGTCAACAAACAAGTGTAGTTCCATTTTAAATTCATAGTATACCGTAAATAGTTGTTAATGAAATCAAATTAATAGGTTTTAATTAATGTTTAGCAAATGTGCCTATGTATTTTCAACATTTGCTGAATACGGCTGAATTAGCCACTGTTAGTCCTAACAAACATTTTATATATAATAGAATGTTTTTTTTCATGTTTGTGACGGAAGCAAGTCTCTTGTGCCTGTACTTTATTATTTCTTATTATGTAAATATTCAAAATTCTATTCAAAGGGTGCGCAGCGCGGTCCAGCTTTGCCGCGGCGGGCGCTCTTGGCTCGGAGTAGGTATTGTCTTTTACTAAGAAACACAGAACTTAAAAGAGTCAGACAGTACTAGAAAAATTTAATGTTTTAGGTTTTGTGTCTCGTAGTTAAAGACAATGCCTACTCCGACCTAAGAAAAAGTATGAAATAAATAAAGAACAGGCACAAGAGACTTTTTAACATCAAGTGGTCAATAAGCACGGGCTTATCCCGTCACAAACCCTTAAAAAACATGTTATTTAAAATATTTGTTATGAGTAGCAAAAGACAACTGTAAGAGTTGTTAGCATTATTCCAATAGCCCTGTATGTAGGTATGTGAGTATCCAAAATAGGAGTACCATTATCACTCCTTACTATGCTTTTGTCAGAAGTAAGCTAGAATACAATTCGATTGTATGGGATTCTCACGAAGACAAGTACAAACTCATTGTCGAAAAGATACAAAAACGGTTCGCTAGATTTCTTTACAATCGGATTTATGGCTACTATCCTTATCTATATCCTTCATTATTCGTATCGGGCATGGTAGGCATGAACACCTTAGAGCTGCGACGCAAATGCGCACTCATGCTACACTACTTGCAGTTGGTGCGCGGTGGGATCGATAATCCCTCAGCACTGTGGCCGCCTGTGGGGCTGGTGGTGCGTGGGAGCCGGCGGCGAGGGTTCACCCTAGTTGCATCCTTTGCGCGCACCTGCACCTCACAGTTTGCTCCCACCAGTCATGCCATCTCTCTACTCAATGCCCTGGTTGCTCAACTAACAGATCTTGACATTTTTAGTATAAGATTGTGGATGTTTCTGAATTTATGTTTGAATAATTTTACTATACCTAAATTTGATAATTTTATGATATTTAAAACTTGACATTATTAATTTTATGTAATATTTAGATAACCTGATAACTTGACTGTATGATAGTTATTTCATACAATAATATTAATTCTAGTTGTTCTCTAATTGTTGTCTAGTTGCATGCCTTGGCGTTGCTGTATATGTAACTGGCAATTGAAATAAATAAATAAATGTGGTTCGAAAGTTAAATCAATGCCGAGATTCGTCGTTTTTGCAATGTTAGAGAAACCATATTGAACGTTACATATAAGTAGGATGCAGATTACAACACATAGAAAAACAAATATTATGCTCTTACCTTCCACCAGGAATTCTCGCAAGTGGTACCAGCCGGAGAGGTCATAGTCGCTGGTGCGGACAAGTGCACACCGGTGGGCGTCGGCGCAGCGCGGCTCGAGGTCGCGCACCGCGGCCTGCACCCTCCCCCACGTCCACCCTCGCCCACTCAGCGCTGCGCACGCGCACACGCATGCTATTGTCCTCCACATTGACTTGAAGGTTTAAACAAGCTTTCCGACTTCACGTTTCAAAATACATAGAGTATGGAACAGGTTGGCTATACGTGGGAGCTCTTCTTCGGCTTGAGACCAGTGCTGTAGCTCGCAGCCCGTGGCTTATTGTCTGTGTTGCTGTTTCTGCTTCCATTTTATGTTGTTGATAGCGGTAAGTACAATAATTTTCCTGTTTCAAACTGCTTCAAGTCCCGCTGGAAGTTATCTTTTCCCTTCCTAAATAATTTATATGTTTGCGGTTAGTATGCGTCAATGCTCTTTCAGTAATACTTAGTCAATTTTGTAAAAGGCATCATTGATTTGGTGTTCAGTTTTTATCGAATGTTCCAGATTTTACAGTTTTATCTTAGCAAGTTTGCAAAACTAATCAAGGGTGCTGAGATGCCCGTGGGGTGCCGGGCTGCCTGTGGTGTGCCAGGCTGCCGGAATGCCCGCGGGGTGCCGGGCTCACTTGTCACTATTGTAAGAAAAAATAATAATTGAAATCAGACTACGCGTTAATAAATGACAACTAAGTGTACATTTTGACTTTCATTCCCTTTCCCGAGGGAACCGTGCTGAATTTCGGGTAAAAGTATACAATAACCTTTTTCGTAGTATTAACTCAAATCGCATTAAGTTTCATTGAATTCCATTCAGTAGTTTTGGAGTGATGCGCGGCCGGGATACAGACAGACAGACAAAAAAAAATACTGTTTTGGCATCAGTTCAGCTACAGAATGCTTTCTTTTTCAAAATATCTGCCGTGTACAGAATTGGATCTGTTATAGTTTTATTATAAGTATACATTATGCACCTACCTATCGCAAATATACGTTACGTAATCTATATATATTATATATATTGTGTTCGTACCGTTATTTAGTGTAAACTTAGACATATGATTCGAACGAGGAAATCTTAAAGCTCATTACGAAACCAATGAATGTTAAGGATGTTACTAATCACGTTCAATATTATGCTGCGTATTATATTTATCTGTTCTTCGCGTGTTTTGAAAACAATACATATTAAGGATAATAGGGGGTATTTAATATTAACCTATTGTTTTCCTGTTCTTGCAAATTAATATACATTGCTGAAACATGTTCATATAAAGCTATTTACCCTCTATGTGGTACCAATATGCACCTAACGCTGTCTTCCGATAGCTGCCCTTGAGAGTCACGCCTTCGACCACACGATCACTTATTAACATGTCAGATTGTGGTTAGTATCTAACCTGATTCATCACAGCTTTGTTGGTATACAGGATTATTGGAAAAATGCTACCAACCTCTTATAATAGACTTCTGCTAGTCTTAGCAAACATATTGAGAAAAATTATTTTTAAAATTATTTTTTGTTTTCACTTATTTACATTTTTTGTGATTTTTACGCCGCGGCAACACTGGACTGCGCCGCGCTCCCTTTGAATAGATTTTTGAATATTTACATCGAGAATAGTAATAAAAAATATGAAATTATAAATTACAGGCACAAGAGATTTTTAACATCAGGTGGTACTCGTGCTTATTCCGTCAATGACACATAAAAATAACAACATAAAAACATTAATCTTAAAATGTTTGTTAGGACTAGCAGAAGTCAAGTGCGCCGTGGACTGACTAGTATTTTTTTATGTGGCTTACAGAGTATTCCAAAACGCCAACATGTCATTATAATTTTCAGAAAGAACTTAAAACTACAGAACTTCATAATTTACTGCAGCACTAAATAATATTAATGATATTGTCTAAACAAAGTAAGACATGCATCGCTTTATAGCTAATAGATTAAGAGCTAGATTATTTAGTTTAGTCTTTGATTGCAGATGGTATTTAAAGCAATATTTTTTTATTGTGTGGTATTTATTTATTTTTAACACTCTTGCTCGTAAAGTGAGCTTTATTATATCGTTCTTAGGGCCATAAACCGAACTATAACACCCTCATGCATAATAATATTATACACTAGTGCGTAATAGAATTATCCCTACAAATTTAAGTTAGTACCTAACTGCAAATTATATATATATATATGCGAGTAAATAGAGCATTTTCAATTTAACCGGGTAATACAGATTTGTAACATCAAAGAGGTTTATGATCATATTTATAACTGATAGGCTAGCCTTGGACCACATTTTTTTTTTTATGTTATTGTGACGGACCAAGCTCGAGGCCCATCTTAAGCACGTCACGAATTGCACTGCGCCCGTCACTTTGACATGTAGTTGTTAGGTCTCATGTGCCTGTAATTTCACTGGCTCTCAAGGACAGCTGCCGGAACACACCGTTTGGTGCTTGGCGACAGATTTTCTACTAGTGGATGATAGCTAGCCAGGCCCATCTTGCGGTGAAGCTCAAGCCGACGGTGGGGATCGAACCAAGGACCTTTTAACTTTTACTTTGTAGTGTAACCATGTTAACTTGGTTAATCTTTCTCAAAATGTTAATATTCTTATTATCCTCTTAAGCAATAAATACAAATAATGTGTTAGTATGGGTGCGTACCATTTGGAGTTAAATTTGCCAAAAACGATAAAAATGATCACACTCCTAAAAAGTTGTTCCACTTGGGTCATGGCATTATTTTCGCCATAAACGCTATGAAGCTACTGGAACAGTTTGACAAATGGAACAGGGGAGAACAGTTACAAACGATCACAGTGATCACAACCATAGACGCAGAATGTGGTCAAAATGATCGAAAATAACGAAATTGGCGTCAAATGGAATGCGCCCTTATATCCGTGAAAGGCCAACTGTCCGATCATTAATAATAATATTCCGCGCATGCTTTTTTACATTCAATAGTCAAGAGACACAACCCACAACCTCTTAAATGATCACTTCTAGATTAATTAATTTAAAATTGTATAAAAATGTGGTCACAAAGTGTCCAAATTCATAATTACACCAATTTTATTGTAAATAAATAAATAAAATTAAAGTTTTAGTTATTGCAAAAGCATTGCGCGCTAATTTTTCATGATTTTGTGGTTGAGTTCCTAACCTTGACCTCCACGAAGATATGTTTTATTTCTATATATGATAATGTTAAATTAATACAGATATGAACGGTTGTTTTTGTAGGCTGGCTCAAAGTAAGTTACATAACTAACATCTAAGATGTGATCAGTACTAGCCACAACGGCAGTAAATCGCAGGGTGAGCACTCGTCTCAAGCAGAGCTCCATAAGTACTCCAGGAGAGCTCGACCCCTTCCTGAACTCGTTGTATACTTTACATAGTATATAGTATTGTGAAGTGTAAGAGCGAGTACAGTAATGTGGCGTACTGCAGCATGGATGTGTGCGTGTGCAGCGCTGTCGGCGGCGACACACAACGCACACACCGACACTAGTGCCGACACTAACTTGCGGACATTCAAGGTGGAAGGTAAGAGTACATTACTATTATAACTGCCTGAGGTGGTGGTAAAGACCTCATGTGTGACTACAACGCTGTGCGCGGCTCTCAACTAATGTCTTATCATTCAGCGCAAAGAACGTAATGATGATGATTTTCAAGTATAGCATAGACAACAAGTTTATTATGCTATGTCTTAAAGAATAACGCACTGTTATGCAAAATGTCCTTAGGTGGTGGTTATCACCTCTACTCACTGAACGAAAATTACCCAATTTCACTGCGGGACGAGGTTGGAAGAACCTCCCGCCTCCTGGACTTTGCAATTGCACTGCATGTGCTATCGCTGAATGAGACTACATGTAGTTTGGCTTTGACCGAAATGTTACGTGACAAAATTCAAGAGTTACATACAGGCCGAGCGCCAGCGGTTTAGGTTCAGGCCTTTTTATTCTGAAAAACTGCGGTTCAGGTGACAAACTTTCCTCCCCATTTTCACTGCTTCTAATCAACTCTAGCAAAAAATGTTATTATGGCACGTTTTGTTTTAAAAACTCTATCCAGATACCAATTTTCATCATTATAACTGCAAAAACAATGACCTTTCAAAACTAAGTTTCTCAGATCTCCAAATTAAGTTTTTCTAGTCTTCCATGTCAAAAATTTATTGAACATACATTTTTTATTTTGAATGATCTATCCGAATAAAGAATTTCAGTGTAAGTTAAAAAATATAGGAATTTCTTTTTCATACAAACGTTTTCATCCTTTTATACCCCATTAGGTGTTGAATATCAAAAAATCCTTTCTTTGTACATTCCTACTGTTATGAGCCTTCGGGTTTGAGGCTTTTTAAAAAAGAAATAAAATACTAAATTAATTTTAAGGCGACCGTCGGATTTGGAAGTAGGATGAAGACTGAGGAGAAGGATAGTTGGCTGAGGCACTATGACAATAGAAATGATGATTAGGCAGGAAAGGAGCGGAGTGTGCAATAAGGGGTGCATATGACATATATAACACCTCCCTGGGGTAGACTAAACTTCGGGGATGAAATTTGAAGTTTAGGAATAGAGTACGGGCGTGATTATATATTTCTTCTAATACTGGGGGAAGGAATGTCCTCCGCATTCTGGTGACGTTTATTGACCTTGACAGGTATGACAGGATCAGGAATAGGTATCTGTTCTACTGGTGAGTCTGCTGGGATTGGACGGGAAAACCAAGGAAATCGATACCAAAGACGGATACGCGATTTAATATAGAAAAACAGTTTAATTATACAAAATAGTAGAATAATACAAGTAATTAAAATTAATATAATTGAGTAGTGAGTCTCGTATTTAATTATTTGGTGTTGGTTTACAATTTTGTCTGTTTCATCTGCCATAGATATCATTCTTGACCTTGTTTGCCATAGATATCATTCTTGACCTTGTTTGCCATAGATATCATTCTTGACCTAGTTTGCCATAGATATCATTCTTGACCTTGTTTGCCATAGATATCATTCTTGACCTTGTTTGCCATAGATATCATTCTTGACCTAGTTTGCCATAGATATCATTCTTGACCTAGTTTGCCATAGATATCATTCTTGACCTAGTTTGCCATAGATATCATTCTTGACCTAGTTTGCCATAGATATCATTCTTGACCTAGTTTGCCATAGATATCATTCTTGACCTAGTTTGCCATAGATATCATTCTTGACCTAGTTTGCCATAGATATCATTCTTGACCTAGTTTGCCATAGATATCATTCTTGACCTTGTTTGCCATAGATATCATTCTTGACCTAGTTTGCCATAGATATCATTCTTGACCTAGTTTGCCATAGATATCATTCTTGACCTAGTTTGCCATAGATATCATTCTTGACCTAGTTTGCCATAGATATCATTCTTGACCTAGTTTGCCATAGATATCATTCTTGACCTAGTTTGCCATAGATATCATTCTTGACCTAGTTTGCCATAGATATCATTCTTGACCTAGTTTGCCATAGATATCATTCTTGACCTAGTTTGCCATAGATATCATTCTTGACCTTGTTTCAGGAGTGAAAATGTCCAAATCAATATTTTGTAATTTTATACGAGGATCACCACTCATCTCCTTTTTAAACTTATCTAATGTACAGCAGGTGTCATTAATTATATTAAAGTCAGAATGACTAATAGTTACATTAATTTTTATGTTACGGAATCGAGGTATTAATTTGGTGCTTTTGCAGTATGCATAACAGTTAATAGGGATGTTTACAATTCCCGTTCCAATAATATTTATTTCCGTACTTTTCTGGCCAGGACATTCTATGTATAATTTATTGCTTTGTGATTGTACATAAATCCGATTATTATTGTAAAGCGGTTTCCATAAATCTAAATGTCCGTATATGAAGTCAGTTCGGCACTGCACTGGTAGGGTACTGACAATATTTGAGATTAGTTCACTTTCACAACTAGGATTCGCACTTGTTGGATACACGGTCATGACGTCACAAATAAACTCGTTAGGACTTATTACTCTGCATTCTTTGAGTGATTCAATGTTACAATATTCAGATTTATCCTTGGTCAATGCAATATACTTACTGCTAGGTATTATAAAACTAAATGAGTTGGGTTTAATACTACTGTGTGGGGTAGGCAGTGCTATATTATGGTATACATTGTATTGTTTAGAGGACACTAAAGGTATTCTTAATATAAAAACAATCTTATCATTTAAACTATAACAAATTACATTAGAAATATTCATTAATATATGCATATGGCTTAATTCTAAAGTAACAGGTAATTTCTGTTCTAAAGGTAAGTACCTATAGTTATCAACAAGTTCTTGATATAGCTGCGTGGGAGGTAACACGGCTGGGTGAAGTATGTTTTGACTGCTAAACATAATAGCATTAATTATGTCCTCCAGTTGAAATGATAAGGTGAGTACAGAGGCTTCCAAACTGTTTAAGATCGAATTAATATTTGCTTTTATATTTAAATCATTGGATAATTGTGACAAGTTTTTTAGTGTAAGCGAGAGATTGTCGATACCTTCATTCAGTCTGGCTTCATTAATTTTTATTTTATTCAAAGTTTCGTTAAATTTTGACAAAGAAGAAGTTGTAACCAAAATGTTTTCCTTAATTAATGAACCCAGCCTTTTTTCGTGGTTCTGTATATTTTGTATTGCATTGTCGTATCTTACGGCATCGTCCTCGTTAAGAGTAGGTACCAAAGATGGTTTTGGATAAGGTTCCTATTCCGCCTATCCATGCACTGCGCTTAAACCTATTGTTGCTTGTGAGGTGAGCTATAGAGGAATACTCGGAAACGATGTCATTATACCTAATTGAAAGTGGTTCCAACACGTTATGGCATTCCAATTCGTTGGTAAGTTCAATTTCGATTTGATTGCACAAAAAGCGTGTTGTACCTAATATTGCGTTAATATTTTGAATATGGGGTCCAATGTAAGAAATATCAAATGGAGTAACTATATCTAAATAGCCAATATTTATTTTGAGTTCACCGATTGGATCAAAATATATGCCGGAGCTTGAGTTGATCGGTTGGACATACTCTGGATGACCTTGGGCCAGTATGCTGTAATAAAAAGAGACGTAGAAGTTACTAAAATTAAACTTAAATATTTTAAAGTATGTTACCTAATTAGGACACTAATTACTAATGATTACTTATTAAATTTGGGTTCTAAAACGTAAATGAGAGATATATATATATTTAATTGGGAGATGCGTCATGGCTCTCCACGAGTTTGACTTCGTCGTAATGGTGCTTCACATGACGCCTATTTATAAGTAGGGACAAGGTATGGTTGCCATGAATTTTGACTACCTTGTATGGACCCTTCCATAAAGGCGATAAGGCTTTCCGCATCCTAAGGTGATTTTTTTAGTAAGACGTAATCACCTATTTTATACTCAACAGGACGGGTGCTAGAATCATAATAAGTTTTAGAATTTTCCTTAGATTTATGGATATATTCTAAAGCTTTGTCGCGCGTGTGAGATTTGTCAAGATAGAGAGCATTTATTTAATCTGTAATGTAGGCTCATTAAATTATAAGATGTTTTCAGGCGGTGATGCCATAATCTAATCCTAACTTAAGGTAAAGTAAATGAGTACTACTAGTTCAGTACTTAACTATCCCACTTACTAGGTTTTCTACACAAAAGGGAATCATAAGGATACTTCAAAAACACAACGTTTATAGGAACACATAGAACACTTTAATAAGAATAATACATCATTAGGGTCACATGGATTACTTCAAAGGTAATATTGTATAGTCACATTTCACAACGATAATACAATAAAAAGGGCGAATTTGGAAGCCAACAAACATAGACCCACACACAACACATGAATATCAGTTACGTTACATTAAATAATATAATACAGTACTTAACTTAATAAGTCTCGATGCAGCAGTCACTTGTGAATGATAAAGAGCGCTCAGCAAGTTGAGACCTTGGTTTTATAGCCATGACATGGCGCCAAGTGTCTGTCGCATATACATTAAAGTTCCCTCCATATTTACCACAACCAATCAGAGACATGAAAGTTCCCGCCACAACGTATCAGCCAACCCGAAATAAGACAGGATGGTTCGTCATTGGCTAGTCTAGAATGAATACAGATCATAAAGGGTTTCAGTGTGGCGGTTATTAAAAATGACAAATATCAACAAGTTTTAGAATATTCTACAATTACATAATGAGTAACTTCTCGTAACTTATTTACTTAAGAGAATCTAAGCTTAACAAATATATGATTCTAACACGGCCATACTGACAGTACTTCGTCCACGAAGTACAAAATAACACCAGGCAAACTTCACTTTAAAATAATTATGTATAACTTAGTGATAATAGTATATATGTAGGAAATATTGTTACCGTGTATGGCAACCCCCAATTATTTGCACAAAGCTTGCTTGATAAAGAATTTATGTAATAAGTAATAAATAGAACACATAAACAGTATTTGGTTCGAAGTCACCAAAAAGAAAAACCGCTATCGATTATCTGTAAAATCATTATAAAATGTTCATAGTACATATTTGTGGACTACAATGTATATGTATCGGGCGTGGAGGGTAGATTATCCCTCTACGCGTTGACTGTTGTGATTTGCTATCTCAGGAAAGGAAAATAATATCATTGGAATGGAATCAAAATACATTCAATACATTTGTGAAAAAAAAAGGTTGTACAAACCAACATTCCCATTTACGTTGTTATATAAGTGTCACGAATAAATATTATGTGCAAGTACATAATTCGTAAAGTATACCAGGTATATATATGAAGTAAATACTGATACTAAGTTTCATAGATAGTATCCAGTTTCAACTACATATTTGATAACATATTAAGCAATAGGGAGTTTAAAATTTGATTAAAACGACTGTGGTAAATTTCTGCAATGCAACTTTAACTTGCTTAGTTATCAAGTTGACGTTTTATCGTCCACGCATTATTTAGACAATAACAAAATGTACCATTAAACCTTGGACATATTCCATTTGACAAAAAACGTCTGGACCTTTTGACTTCACGACATAAGCATTATCTATAAGGACAGAATTGGGTTTTCCTTTTATGATTTGGACGTTTTGACGTCAGGGCTTAAGTATTTTATCCAGAATAATAGGATCATCATTTGTACACGTAAAATAACTTTTCTGATAACAACAGGCAGTCTACCTACATGTACTTATGTAGCAGTAAAAATAACACTAAATTCTCATGAAAAACCCTACTCATTTTAATAATTACCAGTTACCTAGACACGATGATTACATTCACAAGCCGCCATGTGAGACAACCATCGCCAAGTAAAAGGTCGACCGGCTTTTATCAAACAGTTTGCCATTTGAATAGACGTGCAGGTCGCATTCACTTACTGCTCGTGAGATCAACAAGCACCAATCAAATGGGTATGCAGTGTAATCAATTTAAACAGTAGTTGCCATTTGAATAGACATGCTGGTTGCATTCACACACTGCTCGTGAGATCAACCAGCACCAATCAAATAGGTAAGCAGTGTCTTTCTATTTAATATTTAATCTAGAGCATAAGTACATGTAGATATGAGTAATTTGATATTATCATTTTATGTGATGATAACTGATAATATAACACAAGTAGTTTATTTCTACAATATGTAGGGTAGCATGTCATATTAATATTCTTAACTGAAACGTACATAATTATCGTATTTCTTGTTTCAAAACAATAGGTACAATAATTAAATAAATTTTGTTCAAACACCCACTCTCGTGGCCAGTATCAATATATCCTTGTGAATTACAATATTTCATGATAAACCATCTATAGTCTACACCAATCAATAAACGCAGAGGTAAAACCCCTGTAAACCTCTGTATTGTCGCATAGATTGTTTGTTGAACATTCCAGAATCCGTTCGGTCAATCTGACAATTTATAGAACATTCTACCTAATATAGACATACCGTTCCATCTAACCGTCACTTCAAAGTGTTCCAGTAACAATCATATGTTTGTCAATTAGTAATTTCCAAAAAGGGATCGATTATGGTTTGAGCCAAAGTTTGCGTGACAGTCAGTAATGACTTCTTAAGGGATGCCAAGTGCTAACATTTGTCATAGGTTATCTTCGTATATATGTAGGATAAGACAACCTATGTATAAGAATTCAAAGTTTAAAGTGGATTTAATAAACAATACTTTGCGAAACCAACAATTAAAACATTTCTACCCATCGCCAGTTACTATATTATACAATCGATTCAAAATCCTATATTATACAATCGAGTTGATTAGTGTAAAACAGTTAAGGAGTTTTCTTTATAGGATAAAATAACCCTTGCTTAGGACCCAAACTGCTTTTACAAATATCAAGCAAAAGCATAAGTAAATATACTATATACTTTGTCATGACTACTTTTATAGAATTAGCAATCTGTAGTGAATTTATTTAATGCCCATAAGATCACTGAGCAAGTAATATTACATAAGATATTCTCAGATGTTCAAAAACATTTCATATGTCACTAAGTTTTAAGGATCGCTTTTAAATAAAATTAAGAAAATTTTAAGCACAAAGTAATAGCGACATTAGTTCAGATATGGTTGTAACTTGGCTATTTATTGTTCAATATGCGTTTCCACATTTAGGTTTCTAGGTTTATAGAAATGTATTCTCAATTAATACCAATAGTCACTATATAAAATGAGAACATAGTTTGACTTTGAAGAAATCTAATTACGTTCGTCGTTATAATATGTACTTATTAGTGTAAATAATATAAAAAAAATACACAATGACATAACAAGTTTCATAAACTTCCATTACATATGCTAGCAAACACTAATTCAATAAGGTTCAGTGAAAGCACCTTTATCTTGAGGGATATATGCAGCAAGAACCGTCAGTTTCAGATTTAAACGTTATAACATTGAGAAAATTTTCGTCGAGGTTATTCTTCACATTGCCACTACACGGTTACAGGATTGTAACAATTATAAAACAGACCCTTTGGAGGGCTTTACCTGCTTTTGCCACTGTTATAGTACTTGTCCAGATGAATTATTCCGCCAATATACCGATGTCAGTGAATAAAAACTCGGTGCCACTGCCGCTAGTATTCGATAACTCGCAACACGGTGTCGTCATCCTGTTGCCAGGTTGCAGCGACGGCTTCGCAAACCGCGGCGTTCCACTGCCGCTAGTAGTAGATACGAAAACTGGGAACACGCTGTTGTCATCTGTCGCCAGGTTGCAGCCACGGCTTCGCAACCCGCGGCGTCCAAGTCTTTGAGAGTAGTTGCATCGATTCTGAAACTAATAAAAGTGATTAAAAAAATGAAGGTAGGCAATCTGAGTGATCCCACTTCTGATGTGAGATTTGTCAAGATAGAGAGCATTTATTTAATCTGTAATGTAGGCTCATTAAATTATAAGATGTTTTCAGGCGGTGATGCCATAATCTAATCCTAACTTAAGGTAAAGTAAATGAGTACTACTAGTTCAGTACTTAACTATCCCACTTACTAGGTTTTCTACACAAAAGGGAATCATAAGGATACTTCAAAAACACAACGTTTATAGGAACACATAGAACACTTTAATAAGAATAATACATCATTAGGGTCACATGGATTACTTCAAAGGTAATATTGTATAGTCACATTTCACAACGATAATACAATAAAAAGGGCGAATTTGGAAGCCAACAAACATAGACCCACACACAACACATGAATATCAGTTACGTTACATTAAATAATATAATACAGTACTTAACTTAATAAGTCTCGATGCAGCAGTCACTTGTGAATGATAAAGAGCGCTCAGCAAGTTGAGACCTTGGTTTTATAGCCATGACATGGCGCCAAGTGTCTGTCGCATATACATTAAAGTTCCCTCCATATTTACCACAACCAATCAGAGACATGAAAGTTCCCGCCACAACGTATCAGCCAACCCGAAATAAGACAGGATGGTTCGTCATTGGCTAGTCTAGAATGAATACAGATCATAAAGGGTTTCAGTGTGGCGGTTATTAAAAATGACAAATATCAACAAGTTTTAGAATATTCTACAATTACATAATGAGTAACTTCTCGTAACTTATTTACTTAAGAGAATCTAAGCTTAACAAATATATGATTCTAACACGCGCGTGTTTCATGCGATGTTGTAAAAGTTTAACGTAATCAGGATACGTAATGTCAGAATTATCATTATATATTGAGTCCGGGATATGGGGCTTATGTCCAAACAATAATTCATATGGTGTATAATGCGTAGTTGAATGCACAGCGGTGTTGTATGCTAACATAGAGGTATACACATACTGGGGCCAGTTATCTTGATTTTCGTTTACATACGATTTGAGGTACTCCTTAAGAGTAGAATGAGATCTTTCCAAAGCACCTTGTGTCTGCGGATGGTAGGGCGATGACCATAGCTGTTTGATCTTAAGGAACTCGCACGTCTTCTTAAATAGATCAGCCGTAAAGTTAGTGCCTTGGTCAGTGAGTATGTGTTTAGGGATCCCAAATAGTGAAATAAAATGAAGGAGGCAGTCGCTTGCTTCTGCCGCTGTGTTACTGCGAAGAGGGTATGCCAATGAAAATTTTGTTTGGTCGTCTTGCATAGTCAGAATGTACTTAAGTTTGGCCGTGCCGGATTCAGGCAAAGGCCCTACGATATCAAGGGCGAGTCTCTCGAATGGGGATGTGGAAGTGGATGTTATGACCATTGGCGCTCTATTTATTTTTCGCAACGCTTTGTTTGTCTGACATGATGAACATTTCTTGACATAGTTATCAATGTCGCTGCGCATATTCTTCCATGAAAATCGTTCTTTGATACGATTTAGCATTCTTGCGGATCCTAAATGTCCTGCGATGGGGATATCGTGATTTTCTTTAAGGATTTTCGGGATTTCACTTAGTGAAGGATATATAATATTATTATGGTATATATGGATTTTTATATTGGTGCCATCGAATAGGTAAGCTAACATGTTATAAATTTTTGCGAAAGAGTGTCTATCAAAAGGGTTTCTGAAATCTGTAATACTTATTTCATTAACTGTGGGATAAGACATAATTATTTCATCGCGAGCATACTTTAGACATTTGAATATATCAGGATACGAGTGGTCATCGAAATGGTGAACTTTCGTGAATAAGAAGAGGTAAGTTTTATTTCCAGTATTAAGGGGTAAAAAGGTATGTAGAGATCTTTCTGATTTCAGGAATTTGTCACGTTCCGGGTTTGAGCAATTACCAAGAATCTCTTGGATATAAGGCATAGAGTCGTCCATGTCTATCGAGGTAGGTACTATTATCAACTTTTGTGTTCCTTTCAGCAGGTCTTCGTTATGCTCTGTAATATGAGTATTGTATATCTTTGTGGGTGATCTCAAGAACTTATTATAAGTCTCGTCGGAAGAAGGTAAGTTTTCAGGTATAAGAGGAGGAGTCTCCGGGTCACGGTATGCAGATATGGATGCAGGTAAGGTGTCGGGATTTTGCCAACTAGTTGATGGTTGAGGTTCTGGTTCATTTTCAGGACGCGGTTCAGTCGGTGCAGGTGGAGGATTTGTGGGGATAGGAGAAGCTACAGGAATCGGAGGATCTACTCTTGAAGGAAGTTCTACGGGAGTAGGAGGATTCAAGGGGCTGAAATCAAAGTCTCTTTCATTAACTGGACTGAAGTTTGTTGTCAATAGTTCTTCAAGTGTTTCTTGGGATATTTCAGGAAGTGGTGGTTCCGGTTGAACTTGGACATTAGAGTGTGAGTTAGTTTCGTTAGTAGGATTTGGATTCAACCTATCTTTATTTTCAGGGTACATAGGGTTTACAGGATATCTAGAAAGGGCGTCAGCTGCTGAGTTTAATTTACCCTTGCGATATACAATTTCATATTCGTATTCCTCAAGCTTTAACCGCCAACGTTGAAGTTTGCTGCTTGGATCTTTATGGTTAAAAAGCCATTTTAGGGGTCGGTGGTCGGTAACAATTTCAAATTTGTTACCATAAAGATAGGGACGGAATGTTTTGCAACCGAAAAGAATGGCTAAGAGCTCTTTTTCAGTTGTGCTATAATTTGATTCACTTTTATTGAGAGTGCGTGATGCAAAGGCTACGGGCTGATCCTTACCAATTTGTCCTTGAGAAAGGACAGCTCCTATGGCGTAGTTTGAAGCATCGCAAGTAAGGATGAAGGGTTTTGTAAAGTCAGGATAAATTAGTAAAGGGGCTGTTGTTAGTTTACGTTTCAATATGTCAAAGGCCAGCTGTTGTTCATTTTCCCATTTAAAGGTTGTCTCTTTTTTCAGGAGATTGGTGAGGGCTTTTGCCGTTTTGGAAAAATCAGGAATAAAACAACGGTAGTAAGAGACTAGGCCAAGAAACGATTTGATGTCTTTAGGAGATTTGGGAACTGGAAAATCGGTAACGGCTTTGATTTTGTCGGGATTTGGCTTAACGCCTTGCTCAGTGATGACGTGACCAAGGTAACAGACTTCTCGTCGTAGAAACTCACACTTTTCGGGCTGTAATTTTAACGTAATTATTGGTTGGCATTGACGTAATTATTGGTTGACCTCCATGTAGCGGGGTCATCTTGGATTTAGAAGTAAAGGTTAAGGTGTCGATTTCTAAATTATGAGGTCCCGTACGACACCGGGGCGAGACGGCTACTCGTTTTTTGTTTCAGCATCAATGGTGTCATAGCCATCTGCTGATTCATCTGGATACTGATCTTCGGGGACATTGGAAGCGAAATGGACACGCTGAAATGGCCTTGATTGACTTTGGTCAACTTTAAAGCGATTGTTGTTATACTCGCGTTTGCGGCATTGTTCCAGTGTATGACCAGGTGCCTTACAATATCTGCAGACTAGGTTAGAAGAGTTATTATTGCTGTTACTAGGTCGACTAGGATAGAAGTTCGGTCGAGGCTGGTTAGGATTTGAAGGAGATGACCGGTGTTGATCGCGACGTATGGTTTGGAAATTTGGCCTTGAGGAATTTGGTTTATCTTGCCGTGAGCTAGACGGGTTTTGTTTGAACAGGAATTGTTGGATTTTTTCTTCGGAGATTGCAATATTAACGGCTTCGTTAAGCGTTTTGGGTGATTTGCATCTTACTATGTTCGATATTCGGCCTATCAATCGCATTTGGAAATGATGGAGGGCTAATTCCTCCATCGCAGCTGTGCGTCCTATCATTTCTCTACTCTTATGGCCATGTGAGATAGATATCTCTGTAAGTAATTGGGATAGACAGGTTTCTATCCTTAAAGCGTACTGGCTCACAGGCTCGTTGAATTGTTGTTTGCATTCTTGAAGGTCAGTGAGCAAATGGGCATAGTGTTTCCTCTCACTGAACTGGGTCTTGAGGAATTCTTTAAGTTGAGGCCAATTGGTGAACTCTTTAACAGAGCAGGCAGTTTGTGCCTTACCCTGCAGTTGACATAGTATATATTTAAATAATATGTCCTTTTGGGGTTCCGAGGCTAATTCATACGCATTATTGCAGTTTACTAGGAAAGAATTCAATGTTTCCCTAGATCCGTCAAACGGTTTGATAAATTTTAATAAAGTGGAAAGATCTAGTTCTAATTTACTGGTTGTGTTTTGTATTTTCTTTTTAGATAGAGACCTAGTTGTAGGTCCTGAAGGTGGGGGACAAAAACCATCATCATCAGTATCTGTAACAGCTATTTCGGGTCTCGGACTTGTGGCTCTAGACTCGGCCATTTTAGAATTGCAATGTCAAAACAGTATATAACAATAACAATCTACACAATATTACACAATATGAGAAATATAAAATGATTAAATTAAAAACATAAAATTAGCAGGAAAAAGTTTGAGAAACGCAATGACCAAGAATCACTCACTTGAATATGGACAGAGCAATAACAAAGGTTATCATCTTCAGAGTTCTCGCACGGCAGGTGAGATGTATCGCACAGGATGTTGATAAGGATTGCGTAGTGGTTTATTGAGTCGGATGGGTGCTCGTTGCTCGTCGAATGGTGAATACCGGTCACTGCACTATCGCGAACTACCGCGAAACTTGCAAAGCTTGAGTAGTCTATGGGTTATCTATGGGTGATGTTTTTTTGAAGTTGATTTTCATTTTATTTGCTGAAGCTTATTTTAAATTGAAAATAAATTTAATTGGTGTCGGTAAACATGGAAATGAAGCGAAACGAGGTTTTCGGATCCCGGTGAGTGTTCTGTAACCTATTGTTAAAGTCAATAGGGAAATTAGGAAACAAGATGAATGTTTAAGAACTTTAAGTACGATTACATGAAATGTAATCTAAAAGAAGCAAGCAAGAAGTGCCAAGCTTGCGGTGGCTTGGGACGGACTATAAGGGGAGTTGAGGAGGTCCGTGGGGGCCCTAGGCCCCATGCTAAAATATAATATGGCACGAATTTAGAATAGTTCTCATAATGATAATGTGTAGTTGTTCTTGTTTCCTGGTTAACCTTAGATACTTGTTAAATTCTTGTCGTCATATGAATATTTTTTTAATTTTTTTTTTATTTATTAATTTATTAAGTACACATAACAAATTACAATCAATAAGAAATACATGAGTGATCCAGAAGGAGCACAGAATAATATTGATCTGACCTGGATTGCAACTCAAAACATGTGTACGATATAGAAACTTATTTAGTATTAGGCTTACAGACAAAAACAGGTCTCGAGGGTATTATATTATTACGATCATAAAAAATAATAATCAAAACACAAGTAAAGGGTAAACACAAGAAGAGGATACCCTTCTTGTGTTTACTCAACAAATTATAAATAGGTAACTTAATTATTACAATAAATTTAAAGTTTAAAGTGTGCACTAAACATTTTATACAATATGTCCTTTCAACTGAACCTAGGCTTTCTAGCACAAGTGGCGACATGCACTGAGTGGTGCGTGACAATGGGTATGACTTCCTAGTGGAAGACCGGCCGCAGCACGAGCAGTGCGCAGCAGTGGGCCTTTCGCAGAAGTAGCGGGTGACGACTAGATGAACCTTGAGGTATACTCTGGGTATACACTATGAAGTAGACACTTAAACACACACAGCACTCACGTCGCGCATTAACATTAACACATTTATGAACGGAGACGGTACCGGGGATATTTTAAATCCCTTTACGCTGCCACCAAATGTTATGAGCCTTCGGGTTTGAGGCTTTTTAAAAAAGAAATAAAATACTAAATTAATTTTAAGGCGACCGTCGGATTTGGAAGTAGGATGAAGACTGAGGAGAAGGATAGTTGGCTGAGGCACTATGACAGTAGAAATGATGATTAGGCAGGAAAGGAGCGGAGTGTGCAATAAGGGGTGCATATGACATATATAACACTACGCATTAAGACTAATACACTCTCTAAATTTCAAATCTCTGCGACGAGCGGTTTAGGCTGTGTGTTGTCTGTTAGGACTTTGATTCTTATATAATATATATAGATAACAAAACAAGTCTACATAATTATCTCTAAGAATAATTGTAGATAGCTTCAACAAACTAAGTATATCTTGGGCTATAGAGATTATTGGTTATGCAATGAACAAGCGGGGCATCTGGTACTTAAGGCAGACTTATAATGTGTCTAAAGAGACAAAAATAATATTTAGAAACGAGCAGAAATAGGGTTCTGGTCAAAACTTCAATACTAGGGGATTAGAAACAAGTTGTCGAACACAAAGTGACATTGCTATAACAATAGCAGACACTGTAAATTAATGCAACAACTTTCAAACGAAACATAACATGGTAAACCTTAAGATTAAACTAGTACAAGCTCCACAGTGTGGATGGTGCACTTATTGAGTGTACATTTTGACAAGTCCTATGTGTATTATACAACGTAGAAGTTCTACTAAATAAGCACGGCACTAGATTTTCTTATTTTTCTTAGCTGTTCCATTATCTAGGTCAAAAAAGTGATGGAGTTTATTTATATTACTTTTATAGCTCGTACGTCCACCATTGAACGAAGACTATCTCTATTAGGCGGTGTTTATAGTTATCTCCATGTTGGCAGGTATCTTAGGGATCGCGTGTAAGTGTCTCGGTATTTTTACCTTCACGGGTAATCTCTCAATAGCGCATATATTTATGCCATTTCAGGTACTAAGGCCACAATAGAATTTGTCAAACCTCTGAAAGAGAATTGTAAAGATTGGACAACTCTGGACTCTATGGCGCTGCAGCCGATCTTTAGAAACGAGCACACTGTCTGCACGGGCAGCTCCTTCGTGAACGCGTTTAAGATCCTCAACGTGACGGGGCTGCGGCCGCACCCGCCGCTGCAGGCGCTAGAACAGTGCGACGAACTGCGAGAGTTTATATTGGAGTCTCCTCAAGTGGACGCGCTTCCTGAACGCTTGTTGGCGCGATGTCCGCAAGTGGAAGTCTTTAGTGTTAAATACGCAGATTGTCTTGTGACGCTGCCCTCAAAGCTATTGGAAAACGCTACCTCACTTCGTGATCTCTCGATAACACACGGTGTACTGGAAACGCTGCCGTCGGGTTTGCTGGACGATGTACCCAATCTACGTTTTCTAAATTTAGAGCTCAATCGTCTCCAAACGCTTCCAAGGTAATTAAATTGTTCGTAACGTAAACACAAAAATAATGCATAAAGTAATATAATACAAAATAATCGTTTCTAACGAAGTTATTACCGACTGTCTCTAAGTACCTAACGCTGTGTTCTGGGATTTGTCTTCTTGAGCCAGTGATTCTAGGTTAGCCTGAATAACATCTTCGATTACATCACTTACCTCCAGGTAAGATAGTCGTCAAGTTAGTTAGCCTAGATATAAAAATTAAAAATCAGCAGACATGCAGTCGTAATTCAGAGAAAATATTGGCTCATAATTTTCAATGATATACTCGAATTACCGATGCATATTGTAAGTGTTATAACAATCGAATGAACTAAGTGTCGGAGATTAAATGTTGGTTGATCTCATGGTATCGTTAATTACCGAGGTGTATACTTGCACATAGGTTTCAGTGCTTCTGTAAACTGATTAGACGGATGTTTTCATAGGTATACCCTATATCAGTAGGCTATCTTCGAGGATTGCACCACATCATCGCTCTTTGGTAACGTTCCTACTGACTGCGTTATATGAGTTTTAGGGCGCATTCCATTTGACGCCAATTTCGATATTTTCAATAATTTTGACCACATTCTGCATCTATGGTTGTGATCACTGTGCTCGTTTGTAACTGTTCTCCCCTGTTCCATTTAGGATAAGAACGCTAAGAATGCCACTAAATATTGACACTTTTGTCACTTTTGTCATTAGATGTAGGTAATTCAAACTGTTCCAGTAGCTTCATAGCGTTTATGGCGAAAATAATGCCAAGACCCAAGTGGAACAACTTTTTAGGAGTGTGATCGTTTTTGCCGAATTTAAAATCCTCCAAATGGTACGCACCCTTAGTAGCTTGTTCCTAAATTCCAATGCGGTAGCTTGTAAGAGATTGACAAGCTGGTGCTTGTGATTTGGTTCCATTTAAATTTGAGTGAGATAGTAATATTTGACTTAACCCTGATAATGCGTGTTTTGTTTGTGGTAACGGCCGTGGTACATAGAGTCTCAAGTAACCATGTTTAGCCAACCAACTTCACTCTTCTGGAAATCAATTACGACGAAACTGTCTGTAATCTGTGTAAGTTTAGAGTAACGTCAAGAATTACATTATAACCCAATTAAATGAGATATACATAAACGATTTATTGTACAGTGGATTGTTCCTGAGACAAGGAGCACTGCAGTGGCTACACTTGTCGTCCAACCTGCTCCGCGCCGAGGCTGTGACAGAGCTGGCGGGACTGCACTCCCTCACAGGCCTCGACCTCTGGAGGAACCCGCACCTCGGGGACCTCTGCCACAACTCTACTGGTACCTGAACATTCTCCCTACGCGACATCATGATCATTTTTTCGTACTGCTTATAGGTCTTTGACCACAAGCTCACTCCATAATGATGAGGTCGAAGGCAAGTAAGCATTACTGTGAATCTCGCTCCTCATTAAAGGGAGAGGCTTCACAAATAGTTTCCCACGCCTGCCTTAGCTTAGCATACCTAAAACGCCTTAACAAAAGCCAAAACTCAGCGAGTAGTATAATATTAAATAAATGTGTGCAAATTGATACGTACGGAAAATTAATATTAGAAAATTAAATTACGAAATAAAGTAGGTTACTCTAAATAATCACATATACGATGCGATAGCTCTCTAAATATATAGAAGCTTTTTATGCTATTGTGGTGGAACAAGCACGAGGCCGATCTAGTGTTAAGCGGTAACCTCTGCCCTTAACAAATCCAATTTGTCAGTGACGAACTATACTGCACCCGTCACTCTTAGACATTGAGTTGTTAAGTCTCATGTGCCTGTTATTTTAATTTTGTACCTTGAAATAAGCAAATAATTATAAGTGAACATTTACATATACTCGTATCAGCAAAAAGCTAAGCTTTGTGAGGGCTCGCGTTTATTTTATGACCTGATTCTAGTGGTGTCATCTAGTATTGAGTATAATAACTATGTGTATTGAGTTTAGTTCTGTTGCAGCGATGTTAACTCTTTGGTTTTCTGACAGATGGCGTTAGTAGTACAATAACATTCTATCTAATAAATACAAAATTGTTAGTTATTTTTTTTTTATTGTTATAAAATTATATTTTTGACAGATAACACATCTATATATGAAGGTAAATTACTATGTTAAAGCACAAATCTATAGGCGTGATAGTTTTTTAGTAAAAGGGTCCACACAATGTACAAGTTGTAGGATAATGATAGAGTTCGCTTCGCTCTGTTATATATACCCCTTGTATACCTTTATGCAGATAGCCACACTAAATAGAAACCGTCAGCATTTATCAATTAGATTCAATCATTAAACCATTCCCTGTTCCTCAGTGTCCATCCACCCTCTGTCGCGTAAAGCTGCCTAAGGACATTGTACTTTGTAATACTTAATTAATTTGCCCAAAGGGGTTTTTCTTAAATAAATCATTAATTTCCATTTAGGGAAATAAAATAGTTTTTTTTAAAAACCAAATCGGCCCGAAGCGTATAACAGCTCGCTCTAATGACTAGGTATGTAAAGTGGTGATCGGCGTTCTTATCACTAAAGTAATATCTTAGAGGCAACATTTAGATGGGTAGGACAACGTAAACTTGTGAACGTTAGTGAGCAACAAATTTATTTTATAAACTTTGTACAATATCATGCGTATTTATTTTACTTTTATATTTCTGATATATTTGTTTAAACATGAATGTAATATTATTTTCTAAATAAAGTTAAACTTATATCGATGGCCTTATAGTTCACATCGTCTAGTATTTTGAAATAAGTAATTTATTCATATTAGATTAATGGAAAAAAATACTCTTCTTTCTGTTCTTTTTTAACACCCTTGCGAGGTAAATAAATATATATTGCACAAATGCGATACAAACAACATACGAAAATTATGGAAAATAGCACGCAAGTTTTTTGTTTTGCGCGCGGCAAACGTATGATGGTTGATTACATATAAACCTCTTTGATGTTACAAATCTGTAAAACCCGGTTAAATTGAAAATGCTCTGTTTACTCGCATATAATTTGCAGTTAGGCACTAACTTAACTTTGTAGGGATAATTCTATTACGCACTAGTGTATAATATTATTATGCACGAGGGTGTTATAGTTCGGTTTATGGCCCTAAGTATATATTCTATAATCGATATAATAAAGCTCACATTACGAACAAGGGTGTTGAAATATTTGTTTACCTACGCTATATACTGCCTTTACTTCCTTATCTACTTATACACTCGAGAGCAATGAATCCGGGTCACTTAAAGAATGTTAAAAATCTCGGAAACTAAAAATGATAGGTTAATGCAATAAATTGTATTTAATAGACAATGTAATACTCCTTAAATGAAAGTAAAAAAAATATGAGTCACCATACATTTTATTAACACAAAATTACATAAAGAAAAAAACTGCTGATCTCTCCTTAAAACAAAAATAGGAAACATGAAATTTTTGAACTTTATTACGATTTTCTTGAATTTTAATACTTCGTATTGCCTCCTCGTGCTTCCATTACTGCGTTTACGCGGTTTGGCATGCTGTACACCAAGTTCCTTATACGATTTTGGGGAATATTCTCCCATTCCTCTGTGAGAGCAATTTTGAGCTCACGAAGCGTGATTGGGGGAGGGTTTCGTTGTTTTACGCATCTGCCTAGCTCGTCCCAAGCATGCTCGATCGGGTTGATATCCGGGCTGCGCGCTGGCCACTCCATACGAGTAATGTTCATCTCTTGAAGGTAGTCATTCACAATCCTACCTGTATGAGGTCGGGCATTGTCATGCATAAATATAGCATCCTCACCTAAATTGACCATAAATGGACCAACGTGATCATTGAGGATTTCTTCCACATATCTTACGCTAGTTAAAGAGCCGTTTTCTATGATCACCAGCTCTGTGCGACTTTCAGAAGAAATTCCGGCCCACACAAGTACAGACCCACCACCGTAGGCTACTTTTTCTTCGATGCATGCTTGCTTGAATCTTTCCCCTGGTCTTCGATACACTCTGTGTCTTCCATCATGCTTGTAGAGCATAAATTTTGATTCGTCGGAGAACATAACTTTTGACCAATCTTCAATACTCCAATTTACGTGGCTCTAGGCATATCTTAGTCTCGAAATACGATGCCCACGCTCCAGTTTAGGGCCGTTTGCAGGTCTAAGGGGTTTTAAGTTAGATTCAGCAAGCCGACGTCTTACTGTCCATGCACTTGGGTTACTTCCTCCGAGGTGTCGAAACTGATTGGTGAGTTCAGTTCCTGTGAGAAAGCGATTTCGAAGCATGGTGTTCACCAAGTATCGGTCTTCTCGTGCTGTGGTACACCTGGTTCTGCCCGTTCCTGGTCTGCGTAGGTTAGAACCAGTTTCTTCGTAACGTCGGAGAACTCTTTGTACTGTTGACAGCGACACACCGACAGTCCTGGCTGTATCGCGCTGACTCCGGCCGGTTTCCAGCATTGTAAGTATTCTGGTGCATTCTTCAGGCGTAAGCGACATAATTTCAGCTTGAATAATGAATATAGAGCACTATCAACATGGTTTATGTACCCACATAAATGACAGATTACAAACAAAAGCAAAACCAAATGCTGTAATTTCGTAGTTCCATCTTCGAAAGTGGCCCTTTTTCAAATTTGATTTTTTTATGATATAACTTTACAATAACTAAGAAGTTTTAATACCTTCATTTAAGGAGTATTACATTGTCTATTAAATACAATTTATTGCATTAACCTAGCATTTTTAGTTTCCGAGATTTTTAGGATTCTTTAAGTGACCCGGATTCATTGCTCTCGAGTGTATATATACATAACATAATATAATGTTAATGTTTGTAGATGTAACATCACAATTAGTAAAATATTTGTTGTTTCAGTCAAATGTATACTTTGTGGTTATGATATTGTTTATAGAACGGTTATTATATATCAATAATTAGTAACAGTTTATAGTTTGTACACCTACCTGGTTAAGTGAGACATTAAGAGACCTGCAAGTTTCACTTATAGATGTATTCCACTTACCCAGTGTCTCAGATATCCAGGTAGGTTTAAATAAACATATGACTCATTTACAGAGGGTTCCGTTAATAAAGGTTTGAATGCAGGTTATTACTGTTATAGAGGTACAAAAATTACGAATGCCGAGCCTTCGCCCGAAATCTTGTGCCTTTTCTTAAATTATCGGTCCACTTACCGAAACGATTTTGTTACGATGTTGCTTAACCCATGTTAGCAAACACTGTTCAAGTTCAGGACATTCTGATAGTACAAATTTTAGTTTTCCTAGTCCTTCAGAACATTGTGATTGAATTTTATCTCTATTCTAAATTATTCTATAAAGTGTAGAATGATGAAGACGATGAAATCTGTGTCGAATTGAATGTGCCAAAATCTACACTTTGTAGAATAATTTAGAATAAAGATAAAATTCAATCACTATGTTCTGAAGGACAAGAAAAACTAAAACATGTACCATCAGAATGTCCTGAACTTGAACAGTGTTTGGTAACATGGTTCAAGCAACTTCGTAACAAAACCGTTCCGGTAATTTAAGAAGAGGCACAAGATTTCGGGCGAAGGCTCGGTATTCTTAATTTTTGTACCTCTATAATAAAAATAACCTGCATTCAAACCTCTATGAATGGAACCCTCTGTAAATGAGACATATATTTATTTAAACCTACCTGGATATCTGAGACACTGGGTAAGTGGAAAACCTCTATAAGTGAAACTTGCAGGTATCTTAATGTCTTACTTAACCAGGTAGGTGTACAAGCTATTAACTGTAACTAATTATTGAAATAAAATAACCGTTTTATAAATAATATGAATCATGCTGAATGAGTTCCATTTATGGAGGTTTCTTACTTATCCAGGCCCCACTTAACCAAGTTGCACGGTATTTCGATATAAAATACCTTTAAGAGGTTTCCTTTAAATTATTGCTAGATAAAGAACGCACTGCTAAAACTCTACGGCATATTTCTGATTAGATTTGATCAAGATAAATCATTTTCACACATATAAACAATATCTATCAATTTACGTAATGTTATGCACGTTAAACCATGCTATACAAAATCCCTAACAGTTCTCAGGATTTATTTTTTTGTTCTCATATATATTATACAAAAAAATGTTTAGATTCATGGATGTTACATGTAACACCCCCGTTGAGTAGCAATCCCCCGAAGACGGCCACGGCATGATCCAGTGATACCCTGGTATTTAAAAAATAGGGTCTTGGGAAGAAAATACAGATTTTAAAAAGCAATAAATAAGTTAGTATGTAAAATTATAGTTAAAATAATAAGATACGATACTAAACATCTATAAATGTATGTTCACCCAGATTACTCACCACTGCTTCACATGAAAAAGTTGGAGAACCTCAATTTGTCTAATACAAACATAACCCGCATCTGCCGCGACTGGCGCGAGAATCTGACATCCTTGGTGACGTTTCAACTTGCATCTACAAAGATCACAGAGTTGCGGGTGAGTTGTCTACACCAGCACATTTGCTGTGAAATTGAGTCATTGAACTAATTGTGAGAAATTTTCGCCTACAGTTCTCCGACCTACAATACATCAGGGACGAATCTATCAAGAAGACGAAGTGGGTAGCTTTGACTAGTACACCCATCACCCACATCCGTTACACGGTAGATGACTACAAGGCATCGCTGGTGGCGCCACGTAGTGGAGCCAACGTGTTGTTGTGGGCTGCGCTCGAGTGCGACTGCAACATGTACTGGGCGCGCCTCGCGCTGTTCCCGAACGTGACCGACTCGGACGATGCGTACATCTCGTCCTCGCCCAGCGCGATTGTCTATGGCCTCAAGTGTTCGGAAGACAAGTACATGGGTAACGTGCCACTCGAAGCCTTTACGTGTGCATAGCTCTCGGGCCCGCGCAGACTGTGAGCGCGCATATTAACTAACTATACTGGATCCGATCTGCTTGTCAATATAAATAAAAAC
This sequence comes from Plagodis pulveraria, assembly GCA_963890685.1. NCBI lineage: Eukaryota > Metazoa > Arthropoda > Insecta > Lepidoptera > Geometridae > Plagodis > Plagodis pulveraria. Next base: position 18,078,505 of record OY982976.1, on the reverse strand, counting down.
ACAGACATACAATTCCTTAAGATGTTCAAAGTTTCGCGAGTCGAATTCTATTCAACGAAGTGTTCATGTATATATTTTAGTATTTTAGTCGAAATTCAACGTGTATTTTGATACAACTATGAATTGTTACTCTTTGAATTATCAACGAAGATTGTATTAATAAACACATCTGGAAAATATGTGTTTTAAAGTTAAATAGCCCGTCATAGCTTCTAAATCCGTACCAGTCTGGTTTTAGACCAGGGCATAGTACTGTCACGACTCTATTTAAAAATCACGGATAACATACGTTTCGGTATGGACAATGGTCGACTCACTGTTCTAACTCTGTTAGATTTCAGTAATGCGTTTAACACTGTTAACTTCGACATCCTCCTAGGTTTACTTCGCTCTCTAAACATATCTCCAACGGCAATCGAATGGTTTTACAGTTATCTGTACGGACGCAAGCAGCGCGTACGCCTTGAAAATAATTTATCTTCGTGGTGTGACACGACAGCAGGCGTTCCACAAGGCGGCGTGCTATCTCCTCTATTATTTGTATTATTCATTAACTCTATTTCACAACATTTCTCTTCATCCTACAACCTATATGCAGATGATTTACAGATATACTCACAGGCTCCTTTACCAACTTTATCTGACGCCATGTCAACAACTAATTCTGACCTTAGTCGCATAGCAGATAGGAGCAAATCCTTCGGATTGAAAAAAAAATCCCAGCAAGACCAAAACAATAGTAATAGGGAGTTCAAGGTATAAGGAGTATTTCTGTGTTGTAAGTATTTATTTATTATATGTATATAGTTTATATATATAACGGGTGGCGCAAAAGTACTGGCACTAAAGAAAATACTTTTTTTTTTTTTATATGACATTTTCTGTCATTCTGTTGTTGAAAATTGTGTAGTGAACAAATGTAAAATACACTGAAAATAAACATGGACCGTTTTACTCCCCAAGAACGTGGAATAATTGTGTCAATGTTCTTACGGAATAATTCATCAGTGATAAGAACACAACGTGAATTTCGTCGACGATTTCCCCACCGTCCGGCACCGATTGGTCGCACAATTCGACGCTTTGCCACAAGCCTTGAAGCAACTGGCTCAATATTGGATAGACCTAAGTCTGGGAGACCAAGAACAGGCCGTTCAGCTGAAAATATCGATGCTGTGCGCGAAGATGTGGAAGAGTGTCCAGAAACATCAACGAGGCGACGTGCCACGCAATTGGGCATTTCCAGACGGACCCTGCAGCGTATTTTGGTGAAAGACTTAAAGATGTTCCCGTATAAAACTCAAATGACTCATCAGCTGCTGCCTGCTGACCACCGAGCTCGTCTAGATTACTGCCAGCGCGTCATAAACCTCAACCTTGAAGAGGATGATTTTCCTTTAAAATTGGTTATGAGTGACGAAGCGCATTTCCATCTCTCAGGGCATGTCAATAAGCAGAATACTCGGTTCTGGGGCACTGATAATCCGCGCATTATTCAAGAAACACCTCTACACCCACTAAAAGTTACTGTATGGTGTGGCATCTGTGTTGACAGAGTGATCGGACCCTATTTTTTCGAAGACGCTGGAGGCAATAACTGTCACTGGAGAACGCTACAGAACCATGTTACGTGAGTTTTTGATACCCAGTTTGGACGAATTGGGGCTGGAGCACATCTGGTTTCAACAAGACGGCGCTACGGCACACACAGCGCGCGACACTATGGACTTAGTGAGGGACGCTTTTCCAGGCCGAGTTATCTCTCGTTTTGGCGATTTGCCTTGGCCTGCAAGATCACCCGATCTGACCAGTCCAGACTTCTTTCTTTGGGGTTTTTTGAAATCTCGGGTGTATGTGAACAAGCCACAGACTCTCGCAGCTCTAAAAGAAAACATTCGTCAAGAAATAACGAACATATCGCAGGAAGTGTTACGGCAAGTTATGCAAAATGTCATAAATAGGGCTCAAATGTGTATCAACTCTGGAGGTCACCATTTAAAAGACATCATCTTTAAATCCTAATGGTACGAAATTTAATGGCACAAATATACATTTAAAAAAATCTAAATCTAGTTTTCTAATTTAGAAAAAATGTTATAGCTGAACCAAATAGGGTCATTACTTTTGCGCCACCCAGTATATATATATATGTGTGTGAAAGTGTTACAATAGGCGGCCTTATTACTATAAGTAATCTCTTCCAGGCAACCTTTGGATGGAGAGGATTTATAAAACCGATAGTGACGGGGTGCAGTTAAGCCATATAATTAACTAATAAAATAAATACTAAAATATATAGTCAATTTCAAATATAAGTCATACATACCATAATACCCTATACATATTCTTATACAAATACTCTTACATACTCGTATATATAATATTTAAAAATATTTTAAGATTCCAGATTTCCCAGGCAGGGATTGTTCAGCAGAGGCGCCTTCCACCTGGACAATCTGTTTTGAATACTTAACAACCGGCGATTCGCCAGGCTGAAAGGGACAAGATAAAAATACACAAAATTAACATACAGAGTGATGCAGTCGTGTCGTGCTCGGCGCCCGCACCTAGCTGTTACAAAAATAAAATTAAGTTGGCGAACTAAAACTTTATTTCACTTACTGCCAAGGCAGCGATGATCGGTCCCGTGCTTCTTGTTTCTGAGATTCCAAAGTCAGGACACGGCACCGTCACAAATTACACAATTTTATAGATCAAATCGCAAAGTAACAAATTATCAAATCAAGAGTAAAACCAACTAGTTTTCCAACAAAAAAAAGCTACAAAATACAACTTTCAAATACAAAAATCAAGAAACAAGAACCCGAGTTATTTCAATTAGTACTTCAAAAAGTACAAGAGAATGACTAGCAAAAACTTCAAGTTATTTTCACATACAAAAATCCATAGATCAAAAATAGACGACTAGCAAAGGGGTGCGTTCGACAACTGCCCGATAAGTTGATCGGTCCGAACACCTACCCGCCACGGACCGGGATACCGGTCCGCTAATCTATTGGCAATAGTGCCAAAGTTGCCACCGCTCTCTTCAGCACCGAACCGTCCACCAAGACCTCAGCAAATCGGGGGACACCATCACTACCAGACAGAAGAGTGAGGATGCGCCCCCTGCGCCACATGGGTGACGAAAGGTTAGGATCCTTAATCAAAACGAGGTCTCCAATATTGGGTGGATCGGTTTTGTCAGTCCACTTGACGCGTTGCTGGAGAATGTGCAAATATTCCAAGTTCCAGCGTTTCCAAAAGCTCTGAGTCAAGGCGAACCAATTCAAACCGCGAGAGACGATTAGGTCTCACATCAACATAAGGGTACTCAGGCAAGGCAACAAGTAGCTGACCAATCAAAAAATGGCCCGGTGTAAGGGCTTCAAGGTCATTAGGGTCTGAAGAGATCGGGCACAACGGTCTAGAGTTTAACATAGCTTCAATCTTACAAAACAAAGTCGCTAACTCTTCAAATGTGAGAATATTATCTCCAATAACTCGTCGCAAGTGTGTTTTGGCAGATTTTACAGCAGCTTCAAATATATCACCCCAATGGGGACAAATTGGGGAGAAAACAACCACGTTATGCCCCGTTGCGAGAGTTTACATCCAATTTCAATATGCGTATCAGCTAGGAAGGCGTTAACATCGTTCAAATAGTGGTTCGTACCCTTGAAATTAGTGCCGCAATCTGACCGAATTATAGAAGGCAGTCCGTGTCGTGAAACAAATCTATCTAGTGTGGCAACAAAAGTCTCCGTTGTGAGCGAGGATACCACTTCCAGATGGACTGCCTTGGTCGCGAGGCAAACCAGGACGCACAAGTACGCTTTGACGGTTTTACTGTTGCGAAGAGTTGACGTTTTGACCAAAAAGGGACCCGCAAAGTCCGAGCCAACTCCTGCAAACGTCCTAGTCTCGGTGACACGATCCGCAGGTAGGTCTTCCATCAAGGGCTGCATGGGAGCGGCCTTAAGCTGATAACAAGGCATGCAGCGGAAGACTATACTACGAATCGTTCTTCGGGCCGACAAAATCCAAAATTCTCGCTGCAAGATGGCGCATCAGGGCATTACAGCCGGCGTGCGAGTTTTTGAAGTGACGATCTGTCACCAACAATTTAACCAAATGGCCTTCCTTAGGCAACGAGAGGGGGTGGCGAGCCCCGTAGGGGAGGTTGGTGTTGCGAAGACGCCCTCCAACACGCAAAAGGCCCGAACTGTCCAAAAAGGGTCTCAGTTAGCTAATAGCTCCCGTCAATTTAGATTTCGCCCGTTTCAAAATGTCAATTTCCTTTTCAAAGTGCACCGATTGCACAGTACGAACCCAAACAAGTAAGGCTTCCTGCTTTTCATCAGGTGAGAGAATCGGTGACGAACGTTTCTGAGTTGGGTGCCTGCAATTATAAGCGAAGCGCTCAAGCGGTGACACCAATCAACTTGTCAAGGGAGCTGTAACGGTTCAACAATAAATCAGGGTCAAAGGGAACTTCTTCCTTCTCAATAGCGAGCGTACGTAAGCCCGGTAAAGAAGAAGTGTCCAAAGCTGGTGTCCGAGGCCAATCTACCTCAGGATGAGTCAACCATTGCGGTTCCCACCATAGTGGATGACCAATCAGCTGAGGAGCCGCACATGCGCGTGAAGCGCTATCAGCTGGGTTAACCTCACCAGGCACGTGTCTCCAAATGAGCTGTATCTCAGATTTCTGAATCTGGGATACGCGATTAGCCACAAAGACCTCCAAAGTGTGAGCAGACGCCCGCAACCAACAAAGAACAATTTGGCTGTCTGTCCAGGCATAGGTCGCGCTAATGTGTACGGATTTACCAAGCGTACTAGACACGTGATTCAACAAGCGCACAAGAAGAGCTGCCCTCGATAGTTCCAATTTCGGAATGGTCAGCGAAGTCCGAAGGGGAGAGAAACTGTCACATGGCCCGACGTACTGACGGTACGGAGAAAAACAACAGCGGCATGGCCACGCTCCGAAGCGTCACAAAACCCGTGAAGGGTGGCCTTATACTTCCCTGGAGGAAGGATGGCACGAGGCAATGAGACCTCATTGACCGCCGGAAGCGAGGATACAAAAGATATCCAATCCTCAACCAGAATTCCGCGGAGAGGCTCATCCCATCCAAGTCCTGCCATCCAACGTTTCTGTAATAAACATTTTGGTCAAAATATGACAGGACATATCCAACCGTTTGGATCAAAGGTCCTCGCGACAGTGGACAGCACCAGTCGTTTTGTCCAGACAAGAGGTAACTCCAAGTCAACACTATATGTAAAGATGTCCTGGACTGGTCTGTACTGAATGCCGAGGACAGCCCTCATCGCAGGATTGTCAACGTTCACAAACAAATGAGGGTCCTGATGATGGTCTTCTGGTAGGCCTTCAAGCAGCGCTGGTGAGTTGGAGATCCATTTGCGCAACTCGTACCCAGCGGAGGCCAATATTCCGATCAATTCGTCACGAAGAAGGATCGCTTCCTTCTCCGTTGACACCCCGGTGCAAATGTCTTCGACGTACAGGTCGCTTTTCAAATGGCGGACGCCCGAGGGAATTTCAAACTCTCTCGGTCCGCAAGCTCCCAAAGAGAACGAATAGCCAAAAACGGAGAAGAACGGAGTCCGTAAGTATTCGTATTGAGCTCATAAACAACAATAGGATCCCGTGGGTCTTCGCGCCACAGGATTAATTGAAAACGCCTGTCATCGGGATGTATAATAGTTTGCCGAAACATCATTTTAATGTCTGCCACAAAAACAAATTGATGACGTCGGAAATTTGTGATGACGTCCACTAAGGTCCTTCAACAATTTGGGACCGGAATGCAAACATAGGTTCAAAGATATGCCATTGGAAGTCTGCGCAGAACCATCAAATACCGTGCGCAGCTTGCCAGTAGATGGCTTAAGTACCACATGATACGGAAGGAAGTAATGCTCCACTGAACGTCAATCCAAATCGGACACAGACATGTGTCCCAACTGTTCATACTCTCTCATGAACTCTATATACTTCTGTCGGAGCTCCGGATCTCGACTCATACGGCGTTCCATAGCCAACAATCTCTTTTCTACCACGGGTCTGGACTCACCAAGAGGAGGACGTAGCGACAGAAAAGGTAGTCGAGTAATGATCCGGCCAGAATAAAGGCGGCCTGTGTTGTTCTGATAGAACAACTCGCACTCTTCATGAACTGGATCCGAACGAGAAGCTTGAGGGGGCTTTTCGACTTCCCAAAACCTCTGAACCGCATCAGAGAGAGCCGAGCCCACTGTCAAAACATCAAGTTCCAGTGGAGGGGGTACCTTCAAAACAGGTCCCATCAAAGCAAAACCAAAGATGGTCGGGATAGCGACTGTCTAAATTGGGGATAACGTGAAAGGTAAATGAAACACTTTGCAAACGTATCCTGAGCTGATTCAAATATATTTGTAATTCACACAAAATAGTATTCATCGACGGATAAAAACGCTTCCGTGCGCTAATTTTTCTACTAGCGCCATCTATCGGTAATGAGTTGAACTAAATGCACAATAAGGTAACTAACTATAGATTAATGATAAGATTTTGCGCTCGAACATACCGCCCACCAAGGACATTATGTGAGAAATGTCCTTTAAAATTGAACTTTACTGCCCACCAGAGCTGAACTGCAACTGCTTTCCTAGAATGTCTTTGTTGGACTGTCTAAATACACAAGAAATGAGCGCAAAAATATATGAAAATATATTTTTAAATACATAAAAATACATGTGACCTATAGAGTGAACTTAAAATTAACAAAACTTCTTAAAAGATAAACAAGCCAAATAAGTTTTTTTTGAACTTAAAATTTTAATTGTTACAATCATCATATCTCTCCACCGGTAGTATACACAATTTCAAACACAACATTGTCAAAACAACTCTCCAGCGCAAAAGCATATTCTGCATGTTGCCTATTATATATAACAAAATTCCAACAAATATAAGTGCTGAAGACAATGTGGTGACTTTCAAAAGAGCATTAAACAAATTGTTACTAGAGAAAGCTTACTACAATATTGACGAATTTTTAAAGGATAAATTATAAGTATTTGTGTTCTTGTTATATTTAAGTGTAATGTTGTTATTTGTTTAAATATTAGGAATTTTATTATTGTGTAATAATGTATCGGTTGGAAATTTTATGTATATAATGTAAAATAGTCATAATAATTTCATGTTCTTTTTTAAGTTTTTTATGTAAATATCTTGCATGCAATGACAGCAGAGATAGTGGACATATAACTTTTTTAAGACCATTACTTGTAATATACCTATTCTCGCAAGACTATAAATGAATAAATGAAAAAATAAATGAATAAATGAATTTAGAGGTTGGTCGTTTCAAAACTGATGATTTGGTACGTAATGTGACTACTCGAGTTATTTGATCTGTACCAGGATGTTTTTCTATGACACGACCAAGTAGCCATTGACCAGGAGGAAGATCATTTTCCTTAATTAAAACCACGTCTCCTATTTTAGGCTCTGTAGTTTTTCGTGTCCACTTATACCGATGCATCAGCGTTGTTAAATATTTTTCCGACCAACGCTTCCAAAATATTTAAATATTATAAATTAAACCGGCAAAAAACACTCACGTTGAGGATCGAATACGTCGACCCGGGTTTCGAGCATATCAGATGCTCATCATCAGGGCGAGTGCGCAGCTGCGTCTGCGAGCTCCCGGCGGGCACTGCGGAGCGCCGCTCGCGCGGCTCGGCTCGATACCGGCGCCGGCGGCGGCAGCGGGGAGCTGGGTGGGGGTGGAGCGAGTCCCGCGCTGCTGGTGCTAGGTGATGAAGTCCTAGCTTGCCCGGCTGAAGACGGTGGGCCTACTTCGTCGTCTGTGATCTCATCAGCATCATCAGCACACGTACCGTGACATACAAAACTGACTGTGTCGCTCTCTATACTGCCCGACAACTTTTGCGTCGAGGTGACATTAAGGGTAGGAATCCAGGCTGGTGGTAGCGTCCAACCCCCATCTCTGTTAAAATTGGGATGTCGGTTGATTTCTATAGCCTCACGTATTTTGCGAGGCACATAAAACTTTTCTCTAGCTAATACGGAGGCTTTATCAAAACGAATATAATGATTGGAGTCCAAGAGATGAGCATGTTCCGCAAGGGCCGATTTAGTAATGTCCATGTTCTTAATGCTCCTAATGTGTTCGGTCAGTCTAGTAGCAATGTTGCGTCTAGTCTCTCCCACGTAACTCTTGCCACAGTCGCATGGTACTTTATATACGCCCGGTACGTTAAGGCGGTCTTTGTCCTTCGGTGAACGTAGCATCTGTCTTATTTGACCGGGTGGACGGAAGAACGTTCTGATATCATATTTCCGTCACAAGAGATATCCGATTTTGTCCGTTATTCCTCTTACAAACGGAAGATAAGCAGGAGAACGCTCCACTCTTGTTGGTCGCTTACGTTCACTTGTCTTTGCCCAGCGGCAACATTGTCGCCAACTGTATCCGTTGTCCTCCAGTACCCCCTTCACGTGCTGGAGCTCTTTTTCTATGTATGGAGGGTCACATAGCCTAAGTGCTCGGTCCATCAATGCTCTTGGTACGGAGGACAAATGTGCAGGATGATGATGTGAGCTAGCATGAAGATATCGATCCGTGTGTGTCGGTTTTCGATGAATCGTGTGCGTCAGACTGTTGTCTGGCATCCGGATAACACGCACATCTAAGAACGGCAATACCCCTTCCTTTTCTTCTTCTACGGTGATGCTGATCTTATGATGTAAGTTATTGAGGTGATCCGTAAAACATAGACATAGACATAGACATAGACATAGCTTTATTTGTGGCAAAAACAAACAACAAAAATAATATACAAACATAAAAATAAAAGTAGGTGCTAATCTACTTAAAGTTTTTGCCACAAGCCGGCCCCGACTCAGCATAATGCTGGTTGCGAACAACCAACGCTGGTCTTCCGTCGGGAACGGCAGGTGACGTCACGCACGGTATAGACCACGTACAGTGAGTTTGATCATTACAGAGATAATATACATGTACACATTCACAACAAGAAAACATTTATAAAGAGACAGTCAAAATTACACACTTAGTTCTTTACAAGTATGCAAAAGTTAAAAATGGCCCTTTTAAATAAAACAATAGAAAATGAAGCAAATTATTGCGGTTAACTTTAGGACATAGGTGTAACAATAAATTAGAAATTATATTATGGTTTCACAGAAATAGCAAGGTTTGACAAAAAAAAAAGTAAAGCATGTTTAAATAGATTATATGGCACTGGTGTCATTAATTAGAAGTTCTTCGCTGTTTTGATGGGCATAAATAAATATTTTAAGCTTTAGTCTAAAACCATGTATACTTTGCATGTTCCTTATTGGCGGAGGGATGTTGTTCCAACACTTAGACGCAGCATAGCGGAAACTTCCTCTGAAGGCGGCTGATCTGTGCCTCTCTGTTACGAGCTGCGTCGAGCATTGGCGAGACTGTAAGGACTTGCGGCTAGCCTTCCATGTCAACTTATCATATAGATAAGTCGGTTCTCTATATTTTAAGACGCCGAACAGTAGACAAGCCAAGTGAAGCTTTCGGCGATGCTTTATTTTTAAAAGGAAATGTTTGTTAAGAAATGGGGTCACATGTGACCTCAACGGAATGTCAAAGCAAAATCTGACACAAGCGTTCTGGACTTTTTGTATCAACTTTTGTGTCTTGACCAATAGCCTTGGACCAAAAACAGTGTCCATATAATTTAATTTCGACATAACCAAAGACTCTACTAATTGGATACGCAACTCTTCTTTTAGATATGGCCTCATTTGGTACAATACCTTTAATCTATAAAAACAATTCTTGATACAATTACCGATGTGTTTTTTGAATCGCAGTTCACAGTCCATAAGTAAACCTAAGTTCCTGGCTTCATATACACGCTGGATGGGTTCACCCAAAAGCATAACACTTGCAGATAAATAGGTACTAGCAATCTGATGTTTACTGCCAAATAGAAGGTATTTACTTTTATCTGGATTTAGTATCAGGCAGTTACTGGTAGACCAAGCAGCTATTCTAACGAGGTCTTCGTTAAGTTTGGCAATAGCTAGATCAATGTCAATTGGCTTGCAGGAAATGTATAGTTGAATATCGTCCGCGTAGATATGAAACTTGCAGTTCTTAATATGTGTTACGATGTCAGCAGAGTACAAGATGAAAAGAATGGGTCCCAAAATAGAACCCTGTGGCACTCCTCTATTTACAGCCAGCTTTTCTGATATCAACGTTGACCCATCAGCACGATCGATGCACACATACTGGTAACGATTACTGAGGTAACTATTGAACCACTGTATAGCTTCGGAATCAAATCCGTAATATTTTAATTTTGATAATAGTATATCTATATTTAAACAATCGAAAGCTCTGGAAAAATCTAGTAATACCAATACTGTACACATGCCTTTGTCTTGAGCACCAAGTATGCTATCAGTTACATCGAGTAATGCGGTAGTAGTACTACGCCCTTTTCTAAAACCCGATTGCACATCAGGCAAAATGTTATTAGTTTCGATGAACTCTGTTAACTGTGTACATACCGCCTTTTCCAAAATTTTTGATATACACGGCAAAATACTAATTGGTCTTAGATCCTTTAGGTCAACGGGATTAGAATGTTTTGGTAGCGGACGTACGATTGCATGTTTCCAAATATCGGGAAACATACAACTCTCAATGGAGGTATTTATAAGAGCTAGTATGCTATCTATCGTATTTGGAAACGTCATTATTAGCATATCCAAACTAATACCATCACACCCTTCAGCGTTCGATTTCAAACTTTTGATTATGTTCATTAGTCGGTCAAGGCTGATTTTATTTATATGAAACACAGCATCACTAAAACGATGATGTTCAAAGAATGTTAAAAATGAAATAGTTGTATTTGAGCTGCCTGGTATAGTTAAAAAGTGATTGTTTATAATATCGGGATTATTGTAAAAAGATGGCAATTCCGTATATTTTTTAGGCAATAGAGTATTTTTTAGATTTTTCCAAAGTTTCTTAGAGTTACTGATGTTATTATTAATATTTTGTTTGAAATATGCCGATTTTTCATGGAAAAGTGCTTTATTGACGGTGGATTTTAATGATTTATAATATTCTTTTTTTACATTAGTATTAGTTCTATGATATTCCGCTGCAGCCTCATCACGTAGTTTCATCATGAGCTTTAAGGTATCTGTGATCCAGGGATAGGAACGATCTCTGATAACCACTGATGTAATAGGTGCATGGATGTCAAAAAGAGTTAAGACGCCGTGATTAAAAACTGTAACCATTTCGTTGATATCAGAGAGCTGATTTATAAAATCCCATCTGACATTCTGCAAATCATAATTGAAATTTTCGAAACAAATTTTATTTTTAGGCCTATAAGCTATAGTGCGTGGCGAAGTTTTTACCCGTTTTATATTAAACTCACAGACCACAAGACAGTGACCAAAAAGCGTTCCTACGAGTTCCATGCTTATCTTTTGTGAATGCATGTCGGTACATACTACATCAATCAGTGTTTGGCTAGTTTCAGTGAAATGCGTAGGTTTAGTCACTATCTGTTCTAAGTTAAAACACGATAAAAAGAATCGAAATTTATTCGTATTACTGTCATTACTATTCAAATAATTTATATTAAAATCCCCCAATAAAATCAAATTGTCGTATTTAGGTATTGAACTAATTGAGTCGGTGATAGCACCAAGAAATAAATCAACATTAATCCAGCTAGGCCGATAAGCTGTGCCAATCATCAACTTTTTTCCGTTAAGGTTCACAGCGAGCCACATTTGTTCAACTAAACTATACATTGGATCAACAGGATGACGCCAAGCCCGCACCACGATACCCTGTTTGATATAAAAACCAACGCCACCACCGCGCGATCGTGACCCGCGCGGTCGTGGCGTGTGCCTCAGTCTGTAACCGGGAATTGCGGGGGCCCGCCCCTCCTCACCACAGTGGATCCAGGTTTCATTCAATGCTAAAACATCAACGCCACTTCGAGTAACAGAAGCTATGATATTGTCATGGTTAGTGCCAAGGGAACCTGCATTGTATAATCCAACTATTAGGTTTCTAGTAGCCATTATAAAAGTTATATTTTATATCATCAGAAGGAAACAATACCATTACGCACTTATGTAATTGCATAACAACACCATTACGGATATAACTACAAATATACATCAAAACAACATTCTTATAATAAACAAAATACACTGCACAAAACCAGTTATGTCGAAGCTTACAAGTTGCTTTAGTTTCAAAACAAATAAAGGAATTAAAATAAAATGATAAGTGATAATATATACATAAAACAAATGCAATAATGACGTCATTATTCCGAAGTTCTGTCATTGTGTACATTATAAATGTGATGCATGAACTATAAATTACACTAACATAACTTCGGCTTAGTGAGGAACTCCCTGCACGAAAGCCGTCGTGTTGCTCGACTCGCCACCAAATATCTTTCGGAGGTCCATCTCTGAGCGCACCCGGAAAGACGCCGTACCCGTCTCGCGGCGGACGAAAACACGTCCACCTCTGGTCCAGACATACTTCCAGCCATGAGAACGGGCTTCCTCGCGCGCCTTGAAAAAAAGCATCCTATTGAGCTTCGAGAGGCGCTCGTTGACGAACAACCTTGTCGGCGCAGCAGTAAGCCCCATACCCTCTGAAGTTACATTGCGACGCACGCGTACAGCCTGCAGGAAAGCGTCACGCAGCTGCCTGCGCGCGAGGCGGACCACTACGGGCCTCGGCCGTGGCGGCAGCGTACTTGACGACTCGCCGCTAGGGGGCGCACGGCGCACGCCGACTCGCTCCACCGAAACGAAGTCCCGCTCCTCGCACGACACGCTCAATTTTCCTGCAAGGACGGATATGAGGTGACCTGTGTTCTCGCCCTGCTCCTCCGGAATGCCTGTGACCTCGATATCGTTCAAAAGCGAATCTTGCTCACGATCATTTAAATCGGCCTTGAGTAGTTCGATAGTCGATAAAAGACTGGAAACTTCAGGGCTAGCCTTTACTCCTGCACCCGTATTTTCCAAGCTTTGAAGCCGCTTCTCCATACTATCCATGCGTACCCCGTATCCTTCTACAATGCCTTGAAGTACGCTAGACTGCTCTCGTAGAGAGTTAAAATCTTCTCTGAACGATTTCATCTCTTTGCGCATCAGCTTAATTTCATGCAAAATCTCCCCAGTCCTATCATCAGGCGCCGGTATATTTTGTGTGGAACCACAACCCACACCCTGCAACACATTTTCCGTGTTATCTTTTCGAGGTGTTTGTGATTTACACCCCGGACACAGCCACACTGGCGCCACCTGCGAATCTTTGGGGATATTGACGCAAGCTCGATGGAATACACCGACACATTTAGTGCATTTAACGCCATCTCCTGAATTAGTAAAGCGGCCGCAAACATTACATTTCTTCGCCATCACTGCAAGTATCGATTCACAAATATACAAACCAAACTGAGAGCAGAGGTGACTAGTATTACGAAGAGTAGCCGCTAGATGGCGCAGAGCAGCCTGTGTTACAAAATTGATTTATAATATACCCTCTATAAATGTAATAAAATAAGGGATATCTGTTGTCGTACTGGCACAAATTAACTCGTTAAACACAGATCCCGTGGTCCTACTGCTCACTAACACTCACACAGCCGAATCACAGGCCTAGGCTCCCAATGAAGTAACTTGTAAGGGCATTTTATACGGTTTTATATTTTTAAAAGATTCTAAACACTCGCACGCTCACTGTCGTAAATTCGTCCGTGACGTCACTCCAAAACCAGATAATCCTTCTTTGTCTATAATTGCGAAGATGTCATCTACATACCTCCACCAATGAAGGGGGTACTGGAGGACAACGGATACAGTTGGCGACAATGTTGCCGCTGGGCAAAGACAAGTGAACGTAAGCGACCAACAAGAGTGGAGCGTTCTCCTGCTTATCTTCCGTTTGTAAGAGGAATAACGGACAAAATCGGATATCTCTTGCGACGGAAATATGATATCAGAACGTTCTTCCGTCCACCCGGTCAAATAAGACAGATGCTACGTTCACCGAAGGACAAAGACCGCCTTAACGTACCGGGCGTATATAAAGTACCATGCGACTGTGGCAAGAGTTACGTGGGAGAGACTAGACGCAACATTGCTACTAGACTGACCGAACACATTAGGAGCATTAAGAACATGGACATTACTAAATCGGCCCTTGCGGAACATGCTCATCTCTTGGACTCCAATCATTATATTCGTTTTGATAAAGCCTCCGTATTAGCTAGAGAAAAGTTTTATGTGCCTCGCAAAATACGTGAGGCTATAGAAATCAACCGACATCCCAATTTTAACAGAGATGGGGGTTGGACGCTACCACCAGCCTGGATTCCTACCCTTAATGTCACCTCGACGCAAAAGTTGTCGGGCAGTATAGAGAGCGACACAGTCAGTTTTGTATGTCACGGTACGTGTGCTGATGATGCTGATGAGATCACAGACGACGAAGTAGGCCCACCGTCTTCAGCCGGGCAAGCTAGGACTTCATCACCTAGCACCAGCAGCGCGGGACTCGCTCCACCCCCACCCAGCTCCCCGCTGCCACCGCCGGCGCCGGTATCGAGCCGAGCCGCGCGAGCGGCGCTCCGCAGTGCCCGCCGGGAGCTCGCAGACGCAGCTGCGCACTCGCCCTGATGATGAGCATCTGATATGCTCGAAACCCGGGTCGACGTATTCGATCCTCAACGTGAGTGTTTTTTGCCGGTTTAATTTATAATATTTAAATATGTGTGAAACTCACGAGAATTTCAATTCAAAAATAGCTTCCAAAATACTTGCAGTGTTTTCTGAACAAGCTGCCACCTTGACAATAAATTCATGTTGCTTGAAGTATAGCAAAAGCCTGGTGCATTAACTAATGGTTCGCCTACTAAAAAGTGAGCAGGGGTTAACGGAAGATGTTCATCTGGATCCTCGCCATTCACAACAGTCATCGGTCTTGAATTGAGACATGCTTCCACTTGAGAAAGGAGAGTGCTCATCTCTTCGTACGTAATAGTCAATTCGCCGATCGCTCGTTTAAGGTGAAATTTGGTTGACTTAACTGCAGCCTCCCACAGTCCTCCGAAATTTGGGGAACGTGGTGGTATGAAATGCCATTCTGTTCCATTTTTTTCAAGATGTTCGGCAATTTCCGGTTGAATGGAACTGAATTCCCGCAATTCCTTGGCTGCTCCGACGAAATTTGTTCCGTTATCGGACCATAGGTTGTTGCATCTACCACGTCGCGCAACAAATCTTCTAAAAGCTGCTAAAAATGCTTGGCTAGTCATGTCGCTTACGATTTCCAGGTGTATAGCCCGCGTGGACATACAAATAAATAAACATATATAACCCTAATACGAACGATGTCCACATCCTTTACTAGTCCTAATATTTATTGGTCCCGCGTAGTCCACTCCGCTGTTGGCGAATGACCGAGCTGGAGTACATCTTACAGCTGGCAATGAACCCATAAATTGATTGAAGGTGGGTGCACTATTCTTGACACAAGTAACACAGTTACGTAAATGCTGCTTCACCATACTTTTTGCTCCTATAATCCAATACGTCGTTCTCAAATAGTTAAGCATTAGCTGTTGTCCTCCGTGTAACGTCTTCTCATGAGCTTCAGCCACTAACAACTTAGTTAACAGAGAGTCATGAGGCAAGACGATGGGTGTCTTGGTTTGTTTTTCCAATCTAGAGTTCTTCAAGCGTCCTGTAATTCTAATTATACCCTTACCGTCTAGATAAGGACACAATAGTTTTAACTTGCTACCCTTTTTTAACATAGGCTGTCCTTGTCTAAGTTCCATGTACTCGTCCGGGAACTTTTCTATTTGTGCCTTTCTTATGCAACATTGCATAGCTTCATCAATTTCCACTTTGCTTAAGTATTTCCTGGAAGTTGTCTTTTTTAACCACCTTCTGCAATATGCTACGACTCTCAATAGCCTTTGAAGTGATGAGTATTTTGCAAACAAAGTATCGTCCGAGATTTCTCCTACATAAAATGTTCGAATAGACTCTTCTTCGTTTGTGCGTATTTACGCACATTTGGCCTATTGTAGATAATTTCACGCTCTCTAAGAAATTTTACATATTTTCATCAACTCACCGGTTCTGGATCTCATGGAAATCTATTGTTTAAACATTTTTATTTGTGTTTCGACACCACAGACTTCGCATTTTCTTTGCGATTTCAGTATTGTATTGATGTTCACAATGAAATATTAACATTGTTGAATAAAATGTATCTGAGGTGATATATTTACAAAGTGCCATGACATACATTATGACAGAGAAATGTAATATACCGGAAATAATATAATTAGTCTATAGCCATGACAGTCCAGTTGAGTTGTCAAGGTGACAAAGACATCGTATTTGGTAATTTTGGACAGAAATCGGTGCACCTGCAATACTTTACCTTATTTTAAGGTTGGTGACGCTGGACTGGTTCCTCTATGATTGATATTCGTCAAATTTAGCTTTTTATTTGGTGAAAACCCAACATATTTTTTTCCGGTATATTACTTTTCTCTATGCGTTACTTGCTCAGTGAATCAAATGTTATTGTAACATCATTAGAGGTATTAAAATAAAACATTATATATAAATTATGAGCTATAAATTCTCAAGCCAAGAATCTACGCCACTGATAATTTACCTAGTATATGAATTACAAACAGCTACTATCAGAATTTACACCTTTAAACAGAGGGAGGAGTCTCAAGAAACCCTAAAGGGCCGCCAGCCGGCGTGAAGTGTATTTTGCGCTAAATTTTATGGTGTTTCAGCAGAAAAACAGGCTATTGAGTTCAAGCAGTGTACCTATTCCATAAGTCCTAATTGTTCACTAATGGTGATTCCCGACAGAACTTTCGTCTCCAGCGGTATTTTACCGTATGTTCTGGGAAAGAAGAATGCTGTGAAAACCTGGAGCGCTTAGTAATGTACCTACCTAACAGTTTTGCAAAGACAAACCACGTAGCATTTCATGAATGCGCCGTTAATACAAATAGGGAGTGCTGTGACTTGTAACCATCTAGGCTTGGTGTTGTTTTAAGTTCATATTAATTTTAGGATAATTAAAGTGTTTATTTTGTATTAGTCAGCTTATGGTTGAATTTTTTTTTTTGGATTATGATTGTGTCAGTTATTACATTACCAAAAATAAAGAAATTACTTAACTGTTGGTGTAGTTTTGTCATTTATTCATCTACTTTCCTTTATTTTTAAGGAATAGTGCGGCAAAAGAGCATGATATCGAACTTACCTAGCCTATAATATCAGAGGGGGAAGAAAAATTCTTCTCACGGCACTGCTATGAGTTCGCCACCCAATAGTCTTTTATGCGCCACCAATAGGGGCACACACTGATCCATCTCATCATTACTGTTGTACTCAATGCGTGGCAACATCCCACTCACACCGACCTAAGTAGTGGCATGCTGAACGATCGATGCACGAATTTTGTCTTAGTCGCGATTCACGACATCCAACAAGAGATCTTATTATCCTTAAGCCACGAACTGTTCGGTATATACCAATAAATGAAACGCACAATTGCACTTCGTTTATTTTTATTAAGAACGAAAAGTCCAATAACACAGCTTCTACGTTTCTCATTAAAATCTTCTTCGTAGTGGTTAGAATGTTGGCGTGAGCATGGTCATCACCTATGAGTTCGTAGGTAGTTTAGTCTGACAATCCGTTGGTATTCCTTTCGTTTCTCTGCCTGTGTACCTCTGGTGCATTTGTTGACGGCTTGGTTGATCTTGAAATCTTGAATGGATAGGTGATCTTCTGTTTTCAATTTGACCATGCACAATGAAGAATGTCATATCAACATTATTGCGCCGCAAGACATATCCAACGAGCGAAATTGGTGAAAATGTGGGTTGGAACGGTGGAATATAGACGCTGTTTGATGCAGAGTTTTGGAAAATGTCCTGAATTGGGTTCATCGTACATTAGCATCACTTCCCTCCAGTGCCATAAATTAATAAATACCTACTTTGCGCCTCGTAAACGAAATGGTACATTACTACTTCTAATCTTGCTGCCATGTTTGTAACTCTTTTCATAGGTAAATTATGAATGAACATTAATAACACGAATTATCGAAGTTGTATCACAATTGAATACGTTACGTCAGCCATCTGACTGAAAATTTCTCAGTGACATAACATTCATAGATTTTTGACAGACCCTCGATAGCCAGCCTTCGAGCTTACGTTAGTATTAGGTTCGTGCTCGCGATTTCATACAAAACTTTTTACGTGACAAAACGTTCACGTTAAAATCTCATGTAAAACGTATTGAACGTGTCCAGAGAAAGTGTTTAAAAATATTGTGCTAAATCGTAAACTGCGATAATATCCTGAAAAATTAAGCACATTTAAATTACAAACCCTTCAAAATCGACGCGTGTGTACAGACTCCGTCTGTTTATTCAAGATTATACATTCTTAAATTTATTCTCCAGCACATCTTTCAAGCATTGGTATTAATATCAAACCACGAGCCCGTGATAGTCATTCTAATATCTTACTCTGCAGGTGTACAAGAATAATACATCTTTTTACAATCCAATAGTTCGGATATGTCGCCAATACAATGAAATCTTAAGAACACCATAGCTCACTTGACATTTTTGACTTCGTGCTCAGTCTGTGGTATAACTAATTATGATTTGCCTAGGGTACATAACTAAATAAGTTAATAAGTTTAAACCTATATATCTTTTTACTCAATCTTAGTTATCAGACGGCGGCCTTGTGCCGCTCTAAAACAGTTTTAGAACTCGATATGTACAAAACAATGCTTCGAAAGTTGTCTCATTTGAAAGCTATATAAGTATTTTATCTCATTAAATCTATTATTACGTGAAATACAAAGCGTATGTTATTACATAGCTATATTACAAACTCATGTCTTAATAGTTACATAGTGTTGAAAGGCCATCATCTGCATTATTGTTAAATGCGGGTAGATTATATACAGTTACGATACAAAAGAAAATGTGATATTCAAGGTTAATCAATCATCTGCATTATAGTTCATTGCGGGTAGATTATGCGTACTCACGAAAGATAATTTAATTTATAAGAATGGAACACAGATATTGAACTAAAGAGTTTGTCGTAATTATATGCTTAAATGTATCACAAAATTCTCTGGAGGGATATAAATAATAAGTAGGTACTCACAATCGCTTGGGCCGCAGCAAGACTTCACTTTGTGAGGGGTTTTTGAACACTTCTGAATTGTAATGAACAGAACAGTACTTCGGCTCCGATGTTTCCAGTCTGGTGGTCGTCTCAAGAATGCCCCACTCCTCCACTCTTTACTTCGTTTCAACACTCGTTTTAGCGGGAAATCACTCTGCCAATCACAGAGCGTGTCGTATGTTTTATCCCATCAAATGGTGGCGCTACTGTCGCTTTGGTGTTGCTATTACCAACATCCGCCAACTGATCAGTATTAAATATTTATTTCCGTTCAATAACACCATAATATCGAATGAAAACATAACATATTTATTGTATAGTGTTTATATTCCTTAATACAATATATTCTAATTTTTCCGAAAATCAGAATAAAGTGTATCGGGTTTAAGTAGATTTAAAGCTAAAGTAAAAGTCAGAGATAGTATTATTTTAATATTTATATTTTTTGGTTTTTATTAAGATATTTGTGTAACATAAAAATAGTTTCTCTTACATAAAGAAATAAAGTTTTTTACTAACGGTGTTTGTATCTTACTGTAATAGTTCTGCCAGTTAATTGAAGTTTTGGATATATAATTTACATCGGTATTACATAATGTGTAATCATTATAATGTATAAATAACGTACACAATAAATTACAGGTTTTGACTTGCCCAAAAAAAAAAGCTGTTTTTTTGTACTGTTTGTTGTCATAGATATACCATCACTACTGTCACGTATGGCGTATAAGCTATACCCGCAATAATTATATATAAATGCATTTAATAATACAGTTATGATTTTTGATACAGTCCTTTATTCATCTTTTCAATCATGATCATTCATCACTGAAGAATTATCATGATTCCATAATTTAATAAACTTATTATTCACAGAAGGATTAACGGGTCTTTTCACTCACATAAATCAAAAAGAGTTTTATATAAAAGAAAAGATTATTTATTGCTTCCATAAAGTACAAGATGTTATAAAAGTATAGGTAGAAACATAGTCCGATGGACCCTGTCAGGCACAGCAAGATTAGAAGAGACGAGGACGCAATATACAATAATAATTTAACAAATCATTTATATGTCAAAATTAAATCTACTATATTCATTAAATATTCATCTACTGAGTAATATGCCTTAGAGATAAGATGTTGTTTTAATTTTTTGTTAAATTTTATGTCTTCACTTTAACACTATGTTGGTAATTTATTGTAGACTACTACTATTGACATAGGAAGAGTGCTAAAATACACGTTTATTTTTCGTTGAACGAGAATTCTATTCGCAAAAGTTTATACAACTAAGAAATTGGATGAATTGAATGACGCGATCTAGTATTGGTATAATGAGTGCGTGCCTCGATGTCAGCGGCGGTCACTATGCGCAAGTAAAGTCGGCGACTGGCACGTTGCGTTGTCTTGCAAGCACTTCTGCACATAGACCCTCGCGCTGGTCGCGGACGTCGCGGACGCATCGTGCGGCACACTCCGGTTCGGGAACAGAGTGAAGGGGACCCATTTCTTCTTGCAGTCACACTGCTCCGCCCACAAGGTCACGTCAGCTCCGTTTCGCGGCGCCACCAGCGATGTATTGTATTCCTCCTCTGTGTAACGAATGTAGGTGACGGAAAACGACACCGTCGCCTCCTCGGAAACGGACTCGTCCCGGGTGTACTGCAGGTCGGACAACTGTAGGCGGAAACCGATCACAATTAGCTCAATGACACCGTTTCACAGCAAATATACAAATTTAGAGTCGTTAGTCAACTCACCTGTATCTCTGTGATTTTTGTAGATGCAAGTTCCAATTGCTTCAGGGATGTCAGGTTCTGGCGCCAGTCGCGGCAGGTATGGGTTATACTGGTTACAGGTAAATAGAGGTATCTTAACTTCTTCAGATGAAGCAGCGGTGAGTAATCTGGGTGAACATGAATTTGTTCATGTTTATTATCGTATCTTATTATTTTAACTTTATAAATCATTATCTATATTGCTTTTTAAAATCAACTTACTACTTCTAGCGAATGTATATTAAAATATCAGTGAACTTTGGTAAAATGTAAGATATCAGTAGACACCCCTCCAACACATTAATAAATAACGAAACAGAAAGAAAGCTTCCTACTTCCTACCAAAACATTAACTTTGTCCTCTCAGTGAGCTGGTTCAAACCGGTTCTGCATCCAAGCGGGCACCGCTGTGGTTTCTGCAACTCGCGCGCATCTTGTCAGTTACTAGTTTGGCACTACTAGTAACTGTCACTAAGTGCTGACGATACAATGGCTCTATAGTTAGTCTAACTTCCTAGGACAACTTCAAGGCCCAGTAGACAAGCCAAGACTAACTGAGAAGCTAAGTATCACCTTCTTGTTTATTACAAAATTTAAATAATTGAACGTTTGTGTTCAAACACCTGTTCCTACCATTAGGAGACATAAAAGGTAGCGACTGTTTCGTAACATATCTATTTTGAATCTTATCTATTTTGAATGTCATATGTATTTCAAAAGATATAGTTTCTCATCAGAGTGAGTCCACTATCTCACCTGATTGTAAGTGATGATGTGTTTTAAGATATCGTTAAAGCTAACCTGGATTAACCGACTCTTTGTTCTGGCAGCGTTCCTTAAGTGTCAGTTCCTATTCTAGGCCTATATACCACTTTCTCCCACATCATCACTTATCATCAGTTGAAGATAAGTGATCGTGGTCAAAAGCTAGACAATCAGTAGTAAAAAAAGATTGTGATGCTGAGCACATGGAGGATATTTAATTACCAGAAGAGGAGTTGCAGAGGTCCGTGAGGTGCGTGTTGTTCGAGAGTTCGAGGGTCTCCAGGGAGTGCAGCCCCACCAGCTCCGTCACCGCCTCAGTGCGCAGCAGGTTGGACGATAAGTGTAGCGAAAGCAGTTTACCTTGATTCAGGAACAATCCACTACACAAACAAACATATTTCAATTTAATTTAACTCAGTATTAATGTCATTCTTGTTGTTACTCTATACTTGCACACATTATCATAGTCACAGCCACTTGAGTCGTTATTGATTTCAACAATAGTGTGATTTGTTGCCTATATTATTATATGGCTGCATGAGACTCCATGTATCACGTCCTCAGAAAAACTGATTTAGTTTTATTTATTCAGAATACACATAGATGCTTTTAATATTGTTAGGTTTGCAATAACGCCTGTTATGCGGATTACATTACATAAATTTAGTCATGTGCGGGATCCCGCACGGTCAGGTCACATGCAGGTCCTGGATCAGTCCTGTCACCTCAAATAAATATACCGGAGGAAGTTCTCAGAGGTCAGAGATGGTAAGAGAGTTTTTCCGTTGTTTTCAGTATCCACCGAATGAAGGTGGGCTTGGTCTATGTGATCTACGTTAGGGAAACAATAAGCCTCTAGACTATCAGCTAGTTTTGTTTGCTGCAAGAAATGACGAGAAAAGAAATGTCTATATAGAAGGGGCATGTCGTTGTTGTCTCCACCACAAAAAAAAACTCAAAACTCTAGCGAGCTCTCAGTAAGTCCTCTCGCTTGGCACAAGTTTGCTTATTTGTCCAATGCCCTCGCGTCCAATGCGATCACGCACCTCGGAAACGCGAATACGGACTGCGCGATCGTAATGGCTCTTCCTGTCTTGTTCCCATCAATGGTATATGTATCGTAATGAGTACAACTATTTGCGCCAGTAATAAGTGCAAACATTAGTAAATATAATGATTCTAATGAAAAAAGCATATTTCTAGATGCCACTAATACTGATGAGTTAAATCACTTAATAAATCCCCAGCTGTGGGCTATGATGACATACGCACAAATATTGTTAAATTGTCTATTATATATATAGCTCTTCCATTATCCCATACAACCTTACATTAGAACATGGAATTTTCCCGACTGTTTGAAAAAATCAATAGTTAAACCACTTTACGAAAAAGGCGATAAAACTAAAATGGATAATAATAGACCAGTCAACCTGATACCGATTTTTCAAAGATACTGGAGAAAGTCATGTTTCGCCGAGTAAACAGCTTCATTGAGGAATACGAGGTTTTAATTGAAGAGCAATACGGATTTCGGCAAAACAGATAAACTTCTCTTGCGTCATTCAAATTAACGAAATACATCACAGACTGCTTAGATAAATCAAATTCTGTTGCCGTAATTTTTATGGACATAAGTAAGGCTTTTGACTTTGTTTCTCATGACCTATTATTAGAAAAAAATTACAGATATGGTATTCGCGGTCCTGCCCATAACTGGATGTGTCCAAATATCCAGATATAATGAAATAAGTAGATCGTTCGAAATACATACATCGTCTTACCAAACAACTATGAGGTACCTCAAGGAAGCATTCTGGGACCACTGCTGTTTATTTTATATATCAACTAGCTTTTACCCGCAGCTTTGCCCGCGTGGACTTCCCCTCAGGAACCGTTGCCGATCCTTGGGAACGTGATTATAAAACGTGTCATATATAAATATGTCAATTTTTAATCTTTTTAAATTGGCCACGTAAATCGTAATCGTTTTAATATGTAGGTCAACCTTCAGTACAAAAAAAACATTTACACAACTTGCAAGTTATTGCAGACTCACAGGCAGTTCAAATGCTCCATCCCACTCCCAGTTGGCAGCGTGCCCAGCTTGCTGGCAGCATTGCCCCGTTGAATTTCAATGCTTATTCGTTGAGCCAAAAATCTATTTGTTGTATGCCGTAAATAGCTCTTAAACAGCGTTTTTCAACTATAAAAGGTTGCTCAATATCTGTGCATCTCCCCCAAATGACAATACCATAGCGTAAAACTGTGTTCACATACCCGTAGTAAGAGCTGTGGTCGCAGCTTTTGTAGACATAGCCTGTGCAATCCGTCTTATTGCATAAACGAAACTATTTAAGGGTGAAACTTTGTGTAGAAAAGTCATTGTTTTTGAAGTGATATTGATAAAAATTGGTATCTGGATAGACTTTTTAAGATAAAAACATGCCTCAATAGTATTTTTTGGTTGATTACAAGGAGTAAAACTGGGGAGGAAAGTTTGTCATCATCATCATCAACATTGTAATACTTTATTATTACAATTTTGTTTTACAAAGCATTGAGAGGACACTACGCGCTGAGTATCGGAATTCGGATGAGACGTCCGTCACGTGTCGACTATGACAGGCAAGTCTCGAGCATGTTGCGATCCATCACGTGGTGCCTCACCACTGAGCTTAGACCGAGGTTACTTAAGCGATGAGCCCAGCATCTTTCAATCCCTGTCCTTTTTATTCTATAGGACTCAGGAAAGGTCAATATTCGTAACGAGATTGTCAGCCATGTAGTGGCTAGTTGGTAAGAGTTTGCGATATTGTCCTATGATGCTAAGTGTAACGGAGACAATTTCACCATTGCGACTGAGCGCTCTACCGATATGTCTATGTACTATACACTCGACATGGGCCAATGAACTGGTAGCCGCGGGGCAAGTATATAAGATTTATTCGTAGTATATAAGTATATTTTTGAAGTGTACCAGAGTGGGAAATTTGATAATGAAGGTCATCCTATTAAACGATTATGATTTACGGGGCCAATTTAAAAAGATTAAAACGTAACCTATTTATATATGAATATGTATTATATATGGGTATATATCACACATGGGTCCCCAAAACCGGTAACGGTTCCTGAGGGATAGGCCACGCGGGCGAAGCCGAGGGTATAAAGGTAGTTATTTAATAATATTTTCCAATTGACTATAGTGACATCTATCATGTGTCTCAGCAACTCAACATGCATTCTTTCTCCAAGCAAGAAACAATTTTGTTTCTTTTTTCAGCACCGGATGCAGCAGACTCACGACTTGAAGGTTCAAATATTGATGCCCATCAGGCGTCTTGGCCCAAATCTTATTTTTTGTTTTGTGAATATTGTTCAATTGAATTCATTTTATACTATGATTCATTAAATTCATTCTATACTTACTATAAATCCTAATCATTAAAATCTGATTTTGTGATTTAAGAATATTGCTCAAAATTTTAGACGCAAAATGAATAATAATATAAAATAAATCACCTACACAAATATACTCATCTGCCTTCCTACTAAAGAGAACATAAATAAGCCTAATACGTACAACTGGAGAGTTGAAGCTTTTAACAACCTACTGACAAGCTACTATACTATACTATTTGTATAGTAGCTTGTCATAAGCTTCACGGAATAAGACATAAATACGCACATACGTTTGACCCTAAGGAAACTTTAACCGACCACACTCACGCATAATATAAAAATATTTCCAATGAAAAAGTACTTAGTTCTAACATATTGGTGACTACTGTTGGTGATTACTGTTTAGAAAATATGTAAAGAAGACTAAAAATGAATATAAGTAATTTATCGATTGAAAAAATGTAGAAATACTGACCCTTACACAGCGTACGACATTTTTGTAACGAATTTGCAATTAATGTATAAAATTGTGTTTTCTCAATTAACTGGTAGAGAAGACAAAAAAGACAAAAAGGGTAATAAAACACCAAAATGGCTCACGCGGAATTATAAATAAAAGAAAATTAAATCGCATGTAGAAATTTACGATAAATATGTTTAAAATTAAAAGGTTTTTTTTAATCTTTCAGAACGTGCTCAATTCGTTTTAATATAAAAACGTTGTAATTAAACAACTTTAAACGGTTTAAATCGCGTATATTTATCATTATTTTTATCCCGACGTTTCAAACACTTTGCAGTGATCGTGGTCACGGGGTGACATCACTGCACGATTTGCACTTCTAACTAATCGGAAATATTTGAATTTAGAATGTGATAATAAAATAATAAATAACGACATGCAACATTTTAATTACTAAAAAAAATTGTCTGGTAATCATTTGTCAATTGCTTTTTTCACACATCTAAGTTTTACGAACGCAAAGAAAATGGCGAAAAAATTATAGAGCGATGATTTTTTATGATTATAAAAGTTCTCTCTCTCCGCAAGACTGTGCCGCTCGTCTTCAAAATGCCTTTGGGATCTCTCCCAGCAGAAGACAGCACCTTGTTTGAGCCGTGAGGCGATGGTTTGCTGAATTTGAGAGAGGTCGGGTTTCTTTACATGACGAATTTCGTGACGGGCGGCCTTCAACTGAAAATAATGTGGCTACTGTTAAGCGGCTAGTTGAAGAAAACCGAAAAAGTCCAGCTCGTCATCCATCCTGCACATAGCCCTGACCTAGCACCCTCTGATTTCTGTATTTTTCCCAAAAGCAAAGATTTGATGGGAGGTTTCACTTTTACCAACTCCGAAGAGGCAGTGATAGCGTTCAGCACGTAGAAAACATGCCTTCAGATCTGTGGTCCTGCTGTTTATAAAAATGGTTCGATCGCATGAAAAAAATTGTAAAATGTAAAGGAGGGTATTTTGAAAAGCAATAAGCATAATATTTTGTTTATAACATGTTGTTTTTTTAAGTCAAACTTTTAGTATGACCTACGTATTACAGATCTTGATGATTGCAAACGCTTTTAATGATTTAAAATTAATTTTAAATAATAATAAGAAAATCATATTAACAAATTTGGTCGAGATGAAAAATGTTGTGACCAAACAATTTGTAAATACGATTTTCTTACCTGAAATACCCCCTAAAAAAAATTAATTTGAATTTTGAAAAAAAAAATGTGACTGTACAATAATTTATGTCAATCGCGTATAAGCATTGTAATTTGGGAAGGAACTATATACTATTATTAACATATGTTCAGACAGTTAGAACGTTCCCAAAGTGTTGTTGTTCCTGTAATGTCGCAGAATAAATGAAACAATGACCGTTGTGGAGCAGAGGTGTAATTGCAATGCAACGAAAAACACACGTTCCTTATTATACTCGTCTACCTACAGAAATAGGTAGCCTACCCACATACACTACAGTTCCCAATAATGCTCAAGACGATCTGATGCAATCCCCGTAGATAGCCTTTTGCTATTATAGTGTACAATGAAACATCCGACTTCACAGTTTACACAAACACTATGTAATACACGCTTTAATCGAGAGAGTTGTCTCTAGCTGGAAAACGATCTCGTGTACTGAGTCAGTGTCACCCTGCACTGAGAGAAATTTTAACCAGATTTCAAGTTAAAGGAACAAATTTTCTGGTTAAAATAGCGCCTATATGCTGTAACATTGTAGCTATAAGGTAAATCTTGTTAAGTCTGTCAAGTTGAAGCAATAAGCTTCTCATCATTTTATTTCAACATTCCGCTATGTTACGTGTTTAGCATATCACTTTAACAAGCTTCACACCATCATTTTGACAAGCTCAGTTTGTTCATTTAAAGGTTTGTTTGTTATGATGTCTTATTAAATGTATATGAAATACTTGTAGTATCTACAGTCACCTTGTTATGTTATGCCGTTGATTTTTTTTAAATTTATAATGCAATTCTTTCAATCGATGTAACTTTATTTAAATACGATATTATTTAAATATAAACTCAATATTGTCTCAACCCAATATACAATTGTGAAAATTACACCATTTGGTTAGCTGTACTTACTGTATTAGGCCGGATCGTCCACAGCTGAACACAGCCTCCCCTATTTAGGGAGTATTTGCCATAATCCCCACGCTTGGCAAGCGGCCTGGGGATCGCAGTGTAAGATGACAGTTCTTTAGAAGGAGCTGCTGCCCACCTTCCAGTATTTTTCCCTTAGTCGCCTCACGACACCCACGGGATATGGGGAGGTGCAATTCTAACCCGGCACCTCACGGGGAAGCTGTACTTAATACTGACTAATTACTGTGACAACTTTATCGTTGTAATTTTGTTTTAACAAGATATAATTTCTAGAGTAACTCAATGTTATATCATCCCGATATACTATTGTGATTATCACACCATTTAGTTAGTTTTACAAGATAATAACTATTTCCTGCTACAACTTTATCTTTTGATTGTTATTACTTGTCGATCATATTGAATTAATGTTAAGCTTGTTGTTTTGAACATAATGTTTGATTGTTTCAATCATATACCTGTGAACAATTTTTTCCTTGTTCCCTGTACAAAATCTACTTGTGGAAACAATATATTATTGGTTTCTTATTACAAACATAATTTTATTTCATACAGATAACCACTTAACATGTCGAACTTGTTATAAATACAAAGCTGATTTCTCTCAGTGTGAGACAGACCTCGTGTTTGGACGACGTCTTCCCAAATATGTCAACATTTACACGTACAAAGCAGTCAAGAAATGCGATTCAAAAATACTACACTCGCCAAAACGAATTGAAAAATTATCTATACCCTATTCATTGATTTTCACGATACAAAAAGACGGACAGCTAACTGGCTAGCACTAGAAGTATATGCTTTAAGGACTTTTAAACGTATGCGCACATATAAACCTGTATAAGTGTTGGCGCACATTTTCTGAATTATAACTGCATGTCCATTATGAAATATTTAAGCTTATAATTTTCTTTTTTAATTCAGATATTAATTTAAATCAACTAATTACCTTGGAAGCGTTTGAAGCCGGTTGAACTCTAAATTTATAAAAATTAGATTGGGTACATCGTCCAGCAACCCCGCCGGCAGCGTTTCCAGTACACCGTGTGTTATCCAGAGATCACGAAGTGAGGTCGCGTTTTCCAATAGCTTTGAGGGCAGCGTCACAAGACGATCTGCGTATATAACACGAAAGACTTCCACTTGCGGACATCGCGCCAACAAGCGTTCAGGAAGCGCTTCCACGGCTGGAGCACGTAATATAAACTCGTGCAAGGCGTCGCACTGTTCCAGCGGCTGCAGCGCCGGGGACGGCTGCAGTCCCGTCACGTTGAGGTATTCAACCGTGTTCATATAGCAGCTGCCCGCGCAGTGATAAGGTTCGCTTCTGAAGCTCGGCTGCAGCGCCATGGAGTCCAGAGTTGTCCAATCTGTGCAATGCTCTTTCAGTGGTTTTACAAACTCTATTGTGAGAATATTACCTGAAATCACAAAAATGTTAGAGAGAAACAGGGAAATATAAATTTGGAAATTAGAATTTCGCACCATCTCGATGACATGGGGGATGAGTCGGGGGATTAGGGGGCTGAGTCGTCCGCGTCCGTAGGAGAGTACCCTATAGCGATTCCCTACACGTGGTCCCCGGGTGGTGCTAATCAGATGACAAACTGGTGGTAGGCTTCGGCCGAGGCTAGTGACCACCCACTGGACAAAGCCACGCCGCCAAACGACCTAGTCGTGTTCCGGCGCGATGTCCAGTGACGCCGTATGAAAGTCGGGTCAGAACAGTAGCATCCCAAGTAGCCTGAATAAGAAGCACATTGTTCGGCCGCATTGGGCGACTAGTCGCGGAGGGTAGCGGGATCCGAGGCACGGTGCACCGCTGGCCGACCGCAGTCAGTAGGGGACCCAATTGTGACTTAGCCACTCATGAAAGGCTGTTCCGCCAACTGTGAAAAATCCCAGAGATGCGCCATCACGCCGGTCGGCAACCGGGTGAGAGGACGAGATGGACATCTCTGGGGGGGCTCGGGCGTCCCCGCAGTCTCCAGACTAGTCCCCCTTCGATGTGTGCTGTTTCGTTGTGTTTCGCGGGGTCTACTGGTCGTAATGCCTCGTTCTACTGCCGGCTTTCAACCTATTTTTATTCCCAAAACATGAAGAGAAACAAAAATGAGAGAAAGTTTAAACAGCGGTTGCACTCCCTCTCACTGAAAGTGCACTTCTGCAACATAAGAGGCTTGCACTCTAATCTCGTCCCTGTCCATTACCACCTGGAGACAGAAAAACCTCACCTCCTGTTTCTCACGGAGACGCAGATTGGTTGTCCATCCGACGTGTCGTACCTTACATACCCAGGGTACAACCTGGAGTCCAACTTCAAATCGCACGCGGGTGTATGTGTATATGCACGGGATGACATCTGCATTCGGCGTCTCCGAAAAATTTGAAGACCCCATGTTCTCTGTACTTTGGGCGTTGGTGGACACAGGTATTGAGAAAATTCTCTACGCTTGTGTTTACCGCTCACATAGTGGAAATCAGGGGACAACCAGGCTCACCGAATACCTCAGTGAGGTGGCGGACGTAACTCAACAGAAGTACCCTACTGCCCAACTGGTGTTTCTGGGGGATTTTAATGGCCATCACCAGGATTGGCTACACCCATACCAGGACACCGACCATGCCGGTAGAGAGACGCGAAAACTTGCGTTAGCGTTAAATCTCACCCAGCTGGTCCAAGGAGCCACGAGGGTACCCGATGTTGAGTCTCACACGGCCTATTGCCTGGACCTTCTGCTGACAACTGATCCAGACCGCTACTCGGTGTCGGTTTGTTCACCGTTAGGTAAGTCCGACCATTGTCTGGTGAAATCTGTATCCGTCTACTCCCTGCGCGATCCCAGTCCTCGAGGCACTCGGCGGATGTGGCGATACAAATCAGCAGATTGGGATGAGATGCGTTCTTTCCTTGCATCTTATCCTTGGCAGTCTGTGTGCTTCTCTTCTGGTGATCCTACCGCATGTGCAAATGCCGTGTCCGATGTGTTGCGTTTAGCAATGGAATACTTCATTCCATTCTCTGACGTACCATTGTCCGGCAAAGCTCGCCCATGGTTCGGTCCTGAATGTGGACGCGCTGAGGCGTTAAAACATCAGGCATACCTAGCCTGGGTTGATGCTCGTAAGCATAAGGCCAAGGATATACACTTAAAGAAGAGAGCTTTTAACAAGGCTGCCAAATCCAGTAAAAATGTCTTACAGAAGCCTCGTTTTGACCACATTGGCCGAATAGGGAACAAGCTTGCTTCGTACCCCACGGGTAGTAAAGCGTTTTGGTCCCTAGCTAAAGCGGTTGAATCGAACTTCTGCCGCCCCTCACTGCCTCCACTGCAGAATCCTGATGGAACGCTGGCTCACACCGCTGCAGAGAAAGCAAACCTGTTTGCTTCCCCGTTTGCGGAGTCTTCACGTCTTGATGCTGGTATCGCGACTCCTCCAATTCTACCACGAAGCGAAACTGTCATGAATGACATACGCAATCGTCAAAAGGAAGTTCGTAATACACTACGCAATCTGGACGTGAATAAAGCCAGTGGTCCTGATAGTATATCTGCAATTGTTTTAAAAACTTGTGCGCCTGAGTTGTCGCCTGTCCTGACACGCCTCTTTAGGCTATCTCTTGAGACTGGTACAGTGCCCAAATCATGGAAGCTTGCTAATGTGCAACCCGTGCCTAAAAAAGGTAGTCGTACCGACCCTGTCAACTACAGACCCATATCTGTTACGTCTATACTCTGTAAGAGTATGGAGCGCATTCTCAACAGCCGGCTCCTGGCATACCTGGAAGCGAATGACCTCCTCAGTGACCATCAATACGGGTTCCGCCGAAATCGGTCTACTGGGGATCTTCTAGCTTATGCCACTTATATCTGGAGCGAGGCCATTGAGAAACAAGGGGAAGCGCTTGCCGTTTCCCTGGAAATCTCTAAGGCCTTTGACAGGGTTTGGCATGACGGCCTTATTAGCAAGCTTCCCGCATACGGCCTGCCTACCGGGTTTTGTGCGTGGATATCGGACTTCCTGAGGGATCGATCATTACGAGTAGTCGTGGACGGCTGCTCGTCTGATCAAATGGGAATTAATGCCGACGTTCCCCAGGGGTCAGTGCTCTCTGCGACGCTCTTCCTGCTGCATATCAACGATCTGCTAAAGCCCGGTACCTTTGGGTATGCAGACGACAGCGCGGTTGTAGAGAGCTATACATCTACCGCACGAACCAGTGAGCCAGAAATCCAGAGACTCAGAGAAGCTATGGTCGAACGATTGAACTTGTCCCTTAAGGCAGTCTCCGATTGGGGCGATGCCAACCTGGTCAAGTTCAATGCCAACAAGACCCAGGCGTGTCTGTTTTCCGCCAAAAGGAGACCATTCCAACTGTCTCCAACATTCCGAGATGTATCCGTGCCGGTCACAGACCACCTAGACCTTCTTGGTGTTACTCTATCGTCGACTCTAAATTTTGGCTCGTATATCGAGTCAAAGGCTGAGTTAGCCGCTAAAAAACTTGGCATCCTCTCAAAGGTGAGACGGTACTTCACAGCGGAACAAATGCTTACTTTGTACAAAGCTCAAGTCAGGTCCTGTGTTGAGTACTGCTCTCACCTCTGGGATGGCTCTGCCAAATACCAACTCGAGGCACTTGAGTCGATTGAGAGACGCGCCAAGAGGTTAATAGGCAGCGACTTTCTAGGGGAGTCTCGGCTGCAAAGCCTCGAGCACCGCCGTAAAGTCGCTTGTCTATCGGTCTTTTACCGGATACATTTCGGAGAATGTGCACAAGAACTGCACGACTTGGTTCCGCCCTCCCCCTTTTTCCATCGGACGTCCAGACAAACGGAGAGGCGCCATCCGTACATGGTTGATATTCCCAGGACTCGTACGAAGCGCTTCGCTTCCACTTTTCTCGTGCGTACTGCGAAGGAGTGGAACTCCCTACCGTCGTCAGTTTTTCCCGATGGATACAACATGGGTGTCTTCAAATCGAGAGTAAATAGGTTTCTTCTAGGTACGCGTGCTCCATCTTAGACCACATCAATGCTTAACATCAGGCAGGGTGTGGTCAAACGCGAACCTATTATAAAAAAAAAAAAAAAAAAAAAAGACATGTTCTGGATTCAGATTTTAACAACTGAAATGTACCCAGAATAGATAACATCACTCGAGTTGTAAATTATCGTCAATATGATGTTTCTGTCGGCTGCTCTGCTAAAAGATATTTTCTCTAAAGCATTGGTTTGATGATAACCTTAATCAGGCTATGGGAATCATACTCCCACATAGTTTAATGTTTGGTAGGTTCCGATGGATATGATACCACAATCATGTCAGTTGACCCAAATATATTATAGTCCACTTGGAACTGAACAAATGTGCCTCGGAGCGTAAATGTCAAACTTACGGGCATTTGATTTCGTTTGGTCGTAGCAATGTTGAGTATTTGTCGGAAAAAATGTAATTATTTACGACATCACATTAGAAACTTCAAAAATAACAGTATTTTTCCACTATTTAATGGATGTTATTATACATATAAACCTTTCCCTTCAATCACTCAATCTATTAAAAAAAACCGCATCAAAATCCGTTGCGTAGTTTAAAAGATTTAAGCATACATAGGGATATAGGGACAGAGAAAGCGACTTTGTTTTATACTATGTAGGGATAGGGATATATTAATTCTTATTACGTCTATGTAAATAATTGATTAAATTTAATAATCATAATATTTTTATACATAATACAGTTAATTTAAAGGGCATACATAATACAGTAAATTGTGTATTTCTTGTGGTTTCATTATTAATGTTTGCTAATAACAACTAGAATCAGGTTCTAAAATAAATGCTAGCCATCATAAAGCTCAACTTTTTGCTAGATTACTGTAATGGGATGCGCCTTCGTGACTTGAATAGATCTGTAACTAATATAAATGGCTAATATATTTATGAAGTCTCAGTGTATACTCGTTTAGCATCGCTTAGGTATCTCTCGTTATGATAAATCAGCTGAAAAAAATAATTTATAAAACAGGTAACTAGAGACTTATTATTTCTCGTAGTACATAGTCACAAATATTCTAGTTTTTGTGACTGAAGTTTTAGCAAACATATTTGGTAATCATACCTGTCACACATTATTTTACAAATACAAAGCAGAAGTATTTACACCTCCTAACAAGTAGGTACACTTTGGATAATTATGTGTGTTTCTCAACAATTTTGTCACGTTACGTCCGCACAGAAATTACCTGTGGTATCATTTAGCCCAAATGTTGTACGTGGAACTACTGGGCACATATCCACTTCAAAGTAATGTGACGATATGTCATGTTACACATTCATCAATGACTTTACAGTTTTTAATTTTAACCATTACTTACCTACTCAATAAAATTTATCTGAAAATATATTTCACCGTGAAATAAAAATGTTCAAATCGACACGCAGTTTCAGGGACAGGCAGTAAGTCAATATGAGTTTGAGTGAACGCGCATGCAATGCGGCTGGAAAGGGCAGGAAGCGGGAGATTCCACAGTCCCACAGTGAAATTTATAGTACCACCAACTTAACTGTGCAGTTCGCGAGGGCGCTGCTGGTCAAGGAAATCAACTACAAACTGTCACAATTTGAAGGAATGTTGTAGTTCTTTTTTCTGCCACCTGAACAGATAAGTTGGTGGGTCTGTACGGATATATATTATAATAATAATAATAATAATAATAATAAAATTGTTTATTTCCTAGAAACTTATTTAACTAACACAGTACATTATACTACTAGACTTCTTATACAATATATATATTTTTAGTTACAAACAGTTATTAGTGTTACCAGCAAGTCTCAAATTAGGCGAGAGCCTGTGTCTTGAGACTCAGAGAGCGAATATTTAGTAATTAACCAAGTTTAATATAGCAGTAACATAGAAGTATGGGAGTAGCTAATTGCTCTAAAGACTCGTGAAATTAAACAAATAGAAAGTTTTAAAAATTTAAGAAAACAAACCTGTGCATAGCTGTAACTATTATGCATAATAATTAAGATATGACAAGGATAAGTTAATTTAATATTGTATTTACCAATTAATTAGTGCTAGACAAATTTAAACAGCTCAAACATATTAATAATAGTAGGGATACTTATTTTACCCGAATGCGTTTGTGTTTGTGCGTGTGTTAGAGGGTAAGTGTGTGTGTGTGAGTGTGTGTGTGGTGTGTGAGTGTGTGTGAAAATAATTAAAAGAAGAATGAATTACGTACTTACGTTGAAATACATTTAGGTGGGCGTATTTGGTTTAGAATGTATATGGCAGTAAAGTTCCAGTCAACTAATGTTATATCAAATTTTCAGTTTCATCATAAGATAATTTTAACATGAGTTCTCTGACCAACTTTTTGCATGTGAATGCAGAACATTCTTTGATATTACAAAGTTTTAAAACTTTATTATATGTATTAATATGGGCAAAATTAGGACTTCTACGCACTAGCAGAGAAGTTGCACTTGGTAGAGGAATTCGATATACTCGTTTAGATGCGAGACTTTTGTGATCAATTCTTTTTAGAAGGGTCTTATGAGTTTTCACTATGGCTCTTAAGATGAATAGCTGACGGACACGCAAAACTTGAAATTTATTATAGAGATCATCAGTTGGATAACGGAAAGGCTTTTTTAGGATAACTTTTATGAGGGCTCGCTGAGCTCTCTCTATAATTATAAAATTGGTTTTTCCAGCGCTACCCCAAACTGACACACAGTATTGTAACACAGATTGACATAAAGCTACATATACTTGCCTAATTACATCTAATGGTGTGCAGTCTCTCAGTTTCTTCATTATGAAAATTAGTTTCCTCACTCGACCCGCCAAATCGTTGATATGATTATTATAATTCAGGTTTTCATCAATGTTTATACCTAGATACTTTATTGTTTTAGTTCGACTAATGATACTACATGAGCAGGTGTTGACATTGCGCAATGCTTTGTCGGAGAGGCAGGAATGAATTTTCAGTGAGAGCTCAGGTGGAGGGCTAGATACGCAAGTTTTTGAAAATGCCACATATTTTGTTTTTTCTACATTTAGCGTTAAAAGGTTTCTGTCTAGTAATGTGGCTATGTGTTCCAAGCCTTCCTCCGCAAGACTGTATACACGCTCCCAATTCTCATGGTAGAATATAATGGCAGTGTCATCCGCATATGTGACTATTTCTGCATTTTTAAGAGAACAGTTTACGATATCATCAATGTAAAGCGTAAATAGCGTCGGGCCGATAATGCTTCCCTGCGGGACGCCGTATTTGACAGGTAGTGTGTTACTGGAAAGAGAACCTATTTTTACAAACTGCTTTCGACCTTCTAAGTAACTCTTAAACCACTCCAAAGCAAGTCCTCTTATACCCTGATATTCCATTTTCTTCAGAAGCAAGCCAACTGATACCGTGTCAAACGCCTTTGCCATATCCAGAAACACCACTATGCAATGTTCATCTTTCTCGATATGCGACGACACCAGGTTTACTAAGAGTGAGGTAGCATCTTCAGTTGACCTGCCTCGTCGGAAACCGAATTGCCTTTCTGATAGCACATTAAACTTTTCCAGATATGATACTAGGCGGTTATTTACAACTTTTTCGAGTACTTTTGAGACAATACTAAGTAAAGCTATAGGCCGATAGTTTCCAGGCTCAGTTTTTGATCCATTTTTATAAATTGGTGATATAGAAGCCACTTTCCAGCTATCGGGGAATGTCCCTGATATTATGCTTATGTTTATTATGTGCGTCAGAGGAATAAGTATGGAAACGAGTGATTTCTGAAGTATAACAGCAGTCAATTTGTCAGGTCCAGGTGAACTATCTATTTTCAATTTAGACACTATGTTAAAGATTTCGTATGGATCGGATGGGTGTATAAAAAATGACTGGATGTATGATGTTAATGGTTTGTAAGCAGCTATCAGATTATCTTGAGTCCAACCAATTTTGTTCAGTATTTTATGTGCCAGGGTTTCACCAACTGATACAAAATGTTGGTTACAGTGGTATAAAGATAAATCAGGGCATTCCTTAATGATGTTCAGGAGTTCAGAGGAGCTAGTACTGTGTTTCGGTGAGTGACAGATGTTTTTGACTGCTTGCCAAAGCTTCTTTGGATTATGTACACTTTCTTCTATCTGTTTACGATTGTACTCATTTTTAAGTTTTTTAAGAAGTTTATTGCAAAAATTTCGATATCTTGAATAAATTTTACGTTTAGTTAAATCGTCAGGAGACATTTTCAAGTCAAGATGCAGTTTGTCTCTATGACGCATGCATCGAAGAAGTCCTGGAGTAATCCAAGGTTTCATGATTACCCATTTGCGTCCAAATTGGATCTTATGAGTATGTTTAGCCATGATTTTCGTGATATTATCATTAAAACTAGCGACCGCCAAGTTTACGTTCCATGTGTTGGTAATCATAGACCAGTCAGTTGAGTTTATTTCAGCCACAACAGCATCGACATTTGTTTTATGTATGAAATTAGATTTTTGAACAGCAGGATTCGATGTGCGTGTACCGGTTATTACTATGCAATGATCTGTTATTGATGTTTCGCATATTAATCCTACTGTTTCGGTATGAGATTTAATAAAGATATGGTCAAGGCAGGCTAGAATCCTTGTAGGTTTAGATATTGCCGGAAGCAGACCATGTGAGGCCATTAATGTGAGATAATCACAGTGATTGCTGTTATATGTGTTGCAGATATCAACATTAATATCACCCGCGACTGCAATAAATTGGTAACTTTTCAAAGAGCTAAGAGTGGAATCTAGGGAATTTATAAATGGTTCTAGGTTTGTCACCTTTGTTGCTGGAGATCTGTATATCCCGAGTATTGCATATTTATTGTCTATGGTTACAATAAGTGCATCAGCATCATTAATTTTTGGTTCCTGAATTGAAGTTTTATGTGAGCATTTAGAGTAAATAATAACACCACCGTTTTTGAATATTAAGTACATACTAAAGTTGAGCCACCTCTATACTATTTATGGACTCCTAGTACTTTGGCAGTTCAACAGCTTTTAATATTTGTTTTGCTCGAGATAGTTGATATTCGCATAGTGGTAGGGCATTTTGCGAATGCCCGTCTGGCTAGCTACCACCCTCAAGTAGAAAATCTGTCGCCAAGCACCTAACGGTGTGTTCCAGCAGTGGTCCTTTAGAGCCAGTAATTTTAGGTTAGCCTGAATAACATCTTCGACCACATCATCACTTACCGTCAGGTGAGATAGTGGTCAAAGGCTAACCTATCAAGTTTAAAAAAAATAGAGCGATAGTGAACATAAAATATTGCGTTGTTCTCACAAACTTAATAAACTTTTTGTCTCTGTCGTTCTCGTGGAATCATCTTAGTTATGCTCTGTGCACTGAATCAAATGCCATAATGTCAGACCGCGCACAGCGTTATAGTCACACACGAGGTCTATCCGCCGCCTCACGCTGTGAGCGTGGTAAACAACTTATGTACACTTACCATCCCTCGTGAACTTCCGCAAGTAGTTAGTGTCGGCAGTAGTGTCGGTGTGTGCGTTGTGTGTCGCCGCCGACAGCGCTGCACACGCACACATCCATGCTGCAGTACGCCACATTACTGTACTCGCTCTTACACTTCACGTCACTGTATACTATGTAAAGTATACAACTAGCTCAGTAAGGGAGTACTTATAGAGCTCTGCTTAAGACGGGTGCTCACCCTGCCATTTACTGCCGTTGTGGCTATTACTGATCACATCTAGGTATTAGTGATGTAACTTACTTTGAGCCAGCCTACAAAAACAACCGTTCATATCTGTATTAATTAGGTAACATTATCATATATAGAAATAAAACATATCGTCGACGAGGTCAAGGTTAGTTCAAATCGTTTAGTAGACAAATCGGGCGAGAAGTTTTTGTCGATCAATTATACTTATCATTTACAATACGTTTTATTTAAAATAACATATCGTTTTTTTATGTCCATTTCGCTTAGCCCGCTATAGCACTTGTAATCATACTTAGAAATATAACTATAGACGTTTGTATATTTCAATTTAGAGAGAGAAGATGGCGCTGCTGTCTCGGTAATAAGTCAATGCAATAATTTAATTGTTAAAAATATTTAAAGAAGTTATTTTGAGTTAAAATCAAGTGAAATGTAAAGTAATGTGTACGATTACTATGCCCTAGTGTTCGTGACTATACTTATATCTTAAATCATTGACAAAAATTGTGTGGTTCAAGGATTGTGTTTCTTCGAAAATATAAGATGCATTAGTGAACTTTCTGTCAAAACAGAACAATTGGTCAGTGAAATACCATTATTTATTATTGGATTCCTTTG
The DNA here is from genome assembly GCA_963890685.1 of Plagodis pulveraria. Classification (NCBI taxonomy): domain Eukaryota; kingdom Metazoa; phylum Arthropoda; class Insecta; order Lepidoptera; family Geometridae; genus Plagodis; species Plagodis pulveraria. The sequence continues at coordinate 18,039,174 of OY982976.1, read as the reverse complement.
CAAATTTGAATAATTGTTAACTAAAAAGTCAACTAGGAACAATAATTACATTTGTTTACATTACGATTGACAGTTAGTTAAGATTTATTATCACCATGAACTTCCTTGAAAATATAACGTTTCGTCGAAAACATACTCCCTGCGTTGGAAGCAGTGAAAGCTCCGTAGATGGAACCCCTACTAGTTTGCCCGATATATCCAATGAAGATTTAGACCAAATTACAACTTATAAAGAACGAATTGAGACGCTAGAATTAGAACTACAAAATGCATACGCAGAAATTGAACGATTGTTATTGGAAAATAGTAATTTAAAAAGAAATAATGAATATCCATTTCAAAAAATCGGTTCCACCACAATAAATACGAAACCTTGTTCAACTATACCGAGCAAAACATCAACTCAATCCACCACAGCCACAACTACAACTGGGCCACAAGAAGTAACCACAATTATGCGAACTATACCAAACAACGAGCAAAACCAAGCCAGCTTCTTACAGAATGAAATAAATGTAATTCGTGAACAAAACCAAGCACAAATGACATCAAAAACGAGTATTCAAAAGCCATTAAAACCACCGAAAAAAATATGCTTATTTAGCAGCAATAAGCACAACAGGATACTTTCAATTGCAGAAAATACTTTTGAATGTTCAGAACTTTGCCATTACCTAACGCCTCACAGCAATGTTTTAGAAATGATACGAGGTATTGAAGTAAAATTATCAAAATTCACAATGAATGACTATTGCTTAATATTGATAGGAGAAGAAGATTTTAAAACTACAAATGATTATTTTAATATGATTGGAGATATACGAAATAAACTTCAAAGTATAAAAAACACAAACATAATAATTTGCCTGCCAACATTGAAATGTGGAAATACTACAAATATGTATAATTGGAGAATAGAATCATTTAATAGTTTATTGCTGTTGGACGGAATAACACACAAGTATGCGCACATTTATGATCCAAATGATAATTTAAAGTACAATCGGCCTCAAATGTATCATCGATATTTTGGCACCGTGAAAGACCACGGTATGCGAATTATATTTAGAAACCTACAAAACTTCATAAGAAATATACAATATCTCAACAATGTTTCATGCAATAATGAAGCAGGAGAAACTACTAGTCATTGCGATAAAAAAATTGATGAATCAACATTTTTTCGTCCCTAAACAACTCTTTATTCTTCACCAAAACATACCGGGTTTAATGAATAAAGCCGACGATATTGCCGTAAGTTTGGAAGAACTAGTACGTAAAAAAATTAATATTGACGTGCTTTGCATAACAGAGCACTTTATCATGGCTGGTTATGAAACTTACCTACAGATACCAAACTACACCTTGGCATCATACTATACACGAAGTAACAGTAAAAGAGGCGGATCATGTATTTTGGTTAAGAACGGACACCAATGGAGAGAATTAACGGAAATTAACATAATGTCATTAAGAGATGTATTTGAATGCTGTGCGATCGAATTAACTGTATATAAAATTGTTATTGTTTGCATATATAGAGTACCAAAATATAAATACTTAAATTACTTCCTGGAGAGATTAGAACAACTATATATGAAAATTTGTAATAAAAATTATGAAAATATAATTATAGCCGGTGACTTTAATATAGATGTACTGAAATCCAATAACGTAACTTTTAACTTAGAATGTTTGTTAAAGAATTTTAATTTTAAATTTGCTTTAAAGCAGCCTACTAGAATCTTGAGCCAGACTTGTATTGACATCATGATACATAATCACAAGAAAACTTGCAAGGCTGAAGTGTTAAATTTTGCCAAATCAGATCACACAGCTCAACTGCTTAAATTTCCTACAAAAAGTGTGCCTATTCTTAAATTTTGGCGAAAAAAGCAACGCGATTACTCGCCCGAAAACATAGCCAAATTTGCAACCTGTATAAAAAACCTGTCTTTTCATGAATTATATGACTCCAGTGACCCTAATGCAGCGTACAATATATTCATTACGAGGTTTAAACTTTTTTATGATTTGTGTTTCCCGAACAAAATAATTACTATTAAACTCAATAAGAGACCCAAGTGGGTGTCTAAGGGAATAAAAATTTGCAGTAAAAAGAAACGCGAGCTTTTTTGGAAGTGTAGACTGGACCCAACGCATGCAAATAAAAAGAAATATAACAATTATTCTCAATTGTTTAAAAAAATAATACAGCTAACTAAACGCGCGCAAAACAACCACAAAATTAAAACTGCCGATAATAAATCAAAAACTGCATGGCAAATCATAAATAACAGTAGATTTAACTTACCAAACAAATCCATTAACCAAATAAAACATGAAAATAACATTATTACTGATCCTTGTGATATAGCTGATGCCTTTAACAATTTCTTTATAGATAAAATAAAACCTATACCTGGAGCAGGTAAAAAAATTACCTCACATATTATACCTCGCAAAAACTCTATGTTTATTTCTCCGTGCTCACCCCAGGATGTGGAAACCATAATCAAAAATCTTAGGAACACTAGTAGTGTTGGCCACGATGAAATCTCGACAAAAGTTGTAAAAAGTGTAAATCAATACATATGTCCGCATATAAGCCATATTATAAATTTGAGTATTGAAACTGGTATTTTTCCTACATCGCTCAAAATTTCGGTAGTTAAACCATTATTTAAAAAAGAAAATACAGAACTGATGGAAAACTATAGACCCATAGCACTTATTTCGGTATTTTCGAAAGTATTTGAAAAGTACTTGTATCAAAATATAAATAATTATCTTGAAATAAACAATATACTCTGTAGGGAGCAAAAAGGATTCAGGAAAAACAAGTGCATCAATATGGCCATTTATGATTTCATAAAAACCATTCTAACGAATGTAGATGTAACTACACCTATTTGTACCGTGTTTTGTGACATGACGCAGGCTTTTGACTATGTGGACCATCAAATTTTATTTAATAAACTGGACGCATATGGACTAAGGGGAAATGTATTGAATCTAATTGAGTCATATTTATCAATGAGAAAGCAAGTTACTCAAATCACTAAATTAAATTTTAATACAAAAGAAGAGAAATCCTATTCTTCTAAACAACGGAATGTGGTGTACGGTGTACCACAAGGAAGTGTATTGGGTCCCCTCTTGTTTATAATATACGTAAATGATCTCCCAAAATGTACCACAGAACATATGACCCTATTTGCGGATGACAGTACGGTAACCATAGCTTGTAAGAATAATGAATATTATGAAACTGACATCAATAATTCTCTGACATCTATTATTTCATGGCTTGACAATAATAATTTAAAAATAAATCTAAATAAAACTAAAATAATGCATTTCAGTCAAAGATTTGATGAAGTATCTGACATTGACCTACTTTATGGAAATAATTCAATTCAACAAGTTGACATTGCCAAATTTCTTGGCCTAACTATCGACAAAAAATTAAATTGGAAAAGTCAAATCGAACACCTATCTAAAAAAATAAGTAAACTATCGTATGCTTTATATAAACTTACTAATACGCTAAATATTGATGCCCTCCTCACTGCATACTACGGCATAATCGAATCTAACCTCAGATACGGAATCATATTCTGGGGTAATTCAACCAATAAAGAAGTAATCTTTAAAATGCAAAAACGCTGCATTAGGGCCATGTTTAATCTTCAGGTAACGGACAGCTGCGTGCCATATTTTAAGAGACACAAAATTCTCACACTTCCGTCACTATATATATTGGAAATATCCTTATTTGTTTTCAAAAATCCTGGTTTGTTTCCAAAACTATCCGATTTAATTCAAAGGGAAAGGCGAGACAATAACATACTATGTTCATACTCTTGGAATACAGCGCTATTGCGCAAAAGCGTAGTTAACATGGCACCCCTAATTTTTAACAAACTTCCAAAGGGTTACAAAGAGTTAAATATGAATTTATTCAAATCTAGACTCAAAGCTCTATTAGTTCAAAAATGTTATTATGATATTCGTGATTTTTTAAATGACAAATTTTAAATGACGACCTTTTATTTTATAATTATTACCTTTACTGATAAAAATTTACTAATTCTATAATCTACAATTTATTTCTAATTATTTATTAATAATTTTGCCTGACATGTATTATATTCAAAAATGATTATTTTTAAACTGTATAACTACTGCAATATTTGGAATGTTTTTATTGTAATGAATTTTGTATTTTATTCAATGTTTGTAATTAAGACATGGCTTCATCTCTCCATATTGTACGCCTTCATAGGCAAAACATGATGAACCTTTATTTATTATGTACCAACAAATTGCATGAAAGTGTATAATTACTCATGTTACAACAATAAAATTATCTTTATCTTTATCTTTAAGGGTGGGCCTAATGCCAAAATTACGCAAAAGGAGTATTTTCTAACACACTCTTTGATGGTAACGAACGCAAATATTCCAATAAAAAAAATATAGGAGGCAGGGGATAATCTTGAAGAAGTACAGTAATCGAATAGAATTTTGAAAAAAAAAACCTCATTGCACTGTAAAAAAATAACAGAAACCACGCTTAAAAAACTGTTTTAATTCAAATGCTCAGAATTATCAGCGATCAGTGGTGAAAACCTTGAATTTGGACCAATATTTATAATTTTTTGAACATAACAATTAAAGATGTGACTACTTTAGAAGTATTCTGTGTTGTGTCTCTTGGCCACTGAATGTAAAAAAATATGGTAGTGTAATGATCAGACATAGGATCACGGATGTGCTTACCATACAAGTTAATATTGATTGCCCAAGAGGATTAATATACTTTTCAACACCCTTGCTCGTAAAGTGAGCTTTATTATATCGTTCTAAGGGGCATTAACCGAACTATCACAACCTCGTGCATAATAATAATATACACTAGTGCGTAATAGAATTATCCCTACAAGGTTAAGTTAGTACCTAACTGCAAATTATATGCCAGTAAACAGAGCATTTTCAATTTAATCGGGTAATTTATCCCTACAAAGTTAAGTTGGTACCTAACTGCAAATTATATGCGAGTAAACAGAGTATTTTCAATTTAACCGGGTAATACAGATTTGTAACACAAAGAGGTTTATATGTAATCAACCATCATACATTTAACGTGCGCAAAAAAAAAACTTGCGCGCTATTTTCCATAATTTTCGTATGTTGTTTGTATCGCATTTGTGCAATATAAATTTTTAAGTGTTGAAAAGTGCGTATGAAACTCGTAAGCACTCGGCTGATTTACGCCCTCGCCAACGACTCGGGCTGCAACGCACAGCCTCGTGTATAGTGAGCAACTTAGCTCACTTGTATCATAATCTACTATTATGAGATTATTAACATTTTTAGAATGTAAAGATATTTATATGGTGTTCAGCAGTGGACAATCCGCCTGATACAGTAAGGCAAGCTTTGCCTTCTTGAGCCTCTTGCCTCGTTGCCTCTCAGTTAAGTCAATCGTTTCCAGCTGATATTTAGCGGATAAATATCAAAATACTCCAAAAATACAATGGTATTTTTGTTGCTCATGAATAAAAAATATTGCTCGAGTAATAAAAACAATAAATAATATTAAGTACTAAGATTGCAACAAATGTCAATTAAGAGATTGAAGCTAACTGAATGAGAGTAAACAAAAAGCACAGTTGTTTCATATCTTAGCGGCGCCCTATGTACTTTTATGTTCAAAATGTTCGAGTAAGTTCCAGTTATACTACCCAGAACATAAAATAACTGAATGATAAAAATGTAGCACGTTTCAAGCTTTAACCGATGGGTTTCAAGTTATTTTGAAGGAAATATTTTGGTTGTGATATCTGTAATTTCTGAACCACAAAACCGATGACTTAAAAGACTTTTAAAGCAGTGATGGCTCAGTAGTATTGGCTATGCACTGCGATGCAGCAGGTCCATGGTTCGAATCCCGCCGCGGGCCTTAGCTTCACTGCATAGTGGAAGGGCATTTCGCGAATGCCCGCCTGGCTAGCGAGGCTACTTGAGGGTGGCCCCTCAAGTAGAAAATCTGTCGCCTATCTTTGAGTGGTGTTCAGCAGATTCAGTTGGTCTGTTATCGGAACAGGCAGATTTTGAAGGGCATGAATGAGATTGAAAGGACTCTACTTAGCATTATAGACATGCCGTGCTCTCCCAACAGCATGACCTTTACCAAATGAGCATCACTCAATTCGGAGACTGCCTGCAGATCAAATTCATTCGCTTGACAATCGGCTTCCTGTGTGTACGCTATACTTACTTTTTTGTGATATCTGCCAGTGTTTCAGAGTACGATACAACGTCATGTAGCGTATTATATTAATATATATCGGCGTCATTTCAAACATTTATTTGTCCAAATGCATAAAATAATACACTCATATTTTGATACAGCACGAGTTACATATGTCTTGCAATGTTTTAAAATGTAATAAAATGTATTAATCATAGAAGGAATAGCGGGCATTAAGAGCATATAAATGTATCAAAGTACTCATAATATTTTACAAAAATACAAAAATATTCACATAAACCCTTCGTTGAATAAGAATTCTATTTGCAAAAACTAAGAAGTTCTATGCCGTTGTCTTTATTTTTAATAATTACCAGATCGGATCCAGTATAGTTAGTTAATATGCGCGCTCACAGTCTGCGCGGGCCCGAGAGCTATGCACACGTAAAGGCTTCGAGTGGCACGTTACCCATGTACTTGTCTTCCGAACACTTGAGGCCATAGACAATCGCGCTGGGCGAGGACGAGATGTACGCATCGTCCGAGTCGGTCACGTTCGGGAACAGCGCGAGGCGCGCCCAGTACATGTTGCAGTCGCACTCGAGCGCAGCCCACAACAACACGTTGGCTCCGCTACGTGGCGCCACCAGCGATGCCTTGTAATCTTCCTCCGTAAAGCGTATGTGGGTGATGGGTGAATAAGTCATACTCACCCATTTCGTCTCTTTGATAGACTCGTCCCGAATGTATTGCAAGTCGGAGAACTGTACGTGGAAATTAATCACAATAATTAGTTCAATGACTCCATTTCCCAGCAAATGTGCTAGTTTAGTGTCGTTGACAACTCACCCACAACTCTGTGATTTTCGTAGATGCAAGTTCCAATTGCTCCAAGGATGTCAGGTTCTCGCGCCAGTCGCGGCAGATACGGGTTATACTCGTATGAGACAAAGTAAGGTACGTTAACTTCTTCAGGTGGAGCAGCGGTGAGTAATCTGGGTGAAAATGTATTAATGTTTATCATGGTATCTTTTTATTTTTACCTAATACATACTTACATAAATTGTTTCTTAATATCAGTATTTTCTTTCCAAGACCTTTATTCAATTAGCCCCGGGGAGCCCCTCTTCAGGTCCACGGGCATCACTAGTGGGCGGCTTGCCACGGCTGCCTTGAGGAGGCTACTACCCAACGTGGGTGGCCTTAAGTCCAACTGCTGCAGTCTAGTTATCTGTTGAATGGCTCTGTACGCGGCACCTGTCAGTGTGGACGACCGTAACTATGACTAAAAGACCCCGCTGCGACGTCCGCAGCGGGTTGTCACGACTACGGCGATACGCAATTACCGGATGGTGTCCTAGGTGGCAGCCTGCGAGCTTAAACCTGAACGAAACTAGAACATCTGGCTAGCTATCATTCTGTAGAAAAGCTGTTGAAAGTGCCCATCGTTGAGATTCGGGAGCTATCCTTGAGAGCTAGTTCCCGTTCTAGGTTATGCTTGTTTAACACAACTGACAACATCATTACTTATCATCAGATTGAGCTTGTGGTCAAAAGCCTGTCAGAAAAAAAGGTTATGATGGCGCACGGAGAATGCTTAGGTACCAGAAGAGGTGTTGCAGAGGTCCGTGAGGCGCGTGTTGTTCCAGAGGTACAGGGACTCGAGTGAGTGCAGTCCTGCCAGCTCCGTCACTGCCTCCGCGTGAAGCGAGTTGTGCGAGATGTCGAGCCACTTCAGTGCGCCTTGATTCAGGAACAATCCACTACAAAAACAAATCATAGATTTTCTTCAATTTCAAGTAACTCGGTAATAACGTAATCTTTATCGTCACTCTGAACTCGCACACATTTTTGTAGTCACTTTAGTCGTAATAAATGGTCATGAGAGTGTGATTGGTTGGCTAGATATGGGTGCCTGAGACTCCATGAAGCACGTCTTACACCAACAGATGGTTGGCTAAATGAGGGTGCCTGAGACTGCATGTAGCACGTCCTACACCAAAAGATTGATGGAAAAACAAATGTTTATTTATTTATTTCGAATGGACTCAGCTGCTTTTTGTCGCTTCGGCATTACAATTCTATCGGAGTTTGTGTAAAGGTCTACCTTCAATAACCCTGGAGGATGAGCAGTAAAAACAAACGAACGTCTAAAGGCCCAAGAGCTAACATGCTGTTGTTCCACGAATATCGGCTCCGGGCTGAAGAAAATAACTACTGGTTGGCTGTATTAGCAATGAAAGAGAGCATTTACGAAGGAAAGGGTAAAAATCTGGTATTTACTTTCATCATAGAGAAAGAACTTTCTCTATGCTTTCATTTATAGACGTAAGCCTCCTTAGAACCTGTGCCCTTCCAGCACGGATGCAACTTTTTTACTGCATGCCTGCTGCAATACAATAATTTGGAAGAAACTTTTATTTATATATATTAAACTATGCCTTATATTTTCATCTTAATTAATCTTTTATTTTAGTTTATAGATAATTTTCATTGTTTAATAAGGTGGTAAATAAATTTTGCATCCGTATATTTTAAATAACGTTTAAATTACCTTGGAAGCGTTTGAAGACGATTGTACTCTAAATCTAGAGAACGTAAATTGGGTACATCGTCCAGCAACCCCGCCGGCAGCGTTTCCAGTACACCGTGTGTTAGCGAGAGATCACGAAGTAAGGTCGCGTTTTCCAGTAGCTTTGAGGGCAATGTCACAAGATGATCTGCGTATGCTATAATGAAGAGCTCCAGTTGTGGACATCGGGCGAACAAGCGATCTGGAAGAGCTTCCACGTGCGGAAAATTTAATATATACTGTCGTAGTTCATCGCACTGTTCTAGCGCCTGCAGCGGCGGGTAAGATTGCAAACCCCTCACTTTGAGGGTCTTAACCGTATTCATGAAGGAGCTACCCGCGCAAACAGTGTACTCATTTCTGAAGCTCGGCTGCAGTGTCAAGACATCCAGAGTTGTCCAATTTGTACAATTCTCTTTCAGAGGTCTTACAAATTCTATTGTGACTTCAGTACCTGAAAATACAAAAAAATATGTCAGATTGAGAAATTACCCGTGAAGGTAAAAATACCAGAAGGTGGGCAACATCGCGTCTTAAACTATGATCCCTAAGATGCGTGCCAAGCGTGGGTAAGCCATGACTCATGGGCTAATCTACAATGTTAGAAAGTGTGTGACTTTGAGGCCGGGACAAAACGTCCTCAAAATGTACCACCGTATGTTTGAATGGTATTGCATTGGAAAGGGTGGAACAATTTTAATATTTGGGACACATCGTTACTACCGACCTCAAGGACAATGCAGACATGAACGCGAACGAAGGGCATTGTCCGTACGAGCGAATATGCTGGCTCGCAGGTTTGCACGTTGCTCGGCGGAGGTGAAGGTTCTGCACCTCCCTCTACACGTGTGGCCTGTGGGCGAGGTATACCCACTTGTCGTATAATGCACTTCAAGTACAATTTAACAATGCGTTTAGGGCAGTGTTACTGCAGTGCCTCAGGCATGTCTGCGCAAGCTCGTGTGGAGTGCTTCCACGCCACCATACGCACACGTGCCGCGTCTCTGGTGCGCAGGCTGCGGGCCAGCAACAACACTGTCAGGGCCTTGTCCTTTTATAAGACATTGTTGTGGTATGCATGCTCCCTCATTCCATGAGAGATGACTTAAGATAATGAATAGATTCAGGCGTTACTTTGCGGAAATCCATTTTTAATAATAACAAATATTTTAAAAGTATTTTAAGAAAACCTTAAATTAATTATTTAATAAAACACTTAGAAAATCTTTATAAAAATGATATATATCTAGTGACAATTCCGCCTAATTTCCTATTAAGCCGACGTGACGTCACAAACGCCACGCAGCCAAACCGGAAGAGTATTCGACGCGTTTCGCTTCTAAACGAAGCATCCTCAGGAGGTCTTGACTCTACGAGCGCACGATCGAGACTAACACTTTTTTAAGTGTTTAATAAATAATTAATTAAAGGTTTTCTTAAAATACTTTTAAAATATTTGTTATTATTAGAGATGACTTATTTTTGGTTAATTTATTTTTATTCTTTAATATGACATACCTACTTTTTTATAACTTTATTGACATTGTTTACTTTTTGATGTGAATTTATATGATTTTCCACCTCTAAAAATACGATAAGCACCTTTAGTGACATGGATTGTCTCTATCTATTAGTTTCTAGTGATTGACGAAAAACCAACTAGTATGTTTACTCGTACACTTGATTTACATGTGTACAATGACATTAAACATCGTAAGGTTATATGATCATTGGACTTGAATGGGACCATGTAGAAATTACTACTTAGAAGAGGGCGAAAGCAATAACAGGCACCATTATACCCAGTGATAAATTTAAAGATTATTTAGTCATTAAACCAGATCATTAGAATATTGTAACAATCGCATGCGATGGTTAATTCTACCTGTAGCGCCATCTAGTTTGTTGACTAAGTTCTAACTTAGGTTGGAATATTGGACACACTGTTCGACCGTGTGAATAAAACGCTGGGTCAATTATTGGCAGAAAAGTATAAATAATTAATTTTGGTAGTAGTGTTTATAATGTTTAAGTCGCAATGGTATTCTTCCATTTTGATATCTAATTTGTAAGAGTGTGTAAAAGTCACACGCACTTGCATTTCTTTTGATAAATTAATAGTACATTATTACATAATAATATATGTTCTTCAAATTTATAACATTATTTTTTATGCTTGATAGGTTAGCCTTTGGCCACTATCTCACCTGATGGTAAGTGATGATGTTGTCGAAAATGTTGTTCAGGGCCTGAACAACATCATGCAGAAGTACTGGCTCTCAAGGACAGCTGCCGGAAAACACAGTTAGGTGCTTGGCGACAGATCTTTCAACTTGAGGGTGGTAGCTAGCCAGGCGGGCATTCGCAAAATGCCCTACCACCATGCTATAACGACTGCCATCCTAAGACAACAACCGGGACCGACGGCTTAACGTGCCCTCCGAAGCACGGAAACGCTCAGTAGTAATGTCACTAGCGGTCACCGATCCAACTCATGACCGTGCGCGACGTTGCTTAACTTTGCTGATCGGTTGAGAACAGCTAAGAAAACGTCGCTACGAGCTCTTCAAAACACATTTAATTAAAGAAAATGATTTCATTTATGAAGACACATATAAACAATAACATTAATTAGTTTTATTGTTGCTGTTAATCAGACGATAAACAGCATCTTGCAGCCATTACAATATAATGGTTCTTCAATATCAATTACTTACTATAAACTAAACTGTATAAACTTAGATATACCTAACCGCGAGCGTCCCGAACACTCTTTGAAAAAAGGCCACCGGATGATTTTGAAACTGAAGTAAGTAGAATTTATCTGGCATATCTATATATACGTCAGAAATCCCGTATTTTGTCGTTAAGCATAAATAGATATTTATGAATGATAGGCAAGCATTTGGCCGCTATCTCACCTGATGGAAAGTGACGATGCGGCCGAAGATGTAGCATACTTGCCTAGAAGATACCTATTCACTCCAGACTTAAAGACCCCCAAATTATACTGTTCAGGAAACAAAGACGCGGGCAATGATAACCGATACCTATATTTAAACCGATAACCTTTATTTATTATGTCCGTCTTAAAACTTACTTTTTACAGTATATTCTACATAATAATGGAAAGTGGTAGTCGTAATGGATGTCAATTGTGCCATAAATTAAGAGCATATAAATAAACTTATTACCCCGTGAGGTGCCGGGTTAGAATTGCACCTTCCCAAATCATCCCGTGGGTGTCGTAAGAGGCGACTAAGGGAAAAATACTGGAAGGTGGGCAGCAGCCTTCTAAAGAACTGCCATCTTACTCTGCGATCCCCAAGCCGCCTGCCAAGCGAGGGGATTATGGCAAACACCCTCTTAATAAGTTGGCATCGGACTGGACCAGGGGAGGCTGTGTTCAGCAGTGGACGATTCGGCTGATACAGTACAAATAATTTTATTTGCATGGAATGGCCATGGCAAGAAACTCATTTAGCGCTGTATGAAAAATCTTTTCGATAAGGACTTAATTGCCTGAATATTGTTGAGTTATAATTTGTGAACGTGCATTTATTAAATAATGCAGAAAGATTTTGTAAATGTGTGCCTGTGAATATATATGATCAGCTATAAATCAGAATTTCAAACCTTTTTATCTCGTACATGCAACAGCTACACCTGAAAAGTGCTGGGAGGTTCTATTAATCTGAATCAAGTAATTTTCGTTCTGTGCGGTAGAAGTTACTTCCGCCACCTGCGTACGCTTTATTGCGTTATTCTTCAACACGTATGTTACGTTGTCTAATAATCTTTTTGTCTCTGTCTTACTCGTGTAATCACTATAGTTCACACTCTTCGCACACAATAACATTTTACTATTTTAAACCGCGCACAGCGTTAGGTTTATTCAGAACTTTCCAGCTGACTCACATAGTTAAAAAAAGTTGTGTACTCTTACCATCCCTCGTGAATGTCCGCAAGTAGTTAGTGTCGGCAGTAGTGTCGGTGTGTGCGTTGTGTGTCGCCGCCGACAGCGCTGCACACGCACACATCCATGCTGCAGTACGCCACATTACTGTACTCGCTCTTACACTTCACAATACTATATACTATGTAAAGTATACAACGAGTTCAGGAAGGGGTCGAGCTCTCCTGAATTCTTCAGGAGCTTTATTTGAAATGGGTACTGACCCTGGTGGCCTGCGACGTATCGCCGCTGTGGCTGTTCTGTTCACATCTTAGATGTTACAGATGTAACTACGTAGCCTAAAAAAAACAACCGTTCATATCTGTATAAGTTGAAGTTATCATGTACTAAAATAAAACATATCGTTACCGCGGAGGTCAAGGTAATTACTTTAGTTGATAAACTGGCGCACAAAGTTTTTTTCAATAAATAAAACTATATTTTGATTGTGTTTTTATGTCATATGATTAAAACTTCGAATTTAGACATTTTTGTTCTAATTTTTGTATATTTTAAATGAGTAAATCAAGTAGTGATCATTATATATGAGATAGTGGAAGAAAACTCTGATGCGGAGGCTATCTTTATGTTAGGAGATTTCAACGAACACCCAGAAGCTCGGTTTGGTAAAAAGCTATTAGATTTTTGTAACGACTAAAAGTGGATTTGTGTTGACATTAATAAATTGGGCTCGGAGTCAGGGACATTTACTTACATTAGCGATGTGCATGGATGTGTGAGATGGTTAGACCATTGCGTAGTGACACGAGCTGCAATGTCATCCATAAATCATGTCTATGTTAAAATTTACTCGGTGTGGTCTGACCATTTCCCACTTTTCATGGAATGCGATCTAGGGAAGATAAGTTGTAAGAATAGCCCGGACCGTACAAATAGGGTTCTTAAAGTAAGTCTGCCTGAGGAGATGACTAAGACTATAGTCATACCAATTATTAAATGTAAAACTGGAGATGCATCAGACAAGAACAATTACCGGCCCATTTCTCTGGCCACAATACCAATGGCGAAGATTCTTGATAGCCTGCTTAATGACATACTATTGCAATACGTCGAACTGAACGCTGCTCATGGCGTTAGGGCTAGTTTATCAACGGAGAGTGCTGTCTTGTGTTTTAAGCAGGCTGTCAGGTACTTATACAGACCGGAAGACTCCAGTACACGCCTGCTTCCTTGATCTCTCCAAAGCATTTGATACTGTTCTGTATGGAAAGCTTTGGAACAAGATGCGGTCTGCAGGTGTGCCAGCTGAAATCGTCATAATGATAAAAAGCTGGTATGGTTGTCAGCAGAACCAGGTGAGATGGGCGGGAACGTTGTCTGAGGCATATGGTATGGAATGTAGGGTAAGGCAGGGTGGGATTACCTCTCCTCTGCTGTTGAAGCTTTATATGTAAACGACCTTATCGGTGAACTCAGCCGTATACATACAGGATGTTTTATAGATAGAGTATGCGTCAACAACATCAGTTACGCGGACGACATGGTACTGCTGGGACCGTCGGTAGGGGTGATTCGTAAGCTTGTCAATATCTGTGAGGCGTATGCGAGGGAACATGGACTGAGTTATAACTCCAAGAAGAGTGAAGTTCTAATATTCAGGGGTAGGAATACAAAACCTGTTCATGTTCCGCCAATTATGCTTAATGGTGCAGCGCTGCAAGTTATTAGTAGCTTTAAATATCTGGGGCATATTCACATATTCATATAGGTACTCAAAAAATCTAAAACTCATAGTACTTACAGAACTAACTGTGCCGTGGGAAACAAACATACCTAAAGACCACACAATAAAAATAAACAAATATTACAACTGAATTAACCAAAAACGGTTATGTGGTTAATTTATATGCTGTAGAAGTCGGAGCAAAGGGGTATATCAGCGAAATCCCTATACAACCTACTAAAAGAACTTGACGTGTCAAGAACAACCGTAACTTCCATCCTAGAACGTGTATCAAAGGCGGCATTAGTAGGAACTTACCAAATGTTGGTTGGGCAGGGGAGGAGGCTCGAGCGGTGAAAGGCAGCATTGATGCATCGTAAAGGGGCCCCTTAACCTTACTCACTGGGTTGCAAGTCCCAGGCACTTTGACTTGGGCCTCTTCCTCTGCAACGCTATGGAATGCTAAGTAAATTCGTCTCTGGCAATAGTTAATTGCATGAACACATTTACGTACTGATATTACAAAACAATATTTGAGACTTCTACAGATCAGCTCAGGTTTTAAAGTATCCATTGAGGAAGTTCCTTAAAGCATTTTAAGATTGCAATAAATCAAAATAGAAAGCATATCAGTAAAAATTAATAGGTACTATTATTAACAAATATTAATAATATATTAATATTTGTTAATTAATATATTAATCTACACTATCTGACTACTAATAATAAAAATACGTTAATTTTGCAGATAATTATAATTAATACATTAAACCTCCAATATAATCCCTTGAATAAAATCAATTATGAAAATTAAACTCTGTTCTTAACACCAATCGGTGTTATATCATGAGACATTATTAAAGTAATTAAGTCGTGTCCTGCGATGCGGCGCGGCCACTATTACTTATGGTAGTTAAAGTTAGGTATTTTAATTGTACGGAAATTGTACCATCTGTACCTAAAAGAAAAAAATAAGTACTATCTTCGTTTACGAACTAGAGCATATTTTAGGTGGCCGCGCTACACCGTATACGTTCCACCGCGGCCACCCTAATAACTAACGAAATTGCTTATTTTCATTTTAATCAAGTGTGCAAAGTAATTGTACGTAAAAAGTACTTCACCATATATGCATCATTAATATTTAAAAGCCTTCAAATTATGAATTTCTTTTAATTTCCTAATTAAATTGAGCCGCCTGATGTAAACCTCATAGCAATTATGTTCACCTGTGATATTAGTATTATTTTATAGGCGTTTTTTTTATTATTATTACCTACCTATATCAAAATTTTATATCATGTCGGGGATATAATAATATACAGGATTATATTAATAAGTGTTGCCATTATTTTATAAATCTGAAAATGCATTATTGAAAGAAAAGACTGAAAGAAAAATGTTTATTTGCAACAAATAAATAATAATAGCAAGATGTAATACAAATACATTTTAAAAGAAACATAGTTCTATGTGTCGCAAAACGGCCTCAACTCAGCGTTATGCTGGTTGTTCAACCAGCGCTGGTCTTCCGCTACACAAGCTACTTAAGTTAGGTATCGTTAAGATATAACAATTGTTGCTTCGTAAATTACGCAACCTTATATAATCCAATTTACACTAGAATCCAATATACATAAAATTATAATTTGTTTTGCTGTAGTATTAAAACAAATATCTGAATAAAATCTGTATAAAAATATGTATAATACATATGCATACTATAAAATATACACGTTGAAAACATAGCTGCTTATGTAGACAAATGTATAGGCATCAGAGGGTATGAGTACAGTTGCTTGTTCAAGGATAAGGGTGTGAGGTGAGGTTTGGAGTGAGTGTGTATTGTGTAAGAGGGTGTGTTTGTGTGTGATTTTTTTTGTCGACTTTGTTTCGTTTTATAAGGCACTTGTATCAAGATTTAGAGTTTTCTGCAATTTTTGGTGATCCGTAAGAATTTTTACAGTTTTAATTTGAAGCCTTGAACATTTATTCAACAAATAAAAGTGTGACATCTTTATTTCCTTTGACACGAAATCCTTACCCACATATTGTGTGTTTTCGTCACACATATGTGATATATTGTGCGAATTGAACGTGAACGAGTGCATTTTAATTCCAATAAAATATAAATAAAGCCAAATAGGGGAAAAGTGTTATCGGTGTCACTTGTAGATGGCGGCAGTTCAACAATATCTGCAAACTGTTCTCGGTACTTAATAAATTCCATTTTCTGTTCATCAAGTGACACTGATAACTTTTCCTCTCATTTTGCCTTTGTTTTCCATTTCATTATATTTAAAATGCACTCTTTCACGTTTATTAGGCACAATATATCAGAAATGTGTGACGAAAACCAACATAATGTGGAGTATATTTCATATCAAACGAAATACATATGAAATTATATTTATATGGTATTAAAACTCTTTGTATCGTCCAGGAATTGTTTCAGCAGGAAATATGAGTGCAGTGGAAGAAAATATCTTCTGCTGAAACAGCCCTTGAGACGGACGGATACTTGTTAGCGATTCGCGAAGCTTAGAAACTAGAATTTTGTACTCACTCATGAGCACTGATAAGATGACGCTGTAAAGGTGGTTAAGTACACGAATAACAACCTAATAATACTGGCCAGAATTATGACAGATAAACGTATACTTATCGAACCAACGCCAGCATAGAAGCCCTCCTTCGTATTTCTTCGTTGACTTTCCAAACAATGTTATCAAAACAATTATAGGTACTCGCTTACCAGCTGGTCAGAAGGCGGCAAAAATCACCAAAATCCGCAATTATTCAAGGTTACAACTTCTGAGTTCATCCAACAAAAAATATTTTAGCTAAGTTCGCGCAGCGCAAAAACCGAAGAGCCTATAAAATAATAGTAAAATAATGTTACAGGTGAACATTATTGCTACGATGTTTACAGCAGGCGGCTCAATTTAATTAGGAAATTAAAAGAAATTCATAATTTGAAGGCTTTTAAATATTAATGATGCATATATGGTGAAGTACTTTTTACGTACAATTACTTTACACACTTGATTAAAATGAAAATAAGCAATTTCGTTAGTTATTAGGGTGGCCGCGGTGGAACGTATACGGTGTAGCGCGGCCCACTAAAATAGCTCTAGTTCGTAAACGAAGATAGTACTTATTTTTTTCTTTTAGGTACAGATGGTACAATTTCCGTACAATTAAAATACCTAACTTTAACTACCATAAGTAATAGTGGCCGCGCCGCATCGCAGGACACAATTAAGTCTCTGGATAATAATACAGTATGGTGGTATAAAAACGACAACAGTTAAAAATTATTTACCCGCGTTATAATATTAGGTCCTTACATATGAAATTGGCGTTTTTCGTACTGGCCACTTTAATCACGAATTTCTCCTCTTTGGTAAGGAATTCCAAATTCAAATTTGTACAGCTATAGACTCATGTATTTGTGCTTCGATGATCGTCATTCATTTGTTTTTTTTCTTCTGTTTTTTTCTGTTTGCGTCACTCATTTTACAAAATGGAAAACCTTAAATATCGCATTATTTACGAGTACGAGTTCCGCCGTGGCACTAGTGCTGCGGAAACAACTCGAAGGGTGAATGATGTGTATGGCGGTCGTGTTGCAAAAGAAAACACAGTTCGTTTTTGGTTCCAACGTTTTCGTTCTGGAAATTTCGACCTGCAGAACAAGCCCCGTGGACGGCCTGAGACTCAAGTTGATAATGAAGAGTTGAAGGCTATTGTGGAAGCGGATCCATCGCAAACCACGTCCGAGTTAGCTGCAGGCTGCGATGTTAGTGATAAAACTGTTTTAATTCACTTGAAGCAAATTGGGAAGATTAAAAAGCTTGAAAGGTGGGTACCTCACGAATTGACTGAAACAAACCGGCAAACGCGCGTCGACTGCTGCGTTACATTACTAAACCGGCACAATAATGAAGGTATTTTAAACCGAATCATTACCTGTGATGAAAAATGGGTTCTTTACGATAATCGGAAGCGCTCAGCGCAATGGTTAGATCCTGGCCAGCCAGCCAAATCCTGCCCCAAGCGAAAATTAACCCCAAAAAAGTTACTTGTAAGCGTTTGGTGGACTAGTGCCGGTATTGTTCATTACAGTTTTTTCAAATCTGGCCAGACTATTACGGCTGATGTCTATTGTCAGGAATTGCAAACCATGATGGAAAAGCTAGCGGCTAAACAACCTAGGCTGGTCAATCGCTCCACGCCACTGCTGCTTCACGACAACGCTAGACCACACACTGCGCTACAGACGGCTACTAAATTAGAAGAGCTTCAATTGGAAAGTCTAAGACATCCTCCGTACTCCCCGGACCTTGCTCCAACAGATTACCATTTTTTTCGAAATTTGGATAACTTCTTGCAAGGGAAAAAATTCAACTCCGATGGGGCAGTCCAAATCGCCTTCAAAGATTTTATTGATTCCCGTCCGACTGGTTTTTTTAGTAAAGGGATCAATGAACTACCTATGAGATGGCAAAAGTGCATAGAAAATAATGGTTCATACTTTGATTAATTAAATATATTATATTAAAAAATATTCGACTTTTTGTTCCTCCCATACAAAACGCCAATTTCATATGTAAGGACCTAATATAAGTCATATCTTCGTTTAGACGTATTAAAAAATAACAAAAAACACTTATTCGATGATAAAATACCTTCACAACAGCATAGTATTATTTTCGTATATAAAAAAAACTAGAATGTTAGGTAAGTATATCAAATATGGATACGATAAAGAAAGAGTGGTCACCCTTGCTTTATTTATTATGGATATTGCAAAAAATCCTTTGTTCATGTTGAACTTGCTTGTAATAAACTCGAGGTATAATGTGTAAGAAAACTGCAAGCCAGCTCAATAGGCCCTATCTGGCCCTATTTATGCAATTAATTAGTCATCATTGTTCGCTCATAATAGTACAATTTTATTTACGGATATTTTGAAGGATATTTGAAGTAATGATGACCGAGCGGTAATAGCTATGGACTGCCGTGCCGCAGTACCCTGGTTCGATCCCCACCGCCGGCTTGAGCTTCACCGCATGGTGGAAGGGCATTTTGCGATTGCCCGCCTGGCTAGCGACAACCCTCAAGTAGAAAATCTGTCGCCAAGCACCGAAAGGTGTGTTCCGGCAATAGTCCTTGAGAGCTAGTGAAATTACAGGCCCAATAAGACTTAACAACTATGTCTCAATGTGACGGGCGTAGTGCAATGCGTGACTTTTGATGAATTGCAACTGTTATAGGCAGAGGTTAGTCCACTTATCATCAGGTGGGCCTCGAGCTTGTTCCATCACAATATCATAAAAAAAAGGATAGCAGAGGATGTAATGAAAATTTAAACCATGTTTTTAGCCAAGTTAATATCACTACATAATAGGTAATATACTCATAATAAAACTAGGGTTACATCAGTGGACGTTATTTATTACACAGAAATTTACAGAGACGAAATAAATATATATAAAATAATGCAAGGGTGTCTATTTTTCCGACAAATGGTTCGTTACCTTTCGCCTAAACGTTTCTTGATCGTGGTTGTACCTGACCCTAATCAGCTTTCACCGACAGTCCACTGTATGGTTTGTTTCGAGATGCGAGGTCGAGTTTGTTGTGAATATCAGCAAGTGCGTCCTGATTGCGATTTTGGTTGTTACGACCTGTAGCCGGATTCAGTGAAAAGCTGCTTAATTAATTTTAAAATGATGCACTAATTTCTTGATTGTATTCTGAGTTGTCGGTTCGTAGTAACTTAGTTCGGCTTCCATATATAAAGTCTGATTGCCCAGCCTTTCAATTATGTCATCCAATTGTTGTTGGGTAGCGAACGTGTTCTCGTCAATACTTTTCGTTTCATTCAAAAGAGGCTTATCATTGGAATCACTGATTGTATACGTTATAGTACCGTTTACCCCTCTTGTAGTACCGAAACATACGCCAACGATGATGCCCAAACAACCGTCTGGACAACAGCAGTTGTGCCAGTTACCCGGATGACAAAAATCCCCGCGGGGTATACAATCCGGCTCATTCGAGCATGCAAGAACGCACTCGAGAGTGAAAAGGGTGGCGAAAAGTGTAGCTAAAATCTTCATATTCACAATAGGAGACCCGGACTTTAACGTGTAAAGATGGTAGCCAATCACGCACACGACGGACAACGCAAAAATTAGAATCTTCTTGATAACGTTTGATTTTGGAATACCGAATGATAATGATACAAGTTGAGCAATTTGCCGCGTTTATATATCCAGTAGTAGTGCATTTGTATGGGTGACATATATATGTATATCGACGATGAAATTTGACCCGAGATTTAAATGTCACCCAAGCAATAAGGATCCACTTTTCCGAAAATAAACAAATGAACAAAGAATAACGATGATTTATTGAACAGTCTCTAAAGAACTGTCCAATGAGTCATCGAGTTCAAGGTACCTACCTATATGTTAAAAATAAGAGGAGTAAAATGTTTTGTGGTGATTTATAAATCCATTAAAAACTTTTTAAGGTAAACTATAAATAAAACCATAGCAATGCAATTATGAAATATAATAGAAGAACCACATGAAATATGAAATATTAAAATACTTCACGTGGTTTTATTGAAAGTGGTTAATTACGATACCTGTTAAATTTAAAAACAGGGTTTTTCTACTCTGTACTACTGCGTAATTATGTATATTAAGTTTTTTTTTCGTTACATATAGGTTACACATTATACTTTACTTTTACTAAGTTTGATACTTGTATGAATCTCATTTAATGTTTTGGCCGAGCGAGCGCGATGCATTTGCGAAGGGTCTCCGTTTCAGCTTGGGAAAAAATGATTTCGTATGTCTTTCCGGTTTTTTACGGAACAAACACGATGCCCGTCTGATGTTAAGCGGACTAACCTCACAGATAACAGAGAGGAAAAAAATATTTTTATAGGTACCTATATATAAGTATGAACTCACTTTAGCTATACTTAAGATATTTTAGTTAACTAGGTTAACTTCCCTTCAGGAAGAATATTGATAAGTTGGAGAATGAACTCAAAATTAAAAACTATTTAATGTAACAAAAAAAAGTAATAATCAAATTAGAGTATGGACTACGAGTCTGTAGTGTGTGGTATTTAATAAAAATAATAATAAAAAAAACAAGCCTGGCAAGCATTCGCAAAATGTCTTTCCACCATACGGTGAAACTCAAGTGGGCAGTGGAGATCGAACCATGCAGCTGCGGCACGGCAGTCCATAGCTATTATCGCTCGGATATCATTGCTTCAATATCTCCGGATCTGCGATTGTTCTCCGCTACAGATCGCATTTCTCGACTGATTCACGTGAAATTTTGTGAGTAAGTTTGATAATTATGAAACGGGCAGAATGAAAACGGACAGAGTTATTGCTAGTAGTTTTATTCTCGATCAAATATAACGCAAAAATGGATTATATGCACACATCCCCACTCCTGACTGGCATGGCTTGGCTTGGCGAGAAGGGGAGTGACAAAATGGCGGCTTTAGCATGGCGGGCTGTCACTTCGGCTGACGTCACCTCCGTTACATTTAGGTACCGGAATTTTTGTGGATTCAGTTTTTGCATATTTTATTTTCTTACTGCATCGGATTTGGGGGTTGTGACGTTAAGAAGACATTTATTAAGAGAACATATCAGTCGCGAGGGGGATTTTCGGCACACAGATCCACTAGGATATTATATTTATTACCTACTAAGTATTATTATTTTTGAGGCAATTCATCATAACATATATTCACACCGACTAAAACATGCTTATTCCATGAACATTTCAACCAACTATTTATAACTGTTTCTAAGATACAGCGCCTTAAAATGAGTTGGCATTGAAACATCAGACTGCAGCCGTAGGATGAAGAGAGACCTCGTTTCAGCATACACCTGAGCGAAATAGAACTACGCACTATATAAATATAATGAGCAAATTATTTTAAATTAATTAATAATAAATTATAAAAATTCATATGAACTTTTTAATAACGAAAATAATCTTTCAGGTCCTGTATCACATGGTTGCTACATAATAATTAGAATAAAATTTGATTTGATACGATTTACTCATACGAGTAAAATCCACGCCTCTTTCCCGTAGGTGTAGGCAGAGACCACAGATTTCCACTTACTACGATCCTTACATACCTCTTTTGTTTCATCTAGAGTCATCAATCCATTCATTCATAACCGTCGGTTTAGGGTACTCCTGCTGACCTGACCTTTTTTTCAGAACGTCTTCATTATGATTTTGAAACGCTAGCTTGGTGTTCCACTTCCTTTATTTTTTTTCTTTTTTATGTTATTGTGACGGAACAAGCTCGAGGCCCACCTGATGTTAAGCGGACTAACCTCTGCCTATAACAGATGCATTTCGTCACAAGTCACGAATTGCACTGCGCCCGTCACCTTGATACATATTTATTAAGTCTCATGTGCCTGTAATTTCACTGGCTCTCAAGGACTGCTGCCGGAACACACCGTTAAGTGCTTGGCGACAGATTTTCTACTTGAGGGTGGTCGCTAGCCAGGAGGGCATTCGCAAAATGCCCTTCCACCATGCGGTGAAGCTCAAGCTCTGGGCGGGATTCGAACCATGGACCTGCTGCGCGGCAGTCCATAGCCAATGCCACTGAGCCATCACTGCTTCAAAACTTTTCACTATATAGTCAAAAACATGATGAATAGAACAAAACATGCGAAAATAAAGATTCGTGTTTTTGGATCAGTCATAGTATTTGTCATATATCCTCTTAAATATTATATATCTTATTCATATCTGTAAAGCGTATACTCTGTCTGAAAAACTTGCTCAAAATATGCCTTTGATAATAGGGTTACTAATTCTACCCTAAATTGTACTTGTATGTAAACGCGGTAATAGAGCAGCTCATCAGCACACATGTCGGCTGTCATAATGACGGTGTCCGTCTCAATAACGTAAGCCATAAAGTAACTTTGTATATACTGACGTAAGCTACGCGGATGACATGGTGCTGCTTAGTGCTGTTGTATGTGGTTTGTCAAACCGGAACTCAGTAACGGAAATATTACTCCTTGGCGGTAAAAATAGGTATAGGTAGAAGCAGTATCTCCCCGCATGAACTGGCACAAAGTTCTACTGCTACAAGAAATGCGCTCCATTTTAATTTAGGTAGGTATCAGCCTGTCCCATGCAGTAGGCGAAAACAATACTGATCTACTTAACACAAAATCTAAACATTATTGGAAACTACTCGCACTAAACAGCTTTACTAAAAACATCCACTTAGTACTAATCACAAGTGCAAAATAAAAAAAATGTGTAATTTTTTTTATTAAAACATGCCATCACAAATATACAAATATGCGCCATCTGACACAGTGGAGAATCAACTAACGAACAGAGAGGCACCAAGTGGCAAGCTTCTTTATGAGTTTAACAGGTGGCACTATCCTTTACGTAGTTTTTTTTTTAAGTTTTAACTGAACTCGTACGTTTTGGACGTTTGCATCGCATAAAAGTAGGAGACATTCGAGGCACAAAAAAAAGTCCGAGTCATGTAAAATGGTTTGCGAAAGTATATTGTAAATGTAAACAGAATACTAATTGTCTAATTTATATTTGACTTGCAATGAGCGATAAGGAAATAGAGCTAGAAACTAAAAAAAGATTTGGTGATCAGCGTGTGTGTAGTACTAATACTTATTCGCATGGCTATATATGAGAACTAGCTCGCCAGGGCGGCCCACTGGCGAGCTAGTACTAGTACGAGTGAGCAAGGGTATCTCGGCGAGTGTTTTGACTAGCAAAACCTCGGTGAGCGAGTTTTCTGTAGTCACTGCGATAAAATTAAGTTTTCGCTGGCATCGGCTATGTGAACATTCAGCGATCAACCAATAATATATGTATGTCATGTGTTTATACAAAAGATACACACCCCGTGTAACCAACCTTTTATAGTTACACGGGGACTATCTTTTGTATGTTTCTTGAGCGAGAAAATAGTCGATGGCTACTCGCTTTCTCGCCGCGCTCCGGTGCGCGGTGAGACAAGGGCCTGTGGTGTTTTAGTAAGGTGGTGTATGCATATATACAATGCGATTAAAATAAGAATAGGACGGGCTCTCGGCTAGCTTCACTCACATTCACTCTAATAAGTACGATCAGCAGAACAAACTTAAAAATAAAGTAGTGCCATATATTTATAGGCAATTTTAAATGAGTGACCCGAAATTGTTAATTTTAATTAATTCATTTTTTAAGGTTGACAGCACAGACATAGTAGAAAGAGTGGGAAGTAAGTTATCTTCATACAAACGCACCGCGCGCGGCTTGTTTGTGTGCGCCATAATATCTATGCGTCCCGCACGCACACTCTTACAAAATCTCGACCCGTTTCGACCGTGCGCCAGTCGGGGCTAACATCGCACAAAGTTTGAGCGTCACGGCTTTTCGGCACCTCTAAATAAATTAAAAATGTGTGATAATCGCAGCAGAACTTATTGCTGTGTTTGGCTGTTTAAACAGTTCATCTATTTCAGAGTTGTCTCTGTTCAGATTACCTACTGAACAGGAAAGGTAAGCAAGTTATTCTAGCATACCTATAATTTTTAATTGATGATGAGTGAGATACCTATAGATTTTATTTGGTAGTTTTCTATCAGGCAGACGAAGTAGGCAGGCCTACTTTCCCACTACAATGTATTACCTAGGTATATTTGATCTGTCAATTGATATGCCGCTATTGCTTTGTTTACATTTAGTCATGCCGATTTCTCAGTATTGTAGGTAGGTAGTAGTAAGTAGTAAGATTGAAACAAAGTTAACTGAATGTGTCTGTCTCGAGATATTGCTATCAAAGCCCCATTTTTGACATATTTTTAGTTCCACCAATAACTCCCATAGTACAACTTTTAAAAATGTAAGTTATAGTTTTCGAAATATAAAGGTATTTAGCATCAAATTACAGAAGCAAAGTTATTTTGGTTTTTTCATATAAAATGTATGCGAAAACAAACAAAACTTACAAACAATAAAAAAACTAACGCAATAACTACACATGAACTACGAAACCTTACATATGGGCGTGTCCGAAACGGCGCTTTTTTTATAAATAGTACTGTTTTGAATCTTGAATACATTTCTGTATTTGTTAGGAAAACTATTGTTGAACTTTATTGAATCACTAAATTAGCTATACAGAGATGTGTCATCTTTGGCAAGGGCCGGGCTTTAAACTAGTGAATTGGTTGACAGTACTATCTGTAAACTCACGTAAACTACCGTAGGTACTCGTACACATCACCGCCCCGCGTCGCCCGTCACTGGCCCCGCAACCACATAGGTATCTTCTGTCGCTCTTTCTATCATCGTGAAAGGCTTCATCATGGTTTAGGTAAAACCGACCTCACTTACCCTGAACCCACACAACATAAGTAAAAAACACATCTTCCCGGCCGTTGCCAATTTCTAGGCACTGAATTAAAAATTTGCTAAAAGTGACAACCCTGAGACAGACAAGTGTGGTAGGTAATTATATCACGGATTGGGCCGGAGATGGCCTACTTCCTCTCTTTCTACTATGGCACAGACGCCATTTTGGTTTGATGAAAACGCGGGCGTCATGGTCTTTTTTTCTCCGACAGTGTACTACGGTACTTTTCGGAGATCCAAAATGAATACTGAAACCATTTTCAGATAACATTTCATTTACGTTTGTGATATTAACACATATATTGTAATAAAAATAGGTAATTTCAAATAGTTTAACAGATATTAATTAAATTATATTTCTAAAATATTAATTCGATGTTGTCTTTCCTAAACATAATGCATTAACAATAATGCACGTCCAAAATATACTTACATGTACTTCAGATACGAACAAGGTGTTTTTTTATTACAGTTTGAACAATAACTGAGTAAATGCAGGGTTACGTTTAAGAAACAACTTTCGTCACTTTTTTCTATGACAACTCTGGTGCTGTGGGGATACTCCCGCTTATAAAAAACACCCTTCGTATTGGAAGGTCGGTGCCCCGATTCGGATTTTTCACACCATTCGACCAAATCTAAGCCACCTGAGTAGGTAATATGTGGTCAGAAACAGTCCGACGAATATCTTGAATCCATTAATTAGGCTATGCAATGTACATAATTGACAGTACAATATAAGCCGTACATTATTACACGAGCAAAGTTAGCTATACGTTCTATGAAATATTTTATTATCTGTGCTTTATTGGAATAGCCTGGGAGGCACTCAGAACCTTGGTTAGGGCGCACTCGGAGTGCAACTTTTCACTCTAACGTCGCGTCGTTAACAACCTTCGAGTAAAACGCAACTTTTTAATTATCAAAATTGGTTTTTAAAAGTTTGCATCTTTAACTGACATGGCCTTGACATTTCATGATGAGAGAATTCCAAGCAATCTTTTGTATTTTGCAGGTAACTGTACTTATTGCTTTTCGAACATCATAAAATGTCTATATATTTTTTTAGTTCCCCGCCAAAAATAGATGTTTGAGTTTATAAAACAACCGAGTCGTTCCGAACCTTGGAGTAAGTTAAAACAACTAAACAACTACACTCTGAGGCTTGAAACCGGGCCCTGTGCATGTGTTAGTTGGATTTAAACAACAAAGTCAATAGTCAAAACCATTTATTCAATTTGATGAAATTTTAATATTAAATGATTCTACATTGTACTGCCACGTTCAGCAAACAAATTGTATAGAGCCACTGCTAGAAGAACGGGCAAGAAACTCGGGGCCATTCTTTTATAAGTCTTTTAACAATGTGTTACATACTTACTATATATATTTTATTTACACTTTCACTGGTTTATAACTATTTAATTAACATATAAAGTCATTGTTTACATAAACAGATATTTTCTTATTCGATACATAATTGTCATAACCTTTTTAACAACCCATGTAATGGTCCAAAAGGACCATTACATTTAAACGAGGTTTGTCGTTAGGCAATATCAGGAAAGATAATAATAAATTACTTAACTTCACAACATCTTGATGGGGCAGCACTTCGTCACTAAATACTACTTTCCAAATATATTTCGACACCCCCGGAGCTCTGCTCGGCACGGCGGTCCGACCGAAACTGAATCAAGCAGCACTTCGTCGTTAAACACTATTTCAACACCACTGGAGGTCTGCTCGGCACGGCGGTCCGACAGAAAGTGAATCAACTCGCTTTACACTACCCGTTCTATAGGAAGGAACAAACAAGGTGACGAAGCGACTACCGTCACAAACACAGTACTCTTTAACATTGAAAATTATGTGATTTCAAGTTCTATACATATGTCAATAACTATAATAAAATCATCAATGTTTTTACTCATAGAAATAAAGTACATAAAATAAACTATTTTATATAAGTATCTTTGTCTTTGTTTTAACAGTGAAACTGATCTGTGTCACATGATCAGTTTCACTACTTATATGATATACTTAAAGTAAAAATATCATCAAATAATGATTCCAGTGATCATGACAATCCATATATGATTTTTAATCACAGTCTCACAATAAATACCTTTAGGTACAGTATTAAATTCACACCACAGATAAAATATACACAGATAATTAAACCAATACTTATTTTCATTTTAAAAACCACAGAGTATTACTAAAAGGAAATTAGAATGTCACATTAAAGCACCAGTTGTTTAAATCAGCTTAAAGCCAATCAAGTGAATATGAACAAATATTTCAATAAATAGTGAGCCAATTTTAAATAATCTATCACATGCATTCAATATACATACGTATATCGAAGTGCAAAACAAATATAACTTCAATAATGTATTACTCAAAAAGTATTAATATCCGTAAGATAAAATTTAGTGTAGTTTTTCAAGGTTAACTATATATATCTGTGAAAAAAGAAAGAAGTACATTTTGTTGTATACCGATTCTAAAGATGACACAAAATTATTATATTTTAGTTCGAGCGTGTACATAAATTTGTGCTTTTAACCTTTTGAAATCATGCCAATATTGTGATATTTTGTCCAATTGCCGTAGGATCTACGAATAAATATATTTGTAGCGTAGCATACAATTTCCGTAACGATAGCAACACTGATTCGAGGCTTGAATCCAAAGCATATACGTAGTATTATTATATGTTCTATGTCCAAAGTCTGGAATAATAAACGTGTGATTACTTGCTGATAAATACTTTATAAACATTTCATCAAATATATTTTTGACCTACATAACTATCTTCGACTCTCCATACCAAGACTTTATTTTAAGTGAAAATGTTTGCTCCGTCCATTCATCGATCTGATCGATCAACAAGATGCACAGGAACGTGGCATAGATAATTGGTCTATAATTAAAAACTGCCGATCGTACTAGGGAAGAATTAGGTTATAACTAATTTAGTTGTATTATCTTGGACTGGAGATATATAATGTATTCTCTGATTTTATGCACTTTTGAGAGACAAAATTATCTTCTCCAACTAATGCACAACAACAGAGAAACAAATTTGTTAAATCTTTTTTTTAATAACAATCATGGTTTATTAAGATAAACCTCAAATGTACACAGCACAAATTTAAGAAATGTAATTAAGAAGGCAAAGGTGTTACATTATCATCGGTAACTCCTTTCCACAAAAATGACGAAGTTGTTTATCCATGGCAACTCCGGTCGCATTTTGTTTTCTCTGTTCTTTCCATTTGATAGAATGAGACGGAGTTGGTCATTCACTCGTTGCTACCTTCGTTATGCACTTTCGTGCGTCATGTTGGCTGCATTATAATAACAATGGGCGGGGCGTTATTCTGCTTCAGCGCTCAAACGCTTTATTTTTATATGTATGGTTAGATGAAGCACGGTAACAACATGCTTGAAGCGCTCAAGGTGCCAATAACAAGTTGTGTAAACTTTTTTGTAGTGTGTAGAATCGGGGCTTACGTTACGTATCGTGTTGGTTGGACGTGCGGACTGGGCGCATAGCGCTGCCCCATTATCTTGATATTTTTCATAGTTTCTTGGAACTCAGTGCTTATTTTTATTCGTTCTTTTGTGAACTTTCGTAATTGTATATACGCTTAAGTTACAAGTTGAAACTGTGCACCTACCAGTGCGTGACGTCCGCATATTACCTCGTCTGATTCACATTAATTATGTGAGCGGTGACGAACCATTTTAAGTGCCTGATAACACGCCCTCCAGTGACTATTTGAAATATCGGACTTTAAGCCAACCCGTGTGTATAAAACAAGCATTCCTCGTTTTCGCTTATATAAAATCAATACTGACTTTTCTAATCCTACTTACACACTAATTTGTATATCAAATGGTGTAATTATAATGCGTATTTAAGAAATACACGAATGATTAATCTATAAACTTCTGTAAATTTAATTCGTAAGGAACTCATTTTAATCAAGTCAAACATTTTAAATGCTTGTGTGGTTGGCGGTCAATTTTTGAACGTAGTTCGGGCCACATCCGGCAGTTGGCGGCTTTGGTGTTTCTTGAGGTGACGTTGTCGCGCTTGCGTCGAGCAATCAGTTTGCGCGAACTTCGTGTCGTTGCTGCAAGTTCCAAAACAAGATTGTAGGGCTTCGCACGAGTCCTCCAAAATAATTAAAATAAAATCTGTGTGTTGTAGTGCGTGTCGCAGTGCAGTGTTTGTGGATAATAAAAATAGTGTGGGTGCATTGTGAACGGGCAGATAGGCCCGAAGAGTGCGCGCAGATCGATACGTGAGGTGTTATGGCGCATCGGACATGAGTCAAGGGGGCTCGAGGAGGCCCTACTCGCGTGGGGGCCCGCGCTGGCACCCGCGATACAAGGAATACTGGGACTACGATCAGAACTACAGGTGAGTCGTCCGCACATGGCAACCTGCGCCGCCAGCTCGGCCTCGGCCAGATTGTGCCACACGCACTGTAGGCATTCACGAGATTTTTTCGTAGTAAATGTCATGCATGCATAATACAATATGTATGTGTAGGGTGACCGAACGTTTTGCTCATAAATGAAGACCTAACATATCATGCTCTACCTACTTACCCTGTGGTATATATTTGAAGTTAAAAACTTTGGGTATATTAAGATAATTGTAAGTATGGTTTGCTTACCGTAATTAGGTAAGATACTCGTGGTATTTTCAAAGATATCTGGTATCCACTTGATTGAAGGTTTTGTGAAAATTCTCAACCCAAGAGTCAATAATTGGTGCTAAAGGATAACAGATATATACATTATTAAATAATGCTTTGATATTTTATCTGAAGTCTTAGATATCAGATCAAAACACTCACTTCTTTTACACAGTACTTGCAGGATTAGAGTGGCATATCTGTTAGGCCTGGGTTTGAAGTTATTAGCATTGTATATGACAAATTTATTTCCAGTATGTTTAAATTTCATCGGTGTAATCACATGCAATTTAAGAACAAAATAGCGTCTACTAACTTCTATGTTTCAATCAAGTTGCACCTATTGTGAAGTGAAGTGAAAGTGCAGCAAGTGCTGAATTATTGCAGATTTTTATTTACGCAAATTGATTACTTAAATTATATATTATTGTAGTAGCAATCCAAAACTGGACACATTATAATATGAGCTTGCCTCCTTTCACATGGTCACCTCTGCCTGTCCTATCCTATATATATATAAATTGTAAGTACAGTGGGACTGCTGAGGCAATGCATTGGCAGTTCTATTTCAGTATAAATATTTTCTCCACATTTCTAAGATACATAGACCATCTGATTACATAATATTGTTAGGCATTAATTTAAATTATTAAAAATATTTCTTATGGTATATTTGATATCCAAGCTACAACAACTACTTACTGTCCTTTGAGACCAAGTACCTAATTCTTGGCGAGCCTGAGCAACATCTTCAACCGCATCATCCATCACTTACCATTGGATGAGATAGTGATCAAAAGGTAGACTAACGGCTATAAAAACCTGCTATGTAATTTGCTTTCTAAGTCATTATTATTATTTCTCCTTCGACTCCTCAAGGACTCGCATGGAGATCCCGGCATATACCATTTTCCCCTGTAGATTCTCAAATAGGAATGGCCACTTGATGTCTCTTCTCTTCACACAGGCTACTCTTTTTATGTTTCGCTCTGTGTAAAGTCTGATGTGCACTTACGTATTTCAATATGCTTTCCTTCTTCTTCAAACATCTATGTTAATAAGGTGCGAGAGAATGGATAATACTTTGATTCAGAAGGAAAAGGTTTACCTATGTCAGTTACACTAATTGTTAGTTGGCAACATCAAAAAGTGTTTGAGTGTTCAAGGAATTTCCTGTGATTCATACAAGTGCTGTGAGCCTTTATCTCAGATAAATTTTTGTTTGTATGTGAGAATGCCGTTGGAAGCTAGGTAGTGCTGCCTCGTGATGACTGTACAAGGTTATTTTAGTAGTCTGAATATAGTTTAACCCGTGGTTTAACTGAATGTCATTGACATCATGTACAAATATCAATATTTAGTTTTTATTTATGTACTGGACACAGAGTTCATTGTCAAATTGTTTTTACGTAACTGCCAAGGATTCTAACCCCTATTTTATCTGTTGGTAAGTGATGATGTTGACGAGAATTGTAAATAGGGCTAGACTAACAGATAAAAAAAATACAATGGATCCACAGGTGCCTCCTGTTTTATATAGAATTATTTATAAAAAGTTAAGTAATATTTATTTACGCATGCTAAACAAAAGTATTTTATTTTCCCTCTGGCCTGTTCCTCTGCAATGCTATGGACCCGGCAACCACACTTTGAATCCATGGAAGCAACTACTTTGTCTCAAGAATTCTGTTTGATAGAAAAATAATTTGGTACTAGTGGGATTTGATAGCCGACCAGCGTGTACAGCTCTCCAGGATGCTCCAGCACCTTGACATGTATAATTTATTTTTCCATCAAACAGAATTTCAAGGCTCCAGTTTTAATTTCAACTTAGATGTTTTGAAGTCTTGCTTTACTCATCGTTACATCCACTAAAGAGACTTCGTTCTCATCATTAATTTCTTTGCAATATCATTAGGATGCTGTATTCTGTTTTATTTTTTATTTCTGATAGGTAAGCCTATGACCACAATCTTACCTGATGGTTAGTGATGATGTAGTCGAAGGTGTTAACCGGCTTAACACCCCATTGGCATTGGCGATAATGATAACAATAGAATTTAATTCATAACTAGGACGTAGTGGTCCTGACAATGAACTTATTAATCTAGAAATCTTTTGAAGATATCTTTAACAGTGTATGTTTTTGTAGTCAGATTTTCTTGCAAGTGTCCATAGGACTAGTCTATCATAACTTACCAACAAGTGTAATACTGGTCGAAAACTAGCCTATTTAGTTTAAACCCAGCCAGGCCAACTGTGAATAATACTCACAGGCCTCTGAACCTTATCATGAATGTCTTTTGTGTTTATTTGAGAGAATGCAATCATAGGTACAACTTTAAAAAACAACAAATTATGCCTATCTCATCTGATTGTAAGTGATATTTTTATCGAAGATGTTGTTCAGGCTAACCTAGAATTACTGGCTCTCAAGGACAGCTGCCGGAACACACCGTTTGGTGCTTGGCGACAGAGACGAGACGAATTTCTTAGCATTACATGGATTCACCGTGCGGGTGCTGGGTCCATAGTGTTGCAGAGGAAGAGGCCAGAGGGGCTTGGGACTTGCAACCCTCCCTGGGGAGTAGGGTTCAGGGGCCCCTTTATGATGCATCAATGCTCCCCATCATTGCTCAAGCCTCCTCCCCTGCCTAGCGAAATTTGGTAGGATCCTACTAATGCCGCCTTGGATACACGTTCTAGGATGGAAGTTAAGGTTGTTCTTGACGCTACTTAACCTATGAGTACGGAGAGTGAGATAGGTAAATGACTGTATAGTTACAAACAATTACTTATCTACATATAGTCTATTGTTTCTATAAAGCAACTGTATTAGATCACAATTTCTGTAAAGCCGCGTCTTAAGATAATAAGTTGGCAACTTTTGCTATGTCGATACATGTTGGTGACAAAAGTTATTTGTAGAATTGGATCTCCACAACAGATATCTGCATTGGCGTTGCTAACACACGTTACTGACAAAACTTGCCTTGAAGGGCATTTTGCGAATGCCTGCCTGGCTAGCGACCATCCTACAGTAGAAAATCTGTTGCCAACCACCTAAAGGTGTGTTCCGGCAGCAGTCCTTGTGAGCCAATGATACAATGATTTATTAGTCTGTGAATCTAGGTACAAAGGATATTACATACATTTATATAAAACGCTAGTTCCACCAATTTGGCATACAGACATTAATTTATTTGAAGTATTATATTGTGCCAGTGAAATTACAGGCAACCATGACTCAACAATTATGTCTCTAGGTGAAAAATGTACATATTCTAACATATTTTATAATATGTGTAAGAATAATGATTAATTGTGATTAATTGCAATTGAATTTAATCTAATTACATTTGCCTTACATTATGATTTAAAAAATATTTCTCTAACGTCTATTTTTGTCTATATCCAGCAATATCATGATGACAATAAATGCTTTATAATCTATTCTTAAACCAAAACAGAGAGAATTTAAAAATAAGTTACATGATTTTTGTTTTTAAAAAAAATCGTACTCCTTAACAGCAAGCTGCTGTTATACATATTAATAATTATTAGTTTTGTAATAACCCAATATTCCAAGTTTCATTCAAATTGGTTTAGCCGTTGCAGGAGTAATCAACGTACAAACTGACACTCACTCGTAAACTCTCAAACTCTCGCATTTATATGAATAGTGTGATACCTAGAAACCCTTGCATATGTGTTGGGCCGACCGGGGCCGCGGGGGGCGCGCGGGCGGCGCGATGGCGTGCAGAAAAAAATGAGAAAACATAAAATAAAATATAGAGAGAACGGGCAGGTACTCGTAGCCATAGTATAGGATACAAGATGCAGTACTGTGTATGGTGTATACTGTGGCTTCGCGCCGCATCCGCATGCGCCCGCGCCGGCGGGTGGCGGTGTGTATTTTAGGGCGGAGGGCGATGACCGCGAAGGTCGCTACCTGCCGCCGCCCGCCCCCACTTGTACTGGGATAGCACGTCTCTACATCTACGCCAAATTATGTGAGCGCTCCACCACCGTCCGCGTCCTTCATACTTACTAAACACTGCTTATTTTAAAGCACTGATTTATTTACAAACCAATTGAGCTAACATGACATTGGTTAGAGCATACCCCGGCTCAAGGGTTGGATGGACGCGGGTTCGAATCCCGCACATGACTTAAATTTTTTCCTATCGTATATTTCTGATTTTGTAATGTAATCCGCATAGCAGGCGTTATTGCAAACATAACAATATTAAAAAAAAATAACACTGATTTATTTATATAATTTATTCAAAATTAGTACCGCTACAGAGAGAGTTACACTAATGATAGTAAAAACTTAAAAACTGGCAAAATAACGATATAATAATAGCACAAATATTAAAGACAGTCAATTGAAATAATAATTACTATAAATAAAAGGTGATGAATCCAATGGTTTTAACCGACGTCAAAAAAGGAGAAGGTTTGAAGCAGTGATGGCTCAGTGGCATTGACTATGGGCTGCCGTGCAGCAGGTCCATGGTTCGAATCCCGCCGCGGGCTTGAGCTTCACCGCATGGTGGAAGGGCATTTTGTGAATGCCCGCCTGGCTAGCGACCACCCTCAAGTAGAAAATCTGTCGCCAAGCACCTAACAGTGTGTTCCGGCAGCAGTCCTTGAGAGCCAGAAAAATTACAGGCTAATGAGACCTAACAACTGGACGTCTCAGTGTGACAGGCGCAGTGCAATTCATCGTTGACGAAATGCGTCTGTTATAGGCAGAGGTTAGTCCACTTAACACCAGGTGGGCCTCGGGCTTGTTCCGTCACAATAACATAAAAAAAAAAGGTTCTCATGTTGACTGTATATTTTGTGTGTGTCCTCATGACTCTTTAGGTGTACCGATTTTAATGTTTTTTTTTTCTATATTCCAAAGCTGGTGCGTGTCATGTGGTCCCATTTAAATTTGTTTGAGATCTGAAGAGTAGTGCGTACTCAAAGTCAAAATCATTTATTCGATTTATGCGTCTACGACACTCTTATGAAGGTCAATTACAAATTTTTATATAGTAATATTCTACATTGTACTGCCACGTTCAGCAAAAAAATAATTACAGCCACTTTAGGAAGAATGGGTAACTGAGAGAGACGAATTACTTAGCATTCCATGGATTCACCGTGCGGGCGCCGGGTCCATCGCGTTGCAGAGGAAGAGGCACAAGTCAAGGTGCCTGGGACTTGCATCCCAGTGAGTAAGGTTAAGGGGCCCTTTTATGATATATCAATGCTCTCCTTCACCACTCGAGCCTCCTCCCCTACCTAACCAAATTTGATAAGATCCTACTAATGCCGCCTTAGATACACGTTCTAGGATGGAAGTTACGGTTGTTCGTGACAGGCCAAGGTCTTTTAGTAGGTTATATAGGGATTTCGCTGGTATACCCCTTGCTCCAACCTCTACAGCATATAAACTAACCACATAACCGTTTTTGGTTAATTCATTTGTTAGGTCATAATATTTGTTAGTTTTTATTGTGTGGTCTTTAGGTATGCTTGTTTCCCACGGCACAGTAAGTTCTATAAGTACTATGCATTTTAGATTTTTTGAGTATAAAAATATGTCTGGTCCGGATGACGCAACACCAACATCCTCAGGAATTTAAATTTAAATTATCTCTAATTTTATGATTGAAGTTAAGAAAATTAATTTTTCACAGTGATTGTTAAGCACGAGGACTACCTGATGTTCAGCCTAACATTTGGACAATGATGACAATGTTAAAAATAATGATTTTTTTTATATTCCAAAGCTGGTGCGGGTTATGTGGTCCCATTTAAATTTGAGTTAGATCTGAAGAGTAGTGTGTAGTCAAAGTCAAAATCATTTATTCAATTTAGCTGTGTACGACACTCTTATGAAGGTCAATTACAAATTTTAATATTGTAATATTCTACATTGTACTGCCACGTCCAGCAAAAAATAATAATTATAGAGCCACTGCGACAAGAATGGGTAAATTATTTAAACTTTCCCTAATAACGCGTATTTTATGTTTGAAGAGTGGTTTTCTTTTTGTTAAATTTTTTTAATTATTTATTCAATATGATTGTGAAGCACGAGGCCTACCTATTGTTAAGCCTAACGCCTGCATGACGGATGCATTTCGTCACAAGTGACGTGCACTGCGCCCATCACCCTGAGACGTATACTATTGTTACTTGAGTCTAATTTGCCTGTAATTTAACTGGCGCCCTTCAAACCGAAATACAGTAACGTGAACATAACTGCTTGGCGGTAAAAATATGTATGGTGTTAGTACATCCCCTCACGAACTCGCAATAAGAGTTCTACTGTAGTCTAGTGGCTGTAAACAAGGAAATGATATGGACATGTCTATATGGTTCGATTCCCACAGGCGACTTGAGCTTCTCTGCACGGTTGAAGTGCATTTTGCGTATTCTCGCCTGATCTACCACCCTCAAGTTGAAAATCTGTCGCCAAGTACCTAACAGTGTGTTCCAGCAACAGCAGTTCTTGATGGCCAGTAAAATTACAGGCACATGAGACTTAGCAACTGTATGTCTCAGTGTGACGGGCGCAGTGCAATTCAGTAATTCATCTGTTATAGGCAGAGGTAAGTCTGCTTCACATGTGATGGACCTCGTGATAGTTTTGTCACAATACAAGCGATAAGACCGCCCTGTGTACTTAACTATGGTTATTATTTCTTCGTAATTTCCTGCTTTTGGTGTATATAAAGAATTATCGTGTCGTATACAGGAGCCCTTCTAACAAATTATTCAATGTAATTTCTAGTAAAATATTCATCTTTGAGTTAAAACTTTATTACGTGTAACTCATTCCCTCTATGAGCAGCCCGTACCAAACAGACAGATTGATAGACAGCCGAGCCTTATTTTTGTTTTATTTATTTAAAAAAAAATGTGGCTTATAGACTATGATGTCCAAAACACCAACATGCCAAAAACAAAAAATTCAACCCAAGACAAAACATTATTACTTAAAAATACAAAAAATTACTACTCATGTAGCTCCGTTTTGTCCTTTCAGTACTGAACCCTATAAACCATCTCACAAGTAATTACTTATTGTATAATAGAACCTGGCCACAGATTAAGTGAACACTGACATAGTATGTAGGCAATGTTGCACAGTTTATGTGGTAGTTAGTGCGCGTCGGTAGGGTCGTCGCTCCCGTCAGGTGGTCGACGCGACAAAGCTGTGCGACGATTATTGTACTGCAGCTGTTTCCTGGACGCGACGCGACGCGACACCGCAAAAAGGACCCCCCTTGCTTTACGTCACCGCATGTGTCATAGTCAGTACGTCTCTACCGCGG
This sequence comes from Plagodis pulveraria, assembly GCA_963890685.1. NCBI lineage: Eukaryota > Metazoa > Arthropoda > Insecta > Lepidoptera > Geometridae > Plagodis > Plagodis pulveraria. The sequence continues at coordinate 18,001,180 of OY982976.1, read as the reverse complement.
CTTGTTCAGTATAGATCGCTGTCCGTATCTGTGGAGGAGCTAATGCCTCCACGCGTATCGAGTTCTAAATGGTAGGGAACTACCGCAATAGTTTTTTTTTTTGATGTATTTTGTAAACTTATATAGTCGTCTAGCAAGCGATAATGTAAAAAAAAACACTAAAAATGGATCTGACTTCAACACTCAAATGTGTTGGCTTCGACAATTTATTCACACATTTTGAGTGTTGAAGTTGGTTCCATTTTTTGGGAAACTATTTTTTTTCACCCGTTTTAGTGATCCTTGCTACTTATGAGATCGATTGTCATTCACTGTCAATGTGACTCACTGTCAGTTATTGGAGTGTAACTCAAAAACTGATTTTGATGAAATTTTAATGGGACCACACGGCAAGGTTCAAAAGCTATCATCAGCTTTCAAAATAAAAAAAGGAATCATCAAAATCGGTTCTCCCAATCAAAAGTTCTGGGGTAACAAACATAAAAAAACAGACGAATTGAATACCTCATCCTTATTTTGAAGTCGGTTAGAATTGCGAGCCATCTCGTGAACAAGATAAAAATCTTTTTGAAAAAACGTAACCGACTTACTCATGAAATAACTTGTAGAAGTCGGTACCACCCTGATTCAAAACACCGACCGCACATTATCATGGTCTGACTTTCACGAGTTATTTCATACTTTTTAAGTGTTGGACGTCGGTTAGACGTGTTTTTAAATAATTCTTCATTTATATATTTTAGTGATCCAATCTAATTACAAGATCATCTTAAAATACTCTTCACCGACATCTCTGTTGCACTTACCATTAAATCAGCCAGGTATGCAAATATATTTTACAGTTAATTAACTAAAACTTTAAAACTACTCAACCGATTTTGATGTAATTTATAAGGGACCAATTACTTGGAGGTACACTATATCCAACAAAAATGGAATCATCAAAATCAGTTCATAATTGGCGAAGTAATCTTGTAACAAACGTACATAAAAATAACCTGGCGCGAACCTCTTCCTTTTTCAAAGGCGGTTAAAAATATAGCTAGTTTTTGTGTTGAACTGCAGTTCCTTGAAGAACTATGAGCCCAAAGTGGAATGCTTTAGAAAATTCTGGAATACTTTGCTCCCTAGAGAGCTTGAAGATATTACTTTACATATTTGTATATATATTACATGTGAATTTATTTATTTATTGATCTAATAACGACATGAGACAATTACAATTAAATCACAATCGCAAGAAACAAAGACATAAATTAAAAAACACAGTCAAACTCAAATTCAAAAAATACAAATTAAATACTAATTGCACATTTGAGATTGATGACCAGTCTTGAGTTCAAGGAAGGTCATCAATCTCAAATGAGTTGTCAGGACTTTTTACATTTCTATTCCATTGGTAAATTGGTACATTTTCGCAATAATTCCTAATAGCTAAGATCATGATTCTCCAATCGTCAAAAAATAAATCACAATTAGTGGTGGCAGCGAGGAGCTTATTTAGATGGCGGCGTGCGCGGAGCAGCGGCAGCGGTGACATCGAGCGCGCCACAGTGCAAGTCGTATCCACTGCAAACAAGTTGTGCGCCCTACCACGCCTAGTCGCTGGAGCCCACGGATCGTCAGCCACGAAAAGTGTGCAAACTATACTAAGCAGCTGCATGGAATCAACCGAGCCTCTGAGTATCTTACAGCACATTGTGAGCTGGTCCACCATTCTTCTCAACTCCAGAGAATTATAGCCGAGCTGGCCCAGCAAGAACTTAGTGGGGTAAAGATACGGGTAATAGCCGTATAATCTTTTGTACAATGACCTTTGGAAAGCCTTTTGGATTTTTTCGAGCATTTGGATGTAGCTGACATGGTGCGGGTTCCAGACGCACGCGCTGGCCTCGAGCTTGCTCCTAACTAAGGTATTGTACAAAGTTACAATTACCTGGGGATTTTCAAAGTCCTTGGAATTTCTCAGAACGAATCCAAGCCGAGGGTAAGCCTCTTTGGCCAGGTCAGAAACATGGTCATGAAATGTTAACGAACGATCAAAAGTAACTCCAAGGTCCTTGATCTGATTCACGCTGCAAATAGGTAGATTATACAAATGATAAACAAAATTTACCGGTATTCTTTTCCTATCAAAAGACATCACTTTGCATTTAGATACATTAATTAATGTTATTTTATTATCCACACTCCAACCAATAATATTGTCATTTTGTAGCCTAAGGCAGTCAATAATAATAACGGTTGACGATTTCTGATGAAGTTAGGCATTTTCGTAATAGATTCCTTCATAGTATTTTAAGCAGACCTAATAAAAAGAGGTTCTCAATTTGTTTTTTCTTTTTTTTTTTTCTCAAAATTCATTTTATAAACTGAATAAGATGTTTTTATTTATATTTGTTATACTTTGAAATTGGTCCCGTCCTAGAGAAATTTCGTCAAAATCGGCTCAGTACGTAACTACGTCATCCAAGAAAATAAAACTATATTGCGTTTCATACTATTCAGTTGTGGAAGTTGTTTTTTTTTAAATATTATGGTCCCGTGATGCCCTAGCGGGGAAAGTTCTCCGTTTCAACTTCGGTAAAAATGCTTTTACTCGTAGTATGTCCTTTTTTTATTATATCCGGTTGTGGTCGCATTTCTCAACCGACTCTCTTGCAATTATGTGAGCAGGTTTTTTTATGAAAGCATTAAGCCCACCTGATGTCAAGCGGACTAACCTCTGCCTATAACAGATGCATTTCGTCACAAATTGCGCTACGCCCGTCACACTGAGACATACAGTTGTTAAGTCTCAAGTGCCTGTAATTTTACTGGCTCTCAAGGGCTGCTGCCGGAACACACTGTTAGGTGCATAGCGAATGATTTTCTACATGAGGGTGGTAGATAGCCAGACGAGCATTCGCAAAATGCACTTCCACCGTGCAGTGAACCTCAAGGCGGCGGTGAGAATCGAACCCTGCACCTGCGGCACGGCAGTCCATAGCTCTTACCGCTCGGCCATCATTGCTTCGACATAATTAATGTGGAATTTTTGTTAACTTTTCAAAAACGCGGAGCTATAGGTTTTGAAAACTTAAAGAAAACATATTTCAGTCTTGAGATCTTTAGTTAAATCATATTAGGTGTACTCTTGTTTACCTGCTGAATATCCCAGATAAATCCAAGGCAATGTACCTGCTGCCTTCTGATCCCACCATAAAACCATTTTCAAAGATAACTAAGTATTTGTTTACGTCGCGCATCCCTCCGTCTTCACAAAAACGTCCAAATTCTATACCCTGCGTCCGTCTCCATTGATCCAACACAAAAGACAGAGAGGCAAGACAAAAACCTTCGCCCAAGCAGACCCAATTTTTTGTTGAACAGGTACCTGGTGAATCTCCGGCCAAGAATTGAAAATAGACTTTATCGCTATTGAATTACAGTTTATATTTAATTATGATGGTATGCGTAGCTGTTTTTATACAAAGAATGTTTTTTGCTCCTGCAGGTGACCTTATCGGCGCGATCAATTATGAGTTTTATGTATACCTGTATACAGTCTATAATCGTGTACGGTTATGTGTGTCGGAGCTCTGCTGGGGTCCTGAATCTCTCGGGAAGATGGACAATCTCTGCTGATATCTGATTCAAAGGAGAACTTGAATACACGAAATTGTCGTCGTTTATGTACTTTCGGTGTTCGTTAAGTATTCATGAACTTAGGAAGTTTCACTGAGTTGATATGGAGGTGCGTGAATTCCCTTTCGCCTGGATGTGTGCCCATTGAATTAGTTACATGAGAGTCGCTACGCTCTTTTAATTTCTGCGGCCCTAGTACTTATGTTTATTTAATGAGGTTGTGACGTAACAAGCACGTAGCCCACCTGGTGTTAAGCGCTAACATCTGCATATATCACGGATGCATTACGTCATAATTGATAAAATGCACTGCACTCGTCACCCTGAAATATGAAGCTTATTAAGTCTCATGTGCCTTGTAATTTGATCGGCACCCATACTCTTCAAACCAACGAAGCAATGATGGCCGAGCGATAATAGCTATGGATTGCCGCGCTGCAGGACCATGGTTCAATCCCCACTGCCGACTTGAGTTTTACCGCTTGGCGGAAGGGCGTATTGCACGAATGCTCGCCTGGCTAGCACCCTCGAGTAGAAAATCTGTCGACAAGCATAATTGCCTTTGAGGGCCAGTAAAATTACTGCCACATGAGACGTAATAACTGTATTAAAAATATACGATAGGAAAAATTTTAAGTCATGTGCGGGATACGTACCCGCGTCCATCCACCCCTTGAGCCCGGGTATGCCCTAACCAATTGAGCTAACATGACATGACGTCATAACTCAAATCTTTCCTATCGTTCTTTAACCATCGTATTGGGAAGGAGACTTAAAAAAAAAAAATTCTATTGTATATTTGTAATTTTGTAATGTAATCCGCATACGTTGCGGATTACATTACAAATATAACAAATAACGGCGTTATTGCACACATAACAATATTAAAACGTAATAACTGTATTTCTCAGGGAAACGCGTGCAGTGCTATTTGTGACGAAATGCATCTGTTATAGGCAGAGGTTAGTCCGCTTGACATCAGATTGGCCTTGTGCTTGTTCCGTCACAATCTCATTAAAATAAACCAGGACTCAGTAATGCGAACATTAGTGCCTGGCGGTACAAATAGATGGCAGTACTACCTAAGACGAACTCGTTTGTCACTTATTTCGTTTACGAGCTAGATACCCGTTACACACGGGACAGACAGATAGACAGTGGAGTCTAAGGGTAGATTTATATTAGACCGGGCCGTGCCCGTGGCGTGCCGTGTACGTGGCCCGGACGGGCCACGGATTTGAAACGTTACATACATTTTGTATGAAGCAATTTATATTAGACAGTGCCTGATCCGTGTCCCGTCCGGGCCCGCCTACTAACGTACGCACGGGCTCCGCCCCGGGCCCGCCCCGTCCACGGCCCGGTCTAATATAAATCATCCCTTATTGTATAGGTTCCGTTTTGTCGTTTAGGTATAAATAAACCCTAAAAAAGAACTACCATCCATTTTGTTTGAGTATAGCCTCACAATAATCAGTTAGGTTGGTTCAGAATGATCACTCCGCAAACCCATTCCAATAAATAAGCGACTCTAACAACGAAGCAATAAAGTGCGCTTCGGCTCGGAAAGCAAGGAGTACCTACGCTCCTTGACTCGACAAAAACATTCTTGCTTCCTTCTGAATTAAAATCGTACCTACGAAGGTGATTTTCCGCAAAAACAACGCGTCAATATTTTCAATACGTGTATAGTTCAATAGCATTAATTATTGAGTAGTAGCATAGGTAGCAAGAACTAACTGTGTTGTCGCACGGCTTGGACAAAGCAGCATGTACTACAGTACATTGTACGAGCGACCTTGCCGCCGCCAACGCGTCGCTTCCGCCTATGACGCCGCCGCCGCTGGTGCATTGTACCACGCATTAGGTAATAGTCACCGCGCCCAATGCACTGAAGCACTCACTGACTGCTGCATAAGCTGTGCTGTGGCTGAGCTGGGCCGGGCTGGGCTGGGGATGTTACGTAAAGATCGATGTAGGAGCGACGCGAATGGCGGCCCGCGTTGGGCGTCGCTGGTCGCGCCTCGCGCTGCGTCTCTTGTTTGGGTTCTTCTAATAGACACTGCTTAGTCATCTGTGTCTCTAGATGACTCAGAAATCATTCGTGACATAACCGCATGTGATATTGTGACCTTGGTTCGATCTATGAATTAATGATCGATGAAAGTAAATGCGAAAGCGGATATATATCTAGTGCTTCAGCAGACGATGCCGCGGCGGGCTCGCTTCGCTCGGTCGGCTCGTGCGTTGTTGCAGTGACTAGTAATTAATGCTCCGTTTACACGCATGCTATTGCCATACTAGTGACAGAAGATTTCGCGACTGAAATATTGTTTGTTTTTTTATCTTTTTGAACCCCTATATGAAAAAAATACTGAAACTGAATTGACGAAAAATAGTCAGATATAATTATCAAACCAGCTCACAAAATTTCACGAGAATCTGTTGAGAAATGCAACCGGAAACCTGGAATCCGAAGAGATCACGAAAGTATTTTTGCCCAAACTGAAACGGAGACGCTTCGCTCGCAGTTTTCCGAACTGGAATCGAGCCCACGTCCTTCGATTTCGCCCCGGATGCCTATTGCATTCCAAGGTTCTTACGGACCTTTATTTTTGTGATAGGTAAGTTTTTGCGGTTGAACGGAGCTCGAGTGACGCGTAATGGTAATGAGTTTCCATGATTGCATTATTTCCATTCTCACGCCGACACCGTCTTCGTTGCTCCTGGTTAGATGTGACGTAAGAGCCAACCGTGCGCCCCCCCCCCCCCCCCCCCCCCGCCCGCCGCCCCCCTTGCGCCCGCGGTTTCTCTTCGGATGCCTAAATGTTGAACACGAAAGTGTGGTGCCGACGCGCGTCGACTGACCTTACACCACAGATTGGGTAACAGTCGCTGCCACAGCTTGCACCGAATCTCTAATACTCAATGTCAGAAGCATTTAGTTCAGACCACGCTTAACTTGCTGCAACGCCACCTCTACTCCACGCTGGTACCTTTTCATATGGAACTTAATGTGAGTAGCGGATAACTTGGATGTAAATTTTTCAGAGTTTGATTGCGATATGGTTGCACGTCGGATTGTAGTCAAGTTATATTGGTATTTAATTAGCTAATGTATTTTGATCACGATATTATTAGAGCTTGGCTCGCGCCTGGAGCGATGCTGGACGATGGCTTTATATATGACTAGCGTTTCGGCCGTGGCTCCGCCTGCGCGTATGTCGGTAATCGCGCAAAACCATTAACCTCTTTTTGCACTGTTGGATAAAAACTATCGTATGTCCTTTCTCGGGTCTCAAACTATTTCCTTACCAAATTAAAAAAAATACAAATCTTTCCTCCTTATAATATTAGTTTAGATGACGAACTGCACTGCGCCTGTCACGCCGAGGCATACAGTCGTTAAGTCACATGTGCCTGCAATTTCAATGACTCTCAAGGACTCTCAAACACACATTTTGATGATGGATTTATTACTTGAGGGTGGTAACTACCCAGACGAGCATTAGCAAAACGCCCTTCCACCATGTGGCAGAGCCCAAGCCGACACGGTGGGGATCGAACCCACCTGTGGCATGGTAGTCTAATACAGCTCGGCTATCGTTGCTTCCAAATGTAAAGAGCTGTACCACATATTACCGCCTAACTCGAAGGTATAATTTTAATCTTGTATAAGATGTTTTCCTTTGTTACTGTTTTATGTAAAATTTTGATAAGTCTAATCCATACCATGACATATTTAAAACACTGCAAAATCATGTATAGAATATGTAGGTATAAAATAATGGTTCAAAGTTTGGCCAACCCTGCCGTATAGCAGGGTTGGCCAAACTTTGAACCATGCGGTCTACATTGTAATTTAAAATAACAATATAACTTATATTTATTTAATATAACTTATATTACTGATGTGTTCTTTTATATCGCATTCAAAGTTGAAAATATTCAGTCTCGAAGATCTAGAAACCAAAGTCTTTAAAAAAATCGTCAAAGTTAATATTGTAAGTTTTCGGAAGCATGGCATTTTATTTTTTTGATGTATGCGATCCATGTCTGTATTTTCAAATGCTCTTACTTTCAGTAATATGTCTCATCTAATTTCACCTATTTGTTCCTTGAACGAAACTGATTCAGCAGCGATGCATTCACCTATTTTAATAGATAACATATCAATATTCATGCCTATAAATGAAAACACCATAAATCAAAACAAAATACAAGTGTAAATTGTTCTTGGTTGTAAATGAGTGGACATTTGCGATTAATTTGTTCCTCTTTATTGCGATTTGCCGCTTCTCACGGTCTATCGAAAATGCCTCCGCGGTCGACGTCTTGGCCACTCATGGTATACGGTGACAAAGGTCTATCATATTTTGTCGGTTACAGAGATTTTTCTTGTATTATTATAGTATAGTAAAACCAAAAAAGTAGTGTGTCTGGTCCGTAGGAGATTCAAATGCCTACTCTAGTCTGGATACGCAGGTTGTTCATATCTCGAAAGTTTTATACATACAAGCCAAGTTTGGTACTGTTTTATGAAGTCCCACTTCTTGTCCGATTCCACTATGGTTGTACCACAGAATAAAAAGGACCAGAAGGATCACTCCGCAAAGCCATTCCAAACAATAAGCGACTCTACCTACGAAGCAATAAAGTGCACTTCAGCTCGCAAAGTATGGAGTACCTAATATTTATATTCACTTACATACTTTGTACCTAAAGTGAGCGAGCCAGGGCTTGATATACCTTGTTTGGTGAAATTGTTCCTTCGCGCTAAAATCCTAGAGTATCAAACCTCGTCGATGGCTTCCTAGCCTATAATCTTGTATAAAATACAGTAAAAGATTTTATTTTCCATTACATTGTTAAATACACACTTAACTTTAGAGTCTATAAACATACAATCAGTCATTAAATTAAATTGTGTTAATAAACTGCGTCATACAGGTGCATGGTTACCTAGTAACTGTTACATAATCTACGTTACAAGTTCAACTTTATACGCTCGTAAACGTGTTGTGTGAAATGTGGTACCTTGGCTAATTCACTTTCTGTTTCTAAGTCGACGCGACGCGACGGTATCCGCAGCGTAGAGAGTTGTTCCACGCGGCGTGCGCCCGCGCACCGCCGCCCGCGCCGCACAGTGACGCCACAGTAACAAGCGACATGCGCCAGTAGGGCATCTATCGCTGGCGGCGAGGCCGCTACCGCCAGTCCAATATAATGCTCTCCAAACTAACCTATTTGTTCTATAAATTTATTGGACTAACTCTACGTTTTATCATACAAAAGCATGAACAGGACAAACCAAAGAAAGAAATTGATGAAACATCAATTTCATGTCGATGTCTGGAAGTTCACCTTGCGATTGTCACGGCATTTCCTACTTGGCACTGCCACAATATGGAACCAGCTGCCAGGTGAAGTATTTCCTAACAGATACGACTTGGAAACCTTCAAGAGCGCATATTCCCTCCTCAAAGGCTGGCAACGCATCCTCGAGACCTATGGTGTTGCGGATGTTTGTGGACGAGGGTGATAATTTATCACCAGTTGAGCCGTCAGCTCGTTTGCCATCCTATATCAAAAAAAAATATCAAAGTAGTACTTTCGATAACATTATTATTTTCGCATTTGAAGTTATACGTTCGTATAGTATTTGTTCTTGTTATATATCCTTCCTTTATTTTAAAATAAATTTAAATTTATTCATGGGTAGTTAATAAATTTGTAATTGTTACTTTTTGTTATTTTTATTTGTCAAAGTTGACAATGAGGACCATTTTTGCTAAGGGACGTATCTCAAACGTAAACTAGTTAAGAATATCGAATGTACAATAAATTAACTGTTTTTTAGCGCCTCTCGTCAGGAATTCTTGTTGCTAGTCAGCTTCGGTTGCCGCCAGCGTGGACGCTCGTAGCGTCTGAAAGTGTTCGCCCGTTGTCGCGGCTCCCGCACAGGAATGCACTACAAAGTAACAACCGACAAGCAATTACTGATCTCACCTTTTGAAAGTAACACGCGACGCTGCAACCGGCACCGCCGACACCCACGCCGCTGTTTTTGCATGAGATACAAATAAAACTATACTGTACAGCCGGAGAGTCCACTGCTGAACACAGCCTCATCCAATATGAAGGAGTTTGCCATAATCCCCACGCTTGGCAGACGTCTTAAGGATCGCAGTGTGAGATATCAGTTCCACAGAAGGTGCTGCTGCCCAGCTTCTGTGTCTTATCCTTAGTCGCTCCTTACGACACCCACGGGTAGAGATTTCTAGCCCACACGGGCTGGTAAACTATACAGTATACAAAAAAAAGATAAAAGAAACCCGACTGTACTAAAAATACCGAAACAAGTTTGATAATTCCACACTAAGTTTAGTAGCAGGCAAGACTAATGGGTTCCGTTTGCAGCTAAACTTAATGCGGAATTATCAATCTTGTTCCGTTATTTTTAGTGCATCTGGGTTTTAATTTTATTTATTACGTATTTTATTTATACTATTCAGTGCCTCATTAAATTTAAACTAATAAAAATAAATATATTTTTGTAATAACTTTTCAACTTCCTTTACTTTGATAGTCCACTAGGTTTGGTTATTTTTTTTTATTAACGTTTTAAGTACTGTTTCGCGCTAAATACCAGATATTTTGTGTTTTTTTTAACATACACATTTAGTATCGAAATCCATCCAGCTGGTTGGAAGATACGAGGTAATCAAGAAATGTATAAACAAACAGACATACAAGATACGAGCGAAAAACATAAGCATTCCTTCGTAGTTAGGTAACAAGAGATCGACATTTACTAAAAACACGGTATCTTTTGGTATCTATCCGGAATTAATCCTTCCATCCCGTCGAGCTGGAAGGCGATCACGTATCTTGACAGTTGGTCGATTGTTATCAGTTATAGCTCAAAAAGGTAAAAGGTCAGCATACCTTTTACCTTCTTCAGTTGCCAAATAATTATTATTTTTATGTTATTGTGACGGAACAAGCCCGAGGCCCACCTGATGTTAAGTGGATTAACCTCTGCCTATAACAGACGCATTTCGTCAACGACGAATTGCACTGTGCCCGTCATACTGAGACGTCCAGTTGTTAGGTCTCATTAGCCTGTAATTTTTCTGGCTCTCAAGGACTGCTGCCGGAACACACTGTTAGGTGCTTGGTGACAGATTTTCTACTTGAGGGTGGTCGCTAGCCAGGCGGGCATTCGCAAAATGCCCTTCCACCATGCGGTGAAGCTCAAGCTCTGGGCGGGATTCGAACCATGGACCTGCTGCGCGGCAGTCCATAGCCAATGCCACTGAGCCATCACTGCTTCGAAATATATATGATAATTATTGTTTCTGAAGGTTTGCAGGCAATATTTAAATGTGTAAGGAAGGAACTATCCATTCATCCATCAGTTCGTAAGCCAAGGTGAAGTCATTTTGCTGCCCAATTAAGTTCCCAAATGGTTAATGTTAATGGAGTAATTTTTGGGGTTTAGTCATATCTTTTGCACGAGTACGGAGGTCAATGTTTCCATTGCAGTGAGGCTCGGTTACTAATTTGAAACTATAAAATGATGCTTTCAATAAAAAACCGGCCAAGTGCGAGTGGGACTCGCGCACAAAGGGTTCCGTACTATTACCTGTGACCTTTTTGGGGGTCATTTCGCCCGCGTCCGTAGGTTTACCCTCGAGACCCTACACGTGATCCCTGGGTGGTGCTAAATGGGCGAAAAAATTCTGGTGGTAGGCTTCGGCCGCGGCTTGTCACCACCCATCAGACGGAGCCATGTCGCCAAACGGCCTAGTCGTGTTCCGGCATGATGTCTGATGAAGCCACTCCGAAGGGCGGGTCGAAACAGTTGCGTCATCGTAAACGACTGAATTTACACACACAGCATGTTTGTAGCATCCCGATGGCTAGTTCCGGAGAGCAGCGGGATCCGAGGCACGGTTCTCCGCTGGCCGACCGCAGATAGTAGGGGGCCCAAGTAATGTGCTAGCCACACACGAAAGGCTGCCCCGCCATCTTGCGAAAAATCCCGGGAACGCGCCATCGTGCCGGTTGGCGACCGGAAGAGAGGACCCGATGGACATTCTTGGGGGGGCTCGGGCGTCCCCGCGGTCTCCGAGCTAGCTATCCCTTGATGCAGCATCTTGCGTGTGTGTGTCTGAGTTGGTAGGTGGTGCCTCGTTTCACTGCCGCCCTTCTATACCTCACTCTTAAATGTATGAAAGCAAGAATCAAGAAAACGGTTTCACAGCGGATGCACGTCCTCTCACTTAAAGTGCATCTCTCTAACATCCGAGGCCTGCACTCAAATCTCAGCCCAGTCCATCATCACCTCGAGACTGCGAAACCGCACCTCTTGTTTTTAACGGAGACGCAGATCAGTTGTCCGGATGACACGTCATATTTGACATACCCTGGCTACGTCCTGGAGCATTGTTTTAAACCACGTGCCGGGGCGTGCGTATTTATTCGTGATGACATCTGTTTTCGGCGTCTCCGTAATCTTGAAGATTCCAGATTCTCTGTTCTGTGGATATTGGTAGAAACCGGTGTAGAGAAAATTCTTTACGCTGGAGTATATCGATCGCACACCTGTAACCGGGAGATTACCGATTTTATGGACTATCTAAGTGTGACGGCGGATATAGCTCAACAACGGTACCCTTCTGCTCAACTTGTGTTACTGGGGGACTTTAATGCTCATCATCACGAATGGCTATTCCCATACCAGGACACCAATCACGCTGGGAAAGAGGCGCATAAGTTAGCCCTGACCTTAAACCTCACCCAGCTTGTCAATGGGGCTACAAGGGTACCTGACGTTGCTGAGCATACAGCCTACTGCCTCGACCTTCTGATGACCACAGATCCAGATCGCTACTCTGTGTCAGTTTCTTCACCGTTAGGTAGCTCTGACCACTGTCTGGTGAAATCTGTATCTCTATACTCTCCGCCCGACCGCTGCCAGAAAGGCACTCGGCGGATATGGAGATACAAGTCAGCAGATTGGGATGGGATGCGGTCTTTTTTTGCATCCTATCCTTGGCAGTCTCTTTGCTTCTCTTCTTGTGATCCTTCTACTTGCGCGGATGCTGTGACTGATGTGCTGCGTCAAGCAATGGAGTATTTTATTCCATTTTGTGATGCATCGCAGACCAGCAAAGCAATTCCTTGGTTTAGTGTTGATTGCGGACGCGCTGAAGCGCTGAAACATGAAGCGTACTTAGCCTGGGTCGATGCTCGAACCCGCAAAACTAAGGATATTCGTAACAAGAAGAGAGCCTTTAACAAGGCTGCCAAGGCATGCAAAAAGGCTGTAAAAAGGGCACGATTCGATCACATAAGCCGTGTTGGGTCCAAATTAGCTTCTCACCCTGCGGGTAGCAAAGCATTCTGGTCCCTGGCGAAGTCGATCGAATCCAATTTCAGCCGCCCTAATCTACCTCCACTATTAAGGCCGGACGGATCATTGGCTCACACTGCCGAAGAGAAAGCGAACTTGTTCGCTTCTCTGTTTGCGGAGTCTTCACGTTTGGATGCAGCGGGCAAAACACCACCATGTCTACCTCGATGCGAGGCATCAATGCCGGAAATTCGCATTCGTCAGACCGAAGTGCGTAAGACGCTTCGCAATCTAAACGTGAACAAGGCTAGTGGTCCGGACGGAATTCCCGCCATAGTCCTAAAATCGTGTGCACCTGAATTGACTCCTGTTTTGACACGTCTCTTTCGCCTCTCTCTACAGACTGGTAAAGTGCCGAAATCTTGGAAGCTCGCAAATGTGCAGCCAGTGCCCAAGAAGGGCAGTCGTGCAGACCCTGCTAACTACAGACCCATTTCAATCACTTCCATACTTTGTAAAAGTATGGAACGTGTATTGAATAACAGGCTCCTGGCATACCTGGAAGCAAATGATATCTTCAGTGATCGACAGTACGGGTTTCGCCGAAACCGATCCACTGGGGACCTTCTTGCGTATGTCACTCATGTCTGGAGCGAGGCCATTGATATGCATGGAGAAGCGCTCGCCGTCTCTCTAGACATTTCAAAGGCCTTCGACAGGGTCTGGCACGACAGTCTTGTGAATAAGCTTCCATCGTATGGCTTACCCGCTGGCCTGTGCTCTTGGATTTCCGACTTCTTGAGGGAAAGATCGTTACGAGTTGTCCTTGATGGATGTTCGTCCGATCAATTGGCAATAAATGCCGGGGTACCTCAAGGGTCGGTTCTCTCTGCTACTCTCTTCTTGCTGCACATAAATGATCTGCTTAAACCCGGTATCGTTGGGTATGCAGATGACAGCACAGTTGTAGAGAGGTATATATCCGATGCGCGGGCCGGCGATGTACAAATCCAGTCTCATAGAGTGGCGATGGTCGAGCGAATGAATTTGGCCCTAGAGGCAGTCTGCGAATGGGGTGACGCTAATTTAGTCAAATTCAATGCTACAAAGACCCAGGCGTGTCTCTTTAGTGCTAAACAGAGTCTTTTCTCTCTCACTCCTCTCTTCCGAGGTGTGCCTGTGCCGATAACGAACCAACTCGAGCTACTAGGTGTAACTCTTACACCAAAACTCAATTTCGGGTCATACATTGAGTCCAGGGCTAAATTAGCTGCGAAAAAGCTGGGTGTTCTCTGGAAAGTGCGGCGGTATTTCACATCGGGACAGCTTCTAAACCTATACCAAGCTCAAGTCCGGTCTTGTATGGAATACTGCAGCCATCTCTGGGACGGTTCGGCAAAGCACCAGCTCGAAGCCTTGGACTCGATAGATAACCGAGCTAAGAAGCTCATTGGTGACGATGCGTTGGTGGAGGCTAGACTCCAAAGCCTCGAGCATAGACGCAAAGTTGCTAGTTTATCGGTATTTTGCAGGCTACACTTCGGAGAATGTGCGATCGATTTACACAACCTTATTCCCTCCTCTCCTTTTTTTCATCGGACAACAAGACGCACAGGAACACGGCATCCATACATGGTCGATATCCCGAAAATACGCACAAAGCGTTTTAAATCTAGCTTTATAATGCGTACGGCCGAATTATGGAACACCCTACCAGCGTCTCTATTTCCCGATATATATAATCTGGCAGTCTTCAAGTACAGAGTAAACAGGTATTTGCTAGGCAAGCATGCTCCACCGTCGACCGCGTTGTCACTTTCCATCAGGTGAGACTGCGGTCAAATGCTTGCTTATCATAATTAAAAAAAAAAAAAAAAAAAACCTAATCTTGCAAGTTACAGACACTTTTCGCAGTGTCCGATTGAGCTGGGTTGGTACGGCGAAAACCTCTTTTATTGTATGTAAGCCCCATTGATTAATTATTTTGTTTTAATTAATTATATTTGAAGACAACATATAACGAAATATTCTGTGAATAGTAAAAGCGTCTACCTGTCACCGTTATTAGTATCGAGCACGAAACTGTAAAAAAATCGAGTTTGTTGTATGGGAGCCCCCCTTAAATATTTATTTTATTTTAAGTATTTGTTGTAATAGCGGCAATAGAAATACATCATCTGTGAAAATTTCAACTGTCTAGCTATCACCGTTCTTGAGATACAGCCTGGTTACAGACGGACGGACGGATAGCGAAGTTTCAGTAATAGGGTCCCGTTTTTACTGTCTGTTATTATTTCTATATCTCTGTTAATTGAATACTGTTAACTAATAATCATATTTTAAAGATAAAGAAATAGACACTTCTTTATACACTGAAGTAGCTGTCAAAGCAGCGGCAGTATTTCGTGAATTTTTAGTTTAGTATAACTCCCTGACGTTTTTATAATTGATTTACTTGTGTATTAATAAACTTGTAGTTGAAATTAGTGCATTTTCCGCCTTTAAAAAATACTGCCACACAAAAACAGTAATACAAAAGTCCTTAAATATAGTTTTTGACATAAATAACACGTATTAAACTTAACAGGTTATTTCAAAAATGAACAGTAATACAAATAAAATTCGATACATAATACGTAACATAATGCGTTGCTTCATAATTGAAGACGTGAGTGGATGATGGTGATATGTCGTATTTTCGGGTTTCGGTGTTTTTTTGTGTGGATGAAGGTGATATGTATAGTTGAATTACTATAAACCTTAAGAACGTTGAAATAAAGGTTATTTTTGTAAAAAAAAATTGAAAAAGGTGTTATGTATAGTTTATTAAAAAAATATACAGATGATGAAAGAGGTATGTACACATATCACCCTCTCCTAAATAAAAAAAGTAAAAACTTTACTTTTTGTGTGTTGAAGAAGGTGATATGTATGAACATAACACCTTCTTCCACTGCGCATACTATGTTCGAATAAAGTGACCCCTATTCTCCGTGAATGAAGGTGTTAAGTCGCAAACATAACACCTTCATTCACTCCAGAGGTTCAATGTTTTGATTACGTTCGTTCATTGTAGTTTCGCGCGCTTTCTGTTATTGTCGATTTGTTTGTTGGATAGTGTGTAAAATATTATTTAAAATATATAATTGTCATTTTTTAAGCAAAAATAATATGGCAGGAGCCAAATCAAGAGCTAAATTGTTAGTGGACGCTGCTTTAGGTGACCGTGTATACGAAATAGCTCAAAACAACGATGTTTACAATAATCATAACCTCAAAAATATTGCAGGTAAGATCTTTTCGAATTCTTGATTTGTTTGCATTGTTTGAAAACACTATCTTTCCTTTTCTGCTAAACTGGTGGCTATAATATGCCACACTTCATTGGTTACCATTAATATTTTTGGCATACCTACTTCAGAGGTGACAGTTGGCACCTTTTTCAACCAAAAGTACAAAACAAAACAAGTATTACGCAAAAGAACAATACTTGTTTTGTTTTGTAGTTTTGGTTGAAAAAGGTGTCAAAATAGCATGTGTTAGGATAAGTTAAATAAATGAAACATATTGGATGGCAGGAGGAAAAACCGCATAAGTCAATATTAAATTTTTTCGGGTTCCGACTTGTACCTGACCGATGTTTACTAACTTTAATTTCTTTTTATTACTATCGCATGCCTTCTTCTATGCTTATGGCTTTGTTTTTTGTAGGTGATCTGGACCCTGCGTGTGATCTTGCAGATGCATGCATCAAAAGTTGTGAAATCGCTGAACCTTCCACAAGCGGTCAAGGCACAAATTATATTGGCGGTCTTGCGAACGTTCCTGTCTCTGTAGATGATGAGATTTCAGATGGAATAGAGAATTCCCTAGAAGAAGATAAAGATTACTTTGGACTTACTTTGCGAAACAAAAAATCATACACAGTCTTGGGGGATGTATCTCAATTTCAGAATAGAAATGAAGACTTTTCTTCCGGTAGTGATGACATTTACATTCCTGAAAGCCCCGATAGCACTAGCTCTGGTGGCGTTAGTGAGCGTGAACCTGACAATGAAAATGCTGACCGGCAGGAAAACCCCATTATTCTTTCCACTAGTGAACAGCATGTAAATGAAGATTCGGAGGAAAAAAATATCCCAAAAAAGCGCAAGGTATTTCCATCAAAAGAAAATAAATCCAAAAAACGGCCGAGGAATGAACAATCTTGGAAAAAAAAATCTGCAGCTACCGCTAGAGCAAAAGGAGAGGAATATGTATCTTACAAAGGAGAGATAGTACCGGAAAAAAAGATTAAGGAAGGGATTTTGTGCCACGAGAAGTGCAGGCATAAATGCTCAGATAAATTTTCCATTGAAGATCGGCAGTCTATTTTAAACAACTATTATTCCCTGGACACCAATAGTAAGAATGCCCTATTATTCAGCAGCATTGAGAGTAAGCCTGTAGCGAATAAACGCTGTAATGCTAGAAAGCATAAATCTGCTTCCTACAAGTACTACGTAAAAAAGCATGGAATTACGACACAAATATGCAAGTTAGGTTTGTGCGGCATTTACCAGATAGGTCGCAAAAAAATTGATCTCATTATAAAAGGAATCAAGGAAGGACTTGCAGCTCCAAAACCAGATCAGAGAGGCAGACATCAGAATCGTCCTCACAAAATGGATGATGACGTTGTTAAACGTATTAAAGAACATATTTCAAGTTTTCCTGCTGAACAATCACATTACTCACGAAACAAAAATATGAACAAACTCTATTTGTCACCGCTACTGAATGTAACCAAGATGCACAGTCTATACCTAGAAATGTGTCGTAATGAAGACCTATCAGACAAATACCGTGTCAAGAAAACTTCATATAACCAAATTTTTGTCACACAATTCAACCTGTCTTTTGGATACCCAAAAAGTGACACATGCGCTACTTGCGATGCTGGAGACTCAAATGAACAACATAAGTCAAATTATTATGCTGCTGTTGAAGCTATGCAAGCTCACCGAAAAAAACCAACCCGAGATGGAGATATTGTGTACATTACGATGGATTTACAACAAACCATGCCGTTACCAAAAATAACAACTTCAAAAGCGTTCTACTTGCGTCAACATTGGTTTTACAACCTGGGTATACATGTTTGTGATGGAAGCAAAGAAAAAGCCGTATGTTGCACCTGGACTGAAGATGTTGCGGATCGCGGAAGTGCTGAAGTCGCCAGCGCACTTCTAAGATTTGTGGAAGTAGATCCAAGTTGCCAAAACAAAGATCACCTATTGATTTGGTCAGATTCATGTGCCGGCCAAAATAAAAATTTCACCATGATTACACTTTATCAATATCTTATCCTAAAAGGATATTTCAAAGTAATCGATCACAAGTTTCCTGAAGTTGGCCATTCTTATTTAGATTCAGGTCGTGATTTTGGCAGAATAGAAAAAGTCTTAAGAAAGCATGACACCGTTTATGTTCCTGACCAATACCGTGACATCATTTGCAAAGCTTCTCGTAATAATACAGTCATGGATATGACCGAACATTTCAGACAAATTGGTAAGCTACAAGAGAATCTCAATTTGATAAACAGGAAAAAAGATGTAAGCAATGGAAAAATCAGTTTTAGGGATGGTATCAAATGGATTCGAGTTGAGGAGTATGGATGTTATCTATACAAAGAATCGTACGATGAAATGACACCATTTAAAAAGGTGGACATATTAAAAAAAAGATCGAACGTGTCCGAGAATTTAGAAATTCCACGTAAGACCGGTAAGTATGGTACTGTTTCAGCAGAAAAAAAACAGAAGCTCCGAGAGCAACTTAAGTTCGTAAAGCCATAATTTCGCTATTTTTTTGAGTCAATTTTAAGCCAAGAATAGTATTTTTTATATGTAAGATGTTGCACACTTGAGATTACTGCAAATACTTAGCTTAAGTTTTTGAAGAAGCTGGTTCTGTTTATTAAAAAAATATAAATGTTTATTCAATATCAATATTCGTACTTAGCACCCTAATTTTTTAGAGCCTCAAGAACAAATTGGTTTAAGTTAGTTCATGGAAGAAAGAGTTATGTTTAGTTTTTTTTAAATATAATATTTAATAATATCGCAAGAGTTTTATTACCAACGTACCCTCAAAATTTAAGATCATTCACACTATTTTGCATTCAAATTTAAGGCATAACTAATCATTTATGCGATTTACAAAAGAAAATTGTAGTAATACTTTAACATCGATTTATTCAAAATCTAAAAAAAAGCACTTATCACCTTCATCCACTCACGTCTTCAATTATAAGTTGATCAACTTCGGACGAGAAAGTTTTGCCTTGCGCCCTCATTCCGTTCCCGTACACTATAAAAAGAAAATATAAAGCACCGCTTTCTTAAGTTCACATTAACATGTATGAATGTGCGTGAACTTAGTTTCTTCTTAATCCCGCGGATCCCAATTTACGAGCGGGATACAAGGGATCAGTCCTGCACATTGTTTGCGGTATTCCGGTATGCTGGTACTGTAGTCCTTAGCAAAACTATACAAAAAAAAATTCAACAATAAGTTGTAATATATGATTTTCGCTTAGCACGCGATAGTGCTTGTAATAATATTTAGAAATGTAGAAGGGTAGCGACATCATTCTGAGAGTTTGTTTTGTAAAGGCACTCCTTTCGATCAGATGAAGTCTAGTAGTCTGGTTGATGGCCGCGCACCGTCCTCTATGACAGTTAAAGTAATACAATTGGAGCACGAAATTTTGGCTAGAAAGAGCGTGCCCAGGTGGCCGAGTGGTTTAGGCATCCGTCGTGAAATCGGAGGACGCGGGTTCGATTCCCGCCCGGGGCATAATAAAAAAAGTAATTGTGTTCCAATATTTTGTAAAAAAAAAGTAAGAAACTATACAAGTACAACAACATAACATTATCATCATGTCTTCATACCTCCGAAGAGGTAGACTGAGGTGGGTCTCGTGTAATAGGGTGTGGGTCTATTGCCATCAAACAAGCTTAGTACCAAGAGTTTTTTTTTTATATGGGATAGTAGAGCAAACGAGCACGCGGCTCACTTGGTGGTAAGTGATCACCGTCGCCCACGAACATCTGCAACACCAGAGGTATCGAGGTCGAGGATGCGTTGCCGGCCTTTGAGGAGGGAATTTGCTCTCTCCTTGAAGGCCTGTAAGTCGTATCCGTTCGGAAATACTTCACCAGGCAGCTGGTTCCAAATTTTGGTAGTGCGAGGTAGAAAATGCATTGAAAATTGCAAGGTTCCAGACATCGACATGACATGGATGAAACATCATGCTTTGTCGGGATGTCCGATGGCGAAATTGACCAAGAGTCTGAACTAGTACAGAAATTACATCGTCAAATGAACCCAATAATTGTCCGAGTGGTGAATCGAACCTACGTCCTCAAGACTCCTGGCGACGGTTATGACATAGCACACAAAGATTCCATAGATAGCATGAAACAGTGATCAGCGCAGAATTGAGTTGGGTTCGCCACCGTGTGTACATGTTATTTCATACTTAGGTATATTTACTTGAAATTAAGTTGAAATCTCAACATTTTGGACGATGAAAATGGTACCTTAACTTCAATAATTAAACTTCAATATAATAAGGTGGGCATTCTGCAAATGTCCGCCCTCAAGTAGAAAATCTGTCGCCAAACACCTGACAGTGTATTCCATTACCGTCCTTTGAAAGCTAATTCTTGGTTACGTACGATAAAAGCACGGATAAAATTGTGGTAATTCGTGCTTGGTGGATATTCCGATGTTAATAGCGAGAATGGCGCTTTGTGCAAGAGGATATTATACCGTTATTGTCTTCCTCGTGCTGTCTGCCGCTACGAAATATAGGAAGGAAGAGAGGCAAGGGCATGCCCCCCCCCCCCCCACTACCCCCCCTCACCCCCCGCACGATGCGCGTACGCGGCATCGCACACACACACATGAGTTATTGCGTAAAGAACCTTGTGCCGTTGTAAACCTTGGGCAGGTCACACACATTAAAAGGCTAAATAATCGGTTTCGCGGATGTTTTACTGCAAGAATATTATGTTCGGCGAAAACTTTTCGTGATGTTTGTATGAATTGGCAAACTTGGGAAGTTGATTATACTCTTATGTGTTACTATTAGTTTTAATGGGAAAATGCTAGGTTTTATTAATAGAGTTTCATATTGCCCTTTGAGTATGTGACCCTGAAAACGATTTCATCAATAGCCGGAACATGTTCAACGTACAATAAAACCCTTACTTAGAGACTTATATAGACCTTATAAAGAGACATTATGGCAGGATATACAAGCGTGGACATTATGGCAGGCGGCGCGGCGTGGTGCTGCTGCACACCTAGTATACTTCCTTTCACGGCCTCTTACGACTGCCACGGGATGATATGAATGCTTTTCTTGTAAGGTTTCAAGTGATTTTATTTAGTACTTTTCGAGACAATTTTATACATATATAAAATCACGCCTCTTTCCCGTAGGGGTAGGCAGAGACCACAGATTTCCACTTGCTACGATCATTACATATCATTTTCGCTTCATCCACACGTATCAATCCTTTCATACATGTTTAGGGTTTTCGTGACATTTTTTCAGAACATCTTCGATCTGATGTCGGAACGTTCGCCTAGGTCTTCCCCTTCCAACAGTTCTGCTCACTTGTCCCACGTATACCTGTTTAGTCATTCTCATTTCATTCATTCTCTCCACATGTCCTAACCATCTTAACATACCTTTCTCGATTTTTGTTACTGCATCCTCATTCACACCATATGAGACGAATTACTTAGCATTCCATGGATTCACCGTGCGGTTGCCGGGTCCATAGGTTATATTTCATTCAAAATTCCGTAAGTATACTTTGAGCAATTATTGTACAAAAAGAAGGAATGTATAGAAGCATTATAAAAAATACAATTTGTTTGTAACAAACATAGGGGTACATTGATTAGCGTATCTAAGGATCCAATGGATTCGACAACAAAATCAGCTAAAAATAACGATTTCGCCATTGTTCCTTCTTTGTAGTAGCGTGTCAACATTAGCGCAAGGTGAAGTTCTCTCAAAATGATTAACGAATATACTTTGTACCCGCCCACGAGGACGCCTACTCCGGCATCCATCAGCTCCATCCAGGAGTTGCGACCTACAAGTCGGTACCTGCACAGTACGCGCCGTATCTGGCACCCACGCACAACGCTGCACTTGAACACAGTTGTTCATCTCTCATTATGCGTAATCTCCACCGCGACGCTCAGATTCTGGAACGAGCTCCCCGCCGTGGTTTTCCCTATGGAGTACAGCATGGGGTTTTTCAAAAAGGGCGTGAAGAGATTTCTTCAGGGTCGGCAACTGCGCGAGTGATACCTCTGGTGTTGCAAGCGTCCATAGGCTACGGTAACTGCTAACCATCAGAGAAAAAAAACTTGGCATGCGGCTTGTGGATCGCAGTGTAAGATGGTAGGCAGCATACCCCGTCTAAAGTGGTAGATGGACGCGGGTTCGAATCCCGGACATGAGCTAACTTTTTTCCTGTCGTATATTTGTGATTTAGTAAAGTTAGAGTAGTGTATAGAGTTACATAGATAAAAGCCGCAGCTGTGCAAAAACCGCTGCCGCCGCTGGTGTTGGTGTTGGTGCTAACCGCGAGGCACAATGGGCGGCCTTGTACACAGATACGGCCGCTGCTGACACACAAACCTCGCTTAATGCTGCACTCTCCACGCGACGAATTAACTATTTATTTCCTCTTTTACATCCCTTTAACCAGTGGAAGCCAGTCCTGGGCAAGGTTTTTTGTTTGGCCCATAAAATGTTCATGACATTTGAAAGGATAAGGTTCCTTTGCTTTATTATGTGATTTTGACGGATTAAACGCGAGGGCCATCTGGTATTGAGTGGTTACCTTTTAACCTCTGCCTATAATAGATGCATGCTCTGCGCTCGTCACGCTGAGATATAAAGCTGTCAAGCCTCGTAATGATACCGGCATCTTTCAAAGGACCGATATTACTGTTGAGTATAATATAATTAGTTTCGATTCGACGTCTTTAACATTCCTCAAAATTTTTTTATGCTAAAAGGGAAACGACTTCAGTACTCAAAAGTGTGAAAAATTATTTCACCTTATTTAGTGACCCTCGCTATTTACGGGATCGATTGTCATTCACTGTCAGTGACTATATCATCAAGATATGAAAACAATTTTCAATTATTGGAGTGTAACTCAAAAACGGCAGGACTTATTTTGATGGAATTTAAATGGTATCACATAAAAAAATAATCATCCAAATCGGTTCACCCAGTCAAAAGATCTGAGGTAACAAATATTAAACAAAAATACAGTCCAGTTTTTGAAGTCAACTGTTATGTTGGAATCGAAATAAGATATGTGTGTGCCTCACACACACACACACACACACACCTGTACATAGAGGCACCGGAAAGTATCTGACACGTTCTCATGCATTGTAATGTTATATATGTATTGTGGAGTTGAACAAAAGCTACTGTTTCTTCGTTTCTGTCCTCGCTTTTGTATTAACTCCAAGTAGGTGGTGGTGTATGGTGTATTCACATATTACTGATTTAAGTTGTACAATTATTCCTAAACCTAATTTGTACTGTACTGTATCAGCTGGATCGTCCATAAGGGAGATTCGCCAGAATCCCCACGCTTGGGACTCCCAGTGAAAGAAGGCAGTTCGTTAGAAAAAGCTGCTGCCACGGGAACGGCTGCTACGAAACCCATGAAAAGATATGGAGGGGCGCAAAGTAGCCTGGCACCACACGGAGGATTGTTTGTCTGCAGTTGGTGAATTTTCCCCATGGTGTGCGGGTCAACTAAGTTTGCATTGCAACCCCTCATAATTATTTTCCCGTGGCAGTCTTGCATGGTGGTAGATTTTGCGAATGCCCGTCTGACTAGCTACCATCTAATAGAAAATCAGTCGCCAAGCACCTAACGGTGTGTTCCGGCAGTTATCCTTGAGAGCCAGTTACTCTAGGTTACCTTTACGTGTGTAACATCTTCGACCACATCATCACTTACCATCAGGTGAGATAGTGGTCAAATGCGAACATATCTAGTATAAAATAAAGCTGAGTTTCGGTCCTAAAACTCCTCTCTGCTGACTCCAATATTGACACTCGTCACATGCAACGACTGAACTCAGTATATCGCGAGCAGACCAACGGAGCGGGTAGTGAGGCCATCTTGAAGAAGTGAGGCTGTTGCTCTTGAAGTCATTATAAGCGAGGGTGTAGTGCATTGGTTCCTAACCTTTTCCGAATTGTTACCCCTATGGCCTGTTAGAGAAACTGATTTTGGCCATAATTCAAAATTATTTCAAGCAACTATACAAGCAAGTAAAAATATCTTTATTCATAAAAAATGCAAACTTACAATACCACTTTGTTACTAAAATTTAATATTTTTTTTCACATCGCAGTCCACATTTAGTTGTGGACGTGTGAAGGTTGATATTGTTTTAAATTCGCAAGTTTTTTATTATTAGGTTTAGTTACACTCAACGCGCATCTCATATCATGGTCCACGTTCAGACGGTTTTGGGCCTTTGTTTTGAATGTTACCAGAGTTGAGAAGCCGCTCTCACATCTATAAGTGGTAGCAAACGGTACCAATATTTTCAGCCTCGCCCCGAACCTCACTGCGATTTTATGAACTCGAGAGAGCGCCATGCAGTTTACCGACCTACTAGTTCCTAGCTATTATAATTTTATTTGAAACAAAATGATAATCTTTTTCAGTATATTCAACTATTATAGGTACCACCTCTGTTACCCCCATAGAATAGCTGTTTTACCCCCACGGGGGTAATTACCCCTAGGTTCGGAACCACTGGTGTAGAGTAACGTGCTACGAGCCCAGTGATCCGTTAAGAGCTTGAATACCTGGCTGTATCTAGAGAGGAGCCGCGGGATGAGGCATGTAGTGAGGCTCGAGGTAACTCGAGCGGAACACCCGGTGCGCTTGTCTACGTGACAATGGACTCGATCGCTTACTGACATTGCCCTCAAATATTTACTTTTTTCTACGTTACTCTTACCGTGCCTTTAGTCCAAGGCTTTGCCCTTGTGAAGATTGGTACTATTGCGCTCGCATTGGAAGCACTTGGTAAATCAAGATAAGACGTATCGTGTGTCATAGGAGCTGGTGCAGAACCAATGGAATCTATATACGTATACAAATTTACGAGAGAAAAAAAATATAGTCATGTGCGGTATTCGAGCCCGCGTCCATCCACCCCTATAGCCGGGGTATGCTCTGACCGCTTGAGCTAACATGACAATGACTACCAATTTGTAATTTTGTAATGTAATCCGCCGAGCAGACGTTATTGTGAACATAACAATATTAAAATCTATATACAAAATTACAACAAGATTTAGAAGCGCTCGTAGAGAAGTTTACTTAGCTGTTCTCAATCGATCAGCAAAGTTAAGCAACGTCGCGCGCGGTCAGGAGTTGGATGGGTGACCGCTAGTGACATTACTACTGAGCGTTTCCGTGCTTCGGAGGTCACGTTAAGCCGTCGGTCCCGGATGTCGTCTTAGGATGGCAGTCGTTATAGCATGGTGGTAGGGCATTTTGCGAATGTCCGCCTGGCTAGCTACCACCCTCAAGTAGAAAATCTGTCACCAAGCACTGAACGGTGTGTTCCGGCAGCTGTCCTTGAGAGCCAGTACTTCTAGGTTAGCCTGAACAATATCTTCGACCACATCATCACTTACCATCAGGTGAGATAGTGGTCAAAGGCTAACCTATCAAGCATAAAAACAAAAAAAAAAAAACAACAAAATCTTTTCAGCCCATTGAACTAATATTAAATTTCTAGGGTTCCGTACTCAATTGGCAAAATGAGCTCTGTTAATGACACTTTGCTGCCTGTGGAAGAATGAGTTACAAACCCAAAAACTTAAAGTTTTTTTGTTAGAATGTTTAAATATGATTTAGGAGTTAATTGCTTTATGAATAATCAATATTTCGTATTATAAAATATTTTAAGAAATTAATAATTATACTTAAAAGAATAACTTCAAATGTATCTAGTAACTGTTTCGCAAAATTTTCCGACGTGACGTAATGAACGCCTCGTAAGCCAACCGGAAGAGTTTTCGACGCGTTACAATTCTACACGATGTTTGATCAGGAGTAAAATCTCTCAGCGCACGATAATTCTTTATCGTGCACTTGAACTGTCACTACACATATTTTACATATATAAACTTTTAACTGATTTTTTAAGATATTAATTTTATGTTTTCTTAAAATATTTGTTGTTATCGACCGGAAAATAAATATTATGTATTAATCATCAGCCGGACGACGTCCACTGTCGAACAAAGGCCTCCCCCATTAAACGCCACATAGTTTTGTGCTTATCATTGGGGGGTATTTGTCATAACTCCCACGCTTGGCAGGCGTCTTGGGAATCGCAGTAATAAGAAAACAGTTTTAATATTGTTAGGTTTGCAATAACGCCTGCTATGCGGATTACATTACAAAATCACAAATATACGACAGGAAAAATGTAAGTTATGTGCGGGATTCGAACCCGCGTCCATCCACCCCTTGACCCACCCGGGGTATGCTGTAACCAATTGAGCTAACATGACGTCATAACTCAAATCTTTCCTATCGTTCTTTAGTGTGGTTAACTTAACTTTAACTTAACTAGTTAGAGTTAGCTCTCGTTCCAATGTACACGTGATCGGAGTGCGAGACACGAATGTAACGAAACATGCCCACTTTTACTTTCCCCAAACCATGGTATTGTTCTCGTCTACATAGCTAATGAGACAGACAATAACTACCTATAATGTGTTATATACATACATACAGTAACAACTAAACAGTACTACCTAGTTGTTCTTACGTTGTTTGGAAGCCATTCTAATCACGCCGAAAATAGTATAGATAGATATTTAATACAGCCATTTAACGTAGGTACCCTATAGATACTTGTTTCAATGGGATGCAGGTTTATAATGTACTCCATAATACTTATTCTTAATTTTTGAAATGCTCGTAGCGAAGTTTGCTTAACTGTTCAGCAAAGTTAAGCAACGTCGCTCGCGGTCATGAGTTGGATAGGTGACCACTACTGACATTACTACTGAGCGCTTCCATGCTTCAGAGGGTGCGTTAAGTCGCGCGTTTCGGTTGTTTTGATGATATTTATATGGTACCACCTCGGAGGTTTACCCTTTCCAATAAAATATAATGATCAACATACATAACTTTTACAGAGTAATCTGTTTAGATTACTCTGTAAAAGTTATGCGTGGTCATTTAAAAAAAACGCGTTAAATTAAGAACCTCTTTTTTTGTATTTGTATTAATTACTTAAATTATATCGTTAAAATAATAACTTTTGTATAAAAGTTACCGAAGAACGTTTATGTAACCATTGCAGTCTAAGCAAAGGTCACTTACAAATATATAATACGCAATTTAAAATTACGTTTTCCGAGAAATTAAATAAAAATAGATATATTTGCAATCGTTTTGCACAATCACGAGGTTAAAATGTCAACTGGAGACGTACCTCCTTTCCCACCAAACATAACAGCTATAGTACCACCAACTTAACTGTGCAGTTTTCGAGGGCGCTACTGGTCAAGGAAATCAACTACTAACTGTCACAATTTGAGGGAAAGTTTTAGTTCATTTTTCTGCCGCCTGAACAGATAAGTTGGCGGGTACGCGCCTATTGGCCAACAAGAGAACAACAATGCTCACATTTCTCAACAGAGAAACAATGAGTTAAACAAACCTGAAACAAACGTCAAACAAATGAAAAGAAACCCTTAGAAGTTTTCTTTTGGTAAAGTGCGCAATTGTACTTTAGACGGGCGGTCAGTGGAATACCTGTACATAGAGACTGGTACTTAATCTGTAACGCTTGAAGTTGAGGATCTGTTTTCGTTTTGTGGACTCCATTCGAGAGGTGAACGTCGGGACAGTAGCGTCTCCTCAAGACTCGAGCTCCAAGTACTCCTCGACGAGTATACTTGTTTATGAATAGTCGTAAAGTGCAGCATGTGGCAGCCGTTCGTGGTAGTACCTGCTCCCGTATGTCATATAGTTGTGGACCTCACCATAGTGGAAGACATCGACCTCACCATTGTCGAAGACGTTGTCCACGATGCCGGCAACGACATCCTCAATGAGTGAGTCCTGACATTAGTTAAACATAACACTGGACTAGTAATACTTGTATATTATTTTGATTGGTGGAAGGGCATTTTACGAGTAGAAAATCTGTTGCCAAGCACCTAACGGTGTGTTCCGGCAGCCGTCCTTGAGAGACAGTGAAATTGCAGGCACTTGAGACTTAATAACTATGTCTCAAGGTGACGGGCGCAGTGCAATTCGTCGTTGACGAAATGCATCTGTTATAGGCAGAGGTGAGTCCGCTTAACATCAGGTGGGCCTCGAGCTTGTTCCATCACAATAACATAAAAAATATATACATATATTATCGACTGCAGATTTGTAGGTGCATTTGTTTTTAAACTTTTTTTATGCTCTTTAGGTTAGCCTTTGACCACAATCTCACCAGATGGTAAGTGATGATGTGGTCGAAGATGTTAACTAACTAACCTAGAATTACTGGCTCTCAAGGACAGGTGCCGGAACACACCGTTAGGTGCTTAGCGACAGATTTTATACTTGAGGTTGGGAGCTAGCCAGGCGGGCATCCACAAAATGCCCTACCACCATGCTATAACGCCTGCTATCCTAAGACAACAACCGTGACCGATGGCTTACAGTGGCCTCCGAAGCACGGAAACGCTCAGTAGTAATACTACTAGCGGTCACCCATCAAAATCATGACCGCGGCGGACGGATGCTTAATTTTGCTGATCGGTGAAGAACGACTAAACAAACTTCGCTACAACGCTTCATGGTTCGATCCCCACCGTGATATGGACAATTTGAAACAATTGTTCATTTTGGGATATGGACATTATGAACTTAAACGCTAATTTTACAGTTAATAGATGAACTGTAATGGTAACTAATTGTTATGTATATCATTCATCACTACAGATTATAAAACAAAGTCACTTCCCGCTGTCTGTCTGTCCCTATTATATGCTTTGATCTTAAAAACTACGCAACGGGTTTTGATGCGGTATTTAATAGATATAGTAATTCAAGAAGAAGGTTTATATGTATAATACATGCATAATATAGTAGAGAAACACTGATTATTTTAGAGGTTTCTAATGTGATGTCGTAAATACTTTTTTTGTGCGCTTGTTTGCAAACGCTGGCTGAACCCTACGAGATAGATCAAAATAATGTACTACACTATGTACACCTTTAAAAGTTCTACTTAAGTCTGCGGAAGAACATGTCTATCTCTCAGAGATAACCCACAATGACCATTTTTTACGATAAATAATGGACGAAGCGATTTTAAGCAATGCAGCATTAATGCTTATCCAATTTATTAATACCTTAAATACATTGTGCATTTAATATAGATCAATATGGCCCTTTACAGCATGTAATTTAAATGAATAATTTCCAAGATTATTTAAGTACCAGCATTGCACCCGTGCGACGCCGATAATATAAATAATTAATATAGATATTCAGTACCTACTGTTTTATTTGTCTAAATTAACTACTTTATATTGACTATTTAAGTAAAGCTTCCATTCCAATAAAATATTTGCAAATTAAAGGTCATATTCCGCGATCTTGACCGTTTATGTTAATTTGTAACATGACAACACAAACATGAATTTTTACTATATACATATATATAATCACATTAATTATATATGCCAAAGTCATCCGTTTAACCCCAATTTTATAGTAATAATGGCCGAGCTATGGACTGCTGTGCAGCAGGTAGGCAGGTAGTTCGATCCCGACCGCCGGCGTGAGCTGTACCGTATGGTGGAAGGGCATTTTGCAAATGCTTGCCTGGCTAACTACCACTCTCAAATAGGAAATTTGACGCTAAGCACCTAACAGTGTGTTCCAGCGCAGTCTATGAGAGCCAGTAACATGAAATTTAACACTGCATGTCTCTGGGTGACGGGCGCAGTGCAATTCGTTATTTGAGACGAAATGCGTCTGTTATAGGCATAGGTTACCGCTTAACATCAAGTGAGCCTCGAGCTTGTTCCGTCACAATACCATCTACATAATCTACATCTACACAAATATTATATAGAGGAAAGATTTGTATTTTTGTATGCAACTAATAAATTAAAATTACTGGACCGATTTGGATGAATATTGGTTTGGAAATAGTTTGAGACTCGCGGTTGAACAAATAATATTTGTTATCCAACTGCGCAAAAAGAGGTTTTGTGCGGTAACCGACATACGTTTAAATAAATAAGTATTACTTAAGTGTGGCTTATTGATGCAAAGTTTTTCCATGCAATGGCCATATAAATATTTAATAAATTACCGAGCGAATTAAAGAATGAAAAAAATGTACCTACATAATCCTACTAAAATACTTATTGATTGGAAAATGTTGTCACATTAAAAACTTATTGTTTGTCACATATTATATATTGTTCCATGGCGTAAACACCATATCTACTTGTCAAAAAAAAAAAACGGTCTGCTCCACACAAAGTCGCTGTATCCAAACCCGGGTCATTAATGTCATTATGCACTCAAGATATGTAAATAGTTAGCTGCTACAATAAAAACATTAAAACAACCTGCAAGTCATTGCAGACTTACAAACAGTCCAAATGCTTCAACCCACTACCAGTTGGCAGCGTGCCCAGCATGCTGGCAGCATTGCCCCGTTGAATTGCAATGCTTATTCGTTGACTTGATACTTTGGTACACATACGAAACACGGCACTATAGGCAAGCATTCTTAAGACGCTGTCAAATACTGACATTTTGTCACTATCGGACTGCGTAGGAGTGATAGAGGCAGCGATGGTGAAATCGCGATCAGTTTCGGTAAAATCCGAAAGTAAGCTTAATAACACAAAACTAGTTACGTAGTAAAATGTAACTTTTCTTGTCCCTCTTGATAAAGTATTGCTATGTTATTAATATAGTTTCATACACATTCATACGTAAATAATAAAGATATTTACGTTACAAGCGTTATTTAGAGTCAACTTTGCAATTATATTTTATCGAGAAAAATTTACGGAAATGTTTTTCTGAATTTTCTTGTCGTTAGATAATGTGATCAAGATTAACATATAATTTTCCTACTGCTACAAACTAAATACATTTTGATAAAAATGTGTTCAAGTAAAGTTATTTAGCACTTGTCAGCGCCTTAACGGCTTGTTCAGACAAGCTGTATATATAAGAGCAGTAATTATTTTGTGATCTTTAGAAAGTATCGAACAACTTGTGCGATTTCGCAAAATCCTTTCTGTTCCGTCACCTTCAGTGCACGGAGAAGGCTCCGAGCGTCACAACGAGGCTGAATAATTGGCAGTCACCTCTACAATGTATCCACGTACTGGTAACTCTACTTGGAACCAGTCGCGTTGCCAACCAAACCTGATTGGGACCGAGACCGTGGCTGCGTATTTACAATGTGTATACAACGTCAACACCTCAGTACCGGGACTCTTCTTTATACACATATATATGCCAGTACGCATCCTTAAAATGAAGCGGTCGTTGAGACTGAGGGCGTAAAGTGGAGACACCTCGTTTCCCATGCGAGTGAGCAAAACATAAGTACGCAATAAATTGCGTTACCAAATTTTTTATAATATAAATTTGTATAATAGCTTTTTATATACGGAAAAATTCAATCAGATTCTGTATCCGATGGTTGATACATAATAATTACAAAAAAAACTATTGATACGATTTATTGACTCAGAACTTGATTAATTGAAATTTTAGAGGTGTATTCAAGTTTTTTATTCTATGAAAACGAATGTATGGAAACTTGTTATTGGATCCGATATACCTAGTATTTTTTGTCTTATGCTCTAGCAAAAAAAAATATATATATATATATATTATTCTGGAGTCTAGAATATTACATATATTTATTAATATCTGAAAGGCGTACTTTCTTTTTAAAATACAAGTAAAAAATTTGCGGTTTTGAGTCTCACTTCACCTTACTACACTTGTCTGGTATGTTTTGGAGTTTAGAAAAAAATTGTTTTTCATCCGTCAACTCGTGAACGGGTGCTGCTAGAGAACACCGGTCTGCTCTCGATGCAAGTGCCAATGACTTTACCGGAAAAAAAACTTCTTTTAACACTGTTCTCGTTTAGAATTTTGCATGTTTCCTATTTATTGTGAGTATCTAGTATTTAAAACTCACGGAACCTGGAGTCTATGTACAGTAGATTTAAAAAAAAAAAAAAAAAAAAAAATGCGAACAGTATGGTATACAACAATGTAAATACGCGCCGGACGAAGGTGGGCGATAACAAACCAAATTCGGACGCGAAGGGCTTCGCTTCGGGGCCGTGTTCATGTGTAGCCGATCTCTCACCGTTATGTACTCCTCAGTGGGAAACCGGAGATGCAGATGAACTTGCTTGTTGGGAGTTGTTTAAATATACGAGTAAGAGACTGGTCACACTGGGTGCGTGTTGCGTCTTGCGCTCCGGTCAAATTAAACGCACCCTGTGTGAATATCGTCTGTCGATCATACGTCGTCGCTCAACGATCTGGGCAATTGGTCAACGAACAAGGTAGGCGTAGATCAGCCCGCTGCAAGCAGCCGAGGAGCCCTTCTGCGCTACTAATAAATATGTGAAATTGTGTGAGAAAATCCTTTTTTTCACATAAAATACGAATTATTAAAGATAATTCAAAATGTACTAGACAGATCACAATTATTTTTTTGTCTTTTTTTACTTAATAATCTTTTGACGACAATCTCACCTAATGGTAAGTTATGATGAGATGTTGTTCAGGCTAGCCTAGAATTACTCTATCAAGGACAGCTGCCGGAACACACCCTTAGGTGCTTGGCGACAGATTTTCTACTTGAGGGTGGTACCTAGACAGGCTGGCATTCGCATAATGCCCTGCCACCATGCTATAACGACTGCCATCCTAAAAAAAAACCGGGACCAATGGCTTAACGCGCCCTCCGAAGCACGGAATCACTCAGTAGTAATGTCACTAGCGGTCACCCATAAAATATCATAAAATAATCTTGCCAGCAGCATTTATCTCTAAAAAGAGAAACAAATTTTTTCATGAAAAACTGAACCTCCTTCCAAGTCTTGCATCACTGAAAAGTATATGAAATAAGTAATAACTTGTGAAAGTCAGGCCATGGTAATGTAAGGTCGGTGTTTTAAATCTGCACGGTACCGACTTCCACGAGTTATTGCATACTTTACAATGTAGCATTCGTTTTCGTTCTTTTAAATAAAAATACTTACTTCAAAAAAAAGGAAGAGGTACTCCATTCGATTGTTTTTTTTACGTTTGTTACCTCAAAACTTTTGACTGAGTAAACCGATTTTGATGATTTTTTTTATTTGAAAGCTGATACTTGTCGTGTGGTCTCATTTAAATTTCATCAAAATCGGTCCAGCTGTTTTTGAGTTACACTCCAAT
The DNA here is from genome assembly GCA_963890685.1 of Plagodis pulveraria. NCBI lineage: Eukaryota > Metazoa > Arthropoda > Insecta > Lepidoptera > Geometridae > Plagodis > Plagodis pulveraria. The sequence goes on along the minus strand of OY982976.1, from coordinate 17,967,595 downwards.
AACTGAAAAGTGTTATCCTATCTTGACGATTTCATATCAATAATCTTTATTTTTAAGTAATTAAGACAAGTATGTTGCTATATTTGAATTCCTATATGCGAAAACATGTAAATGGTTACTAGTGTTTAATGTTGTTATTTCTTAGTTATATATACTGTTTGTTTTCCGAATAAAATAAAATAAAATAAAATTTAGTCATTGACAGTCACACGCACGTCACAGACAATCAATCCCGTAAGTAGGAAGGGTCAATAAAAATAGTGAACAAATTTTTTTTACCTTAAAATGGAACTGATTTCAACAATCAATAGTGTGCATATGTTTTCGAAGTCGGTACCATGCCCCAATATTGTAATAGATACTTTTGTACTATCATGGTGCCGACTTCAACAAGTTATTTCATACTTTTGAGCTTTGAAGTCTGTTCAATTTTTTAAGACTACTTATTATTAGGTAGGGATTAACTACGTACTTTCCCGGGCTATAAGAGGGCCTTCCCTAGCCCAAAACCCGGTGGAGCTGGACGTCCGTATAGCGGTAGTCAGCATCTATGTCATCCCTAAAAAAAAACTACTTACATTGCTCATAATCTGAACAACGCCAAATTTCAGCATCAGCAACACTCCGCGTCCTCAAAGTAATCCCTCCCTTACCAATGATGTGATAAATAATGTTCTTCCGAGCTGCTATTTATATATCCAAGATGGCCACTCGAGCCGTCAGCTCAGTTCCGCACTCTCCCACAGTATACACTACAGTTAGTACGACGAGTGGAACCGGTCTCTGCGCCGCCACAGAATATCTAATAGTCAGTAGGCAATGATTCGCGCACACTATACGTAGGTATGTTTATACGTAGATGCACGCACACACGTGTAGCTTGTTGTTTATGGTAGTATGTGTAGTTATACAATCAGCTGTGGCGCGTCGCGAGTTTACAAACAAGTGTGACGTCATCGCGGGCATGCGCGGTGCGACGCGACCCCGCGCACCACGTGCCCCCGCTACCACGTGATATGTGTATCGACGATGCTCAAGTTGGTCGTGGTACATGGTAGGGTGTTTCTAGGTTGTTGGGCATTCTTTTGGTGTTGTTTTAATGTCATTTTTTAAGGTTTCGTATTCAAAGTGTATAAACGGGACCCTATTACTAAGACTTAAATGTCTGTCTGTCTGTCACCAGGCTGTAGCTCATGAACTGTGATGGTTTGACAGTTTAAATGTTCACAGATATATTTCTGATGCCGCTATTACAATAAATATACTTGCGCTAAGTGCGAGTCGGACCAGCGAACGTAAAAACTAAAATAGAGTTTATAAAATAGTTTTGAAAAGTTACTTTTACTTCATTAATTTATTTTAAAAAGTCTCACGGTATTTAAATATTGCTTAGTTCTGTTTCGCTCACTCGCACGCAAAACGAGGTCTCTCCGCCCTACTCCCGCAGCCTGACAGTTTTCAAGGACCACTTTGTCTTATGTTCTTATCTACACAATATGTGTATTCTGTGATTGTTATAAGTATAGTTTACAATGTTATTATAAAATAAGTAATTGGAGATTTTTTGTTTTAAACCGATTTTAAAAAAATATGCGTACGTTTTCAATTAGTTTTTTTTTTTTATGTGTGTATCCTTATTACTTATTACTCAGCCATTATATACTATTCCGAAAATTCTTTTTATATTAAAGAATATACGCGTTTGATACCCGAAAAGCACATAGGATAGTTTTTATCCATGTGCGCACAAAAAGGTTAATGGTTTTACGCGATAACCGACATACGGGCGGAGCCGCGGCCGGACGGCTAGTATACAATAATCTTGCAAGTAACATACACGTTCAGACAATGTAAGAAGTTAAGGACATATCCACATAAGTATATATATATATAGGTAAACAGTACTGATAACATGAGTGCAATGTCTTGTAATAGGCGACCGCTTATCGTAGTCCTACTCATTTGACCTACTAGTTGGACCTAGAGAGAAACCTCCTGTTCGTCCTACTAAGCAAACAATCAGTTCCTTCATGAAAATGCCCAACCCATTTAGATGTAGGTAAAAGAAAAAAAAATGGCCAAGCACGAGTCGGACCTCGTTTAAGGATTCCGCATTGCAATTTACAAATATTTAGCGTTTCCAGAATGCGTTGATTCATGTATGATAGAAAAGAAAACAAGTAGAAAATCTGTCGCCAAGCACCTAACGGTGTGTTCCGGCAGCTGTCCTTGAGAGACAGTAATTCTATGTTAGCCTGAACAACATCTTCGACAACAACACGTACTTTGTAGTGGCTTTGTGAAATAATATTAAAATTTGTCCTTGCCCGTGGTCTTAATTACATTTAACTGCATTTTATATTAATAATGTGTTATTGTAATTATCTAATTAGCGTTATTGGCTTGTCCGTGTTAATTAAGTTAATAAATCATGTATGAAAGTGGTCAAAGACTAACCTATCAGGCATAAAAAAATAATTATAAAAATGATGAACAATCGTATCTTTAGGCAGCATTGAATTGATTTGCTGCAGTGTAGGTACACTACATCAGTATGTATAGGTATATATACTACTAATACCTATAAACCTTATATAGAGACCTGCTGAGACTATGTATCCAGGCGTAGGTACGCATTGAAGAGATTTTACTTACTACGGGACTCCAGTAAAACTACTCTACTGGTTTTACTGTGGCTATACTTTATGAAATTTCACAAGGCACTGAAGCCCCACTTATTCTCAGCTATTCAGGCTATACAAATGATTCCGTCTCTTTCTAACGCTGCCTTTGAATTGAATACAAACAAAGCTCTGCCACAGTTCCTACCTAGCTATCGATAGCCGTATACATTCATTACAATAAATTACCGTTTATATGAAAACACACGAGAAAAACCTTCGCGTTGTTTACGTAAATTCGCATTCAAATGGCCTTATTCAATGTTGTATATCGCGTCCTGCTCACTCTCGTGCATTAAAACGCAGTGGAGAAAGAAACAAAGAACATGCTATTTCAATAACTAAATCAAGTGATACGCAATTTAACTGTCATAGAAAAATATTAAAAGTTAGGTAAATCTAGAGTTGTTTTAATTTAGAATTTATATAAGGAATTACCGGCAGTTTACCACAGAACATAAATACCATAGCGTTGCAAACAATGATGGCAGCGTTACAACGTAAAACTACATTCAAATTTGCACTCTGCTGTGTTTACAATAGAGTTCACAATGTATTAAATGTGGTTGTTTAGTAAAGGAGTGTTCGGCATGGGTCGCCCCAAAACCGTGGGTTCGTCGACCTCGGCTCCCTCACATCCCATAAGGATTGGAGTAGGGTCGGTGGCGGCTGGAAGTTCCTCTCGGTGCAATTCGCGCAGCTTCTCTCGTCAACTGATAAGCGCAATCTTGTTACGTTACGGACAGATCAAGCGAACGAACCCCGAACGAATGGGATTCGCCCATCGGTAACTAACACTCGCATTCTCTGTTTTGCTATTTTTTTTTATGCCTGATAGGTTAGCTTTTGACCACAATCTCACCTGATGGTAAATGATGATGTGGTCGAAGGTGTCAACAGGCTTAACCTAGAGTTACTGGCTCTCAAGTACGAGTCCAAGAACACGCCGTTAGATGCTCGGCGACAGATTTTCTACTTGAGGGTGGTCGCTAGCCAGACGGGCATTCGCAAAATGACCTTCCACCATGTAATGAAGCTCAATCCCGCGGCGGGAATCGAAAATGAACCAGCTGCGCGGCAGTCCATAGTCAAAGCCACATAGCCATCACTGCTTGTTTCCTGACACAGTGTCCCACTTTATTGAATACATGGAGTGCTACAGTCTGACAGTTTCTTTTTTCTCCTTGATGCATGAATAGAACCAAGCTAGGGCAGCGTATACGTAAGGTGTATATAGGAGGATTGGAAAAATATGTATTTTGCTCTCGGCTATCATCCTCGCCGCATTCATTACAGACTGCGATAGTAACGTACACGGCAATGTGTGATGTCGTCATAGTTTTCCATTTTAGTCTTTTGACACTCTCTCTCTCTACGGTCGTTTGTTCATTGCTAAAGGTCGTGGACACTCTTGGCTGTCTTTTTAGCGTTCAAGTCCTTTTACACGACTGCCCAAATGGAGTGTAACGTTGTCAGGGTTTATGTATGTATGTGAGTTTCGTTATTCTACCAAAACTTAAATGCCTGAACAGATTTTGATGTATGAATTCTTACAACGTCCCAAGCGACACTGGCTATGATATTTTATAGCATTGCAATTGTTTTTTTTTTTAACTCCTTTATCTGAATACAAAGAAATACTTGCCCATTATTTATTATGTTGACAAGGTAGCAAATTGTAAATAGCAGAGAAACAATGCCGCTGTTGTATTGCAGCCTTCGGTATATTCTGTTTCCTGCTATGACAATACAACCCGGTCACATTAACTCTGCGCCTGGCGTCGAAGGCGTTATATCGCCGCTCTAGTACGGTTTGTACGCAATGGGGCGAGCGCGGGGAGGTGAGGGGGGAAACGAGAGGGGCAATCTAATTCCAGCAAAGTGCAGAAATTATTTTACCAATAGAATATCGCGATTTCATAAGTGTGTAGACAATGATGAAAAGTGACCATGATGAGATAGATCATTTCCATGTGTTAATCCAGGATATTAACTTTATATATATTCAAAGATTCATCCAAATCGATTCAGCCGTTTCAATGTAAAATAGTAATAACCTGTTGTTTCAGCGGTGCAAGGTTTGGCAGTATTGAATACTCATACTTGTACCTATTGGTGACAGTAAGCTAGTTGGGAGAAAACTTCCAAGTCTGTCGCATAGACGTCAAGTAGCTTGTCTGTCGGTTTTCTATCGCATTCACTTCGGTGAATGTGGTCAAGAGCTACACGATCTCATACCGTCTTCTCCATTTCACTATAAGACTACCAGACGCGGAGAGAGCTTTCATCCCTTCACTGTCAATTTGCCGCATGTTTGTTCAAAGCGGTTTCAGAGCTCTTTTATCGAACAGCGAAGCAGTGGAACTCTGTCCCATCGTCAGTCTTTCCAGGTGCGTATGATCCTGGTGTTTTCAAAAAAGAGTAAATAGGTTTCTTCTGGGCAAGCATGATTCATCTTCGACTTCATCGTCGCTTACCATTAGGTGATATGGAGTCAAACGCAAACCCAGAGCTTACCTCTAAGCTCTGTCTCCACTCTCCTCTCACACGTAGGACTCCTAAAGCTAGCTTAACTAACGATAATTTTGAAGCGCTCGTAGCGAAGTTTACTTAGCTGTTCTCAACCGATCAGCAAAGTTAAGCAACGTCGCGCGCGGTCAGGAGTTGGATGGGGACCGCTAGTGACATTACTACTGAGCGTGCACGTGCTTCGGAGGGCACGTTAAGCCGTCGGTCCCGGTTGTCGTCTTAGGATGGCAGTCGTTATAGCATGGTGGTAGGGCATTTTGCGAATGCCCGCCTGGCTAGCTACCACCCTCAAGTAGAAAATCTGTCGCCAAGCACCTAACGGTGTGTTCCGGCAGCTGTCCTTGAGAGCCAGTACTTCTAGGTTAGCCTGAACAACATCTTCGACCACATCATCACTTGCCATCAGGTGAGATAGTGGTCAAAGGCTAACCTATCAGGCATAAAAAAAAAAAAAAAAAAACATCATCTGTCGAAGTGACCCAGTGAAACATCTCATCCTAGCCTGTGATTAAAAGAATTGACTCTCACCCAGTGTCCTGCGTGAGATAAACGCGACAAAACGCGTCGCGATTCTCACAAACATAAATATGTAGCTCTAACTATACGTTGCTTACAATATCGTATGTGTAAGGGGAGAGGGATTAAGGGAGTAATTTCCTATTTTTATGTCACTTTGAAGGTGAACTCATTAAAGATATAAAGAAATTTTAGTAGCATTTTTGTACATTGTTTACAGGCAAGTCAAGGTACATCTAATACATATTTATACTACTTAAATATATTAAATTCTAATAACGTCTATGTAAATAATTGATTGAAATGTAATAATCATAATATTTTTATACATAATACAGTTAAATAAAATGTACAGTTATCACGTTTGCACTTGTCCTAAGAACAAAGATTCTAAAGGCTGCATTGACATGAATTATTTTAATGCTAAACGTATTCATTTGAGTGGAGATCATTGTTTGGGATAAAAAATGCACGGGCGTTTTGGCTACAAATCCGTGCTTAAAATGTTTAACTTAACTGCTTGATTAATAATATATCCGATAAGCATCTGTTTTAAAAACACTTCGAAATTCTCCTCAACGATAGCAAATTTTCACATCAACTTTCGCTAAAACGTGACTATTTCTAACGAATCCTCGTGAAAATTGTACCGCACGTATTGTTTTCTTTAATTTTTTACAAATTTCGTCGCCGCCACGTGCAGCGCGCTTTGGTATTGAACTTTATTTAATACAAATTTTATTTTGTTTTTGTACGAAATATGAATAGTTTTCTACAATCTGCCGCGATGCGCGGTGTGGTGTGAAGTTTTTTGTTTTTTTATGCTTGATAGCTTTTGACCACTATCTCACCTGATGGTAAGTGATGATGTGGTCGAAGATGTTGTTCAGGCTAACCTAGAAGTACTGGCTTTCAAGGACAGCTGCCGGAACACACCGTTAGGTGCTTGGCGACAGACTTTTTACTTGAGGGTGGTAGCTAGCCAGGCGGGCATTCGCAAAATGCCCTACCACCATGCTATCCTAAGACGACAACCGGGACCGACGGCTTAACGTGCCCTCCGAAGCACGGAAACGCTCAGTAGTTATGTCACTAGCGGTCACCCATCGAACTCCTGACCGCGCGCGACGTTGCTTAACTTTGCTGATCGGTTGAGAGCAGCAAAGTAAACTTCGCTATACGAGCGCTTCGAAAATATAAAAAACCTAAGTTTAATACCTAAGAGGTAACTTAACAATCTAAAGTTAGTTACATCGTCAATCCCACTGCCCGTGCGCGCGAACTTTCAAAATGGCGGCTGATTTGGTACCGAACAGTTTAAATTACAAGATATTTATTGATCTGAATCTTTCTCTTGATTTTTGTCGTAAAAAGTCGCATCGTATCGCGACGCAATTTGGTTTGGAATAAGGCTCATTTCAGCGCGCACCCCGACGTGGCAATTACGTTAATATTTTCGGCCGAAGTGTGCGAGAATCACACAATACATAACTAAACACAAGAACTACGAGATTAAAACAAAATTATCAGGAAAAATTTTTTTTTAGTAGTTAAGCCTTTGTTCACAAACTAACCTGATGGTAAGTGATGATGTGGTCGAAGTTGCGATGCATCGGGTCTCGCTCGGCGCGGAGCAACAAGTCCGTGTAGCCGCGCACGTCACTCGCGGCTACACGAACATGCGAGTAAATGTCACTATGGAACATGTTGGCATTAAGGTTGAACTGGCCGGTCACTTCTTCATACAAACGTCGTAGGGTGATCACTCCCTTATTTGAGATTTTAGGTCCACATTTAAGTATAATGTCGATTGATATCGTCATTATCTAGGCTTGTATGATGCCCAAATTTTAAAAAGATAATTCAGTTGTAAGTTATGAGCCTCGAAAACTTTATATGAAAATGTTTCAAGGCTCATAATTGTCAAGTTAATTATTTTATAAAAATTTCAGCATCATACAAGCCTAGATAATGACGAGATCAATCGGTATTATGCTTTATTTTGGACCTTAATCCTCAAATAAGGTAGTGATCACCCTACGACGTTTGTATGGAGAACGGTCCGGCCAGTTCACCCTTAAGTATGCGTTTTTAATGTAAAGTCTACCATTACCGTGGACTGAGCGCGCGGATATAATTTTTTTTTACCTTAAAATAAAACTGACTTCAACACTCAAAAGTGTGAAATATCTTGTTGAAGTCGGTACCGTGACAGTTACCTTGTACGCATGGTACCGACTTCGACAAGTTATTTCACTCTTTTGAGTGACGAAGCCGATTATATTTTTAGATAAAAAAAAAATGTTTCACCCTTTTTAGTGACCCTTGCTACTTACGGCATCGATTGTAACTCACTGTTACTATATCATCAAGATAGGAAAACACTTTTCAGTTATTGGAGTGTAACTCAAAAACGGCTGGACTGATTTTGATGACATTTAACCCATTGGCATCGACGATAATGATAACAATATAATTTCATTAATAACTAGGACATAGTGGTCCTGACGATGCCAACTTATTATATGGGACCATACGCAATGGGAAGCGTTCGTTTTGTTCAACGCCTCTTGTCCTATCCCCCCCTTGCAAAATCCGTGATGGTGATTGTAGATAGTGGATGCTTAGATTTCATCCGAAACGAACACCGCACCGAAAGTATACTAAGAACATAATTAAACAGGTAACTTGCCCATACCAGAACCCTTTTGAAGCGCTCGTAGCGAAGTTTACTTAGCTGTTCTCAACCGATCAGCAAAGTTAAGCAACGTCGCGCGCGGTCATGAGTTGGATGGGTGACCGCTAGTGACTTACGACTGAGCGCTTCCGTGCTTCGGAGGGCACGTTAAGCCGTCGGTCCCGGTTGTTGTCATAGGATGGCAGTCGTTATGGCATGGTGGTAGGGCATTTTGCGAATGCCCGCCTGGCTAGCAACCACCCTCAAGTAGAAAATCTGTCGCAAAGCACCTAACGGTGTGTTCCGGCAGCTGTCCTTGAGAGCCAATACTTCTAGGTTAGCCTGAACAACATCTTCGACCACATCATCACTTACCATCAGGTGAAATAGTGGTCAAAAGCTAACCTATCAGATATAATAAAAAAAATACCAATACCGCGCAGGAAGGCGGCCTAAGTCCGTACGTATTATATTTGATCAAGAATATCCCACGTCTCTTTGGTGAGGTAGTTCCGAAACGTCGGCGTACACTTTACGGACAATTAGCTCGAATTAACGTCCACTTTCTTCAACTCCAGCTAATTTGACTTTCACAGAGTAATGTGGACCAGAGAGTATGTTCTTGGTTAATAAACCCACGGCCCGTTTCACTAAACTTCGGTATAACTCGAGGATAAGTTAAATCTCTGTAACCAACATAACATTTTTTTTAACAAAAAACAACCGACGTCAAACATAAAATACTAATTATTAGGGATAACTCAAATAATACTCTTAAGATTTCACTCAAATTTAAATGGGACCACCATGACAAGCACCAGCTTCCGAATGTTAAAAAATCGTCAAAATCTGTACAACCTGTAAAGAGTTATGAGAACATACACAAAAAAAAACAGTCAAATTGAGAATTTACGGTTTAAAAATATGAGATTTGTCAAAAAAAATACGTCCAATTGTGTTGCAGTATTTTAAGGCGCTTTCAAGTGCTAAATTACTTGACTTGTTCAGGTTTTTAGCATAATATTATATTTATAATTATATTTTAATCTTGATCATATTATCTAAGGTCAATTCTCGATCGTCAGTTCTCGATCGTGCGCTCGAAGAGTCAAGACCTCCTGAGGATGCTTCGTGTAGAAGCGAAACGCGTCGAAAATTCTTCCTGGTTAGGCTGCGTGGCGTTTGAGACGTCACCTCGGCTTAGCAGGAAAATTAAGCGGAATTGTCACTAGATATATTTTTTTATTTTTTAAGTGTTTTATCCAAATATTAATTTGAGGTTTTCTTAAACTATTTTAAAAGTATTTGTTATTATCTAAGGTCAAGTAAATTTCTCGTTTATATAAAGAAATCTACAAATTATACAAAGCAAACTATACTCAAAAATTACGCTTGTAACGAAAATATAGTAATAAAGAAAATATCTATGTATGTAGGTTTGTTTATAAAAGTATAACAATAAAATCACGAGGGCTAAACGTTATCACGAGGGACAAGTTAAGTTACTAGTTTTGTGTTTATATGCTTCAATTAGTTTTTCACTAAACCTGATTGCGATTTCACCTTCGCTGCCGTTGTCTCACTCGTACACGGTCCGATAGTGATGGATGTCAGCATTTGACAGCGTCTTAAATTTGTCGTGGTTTTTATTTACATATTTTTACTTTCATGTAATTTCTAGTTTGCTGCAGCTGCAGATAATGTATGCTATGTCCACAGCTGCTGTCACATATAATAAAATTCCAAACCAAGGAGTTTTCTTTATTCCACTACAGGAAACCAATAAATTTAAAATCTGCTACTAGTTGTTCTATAATAGCAAAGGCATATCACATTAATTTATTAAGCCCTAGTTTACTTTGTTGATTAGTTGGTGAAATTGGACCTTAGTTAGTGTTCTTCAGTAACACTGGTGACTGGTTGTACGGTAAGTAATTTGCGGGGAAAATTATCGAGTAGTATAGCGAGATGTGAGATGATTCATGTTCACGTTTGGATAATTTCATGTTGTTTCTTTCATAAGTGCGTGTTCTTTAGTTATTGTTGTTATTTTCTGTAATAGTAGTGTCGCCTGCGTTGTGCTCTGTTCGAGAAGTTTCACTGGAACATCGATAGCTTGATCATAGAACATATAATAATGGCTTCAGAAAAATATGACTCTAATTACAAGACAGATCGAATCATTACCAATATTGTAAGTTTTTTAAGTATGGATGTTTGTTACTCTTTCACGCAAAAACTACTGAATGGATATTAATGAAACTTTACAATAATATAGCTTGCACATCAGAATAACACATAAGCTATAATTTATGAAGATAATATGTGAATTGTCCAAAATATATAACGATAAGTGTCAAATAAGTAGGAAAAAATCTGCCATATGCGACCTGTAGGTACTTTATTTATTTATTTATTAATAACAATAGCTAACTTACAGTACTAAACCAAAGTGCTAACTATTTTAGATTTATAAACATGAACTTTAAACACATTTGCGATGGTCCGTATTGTGTCAAAAAACACATCTACATCCTAGATCTGCGTGGTAGCGTTAAGAAGAGCCAGCGCGCGTTGTGTAGGTCCATTCCTGGCATAGCTCGTTTAGATATCACAACAACACAACACAGTACAATTTAGAACGGATTTATTATCTTAAATTGTCCTACAAAAAGCTCTCGATAGCATAATATATTTTATGTTGTATAAGCCATTATCGCCAAAACAGTGAACCATAAATACTATAGGTTTTTTTTTCTTTATGCCTGACAGGCTAGCCTTTAACCACTATCTCACCTGACGGTAAGTGATGATGTGGTCGAAGATGTGGTTCAGTCTAACCTAGAATTACTAGCTCTCAAGGACAGCTGCCGGAACATACTGTAAGATGCTTAGGGACAGATTTTCTTCTTGAGGGTGGTAGCTAGCCAGGCGGGCATTCGCAAAATGCCCTTCCACCATATATAAAGGAACTTAAGTACCTTAGTAGGTATTTATTGGATATTCTTAGTATAGTTAACGCTATACTATAACTATACTATGCAGCGGTAATTGTCTCGTGCGTCACGTAACTATGTAACGTATTACGTTGATATAAGCGTCACAATCCCTCGCACTTAGCGTTACGTGACCGCATTATACAACTATTATTTAATCTGCGTCACCAGCCCAATGGCACAGTGCCTACGATAACCTCCTTTTGAAAATCGACCTTGACTATTGTACGATAGAGCGCACATTAGAGTGGCACAAGGGCGCGCAGACCCTGGCCCAGCACCAGCCGAAGTGTCCCTTTTGTGAGAACGCTGCGTTCGACTTGTGCTCTCGCTCAGACCTTGTTGCTATGCGGATATAGGAAACTTATAATTTCTTTAACAGATTATCTCGTTTAAATGCTCAAAACGTGATCCAGATTGTTCAGGGGGCCAACTCCCATCTCTTAATTCAGTCATAATATTTTAACCTTACCTTTACAATTGCAATTCACACTACCAAATATCACTATATTAAACATACATCAGCGTGAGAGCGGGCTGCATGCATTGAACAAGTAATTTGTGCGATAGAGATAGCGCTATAAGAACATTATTGTTTCGTGACGGCCGTGGTACGAATCTAAGTATCAATATTTTAAGCTTGCAATAATGACGTTGGTTTTCCATGATAGTTGTTAAAAGGTGGGAGTTGGGCCCCTGGACTCCCGAGTGAAACGCTGCATGAGTATGTGCTGGCTCCTCATATTCTAAAGTAAATATTCATTAGGAAAGGCTACATACAAATTTATCGACATATTATCTTCCTGGATAATAATAATCTGATTCTAGAGTATGAGGTAATCATGTTTTTTGACAAGACATGTTAAAAGATAAGTTTCCCCTTTTGAACCGGCTTAAAATCGGAGGAGGTTCTCATTCCACTGTATTTTTTTTAATGAAATTTGCCCGTCACCTTAGACGCTGACCAGTGCTAATTAAATAGCTTTTCTTGAACAGATTTTAAGCATAATCCATTCAGTTATTAACAGTAAAAAAATTATATGTTAATCTTGATCACATTATCTAAGGACAAGAAAAGTCCGAAACACGTTTCCTTACAACTTTATCGATAGAATAAAATTCCAAAGTTGACTCTAAATTACGCTTGTAACGTAAATATCTTTATTATTTACTTATGAATATCTATGAAAATATGTTAATACAATTGCAAAACTTTATAAAGAGGAAAGCAAAAGTTACATTTTCGATTTAAATTACTAGTTTTGTGTTATTAAGCTTACTTTCGGATTATACTTAAACTGATTGCGATTCATCGCTGCCTCTCGTTCACTCCTACTCGTTGGCGACAGATTTTCTGTGGTATTATATAAAGAGCTTGTGCGGCACATCGTTGTAGGCGTGTCTACTGCTACTCTATGTCCTACGTGAGCTATTGAAAGTGCAGCGCGCGCACTGAGAGCCGTCGAGAGAGAGTAACGGAGCTGTAGCAGCGCGGCGCGGCGGTACTTGTTTTGTTATATATATACATATATAATATAACCAACGAGGTATTCCACCAAGGAAGCCGCTTTTAGCACTCTTTATACTCAAACTTTTAAAATAATCGGCCAAGTGTGTGTCGGACTCGCGTACGAAGGGTTCCGTACCATTACCAGACAATATTAGAGACTAAGCATCTAGTTTTCACGTGCGATAGTGCAATTCGCACTTGGCCGATTCTTTGTATTTGTTGTTATAGCGGCAACAGAAATACACCATCTGTGAACATTTCAACTGTCTAGCTATCACGGTTAATGAGATACAGCCTGCTGACAGTGAAGTGAAATAATATGGAACGCATTTTTTATGCTATTGTAATTTAACAAGCCCCCGATGCATACTGGCTCTCAAGGACTGCTGCCGGAACACCCTGTTCAGTACTCGGCGACAAAAGCCTTGCGGTGGTGCGGATCGAACCATGGACCTGCGACGCAGCAGTCCATAGCTATAACCGCTCGGCTTTTTATGAGGTATTGTTATTTGATCGTGCCTCTCAGTACCCGTTAGTGTCCCGTTTCTCGTGAAAGGGCTGCGCTCTGGGACCTTTTTAATTGGCTCGAGATGTGAAAGGAGATCGCCGAATAAAGTGCGACCCTTTGGTTTCGCGGTTGATTGACCCGCAGTAAGTATACGTATTATGTACGCAGGTACAGACTCTCGCCTCACGCGGTTTAAGGTACGGTACCTGCAGGCCACTCCTGTGCTGCTGACAGGTTAAGAGGAACGGGAAGAGAAGTTCCTACATAATAATAGGTATTTTAACAAAGTGATGCTGTCTCGCGCTAAACGCCCGAACAGTATTGTGCGATATTTGCGTTCTGGGAGGAAACTTTTCTCCTATAGTAAACATTATTAAAATCTAAAAATGTTGGTCTTATTTTATAAATGACAGAATTTAAGTAAAGTAAAAGTAAAGTAAAAAGTAAAAAAGTAAAAAAGTTTAAAGTATTTTGACTTCATCTATCTGTACAAAATAATTCACTCCGTAGTAGACACCCCTAATTTGCTCTCTAATATAAACTTTAACATAAAGTACAGTGCACGTAGGTCTAACAAATCTAATCTTTTTGCTTTACAGATTTATAAAAATAACATCTCTTTCTATAATCCCCTGGTAAGGATGGCTCGTCAGTATAATGAACTGGCTAAGAACAACAATAAAATCGACATTTTTACCGCTAAGCTAAGTTCTTACAATATTGTATTGAAAGATATCCTTTATACCAAACCCAAAATAAACAGACCAGATACAAACTCCGTGTTGAGTCTGGCTTCTCCGAATGGCAATTTACACTAGTAATTAGTACTGCATGCACATACCTTCGATATGTTTTCGCAGTTGTGTGTATTCGGTAAAACCCAATATCTTATCCGTCTATTTCACTCTGTTTTTATAATTACACAAATTTGTGGAATACAATCCAGCTCAAAACTGCATTAGTTTAAGTCCTATTTCTAACTTGATTGTATACTGTCTTGTGTATAAATAAATAAATAAATAAATAAACTAGGTGTTCGCGCCATCTTCACAACGCACCTCAAACATTACCTACATTTGAAACACGCGCCATCCGCGCGCCCTCATTCGATCGTTCACTCTGATATATCATAGTAATTTGTCACTCATTCAATTTTCATTCTTATTCTTTTCGTACAACGCAATTACTGAATCACCTAATTTGTAAATTAATAAAATAAAGCAGATTCCAACAATTTTCTGTGTTTATCTTGTTCTTACCGAACACTAGGTTTATAGGTTTTCCTTTTTCTGTATTTTTCATATAAACAATTCACAAACTAGAGTTACTTACACATTTTGAGAAAAGATCTGTATTTAAATACCATTTAATTCAAATTCCTTTGATATAATGATAAAAATCAAAACCTATAAACTTGGGTATTGATAACATCTATAACATCTCCAAAAATCATCAAAATCGGTGATTGTTTAGGGGGTAGAAACGTTTTCTCTTTTTGTATGAAAATTTGAGACTTCCCTCCAGTCTTAAGACGTTATAGATCTTGTTCTAAGACAATGTGCAGAATTGTGCAGATAACTAGAGCATTGCAATTCAACGGTGTAATGCTGCCAGCTTGTTGGGCACGCTGTCAACGGTGGTGGGCTGGAGCATTTGTACTGCCTGTGAGACTGCAATGGTTTGCAGTTTGTCTAAATGCTTTTATTGTAGTAGCTGTAGTGAGTGTTGTATATAGTTCGTTGTATTTTGTTAATATAGGCATACCGTCGGTAAAAAAAGATACCTGGAGTAAAGAAGAGAGGGTAAAAAAGAAACTAAAATTTTGAGATGAAAGGAAATAATAAATTTATTTACTTCATACAGCAAAAGTTTACGCGCAGCAGACATAAAAAGCGAGAAAGAGAAAGATATACTTGAGCAATTTGTGTCATCAATGTACGACGTGACACTTGACATCGACATAACACCTACAGTTTATAGAGACTGTTGTATTGATTTCACAAAGAACATTACATTCCGACATTTACAAGATCATTGTTCCTCGATTAAAATACTGTTCACAATCGACAAATATTTTTACATTAAGTCATCCTTATAATGAAAATATTTTTTTCTGTTAATTGACTATAACATAAAACTACAAATTGTCGCCTTAGTGTAGGTAGCGATGCTATAAAATTCCATCTTTATTTAATGCTATTTGAAATGTAGTCCGTGCAACCCTTCACCACACAGTTTGGTATTATGCACAGTACAAGTGATCACATCATCATTATGCACACATGTGATACACTTGTATCACAGACTGCGCCCGCGTCGGTGTCACGCCTTTGTTTTAACACCGATAAAGGTTCAACATTACAAAATGCTATCTAGCCTCTCTTTACGAAGTAATATGTCAATGGCCAACTAGCTGCTATTATTGAATCTTATAGAGTCATATTATTGGAATAAATGGCAATACTTCTTCCGGATCTTTAGTAAAAATAGGAGTACCACAGGGATCAATTTTAGGACCTTTTCTGTTTCTAGCGTATATTAAATGCAAGGTCAAAGATTTCTGCGATATTGTTTTATTCGCAGATGATACCTCTCTGATTTTTAAAGGAGATAGGAACGACAGTGAACTAACGCATTTAAATAATGTGTTATCTATGATCTATAAATAGTTCGCCGCTAATAATCTTCTCTTAAATTCGAAAAAGACCATGTGTTTTCTTTAACAAATGTTACTTATGTTGAACCAAACATTAAGCTTTGCCCAGATAAACTCTCTATTGTTAATGCGACAGTCTTCCTGGGAATCAAAATGGATTCAACATTAAAGTGGTTCACTACTTAGTAAGATCGCTACTTCCCAAATAGTTGAGCGACTCGGCGCCCATATGGTTAAATAATTCACATGTATGACGCGGGTAGCTTATTTAGGTTACCAATTACGCTAAGAAATTGAAGCGCTCGTAGCGTGGTTTGTTTAACCGTTCCTAACCGATCAGCTACGTTAAGTAACGTCCGCTGCGGTCATGAGTTGGATGGGTGACCGCTAGTGACATTACTACTGGGCCCCGATTCTCTTAACTATTGACCAAACGCCACACAAAAGAAGATTTAACTTTATTAATTAAAAAATCTTCGTAATGTATAGTTTGACGAACTCAGTGGATTAGTGGCGAATGCTTTACATCTGCTTAGCGAGGTCCCAAGTTCTAGAATGTTCAGGTACGAAAGTGTTATTTGAATAGTCTGGTACCTCTAGGTTCCAAAGGTTCCTGATCAATTGCTGTAATTCCGCACTAGCTCGCGGGCGGCCGCTTACCCATACATTACTCATCACATAACGTCGCAATTTCAACTCCACATAATTATTCCTCCCATCACGTTGTTCCGTCGGCCATGTTGTGTTGTGCGATTACTTGGTTACAGTACTAACTAGTATGTATTCTGTGTGCAGTAAACGAGGTGTATCTCTCAGTGTTTGACCCTATATGTTATACTGTAGTTTTTTTTTTATGCCTGATAGGTTTTGCTTTTGACCACTATCTCACCTGATGGTAAGTGATGATGTGGTCGAAGATGTTGTTCAGGCTAACCTAGAAGTACTGGCTCTCAAGGACAGCTGCTGGAACACACCGCTAGGTGCCTGGCGACAGATTTTCTACTTGAGGGTGGTAGCTAGCCAGGCGGGCATTTGCAAAATGCCCTACCACCATGCTATAACGACTGCCATCCTAAGACAACAACCGAGACCGACGGCTTAACGTGCCCTCCGAAGCACGTGCACGCTCAGTAGTAATGTCACTAGCGGTCACCCATCCAACTCAAGAACGCGGGCGACGTTGCTTAACTTTGCTGATCGGTTGAGAACAGCTAAGTAAACTTTGCTACGAGCGCTTCAAAATTCGAAGTGACGACAAATGGACTCTACCTCCTTTTTTACCGACTTCAATAGAAGGAGGAGGTACTTAATTCGACTGTATTTTCTTTATGTTTTTTACATCAGAACTTTTTACTGCGTAAATAGATTGTGATGATTCTTTTTTATTTGAAAGCTGATGGTTGCTGTGTGTACCCATTTAAATTCCATCAAAATCAGTCAAGCCGTTTTTGAGTTACACTCCAATAACTGAAAAGTATTTTCCTATCTTAATGATATAGCCATTGATAGTGAATGACAATCGATTCCATAAGTAGCAAGAGTCACTACTAATGGTGAAAAAATTGTTTTACCAAAAAAAGGAACCGCCTTCAACACTCAAATATGTGAAATAACTTGTCGAAGTCGGTACCATGCGCACAATATTGTAATAATAGGTACTTTTGAACCACCATGATACAGACTTCAACAAGTTATTTCATACATTTGAGTGTTGAATTTGATTCCATTTTTAGGTAAAAACAATTTTTTAAGGGTTCCGTACTAGAAAACTGGACCGGTAAAAGCTACGGATTGCCAGCCGCAGGTTTGTGGTTCGATCCCCACTGCCGGCTTGAGCTTCACCGCATTGTGGAATAGAAAATGCCCATTTTGCAAATGTTGCCTAACCATCTACCAACCTCAAGTAGAAAATCTGGCGCCAAGCACCTTACAGTGTGTTCCGGGAGCAGTCCTTGAGAACATGTTAGAAATTATAGGCACATGAGAATTAGCAACTGCATGTGTGAAGGTGGCGGGCGCAGTGTTATAGGGCAGTGGTGATCGCGATATATCAGGTGGGGAAGCAATTTCATTGATGTACGCAATAAGTCGTATCAGCCTTTGTTCCTCGTGAGTCACAGAATACCTCGTAGTTAGTATGTGATACAGAATAGCGTCAAGTCGGTATGTGCAGGTTGCTCCTCGACAAGACAAAGGAACTGGTCGTACTTTGTTTTTTTTTTTTTTTTTTTTTTTTTTAGGGAGGACATAGATGCTGTCTACCGCTAAGCGGACGTACAGCTCCACCGGACTTTGGGCGAGGGGAGGCCCTCTTATAGCCCAGGAGGAAGAAGCGCTGAGGGCACTTCTTCTGAGACGGGCGTATAAGGCGAAAAGCGCCTTATACCTCCGTCTCCTGCGGGCGCCGAAAACGCCACGCTACTATCGGGAGGGGTGACAGCGAGCTCAAGGGCACCACTGTGGTTCGGACCTCGGCTTGTCTCGCTGCCGAGAGACAAAGGGGGAATCGGAACTAAATGCCCCGGTACAACTGCAGTGTTGTACCGTTGAGAATGGGCCCTATTGAATATTACTCTGTGACTATTTGGAGAGACACTAATCGGGATTTTATTTTTGCCTCGAGCTCGCCGGCGAGCTCGGTGTTTGATTGTGTAACCTCTGATTACCGCACACCTGGGGATGTTACCAGGACGACTTGCGGACAACGCTAAAGCTGCCAACGTAATGGCTGCGATGGGGTCATCCGGGTCGTCCAATACCTGCCGTGGTCGGCGACGGGGGGGTTTAAACCATGGGTCGGATGAGGCAGTCGAGTAGTTCGATGCCTGGACAACTAGAGGGTTCGAGTGGTGGGGCGCTCGATCAAAGTATCGGCGGGCGCAGTCCTTATTGAACTGCGCTAAAGAGGGAAGGTTTAGGTCGCAGTGCAACTCGGCGTTCCGTACATACCACGGAGCACCGGTTGCCTGGCGGAGGAACCTGTTTTGAATGATTTGAAGTTTACGTAGGTGGGCCTCGCTAGCATGACTAAACACTACTGAAGCGTATGTCATGATGGGGCGGATGCAAGTAGTATAAAGTGTCTTCTTATTTTTAAGAGACATTTTACTCTCTGTACGAATTAAGGGACCTAGGCGACCCATAATAAAGGCCGCCCTGTTACGAACATCAGTGATGTGAGCGGCAAAGGTGAGATGCCGATCAAGGGTGACTCCAAGATACTTTGTTTTACCAACCCAGGGAATGGGTTCGTCAAACAGAGTTAAAGGTTTAGGATAGCGGGGGTTCGAGTGAGTATTCTCATTGAAGTATATAGCTGCACTTTTAGTCGGGTTGACTGCAATGCGCCATTTACGGAACCAGTCACCGATCTCGGTGATGGCCCGTTGAAGGAGAAAATAGGTCTGTCTATTAATATGCCAGCCAGTGGAATAAATGGCGGTATCGTCCGCATATTGGGCTATGAAAACCTTGGGCTGTGAGCGTGGGATGTCGCTGGTATACAGCGCGAAGAGAATGGGAGATAGTACGGAGCCCTGAGGGACTCCGGCACTGACTGGGTGGGGGGTGGAGAGGGTGCCTTCCACGCGGTAGCGAAAGCTTCTGTCCCTTAGGAAGTCTTGTAAGGTGAGCACAAGACGTACTGGCACGCCAAAGTGGTATAACTTGTAAATCAAGCCATTGTGCCAGACTTTATCAAAAGCTTTCGCTACGTCGAGGAAGACTGCTACCGTCGTTTGGGGTTTGGGTTTCTTATTGAAACCTTCAAGGATGTGCTCCGTGAGGCGGTGCACCTGTTGGACGCATGAGTGCTTGGGCCTAAAGCCAAACTGCTCATCGGGAATAAGGTGGTGTTCCTGCGCATGAGCCGAGAGACGGTTCGAAAGGAGCCGTTCGTATAGCTTGCCTAGGGCGCTGAGAAGGCTGATGGGACGGTAGCTGGTAGGGTCAGCGGAGTTTTTGCCTGGTTTGTGAATGCCAATGACATTTGCACATTTCCAGACGTCGGGAAATAAACAGTGGCTCATGGCCGCATTGAAGATGCTTACTAGTAGATGAATCAGGGGGGGAGAAAGGTGTTTAAGTACCTTGTTGGAGATGCCGTCGGCACCGGGGGCTTTACGTTGTTTGAGGTCCTTGATCAGTCTCGTCACCTCAGCGTAAGATACTGGGGTGTGCGGGGGGAGTTCAGAGATGACCACAGAGCTTTTACGTTCGACTTCAGCGTCCACCGAATCGAGGTGGGCTTGGTCTACGTGATCTACGTTGGGGGAGCACTGAGCCTCTAGGCTATCAGCTAGGCACTCAGCTTTGTCTTCGTCAAAGAACGCCGGGGCGCGTGGGACTGGTGGGTATAGCGGAGGTATGTCGCTCTGTCCGACACCTTTCATACCTCGTGCGAGATCCCAATAAGCCCGCTGGCTAGGCACGAGGTTTGAAAGCTTGTCGCCCCAGCTGTGGTCACGCAACTCGGACATGCGACTTTCAACCATGCGTTCAAAGTGGCGTTTCCGAGTTTTGTTTACTTCGCTTGGGTAGGAGTCGTAATGTCTGGTCACTGCTTTACTCTTCGTCACTAATCGCCTCACATCCACTGGAATGACAAGGCGCCGGTCGTCCGGCACAATGACTTCCTTTGAGGATGCACCTACTACGGTGGAGAGGTGATTAGTGAACGAATCGATCGCTAGGGATACGTCATCTTTGGTCAGAATGTCGTCAGGGATTTTGTCGAGGTCGGGTGAACTGATAGCCTTTAGGGAATTGCCTAATTGCTTCCAGTTCACCATCGTCTTGGTGGGGCGGGGTAAGTCTGCTGTAGGGTCGGGGCCTAGTCGCAGTATAATGGGTCGGTGGTCAGAATGTAGTTCG
The DNA here is from genome assembly GCA_963890685.1 of Plagodis pulveraria. Taxonomy (NCBI): domain Eukaryota; kingdom Metazoa; phylum Arthropoda; class Insecta; order Lepidoptera; family Geometridae; genus Plagodis; species Plagodis pulveraria. The sequence continues at coordinate 17,946,650 of OY982976.1, read as the reverse complement.
TGACAAACTGTTATAGAGCGTAACTGAAGGGTTACGCCTCTAAACAGTGCCATGTCTAAGACGTCAGGTCGGTAGCGGACGTTCTCGGGGTAGTGCGTTGGCTCGATAGGTGTAATTACGTCAAAGTTCAAGTCAGCGACTAGGTTGTCAAGAATAATACCGTTAGGATTGTTAGAATTACAATTCCATAGGATATGTTTACTGTTGAAGTCGCCGATCAGAAGGACGGCGCTTCCAAGAGAGAAGAGAGCTTCTAAGTCTGCGCGGGCGACGCGCTTTAAACCAGATTGGTAGCAGGATGCTATGACTATGGGTTGATGACCCGTCATAGCTAGTAAGCAACAAGATGCTTCCATAGTACTCAGAGTCGGGGTATCTAAGGGGATGCAGTGCAGGGACCTTTTGTAATAGATAAGAGTGCCTCCCTTAGCGGAAGTCAACCTATCATTACGTACACATCGGTAATTAGCAAACCTGGGATTCGCCCTTCCCGGTTTTAAAAAGGTTTCCTGCACGCATATAATATCGATCAGGTGGGTACTGCAAAAGTCATGGACAAGGTCACGTTGTCTGAAGAAGCCGTTAGCGTTGAAGGACGCTAACGAAACTGAGCGCGGTTTAGTCCTTAAGGTTGTACTACCCATAGTGGGTGTACTGGGGGGGAGTTTGCGGGGCGAAGCGCTTTAGAGCGCTAAGAAGGCTGGCATGTTCCAGCGTGTACTGGATGACTTCCGCAGGTGATTGTGCGGAGTGCATCTTGCGTGCTAGAGCACGGACCTCATCTATATTGATGGACATAGCAAGGTCGCTGACTAGCGCTATATCCTCTTGAAGAGAGGAGTCCATCAGTGGCATAGGAGGTGGGGCCACGGGCCGGGCGACGCGAGGTTCGGCGCGTGGAATGAGGGCAGGAGGTGCCGGGGGTGCCGCGCGGACCGGGGCCGGTGCGCGGGCAGGGGCCGCGGTACGGGCGGGGACGGGTGCGCGGGCCGGGGCGCGGGTGGGAGCGATGGTTTTAACCATGCTCGGTGGCTTTGACCACGCGTTCCTAGCTGGGAGAGGAGCGGGAGTCACCTGTGAGGCAGGTGCTACTGTCAGCTTAGGGCTGACCCGCTGCCACCTATCATAGGTGGGACGAGGAGGTGGCGGAGGTCTCCTTTCCGTTGCCACCCTGCGGTTTGTGCGTGGCGCCCTCGGGCAACCGCGGTAGTTGGCGGTGTGCCCCTGGGTGCCGCACAGAACGCAGCTGGGTGGGTCGGGTGAGTCCCTCGTGCGAGAACAATTCTCTGTGGCATGATCGCCTAGGCACTTAACGCACCTAGGACGAGCGAAGCAGTAGCGGGCAGCGTGCCCGTATAGTTGGCAGTTATGGCACTGTGAAGGAGAGCCATTCCTGAATGGGGGCTGAACATCTAGTCCGGAAAGGCCGCAGACCGTCTTCAGGTTGAAGATGGTCTTGCCCTCCGGGGATCGGTCTAGTACTACGAGTACTAGGTCGTATGGGCTTTTGTCTTTGCCACTGTACATGCGGTGTACGGCAAGGACAGGGAAGTCCTGTCTTTTGAGGTCGTCAAGTACAGCGTCTGTACGGACTTCCTTCGGGACACCGCGTATGACGACGCGTAGGACTTTCTCCTCTTCGAGCGCATAAGTGTGGAAGCTTATGCTCTCTTTACGGAGGAGTTTGGTTAACGCTCTGTGGTCGTTAACTGAGGAGACTTGGACTTTAATGCCCTGCTGCGTGGAGCGGGCGTTAGTATAGTGGATCTTGCGATCCGTGAGAAGGCGGGATAGCATATCCCATTTGCCTTTGTCCTGTATGAACAGAGGCGGAGGCGGCTTTTCGCGGCGTGCGTTAGCGTCCTGAGAGGGCGCTGTAGCCGAAGCGGTTGCGGAAGGCGGGGACGCGGGGCGCGGGGCGGGGGTCGGCCTATTGCCGGCGGTAGGTGCTTTGGCGGCTGCCTTAGCGGGCGGGGCGGAAGGCCCGGAGTTAGCGGCCTTAGGGGCGCGCTTGCGTTTTCGATCTACGACGGTGTAGCCGTCGTTGTCGGAATCATCAGAGTCTGTGCGTGAGGCGCGGGGTTGGTCGACCTCCATGTCCGTTTCCGAGTCTGAAACTGACTCGACAACGACATAGGCAGGTTCGATGCTCGCAAACCGACCGATCGGTGAGCGAGAGCGAGAGCGGGGTTGGGCTACTACCGCGCGCCTGTTATCAGGGCCGGGGGCGGGGGAGTCCGGGCTCTCCTGTAAGTAGGATGGCGCCGGAGGGTCATCGTAGGTGGGGACGGAGGTCCCGGAGGGAGCAATGGGAGTGTCCGTGAGGCGGGCACTCTCTGCGTCTGAGGTGAGGGCTGCTTGATGAGCAGCATAGAGTTCGGGGTACCGTAAGGCAAAGGTCTGAAGGACCTCTACCTCACTATTGGTAGGGCGGGGCTGCATCCTGAGGGGTGCACTCAGGATGCCCTAACCAGGGTAGTGTCTCCCTCGCACAACCTGTGAGCTCACTGTGTGAGAGGGAGTGAGTACCTACTGTGTATCCCTAGGTGTGTGTTTCTATCCGCACTTTTTTTCTGGGGCGGCGAAGGGGTGTCCTAACGACTCCGGGATTGACTAGGGGCGACCCCAAGGCCAGTTGCCCCGGAGACCTGCTTGTTTCGGCTGATCCCGTGAGGCGGGAAAAGGCCGCGGTACAAGGTTAAACCAAAAATCAACAGAGGTAGTTGGCACCGTTAGGGATCACTCTGCGACCGCAGCAAATGGCGGATTTGATCGTTCGAGCGAGCTTAACCCGGTAGGGCTCCACCTGCCTGAACGATGCCGCTTAACAGCACAAAGTGTGTTGTTGAGCGGGTGGCGTTGTACGTGCAGAAACAAAGATGCGAAACAAGGATAAACTGCACTTTTCAGTGCAGTTTAACGCAGCAACACCGACCCGGGCTTGTCCGGGGCGGTGGTTGCTCGACGGTGGAGCGCCGCCTCAGCAAGCACGAAGCTCGCGTCGCACGGCGTTCGACGAAACTCTCAGCTCCTGCACAGACAAACACAAGCTGAATCGGGATCACGCTCTTCAATGCGCACTGTTGCAACTAGCGTCGGAACGATGGTCCAGGCGAGACGGCAATAGTGCGGGGACTATTGCGGTCTCACTGGAGGGTCACTTGCAGCTGCGGAGAGGTGCGCTCGGCGTGGCGGCGCAAGGCGGAATGTGTGTTATGGTCGTACTTTGTAGCTCGGGCGGCCGTGGTGACGTCACCTATGACGTCATGACTGATGACGTCATTATCACTACTACGAGTGTTCAACTGAATTATTGAAGTTATCAAAATCCACATACATTAATATAATTTATTTGATATCTAATTATACAGTTTATTTATATTAATCACTAGCTTTCCAGCCGATGCTCTGATTCCGCGTGTGTCGGTTATCGCGCAAAACCATTAACTACTTTTTGCACAGTTGGATAAAAGTATCTTATGTCCTTCTCCGGGGTCTCAAACTATTTCCATACCAAATTTCATCCAAATCGATCCAGTAGTTTTTAAGTTAATTCGTTGCATACATGAATACTAATCTTTCCTCTCTATAATTAGTGTAGGTTTTTCTTGTTACAAAAAGATTATAATTTTAAATCGTTTTTATATTATGAAGGTCAATTACAAATTTTAATATTGAAATATTCTACATTGTATTGCAACGTTCAGCAAATAAATTGTATAGAGCCACTGCGAGAAGAACGGGCAAGAAACTCGGGGCCATTCTTTTAAACATCTTTTAACAATGTGTTACTTACTATATAATAAAGTTATTACAATATTTGTTTAAATTATGTAGGTGACAGGCAATGGCTTGGCGGAGGCGGAATTGTCCAGGCATTTTTGTCGTTTAAGTAATCAGAAACTGTGTAGTAGGATTTCTTAATTATTGCTTTTTTTAATTTTATACGCCTTAAGAATCTTAAAATGATCAGGAATATGAGTTGCAAAACAGACAGACAAACAAGAAAGTGACGAAAAAAGGTTAAACCAAATTGAGAATTTCCTTATTTTGAAGTGAACCAGTAAAATACAAACATCAGTCAGTAGATAGAAACTATTATAAACTGCGTTTCAACGTCAAGTGAACCAATTATATAGACAGATTACACCGTAGTTAGTTAGCAATGGTTTGTTGTAAGATTGCGACATCGCGAGATTACCGAGACAAAGGGGAGATGGTTGTGAAGCACGCCGCCGCTGCCGCGCTCGATGACGTCATCGCGAAGATGCCTCAATGCACTGCTTCGTCGGCAAAGGGAAGAACTCGGCGAACGTTCCGATATCAGATTGAAGACGTTCTGAAAAATAGGTCAGGTCAGGACTACCCTAAACCGACGTGCATGTATGTAAGGATTGATGAGTGTAGATGAAGCGAAAGAGATATATAAGGATCGTAGCAAGTGGAAATATGTGCTCTCTGCCTACCTCTACGGGGAAGAGGCGTGATTTTGTGTATGTATGTAGTAACATAAGTTGGTTATTTCCGAGGAAATTATATATTTTGTGTAAAACTTAGACCCAAGACGAATATTCAAGGCACAAGACCCTTACTAGCAGCTTATTGTAGGCTAGTTCGATAATCGATAAACTAATCGACGATAAAATAAAGCTTATATTAGCGCGCCTCAATGTGGCGCTTACGGTAATCGCTCCGTCTGGAATGCAAAACAATTTCATAAACGATACTCTTCCCGTGAACGTGCCGTTCTTTAAAACAGTATGTACAGATAAAAGTTATTAAATTTGTCTATCGAATGACATCGTTTTGAAGAAAATCGACAATGTCGCTTATTTTTTATTTTTTATGTTATTGTGAATGAACAAGCGCGAGGCCCACCTGATGTTAAGTGGTATCCTCTGCCTATAACAGATGCATTTCATCACAAGTGACGAACTGCACTGCGCCCATCACGTTGAGACATACCTGTTAAGTCTCATTTTTGCCTGTTATTTCACTGGCTCTCAAGGACTGCTGCCGGAACGCACCGTTAGGTGCTTGGCGACAGATTTTCAACTTGAGCTTAGGAGGTGATATGAATTTTGTGCCAGTACTTAAGGAAACTTTAGTTTTGGCGCTACAGATAAATATATGTACATTGGACATGTAGTCAAACATCTGACGATTATAGCGGTATTTTTTTGATATTTTTTAATTCATTTTGTAAAGTACCTATAGATCGTTTTTAAGGTCAGGTCTGAAAACAAAGCGATGTACTGTTACTGAAATATAAAAAGGCGAATTTGCCGTTTACATATGTCAGTCACAGTAAAAGATAAAGTCGAATTTGTCTCTCAAAACTGTCAGTAGCAGTAGAACTGTTTGTGGTAGTTCGGACAGTACAATACCTACTACCATGCCTATTCCTACCGTCGAGCAGTAATGTTCACATTACCGTTTGTAGGGTGACGAGGAAATTACAGACACGTGAGACTTGACTACTTTATATCTAACGGTGACGGACTTGAACTGGAGAGGTGACCGCTTAACACCAGGTGGTCCTCCTGCTTGTCTCATCACGGTACCATACAAAACAATACACGTTATTATATGTATACGTTGTTTTCATAAAGTGGCTCCCATACATGAGAAATTAGCTGTTAAAATATTGTTTTATATTTGCTATCAATATTACTGATTTTACTTATAATTTTTAATATAAATGAATATTATACACTAACCGGCACAAACACTAACGTTGAGGATCGAATACGTCTCGCGGGTTTCGAGCATATCAGATGCTCATCATCAGGGCGAGTGCTGCGCTACGTCTGCGAGCTCCCGGCGGGCACTGCGGTGATATGCTCGAAAAATATAAACCAACACTAATTTACTTACGAAATTCAAGTCACATGAGACTTAACAACTATGTCTTAAGGTGACGGGCGCAGTGCAATTCGTGACCTGTGATGAAATGCATCTGTTATAGGCAGAGGTTAGTCCGCTTAACATCAGGTGGGTTTTGAGCTTGTTCCGTCACAATAACATAAAAATTAAAAAAAACAGGTGCTAAAGAATACGAACTGTGACTCGTCCAAGCAATGACCGCGGCGGACGTGTTGTCCTTACCTAGTCGATCATGTACTTCAAACCCTATGTCTGTATTATTTCTTTAACATGAGTATATACCTAAATATGCGCAAATAGCCGACCTTACCCAATCGCTCCATAAATAGCGTTTCGTCCCGAACGTCCTGGCGCGAACGAACGACCCAGGTCAGGTCACGCTCAGCCGGAGTTATGTAACGAAGTGCTGCCAGGAGCCCTAGCCTGCCAACTTAATAAATAGCCTAGATCAATGATATAACATACGGATGAGCCTGCAGGAACATTCCCGGTGTAGAGAAATACGGCACAGCACCAATACTGACCTACCGTGGGGAGCTGGGCAAGAATGTATCACCCTAACCCTATCTCCCAGTGGGTGTCGTTAGAGGCGACTAATGGTAAAATACCTCTTAGAAACTGCTATCTTACACTGTGATTCCCAAGATAGTTGCCAAGCGTGGCGATTATGGCAAACCCTCCCCTTAATGTGGGAAGCCGTGTTCAGATTCAGAGCTCAGCAATTGGAGCACAAAATCCGCATCTCATTTCACCGATTCGGTGGCCAATAATGCACTGTGTAATAAATGTAATGATTGAATCCAAACTACAAATTGGAGCCAAAAACATTGCAGTTTTCAAAGCACCGACTGCCATGTCCTCACGGTGTAGGCACTCGAACAGATGAGGTGTACGACCTACATGCAGTGGGGTGATTGGCTCGTACCTACTGAAACCTTACGTGATCAGACTCCTTACCCCCCGGAGCGATGGCTTCAGCACTTGTTGGTTCCATTTTGGAGACGTACGGTGCGGGTTCTGGCCTCCCTTACCCAATAGATGGATCTTTAAATAAATGTATGCTATATTTTCATAGTAAATAAATGTATCTGCATACCCCTATGGGAAAGAAGTGTGATTTTATATATGTATAAATGTATGCTCCTAGTTCTCGATTGACGTGTCGGACAGTTATCAGGCTGGAATTCATCCGGGTGAAAACTTTTAACCCATACGTGCGTCGGGTTCCAGCGAAGAATAAGGATGCGTTCCTAGTTCCCGACTTCTGACCGGAAGGGGTAGTATACAGGCGGTATAGGGAGGCGAGGACGGAAATGAATCCCAAAACTGTTTAAACGTGTTTTTTATTATATTATATTATTTATGTTGGATATTCTATGGGTCAGTTTTTATTTAATCATATTACTTGAAATAAAGAGATATAATTATTATTATCAGGTAGTATTACCAATAAATGTTTAGTGCAGCTTATTGGTGACGGTACTTTTAGATGATGTTGTTGACGAATCCACTGGTTAGACAAAGGCGGTAAAATTTTAATAACCCCCGTGATTTTAATTCGCAGTATTAAAATTTTTAGTAACTCCAAAAAAATTGTTCTTATTCTAATAGTGGCTCTTCTTCATTACGTTGACGATTGAATGCCAATCTTGTCAGTGCGGCTATTGCATGATAAAAAAATAACTCAGGCGGTATTGAAGTATGTACCTTTATTTAAACTTAATTATTATATTTAAACTATTCCAAATATAAATAAAAAGATAATTTTTCGAAAGTATTATTTTGATATAGCTTTCCGTTTTGTGTTCGGCAGCAGTCCTTGAGAGCCACTACTTCTACGCCTAATCATCCGTATACCGTCTTCGACCACATTATTACTTACCAAATAAGTGAGATAACTTGAGATCAGCTGTAAAAATAAACTTACATATTCTGTGTGTGACATTTATTAGTCTACGCGCTAGAGCACGTCGACTCTAGCACTGATAAGGCTTCGTAGAAAGCGAATGGGTACTTCCTGGTCGGCTCTCCGCTACACAGTATACAACACAGTTAGTACATGTCGTGCATTAGCCAGCTGACTAACTGTTAGCGCTACACTGTGGCGGAGAGCACACGCCTTCCAGATCGCGCCGCGCCCGCAGCGAGGCGAGCCTACTTAGTGTTGCTTTCCGTAGAGGACGTTAACACTGCACAGGTCGATATCACCAACATTACACCAGTAGTACTGTACTGTAGGGGATACAAATGAAACTTATTTATTTATCTATACAAAATACAATTACAACTATCTTTACAGGAATTTCCTAATGTAATAGTGTAACGCAATTTCATGATCGTAACAAAAACCTATAATAACTACAATCAAATTAAATTAAAAACAAGTAACAAATGGACAAATGGAAATTCAAATCAAAACAAAATTCAATCAATGTCAAATTCAAATCTATACCAAATGAAAACTAAAATTAAAATAAAATTAGGTCAAAAGTCAATCAAAATTAAGTCAAAATTAAATTAAAAATAAATCAAAATCAATGTCAACAATAACATATTACAAATCGACAAGATGCACTCTACTCGGCAAACCAACTCCACAAACACTATTTTAGATCATGTATGTACCAACACCGACAACCATACTGTACTGGATACACCTTACTATGCTGGTGTGCCGAGGAGGGTGTTGCTTGAGAGAAACAAGTATTGAGAGCTTCTTGTTATTTATTCTTCGGAGTTGTTTTCTTGAGGAGAGGTGAGCACTGAATGAATTTCACAGCAAAATGGGCCTGTTTATAAGCCGCCTATTCTCTACGGTCTAGTCGTGCGCAGCGAGAGTGCGCGAGGCGCGCTCGGCCAATGGGAGAGGCGTATGTTGCCTCTCGCTCAGGCGCATGCTCCCTTTCGCTCGCACCTATCGCTACTCCGTTGGTTGGAGCCTTACCCTATGGAGAGCACCTATTCTATTTTTATTTATTTACACTTACAAATATGGTACGATACAATTTTAACTATATTACAACTATCTATAACTTATGAACTATTCTTGAAGGCGTCGTCCTGCACATCTCTCCCGCCGTGTGACCTCGTCGCATCTGCTGCCGGTGCTGGAGACACGTCTTCAATAGGCAGGATCACCATCTTCCTTACTGGACGCCGCAGGATGCCTCCTTTAGTCTTCACGTCGACGGTGCGCACGACTGTATCAGGCCCTGGATACGTGGCGATAACTTTTCCACGAACCCATACGTTGCGTGGCAGATTGGGGTCGATGATCTGGACTAGATCCCCGATCTGTACTGTGGGTCCTCTTCCGTGTGGCTCCCGCCGGTTTTGAAGTTCTGGGAGATACTCTCGTAGCCATCTGCCCCAGAACATGTCGGCCAGTCTCTGTGCTGCGCGCCAGCTGTCCTTCGTCAGGGTATCTCGTTCGTCGAAGGTTCCAGGTGTCGGTACTCGTCCGGGTCCTCCCAGCAACAGGTGGTTCGGTGTTAAGGCTTCCGGGTCGTCCGCGCTGACGGATACGTGGGTCAGCGGGCGACTGTTCACCGTGTATTCGGCTTCTGCCAGAAGGGTGGAGAGGACTTCTTCTGTTGGTCTTCTCTCGTGGAGTGTTGCTGTGAGTGCTGTCTTCACAGATCGCACCATGCGTTCCCATGCCCCTCCCATGAACGGAGCTCCGGGAGGTATGAAACGCCAGGAGATCGTGCGTTTTGCTGCCTCTTCTGCTGTCGCGGTATCGATGGCTTGCCGTAGTTCTTTGTTGGCTCCCGTCAGGTTCGTCCCATTGTCTGACCAGATCTCTGTTGGGCAACCTCGTCGGGCGACCATTCTTCTAAGTGCCATGACTGCTGAAGATGTACCGAGTGAGTTCGCCAGTTCTAGGTGAATAGCGCGGCTCGTTAGGCAAGTGAAGATGGCTACGTATCGCTTTTGATGCGTGCGCCCCACGGTAACTGTCAGCGGGCCGAAGTAGTCGAGTCCTGTGAAGGTGAAGGGTCTTCTGTGGTGTGCTAGGCGACATGACGGCAAGTTTCCTGTTCTCGGGTACGGCGGTGTTTGAGTTTTCATTCTGCAGTGAAGGCATCTTCTTACTATGGTTCGAGCTGTAGGTCGAAGGCGCAGAACCCAATATTGTTGGCGACATTCGTTCACTGTCGCTTCGACGCCAGCGTGATGCAGCTGGACGTGTACACTCTTGATCCATAGCTTGACTGTAGGATGATCTCCGTCTATGATCATCGGGCTTTTGACGCTTTCTGTGATTTGCGTGGTGGCGTCTATGCGGCTTCTAAGCGTCAATCTTCCATCGTTGTATACGACACTTAATTGACGTAGACGGCTTTCTTTGTCGATGGGCTTCTCTTTTGCAATGTTCTCTATGTCTTCCGTGAAGGACTCTTGTTGCGAAGAGCGCATGAGGAGTTCTTCTGCCCTTATCAGCTGTTCTGCAGTGACGGGATGGAAGTTTATTTTTTCTGTCCTTATTTTCTGTAGTGGCTGTTTATTCTTCTGATCTGTGGTTTTCTTGTTGACTTTGTTCCACGCGGGATCTTTCTCTTGGTTCCTTTTCGTTCGCCTGTAGTTGACCTTTTCTATCTTCGTCCTGCAGAGTTGTATGAACTGCAGGACTCTCGCGGTGCTGTAGCGAAGTCTCTCCCAGTTAGAGAAGCGAGAGACATCGGGTAGCCCTTCTGCGAGCCTCTGTGTCTTGCTGTTGGCTATGTGGTTGACTCTTTCATCTTCCGTTGATGTTGGGGTCGGAGGTGACGTGTCCTTGGGCCAGTTTTCCTCGATCTCGTACAAGAATTCCGGTCCTCTGAACCATCTGTGGTTTGCGTCAAAGGATGGTGGAGCATCTCTGGTGGCGTCGTCTGCTACGTTGAGTTTTGTTGGTACCCAACGCCATTCATTGACTGTGGAGCTTTCCTCTATAGCTGCGAGACGGTGAGCCACATACGGTTTGTAGGATCGCGAGCCCGTCTTGATCCAGGCTAAAACTGTCTTGCTGTCAGTCCAGAAAACCTTGGAGTCTGGTTTTCTCTCATGCTCCTTCATGACGGCTTCGGCGATGCGCGCGCCCATTACTGCGGCTTGCAGTTCTAGTCTCGGTATCGATGTGAGCTTGAGAGGCGCGACTCTTGCCTTCGCTATGACGAGTGACACGTTGACTTCGCCGTTTGGAGCTTCTGTTCGCCAGAAGAGGGCTGTGGAGTAGGCCACCTCACTGGCGTCTGTGAAGATATGAAGTTGAAGGTTGGTGGCGTCGCTGTAACCGAGGTAGCACCTCGGGATGGCCACGTCGCGGAGGTTCTTCAGGTGGATGATCCATGTCTGCCAATCGAAAGACAGATCTTCATCTATTTCGTCATCCCAGGCTGTGCCTCTGCGCCATATCTCTTGCAGGATCTGTTTCGCTCTGGCTGTTACTGGAGAAGCGTATCCAAGCGGGTCGAAGAGAGACATCACAACCTTTAAAGCCTCTCTCTTAGTGGGCCTTTTCCCTTCTATGATCTGTGGTGGTACTCTGTTCAGGTTGAGATTGAACGTGAGTTTATCTTCTTCCGGTTTCCATATTAGCCCCAGAACTCTGTCTGTTTTCTGTTCGGTTTCGTAGAGTTCTGCATCTTCTGAAGCGTTTTGTTCACCGAGGGCTTCAAGAAGTCTTGTTGAGTTAGACTTCCACTGCTTGAGGATGAAGTGGGCCTTCAGGTGTACGTCTCGTACTCCCTTAGATATTCGAATCGCATCTTCTATGGTTCTGAAGCTGTCGAGGTAATCGTCAACATAGTGCTTTTCTTTTATGGCGATTGCTGCTTCGGGATGCGTCTGTTGGTTTGCTTCGGCGTTTAAATTCTTCACGAAGATGGCCGTCGATGGAGAACTGGAGGCTCCGAAAATGAGCGACGTCATCCTGTACTCTTCTGGTGGTCTGTCGTCCCGTCGATCCCGACGCCATAGATATCTGAGCGCGTCTCTGTCTTCTTTCCGAAGTTTCACCTGCATGAACATTTCCCCAATATCGGCTGTCACTGCAATCTTGTGCTGTCTGAATCGCATCATGACGCCTGGCAGTGACTGTAGGAGATCAGGGCCTTTTAGTAATGCATCGTTGAGGGCCACTCCCTTTGTCTTGGTTGCGGCGTCGTGCACAACTCGTAGCTTGTCAGGCTTCATTGGGTTTATTACCGCAAAGTGTGGGAGGTACCAGGTTTTGCCTGGAGTCTTCTCTTTCGGTGCAGGTTCTGCGTACTTCTTGGTGATGAGCGCTTCCATCTGTTCTGTGTATTTCTCTTTAAGTTTCGGGTCACGGTCGAGCTTCTTCTCTATGCCATAGAGTCGTTTCAGCGTGTTCTCGTAATTGTCGGGAAATGTGAAGTCTTCTTTCTTCCAGAGCAGAGAAGTTTCGTATCTTCCTTCTTCTGTGTGGACTGTATTCTGTATAAGGATACGCCGGGCTGTCTCTTCTGGATCTGTCGAAGGTTTCTTCGCGTTGAGGCAGAGTGCGTCTGTAGCGAAGTATTGCTTCATCATTTCCTCCAAGTTATCTTCTTCTCGGGCTTCTGTGATGTGTGAGACGAAGTCTATGCTGCGGCCGAGAGAACGTGTGTGGTTCCCGTGCAGTACCCAACCCAGTGGCGTGAGTGATGCCACTGGTTGGTTTTTGTCGCCTCTTCTTATCTTCGATGTCAGGAGCAGGTGCCAGTTATCTTGGCCTATCAGGACGCGTGGCTTCGCATTTTCATAAGTGAGGAAGCGGCTGAGGTCTCGCAGGTGTTCGCATTTCTCTATTTGTTCTTTCGGAATTTCCTGCGTTGAGACTTGTAGATTCATAACTGTTCTCGCTTGAATCGGTTCCTCATGGTTATTGAGACCCTTAATCACGAAGCTCACTCTTCTAGATTGAGTCTCTGCTGTCTTCATCTTGTTGATTGCTTCAATGCGTAGCGGGTCTATGGGCCCAGTTGCCCCGATCTTGTCGCTGATGTTGCTGTCGATGAGCGTGACTGTGGATCCGTCGTCAAGCAGCGCGTAAGTGTCGATTGTTGCTGTAGGCCCTTTCACTTGGATTGGTATAATCTTGAGGTAAGATTGCTTCTGTGTGGCGGTCCAAGTAGTGGTGACGGCCTCTGTTGTTTCCTTTTCTTTAGCAGGTTCTGTCTTCTTAACGAAGTGTAGCAATTTGTGGTGGTAGTACTTGCAGCCGTTGGTGTCGCAGGTACGTCGCTTGCAGCTGTGGTTTCTTGCTCTGTAGCGTAGGCATCGAAAACAAAGATGCTTGTTCTTGGCGATGTCCCATCTTGTGTTGCTGTCTACGTTTTTGAACTTTTCGCAGTCTGTTGTAGTGTGTCCGGTATTGTCACATACCGCGCACTTCGCTGTGGTTTGTTGTTCTTCTGTGACTGTGTGCACTTTGTATGTGCGCTTGTTCTGTGAGGTGGGCTGTGCTTGAGTGCCCACTGGTTCGGGTTGTGCGTAAGGTGCGCACAGGTCGGCTTCTGTCTTCATAAACTTCTCCATCTTCAGTAGGTCTGGATTTTCTCTTGGTTGTTTGGCGGCGAATTCGTAGAACTTGTGACGAAGGGTAGGCGTGAGCTTATCCAGCAGTATTTTGCTTGTCTCTGGATTAAACAGGAAATGTGCGCAGCCCAGAGCTTGAAGTATGCACACAGCGTTGGTGATCTTGCTTGAAACTGTGCATGTGTCTTGCGGGTTTTCTGTGAGTCGTGGCAGCGCCTTCAGCGTATTAAGTTCCGCTATGGCGATGGCTTCCGGCTTTCCGAATCTGGATTCGAGTGTGCGCATGACGTCTGCAGGATCGCTGTTGCTGATGAGTAGCCCTTCAACGGCTTCGCTGGCTTTTCCTTTCAGGTTTCTTCGTAATCTGTTGATGTTCTCGAACTTCGTAAATAATGTTGCCGTCTCATTGTAGGCGGAGCGGAACATCAGCCATTCTTGATGATTCCCACTGAAGACAGGTAGTTCGATGTATCTTGGATGACTGGCGGCCTTGACTGCCATGGTGATCGCTGAAGACAGTTGGGCGAGCTCTTGACTACGAAACGCTCCCGCCGATGTCGATGGTACTTGACGCGGGTCTTGATGACGCGGCGCAGGTACTTGCTGTGCTGTTGCAGGAACTTGCTGTGCTGTGGGTATCTGTTGATGCGCAGGTTCTCGCTGTGCTGCGGGCATCTGTCGATCCGCAGGTTGTTGCTGTGCTGCGGGCGTTGCAGGTTCTTGCTGTGTTAACCACGTGTCCACACGTGATTCGACGTCTTCCTTGGAGTATACGGAGACATCATCGTCGTCATCCGAATCTTCAATTTCTATTGCGGCTACGCGCGCTTCCATAAGCATTACTTGGTAGCGCGCGAGTTCTGCCTTCGCTTGAGCGAGCTTCTGTGCTTTGGCCCGTGACTTCGATTTGACGGACCCAGTAGTCTTCATTGTTGGGCGAACGGGCGGCAGCTTGTCTACGGCTCTGAGACGAGCTTGCCATTCTTCTGTCGGAGGGTCACCCTGCCCGGCGGCTGGCGGGGCGACTGATTCGGTTTTCGACCTCTTGTCTGGCCTCACTGTGGTGACGGTGACCTCCGTCGCGCTAGAAGGGTGCGCAACGGAGGCTTGTGCCGCAGCGGATGCGTCCGCCTGCGACTCCGATGAAGCTTCTGTTGTCGTGGTGTGCGACGTCTCGAGGCTCATGACGGTATGAGCCGTGGTCTCCGTCCACGCGCTTTGATTCGTCGCGGTAGTACCGGACGAAGACGAAAGGGGGTCTTCGGCGGCGAGGCGCCCCTTTCCTGTAGAGCGTGTGACCGGCATATCGACCGACCAGTTTCTTCTTGTTTCGAACGGCGTTCCTCGACGATCCGACTCGATGTGACCAAAAGATGTACTGGATACACCTTACTATGCTGGTGTGCCGAGGAGGGTGTTGCTTGAGAGAAACAAGTATTGAGAGCTTCTTGTTATTTATTCTTCGGAGTTGTTTTCTTGAGGAGAGGTGAGCACTGAATGAATTTCACAGCAAAATGGGCCTGTTTATAAGCCGCCTATTCTCTACAGTCTAGTCGTGCGCAGCGAGAGTGCGCGAGGCGCGCTCGGCCAATGGGAGAGGCGTATGTTGCCTCTCGCTCAGGCGCATGCTCCCTTTCGCTCGCACCTATCGCTACTCCGTTGGTTGGAGCCTTACCCTATGGAGAGCACCTATTCTATTTTTATTTATTTACACTTACAAATATGGTACGATACAATTTTAACTATATTACAACTATCTATAACTTATGAACTATTCTTGAAGGCGTCGTCCTGCACACATACCTTTAATATGACAATACTTGAATCGTCACTATCTGATCATAGACAGATATTTTTAGAAATATCAAAACTGGCGCCAACTGTGAACGAAAAAATTCACTATGAAGCCCTTGATTACGTCCGTTTGCAGAAAACAGCAACAGAAGCAGTGTACATTAATGTTAATAATGATTACATCTGTCTAGAAAATTTCATCCAAGACCAAGTTCTAAAAAATAAGATAAAAAAGACTAAAATATTAAATCTGCCACAGAAGGAGTGGATTAATAAAAATGTAATTAATTCTATTAACACACGAAATATACTGTGGACACAAACAAAATCTAATCCGTCTGATAAAGAAAAGAAAAAGAACTTTTCTGAAGAGCGAGAAAAAGTTAGCTTAATGATTAAAACCTACAAAAAGGACTACTATTACAATTTATTTCATAATTGCCTTGGAGACTCGAAGAAAACATGGGAAGTCATAAATAATCTAGCCCAAAATAAAATAAAATATAGCAGTGCTCCTCCAAAAATAATGTCGAACTCAGGCCTCGTCACCGAAGGTAACGAAATATGTGAAGCTTTCAACAACTTTTTCTCTCAAATCGGAATAGAATTAGCCAATAAAATACCCAACAAATACCATACACACTCGGGTAACACTCTAATGTACGATGACACATATACACACCAGACATTACTTAACGAATTATCGCCATGTAGTATAGATGAAGTTTGTAAAATTATTAATGACTTGGATACAGACACTAGCACGGGTATCGATGGAGTTAGTACTAAAGTTTTTAAATGCCTCAAAGATGTTATTGCTGAGAGGTTTACAAAGTGTATAAATAAGTGTTTAGAAACCGGATATTTTCCTGACACCCTTAAGATAGCAAAAGTAAGTCCCATATACAAATCTGGAGACAAAACTGATCCAAGTAATTTTAGGCCCATATCGGTGCTACCAATAGCTTCCAAAATATTTGAAAGAATATTACAAACACGCTTAAACCGATATTTGAATGATAAAAATTTCTTAATAGCACAACAATATGGATTTCGTTCTAAATCAAGCACCCTCTCAGCCGTCATGGATTTAACTACAAAAATTAAGATTAACATTGATCAAAAAAACATAGTCTTAGGTATATTTATCGACTTAAAAAAAGCTTTCGACACAGTGAGTCATATAAAACTATTACACAAATTAAAAAAATTTGGTATTACTGGGACAGCCTTAAAAATTTTCACGTCATACTTACAAAACCGAACGCAAATAGTAAAAATTGAAAATTCTTTTGAAAGTACCCCCAAAAACGTTACTTACGGAATCCCCCAGGGATCTATATTAGGCCCACTATTATTTCTGATATATGTTAATAATATAAGTAACATAGGCCTTACTGGACATTTAACATTATATGCAGACGACACCTGTATCTTTTATTTTGGTAAATCCATTCACGATATTATATCTAAAGCACAAATAGATCTTGACATACTACAGGAATGGTTTAAATACAATTTATTAACAATCAACGCCACTAAAACATCTTTTATGATTTTTGCTGCAAAAAATAAAACTATCCCTAATTTTACTCCACTGAAAATTAATAATACAATAATAAAGCAATCACAAAAAGAAAAATATCTTGGCTTATGGATAGACGACAACCTCAATTGGCGAGCTCATATAGGACATGTCCGATCGAAGCTGACATCAGTCTTAGGAGCACTAAGAAAAGTCGCTAATTGTATTCCGTACAAAATACGCACCACGATATACAACTCTTTAGTTAAATCACACCTGGAATATCTAGTCGAAATCTGGGGAACAGCTTCAAAAACTAACTTGGACCCCTTACAAAGAATACAAAATAAAATAATTAAAGTCCTATTCCATTATCACTATCTTACACCAACAACATTATTATATGAAAGTACTAAACTTTATAATATCAAACAAATATACAGATATAACACTTGCATTCTCATAAAAAATATCTTAACTCAATCAATTCACTCAAACATTCAGTTCACACAACACATAAATACCCACAATTTAAGGAATAAAAATAAATTAAGATTGATAACACCGCGTACTAACTATGGGAGAACAACATTATTATTTGAAGGAGCAAAGCTTTACAATCAGTTACCAAATGAAGTGAAAGAATGTGAAAATATTAATGCATATCGAAAAAAACTGAAGCAATATATAAATAGCTCGTTAAATAAGTAATGCCTACCAAGCCAGAGGACTCATTTATATATTATATTTAAGAGAATCTCATTGTAAGTGAACACTAGTTCTTATGAGAAATAAAGTTCTTTAAACCTAAATAAAACAGATTTATTGAATTTCGTGACAGTGCAAGCAAATATGTCAATTCTTCGTGGATTCTTTCCAAACACTGAGTTGGAGAGTGCAAGTAGTTCTTAAACTTGGTGACACTGCTTCGGAAACTAGGATATGTATATAAAGAAGTCTATTAATTAATTAATTTAGCGCCGCGCGTGCGGGCTATCGGAGATCGATACTGCTGCTTATTTTAAGCTACCTACGGAAAACTGACTTGAACCTAAAAGCACCCTCCAATTTCATTTATTAGTTCCAAGTATTGCCGCCAGATGGCACCATAGGTTACAAAACTAAGGCAAGTAAAAATTAAATGTCTTAAAATCGTAAGAAACTTAGCTAAAAAATTAACGTAAATTTTATAAATGCAAAATTAATATTTTTATATACAAGGGTGACATGCGTCGGCCACAGGTACATCCCTGTTCACGTACATTATCGATGCTGATTTGTTCCAGTCTCGTTTGTACAGGATAGGTCCTGTCTGATCTAACAAAACAGATCCCGCTGAATATATCTTGTAACGGACCCCAAAAAATATAGTTAAAGATATCGTGTACAAAAGTGTAATTTGGAAGTTTCTGGAGCTCAGTAGGCAAGATTGATTGGAACACAAACACTTTAGTAAAATCTATTATCTTATGTTTTAGAAAGATATACTATTAAATTTTATTCTAAGTACAATTTTTTTTTATGCGATTGGAACGGAACATGCACGAGTCCCACCTGATGATAAGCGGTAACCCTATAACAGATGCATTTCGTACTGCACTGCGCCCGTCACTCTGAGACATGCAGTTGTTAAGTCTCATGTGCCTAATTTGACTGGCTCTCGAAGACTGCTGCCAGAACACACTGTTAGGTGCTTGTCGACAGATTTTCTACTTGAGGGTGGTAGCTAGGCAGGCGGGCATTCGCAAAATGCCCTGCCATCATAGTGTGAAGCTCAAGCCGGCGCGGCGGTGGGGATCGAACCATGATTCTGCGGCACGGCAGTCCATAGCTGTAACCGCTCGGCGATCATTGCTTCAAAAACAATATAATATGCACGAAGTAACTAAGATTATTCCCCGTGGGGTGCCGGGTTAGAATGTCACCCCCCCATTTCTACCTGTGGGTGTCGTAAAAGGCGACTTAAGGTAAAATTCCGTGAGCAGCAGCACCTTCTGAGGAACTGATATCTTAAACTGCGAACCCCAAGACGCCTGCCAAGCGTTGGGATTATGGCAAACTGCCCCTAAATGGGGGAGGCTGTGTTCAGCAGTGGACAATCCGGCTGATACATAACTTTTAGTTACTGTATCAGCCGGATTGTCCACTGCTGTGCTGTGTGCAATAAGTATTATGTGATTTAAAAAAAAGATTTGACTTTCTAGCCGGCTCTACCTCTTAACATAATATATAGTGGTGTTCATAAAGTGAAATCCCACTGGATATGTAACTGGTATATATATAATGATTGCAAACGCTACAAATACCGAGCTGCTACTACCAAGTGACCCGAACCTGCGTGAGATAAGGCTCGTAACTGCATTAAGGTTAGCGTCCACTCAGGCGGAATCGATGCGCGCACTATTTATCCTGCATGCATTTAATATAGAAGCAAAAGAACCTGCCAGTCAACTTACAGTCTCGTTAAATAGGGCATGCTCGTGTTTATACAATAATAATAAGTCCGCAATGTCAGATATTCTGTGTTTTAATGTGTAGTGTATAAAAATTAAAAACTAAATAAAAAAAGTGAACTTTTTGTTTTTAATAAAGTAAAGTTGAGGAAATCTCACTCGCTCAGCAAATAGAACTCCGCGCATAGTTGACCCTCTCCCATAGAAAATGTATATGTCACCGTTTTATTGTACTATCCGTTAGTTTATAATAAATCTAGTTAGATTATAAACTGTCGATAGATTGTGAATGGAAACTAAAATTTACAATCTAACGTTTAAATTTTCGTTAGATTATAAACTGACCATGTCCAACCGTCAAATTGTAATTATGTGGATCAACAACATTTTACCATAGATCTACGAAAGTATTACGGAGGCCATAAGCAAAATACGTATGTACAGGTTTTTAATGTATTATTTTTTGGCTTATGTTTAATTTACCACCAGATATAGAGAGTAACATATAACAGACAAAAATAGTAAATTATCACCAAAATTAAACCCGCATTTCAATGTAATCTTATAATCAAAGTTTTAACTTCTCGCTATCCTATTTAAGCAAAATTACTCAATTAAATCATTGTTAACCCAAAAGTGGTAAATGATCACAAAAGTAGTATCTGAAATTAAATTCTTGTGGCGTTGGTGTAGTCACAAGTAACCTAACGCTCCTCCTCGCTTCGCTCGTCGTCGCACCTAAATATGACTTTGCCCTATACCAAATGATATTTAACCCCTCGCTAAAATATAGTGACCATTTACTACATTTGGTGTCAGATTAAAATTTTTGGTAAAAGAACTAAGGGTAACAAAGCATTTTACGGTGGTCATTATTTTAAATCCCTTAGTTTTTTAATGTACAAACTCGAAATGAATATGTTTTTTTTTGTCTGACTATTATTTTTGTTCTTAACTCTATGAAATGAACTCATGGCACCTATAACGGCGACCAATCAGAGGACAGTTCACAATTTCGCGTGCGATTTAGATCGTTAGATTATAAACTGCCAGTTAGACATGGTCAGTTTATAATATGACGAAAATGTAAGCGTTAGATTGTAAATTTTAATGTTCGTTCACAATCTATCGACAGTTTATAATCTCACTAAATTTTTTATAAACTAACGTATCCTACAATTATACGGTGACATATATAACAGGGATTCTTGCGTTGCGATGCATTCACCGCGCACCGTATAGTGTACGCGAGCCATTACGTTTGACGCCGCCGCGTTATCTCACTCACGCACTTACAACATACAATGTTGCCGATCACCACCTACACAGTATTGCTCAGCGATTTTACACCTTAATGCACGGACTCACAGCTACTATTTGCCGAGCAGTAACACGCTATACCTTGCGTCGCACTATTTCAACTAGTGTTGCACACAACTTATACATTGTACCTCTATGATATACAATGTATATATGTTTATGTAAGAGGTTTTTTTTTATGCATCATAGTTTAGCCTTTGACCACTATCACACCTGATTCTAAGTGATGATGTGGTCGAAGATGTTGTTCAGGCTAACCTAGAAGTACTGGCTCTCAAGGACAGCCCTCCGAAGCACGTGCTCGTTCAGTATACAGTAATGTCGCTAGCGGTCACCCATCCAACTCCTGACCGCGGCGGACGTTGCTTAACTTTGATGATCGGTTGAGATCAGCTCAGTAAACTTCGCTACGAGCGCTTCAAAGCGGTACACATAACACAAAGGAACCAACTTGTATTGATAATTAATAAATAAATATATAAAACAAATCATATTCTCCATCGTAAGATAGAAGAATCGAGAATGACCTCAGGAGGTCCTTCAACACCAGAATGTTGCTTTATGTTGAAGCGAAAAGCGTCGAAAACTCTTTCGGTTGGAATGCGTGGTGCATATGATGCCACGTTGGGTTTGCAGGAAAATAAGGTGGTATTGCCACTAGATTGCCGGTGGGGTAGAATGTCAGCCCCCCATCTCTTCCTATGGTCGTCCTAAGTACCGGAAGATGAGAAACTGCTATCTTACACAGCGATCCCGCCTGCGATAGACGCCTGCCAAGCGTGGAAATTATGGCAATCACAGCAAAAAAATTAAGGCAGCGGGAAAGTCCTCTTGTAAACCATAACGCAGTGCGCGATGGAACCCATCAGCATCCGCGTGGACGATATCGTCCATTTATGAAAGAAATTCTATTGTTCTTATTATCTCGGAGGCCAAAGGAACTACATTTAGCACTTATAATTATGTACTTAATGTTAAAGCTGTTTAGCACTTATCAGTGCATTAATTTGCCAATGATTTTGCCTGGCAACATTGTTGGTGACACAGTAAAACTAGATAAGTAGTGTGACGTCGGTCCGTAGGAGATTCAAATGCCGACTCTAGTCTGGATACGCAGGTTGTTCATATCAAGAAGCGAATATAAAATGATGCCGAAAATCAGTACCTCTCACTTGTACATTATCTTTGTCTGATGTGCAAGTGAAAGAGGTAATGATTTTCGCCGCCATTTTATGTTCGTTTCTTTATTCAATATGGTTTTAATATGTATAGGCATAGTATAGCAAATACATTGGTAGCTACATACAAACACGTTTTTTAATAATTATATTATCTTTGCTTAAATCACCCTACTATGGAAACGGTAGTTATTTGCCATTTTCCGTAATGGAAAACTAATAGATATCAAATAGGTAATTGTCATAAATTATTACAAAAGTAATTTGAGGTTTTACAACATTAGTAACACCAAAGTGTAGGTTTTGGAGCGGTTATAGCTATGGACTGCTGTGTCGCAGGTCCACGGTTCGATCCCGACCGCCAGTCTTGAGCACCGCATGGTGGTACTTAGTTGTGCAAATTAGCATCCCATGTAGAAAATGTGTCACCAAGCACCTAACAGTGTATTTCCGGCGGCACTCCTTGAGAGCCGGTAAGATACTGGCACATGAGACTTAACTGTATGTCATCATTAGCATCAAGGCCTAGTGCTTGTTCCTTTACAATCTTGGTACAAAAAAAGAACTAGGAATTATTAAATAAAATAATCAATTGCCTATTATTATTTAACTATACTTTATTTAGGTATTCGTATAATCACATCGCAGCAACCCCCACAACGTCATAAAAGTCTCCCGCCCATTAGAGAAGGTGTGCAATAATTCCCACGCTTTGTAGACGCCTTTTGGGGATAGAAATGTAAGATGGCAGTTCTTCAGAAGATACTGCTGCCCACCTTCTTTTATTTTATCTTCGTAGCCACATAAAACTCCCACAGGAAATAAGGGGGGGTGCTATTCTAGCCAAACACCTCACTGGGCATATAATACAATCAATCACATATCATTCGTATAATATTATTAGACTATTATTAAGTAGGTACTTTTAAACACTAAGAATTCATTGGATCTATACAATGAATGTTAAAATGTAAGCAGTTGTTATATATACGAGTATATATAAATATACATGTTGTGTACCTCGTGGCACATCAGGGCGGGCACAGTATCGGAGCTCCGTCGCTGCGCGCGTCGCAGATAACGTCGCGTCGCCGTCACTAGACGCGGCTATCTCGCACACGCTTCCGCTACACTATGGTGACATGCCCTCTTTGCTAAATTAACTTCTACTTTATCTGCTTGGGTTAGAGGTCCAATTGCGACCGATAATATGCTAGAAATGTGCACCGCTGTGTTTTAACTCTGGTGCGGGAAACTCGATTCTATGCCGTTGGGTTTCAGCTGGTCTGTAACGGCTGGTCTCTTTGCTCTCCTATTTGTACTGCAGACCTTATCACGTCACCAGGCCGCGGGCGCGCCCCTCCAGCGTTATCGATGCACATTTGTACGCAACGTCTTAGTGTAAACGATCCTACCTATACCAAAATTAGTTATTGTTTGCTGGAGAAACTCCAACTTACTCCACTTCTGTTAGAGGCGGAATTGTACCGGCTGACCAGTACGCACGAGCAATGCGCTGGAAGTGCTGCCAGCAACACGTTCACAGTCTTACATGGAAGAACTTCAATTGAATAGTACCACCAACTTAACTGTGCAGTTCGCGAGGGCGCTGCTGATCAAGGAAATCAACTACAAACTGTCACAAAGGAATGTTGTAGTTCTTTTTTCTGCCGCCTGAACAGATAAGTTGGTGGGACTGTATGTTGTCGGGAAATTGTAACAGCTGTGGTCATTACCATACTAGCAAACATGTGCTACTACATGCTGTAGGAAACTCAACCTTCTCTATTTGGAGTTTGGCCCAGAATGCAAAAACTGCTTAGTATTATTTTTAACGTTAAACAATAACAACCATTCGGCCAAATGTAAAATGATTAAAGCTGAACACGACATAACTAATCCCCGTAGTGCTTATCGAACTATCCGCAATGAGAACTAGCGCAAGCAGTCAAGCATTTCACACATGCATGAGAAATAATCCTGAGGACTAGTTCTTCAATATCCAGCAGTTCCTCCATAACTTAGTTCTGACAGCGATCTTTTCTCCAATCTCATAGCCACTCTGCCACTCATCTTGCTCAGTTGTAAGGTATACCTGGTAGAATGCGACGACGTGATAAACACTCAAACAATACCAGACGGCTGCATACCAGATACACAATTCACTATATACTTGAAGGTTCCCAGGTTATATCTACCAGGTACAGAGACGCTCTGGATGCCTTAGTCGATGTTCCATTGAATATGCCGTTAGTATTAATGAAGAAACTTGAAGTAAGCATGTATTGTTTTGTTGTTTCAGTGACGGCAGCAGCGCGGGCAGTCCCAAAGAGGGGTGCGTGGGCGCGTCTCCCCCTCCCAGTGCGGGTGGTGGCATCCCCCCTCCCCCCCACGGGCACGGCGCGGCGCTCCCCCCGCCGCCCCCGCACCCCCACCCCCCGGGGCCGCCCAAGCGCGACGTGCGCCCCCCCGCGCCCCACCACCTGCCGCACCACAACCATCACCACCCGCACCAGCATCACGACCAGCGGCGGATGAGCATAGGTTGGTATCCTTAACTGTAAAGTTGCATGCAAAACGTAATGCTGTACAGTGTACTCAATATCGCACTCTATCAAAAAGGTAAAAGTAAAGCTAAAGTAAAGCTCTGTTGTACCTACTTCTACCAGATGATCCGTAATGGATATAAGTGAATATGAGTCAACATATAAAGTTAATATGGTGACGATCGTTAGCATGTTGGGAAGTAGTGCTCACTGTTTCGAATATTCACATCTATACGTTACTCAATCGTTGAGATCTTGCCTTAATGTCGGTTGTGAAATTTTAAATAGATAGAAGAATGAAAGCCTTTTGCGGGGAATGTCCATAACAATGACAATCATTATTTCATGCACATTTAATTCTTAATGTGTGGAAAGAGGAACATGCCTAGAGTTTGATGAAACAGTAACTGATCCTTCTCATTTTAATGTATCCTTCAACATCTCAGCAAAATCATTAAAAAATTATGACATTTTAACCAACATACAATGTTCATATCATACTTTGAGAATCACGGTTTCATGAAGAGCAGACCAATAATATATTCTGGTTTCCAATTGAATACATGCTTGCTTGAGTTGAGGCTTGGTATGACTCACGTGATGCAATTGGTCTCATTTGTGATACGCTAGTAAACAAACTTCCTCATTAATTAATTCGTGGAACTGCTCTGAATCTTGTATAGTCATATTTATCTGATAGGTAGCAGATGTTCGTGTTCAATGAAGCTACTTTCGTCTCTCGTAACTAGGTCGGAATGGGCGTTTCCCAAGGAACCATACTGGCGCCTTTTTTATTCTTACCTTATATTAACAACTCACTATTGTGGTCAAGAATATCTGTGACATTATTTTATTTGCAGATGACAAATCTCAGATATTAATGTAGACACGAGAGTTAACGTTTTGGTAAAAGTGAGTAACGCATAAGACTATATTACTTATATCTAAATAGCTATCGACACATAATTTAACTTATATTTAAAGTAACATATGTATAATATGAGAAAAAGGAATGCTTGGAAAATTGACTTCTGTCTAGTTGCCATAAGTCAAAGACACCGACTTAAATAAACTTAATTATTTTTATTTCATTAAGTTTATAAATTGGGTAAAGATTGATAATTAGCAACACATTGTTAAAATTTTAATTTGAAAAATAATGTTGTGGTGAAATTTAAAAACTATGACCTTCGAGACACAAAATATTAATTTGGCACCTAATAACACAACATTGAGTAATATGCTTTAGGAAATTCTGTTTATTTTTTAAATATGTTAAAATATTCTTCTTCGCACTTTAGTTCTCTTACTGTGTATATATTTATTAATACATAGTGTGTTAAACGAGTGCATCTCCAGTCGCGTGACAGGTAACGTGGTAGCCGGGCATATAGCGTGACCGCGGCGGTGGACTGTCGTGTCAGAGCTTTGAACAGAGGCAAGTATAAATCAAGAACGAACGACTCTTCAACTGTCTTCTCTACGCGATGATCACGTAACACTGACTTCGTTGGAGTTACAGAAGGTAACGGTTGTGCTCCAAGCATTTGAGAGAAAGGGGTTTTGTGTAAAGTTTTGTTTGAAGCGCTCGTAGCGAAGTTTACTTAGCTGTTCTCAACCGATCAGCAAAGTTAAGCAACGTCGCGCGCGGTCAGGAGTTGGATGGGTGACCGCTAGTGACATTACTACTGAGCGTTTCCATGCTTCGGAGGGCACGTTAAGCCGTCGGTCCCGGTTGTTGTTTTTAGGATGGCAGTCGTTATAGCATAGTGGTAGGGCATTTTGCGAATGCCCGCCTGGCTAGCTACCACCCTCAAGCAGAAAATCTGTCGCCAAGCACCTAACGGTGTGTTCCGGCAGCTGTCCTTGAGAGCCAGTAATTCTAGGTTAGCCTGAACAACATCTTCGACCACATCATCACTTACCATCAGGTGAGATAGTGGTCAAAGGCTAACCTATCAGGCATAAAAAAAAGGCATAATAAAAAAAGGGATGTACGAATGACAGCATATTCTAATAGTATAGTGTGGATGTGTGTGAAGCCTACGCTCAGGCTGGTGAAGACATACTTGAGTACAAGTACACCCAATATAGGTATAGCAAGCTTTAGTCCAATAAGATTGTGTATGACGTTCCAGGCGCAGGCGCGGGCGGGTCGCGGCGGCCGGAGCGTCGCGCCGCCGGACCCTCGGACAGGAGACGGCCAGGTATGCTTCAAATTGGTTTATTTTCTATTCGATTTGTTTCTTTAAACCGGATTATACGGCACACTACTCCCTATAACCTGTCCTTAAGGGTGAACTGGCCGGCCCGTTCTCCTTACAAACGTGGTAGGGTGATCACTCCCTTATTTAAAGGGTAATACCGATTGATCTCGTCATTATCTAGGCTTGTATGATGCCGAAATTTTAATAAGATAATTAACTTGGGAGTTATGAGCTTCGAAACATTTTCATATAAAATTTTCAAGCCACATAACTTTCAACTTAATTATCTTTTTAAAATTTCGGCATCATACAAGCCTAGATAATGACGAGATCAATCGGTATTATGCTTAATTCAGGACCAAAAATCTCAAATAAGGGAGTGATCACCGTACGGCGTTTGTATGGACAAACGACCGGCCAGTTCAACCTTAAATATCAGATTTGTTAGGATGTTCAAAACCTTATTGAATACACAAGACTATCGACTTTATCAAAACTGTACAACAAATATAACATCAGATTGAACAATGGGTGGCCTTTTCGCTGAAGCGACTTTAGCCATGAAAGAACTTTTAAAGGTTGAGATGCCACCCACGTTCCACACTAAAAAGTTCATGGACATGTGCGTTGTCCCCATTATTAGCTTCAGTGCACAGACTTGTTGATTGACGACTAAGCAAAGATCTAGATTCGGTGAATACCAGCGAGTCATAGAGTTTCTTGAATTTCTTTAGAATTCTTAGTATTATATCAAGGAACAAGCAACTGCGCTCCAACACAAATCTGAAGAAGTGATGGCTCAGTGGCATTGGCTATGGACTGCCGCACAGCAGGTCCATGAACTATGGTATAGATATAGGTATATATATATGTTTTGTTCATTCGGTCAACATCAAACCCGGTACTACGCGGTACGGATCACCTAAACGTGATGCTCACCTCACGCCACTACACAGGTTCCACTAGGCCGTTATTGGGTTAGATATGTTATGTTCCGTGTTTGTGACGGTTGGTTCGGTAGCCGTAGTATCCGGACCGGACCGGACCGGAACTCTGTGTGTAAAGAGTCGGGATCGTTGTGACCACATCCGATGCATTTATCTATTAGATATACTATAGGATGTGGTCTGACACAACGCTATATATTCAAATGGACATGATTCGAAGGAATATTCCTAACCAAGTCAGTACCATTGTGGGAGAGGCCTCTGTGACGTTTGTCCGCTTGTCTATTGATATCACATCATGCATCGAACGGAAGGCACGTGTTACGGTGCTGACAATAGTTGAAATTCCATTACTATCTGTTTGTGTATGAGTGAGAGGCAGCGGTAATGAATGAAATAGTTGAAAAACTTAATAAATTTGTTCATATTTTCAAATTATTGTATCAGCTGGATTGTCTACTGCTGAACACAGCCTCCCCTATTATGTGGGAGGTTTGCCATAATCCCCACGCTTGGCAGGCGGCTAAGGGATCGCAATGTCAGATATCATCCCCAGATAGCGCTGCTGCCCACCATCTGGTGTGTTACCCTCAGTCGCCATATAGGGTAGAAATGGAGGAGTGACATTCTAGCCCGACACCCCCACAGGCAATATTTTCAAATAATAAGATCACATTTTTGTAGAATGACGGATTGATAGACAAACGATAATAATAACAAAAAGATAAAAATAAAAAGGGGATCTCGTTCGAGAAACGGGTTTTTTATTTTTGCAATATTAGAAGCGCTCTAACCGAAATTAGCTTTGCTGTTGTTAACCGATCAGCAAAGTTAAGCAACGTCGCGCGCGGTCATGAGTTGGATGGGTGACCGCTAGTGACATTATTACTTAGCGTGCACGTGCTTCGGAGGGCACGTTAAGCCGTTGGTCCCGGTTGTCGTCTTAGGATGGCAGTCGTTATAGCATGGTGGTAGGGTATTTTACGAATACCCGCCTGGCTAGCTACCACCCTCAAGTAGAAAATCTGTCACGAAGCATCCTTAGGGTGTGTTCCAGCAGCTGTACTTGAGAGCCAGTAATTCTAGGTTAAGCTTGTTAACACCTTCGACCACATCATTACTTATTATCAGGTGAGATTCTGGACAAAGGCTTACCTATTAACAATAAAAAAAGCAAAGCTAATTAGAGTCTCTTTAGTTGCTGAAAGATAGGAAATGACAGGCGCGTGTCCATAGCTGGCCTAGATTTTATGAAAAGAAAGAAAATATTGCTCTAGCTAGAGACATCATCCAGAGAGAAAATAGTGAAATACATTCGTTTGAAGTATCACGTGCTGCCCCCTCTCTTCACGCGGTGGGTTTAACGTCGCGTCGTTATCAATTTGTGCAAAGCTACCTCCCCTTGCTTTCCCCCACGCGCAGCGCTCGCGTCGATGACTCGTCACGCAGTTTCACCAGTTGCGTAAGCTCGCTCCACGAAACGTTGTCTCTTTGTTCCTCTTAACTCTTTGTTTGAGTCGTAGCGCAGCTTGCATAGTCGTTAAACGATCAACTAAGCTATGCAACAACCGCTGCGATAATAACTTGGATGGGTGACCGCTAGTGGCATTACTACTGAGCGTGCACGTGGTGTCGGTTGTTGTTTTAGGATGGCACTCGTTAAAGCCGCTCGGCCTCTCTAATAACCCTTAAGTAGAAAATCTATCGCCAAGCACCTAAGTGTTTCGTATACTATCCTTGCAAACCAGTAATAATTCTAGGTTAGCCTGAACAACATCATCAGTTACCATCGGATGAGATAGGGGTCAAAGGTTTGAATATAAGAAAAAAAAAAAATTACATTGATGGTTCCAAAGTACCTATTATCACAATATTATGCGCAAAGGCCGACTTCGACAAGTTATTTCACACATTTGAGTTTTGAAGTCAGTTCCATAGTTTGGTAAAAAAAAAACACATTTTTAGTGACCCTTGTTACTTATGGGATCGATTGTCATTCACTATCAATGACTATATCATTCAGATAGGATAACACTTTTCAGTTATTGGAGTGTAACTCAAAAACGGCTTGAGTGATTTTGATGAAATTTAAACTGGACCACACGGCAAGCATCACCTTTCAAATGAAAAAGGTTCATCAAAATTGGTTCTCCCAATCAAAAAGTGTGTGCGGTTTTATAATAAAGTTCCTAAACATATTACAACGCTCACAGAAGGGAAATTCAAGTTGCATGTGAAAAACATATTGATTAAAAAATCCTACTACACAGTTTCTGATTACATAAACGACAAAAATGCCTGGACAATTCCGCCTCCGCCAAGCTATTGCCTGTCACCTACATAATTTAAACAAATATTGTAATAACTCTATTATATAGTATGTATGTAACACATTGTTAAAAGATGTTTAAAAGAATGGCCCCGAGTTTCTTGCCCGTTCTTCTCGCAGTGGCTCTATACACTTTATTTGCTGAACGTGGCAGTACAATGTAGAATATTTCAATACTAAAATTTGTAATTGACCTTCATAAGAGCGTCATAGACGCCTAAATTGAATAAATGATTTTGACTTTG
This sequence comes from Plagodis pulveraria, assembly GCA_963890685.1. NCBI lineage: Eukaryota > Metazoa > Arthropoda > Insecta > Lepidoptera > Geometridae > Plagodis > Plagodis pulveraria. The sequence goes on along the minus strand of OY982976.1, from coordinate 17,916,699 downwards.
ACTTTGACTTTGAAAATTTTTGAAGTAACAAACACAAAAAAGACTGTGATTTTGAGTACCTCCTAATTTTTTTTAAGTCCCTAAAATATATCAGCATTCATTAAATGATTGAAAGGTCTCCGTTTGAGGTTGGTCAAATACGCTTTCCGGGTGTTCTCCATGACAGGTCGCAATCCGTAACCGATTTTCCTGAAATTTTGTGAGCAGGTTCTATATTTATTTAATATAACACAGAGCCATTGCTTAATTTGATGTATTGTAAAAGAGGCACGCGGTGACATTAGCGGGTATGGTGACGACTGTTCATTAAGCTTGTATAATGTACTGTAAAGGGGAAGGAAGGGAGAGTTGGCTCGCCCGGAGGTTGGCGTTTGGAAGGAAAACATTAAACTGTATAATGAGTACTCGCGTTTGTTGATCGTTTACCTCCGCCGCGCTGTAACCGATGTAGGTACTGATTTAAATGATTATTGCGGTACAACTCCTAAATATACTTTATAAAAGGAATATTATTTGCTTACGACTTAAATGTTGGTGTTTTAAAATTGTGTATTTTATTAGTTAACAGCGGGTGGAATGGAATTTTGCGAATGCCCGCCTGGCTAGCGACTACTCTCAAGTAGAAAATCTGTCGCCAAGCACCTAACGGTGTGTTCTGAAAGCAGTCCTTGAAAGCCAGAGAAATTACTGCCACATGAGACTTAACAATTATGTGTCCAGGTGACGGGCGCAGTGTAATTCGTGATTTGTGACGAAGGCAGAGGTTAGTCAGCGGACTAACCTCTGCCTATAACAGGTGACAGAACAAGCTGGAGGCCCACCTGATGTTAAGCGAACCTCAGGTGGGCCTCGAGCTTGTTCCGTCACAGTAACGTTCTATAGTATATCTGTGTACATAATCTAGTGTGGGGACCCAAACATTAATTAACGTGTTCCATGTACAGTTCCAGAGCACCGCGAGCGGTCGGGTGCAGGCGGCAGTGCGGGGGCGGGGGCGGGCGCGGGCCCCTCCGCCGAGAGTGCCCACCATCCCCCCTACAACAACGGTCCCCATCCTCCCCACCCGCACATGGTGCACGCCACGCATCATCATCACAATATGGTAAGTTACTCTACACCGGCCGGAGTATATATACATCATGCTTCCTATTTGGGACTTTGTTTTCTACTGATCAAGATGCACCGAGAAACAACACGAAAGTCCTCGTACAAGATCTCAATAAGTCCCGTGTTAATGAATTCTAGTCGTGATCTCCACACGGATCTCATCTGATATTCCACTTGACTTATCCATTTTAATGCTGTCACTCATTTATGAACACCCTCAACATCAACACCCTCAAGTAGAAAATCTATCACCAAGCAGCAGTCCTTGAGGAACAGTCAAAAATAACTACAGCACCTCAGATAATGCCTCCCTCAGGATATATACCCGTCGGGACTGGTGATATATGATTGTATGGTGTTCCCGAACTGGTCAGTATGGTCGAGTGTGTGTTGTACAGAGGTGACAGGGATGAGTACAGTGCAGTGGCTACAGGCGCTGGAGACTAACGTATCAGTCAAGCACCGGAGTACAAAGCGGTTACATACCCATTTCAAGACCGCTCTTGGGACCTGTTGGTTATCAGCTGATAGTGAGCTCTCTCAAGATTGGATTATTTAGGACCAATTTCACCAAATAAGAGATAACTAACCAATACGAGTTTCGAGGATAACTTCAATATTTGTTAGCAACAAAATAAGATAAAGCTTTATCACAATATACATGCAATTCCACTATTAGAATTTGCTATAGTATTGGGTTTTGTGAAATTTGACAACAGATTTGATCAAAGGAAAAGACCTTATTCAAAATTAAACTTAGGTATGTCGTCGAATTAATGCGAATAATTAAAGACAAAAACCTTGAATGAGCAACAAAAATTAAATTATTCAATGTCTCCATTCTACCTATATTAATACATAGAAGCCATTATAAAATCGCCATTTTGCAACGTGCACTGGAAAGAAGCATGCTAGAAATAAAGAGGTAAGATATAATAAAAACATCAACATTAGGAAAAAGATACAGGTAATAAACTTAAAAATAAAAAGGCTATAATGGAAGTGGTCAATACACAAAATCAGAGGAAAGGAGAAATGGAGTAAAATGATAACACAATGGTACCCAAGGGAAGGTAAAAGGAAAAGGTAGACAAGCAAAGAAGATGGGACAATGATATCAGGCAAGTTGCATCCATAACATGGAGCAGAGTAGCCAGAGAGAGATCAGAATGGAGTAGGTTGGAGGAAGCCTTTACCAACTGGCGATCGGACATACAGAGTAATGAAGCACCTATGTATCATATATCAGCCGGATTGTCCACTGCTGAACACAGCCTCCCTCATTTAAGGGTTTGCCATAATCCAGGCATCTTGGGGATCGCAGTTTAAGATATCAGTTCCTCAGAAAGCACTACTGCCCATCTTTCGGTATTTTGCCTTTAGTCGCCTCTTACGACACCCACAGGTAGAAATGGGGTGGTGATATTCTAACCCGGCACCCCAAGGGCAGGCTGTATTCTTATTAACTGTCGTCGAATTTGGTGGTATAGCTCCATAAACTTAAAACCAGTTTGGCCAGTGTACTACAGATGATAATACATTCTATGTCTGTCACATGCCATAAAAGTACAAATCAATAATTTAGTTTTGTTTCAATAATCACTTTCAAGGAGTTCTCATATTTTTAAGACAAAAATCCAACTGCTAGAAACTGCTAGAAAAAAAACATAACCTAATATTATGTTTTTTTTTTATGTTATTGTGGCGGAACATGCTCGAGGCCTACCTGATGTTAAGCGGACTAACCTCTGCCTATAACAGATGCATTTCGTCACAAGTCACGAATTGTACTGCGCCCGTCACCTTTAGACACAGTTGTTAAGTCTCATATGCCTGTAATTTCACTGGCTCTCAAGGACTACTGCCGGAACACACCGTTAGGTGCTTGGTGACAGACTTTCTACTTGAGGGTGGTAGCTAGCCAGGCGGGCATACGCAAAAAGCCCTTCCACCATGCGGTGAAGCTCAAGCCGGCGGTGGGGATCGAACCAGGCTACTGCGGCGCGACAGTCCATAGCTATTACCGCTCGGCCATCATAGCTTCAAAATGTTCTATGATAGTAAACGATTCATCATTAACTTATTTGTCACATGTTATAAATAATACATTGGTGAAATTGGGCCTAGATTGATTTGCATCCTAAGATGTCTCTTGAGCGTGTAATCAAGCTGAGAACTGTTTGTTTATCATCACATTCACCGTTGAACACAGCCTCCCCCATTGGGTGACTTTTCCATAATCCCCTCACTTGGCAGGTGTCTTGGCGATCGCAGGAGTTGTCAGTACATGTAAAGGTGCTGCAATTTGCCCTTAGTCGGCTCTTACGAGAGCCACGGAAAGAAAGGATGACATTCTAACCTGGCAACACATGGGATTGTTTGGGGGGTTATTTAAACTTAGAATTAAGAGTTTTGGGAGTCTCGTAGTCTGTGTGGGCTAATATTGCAAAACCCACAACTTCCTGTTGGAGTCGTAAGACGCGATGAAGGGAAAAATACCAAACGGTGGGCAGCAGCCCCTTCTGAAGAACTGCTGCCGTACTTTGGTAGACGCCTGTCAAGCGTGGAGATAATAGTGAACACTCCATAATAGGACAGGCATTTAATCAACAGTGGATGTCTTTTTAATGCCGTAATTGGCAAACAAGGAAACTAACGAACAAGAAAGCGATCACCATTGCCTGTCGATGTTTATAACACCAGGGACATTACAAATACGTTGTCGACCTTTTAAGGAATCTGTTGGCTCGCGTTTTGAAGAACACAGTGTTGTAGCTGCACGGAAATACTGTGGGAGGAAGCTCATTCCACATTCTGCAGGTGTAAGGTAGAAAAGATCGCGTGAATCTCACAGTATGTGATCTCCACGGCATTACTCCGTTATTAATGCGATAAAAGTTAGAATTGTCTGTGCGCATAGTGACTGGCTCTAAGTGTTCGGAAAGCTTGGAATCGTTGATAATTCTGACAGTTCTGTAACGCACCACAAGGCTCAAGCTTATACTTAGGTGCTCCGTTCTAAAGGTGAGAGCAATACTTCACGTGAGGGCGGACTTGTGCTTTATAAAGCAGAAGTCTTTTGGCTTGACATGATGTATCGTTTCGCCTTATTCAGCATACTAAGCTTCTTAGACGTGAGCTTGGCATTAGATGAAATGTGGTCGCGGAACTGTACAGACGCAGAAAGGTGACCGATGAGAGATGTTATTACTTTACTTACTAATCGTGTTCTCGTCTATACTCACTAACGTGCCAATACTCTGATGGGTACATATATCCAATGTTAATACGAAGTGAACATTCAACAGGACACGAACCCGCTGGAGGGGCGCAGCGAGGCGACGGGCGGCGGTGGGGGCGGGGGCGGGGTGGTAGAGAGGGGTGGGGGAGGCTCGTCGGACGGCGAGCTCTCCTCTAAGCACGGCGACAGTCCCACCAGGAAGCGACGTCGGATCTCCAGGATCTCCTCCGGTACGTACTGCTCACTTACACCTGATACTGTGTAACTTTTCTGCGTGTAGCGTTCCTAGCGGAGCTTGCTGTATACTTGACGGCTGAGAGAGTCAGCGTGACAACATCTGCGTATTTTATGATATTTTCAAGGCATTTGACTGTGTAGAGCAAACACCCTGGTTCGTAAGCTTACATGTTATGAATTTCGTACAACAAAGGCATATATTTTTTTTATAGCTGATAGGTAAGCCTTTAAGGTTTTAAACAGGCTTAACCTAGAATAACTGGCCCTCAAGGACAGCTGCCGGAACACGATTTTCTACATGAGGGTAGTCGCTAGCCAGGCGAGCATTAAAAAAATGCCCTTCCACCATGCGGTGAAGCTCTAGCTCGCGGCGGGATTCGAACCATGGATCTGTTGCGTGGCATACCAATGTCCATAGCCAATGCCACTGAGCCATCGCTGCTTCAATCAAAAGTCATATTTGTCAGACCGGCTACTGAAGGTTTATATAAATGACGTTACATCTTTCGGGTGTTAATAAAATTGGGAGTTTCGCAAGGATCAATATTGGTACCAATTCTGTTTCTAGCATATATCAACGATTTGCATTACATGGCCAAATATCTCTGCTATATTGTTTTATTTGAAGATGATACCTCTCTGATGTATATTTGACTAATTATATAATATAATTCGATATAATTTATGAGACTCTACATCACTTTTGCACCGTGGATTATCTCGTATAGAGCTCATTGAATAGACAATAAATATGAATGTTATATTTTTTAATCTAATCATATATAGAAATGGGGGGCGGTCAAAGTGGTATATTTGAGACCATTTTTGTTACAGTCTCAAATAGACTTGTAGTTAAGATTATTTCAAAAATGAAATCAAATCAAGTAGTTTATGTTATGTGGTGTCAATCAAACTGTTGAATGAAGGCTTGTTATTATTTGGCTTGACGAGAATGCCGTCACGTTGCAGGCGACAGCCCGTCGCCGGTGGCGCCGCCCGCCGACCGCCGCACGCCGCGCCACCACTACCAACAACAACAACAACACCAGCAACAACACCCGCATCAACACCAGCTGCCGTCAGTATTATACACTTATTATTATCTACAACTACATTTGAGTCATTTACGTACTAATTCTTACTATACAGTAAGAAAAATAATATCAAATCTGCTGTATGGCAGATAGTAGATAGATTTTTTTGATTGAGATTTGAGATGTCGCTGTATAAAAAGATAAATAAAAAAATAATAAAAACAAAATTGGAAGTCTAAAAAGTCCGAAACAAGACTAAGAATTCCATATTAAGTTCAGTAACAGGTGGTAACATGTGAAAAAAAATGTTTGTTTCAAAATGGAACCGACTTCAACCCTCAAAAGTGTGAAATAACTCGTCGAAGACGGTACCATGCGCACAATATTGTAATAATTAGTACTTTTGAACTATCATGATACAGACTTCAATAAGTAATTAATAATTTATTTCATCATTTTTATTATTATGCTTACGTTTATGCATGCGCATAATTTCTGTATATTAAGTACTGACAAATAATTTTATTGATTTATTATCAATCAATATGAAAATTATCAATTGACTATATATATCATAGTATTAGGGTGGCCACATACAGCTGTAACACCTCTAAATTTTACAACTTAAAAATGCCCAGAATTGCTTACAATATAATTATGTTTCACACATATGTTGAATTTTACAGTTCGATCTTTCATAATGAAACTGACTAGTTGAAAAACTACTAGACTACTTCGTTAGAGGTACCTGTGTTAGAGGTCTCGCTCTTCCGTATTAAGGTTATAAGATATATGTGAGGCACCTTGCCGGAGTTCGGAATATTAATTCATTATCTGAATTCAGTGATTGTTTAAGATTCCAGATTGCCTAGGCAGGTATGGTAAGCAGAGTCTTCCACCTGGAAAACCTTTTTTGAATCTTAACTATGCCCGCGATACGCGGGGCTGAAATTACGTTAATACAATCAACTTACAATGGTTTTCGGTCTTGTTACTTCGACGACCCCACCCTAGCGCTTCCCTATCAATGTATAATTGGCCAACAATGCATTGAAAAGGTACTTACGGCTTGGGGTATGTCTGGTCCTCTTGAGATTCTTCAAAGTCCCGACGTCACAGCACAACTTGGTAATAGTTCAAACACTGCAAGATCGCGTAATTGCAAACCGGCGATCATTCAAAAACAAACACGCGCAACAAAACCAAAAATCAAATTATATTATTAACACAGGACTCAAAAGCAAACTTTTTCTTTTTCACTCAAAATGTCCATAGACAAGTAGACTCCTACGCTAAGGAAGCGTTCAGAAACTTGCCCGCTAAGTTGATCGTTCCGAACAGTGATGCATCCTGGATGTGTGTGGCCGCCCTAATTCAGATACACATTGAACTACGTGTGACCATTTCTTAACGAGAAAACCAGTACGAATATACCTATTATAAAATACGTATATACAAGATTATTAGTTAAATTCTAACAACCTCTTAGGATTGACTTCTGCTAGTACTAACAACACATTTTGAGATGATCTTTTATGTGTTTGTTTATTTGTATTTGACGGAATAAGCACGAGGACCACCTGATGTTAAAAGTCTCTTGTGCCTGTAATTTGTTATTTCATATTGCTTATTACTTAACTTGATGTAAATATAGTGTTGCCGCGGCGGGCGCTCTTAGCTCGGAGTAGGCATTGTCTTTTACTACGAGACACAGAACTTAAAAGTGTCAGACAGTACTAGAAAAACTTATTATTGTAGGTTTTAAGTCGCGTAGTAGAAGAAAATGTTTGCTCTGAGCTAAGAAAAAATAAATTACAGGCCCAAGATACTTTTGACATCAAGTGGTCCTCGTGCTTATTCCGTCAAACCGAAGCAGTGATGGCTCAGTGGCATTGGCATTGGACTGCCGCGCAGCAGGCCCATGGTTCGAATCCCGCCCTGAGCTTGAGCTTCACCGCATGGTGGAAGGGCATTTTGCGAATGCCCGCCTGGCTAGCGACCACCCTCAAGTAGAAAATCTGTCGCCAAGCACCTAACGGTGTGTTACGGCAGCAGTCCTTGAGAGCCAGAAAAATTACAGGCTAATGAGACCTAACAACTGGACGTCTCAGTGTGACGGGCACAGTGCATTTCGTCGTTGACGAAATGCGTCTGTTATAGGCAGAGGTTAGTCCACTTAACATCAGGTGGGCCTCGGGCTTGTTCCGTCACAATAACATAAAAAAAAAGAATTTTTTTAAAAATAAACACAAACAAATTGTTGCCGTTATGTAAAGTACGTTTGGTATCTGTAGTCGGCGCATGCGGTACGTGGGCGGAAGCGGAAGCGGCGGCGGCGGCGCGCTGTGGCCGCACGACCGCATCATCGATCCTCATCACGCGCCGCTACTCATCGACATCAACCCGGTAACGTACCCCTACCCACCCTATCTCTCATTACAGACAGGACATGTTTCATACATTACAGGAATGTTTAATTAAAAAAAAGTTATATATTTGTTTTAAAAACTCCATGTTAATTTTAGAATGAAAAGGTTTAATCCAACATGATTTATAAACTGAAATTACTTAATACAAACATAAAATCCCACACTATACTTCTACAACATTACTTAACAAGTACAAAAGGTAACGTCCATACTTTTTCTGCGTCGCGTTAAGTGTCACAGACTATAAAATGGCTGTTAAAGGCTCCAAAAATATATCTATCTCATAAAAAAAGATAAAGAGATATATATTTGGAGCCTCCCTCCTATAACCATGTTATAATGGCTAAAAACTAATCTGTGTCTGGTACTGCGTTTTTTTTCCAAGCAGATCTAAAGAGGACGACCTACTGTCCAGTATATAACATGACACTGGCAAATGCACAATACGTGCGAGTCCAAATTACGAGATAGGAAAAGAAATAAACTGTCCAGTAATGAATTAACATACTTACTTGCTGGACAGTAGGAGATTCCAAATTTAAAATATCGCTTCTTACTGGACAGTTGTGAATAAGTCTCCGGTAGTATTCACTTTCTGGGAACGTTTTAGAGATGTTATGCCAACATTACATACCATTTTTGACGCGCTTATATTTCGTACATGATTTACAGGCAGGTTATACAGACCCACATAATGTCAAGCAGTAACCTGCATATAACAGATGCAGTTCTATAAGTGACCAACTGAACTGCGTTCATCATCCTGAAACATACAAATGTTAAGTCGCATGTGACTGTAATTTAATAAATTTACCTGCTCTCAAGAATTGCTGACGGAATAAGCAACTTAGGTGCTTGTGACAGATTTTCTACATGAAGGTGGTAGCAAGATAGGCGAGCATTCGCAAATTGCCTTTTAATGCCTGTGAAACACAAGCTGATAGTGGGATCGAACCGTAGAGCTGCGGCACGGCAGTCCATATCTATTACAGTTCGGTTATTATTGCTTCAACAACTGCACTTTGAAGCGCTTGTGTCATCTACGTGAGAAACATATATGTATATAGTATATATATGTCATGTTGTGTTGTGTTGTGTTGTGTTGCAGATGTCACTCCGCGGCGCGCGGCTCGGGGCGCTCGGCGGCGTGCAGGCGTGGCATCATCAACATCAACATCATCAACATCAACAACACCCCAGGGACAACAGGCATCAGGTACATAAACATACATACCTACACACACACACACACACACATACTAATATATACAATCACCACCACATACATACCAATCGTCATTCTAAATAGTTAAAAAAAATTATTATTATTATGACCGAAGTGTCAGACTCTAGTCGGTGCAGCTAATGCAATCTACTCCATTTTGATTTATTGAAGGCTTTATATATTAGTTGACTTAGTTATACAGGGTTACTGGTTAATATAGCTACTTCTGCTAGGTTATATAGGAGGTTATTACCGATGAATTAAAACATTATGTACCCAATCAAAAGTTGACTATTTATGAGAAACAAAATAATTCAATTTATCGAGGTGATAGGTTTAAAAATATTAAAAAACTGTGTGTGTAATCAAACTTTTATTATTGTTTTTATTTAGAGGACATAATAAACATTCCTTAACAACAGCTAGAAATGTATGTCCACATTAGGAAATACCAGACGGATACATCATAAATTATTATAATTTTAATAAATTAGTTCAAGAAGAAAAATCATTTAAAAAAGAAAATGCCAACACATTTGGCGTGGAGATTGTAAAAAAAACATCTATAATCGGATTTTTAATCAGACGGAGTAAAGTGACATTACGGGTGTTGCTCCTTTTAGACGATACAAAAATAGTGCTGCGGTAAAATGATTTAGATCTTTCGCTTCGTCACTTCAGTGAGCTGTATAATTTGTTCATACTCTTCATAAAAGATTATTATTGTCCTAAGAGTGATTTTATTATACAAGCTATTTATATTACTATAAGTTCTTTATGAGATTGCAGCACAGCAATTACTTATACAATTTTGGGATGACAATTATTATATGTCCAACACACTCTAGTTCCGCTCACAAAAACTGAACTAGAAACATCACTATGATTTGAAGTTGGCAACTTTATTTTGAAATGTGACATTTCGATCTGTCAGTTTACTCCGTCTGATAAAAAAATCGACTAGATACAATGCGATTAAAATAAGAATAGGACGGTCTCTCGGCTAACCTCACTCATATAAGTACGATCAGCAGAACAAAGTTAAAAATAGAGCAGCGCCATTTATTTATTATACGTAATTTTAAATGACTTTCATTGACATTTAAATGACCCGAAAAATGTTGACAGCACAGACGCCATTTTGGTTTGATGACATCACGGGCGTCATTAATAGTAGATTATGATACAAGTGAGCTAAGTTGCTCACGAGTTTCATACGTACTTTTACGACAGCGAGGAAAAAAAATATATATTGCACAAATGCGATACAAACAACATACGAAAATTATAGAAAATAACGCGCAAGTTTTTTTTTTGCTCGTGGCAAATGTATGATGGTTGATTACATATAAACCTCTTTGATGTTACAAATCTGTAATACCCGGTTAAATTGAAAATGCTCTGTTTACTCGCATATAATTTGCAGTTAGGTACTAACTTAACTTTGTAGGGATAATTCTATTACGCACTAGTGTATAATATTATTATGCACGAGGGTGTTATAGTTCGGTTTATGGCCCTAAGAACGATATAATAAAGCTCACTTTACGAGCAAGGGTGTTGAAAATTATTATTATAACATGTCTTATTAAATTTAATAAAGAAAAGTGTAACATATGTGTAAGTGAAGTGTCATATTTCGGTCATATTTTCAATAAGAATGGGATAAAAGTAGATAAAGATAAAGTAAGAGCTATAACTACCAAGTCCGAGCCTTCTGATCGAAGAAGTTCAGAGATTTTTAGGGACAGTTAAATATCTATCTAAATTCATACCTAACTACTCGGATCACTTGTTTCCATTGAATAGGTTACTGACAAAATATGTTACATGGTCTTGGGAAATCGGGCACAAAAATGCTTTTGAGAAATTGAAGACTTTATTCTGTAATTTTTTATTTTTTTTTATTGCTTATAGTTAAGCCTTTGACCACAATCTCACCTGATGGTAAGAGATGATGTGGTCGAAGGTGTTAACAGGCCTAACCTAGAATTACTGGCTCTCAAGGACTGCTGCCGGAACACATCGTTGGTGCTTGGCAACAGATTTTTTACTTGAGGGTGATAGCTAGCTAGGCGGGCATCCGCAAAATGCCCTACCACCATGCAAAACATGCCCTGATACAGTGATAAGTGGTAATGGTCAATTTTCTGGTAATAAATTTCAGAAATGTTCGATTGAGTGGGGATTCGATCATGTAACATCATCTCCTTACTATGCCCAATCGAACGGTAAAAGCGAAAGGGCGGAGCAAACAATTAAGAGAATGTTAAAAAATCTATTGATAGCCAAACAGATTTTTATCTAAACATTAAAGTTACAGAAATACTCCGCGGGAAGGTTTGAATTCTCCGGGACAGCTCTTGAGGGAACGCCGATTGACATGTAGGTTATTAAACCCGACTTATTAAAAACAAAATTGTTGTATTGCATTTTTACGATGAAATGCAACATAAAATATTAGTAAACAAACAAAATAAAAACAAAATGTATTATGATAAAGGTTGTAAACCATTGCCCGAGTTAAATGTGGGCGATGACGTCATTATGTTAGAAAATAATAATAAACGCGTTCGTGGCACGGTCATAGGCAAAATATAGACACCTCGTTCTTACATTTAATAAAAAGAGAGGCATTTATCGCAGTAATCGCCGACATCTAATTAAGACTATGTCTAATAGTGTACAGTAAATAGAAGTCAAAGTACTGACAGAAATATAAATGTTGTATCCGATGAATACCGTTCTTTGTGGCGCTCTAGGGGGAGGCATTTGTTCAACAATGGATGTCTTCTGGATGATGATGTGATGAATATTTTTTTAAACCTATTACTTCAATAAGTTGAAAAAAAAACTAAATATATTTTTTCCTCAGTCAACTTTTGATTGGGGACATAATATTCTAATTCATTGGTAATAACCTTCCCTTCAACCTCCTAGCAGGAACAGCTTTATTAACCAGTAACCCTGTATATATAATTGATTATATGTTGATCTTTAGAGTTTTACGTTTAAGTGTTAAAAGGCGACTCAAGTTCCTAAATATAATACAATTAAGATCGTTGCTTTTTTGAACCGATCAACGTATTTATTCAAACAGGTAGAAAGTCAAAAGAAATTTCATGAACCATAATTTAATTAAGCTGAATTTGACTTCCCATCGTGGTATTTAAAGACAACAAGATTTTTTAATTAGGTTAACTAACCTTTATATTCTGTAATTTCAATTAATCAGTATGAAATAAAGAAATAATAAACTCGCACTTCTGGTGAATATTATCTTGCAATACTCATATCTGTAACGACATCATTATATTCGAAAATCCAGCATAGTTTTACATACAAGAAAAGAAAAAGCACACACTACCTTAATATGTTCGTATGTTTCGATTCTTACACCAAAAGACAGTCTGTCGTATTCGTACAGACCAAGAGTTAGTATGAGTGCAATAACTTGGCACCACTTCATTGGTCCGTCTTGACGTGATCGTTTCGATCGACCGTTATCTATGGTTAACAAATACCTTTTTTTCATCTCTCATTCTAATAAATTGACAGAAATATCTCTTGTATGATGTCACTTCAACCTAATTATTTTACTAGTATTGAGACGTGCCAATGAAATGCCGAAATCGATATAATAAACGTAAGAATTATTATCTAATTAATATAATATTGTATTAGTTTTACATTCAGGGCTCGACGTGGCCTTATGTAAGTTCACATAATATATTATACACACATACAACCATTACTTGAAATAGGGACTCTACTCTTGCTCTCGTGAAATAACCTAACAAACGATCGTAATCAAATGTTGATCAAAATATATCTGTCTTTTTCACTCACGAACATAAAAATCAAGACAAATAGATGTGATCAGCCTTTGATATGGGTCTCTATTCTATAAACAACATATTAGTTACAAGAACAAAGTGAAAACTTGAATTACACATCTTTAGGGTATTAATATCAGATATGGTCACGTTTTGCATTATTGTAGAAATTATATCTATCATATGTTTAAATTTCTTTTTTACTAAATCGATAGGACATTCAAAGTTATAGAGTTGGTACTGTCATTCTGGGATTAGATTATAGCGCAGCTACTGTCTCCCTGTACACGACAATTTACGTTAGTTTATAAGTCTTTATCTGTATTATTGTGTTAGTTATAAGTTATCTATTTAAGTTCCGAAACGTACAGCGCGGGACGATACAAATTGATGAGAAAAATAGAATTAACAGATTTTGATTTATAATATAGTACCTTACCCTATGCATATATTAAACTGAGGATTCAATTATGTAAAACATAAAGGGTTAAAGAACTCATTATGTCTTTACAGTGCTCTTTTAAAAGATATTTTAACTGACAAAGCCAATTTGGCTACTAAAAATAAAAATAAAACAGCTATAGTTAAAAATATCACGGGTACTCCAATTAGAATAGTCAATATATATCTAAAGATATCTTGTGTCTTGAGACACGTAACTCAAAGTTGTCTTTGAACTCCTGAGTGTTAACAGAAGTGTTTAATACGAGTAACTAGAAGGTCGGAATGAAAGTAGAGGCTTGTAGTATTGCGTATATCGTCCCGCGCCGTCCGTTGGTACAAGCTGCGGCGCGCAGGTGGGCGCGCTGGCGGCTCCCGTCGCCGAGCTGTGGGGCTCCGCGCTGCTGCCGCCGCTGCCGCTGCGCTACCAGGTACTTGCCATACAGGTACCCGCCCTGCTACATCCCGCCCGAGGCTGCTTGCCGCCGCCAACCTACCTACGACCTACTCACTCACACTCTCAAATATACACACACACTCGCCAATTTACCCTCTCTATGTACTTACACTTAAATACATATAAAACATTCTGAACAGACTCACAAACTTCGTTACACTTCATTGAACAGGATGTACACTTTTATTTGGAATAGTACAGAACTCCCCCGCGCTTCATGTTGAAACTGGATCAAATTATCTGATATATTTACTTTAATGAACGCCTGAAATACGAGACAAAATTCAAATCACCCAATATAATTCATTACTAAGGCTACTAAACTAACTACTACTGGGGGTGTTATCTTCCATCTTTATGTGCTCTAGTTTCTATAATATCTAGTTTCTAATATGCGAATCAAAGGCAAAGCTAACGTTTTAAGTTACTTACCGAAATCAAATGATACTTACTCTCTTACAATTTATTCAATAACAACAAATCATTCATCCCCAACTTGTTAACACAGATTTATAAAGTCTTAAACTATGTTATGGGTTTCTTAGCAGAGTACTTTGTTGTTTGTAAAAACGATAGGAATACGTGTATTTCTTTATTGAGACTAATCATTTATCAGTCGTCGTTCTAGATTTTAATTTTAATTCTAGATCTCAAATACAAATATATACTACATGAACACAAAAATTCACATGCAATATAAGCGTTTATCGTAGTTGGTTGGCGGCGGCATGCTCGGAGGGGAGGTTTCGCTTTGTCATGTTTGAATGTGAATAGCTCCCGAGTGGTCGTCCGGCTTTGGGTCTACGGCTGCGTCCGTCACTAATCGCTTAACACGAGAACCGCATCTAGACATCATCTCAAGCTTCATTTATATCTATCCATTGAAGAGTAACCTTTCTGCGGCGTGTTGCTTCTTTAGAGCGACGCGACATTCCTCGATGCGAGACCTAGTCGAGTCCACTGATCACAAGTGCACGTTACGTCGCAACAAACACTGGGATGTCGTCCAAATATATCGCGCACTAACTACTGACGCTTGTTCCCGAAACTCGCCTTTTGGCAACTTCCGTAGCCTCTTGGCACACCTTTAGTCCGCATTAACGCTATATTATTATTAAAACCTGTATTTAATATGTGATTTCTATGGCTGAACATGTTTGCTTGTTCTAACTTGTATTTGATAGAAACCGTTTGAAGGCTCCTAGTTTGAAAAGCTGACTTTTCAGTTGGATGAAATTATTTACTGAGTCATTTTAGTGTAGTATTGTGGAATACGCCTATCAGTGTTATTTTTAGTGATTACCATATTATTAGAATCCAGTAAGTATAAGGTTTTAATTAAAAATAAACCGTCCACTTTCGTTAGGCTCAAAGCATGCGGAGAACACGAGCGCCCGGAGTAGCGATCTCACCGTTTCTTTTGTATAGCGGTTGTTCACTCAATATTATTTGAAAGCTTTTAATGATCTAGTCTAGAAGTCACTGCGAATCCTTTATCTCGCTCGCATTTCTACCTATATCTTTTTCTCCTTAGTTATTTTTTTGATATTATACTCTAAGTGTTAGTGAAATTTTGAATTGACTGATATTTTGGTGGTTTTCTGGATGTGTATCAGTAAATAGTTTGACCGACCGTGCGTCTGCGTTCGCCCCTTGTCATGTGGTTTGGTACAGTGGCTTCATCCGGCGCTGCTTGGTTGGCGACATCCGTCGGACTCCCGTTGTCTTGATGCGTTTGCATTCACTACTCGCGCTCTTTTAGCTCATATTTTGTGATTATGATGGTTTTCTCCTCTATGTTAACATTAGAGTTAAGTCAGTATTCTACTCATAATTAATTTGCAAATGGAGGTCATTTGGAATTAAATATTACTTAAATATCAATTTATTAAAGTTACAGTTGAGAACAGTACTGACTTAATCTGTTAAGATATTGAATTTTGGCGTGCTTTTGATTTTGTAGCTTTACAGCAATCGATCGTTTACACTTCTATTAGCTAATGTAAGTCTAGCTACGATTTCACAACACGCCTAACGATTATAATATTGAATAAATTACTAAAGCAGCAACCCATCACCCGTGCTTCCGATTTGTAATAGTTTGGTGACTAAATTGTATCGATGTTACGAATTAGTTGGGGAAAAACACTTGATTTTAGAGGAAACGTCTCGAAATCGACCTTGTATCACAATGTAAATAGTACAATAGAGAAATAGATTACTAATAGAAATAGACGATAACTGCTTTGAAACACTAAAGGATGATTAAGAGACGATTCCTTTGTCTGGTATCAAGTACCATTGTATGTTAACTCAGCACCCGATGCATGCCCAGATGGACGATGTGAACTGACGGCGGTGGAGTAATCTTATGTGTCGCTTAAGCCGGGGGCTCGCCCCGAAATAGCTGGTTACCTTATAGCATTCTACGCTCGATCTTTTTCTAAGATATGTTTATACTGTTTTGTACCGGACGTTGCTTCAACTACCACTTCACATGTTCCAAATTTGTAATTCATATCTGAGATGGAACAGCTGAGACGTAGGTCGTAGGCAGAAAGTTGGAGCACCGTCCGAATTATATTCACCTTACTCTTAACTAGTGTACGGGAGCGGTGACTAACCCCCTGCGGTCTCACTGATTACTGTTACAAATAACTGCAAGACTATTTCTGTGCATCACGCTTTACGCCACCACTCGTCTCCTAAGACATATTATGTACACTTGACATTATCAAAAAAGAAGATTGTTTATACATAGCTTTAACACGACGACAGAGGTGTCACTCAGTGAGATCAGCAAGACTGTTCACGTTTAGTTCGTTTCTGTGACCTGTTTAAATTCAACACATCCGCTACTTAAGCACTTGTCATGTTAGCGACTTGACGGCTTGGCTCGTGTGACTGTGGCCCGTATCGAACTTGTCGCAAACCCTATCCCCCTGTAATAAAGCTTATATTGGTTTGTGTTGAGTTACCGAAGTTGTGTGGCAGTTGTGACGACTGACCGCTAGACGCAGTGTGACTAGCGAGGTGGCGGTAGGCTGCATAGAGTGTGCGTCATTTGACATGTAATACATAGTGAGTGCACAGTGCTTAAAGACATTAGGTACGTGTCGACGCGGACGCTGCGGTTGGCGACAGCGCATCACGTGATCGGTGGCCAATAAACAAGCGTTTAAACATGTTCATATGCTCTTTATTGGTCGTCGATGGCGAGACTTATCAGTTATTCCATAATTAACCGCATAACTGAGCCAATCGCTTCCATCGGTGTCGACATTCTTTAACCATTCAGTTGTCGATGTTTTATTCATTCTTACACTTCTCGGACCGACTCTACTTTAATTTTTATATATATTTTAAAGATACACACAATTTTAAACAAATTGTTTGCCGAAGCGCTGACGCCATCTTGTAATACTGGTGGTTTTAAATACATATCAAACTTGAATGCATTAGGTGTAGGCTCGCTAACTAAATCCTAAGAGCTCGTTGTCTCGCCGGTCCAATGACAAAACGAAACTTTGGCAACTAGTCATGGCGTCGGTGCTCGGCTGCGCATGCTATAATCGAGCTCCACACTGTTTGATTCTGTACATAAGTACTTACTGTGTAAAGGTCTAGTCTGCTGCGTTACATTTATATAGATACTCACGGGCTCTTTACTAAAACTCAATCTTTACTAAAGAGTCCACTTAGCTCCGGTCGATAGTGACCTCCCAAATATTTTTATTAGTCGACTAACCCCACATTTTACTGTCCGTGTACCGCATGCCTCGTTTTCCACACTTTTCGAAACCCTGTGAATGTGTTCCGTGTTTCTACATGCATAACTTCCGACCGTTGAGTTTCGGGTAGTGTGTCGCGACGAGTCGCCGGCCGCCGGCCAATGGCTGCGCGGGCTCGCGGGTCAATGACCGGCGGTACGTGGCACACTACTCGATTTCACCAACTCTCGGGTCACACTGTTTATTTACAATTTTTGCCGCTAGCAACTCAAGCTTTGTTATTCAGTAGAATTTGAAATTACGAGAAAAATATTTGGCTGGTCGCTTTCATTTAGAACTTGGCTGTTTCCTGATGATGCTCTTATTGTGAACATTGTTAACAAAGTATTTTGAGTACATTGTATGTGGAGTGCCGTCGTGGGTTGAGGTTATTAACACAGCGCTGTTTACTTCGCGAGTACATCAGTCAAAGCGACAAGCTTTTCTCGTTCTAAACACTTTTACATTATATCTTTATGTACGTACTACTATAATACCACGCATATAGATTATTATTAATATTTGTATTACACATAAGAGCCTCCGTTACACCACCTTTATTAGAAACCCTTAAAGTTATATAGTTATCTAATTATTTATTCATTCCTCCATGATTATTTCTAATTTTTTTATTTTTAAGACACGTCCTAATAACTGGTTGTTTTATTTATTGTGAATGGTGAGCTACAGTACTCATGGGTTTATATTTTCTTTCATCCTTATGTTGTTACGTATATAATGTATAATTTTATTTATGTAATTTATTTTGTTATATTCTCCCTTGGATGACAGCGATTCCATCAACTTAGTCATTTTTATGTACATTATTTATTATTTTATTTGCTGGTAATGTTGCATTAACACAGTCGTTTTACCTATGTTAAATATAATGGATTATTTATATAGATCAAAAATTTTAAACAATACTTTCAAATCGCAAATTGATGCAACATTGCCCTTGACAAACATACATTAGGACGAGAAAAATTACGCTTCTCTGAACTCTATAAATGCTAAGAGATTTTACTTGCTGTTCATTTATGTTATCCTGGTATTTGGTTTTAGTGTTTTAGTCTTTATACCAAGATCGAATATAATATTAACATAAATTAAATGTGTAAATACACCGCAGAACGTAATATATAATAAATAAATAAAACGCACGGTGAAACAGTCAGATTTCGTGTGAACGTTATATTCGATCTCAGTAAATCCCTATTTGAGTTAAGACGGAGGAGACGCTGCCAGATATTAGATTTACAAAGAAAGCAGACGAAATTCCTTAGTAGAATTTATTTCTTGTATGACAAGCTATCAAATAATGAGCTATTTCGACCGATTACAAAACTATAAAATCGTAACGGCGAATTCTTATCCAACCACAGAGCTTCATCGTTTAAACCAATCTCAAGTTTTTAATTTTACCTAATTTGTATTCAGTATTTTCCCATACTTATATATCTACAAAATCGGCATGTAACGAACTTTGGTAGTTTTAATACATATAAAAATATTGTCAACGCACTTGTTACAAAGCTTCAAAATATAAATAATTAAAGTGATGTTTAGTGACTACATTGTGATTTTAACATATGAACACTTTTATAGTCTCCTGGTAATATTCTCCACCATATCAACATTACAGTTGGGTTAGTATTATATTTCTTAACAATTGAATAGAGTTAAGTTAAAATAAAAGGTTATTAACTTATAAAAAATTGCATGGATTAATATTTAAAATTATCCACAAGTTATTGATAACATTGTTGAATTACTTTCTTCGATTTCGTCTCTACTTAGAGGGGATGTTACGTTTAGTTACATCCATGTGTTGAACACATGACGTCTACCTGTTTTTGATCTCCTAGTATGTTACTCTATAAACTAACGCGGTTTTTACATATATTAAATGTTATAGCGGTTGCTACGTTTAGAAATTGGATCAATCCAAATATAGTTACTTGAATTAAATAATTCTCCTTTGAAAGCAATTTTCGTGTAACTTATTTTACTACATCGAACATTTCTTGCAAAATACCATCTGATGTGGTAGAAACAAAAAGAATTTTGCATTACAAGTGCGTTTCTATGCAAGTGTTCTTAATATAGATTTGTCATCATTTAAAACTTAAGATTGGTTAAACTACGCTCTGTGATTAGTTCAGAATGCGCCGCCGTTGTGATTAAGAAATAAAACACGACATTCTTGTTAAAAACATTATAGCCAGTGTCACTTGAGGTGTTAAAGATTTTAATCAAACCCCATTCCGCCTTATAAATCTGTTCACGCATGTAAAAGTTGGATGGTGGATTAACGAAACTCAAATGCAAACATAAATAAACCCAAAGACACTCGTTTTGGGCAGTTGTGATATAAACAGAATACAGTTTTTTTTTACTGCTGATAGGTTGGCTTTCGCCCTTAATCTCACCTGATGTCTGATTGATTACTGACCTAATGATGGAAGGTGCTAACAGGCATAACCTAGAATGACTAGCTTTGAACGATTAAAAAAAGGAGTCGTGGTAGTGCATAGGTAGCATTAGATAGGTTCTGGCAGCGTGTCCGAGTGTGGGAGTGTGGGCCCCTCGTCCCTTGGGGCCGACAGTGAGAGCCTGGGCATGTGCAGATGGGCGGCGTGTACGCGGGCGGCGGGGGCGTGGGCGCGGGGGGAGGGCTGCAGTGCGCGGGGGGAGGGCTGCAGTACGCGGGGAGCTTCGCGCCGAGACCTTCCTTCGCCACCTCGCCGCACCATCCGCATCCACATCCGCATCCGCACTACATACCCAACTCGCAGGTATATTACACACCTCCCTACTCTACTCTATTCAAGTTTCAAGCTCTCATTTTGCTTCTCTGTCCAACGATTGATGAGGTGTACAAAAAATCCTTTCGGATATGGCCGCATATAGTGCATTTAGTAATATCTTGACCTAAGCCATAAACAGTGTCATCGTAATTAATCATATAGAAAAATATGTTTACATCTAATATAATTTTGGTATTGTGTGCCATAACTGAGGCTGAGGTTTATTTCGGATTGCTATCATTTATGAAATAGGTCGAGAATTATCGAAACACATACATAATTTCAGCACCAATACGAATCGATCTAGGATGGTCAAATCCGAAACTAGACAGAAAAGTGTCATTCTCAAAGTGGTGTTAGATATATATTATATCAGTTGTTATGAGTCGTGTGGTGTGATTTTGTTCAGCGGCTGAGTGGCGAGGCTGCGAGGGTGGAGCTGGAGGGCGGCGGGTCTCCGCTGCAGCCCGACCTGCATCACGCACACGCACACGCACACCCGCTGCTGCTGCACACTGAGGTACGTGTACACACCTGCATACACACACCCGTCGTCACACTATATACACACACACCCTCTTGCGCAAATATACAATAATGTGAACTCAACACTTTTAATGAACATTTCTATATAGTTATTGCAATATTTATTTGCTATTTCTTATTATGGCGTTACTCTATCAAGTTTTTAAGTATAAATGTTTTTCGAATATTTATTCTGAGGCTGCTCTAAACTGTAGTATTTATTTTAAAAAAAGTGGAAGAATGTGTAAAAGAGGTTTATTTAGCGAGCTAACATTTATCTTATCACCGATGTACACCTCGGGGTCATGAGAAAGTAGTGTGGTTCGAACCATAGTTGAAGATGGAATTGCATTTCAATCGAGATAGGTATTCTGAAATGGTTGCGGTAAGAGACAAATAATTGTCAATTTGGTTGATTTATTTGACAATAGGTTGTCATCCATAATTCTTCTTCTTCGTGTCGACGATTCACATTTAGATGGATGACTGCCAATACTGGGCGGTAGCCAATCCATTATTTATAATTGTGTTTGTCAATTTAATTTATTCAAAAATGTTGTAAGTTTCAAGTTTCGGGATCTTCTTTATGATAGTTACCTATAAAAGTACATATATGTATCGTAAATGATTGCGAAGTGTAAACGCTGTATTGTATTGCAGGCTCGCGGCGCGCCGCTCGAGCTGGTGGCGCCGCATCACGCGAGGCATGCGCTCGCACACCATCACGTGAGTATCTACACACGAAACGTTACACGCCAATACTCACACATTCACACTCTTACACATTTGACTTAATTGCTGTAATATGTTCCTTTCAACAAACATTTCACTTTATTTTATTTAAGTGCCAATATGAACGGTATGCCTATACATATATATTTTTTACAAACGGTATGCGTTTATTGACAAAAAACTACGAACTATATACAACACTACAGCTACTACAATATAAGCATTTAGATCCTTATAAGCCATTGCAGACTCATAGGCAGTCCAAATACTCTAGCCCACTACCAGTTGGCAGCGTGCCCAGCATGCTGGCAGCATTGCCCCGTTGAATTGCAATGCTTATTCTATGAGCCAAATAGGTGTCAGCATTTTGATCACACGTCGCATCGACCAAGCGCTCTGAAATTAGTTTTTAAGATATGAAGGCTAGTGTTCGCGATTTATGCGAAGACTGTTTCAGTGACATCTTTTGCGTAGTGTAAGCTTTCAGTTTAGACATAACATGATGTTTTATGTTGTGTTTTCCGTGATTGTAGCGTCGTAGCGGCGGCGGCGGTGGCGGAGTGGGCGTGGGCGGCGGAGGCGTGGGCGTGGGCGGCGCGGTGGGCGTGGGCGTGGTGGGGGGTGGGGCGCGCGGCGCGGCGCGGCCCTACGTGCGGCACGCGGCGCGTTGGCCGCACCATCCCATACACCACATACACACGCAGGTATGCACATCTACACACCTACCACTAAACAGAAGAAACAACATGCAATCTTTAATTAGCGCGAACAATTACTCCACCTTGCCTGAGGAGCTTAAAACACATAATATTATCATTGTACTTGATGTGATGAGTGTGATCATGTGTAAAATTCAGAATTGGTGAGTTTCAGTCTGGTATTCAACACGTTTTCCATCAGATCAAAATTTTATACGCAGAGTTGTTTTCCTCGCGAATATCGCACTTACTTATACCTGTATGGTATAATTGTGTATATCTGTATAGTGACCGCTGTTGTACACCTTGAGTCCATAGTCTCAATATAGATTAGAATACCTTCTCTAAGGATTTCAGAAAGTTTCCAATTAAATTAAAGCATTAGCAAATTATTGAAGAAATATAGAAGAGTAGCGACGTATCGCGATTGTTAAGTTTTTAAAAAGCACTTCTTTCTATCAGATGATGTCTAGTAGTCTGGTTGATGATCGCGCACAGTCCACTATAAAGTTAAAAGACTTTAGACTATAAAGTTATACAAGTAAAGCACAAAGTTACAGCTCAAAAGAGAAAGGTTTCTGTGGTCGAGTGGAATAGGCATCCGGCGCGAGATCGGAGGATGCATTCCGGAACAAAAAATGTTGTGTCCGAATAATTGTAAATGTGTTTTTTTATGTTATTGTGACGAAACAAGCTCGAGGCCCATCTTATGTTAAGCGGACTAACCTCTGCCTATAACAGATGCATTTCATCACAAGTGACGAATTACACTGCGCGCGTCACTTGGAGACATAGTTGTTAAGCCTCATGTGCCTGTAATTTTACTGGTTCTCAAGGACTGCAGCCGGAACACACCGTTAGGTGCTTGGCGACAGATTTTCTATTTGAGAGTGGTATTTAGCCAGGTGGACAATCTCAAAATGCCCTTACCACTATGCGGTGGAGTTCAAGCCGGCCGTGGGGATCGAACCAGGGAGCTGCGGCAAGGCAGTCTATAGCTATAACCGCTCGGCCATCACTGCTTGATTTTATCTCAGCTCGCGGTATTACTTGTAATCATATTTAGAAATGAATGAGAACATCTTTCTCTAGTTGAGTGTAGAGGGCATTGTTGTCGTGTATGTGTATGTGTATAACATGCAGTATGTGTACTACAGAGCGGCGGGCTGGTGAGCGGCGCGCTGCCCGCGCACGTGTCGGCCGCGCTCGCCGTCGCGCCGCCACTCTCGCTGCCGCCGCCGCCCACCTACCAGGTATACACACACCTACACACGCTTACACACACTTACACACACTGCATTACACCAGCATACACTACACTACACAACTCTATACATATACATAATACCTTTATATTGTTACCACTCAATTAGGATATTTGATTTTTTATGTGTCGTAATAATATCAAATTAAAACCAACTGGTATTTAAAGATCGATGTTTTATTTAAACTTTTGGGTTTGACGTTAAAACGCTCACAGCGACAAGTAACAAAAAACTCGTTATTAATACTTTTACTTCAATTTTACAAAGAAGTTCCTAACACTAAAATTGGAGTATGAAGTTTTTTTGGCATCCTTCTAAAGTCTGAATATTAACTTAAATCTAGGCTGTTTCATAGTTTTTGGCAGAATTATGCCATTGCCGGCACATTATTATACATCTGTTTTTAATCACGTGACTAACAGATGAAAAAAATGCACTTGTTATTTATTAAATATAAAATAAATGCAATTGTTGAAGACCACAATTAAACATTGTGACGGAAAATACTAAGACGTTTTATTATTTGAATACTTCGTACATTGATTTAGTTACTTATATTATCGGCTAACATATTTAAACTCGCGATAGTTTTCAAAGTGAAATACATATATGGAGAAATTTGTAATTTGTTAGTTTCGGTGTAATAATATGACTCATACACATCTCTAGAATAAAACTTGTGTTTATACTAATATTATAAAGAGGAAAGATTTGTATGTAACGAATTAACTTAAAAACTACTGGACCTATTCGAAAAGTTCTTTCCCCATTAGAATCCTACATTATCCCTGATGAACATAGACTATAGAATATTTTCAAAACTTAGGGATCCGTATGAATACTTCGATAATGTAACAAACGTAAAAAAAAAAATACCAAAAAAAATTCTTTATATCGCGTACTCTGCGGATATTGTTGACAATAGACTAAAGTGGTGTACTACAATTTTATAGAGGACATCAATATCTACTAAAAAAGTCTGCAATACCATATGTCTATTACCATATTTTCTTATAGTAATTATACAACTTTAAACTATTTAAATCGCATATATTTATCATTCAAGAATCAAGAATTAACCCTTGTCAGCCCTCAGTTTCGCTAACTAAATAGTTTTCATTTACAAAAGTATGGCATCGTAAAAGTCGCGGGTAGCTAATGGTTCCAAGTGATTGATGCCGTTCTTTGTGCCGTTCTATGAGGGAGGCAATTTGTTCAATAGTGGACGTCTTTCGGCCGATGATGAGTCATGCACGAGTGCTTCAGTTTAGCGCCGCCTTGTATCATAGAAGCGTATCGTGTACAATGATATCCATCTTTATATCTCGACTAATGCTTAGCTATAATGTGCATTGATTGGAAACCTGTTGCGGATAAAGTTACAATTTATTAAACTGTTATATGTTAATGCCAGACGAGCCTATGTTGGTGTGCATGTTTAAGGTAGGCATTACGCATAAACACACTAGGTATAAGATGCAGTTTGTGTAAGTGAATGTGTACTCGCAGGTGTTCCTGAACCTGCTGGCGATGTTCCCGTTGTCCCCGTACGGGGGCTCGGGTCGGGGCGCGGGCGGGGGCGGGGGTGGGGCGGGGGGCGCGGGGGGAGTGGGCGCGGCAGGGGGGGGCTCGGAGCCGGGCTCGTCGCCGGAGACGGAGAACTACGAGGCGCTGCTGTCGCTGGCGGAGCGGCTCGGCGAGGCCAAGCCGCGGGGACTCGCGCGGCAGGAGATAGACCTGCTGCCTACATACAAGTACTGCGAACAGACGCACGAAGGTACTAATGTGGACACACCTTTACCCATTCTAGATTATGCCTATTTACCACCTTCGAACACAGTTACCACCACATAAAATGGTGGTCAAAAGAAGAATATAAATGCTCCCTAGGGCATACGCATCGTATCACATATTCTCTCACTTAACACTTAACATTATCGATTGGTTCCAATCGGGTTTTATAAATATTGACTAAGAGTGAACTTTACCATCCATTAAGTACTGAACTCATTCTTTCTACTAGTGAAGTGTCAGTAATAGTTTAGTTTAAAGCGCAACAGAGGTTATATGTATACGAAATATCTGGTGTGTGGGGGTAATATTGTTGCTGCACTAAAGAGCTGGTTCCCAGGTGAAATGATGTTCAAAAGCTACCTCTATGAGTACTAATAGAGGAAAATTATTAATATTTTCTAATTGGTTATGTATTAAATAATATTCATAGATTTGTGCTAATTTGTAGAAGTCCATATATAATAATAACAATTATTTTAAGAAAATACTTTAAAAATATATAAAGACAGTGACAGTTCCGCCTAAGTATCCTACTAAGCCGACGTGACCTCATAATACTGATATATTTTGAAGCACTCATAGCGTAACCGATCAGCTAAGTTAAGCAACGTCCGCTGCGGTCATGAGAAGGATGGGTGACCGCTACTGAGCATGCACGTGCTTCAGAGGGCATGTCAAGCCGTCGGTCCCGTTTGTTGTTTTAGGATAGCATACCTTATAGCAACGTGGTAGAGCATTTTGTGAATGCCTTTCGGACTAGCTCTCACTTTCAAGTAGAAAATATATCGCCAAGCACCTAACGGTGTGTTCCTGCAGCTATCCTTGAGTGCCAGTAATTCTAGGTTAGCTTGAACAACATCTTCGACTACGTCACCTCTTGCTAACCAGGTGAGATAGAGCTCAAAGGCTAGCCTATCAGCTGTAACAATACTTTCAGATTTTGCTTGCGCATTCTATTCCTTAAATATTAACATATTAATGTTCAAATTGAATTTAATGGTTTTATTTATAAACATTTACATTGTTTATGAGCTATCGTGTACTCACTATCAGTATTTTAGGTTATGCGGTGATGATTGACTCATTACACTCAGAGGAAATAACAGTTAAAAGAGACGTGCCTCAGGGGTCTATTCTTGGACCGCTCCTTTTAGAGGTTGTGCAAATGTGCATCTGGAATCGAGGACTGTCTCAAGTTTACAAAACAATGTCTCATATACCTTGAGCAACTGATTTGCCCTATAGGCTATAACTCCTTTCACGTATGTTCTGACGGATAGAACTTCGTGAAAAACACCCTAGTAACTACACTGTTGGATCTACCGTGCAAGTGATGTCCCAAAGCGAAAAGGGCGCTATCGATATCGATGTATATTGAAGTGTGTGTGTGTGTTGCAGGCGAGCAGTCCCTGTGCGTGGTGTGCATGTGTGAGTTCGAGGCGCGACAGTCGCTGCGCGTGTTGCCGTGCGCGCACGAGTTCCACGCCAAGTGTGTCGACAAGTGGCTCCGGGTGAGTACTATACTATACTATACACTACTATACTATACACTACACTACAATACACTACAGTTCGAGGCGCGACAGTCGCTGCGCGTGTTGCCGTGCGCGCACGAGTTCCACGCCAAGTGTGTCGACAAGTGGCTCCGGGTGAGTACTATACTATACTATACACTACTATACTATACACTACACTACAATACACTACAGTTCGAGGCGCGACAGTCGCTGCGCGTGTTGCCGTGCGCGCACGAGTTCCACGCCAAGTGTGTCGACAAGTGGCTCCGGGTGAGTACTATACTATACTATACACTACTATACTATACACTACACTACAATACACTACAGTTCGAGGCGCGACAGTCGCTGCGCGTGTTGCCGTGCGCGCACGAGTTCCACGCCAAGTGTGTCGACAAGTGGCTCCGGGTGAGTACTATACTATACTATACACTACTATACTATACACTACACTACAATACACTACAGTTCGAGGCGCGACAGTCGCTGCGCGTGTTGCCGTGCGCGCACGAGTTCCACGCCAAGTGTGTCGACAAGTGGCTCCGGGTGAGTACTATACTATACTATACACTACTATACTATACACTACACTACAATACACTACAGTTCGAGGCGCGACAGTCGCTGCGCGTGTTGCCGTGCGCGCACGAGTTCCACGCCAAGTGTGTCGACAAGTGGCTCCGGGTGAGTACTATACTATACTATACACTACTATACTATACACTACACTACAATACACTACAGTTCGAGGCGCGACAGTCGCTGCGCGTGTTGCCGTGCGCGCACGAGTTCCACGCCAAGTGTGTCGACAAGTGGCTCCGGGTGAGTACTATACTATACTATACACTACTATACTATACACTACACTACAATACACTACAGTTCGAGGCGCGACAGTCGCTGCGCGTGTTGCCGTGCGCGCACGAGTTCCACGCCAAGTGTGTCGACAAGTGGCTCCGGGTGAGTACTATACTATACTATACACTACTATACTATACACTACACTACAATACACTACAGTTCGAGGCGCGACAGTCGCTGCGCGTGTTGCCGTGCGCGCACGAGTTCCACGCCAAGTGTGTCGACAAGTGGCTCCGGGTGAGTACTATACTATACTATACACTACTATACTATACACTACACTACAATACACTACAGTTCGAGGCGCGACAGTCGCTGCGCGTGTTGCCGTGCGCGCACGAGTTCCACGCCAAGTGTGTCGACAAGTGGCTCCGGGTGAGTACTATACTATACTATACACTACTATACTATACACTACACTACAATACACTACAGTTCGAGGCGCGACAGTCGCTGCGCGTGTTGCCGTGCGCGCACGAGTTCCACGCCAAGTGTGTCGACAAGTGGCTCCGGGTGAGTACTATACTATACTATACACTACTATACTATACACTACACTACAATACACTACAGTTCGAGGCGCGACAGTCGCTGCGCGTGTTGCCGTGCGCGCACGAGTTCCACGCCAAGTGTGTCGACAAGTGGCTCCGGGTGAGTACTATACTATACTATACACTACTATACTATACACTACACTACAATACACTACAGTTCGAGGCGCGACAGTCGCTGCGCGTGTTGCCGTGCGCGCACGAGTTCCACGCCAAGTGTGTCGACAAGTGGCTCCGGGTGAGTACTATACTATACTATACACTACTATACTATACACTACACTACAATACACTACAGTTCGAGGCGCGACAGTCGCTGCGCGTGTTGCCGTGCGCGCACGAGTTCCACGCCAAGTGTGTCGACAAGTGGCTCCGGGTGAGTACTATACTATACTATACACTACTATACTATACACTACACTACAATACACTACAGTTCGAGGCGCGACAGTCGCTGCGCGTGTTGCCGTGCGCGCACGAGTTCCACGCCAAGTGTGTCGACAAGTGGCTCCGGGTGAGTACTATACTATACTATACACTACTATACTATACACTACACTACAATACACTACAGTTCGAGGCGCGACAGTCGCTGCGCGTGTTGCCGTGCGCGCACGAGTTCCACGCCAAGTGTGTCGACAAGTGGCTCCGGGTGAGTACTATACTATACTATACACTACTATACTATACACTACACTACAATACACTACAGTTCGAGGCGCGACAGTCGCTGCGCGTGTTGCCGTGCGCGCACGAGTTCCACGCCAAGTGTGTCGACAAGTGGCTCCGGGTGAGTACTATACTATACTATACACTACTATACTATACACTACACTACAATACACTACAGTTCGAGGCGCGACAGTCGCTGCGCGTGTTGCCGTGCGCGCACGAGTTCCACGCCAAGTGTGTCGACAAGTGGCTCCGGGTGAGTACTATACTATACTATACACTACTATACTATACACTACACTACAATACACTACAGTTCGAGGCGCGACAGTCGCTGCGCGTGTTGCCGTGCGCGCACGAGTTCCACGCCAAGTGTGTCGACAAGTGGCTCCGGGTGAGTACTATACTATACTATACACTACTATACTATACACTACACTACAATACACTACAGTTCGAGGCGCGACAGTCGCTGCGCGTGTTGCCGTGCGCGCACGAGTTCCACGCCAAGTGTGTCGACAAGTGGCTCCGGGTGAGTACTATACTATACTATACACTACTATACTATACACTACACTACAATACACTACAGTTCGAGGCGCGACAATTCTACACCAAGACGCACTCACTATAACAATATCTCTCACATCACTCTGACACTATATCTATAGTGAAATATCACTCAACTTTTTTATTTATTTTTCATGCATCAACAAACAAAACACTCAACACAAAATGTTACAAAATTTAAAGAAAATACATATAAGTAATTGCTATACCAACGACGTTGAACACAAATTTACGTTTTCATATTCATTGCTGGGAATTAAGACAACAAAATATTTTTGTTACAAAGTGTATGTTCAGTAAATTCATATTACATCATATTACTTTTAATTTAACACTATCTTATTTTACTCATTCTTATTTACTATTTGCATTACTTCATTTCCTAGTTCTTTAACCTGAAACTCTCATTAAAAAATGTTAATTCTCTACATTTAACACTTCTACAATGTACGAGTACTTGAGCTCACTCGAATCCTGGATAAAAACAACAACCCATTTCTTAAAGTGAATGGTTTCCTTGTTTACATTCCAAACAATTAAATTTGTGTGAATTTTCAAATAAAAATTACAGAGATAGTGTACTTTCTCACTACTTATTCTTGCTAACACTTTACATAAATAGCTACACTGATGTACTGTGTGGTGAGATCACCGCCCGCTAGGTTATTATCACTATAGATTAGCTGAACTAAAATTAACTCAGTCATTAGACTTTACTCATTAGAATCAGTCGTTCATTCAACTAAATCCATTCTCAATTATGTAAAAATAAACACGTAGTCAAAACATCGCGTGGTTGCTACATTTCACATTAAGAAAAAGACAATAAAAAGTGAATCATTAAATAATGTAGGGAGGACACATCCACATACAAGACTATTTTGTAGCTATTTTTGTTTGTCTGTATTTAATACCAATATTTTCATATCGAGTCAGATTCCAACCCGCGTCCCCCGTGTTTAAAATACCAGGTGCCTTAACAGCTCGGTTATCGAGACTGACTGGATATACACTAATTTTGTCTACTTTTACAGTTGACACGCGAAATTTGTATCTGTCAAGTCAGTCTCTATGGCTGAGTGGTTGAGGCGAGGCACCTCTATGGCTGAGTGGTTGAGGCGAGGCACCCGGTGCGAAAAACTAAAGGACAGTTTTTTTTAATGTTAAATCGCTAAGCATTATCAGCATATCATATTTATAAATATGTAAGATAACAAAATTACAAATTTACGAGAGGAAAAATTATAGTCATGTGTGGAATCCGAACCCGCGTCCATCCACTCCTATAGCTGGGGTATGCTCTGACTGACTGAGCTAACATGACAATTACTCATAACTCTAATTTTTCTTGAACTATCGCATGAGGATGGAGATGTAATTTTGTAATGTAATGTAAACCGCACAGCGTGCGTTATTGAAAAAATAAAAATATGTAAGATCTTTTTGTATATTATGATTGGATACCTCCTCAAGATGTACTTTATATCTTTCTCCCAGTGTTTGATAACTAAGTCGCAATTTAGACCGAAGTGGCAGCGACCAGCGGTTTCACTATCAAACCATTTTCGACTTTATCTCTATCACCATAATGTATAGTATAGGATGAAAGACTTGAGGGTGTGGGCCGTGGGTAGCTACGCGACTTGTGCAAGTCTTTCAATCGATAATATGCATTGTAGTGATGGAGACAAAGTTGAAAATTCTTTGACAGTACTCAATAGAGCGTGAATAAGTGGATGTGTTGCAGTAACAGTACTTTGTAACTTGCAGAGTAACCGAACGTGCCCCATCTGTCGCGGCAACGCATCCGAGTACTTCAACAACTCTGAGTGACGCCTGACAACTACAACAACAACCAATAGGAGACATATCTCGTGTGACCGCGCCGCTGCCGCCCCCTACCGGCGGTATACAACTGTATGGTTTATATTGTGTTATAAGAGATACTAAATATCTATGTGTGCACAATGACGTCATTACATAACTAGTCTTCATTTGTATTTGGAACATAAAATGCATAATTTTTAAAGTACGATTATAAAAATCAATCTTGTTTTTTTTCATATGTGCTTGAAGTATCAATTCAAAACAAAAAAAAATAGTATCTGCGTACTATACTGCGTAAATACAATACAAAATGCAAAAATAACAAATAAATATTGTACAATACATTACAAAAAATTTGACGCTTAAGTAATGTAACAGTAAATTTTCATGAAAGAAACACTAATTAAAATCACCATTTATAAAAAAAAATAATGTATCAAAAATCGGTTTTAAAATGTATTTGCAACTAATGGTTGCTATTATCGTTCTTAAGTGTCCTGTAGAGGATCAAACGTGTTTGTCAAACCGCACGTTATCAGCAAACAGGAGCGTAGACGATCAAACAAGACACTTTTTTTTCTACAATATACGCTTGTAGCTTTGTCTTTATTCTAAAGATCTCGTTTGACCAAATACCTCCGCATACCTTCAAACTATCAATAAGCAGATAAGATCAAACGCGTCAAACACGCCTACAAACATGTTTGATTAAGAACTTATGACCAAGATCAAACACCTGAAACACGTTTATTGTTTGACAAACGTGTCAAATAATTTGAAAAACATGTTTGATCGTTTACTGAGCACTCTATAACACGGACATTGTATGTAATAAGGCATATAAGAATCATGACGTCATCGTTCACTATAGCTATCCCTGTCTAATTGAAATATTTAGTTGTTTGAAGGGAATTTGAAAAAATGTAGCTGAATAATTGTGTGTCGAATGCAAAAGCTTTATTTAATTAAGAAAACAATATCAAATTGTCGTGTGTTATGTTATTAGTTTGATTGTTCTTACAAATTGGATATAAAGGCGAATGTACACGTAATCGGTGTACACTCTACCCTATAATTCAAAATAAAATTATTTTGGGTGTTATTGCCTCAAAATGTCTTCTATGTTATTATATCATGTAAATGTTTTTTTTTCTTTAAGTTGTTATATTCTGGATAATTACACACTTGTGTTTGGTTACGATGGGGTAGAGTAGATACTTTTTAAATATATTTAAATGAACCTACTTGGTACTGCAAAAAAAAAACATAGACAAGATAGAGATACTTCATACGGGTCAACTATCCCTGTAAATTTAATTTGTGCCAATATTTTTGCCGCAATGACGTCATGTCCGATACAAGTTTTATTGTAGTTCACGTAATGAACAGATATAAAATGCTTTTTTTCTATTATCAACTACCCTATTAAAACGTGTATTTCGGTATAAACACAATTAATAGTTTGGAAGACACAGTGTGTGTAATACAGTGTGTAATGTGTATACACCCGGCGTGTGTAGGTTGAGAATGAAATGTCTCCGTTCAAGTTACCGCGACAGCAAATAATTAATAATTCGTGTGTAAATAAAACAAATAGTAATATTAAGCTAGATTAGTTAGTTGGTTCATTGGGCGGCCTTAGTGTAGTGCGTCATGTTGTATATATACGTGTGAGTGTGTACATGTGAGTGTGCGAGGGTGTGTGTGTGTAACGAATAATTATAACGCGTTGTGTTTAGGGCCAGTTATTTTTTATTGCGCGTGTAACGGTTACGTGTTAAGTGGTTATTATTTTGCAATAGGGCAACATTTTTAACTGTCTAATAGATATTTACGAAACCTACTGTTTATAATTTGGTCTTTTTATGAAATTTCTTTATAATATTTGTTTGCAGTTGTAAAAAATTCGTGTAATCAAAAAAAGTTTCATAATAATAAATTTATCGATTACTTAAATGATTATTTTTTTCTCGATTTCTTCGGTTACTATATGACAATAACCCGTAATGCTACTACAGTATGACCGTGTTAAGTTGAAACAGTTGCCCCGTTGGCGATCGTTAGTTAATGCATTTGTTGTACATGAGGACTCCCGCGCATGTTGTCTGTCGCGCGTTCTTATTGTTTATTGTTTTATTTTACTTTCCTGCAACAATGGGCTTTACACAGTTATTGGAACGATTCGAAGCGTTTTACGGAATCGAGGGTACGATTTGTGTACAATTCACTTCTATTGTTAAATACTACAAGGCATCTCTTTATAACTGATACACAAAAGTGCCAATTTACCACTTATAAACTTCGTTGTTACTTTAATAACCAAAAGTATAAAATATACGAGTAAACAACGATAGGAAAGATTTGAGTTATGACGTCATGTCGTGTTAGCCCAATTGGTTAGAGCATACCCCAGCTCAAGGGGTGGATGGACGCGGGTTCGAATCCCGCACATGACTTAACTTTTTCCTATCGTATATTTGTGATTTTGTAATGTAATCCGTATAGCAGGCGTTATTTCAAACCTAACAATATTAAAAATATACGGGTGTGTTCAGCGCAATCGTCAACATATAAAAGAAAACTGTATTCCTAGAAGAAGGGGTACGTAGAGATCACATGTTTCGTTCCCGTGCAGTAGGAGGTGGGATTAGTCTGCTGCAGATAATTTCATAGTCATTATACACCAGATAACTGTTCAACCCGGAGATAGGAGAAAACACTTATCGTATATCGTTTACATTTTCGTTTTTTTTTATCGATGATGAAATGTTGTATTATAAGTGGTAATAAGGATGTATGTGTTGTAACAGCAGGTTCCCTCAAATAACGCGTGAATCGTTGTTTTAGTTAAAATACGGGTGAAGCAATTTGTATACTGTCGGTTTCCTAGCCGGTTGTGCAATAACGTCGTGTACTCGTTATAACGGCAATCTGCTACTTATTATCGATATAGCACGTTACTTACTTTTTGAGTTTTATTTTAAATTCATGAATAGTGGAATCGATAAATAACGTATGAAATATCGATACCGAATTCGATGATGGTCAGAATCCCTTTCAAGTTTTCACTAATAACGTTTACGAAATAGTCAATGAAATAACGATATTTTGTAACAGTTACACGAAAATAACAGTTTGTTACAAAAACGTTACGTTACTATTTGTGTAACATTGAACACTTGTTTCAAATATCATATCTATCAGTTATTTTAGTATAAACGATTCTAATTTCAAACTTCTCTTTGTTTTTTTTTTTCATATATGTGTTGCCAGGTCTTCGTTATCGTATGTTGCCAAGCCGTGTGTATATTATCTCCAACAATTTACATAATTCTTCTGTGATCTAATACAAAAAAGCATCGTGTTAACCTTAGTTTATAGTATATAAATCCAAAGTAAAAAGGTCGTATGTAAGCATCATTGAACATACGACAATGTATCTTATATCGCCGACCATAAGACATGTCGAGTAGTTAGGACACTTGTTTAGTTAGTTGGTTTAATGTTAGGTGTTTGTTTTAGATAACGCTTTGTGAACGCGACTCGCTCTCGACGTGCGGGGAATGACAGCGGTAGTTCATTTGTTCCATTTTCAAAATGTCAGTTTAAAGCCGTTGCACCTATTTTATTGTGTTATGTTTATTTTGTGGTAAAAAAAGACCACAAGTCATTAGATATCTTTTTATATTTTTTATTACAATTACAATCATAAAGAAAAATTAACGTTAACAATTTAGTATTAATTGGATAGAATGTTATTGTACTACTAACGCCATCTGTTAGTAATAGTTAACATCGCTGCAACAGAACTTAACTCAATATTCAAATACATCGTAGTTAATCTACTCAATACTAGATGACACCACTAGAATCAGGTTGTAAAATAAACGCGAGCCCTCACTAAGCTCAGCTTCTTGCTAGTTTACTACTTTCTATTGAGTCACTGTTTTGTTTGTACCAACCTAACAACCGCAACACACGTTGTTGCAGTTGTTCTCGCAACTCTAATTTCGAGTTTTATTCTTTTTTGCGGAAATAAGCGTCGTTATTCAATTATTTTGTATATATCCCAGTAACAGATGCAGTACCGCTGCACCCCGCACTCGGCGCGCGCGGAGGATGCAATAACTATATATTAACGATAGTGTTACGTGGCTCCGGACACACGCCCACTCTATCACAAACAAACATATTCACACACATTTCACTTGACAACTTATTTTTAAGTTTCATTTTAAATTCATGAATAGTGCAATCAATAAATAACGTACGAAATATCGAAACCGACTTCAATTATGTTCAGAATCCATTTCAAGTTATCACTAGTAATGTTTTAGAAACAGCTGATATAAATAGTCAATTATATAAAGATATTTTGTAACAGCTAAGCTAATCCTAGATTGATAAAATTGAGGAGTAGTTACGACGTTCTTGTTAATTTTACTATTTAAAACTCACCATCTTATATCTTCTATAGACAAAACGAAGAGCTTTTAAAACGTGACTGGGTTTTTTTATTGCGCTCTTGAACTTTCAACTCTACTGCGATGGATATAGAGTTTAAATTTGTAATCAAAATTTTTTTTCTAGAAAAGACATGAATTATGTGACACCAAAGTCCTAATGCCTATTTTTTAATTATGTGTGTTCTGGAGCCGAGTGCCATGATGTATAGCTGCCCGCGGCGTCGCTCGCCGTTACTTAGTCTTACATTATACCGCGGAGCGGACCCCGGCGGGGGGATACATTACTGAACAATACTTTATAACTGTCCCTTTGAAGGACTGTCACCGTTTTAGGTACAACTTTAATGAAATAAGATGCAATGGATAGATAAGACTAGACAAGTGACCATTGTTCGTCTCTGATTTGTATACAAACATAGAGCTATCACACTCCCACACAGTTCTAAGAGCCACCGTGCGAGGGAAATGGCAATATATTGTATTCAAAGACGGAAAGAATTGGGGTCGTTGACCGAAATTCTTTCTGTATTGCGAACGTACTTTAACAAAATGTGGAGGATGTTTTTGATAAATATGTAATGTCGCACAAAACTTGGACTATCTTTAGACTACAATATGTAAAAAAAACGAAACTATAGTTTCCTTAATTGTTGTCACAATATATATACATGGCAACGTGCTTTAACTGCTTCAAGATTTTGGTACAAGTATTTTTCAGTAATTTAAAACCCATCCGAAAGAATATAAGTTACCGATACCTGCCCCCCCGCCCCGCATACCCCGTCTGTATGAAATATTTAGTTGAATTAGTTTAATTGCTATTGTTTACGGTTAACGTTTAACTATCGGTTTAGTTTCGTGTAGTGTTTACTTTAACGTGCATTTCTCATTGTTAAGACGCAGCGCAGCGTACAAACACGCAGTAATACCACTTCTACCTAAATGTTTAACAATCTGGGGCTTTGTAGTCTAATTCCAACGGTAATTCAAATGATCTATATTTGAAGTTCGATCTTCACAACGGGCGTAGTTTTCAACGGTAATTGTCATTTTTTTTTCATCTCCGTTACCATTATAGTTACACAAAGGGTGCCTTATTGTATAATGGGCTGTGTATTGTGAGATAAAGGCATAATACACTTTGACATTTTCCTTTGGAAACGAAGACCATTGTGAAGTTCAAATGTCAAAATAAAGATCATTTTCATTACCATTGTATTAGACAATAAGGCATCTGGTACTAACTGCTCAGTCGTTCTCTAGTACTACTCTAATTACTACTATCTAGGATTATAAAATTATATATCAATCTTAAATCAATCTAGGCGCTGACAATTTGCTGATAATGTGTCAGTATCATTATCATACACTTTTTCTTGTGGTAAGTAAATGATGATGTGTTTTGAGTTACTTGCAATCGATTTATGTACATAACTGCACTTCCAACTGCGTCTTTTTTAGTATTCAAATATCTTTGAATGCAAATGTTAATTACTAAATCGGAGTAAAGGTTATTAGTACTATTTAGTAATAGATGTTAAGTTTCTTATTGTGACGAATGAAATGATTCGAGCAAAAGTACTAAAACTCAGCTATAAAAGAAATGCATAAGTCTCTGTCCAAATGTGTGCAAATAAAATAAATGTGAGAAGTGATATAACTGCGTGTCGTTGCGCTGTGGTTAAGGGCTTCACATTGTCTATTTTACGCCTCGATTATTGTATTATTTGTTTGTTTTTAATCAATGTTTTCTTTGTTTATTGGCTGAATTATTTTTTATTTACTTATTGTCCTAATATTAATTTTAAGTTTTGTTTAAATTGATCGTTGTATTTGCGAGTGTTGTTTGTGAACGAATCACTTTGCCCGGTTATATTTGAGTGATGTCTAGCGCCGCCAACTTATCTGTACAAGTGGTAGAATGAGGAACTAATTGTTTTCTTGCATCTTGACAGTTGTTCATTGGTTTTCCTTTACCAGCAGCGCCATCACAAAGTGAACAGTTAAGTTGGCAGCGCTGACAGTGATCGTTCCGCGACGTTTCGTCCAATTGTAGAGACATTCTAATCATATCATTGAAACTACTAATGCAAGTTTATCTTTACCTGTTTGTATATTATAGTTGCTCAATTATGTATTTTTTTCTTTTCCACGCCTATTTTAACATTCTTTTTAAAATAAATGTATTATGGTTTTATTTTGTAGTTTTTTTGGTTTTTCTATATTTTAATTATTTTTAATCGCTAGATTTAAATTTTTTTCGTTTCCGTTTTTTTTTTGTTTTGGTGAATAATATTAGGGGGTCAATTTACCATATTATTATTCAAGTGGCATTACTATTGTTTATTCTATACTCGAGTGCCTTGTTAAAGAGAGTAATACAATGTTGGTTGGGTCGTGTCTTAATATTTTTTAAATCAATGCAATGCAAATCTAAATACCACTAATTCAATATTAATTTAATTAAACAGTGCAGTTCAAGCCATGCAAATATGCGCTATTTACACTGTGTTTATGCTAATGATCGATTCACAATATGCTAAAGAGACACCACCACAATATGGCAATCTATGACGTCACCTCAGGCTGCACATAACGCTGCACAAACTGTAGCGTGTGCACAAACGTCTAACTCAAATTTTGACAGACTGATAAAGATAATATATTTGTTGTTGTGAGCACATTTCACAACTCAAGTAAAACAATCTTATTTACAATACAAAAATACCTTATTTAGGATTGTAAATCTTATTTACTCTTGGGTATGCGTGTTAGGCTGCCTGGCTAGCTACCACCCTCAAGTAGAAATCTGTTGCCAAGCACCTAACGGTGAGTTCCGGCAGCTGTCCTTGAGAGCCAGTACTTCTAGGTTAACCTGCACAACATCTTCGACCACAGCATCACTTACCATCAGGTGTGAAAGTGGTCAGAAAGTGCAAATAGTGAATATTTCTATGATCTATGGTGCACATTCCCGTAATATTATACCCGCACATAACGGAAGCAGTGTTTTGCATGATTTAAACCTTCGATCCTATATCGTAATGGACATGGAGTTCATTTGATATCATTTTGACATTTTCATTTGAAAACAAAGCCTATTATGAAGCTCCGAATTTCAAAATGAAGATTCTTTTCATTACAATTGGAATTAGACAATATGGCGCCAGGTCTACATCCCATTAATATAATAAATACGAAAGTTTGTATGTATATTTGTTACTGCTATATGTTTATTTTGAAATGGCTGATCCGATTTGGATGAAACTCATAATACAGAAAGTTTAATCCTGTTGGATTGGCACATTACTTATCAACATGGTCTACACAAATGAAATTAACGCGTACTCGAGTAAATCGGCTAATAATATTATTCCTAAAAAATCCATATTCATGAGCCTAAATTGGTTCAGGCGCCCTAATTAAAAAAGTTAAAGACTCAGCTACGTAAATGATACCTCAAAGTAAAGAGCAATAACCAAGCATGTTTTTAAAGTTGTCTGAACACCTGTAGGTATTTTATTTATTTTTTAAATGACATCATAATTTACAGTTTTTATTTTCCTTCTTTTTTTGTAAAGTTTAAATGCTTTGTACATAACTTTTTTGGACACAATGGAGCTTAAAACTACTTTGGTACGTTCGGGGACATATTTGACAACTAGAATAATAAAAAAAACCGACATTTCCGTATAGGTTAGAAGTTATGAGCATTTAATTGACCAAATTTGGGTTTTTCGTGCTAAAATCGTAAAAGTCCCCTTAGAATAGAAATCGCGCTAGATTTTTTTTTGATGAATATGTTCTAATTGGTTGAGTGTATCACCCCTTCAAATTTGTGCACTCGACCACCAAACACCCTGTATAAAACCAATGGTACGAGTAATTACTCCAGTGGTAATGACTACAAGCTGCCTCGCATGGTACGAATCCTGCCACGGTACTGAGCTTTGCCAAATAAGTCAAACTACTAATGAGTGTTTGAAGTCGAAGGATCGATGTTCCAACGAATTACTCTACGGGAGAGTATTTATGGAATGAACGTTAATTCGAAACAATGATGGTTCTTCACTAAGGTAGATATTCTTTCGCGGACTAATTCCTCGAAGCATCGATCTTTCGAACTACTCTGCATCGCATATTAGTAGTTCGAATTAAGATTACGGACTCTTGCGAATGCTATACTGGTTAGCTAAACTACCATCTCCGAGTAGGAAATCTGTCGCCAAGCGCCTAATAGTGTGTACGCTTCACCCTCGACCACATCGTACTGACGTCATAGCTATTGTTTTTTGGGCGATGGCGCTAACTCTGACGTGGCAGTAGCATTAAGAGTGAACTGTATTGTTTGTGGTTAAGAAATGCATTTCATGATAATTACGTCCATATTCTCGGAGGTACCACCCGTTATTTGTTTATTAATCAATCTACACTATGTAACTACGCATTCATAGCAGGATAAACATTATAAGAGATTCATAATATTTTAAACTGGAATGGCGTAATTGGTGTTCAAGCCCTCCACAATCTACCCGCAGTCGTACTATGGTTTCAGACTGCGTGTTCCACTGCTCAGTGCCTCTAGTGGATCCAGCAGGATTTCAAGCTCCTCGGTCATTTCTATGGAGGAGCTAATAATAATCTTAGTTTTGACGAGGTTTTTTAAGGAAAGT
The DNA here is from genome assembly GCA_963890685.1 of Plagodis pulveraria. NCBI lineage: Eukaryota > Metazoa > Arthropoda > Insecta > Lepidoptera > Geometridae > Plagodis > Plagodis pulveraria. The sequence goes on along the minus strand of OY982976.1, from coordinate 17,875,961 downwards.
ATAATAATATCGTTTGTCATAAAAACGTAGTTTCGTCAAATTTTAAATTACCAAGTGTTCAAACTCTGCATAATGTTTGCCAGTCTTCGTTTTGCTCTATATCTAAATGTAAATACAGGATAATCCATACAAAACGATTTATCCGAATGATTTTGAAAAACATGCAATATTACGGAGTTGTGGCCAATATTTTCCGTACGTTTTTGAGCCTAATATCTATATACTAGCGCCGGCTTTGCACGGGTGCAATGCTAATAAGTACTAAATAATCTGTAATATCTTCGAAAATATTCATTTAAATTACATGCTGTAAAGGGCCATATTGATCTACATTAAATGCACAAGGTACTTTAATGGATAAGGTACATTTACAAAATTACAAATATGCGATAGGAAAAATTTAAGTCATGTGCGGGATAGCAGACGTTATTGCATAACAATATTAAAATAAGGTACATTTCCTAAAAAAATATCATCGTACAATATAATTATTTATCATTGTCATATCACTGTCGAAGTTTTAAAGATGAAAAAGAGCCATTACTAATAATTCTGTAATAACCACTTCCTCTTATCGTCTTCATACATTTAGTTCCAACAGTTTGGTGGTAGTGGGTATGCCTTTTTGAATGCGTTTTCGTGGCTTTTTGAAAGGGTACCTTTAAAATACCTATAGTGATTAACAGGGTGAACCTTGTGTGTTTTATTCTTTTTAAGTAGTTTTAATAGCAGTAATTTATTAATATCATGTTTCGTTAAATAAATCAAGGTCAGTTTATTTAATTTTGCTATCTACTTTGAAACTAATGTTTAGTCCATTATTTAAAATATTCTATAGGTACCTACATGGTAAACCGAAGGATAGCTTATATTATTTTCAATGATTGCAGGAATTTACTCGGAAAGATATTCATGTGTCATACAAAAACAGCTTTATTTATATGCGCTGGCGGCCATTTTCCGTTATCAGCAGTTCAGCATTAGCGCCATCTTGGTGGAACTAATTTCACAGTTGGCTACTTGATTGACTTGATTCATAGAGTAGCAGATAAAGCGTGTTATTCGTGTCCTGATTTGTTGATTGATGTATCGGTACTAAATTTAGGTATGCGAGTAGGTCCTTTGCCTTGATAATAATAATAATAATGTTTAAATGTGTATTGTTTTACTTGTAATTAAAAAATAATGTAAATAAAAGGTATACTTGGGTAGTTAGGACTCTATTAGATTTCATACGTAAATGTCAATTGTGACGTCCTTTTCGAGTGAATATAATTTAATGTAAATAATAGGAAGTGCTAAAATTATCAAAAGTATTGACTCCTTTAAGATTAATCTTGGAATTTGTAACAAGGTCAAATTGATACGGCAAATGTAATCAAAAGTTAGTAGTATATTTTACAGTTATAGGATACATACTCATTTGATCTACGTTCAAAATACGAATAAAGCAACAGATTTAAATGGCCATTGCTTCAAAATACCAATACTTTAAAAGATCAACAGCTGAACCTATAAACTCGAAAGTTATAAGCCTCAAAACATTATCATTAAATGCAGATAACGTTCAAATGAAGTATATGGTACTTTACTATTACTATTTTATCAAAAAAATGTAACGACATGCCGAGATAATGAAGAGATCAATCGATAACATGCTTAGTTCTTGGCCTAAAAAGTCAAATATTAGGTTCCTACCAAGTTTATTTTTGAGATGACATCATAACTAAAATTATCTAATTAGGCCAATACTTAAATTATTTAAACTAAAAATTCGTTTCTAAACTATGAACAGTTAAAAATAAAGGAATATTTAAACATTTTCATATATTGAATATTTAAAAATATTATATCTAGTTGAGTAAGTGTTTAAGAGCTAGAAATCCGTGACTCTGGTCCCATGGCCGGACAAACATACTGACAGCATATTGACATTAAAATATGAGTCAGTTTCATCACCTCCAGAATTTCTTTACAAATTAGGATTGTGTACCCATATAATCTTGACTAGTAAGTGAATTCTAAAGATTTTGGGAATTTTACTGTTGATTTTCGATCGAAAGTGTTGGTGTTTTGAACCATCCATAATATAATCTATCTTATATCTTATCTATTCTATTATATCTATTCTTTTCGTGTTGGAATTTTGTACGTTGATGAAATGAATATTGATTTGGCGTGTGTATCCCGAATGTTAGTTTTTTATTTTTTATAAAATAGTTGGTATTGATTTTTATGATATTATTTATCCTATATATAAATATTTACTTTCCGAAATATAATCGTTACCTGTTCCAAGCCTAATGAAAAAATTCTTATGACTACACTTGAAGCATCACTACTCGCTATTGCTTCTACAACATTGTCCAGTAGAGTAGAGCGTGTACATAGTGGTTGTATGTATTGTATAATTTATACATACATAGATATCTAAGAAAGTATTTTTGCATAATAATATATATATTATATTGTATAGAGTCGTGTGCAGCGTGAGATGCGGTTTACTTTTATGTACGTAGTTACTTAATTTGTTTATAGCACTGCTATGTACATTTGATAATTCCTTTGGTGGCAAAGAATGTAAATATTAAATGAAGGAAAGTAAGCCGCATCAGATATGATTACGATATATTTTAACGTTTGTGATTAGAGCACGCGTTACCTGGCGGCCGCCTATGGCGCTACTTTGCAATAACTTTTCTATACGACCGTTATATAAATATTAAAAAAGAAATATAAGTAAATAGATTAGTTGGTAGTGGTGTATTTTGGTGTGATATAATTTGTGCCCATTTGTATTTATTTTATAAAAGTTTTACACTACAATGTAATTTTAATGCTAAAATCGTTGGTCCCAAATATAAGTATCTTTATTATATATCAGGCATGTTTTTGTACTTCAAAATTGTCTTTATACATCGTATTTACTAGTCGGCGTCTTGTAAACATTATCTATGTGTGTATTCTCAATCTTATTGTGATTCTCCACTTTTTTTCTTATTATATCATAATTCAGAAATTTGGGCACATTTTGGGGCGAAAGGAAAGTGAAACGAGCGTGCAGTTTATTGAAATGCTTTTTACGCGCAAAATTGTATACTTACCTACCTAAGAATACAAAGCAATTCATATACGAGTTCCTGGTGTGAAACGCTTGATATTTATTCTAAAAGTCACGTAGTTAACTGTTTGGCTTCCAATAGTGACGAATTTTGGAAAAGTAGCTAAAAATGTTCAGCGTAAAACGTAGTACTACTTGCTCCGTGGTTCAACTTTTAGTGATTTAGGACGAATTTTCCCAACATATAAAATTTTGTAAATTCATAGATGATGAAGTTTTTTATCACAGAGCTGATTTTTATAGACAATAGTAATAAATATATGAGAATAAGGAATAAAGATTTGATAATGAAGCTACCTCCTGTTAACACCAAATTTAAAATAAAAAATAATATAAAATCTTTGTAGTGCTATAAGATTTATCAGCATAATGTAATAGTTGAACTTACCTACCAACAATTACCTATCTACTATGTAGATGAGTATTGATACCTGCTCGAAAATTGTAATGAATTGAAATTTCAAGATTTCTTTCCATTAAAATATTCGATTTAAGTTTTCCTTACTCTACCGTAATCATTTTATCTCAGGAAAAACCAGTAGACAGCTTGTCTTAATGATAACTGTATATTAATGTGAAAAGCAAACTAATGAACTAGATACTATATAAAACCTTTGATTGGGAGATAGATGGCGTGGTTCACACGCATGGGTATTATATCACTTTACTGTGTTTTTTGTTGTACATCATTTTTATTGTGTCATAATGTGATAAAAAATAAAGTTCATACCTTATTACTATAACCGGAAACATATCTCATCTATCTCCATATCAAAATCATATAAAGCTCAATGTGTTTTTGTTATAATAATTATACAAAATAGGTAGGTAAGTAGTTATTACGTTGAAAGCAATATACAAAATGCACACAGACCAATATCAACGAAAACGCAATAAAGAATTTATACTTTGTACGGTTTGATGTGTTGTAGCGTGTATAGCGTCTTGCATGGTTCTCGCTCGGGATCATAGGTACAACACTACTGCAAATAAAGTATTTGAAATAGCATTCACTTTTTTCATTAAGTACATTACGTCCTTCATTCAAAATACCTACTAATATTTAAATATTGACATAGACGTTTGATCCCATCTGTTGGCTGTTGGTGCCTAGACAGGGTAACTGAAACAATGCTAACAACCTCTTAGGGTTGACTTCTGCTGCTAAAAATCTTTTTTTTCTTGAGTTGGTTTATGTTTATTTAACGGAACAAGCACGTAGATCACCTGATGTTAAAAGTCTCTTGTGCCTGTGATTTATTATTTAATATTTTTTCATTTTTGCTCGATGTAAATATTCAAAACTCTACTCAAAGGGAGCGCGGCACGGTCCAGTGTTACCGCGGCGGACGCTCTTGGCTCGGAGTCGGCATTGTCTTTTACTAACAGATTCAAAAGTTAAAACCATAAGTTATTCTAGACAATTCTGTGTCTCGTAGTAAAAGACAAAGCCTACTCCGACCTAACGCGTGGCAACAATGGAAGGCACCGCGCTCCCTTTGAAAATAAAATCATCTTAAAATGTTTGTTATGACTAGCAGAAGTCAACCCTAAAAGTGGTGCTACACAGTCGGAAACGAGCCTCCCACCATGATTGACAACCATGGTTGCAAACTGTGTAGATCAGCTTGAGGTTGTTAGCATTGTTCCAATAACCCTGTATAGGTAATGACGCGAACATGTATGCTAGGCATTGAATGGGTACTAGCATATACGTTTGGATCCTCAAAATGTATGTTAATGTAATGATGTATTGTATAACCTCCAGAACCAGAGTTAGGTGCCTACTTTAGCAATTGCATCAGTTGGAACTCGTAAGTATGTATAGGGCGTTCGCTACGAATCGTAAGGCGTTCGTATAGCCTGATCTTTGCAAAAATAACATCCACATAAGCTACAAGTTCTAGACTAAAATAGCGTTTTGAAATGGTTCTTACACCGTTTTGAAAGCTTTGAAAACAGGTCATTAGCGATCGCTTGTTCACAACTGCGAGCTTGATTGTGGAACTGCGTAATATTGGAAGAGTAAGTTAATTAAATGCATTGAAAACCTAGTTTTGCTTGTCGCATAGTACATATTTAAGTTCACTTTGATTACATGGAATAATGCAGTAATACTTAGTACATTACGCAACAAGTGCGCAAAGTTGTTCATTCCACCGATGCGGGTCTTAGGCCTGAGATCGACGGCCTTAATGGAGTAGAGATTGTAATAATTAACGCGCACGAGTTTCATACGCACTTATTTCACACCCAGGAAAAAAAATATATATTGCACAAATGCGATACAAACAACATACGAAAATTATTGAAAATAGCGCGCAAGTATTTTTTTCTTTTGCTCGCGGCAAATGTATGATGGTGATTACATATACCTAAACCTCTTTGATGTTACAAATCTGTATTAGCCGGTTAAATTGAAAATGCTCTGTTTACTCGCATATAATTTGCAGTTAGGTACTAACTTAAATTTGTAGGGATAAAATACCCGATTAAATTGAAAATGCTCTGTTTACTCGCATATAATTTGTAGTTAGGTACTAACTTAACTTTGTAGGGATAAAATACCCGATTAAATTGAAAATGCTCTGTTTACTCGCATATAATTTGCAGTTAGATATTAACTTAATTTTGTAGGGATAATTCTATTAGGCACTAGTGTATAATATTATTATGCACGAGGGTGTTATAGTTCGGTTTATGGCCCTATAGAACGATATAATAAAGCTCACTTTACGAGCAAGGGTGTTGAAAACAGTCTTTATAAATAATAGTATGCGCGCGCGTTATCCTTCAAGGATGATAGCTATAGTTCAGGTATGTCCTTCGATTAGGAGCTTTGATAAACCATTGGTGAGCTTTTATAGCAAAATTATAAAAAAGTGCTTTCCAAACGTTTAGATTAAAATGCCGATATTAAAACTGCTACAAACGCTATCGTCCTAAATCGAAGACACTAAGTAGTTTTGTTAATATGAGGATGTTGTATGCTGAAGCAATGATGGCCGAGCGGTAATAGCTATGGACTGCCGTGCCGCAGTACCCTGGTTCGATCCCCACCGCCGGCTTGAGCTTCACCGCATGGTGGAAGGGCATTTTGCGATTGCCCGCCTGGCTAGCTACCACCCTCAAGTAGAAAGTCTGTCGCCAAGCACCGAAAGGTGTGTTCCGGCAGTAGTCCTTGAGAGCCAGTGAAATTAAAGGCACAATTAGACTTAACAACTATGTCTCAATGTGACGGGCGCATTGCAATTCGTGACTTGTGATGAATTGCAACTGTTATAGGCAGAGGTTAGTCCACTTAACATCAGGTGGGCCTCGAGCTTGCTCCGTCACAATAAAACTAAATAAAGGTAAACTCGAATAGCACATACTTACTAATTCATATCATAGCCCAACGTTATTTGCTTGGGCGTATACCCATGGGAGGGAGGGGGGCAGCTGTCCTCCCCTGCCTCGCTCTTTGTTTATAATTTAGTAGTTAAACTGCATGTACACCAGGACTAAGTTATTATAGGTTGGTATTAGAGAAATTGTTTTATTGTTGAGTTCAGCCGGAAGCCGAAATGAGGAATTATTAAAATCTGCTATGGTGTTTGAACCAGATGATGGAGTGAACGATTGCATATTGTGATTGAAGGTGAAAAAGTGGAACAAGTGAAAGAGTTTTTATACTTGGGATCCATGTTTAAAAAAGATGGAGAGTGTGAGTGATATAGAAAGGAGAGTGAACGCTGGAATCATGTTGAAGTCGTCGGAGCATTGCACGCGTTTATGAACAATGAGAAGGTGTCTAAGAAGGCTCGTCTGGCTGTTCATGGAGGAGTGCTGCTTCCAACACTAATGTATGGTAGAGAAAGTTGAGTATCGCAGAAAAAGCATGAAAGTAGAATAAATGCAGTGGAGATGAGGGCATTGAGAAGCATGATTGGAGTCAAACGGAGTGACAGGATAAGGAATAGTAAGGGGACGATGAGGTATGAAAGAAGATGAGTGATAAAAATGGAGAAACGTATGTTAAGTTTTTTTATGTGTTAGGAGGGCAAACGAGCAGGTACCTCACTAGTGGTAAGGGATCACCGTCGCCCACGAACATCCGCAACACCAGAGGTCTCGATGACGCGTTGCCGGCCTTTGAGGAGGGAATATGCTCTCTTATTGTAGGCCCCTAAGTGGTATCTGTTCGGAAAAACTTCACTTGGCAGCTGGTTCCAAATTGTGGCAGTGCGAGGTAGGAAGTACCGTGAAAATCAAAGTAAGTAACGTCGAATGCAAGGTTGTGGACTTCTAGACATCGACATGAAATTGATGAAACATCATGCTTTGTCGGGACGTCTGATGGCGAAATTGAGCTGCAGGTAGTAAACCGAACAGTTCCTTGGAAAACTCCCCGTTACAGATGCGGTAAAAGATGCAGAGTGATCCAACATCTCTACGCAGTGCCAAAAAAGTGCAAAGGGTCGAGCCGGTCGGAGAGAACTTAATCGTCAACGATTCGAGTTGCTTTGCGTTGAATGCGGTCAAATGGAAGAAGCTGGTAGGTACTGGGGAGCTCCCGCCCAGAGGTGAGAACAGTACTTCATGTGAGGCTGAACCTGAGCCTTATAAAGTTGCAGGCAATGGGCCGACGTGAAGTACCGCCTCGCCTTGCCGAGCACACCAAGCTTTTTAGAGGCTAATTTAGCCTTATCTTCCAAGTGACAGCGAAATTGAACGACGCTCGATATGTCGACGCCAAGTACTCCGATGCTAGTTGAGGAGGCAAGGGGAATGTCTTCACAACGCAGGGATACGACAAAGGGGGATAATTTAGCGGTAAACGCACAAACTTGTGTTATGACAGATGGATTGGAATATAGAGACAATGAATGAAATGTAAAAATGCATTCAACTCTTTGGATAGAGCACAGATCCTGGTTTCATAGTTCAGGTGTCATAGTTTCATAGTAGTAGTAGATATAGGCACCCTTTTGACTGAAGTGTAAGATAAAATACCCGTTTCTTTGGCAATGTTACGGCAAACCGTCCAAATTAACATACCAAAATAACGTTATATTATCTTCCGTAGGATGTCAACAGGGTGATCCTCTGGGACCAGCCATCTTTAGCCTTGCCATCCACTCAATAATTCAACTGCTCCAATTAAAACTCCACGTTTGGTATTTGCATGACGGAACCTTAGGAGGCGATGCGAACACGGTATTAAATGACTTGCCAGTACTTATAGACGATTTTCGTCTTATAGGCCGTGAACTAATTTTATTCATATGTAAACTTTTAGTTTGTGATACTTTTCCGGATAAAGTTTCGATTATTAAAAATTCAACGTACTTGCGCCTAATATAAAATTAGTTGAAAAATGTTCGCTTCGTCTTTTGGGTTTACCGATTCTAGACGAATTTTTTCACCATTTGTCGAAGAAAAAATTCAATAGTTTAGAATTGCTTCTGTCACTTTTGACATTAGATGTAGGTAATTCAAACTCTTCCAGTAGCTTCATAGCGGTTATGGCGAAAATAATGCCAAGACCCAACTGGAACAACTTTTTGGGAGTGTGATCGTTTATCGCGAATTTAACTCCAAATGGTACGCACTCTAAATGTTCCATTAAAATGAGAATCACCTGCTGATCACACAATGAGTTAAAACTAAAAATAAGTTCACTTCTCATTTCCAGACAACACAGAGGTAACTTTTAGATTCACTAAGGGCGTATACCACCCAGATAATTTTGACCACATATTGCGTCTATGGATCCACAATTAATATGAACCATAGACACAAATGTGTCAAAATTATCGAAAATAACGAAATTGGCGTCAAGTGGCATACAGCCTAAGTGATTTCCGAACGTAACCGCTACTTCGTTTTATGTCACTGTCAATAATAGATTTCCTGGTCTATCAAATGCATCCGATCAGCTGTCATCGAAAACAATCAATACAAATACGAAACTATTCTCAACTCAATTAAACTCAATTTTATAACAAAACAAACTCATTCTAAAACGTATAATGAATAGCATTTAAAAAGTCAAATGTTTAAGTCGGAGTTCAAGTGAAAAGTGGGTCTAGTTCTCGTAAAACGCCCAGAACAGTTTCGCAACGCTTCAGCGGTTGTTTAGACCGGAAATGTCTGTTTTGCGGATGCTTTTCGACTATTACTAATTGTAATGGATCTTTCCCCGGATGAGAATAACTTCCAAGGGCGCCTGCTGCATCAGGTACACTTGCATTGTATGTTTTAAATAGTTCAGTAACTGAAGTAAGAAATGCATATAATTTAAGTATATTGGTGTATTGCACATGCGCGGGGGGCTGCAAGGCCGCCGGCTAACATGTACTTTCACACTAGTGTAATTTATGTATCGGACTCACGCTTAGATAACCGGCTCAAGTAGTAAAATTGAATAAAATGTTCAGTTAATGTAGATGAAAGTAGAATAGGCACAAATTTTGCAGCATTGACTGCTCAAAAAATGTTATGAGCAAAATGATAAGTTTCGACCTATTCAGAGTAAGTATGCAACACATACATTATTTGCTCTGTTGAGTTTAGAATTAAGTACCTAGTAATGCTCTGATATCAGCCTGCTGTTTGTCATTAGCCTCTGCAAATCGATCACTCAGCTTGTATAGTCTAGCCTTCTCAAGCAACAACCCTGCTCCTCATGTAACAGCTGTTCCACTCACTATACAATACAATACCTCTTTATTGTAAACCAATTTACAATTAATGCAAAATATAAAACTCACCAAACATCTTCAGCTACAAACATTGTGTGTGATAGCTCCTGTATACATTCCCCTTTAGTATTAGGCTTTAGTGCATGTTCTTCTCTAATTCAACAGTCAACAGACTTTTTGTGTTAATAACAAATACATAATAGATAAAATGATTTAAAGTTCATAAGACAAGCTAAGCAACTAAGCTGGCACAAGCTCAAATACCCCTGATGGTAAGCCAAAATACAAAACTAGGTTTTTGTTGTTGTTGAATCAAATGTGTGTTTTGTGTTGTAAATAATACACAATTTGTTTTCTACACATCATCTCTTGGTAGGACATGTAGCTCACAATTTTTATCTCTAAAATTTTGTTATAGATACAATATTTAAGGATTTTTATGTTACTGTTCTTTGTATATAGTTTTATTATGAATAAATTTACCATGCACAAAACATATTCAACTAAAATATAATAAAAAACATTAAATATCTGATATTAAAATGAGTAAACACAGACTAGAGGCTTTGTAGATAGATTTAATTAAAGGTATGCCCAAAACATGCTTTCAGCTGTGCCCAGGGTGGAGTTCAAGGTGACAATTATTATTAAAAATTCTCCTTACTTATATTTAAAAAAAAATTGAGCATAAAATGCTTTTTATTTGAGCAAACATCAATGGTATGTACAAAAACTAGATAAAAAATATAACTTATACCATTTCAGTCAATTTAACTTATGTCTGTGCCTTATCAGCTTGAGAAATCATGAAAAGAATGAAAATAGGTGACAATGCCTAGATCTCCGAGACAATTGAGGGGTTATTCAAGACTAATTTTAGACTTTTGCAAAGTGAACAGATATTAATAAGTATTTAACTGTTTTTGTGGTCATAGGCTAGCCTATCAGCGTTGGAAAAAGATTAATACCATGTTTGTTAGTTATAATTAAATTGCATTAAATTATACTAATATCGATATTGGAAATATTAAGAGATATGTAAAACAGGATTTGAATAAATGTATTATGGAATGCAGAGAGCAGTTGAATGTCACATTTTAAAGATTAAAAATGGCGGAATTCAAGATGGCTAACATTCTAAACACCACACTAAAGCTCAGCCTTCATTATTATGTTCAGTTTACACCCCTATAGCATGCTTTTCTCACTATTGGTACTTATACCAAATTTACCATCAATTCCTAACAAGTGGAGGAAGCAGGTGTTTCACTATCATACCATTTTCATCTTGGTCTATATCAAAATGTTATGTAGTATAGGAAAAACTGTATCAGCCAGATTGTTCAGCCTCCCCCATTATGGGCCCACTATGGCCATAATTTCCGCGCTTGGCAGGTGTCTTGGGGATCGCAGTGTGAGATATCAGTTCTTCATAAAGCACTGCTGCCTATCTTCTGGTGTGTTACCCTTAGTCGCCTCTTCCGACACACACAGGAAGATATACCCCATGAGCTGATACACTATAGGATCAAAGAATTGCGTGAAGGGCTGCGAGCGGCCACGCGAGTTGAGCAAGTTTTTCAAGTGACACTATGCATTGTAACAATAGAATCAAAGTAGAAAATGGTTTACCAGTAATACTGCCGGTCGCTGCCACTCTAAAAGTGGACTATTGGGGGGTTCTTGACAGAGTGAAGTGAAATAGTTCTTGTTACTTTGAGGTGTTTATTCTTTAGGTGTGATCAGTTCAGTGGACAATTTTGCATCACATATTAAAGTTAATTTCAACATATAAGCTCCATCCCCATAGAATGGTGAAGAACGAGAGAATTAATAAGAGTCATTGCCTTAACGGTCAGAGCAAACCCCGGTTATAGGGGTGCATGGCGCAAGCACGAATCCCGCACGTGACTATAATTTTTACTCTCGTTGTAATTATTTTTAGTTAGTTTCTTGGATAGCAGAATTACGATCATTGTTTTGGTTATGATTGATGGGTTATTACTGTATGCGTGAAGGCGGCGTTATGGGACAACGTGGAGTTGTTGGAGGAGCTGGTGACGTCAGGGGCGGACGTGACGTCACTGGACGGCAGCGGGCGGTCGGCGCTGCACGCGGCCGCACTGCCCGAGCGCTCGCGCTGCCTGCCCACGCTCTGCCGAGCGCCCAGGGCGCCCATAGACCAACAGAGCAGCGCAGCCACCGGGGCTAAGGTACGTAGTTCTATAGGCGGGCAATATATAACGTAAACTAAACATTATGTTGTCTTAGGTTTTCACGATTATTACACATAGTAATTAAACAACTTTAAACATCAACTTTCAACTGTCACCCCGTGACTACGATCACTGCAAAGTGCTTGAAACGTCGGGACAAAAATAATGATAAATATACGCGATTTAAACCGTTTAAAGTTGTTTAATTACTATGTAAACTAAACATTTATGTTTTACTTAATGGTTTGATAATAACAAACATCTAAAAAATATGTATTAAGAACACATTAAATTCAAATATCATTTTAGAAGCTACAAATAGCGGAGTTTGCTTAGCTGTTGTTAACAGATCAACAAAGTTAAGCAACGTCCGCCGCGGTCATGACTTGATTGGTGACCGCTAGTGATATTACTACTGAGCGCGCCACGTGCTTCGGAGGGCACGTTAAGTCTTGCGTGTCGGTTGTTGTTTTAGGATGGCAGTCGTTATAGCATGGTGGTAGGGCATTTTGCGAATGCCCGCCTGGCTAGCTACCACCCTCAAGAAGAAAATCTGTCACCATGCACCTAACGGTGTGTTCCGGCAGCTGTTCTTGAGAGCCAGTTAATTCTAGGTTAGCCTGAACAACATCATCACATACCATCAGGTGAGATAACGGTCAAAATCTAACCAATTAAGTATAAAAAAAAAAACTGGAACGAGAATATTCGCCGAAGAACCAAACTCACAAACATAGCTTTCAGAATTAGCAAGTTGAAGTGGCGATGGGCGGGCCATATTGCTCGACGAACTGTTAACCGATGGGGAAGAAAGGTTCTCGAGTGGTTATCATATTACAGCGGAAGGCGTAGAGTTGGTAGGCCCCACACTAGATGGACTGACGATATCGTAAAAGTCGCGGGTGGCCAGTGGCTAGTAGCCGTTCTTTGTGGCGATCTACGGGGAGACATTTGTTCATCAGCACTTCTTCCGGCTGTTCTTCAGCAACAAAGACGAAAATGTATGAACCTGATCCACCAGCCCCGTTTCATGAAGTCATTCATAAAGAAAATCTTATAATATGTGCATTTACTTATAAAACGTACTTTTAAAGGAGTTTTACTCCTACAAGGTCATTAACTCAAGAAAAGTGACTAAGTGACTGCAATTTGTAGTTAGGGTTCCATATCTAAAGGCCAAACGATAAGAGAAACAAACCTGAAAAGTATATATTATGGTTTTACACATGCCCCAAAAGTGACTGTTGTACTAGAAATTAATTCTATGTTAGCCTATAGTGGTCAAAAGCTAGCCTATCAGCTATAATAATCAGACATGCATATTGGTATTTAAATTCTAATTATTTTGCTTTTATATAGTAAAATTTTAACTTATTAATTATTGTAATTTGAATTCTAATAATTTTATTATAATGTAATTTAATTTGGTCTTACTTAACTGCACTTGTATTTATTCTCCATACTATTATTTTTTAATTACCTACTCTATATATTTTCTCTGTACTAATAATTGACATGATGGAGTTTTGGATTTAGTCTGTAAGCCACATTGTATGTTTATAAATAAATAAATGTAATAAAATTTAATTTAATTATTTTTTATGCGGCTCCAGTAGTAATTGAAGTCACTTCCACTTCACTCAATCAAGTGAATACAATGTGCTGTAAATTGAAGTATTCCTTTGTGTTCCAGTCGGCACTGCACCTGGCGGCGGAGCGCGGGCACGTAGAGAACGTGAGGACGCTGCTGGCGGCCGGCGCAGACCTCGCGCTGCTCGACCTCAACGGCGACACTGCTCTAGCGCTCGCCGAGAAGAACAACCACCGCCACGCGGCCAACGCGCTGCGGGAGGCCAGAGGTGAGTCTCTACTGGAGTGTCGCGACAATGCTCTAGCTATCGCAGAGAGGAATAATCGCCGCCAAGTGGACACCACGCTGCAGGAGGACAGAGGTAAGTGTTTGCATGAGTGTCCCGACGAGGGCTGTGACAGCGACACAGCTCTAGCCATCTCGAAGAAGAACAACCAAACTGATACGCAGCCAACGCGCTACGAAATACCAAAAGTAAGTGTTTAGTGTCTACAAGAGTATCGCGACACCGGACACTGCTGCTAATGTAAATGTTAGTAACTGACCTTCTATATGTTGACACTATGTCCGGTGGCAGTGGAACATCTTAGGGATGAAAATTGCCGGCAATATTGCCACAGCCAAAATTGCCAGGAATGTTTCTAAAAATTGGCAAGAAACCTGTAGATAGAGAACGACATTTTCTTTATAACATTGTTTATTCTGATAAAATAGCGGCCTGCGGAGTAGTAGTTTTATAGCTCGTCTACAATATCCATTTGAAAAATAAGGTTTTACTTAGGGTTCCGTACCCAAAGGGTAAAAACGGGACCCTATTACTGAGACTTCGCTGTCCGTCCGTCTGTCACCAGGCTGTATGTCAAGAACGGTGATAGCTAGACAGTTGAAATTTTCACAGATGATGTATTTCTATTGCCGCTATAACAACTAAAAATAAAATATAATAAATATTTAAGGGGGGCTCTCATACAACAAACTTGATTTTTTTACCGTTTCTTGCTCGATACTAATAACGGTGACAGGTAGGCGCTTTAACTATTCAAAGAATATCTAGTTACGGTACCCTTCGTGCGGGAGTCCCACTCGCTCTTGACCGGTTTTTATTTTTATTATACACCATCCATCCTGAAGGTACAGCCGCATCGCAGTGTCAGATTAAGATAGCAGTATTGTGCATACAATACTGTGTTACGGTTTAGGGTACCTACTGTAGCGAGTAAAATAACTGAACGAACTAGACATAAGAACTAAATTATCAGAGCGACGAGTGCAGTGAAGTGCTTATGCAAAATGGTTGTAGCAACAATAATGGGCAAATGAATACAAATCGTCGCGTTACTGTGAAAACCAAAGCACTGCATCTATTGTCGTTTCGAGTAAATCGCGTTTAAAAGTTTAAGTTAAGACCTGACTTTTTTTTCTTCAAGCAAATAGCCGACTTGATGTTCAGCGGACTAACCTCTGCCTATAACAGATGCATTTCGTCACAAGTCACGAATTGCACTGCGCCCGTCACCTTGAGACATAGTTGTTAAGTCTCATGTGCCTGTAAGAAGCTCAAGCTCGCGGCGGGATTCGAACCATGGACCTGCGGCACGGCAGTCCATAGTCGACTTTATTAAAACTGAAGAGCTCAGAAATTACTGACGCAAAATCATGCAATATTTATCGGTTTTTAAGAATGCTTTGTTATGTTATATCTTGTTGAAGTAAAAACTGTATAAAATTGACTTTATATCCTAAAAGATATGCAGTTAATTGGTTTTACCTGTAATTAGGAAATACCCTAACTTCTGTTTCAGTGTCTTCAGAAAGCTTATTTTAACTTTTAGACATTTATTAAATGACTATGAAGCAAAATCTGAATAGAAACTTTTAATTTTAGCAAAATTTACTTTAAATATCCCTATTTTGTTAAGGTTAACTGGTTTTACCTGAATATCTAAAACACAAAAAACTAACATTCAAACTCAAAATGTGTTGTTAGGACTAGCAGAAGTCAACCCTACGAGGTTGTTAGCGTTTTAACAATAACCCTGTATATGTAATTCTAAAGCCTTGAATAACTATGATAACGACATCAGGGCCTACTCTAATTCGTCGAAGTATCGAACTTCGGGTTCGAAAGAAGGATACCTTTCTTTTGCAAAACATATACACTTCTGGACTCATCTATTGGCCCACCTTGTATTTTCAGTTTCGTTTGGTCCTAGCTAAAATTTTATATTAGGTCGAGCAAAAAGTTTTTATGCAGTTTTGAACCTGGCACATTCACAATTTCATTCAATAGTCTTTTTTTGAATTTCGAACACAGAATTTAAAGAAACAAAAGACAATTTGGAGCCTGTTTGTTGATATCAAACAATCGAATACTAAGAAAACTTGGTTTTATTGGTTTACTTGGATTTAATTCTTGAAAAAGTGATTGATATCTTTGGTTTTGCAACAAACATTACTTATTCTTAACATTAAGGTGAGGTTCTATCAATAATCTATGGATACTTCACCTGAAGTCGCCGCCCAAGCTGTGGCACTTATTCAGGCCGGACACAGCCAAAGAAACGTGAGTGCTCAACTTAATTTAAGTCGATCTGCGGTCCGAAATGTTTATCGGAGGTACCTAGAGACTGGCGGCTTTGTTCGTCGCCAAGGAAGGCCACGATCTCGGGTCACAACTGAAAGGCAGGATAATCGTCATCGTGATGACCAGCTTGAGAAATCGTCACCTTACCTCCAATGAGATACAAAACCAACTTCGCGACTTCCACGGAGTATCTGTGAGCGCTCGAACTGTTCGGAGAAGGTTAAAAGAACGCGATATGGTACCACACAAGCCAGCTAATGGGCCCAAACTAACGCGAGCCCACCGAACAGCGCGCCTTCATTTCGCACGCAGTCATTTAAATTGGACACAGCAAGATTGGAGCCGTGTAGTCTTTTCTGATGAGTCTAAAATTGTGTTACATGGCAATGATGGAAGGAAGAAGGTCTACCGACGTAAGGGAGAGCGTTTCGCACAATGCTGCTTTGAAGAGAGGGTTGCTTATGGCAGTGGCTCATGGACTGTCTGGGGCGGTATATCCGCGAGCGGCAAAACTCAACTTGAGGTTGTTACAGGACCACGGCTGCCAACATTAAATGCTGAAAGGTACATTCGTGAGTGCTTAGAACCTCACGTGATACTATACGCGGACTATGTGGGCCCAAATTTCCTTTTTATGCATGATAATGCAAGAGCCCATGCGGCCGGCATCGTCAGGGAATATCTTCGGGATGTGAACATCACAGTTATGGACTGGCCAGCCAGAAGCCCAGACATGAACCCTATTGAGCACATGTGGGACGAGCTAAAAAGACGTGTTAGGGCTCGTCAGCCAGTTGCCCAGACGATGCAGGAGTTGAAAACTGCCATAGAAGAGGAATGGGAGATGATCCCTCAAAATTTCATAGAGCGGTTGATAAACTCTATGCCTAATCGTATGAGAGCTGTGGTAGATGCCCATGGAGGCAACACGCGTTATTAAATTAAACCTTTATTTGATAAAACATGTTTTTTATTCAAAAATCAATTGCCTTTAACAAGGCGCATATCCGACTTGTTAGGCCTAGCTCCATGTCGTATGGTATTCTGAATTCAAATTTAAAACAATACGATCGAAAAAGATGGTAAAATGTGCCAGGTTCAAAACTGCATAAAAACTTTTTGCTCGACCTAATATAAAATTTTAGCTAGGACCAAACGAAACTGAAAATACAAGGTGGGCCAATAGATGAGTCCAGAAGTGTATATATATATATAAACATATAGAGACTACTATTGTTTATCTTCGTTCGTAGCATAGACTTGCAACTATTAGCCTGTGTAGATTCTGAATATAACTTTTTTTATCGGATACGTATGGTTTGTACATTTTCCATATATGAAATTATAAGTTTTCTTTTCCTTATAAGTAGTCAGTCGGGTTCTATATTTGTAGAAAGAACACAAATACTAAAAATAAAATAAAATAAATATTTAAGGGGGGCTCCCATAAAACAAACTTGATTTTTTAACCGTTTTTTGCTCGAAACTAATAACGGTAACAGGTAGCGCTTTAACTATTCACAGAATATTTAGTTTTATGTTCTCTTTAAATATAATTAATAATTAAGCTCCCATTCAACAAAAGAGGTTTTCACCGTTTATTTACTAAAAATAATAATAATTAAATTGCTAAAAATATTATAATGGTACGGAACCCTTCGTTCGCGAGTCCCACACGCACTTGGCCGGTTTTTTAGTTTTTACGCAAAAATAAAATGTGTTCTTGACGGAATGTCTTTAAATCAATGCCTATATACTCCGAGCTAAGAGCGGCCTCCGCGGCAACACTGGACTGAATTTATTTCCTAAATACCTATGGCGAACAAAGACATTAACGTGAACTCTAAATATCTTACCTGTATTTTCTAGAACAGTAGTGACACCTCTCGCTGAGCTCCATAACTAGAATTCGCAGACTCTTACCATGGGAAAATGTTCTTTGAATTCTCTGCACTAAGACTTAAAACTGATTGAGGGATAATAGCGTTCGCAGAGTAGTATGGGAGATTCCATAGCGGGCAAGATTTGTGGTGAACGTTGTGGTCCGACCATAGACTATATCAAACAACGAACTTCGTACCGCATATTAAATTTTCGTTGTTTAAAATGTCACTCGAACACGGAAAACGAAACTTCGTTGAATTGTAGTAGCGGCCCAGACCTACCAAATAGAAGGTCCCTTTAGTACGATTCCTGCCTGAACGAGACGTAAGAACTAACGTCGCGGTGTGAGGAACGCAGTGCACTGTCAAACTGAACGAGGACGGTGACATTGCCGTCGTTTCTTTTTAATAGTTGATAGGCAAGCCTTTGACCACAATCTCACCTGATGGTAAGTGATGATGTGGTCGAAGGTGTTAACAGGCTTAACCTAGAATTATTCGAATTCGATTCGAACCATGGACCTGCTGCGTGGCAGTCCATAGCCAATGCCACTGAGCCATCACTGCTTCAAAGGTGACGATAAAAAGATTCTCAATTATCATCAGATTTAAAAGATTAATTGTAAATTTTAGCTATAACCCACATATATAATAACATTCGCGTCAGGGTTACCCCTCACTCTAGAATTCATATTGTAAACTAACAAAGTGAAGCTACTATTTTTACAGCCAGCCTCCTTCCTGACACCAACCCCAGGCATGGAATAATATTTACCTCTACGCAGTCGAAACTTCAAGTTTATATTATATTTAACCGATTTTAAAAAAGAGGAGGTTGTAGCGCCTGTAGCGAAGTTTACTTAGCTGTTATTAACCGATCAGCAAAGTTAAGCAACGTCGCCCGCCGTCATGAGTTGGATGGGTGACACCTAGTGACTTTACTACAGAGCGCTTCCGTGCTTCGGAGGGCACGTTAAACCGTCGGTCCCGGTTGTTGTCTTAAGATGGCAGTCGTTACAGCATGGTGGTAGGGCATTTTGCGAATGCCCGTCTGGCTAGCAACCACCCTCAAGTAGAAAATCTTTCGTCAATCACCTAACGGTGTGTTCCGGCAGCTGTCCTTGAGAGCCAGTACTTCTAGGTTAGCCTGAACAACATCTTCGACCACGTCATCACTTACCATCAGGTGAGATAGTGGTCAAAGGCTAACCTATCAGGCATAAAAAATAAATAAAAAAACTAAGTGGCTCTGACGAGTAGTATTTGAGTTATTCCTAAAATGCGTATTTTATGTGTGAAGTCCGTTTGTTTTTGTTAAAATTGCTTTTTTTATGTCAGGCGAGGTTTAGCCGCTGCGGTGCCGTTAGGTGCTGACCTTATATAAACACGTCACTATGGCGATAGGCCGGGGGGCATTATTTGCTGGACGGGGTCATTGAACTCTTTCAAGCGTACCACTTATATTCTCGCTAAGGGCCTATTCCATTTGACGCTAATTTCGTTATTTTCGATAATTTTGATCACATTCTGCGTCTGTGGTTGTGATCACTGTGATCGTTTGTAACTGTCATCCCCTGTTCCATTTAGGATAAGAACGCTAAGAATGCCACTAAAATTTGCCACTTCTGTCACTTTTGACATTTGATGTAGATAATTCAAACTGTTCCTGAGTACTGTTCCTCCAGTAGCCTCATAGCGTTTATAACGAAAATAATGCGAAGACCCTGCTTCCAATGACCCCGGTGCCAAGGATCTGGAACAACTTTTTGGGAGTGTGGTCGTTTTTATCGTTTTTGGCGAAATTAACTCTATATGGTACGCACCCTAATGTATAAGCTTTTTTTTATATGTTTTAGCTTAACATGTGTCAATGCTTTTTGTTTGTGAAATACCATTTTGGAGTCGGGGTCAGTCTCGAAAATCGGCCAAGTGCGAGTCGAACTCGCGCACAAAGGGTTCTGTACCTGTATACAACATTAGACACTATATTATAACGTGTTTTTTAGGGTTCCGTACGCAATGGCTAAAAACGGGACCCTATTACTGAGACTCGCTGTCCGTTCGTCCTTCTGTCACCAGGCTGTATCTCAAGAACGGTGATAGCTAGACAGTTGAAATTTTCACAGATGATGTATTTCTATTGCCGCTATAACAACATGAACTAAAAATAAAATAAATATTTCAGGGGGGCTCCCATACAACAAACTTGATTTTTTAACCTTTTTTGTTCGATACTAATAACGGTAACAGGTACGGCATGTTCTCTTTAAATATAATTAATTAAAATAAAATGAATAATTAAGGGGGCTCCCATACAACAAAAGAGGTTTTCACCGTTTATTTACTAAAAATAATAATAATTAAATTGCTAAAAATATTATAATGGTACGAAACCCTTCGTTCGCGAGTCCCACACGCACTTGGCCGGTTTTTAGTTATTACGCAATGTGTTTTTGAAGGAAAGTCTTTAAAGACAATGCCTACTCCGAGCCAAGAGCGGCAACACTGGACCGCGCCGCGCTCCCTTTGAATAGAGATTTAAATATTTACATCGAGCAAAGTAATAAACAATATGAAATAATAAATGACAAGCACATGAGACCTCTAAAATAAGTTTTTTTGCAATAACCCTTTATAGGCTTATTCTACACTCTTAGTTTTTTTTTGGGTTTCTGTTGCATTGTGTTCATGTTGACCTAGTTACAAGTGGAAGGCCGGTCAGGAAATAATATCAGGGTTAATCCAGGATCTAAACTATCTCCGGGGCGAGATAGTGAATGCTAACGCTACCCCATTTCGCCCCGACTAGGCGGCGCACTGCTCATCCCGGGTTTTTAGTGGATTACCTTACTTACTATCCTCCCGCGGGGGTAGTAAGGCCCTTCAGGCGAGGACTCCCACATAACCACTCTGCTCCCCCCGGGGCCAGGTGGTATCCATAAAGGATTTTCCCAAAAAAGTATCTAAACTATCTAAATCTCACTCACAATCTTTTGCATTTATCATATTAGTGTGATTTTTTGACAAATTAACATATTTAATTGCATTCCGTTCCATATGTCAAATGATTTTGTAGTGCGAAATGCAAAATAGTCCTTCATTGTGACATACAAAATAAAAATAATATTATCTCTCACTATAAATAGAAAAAAAAACTTAAAATATCTTAAAAACGTTGTTTTGATGCAACTTGAATTAATTATGTGTAAAATAGCAGAGGTCGCGGCGTCTGCGCACGTCACACGTTAGTTATTCACCATTTTGGTTTTTCCTCTTTTTATCAATTTGCTTTAACTAAAGTCTTCAGTGTTCCTAATTTTGATTACAAGCACTATTACGTGCTGAGCGAAAATCACATTTACTAATTATTGGAGCACATTTTTTTCACCATTTTTAAACGACGATTTATATTGTAATTCTGGCGCTATGACAGCCCTGTCTCACTGGGCAGTGGGCGGTGCCGCTACAGGTACATGTCGTCCGGACGGGACTATTGTCCGTGCGTGCCGCGTCTGTCTAAAATAACTGTTTTTTATCTGATTGTGACGGAACAAGCTCGAGGCCCACCTGATATTAAGCGATAACCTCTGCCTATATATCAGATGTATTTCGTCACAAGTGTACGTGGTGCACTGCGCCCGTCACCTTGAGACATAGAGTGTGCCTTGTGATGCTATGTAGCTGGAACACATCGGCGACAGATTTTATTTTTGGTAACTAGCCATGCGGGCATTCGCAAAATGCCCTTCCATGCGGTGAAGCTCAAGCCGGCGGTGGGGATCGAACGATAAACTTGTGGCACGGCAGTCCATAGCTATTACTGTATCGGCCGGATTGTCCACTGCTGAACACAGCCTCCCATATTTAGGAGGGGTTTTCCATAATCCCCACGCTTGGTAGGCGTCTTGCGGATCGCAGTATAAGTTATCAGTTCGTCAGAAGGCGCTGCTGCTTACATTCCTCTATTTTACTTTTAGTCGTCTCTTACGACACCCACAGGTAGCAATGGGGGGTTACGTTCTAACCCGTCACCCCATGAGGCATATCGAAGTCAAAGTCAAAATCATTTATTCAATTTAGTCGTCTACGACGGTCTTATGAAGGTCAATTACAAATTTGAGTATTGAAATATTCTACATTGTACTGCCACGTTTAACAAATAAATTGTATAGAGCCACTGCGAGAAGAACGGGCAAGAAACTCGGGGCCATTCTTTTAAACATCTTTTAACAATGTGTTACATACTTACTATATAATAGAGTTATTACAATACATAGGTATTACCACATAGACACATTAAGCACAAGCCCCTATCACAGATAGCATTGATAATATTATAAGAGAGATCAATATAAAAGTCGCGATCGACTTTTCTAGAAGCAAACCTGAATCCATCTCGGGGCAAGGTCGCATCTATCGCATGTAGCACGTATGTTGCACGACAATCATTTATGTTAATAATCTGGTTATTTTGTAAAACGCATAATATGTGTGGGCAATATTGTCACTCATTTGGAATGTGTTTTGTGGTCGATCTTATACAGAAAAGCCTCGTAGGTATTATAATGTTTTAGACTATTTTTTAAAAACTTACTATAAAAAACTGGTTAAGTGCGTAAATTAATGAAAATTTTCACAAAAAATAATTACCTTAAAATGGCACCGACTTTAATACTCAAATGTGTGAAATAACTTGTCGAAGTCGGTACCATGATGGTTCAAAAGTACCTATTATCACAAAATTGTGCGCATGGTACCGACTTCGACAAGTTATTCCACACATTTATAATAATAATTAATATAGCTTCTAAACGACTTAACCGATTTTAAGTGTATGAGATTTCATTAGATTACTCTTGGTGACCTAAGTGACGGTACATAAAAAATATAAAAAACAAAATGGCGGATTTTAGATGCCATTTTGTACATAATTTGTGTAATATATATTATTATGTTTATGTTTTTTTCAATCACATCGAGTGTGGTACCAAAATGAAGGGCTTAAAAAACAATTTCATATTTTTTTTATGACTGATAGGTTAGCCTTTGACCACTATCTCACCTGATGGTAAGTGACGATATGGTTGAAGATGTTGTTCAGGCTAACCTAGAAGTACTGGCTCTCAAGGACAGCTGCCGGAGCACGCCGTTAGGTGCTTGGCGACAGATTTTCTACTTGAGGGTGGTAGCTAGCCAGGCGGGCATTCGCAAAATGCCCTACCACCATGCTATAACCACTGCCATCTTAAGACAACAACCGGGGCCGACGGCTTAACGTGCCCTCCGAAGCACGTGCACGCTCAGTAGTAATGTCACTAGCGGTCACCCATCCAACACATGACCGCGCGCGACGTTGCTTAACTTTGCTGATCGGTTAAGAACAGCTAAGTAAACTTCGCTACTAGCGGTTCAGATAAATAAATATATATATTGCAGTTTTCATTGCAACGGAACGATAAACAGCTTAACGAAAATAAATAAAATGCAGTCGCGTTTTTAGTTTTTAAATTTATTTATATACTTGTTCCCTTGTTCACTTGCTACTCATCATGACTCGGAATCTTAGTATAAGGGTTAGTGCACATCATAATAATAGACTAACCAATATTATGTATACTTATCTTTATTATAACTTTATACTTATCATTTAATATTATTTTTTACCTACCCATATAGTTGGTTTGTTCTTTTATTAAGATGTTTTTCAGTAAATAAACTTTAGTATGTTAGTAAAAAAAATGTATTAATAATATTATAATTATTATTTACTTTATTTATTATCTAACATAATTTTAATTTTTTTACAACATTATTACAAAAATAAATATTATAAAAAACTTAAAACTAGGATGGCGCTCGCTGGTAGCGGGGCAGAGCCCAAGCTACCAGTGGTTAAGGCTGCAGAGAGAGGAATATCCGGACAATGCGTGTTGTGTCCAGTATCACTGCCTTCTGCATCCGACCCTTGATCCAACCGTCTAGCGAGTCTCTTGAGGTGTTGGTCAAGGCTCAATTAATTATTATTTATATTATTAAAGTCTATTATTATTTTACTCTACTTGCACGCCAAAGGTCATATACATAAACTTTGATATATATTTATTGTATTTCGTTTTAATATCACGTTTTGAGTCAACATTAATTATTATAATATTATTATAATTTCCACGTGAATTATATTTTCTTAATATATTCCACAACTCTTAAATAACAAAGTTCAAAATTTGTATCTCTGACCTACACACAAAATTAATTTATATTTTTTTGTGCTATTGTGATGGAACGAGCTTGAGGCCCGCCTGATGTTAAGCGATAACCTCTGCCTATAACAGATGCAGTTGGTCACAAGTGACGAACTATGTATAGTTATAATAGTATTATTATTAAATATAATATAATTATAATTAGTATTATCATTATAATCAATAACTGAAAAATATTTCCCTATCTTGATGATAATATAGTCATTGAATAACAATCGATCCCGTAAGTTGCCAGGGTCAATGAAAAAGGTGAAAAAAAAATGTTACCAAAAATTTAAACAACTTCAACACCCCATTTTTTTATATTTTTTTTTGTTAAGCGATCCCTCTGTCAATTATGAATGGATGTTGATGATCAATTGATTGTTATTTGGTCATACATCAGATATAATCCCATTTAGATTTCATCCATATTGGTTTAGTAGATATTACGTTACATTAAATAAAATAACTAAAATAATTATTTGTTATGCAGAGTTGTTATTTGTATTGAACCCTAAGAAAACCGTGCACATGCGATAGAAAGAGAGACGCCTTGTAGGTGAATATAAATACTAGGTACTCCGTGCTTTCCAAGTTGAAGTGCACTTTATTGCTTCGTAGGTAGAGTCGCTTATTTATTGTAATGGCTTTGCGGAGTGATCCTTCTGTTCCTTTTTATTCTGGTACCATAGTAAAAACTACAGGTACATCGGCGTTTCGTTTATTTACTTTTTAGTGCATTTTTTGTTTTAGAATATTTTATATTTGAAGTCGGTTTTTTGTTAGAATTTTCGAAGCAGTGATGGCTCAGTGGCCTTAGCTATGGACTGCCGCGCAACAGATCCATGAGCTTCACCGCACGGTGGCACATTTTTCGAATGTCCGCCTGGCTAGCGACCACCCTCAAGTAGAAAATCTGTCGCCAAGCACCTAACAGTGTGTTCCGGAAACAGTCCTTGAGAGCCAGTGAAATTACTTCCACATGAGACTTACCACCTGTGTCTCAAAGTGACGGGCGCAATGCAATTCGTGACTTACGACAATATGCAACTGTTTTAGGCAGAAGTTAGTCCGATAACATCTGGTAGGCTTCGAGCATGTTCCGTCACTATGACATAAAAAAAAATACTTTATGTACCATATTTACACCCACACTTAGACGTCGTGTACAAACGTGGCCTACACGTGCAAACGCGCATTTATAATGTACTGTGGAGGGGCGCGCCTTCGTGCGTGAACAGGTCTGTACGTACAGTAGAGTAAATAAACTAGAGATGTTCTTATAAACATGATCGATTGCATAACGCGCTGTAATCGATCATACAATAATAACAGACTGTGCTCGCCACAGATTACCTAAACGATTTGACACTGACCGAGGACGGGCTAAGGGTGGGGTGCCAATGCTAGCGGGCTTTTTTTACATCGGTATATAAAGTATTTGAAGGGAATGGTCTAGAACGTTCGGAAATCAGATTGAGGACGATGAGAAAACATCGATTAACGACTACGATATAAGTAGTGATGGCTCAGTGGCATTGGCTATGGACTGCCACGCAATAGTGTTATCCAGCAGCAGTCCTTGAGAGCCAGTGAAATTACAGGCACGTGAGACTTAACAACTGTGTCTCAAGATGATGGGCGCAGTGCAATTCGCGTCTTGTGACGAAATGCATCTGTTATAGGCAGAGGTTAGGCCGCTTAACATCAGGTGGGCCTCGAGCTTGTCCTGTCACAATAACATAGATAGCATATAATAAAAATAGATTAGATATTTTGGCTATTGTACTCGTATATGGTGATGCATCTTTTACGTAATAACTATTATTTTATCCAAAACTTATCAGAGCGCTTGGTCGATGCGACGCGTGATCAAAATGCTGGCACTTATTACAGAATAAGCATTGCAATTCAACGGGGCAATGCTGCCAGCATGCTGGGCACGCTGCCAACTGGTAGTGGGCTGGAGCATTTGGACTGCCTATGAGTCTGCAATGGCTTATAGGTATCTAAATGCTTTTATTGTAATAGCTGTAGTGTTGTATATAGTTCGTAGTATTTTGTTAATAAAGGCAAACCGCCGGTAAAAAATATAGATTAAGTTTAATCAGTAGCAACGGTGATATTGCATAGTAATATATCGTGATCGGAATCGTCGCTGTATGTATGGCCACACCCTAAGACGTCTGTGCAACATGTAGAAATGAAGTAGGTGCCGACAGTAGTACATTTCAGTAGAGCGAGTTGTCTAGCTAGCAACGCTCGCTTCGCTTCACGCCGCCGCGCCGGTCCCGCGCTCTCGTGTTCGATACCTGTATGTCTATGTGATATGAACACATCCGTGCGTTATAATAAACTAATGAATTGGAAAAACAATATGTTAAAAACTGATTATAGTGTGTGATTAAAAGTTGTGAAGTGTTGAAAAAAAGGTTAAAAACGAATTAAATAGATTGCGGAAATCCAAAATTATTAAATACATATATATAAAATTAATATTTTAAAACAATATAATCAGGAAAAATTTCACGATCGCGATTTAAGTGTTAAGAACTCGTGATAATGCTTCGCGCAGAAGCGAAAAGCGTCGAAAACTCTTCCGTTTATGACGTCGTCTTAGTGGGAAAATCAGGCGGAATTTTTAATGGAATAGTTCTATTTGTGTATGAATGTTTTTCAAAAATTTTAATTAAGTAAATGTGTTTTTTTTTTTTTTTATGATATTGTGACAGAACAAGCCCGAGCCCCACCTGATGTTAAGTGGACTAACCTCTGCCTATAACAGACGCATTTCGTCAAAGACGAATTGCACTGCGCCCGTCACACTGAGTCGTACAGTTGTTACGTCTCATGTGCCTGTAATTTGTTCTCGTAACATTTGTTAGTATCGAGTTAAAAACGATTTAAAAAAGTAAAATGAATACTATTTGTAGAATTTTTATTATTACAATAATACTATATAAATTATATAAAAATATATTATTTTTAATATATTAATTAGTTAATATAGTAAAAATCGCCCAGTGACCGAGATAACTGCAAAGTGTTCGAAACGTCGGTACATGTGCGATTTAAACCGTTCTATGTTGTTCAGTAACAATAAATAAATTAATGATTTGTTACACTTAGGAAAAACAAATATTTTACTACTAGAACACACTTAGGTGCTTGGCGACAGATTTTTTACTTGGTAGCTAGCCAGGCGGACATTCGTAAAATGCCCTTCCACCATGCGGTGAAGCTCATGCCTGCGTTGTGTATTCGAACCATGGACCTGCTGTGCGGCAGTACATAGCCAATGCAACTGAACCATCACTGCTTCAAATGATGTAGTATATAACCACTAGCTGTAGTTGGCACTAATTTAGACACACACATCAGTTGGCTTTTCAAGGAGAGCTCGTCGGCTGCTTATTTCGCCCTCAGTGCACAACAAGTGCATATTACAAAACATTCAATCCAGTTTCGAAGCGCTCGTAGCGAAGTTTACTTAGCTGTTATCAACCGATCAGCAAAGTTAAGCAACGTCGCGCGCGGTCATGGGTTGGATGGGTGACCGCTAGTGACATTACTTTGCACGGTAAGCCGTAGGTCCCGGTTGTCGTCTTAGGACAGTCGTTATAGCATGGTGGAAGGACATTTTGCGATTGCCCGCCTGGCTAGCTACCACCTTCAAGTAGAAAATCTGTCGCCAAGCACCTAACGGTGTGTTCCTGAGGTTATCCTTGAGAGCCAGTAACTCTAAGTTACCTTAACAATATCTTCGGCCACATCATTACTTACCATCAGGTGAGATAGTGGTCAAAGGATAACCAATCAGGCTAAAAAAAAAGTTTGTTTTCAACATATATGTTGGCCGAGCGGTAATAGATATGTACTGCCGCTGCCTTGCTGCAGGTACACTCACGGTTCGATCCCCACCGCCGCCGGCGTGAGCTTCACCGCATGGTGGATTAGCATTTCCTCGCCTGGCTACCCACCACCCTTATTCATGGAAAAATCTGTCGCCAAACACTTCACATTCCAATACGATGGTTAAAGAACGATAGGAAAGATTTGAGCTATGACGTCATGTCATGTTAGCTCAATTGGTTAGAGCATACCCCGGCTCAAGGGGTGGATGGACGCGTTTTCGAATCCCGCACATGACTTAAAATTTTCCTATCGTATATTTATGATTTTGTAACTTCACAGTGGGTTCCGGCACCATGCGAACCAGTAAAATTACAGCCACATGAGACTTAATAACTATGTTGTCTCAAGGTGACGGGTGCAGTGCAGTTCACCACTTGTGACATACTACATCTTTTATAGGCAGAGGTTAGTCCGCTTAACATCAGATGTGCCTC
The DNA here is from genome assembly GCA_963890685.1 of Plagodis pulveraria. Lineage (NCBI taxonomy): Eukaryota > Metazoa > Arthropoda > Insecta > Lepidoptera > Geometridae > Plagodis > Plagodis pulveraria. The sequence goes on along the minus strand of OY982976.1, from coordinate 17,847,286 downwards.
ACGCTTGTTCCATAACGATACAATAAGAAAACTGATTTAATTAAATAGGGTATTCTTACATCGGTAGTATGTTTTTATGTTTATCTAAAATATGTTCTTTACTTGACATCTTCATTGAACGGTGGGTTGCCGTGCTAGAATTGCACCCCACTATACCTTTCCACTGCGATCCCTAAGACGCCTGCCAAGCAAATTCCCCCTAAAGGGCAAGGTAATTGCTTAACGTTGGACATCGTGGTTGATAATGATGATGCGGTATAAATAACGTAGAATGGAACATTTCTTTCAAATAATTATTTTCCTAAATATAAACAGAACCATCGTTTTAAATAATGTTTAAATGAAAGGTAGAGAAAGGCGATGTTGTGTTTAATATATTGAAATGTATGCTTCGAAGTAAATTATCAATGCGTAAAATGTTGCGTTTAGACATTTTGTGAAGTGTTTGTGGAAATAATCAAAGAGCTAATCTCTAGTTAGTTAGTAAATAAAACAGCAGTAAAGTTGAACATAATCTAAAACACTAGTGGTCCGCCCCGGTTATGTACGGGTTATTAACTAAAATTACAATAATTATAAATAGAAACACATAAAAAGGTAGTTATTGTGACATAACTGTAATAGTTAGACATATAGTATTGCGGACTGTTTGTAGATATTGATGTCGTCTATAAAACTGTAGAACATCACTTTGCTCTATTGTCTACAATATCCACAGCGTACGCGATATAACGATGTTTTGATATTTTTTTTTTACATATTGGGTTTAAAAAAAATATTTTCATTATTGCTTATTGGTTCAGCCTTTGATCACGATCTCACCTGATGTTAAGTGTTGATGTGGTCTAATGTGTTGTTCAGAGAACCTGTTTAACCTAGAATAACATTATCGAAGTTTTTTATGCAGATCCCTAAGTTTTTCATAATATTCTATAGTCTATGTTCATCAAGGATAATGTAGGATTCTAATGGTGAAGGAATTTTTCAAATCGTTCAGTAGTTTCAGAGCCTATTCAATGCAAACAAACAATCAATAGTTTAGATTGATTCTACACATTGTTTTACATTCTCTAAAATCTGAATTATGATAGTACTTATTCTGTACAAACTAAAATTTAAATGTCAGTCCTTAAAGTTGACTTTTTATTAACCGATTGGAATAAAAGGAGGAGGTTCTCAATTTGTCTAAGATTTTCGAGATTTTCTAATTGAGGGTGGTGGCTACCCAAGCGGACATATGCAAAATGCCCTATTACCATATCACAACGACTGTCATATTAAAACAACCGACACGCGAGACTTAACGTGCCCTCCGAAGCACGTGCACGCTCAGTAGTAATGTCACTAGCGGTCACCCATCCAACATCTGCTAAGCAAACTACTTTACGAGCGCTTCAAAATATTATATTTATTTAACCGTAATAATTTCTTTGTTTTCGCTTGTTTGGACACCAGGTATGCATGTCCTAGAAATATATAGAATGTTCGTAGTCAAAAATTATAAAATTAGTCCAAAAATGCCTGTGGGGTTACGGGCTATAATATCACCACCTCATCTCACCCCGTGGGTGTCGTAAGAGGCGACTAAGGGTAACAGCAGAAGGTAGGCAGCAGTGCTTTCTAAGGAACTGATATCTCACACTGCGATCCACAAGACGCCTGCCAAGCGTAGGGATTATGATAAACGCTAAATTCCCACAAATTTCCCAAAAAAATTAGAAGCAGTAATGGCTCAGTGACATTGGCTATGGACTGCCGTGCAACAGGTCCATGGCTCGAATCATCGCCGCGTGCCTGAGCTTCACCGCATGCTGGCGAATGCCCGCCTGGCTAGCGACCACCCGTAAGTAGAAAATCTGTCGCCAAGCACCTACAGTGTGTTCCGGTAGCTGTCCTTGAGAACCAGTACTAGGTTAAGCATGTTAACATCTTCGACCACATCGTCGCTTATCATCAGGTGAGATTGTGGTCAAACACTTAACTATCTGCAATGAAAAAAAAAACCGTTGTTACTAAAACACTCTAAACTACTGGAGCACGGCTGTGTTTTACCAGAAACCGGTTATTATATAGAGCTGAATGACAAAACAGCGGCCTACGACCGGACATATTTAGAATTCATTACAAAATACCGGCCGACAAACAAAACGGTATATCTTAGTTTTTGTTGCTGCACACCGCGATCATTTTTATATTAATATATAGCCAGAATAATTATCTATGCTACGGTTAAAACGGTATTTTAATATAATTTGTTGTTTTTGTGTTGTTAGTAGAGAATGCTACAGATTGCGCGCGCGAAGTAGTTATCTGCTGTAATGACATGTAATAAACCCACGATCTTAAAAAGGTTGAACATATTAAACGAATATTTTTTGCTATATCGGTCACATGGCGCTAATTCCGCCATGCAGCTACTAAACTATCCGCTAAACACAAAGAACTCACTAAAATTTATTTAAGTACCAATTGGGATTATAGTGTGAAAGTTAGTTAACCAACTTGGATTTATACTTATTAAAATGTAAACATTTTAATCGCGCTTACTAGGCATGATAACAATTCAAGGCATTTCGAATATTCGCCTGGCTAGCGACCATCCTCAAGCAGACAATCTGTCGCCAAGCACCTAACGATGTGTTCCGTGTGAGCTATCCTTGTGAACTAGTAATTCTAGGTTAGCCTGAACAACATCTTCTACCACATCATCACTTACCATCAGGCGAGATAGTGGTCAAAGGCTAACCTATCAATAAAATTTGTAATTGACCTTCATAAGAGCGTCGTAGACGCCTAAATTGAATAAATGATTTTGACTTTGACTTTATCAGCTATATAAAAAAGGTCTGATAATGTCAAGTATGCTAGAATGTCTAGTAAGCTAAAGAATTCTGTGTCTCCGTCAGGTGTCCTAAAACGTGCAGGATCTAAAGGTTGACTAATCAAAATGTCTATTCCTTCATTGTCTAGTCTATTTTAAGATTTATTTTTTTATCTTAAGTCAACTGCCCTTGTGGTGCCGGTCTAGAATGTCACCCCCCATCTCTACCTTCGGGTGTCGTAAGAGGCGACTAAGGATAACACACCAGAAGGTGGGCAGCAGAACTTTCTGAGGAGCTGATTTCTTACACTGCGATCCCCAAGACGCCTGCCAAGCACGAGGATTCTGGCAAACCTAATTAAATAATTAAAAATTAATATATAATTATATTTTATACTATGACTACACCAAACTTAACGTTTGTATGTAAGTATAGTTTGTATATTACCCGTGGGGTGCCGAGCTAGAATGCCACACCCCCATCTCTACCCGTGAGTGTCGTAAGAGGCGACTAGGGTACCACACAAGAAGGTGGGCAGCAGTGCTTTCTGACGAACTGATATCTCACTGCGATCCCCAAGACGCCTGCCAAGCGCAGGGATTATGGCAAACCCTTTTGTAATGAGTGAGGCTTAGTTTAGCAGTGGACAATCCAGCTACAGTACAGTTAAATCAGCTGTATAAGTTTACGAATAGGTTATGTCCATTAAGTTTTTATAACTTGTCATAACATAGGTAATAGTTATAAACAAAGCTTCTCGTAAGTTTTGTTAACGGAGATGCTACTATACCTGATTAGTGGTTTGGTATGTTATTTTATCACTTTTTGTAGAACTTTTAAGAACGCCACCGAAGCTTGTAACCGGTTTCTTGTAATAGTTCCGTCGAAGGTGCTTGAGTTGCTTTTTGTCAAAATATTTCTATTTATGGACATCCTTGACGTATGCACTTTGAACAGACTTGCTTATTAGACTAGCTGCGTGTCGTGATTTTAGAGTTACGTACTGGAAAATGGATTTTAAGACTTTTTTTAAGGGGAGAAATGCCCTATGGGTCCGAATGTGTGGGACTTGAACCCGCTAAAGCCCTCGTGAGCACTCCTCCCCTGAGGTGGGGCAAGATGGAGTCGCGTTAGTGGTCACCATCTTGCCCCGGGGTTGTATTAAGCCTTCTCGATTGCTGTAAGCCACCGCTGCCGGTAGATTTTTTTACAGAACATGCGATAATAGGGTGAAATACCTAAAAAGTAATAAAAAGGAGGGCACAAGCAAGAAATTAGGGTTTTTTCTTTTTACCCCATAATAAAAACAGTAATACATGCAAGCATCAAACTTGGCATATAATATAAGTAAATAATTAAAATTTTGCACCTATCACATATAGATTTCAATTTTTTTTATTGTAGCCTTATCAAAGACTTCTCAAAATGTTTCTTGGGATATGCAGAAGTCAACCCTAAGGGAAGTATCTGTTAGTAGGTAATCTGCGGGGAAACGGAAGTCAAGCTCTTTTTTATTCTTCTTCCTACCCATATACCTACCCAGATTCGGAATCGCTGCAATAGGGTGTGTAGAGATGCACAACGTCGCCATATCCATAAATCTGTCGAAAATGAGGACCCAGCTAAGGTTTGGAAGTTCCTCAGGTCGTTAGGAGTCGGTAAATCACGCCAAACGTCAGACTCTAATAATCTTGATATCAATGCCCTAAATAATCATTTCTCTTTATCGTGTAGCTTACTGGCATCTGATAAAGTAACAACATTACAACATCTTTCTAATATTGCAACTCCTGACCATCCTCAATTTTTCTTTAGTCAATTTACCGCTTGTGATGTTAGGAAGAGTGACCTGTCCCTTGCGTCGAATGCAGTTGTAGTCGATGGCATTAGTCGGAACATGATTATCCCTATTCTGGACATAATTCTTCCTATTCTTTGCTTTATTCTTAACTATTCCATTTCAAATAGTGCATTTCCATCATTATGGAAGGATGCACAAATCATTCCACTTCCAAAAAAACACAATCCTAAATCTTTTTCTGAGTACAGACCCATATCCATTCTTCCTTTTCTCTCCAAAGTCCTTGAGCGTCTTGTCCACAAACAATTAAACTCCTTCCTTGTCACTAACCATCTTCTTAATCCTTTCCAGTCTGGATTTCGGCCAGGTCACAGTACAACAACTGCTCTCGTAAAAATTACAGATGATATCCGTTTCGGAATGGAAAACGGAAAATTGACTGTTGTCACTGCTTGATTTTAGCAACGCATTTAATACCATTGACTCCGATATCCTTTTGGCCATACTTCGCTCTACTAACATATCTCCAACGGCTATTGACTGGTTTCACAGTTATCTGTCTGGGCGCCGGCAGCGGGTTCGCCTGGATGAGAAATTTTCTTCTTGGTGTAACATAACTGCTGGCGTACCTCAAGGCGGCGTATTATCTCCTCTTCTTTTTGCAATTTTTATAAATTCAATATCCCAAAGTATTACTTCTTCCTACCATCTCTATGCAGACGATCTCCAAATATACTCGCAGGCCTCACTGAATAATTTAGCAGAAGCCGTTGATGCCATTAATAATGACCTACAACACATATCAGACTGGAGCAAAGCCTATGGTCTAAAAGTAAATCCACTAAAAACACAACTTATAATTATCGGTAGTTCACGAACCATCTGTAACGTAGACTGGAACACTCTGACTCCAGTTGTATTTGAGGGAGTACAAATTCCTTATAGTAAAACAGTCACTAATTTTGGAGTTATTTTTGACCAATGCCTAACATGGATCCCGCAAATCGAAGCCGTCAGTCGCAAGACATTTGCCTCTGCAGGATCTCTCAGAAGAATAAGAAATTTCTTACCAACTGCTACTAAAGTTGCGCTTGCACAGTCACTCTTACTCCCTATTTTAGATTATGCAGACGCCTGTTACTTAGACCTCAGGGAGGACCTTTTAAATAAACTTGAGCGCCTTCAAAACTTCTCAATACGGTTTATATTTGGATTGCGCAAGTACGACCATGTTTCTGAATTTCGCACTAAGCTCAAGTGGCTACCCATTCGTCATCGCCGGAATACTCATATTCTCTCTCTTCTGTATAACGTTTTATTCAATCCCACATCCCCCCATTACCTTCAAGAGCGTTTCGAATATTGCAGCACCTCTCATGTGCGTAATCTTAGGTCATCGGAAAATCTTATGCTCAATATGCCCTCACACTACAGTTCGTTTTATGATCACTCCTTCACTGTTGAAGCCGTTAGACTATGGAACGCACTGCCTTTTGAAATTAAGCGTGCTCAGTCACTAGCTGTTTTTAAAGAGCGTGTGAAAGCCTTTTATCTTGAAACTCGTTAGCTCCCTATAATTTATTTATTTTAATTTTAAAATTCGTTGTTCCATTGTTAATATGAGTCTTATACTACTGATAACATCATTCATTATTTATATATTATGTTTATTGATTAAGTTGTATGTAATTATGTATGTTTATTATATATATATATATATATATATATATATATATATATAATATTTTATATGCTTATGTATTTATTATTATTAATGTGTATACTTAAATGTATATATGTTGTATACGTGTATATATTAGATATATTTATATACCTATATATATTATTTTATCTATTTTAATGTGTGTAGTATTTTAGAAATTATGTGTCATTGTGAGTACTATTTTATAATCTAGATAAACGCCTTTCCCTTGGTTCTCTTCAGTTATGTCTCTTCCTCAAATGGTTGTCTGGAAGAGATCGCTTTCAGCGATAAGACCGCCAATTGTTACCTTATTTTGCATTGTGTTTCTGTTTTAACTATTTTTTATATTTAAGGTGTTTCAATAAAGTGTTTCTATCTATCTATACTGCACATGTACTATATCAGCCGGATTGTCCACTGCTGAACGCAGCCTCCCCCCATTAAGAAGGGGTTTGCCATAGTCCCCACGCTTGGCAGGCGTCTTGGGGATCGCAGTTTAAGATATCAGTTCCTCAGAAGGCGCCGCTGCCCACCTTCGGGTATTTTACCTTTGGTCGCCTCTTACGACACCCACAGGTAGCAATGGGGGGGTGACATTCTAGGCCGGCACCCCACGTGGCCATACTGCACATGTAGGGTAGCACAATATGTTTTCTCTAACAACACAAAGTTGCAAACCCCGTCACGCTACAGTTAAGTCTCATGTGCGTGTAATTTTACTGGCTCTCAAGAACTGCTATCGGAACACACTGTTAGGTGCTTGGTGACAGATTTTCTACTTGAGAATGGTAGCTAGCCAGGCGAGTATTCGCAAAATTGCCTCCCACCATGCGGTGAAGCTCAAGCCAGCGGTGGGGATCGTACCATGGATCTGCGGCACGGCTGTCCATAACTATAGCCTACCCGACCCTGACACTCTTTGGGAGTTCTCGTTGATAGTACACTCGCCACATATCTATAATAACGTACAATAATAACTCCGTGAAACATAGTAACCAATTAGTAGTGATTTACGAGTAGAAACGGTGAAAGTTACTTTTTAATTATTGATTAATTGAAAGCATTCGTCTTTGTCTGTAATCAAATAAATTTGATGATAAACATAATAAAAAAAACAAACCGGTCGTGTGTGAGCGCTTCTAGGACGTGGGGGGCTCCCCCAAACCCCCGTTTGTCATAATCCCCACGCTTGGCAGGCGGCTTGGGGATCGTAGTGTGAAATGTCCGTTTCTCAGAAAATTCTGCTGCCCAACTTCTTGTCTGTTACCCTTAGTCGCCTCTTACGACACTAGTAGAGATGGGGGGTGACATTCTAGCTCGGCACCCCACACTTCACTTTTCACCAGGTGAGATATGGTGAAAGGCTAGCCTATCAGAAATAAAATATATAAATAAGATACTTCCCGAGGTCGCGGGTCATCCGGATTGATTCATATCTTCAATGTTTACATAATGACCTCATAATGAGATTGCGATGGCTGTGTTGTTTACATAGTTCGTGTTGTGGAAAAACAACACTAGGTATGTTGTTTACTCATTTCTCAATGCTATTGAAGCAATGATGGCCGAGCGGTTATAGCTATGGACTGCCGTGCCTCAGGTCCCTAGTTTGATCCCCAAAGGCGACTTCAGCGATTGCCCGTCTGACTAGCTACCACCCTCAAGTAGAAAATCTGTCGCCAATCACCTAACGGTGTGTTCCGACAGCAGTGCTTGAGAGCCAGTGAAATTACAGGCACATGAGACTGAACAAATATGTCTTAAGGTGACGGGCGCAGTGCAATTCGTGACTTTTGATAAAATGCATCTGTTCAAGGCAGAGGTTAGCCCGCTTAACATCAGGTGGGCCTAGAGAGAAAAACAAAAAAAAAGGTATAGAAATAACAATGGTAGTGGACGATATAGTCCACTGCTAAGATGCTATGAGGTCACAAGTACTCATAAGTCACTTCTAGGTTAGCCTGAACAACATTTTCGACCACATCATCACTTACCATCAGGTAAGATAGTGGTCAAAGGCTAATCTATCAGGCATAAAAAAAAGTAAATAGGTATTGTCCTTTTCCCCGTGATGTCCAGTGTAGTACCACCAACTTAACTGTGCAGTTTTCGAGGGCGCTACTGGTCATGGAAATCAACTACAAACTGTCACAATTTGAAGGTATATTGTAGTTCTTTTTTTTGCCGCCTGAACAGATAAGTTGGTGGGACTATAGGTACGTACATAACGCAGCACTGTACACTGGCTACCGTCAATTGACTACAATTGATGACCCACGGCCTTAGGATATAGCCGGGCAACAATATCATCACAAAGTACAATTGTGCTTCTTCGCATACTAGAAGAGCACTTTGCGATGAATGGGTGAACCGATGAACCGAAATTTGAAGCTTGCCGCGTGTTCCGTTTTCAAAATCGGTCTTGCCGTTTTTGAGTTACACTCCAATAAGTGAAAATTATTTTCCTATCTTGATGATATTTGTATTTGTATTTGTTTATTCAGGAAAAAATATGCAACATTACAGCTTTAAAAAAAAACCAAAGCGTTACATACAATATTAATACCATGATACATGATATAAAATAAATAATTAGTAAAAATAAACAATATTAAAATGAGAATAGGTATAAATGTAGTCTTAGGTCAAAATTTTAAAATTACATACGATACTAATAGGTACAAGTCATTATTATCACTAATTATTATTAGGATTGGTCAGTAATATAATCAATATAGTCAAGTACAATATTTATAATATACGTACAAATAGATGTACATTTATCGTATACAAATCATTATTATCACACATTGCATTTCAAATAACTAACCTTATACCGAGCAGGTATAAATAATCATTTTCAATAATAATATAACGAAGTTTTAGTAAATCACACTGGACACTCTAGCATTCATCTCGCATGTCTTTTGGCACTGATATAGTCATTGAAAGTGAATGACAATCGATCTCATAAGTAGTAAGGGTAGTGAGTTAGTGACCCTTTTCACTATAGTGAAAAAGGCTAAATAAATATGTTTACTTCAACAAGTTATTTCACACATTTGAGTGTTGAAGTCGGTTCTATTTTGTGGCTAAAAATTATTTTGTTAATTTTACAGCGACAAGTGAAAATAAGAATATCTATACATAAACTAAAACTATAACACATCCAATTCTGTACATGGTAGATATTTTGATAAAAATAATAATTGAGAGTACTCTGTAGCTGACACTGATGCCAAAACTGTATTTTTTAATTTTTCTCTGTCTGTCTGTCTGTATCCCGGCCGCGCATCACTCCAAAACTACTGAATGTAATTCAATGAAACTTAACACGATTTTAGTTCATACTACGAAGAAGGTTATTGTATACTTTTTATCCCGAAATTCAGCACAGTTCCCTCGGGAAAGGGGATGAAAGTCAAAATGTACACTAAGTTGTCATTTATTAACGCTAAGTCGAAGACTACAACGTTGCTTGATATGAGATAAACAGTGCCAAATGTGAATAATTACACTGAGAAAAATCTAAAGTCAAAAGCGCCCTAATGACGGCCAATTTATATGGTATGAAGGCAAAAAACCGACCAAACGTAAATACGTACAAAAACGCCTACCAACTAGAAGGCGTTAAACGAGGTCAGTGAGGGCGAATGTTTCTTTTCGTCTTCATTTAAGGTGTATTTTGTGGTCTTTCTTAAATATTGACTTTTCGATGAGGCTGATTAAGTCGTACGTTATAGTGGTAATCACCGTATATAAACCGCCGTAAAAGTAAGGTATATTTTATGGTCAATACTGCAATTATTATCGTATAACAAGTTCAATTCTGAAAATACTTTACGGAAGGCGTTTTTTGACAGTTTATTATAAAACATGGTACATTTTTATTGATTGGTGAAAATCATCTTAAGACTTGTGAATTCACCTTGCGTAGTTACAATTCAACGGTAAAAGGTCAAATTTGATTTAAGCTCCAAAGTCGTTTTTCTCAGTGTAGTCTGCACACTGTTTATCGCATATTAAGCAACGCTGTGGTCTTCGACTCTCAAATGTGAATAATTAGTCTGCAGGCACGGCAATCGCGAATGAAGTCGCAGGTAGAGCTAGTGGTCAATAAAGCCGAAGCCAATCAAATACGCATCTTTAGGGATAACTCAAATACTAAACGTCAGATCTCACTCACATTTAATAGGGACCACACGACACGCACCAGATTAAAAAAAACAAAACCGGTACTCAGAGGTATCACACACAAAAAAATACAGTCCTATTAAAAACTTAACTGATGAAGCGCTCGTAGCGAAGTTTACTTAGCTGTTCTCAACCGATCAGCAAAGTTATGCAACGTCGCGCGCGGTCATGAGTTGGATGGGTGACCGCTAGTGACATTACTTTGCACGTTAGGCAGTAGGTCCCGGTTGTCGTCTTAGGACAATCGTTATAGCATGGTGGTAGGGCATTGTGCGAATGCCCGCCTGGTTAGCTACCACCCTCAAGTAGAAAATCTGTTGCCAGCACCTAACGGTCACTTCCGGCAGCTGTCCTTGAAAGCCAGTACTTCTAGGTTAGCCTGAACAACATCTTCGACCACATCATCACTTACCATCAGGTGAGATAGTGGTCAAAGGCAAACCAATCAGGCATAAAAATAAATAAAAAAAACTATTGTTTTTTGAAGTCCGTTAAATAGTGTAGGTTTTCCATTACGTAACGTTACGTAATGGAAAACCTCCTACACTCGCCCTTATTGGGAGTGCCCTTGAACGGAGCTCAGTCACATCAAGACACGTTTTGGAGGTCACCGCCGTTCGGTTCAGGTTCGGAGTGAAGCCCTCTAAGCACATACGTAATTGGGCAAATTTTTATACACGTTCTAGGATGGAAGTTACGGTTGTTCTTGGTAGGCCAAGGTCTTTTAGTAGGTTGTATAGGGATTTCGCTGGTATACCCCTTGCTCCAACTTCTACAGCATATAAATTAACTACAAAACTGTTTTTGGTTAATTAATTTGTAATTTTTTTCTTATTTTTGTTTATTTGTTTATTTTTTTTTTTAGTTTTGAGTTTATTCTCTAATATGTCCATATTCTTCCTGAAAGGAAGTTAGGTTAGTGTTAGTCATTTGTTTCAATTTAATTATTTGTTTGTTTTACTACTCAACCAATTTTGATGAAATTTAAATAGGACCTATATGGAGTGATACTCTATGGTACATAATCAGGTGATACTTGGTGGAGTAATTGCGTGACAGACTTATAGAAAGAAAAACAGTGGAAAGGTGAACCTCCTCCTTTGTGGACATCGTCGGTTAAAATATACTTAGAATCGTCAGATTGTGACTACAATATCAACGTATAATTTGTATATCAAGTGATAAAAAAATAAAGCTTGTTTGTGAATTAAAGTTTTGTTAAGTTGCAGAACAATATTTGTGCCTCCTTTAAAACGCCATTGACAATTATCTAAAAAAACATAAACTTAAAATCTCTAATCCATCGATATGATACCATCGATCCTTACCATCGATTTAATTAAATAAAAAAACCGGCCAAGTGCGAGTGGGACTCGCGCACGAAGGGTTCCGTACCATTATCTCATTTTTATTATTATTATTTTTTGCAATAAACGGCGACAACCTCTTTTATTGTATGGGAGCCCCCTTAATTATTTATTTTAAATAATAATATTTAAAGAGAACATAAAACTAAATATTCTGTGAATAGTTAAAGCGTCTACCTGTCACATTTATTAGAATCGAGCAAGAAACGGTAAAAAAAACAAGTTTGTTGTATGGGGGCCCCCTTAAATATTTATTTGATTTTTAGTATTTGTTGTTATAGCGGCAATAGAAATACATCATCTGTGAAAATTTCAACTGTATAGCTATCACCGTTTTTGAGATACAGCCTGGTGACAGACTGACAGCGAAGTCTCAGTAATAGGGTCCCGTTTTTACCCCCTTTGCGTACGGAACCCTAAAAATGAAGATAGGGTACCCTTTAATATTACCACAATATAATGTAGAGAAAATTTAACACAAGGATATAATGCACACAGCTACAATTCCATTGACACGTTTTAATGAATGACAATGACAGGAAGATAAACATACGCACACATAGTAGACGCGCATACGCACACTACTACTGAGACTAAATCAGGAGAGTTGTTATTTTAAGTTTAATGCGATCGATAGATAAAGTTTATTATCTTTAATATGTACAAACGATTTTAAAATAGAAGAACCGCGACCGCGTGAAAAGTATTTTATTTAAGTTTGTAGTAGTTCGCGTGCATATAATATATATTGCTATCTCATCTGATGGTAAGTGATGATGTTGCCGATGGTGTTATTCTGGTTTACCTAGCGTTACTAGCTTTCAAGGGCAGCTGCCAGAACACGAACAGAATAAGTTGCTTGGCACCAGGTTTTCTACTTGAGAGTAACTTTGCTGATCGGTTAAGAACAGCTAAGTAAATGTAAAATCAAATCTAAAATCTTATGTCGTTATAATTCCTTTCTAATAGTGGAAGTTAGTAAACGGCTTTTCTTTTTTTGTATAAATATTACTTACAGCTGTAAGCCCCCAGAATATATATAAAATAAAAATAGATAAACTAGGGTTCCGTGTTGCCCTTTAGATACGGAACCCTTACAAATGTTGTGTTATTTGAGGGCTCCTTGTTGCGCCGCCACTAATCCTCAGTAGGCGATGTAACGCGACACCGTTCAAATGTGCGTCGCGGCGGCATAGCCAGCATGGTGCGGTCAGCGCGGCCAGTGTCGGGTGGCACGCGTGACTGCCATCAGGCAGGTGGAAACATTCATGGAAATCTTTGCAAAAAGGAAGAGAAATGCAGATCCTTGCAGAGAGTCCCTCGTAGGATACTTAAACAATTCGAATCTTACATTTCTTAATGTTGAGAATTTGTATGACGCATCGTGTGAACTATTGATTAGGAAAAATAATACTCTCAGATTTTTTTACTTCTGTTCCCAGAAGTAAAAAAAAGGTTATAGAGCCTTATAATTAAGAGTAGAGTTCACGGAGCGCTTTCCATAAAAACGTAGTATCGCCATATTTTAAATACTAAGTGATCAAACTCGGTGAAACTTTGCATGTATATTCTTGAGCCTAATCTAGGCTTCTGGTTTGCCAGATTTCCGTTAATTATTTTCAAAAATAATTCGAAAAATTGTTTTGTTTGGGAATTGATATTTTGACATTTATTAGGGATAAAATAAATAATAAATCAATAAACTGGCAAACCAGAAACACAGATATTAATCTCAGCAACATGCGTAAAACATTTCACCGAGTTTGAACACTTTGTATCGAAAGCGCTCCGCGCACTCTACTCTTAATGCAATGAGACTCCGCTATCTGTCCGTCCTTCTCTAGCACATAAACAACTCTGAAATTGACTATATTCCATGTACCAATACGTCTGCACTGTACGAGAGACTACACTGCTAATACTGCCATGTTTCCAAGTAGAACTACCATTATAACGCGAACTGTTGCTATAGTTTGACTAATAGTGTGTACGTAGAGAATCGTTATTTTAGCAGCATCTACTATTTGTCTGTGGTGTCCTTGAAATCGTCGATTCGGGGCTATGCTGAAACTTCTATAGAAACACAAAATCTAATAGACAGATACTCTAGCGACGCAAAACGATCTGCAAAAATAAACCTAACGGTCCTTAACTTACCAATTTGAACACTCAAAACATTTACAAAGTTAACCAATGAAATACGGAGTGCTACAAATAAAAAAAAGACTGATATATCGTGCTCGAATCGTTCAATTGAACTGAAGTCTTCGAGCCATGCCTCTGCGTCGGTCCGTTTCTCTCCGCGTCCACACCCAGCAGTCGAGAAAGGAATACCAGCAGTTCCAAACCATACATGAAGCGCCAGCGCGACTGCAGGAGGTGGAGGATGCTGACGCAGCCTTCGATGTGACGCATTACTTCCTTGATGACGTAGCAGACCCTTGGAGGCAAGGAGGTATGTCTATGATTACTCGCGACTGTCTCATAATGCCAACATCATCGCCATCGCCGGCGCCGGCCCGATCACCGTTGAACAGGTAATGGGGAAGCCCATTAGGGTTGGGTTGCCATAATCCTTTCGGTTGGCAGACGTGTTAGAAAGGGTTTCTGGTATTTTCCCTCCGTCTGCTCATACGACTCCGACATCAAGATATGGGGGGTCCAACCCCATCCCGAAATCTGTGGGGCGGCCATAAGACATGCCAACATCCTAGTAAAAATACGAAGAGGCTTAGTGTCGAGGTAAGTTTCCGCTTTGCGACTGTGTCTAGTTTATTTCGAGTTTCACGAAAAGTCCAAGTATGTATAGTAAAGTTTTCTATACATAAATGACGCTGGTAAAACGCTCTAAAATATGGTATAAATAACATCAGAATCGATTTAGTAAATCTCGATATATGAGCAAGTTTTGCTAACTGCAATATCGGAATACAGTTATTTAATTGCTTCAACTACTAGGAGCTCAGAGAGTTACAAGCGGTGTAGGGAGTTTTGTTTTACTTTAATGCTGTGGTTGTATTTTTGACTACAACCTCACTTGATAATCCCTAAATGACGCTGTACATGCTTATGATAAAAAGGATGAGAACTACCTTTCAAAGACTACTGCTGGGACAGATTATCGGTGCTTGGTGAAAGGTTTTCTACTTGAGGTAGCATAGTAAACCAGATAAGTAGTTTTTCGTCACAAAGCGGTAATCAGACGCTGCCGTATACACGCTCCACATCGTGCATACTGTGATAGCTGGACAAACGTGCTCTTGTCAGGGCTACGCCAAAAAAGTATCCGTATCCTTACCAACATCAAAACAGTGATGGTTCAGTGGCATTGGCTATAGATTGCCGTGCCGCAGGTACATGGTACGAATCCCGCGCTTGAGCTTCACTGCAACCATGCAAGAAGCCAAGAAGGGCGTTTTGCGAATGCCCGCCACCCTCAAGTAGAAAATCTGTCGCCAAGCACCTAATGGTGTGTTCCGGCAGCAGTCCTTGAGAGCTAGTGAAATTACAGGCACATGAGACTTAACAACTATGTCTCAAGCGCGGGCGCAGTGCAATTCATGACTTGTGAGGAAATGCATCTGTTATAGGCAGAGGTTAGTCCGCTTAACATCAGGTGGGCCTCGTGCTTGATCCGTCTAATTAAATAAAAAATAAAAAACTACCATTATTAGTAAGCCTTACTTTCATAAATCATTCTTATAAAATACAAAATTACTATCTAGTCGCGTCCATATAGTTTCGTAAATATTAGATTTGTGAATTCGTCATTAAATGCCCCTGCTTTATTAAAAAGGAAACTGATATGCCACGTAACTACCCGACAAAATTCAAACAATATAGTAATCACGAAATCTAGAATTTTTATTCTAGATTTCGTATCTAGAATAAAAAATTCTCCATATTCTGCAGAGCTCCAGCCTAAATTCAATGGCTGTGTGTGTCACACGCTCACCCACAGCACTGACTGGTACCGCCAGTAGAGCTCGCTTCTCTTATTTCTACTGTCCAAAAAAGATATTAGAAGCAGCGGCCTGAAAGGTCAAAAAATATTTAGTTTTATATTTTTGTTGTTGCAACTTTCAGATGCGTTGGAACGCGAGAGGCTAGCCCAGCACGCGGCGCTCCGCGAGCTGGTCGCGACTGGAGACGTACCACAGCTGACGGCGAAGCTGAAGGCGCTCGGCAAGGAGGCGGGGCTCGTGGCGAATCTAACGCCGGGCGGGGCGAACACGCTGCTATATGTGTGAGTTACTGTCCAACAAGAGGCCACGTGAAGTTCGGTAGTTACAAAAAAGTTTAAAGAAAAGCTTGCTTGCAATAAAGTATATGCATGTGAAGTATTTTATTTAAACAATATTTCGACATACACTAACTTATTTATATACCACACCCACTCAGAAAGCGACTCATTACTCGTTCAAATACATGTTATAAAGTTCGTCATTTCTCCCTTATAAATGTACGGCGGGAAAAGTTATATGGATTTTCATTCCTTCACTCCGTAGTAGTGAAGGATTGTTGTATGAAAATCCATACCTGCCATGGTAGCGTTCTTTTGTTTTTAGCTGATAACATAAAATAATACTTTCTCAAAGAGGTTTTATATTAAATTATTAGAAAAAAGAGGTGTGATTTTTATTTGTACTCGATTTTCAATGAAAGGAGGTTGGCAATCTTTTTTTACACTACGTGCAAAAAAAGCGCGGCAATTTGTTATGTTTGGTTAAATTTTGTTTTTTATTAAATTGATATTTTAACAGTACGCTTATACAAAATACAAAATAATTTTCCAAAATTCATCTTCAGTTATCTTATAGTGAAAGTTACGATTTTATAATGATGACGCTACCAGAAATAAGAAATGCAGCTCAAGAAGTCATAAAGAACTTACTGCCTGAAAAGTCTCGAGATAAGTACGAGAAAACTTATAATGATTTTATTTTCCTCGTAGGTGTAGTATAAAGCACTATGTATCACTCGGGAGAAAGTTCTATTTCTGTTCTCGAGTTGCCTTAAATATACTCCCAAACTGAAATAGATCGTTTTCTCCCCTCGATGTGCAATGTACTATTTTATTTACTTAAACATTATATTGAATTTTTATAAATTTATCAACTTTATGTGTGTTTGACACATGGAGGAATGAGGGGGAGAGAAGGTACCGATCACAAATTATCCCTTAACGAATCTGACTCGATACCGACCATATCGTGGACTATAATTTCTTTTGCGCTGAGTTCCTGTTCTTGAATTCCTGAAGGCCAACTCCCACCTCTTATAGTAATAATAACTTAATCTTACTGCAAAATTTTATACCTCCACGTCAATTAAGCAAGCTTACAATCAGTAATGGAATCGCTCAGCGTTTTGATGACGTCACAACAAATTGTTCACTCTATTCACGAACTCTGACGTTACATTTAATACGAAGTATTACTGTTCCAACGACAAATCCGTAATGTTTATCCATCTTAAAAAAGTTACTTTCTAGCAGCGGATTTAAATTTGATTTTACGATAAAAATGGGTTTTATTAATGTATAAATTAAGGACAATGTTTTTAATTTTTATACGTTAAAATAAATGCATAAATATTATTTGATGAGTGAAACTATAAAAAGCTACAGCCAGTTGTTGTGTAGCAGACAATAAAAAGTCGTAAAACTATGGTAAAACTGTTCCATAACATCGTAGTTCGGAACAGTGTGAGTGGGAAAACGGTATATTATACACATCTTGTATCTCGCTTGCACATCCGTGATACATTTTCATTCGTTCTTTAAGTAGGATCCAACCAATATTGCTTGACGCGATTGTGGGTCGGTGATAGTTCGTGACTGCGAATGTTTATTTGAAGCATGAAACAAAACGCTCCTTTTTATGATGGTTTCGTAAAAGGTGGGAGTTGGTCCCCTGGGGTTTATCACTTAGAGCAGTAATGTTCGGTACCTATGTCTGTGTGTACAGTGCTTGTGAGTCCGGAGTGACGGGTGCAGTGGCAGTGCTGCTGTCGGCGGGCGCGGACGGCAGGGCGCACCCCGTCACTAAGTACGGCCCGCTGTACATCGCGGCCTACCACGGCCACAGGGACATCGTACATCTGCTGCTCACGCACTTCCCTACTGCTGTACAGGTCAATACTAAACACACTTTACTGCTTACATATATGCACTTTCAATTTAATTATGTATTTGAGCGTGCATTATCTAAACCTAAAATTATATGTGTTAAACATAGCTTTTCATGGGCTAACCTCTCATCTGATGGTAGGTGATGATGCGGTACAATATGTTCTTCACGGTGACATAGAATTATTGGCTCCCAAGACCAGTCCGGCAGCTGTCCTTGATAGCAGAATATACCGTTCGGTGTTCGGCGGCATATTGTCTTGAAGGTTGTAACTAGCTAGGCGGGTATACATGCCCTATCATGCTATAACGACTGCCATAAGATGGCAGTCATTAGCAGACAACAACTGACACGCGAGGCATGCCTTCCGAAGCATTGCTTGAATTGAATTTGATGATATGAAATCTTTTAATTATGAATTGATGATATTGAATACGTTTCTGTAGTAACCGAGGGAATAAATTTTATTAATAATAATATGTCAATATTTCAGCAAGAGACAGTGGAGAAGTGGCTCCCTCTGCACGCGGCGTGCATCGGCGGGCACGCGGCGCTCGTCACTCTGCTCCTCGACTTCCCCTACCCGCTGCACGTGCTCAATACATACACGTACGTACCTATGTGACGATCCTACCGACTGCGCCACACCGACATTCTACAAAGGACATTCGACATTTTTTTCTCAAGTTATTATAGAGAACTGCCTGAGCTGGACTAAGACTGACTGTAAGCGTCACACTACTGGTTCGAAATAGAATATCTGAATTTGCGGTGGTACTCACTAAAGAAACCTACCACCTGGTGAAAATAGATATAATGTAAGCACAATAAACATTTACTGCCAAAATTAACTTCATGTTCCGCCGCAGCGCTGTTGAATGTTACACAATACTGATAGAGCAACTGCCAAAAGTGTGCAATTTCTGGATCTGATCCTACAAGTTAGGTTTTTCTGAGAAGACATTCTCGGTAGCAGCCCGGAGTCTGAAATATTGCCCTGTAGACTCGCCCGCAATTACATGGACCGAAAACGTGTCTAATTACTATTACGTACTGTTTCAGGGAAAGGAAGCGTGATAATATGTTTATACACCCACTCAGAAAGCGTCTCAGTACTCGTTCAAAAACATGTTATAAAGTTCGTCATTTCTCCCTTGTAAATGTACGGCGGGGAAAGTTATATAGATTTTCTTTCCTTCACTCCGTAGCAGTGAAGGAATGTTGTATGAAAATCCATGTCTGCCCTGGTAGCGTTCTTTTTTTTTTTAGCAGATAACATAAAATAATATACTCTCAAAAAGGTTTTATATCAAATAATTAGAAAAAAGAGGTGTGATTTTTATTTGTACTCGATTTTCAATGAAAGGCAAGGATTGGCAACCTTTTTTTGCACTACGAGAAAAAAAAGCGCGGCAATTTGTTATGTTTTATTTTGTTTTTTATTAAATTGATATTTTAGCAGTACGCTTGAAATTATTCTAAATAATTTTCCTAAATGTCATCTGATAGTGAAAGTGACGTTTTTATAATGACTACGCCACCAGAAATAAAAAAGCAGTCTACTGCCTGAGAAGTCTCGAGATAAGTACGAAACAACTTATAATGATTTTGTTTTCCTCGTAGGTGTAGTATAAAGCACTATGTTCTCACTCGAGAGAAAGTTCTATTTCTGTTCTCGAGTTGCCTTTAAGCCCTCCGCTGCGCGTCGGGCACAGACTCTCGAACAGAAATAGATCGTATTCTCTCGATTTACAATGTACTATTCTTTTAATATGCAGTGACGGTCGCGGGCAGTGGCAGTACAAGGCCGCGTTCGACGTGAACGCGCGCGACGTGTCGGGGCAGACGGCGCTGTACATCGCGTGCACGCTCGGGAACGTGCCCGTCGTCGACGCGATACTGGGGCACACCGTGCCCTGCGAGCCCGCGCCCACAGCACAGGTAACGGATAATGTACCTTCACTCATTTGCGTTAAGTGTGTTTTAGCTTGTACGTGCTCCTAAAGTAGGTTTTATTGCATGGCGCAATGTGCAAAGTGTATTTTGGCATGAACAGGCTCCTAACAACGATATAATCGCAATATCTGTTCGAAGATACTCGCTACAAAAGAAAAATACCTTATGTCTATAATGCAATGTTACCTACATTGCATTATAGACATAAGGTATTTTTTGTATCAGTAGAATCGCAATTTATGATGTTTCATCAATTTCGTGTCGACGTCTGGTCCACACACAAGTCCACAACCGTGTGACTTTTCTTCACTTCCGTGTGAAGTATTTCCGAACCGATACGACTAAGGAGCCTTCAAGACGAGAGCATATTCCTTTCACAAATGCGGGCAATGCATCTTGAGACCTCTGGTATTGCAAATGTCCGTGGGCGACGGTAATCACTTACCACCAGGCGAACTGCTCTATGCCATAAAAAAGGCAAATTATGTAGCTCATTTAAAAAGAGGTATTGTCTGAGGTTTGGTATTGTAAGGACACAGCCCCCGCCTTATCAAAGACTTATAATATATCCTAGCACACCAGTAACATTGAGCAACCAAATTATACTACAACACAAGGTCGTACTGTTCCCGACTTAAGAATATAATGTCGTAGTCGTTTTGTTGCATATATTTAAACGTGACAAAGGCTTTTTAAAAGGTTAAAATGTACCTAAAGAGCAGTAGGCCACCACTATCGTCGATGTGATAATGACATGCCACCGTGGTCACAGACACTTATCTGTGTACGTAACTATCGTAAGATCTACGAGTGGAACAGCGTCAAACGTCACGTATTACACACACAGACCTGTAGCATAAGAGTGTGCCCCAGGATTGCGAAAGATGAGTGTCGCTTCTTTATGTCTTTCTTAATCGTTTTTTTTATATCGGTACAGTAATTGCATGTTTCAAATATAGTTTAGGAGCCCATTTACATTTCACTAGCCCTATGTTCATTTTGGTGTGTCGCTAGCTTAGCTATCGGTGCACACAACGATACTATTGATTCGACAAAACGCCCGATAAAATATTTCCATAATATTCGTAAATAATATTACCGTCTACAAGTTGTCGCGGCTTAAAATTGCCGCTTCAAATCAACTTCGTAGACTACAAGCATATACCAACAGATGTCATACGTTTCTTCGTCTACCTACGCTACTATCCTCTACTAACCATTTGTGATGTATAAATTCCCTAAACGTCATTTGAGTACTTCTTTATTCAAGACAGTCATTTTCATTGTATAATAACATCCAAATTCAAGCAATACAAAATATCTTCAGCTTTCACGGGTTTCATTTCAATTTGAAACTGCATTTCGAAGATATAGGATCGTATATTGTTTAGGTTTTAAAAGCCCTGTATCACATATATATCTTTTTTTTCTTGATGTTACATAACACACATTGTGAGAAATATTTATGAATTTTTTTGGCCATTACGTTTTCAGTCTAATCCCCCCTCACCACCACGGTCCGCGCAGCAAGTCCTGAGTCCGACCCGCAGCGACATCTCCTTGGGAATACATGCTATCGTCAACAAACTCACTGGAGGTGCTAGTAATGTAAGTTATACATATCTGGTATATTAGCGACACAAACACAATAACCCGAAAATACACAAGACCCCGCGTCAAACCATTAGAGAAAGTAATGCGAAATAATTTATTTTAACACTGAAACATTTATTACAAGCAAGAGACACAAGTCTTCGGCGGCCAACAAACCAAATAGTATTGAAATCTCGAAATTGCATGAATATTATTGTTAGCGATGCCACATGACAAATATGTATATAAGGTTCTAGACCATAGCTTAAGACATAGTTGTAAGTCATAACATATTTTTAAGAAAGATCAATGAAGATGATACAACCGAAGCTTAAAATTGTTAATAGAAATATAAGCGGTTTCATATTATGCTATATATTATTATTTTTAATTATTTATAAGTAATTAAGTTAGATAATGCATAAAAGAAACAAGTCACAACAGGCAAAAGTTACTATATAGTTTTAGCCAACTTATATTTTCTGTAAAGAAATTTCGCAGAAATCGCATAGTCCATCACAAACCATCTGGGGTTCCCAAATAAATGAAAGTAGCAAAATAAGACCTAAAATAGATTATAGCGAAAGCCCTTAGTCATAACTAATAGCTGGAATTTCCCAGGTTGGTACCCACATTTCTTAAATAAATGGCGGCAAACCTAGGTGCAAAAACAAATGTATATAGCGTAGAAACTGGCTAAAACGGCCTAAAATTAATACAGATAGCAACACCCAATACAAACATACAAATTATATACATATTCTAAGGTAAATTCGTATGAAAACTGTTTTTTTTAGAATATCAAGTTTGTAGGCACGTATCCGTCCCGTCCACTTAGTTTTGAGAAAATTCTAAAGTTATATTGTAACCTTACTTTAAGGATCAAGTTATAAAATGTCCTTTTTAGCACAAAATGTTTATAACGGGAATCTTCCCGTTTTACGCACCAGGCTTTAAACGCTTGGCTACCAAAATTGACTGGGTGTAAATAACAAAATACAAGTTCTAAAAAATTGTATACAAGTTTTTAGTGGGAATAGCACCCTTGATTGCATTCCCAACAGCATTAATTTTGTTTGTTACGTCTACCTAGATTCTATGGCGATTTTTTAACAGATACCCTACTCCTTCTACAGATCAGTGTTTTCAAGATTGTGTGCCCAACGGGTGCCTTGAGCTTATTTGATGTTTGTATGGGTGTCAATCTATAATATAATTTTATAGCGTGTGCATGTGTGTACCCCCACTGGCAGCGCGGGTCGGAGAGCGAGTCAGTGTCCCGGCTGCGTCCGGCGCGAGTGGACGTGTTGCGACACAACGACAGCTGCGTGGCGTGCGCGACGCGCGGCGGTCACGTGCACGTGCTGCGCCGCCTACTGGCCGCGCGGGCAGACGTCAACGGGCCCGCCGCGCCGCCGCCGCCGATCACTACGGTATCTCTTACTTATTTTAATATTGTTAGGTTTGCAATTTCGCCTGCTATGCGGAACAAAATCACAAATATACGATAGGAAAAATTTTAGTCATGTGCGGGATGCGAACCCGCGTCTATCTACCCCTTGAGCCGGGGTATGCTCTAACCAATTGAGCTAACATGACATGTCATAACTCAAATCTTTCCTATCGTTCTTTAACCATCGTATTGGGATGGAGCGGCATCTATAGTACCACTTGTTGTTCCAATTTTTCCTATCGTATATTTTTGATCTCTTACTTATATTTATCTAGTAACGCATGTTTTTTTTATGTTATGTAGCGATGAGATGGCCAATTTGCCCGCCTGATGGAAAGTCACACCTGTCCATTACAGTAAATTGTGACCAACCTCGTTTTGCTTGACACTGCACTGCGCTCGTCAATCCGAAACGTTAGTTCTCAATTTCATTCGCGCAGTCATATCGCTTGCTATAGTGTCTTACACGCTTAACTACATACTTGTTTACACGCTACTTCTTCGAAACAGTATATTAGACACAGCTGTGGCACCCACTAAACGGGCTCGAGATCTACCACCTGGTAAATAAATTTAATCTATTTATATACAGGAAACGGTTAAATGTTTCAAAATTACTATAGTGTATTTAAGGCATACCATTAGGGCGTTTAAGAGGCATTTTACATTTTAATGCGGTATACGAAGATTTTAAGCGCTTAATTTACTATCATAGGAAATATCTACAAGTTGTTTAATAATTGATAAAAATAGAATAATCTGTTCTCTTTTCAGTTAATGTACCAGATTTACAAACATAACATTAATTATTTTGTAGTGACTCATCTCCCGCACCTTGTTTTACGAATTAAAGTACACATAGCCAACTTCAGAGTTCTATCTCTTGTATAAATATTCATCAAATTAACTAAAAAAAAAACTGTGCATCAGGCATATAATCCTGTTGACACATAATGTACTAGAATATCGATAATTACTCGTCATTGTAGAAAAAAAAAAAAAGATCTTGCGCCAATTTCCACGAATTATATCAGCAGTTTACCACGATATATTGCGTTTAATAAAGTGTAATTCCAAACAGATATTATATGAAAAGAAAGTCCATTCTTTTATTAATCTGATCTTTAATAAATTGTGATATTAACTCTGTTTTGTTAGACAAGAAAAAATATTTAACATAACTCGAAATGCTTATAAATTGAAATGTACAAGCGCGAGGCGATCAGTACCGCGCGAGCGCCCATCGAGGTAGGACCTGTGTTCGTTTTGCCTTGCTCTGACGTTTCGTACGCGGAACGCTTAGACGCAAGTTTATACTGCGACCACAGAGTTTTGATCATGTCCTTATTTTTTTAAGTAACAAACTATACTTTATATTTGTTGTCCATAATATAAGTATTGTTGTCTTGTTAAGTAACTACATCTTTAGTTTCTGTTCATCCATTGTGTTAAAAAAAGGAAACGTCACAATTATGCAGCCTTATACAGCGTTATTGGAAAAATGCTAACAACCTCAGAGGGTTGAATTCTTCTTTTTGGTCTGCTAGTTTTTATATTATTCTAGTTTAAATTAGTAACTCACTATAACTTTTGTTTTAGGAGGATAAGATGGCAGGCGAATAATTGATTTCCAATATCTTTGGATTCAGTTTATGTCTATAAGTGAACGCAGCGATAACTTCAGCTGGAAATTAAACTACCTTCCTCATTTGTACAAACCGGGATACCAGTTAGCGGTCGATAGTCACCATAGACCATTTGGATTATGAAAGTCGGACTTACGCAGATTTTATGGTAAACTTACAAATTTACCATAAAATCTGCGTAAGTCCGACTTTCATAATCCAAATGGGTTTCAAAAGGATGCATCCTTGCCCATACAAGAAAAAATCCATATTTTTCTGAGATAACGGAAGTATTTTGAATATTTTGATGAAATCTGAAACCAGCACAAATTACATTTTGGCCCCAAAATATTACGTCATTTCATATAAATCTCGTAACTACGTCAACAGTTATAAACCTAGAAAACCGCAATTTTGCATATGTATAAGTCATTTTTCACTCGATACATAGTTCATAGTTCATAGTTCATAGTTATTTATTCATATATAAAATACACGTCAACAATACATTATTTTACAAAAAGTAAAAAATACAATTGTTATTTTGTGCTTATATAGCATGAAATACACATAATAAATAAAATCAAAGAAATAACAATGATAATAATAACAAAATAATAATATTATAAAAATCATAAAACATGTCATTAAATGAGTTAATTGAATGTCAATAGGTTTATAAGTAACAAATTAGATACTAGAATTTTTATTTTTAAATGTCAAGAATTCATTATAGCTATAGAACGATTGGCTAACCAGCCAGCGTTTGAGCCTCATTTTGAAAACATTCAGGCTTACCGCCTGTTTGACATCATTTGGGATTTGATTATATACTGACGGACCCATGATGTGCGTTAACTTGCCAGACTTAACTAGGGAGCAGGACTTGCTAGCCAACACTCCCCTATTTCTAGTACAATAAGAGTGGGTATCTCCTAGTTTTACGTAGCTATCTAGATTCTGCCGAACGAATACCGCCACTTGAAAAATCACTATTGATGGTAGTGTAAGGATTCCCAATTCCTTGAAATATGGTCTGACGGTGGTATCTTGGGGAATTCTCACGATAGCTCTAACAGCACGTTTTTGGAGCCGGAATGCCCTCTCCCAGTCTGCAGCTCGAGCCCAGAGCTCTGCACCGTACTGAAGTTGGGAATGGACAGTGGCAAAATAGCACGACTTCACCACCTTTATTGGAAGCAGTCGTGCCATACGGCTAAGTGCAAAGCACGCACCGCCTAACTTTCCACACACCCTGTGTACGTGAGACTCCCAGGTAAGGCCACTGTCTATCTCAAAGCCTAGAAAGGTAGTCTTGTTGACTTGGTCTATCCTTTTCATGTCGATGGAAACATTAAGGCGACGAACGTAGTGGCCGGAGAGGTTCACGTAAAGAAAGTGTGTTTTGGTTAAATTTAAAACTAGCCCATTCTCACGAAACCACTGAGCTAGTTGTCCAGCAGTTTCGTTCAATCTCTTCTCTAAGTTATCCAACGACGTTCCAGTTACAATAGCGGCGACATCATCGGCGTACATAAACACCTCCGCTTTCGTGATAGCACCTGGTAAATCGTTCAACAACAGTGAGAATAATATATTCGATACTGCTGAACCTTGAGCTACTCCCATATGGATTTTCAATGGGTCAGATCTCTCTTTCCCGCCATCACCTACAACTATCTGAGACCGACCACGCAGAAGATTATTTAAGACTGCAAGTGGTTTGTCGCATATCCCGTAGTGACGCATCTTCATTGCTAGGATGGTATGGTCGGCTACGTCAAATGCCTTGGAGAGATCGCAACAAAGTACTGCTACCTGCTGCGACCTCTCCCGGGCATCAACAAGGCGACTTATCACCTCGCGGGCCAAGGAAGTGGTCGACCGACCTGTGCGATATGCATATTGTCTGTCAGACAGAGCGTTAGTGGATGACAAGTATGCAACCAAGCGAGTGCTCAGGCCGTTTTCGAGAACCTTTGCTATCGCTGGAATAATCGAGATCGGACGGTAGCCGTCAATATTGTCCCGCTTTCCTTTTCCCTTAAATATAGGGGTGACTTTACTCACTTTTAAGGGCTCGGGAAATGTACCTTCTTTTAGACAACGATTAAACAAGCTCGCCAGAACCGGAGAAATAGAACCGGCGGCCATATTTAAAAGTTGCATAGATATTCCGTATGCGTCCTTAGATGGTTTAGATGGAATGCGTGCGGTGATAATGTGGTGCACCTCGTTTGATGTAAAAGGACGCAGTCGCATCGAACGATCAGCGGGCACACTCGTGTTACACAGTACTCGCAACACACGACCGGGATCCGCAGCAGGTGCCGCGCAGGCCGCAGCAGCCCCTACGAACCTCGCGTTCATTGTATTAACCGCATCATGCTTGTTAGTAAATGAGGTTCCGACGGAATCCTTGACAATGTCTGTGAAGTCAAGGTTACAAACATTAAACTTTCCTCTCTGTTCATTTACGATATTCCACATAGTTTTAGCAGAATTTTGAGATTTCTGCATTATCTTTGAATAGTAATCTGATTTTTCGTTGTGTAACAAGTCGTCATATTTCGTATTTAATTCGTAAATAAATTTAGTCAATATGTCATTTTCCGGAAACTTATTATATAAATCAATCAATTCGAATAATAATAATTTAAAGTTTTTAATGTCAGCTGTTACCCATGTGCGGTTTTGTTTTTTAGGAGCTAATCGTAATGGGAAGCAATCGTCATACTTATTAATTATTACGTTTATCACAGACATCGTCAAACTGTTCGTCGAAGAACTGTGCTTATATATATTGCCCCAATCTACACTTGCAAGTGAGTTATTAAAATTGTCTTTTTTCATTTGGGAGTAGTTCCTAGTCAGTTTGTTGTGTGGTTCTTCCTGTACTATCGTAAGTATTATTTCCGCACGAGTCGCTAAGTGGTCACTGAGATTGGTGGTAACTGGCGATACTGTTATAGGCAAAGATAGATTGGAGTAAATATGATCTAGGGAGGTAGCACTGTGTGACGTAATCCTAGTAGGAAAGTCTACCAAGTTAACCAGACCATGAGGCGACAGTATATCGCACAAACGTTTTTTTTCGACACTAATTTCAACTAAGTAGTCTATATTAATGTCACCGACAATAACACATTGAAGGCTAAGCTCACTTATTTTATTAAGCAAAGTATCAAAGTAGGGAAAAAATTGGTTAGCAGTAATACCGTTAGTTCTATATATACATACTACAGTAAAGTTATAATCTACTATATCAACAGCTGATATTTCGCAGTAAAGCTCACTAGACAATTGTACTAGATCGATATTCTCGAGTACCTTCAAATCGTTTTTCGTATATATACATGAACCTCCGTGAGCTACTACTTGTCTACATGAACTTGATGTCAATTTGTAGCCATTTATGCTTATACACTTAAGGTTAGATTTACTTAACCAATGCTCAGTTAAGCCGAGCACGTCACACTGCATACTGCTGTTTAGCATCACCTCTAATCTTGCTACTTTATTTTGTATTGAAGCAATATTTTGATGGCATACCACTAGTCGAGCATAGGGAGACGCGCACTGTTGTTGCGGCGGTGGCGGTGGGGTGCGAGCGGTTTCGGTGGTGGTGCCGCTGTCACACAGAGATAGTTGCGCGCGAGGTACTGCAATCAGCTTGCAAGCCCCGTTCGACGCGGGGCCTACTACGAAACCACTCCGAAATCATCACTCGTGACGGCCACGCAGACGGCGATCTGATCTGGTCATACAACCCTTCCGGGCACCCAATTACAAACGCAGCATGTCTTGCGGTTTTTATATCGCGTTTCTCAACCGTGAAGTTTGCGTTTTTATCTATTTTCTTGAGATAGTTAAGTACGTTTTGAGTAGAAGTTTCAGGTTTTAATGACCACGCTTGAATATATTTGGTTCGCTCAATCAATACATTTGCAACGCAAACACTTACCGATGCAAATTTGCGTATTAAATAATCTCGTAACTAATTTTAAACTTCTAAACCAATCAATCTGAAATAATACAGGTGTATAAATTACATGTAAATAATAATATCAAAGGACCAAAGCCGTAGGTGGTATAGTTTTTCAGAAAAAAATATTGCTCTCCAATACAGTTTTCCCGCCAAAGTTCTTAAAACAATTGGGTTGTTTTAATCTTGTTACCTTAAAATATTTGGTGTAAAAATCTGTAACAATTCATGGCTAAAGAACAATAGTAAATTATCATATTAAAAGAAGAATCGAAGTTTTAGGTAAGTTAGTTACAAAAAAATAAAAATAGCAATTAAATTACTGTTTCCCACCATTTTTGTCGTGTGTTCAAACCCCATTTCAAGTATTTTTTTTTATAAAAAGGTTATTATCATTTATTTTCCATAGAGGAAATAGTGAGCATAAGAGTATATAGTGAGGATTGCATTAGTATCAAGAAGTATATACGTTGATTATAGATTGCATCAAAGATCACAATCAAAGAGACAATCTTTATCATACAAAAGCGTGCAATTCGAGCCATATATAAAATGGTTCCTAGGGAATCTGTGAGGGATCTTTTTAAAGAAATTGATATTTTAACTTTACCAAGTCTGTATATATTTGAAAATATTATGTATGTTCGTAAAAAATTGAGTAAATTTAAATTATACATTAGAATATGAGGGTGACATGTTTAAGTAATGGAAAACCAAAAACGTCATGGGACGTTTGTGGTTGGTACTAAGTTGTTTTCCGGATGCACAGAAAAATAAACCTCAATCCTATGCATGGTCATTATGGCAGACAGTGTTAACGACTGGATATAGATACTGAAGAGTGTGAACGAGGAAAATAGCAATTTTTGGAAAATTTAAAAGAAAGAGCTTTTAGTCCGCAGCTTTTAATCAATCCCGTTACGTCAAATATTTATATAATTTTAAGCTGTATATTTTTTTTATTATTTAAGTTTATTGTTACAATAAATGATTCAAACATATCTATTTTTTATTCATCAAAGATGAAATGTAAATATACGATTCACGATGTAGGTTGACTATTTAACCCATTGATATCTGCGATAATGATAACAATAGAATTTCATTCATAAATATGTACATGCCTACTTCTTTTCTATAACATTAGCAAGTAATCGACAAGAAATTGATTATTTACTCATGCTAATCACACAATTTTTAAATTCGCAACTTACATTTCTTTATTAATGAGTGCTAGTATCAAAATATTTTACTCACAGTTACGCTATTCCGTCGTCACTTCTTTCGCTTGTGTAAGCGATGCGCTGGCATTTACCTAAACTTCAGTAGCGTGATTTTGTGAAATGGCTCTTAACGAATGTCTGCTTGGCTAGTTACCATCCTCAAGTAGAAAATTTATCGCCAAGAACCTAACGTTGTGTTCCGGCAGCAGCCCTTGAGCGCCAGTAATTCTATGTTAGCCTGAACAACATCTTTGACCACATCAGAACTTACCATCAAAAGATATAGTGGTCAAATGCCAGTCTATTAGCAATAAAAAAAATAGTAGAGTATCATTCATTGAATTTGTTTACTATACAGATGTATGTGTGTGTGTGTAATTGTTTTAATGGAACTAACAGGACCTAACGCGCGAACGTACGATTAAGCGCGTTATAGTTACGTAATGCGTGCCCCGGAACGTGCCCCCGAATTGCGGGCGATAATTATCGAGCGCGCAGAGATGAGACGCGCTACAATATACAAAAAACGTGTCTTGTGATATCTGTGTGTCCTTGATTAGGTAGGCAGAGGTGTTTAAACTACCTCGTTATAGGGGTGAGCCTATGGCCATATACTGGACACAGTGCTATATGTATCTAATAATATCAGTATTCTTTACCCGCTGCCCGCTGAGACTTGTGTACAATTAGGATTCATTTATTGATATTGATAACCGTATATAGTTTATTAAGTCTATACGATAATAATCCATAAGCTCACGGACTACATAGTCTTAAGCTGTGTTTGGGAACTAGGGAGTTACATACATATTATTGACTACCTTTATTATGTAGAAAAAAAAATTACTCGGAAATAAATATATTTATTGTTTAAAATCTTATTCAAATTGTTCTGGTTTTGTGTTAAACATTAATTAATATCATCATCATCATCAGCCTGACTGAAGACGTTCACTGTTGAACGAAGGCCTCCGCCATAGAGCGGTTAATAGCCGTTCTTTCTGGCGACAAAGAATGGCTATTAACGGCTACCCGCGACGTTTACAATGTTGTCAGTACACCTAGTGAGGGGCCTATCAACTCACTAAGTTAATTATTGATCCACGTACTTACAAAATGCACTGTCATTGCATACTCGTTACAGATATAGTCATATAATAACAAGGTAACATTAACTCGGGACTTTAGTTAACACCATCGACCACGTCATCGATTAGCATTGGATGAGATTGTGATCAAAAGCTAATATAAAGCACTAACAATATAATTATATATATATAGCTGTCTATAGTGTGGAAGTGAGAGGTGATGATTATGGGCATCATTTAAGATTCGTTGCGTGATTTAACCGGGTTATACCAATATTGACAATTTAAGATCGTTTCTTTTTAATATGATAATAGTATATCAATATAAAGACAAATACCTCTTATAAAAACGACAAATGTGAAATACTATTTATACAGTCGTGCCGGGCTAGAATGTCACCCCCACCCCCCCATCTCAGGCCGTGGGTGTCGTAAGAGGCGATCAATGGCAAGATACAGGAAGGAGGGCAGCAGCGTTTTCTGAGGAACTATTATTTTATACATGTTAGCGCAGGCTCGAGTGGAGTGCTTCCACGCGACCATGCGCAAATATGCCGCGTCTCTGGTGCGCAGGCTGCGGGCCAGCAACAACACTGTCATAGCTATAATTGCCGATAGAGTAGATTGTCCTTTTATAAGACATTGTTGTGGTATGCATGCTTCCTCATTCCATAAGAGATGAATATTTCTGTTTATTTTAAATTTTTTATGATTGTTAATATGACATACCTACTTTTATTATAAATTTATTGTAATTTTTTACTTCTGGATGTGTATTTATAGTATTAATTTTATTATAAATTATTATTTTATTTATATTACAATTTCAAATTCTAACTATTTTTCAATTCTGTTAAAATATGTGATTGTGTCTATGATATGAGTCCTAAGTAGCTCGAAATAAATGAATTTGAATATATATACTGCGATTACTAAGATGCTTGCCAAACGTGGGGATTATGGCCAACCGCCTTAATGGGGAAGGCTGTGTTCAGCAGTGGACAATCCAGCTGGTACAGTACAGTACACAGTAGTACATTATAAGATTAGTGTATTTCCCCATAGGCGGGTGAATCCCGTGAGCGGCGACGGTCGCGCAGCGCATGCGCCGGCGGGGACCGCATCTCGCCGTCTCCCGCACGGACTAGCCTCGATAACGAACGTAAGTTTATTTAACATATTTAGAAATAGGGATAATATTACTTCCAGGGACCCAGAACTCCAGAAAACAATCTCCAAACTCATAATGTGTTTTATTGATTTCAAATTACCGCTAATCCTAAGATCTAACGGTTCCAGTAGCTGTACTTGAGAGGCAGTAATTCTAGGCTAAAGCTGTTCAACATCCTCGACCACATTATCACTTACCAACATGTGAGATAGTGATCAAAGCCTTGCATCGAAAATACAACAAAATAAGACAATGATTGTTCCATATGTTACGCCTTGGAAGATTGTAAAAGGTGACTAAGAGTTAAAACGCTGTAGCAGCCTAGTACTGCCGTTCACGTGAGGATGGTTGTTGCTACACATTATGTGCACAAGATGTTGATATATCAGAACTTTCTGTTATGTCAACTACTATATTCTAGTGCTGTAAGAGAATACACGATGATGATTCGTGTGTATATTTAATGGCTCTATGTATGTACCCCAATTTTGCTCAACGCGGTAGTAGAATGTGATGTCATGCCTAAATTGAATGAATTATTTTGATTATGAATTGTGTGTTTACCAGGTGAGGGTCCGTGGACGGCTCTCGCCATCGCTTGTCGCGCTAAGAACGTGCAGATAGCGGAACTGTTGCTGCAGCATGGCGCACTCGACCCCCACTGCCGCGCGCTCAGGGAGTGTGCCAACAACGGCCTCACTGACCTCATGGCCAAGATACTCGCTACTAAGGTCAGTCAACCTCATTGTAGCCGCCTCAACAGGACACGACGATACAAACATCATCCTAAAAGTAGCAAGACAAATAGCAGGGAATTACTACTAGCACATTGGTGGAAAATGTTCCTGGTCTCCGATAACTGCGCTGTGTATCTTCTTTGTAAAGTCTAATTTATTTGTGCCTTCGTTGAGCACCCCGTCTGAACTAACAACATTAGTCACAACCTGTATTCACTACAGTTCAAGGGGAATATACACACGCGCATTACTGGGTATTTCAATGCTTTTGGAGAGGTTTTCCCTGTTTTCAAAACCTTTTTTTAGTATAAAGATTATAGAGATTTTATTTATAATTACCGAATCAAACTAATTATATTCGTCAAGAAGCAGAGTAATCCAAATTCAATGTACAAATAGCGACTACAAAACTCGCGAATGTCAAATATAACCATGTACAAAATGGTTTTGTTATGAAAGCGAACAATAAAATTTAACATACAAGATTACAATAACCAAAATACTTTTGCAAACATTCATCATATAAATATTAATCTGTACTATAATGCCTTATTATACCGATTGTAACAATAGATTATTTAAAAAAGTGGACTATTTTACCGTTAATTTTATATTATTATATTTACCCCTCGAAAAACTTCTCAGCAGCTGAAGCCAACAGTCTAGACTGTACAGTGCGGCTCAAACAACATTACCGCGAAGCGACCAATCGAATGCGAGCATTTATAAGCGTCAAATCTATTAACCAATACAATTGAATCTGTAAAATTGTGCTTGTTTTATTAACTGTGAACTTTCGTGAGTTCGAAATCAAAGCGGTATCTGTATGAGAGATACACTTCTTTACATATTTATTTGTAGCGGTCCAAGAACATCTATGTCGTAATTTAGCGCCATACAATTCAATGTGGGTTATGGGTCAACGCCCGAAACTCTTCATGCTCGCCGACTGTACGCCTCTAGTTATTTGATCTGAACGCAACCCCTCTGGTACACAGGCGTATCCGGATCCGGAGTACAAGCTAGACCGTTCGGCTGTGAGCGAGCGCGTGTTCTCACGCAAACAGACAGACACGCAGCTCACTTACAGCTCGCTGTGCCCCACCACTGCCGTCATGCTCAACTGGAGGGACCTGAAGATTCACACGGCTACTCTACGGTGAGTAGTGTTCACAAACAGACAGACACGCAGCTCACTTGAATTTATTATTGTAAACTTTCATACTAATATTAATTCAAATAACGGTCAAAACACGAAATAAAACTGATACAATAAAGCAGAAGTTGAATAGTGGACCAGCGGGACTTGAACTCGCACCTTTAGAATACCGTCCTTAGTAAGTCAATTCAAAAATCGGCATCATTAAATTAGTGTTGTTCAGTCGAATATCAACCTCCCAGCCTAGGTAGTTCACATTATCTAGGTGGATGTTACCAAAGTCAAAAAGACGTGCATTCAAACGCATCGAAATGCACCAGGACATACTGGTATTAAACAACTTTCGTCCATATTATCATCTCAGATTAGTTGAACAGTTTTAACACGCAGTGCTGACAGCGGTGTAGAAATGTGATTTTTAAATATCTGACATACAATTATCGGGAGATTGAATTGGAATTAAGCACAATTAAGTTTTCAGAATTGCATTCTGGAAAACGCTGATTTCCTATCTTAAAATCACAAAGGAATTTCATCGGCTTTAATGAGCAGAATAGGTGGTAGTGGTGTATGTAGTTTGAATGGTACGGTTATTTGTTGACCCATACCCGCTAACTAATATAATTGGCTATACTATGCCTACTATATGCCCATTACAAGCCCACGCCCACGTAGCTTTTGTTCGTTACTTTTTTCTCTTTAAAGCGTTAGGCATTTAATAAAGTGAGCAATAACTTAGTTAATACGAATGAGTATAAAAAGGTAAACGAGTATGTATTGTTGGCAGCATGTCTTGGATCCGCATGGCGTCGCTGCACGTGAACAGCAAGCTGAGCAGCGAGGTGTCGGCGCTGTCCGCCCTCACGCGCATCGACGTCTCCAACAACGACCTCACGCTGCTGCCGCCCGAACTGTTCACCCTGCTCAGCATCAGGTATACAATGCAATAACCAACCCTCATAACTATACTTTATTATTGATAAAACACAACATGTGAAACGTGATGAGACGGCTGGGGGTGTACCGCACTCAAGCTCCTGGTGAGGGCTTCCGATACAAGCAGTCTTAAAATAGTAATAACAATCTAGGGCAATCCCTCACCAATAACCAAGTGTTAACAATCTAGGGTAATCCCTCACCAATAACCAAGTGTTAACAATCTAGGGTAATCCCTCACCAATTATCAAGTGTTAACAATCTAGGGTAATCCCTCACCAATAACCAAGTGTTAACAATCTAGGGTAATCCCTCACCAATTATCAAGTGTTAACAATCTAGGGTAATCCCTCACCAATAATCAAGTGTTAACAATCTAGGGTAATCCCTCACCAATTATCAAGTGTTAAAAATCTAGGGTAATCCCTCACCAATAACCAAGTGTTAACAATCAAGGGTAATCCCTCACCAATAATCAAGTGTTAACAATCTAGGGTAATCCCTCACCAATAATCAAGGGTTCACAATCTAGGGTAATCCCTCACCTCAATTGTTAACAATTCAAGTGTTAACAATTGAAAATGTACTTACTACTTACCCAAAATGTTAAGTCAGCTGTGGGGATCGAACCAGGGACCTGCGGCACGGCTGTCCATAACTATTACCGCTCGGCCATCATTACTTCATATGATTCAGGTACATTAATTGAAAATCTGTCTTGACTTTCGACCTGACGACTGTGTTGTTTCGACCGCATCATTACTTACCAACAAGCGAGATTGTGGTCAAACACTGTTCAAGTTTTCAAGATTCAACAAGAACAAAACAATATCTGATTCAGATCCATAAACGCAGCACAGAACAAGCTGGAACGTCTCCCCTCTCTGGAGGAGCCATTCGAGGAGGACCTGGAGGGGAAGGGTGGGGGGAGGGGGCGAGGCAGGAAGGTCGCCCGGACGGGGTACACGGCGCCGCAGCTGCAGGAGCTATACTTGCAGGTAAGGGTTCGAACACTGACTTTTAATGAACCTCATGTATGGTGTGCCCTAGGGAAGTTTTCTTGGTCCAATACTTTTTCTAGTGTATATAAGAGATATGCTGTTTATTTTCTTCTTCTACGTCTACCTGTAAGCATGACTTGTCCGGAAGAGGTCGCTCTCGAATTGAAAACACTATATTATCACTTTTTTTATATTGAAATATGTATTTTAACATTATTTTTAACCTACTTTAAAATAGGAAGAGGTTCTTGCTGTGACTGTTTTTTATTTTGTGTTACCTGATAACTTTTTGCAGGGTGTGTAAAGAAACACACGCTAGTTGGTTGAACACTGATTTATTTCAGGTCTACCTACATCAACGTATTCTACTCTCAATCATTATGACTACCTACATAAATATACTACAGAGTGTACATGTATTTTTTTTATGTATATATATTTTTTTGTTATTGTGACGGAACTAGCTAGAGGCCCACCTGATGTTAAGCGGACTAATCTCTGCCTATAATAGATGCATTTCGTCACAAGTCACGAATTGCACTGCGCCCGTCACCTTGAGACATAGTTGTTAAGTCTCATGTGCTTGCAATTTCACTGGCTCTCAAGGACTGCTGCCGAAACAAACCGTTAGGTTCTTGGCGACACATTATCTACTTGAGGGTGGTCGCTAGCCAGGCGGGCATTCGCAAAATGTCTTTCCACCATGCGGTGAAGCTCAAGCCCGCGGCGGGATTCGAACCATGGACCTGTTGCGTGGCAGTCCATAGCCAATGCTACTGAGCCATCACTGCTTCTAAAAGTTTAAAGTAATATTCAAGCACTAGGCTTGTCTTTGTGTAAGCTAAGACGATTAGTATTAGAGTTATGTCTAAGAATTGATATTATAATAATATGTTTGAAGTCGAAGTCAAAGTCAAAATCATTTATTCAATTTAGGCGTCCACGACGCTCTTATGAAGGTCAATTACAAGTTATAGTATTGAAATACTGTACATTGTACTGCCACGTCGGTTGTAATTGTGTTAATTGCGTTGTGTTGTTGGTACGTTAGGACAACCGGCTGCAGACGTTGCCGGGCGCGCTGTTCTCGCTGCCGGCGCTGGCGACGCTGGACGTGTCCAACAACAAGCTGCGCGCGCTGCCGCCGCACGTGTGGGCCGCGCCCGCGCTGCTACACCTCAACGTGGCGCTCAACCACCTGCGGGACCTGCCCGCCGGGGAGGTACATGCAACCTTCTTACTACACTATTACACTTCTAAATACATATAAGGACATACTATGTTTTGGGATTGACATACGTGCAACGCTCATTGGGTGATGATCTAATTCCAACTGTTAGAATGGCGCGCTGTAAGTCCATTTAAAAAAAAAACACTTGGCTGAAAACTAATTTAATTACACTGCATTACTTGTATAAAAAGTTAGGAAATTACATTAATAGGTATAGGTGTTGACCGGACAAAAGTTAATGTTCGACTGCTTTAATACATCTGGAAAACAGTTTTATATAACTTATATATTGCTTACATAGCATTTACTGGGAACTAAGTTATTTCTAGTAAATTAGAGTTGATAATACATTTCCTAGTGGTTACTATGTTTTGGCTTCAAGATGTGGCGGTCACTAATCAGCTTTGAACCTGTTATTTTATTTATCTGAACATAATTTAAAATATCTTAAGAATCTGATTCATGGTAAGGTGGTTTCAACTTGTGCAGTGACAGTTTTTTTTTTTTTTTATACCTTTTGATTATTGACTCAGAGTTGATAATATATTTCTTTGTGTCTGTGACTTAGAATGTTT
Source organism: Plagodis pulveraria (assembly GCA_963890685.1). Classification (NCBI taxonomy): domain Eukaryota; kingdom Metazoa; phylum Arthropoda; class Insecta; order Lepidoptera; family Geometridae; genus Plagodis; species Plagodis pulveraria. Next base: position 17,809,533 of record OY982976.1, on the reverse strand, counting down.
TGGCTTTGAATGATAACGCGCTGTGTAAGCAGTTCAAAAAATATTAACTTATTAGAAACCGGCTAGGACCCGCGTTATATTTACAAGAAAGATTTCGACCAGTTTCAGACTGTTTTGAAGTCCTTCGTCTGGGAGTCACGATTGCGCGAAGCGACGAGCTCGTGCCTCAGCGCGTAACTGACATTGCGACGGCGCTGTCTGCCTGCCGCGGCTCAGCTGTATTTGTCAAGTCGCCGTCAGTACTGTCACTTATCTCACTGTCACTGTCACTGTTATAGGTAAAATAGGGTTGATGACACGCCACACTAACTGTATCAGTCTCACGATCCAGGCGCATAATATTGGAGTCACAGATGTTCAAAATCTGCTTAAGGTTGAACTGGCCGGTAACTTTTCCATACAAACGCCGTAGGATGATCACTCCCTTATTTGAGGTTTTAGGTCCAGAACTAAGCATGATATCGATTTATCTCTTCATTATCTAGGCTTGTCTTGGCACCGATTTGTAAAAAAAATCTTCACATGATAGTTATAAGCCTCGAAACATCCCTGTAATATCACGAATTTTAGCGCATGTTTAGTCGTAAATAAACGACTTATAGAGCATGAAATCCCTAAAATTATTTACATAGAAGCATAGCTCAGTTCATGATCATTTTAGATAACATTTTGGAAAACAAATACATCCAGTAGTATAATCATAAACATCCTAGAGCCAAAGGTCGGCACACATAGTTTTGCGCGCTAGTTTTTCGTTCAAAATATTGGGCATCTCATGTCAATACTTCCATTCCGCGGTGAGGGAAGCGGGCGGGCGGGTCTCATGCGCAGCACACTAATATATAATTAACAAAACGCACACTACCAAAAGTCACGTGCACCGCGCCGCGATCTTAGAACATAATATTATATTGTAGGAATGCCCTGTTGCTTTTTGGTGTGCACGTATGTATACACTACCAATATGTAGTGCCTATGCCTACTTACGTACTTATATATATATATATATATTTACATATGTTGGGAGTTGGGGACCGGATTTTCTTTCGCATTTGATTAGTTTGTTCGTGATAGTAAGTGTCGGACGCCATAATCCATATAGATAGGTAGGTACTTGGGTAATATAAATACGTAACTATGTCTAGGTACTCACCTACTCTCACCTAAGTTAGAACCTATTAGGTATTAGTCAATACGCAGGTCATGATAGCTATGGTGAGTACCTAATCATTTTAGCAACACTTAGACAATATAAAAAGCTGCATTTGGTTAGATATGGTATGGACGTAGGTAGTCCGCATTCTTTTTAGAATATAGTCTAAGCAGTAATATAGCTTCGAGAAAGTACCTACCTAACACAAAGTAGTAAAGGGTTAGAATTAGAAGCTCAATGGAAGATACCTACCTATCTACGATATAATTATCATTTATCATCATATAGGCCTGCCTAGGCACGCAACTGTCAGCGATGTCAAATCGACATTTGCGGGCGCGCATTACATTGCATACCTATCTACATAGCTATAAGATCACAACAAATAATAAAGTTAGTACTATGTATCTACCTACGTAAATTAGTAGAACAAGTATGTATATTTGTAGTAGGTACTTATACCTAAGGTAGTACGAAAGTTTATATGGTAAACTTAGCGATGATTGTAGGCACTTACCTAATCAAAAATAACCTATGATTAGTTATTGATTTTTATTGGAAATAATTTAAATCAGTTACGGGTAGGTAGAGAATTTTTATTCCAAATGTGTTCTACCAGGATTGGTAGAACCATGATGCCATCGTACATTACCGCTTAGAGACAGATTTTGAAATCGGTACGACACACTCTCATCTCAAAGCTCGCTAGCCGGGCGAGCATTCGCAAAACAACCTTCCACCATGCGGTGAAGTTCATGCCCGCGGCGGGATTCGACCCATAGACCTGTTGCGCGGCAGTCCATTGCTAAGAGCCATCACTGCTTCCCGTTAAGTGTTTAGTGACAGAATTTCTACTTGAGGGTGGTAGCTAGCCAAGCGAGCATTCGCAAAATGCCTTTCTACCAAGCGGTGAATTTCAAGCCCGCGGCGGGATTCGAACCATAGACCTGCTGCGTGGCAGTCCAAACCTAATGCCACTGAGCCATCACTGCTTCCCGTTAGGTGCTTTCTGACAGATTTTCTACTTGAGGGTGGTAGCTATCCAGGCGAGCATTCGCAAAATGCTAACACCAACGCGGGGAAGCTCAATATCGCGGCTGGATTCGAACCATGGACCTGCTGCGCGGCAGTCACTAGCTAATGCCACTGGCCCATCACTGCTTCCCGTTAGGCGCTTACTGACAGATTTTCTGCTTGAGGATGGTGGCTAGCCAGGCGAACATTCGCAAAATGCCCTATGCCCTTCCACCAAGCGGTGAAGCTCGAGCCCGCAGCGGGATTCGAACCATAAACATGCTGCGAGGCAGTCCATAGCTAATGCCACTGAGTTCACGTTAGTTGCATGGTGACAGATTTTCTACTTGGGTAGCTATCCCGGCGAGCATTCGCAAAATGCTCTTTTCTTATGCCTGATAGGTTAGCCTTTGACCACTATCTCACCTGATGGTAAGTGATGATGTGGTCGAAGATGTTGTTCAGGCTAACCTAGAAGTACTGGCTCTCAAGGACAGCTGCCGGAACACACCGTTTGGTGCTTGGCGACAGATTTTCTACTTGAGGGTGGTAGCTATACAGGCGGGCATTCGCAAAATGCCCTACCACCATGCTATAACGACTGCCATCCTAAGACCACAACCGGGACCAACGGCTTAACGTGCCCTCCGAAGCACGGAAGCGCTCAGTAGTATTGTCCTAGCGGTCACCCATCCAACTCATGACCGCGCGCGACGGTGCTAAACTTTGCTGATCGGTTGAGAACAGCTAAGTAAACTTCGCTACGAACTCTCCACCACGCGGTGAAGCTCAATATCGCGGCGGGATTCAAACTATGGACCTGCTGCGCAGCAGTCCATAACCAATGCCACTGAGCCATCACTGCTTCCCTTTAGGTGCTTGGCGACCGATTTTTTACATGAGGGTAGTAGCTATCCAGGCGGGCATTCGTAAAATGCTCTTCTACCACGCGGTGAAGATTAAGCCCGCGACGGGATTCGAACCATGGACCTGCTGCGCGGAAGTCCATAACCTATGCCACTGAGCCGTCACTGCTTTACAAAATATGTTGTAGTAAAAGCAGTAACTTGCTAATTATGTAATAAATAATTATTGTAGGTAAATATTTACTACATCAATATGAAAAGAACAAACTAATACATTTGCTATGTACCTACAAATCATTGTACCTACTTACTAAATATTTACCTACTATAGGTGAAATAACATCAGTATGTTATTATAAAACGAACGAAAATTATAACAACAGGTAGGTACCTACTGTCCGAACCAAAATGTATTCCTCTGTGAATATATAATATTATTTTATAAGAAATACCTACACACGTCGTGACGTAGCTTGAGACACTATCGTCCGTCCGTCGTCAAACATCGTAATTCGTTCGGCATGGTTCGGCTTTCATTGATATATCGCAAACAAGTGTGCGTAATTAGCGTAGATGCAATACGGGTGTGTGATGCGCGATCACTATCTTCGTACTACTCATCACGGAGTCTTACCCTTTCCCACAAAGGTATAGGTGAAATAGCATGCTTTGTTGCCTCGCCCGCTGATAAGTTCGAGCCGTCGGCAAGTGCATCCTTAAGGCGGTTAAACGATCTCCTTAAGGCGGTTAAAGGATAGGAACGAAGGGATAAATTTGAGCTATGACTCACTCACTATAATAGCTTAGTTCGAAGAGCATGTCCCGTCTATAGGGACGGATGGTCACGTGTTCGAAACTCGCTCTTAGTAAAAAAATTTTCTTTCGGTGCAAATTTGTTAGCCTGTTCAATCAGGTTTAATTTGTAAATTTAACGTTGGAAAATTATTGATAACACCCGTAGATCATTGGTATTTAAAAGATTAGATTAGATTAATTGGTATTATATAACTAAATACCCTCAAATATAAAAAATGTAAACTCATTTCATGCATTGAAAAAACTACTATATGAACATATTACCAATGAATCATGTTAATAAGCAAGTCAAATGTATGAAAGGGGTCATTGTGCATGTTTAGAACGCTAAATAAGCGCTGTTATTTCATTGTACTTTATTTTATGTTATTCACATCTTTGCGATGACGAACACATATATTATGTAATAGTTTGATTATGTTACCACGTAAGTGACAGTTTGTCTTTGATGGTAATAAAGTTATTTAAACCGAAACCGGAATAGACATGCCTATTCACGATAAAATGTTGTATTTAATCGCACTTGAACTGAAAATTTGAGGGTATAGCTCTAGGGTATAGCTATAATTAAACCTATTTGCCTAGACTTAAATATGATTTATGATATGTTGAACGTGTCGGCTGAAATGACTTGTTTAGACTCGTTGTACAATCCAGTAACGCGTTAGTAATGTATAGAATGTTTGTTGTGACTACCTACAGCAGAAGGAGTGCGATGGCGGCGCTCCCTCGCAGCTTCCGTCTCCGGTGTCGGAGCTGGGCGCTTCGCCCTCCAACAGCGCCCTCTACTACAACAACACAATCGTGAGTATACTCTACTAACGGTCTACCATGGTCAAGCACTTATCAATAACCTATTTTTTTATTGCTAATAGGTAAAACTGCAGTGATGGCTCAGTGGCATTGGACTGCCGCGCAGCAGGTCCATGGTTCGAGTCTCGCCGTGGGCTTGAGCTTCACTGCATGGCATTTTGCGAATGCCCGCCTGGCTAGCGACCACCTTCAAGTAGAAAATCTGTCACCAAGCACCTAACAGTGTGTTCCGGCAGTAGTCCTTGAGAGCCAGTGAAATTACAGGCACATGAGACTTAACAACTGTGTCTCAAGGTGACGGGCGCAGTGCAATTCGTGACTTGTGATGAATGCATCTGTTATAGGCAGAGGTTAGTCCGCTTAACATAAGGTGGGCCTCGAGCTAGTTCCGTCACAATAAAAAAAAAACTGACTACAATCTCACCTGATGGTAAGTGATGATGTGGTCGACGATGTGGTTCCGGCTGACATAGAATTACTGGATTTCAAAAATAGCTGCTGGAACACACCTCACGGTGTTCGGTGAGAGACGGGCATTCGCAAAATGCTCCACCATCAAATTGCTATTAATTTCATTGGACCTTTCAACTGATTGACCGAGCGATAACTAATCGAGCGAAGCGTCTCTGCTTCAACTTACACAAAAATGCTTTCGTATGTCCGGTTGTTCTCCTCTACAGGTCGCATTTCTCAACCGATTCTCACGAAATTTTGTGACCAGGTTTGATAAGTCCATAACATTTTTTTGCCGATTCTGTTTTTGTTTTTTCAAAATGACGGATATATACATGATAAGATGTTGAAAGTATGGTCGCCTGCGCTTAATTTAATGGCAATGTCCTGCGCACGTCAGTTGCCTAAAAGTGATAGGCTCTCTCTCTCTCTCTTATATAATCAATTATTTATTATCCATGTTTATGTAACCAGTATAATACGAGATAAATACATTACCAAGTATGTAAATTTTTGTATATTTACTACTTACCCACCTATTTCCGATACAAATAGCCTTCGCTGGGGCCCGCGTGTCATTTATTTTCTTAGACATAAGTCCATGAAAATTTACATTACATATCTAGATTTTTGTATTTGTTGTCCCATTCTCCCATTTGCGTGCGCAGTGAACCTTTATTCAATTATAAATAAGCTATGCAAGAGCAGACTCGCGAGGCCTACAGCTCGGAGAGCCACTAGTATTAAAAATGTGTGTATTGTTTGTGTATGTTTGTGTAGGTACAGAAGTCATCATCCCGCAGCCCCTCCATAGAGCTGAGCGAGGCGGACACGCCGGAGGACGACACCTGCGTGCCCGCCGTCGCCAACCGCGCGGGCCATGCGATGTGAGTGCCGCTATATACACTTTAATGCTCATCGCTTATTAAAGCACTTTTATATGGTTTTGTACCTCAAAATGAAAAAGCGTAATCCTTATAGGATCACTTTGTTGTCCGTCGGTCTGTCAAGACCCTTTTTCCCAGGTACGCGTGGAGGTATCAAGATAAAATTCATATCAAATATTCAGGTCTACTGTCCCTTGAAGCTGTAAAATAATCAAACGTCTAAGCCAACGCAATCGAAGGATACAGCCGTTTGTGCCATAAATTTTCGACACTCGCAATGGCATACAGGGCACTTCCCGTGAACTCAGAATCTTGAAATTTAGTACGAAGCAACGTCTTATAGCACAGATAAAGTAAACATTCCGAATGGCATAAATTTTTACTTACATCATGTAGTAAAAATATTTTTAATAATTTTAAAATGTTATGGATTTCATTTAACAAAGAAAATACCATAACTTTTACTTACTACGACTCGGAATCGCCTTTGGCCGCTTTTTTTTGTTTCTTATGGGAATCGATTCCGCTTGTACCAGTTTTACGCATCTGCAACCTTAACCCCTTGGCCACCGAGATGGTGAGATGACTATGAAAATTTTGTGCTTTAAAAATTGTTCAATGTGAAATTCGCTTTACATGCTTTAGTGCTGTTAAAATTTCGAAACTGTGTTTTTGCTCAATCGCCGTGAGACGGTTTAATAATACATACTCAGTACGAAATTCTAACTGTGACTCACACCATCACGGTAGCTTAAATTGGAAAGAGAATATCTTGACCCCAGTGAATAGTCGCGGATTCGAATCGGCTCGTGAATCAAGTTTTTTATATTTTGTTATAAGTGTCTAACATTTTCTTCTTACTTGTAGGGTAGTTTACAATATGTATGAAAAACTTGACACAGTTTTCCCTTTACTAGCTAATGAGAGCCCATGAAGCCGTTTTTAGACTTTTTAGCCGGGAACTACTTACGTGCGTGACATCTATAAGTGTGCTCTAATATACTCCTCCCCCCCCCTGCAGTAGCGTGGAGTCCCGCCGGCCGCACGAGTACCGCGGGGCGGTGCTGCCCCCCCCGGCCCCCCCCGCGCGCGGCGCCTCCCCCCTGCAGTCGTTGAACCTCTCGCACAACCAGTTCACGTGCGTGCCCAACGTGCTCGCCTGCAGGGCCGCCAGCCTCACCAGGCTCAACATGGCTTACAACTCACTCAGGTTATCTATACTGTACACAATTGGCGCTAAGATACTTCCTTGTGGTAGATGTGCATCGTAAAGGTGAAGTATTGACTTAATCTATACAGTGTTAAACTCTCTGAGGTAATGTTTTTCATTTAAAAGGTATTGTGACGGAACAAGCTCGAGGCCCAACTGATGTTAAGCGGACTAATCTCTGCCTATAACAGATGCATTTCGTCACAAGTCACGAATTGAACTGCGCCCGTCACCTTGAGACATAGTTATTAAGTATCATGTGCCTGCAATTTCACTGGCTCTCAAGTACAGCTGCCGGAACACACCGTTAGGTGCTTGGCGACATATTTTCTACTTGAGGGTGGTCGCTAGCCAGGCGGGCATTCGCAAAATGCTTTTCCACCATGCAACAATAGTCCTAAGACACGAACCCGAGGTAGACAATTTGTTTGAAATTGTTGTGCTCCCCCGGAACTTTCAATGCCACGTGACTCTCGTGCCTAACGTGCTAGCTTATTAAGCACCCACTTAGACGACTTTTTTTTGTTTTCAGACACTTTGTTACTAAGTTAGGAAACCATTTGTACTGAAACTAAATTTATTCATATAATGAATTTAAATCAAATAGCAAGGCTCAAATTTTGTTGAATTAGAAAGCAATTTGGCAGCACGAAAATAGCTGAGCCCTGATTCATTCTCTCTATCTTTTCGTTTCATTTGCGTAAGTATTGCATTATTACTTATCTGTAGACTAATCACCTTTTTAAAAAAAACACTACTTTGACTAATTGACTTTAACTAATTAGACGATTTTGGACAATATTTTCGACGACAGGCGAGTGGCGTGTATTCGACGCCTAAAACATAATATCAGTTTGATGCTGGGAGTCCACTAAGGGTATGTACATTGTTTATCTCGTGAACAGTGAAACAGACAGGCTACTAGGAATGTGAAATGCCGGCGTCAATAAGTAATTATATTATGAATAAAATGTATCGTGTGCAGTCGATTCGACGCTGCGCGACCGCTTGAGGGTTAACTAGGTGTGGTACAAGTTTCCAGCTAGATGCTGTTCATGTCTCATAGATAATGTTATTTAGTATAAAGTTAGGGTTTGAGAATGGAATCTTGTGCCACTGCCTTCCAGATTAAACACAACTAAGGCCCAATTTAACCTATCTAAGATAGATAAGTTTATGTATAAATGTATATAGATAAGTTTATACACTACACTATAAACCATTAAAATATGACAGCCTTTGTCACCATAGGTGTTCAATGATGTAGAAGTATTTTAAATTTGTTATGGTATTGACTATTACGCAATGTGACGTTAGGCAAACAGTTGTTGCAAAGGGACAATCTAATCCAAGATTAATACATTCCATAATCATACATACTAATGACTTTTCTTTTTTCCACGATAGGAACCCAAGAAATTTAAAATATCTAGGGTTGACGTTCAAAGGCCTATCAATTATGTTAATGACTTATAATATAAAACATATTTTTTATACATTTTATGTAATAAAGTTGCTGCGTATTAATTGAACTTTACATTGGTGAAATTGGGTCTTAGTGTATTAAAGTTCTATTCTTAGCTAAGTATTTTGATGTAACTTGTATAAAACAGGGCCTAGAATGAGTCCTTGTGGCAACGCCATGCCTTTTATATGTCGTCCTTATCATATTTTCAACCAACATTGTATACATGAGGACGTCATAAAGACGTTATCAAAGCCAAAGAAAAGCTATATCAATTCAAAAACTCTTCGCTCCTCTAAAGTATGCAAATCTTAAGTCAACCCTGTCAAACGCTTTGCCAAAATCTGTATTATTTTTCAATGAAGTTAATTTATATGTGTTGTAGGTCAATGTCGTACGTGACGTCATACCCGACTAGTCTGCGACAACTCGACCTCAGTCACAATGAAATCACGTGTTGGCCGAGTCTACCGCAGGTTGGTGCTAATATTTGTGATAAATGTTAGATATATTACGAACCGGAATAAATTTAACATGGTTTAGATAGATAAGAATCCTCCGAAACACGGAAGCTCTCAGTAGTAAGTGGTCATCCATCCAACTCATGACCGCGGCGGACGTTGCTTAACTTTGCTGATCGGTTAACAACGGCTAAGCAAACTTCGCTACGAGCGGTTCGCTAGTGTGCCTTTGTATGTCTCGTTTATGTCTTGGCGTAAATGATAGTTGTAAGTACAGTAAAACCATAACATGTATAATATGATAGCGTGGAGTATAATATGAGATAGATTCAAGATATTTAGTTAGAAGTTCAGTGGTAGTTGCAACTACACAGAGAGACGAATTACTTAGCATTGGATGGATTGATCGTGCGGGCGCCGGGTCCATAGCGTTGCAGAGGAAGAGGCACAAGTCGAGGTGCCTGGGACTTGCATCCCAGTGAGTAAGGTTAAGTTAAGAGGCCCCTTTATGATGCATCAATGCACACCGCTCAAGCCTCCGCCCCTGCCCAACCAAAATCATTTTAAAAAAGAGTACGTATTCAATCATTTCATTCTCTTATGTTTTAAATATTTTAATCTGTCTGGTGGCCCTTTGATCGTGGCATTTTTGAGCGGAATTTTCAGTGATTTTTCTGGGTCGTGTTTTCTTAAGTAATAATTGGTTGTTGGAAAAATGGAAACGACGGGTGTAACTGTAATAATAATATGCCTAAATATTATGTAATAAAATATTGCTCTAGAGGCATTATCCAGGAAGAAAGTATGGCAATACATTTGTATGGTGAATAGCACGCAGACTCCCTTCTTTAAGTTTCTACACAGATCCCTAAATTGAGGTCGTTATATAAAACCGATTCCGCCAGATATCCTTTACCATGAAATAAGATAACAGCCTATTATTACCTACTATAACAATTCCAACAGCAATTAGTACAGAACCTAAAAAAAGCAGAACTTCTTCTGTGACCCAGAAACAATTTAGCCAAATATTATGTCCCTTCTGGTACCGAGCTAAAATTTATATATAAAATTACGTAACATTACTCTTATGAAGGTAGATTTCTAAATTTGATTATGACAAGATTCAACTGTGTCCTCTTTCTCGCGTCTAGTTGGAAAACTTCGGTTCCGGCGAGGGCTCCCCGCTGGCGTGCTACTGCCCCCCAGCGCCTCCGGGGGCGCCCCCTCCTGGGGGGCTGACGCCGGGTCCCCCCCGGGGGCGCCCCCGCTCGGGGGGCTCGGTACGCTCGCAGCTACTTCACGCTGCGTGCCCCGCCAAGAGGCATCTGCGGCTCGAGGGGCTCCGGACTCTGGTGAGGCTTTTAATTATTGTTGCTAGGCTAGTCTTTATATATGTTTGAAGAAGTAGATGGTAAACAGGTTTTGACTTAGGTCTAAATAAATAAACCATTCCCAATCGCGGTACCAATATCTGCTCACCATCTTAATACCGTTATGAGTATATATTAACAGCATCTCAGATAATGTCGCTCTCTAGGACATATTAAGACCCATATCAAGTCCGTTCTTGAGACCTCAGCTTGGTTTGATCAGAACAACTCTCAAATATCATTTTAAGATGGATTTATTGAATACTGAAATTCTATTACTATCGGACTGCGGAAGAGAAGCATTGATGAATTGCTATCGGTTTTGAAGAAAACTTATTAACACAAAACTAGTAATTAAACATTTTAGTCTGTCGTCACCGGCCAGCGGTCATTGACCAGGCCGCGCCAGGTGGAACCCCCGTCCAACTCCACCGGATTTTGGGCAAGGGAAGGCCCTCGTATAGCCCTCGAGGGAATATTTCTCGTCAAAACATGCCCATTAATATACACAGATTTGTCTCACAATTAGTGCCTACTCTAAGGGCCTGTTCAGTCATTGTGTCAGAATGTTCGAGTAAGTTCTGGTTATACTACCCAGAACATAAAATAACTGAATGATAAACATGACAGTTAACATGCAGCCCGTTTCAAGCTTTAAGCGATGGATAGGCTAAATCGATGACTGTGAAACAAAGGTAGTGTTTTATTTATTAAATATGTTCTAGGTAGTATAACCGGAATTTACTCGAACATTTTTAACAGGCCCTAAGTCGTCAAACTTTCCCTATTGTAGTGACTATTGTCAGAAAATACATGTTTTTTTTTTCAATGTTTCTTACGTTTCTCTTTTCCAAGGTCTTTACTCAATTAGTGTGATACATAAGTTATGTAATAGCATGTTACAGATTGACAACCTAACCATTTATTAATCTTATTCTAGTTTCGTTCACGCTAAGCTTAGCGAAATTAATACATATAACTTTTTTCTTATCGATGTCATGATCGAGATTTAATACAATAATATATGTGCAGATGTTGGCTAACAACCTGCTGACCCGCATCCAGCTGACGACGGACGACGACGGGTACAGTTCTGCAGCTGCACACGAGGAAAATGCACTCGAAGACGACGACTGGGTAACTCCTTATACTTATGTAGGATTACGTCCTACAGTGCCAGTACTTTGTTACTTTGCTAGGAAATTCATGCGAATAATTAAACAAAAACCTATTTACAGCGCACTTACACTTCGTACACTTTTACAATAACACCTTGCTTAATACACGACCATCTCTCTTGACTGCTCGTAATGGACTGACTGGAGGAGCTTACCTTCTGTATAAGCTTGCCCCACCACTTGAATTTGGCTACAAACTAGCGCCGCCATCTTGTCATACGAGTACTGGCAATCAATAGACGAACCAATAATATAATTTACTTAATATAAATACTAGTAGTCAACACACAGATGAATAATATTATCGTACTAACGTATAGTGTTTAAAGTAAGCAATATTATAGTTTATGTTATAATACATAGTAATTAAGTACTGTTGATGACACTTAAATACTTACATACTTATGGGAATCAGAAACGGGTTGAGACAAACTGGTCAAGTTCGAGTTGATCTCTCTGATATATTGGATTTTTTCAATAGAGGGAAAAAAAGAAAACGAAAAAAAATAAAACCTTCTTTTATTTTTAGATTTTGTTACTATTATTATTATTGGTTGTGTAATCCGACACACGTGCGTATACCACACATGACATAAAGGCGTATACCACTTGACGCTAAATTCGTTATTTTCGATAATTTTGACCACATTTTGTGTCTATGGTTCATATTAAATGTGGATATACACAAAATGTGGTCAAAATTATTGAAAATAACGAATTTAGCGTCAAGTGGTATACGCCTTTATGTCATGTGTGGTATACGCACACAGACTAGAAAATTTTATTCCGCACATGATCCCGCACATGACTTTAATTTTACATATCGTATATTTGAAATTTTGTACTCAATACTAGATGACACCACTAGAATCGGGTTGTAAAGTAAACGCGAGCCCTCACTAAGCTCAGCTTCTTGTTAGTGAATAATAAGTTGTATTTGTGTACAGGGTGGTGGTTGTTCGTTGAAAGGCAAGCTGCTGTTCCCGTTGCTGTCAATGCTGGACGTGTCCAGTAACTTGCTGCGCAGCATCCCCCCCACCATACACTGGCTCGCCAACCTCTCCGTGCTCAACCTCAGCGGGAACAGAGGTAATGTCCAGCGCGCGCAGGGGAGCTTGTCTAGTCGTTGATAACCGATCAGCTAAGTTAAACAACGTCCGCGGTGGTCATGAGTTAGATGGGTGACCGCTAGTGGCATTACTACAGAGCGTGCACGTCCTTCGGAGGGCACGTTAAGCCTCGCGTGTCGGTTGTTGTCTTATGGTGGCACTCGTTATACCATGGTAGTGTACTGCCTGACTAGTTTCCACCCTGTGATAAAAAACCTGTTGGTGAATTCCAGCAGCAGTCCTTGAGAGTCTATGTTAGCAAATTATTAATTTAACTATTTTTATGTTTAAAATTTTACAAATATAATAATTTAATACTTTCTTAAACTATTTCGTAATGTAAATGATTTTGCATTGAAAAAGACAATCCTGCAACCCTTTACTTAGGCTCGTAGGTATACGATCAACACTGATGAAACGAGTAAGAAATTTATTTTTAATTTAAAATGTAAATTTAACGAGCATTAAAGCATAAGCGAAATCATAGAAAATTATAGGGCGGAAAAGATTTTTAATTTTTTTTTAGTATTATTTATGGATTTATGCAAAGTAATACATAAATATGCGATATAACTAGCGATGAGACTTCCTCGTTGATCATCGATCCGGTATATGTCTCCAGAGCTGACGGATCTCCCCCCCCAAATGGGCCTCCTCTCCCGGCTGTGGTCCCTGAACGCGGGGGGATGCCCGCTGCAGGAGCCGCTGACCTCGATGCTGCTTGGCGGCAAGTACAAGAGCACCGACGTCGTCGGGTACCTCAAGTCGGTGCTGCACGCCGCCACCAAGTATACCAGGATGAAGCTCATGTTCGTCGGCCACCAGGTCTGTGTCTCTCTATACTACACATTACTGCGGCGGTGCATACTGCTGCTGCCTCTACAGGAGCCTCTAGGGACCGGACCAGTCGGTACGACGCAACTGTCGCCACACCATGCGGTTATACAAGCCTATAAATAATATTATCACTAAACCTGAGATCCAGAGCCAAGACTGAGCGTGAGCTGATACTTTAATCTGTCATAATGTACAGCTTATGAGAGATTATGAGAATTGTATTCAGAGAGGTTTAGAATGGAGATTAAACTTAGCGCGTGATATGCTAAGTCAAGTAGTGGAAATCGACTACTTAAGGCTTATCTTAAAGTAGAAGTTCATACTACGAAGAAGGACATTAGGTGCGTTCGTTTTGGCTCGATTGCGTGTGTAGCAGTTTCAAAAGTGGCATTTGTGTATTAGCGTTCGGATAGAAGCTTTTGCTATTTTTGACCACCAATTACTGCATGCTATCCGAACGGCTTAAAACATACTTTGACAACCGACAATGTTTTAACAATTTTGCACAGTACGAAACATGGAATCAATCTCTAAAATTAACAAAAAAGTAGGTACCTATATTATTATTATTTCATTGTTAATGGTTTCTGATAGTTACATACTTATATAAAAAACTTATGAAACTCTTCAATCGCGCCAAATACAACTGTCAAACCAGCAGTTGTCAAAAAACGATCACAACGATCCCACGGTAAGACATGGGTCAAAAATATCACTTTTCTCTGTCATTTGTAGCGTTTTCAAAGCTATCCGAACGGTGAGCGAAAACGATATTTTTGCTCACGAAGTCCCAAATCGAACGGCCCGTGTGATCATTTTTAGCGTTTGTGAGTGTTATTTTTGGCACCGATAGGCTATCCGAACGCCCTAATTGTATACTTTTTATAAATAATATGAATGGGATGAAATTCAAAATGTACACTTAGTTGTAATTCATTAGTGCGTAGTCCGATTTCAATTTTTTTTTGTTAGAATAGTAACGAGTGAGCCCGGCACCCCACGGGCATTCCGGCACCCCACGGGCAGCCCAGCACCTTTATTTAGTTTTGCACGCTTGCTAAGATAAAACTCTAAAATCTGAAACATTCGCCACAATTATAAAATTACAAATGGCAACTCTGAAATGTAGATATTTTTTGTGAAAGGTTGAGGTAATAGTGGACATAACTGATGGGGCTATCCCACAGCTGTAGCGCGTCCAGAATGTAGTTCGACGCGAGCATCGATACTTTCAACGCAATCCAACGTATAAGGATAGCGTGGTGCATGGTGGAAGGGCATTTCGCGAATGCCCGCCTGGCTAGCGACCACCCTCAAATCTGTCGCCAAGCACCTAACGGTGCGTTCCGGCAGCAGTCCTTGAGAGCCAGTGAAATAACAGGCAAAATGAGACTTAACAGGTATGTCTCAAGGTGATGGGCGCAGTGCAGTTCGTCACTTGTGATGAAATGCATCTGTTATAGGCAGAGGATACCGCTTAACATCAGGTGGGCCTCGCGCTTGGTCCATCACAATAACATAAAAAAAAAGCGTCATTCGTGTTCAGAATTGACAGGTGTCGAAACGGCTTTGTAAGAAGTCTGGCAGATCGCGTGAGGTGTACTGTACCACGTACCGATGTTGGTTGGCCATTGCCACCAGATATTTTGTATATTATTTTAAATATATAAAATACTCTTTATGATTATTATAACCCTATAATATTTTATAATAATTGTTCTTATAACCCCTGGTATGTTATTATGTTTGTGCTTATTGCCCTTGGGGTGCTGGGCTAGAATGTCACCCCCCCCCCCCATCACGACACCCATGGGTGAACCCGCTGGTGTCGTAAGAAACGACTAAGAGTAACACATCACAAGGATGGGCAGCAGCGCTTTCTGAGGTACTGATATCTCACACTGCGTTCTCCAAGACGCCTGCCAAACGTGGGCATTATGGCAAACCTCCCATAATGAGGGAGGCTGTGTTCAGCAATTGACTATCCGGCTGATACAGTACGGGTGGCCAACTCCCATCTCTTAATTCAGTCTTATATTAACCTTACATTAACAATTGTAATTTTCTCTACCACATGTCGCTATAGTAAACATACATAAGAACTTCAACGTGAGAGCGGGCTGCATGCATTGAATCAAGACATTTGTGCGACAGAGATAGCGCTATATGAACATTATTGTTTGTGTGATGGCCGTGGTACGAATCTTAGTATCAATATTTTAAGTTTAAAATAATGATTTTTGAAATGAAATTCTCGTGAGTTTCTATTTAAATATTATAAATGAAACCGGCAAAAAACAGTCACGTTTACGAGGTCCCGGTGGGCACTGCGGGTGATATGCTCGAAACCTGCGAGACGTATTTTTACCGGTGAAATTTATAATATTTAAAATAATGATGTTGGTTTTCCATAATAGTTTTTAAAAGGCGGGGAGTACAGTTCTTATAGCCTCCTCGTATTATGTTCCAGGGCATCGGAAAGACGAGTTTGTTGGAGTGTTTGAGACAGGAGTCGGCCATACAGCACAGACGGAAACCTACTGATGTGAGTCTCATTTATTTTAACACATTTCTTTAGGATTCCGTATGTTGGGGGTACAAATGGAACTTCGTGGATTCTTTAGTTGAGTTAGAGACACTCGAAAACAAGAATATGTGTAATCTGCGACTTGCGGCTTCTCTAGCGTTGACAATGTTGAAAAGTGATGAGATATAACGATATAAAGAAGTTTTATTAGCCCTGTTGTAATTTTTTTACAGGCAATCAAGGTATATTTAATACATATTTATACTAATTGTTCGGTAAACAAAGGTAAACAATGCAGTCTGTTTCTGAGCGCGCGCGGACGCGTATCTTGTCCGTGTTATTTGTGATGGATTTTGTAAATGTGTGCGTGCGGCCGACGCGGGGTGGTCGACGCATTCTTTTCGTTTAAGTTAGTACGAGTTTAAGCTGTGGGCGGCTCACACGTTGACGCGGAGTACGACTTCGAGCAGCGGTCTGTTCTGGTGTGCGTGAGACAAATTGAGGTCGCGGCGACCCAGTGGATTAAAAGCAACGGATTGCTAGTTTATTAGTGACGATAAACATTGGTGTTTTGTGCAACAAAGTGAGGGACTGTTATTTGTGACGCCAGGCGTTCAGTTAGTGCGAGCAACGGATTGCTGTCGGCGGGAGATCGAGATCAGGGAAAGTGTCCTAATATAATTCCGTATTGTTAGCTGATTGATCAATTATTTAGCTTTAGGGTGTTTAGCGATAATCCCCTTTCGACGGAGCGACTAGCACTTAGTCCGAAGGTAGGTTCCCGCTGTTTTAAACTCACGTGCCTAGTAGCACATATATCGGCTGGTGCTTTCCTGTGACATTCCAGGAGCCCAGTCGAATACGCCACGACATAGTGGTAAAGTGTGGGACTACGGGGATTAACAAGGGCCCCTGTCCATACACATTTTGGTAGCAGAGCGCGGCTACTTATACATCGTGCTTACATTTTGGCGACAATTGGCAAATGCACAGCGCGGGCGCTTGCACTTTGCATACCACACACATTCTGAAACGCGGTCGTTTTAAAATAAAATGAATTAATTGGGCCCAGCAGATTATACATAGGTTATATATAGGTAGGCAAACTATTTTACTATGTTTGCTACGTTCGTTCTCGGAACTATTTGCATGACGCAACATTGTTTGTTAATTAATCGCCTACCTTCGTACAATATAAGTTACGTTATTTTCTTGACGAGTTATCGGTTTAAAGGTGTTTGGAAACTCGTGTTTGTTTATCTTTGTTTACCTTTGGAAGACTTGCGAACCAGGTTAGATTATTAACGTTTATTACTGTGTTTTTTTTCTTTGTGTTTATTACGTCCTTAGGCCTGTGTCATACAGTGTTATATTGCGATTATTTTGTGTGATTGTTTCCATAGGTATTTAACGGAATTATTAGTTTTTTTTAACTTGTGTTTGCTCTATCGGATTGTATAGGTAGATAGGGACTACGGGGATTAACAAGGGCCCCTGTCCATACAGTAATTAAATATATTAATTCTAATTACGTCTAAGTAAATAATTTATTAAAATGTAATAAGCATAATATTTTTATACATAATACAGTTAAATAAAATTTACAGTTATAAAGTTTGCACTTGTCCTAAAAGCAAAGATTCTAGAAGCTGCATCGAAAAGATGAAAGTATTCTATGTATGAATGCAGGACCTAATCTATCTACATTAGAAATTTCATACAAATAGGTGCAGCCATTTCAACTTAAGGCAGCTAAAAGCATATAGACTCACAAACATTCGCATTAAATTAGTGTCTTTTACATTTTATTGCATACTAGCTGTACCCGCGACTTCGTACGCGATTGCCGTACCCCCAAACTAATTACTCACATTTGAGCACTGTTTATCTCATATTAAGCAACGTTGTGGTCTGTGGTGAAGCACTCTTAGTAAAGCATAGCTCAGAAAGGAGCTTATTACTTTGGGTTTGATAACTCCCAGCTTGTTTTTCCAGAAGACAGTAGTTAAGTAACTCAGAGAGTTCCTTCGCGGTTCGCACAATAAATGTTGAAGCAAAGTAGGTACTTTGTGCGTTTCTTTGGAATTTCGATTATAAAACGATATATTTTTGCCGAAGTTCTCCTTGTTTGGCGGTAGAACAAAAATTTATTAGATTGTACACTTCCATTGCGCAGTCTCCAAAATGTATCCGGCAAAAGATAGATAGTTAAAAAAATAGATTGTGGCGAATGTTACAGATTTTAGAGTTTTATCTTAGCAAGCTGGCAAATCTAAATAACGATGCCGAGATGCCCGTGGGGTGCCGAGCTGCCCATGGGGTGCTGGGCTGCCCGTGGGGTGCCGGGATGCCCGTGGGGTGCCGAGTTGCCCGTGGGGTTCCGAGCTCGCTCATCACTAATCTAACAAAAAAAGAATAGTTGAAATTGGATTACGCGTTCATAAAGTACAACTATATAACATTTTGACTTTAATCCCCTTTCCCGAGGGAACCGTGCTAAATTTCGGGATAAAAAGTAAACAATAACGTTCTTCGTGGTATGAACTTAAATCTTGTTAAGTTTCATTGAATTCCATTCAGTAGCCCATGGGGAGCTGGGCTGCCCGTGGGGTGCCAGGCTGCCCATGGGGTTCCAGGCTCACTCATCACTATTCTAACAAAAAATAATAATTGAAATCGGACAACGCGTTCATTAATTACAACTAAGTAACATTTTAACTTTCATCCCCTTTCCTGAGGGCACCGTGCTGAATTTCGGGATAAAAAGTAAACAATAACGTTTTTCGTGGTATGAACTTAAATCTTGTTAAGTTTCATTGAATTCCATTCAGTAGCCCATGGGGAGCTGGGCTGCCCGTGGGGTGCCAGGCTGCCAATGGGGTTCCAGGCTCACTCATCACTATTCTACCAAAAAAGAATAATTGAAATCGGACTACGCGTTCATAAATTACAACTAAGTAACATTTTAACATTCATCCCCTTTCCCGAGGGAACCGTGCTGAATTTCGGGATAAAAAGTATACAATAACCTTCATCGTAGTATGTATTCAAATCGTGTTAAGTTTCATTGAATTCCATTCAGTAGCCCATGGGGTGCTGGGCTGCCCGTGGGGTGCCAGGCTGCCCATGGGGTTCCGGGCTCACTCATCACTATTCTAACAAAAAAGAATAATTGAAATCGGACTACGCGTTCATTAATTACAACAAAGTAACATTTTAACATTCATCCCCTTTCCCGAAGGAACCGTGCTGAATTTCGGGATAAAAAGTATACAATAACCTTCTTCGTAGTATGAACTCAAATCGTGTTAAGTTTCATTGAATTCCATTCAGTAGCCCATGGGGTGCTGGGCTGCCCGTGGGGTGCCGGGCTGCCCATGGGGTTCCGGGCTCACTCATCACTATTCTAACATAAAAGAATAATTGAAATCGGACTACGCGTTCATTAATTACAACTAAGTAACATTTTAACTTTCATCCCCTTTCCCGAGGGAACCGTGCTGAATTTCGGGATAAAAAGTATACAATAACCTTCTTCGTTGTATGAACTCAAATCGTGTTAAGTTTCATTGAATTCCATTCAGTAGCCCATGGGGTGCTGGGCTGCCCGTGGGGTGCCAGGCTGCCCATGGGGTTTCGGGCTCACTCATCACTATTCTATCTAACAAAAAAGAATAATTGAAATCGGACTACGCGTCCATTAATTACAACTAAGTAACATTTTAACTTTCATCCCCTTTCCCGAGGGAACCGTGCTGAATTTCGGGATAAAAAGTATACAAAAACCTTCTTCGTAGTATGAACTCAAATCGTGTTAAGTTTCATTGAATTCCATTCAGTAGTTTTGGAGTGATGCGCGGCCGGGATACAGACAGACAGACAGACAGACAGACAGACAGACAAAAATAAAAAAAAACAGTTTTGGCATCAGTGTCAGCTACAGAGTGCTCTCAAATTTTTTTTTGCAAAATATCTCTTATGTACAGAATTGGACCTGTTACAGTTTTATTATAAGTATAGATAGCAACAATCAAATCAACAATCTCACCTGATGGTAAGTGATGATGTGGTCGAAGGTGTTGACAGCCTTAACCTAGAATTACTGGCTCTTAAGGATAGCTGTCGGAAAACACCGTTAAGTGCTTGGTGACAGATTTTCTACTTGAGGGTCGCTAGCGAGGCGGGCATACGCAAAACGCCCTTCCACCATGCTTTGAAACTCAAGCCCGCGGTGGGATTCGAACCATGGACCTGCTGCGCGGCATTCCATAGCCAATGTCACTGAGCCATCTGCCTCAAAACTGTGTGTCTGTTGTAATACTGTGTGTTGGTGCTGTTTGTTATTAAGTTGTTTTAAATGTGTTTGTCGTTCGTTCCCCAGCCGTGGGCTAAGCGCATGGGCAACAAGTCCCCGCGCGGCAACGCGTCGACGGTGGGCGTGGACATCGGCACGTGGCTCTACGAGAAGGGCCGCTCCACGCGGGGGCCAGTCACCTTCCGGACATGGGACTTCGGGGGACAACACGAGTCAGACTCTTTCATTATACTTATTTTATTTGAAACCTGATGCTTGCCGTTTGCTCCCATTGAAATTTCATCAAAATCGGTCAAGCCGTTTTTGAGTTACACTCCAATAACTGAAAAGTATTTTTCTATCTTGATGATATAGTTACTGACAGTGAATGGCAATCGATTAAGTAGCAAGGGTCACTAAAAAGAGTGAAAACATTTTTTTAACCAATAAATGGAAGCAACTTCAACACTCAAATGTGTGAAATAACTTGTCGAAGTCGGTACCATGCGCACAATATTGTGATAATAGGTACTTATGGACCATTGTCTGAGCTTCACAATAATGTCACTAGATGGCGCTCTTAAGCCTTAACACACGCAAACGTTTGTTGCAGCGATGTGAGATTTGTATTTTTGTCTATGAATAAATTAAGCTTCCCGACCACACCACAGTATTTTTATTCACGTCGAGAAGTGGCCTCAACAACCATCATGTTACTTACGTCAACAAGTTATTCCCACATTTGAGTGTTGAAGTCGTCCATTTTTTGTTATTTTTTATTTATTGAAACAAATACGTTCTGTAATCTAAAAGCGAGTTATTAAAGATGTTTTGTTAACTAAAGCTTTGTTGAATGTGTATAGGTACTACTCGACGCACCAGTACTTCTTGTCTCGCCGGGCACTGTACCTGGTGCTCTGGAAGGTCACCGATGGAAGGAAGGGGCTCGCCACTGCGCTCGACTGGCTCAGGTAAACATTTACACTATATCCTATCCTAAAACATATTATTACATGACAAAATTACAAATTTACGAGAGGAAAAAATATTGTCATGTGCGGTATTCGAACCCGCGTCCATCCACCCCTATAGCCGTCATCATTTAACAAATATAAAGGTAATTGCCAAATTAGTCTTGTTTGTAGTAGTAACTTGAACTATAGGTGTCGCTCCATCTCGATACGATGGTTGAAGAACGAGAGCAACAATTAGAGATGATCGTCTCGAATCTCGAAAAAAAAATCGAATCCCACGCGGCGGAGAGAAAGCGAAGTAATCTTTCTTTATATATAAAAATTACAAAATTACTTGTCACGTTGTTTGTCCGCGATGGACTCCTATACTATTGAACCGATTTTAAATTTGATTTGCACACCGTGTGCAATTTGATCCAATTTGAAAGATAGGATAGCTTACATCTCAATTTATAGTTGCAATATTTTTTTATTGCAAATTATTTGTCTATTAGTTTACAGTCACAAGTATCTATATTAGCTCCAAACGATCCATAACATATGGCGATATCTGTTGACTGGATTGAGTAAGTATTCAATAGATGGCGCTATGTTAAATATACAAACGTTTCATATAAACGGTTTTCAGAGTTGAGCATTCCTCAAAACGGCAGCAGCCCTTTCGGAAGCCAGAATTTATTTCCGTTTTCAGAGAATCTTCTCGGATTGAACAATCAACAAGTGATGCATCAAAAATTCAGTAAAAAAGCTGCCTGTCTGAATGTTTTTTATCAAAACGTACGTGGTTTAAAAACCAAACTAAAGTTGTGGAGAAACAGTTTAGTTCTGTCTGAGCACCACCTTGTTGCAGTTACTGAAACGTTTCTAGATGGGTCGGTAGAAGACTCGGAGCTCACCGGCAAAGAATGGAGCATATTGCGCCGTGACAGGAATTCACCTTGCGGGGGAGTTTTGCTTGCTGCACATGCTCCTATCGTGCTGTGTCGACTGCCTGCTTTGGAGACTGACGAGGGCGAAGACTTATGGGCAAAGTTTGAGTGGCGAGGTCGTACTTTATATGTATGTGTCGTCTATATTCATCCCCGGGCGAAAGAAAGTGATTATATGAGGTGGTTTTGTAAAGTAGAACGTTCAATCAATAACATTAGAGGAAAAGTTATTATTTTAGGTGATCTCAATTTAAATAGTGCGTCTAACTTAATTTGTAATTATTATTGTTATTTCAAATCGTTCTGTAGACTGACTGAGAGGAATGACGTGGTGAATACGTATGGAGGAATACTAGATGTTGTCTTGGTTCAGGAGGAAAATGTTACACCAGAGGTTTACGTCGAGCATTCCGAAGGTTTCGTTAAGCCTGATCTTTATCACCCTCCTCTAGATATTAGAGTGATTATAGACTCGGTTCAGTCTTCGGACCGTATTGACCCCAGCAACATAGATCCTACATGGGATTGGAATTTTAAAAAGTGTAATCTCCACCTTCTATTTGACTTGCTTTCCAAAACCTCTTGGACCGATGTACTTTTATCTGATGACGTGCAAACTAGCATCGATTATTTTTATGACATTATTTATAATATATTTGACATTAGTATTCCTAAAAAGCGACGAAAAAAAAACACTAACAGACGTTATCCTGTATGGTTTACGCGTGATATAATTCAAGATACCAAACTTAAATTAAAATTGCATCTTCAATGGCGACAAAGACAATCCGAAGAATCGTATAGGGCCTTCTCTGATTTGAGAGCTTGCTTAAAAATCCGTATTGCAGCAGCCCATGACTCGTACTTGCAAACCATTGAGGAAAACATATCGTTCAACCCTCGTAGTTTTTGGCAACATATATCCAGACTTCGCTCAAAAGGTGGTTTCGAACCTACCATTACTTATGATGGTAAGTCTTACAGGGGAGTTGAAGCCTCGGATGCATTTGCCAGATACTTTTCTAGCGTGTTTCTGCCTGATGTTCCTGCACTGGATGCAGATAGTGTAAACCAAATGGATGAAACTCTCACTAGTAACATTATAAATATTTTTGAGGTAGCACCTACGGATGTGGCATCAGCTATTAAATATTTAAAACCAGGTAGTTCAGTTGGGCCTGATTGCATTCCACCGTGGCTCCTAAAACAAGGTATGAAATTCCTGGTCCAACCACTGTGTCATATTTTTAACCTGGCCATAGCAACGGGAACCTATCCTACGCAGTGGAAAATGTCAAGAGTAACGCCTATTCCCAAAAGCTCAAACAAATTATCAGTGGAAGAGTACAGGCCAATCGCAATTTTATCTTCCCCAGCAAAAATATTTGAAAGAGTTCTCCATCAGGAAATTTATAGGCAGGTTGAACAGAGCTTATGCAATGTGCAACACGGCTTCAGAAGAAAAAGGTCTGTCGACACAAACTTATTAGAGCTAGTTGATTACATCTCATCTAGCCTTGATCGGGGAGGCCAAGTTGACGTCCTTTATTTTGATTATCGTAAAGCATTCGATCGTGTAAATAACGACCAATTGCTAACGAAATTAAGCGCCATTGGTTTTTCTCCAGGGCTTCTCAAGTTAGTAGCTGATTATCTTCGAGACCGTCGGCAATTTGTTAGGTTGGGCATCTACGATTCTTTTGCTTATCTTACGCGATCTGGGGTCAGTCAGGGGTCTATTCTCGGACCTCTTCTGTTCATCCTAATGATAAATGATCTTCCAGCTGTCGTTAAGCATTCTAAGTGTCTTTTATATGCGGACGATCTGAAATTGGCCATAGAAATAAAGACCGTGAAAGACTGCCATGACCTCCAGTGCGATGTTCATGCGGTCCACGAGTGGAGTATGGCTCATGGGATGGAGTTTAATCCACTGAAATGCCAGACTATGACGTTTACTCGGAAATTGCACCTAGTTAAATTTGAATACCAATTGGACTCTTATAAAATCACCAGATCCGATACTATTAAAGACCTAGGAGTCACTTTCGACCAAAGTTGACTTTTAATGATCACATTTCCGCCGTGGCCATAGAATCATACAGAAGACTAGGATTCGTTTTAAGGAACTCTGGAGATTTTAAAGGAGCCCACGTCATCAGGATAATCTTTGGAGCCCTTGTTCGTAGTAAGCTTGAGGCTAGCTCATGTGTGTGGCATCCACATGAACAATCATGTGCAACGACTGCAATCAAAACATGTCACGAAGAAAGTCTCTTGTAACTATAGCCGATTTTGAGGATGAAGAAGATGACGTAGGGAAGTCTGAAGGAGCCAGTCTTGATATTAAGAAGCTACTAATAGACCTGAAGAAAGAAGTGAGCAATATTGTTACGCAGGAGATGAGGGCTGTGTCGTCCTCAGTACAATATTGTAGTGAAAAAGTGGACGAGTTCGCTGAGTCTATGGATGCCTTAACAGTTAAATTGCGGGATATGGAAAAAAAAATACTTAACCTTGAAAATCAAAATAAACATTTACAACTTAAGGTGGAGTCACTGGAACAGCGCAACTCCCAAATGGAGCAGGGCTTTCTGGCGGATCACGTAGAAATTTCAGGCTTACCAGAATCCAGTGACGCAGACCTACCTAAGCTAGTTGAGAAGTTCGTCGCAAAATTGGAATTGCCGATACAAAATGTTGTGTCTGTCAAACGGCTATCAGCTCGCCGAAATGGGCCCGGACCAGTAGTAGTCAAGCTGCGTCAAGAGTCTACCCGTCAACGTTTAATTGCTACAGCTCGTGATGTTATAATTACTGCTAAAGACCTCTTACCTAACTTGACAGGACCACCAGCCACCGAGAGGATTTATGTTAGAGAGGCACTCACCCCCTATCACAAAAACTTACTTTGGCAAGCTAAGCAAGAACTCAAAGGTATCTTCAAGTTTATCTGGATCAGGGAAGGAAAAATACTAGTGCGAAAGAACGAAAGCGCGAAGGTATTTACATTAAGATCTAAAAGTGACATCCAATCACTTCTATCACCTTGTAACTAAATTAAGCAATATCGTATACCTGCTTAATCTGTTTGCCCCTTATCTGTACCTATACATACAAAAAAAACGGACTCCAAAAATCTTCATTATTATGTTAACACTTAATGATAATATCAACGAACTGCATAACTGTATAGACTATTCTAATTATAAAAATTATATTACTGGCCACCCTGATAACATAACTGTAATACACATAAATACAAGATCATTAATAAAAAACTTCTCGAAAATAGAATTGTTAATCAACTCTGATTCAACTATTGATGTTATTGTTATCACGGAAGCTAATATTTCCGAACGTATACAAGCACTTTATCAGTTAAACGACTATACAATGTACACTGAGCTGCGGGAAAATCGAAAAGGTGGCGGAATTATTGTGTATATAAAAAACAAATATAAATTTACGCGTAATAAAATCACTACAATACACTGCGAATGCCTGCTTGGTAAAATAACGACAAGCAGTGCTTTTTCTGTAGCTTTGTGTGCTGTATACAGACCACCAAATAATAACGTAAAACACTTCATCACAGAAATTGACAGATTGCTTGATAAACACGCGAATACTGACTTAATATTGCTAGGAGACATAAATATTAATTTAAAATGTAATAACTCAGTTACAAAATCATACAGGGACGTTATGAGTGGGCACGGCCTGTCGTGTGGTATCAGCGACTACACAAGGTTAGAAATATTGGATAATCAATTGACTAAAACTTGCATTGACCACATTTTCGTTCGATCCCGCACGAGAGATGCGTTCACCGCAGCCCTTTGTACCGTAATGGCCGATCACAGACCGACTGTCATAACGCTGATCGGTAAATCTAATATACGGCGTGATCCAATTTATGTGACCCGATTTGACAACCAAAAATTAAATGACTTGTTTTTAAAAATCAACTGGAATCAAACTGAAAATATGAACTGCCCAAATGAGATATATAACTATATCTATAAAAATTTAAACAATTGCTATACTAAATCTAAATACATCCAAAAAGTTACTGATTCAAAGCGTAACCAGCGAGGGTGGATTGATAACAGTATTAAAAGGATATGTCAAAAAAGGGATGAGCTATTTTCAGATTGGTTGAAAGACACTAATGATAAACAGCTGAGAGTTAGGTACAACAAATTGAGAAATAAAACAAATAAAATAATATTAAAAAAAAGAAATAATTATTATAAAGCTGAAATTATTAAGTGCAAAACTGACACTAAAAAGTTATGGCAATTAATCAATAAAATTTCCGGTAAAATTACCAACTCCATTGATAACATCATCACGAATGCTTTTAGCGTTGCTGGAAGCAATATGAATATAGCAAATAAGTTTGCCTACCAATTCCAAAGTAATGTTAAATCTATCATACCCACCTGCACACGCACCTTATTGAATGAATCTGATTATATAAAACCATTAGATAGGTCTATTTATTTCAAAAAAGCAACTAACTCGGAGGTAATAAAAATTTTGAAAAATACTAATCCTTTTAAAGCACCAGGCGCGGATGGTATCCGAGCAATTGATATCGTGCGACTGTCTAATAAACTTGTTAGTGCAATTACTCGCCTAATAAATACCAGTATAGCTACGGGAACTTACCCAAAAGAACTTAAAACAGGTATCGTACGACCTATACATAAATCTGGAAGTACCAGTGACTATGGTCAATATCGGCCTATAACAATCCTACCAGTCATTGATAAAATTGTTGAAAAATACATTTGTAATATAATTCAGAAATTCTACCAAGCAAATAACGTTTTATCACCTCAGCAATACGGTTTCCAACCTAAAAAAAGCACAACACTATTGTTGTCTCGCTTTACCGACGATGTTAACTATTACCTTAATGCGAAACAGCACGTACTACTAGTCTTTATAGACTATAGCAAGGCGTTTGATACACTACGGCATAACCTACTATTAAAAAGGCTGAATGACTGTGGTATCAGAGGCAGTTTGTTAGAATGGTGTAAAGACTATCTTTACCAACGTAGCTTTAAGGTCAAAGTAGCTGATGCATACAGTGATAGCGTGAACGTTACCGAAGGAACAGCGCAAGGATCAGTGATCGGGCCCTTGCACTACCTAACGTACGTTAATGACCTTGATAATGTAATTAAACATTGCACAGTGTATCAATTTGCTGACGACACATGTTTGGTGGCTTCAAGTAGAGATATTAGTCTTGCGATAAGTAACATACAGGCTGACTTCACAGCAATATGTAAGTGGTCACATGACGCAGGTTTGGTACTGAACCCTGATAAGACAAAGTTAGTTCACGTTCACTCCAGCCGCAACCCGAATACTTGCAAAAGTGTTAAAGTTATAGCCCACTGTCATGACTGCCTCCATACTTCTAACGGTAATTGTACGACTAACTGCCGAAGAATTGACCAGGTGGATAGGCATACATACCTTGGTCTCATCATAGATGAAAGGTTCAACTGGGGGAAACATATTGATAGTACATGCTCCCGACTCAGAGCGATTATGGCAAAATTTTATATAATTAAGTTTAAAGTACCTTACAACGTATTGCTCACAATGTTTAAAGCACTTGTCGAGAGCATTATATCATATGGGCTCACCAGCTATGGGCGTACTTACAAAACTTATCTTAACCAAATTTACAATATACAATATCGACTACTAAAATTAATTGTCCCATTCAAAATTAAAAACAGGTACGCGGCAGATCCTGAAGGCCTCTTTAAACACTGCGGAATTATACCAATTTATCACAGGGTCGAGCTTAACTTGCTGCTTGAACACTACTTCAGGACTGACATCCAAATCCCAATGAACCATACTTACCACACAAGAAGTATTGCTCGCAGAAAACTTATCCTACCTAAATTTAATAATTCATACGGAAAAAGAACATCTCAATACCTTATACCTCTACTAATTAACCAGATACCTGAAGAAATCAAAGAAAAAATAAATCATGCAAATATCAAAACTGTACTGAAACAATATTATTTCGACAAATAAATTGGATCATCCTTTGTAAGGCGTACGCACAGACAATGATCTTTCATTGTGTGTGCGTACGCAACGACTGTATTGAAAGCATTTGTAACAAAGCGCAACTGTCAGATAACACGCACACTTTGTTAAAGCTTGTGAACTGCGCTGATGTAGTTTATAATTTACCCACTTTAGTATTAAAATGTTTTTGTATACTTGTCGAGAACGTAAGTGACTGGACAAACCTTACTTAGGTTTATAGACACTACTTATCATATCACTATTGTAATACTTAATTTTGATAAATAAATAAAAAAAAAAAAAAATCGTTCACCCTTATGTTAGAAAAAGTGCAAAAAGCATTCCTTCGCTATTTGTACAAACGGGTGTATGGATATTACCCATTTTTGTACCCAACCAACTTTCTCCTGGGCTGCTTGGACTATAACTCACTGGAGGTTCGACGGGAACATAGTCAAATGCTTTTCATGTGCAAGGTCCTTCACGGAAAAATTGATGCACCCAACCTACATAATTCTTTGTTACGGTTAAACGCTCCCGACCCTAACGACTTGCAACCGCGTCGTGGCGGGTGTCACAAGCTGTTCTCGCTCCCGCTGTGTGAGCCCGAACAGTTGCTCACACAGTTTCTCCCATTCCACGTACTCTCAGAGCACTCAACAACCTCCTGGCCATGGCGCCTGATTGTGATTTGTTTGCGGATGAATGGAAGAATATTGTATCAATATGCTTGGAGTTATGTGAGAAGAAAGCGCGCAATGTGAATGAAGAATGTGAATTTGATGTGCGTGCAATCTGTATGACGAATGTGAATGTGACTTGCACTTATGATATTTACTGTAGTACTAATATTTATAATCCATTGACCAAATGTTTTTTTTTTATGACATATAATACTTAATATTAATAAGGAGTAATTATGACATTTGTGTACTGATTCATATTTTGTTGATTGTTTTGTAATTTTGTGAAATTATGACATTATGATCGTGAAAACTAATTTATTCTATTTTAATGTAATTAATTGGTTTTTTTTTTATAATAATGTTATTGCTTTATTTTAATTTGGTATAATTATTTTATTACGAAACTTATAATTTGTAAATAATTATATTAATAATAATTGATTGTATAATTAAGTTTGTTCGCTAACTAATGTAATTGGTGATATTACCGTATTAGTTTAAATATATGAATAAATAAATCATATAAGATACAATTTAATAGCATTAATTTATATGATAAAACCAACGTTTGCCGGGCCACCTAGTTACAATATATATCTATCTGTTCGACTCGTTGATTTGGTGGTAATTCCCATCACGAACTAGTTCACCAACAGTTCTATATATATATATATATATATGTATCGGCATGAGAACCTACCTCCTGTTTTATTTTGAAAATCGGTTATTAAAATGTAAATATAATATATTTGTATACATATATGTTGTTGTTTGATGTTTGCAGATCTATACAAGCCCGCGCACCCGGCTCCCCTGTTATAATGGTCGCCACGCACTACGATCAAGTCTCTAACGTAAGCAATATTATATACCTTATCATTTTATCATTATGCCACACTTTCGCATGGTGGTAGGGCATTTCACAAATGCCCGCCTGGCTAGCTACCACCATCAAGTAGAAAATCTGTCGCCAAGCACCTAACGGCGTGTTCTGACAGTTGTCCTTGAGAGCCAGTAATTCTAGGTTAGCCTGAACAACATCTTCGACCACATCATCACTTACCATCAGGTGAGATAGTGGTCAAAGGCTAAGTCTAAAGAGAAAAAAACTTGAGGGGAATGTACCATTGTCTTCTCTCTCTTTTGGTAGTTAGCCAGGCGGGCATTCGCAAGATGCCCTACCACCATGCTATAACGACTGCCATCCTAAGTCAACAACCGGGACGGACGGCTTAACGTGCCCTCCGAAGCACAGAAACGTTCAGTAGTAATGTCACTAGCTAGCTTAAATTGATTTTTTCTATCGTACCCGCTCGGGACAAAAATTTTGTTCTCTAATTATTTCTTTAATGTGATACAGTTGTTTACCACGTGGGGTGTTGGGATAAAAAGTCACCCCCCATCGCTACCTGTGGGTATCGTAAAATACCGGAAGGTAGGTAGCAGCGCTTTCTGAGGGACTTCTATCTTATACTGCGAACTCCAAGCCGCCTGCCAAGTGTAGGGATTATTGCAAACCCCCCAAAATAGGGTAGGCTGTGTTCAGCAGTGGACAATCCGGCTGTTATAGATATAGTTGCGATAGTGTTGCAAATTAAAAATATTTACAAATATATATATCGGTTGTTTACAGAGCAACCTGCCTGAGTCAGAGAGTCCTGAGGCGCTCCAGAGACTGATCAGGTCCAGTATAATGGGAGCTCCCGACGCGGACAAACTGGGCCTGCCGAGGGTCATGGACTCGCTGGAGGTAACCTTCACTTACTACTAAGGAAGATATAGTACATAATAAGTTACGAACTGCGTTGCGCGCGTCTACAGTTTTTTTTTTTTAATTCTTTTATGTCATCCTTTGACTAAAGTAGTTGGAATTAGTTGGAATTTATGTAGTTATGTAAAATATTTATCAAAATGGTGAATGTAGAAACTTCCTTTGACTTAATTGTTTTTTTAATTTTTTTATAATGTTACTGCATATTTTAAATTGGTATTCTTTGTTCACCACCGTGTATCTTGAAAAGTGATATTGTCCATACAAAGGTTGTCTGGAAGAAATCGCTACATGCGATAAGACCGCCCATTGTACTACCACTGGTTAACATTACTATTTATAAGATTATTTAATGTATTTTTGGTGTGCAATAAAGAATTTTGTATTGTATTGTATTGTAAAGTATGATAATTCTTATTCTATTCAAATTAAAATTCAAATTCGTATACCGCTTGGAAATGACAGTCCGTAATGTGGACTTGTGTAGTCGTCATATGACGTGTTGCTCTAAACTGATGCAAAATTGCCTACAATTGTATAGAATAATTCTATTTTTAGAACGGTCATTGTAAGTGTTACGCGAATGTGGACTTTAGTGTGAACAAATTAAGAACTATTATAGCTTAGAAAATATTAAATTTATATAATTTGTGTAGAAACGAGACTATTGTTTTTAATAAGCGCTCTCAATTACTTTATGTTATATATATTATACATATATATTCCAGATATCGTGCAGCACTCGACACAACATAAGACTTCTAGCGGATATCATCTACTCAGTAGCGTTCAGCGTGAAGCCGCCAGGTACGAGTATGATCCTATCGACTGCGCCAGCTTTTATAAGGAGAAATTTAATTACTTACTGATATAGATTATAACGTTTTTGCTTATAGAGTTTGCCTGTTTCTTTTATCATAGCAGTAGGGCATTTAGCGCATACTCGTCTGGCCAGTTAACGTCCTCAAGTAGAAAATCTGTCATGGCATTACTAGGTTAAAGAGATCCTATCGACTGCGCCAGTTTTTATAAGAAGGGATTCATACATACTAACTGTATCAGCCGAAATGTCCACTGCTGAACACAGTCTCCCCCATCATGGGGGGTTTTGGCATAATCCCCACGCTTGGCAGGCGTCTTGGGGATCGCAGTATAAGATAGAAAGTTCTCAGAAAGCTCAGCTGCTGCCCACATTCAGGTATTCTACCTTTAGTCGTCGTCTCTTACGACACCCATGTGAAGAGATGTGGGGTGACATACTAGTCCGGCACCCCAAGGGCTTGACATTATTACTGACCAATAATATAGAGTATAGAAAAAACATCATTTAACAAAAAACGTCATTTTTACGTATTACATTACAATGGGGATTACTAAAAACTTTGACTTTGACTGTCAGTAAGATAGTGTTGACTTCAGCATCAGGTCGAAGGGATATGGTCAAACCTCGTTTATTCAACAACTCTTTCAGTCGGATAATATGTTAGTGTTATGTATTTAATGTTTTACGACCTGGCACAAAAATACGAAAATTCCCATGCAAGGGCGATAAGAGTAATGGACTGTATGACGAACTAAAATTAGGGCAAAGGTATACAATAAGTAAGATTGTGCAACTCACCAGATAATCCGATGGGGTTCAGAGCCGTTATTGGTACCTAAACTAAGAATTGGCTCGCGCGCTTACCTCCTCAATAGCTCAGTACCTGTCTTGGCTGGGTGCCGGTTGTGATGGCACAGTTTGCACAAATATGAAGTTTTGGTAACTTATTATACTTAGGGCTTTGCCCTCGACAGAGTTGGCACGAATGCCCGACAAATTAAATCGAAAACTAACGAGAAGTGGCTCCGACACGAAAATTGATCCACTCTCGACGAAAACGACAACGACAAGAAGAAAGAGTAAAGGTCATTTTTCAAGGGCAGGTAATTAGAGTTGCTAGTACAAGAGAAATAAGTACCACACATTATGTGATGATACCAGAATGAGACTGAAAACCATGAAAATATTGACTCTATTGGCTAAAGTGAACAGTTAGTTTCTAGAAGTTTCTAGTCATGATGCGATCGAAGATGTTGTTCAGGCTAACCAAGAATAACTCACTTCAAGGACAGCTGTTGGAACACACCGTTAGGTGCTTGGCGACAGATTTTCTACTTGACTGTGGTAGCCAGCCAGGCGAGCATTCGCAAAATGCCTTACCTAGAGGTAAGTTTGAATCTTTATAGACAATAATGCTTAACTTCTTTGTTTTGTATTTTCAGGAAGCAAAGAGCCGTTGTTAGAGCAACGCATCCCAGCTAGCTATCTCGCTCTAGAGGAGTGCGTGACGTCACTGGCCGCTGAGCTGCCCGAGCCGGTGCTTCGGCACAACGAGTATAAGAAACTGGTGAATTATCCTTCTTTTAATAATTCTGCTAGTTTTTAAGAGTTTCTTACTAACTGCATCTGAGCCTCGTCTGTCTGTCAGTCATATATTTAAAGAGATGTATCTTTGAAACGGTAATAGGTAGCCGGTTGCTACGTGGCTCTTATGACATCACGTAGATCAGAAAGAAAATTTGTCGGAATTGTCACTACATATATTTTTATATTTCTCATGTTGATTGTCTGGAAGAGATCGCTCTAAGCGATAAGACCGCTCCTTGATACACTTGGTTTTATATTTTATTAATAAGTTTATTGTTGTTATTATGGTGTTGTCAGCAAAGAATCTGTTTTTTTATATTAATACAACGGTCACAATTTTTTTTTTATAATAAATTGTTTTTTGGTAAATTATACGACGATATAGGTCCAAGCCTAAAATTTGTAGGACCTAGAAAAAATAAAATCAATCAACAAATAATAAAATGAAATTACTAAAATCCTAAAAATAAATTAAAATATCGTTTTATTAGTAAAAACATCACATTAACAGCCATTTCATCCGTTGAACAAAGGCCTCTCCCAATACCTCTAACGGCAGACGCTTTATACTCATCTAATTCATTTGTAGCTGACTAGCTCCGCCCGCGCGTATGTCGGTTATCGCGCAAAATCATTAATCTCTTTCTGCGCAGTTGGATAAAAACTATCCAACGTGCTTCCTCGGTTCTCAATCTATTTACGTACCAAATTTCATTCAAATCGGGTCAGTAGCTTTTCTTTGCATACAAAAATAGAAATCTTTCTTCTTTATAATATTTGTAGACTATCCTTTGACCAATATCTGAAGCTTTCCTAGCTAACCTAGAATTATAATTTGATAAGACAAACGGCTGATGTAAGCGTGACGGCCGTTCATTAGGTACAGTGCAGTGTCACTGTCATCGTTCTGCTAGCTAGTGATGGCTCAGTGGCATTGGCTTTGGACTGCCGCACAGCAGGTCTATGGTTCGAATCCCGCCGCGGGCTTAAGCTTCACCGCATGGTGGAACAGCATTTTGCGAATGCCCGCCTGGCTAGCGACTACCCTCAAGTAGAAAATTTGTCGCCAAGCACCTAACGGTGTGTTCCGGCAGCAGTCCTTGAGAGCCAGTGAAATTACAGGCACATGAGACCTAACTATGTCTCAAGGTGACGGGCGCAGTGCAATACGTGACTTGTGACGAAATGCATCTGCTATAGGTACAGGTTAGTCCGCTTAACACCAGGTGGGCCTCGAGCTTGTTCCGTCACTATAACATGAAAAAAAAAACTAAAACTGCGTTGTTACTCATCACACCATGACGCACTCTTAATAAAGAGACACCCTCTGAATGTCCGTGGTTATTACTTACCATCAGTTGAGCGGCATGCTCGTTTGCCATCCTATATATTAAAAAAACAATGAGTGATATATATTAAGGTAATGATTGTTTTTTCAGGTGAACCAGTACATGGTACAGAAGAACCACAAGCCATTCCGCGACGCGGCCGAGCTGCGGCACGCGACCATGTTCCTGCACGAGAACGGTAATGGCTGCCTTCTCTTACACGAGCGTCTCTCTTCTTTTACACTCGCGTCACTCTTCTCTTACACTCGCGTCTCTCTTCTTTTACACTCGCGTCACTCTTCTCTTACACTCGCGTCTCTCTTCTTTTACACTCGCGTCACTCTTCTCTTACACTCGCGTCACTCTTCTCTTACACTCGCGTCTCTCTTCTCTTACACTTGCGTCTCTCTTCTCTTACACTTGCGTCTCTTTTCTCTTACACTTGCGTCTCTCTTCTCTTACACTTGCGTCTGTCTTCTCTTACACTCAAAATTGTCTCTGCGTCCATTTTCTTTTACACTGGAGTCTATTTTCATTTACATTTGCGTGTCTTCTCTTACGTTCTCGTCTGTCTTATCTTACACGCGCGTCTGTATTATCGTACACTCACATCTGTATTATCTTACACTCGCGTCTGCCTTCTCTTACACTCAAAACTGTCTCTTCTCTTAGACTCGCGTCTATCTTTTTTTACACTGGAGTCTATTTTCACTTACATTCGCGTGTCTTCTCTTACACTCACAGCTGCCTTCTCTTACATGCGCGTCCTTATTATCTTACACTCGCGTCTGTATTCTTTTACACTAACTTGTACAATCTTTTTCACTTACAAGGGCTAAAGGGTGAACTAGCCGGCCCGTTTTCCATACAAACGCCGTAGGGTGATCACTCCCTTAATAGAGGATTTACGTCCAAAATAAAGCCTAACACGGATTGATCTCGTCATTATCTAGGCTTGTATGATGCCGAAATTTTAATAAAATAATTAACTTGTGAATTACGAGCCTCGAAACATTTTCATATAAAGTTTTCGAGGCTTATAATTTACAACTTAAATATCTTTTTAAAATTTTGCCATCATACAAGCCTAGATAATGACGATATCAATCAGTATGCTTAAGTCTGGACTTAAAATCTCAAATAAGGGAGTGAACACCCTACGACGTTTGTATGGAGAAGTGACCGGCCAGTCCAACCTTAATATCTCGATTCACGCATGTTTTCTCTTACATTCGCGTCTTCTCTTACACTTATGTCTTTTTTAAGTTCAACGAAATACATCATCACGACCTTTGTTTATTTGAAGGAATTAATGATACAAAGTAACAGAAACGAACATATTATATAAACACGGATGTATACCCCCGCAGGGTGTGAGCTCGTGATCTCTAGTTCAAATTTTGCTTCGGGTTTGAGCTTCATTGCATGGTGGTAGGGTATTTTTTGAATGACCGCCTTGCTCGCTACCACTCTCAAGTAGAAAATCTGTCGCCAAGCATCAAACGGTGTTTCCGGATTATTTTACACTCGCGTAATAGTTCCGTGTTGGAAGGGGAAGACCTAGGCGAACGTTCCGAAATCAGATTGAAGTTCTGAAAAAAGGCCAGGTCAGGAGTACCCTAAACCGACGCTTATGCGTGAAAGGATTGATGAGTGTAGATGAAGCGAAAGAGATATGTAAGGATCGTAGTAAGTGGAAATCCGTGGTCTCTGCCTACCCCTACGGGGAAGAAGCGTGATTTTATGTATGTATGTAACAGTCTCAGTCCCATTCCCCAGTCCCATTGTAGATTAAACCTCTTTGAGCATATCACCACCATGGACTAGGTAGTTTATTATGGATAAAGCTATACATAGGTATTGTGTTCCAGGCGTGATGCTGCACTATGACGATGCTTTGCTGAAGGAGCTGTACTTCCTGCGGCCGCAGTGGCTCTGCGACGTGCTGGCACACGTGGTGGGCGTCAGGGAGGTCAACCCCTTCCACAATAACGGTACTCACAAAACTTTATTAAATTAAAGTTTCTGTACTGTATCAGCCGGATCTTTCACTGCTGAACACAGCCTCCCCTATCAAGGGGTATTTGCCATAATCCCCACGCTTGGCAGGCGGCTTGGGGATCGCAGTGTAAGATGGCAATTATTTAGAAGGCGCTGCTGCCTACCTTACAGTATTTTTCCCTTAGCCGCCTCTTACGACACCCACGGGATGATATGGGGAGGTGCAATTCTAACCCGGCACCCCACGGGGAAATTAAAGTTTTCTTTACTCTTAATATTTAAAAGGAGGTTCGTTAGCTCGCTTGACTGGTCCATACATAATACAGTTTACGTATAAGGGTGCATAATTAAATGTTTTTTTTTTTTTTAAATATTGATAATTGATTCACATAAAATGCTCTAACCAAACTGCCACGTCTTCCGATACGCTCCAAAACGCATCTGGGGATCGCAGTATAAGAGATAGTAATATAGATAGCCAGAGCCATGCAAGGCTCACAGTAGCCCCAACACAACATATGGGCAAGCCTGTAGTAGCCTCCCATCAACTCCTGCTGAAGAGTCCCCCGGAGTCAAAGGCGGGTCCTTCCGGGACGTAATGAAAATAAAATAACACTTACCTTTAACGTTGTAGTAACATGTGTAAGTATACTTAGTGTTAGGAAAACCAACGCTCTGATACCAAAATGTATGAGAAAGCCATTAATTGCTGCTAGAAATGTGTGAGCAGTGGGGTTTTCCCAGAATCCCCTTAGTCTCAAACTTTACCACGCACGTCGTGGCGTATTCGGCTGGGTTCCTGGAAGTCACAGGAAGAAACTAGCCGATCTACAATGCGATTAAAATAAGAATAGGACGGGCTCTCGGCTAACTTCACTCACATTCACTCTAATAAGTACGATCAGCAGAACAAACTTAAAAATAGAGCAGTGCCATATATTTATACGTAATTTGAAATGAGTGACTGAAAATGATTAATTTTAATAAATTCATATTTTTGAGGTTGACAGCACAGACGCCATCTTGATTTGATGACAACGCGGGCGTCAGGGTCTTATTTCTCCGACAGTGTACTACCACGCAGCACGTTTCCGATAGTTTATTGATCTTCTCGTTTAATAATTTTTTTTGACTATTTAATTTGTTGTTGCTCACTGTTTAATATATTTTTGGTGATTGTTATATTTGTTTTTGTTATTCGTTACGATGATAACGTTGAGTCTGACTCAGTGGGTCAGGACATGCGGCATCGAAGAGCTAAGCGATTCAAATTAAGATACCTAAGTACAAAATATTGCCAACAAATAAAATAAATTCAAATTATATCCGTGTTTACTGTACATACAGTCACCTACAACTTGTTTACCTACCTATGACTACTTGTTTTTATAGACGACTGCCCTTTATGTAAACGTGTGTTAAGTTTTCAGGTTTCATATGGTAGGTATGTTATATTTGTGAGTTTCTTTATTTCACCATAACTTCTAAACGGCTTAACCGATTTTAATGCATGAGATATCGTTAGATTTATCTTGACAGTCCACTTGGTTCATAAAAAAAATATTAAAATCAAATAGCTAAATAGTTAATAATATATTTTAGAAGCCGTATAGTGAGAAAAACATTTTTTTTTCTTCCCAAGCCATTTTGATACCCTAATCAATTTTTGGGTATCAAAATGAAGGGCTTTAAAAAACGATTCCATAAATATATTAACTTGCAGTTTTATTTTCAATGAATCGATAAAACGCTTAACGAAAATAAACTATTTGCAGTCGGGTTTTTTTATTAATTTATACATGTTTTATCATTTCTTTTTTTGCACACTGTACTAACTACTACTAGGCCGATCCTATTCTTATTTTAATCGCATTGTATGTATGTAAATACAACAACAATTATAATCCACTCACCTACTAGTGACCCGTGTACTCCAAGGGATTATTATACTAAAACCCTTAACCTCCTAGGACTGCAGTACTATTTGGTACGGTTTATTTAGATAACACTTCCCTGTCTTGATACCCGGCATCTGAATTCCACAACACGGACAAAGTTTTACGTGACCTCACGTTTTTTATATTACATTCAAAATTCAAATCACTGATAATAGAACACGCGCACAGTATGACGGAACAGGAATACTCGTCGCGTCCTCACGTCAGTATTATAAGCACGACCGCGCGCGCGTGCCCTTGTATCAGAAAACAACACGCGACCTCGCGTCAAATAGGTCAAGAGCGCACTCATAGAAATAAATTATATGGCCTACAGCCGCGCCGGAATAACATTGTGAACAGTATCTGCGTCCGCGCGAATATGAACCCAATACGCTTAGAGATAGGGCTTCAAACCGAATGCATAGTTTACCGAGCACTTAATATGTATACTTGCACATGTTTACAAAGAAATTATTTGATTTAAGAATAACTTAGCATGTAACTGACTAGCAATAAAATGATAGCATAAAAGAAGAGTGTGTCAAGTAACATAATAACAAAAAGTATAGACTCACTTCACTATTACTACATAGTATAAAACAGTCGCTTCCCGCTGTCTGTCTGTCCCTATGTATGCTTACATCTTTAAAACTACGCAACCGATTTTGATGCAGATTTTTTAATAGATAGAGTGACTCAAGACGAAGGTTTATACATATAATATGTTCATATTATAGTAGAGAAACACTGATAATTTTAGAGGTTTCCAATGTGATGTCGCAAATAAATACTTTTTTATGCTTACATTGCCAACGCTAATTGAACCCTACGAGATAGATCCAAATAATGTACTACAGTATTGTACACTTTAAAATGGTGTACAAATAAGTTCGCAATGGTATATGTCAGGGTGTATTTCAGGGTGTTCCCCTAGAAATCGCAGAGAGTATTGGAGTTCTTGGCGTCGACATTTCTAAAGATGTCCAGTTCCGCTGTCACATCGCGAGTAAGGCTGGATTGGCTTCCAAGAAACTTGGTGTGCTTAATAAGGCAAAGCGGTACTTCACGTCGAGCCAGCGACTTCTGCTTTATGAAGCACAAGTTCGCCCTCTCATGGAGTACTGCTCTCACCTCTGGAATGGCGCACCAAAGTACCAACTCCAGTCTCTCGATGCTATTCAGCGTCGAGCGGTAAGAATTGTCGACGACCCCGAGCTCTCTGACCGCCTTGAGCCACTGAGCCTCCGTAGAGACATCGGATCGCTCTGCATACTCTACAGGCTCTATAACGGGGAATGCTCCCAAGAGCTGTTTGAGCTTATACCGGCATCGCGATTCTATCATCGTTCCTCGCGTCACCGGTTAAAAGCTCATCCACACATAATCGAGTCCTGGAAGTCTCACACAGCTCGATTTATGCGCTCCTTCTTAACGCATACTTGCAAAATGTGGAATGATCTTCCATCTAGCGTTTTTCCGCAGGGCTACAGTAGATTTCTTCAAAAAAGGTGTTAAAAGAGTCTTACAGGGTCGGCACCGCATTGGTGACGCCCCTGGTGTTGCAAATGTCTATAGGCGACGGTAACCGCTTACCATCAGGTGGGCCGTCTGCTTGTTTGCCAACCCATTACATTAAAAAAAAAAATGTCTATCTCTTAGGGATAACCCACAATAACCATTTTATATCTTTTACTTTTTACGATAAACAATGGCTTAAATATAATATTATGAGAAGAAACCAGACACACCGAAACTGGAGGGTATATAAGGCGGTGAAACCACGGTCCTCGTTTCACTTTGCCGTTAACCATCGTCGAGTCAACACCTCTTTCTGCCATTTTGTTGGTATTAAATTATTTTTGTTAGTAATATTTTTTTCAGCATGAATTATTATTGTGATAACGTTCATTTGTGTCTTTTTTTTAATTAAAATTCCATTAATCTTTAAAGAAGAGGCGCCATCCGTACATGGTTGATATTCCCAGGACTCGTACGAAGCGCTTCGCTTCCACTTTTCTCGTGCGTATTGCGAAGGAGTGGAACTCCTTACCGTGGTCAGTCTTTCCCGATGAATACAATTTGGGTGTCTTCAAATCGAGATTAATAGGTTTCTTCAGCGGTAAGCGTGTGTGAGATTTGTCAAGATAGAGAGCATTTATTTAATCTGTAATGTAGGCTCATTAAATTATAAGATGTTTTCAGGCGGTGATGCCATAATCTAGTCCTAGCTTAAGGTAAAGTAAATGAGTACTA
Organism: Plagodis pulveraria; assembly: GCA_963890685.1. Lineage (NCBI taxonomy): Eukaryota > Metazoa > Arthropoda > Insecta > Lepidoptera > Geometridae > Plagodis > Plagodis pulveraria. The sequence continues at coordinate 17,768,710 of OY982976.1, read as the reverse complement.
CTAGTTCAGTACTTAACTATCCCACTTACTAGGTTTTCTACACAAAAGGGAATCATAAGGATACTTCAAAAACACAACGTTTATAGGAACACATAGAACACTTTAATAAGAATAATACATCATTAGGGTCACATGGATTACTTCAAAGGTAATATATTGTATAGTCACATTTCACAACGATAATACAATAAAAAGGGTGAATTTGGAAGCCAACAAACATAGACCCACACACAACACATGAATATCAGTTACGTTACATTAAATAATATAATACAGTACTTAACTCAATAAGTCTCGATGCAGCAGTCACTTGTGAAGAATAAGGAGGCTCAGTAAGTTGAGACCTTGGTTTTATAGCCATGACTGGCGCCAAGTGTCTGTCGCATATACATTAAAGTTCCCGCCATATTTACCACAACCAATCAGAGACATGAAAGTTCCCTCCACAACGCATCAGCCAATCCGAAATAAGACAGGATGTTTCATCATTGGCTAGTTCAGAATGAACACAGATATAAGCATGATTTCAGTGTGGCGGTTATTAAAAATGTAAAATATCAACAAGTTTTAGGATATTCTAGGATTACATATTGAGTAACTTCTCGTTACTTATTTACTTAAGATAATCTAAGCTTAACAAATATATGATTCTAACACGGCCATACTGACAGTACTTCGTCCACGAAGTACAAATATAACATCAGGCAAACTTCGCTTTAAAAAAATTATGTATAACTTAAAGTGATAATAGTATTTATGCAGGAAAGATTGTTACCGTGTATGGCAACCCACAATTATTTGCACAAAGCTTGCTTGGTAAAGAATTTATGTACTAAGTAAGAAACAGAACGCTTAAACAGTCTTTGGTTCGAAGTCACCACAGAGAAAAACAGCTATCGATTATCTGTAAAATCATTATCAAATGTTCATAGTACAGACCCACCAACTTATCTGTTCAGGTGGCAGAAAAAAGAACTACAACATTCCTTCAAATTGTGACAGTTTGTAGTTGATTTCCATGACCAGTAACGCCCTCGAAAACTGCACAGTTAAGTTGGTGGTACTATACAGATGGTGTATATATTTATTGGGCGTGGAGGGTAGATTATCTTTCTACGCGTAGACTGTTGTGATTATCATTGGAATGGAATCAAAATACATTCAATACATTTGTGAAAAAATGCAACATTCCCTTTTACTACGTTGTTATATTAAGTGTCACGAATAAATATTATGTGCAAGTACATAATTCGAAAAGTATTCCAGGTTTATGTACGAAGTAAATACTGATACTAAGAGTTTCGTAGATAGTTTCCAGTTTAAACTACATATTTGATAACATATTAAGCAATAGGGAGTTTAAAATTTGATTAGAACGACTGTGGTAAATTTCTGCAATGCAACTTTTAACTTGCTTAGTTATCAATTTGACTTTTTATCGTCCACGTATTTTTTAGACAATAACAAAATGTACCATTAAACATTGGACATATAACATTTGACAACAAACGTCTGGACCTTTTGACTTCACGACATAAGTCTTAACCATAAGGACAAAATTGGGTTTTCCTTTTGTGGTTTGGACGTTTTTACGTCAGGGCTTAAGTATTTTATCCAGAATAATAGGATCATCATTTGTACACGTAAAACAACTTTTCTGATAACAACAGGCAGTCTACCTACATGTACTTATGTAGCAGTAAAAATAACACTTAAAATTCTCATGAAAAACCCTAATCATTTTAATAATTACCAGTTACCTAGACACGATGATTACATTCACAAGCCGCCATGTGAGACAACCATCGCCAAGTAAAAGGTCGACCGGCTTTTATCAAACAGTTTGCCATTTGAATAGACGTGCAGGTCGCATTCACTTACTGCTTGTGAGATCAACAAGCACCAATCAAATGGGTATGCAGTGTAATCAATTTAAACAGTAGTTGCCATTTGAATAGACATGCTGGTTGCATTCACACACTGCTCGTGAGATCAACCAGCACCAATCAAATAGGTAAGCAGTGTCTTTCTATTTAATATTTGATCTAGAGCATAAGTACATGTAGATATGAGTATTTTGATATTATCATTTTATGTGATGATAACTGATAATACAACATAAGTAGTTTATTTCTACAATATGTAGGGTAGCATGTCATATTAATATTCTTAACTGAAACGTACATAATTATCGTATTTCTTGTTTCAAAACAATAGGTACAATCTATCATTAAATAAATTTTGTTCTAACACCCACTCTCGTGGCCAGTATCAATATATCCTTGTGAATTACAATATTTCATGATAAACCATCTATAGTCTACACCAATCAATAAACGCAGAGGTAAAACCCCTGTAAACTTCTGTATCGTTGCATAGATTGTTTGTTGAACATTCCAGAATCCGTTCGGCTAATCTGACAATTTATAGAACATTCTACCTAATATAGAACATTCTACCTAATATAGACATACCGTTCCATCTAACCGTTACTACAAAGTGTTCCAGTAACAATCATATGTTTGTCAATTAGTAATTTCCGAAAAAGAGATCGATTATGGTTTGAGCTAAAGTTTGCGTGACAGTCAGTAATGACTTCTGAAGGGATGCCAAGTGCTAACATTTGTCATAGGTTATCTTCGTATATATGTAGGATAAGACAACCTATGTATAAGAATTCAAAGTTTAAAGTGGATTTAATAAACAATACTTTGCGAAACCAACAATTAAAATATTTCTACCTATCGCCAGTTACTATATTATACAATCGAGTTGATTAGTGTGAAACAGTTAAGGAGTTTTCTTTATAGGATAAAATAACCCTTGCTTAGGACCCAAACTGCTTTTACAAATATCAAGCAAGAGCATAAGTAAATATACTATATACTTTGTCATGACTACTTTTATAGAATTAGCAATCTGTAGTGAATTTATTTAATGCCCATAAGATCACTGAGCAAGTAATATTACATAAGATATTCTCAGATGTTCAAAAACATTTCATATGTCACTAAGTTTTAAGGATCGCTTTTAAATAAAATTAAGAAAATTTTAAGCACAAGGTAATAGCGACATTAGTTCAGATATGGTTGTAACTTTGCTATTTATTGTTCGATATGCGTTTCCACATTTAGGTTTCTAGGTTTATAGAAATGTATTCTCAATTAATACCAATAGTCACTATATAAAATGAGAACATAGTTTGACTTTGAAGAAATCTAATTACGTTCGTCGTTATAATATGTACTTATTAGTGTAAATAATATAAAAAAATACACAATGACATAACAAGTTTCATAAACTTCCATTATATATGCTAGCTATGCTAGCACTAATTCAATAAGGTTCAGTGAAAGCACCTTTATCTTGAGGGATATATGCAGCAAGAACCGTCAGTTTCAGATTTAAACGTTACAACATTGAGTAAATTTTCGACGACGTTATTCTTCACATTGCCACTACACGGTTACAGGATTGTAATCATTATAAAACAGACCCTTTGGAGGGCTTTACCTGCTTTTGCCACTGTTATAATACTTGTCCAGATGAATTATTTCGCCAATATACCGATGTCAGTGAATAAAAACTCGGTGCCACTGCCGCTAGTATTCTATAACTCGCAACACGGTGTCGTCATCCTGTTGCCAGGTTGCAGCGACGGCTTCGCAAACCGCAGCGTTCCACTGCCGCTAGTAGCAGATACGAAAACTGGGAACACGGTGTTGTCATCTTGTCGCCAGGTTGCAGCCACGGCTTCGCAACCCGCGGCGTCCAAGTCTTTGAGAGTAGTTGCATCGATTCTGAAACTAATAAAAGTGATTAAAAAAATGAAGGTAGGCAATCTGAGTGATCCCACTTCTGATGTGAGATTTGTCAAGATAGAGAGCATTTATTTAATCTGTAATGTAGGCTCATTAAATTATAAGATGTTTTCAGGCGGTGATGCCATAATCTAGTCCTAGCTTAAGGTAAAGTAAATGAGTACTACTAGTTCAGTACTTAACTATCCCACTTACTAGGTTTTCTACACAAAAGGGAATCATAAGGATACTTCAAAAACACAACGTTTATAGGAACACATAGAACACTTTAATAAGAATAATACATCATTAGGGTCACATGGATTACTTCAAAGGTAATATATTGTATAGTCACATTTCACAACGATAATACAATAAAAAGGGTGAATTTGGAAGCCAACAAACATAGACCCACACACAACACATGAATATCAGTTACGTTACATTAAATAATATAATACAGTACTTAACTCAATAAGTCTCGATGCAGCAGTCACTTGTGAAGAATAAGGAGGCTCAGTAAGTTGAGACCTTGGTTTTATAGCCATGACTGGCGCCAAGTGTCTGTCGCATATACATTAAAGTTCCCGCCATATTTACCACAACCAATCAGAGACATGAAAGTTCCCTCCACAACGCATCAGCCAATCCGAAATAAGACAGGATGTTTCATCATTGGCTAGTTCAGAATGAACACAGATATAAGCATGATTTCAGTGTGGCGGTTATTAAAAATGTAAAATATCAACAAGTTTTAGGATATTCTAGGATTACATATTGAGTAACTTCTCGTTACTTATTTACTTAAGATAATCTAAGCTTAACAAATATATGATTCTAACACGTGCTTCATCCTAGACCACATCAATGCTTAACATCAGGCAGGGTGTGGTCAAATGCGAAACTATTTCGAATAAAAAAAATAAGAAAAAGATTATATATAAGGTAGTATTAGGAACTATAGACTTGCGGCACGGCAGTCCATAGCTGTAACCGCTTTAAGAAGTTAATATATTGATCAGTGTTTATTGTGTATTGTTTAGGTATAATGAAGCTGGAGGACCTGGCGCACGTGTTCAAGGCGTCCCCGATGCTGTTCCAGTCCCGCGGCGAGGAGGCAGGGTCGCTGGGCGTGGCGCTGCTGCACAAGTTCGAGTTGGCGCTCGCGTGGGAGGCGCGCCTACTGCTCGTGCCGCCGCTGCTGCCCACCCACGAGCCGCACAAGCCGCAGGTGAGGGCTCGTCTCTGGGCGTGTCGCTGCTGATTGAACACTATGCCACCTAATGAACATGTTTGTTAATGTTAGCAACATTGGTGGCTCGCAATTTTAGAACGCAACTTTATTCAATATTCCTAAACGAAACCTATATTTTACTACCTTCATCCTTTCCTTGACTTTCTTTGGCTAACCTGGAGGGTAGTTAAATAACGTTGTTGACGTCTAACCGGCACGCGATCGAGTGAGAACTCCGTAAACTTTCCTCGAAATATTGCCTAAACGACAGTTACTCAACATCAGCCGCGACCATCGCGCATAGCAAATCATCGTTCATCTCTTGCAAGAAAATCAGCGTTGAATGCGAGGGAAAAGGAATCAACAACTACGCGTCGTGTAACATCTAGCATCCGGGCGAGCTGAACAAGGTAGCCTTTCATTTGTTTCATTTTTTCCCAATCAGAACACGATCTCGATATTTCAAATATCGAGATCCCGAGATCACGACTGTATTCAACACAACTTCGTGATCATATATATATATATATAATGTTCGTTTATAAAGTAGTGAATCAAAATCTAAATTTTACGTTATTGTGAAGGATCAAGCTCGTGGCCCACTTGATGTTAAGGGGACTAACCTCTGCCTATAAAAGATGCATTTCGTCACAAGTCACGAATTGCACTGCGCCCGTCACTTTGAGACATAGTTGTTAAGTTACATGTCTGTACTTTTTCTGGATATAGAACTTCTGCCGGAACATACTGTAAGGTTCTTGACAACAGATTTTCTACTTGAGGGTGGTAGCTATCCAGGCGGGCATTCGCAAGATGCCTTTCCACCAAGCGGTGAAGTTCAACCGGGCGGTGGGGATTGAGGAACCAGAGACATGCGGCGCGATAGTCCATAGCTATTACCGCTCGACCTTCATTGCTTCAGTATCGGGATCCCGAGATCCCGGTCGTATTCCACTCCTGAAAATGTCGGGATTAAATTTGACATATCCTGAGATTCTCAACATTCCAAAAGTATAAAATTCAGCTGATTTAAAAAACTAACTTCACATTATAATGGTTCGACATTCACAAGTTATTAAACGAGTGGCAAAAAAAAGAGGTTTTTGTGTCAGGGTTCATGTATGTATGTTTGCGAGTTTCTTTATTCCAACCATCACTTCTAAACGGGTGGATTATAATGTATCAGATATCGTAAGATTTGTCTTGACAGCGCAAGCGACACTTGGTACGAGTATATTAAAAAAAACTGGCAGATTTTCGGCGCCATATTGTGAATAAATTTTTTTCTTCTTCCAAACCCATCGAGTGTGGTATCAAAATGAAGGGCTTTTAAAAACGATTCCATAAATACGAATATATGTAACTTAGTTTTAATTTCAAAAGAACAATAAAACGTTTAACAGAAAAAATAATTTTATGACGGATTTTTTACTTTTTAAATTAATTTATTTTATATATGTTTAATACTTTTTAGTTTGAGAAATTGGTTCCGCCTTTCCTTATATATATTTACTAATACCTTGCACCTCATTAAAATATTATATCGCACCTAACAGTATGTTCCGGCAGCTGTTCTTGAGGGTCAGTAATTCTAGGTTAAGCCTGAACAACATCATCGACCGCATCATCACTTACCATACAAAGAGATAGTGGTCAAATGGCTAACCATAATATAAATACACAAACCAATATTAAAGTTGACATTTGTTCCATGATAGGTGTCAATCCGAGGGCGGGGCCGCGTGCCGGGGGGCACCCCCCGCCGGGTGCTCCCCCCACCCCCGCTCACCACCCTCGCGACACGTGACGTCACCGGGGGGACAGACTCGCCTACGCTCATCAGTGAGTATCATATTGCTTATCAATATTGCATTACTTTATATGTGAACAGAAAATTTTACTATTTAAAAGTTTTACCACTAAATATGTTAAGAAATGTAACTCTATACAGTGATTGCTTTGATTTCAGACTCAAGTTCACAATTAACAAAACACGCACCATCTTCCAAATACAATTGTATTGGTTAATTGATTGGTCGCTTAGTATTTTAGATGTAATTTGTCTTTATGAGTACTATATAATCTAAATCAACGCCATCCCTTGGTTCTCTTCAGTTACTTCTCGGAAGAGATCGCTTTCAGCGTTAAGACCGCCAATTGTTACCTTATTTTGAATCGTGTTTCTGTTTGAACTTTTTTTTTATTTTATATTAGATGTTTCAATAAAGTCTATCTATCTAATAAGGGACCCTAGCTACGAAGCAATAAAGTGCATTTCAGCTCGCAAAGTACAGAGTACCCTAATATTTGTATATACGTACAAGCCGTCTCTTTCTATCGCATGTGTACGCATAGCTCTGTGCTCTTCTGTCGCGGCATATGTATCGGATACAGTGCCGAGTGAGGACTGGTAAGGTGGTAGTACTTCTCCAGCCGACTTCTCTTTCACAAACAGCTCTTCTGCTATTAGTTGACCTTGTACCCTGGGAACTCAATAAGTAATGGTTAACTTCCAGACGAGGGCACAGGCAGCATCACGATCGAGGGTCGTCATGGCAACGCGCCGCTCCGGCGGCTGCTGCTCGTCACCTATGTCCCGTGCGGGTTCTGGGCGCGCCTCTGTACCAGGCTGCTTGCTGACCAAGCGCTCGCCAAGACGCCGCATGCCTTGTATAGGACTACCACTTCTGAGGTCAGTACTGAAAACCATCATACTAATATAGCCTGTAAGTCTTTAGATTAAAGTCCATTTTTCTATGACTAGTATGGAAAGTAAACTACCTAACCCCACCTTCCCCTCCCTAATGGCGGAGGCCTTCGTCATCGATGGACGCTATGACTGTTACATGGAAATGGTTGTTGGTAGTAAAAATGTGTAAATCTAACCCAAGAAGATTTCCTCTTCAGGTAGAGACCGACGACTCCATATCCAAAGCCTTAGAGCTGAACTGGGGCTGGAAGCTCTGGAGAAGAGGGCTGAAGCTGGTCTGCGGCGCCTTAACCCTGGTCTCCTTAAGGGAATTGCCTCCCAAGTACGACTCTCTCCTTGGGGCTTGCGCTGCTGATGATGGAGTGGAGAGGGATGGCTATGTCGGGTGAGCATCATCAGTTTTCAAGTAATTAGTGACATGTGAAGCTGCTAAATAATAGGCGTCCAGAAACTTGTGAGAGGTTATGTATTTGTATGGAAGAAAGTAGGATTCTCTGAATGTTCTGTGAGGCATGGTACCAGGCGATAAGAAATTAAGGAAGGTGTATCATTCATTGTGTATGTAAAGGACTGGTTTTGGATATATTATTACTTATGGGATTACTATGAAATTTGTTGAAGTAATTTAACATATTAGACCCTGGTCTCCAAAGGGAACTGCCTCCGAAGTAAGACTCTCTTCGCTTTACGCGGCTGATGAGAGTGAGAGCTATGTTTGCTGAGCACCATCAGTTTTCATCATATTTAGTGACAGGTGGGGCTGCGAGATACTAGGCTACTAGAAACTTGTAAGACATTGGGTATTTATATGAAAAAAAGGAGAAAGTTCGTAAGTCTTTTGTGAGACTGATTACCAGGCGATAAGGAATTAATGAAGATGTATCATTCTGTAAAGGATTGTTTCTGGGAATTCATTATTATATGAGATGAACTTTGAAGCATTTTTATTCATGTGCTTTGAAGTATGTTAAAATCATTTAAATACTAGACCCTGGTAATAAGAATAGGGATGGCTGTGTTGGGTGAACATCATCAATTTTCATCAATATTTATTGACTTAGAAGAGGTAAGGTATTTGTGTGATAGAGTGAAGTATTCTGATGTTTAGTGTGACTGAGTACCAGGCGATCAGACATTAAGGAAGATGTATCATTCATTATGTTTGTAAAGTACAGTATTTACGATAATTTAATCATGTTATTACTTGATTAATTTTTAGGCTTGTTATTAGTTGATTAAGGCTCGAACAGGCAACACAATATGCAAAAGTTAGTTTAGTTTGTAAAGAGAGATGTGTTATATTGCAGCAAGTTCCGAGTCCGGCAGGAGGGGTCCTGGTGCGAGGTGGATGTGGACTCGTCTGCGTGCATAGAGGTGGTGCTGCCCTCGCAGGTCGCGGTCGCCAGGAGGGATGACCATCTGCCCATCGCCGGGTACCAGGTGAGGACTTACTACTGGGCACACCATCCAGGGGGGGCTTTGCAGCTTGGTATTAAGATATTACTTGTTCCCATCAATTGAAAAACTATACATATATTATAAAGAGGAAAGATTTGTATTTTTGTATGTAACAAATAAATGGGTTGTCTGGAAGAGATTTGAGCGATAAGACCGCCCATTGTAGCACTACGTTTTATTATTTGTTTTTTTTTTGTTTTTTATGTTATTGTGACGGAACACCCTTGTTAAGCGGACTAACCTCTGCCTATAACAGTTGCAATTCATGACAACTCACGAATTGCACTGCGCCCGTCACATTGAGACATAGTTGTTAAGTCTCATTGTGCATGTAATTTCACTGGCTCTCAAGGACTACTGCCGGAACACACCTTTCGGTGCTTGGCGACAGACTTTCTACTTGAGAGTGGTCGCTAGCAAGGCGGGCATTCGCAAAATGCCCTTCCACCATGCGGTGAAGCTCAAGCTCTGGGCGGGATTCGAACCATGGACCTGCTACGCGGCAGTCCATAGCCAATGCCACTGAGCCATCACTGCTTCTTTGTTTGTAATAGTTTTATTAATTATGGTGTGTCAAAAAGTTTATTTATCTATTTTTTTTTTTTTTAATTCTTTATTTCATTTCGTGGAGGTTTTGTCAATAATTGACCATGTCACCCCCGTAAGTCTCACATCATATTAATAGCTAATTAATTTTAATTTAACAAGGACTTGTTCCTCCGTAGAGAAACATGTATAATTTTAGTAGCACCCTAGCTTCGTCTGAAGAGGGCGAAGCCAGAAGACTATTACAATTACCAACATTGGCATTAATTAGTAGTGAGCTCCGTCGTATCTCATCGTTACGTACACATTCCATCAGTACATGCTGTACATCTTCTTCAGTACCACATTCTATGCATTTTGGTGAATCTGATATGCCCATTAAAAATTAAAACTTGTTTGATGGAATGTGTCCGGAACGAAGTCTCAACAGAGCCACTACACATTTCCGGTTCATAGGCAATATATCAAACCATGGGTAACGAGGCAGATCACACTGGATTGTTTTGTACCATATCCCTTTGTAGCGGGATCTCTCATCAAAATATTCTTGCCATTCTTGCCTACACCTATCTTTAACTTTGCTCAGTACCTCAGAATGTAGTGGTACGCAGTGAAATGGTATACCGTCAGTTGTAGCCCCTTTTGCCAACCGATCTACTTCCTCGTTACCCACAATGCCAGTATGTGACGGTATCCATTGCAATACTGTAATTTAATTTAATTCACGAAGTTTATAGATGGAGTTCAGAATAGTATAAGCTGTGGGGTGACTTCGAATGTTCGAAGTTAGCCCAGCTAAATGTAAAAGTGCGCTCTTTGAGTCAGACAAAATAACAACTTTAGTGGCATCAATAGAAGAGACGTAAGATAATGATTCAGAAATCGCTATGAGTTCACTATGCATTATAGATATGTCTGAGTCTATTTGAAATTTTGCGTGTAAACCAATCTGAGGGTCAAAGAATGCCGCGCCGGAATTATTTCCTTTCTTAGATCCGCCGGTAAAAATTTTGTAATAGGATTTGTATTTACTATTTAGATAGTTATTACATAATACTCTTAGCGGTAATGTTCTGTTCTGTCTGTTACAAGTATTTACTTCGTCTAAATATAAGTTTACAACTATTATATCCGATAAATTGAAACTACTTATCCATGTATGTAATGAATAAATATAGAGCTTTCTCGATGAATGAATGGGTTGATCTTTAAACATTGAGTTGATAGTAGTTAATAAAGGCTTCTTTTTTTTTGTCCAGTATCTACAATGGATAACTTCACTAAGTTCACTAATAACAACAGAATTTAAATCGTTATCAATAGCTTTAAACCTCAACCAAAATTTTCCAGCTAAGTACATTCTACGAATGTGCAGTGGTTGAATGCACAACTCGCTCTCCATAACGTGGATAGGAGTACTCCGAATAAAACCTCCGATGACTCGCATTGCTTGGTTCTGTACTTTGTCTATTTTAATAAGATGGGATTTAGCACTACTATCGTAAAGAAAACTAGCGTAGTCAATTCGACTTCTAATTATAGCAATATATAGTCGTCTGAGGTGTTTCGGGTGTATCCCCCACTTTGATCCAGCAAGTACTTTGAATACATTTAAAAATTTTAAAGTTTTGTCCCGTATTTCATTGATATGCTTACTCCAGATCAGTTTTTGGTCTAACCACATACCCAAATATTTTACACTATCAACTTGTTGAATTACATTTTCGTTCAACGTTATATTTATTTCATGTTCCTGTCTGCTCCTAGTGAATAGGCACACCTTCGTCTTTCTAAATGAAATACTGAGGCCTAATTCATTAATAAGACTGCATAGAGAATTGACAGCAGTTTGCATGTCTGTTATCGCCACTGATATATTTTTATTGGAGCAATAAAGAACAAAATCATCTGCATACTGGAATATAAATACTTGTTGAATATTATGGCATATTTTGATTGTGGCCACGTTAAAGAGAATTGGAGACAAAGGATCGCCTTGAGCTATACCTGTGCCTGTTGTTCTACTCAAGAATTCATTATCACTTACACGTATTGTTAAGGTTCTTTCATTAAGAAATCGCCAAATATATTTGCATAAAATCGATCCTTTTTTTTTTTTTTTTTTTTTACGTGTGAAAAATGCATTTACGCATTCCCGTCCACCCCGGGGAAGGTGGCCGGGATATGTCGGGCTCGACACCAACTACTCCCACAGCAGCAAGTGCCCCTACCGACTAAATAACACACGGTGTTCCATCTCTACCGCTTCTCGGCGGGATCGCAGGGTCGCTTTAGCACTCAACCACGAACCCGCCACGGTTGTCCGTTGCCGGACCCCTCCTGGGGTGCTACCCCTCACGACGCACCAGAACACATGGCACGTCGCTACCACCCGGGGACCAAGCCCGCAAATGGGCGTCAGACGACCCCGCTTCCGACGCCCAAGGTCCCCCTGCGACGGGTCAGATGAGTAGCCCCGTCGCCTGCTACTTCGGCCGCAGAGGATAGGGAGAGCGGCGCCTCGCTATACCAACACTCCTCCTCCCCTGCGGCCCCTCCGCGTCCGCCATCCAACGGTGGCGGCCCCGCCGTGGCCACGGAAGGTAGGGAGAGCGGCGCACCGTGATACCGGCACTCCTCTCCCGCCGTGGCCCCTCACCGTCAGCTGTGGTGTCGCCCATACAACACCACAGCCCGCCTCAGATGCGGTGCTGCCCATACAGCACCGCAGCCTACCCGTTGCCGCTCCAGTCTGGACTTAGAGGCAAAGCCCAGTGGAGCGGCCCCTCTGGGGCCGGCCGACTGCCCAAGCCAGCACGGCCCCTGGTTCCTCTTCGCTTCACCGTGGGTGACGAAGCCACGGCTACTAAGCCCCACCGCCACGACAAGGCGGGAACCCTTCGGGGGGTGCATAAAATCGATCCTGCTCCAAGTCCATCCAACGTTTTTACAAGACTAGTCAAATTAACATTGTTGTATGCACTCTCAATATCTATGAAACACCCTATAGTAGAGAAGCCTTTAGTCAGACCATTTTGAATACGACACACTAATCTAGTTAAGTTATCCAAACAAGATCTTGATCTTCTGAATCCTACAGTTTCTTTCGACAAATGGTCATATTTTTCAAGATACCAATCTATCCTTCGCGTAAGAATTGTATGAAATATTTTACACGGACAAGATAACAATGCTATAGGTCTGACCGCTGACGTTGATTGATTTGCAGTTCCTGGTTTCGGTACAGGGACTATATTTGCCTTTTTCCATTGCTTAGGAACAAAACCTGATGCTAAAAATCTGTTATAGAGCGAAACTAGTATGAATTTACCTTTAATAGGGAGGTTGCTAATCATAGAATATGAAATATTGTCTAATCCGGGAGCTGTATCAGAGCGTTTAATGCAATTATTTAATTCCTGTACCGAAATTGGAGCGCATAATTGTTGGTTTTCTGATAAAAAAACACGGTTCATCTGGCGATACATAGTCTGGGGTTAACTCATTTAATAATAGTTCACTTTTCTCACGACCTATAACCATCCTAGGCGATTTGTACCCCTTAAGCCATTTCATACGTAGCCACATTTCACTTGTTGAAGTCACACTGCCTATACTGTCACAGAATTTTTGAAACGATCTGGACCTACCACGACGTATGACTCGTTGAGAGTCCGCGACTTTGGCCTGTAACACTTGTAGATTGTCAGGCGTGGGATTTCTTCTGAATTGTGCAAGAGCCATGCGTCGAGTAGCAACCGAATACGACAAATCTTGCGACCAATAAGGCCTGGGTGTAAACTGATTAGATCTTAGAGGATTTCTGTATATTTTCGTGGTTGGTATAAATTTGTCTGCTGATGTATCTAAAATTTTTATGAAGCTTTCGTAAGCTTCCTGATTATCTGTAGGTAGGCTGTAGTTACTAAGGTCATTTTCAACTTTGCGTGTGTATTCAGTCCAATTTGCTTTTTTAAAGTTTCTTCGTTTTCTGAAGTATATGGAAGGTGTGATATTAATACTTAATTTAAGCATAAGGTGGTCGCTTCCTAAGTTTTCGTTCATCACCTTCCAATTTAACTTTATTGCTATATCTGCTGATGCAAAAGATATATCAGGCGATGTTTTTTGAACAGAACCATTGACTAACTTAATGCGAGTATGGGTATTATCATTCAAAGAAATAAAGTTATTATCTATTGCCGATTCGAAAATTTGTGTGCCTCTAGTATCCGATTTTGTTGACCAGTTTGTATGGTGACCATTAAAATCTCCAGCAATTAGTGTTTTTTGGTTCTGTTGAGAAAATATTCGATCCCAATCTCTTTGTGTTGTTCTAGCAGTTTGGTTACAATAAACTGACATAACGTTTTGCAAATGCTCGCAGTTATGTATTTGAACTCCAATTATTTGAATATCTGTGTTGAAGTTATTTACCTTACATTGCTGTGCTTTGATTGACCAGTGTGTTAATATCGCCACTCCACCATAGCCGTCGTTGCGGTCTGCTCTAAAGGTGTTATATCCAGATATGTGAATATTGCTGTCTGGATCGAACCAAGTCTCACTTATCAACGCGATATGGATCTTCTCTTGATATAGCAATGCTTCAAATTCAGATATCTTAGGTCGAAGACTTTGCGCATTCCACTGCAGTGGAATGCGCATTATTTCCATCTGATAATTGTGTGGTTGTACTATCCATACTTGTTTAAAAAACTTAAACAAGGCCAGTCAGAAATATAATGCACAGCTAAAGATATGATGCCTTCTAAAAGTACGCTCATGCCATTTTTAATCTTCTCCTCCCAAGATATGTCTTTTTCCAGTATCGTCTCTTTTAATTTTTCTAATAGATTTTTCCAAGATATTTTCTCCTTACTTATTTTCCTTTAATTTTTTTCCCTTTCATTACATAGCTGCTCTTGAGCTGAACTTTCACCTTCAGTACGAGTATATGTCTCACCGTTCAATAAAAAATATAAATATCGTAGTCTTTCGCATTATTACTCTTTTTACTTCCTTTAGTTCTTAGTGTCAACTTATTAGCTTTCACCTGTTTGTTTTCCACTACTTTAGCGTATGTCTTTGATTGCATGAAGGAACTGTCTGAAATTGGCAATATACGTTCGTTACCAGTGTTTTCTTGAACCTCCGGAGACAAAATTGGGTATGGGTGTTCCGGCAATGGTGGTGTTGGTACGTAGAAAATTAGTGCTTGTTTGTAGGAGCAATTATGCTCGGCCATAATTTCCCGCAACTTCTTTTCTTTTTTAAATACAGGGCATATTTTCGCCAGTGCCATATGCTGTCCCCCACAGTTGTTACATGTAAAAGAGGATGTCTCGCAGTTATGATGACTACCTCCACATTTTGGACACACGACTTTAATAGAAGAACACATCCTAAGCGTATGACCATATCTCCAGCAGTGAGAGCATTGTGTGACAGGGTGGACGTATGGACTAACACTAACTCTCGTATCGAAAATGAAAATATGCGATGGCAGTAAAGACCCTTTAAAACATACGCGTACGGATTCACTTGGTTCCCATTTTCCATCAAAGCTATTTTTGCGCTTAAGTCTTTTTATTCCCATAATAAGCGTCTCACAGCCCAGACTTTCCAATATTTCTTCATCAGTTAGCTCCAAATCTATGTCCTTTATAACACCGTACGACTTGTTAACTTCTAAGGTTTTTTGACATGTAAATCCTTTTTCATTAAAAAAACTAGTGCTTAAAAATTTATCAGCGCTTTCTTCTTTACTGAACTGGATTAAAACCTTATAAGCGTTAATGTACTTGACACGCACAATATCTTGAATATTTTCTTCTTTTAGACATTTTGCCAATTTAAACTGTTTTGGTAATTTTTCCGAACACGTCAAGCATACCTCAATGTTTTCTTCTGATATTCTTGTAGACTCATCTATGTCTACCGCTTTTGCAAACCTTTTTCCTTTCCTTCCTATTTTAATCCATAACTCCTCCTGATCTAACTGGCGATTTCTCTTTGGCGGTCTATTTCCATAACTAGTACTTTCTTCCATATTTCCCTCCATTTCTACCAAACTTTCAGCACTCCTTGTCATCTCACTATTCTTATGCACCAAAATACTCAAATCATTCGTGACGTCCTCCATTTTATCTATAACTTCGTTACTCATAAAGAAACAGATAGGCGCATTGTAAACAATGCATTCGATCGTGCGCGGAGCCGACCGTACGGACCGGTTATTTCGTTACGTCGAAAACTACGTAGGTACGCGCGTCCGACAATAACAAGCGCCCGCGCGCAACTGTTATTTATCTATCTAATAAACTTTAAAACTACTCGACTGATTAAAAAAAAATCTTTCACCATTAGAATTCTATAGTGTCCTTGATGATCATAGACTATAGAATATTTTCAAAGACGTTGGGATCCGTATAAAAATTTAGATAATGCAACTCAAAGTTTGAAAAAAATACACATCGTTATATCGCGTACGCTGCGGTTATTGTAGACAATAGAGCAAAGTGGTGTATAGTACCACCAACTTAACTGTGCAGTTTTCGAGGGCGCTACTGGACAAGGAAATCAACTACAAACTGTCACAATTTGAAGGAATGTTGTAGTTCTTTTTTTTTGCCGCCTGAACAGATAAGTTGGTGGGATGGTACTACAGTTTTATAGAGGACATCAATATCTACAAACAGTCCGTAATACCACATGTCTAACTAGTTTAGTTTGTTTTTTTTTTCGCAAGAATCCTCTAGAATTCTCCAATTTTTATTTTTTTTATGTAACACTTCGCTACTAAGTCGAATCTAACGATATCTCATATATAAAAAAAAACATTGAAGCCGTTTAGAAGTTATGGTGGAATAAGAAACTCACAAAAATACATACATGAACCATGAAAAGAAAACACTCCTTTTTTAGAGCAGTCGCGTAAAAATAAACTTATTTCATAACATTGGCACCTGACAGGTTTACAAAATGACACCGTACGTGATGAGAGCTCATCTCTTTGAGACCATCCGCCCGTAGAGCATGTTCCGGCTCGAAGCGTAAGCTAATTTATTTATTTAGCAAACATCCATGCTATTAGGACCTACCAATGTTAGGTTGCTGATATCTTTAGCCGGAGTCTCACATGGTACTAACCATCGCACTCTCATATTCTGCAATAGTGCAGTAGTGTGCACACACGCAAAGTCAAAATCATTTATTCAATTTAGGCGTCTACGACGCTCTTATGAAGGTCAATTACAAATTTTAGTATTGAAATATTCTACATTGTGCTGCCACGTTCAGCAAATACATCACATGCAACTTGAATTTCCCCTCTGTGAGTGTTGTAATATGTTTGGGAACTTTATTCTACTACTATATTATATAAACTTGGTCACTGTACCAAGTGTGATTACTGCACGAAAGAGATATAAGAACTGTCAGCTCGCTCTATTGTAAAGTGGTGTGTGGAGTATATATGAAGAATTGTCATTGTATATTACAGAGCATCAGTCTGGAACCGAACCCGGAAGTGCTGGCGAGAGTGCTGGCCATTGTGTCTGACCACGTGGATCTTCTGCTAGAGGACTGGTATCCATCTCTTGGTAAGTTGTTAGTTACCCAATAAGCAAAATAGTCTTGCTAATACATTCAAACATAAAATCACGCCTCTTTCGCGTAGGGACAGGCAGAGACTACAGATTTCCACTTACTACGATCCTTACATATCTCTTTCGCTTCATCTACACTCATCAATCAATCCTTTCATACATGCACGTCGGTTTAGGGTACTCCTGACCTGGCCTTTTTTCAGAACGTCTTCAATCTGATTTCGGATCGTTCCCCTAGGTCTTCCCCTTCCAACACTTCCGTTCACTTGTCCGACGTATACCTGTTTAGTCATTCTCATTTCATTCATTCTCTCCACATGTCCAAACCTACTTCACATACCTTTCTCGATGTTTGTCACTACATCCTCATTCACACTACATCGTTCCCTTATCACACTATTCCTTATCCTGTCACTCCGTTTGACTCCAATGCTCTCATCTCCTCTGTACTTAGTCTACTTTCATGCTTTTTCTGCCACACCCGTGTTAATGCTACCAATAAATATACAATTTTTAAATCAATTTTTGAAGCAATGATGGCCGAGCGGTAATAGCTATGGACTGCCGTGCCGCAGTACCCTGGTTCGATCCCCATCGCCGGCTTGAGCTTCACCGCATGGTGGAAGGGCATTTTGCGATTGCCCGCCTGGATAGCTACCACCCTCAAGTAGAAAATCTGTCGCCAAGCACCTAACGGTGTGTTCCGGCAGTAGTCCTTGAGAGCCAGTGAAATTCCGGCATATGAGACTTAACAACTATGTCTCAAGGTGACGGGCGCAGTGCAATACGTGAATGAAATGCATCTGTTATAGGCAGAGGTTAGTCCGCTTAACATCAGGTGGGCCTCCAGCTTGTTCCGTCACAATAACATAAAATATATACGGGTAGTGTTCTGAGGAACTGTTGAAATATTTTTAGCCAAAATAAATGAATCGCCCGCGGGGTGCCGAGCAAGAATGTTACCTCCCCATCTCCACCCGATGGTGTCGTAAGAGGCGACTAAGGGTATACTGATATCTCACACTGCGATCCCCAAGACGGTTGCCGAGCGTGGGGATTATGGCAAACACCCCAATAATGGAGGAGGCTGTGGTCAGCAGTGGACCGCCTCCCTGCCTCCTCCTCTATTAAGGGGGGTTTGCCATACTCCCTACGTTTGGCAGGCGGATTGGGGATCGCAGTGTGAGATATCAGTTCCACAGCTGGTTGATAAATAACTGTGCTTCAAAATTCTTGCGCGTTATATAGATATAGAGTATTTTTGTGCGGATGATGTTACAGAAGTAGAAAGAAGGTTTTTAGTGTGATCTGAATAAGATCTATAATAATTGGAAGCAATGATGGCTCAGTGGCACATGGACTGCCGCGCAGCAGGTCCGTGGTTCGAATCCCGCCGCGGGCTTGAGCTTTACCGCATGGTGGTAGGGTATTTTGTATTATGGTATTTTGTCTCCAAGCACCTAACAGCGTGTTCCGTCTACAGTTCTTGAGAGCCCTTAGTTCCCTGGTTAAACCTGTTAACACCTTCGACCACATCATCACTTACCATCAGGTGAGATTGTGGTCAAAGGTTATATAAGCAACAAAAAAATATATAATATTTTTGTATATACGTTTCAGGCACTCGGTTCGTGCACACGTCGGAGGGGCGATGCCTCATCACGCGCGTGGTGCCGTGCCCCGCCTGCCTCAAGGAACAACAACAACAGCACAACACGCAACAACAACAACAACAACAACACGACATGGTGGCGCAGGTATACCACACAGAACCCTTCTCTTTCATACATTCCGCGAATGGAAATTTTGGGTCTATTTTGAAGCATTATCATAAATTAAGCGAAAAACATATATTTAAAAATGTATTATTCGTTACAAGACAAAAGTTTTTGTAATGTATCCATTTCCTAACCAAGGCATGACTTATATACAAAAAAAAATAACTTGCAGTATGCAAATGTACAAATCGCACGAGTCCATTTAAACTAAATAATCTTCGTTTAGAATAGCGCCACCTATCGGTAACAGTAAGAAGCTGATCACTATGATATACTCTCTGTTCGTTAGTTGAGTCTCCACCGAGCGGACAGATGGCGGCACCATGCGAGATAGCTCGCGCTGACGTTTCATTCGCACTCGTGGTGACGTTCGCTTGATACGAATATCTATTATAATAGATTTTGTCTCACATTGAACGTCAATGTGTATTTTTAACAGCATGGAATTAAAACATGCTTGTATATTATGCTTAATTGCTTTGGCATCATACAATGCAGTTTCTTCTTGTAGTGGGTCGTCGTAGAATTTTCGATGGACGAACGAAACGCAAAAAGCGAAGTTTTAGAAGTTTTGAAACGCTCGTAGCGAAGTTTACTTAGCTGTTCTTAACCGATCAGCAAAGTTAAGCAACGTCGCGCGCGGTCATGAGTTGGATGGGTGACCGCTAGTGACATTACTACTGAGCGTTTCCGTGCTTCGGAGGGCACGTTAAGCCGTCGGTCCCGGTTGTTGTCTTAGGATGGCAGTCGTTATAGCATAGTGGTAGGGTATTTTGCGAATGCTCGCCTGGCTAGCTACCACCCTCAAGTAGAAAATCTGTCGCCAAGCACTTAACGGTGTGTTCCGGCAGCAGTCCTTGAGAGCCAGTACTTCTAGGTTAGCCTGAACAACATCTTCGACCACATCATCACTTACCATCAGGTGAGATAGTGGTCAAAGGCTAACGTATCAGGCATCAGGCACAAAAACCGTTTTCGCGACGATGAAAGCGGTCATCGTCGCAACAGCTTTGAGAACTATATGTATTAAACGAAACTTTGAAAACTTCTTTAGAACAGAATTAGCGATCACGTCGAGTGAAAAGTTGCAGTGGCTGTAAACATATTAAATGAAACGGTTTACTATTCGTTTTACTGTCGGGTATGCAATGAACTTCCCTTCATACTTTTCCCAGGCTTAGGACTGGATGGGGACAGATTTCGATCCTGACACCAGGATATTTCAAAAGCTGATTTCATTTTATGTACCTACATATTATTTAAATTTTAGACCGTTTTCGTTGTTATTTTTTTGGATTGAAATTTTTACAAACTATATCCATTTCACCGCTACGTAGACATATTTATATAAATTTTTTTTTATTTTATATAATTAAAATTTAGTTTATTTTTATTATGTTTTTATTTTAATATTCTAATTTTATCTGAGACAACAACAAGTAACAATTGGCCAAAAATTTAAACATGTTAAAGCGCAGGACACGCGCGCCAAATAGAATTCCAAGAAATTCGCCTAATCTTCTGTTACAATAACAATGAACGCAAGGCACTTTGCACTTTGATATAATGAAAGTAAGACTGTATTTTGATGAGAAAAATGATATTTTTTTACTATATTAGAACCATGAATGAATACGGAGCGAGAACGAACGAACAATACGGCGACGCGACGAGCGAGACGAATGTTGGTACTCTATAATAGAATCGATTCATTGCATTCTATACTATATTTTCTTATTTGTAGAGTATAAAGTCGCATAACGTTATTGAAAGACTAGTTTGTGCAACGAAAACTGTTTTGACTCTGGCTGTAAAACTGTTTCGTCGTCGTTGTACACAAAACGGTCTTCCGAAACATTTCGTCGTCGCAACGCCTTCCACTAGTTTCTTCAATAGTAGATTGCGCTCGGTTATAGCTTGTAGAAGAATTGAAAGGAAATTACTCTTCAAAAGCCGCCCATTAGCGAATTGCAAAAGACTTTGGTAGATGCGAGGTACGAGCCCTATAACTTTTTTTTTTCATATTGGTTTGTAAACTGGTTGTTACAGGCAGACCATACAATCTCATAAATAATTATGTGAAATAATGACAGCATGTAATGCAAACAAATAAAACAGATATCTGACATACACACAAAGTCATTGCTCTAACGTATTTTATATTTTATAGCATAGCACTCAAATTTAGGGATTTCGTTAAATAACAGATTGCGTTGTTATACAATAGGGAGAAATTAGTTTACATATACATATGGCAATTGCATTAACTTAAATAAGACATAGGCCAATACCTTAATAAAAAAAAAGAACAGGTGTCAGACATTTACCATGTGATAATTAGGGTTGGAATCGCTTAGTTAGTGATCGAATGCTAAATTCGAACATATCAGTAGCAGAATCGTTTAAGTTCTATGAGGGAACATGCGCTCTTTAAATTTTTCTTTTTATGTGATCTTTTAAATATTTTCATTGCTCTCGTTTTAACATTATCATCATTTTCTTGTAATGGTCGCTTGCCATTTAATATTTTATTTACGTCTTTGCAATAATTATGCAAGAAAAATCGTATACATAAGTCTAAAAGAAATATTTGTAATTTCCTAGTATGTTCATGGCACCCAATATCATTAAAATCAATTAATATTAAACACAGGGTTTTTATGTACATTTTCACATGATTTTGATATAAATCATTTTTATATGATAAATGATGTCTTGTATATTTGATACAACATTTGTTATTTTATCGCTGGGTGTGCATAACCATCCTTGTGCATACTCTCTTCTCCGTATATAATCAGAATGTCCCAAAGTTAAATATTCACATTTAGTGCAATTTTGAAATTTTTTATTTTTATCTTTACGAGCTATGTAACCAGACACGTATGTCAATGCCCTCAAAACTCTGAGCGAGCTGCAAGTAAATGTGATCGTATTGTTAGAACCAAATACATATACTTACTTTGAGTACGATCCTCATTGATGTCATTTTTTGCTGGCAATGAGTTTTCAATTAATTGATCACCTTCAAGTGGAGAAAATTCTGCCAGTGCTACTACTGATTGTGATGTGTTTGTTACTAAAACGAGTAATTATTTAGCAACGAACAATTGAATTGGATGTGTGGGCTTTGCGGAGTTTGCAGAATTAAACTTTTTATCCGTTGATACAGAAGAAGAGACCTAACAAATAATTCTCGTATCCTAGCGTGTGGGGTGTAATGATAGGATTTGTTAAATTAAATAAGACACCATATACGAACTACATACGTATATTGAATGCACACATCTGCACGTCACTACAGCTAATATACATGAAAGCAACGACATTGCTGTCATCGTCTACTTTTATTTGAATATTTTTACCCATTAACACTACAAATATTATGTACTTAAATATTAGAAAACAATAAAAATTACGTGGCACTTGTAGATGAAGCGTTGGAACAGCATCACAAGTTATTATGTTATAACGAACCACAAATAACGAACAACCATAAGTAACGAACCACAAATTCCAGCGTGTCCCAGTTTGAGGATTAGAATACTGTGATCTACAATGTCGAACGCCTTAGAGAAATCGGTGTATATAGCATGAACTTCTGCACCTTTCTCGATGGCATCAATTATATCATTTGAATATTCAAATAGGTTAGATGCTGTTGATCGTCCCGGTAAAAAACCATGTTGATGCGGATCAAATAAAGGTTTGAGATGGAAGTATAAGAATTTTTGGACCATTGACTCAAATAATTTCCCAAACGCTGATAAAATAGAAATGTGCCTATAGTTGGCTATGGGCCCTAAATATATTTTATAGTTATTGGCTATGGCCCATAACTATAAAATTAAAAGCATAATTTTTACGCAGTCCCTCACTTTACAGATATTAAATTAATTTAGCTAGTTGTAGTACTTAGGCGCAGGATGGCCGTTTTCATAATGCCATATTAGTCTTAAAATTATATTTTTTTATTATATACTTAGTGCTTATGATACCCAAAATAAACTAGGTTCTATCCCCAACGCGCCGTCTTGAGCTTCACTGGATTGTGGTACTACATTTTGCAAATTCTCGCCTGGCTAGCTAAACCCCTTCAAGTAGAAAATGTGTCGCCAAGCATCTCACTGTGTGTTACGGTAGCAGTCCTTGAGAGCCAGTGAAATTACAGGCACACGGAACTTAACAACTATGTCTCAAGGTGACGGGCGTAGTGCAATTCATGAATTGTGATGAAATGCATCTGTTGAATGTGAAAAGTTGTGGCTAGTCGCTAGTATGACATATCGAGCTAGAATTGCACCCTAATCACCCATTTTTTCCCATTTCCATTGGAGTTCTAGGAAGGGAAAAACCAGATGAAACATACCAGATTGTAGGCAGCAACGTCTTTCAACAGTGGAAGTATTCCACTGTTTAGGACGCTGACAAGTGCTATATAACTTTACTTGAACAGTTTTTTAGCAAAATGTATTTAGTTTGTAGCAGTAGGAAAATTGTATGTTAATCTTGATCACATTATCTAACGACAAGAAAAGTCAGAAATAAGTTTCCTTAAAAAATTCTTGATAGAATCAAATTGCAAAGTTGACTCTAAATAACGCTTGTAACGTAAATATCTTTATTATTTACTTATGAATGTGTATAAAACTATAAAATAAAAAAAAACCTTATCAAGAGGGACAAGAAAAGTGATGTGAACTGATCGCGATTTCACCATCGCTGCCTCTCTCTCACTCCTACGCAGTGCGATAGTGACAAAGTTTCAGTATTTGATAGCGTCTTAAGAATATTGGGTAAATTAGATATGTTAAATTGAATATGTTAAAAATCTTACAGTCTAATAATGCAACCCTCCCCTACTGGGGGAGGCTGTATTCAGCTGTGGAGGATGCGGCTGATACAGTAATGGAGTTGTCTAACTTTGTGTTTGTAGTAGAAGTCAAAGTCTAAATCATTTATTAAAAAAACAATTTATGCGTCTACAGCAGTCTTATGAAGGTCAATTACAAATGTTGAAATATTCTACATTGTACTGCCACGTTCAGCAAATAAATTGTATAGAGCCACTGCGAGAAGAACGGGCAAGAAACTCGGGGCCATTCTTTTAAACATCTTTTAACAATGTGTTACATACTTACTATATAATAGAGTTATTACAATATTTGTTTAAATTATGTAGGTGACAGGCAATAGCTTGGCGGAGGCGGAATTGTCCAGGCATTTTTGTCGTTTAAGTAATCCCAAACTGTGTAGTAGGATTTTTAATCAATATGTTTTTCACGTGCAACTTGAATTTCCCTTCTGTGAGCGTTGTAATATGTTTGGGAACTGTATTATAAAACCGTACACAATTACCTAAGAAGGACCTTTTATTTGTCTTTGCTAATCTAAAACCTGGCACCGCTATTTTATCTTTATTCCTAGTGTTATAATCGTGGTTGTCTCTGTTTAACATTGTGGTCTGTTCCAGGTGGCGGCGGCGTACCATCGTATAGACGTCGGGCCGGGCGCGGGGGCGGGGGTGGGTGCTGGGCGGCCGCGAGTATCGCAAGAGTCCCGGACGTCGGACGGAGACAGCGGCGTCGGGCACGAGTCTAACGGTAACCTAACTTTTTTTTTATGCCTGATAGATTAGCCTATGACCACTATCTCACCTGATGTTAAGTGATGATGTGGTCGAAGATGTTGTTCAGGCTAACCTAGAATTACTGGCTCTCAAGGACAGCTGTCAGAACACATGGGTAGGTTCTTAGCGACAGATTTTCTACGTGAGGGTAGTAGCTTGCCAGGCGGGCATTCGCAAAATGTCGTTCCACCATGCGGTCAAGCTCAAGTCAGCGAAAGTGATCGAACCCTACACCTGCGGCACCGCAGTCCATAGCTATTACCGCTCGGCCGTCATTGCTTCAAGATCTTATTTAGTTTTGAATTTTGCTTAATAGAAGCCAACAACTGTGTCTTTTACGATCTGTTACTGTGCGGAATTTGAGTTAATATTATATACGTATTGTATTGTCCGGCAGCGTCGTCGAGAGTCGGGTCCGTGGAGGGCATAGTGAGCGAGCCTGTTGCCACCGCGCACGCGTGGACAGTAGAGCAGTGCATCCTGTCGGGCTGCACCGACCTGCCACTGCACTGCCCGCATCACGCACATCTGCATCTGCGGGACGTCGCGCCTGATGTCGTACGTTACATACACACTACTATACATACATAACATCGCACCTCTTTCCCGTTGGGGTAGGTAGAGACCACGGATTTCCACTTGCTACGATCCTTACATATCTCTTTCGCTTCAATTACACTCATCAATCCTTTAACACATGCACGTCGGTTTAGGGTACTCCTGACCTGTCCTTATTCAAAACGTCCTCAATGATTTCGGAACGTTCGTCTAGGTCTTCCCCTTCCAACACTTCCGTTCATTCAGGTAATGTTAAAGCATGCCGCTAATTCCTGGGTAGTTTGGCTCGGATCGGTTTCCACCATCTCTTTCAATTCGTTGTTAACCTCTGTGGGCGGTCTTCGGTAATGATTAATGCAGTTGTTTCAACTGGCGATCCCCGTCGAATGAATGCTGCCCGGGCTTCACGACAACTACACGACGTATACTGTTGTGTTGTAACTACAAGGGCTCATTTTTCAACTAATTCTGACGAAATTTTGTGAGCAGGTGTGATATTTATATGGATATTCTATGACGATTTATTTATTTTTTAAAAAGGCGGTAACATGGGCGTTGATAAGTAAAAAAACATAATTGCGTACCGTTAGCTGCTCCTGGACGTGGAGGAGAGCAAGCGCGCCCGATGGGAGCACATAACGCGCACGTCCGTCGCGGGCCGCGGCGCCTTCGGTACTGTGCTCAAGGGCACGTGGCGCCCGCCGCCCGCGCCAGCCGCTGCAGCGCTGCACCCCGCCGCCCAGCAACCACTCAGTGTCGCGATCAAAGCGCTGCAGCCCGTGCCGCCGCCGCCACCCAGCGACGTGCAAGCGCATCATGCCTACAAGGTAAATAACTCAACTCCTTAACGCAACCTATTACAACCATACTCAGTTCTAGTAACTATTTGACCTAATACAGATGTATTATTTGAATTTTAATATTGTTAGGTTTGGAATAAACGCCTGCTATAGATGTCGCTCCATCCCAATACGATGGTTAAAGAACGATAGGAAATATTTGAGTTATGACGTCATGTCATGTTAGCTCAATTGGTTAGAGCATACCCCGGCTCAAGTGGTGGATGGACGCGGGTTCGAATCCCGCACATGACTTAAATTTTTCCTATCCTTGATTTTGTAATGTATTATTTGAATTTAGATCTTAATAATTGAACTTAGTTCAAAATAAAATAATATGTCTTATTTTTCACTCAATTAAATGCATTCAAGAGTTTTCATACACACCAACAAATGGGATTGAAAACTTTTTCGCGGAGTATGTTGTCTATTACGTAACAGAAGTCTTCTACGAGTAGATCTTGATCTATTTTGCTTTTTTTGGATTAAACAATAGTTATTTAGTTCCCTGACTATGTATATTTAGCATATCACCAGACTAAAAGGACAAAGAAAACCAGCGATTCTCGTCAGTTTCACACTTATTTAAATATTATAAATTAACGCGACAAAAATGATGAGCATCTGATATGCTCGAAATCCAGGTCGACGTATTCGATCCTCAACGTGAGTGTTTTTGCCGGTTTCATTTATAATATGTAAATATGGCGATTCTCTGATGAGATCTTTAAAAATAGACGTGTTCTCGCTGAAAGATTAAATATAATTCATCTATTTAACCTCTTTCCATGTGTTCTTATGGCACATAGTTGTTTTTGTAAATAATCATTGTATCCATGGATGAAATTAGGTCAAATTAATAAGAATGTCCGCGATAATAAGATTTAATAATACCCCGAGGGGTGCCGGGTTAGAATCGCACCTCCCCATATCATCCCGTGGGTGTCGCAAGAGGCGACTAAGGGAAAAATACTGGAAGGTGGGCAGCAGCGCGTTCTAAAGAACTACTATCTTACACTGCGATCCCCAAGCCACCTGCCAAGCTTGAGGATTATGGCAAATACCCCCCTAATAGGGCAGGCAGTGTTCAGCAGTCTCAATTTCAAAATATCTTTATTTATCTTAACACATAATATTTGTACATTTCTAGTGTATATTTTATCCTAGAAAGCCAATATTATAACTATTTTGTTTTAAAACTTGTAAAAGTGTAACATTATATTTAACTTTTTAAATACGTGTAGTTTAGACATTATATAATCTTATTATTCTCTTATTGTAATCTTAAGAAACAGAATTACATTTTTGCATTGTATTTGTATATAAATTACATTAACAACATCCTAACCTAAGTAGAAAGTAGTTGAAAATATACAACAAAGAAAGCAAGCGTTAAACTCTGGGTAGTTGACAGATAGCAAGAAGAACTAGCATAACATGTTGTAGTGTTCAGCAGTGGATGATTCGGCTGATACAGTAATAAGAATATACGTTTTCACGTATGCAGTATGTGAAATGTCAGTCAATCAATAGCACATGAATAAATAACCGTACAGAAGGAAAGCTCCCAAAGTCCAAAATTCCAACCTTTTTTCGTAGGGCTGTCACAAGTACATGGAAAATGAAAAACTGGGCAAGTGCGGGTTGGGATTCAGCAATCGGCACATACGAGCAAATGAACGGACAGAATGATGGGCAGACATGACAGATGTCGAAGTGACAGTTGATGACGTATTCCTAGATTTTAGTTTCATATTTGTATACCAAATATCCTAAAAATTACTGAGTCATAGATCTTAGTTGTGACAGATGTCATATTGACACTTGTAATATACCTCGATTTTGAGTTCATTGAATATTTGGGTTGCAAATATTCTAAAAATTAATAGGAAAAATGCCTTTATAGCAGCTCTCAAAGTGACACTTGAGGACAAATTTATCAACTTAGAGTTTATTTATGTAGGTAGTGATCAAAATCTATTTCGATTTTTCTTTTATATTTCTCAATATCGATTTCATAAAAATTACATATTCAGAATAACGACGTTCATAACAACCTAGATATCGATTTTCAGACAAATTGGAGTACTTAACTTTTTTCACTTGGCAGACGTCATCGAAAAACAAATTCCAAATTCGTAATATGGACGTCCAGAACGACCTAGATATCGATTTTCAGCCAAACCGGAGTAACTTTTTTCACTTGGCAGACGACATCTTTATGCAGTATTAGGGCCTGAAGCTTGTTCTGTTGCAATGACATAAAAAAAGTAACAAAAACTCCTTGTCTGGTTCTATTATGGTTTTACAATCCATTATTAATACTGTGATCAATCAAACTACATAATCTTCTGCGTCGTATTGATTTGTGGACCTTAACTTTGCCAGGCTGAGTTGGTTCAATGCGGTTTAGTACGGCTGAGCGGACGCCCCTGTAGCCCCCGCGCGTCTTGTCGCGACAACGTGCACAGATAGCTGTGCGTGTAGTGGGGAAGCTTTCCTTCTGTACGGTTATGTATTCATGTGGTAATAGTGAACGGTGTATAGTTGTTCCTTCGCGAGGTATACTGTAGCTATTCCCCCCTGCAGGCGGCAGTGTCCCGCTGGGAGCGCGACCCGACTGCGGGCGCGTGCCGCGCGTACTGCGGGCTGCGGCAGGAGCTGTCCATCCTCGCGCAGCTGCGGCACGCGCACGTGCTGCCGCTGCTCGCCGTCTGCAGCGCGCCGCTCGCCTTGCTGCTCGCGCTCGCGCCCATGGTATGCATCCTGTCGTATACTGCTGTTCAACCCATCCGTTACCTACATAACTGTCACGTCGTTTTTGTTTTTATTAATGCCATATTTGCCATTTGTAAAATTGTTACTGCATTATAAATATAAGGGCCTATTTCAGAATGTTCGAGTAAGTTCCGGTTATACCACCCAGAACATATTTAATAAATAAAACACTATCGTCACGTTTCACAGTCATCGATTTAGCCTATCCATCGGTTAAAGCTTGAAACGCGCTGCATGCTAACTGTCATATTTATCATTCAGATATTTTATGTTCTGGGTAGTATAACCGGTAGGAGCTGACGCCATTCCAGTAGAGATCCTTAAAGCAATGGGTGAATACGGAGTTGATATCATGCATATTATCTGTATCCGCGTCTGGGAGACAGAGAAGTGGCCTCGAGACTGGGCACACTCCGTGTTCGTACCATTGCACAAAAAGGGATCAACTAAGAAATGTGGCAACTACAGACTTATAGCCTTAGTTACACACGCCAGCAAAGTACTCCTTCATGTCATCAATACCAGACTGCAAGCTTTTCTTAATCCCGAAATAGCGATTGAGCAAGCGAGATTTGTCAAGGGTCGAGGGACAAGAGTAACAGATCCTTATTCTTCGACAAATAATTGAAAAGTCTAGAGAATTCAACATCCCACTCTACATCTGCTTTGTCGACTTTCGCAAAGCCTTCGATACCGTGAAATGGCACATGTTATGGGACATACTTATTAAAATGGGAGTACCTTTCCACCTAGTTCGTCTCATACGCCGACTTTACGATGACTGAACAGCGACTGTTCGGATAGATGACGTTGAATCAAAAAGCTTTCATACACATGCTGGTGTCCGACAAGGGTGCGTACTCTCTCCACTTCTGTTCAACTTCTATACGAAATGTATTATGAGAATCGTTCTGGAACAATGGGACAAAGGCATTATAGTGGGAGGTCAAAAGATATCTAACTTGAGGTATGCCGACGACACTACTCTTCTTGCACAAACAAAAGAAGACATGGAAGACCTGCTGATACGTCTACAGTCAACAAGCCTCTCCTTCGGACTTGCAGTCAACAGAGACAAGGACAAGATGATGATAGTGGACCGAGCTGAACAAAACCATCCTGACATCTCTATGATTGGCAACTGTGAGGTTGTCCAATCCTATGTATACCTCGGCTCCACTTTCATAAATACTGGAGGATGTGAAGACGAGATCCTAAGGAGATGCGCTATAACCCGATCTGCCGTTGACAAGCTGAAAAGAGTCTGGTGCAACCGCAATATCACCGCAAGTCCGCCTTATGAGAAGCTTAGTCTTCCCGATATTTCTTTATGGCGCAGAAACTTGGACGGTTCGCCTAAAGGACCGGCGCAAAATCGATGCACTCGAGATGTGGTGTTGGCGGCGACTGCTGCGGATTCCCTGGACAGCGTTTAGGACCAACGTCTCGATCCTGTCAGAACTTAATATCGACCAGAGATTATCGTCGACTGTGCAAACACGAATCCTCAAATATTTCGGACACGTTGTTCGAAACGAACACTCCATGGAACGAATCGTTGTCTAGGGACGAGTGGAAGGCAAGCGGTCACGCGGTCGATCACCAATGCGTTGGTCAGATCACATCAAAGCTACGACGCAAACCTCCATAGTTCAGAGTTTCCGAGACGCTGAAGACCGCAACATGAGGAGGCGCATCGCGAGGGCTGTTTTAGCCAATGAAAATGCATCATCAACCACGACCACTCTGTCAAGAGCGAATGTATAACCGGAACTTACTCGAACATTCTGAAACAAGCCCTAATTATAATATTTTGTTAGACACATTGTAAATGTAATAAATCATGTCTAATATTCCAGTAACCATAATTATTTCCATAACAAATAGCTAAAAGATTTCGAATTGAGATATATAGGTACAAAAAAAATTAAGATAGATATATAAAAACAAAATTAAGATAGATAGGTAAAAACAAAATTGAGGTAGATCGGTACAAACAAAATTGAGATAGATAGGTACATACAAAATTGAGATAGATAGGAACACACAAAATTGAGATAGATAGGTACATACAAAATTGAGATAGTTAGCTACACACTAAATTGAGATAGATAGGTACATACAAAATTGAGATAGATAGGTACACACAAAATTGAGAGATAGGTATACACAAAATTGAGATAGATAGGTACACACAAAATTGAGATAGATAGGTACACATAAAATTGAGATAGATAGGTACACACAAAATTGAGATGGATAGGTACACACAAAATTGAGATGGATAGGTACAAACGAAATTGAGATAGATAGGTACATACAAAATTGAGATAGATAGGTACACACAAAATTGAGATAGATAGGTACACACAAAATTGAGATAGATAGGTACAAACAAAATTGAGATAGATAGGTACATACAAAATTGAGATAGATAGGTACACACAAAATTGAGATAGATAGGTACAAATAAAATTGAGATAGATAGGTACACACAAAATTGAGATAAATAGGTACACACAAAATTGAGATAGATAGGTACACAAACAATTTCTTAAGTAATTAGTGAGAATTAGATTATTGATACATCTACACATCTATTTTATAGCAATAGAGTAATTTGTTTTTAATTAAATATTATAAGTAAGTATTGTTATTTCTGTGACCTTGAATACATGACCTACATATTTCAATTACATACATCATTTGTTAGTAGCCAGTAAAAATTACATTTTATCATAACTAGATTTCATTATACATACATACAATATGATTTTTAACTCACTACTACTCTGTAAAGTGGTCTAGGTAATGTGATAAGAGTTGTACGGTCTGCGTTCAATGTGAAGTATATAATCGTTTTAATGTATGCACACACAACAGCTTAATATTATATTTTGTTCAACTCTTATCTACTCGATTCATTCTTTATATCATCCTGTCACAAAACTGATGTCGGAATGTCCATACGAGTCAATGGATGGGGGTCGATGAATATTATAATCCACACAGAGACAAATTCAAATATGTTTATTTGTAGAATGTAGTGTAACAAGATGGTAAAATTTACAAAATAGTCCTCACACATTCTTACCATTTAGGCATGCACATTTTTCTAGCTACATAACAAAGGCATAGTATTGTCATCATTAGAAGCCATTTAGTTGTCATTAGGTACCAATGAAATTACTTAAATTAATACATTCACATTATGTTAAATTATATTCATTTAACTATTATATTTATAAAGATATTTAATTAGGTTTAGCTGGTGTTCTTCTAAATAGCTTTAGAGAGTGCAGTAGGGGGATGTAATGGAAAGATACTAAGTTCGGTATTCACTTATAATGTCTGTTCACAAACTGTACATAATATGCTATCGTACAAAGACGTATATTATATCTAGGTATGTATGTTATGGTAAAGAACAACCACTGATACGTGGATTCACGGGCGAGGCGACGGGACGACTAAAGTCGCTCCGCTCCGTATGCAATGATGCAATCTGTGTCACCACATAGGCATAATATGTTATTAATAAAAATCAAATTATTTTATAATATTACTATTGATGTCCTAAATTATTGTCCTCTATATACCGTAATAGCATTCTTCAACTAGAAGTTTTTTAGTTTATGTTTATAACTTAACATATTAAATCCTTTGAAGTACTTTGGCATTTTATTGTATATTTTAGGTGCCATACGAAATATACTGTTACGCATAAGTGTAGTATTAGACGGCATTCCACATAAATTATTTTTATTTCGCATATTGAAGTTATAGACATCATTGAATGTAGGGAAGTGACTGATGTTGTTTCTCACAAACAACGCCACTTCATACATATACAGACATGGCAACGTCAGTATGTTTAGAGACTATAAATACGGTTTGCAACTATCCGTACTATTAATGGGACATATAACTCTGATGCACTTTTTTTGGGCCACAAACACCTGGTCTATATTAGTAGAATTAGCCCAGAAAATTATCCCGTATCTCAATAGTGAAGCTATACACCCATTGTATGCTGTTACTGCGGTCTCGCGATTAACTTCTTTTGAAATATGATACAGAGCATATGCCAAGCTATTTATCCTTTTAGTTAATGTATCTGTATGTTGTTTCCACGTCAATTGTTTATCTATGTGCAACCCTACGACTTTTGTCGTTTGTGTTTCATTTATAACATAGTTTCTAAATTTTCCATCAACAGTTACATTTTCCTTGTTTAACCTCTGGCTAAAATACATTACTTTTGTTTTATTGTAATTTATTTTCAAATTGTTTTCTTCCAACCAGTTAATGATATCATTCACAGCTTTTTTAATTTCAGCTGTATAATTATCATTCTCTTTTTGTATCACCACTGTGCTGTCGTCAGCAAACAACACCATGGGCTGTTTAGTACACTTAGGAATATCGTTTATATAACAGAGGAAAAGAAGCGGTCCTAAAACACTTCCCTATGGTACGCCGTACAAAACATTATCATTATGTGACTTAAATTTTTCTTCTATTTTATGACGTGTATTTATTCTTACTATTTCAGTTATTTGCATTCTATTACCTAAATATGATTTTAATAGACCTAATACATTACCTCATATTCCATAACAATACAGACAGCATATAAGGTGTACGTTTGTATCGCTAGGGCGCCCTGGAGCAGTGCCTGCGGCAGTACGGGGGTGCGGGGGCGCGCGTGGGGCCGCGGTGCGCGCGGGCACTGCTGCTGCAGGCGGCGAGGGCACTCGAGCATCTACATGACCGCAGGATACTCTACCGCGACCTCAAGGTAACGTACCGCCATCTCAAGCTTATGTAACGAGACTATAAGGTAACTTACTGCAATCTGATGGTAATCGTATCTACTTACAAACTTACTCCGACTTACAAACTCACTTTGTCTTACAAATTCACTTCGATTTATAAACTAATTTTGTCTTAAAAACCTCACTCGAACGCACTTTGCCTTTAAAACTCAAGTTGACATAAACTCAATTTGTTTAACAAACTCATTTAGAAAAACTTACTCCGACTTACAAACTTACTCTGACTTACAAACTTACTCCGACTTACAATCTTACTCCGACTTACAAACTCACTTTGTCTTACAAATTCACTTCGATTTATAAACTAATTTTGTCTTAAAAACCTCACTCGAACGCACTTTGCCTTTAAAACTCAAGTCGACATGAACTCATTCAGTCTTATTATTGTTGAAGGTTTAAACCTAGGTTTACGAAGTTCTGGTCTAAAACAAGACCTCGGACTTAAACCTAATCTTATTAATGTCGCGAGTTTAGACTAGAACGTGATAGTCTCGGGTTTAGACCAGTGTTTTAAATTTTCTTCCATAGATAACATATTCCTGCGTTCATTTAAACTAAAAATCGGATGGATTATTTAATATAGCGCCATCTATCTAACGTTGAGTACTAAAAAAGATGTGTTTTTACTTTTTCTAATCTGTTGCAGTCAGTTTTTCCGCGATTAAATTTGAAGTGTAAATTGCAAGTTTTTTATATAAAAAGTGAAAACAATTAATATAATATAATAAATAGAATTGAAAAGAAAAAGCGTAGTGAAAATTAGAGCGAAGAAGAGAAAGTAAGTATTCGTTCTCAGTGTAAAGCATATGTTAAGAAAATGGAATGGATGGATTTCGCCGAATCCGGATTTTATTCGGACCCCGACTGTGGATATTTGATTCACCTTCAATTACATTTGAATCGATCAAATCAAGATCGTCCAGAAAATCAATTTCCATTTTGAAAGCAAAGCAATAACAAGGTTATACACGAAACGATTACGATCCACGCCAGACTCATGAACTTAACGATACAAATCCACAGACCAAACACGGACAAACAAAAGTCAATCAGCTGATGTCTGGTGTGGCCGCCATATTTAAACTATATCTAAACTAGGGGTGTACTTGGTTTAGAGATAGACCTACTGTTAGGCCCGATCTAACAGATAAACCTTCGTCGATAATAGGAATATTTCTTAGAACTGGTTCTAAAGTTAGGTTTAGCTCTAGACTTGGTTTAAACCTGTGACGTTAATAAGACCGATTTTGTTTAAAAAACTTATTTAGAATAACTTACTTCGACTTACAAAACACTATTTGCTCCAGTCAGAGAACGTGCTAGTGTGGCGAATGCCGAAGCCGTCGGAAGCAGCCGACGCAGAAGCAAGCGACGCTCCCATAGACGTGCACGTTAAACTTGGAGACTATGGTAATTAAAATAAACCTTGTTTGTTTGACTTCTATTTATAACGACTTACAAAAAAGAAGGATTTTCAAGTCGACGTGTATATAATTATATTTATTAATCTAAGATCATGCATAGCATTCTACTGTATCATCAAAATTTGATGAATTATATGTCCGTCAAATATAATTCATCATTCGTTCGGCTGTTTTTTCTTTCTTTTTATTATGTTTGTTACCTCAGAACTTGTGCGAAACTATTTTGATGATTCTTTGTTTATTTGAAAGCTGATGCTTGCCGTGTGCTCCCATTTAAATGTCGTCAGAATCGGTTAAGCCGTTTTTGAGTTAGACTCCAATAACTGAAAAGTATTTTCCTAAAAAAGGATGAAAAAATATTTTTTTACTAAAAATGGAAGTGACTTCAACACTCAAATTTGTGAAATAACTTGTCGAAGTCGGTACCATGCGCACAATATTGTGATAATAGGTACTTTTGAACCATCATAACAACGAGACCCACGGGAAGAAATGGGGAGGTGACATTATAACCCGGCACCCCACGGGGTTCGTCTTAATAAGTTGGCATCGTCCTCGACCACTATGGCCTAGTTATGACTGAAATTCAATTGTTATCATTATCGCCGATGCCAATGGGTTAAGATATTACCAATTATGTCAGTGACCCACTTGAGGTCTGGTTAGTGGTGGGGTCAAAGTGACAGTTGATGTCATATTTACCAGTTTAAACTACGTGAACTTATATCCTTTTAAATAAAATACTAAATTTCCAAATCGGTTTATACACGGTTATTGGTAAAATGCTAACAACCTCTTATGGTTGACTTCTGCTAGTCCTAAGAAACATTATGAGATTATTTTTTTTGTGTTTTAATGCTTACTCCGAGCTAGGAGCTTGCCGCGGCACTGGACCGCGCCGTGGTCCCTTTGAATAGTGTTTTGGATATTTACATGGAGCAAAGTAATAAATAATATGAAATAATACATTACAGGCACAAGAGACTTGACATCAGGTGGTACTCGTGCTTATTCAGTCAAAAACACAAAAGAAAATTACTAAAAAAAATACAAATTTTCAAAACAAAACAAAAATCATCTCACAATGTGTTGTTAGTACTAGCAGAAGTCAACCCTAAGAGGTTGTTAGCATTTTACCAATAACCCTGTATAAATGTTGGAGCTCTAAGGTAACCAACATAAAATATAACCTTTTTTTTTAAAGTGTGTTAACAAAATGGCGACTGTTTGCTAAGCCCACATAGTGAAGCCCGTGTGTTTACCCGTTGGCCGACAGGTATAAGCCGGCTGGCCCCCCCCTCCGGCACGAAGGGGTTCGGGGGCACGGAGGGGTTCATGGCGCCGGAGATAATGCGCTACAACGGGGAAGAGGAATACAATGAAAAGGTAATAACACTATTATTAAACATACATATATATATATCGATATATTACAAGCACTATCGAGTAAGTACTGTAACGATCCACCATGCGTCTCGTTCAGTCCACAAATATAGAAATGCAATAATTTACAAAAGACTAAGTCAATCTAAGGCAGAGGATAATAGGATCTTAAAAAGAACTGGAAAATTCTACTATCATACAAATTATTAGTTAAAAATTAAACTAAAGAGGTTTTGTACAAGAAACTACGTAACCTACTTCAAAGAAAGAAAGAATTTAAATAAAATAATTTGTATCGACTACTAAAGAGGATTTTTGCGAAAAAAGTAAAATTAAAAACAAACGCGTGACGTTGTCAGGATGAAGGGGAAATGAAGGCATTCCTTGAGCATTAAAAAAAAAAAAAAAAAAAAAAAGGTTTTCTTTACAGTTTGGTGCCAGGATGACCAGGATAGGATACAATAGGCTTAGTAGTGTTTTGAGTGTTTGGACTAACATTACGAGTGCCAGGAGATGCTTTTAGTATCTTTTGCCACAATTTGTTGACGTGAGAACGGACGGGAGCTAAGACTGTTAGATGCTTATATGTTGGAACTTGCAGTAACTTATATTGAATAGTTCATGGATTAAAAAAAATATATAAAATTTATACTACGTCTAATATCGATAGCTATTGTCAGTGTGTTTCTACATTTCAACTATCTGTAGGTTATTAGACTTATTACTATTGCAATTTATCATAGAAAAATCATAAGCATGAATATTAATAATAGAAGTTTGCATTTTAACATAGGTGAAGGTTCACCTAATAAACATAGCTAGGTAGCCGTGTTTATAATAAATAAATGAAAGTTACACTAGAGCTATTGGAATATATTA
This sequence comes from Plagodis pulveraria, assembly GCA_963890685.1. Lineage (NCBI taxonomy): Eukaryota > Metazoa > Arthropoda > Insecta > Lepidoptera > Geometridae > Plagodis > Plagodis pulveraria. The sequence goes on along the minus strand of OY982976.1, from coordinate 17,731,246 downwards.
ACTAAACATTACATCGGTATAATATATTTTGATTTATGAGTTCAAATACAATTCCAGTCTTTTAGCAAATTTATAAATCTGATGTCATAGAGTGCAATAGGTATGCTTTTTGATAATGCATATGAGTTTTAGTATAAATTGGGAATATCATTTTGTATGCAGAAGGGTTACTGAGTTGAGAAAAGTTCTGTGTTTACACTGGACCATCAAGATAAATATCTGTCTATACATGTTATAAATTCCAAGATGTAGTAGGTAAATAGCGAGAATGAGATGAGCAGGTTAATGAACATGACTTTAGAAGTGCCATTTTATTATCATTTATTAATCCAAAATAATTTTGATATATAAGTAGTATATATCAAAGTTTCCTAGGGTGTATGTAGTGAGTAATGCATGTCTCCACTAAATGAAACTAAACTCCAAGATGCAGGAATATTGTGATATTGCGCTTTGGGCAATTCGTTAACTGTCAATGTACTGTAGAATTATTGTGTAGAGTAAGGCAGGTACATTTTGTAGTGTTTACGCTGAACTGACATCAGAATCGATTACATTTGTAACCAACCTAGAGCAGCGTATAGCGTCATTGTGTCTGTGTATGTGTGGACTAATCATTGAAGTGTGAGGAGCAAAAAATATTTTGAAAAATAAATGTTATAAAACGCACTTCTAGGTGACAATGGAGGATTAAATTATTATAAAAAAAAAATGTTATGAATGTACGGTGAAGATAACAAGTCTTGTTATAGTTAGTCTTGTTATATATCTATGTACTTGAACATTGAAACATTTTAGGAATATATAGTTATATTGATTACTATTTATTCGATTTATCAAGTTGAACCAGTGCTTTTAGATTTTGAGTAAAACTTAGAGACTGGGGGTCGAAAGTATCTGAGAAAGTTAATATTATACATACAAACTTATTGTACTGTACTATTCATTACAGTTTGTTATGTAAGAATTTGTGAGAATAAAGTTAGTTGCATTTTTAATAGTTGGAGTGTGTACTACAATTATTACTGCATCATTTGTTTAGTGCCAGATGACTAGATATTGGTTAAGATGGTAAACTTATTTTGGAAATCATCTCCCTGTGTTGCAAATCATAGGTTCATAACATCAGAAATGCGGTTTTTTAAGTAGACTAATATAATAGGTGTTATAATATGTAACTTATTTAAATATTTGATAATCATAAACTTAAGTAAGACATGACAGCATCAGGAACGTGAATCTGAGCTGGAGTCACAGGAACTTGTAGGGTTAGAATGGTAGTCCAACTTAGGCGCATGAAAGAATCAGGGAAGTATCAGGATGTGGAAACCTGAAATTTGAGAAAGGAGATATGTTAGGGTTAGGTTAAGGAGAGACAATAACGAAGGTTCATAGAATAGTGGTAAGGAAATTATATCTATACACATATTATATAAACATTAAATAGCGTCAGTAGCGACCTCTAGGACCTCTAGGACAAAGTAAATTAAGGAAATTATAAGGTTAGTCATTTCATGCAGGCTTCTATATATACCAAGTTATCTATATAAAAAAAGGATTCAAGTAGAAAAGCTAAGGTTTCATATCAGGTCAACTAATGAAATTAAATGGATAAAAAAATACATACGCAAGTAGAAACCTAGATGTTTCATTTAGGACAGTTATTGAAAAAAAATAGGTATTTTTCAGATTATCTAAGGGGTTCGAGATTAGAATATAACGCATAACATAATCCTAGGTCATGGCTAGAATATATATAATTCCTTGAGCCCTGCATTATTACCCGTGATGATGATTGATGATGAAGTTGATTTATACATACTAAAACGAATTCAAATCTGTGTAGTCATTTCAACGTGAAGGTTTAGCAAATTTACAAATTCACTAGCAAACTTTCACAATTATAGTATGTATTCTAAATACCTACTATATTAAATCCATTAGTGTCCCACTAAGTAGAGTACTATGATATCTAAATTAAATTCAGGAAATATTCAAGATGTTATCAGGTGTTAGATCAACATAAATGTGAATCTGAACCAACACAATAAGCAGATCTTTGCAAAGCTATATTATGGGATAAGATGATAATGTGAATTAATTAAAATGCTATTATTTAGAGGTCGAACGGAATAAACACAAAAAATCTGAAAGTAGATTCTATACTTATTGAGCTGGTATATGTTCATTGTCTTGAAATATACTGAAAAATTGTGAATGAAATTGATATTAAAATTGATAGCTTGGGTTTTCCTATAGGCAGATACCTCCTTGTAGATGAGTAATGTTGTGACATTAGGAGAAATGACTTTGTGGTTGGTTTACCTATGTTGCAGTGTTCTAGTTTCAATAAAAGTATAGGTATATGTATAGCTTAACATCAAGCTAATGGTTTGCTGGCTTACCACCTTATTGCATATTATATACATCTATTTAGGTAATAAACAAGTACATAGAGTACATACTAATTATTATTTAATCTATGAAGTATTCAGATACTTACTATAGATTGTTAATTTTTATAGTAACATGTTTTGTATAAAATTATTATAGTAACATGTACTTGTGGAGAGAAGTAAAAAGGATTATTTAGGGAACCTATAATAGATTAATTAGTAACACTGTTGTGGTGTCAGAACAATGTCTCTTTTATATCAACATAGACAACAATATATTTATGTATGTACATATTAATAACATGTTGTCAATAACAGCACGGGATAATATAGGAGTTTGTTGTACATTGGCTTCAAGGTAGTTGTGCCTTGCAGCTCAATAGAGAATGAAACAAATCTAACATTTATAGGCCATTATTTCTGAACCAAGTAGGTATATAGTAGAACTAAAGCATTATATAATACTAAGGATGGGGGGTCGTGAAATTATTTTAGTGTGAATAAAGTTAGCTTGTTATAAGGAAATTGGTATCAACTTGAAAGAATTTATGAAATAATACTGGTATAATAAATAAAAATTAATCAAGGGTAACATTTTCTATCAAACAAAATAAGTTAAAAGTTTACAAGTACCTTTATAATCCAAAATTCAAGTTCTTGATCAACCATGACGTGATGTGTGGAGCATGTTTGTAATATACATCGGTGAAAACCCGGCAGGGCATAATAATGTATCAGTCTTTTTCATTGTACCAGTGAAGCATGGTTGCATACCATTTATGTGTGTCTTTATCAGTCTTTTTCATTGAACTGGTGAGGCATTTATGTATGTCTTTTATAAAAGTTTTGAGTAAACATTTCATCATCTTATTACTGTAATAATAAAATTACATATTAGTACATAGGTATTAGCAGGCTTAAATCATAAAAGTACAGGTCTCTTATATCTACGTGGTAGATCTCTTAAATTGTAGGCTGTTTTGGTGGATATCATTGCAGTATTCAGATATCTGGGCAGTGCAGTATTAACGTTATTGTGATAGATTTTAGAAGCACCATGAGTAAATGTTTGTATGATGGGGAGATCTAGGCATGTCACAAAGGTATCTTATAATTGTAGCAAGTACTACAATACTATTGAACAGATAGAGATATAGCTCACCTTCAAACAGGTAATCTTGTTAGTTTTGTGAACTTCACTAATGTCATGTATTATCAGTAGTTCTCATATTAAAAATTGTTAAGTGTTAGGTCAGCAATTTAAAGAAGTTAGTAATCAATAAATGCCCAAATTCGGGCGAGGGACATTTTTGGCGCTAAAAATGAGACTATTAGTCTAGTCAATACAGACGCGACGCTAGATTTAAAATATTCAAGTTTCGAACATCATTATTATTTCTGCGTGCTTATCATACGGTTTCAGTAAACAGAATTTCGGAGAAAATAATGCACTAATTCTAATCACGGAATTCATGAATATATTATAATAAATAACATTACTTACCAATAAATTAGGTTAGGTACCGGCGTTTTCTTCGATGACTTAAAAACTCTCTTTATAGTATAGTTCTATGCTTATAGAATCGACGACTGTGTAGGGCATTATGTTGACCATCAATTTCACTAAACACTATTGTATAATTATTGTAATAACATCAATTTTTATTTAAAATTTTACTCCGAAAACAAACCAAAACATTCTCAAACAAACGCATTCAATACCAGTGTTGCCAGAGCGCGTATATCAAAAGTAACGTACAACAAGTCGAAATTCAAAGAAAATCCAGCCAAGTGCGGTTTGGATGCGAACGTTCCATACAATTTAATGATTAGGGTTATATTTTCTGCTTCATGATCTTATCACAGGCTAGATAATGTCAGAGCAACATCTATTGTTATTCCTTACTTCCTACTTTGTTTATTTTGCTCGTCATTTTATTTATAACATCTTTCTGCTTCGATGTAGAGTATGCAAAATTACCAATAATAGTCGAATATTTATTTATGGAACTGAAACCTTTTCTATAAAACGGGTCATACTTTAAAAATATATTAATAAAGTCAATGAAAATAAAATTGGTTTCTATAGCATTTGTCATATATTTTGAAACTCATCAAAATTTTGATAAAACCATAAGGAAAATACTAGTGAAAAAAAAAAAATAATATAATAACAGTCAAGAAGCAAATTAAAAAAAAAACAACGCAAATTAGGTCTTAACAAAAAATAGTTTGTCTGTTTATATTTAAAATTACTAACTTATTCTAGCAGGATCACGAATTGTTAGAAGGAATCCATTATTGAAACATTAATATATATGTTTGAATGTCATGTTGTATCAAGGCACGATGCCATAATGCGTCAGTCTAGTAAACGTTAGGCAGTTTTTTGTGTTTTCTTAGTCGATAAATGACATATAACATCAAAAAGAGTAACGATTAAGTAAACATTCTAAATTAGAATCGGAAAAGTAACGAAACGATATTAAAGTAATGATTTGGCAACATTATTCATAATTAATCTTTAATTATTGTTATTATATCAAATCCCTGATCATAGAATCGCGAATTTTGTTACAATCGGGTAGGAGATGCAGTGTTGCCAACTTTAATCTGTTACATCTTTGGTAAGAGATAAAAACAATACGAGTTTTGTTCTACATAAAAATATGAGATAGAACAAATACGATTTCGTTAAAACGATTAATTTAAATACGCGATGTTACTCTAGGTTTGCAAGTAATATAGGGAAAACACATAAGTAATATTTTTTATTTGAATTTTAGTCACTTATGTACAAACTTATACTTATGTACCTATTTACGTAGGTAATATATTATTTCAGTCTATGTCTATCTTAGATTTTCGTGATGGTGCGGAACGAGACGGTAACATATTTGCAACAGTAGAGCACTGCGGTCTACTTGTGCAAATACTGTAAGAATAGAATTCGGTAAATTTTGTCTATATTGCAGGCACGGGCAGGCTGGAGAACTCGAATTCAGGAGTTGTTCATATTAGTGTTCATAAAATAAAAATATTTATATGTATAAATATTATATCTATGTAGACTATATATAGTATTATGTAGATTTGATGATATACGAGAGTTGGCGACTGGAGTTTGGACCAATGAAACAAAAATACGGAAAAATAAAAATGTAAAAGGAACACAATGCTAATCAAAAACAATAACATAATAAAAATACATAACTAAAAATAACGTATTTATGAGATATACAGAAAAAGTTGAGTTTATCGAAGAAAAACAAATCTAGGATCAACAAGGTTACATTAGGAATACATTTTCAAATTAGATATACCCTGGAGAGCGGGCAGACTCGTCTAAAGTCTTGATCACGATTCTAGGTTCATACACACCAGAACACATGTTCATAAATAGGACTTTTAATTCGAAGTCAAATTCACGAATTAGTACAAATAGTTATAATAATAATCTATAAAATTCTACATGCATTCTTGATTCTGACAACAAATGAATTGTCAGTTAACTAATCTGTGATTTTACGGCTGTTGTAGGATATTAAATCTTCGATTGTTGTTTGAGGAGGCAGGGTACAATTCTAGAATGAGGTTTTCTGAGACTATAAAATGTTCAATTGTTCATATATAAAAAAAAAATACTTCATGATAAAATAATATTAAAAATTGATTCTTGTATTGAAAATTGACATAGAGGTTATAAGGAAATTTTCTGCTATTTGTCGATTAATTAATTTGGTTTGGAACATGTCGAGATCAAATGTTTAATTTCATGATTAAACAAAGGGGGGTCGCGGTTTAATTCATTGTAATTTGCTAATATCAATGTGTAGTTTGTGTTCTTATTGTCAACGTATAGCTTGTTGGATTTTTAAGTGGCGTGATAGCGAATGTTAGATTGAGGGTATGGCCGTTTACAAACGAGGAGCGTAAGATGCGGAGTAAATTTTACATATAACATTATATGTAATAAGTATGTATTAACAAAATTGACAAAGTAAGGAGGGCTTAGGAGTTTAACAGGCTCAAATTGGCGTAAGACGTTTGTTCGTGTTTGAATTTGAACATCATATTCTCAACAAACGAGTCCAATGAAGGAGAATATTTGGTGTTAGGCTAAGTCAGTAGACTATAATCATCAGCAGTAGCTGATTTCATTGGAATCGGTACTCCACAAGAAGCTGACATTACTTATAAACACACTTTACATACTCCGAAACATGGGTGAATTTATGTCGTGAGGTTTAGTTTGAGTGGGCGTGCGACGGCCATGGGAAATTTTCCCCTATTAATGGTGTCTATTAAAGAGAGGTAGTGTGGAGCGTGCCCCGGTCACGAAAATTACGTGAAATGCCGTGCTCACAGTCTACGCTATATCACTAGGATTGATCGGCGTCACGACCCGGTTTCCTCTCTTGAAGTAGATGGCCCTTGACGAGGGGTGAATTGGCTCGTAGTCGATGCATTACAAGCTCATATGCTGACTTGCGGGATGTTTATTCATGATTTGGTTTAAAAACACACTACATAATGAAGGGCTACGCTGACATTCGATATGTTTAGATTCAGACACTAACGAATTAGAATTACTCATATTATTTTATATGAACTGCAATATTTGTGGAAAAATTGATAAGGGGTGAAAAATTTCCTTCGGTATAATAAAGAGACCTTCGCAAATTTGTTCAGGGGTCGGCTGTAACGATCCACCATGCGTCTCGTTCAGTCCACAAATATAGAAATGCAATAATTTACAAAAGACTAAGTCAATCTAAGGCAGAGGATAATAGGATCTTAAAAAGAACTGGAAAATTCTACTATCATACAAATTATTAGTTAAAAATTAAACTAAAGAGGTTTTGTACAAGAAACTACGTAACCTACTTCAAAGAAAGAAAGAATTTAAATAAAATAATTTGTATCGACTACTAAAGAGGATTTTTGCGAAAAAAGTAAAATTAAAAACAAACGCGTGACGTTGTCAGGATGAAGGGGAAATGAAGACATTCCTTGCCTTTTTCTGATTCTTTTATGTTCGTCCGTCGTCGAAAAATCATCGCCTGGTACAGTTACGCCCCGATATTCTATCACGTACGGGAATCAGTAATTATTGAGGTGAGTCAATACAGATTTGTTCCGCGTACATTTCATTCTAGCTTCTGTATTGAGTGAGGATCTACAAAGGAAAACGAAGTGTTTTCCGTGGCAATGGATTGAACCTCGCTGTGTTGACATGACCCTATTGCCATTTATCTTCGATCCTGGACTTTGAGACGATTCAGGGGTCGTATTCTTGCTCAGCAAGCGACCAGCAGTCTCCCGAAATAGTTGTATTCTTTTCTCTGTATATTGTGGCAAGTCGAGGAGTGCCACGACCTCACTAAGCGGTGGCTGAGATTATGAATCAATTATGGAGGTCTATCTTTATATATGTGTTTATTCGCACCTGTAGGTATCACTTCCCGGACTCGATTCAAACCTCCTTTGCTAACCGATGAGAGTCCACCGCACACATGGAAGGCTCGCACCTGCTTAGGTCTGCGGAGCCGTGGTCACTCCAGTTCGTTTTTTCTAGGGAACCAGCTAGAGGAAAAGGTATGGTACAGAATGCCTGTCATACCGAGTTCCCTTGTTAGGAGCTGATTCTTTGGCTAAGGAAGAGGCTTACACTACACGATTAAATGTAAATGTGGGAGACGGGCCCTAGCTTTGCTTAACACTTTAGCTCGAATGTTAGGAGACTGTAGGCCTGGAAGGTTAGGCATATTTACTAGGAATTCAAGTTACAGGTTTTAGTTTTGGGAATATGGTAGGACACTATCATTAGGCTTTTAGGAAGGTTTTGTTATGCATAGCTCTCTACAATATGAAGTTAAAACTGAGCAAATGCTTTAATGTTCATTCTTACCAGTGGTCCACATGTGAGAATTATGGACAATGTAGTGTACGGATTGCTATAAAACAATAGGGTCAGGAGGATAGGGATGTGTAGTTCATTTATAGGAGATGCTATAGGGATTTTAATATTTATAAAGTCTTTTATAAATATTATGATTTATTTAAAATAATATTATATTGATTTAATAAATTTATTGGAAATAATTTGTAAAAACATACAGATGAAGCATTATTTGTAAAACTAATCAGCCTAGAGCAGATGTCTAAAGGACATTCTTGTCTTATCATATTGATATACCAAAAATAATTTAAATAAGAGCTAATAGAAGAAATCAGTAAATATGGAAACAAATATAAACAATATAAATTCTACAAACCAACTAAAAGATCAAAGTAATTTGTCTAAAGACATTACTTCCTATTTTAATAAGATATAAATAAATTTGAATTAAATTAATATAACACTCTCAATACTGAAATAATCTACCTGGATGAGGTACTCAGTTCGGAGACATTGTCTGAAGGATAATATATATCTACTTCATCTCGTAAACTACAATATTTGAGTTTGCTGATAACATTGGTCATTGGCTGGAGACATACGCTCCTTGGATAGCATGTAGACTAAATATTACGGTCAGAGCAATCCATGGTCACTGGTTGATATTATCACCTGTACATTGCGACAGCTAATTAATATACAACAACTAACTTTTCACAAATCCCGAAGACATAGATCTGTCTGATTATTACATCAGAGTAGGCGAAATATAATAATTACCAAAAATAATTGAAAATTCAAATAAAACAAACATACAGAAAATATTTATCACACAAAATATAAGCAAGAGAGACAATACTTACATAAAATTATAAAACAATATCTTAAAACTAAACCTAAAGTTAAACGAAGCGTTGTGTTCCAAACTCCACCGATACTAAAAACAAGGAGGGGTTAAAGCTAAAATGATAAACGGAGATCGTTGAAATTTCTTAAAGGGGCCCCTTAATCCGGCCGCCCAGATGGTCGAAAGCCCATGGGGTTATTCTAGCTTCATCCCCTACAATGTAAATAATCCATAGAATACCTACTAATAATAGAATATTAAGTTCATATAATTTTGAGAAAACTTCACACAATTATATAAGTTACATTTCATACAGAATCTATGGAAACTATTTACATTTAGTTCTAAAAATATTTTATGTACTTTATAAAAGCATAAATAATCAATTATATACTTCAGAGAAAACTTCTGTCACCTACAGTTGCAGTACATATGGAATCTATGCAAGCTATTAACATTTAGTTTGAAAATTGTATATCCTTTATTACTATTCATCATTATTAATAATCTCATTTTATCTGATTTACCTTATTTTATAAACATCAGGTTCAATTTACTTCATCTCCCCCGAATCAGAGGACTTTAAGGTAATGGTTCTAAATGTTTAGTTATTTTATGCAATAATAGATAGCTGAGAATATAAGATAAATAAAGTCATTTAGTGATAACTGGATTTTACTACTACTGACAAACTTAGGATTGTATAAGTATATAATTAATCATTGGAAAATGGCATATCAATGCAGAGTCCAAAGGTTCCGAATGACAATCTTCAACTGATAGAGCACAGCTGTCAGGAATGTTAGAATCTTATTAGGAAACTTCTTATTCTGCTATATTTATTTGTATACTAGGATGTGGCTGTATAGTTCTGAACTTATAGGTATCTAGCTTGTCTTAGCGTCCCGAAATTTAGGTTACTACAACGGTTCATAATGTATGGTTCTACCATTAGACTAGACGATCACACTTTGGCCAAATCTACTATCAGTCTAAAACACTCAATAATAGGTATTGTATGCATTTAGGTTTGTAGGTTAACAATAAATATATTCAAAATAAGTTTAACTTTAGGACTTGAGAGGGGTCTTTACAATTTCGTATGCCGTGGACCAGGATCGACGTTTAGTTCCAACCATACATTGCTTCAATAATAAAAATTTAAAATAATAAATGGGTTTCTTTACATTTTGGTCCACATGACCAGAATTTATTAATAATAATAAAAATAATAAAATAATAAAAGGTTTCTTTACAGTACATAATACATAATACAATTGGAGCACGAAAATTCGTCTAGAAATAACGTGCCCAGGTGGCTGAGTGGTTTATGCATCCGGCGCGAAATTGGAGAACGCGGGTTCGATTCCCGCCCGGGCCATAAAGTTTGTGCTTCAATAATTTGTAAAAATATATACATTTATATTATTTACTTACCTTATAACAGTGATAGCGCAGCGGCAATACCAACAGCCTGCCTGCATTTTGTGAATACATTTTGTTCTTGGTTACTCTTTAAGACGAAAATGTGTCGCCAAGCATCTTTTTTAATGAGATTGTTACCAAGCACGAGGCGACATCTGATGTTCAACGGACTTACCTCTGCCTATAACAAACGCATTTTCAAGACAAGTAACGAACTGCACTGCGCCTGTCACCCTGGGATATATCAATATACCGTTGCTAAGTCTCATGTGCGTGTAATTTTACTGGCTTTCAAAGACTGCTGCCGGAACACACTGTTAGGTGCTTGGCGACAGATTTTCTACTTGAGGGTGGTAGCCTAGCCAGGCAAACATTCGCAAAACGCCCATCCACCATGCGGTGAAGCTCAAGCCGGCGGTGGGGATCGAACCATGGATCTGCGGCATGTCAGTCCATACCTATTACCGCTCCACTATCATCAGTTCGCTGCGAGCGCTTGCTGCGTGCGCATGTGCGGTATCTCGACCGGTGCTACTCAACGACGCGTCTCAAGTGACTGCGACCGTTGCGTTATTTTTGTTTTGAATCGCGGGTGTGGTAAATTGTTTGGACAATGTCGTTAATCCAACTTTCCCCGGATGATCTCCCAGCGATAGTGATTCGCATGGACAGCATGGAGTGCGAAATAAGGACCCTCCGAAAGATGTCTTCTCAGCAAATCGAGCTAATTCAAGCACAAACTGTTACGATACAGGAATTGAAGGACGTAGTCCTGAATCTACAGAAGTTTCTTGTTACAACTGACTTGATGACTACTGGTCCAAATGAGGTCGAACTAGTGTCCGAACCGTTGCAGAGTAGCAATCAAACACCTAAACGTACCTCGAACGCTAAGAAACTGATTACATCGATGGAGCTACCGTCGCCTGTGCCCAGGATGAGTGATTCTTCCCTACCAGTTTCTATTCATATTTCTTCACGCCGAAATCACCGTAGTGATCGAAACAAGGTGATGATCTACTCGCCTAATACCTCGCCTTCCGACGCCAGCGCACCAAAGCCTGCCTCGGAGACCAGAAAGACCAACCCAGCAGTCGACTGTCAAGTTCTTCCTCCGCAGCGCCCTGAAAAAGCAGATTTACCTACTCAATCTGCTACAGCCCTCACTGCAAACGACTGGACGGAGGTACGCCGTAAAAAAATACGCCCGTCATCGGTATCGAAGCGCTGCATAGCCGGGCCTACAGTGACGTCACTAAAAGCCGTTGAGGCCAGGAAATATATCCACTTGTGGAACATGGTATCTGGTGCAGAAGAAATTAAAGAATACCTAAACCAACTTTGTCCAGAAAAAGCGTGTACTGTCGAAGAACTAAGAACTCGTAATAATTACAAGTCCTTCAAGATCGGAGTTCCTGAAGACTGTTTCGATAAATGCATCGCTATTAACGTTTGGCCTGATAATGCCAGAGTAAAGCTCTGGATTAATTACAAAAAGCGCACTCAACAGGGTGATACATTTCGTCACGAAGTCGGCGACAAGCGAGCCGTGCACATCAGTACCTAAATATTGTAGCTTCCTGTACCAAAATGTGCGAGGTTTAAAAACTAAACTTCGCACTTGGAATACCAGTTTGTTATTGACGGACCACTTGATTGTTGCCGCCACGGAAACATTTCTAGACAGCTCAGTCGAAGATGCTGAGGTAGTCCCTGACGGCTGGTCGCTCCTACGGCGTGATAGGCCAACTCCCTGTGGCGGAGTTTTGCTGGCTTCAAAACCTGGAGTAACCCTGCGACGTCAATCTGAACTCGAGACTGCAAGCGGCGAGGACCTGTGGGCCTCGTTCTCGTACCGTGTTCTACGTTTGTATTGTTTACATTAAACCGAGTGCTACCGATGAATGCTACATGGATTGGTTTTGTAAAATAGAATCGTTTATTACGACCCTAAAGGGCAATATAATGATATTCGGTGACATAAATTTAAAAAGTGCTAGTTTAAATGTAAATAATTATTTTTGCTATTTTTTGACATACTGCAATTTATTTGATTATAATAATGTTATCAATTATTATGGAAGCAAACTTGACGTGGTGTTGGCACCGGAATGCATTGATGACGCGCGAGCGCAACAGGTATGCGTTGTGACAGCTGACGGCCTCGTCCCTCCCGATAACTACCACCCCCCGCTTGAGATAACGGTGAGTTTCAAGTCACACAATGCTCGTGATGTAAAATTGTTGCCTTCTAATATTGACCCGTCTTGTGATTGGAATTTTAGTAAAATTGACATTATATATTTTAAACAGTTACTCAATGATGTGTCATGGGACTCTTTCTATGATTGTAACGATGTTCGTTTAGCAACAGATATGTTCTATGACGTCATTTATAATGCCTTTGACCAGTGTGTACCTAAGAAGATTCGCCGTGCTACTGCGTCGCAAGTATATCCAGTTTGGTTTACGTCTGATATCATAAAAGATATTAGACAGAAAACTTATCTACATAAGATTTGGAAACACTCGAAATGTGAGGTAACATATAAGTGTTTTTCAGATCTACGTGCTAGTCTTAAAAAGCGCGTAGCGGACGCCTACGACACGTATACCGTTTCTATCGAAAAACGCTTAAAAAGTCGTCCACAGGACTTTTGGCGTCACATTGCCAGCCTCAAGTCAAAAGGTGGTTTCGAGCCTTGTGTGACTTATAATGGACAGACTCATGTTGGTGCAGAAGCTTCAGAAGCCTTTGCTGATTATTTTTCTAGTGTTTTTGTTACTCAACCTCCCTCGTTAACACTTGAACGTTTAGAGCATCACCCTGGCGGCGGCTATGTCAGTATCCCCCACGTCTCCCCTCAAGATGTTGCAGTTGGCCTTGGTAAGCTGAAGATGTGCGGTTCAATGGGGCCTGATAATATTCCAGCTTTTATTCTGAAGTCTTGCCAAAAATCGTTAATACGTCCCCTATGTCACATTTTTAACTTGTCTCTTAGTAATGGATTATACCCCCCACAATGGAAGCTGTCCCGAGTTACCCCCATCCCAAAGACCAGTAACAAAAAAGCAGTCGAAGGATATCGTCCTATATCCATATTAAACTCACCTGCTAAAGTATTTGAATATGTTCTCCATTATGAAATCCATAGTCAGGTTCATAGGTATCTGGGTGACGAACAGCACGGTTTTAGACCTGGTAGGTCAGTTAATACTAACCTCTTAAGCTTAGTGGACTATACGTCGGCCTGTATGGACCGCGGTTCACAGGTCGATGTATTATATTTTGACTTTCAGAAAGCCTTCGACAAAATTGACAATGACGTGTTACTACAGAAGCTATATGACATCGGGTTCACCTCCCAACTGCTTCGGTTCTTTGCCGACTACATGCGTGATCGTAGGCAGTATGTAAAGCACGGCTCACACGTTTCTGAGCCATACTTAACCCCTTCTGGGGTAAGTCAGGGCTCAGTCCTTGGGCCGTTGCTGTTTTTAATCATGATAAATGACCTAGCCAGTGAAGTACGTTTCGCTAGATGCCTCCTATATGCCGACGACCTTAAGCTGGCTCTGGAGATTAGATCAGAAAGCGACTGTACGATGCTACAAAATGACGTGAATTCTATTTATAATTGGACTATAGCGAACAAAATGTATTTTAACCCTGACAAATGTTACATTATGACCTTTGACCGAAAGCCTAACCCTATTCGATATAATTATAAAATCTGTGACAATATCATACAAAGAGTGACTACTATGAAGGATTTGGGCGTGACGTTTGACCGCGGCCTAACTTTTCATGACCATGTAACAGATACCGCAAAAGAATCTTTCCGGCGTCTTGGTTTTGTGTTGCGGAATGCACGCGACTTTAATGACCCTCACGTCATCAGGCTTCTGTATACCACTCTCGTAAGAAGTAAGCTTGAGGCGAGCGCGGTGGTCTGGAACCCGTATCACGTGACATATACCTTGATGCTGGAAAAGGTGCAGAAGGCTTTTTTGCGGTATCTGTACAAGCGGTTGTACGGGTATTACCCGTTTCTTTATCCCACCAAATTTCTCTTGGGACAGCTTAGTTTTCACTCGCTGGAAGTTAGAAGGTCCGTTGATCAGCTCTCTATATGCTGCAAAATATTAAGAGGAAATATCGACTGTCCTAGCCTCCACAATATTTTGTGCTCATTGTATGTGCCTGACAAATATGTATATCACAGGACGAGCCATACACTCAAGCTCTTCGCCACTCCCCGTAGTCGCACAGTGGCGTGAACCCAGTCCCCTCTGTGTCGCTCTCTGAACGTCCTCAATGAATTCCTTAATGCTAACACCGATTATGATTTATTTTGTGACAAATGGCAATGTATTCTTGCATCGCTAGTGAAATTTTGTGAAAAAATATGATTTTTTAATTCCTGACTAATTTATTTTATTATATTATCTATTTAAACAATACGATTTATTTAATTCATTGACATTTTTAATTTGCGACATGATCATATTTATTCATAATCTTATTATTTTTATATTATTATTTGACATTTTTTCATTACTTTGACAAAATTGTGCCTGTTTTAATTATAGTTTTTTATATTTTAATTTTGTGTATGTACGTGTAATAACTTTATATAATGTACAAATTAATAATAAGTGTAATTGGTAATTCCGTGCTTATTATAATAAATAAATAAATAAATAAATCATTGCTTTTAAGCTAACCTAACCTGTGTATTTCGGCGGCGAAAACCAGTAATTCTATTATAACAATATCTTCGACCGCATCATTATTTACCATCAGATGACGGTGGTCAAAGGCTAGTTTATCAAGTATAGATAAATATAATAGTATATAATTTTAATATTGTAATGTATGCAATAACGCCTGCTTGGCGAATTACATTACAAATTTACGAGAGATAATTTTTATCTCCATCCCGAAACTGGTTGAAGAACGAGAGCAAAAGTTAGTTATGAATCATTGTCATATTAGCTCAATTGGTTAGAGCATACCCCAGCTAAAGGGGTGGATGGACGCGGGTTTGAATCTCGCACATACCTTAAATTTTTTATCTGTAGTAAATTTGTATATTTGTAACTCCAGGTGGATTGCTTCTCGTTCGGCATGCTGGTGTACGAGGTGATGACCTGCCGGCAGCCGTTCGAGGGTCACGAGGCCGTCAAGGAGGCCGTGCTGGATGGCGTCCGGCCGCCGCTATCGCACTATGTCAGTATACACGTATCTATACACAACTGTGTGTGTGTGTGTGTGCGAGGGAGATGATCGGAGTGCGAGAGAGACATGAATAATCATTTATTACACGACTACCCAAAAATAGGAGTGTGGTGTTTTAGGGTTCATGTATGTATAGTAATTAAAAAACTCAAAACGGTTCAAATCGCGTATATTTACCATTCTTTTTGTTCCGACGTTTCAAACACTTGCAGTGATCGTGGTCGCGGGGTAACTCATGTGTGTATGTTTGTGAGTTTTTTTATTCCACCATAACTTATAAAGTGCTACACCGATTTTAATGTATAAGATATAGTTAGATTAGTCTTGATAGCGCAAGTGACACTGGGTATATAAAAAGAATAGTAATAAATAAACTGGTTGATTTTAGACCCCATTCTGTGAGAAAATATTTTTTTTTTTCTTCCAAATGCATCGAGTGGGGTAAAATGAAGGTCTTTAAAAACGATTCCATTAATATATATAACTTGCAGATTTAATTTTAATGGAATGATAAAACGTTAAGACGTTTAAACGCGGGAGTTTTAAATCAGCATTGTACCGACGACCATCGGTTCTTTGCACACACCTAGTATACATTTTTTAAGTACTCTTTTATTTTTAACGCAAAACAATAATCTGTTTCTTATAAACGTGCGCTTATGTATATATATATATGTACTTATCCCTATCTATCCTACCAACATCCTCCTTCTAACGAAACGCAAAGATGACGTCACACAGATGAACTTTGAACGAACATTGAGTGAAGAAGCATTCCAGAACCGTTCTTGCTTTCACTCGTATACTCACATTCTTCTATTGAAAACCGCCCAAAAACGTCTTGCGTCTCTGTGATTGTGTAATAATATACTACTGTGTGTTGAGCTAATACCGGTCAAATAATCAAAATTATAAACATTCCTACATAGAAACTTTAACTGTGGTGGATTCATGAACCAGCAAACAGATGAAATCTAGGTAAGCGTTTCGTACCTACGTCCCTTCTACAACCTTTGAATTCCTAAAAGTTTCCACCATTAAGAATAACTGAATTGCTTAGACGTATTTGCAGCAATTTGTGTGTCTTTTATTACTCTCGTTGGAATAATATACATATATATGCATCACTCGGTAGAGAGTGTCACCTTGAACTTAGGTGTATTGTGGCTCAAACTGCACCGTCAACAGGAATCAGTCACTTTCTTCCCTAGGTGAACAATGTGCTATTCTTAGTGAGGTAGGAAAAATGTGTTTTCTATGCGCAAGGCTTGTTTATATAGTGAACAATATGTCCTGTAAGTAATGCAGTAAGTACGGGTGTGATGTAGGAGCTGCAGTACCCGTGCACGCTGGTGGAGACGATGACGCGTTGCTGGTCGGGAGCGCCGGAGCTGCGCCCCTCGGCCGCCGCCCTCGTGTCGGTGCTGGCGGCGCCCGACGCCACCGCGCTCCGGGACGCGGCCGCAGCCCCCGCCGCCTCCGCCGTCACAGCCGCCGCCACGCCCGCCGCCGCGCTGCCTGTCATCGCGCCAGGTTAGTGTCGCAACATCCAAACGTGCCCAGTTCGAATCTTGCCGATAACTAAGTCGTTTTGTGATCTCAAAAGAAAAGACATTCATAAATAATCATATAAGAAAAACTTATTTATGGGTTAAGGCAGTGCTCTCACAGCGCCCGCAGGTGAAGGTCGCTCGCTCGCTGATTACTTACCTGTGTTACCGACATACCTACTTAGTTAATCTTAGTTCGCGACTATCACTGTTTCGCGCGTTTGAGTCGTCTCTCGTTTATTAGATAGGTAAAATGTTGAAGTGTCATGCGTGTAGCTCCGAGCACACTGATGGTGTGAGGTGCTCGAACTGTACTACATTCTATTGTTTCGTGTGCGCCAATATCACCGAGAGAAATTATAGGAAATTAAGTCAGGTGAAGAAAGATGCCCTGCTATGCCCTGCCTGCAAGACGCCACCGCCTACCACAACCAACTTTCCGATGGTGCAGCCCGCAGCCCCTGCCACCCTCGACCTAGTTCTCCACGAATTACGTGATGGTATTCGCGGCATCAATGTCCGCCTCGAGCAGCTGCCAGCCCTAGTGCAGGATGTTCATGATTTAAAGGAAAAGTTCCATAACTTTGAAATCTCCACGAACGATAAAACGGCGGCCTTGGAGTCACGTATTGCGGCTTTAGAGATAAAAAATAGCACCGATGAAACCTACCCACATTTCCGGGACCAATTAATGCAGCTTACTGAGAATCTCGCGATCAAGGAGCAACGTGAACGCATAAACAACATTGAAATTAAAGGCGTTCCCATGAAAAAGCATGAAAATTTAATTGACATAGTGTGCAAACTTGCCGAGTCAGTTGGTCAGTCTATTCTTCCCTCGGATATTAATTTTGTTACGAGGGCTCGCTCATCCTCCGACAACAAGCCAATTATTGTGGGCTTCCTAGGAAGATACACAAAAGAAAATTTGTTAGCTGCAACCAGATCACATAAGAACCTGACTGCTGAGTCATTAGGTACTAGTGGAGCCGCGGCCCGGATTTTCGTGAACGACCACCTTACCCGAGAAAACAAACAGTTACTCACTAAGACAAAGAAACTGGCCGCTGATAAGAATTACAAGTACACATGGGTCCAAAATTGCAAAATTCTATTAAGGAAAAATGATACCTCACCTATAATCCACATACGCCAAGAAGAAGACCTTGTTAAAATTAAGTGACTATATTTTATTATTTGTTTTGCATTTAAAAAGCACCTACTGTTTACTCTGTACCCATACTTTATAACAATGCCATTTGAACCTACTCATCATAACTTAATAAAAATACTATTATTTTTTCATATCTTAATTTTCATCTATGCGACGGTATATTTTAATCCTGCTAAGTCAAGTAAGTATCACATAAAACATAATTTCATCAGTAATAATATACAAACTAGACATATATCAATAATTTATATTTTGGGGACTGAGTCATCCGCGTCCGTAGGAGAGTACCCTAGAGCGAATCCCTACACGTGGTCCCCGGGTGGTGCTAAACAGATGATATACTGGTGGTAGGCTTCGGCCGAGGCTAGTGACCACCCACTGGACAAAGTCACGCCGCCAAACGACCTAGTCGTGTTCCGGCGTGTTGTCCAGTGACGCCGTATGAAAGTCGGGTCAGAACAGTAGCATCCTAAGTAGCCTGAATAAGAAGCACAACGTTCGGCCGCATTGGGCGACTAGTCGCGGAGGGTAGCGGGATCCGAGGCACGGTGCACCGCTGGCCGACCGCAGTCAGTAGGGGACCCAATTGTGACTTAGCCACTCATGAAAGGCTGTCCCGCCAACTGTGAAAAATCCCAGAGATGCGCCATCACGCCGGTCGGCAACCGGGAGAGAGGACGCGATGGACATTTCTGGGGGGGCTCGGGCGTCCCCGCAGTCTCCAGACTAGTCCCCCGTCGATGTGTGCAGTTTCGTTTTGTTTTGCAGGATCTACTGGGCGTGATGCCTCGTTCTACTGCTGACTTTCAACCTTTTTACTCCCAAACTCACCATGCACAGAAACAAAAATATGAGAAAGTTTAGACAGCGGCTGCACTCCCTCTCACTGAAAGTGCACCTCTGCAATATAAGAGGCTTGCACTCTAATCTCGTTCCTGTCCATTACCACCTGGAGACAGATAAACCTCACCTTTTGTTTCTCACGGAGACGCAGATTGGTTGTCCATCCGACGTGTCGTACCTTACTTACCCAGGGTACACCCTGGAGCACAACTTTAAATCACACGCGGGCGTATGTGTATATGCCCGGGATGACATCTGCATTCGGCGTCTCCGAAAATTTGAAGACCCCATGTTCTCTGTGCTTTGGGCGCTGGTGGACACAGGTGTTGAGAAGATTCTCTACGCTTGTGTTTACCGCTCTCATAGTGGAGATCAGGGGACGACCAGGCTCACCGAATACCTCAGTGAGGTGGCGGACGCAGCTCAACAGAGGTACCCTACTGCCCAATTGGTGTTTCTGGGGGATTTTAATGGCCATCACCAGGATTGGCTATACCCATACCAGGACACCAACCATGCAGGTAGAGAGACGCGAAAGCTTGCTTTAGCGTTAAATCTCACCCAGCTGGTCCAAGGAGCCACGAGGGTACCTGATGTTGAGTCTCACACAGCCTATTGCCTGGACCTTCTGCTGACAACTGATCCAGACCGTTACTCGGTGTCGATTTGTCCACCGTTAGGTAAGTCCGACCATTGTCTGGTGAAATCTGTATCCGTCTACTCTCCGCCCGATTCCAGCCCTCGAGGCACCCGGCGGATGTGGCGATACAAATCAGCAGATTGGGATGAGATGCGGTCTTTCTTCGCATCTTATCCGTGGCAGCCTGTATGCTTCTCTTCTGGTGATACTACCGCCTGTGCAAACGCCGTGACAGATGTGTTGCGTTTAGCAATGGAATACTTCATTCCATTCTCTGACGTACCACTGTCCGGCAAAGCTCGCCCATGGTTCAGTCCTGAATGTGGACGCGCTGAGGCGCTAAAACATCAAGCATACTTAGCCTGGGTTGATGCTCGTAAGCACAAGGCAAAGGATATTCACTTAAAGAAGAGAGCTTTTAACAAGGCTGCCAAAGCCAGCAAAAAGGTCTTACAGAAGGCTCGTTTTGACCACATTGGCCGAATAGGGAACAAGCTTGCTTCATACCCTACGGGTAGTAAAGCGTTTTGGTCCCTAGCTAAATCGGTTGAATCGAACTTCTGCCGCCCCTCACTGCCTCCACTGCAGAAACCTGATGGAACGCTGGCTCACACCGCTGAAGAGAAAGCAAACCTGTTTGCTTCTCTGTTTGCGGAGTCTTCACGTCTTGATTCTGGTACTGCGACTCCTCCAATTCTACCTCGAAGCGAAATTGTCATGAATGACATACATATTCGCCAAAAGGATGTTCGTAAGACACTATGCAATCTGGACGTGAATAAAGCCAGTGGTCCTGATGGTATACCTGCAATAGTATTAAAAACTTGTGCGCCTGAGTTGTCTCCTGTACTAACACGCCTTTTTCGGCTGTCTCTTGAGACTGGTAAAGTGCCCAAATCATGGAAGCTTGCTAACGTGCAACCCGTGCCTAAAAAAGGTAGTCATGCCGACCCTGCTAACTATAGACCCATCTCTATCACGTCTATACTCTGTAAGAGTATGGAGCGTGTTCTCAACTGCCGGCTCCTGGCATACCTAGAAGTGAATGATCTCCTCAGTGACCATCAATACGGGTTCCGCCGAAATCGGTCCACTGGGGATCTTCTAGCGTATGCCACGTATATCTGGAGTGAAGCCATTGAGAAACAAGGGGAAGCGCTTGCCGTCTCCCTTGACATCTCTAAGGCCTTTGACAGGGTCTGGCATGACGCCCTTATTAGCAAGCTTCCTGCATACGGCCTGCCTACTGGTTTTTGTGCGTGGATATCGGACTTCCTGAGGGATCGATCATTACGAGTAGTCGTTGACGGCTGCTCGTCAGATCAAATGGGTATCAATGCCGGTGTTCCCCAGGGGTCAGTGCTCTCTGCGACGCTCTTCCTGCTGCATATCAACGATCTGTTAAAGCCCGGTACCTTTGGGTATGCAGACGACAGCACGGTTGTAGAGAGCTATACATCTACCGCACGAACCAGTGAGCCAGAAATCCAGAGACTCAGAGAAGCTATGGTCGAACGCTTGAACTTATCCCTTAAGGCAGTCTCTGACTGGGGCGATGCCAACCTGGTTAAGTTCAATGCCAATAAGACCCAGGCGTGTTTGTTCTCCGCTAAAAGGAGACCATTTCAACTGTCTCCAACTTTCCGAGATGTATCTGTGCCCGTCACAGACCACCTAGACCTCCTCGGTGTCACTCTATCATCGACTCTAAACTTTGGCTCGTATATCGAGTCAAAGGCTCAGTTAGCCGCCAAGAAACTTGGTATCCTCTCAAAGGTGAGACGGTACTTCACACCGGAACAGATGCTAACTTTGTACAAAGCGCAAGTAAGGTCCTGTGTTGAGTACTGCTCTCACCTCTGGGACGGCTCTGCCAAATACCAACTTGAGGCACTGGAGTCGATTGAGAGACGCGCCAGGAGGTTAATAGGCAGCGACTTTCTGAAGGAGTCTCGGCTGCAAAGCCTTGAGCACCGCCGTAAAGTCGCTTGTCTATCGGTCTTTTACCGGATACATTTCGGTGAATGTGCACAAGAACTGCACGACTTGGTTCCGCCCTCACCCTTTTTCCATCGGACGTCCAGACAAACGGGGAGGCGCCATCCGTACATGGTTGATATTCCGAAGACTCGTACGAAGCGCTTCGCTTCCACTTTTCTCGTGCGTACTGCGAAAGAGTGGAATTCCTTACCGTGGTCAGTCTTTCCCGATGAATACAATATGGGTGTCTTCAAATCGAGAGTAAATAGGTTTCTTCTAGGTAAGCGTGCTCCATCCTAGACCACATCAATGCTTAACATCAGGCAGGGTGTGGTCAAACGCGAACCTATAACGAATAAAAAAAAAAAAAAAAAAAAAAAAAAAAATTATATTATATTATTTATCAGTTAATTTTACTCATTTAATTCCCATGAAGCTAAGTCGAATCATACGCACTATGTCGCTTCCCACGACGCCGCTCCGCGCTGGATCGCCGCTTCTCTCTTATCTATACTCGTATATACAGTCACGTATCTACTTAGTGCTATGCTGCATTACTATGCCCTCTGTAGCGCGTAAACCCGACTACCTGCCGCCATCGCACGTGTACCAGTACCGCATAACTGAATACTTTACAGTGTATTATTTTACAAGAAATAGCCATGCATTACTTAACTCATTTGACCTTTATCTACATTATTCTAGTGGTACTGTCCATACGCGGCAATGGCTAGCATATTTATTTTTAATTTCGGTCAATACTTTCAGATATTATTATGCATTTATCACCTTTAACTTTACACTTTCATGTTCGCAAACACCTGACATACATTTTAATAGTATCACACTTATAATATATAACAGTGCACTCTCCGGCCGAGTTCTCGCTCGGCTGGTAGGTGTTCATGGTTGTTAATATTTATTATCAGAATGTCAGGGGTTTGCGAACGAAAATACCGGAATTTAAGCGTAATGTTCAACTATGTAACTACGACATAATTGTGTTGACCGAGACGTGGCTCTGGGAAGGTATTAAAACTGAAGAGTTATTCAGTGACGTTTACGCAATTTGGAGGCGTGATAGGGACTACGAACGTCTCAACCAGACACGTGGCGGCGGAATCTTAATCGGGATCCGCAGTGAGCTGGCTGTGCTTGCGCGTCCAGAATGGCATTCCACCGCTGAGGACTTATGGCTCACTATTAAAATCAAAGCGTCTAACAATAGGTCGTCTGTTGATTTGCACATTGGCTGCCTTTACTTGATATCAGAGAACCTAGGACTATCGCTATCGGCTCAGCTTGCAAACTTCTGCGATCAAGTACTGTCCATTTCGGCTAATAATCCAACTGACAAACTATTAATCTTAGGTGATTTTAATCAAAGCAATATAACGTGGACGGTTTCGCCCGACCATACTCACGTTTTACCGGTGATAAATGGCGCGGATAATAATCACCTCGAAGTACTTGACTTAATAAATTTGAATAACTTAGAACAATATAATCATGTTAAAAACTTTTATGATGGTAGTATACTTGATCTAGTACTAAGTAATGATGATGTGTCTGTACTTCATTGTCTGGACCCACTGGTGAAGGAGGATGTTTTTCATCCTGCACTCATTTGCAGGCCACATTTTATTCACTTAAGTCACCTGACCCCTACCTCCAGGCCTAAATACATATACTCTAAAGGCGATTACTCGGCAATTTGTAGTGAGCTTGACACTCACGATTGGAAATCACTCCTCGCTTGTGGTACCATGGATGACTCGGTTGCCCTTTTTTCTAGGATACTTCTTGACCTTAGGGACAAACATGTACCTTGTAAAATGGTGCGGCCAAATAAGTATCCAGTGTGGTACTCACCAGCTCTGCTCTAAATTTTGAAGGAGAAAAATAAATATCACATCAAACTTAAAACATATAATAATATTTCTGACAGGAACTCCTTCAAGGTATTGCGTGAGCGAGTGAGGAGAGTTGAGCGTGAGTGCTATCTAAACTATATAGCTAATATTGAAAGTTCTATTCGGGATAGTCCTAAAGCATTTTGGTCATTTATTCAGTCAAATAAGCAGCACAATTCATATCCGTCATCTATGTCATATAATGATCGCTCAATCGATACCGGGGAAGGCATTTGTAACGCATTTGCTGAATTCTTTAACTCTAATTACTTGCCGTCTACCTCTTTAGCTCCTGTTTCCACTACCAACGATATTACAACTGATTCCACAGCTGATATATGTACCATTGAAATATGTAATGACAAACTGCTGAAATTATTAAAAACACTCGATTGCAATAAATCTGCCGGTCCTGACGGCATTGATCCACATTTGCTAGTTCGCTGTGCTGAGAGCTTGGTGAATCCCGTCTGTCTGCTCTATACAAGGTCAATTAAGGCTGGTATAGTCCCTACAATTTGGAAGTCAGCAATAGTTACGCCTATTCACAAGAAAGGACAGAAGCGGGATGTATCTAACTACAGGCCTATTTCCAAGCTCTGTGTACTGGCAAAGGTCTTCGAAAGATTGGTTCATGATCAGTTGTACGCCGCCCTAAAGCACACTTTCTTGCCCCAGCAGCATGGTTTCTTAAAAGGAAGATCAACCACTAGTAACCTGGTCACATTCACTGATGTGCTGACGGCAGGCATGGAGGGGGGGAAGCAGGTTGATGCGGTCTATACAGATTATAGTAAGGCTTTTGATCGGATTGACCATTCTATCCTTCTCAATAAACTTTTAGCAGCTGGAATCAGGGGTGACCTATTTCGGTGGTTCACCTCCTACGTTAGCGGTCGTATCCAAACTGTAGTACTGAAAGGATTTGCATCTCCTTCAACCCCCATTCCATCTGGGGTACCCCAGGGGTCGATTCTTGGCCCTCTACTCTTTGTAATATTTGTAAATGATATTTATCGCTGCTTTAAACATTCGCACTTCTTGTTGTTCGCTGATGACATGAAAATTTATAAAGTTATCCAAAGCCCCAAAGACTCTGAGCTACTTCAAGAGGATCTTTACAGACTGCACACCTACTGTTCACTCAACAAACTTGACCTAAACATACTCAAATGTCTCTGCATATCGTTCAGTCGATCTCCTAATATTTTTATGTGCGACTATAAGATATGCGGTCAGTCTTTGTTGAGAGTCGACTCTGTGGTGGATCTCGGCGTGACTCTCGATTCCAAACTCCTCTTTGATAAGCATATAGAACTTATCTCTGCTAAAGCTATGAAAACCTTAGGCTTCATCATCCGCGTAACTAACGACTTTAAGCAAATTAAAACTCTAAAAATCTTATTCTGTTCGCTAGTTAGGAGCCAGCTTGAGTATGCGTCGCAGGTTTGGAATCCAAGTGGTGACATATACATTAAGATTCTTGAAAAACCACAAAAAAAGTTCCTACGCTACCTAAATTTTAAAACGAAGACATGGCGCTATGACTATGAGGTGAACTGTTTCCACCACCATTTCTTGCCTCTCCACAAAAGGAGGGAGGCAGCTGATCTTACTATGCTGCACAGTATCGTATCCAATAGGATCGATTGTCCATCTTTGCTCGCTAAGATAGGGCTTACAACTCCTATTCGGTCAGTGTCTCGCAGAAATTATCTTCAACTACACATCCCTAGCCATCGGACAAACTATCGTGCAAACACATTTCTCTTACGCACCATGTCAAACTTCAACTCGCACCACTCCAAATGTACGGACCTATTCACTACGACACATTATAATTTCAAAAATCTTATATCTAATCAGTTCTTTGATAGAATGTCTACTCAAACTCGAAAATTTAATAATAATAAAAATAACAGGATTAAAAGAATACCGACTGCAAACAAATAAATAATACTTTTTATTAAATATAGTATTTTACTATTGATTCTATTATTACTCTTTTTATTTTTATTTTTCATATGGCATTGACTTTAAATTTTCTTTTTGAGCTTATTACTGTATTTTTGGTACATAATAATATTTATATTATATATTGTCATATTGATATAACTTACCTACGAGTGTTACTATTAGCGAAAACTTCTTAAGCTTAGAGTATTAGACTACTGTTCTCATTATTTTGTATTTGATAAGCTGTTTGTTTTCCTTGGAAGATAAAAATAAAATAAAATAAAATAATTAATTACCAAATCTTTAGGGTAAAAAATGTCTGTATCAACATATCGATGTAATTATTATCTTTCACGTAAAGTGTGTGTTCTATAATGTGTTCAATAATAACGTTTATTCGCAGACGAGGGTGGTCCGGGCTGGGAGGTGTGGTACGGCGGCGAGGGGGCGGGTGTGGGGGGTGTGGGGGCGGGGACGGCACACACACACACGCAGCTCGTGTCGGGCACGCACTGCACGCACACATACACACTGCGCCCGCCGCACGGTAACTATATACATATCTGCTCTACACTCTACTATACGTCTTAGCCTTGTGTATATGTTCTATGTCATTGTATTATTTTTATGTTATAGTAACGGTACAAGCTCGAAGCCCACCTGATGTTAAGCTTACTTAACCTCTGCTTTGAACAGATGCATTTCATCACAAGTCACGAATTGCATTGGGCCCGTCACCTTGAGATATATTTGTTACGTCTCATGTGCCTGTAATTTCTGTGGCTCTCAAGGACTGTTGCCGGAACACACCGTTAAGTGCTTGAGGGTGGTAGCTAGCCAGGCGGGTAATCGTAATATACCCTTCCACCATGCGGTGAAGCTAAAGCCGGCGGCCATACCTATTACCGCTCCACTATCATTGCTTCTAATGTCTTAGGTACCTTCAAGAAGGTACCTAAGACATTAGCGAAGGGAGCATATTCTCTCCTCAAAGGTCAGCAAAGCATCCTTGAGACCGCTGGTGTTGCGGATGTTGGTGGGCGACGGTAATCAGTTAACCTAACTATTAATAATTTGAATTTTAATAAAAAAAACACCGAGTTTAAACATATAATACCCATTATTATGGAAAACTCAAATACAAACACTCTTCAGATATCACTCACTCACTTTAAACCACCAACTTTAGAAAGTAAATAAAAGTCATCAACAGTACAACCAGTAAAAATTATGAGGTAATAATACACACGGAAAAAAACATGTTTTATTGTTTGTTGCGTCTAATATATTTTTAGCTGTAACTGTAACAGCCGACTCGTCCACTGCTGAACACAGCCTCCCCTATTAAAGGGGTATTTGCCATAATCCCCACGCTTGCCAGGCGGCTTGGGGATCGCAGTATAAGATGGCAGTTCTTTAGAAGGTGCTGCTGCCCACCTTCTAGTATTTTTACCTTAGTCGCCTCTTACGACACCCAGGGGATGACATGGGGAGGTGCAATTCTAACCCGGCACCCTTTTTTTTTTATCACTTGACTAAAATTTTAAATTAACTTTTGAAGTCAATCAACGTCATTACTTGCTCAATGCGACAGAGGTCAATGACCGCGGTAACGTAGCCCTTAGGCAGCAATCATAGTGGTGTGTTTTCCTTGCAAGTGTCTCACTGTGTGCACGCAACCTAAGCCCTCCGTTAGCCTCCCACACTAGTTAAGAAAATAACCAATTTTCACATTCAAGATCAAATTTGTTTGTTTGAACAAATCGTTAGGCATATACAGAGTTATGGCAATTCGGGATGATTTCTGCTAGTCCTAAGAAACATTTAGAGATGTTATATTTTTTTTTGTGTTTTAATGCCTACTGCGAGCCAAAAGCGTCCGCCGCGGCAACACAGGACCGCGCCGCGGTCTCTTTGAGTAGAGTTTTGAATATTTACATCGAGCAAAGTAATCAAATTATGAAATAATACACAACAGGCACAAGAGACTTTTGACATCAGGTGGTCCCTTGTGCTTATTCCGTCAAAAACATTTAAAAAAACACAAAAGAAAATTAAAAAACAATATTACAAAACAACAAAAGACCATCTCATAATGTTTGTTAGGACTAGCAGAAGTCAATCCTAAGACGTTGTTAGCATTTTACAAATATATATTATATATATTTTGTCTATTATCAACTCGGGCTGCGCTCCCCTTCAGTGGGGACATTTAGCTACAGGAACTATTAGCGAGAGGGATATTTAGAAACCTTAAACGACACCGGGACATTCCGCGAATGTGACATAACTCGCCGAGAGGGCTAAAAGAAGAAGACATTATATGTTTTATTATGTGACGATCACGTGGTGGACTATTGGATTGAACTCCTTATTTTTTTGCATACATGAAGTTAAAGTGTATATCTCACATCCATACATGTACTGAACTATAACTCAATATTATTAATGCTTTTTATTTGGCGGTATGACTTTATTAATATATATCGATATAGCGTTGCGATTGTGATGTATTTACTTATTTTGTTGTAAAGAATTGGACCGATACTTTTGAAACTTTTCCTACCGAATTTAGTATGCGTAGTAGAGGTCCAGGTATCAAAAACTATTTACATTTGAGCACTGTTTAGCAACGTTGTGGTCTGCGGTGAAGCACTTTTAGTAAAGCATAGCTCAGAAGGGAGCTTTTTTTGCTTTGAAAACTCCCAGGTTGTATTTTCCAGATAGTTAAGTAAATCTGAGAGTTTCTTCGCGGTTCGCCCAATAAATGTTGAAGTACAGTACTTTGTGCGTTTCTTTGGAATTTCGATTTTAAGACGGCGACTTTTTGTTTTATCATCTCGCTATCCTATTTAAGCAAAATGACTGACAGATCACAAAATACTACGACCTAAATACAACACTACAGCTACTACAATAAAAGCATTTAGATCCCTATAAGCCATTGCAGACTCATAGGCAATAGAAATGCTCTAGCCCACTACCAGTTGGCAGCGTGCCCAGCATGCTGGCAACATTACTCCGTTGAATTGCAATGCTTATTCTTTGAGCCAAATAGGTGCCAGCATTTTGATCACGCGTCGCATCGACCAAGCGATATCATTAATAATATCATAGAGAAATGACTTATTCTATGGGTCTCAGAGTCTGAGTCTGCGTCTGAATCTGAATCTGAGTCTGAGTCTCTGAGTCTGAGTCTCTGAGTCTGAGTCTCTGAATCTGAGTCTCTGAGTCTGTTAAAATGACTTAATTAGTCATTTCTATATGATAATAAAAATAAGTTAGTTATACATACACATATACACGCACACACCATTTTATACACTCACTCTTGCACACACTAACATATTCTTGATATTGTTCATTAAGAATATTTCATACAACATGGTACTTAAACTGTAATTTTGAAATCATGTAATTATTTTTTTAATAATTATTAGATAAGGCCGAGCCAGCGACGGTAAGCGCCATCTGCCGCGTTGGTACCAAGATGTGGGTCGGGGACTCGGCGGGCAGGCTGTCGGTTTACTCGTAAGTCCTATTTTGTTTTAAACTCGCATATTTTGTTTATTTAATAATTTAACAGCAATATCCTTGTAACTTCGAGACGCGACACCAACTTTAAACTGGTATGTTTAAATATAGAAATTAGTTTAGGCTGAAAAATATGAATAATTATTATTTATGTTTAACACACAGGAATTATTATATTAACAACTTTTGGTTAATTTTTTTATGACGGATAAGTTATCCTGTGACCACTATCTCACCTGATGGTAAGTGATGATGTGTCGAAGGTGTTGTTCAGGCTAACCTAGAAGTACTGGCTCTCAAGGACAGCTGCCGGAACGCACCGTTAGGTGCTTGGCGACAGATTTTCTACTTGATAGATATAAAACTTAGAAAACAGTTTTTATATAGTATATACTCGAATGATACAGGAGATACACTTGGATTTTCACTACATTCGTGAAAAATTATAACACTTATATATGAACAGTAGGTGCAGAATTGAGTGTCATTGTTTAAAAAAAAAACTTATTTCGGTTTTTTCAATATTCTTGATGTGAAATATTTTATAAACCGATCATATGTAAACAATAAAATAAACATACGAATTTGTATGCACTTGTGCTTAAAATACAGTTTTTTGTGCAAAAGAGAATATATTTTTTTATATCATTCCTCTTATACCGGACATAAACTAGAAGCTTCCGAAGCAATGATGGCCGAGCGGCAATAGCTATGGACTGCCGTGCCGCAGGTCCCTGGTTCGATCCCCACTGCCTGCTTGAGCTTGAGCTTCAGGTGGAAGGGCGAATGCCCGCCTGGCTAGCTACCACCCTCAAGTAGAAAATATGTCGCCAAGCACCTAACAGTGTGTTCCGGTAGCAGTCCTTGAGAGTCAGTGAAATTACAGTTACATGAGACTTAACAACTATGTCTCAAGGTGACGGGCGCAGTGCCATTCGTGACTTGTGACGAAATGCGTCTGTTATAGGCAGAGGTCAGTCCATTTAATATCAGGTGGGACTCGAGCTTGTTCAGTCACAGTAACATAAAAAAAAGCTTTCGAGCATGAAAAGTTAAAACATAACTTGTCAAAGTTTGTCATGCAAACTTTATTCGACTTAGCTTGTGACATTGTCAACTATTGCATTACATTGTGTGAATATTTCCGTTCCAGCGCGTCCTCGTGTGCCCTGCTGTGGAGTATAAAGGTCCAAGAGGCGGTGGGGGGCGCCCCTTCGGGGATATCCGCGCTGCAGCCGCTGCTCTCCATACAGCGGGTCGCGCTCGCGCTTACCTGCGGACGGTGAGACTGTTCAATTTCATAATATCATCTATACATTTGTAAAAAACACAGCCTATTTTTAACCGACTATCAAAAAAGGAGAAAGAATTCCACTATAAGTCATTTTTTTTGTATATTTGGGACGTGGTACGTATAGCCCCGTGAGGTTCCGGGTTAGAATTCCACCTCCCCATATCATCCTGTGGGTGTCGTAAGATCCGACTAAGGGAAAAATACTGGAAGGTGGGCAGCAGCGCCTTCTAAAGAACTGCCATATTAACACTGCGATCCCCAAGCCGCCTGCCAAGCGTGGGGATTATGGCAAATACCCCCTTTATAGGGCAGGCTGTGTTCAGCAGTGGACGATCCGGCTGATACAGTACAGTACGTACACCACTCTTGGTTTGCTTTTGATGATTTTTTTTGGTTGGGTAAGTATTTCTCCAAATTGATCTCATTTAAATTTCATCAAGATCGGTTGAGTAATTTGTAAGCAACAGTTAATTAGCTGAAAAATGTATGTGCGTACCTTTTTATTAGGGGGGGAATGTCTGCGCACTGCTCCTCCACCACAGGGGTAGTGGAACGTGATGTTTGGGACTTGAACCCACTAAAACCCCCCTGTGAGTAGTCCTCCGCCAAGGTGGGGCAAGATAGCCATCTTGCCCCGGCGGTAGTTCCGAACTAGATCTGACCTCTGCGCCTATGGAGGGCGCCCTTGCTCACCAAGCCCCCCCCCCCCCCCCCCACTCGTATGGGGCCGTGCAAGCCGGTGGAGAACTCTTCTCTAGTTACTCCAATGTATTTGCTTACCTAGATTATTTAATGGTTATTTCAACTCTTGACGATAGTATGTTTTTTTATTGATGTATTTAGTCTTTGACCGCAATCTCGCCTGATGGTGGATGATGATGTGGTTGATGGTGTTAACAGGCTTAACCTATAATTACTCGTTCCCAAGGAGAGCTGCCAGAACACGCTGTTAAGTGCTTGGCGACAGATTTTCTACTTGAGGGTGGTCGGACATTCCCAAAATGCCCTTCCACCATGTGGTGAAGCTCAAGCCTGCGGCGGGATTCAAACCATGGACCTGCTGCGCGACAGTCCATAGCCAATGCCACTGAGCCATCACTGGTTCTTCTTCTGCTATATGTTACACAATCCGCTACACGAACACATATACTGAAAAATAATTTTAATTAATTATTTTAAAAAATTATTTAAATTATATAAAAACGACTTGTTGTCAAGTACTATGGCAAATAGTCCGTTGGTACGGAACTCCTAAATTTTTTTTGTATTTATTAAATTACTACATACGAGTAGTATCAAACAAAGTCGATTCCCGCTGTCTGTCTGTCTCTATATATGCTTTGATCCTTAAAACTACGCAACCGATTTTGAAGCGGTTTTTAGGGTTCCGTACCCAAAGGGTAAAAACGGGGCCCTATTACTGAGACTTCGCTGTCCGTCCATCCGTCCGTCTGTCACCAGGCTGTATCTCAAGTACGGTAATAGCTAGACAGTTGAAATTTTCACAGATGATTTATTTCTATTGCCGCTATAACAACAAATACTCAAAATAAAATAAAAAATAAATATTCAATGTTGGCTCCCATACAACTTAAACTTGATTTTTTTACAGTTACTTGTTCGATACTAATAACGGTGACAGATACTAAGAACGCTTTAACTATTCACAGAATATTTAGTTTTATGTTCTCTTTAAATATAATTAATTAAAATAAAACAAATAATTAAGGGGGCTCCCATACAATAAACGCCGTACCTACCCAGCTCAATCGGACACTGCGAAAAGTGTCTGTAACTTGCAAGATTAGGTTACAGATAATGGTACGGAACCCTTCGTGCGCGAGTCCCACTCGCACTTGGCCGGTTATTTTAATAGTCAGAGTTTTAATATTCAAGACGAAGGTTTATTATGTATAATACAAGCATAATATAGTAGAGTAACACTGATCATTTTAGAGGTTTCTAATGTGATCTCAAGAGTATAAAATATAAAGAAAACATGATCAATAAAATATAAAGAAGAAAACAAGTAAACAAAAGCTGTGAACGTTGTATATAAAGACATTCTGTAGTATATTTAGTATAAGCATTGCACACGTGCGAAGCCGGGGCGGGTCGCTAGTAAACTATTATTATTATTTTATCGTGTTGCAGGTTATTCTTGGTGACGTCACACCGGCCGGAAGCGGAAGGCACGTTCGTGCTGACGGAGCTCGGCACTGCCACTGAACTGTGCTGCCTCACTGCAGTGCCCCAGGGGCAAGGGTAAGTGTGTTTGTGGCACTGTACTTTTATTTTAGAGAGATGAATGAAATGAGAATGACTAAACAGGTATACGTGGGACAAGTGAACGGAAGTGTTGGAAGGGGAAGATCTAGGAGAACGTTCCGACATCAGATTGAAGATATTCTGAAAAAAGACCAGGACCTTACATTCTTCGGACATGTTTCACGGCGTGACAATCGGTCCTTAGAACGCTTTGTCATCCAACGAAAAGTGGAAGGCAGTAGACCGCGCGGAAGGTCACCCACTCGTTGGACTGACCAGATCAAGTCAGCCATCGGAGGTTCACTGAACCAGTGCAGCAGAAGGACCTCCAGCAGGCAAAGGTGGCGAAACATCGTGACGCGCATCACATTTGCCCCTGCCAGTACTACTACTGCATAGCATTCACGACCGCTCTGTCAACAGCGTACCGGATAAGAAGAAGAAGAATTTTATATGAAAACCAAACTTAGCTGTGTAATTACTTCATATTAAGCGATTGGTCAATATAGGCGGAGTAATAATAAACGGATTTTACTGTATATCTCAATGTTGTTCAAAGCATTATTGCTTGCGACTTTTTTACAAAAAAAACACTTCCGGCGGAAACTGAATCCGCGTCTTCCGAAAAAGTACCACTTTAAGACGCTGTCAAATACTGAATTTTTGTCACTATCGGACTGTGTAGGAGTGAGAGAGAGGCAGCGATTGTGAAATCGCGATCAGTTTGGGTAAAATCCGAAAGAAAGCTTGATAACACAAAACTAGTAAGGTAAATCCAATCTGTAACTTTTCTTGTCCCCCTTGATAAAGTTTTGCTATTTTGTTAATGTAGTTTCATACACATTCATACCTAAATAATTAAGATATTTACGTTACAAGTTTAATTTAGAGTCAACTTATTCTATACAGAAAATTCTAAGGAAACGTGTTTTGGACTTTTCTTGGTATTAGATAATGTGATCAAGATTAATATATAATTTTTTTACTGGTACAAACTAAATACATTTTGTTAAAAATCTGTTCAGTTAGCACTTTTCAGCGCCATAAGGTTGAAAGAATATGAAAGACAATATTTGTGTATAAGGTTCTCGGTGTGGGCGGGCGGCGCGGACCTGAGCGCGTACTCCGTGAGCGCGGAGGGCGTCAGCAGCGCGGAGTCTGTTCCCGTCGAGGGGAGAGTCACGGCGCTCGCGGCTGAGGAGGGACCTGTCTTCGGATACTGCTCGCCTGGTACTTATACACCATTCCTTGTAATAATAACAAATATTTTAAGAAAACGTCAAATTAATATTTTAATAAAACACTTAAAAAATAAAAAATATATCTAGTGACAATTCCGCTTAATTTTCTGCAGGAGTATGCGTGTACCAGTGGGATGGTCGCAGCAAGCAGCAGACGGGCCGCCTCGACTGCAGCAAGCTGGTGCCCAGCTCCGAGAGCTTGCACTCCATCGCTGTCGACGACAAGCTCGCGAGGGATAGGGGCAGGGTGAGTCCGCACTACCTCTACCTCTGGTACACCTCTTCTGTGTTTCTGATACCCTGGTACATTACTAGTACGCACGAGACATACACCTGAGTCCTGACTACCTCTACTACACTTCTTCTGTGTTTCTGAAACCCTGGTACATTACTTGTACGCACGAGACATACACCTGAGTCCTGACTACCTTTCTACACCTCTTCTGTGTTTCTGATACCCTGGTACATTACTTGTACGCACGAGACATACACCTGAGTCCTGTCTACCTTTCTACACCTCTTCTGTGTTTCTGATACCCTGGTACATTACTTGTACGCACGAGACATACACCTGAGTCCTGTCTACCTTTCTACACCTCTTCTGTGTTTCTGATACCCTGGTACATTACTTGTACGCACGAGACATACACCTAGTCCTGAGTACCTCTACTACACCTCTTCTGTGTTTCTGATACCCTGATACATTACTTGTACGCACGAGACATACACCTGAGTCCTGTCTACCTCTACTACACCTCTTCTGTATTTCTGAAACCCTGGTACATTACTTGTACGCGCGAGACATACACCTGAGTCCTGACTACCTCTACTACACCTTTTCTGTGTTTCTGATACCCTGGTACATAACTTGTACGCACGAGACATACACCTGAGTCCTGTCTACCTCTACTACACCTCTTCTGTATATCTGAAACCCTAGTACATTACTTGTACGCACTAGACATACACCTGAGTCCTGACTACCTCTACTACAACTCTTCTGTGTTTCTGATACCCTGGTACATTACTTGTACACACGAGACATACACCTGAGTCCTCTCTACCTTTCTACACCTCTTCTGTGTTTCTGAAACCCTGGTTCTTTACTTGTACGCACGAGACATACACCTGAGTCCTGACTACCTCTACTACACTTCTTCTGTGTTTCTGAAACCCTGGTACATTACTTGTACGCACGAGACATACACCTGAGTCCTGACTACCTTTCTACACCTCTTCTGTGTTTCTGATACCCTGGTACATTACTTGTACGCACGAGACATACACCTGAGTCCTGTCTACCTCTACTACACCTCTTCTGTATATCTGAAACCCTAGTACATTACTTGTACGCACTAGACATACACCTGAGTCCTGACTACCTCTACTACAACTCTTCTGTGTTTCTGATACCCTGGTACATTACTTGTACACACGAGACATACACCTGAGTCCTCTCTACCTTTCTACACCTCTTCTGTGTTTCTGAAACCCTGGTTCTTTACTTGTACGCACGAGACATACACCTGAGTCCTGACTACCTCTACTACACTTCTTCTGTGTTTCTGAAACCCTGGTACATTACTTGTACGCACGAGACATACACCTGAGTCCTGACTACCTTTCTACACCTCTTCTGTGTTTCTGATACCCTGGTACATTACTTGTACGCACGAGACATACACCTGAGTCCTGTCTACCTTTCTACACCTCTTCTGTGTTTCTGATACCCTGGTACATTACTTGTACGCACGAGACATACACCTGAGTCCTGTCTACCTTTCTACACCTCTTCTGTGTTTCTGATACCCTGGTACATTACTTGTACGCACGAGACATACACCTGAGTCCTGACTACCTCTACTACTCCTCTTCTGTGTTTTGTTGATAATTCAATTTTACATAATATGTATATACTAAGTTAAATAACGTTTATAATAGAATAGTCTGTTAAAACATTTTTATAATTTTCAGTTATATTTTCATAATTTATCAATTTGTTAAAAAAAAATATAGAGACGTGTCTATAACAGGCCTAGATGTTTTGCAACAAATACTCGGCTCAGTTATGGAGGAGAAAACCTGCAGATTTTATCTTGGAGGAAAACAGGAATCGAAACGTCGATTTCATGATTTTACCTCTTAAGATGATTAGTGTAATGGGAAGTTAATGGTATATTTTCATGAATTGTTATAATTAGTATGTTTTCAACACCCTTGCTCGTAAAGTGAGCTTTATTTTATCGTTCTTAAGGCCATAAACCGAACTATAACACCCTCGTGCATAACAATATTATACACTAGTGCGTAATAGAATTATCCCTACAAAGTTAAGTTAGTACCTAACTGCAAATTATATGCGAGTTAACAGAGCATTTTCAATTTAACGGGGTTATACAGATTTGTAACATCAAAGAGGTTTATATGTAATCAATCATAATAAATTTGCCGCGCGCAAAATAAAACTTGTTTGTATCGCATTTGGGCAGTATATATTTTTTTCCTCGCAAGGGTGTTGAAAAAGTGTGTATGAAACTCGTGAGCAACTTAGCTCACTTGTATCATAATGTACTATGATAAGTAGTTGGTGTGATGTGTGATGTAGAACGTTGTGTACTGTAGGTGAGCGCGCTGTGCTGCGGCGCGGGGCTGGTGTTCGTGGGCACGGCGTGGGGCTGCGTGCTGGTGGCGGCCGCGCCCTCGCTGCGCCCGCTCGCTGTCTGCAGGCCCTACGAGGGCGAGGTCAGTCTCCTCTACACACAACACTGCCTTTTATGTAGCAAACAATGCTGATCCTCTGTCACTAAAACTGTTGAGACGGTCCCTAAAATCAGGCCTTAATTTTTCTTGATCATACTGAAATTCAAATAATTTATTCGCCAGAATACCAACATTTCATATTACATTTTGAGTTGCTGTACAAATGTGCCGCATTAGTATTCAGTCTGCAAGCAGACGTGCAAATGTTTTGTCAAGTCGCAATAATTATTACTAAAATTCAATATAGTCAGTTAACATTTGTAAATCCCTTGAAATTCTAAATACTCTTTTACACTATAAAAGCATTATCTAATAGCCACTTACTAAGCCTCTTTCTAAAGATTTGTCCATCTAGTTGTTTCAACGCATCAGATAACTTATTAAATACTTAAATACACATATACATATTTCTTCTATAAACCCATCTTAATACATACCTAGTACATATTCAAAATCAATTACTACTACTATCATTATAGAAACTTTCTAATAAATGCATGTTTAACAGAAATAATTAAAAATACCAATTGTCATGCCTGCATTCCAGTATTGTTTAATTATTTTTTAATAATATTGAATAGTAGTAACACTTACATTTCGAATGACACTTGGGCGGTCGTGGCAAGCCTATGACTGGCTACGGGTATACCATCGACGCAACACAATAATAAAATTGTGATATTGTTAAGCGAACAAGCTTGCGAAATGTAGAAAAATGTTTTGTATATAAATTAATAAATACTACAATATAAACAGTGGACAGAGATATCCAAAGGTGAAGACTCCGAACTGTTACAGAAATTCCTTTGTATAGTCAAATAAATTATCCAAGCTCGGAATAGAACCCGTACTTAGTGTAACGTTGCTTGTTGTTTTTAAGTATATTTAATGTAACGCCCGTCTGTATTGTCTCTAATAGTTTGAATAATCCTTATTTTTAAGTTACTGTTCTAAAAAATGGACCACGAATATACTCGTATGATCTTAAAAAAATAATGACTCAAGTTTGAATGAAACTAAATTTTATACACCTCTAAAAAAATTACAAAATCTCAAATATATGATAGGAAAAATTTAAGTCATGTGCGGGATTCGAACCCGCATCCATCCACAAAAAATTTTTTCCTATCCTATATTTGTGATTTTGTAATGTAATCCGCATAGCAGGCGTTATTGCAATCATAACAATATAAAAATTATAAGGTTGCGTCATCATTTACAAGTATAAAACCAATTGCAAAATTGGTCTTGTTTGTAGTACAACGCAAGTGGTACTATAGATTTCGCTCCATCCCAATACGATGGTTAAAGAAGGATAGGAAAGATTCGAGTCATGACGCATGTCATGTTAGCTCAATTGGTTAGAGCATACTCCGGCTCGAGGAGTGGATGGACGCGGGTTCGAATCCCGCACATGACTTAAATTTTTCCTATCATATATTTGTGATTTTGTAATGTAATCCGCATAGCAGGCGTTATTGCAAACCTAACAATATTAAAACCTCTAAAAAATCTAAAATCTTAGTACTTCAAAAGAATGATGGCGACTACTGACCCAAATAAACCAGGTCGCGTTCATGAATGTAATAGATATTGTTTTAATTGTCAGCCTATTTAACATTATTTAAAAGTACTTTTTATTTATAAAAGTAGGGATTCTTGATTTATATTCAAAATCATTTCTATCATTATGTACATAGATTTGTTACAACACGCAAAATGTTTCGAGGCCAAAATAACGAAGAAAAAATTTCATACAAATTTTCTGTTATTGTCAGTCGCAGTGATGACATTTTCTATAGTCTCGTTGTGTACATTCATGGTGCGGTCCAAATTACACTATTTGAACGTATAACACGCGTGCAACTTATCCGAATTTTATGAAGGTTGCTAAACATTTGCACAGCTGAAAAGTGTGATGTCCATGATGACATAACGACAAAGTGCCACTTTAAATAGTTTAAATCCATTACTATTTTTAGCTAGTAAGTGAATAATTTATTTTAAGATGGATGGATAATGTCATAGGCACGCTTTTATTTGGTCCGAATTGTAGTAATGCAAATGGCTGTGAACTTGCTTATTCCAATCGGTCCATTTATTAGTACTCTTATCAATGCGCACCTTTAGTACTGTTGGCGTAACTCGGACCTCACCCTTACTTATCTACGATGGAAAAAACCCTGTTTGTGGTCTATTGACTTCGTGCCGATACGTGCAATTAGGGTGTAATCACTACGTTTTTGACGCTTGTTTGGCCTGACAATTAATACTTACTTACTTAGGTACGTTGACTTAGCTATCCCATCTACAGCAAATTTTTCAAAACGTTCTTTGTTTTGCTTAACTTAATCCAAAAGTTGCAACTTTAGTATTGATTCGTTACAAGCAATATTTTTGGACGCGCAGGTAGTCGAAGACTACTGAAGACTTTGTTTGTGTGGAACGGACTTTATGTTGGCCGTGGGCCAATAGCAACGCAGCAAAATTTACGGTATTCGTTAGTTAAAAAAAACAGACTGCAGCAGCTGCGCATTTTATATTATACATTTTATATATAACGCATTATATTCCGCATTTTATATATTATTATTATTATATTACGCATTTTATTTATATTTTCGTTGATATATTGCAGGTGAGCGCGATAGTATTCCTTCGGGAACATTCCCTGGGCTCGGGCGCCATGTTGGCGACGTTCGGCGACGGCTACCGGCCGCTGCTGCACAGATACGCGCCCACGCAGGTATATACTACACTACACTACACTACACTACACACTACACACCGAGCTATACCCCGTGGGGTGCCGGGTTACAATTGCACCTCCCCATATCATCCCGTGGGTGTCGTAAGATCCGACTAAGGGAAAAATACTGGTGGGTGGGCAGCACCTTCTAAAGAACTGTCATCTTACACTGCGATCCCCAAGCCGCCTGCCAAGCGTGGGGATTATGGCAAATACCCCCTTAATAGGGGAGGCTGTGTTAAGCAGTGGACGAGTCGACTGTTACCAGTACAGTACAATGCTAAGGTTCCGGAAAATTCTATTATTTAACTTCTTATTTAAATTTCTTATTTAAAGCTAATAGTTTATTTTAATTTCTTATTTAAAGCTAATAGTTTAGCCTATGATCACATCCCGCCTGATGGTAAGTGATGATGTGGTCGAGAAGTGGTTCAGGCTAACTTAAGATTACTGGCTCTCAAGGACACCTGCCGGAACACACCGTTACGTGATTGGCGACAGATTTACTACTAGAAAGTGGTAGCTAGCCAGGCTGGCTTTCGCATAATGTCCTACCATGCTATAACGTCTGCCACCCTAAGACAACAACCGACAGGTGAGACTTACCGTGCCCTCCAAAGCACGTGCACGTTCAGTAGTAATGTCACTAGCGGTCACCCGTCCAACTCATGACCGCGGGCGACGTTGTTTAACTATGCTGATCGGTTAACGACTAAGCAAGCTACGCTACGAGCGCATCAAAATGCTTTACGACACACAAAAAACATATATTTTGTTGGTAGGTCGTCTAATTATTATACTTATCACGCAATACGCGATATTCTGAGATTTATTGGTTTATTTTACAAAATCACAAATTAACTTTATTGAAATCCGCATACAATATTAAAATTATAAGGTTGCGTCATCATTTACAAACTTAATACCAATTGCAAAATTGGTATTGTTTGTTGTACAACGCAAGTGGTACTATAGATGTCGCTCCATCCCAATACGATGGTTAAAGAACCATAGGAAAGATTACAGTTATGAGTCATTGTGTCTTGTTAGCTCAATTGGTTAGAGCAAACCCCGGCTAAAGGGGTGGATGGACGCGGGTTCGAATCACGCACATGACTATAAATTTTCTCTCGCACATTTGTAATTTTGTAATGTAATATAAAAAAATTTTGGTCTATTGTTTTAATATAAATGTGTATTTATTGTTTATATTAAATTTAATCTTATTTTTCAGACAAACAATTCGAGCACTCCGTACCCCGGCTGCTACTGTCTGCTGTGGAAGGCAGAACATTGGCTCCCGGACTGATATGCTCAAACGCTAATTTGGCATTTTACAACTTACAGAAGATTACAGTATTCCAAATAATGTATGTATTTAGGCAATATTGTAAATTAAATTATACTAAATAAGTTTATAGTTACCAATCCTTCGTAATAGCTAAACAATCTTTGTCTTTTAGTAGCTATGTATGTCATTGCATTATATTTTAAATTCCCGCCAAAAATACCAATCACTATGCAATGCTTGGTTTCAAATATGTCCACTAGATGGCAGTATTTTAAGTATACATTTTGATGACATGTACAAATCCTGTATATCTACGAAAATAAAAAAAAATTTACTGTACCTTATGTATAGAAATGAGGCCAAAGTAATGTATAGAATCTCAACTATATGTCCTAAGGGGATTTACGTTTGTTATTCTATTAAATAGGTATTCTGTATGTTCATTTCCTACATTATGGTCAACTTGACATTCCCAAAACTAAATATGTGTATATAGTGACGTAAAAACAAAATGTATTATGTATTTATATAAATAGTTGTAGATTACGCACTAAGTAGATAAAGCAGTGACGTCACGGGTGACAGAATCCCGAACGTAACGAAGGATTCTTTAGGAGTTCCCGAGCGTAACGAAGGATTCTTTAGGAGTTCCCGAGCGTAACGAAGGATTCTTTAGAGATTACCGAGCGTAACGAAGGATTCTAGAAGGCTTTCCATGCATAATGAAGGATTCCTTAGGAATTCCCGTAACGAAAGATTCTAGAAGTTTTCCATGCGTAACGAAGGATTCGAGATGGTTCCCCATGCGTTAAGAAGGATTCTTTAAGAAGTCCCGTGCGTGACAAATAATTCTAGAAGATTTCACATGCGTCAAGCATTCCCGTGCGTCATGTAAGATTCTATAAGAATTCCCGTGTGCAACGAAATATTCTTGAATCAGAATAATGAACTATGTTCCAGTAGATACGTATCTAAATTGAATATTGAGAATTTCAGTTAAAATAATGTACTTACACTAGAATCGACGCGTTTATTGCCCGACCAAGCTGTACTATTACTTTTTCTACGGCCAAGCCCCGCATGCGCTATAACCACATACTTTGTCACTACTTGTGCAGTCAACATTTATAGTTATGTCCAATGAAATGTTAACCGAACAAATTAAGGGTCGTATAATTAACTGCATTATATTTTAAAAAACATTTTTTATATTTTAAGTGTTTTCTAAAATAAACGAATCCTAAAGTATCCTTCGTTACGCACGGGAAATTTAGCGGAAATTTAACTAGATATATTTTATAGTGAAATTTCCGCTAAATTTTCCGGCTAAGCTGACGTGACGTCACAAATGACAAACGCCACGCAGCCAAACCGGAAGAGTTTTCGACGCGTGTCGCTTCTAAACGAAGCATCCTCAGGAGGTTTCGACTCTTCGAGCGCACGATCGAGAATGACTTTTTCGATCATGCGCATACATGACGTGACTTAACAGGACAATTGGGTGGAATCGTCACTAGATTTATTTTTAATTATTTTAACTGTATTTTTTTATATATATACATTTGATTTCTTAATATGATTACAATTTATTTGAGCACAAAATTTACGCGCACTGTCCCCTATGACGATTTTAGTAATTCAATTGTAGCACGAAATTTCGGCTGGTAATAGCGTGCCCAGGTGGCCGAGTGGTTTAGGCATCCGACGCGTAATCGGAGGACGCGGGTTCGATTCCCGCCTGGGGCATAAAATTTTGTGCTCCAATAATTTGTAAAAATATATCAATTTAATGTTTTCTTATTTTATTTTTTATAGGTGTTATTATTAAATATGAATTTCCGCAAAGTAACCTCTGAATATAATTTTTTGTAATAATTTAAATTTGACATATTTATGTTATAAATTAACTAATTCATTAATTACTTCATTAGAAGTATGTGCTAATTAATTAAATTATATTTTGGTTATATATAACTTATTCTACATGTAAGGTGCATTATGCTAATTGAACAATCAACCGTAAGGGTAGTATTGTTTATTCTGTGTTTTAGATTAAACTTGCACAATACATAATGGAGAATTCTCAAGCCGATGATGTAGATATGATGTGACTTGTGTTGTTTTATCATTGACATTGTTTTAACTTATTAGAAAAATGGCAGCTTCGAAGACTGATATACGATCTCAATGTCTGTTATTCTTATTACACACGGAACAACATGGATTTAGAATATAATACAAATAACTTAGACTCTATACATTATGTTAATCACTTTTTGACAGCTCATAGATACATTTTTTTTCTTTTTTTTTATTGTGACGGAACAAGCACGAGTCCCTTCTGATGTTA
Source organism: Plagodis pulveraria (assembly GCA_963890685.1). Classification (NCBI taxonomy): domain Eukaryota; kingdom Metazoa; phylum Arthropoda; class Insecta; order Lepidoptera; family Geometridae; genus Plagodis; species Plagodis pulveraria. Next base: position 17,687,891 of record OY982976.1, on the reverse strand, counting down.
AGCGGGCTAACCTCTGCCTTTAACAGATGCATTTCGTCACAATACACGAATTGCACTGCGCCCGTCACCTTGAGACATAGTTGATAAGTCTCATGTGCCTGTGATTTCGTAGGACTAGCAGAAGTCAACCCTAAGAGGTTGTTAGCATTTTACCAATAACCCTGTACATAGTAGGTACTTAGTACCTTTCACGCCGAACTAAATATGAACTGACAAACAGATGGTTGTTTCGAAAAATGGCAACTGTATCTCAAGGACACATGTCTTCCGTTAGGTGCTTGGCGACAGATTTTCTGCTTGTTAGTTAGCCAGGCGAATTCCCTACCATGAGGAGAAACTCAAGTCTGCGACTTCTTTAGATTCAATTGTTAGTTTTATTATATATATATGGGTACTTATTATATTACGGATGTTCTTCATTATGCAGCTTTTATACACGCCTATGTAGTTTTTAAGATATCAAATAGATATTATACCAAAGAACAAATAAATATTGAAATATAGATTTTGTTTTCTTTAAAGTTCGAAGGTACATTGGTAAGTTTAGCAAAGACAAATAAATGGATCTTTTTTTTATGCCTGATAGGTTAGCCTTTGACCACTATCTCACCTGATGGTAAGTGACGATTGGTCGAAGATGTTGTTCAGGCTAACTTAGAATTACTGGCCCTCAAGGGCAGCTGCCGGTACACACCGTTAGGTGCTTGGCGACAGATTTTCTACTTGAGGGTGCTAGCCAGGCGGGCATTCGCAAAATGCCCTACCACCATGCTGTAACGACTGCCATCCTAAGACAACAACCGGGACCGACGGCTTAACGTGCCCTCCGAAGCACGTGCTCGCTCAGTGGTAATGTCACTAGCGAACACCCATCCAACTCATGACCGCGCGCGACGTTGCTAAACTTTGATGATCGGTTGAGAACAGCTAAGTAAACTTCGCTACGAGCGCTTCAAACGTCATTTTTATTTGAAATAACAAACTTTATTTTACAATATTACAAATTTAAGAGAGATAAATATAGTAATGTGCGGGATTCGAACCCGCGTCCATACACCCCTATAGCCGGGGTATGCTCTGCTCTGACCGACTGAGCTAACATGACAGTATGACTTCTAACAAATTTATGCTATCGTTCTTCAACCATCGTATTGGGATGGAGCGACACCTATAGTTCCAAGACTAATTTTGCAATTAGTTTTAAACTTGTAAATGATGACGCAACCTTATAATTTTATTATTGTTATGTTTACAATAACGCCTGCGCTGCGGATTACATTACAATACGAGAGAAAAAATATAGTAGTGTAGCGGGATTCGAACCCGCGTCCACACGATGGTTGAAGAACGAGAGCAAATTTAGAGGTATGAGTCATGTCATGTCCACTCAGTCGGACGAGCATACCCCGGCTATAGGGGTGGATGGACGCGGGTTCGAATCCCACACATTATACCATATTTTTTTCTCTTGTAAATTTGTAATATAATCAGACTATATATATAGTCGGTAGACTAGACTTTCTCTATAACCTACTATTCTACTTTCATATTAGATATGGTCCTATCTTTCTACTTTCATATTAGGACCCACCCAGTAGGTACTGGAACAATTACCAAATCAAATTTTAGTGACAGTCCAGTAACACAATATCGTAACAAAATAATATTTTTCACGTTAGCGTCTAAAATGACAGATCTGTGCCCTGGACTTGTAAATTGGACTTGGAATTACCACGAAGCGGGCCATGGTAAAGGAGCACCAGATGGTGTAGGCGCTATGTGTAAAAGAACTGCCAATGATGGCGTAGCATGTGGAGGTGATGTTACTGAGGTCTGCGAACTCATTCAAAATGGCTGCCCTGGTTTGACACTTTATATCGTCACTAAAAGTGAAATTCTGTCTCATCCGAATGCCGATGCTCAGCGCGACCATACCATTTTTTATGCATTTTTTACGCACGAGACATACACCTGAGTCCTGACTACCTCTACTACACCTCTTCTGTGTTTCTGATACCCTGGTACATTACTTGTACGCACGAGACATACACCTGAGTCCTGTCTACCTACACCTCTTCTGTGTTTCTGATACCCTAGTACATTACTTGTACGCACGAGACATACACCTGAGTCCTGACTACCTCTACTACACCTCTTTGGTGTTTTTGATACCCTGGTACATTACTTGTACGCACGGGACATACACCTGAGTCCTGACTACCTCTACTACACCTCTTCTGTGTTTCTGAAACCCTCGTACATTACTTGTAAGCACGAGACGTACACCTGAGTCCTGACTACCTCTACTACACCTCTTTGGTGTTTTTGATACCCTGGTACATTACTTGTACGCACGAGACATACACCTGAGTCCTGACTACCTCTACTATACCTCTTCTGTATTTCTGATACCCTGGTACATTACTTGTACGCACAAGACATACACCTGAGTCCTGTCTTCTATACCTCTTCTGTGTTTCTGATACCCTAGTACATTACTTGTACGGACTGGACATACACCTGAGTCCTGACTACCTCTACTACACCTCTTCTGTGTTTCTGATACCCTGGTTCATTACTTGTACGCACGAGACATACACCTGAGTCCTGAGTACCTGTGCTACACCTCTTTTGTGTTTCTGATACCCTGGTACATAACTTGTACGCACGAGACATACACCTGAGTCCTGACTACCTCTGCTACATCTCTTCTGTGTTTCTGATACCCTGGTACATTACGTGTACATCATGTAAAAACAAACGGCTATTGAAACCCCTTGTAACATATAGTAAGCATCCAACATTACGAAACTACTATAAAACATATGTGAAATTGTTAAAAAAGACTGTAAATAAATCGAAAAAAAATGAATATATACGAGAAATGAAAAAATCCGGAAACAAAACAAAGGCAATGTGGAAAATTGTAAAAGATCGCACAAATAAAAACATAAAAAAGCTTAAAAATAATATAAAACTAAAATTAAATAATTCTATAATTTCCGATCCGCAACAGGTAGTGAATAGCTTTAACAAGTACTTTGCATGTGTCGGTAGTGCGGACGGTGGCGGTGGGGCGCCCGCGCCAGCGCCGCCACCGTCACCGGTCTACAGCCGGTCTGCACCCGAGCGCGTAAACAACTCAATGTACTTAAAACCGGTCGAACCGCGCGAAATATACAACATAATTAAAAACATGAAAGACAAATACAGTTACGGTGTTGACGAACTGCCGCAAATTCTTATAAAGCATTGTGCTGAACAATTAACTTTGCCTTATTATCTGCTGATAAACCAATCTTTCGCCGAAGGAACATTCCCGGACCTGTTAAAGACGGCCTTAATCAAGCCAATACATAAGAAATCGTCAAAACTGGAACCCAGTAACTACAGGCCAATAGCGCTCTTGCCTACTTCATCTAAAATTTTTGAAAAAGCAATGCAAGCCCGTGTGACTTCATTCTGTGAAAAGTTTCATATATTTGATGACACTCAAAACGGGTTCCGAAAAAACCGTTCGACTATTTCAGCCGTATATAGTTATATTCACAAAATCTTGACAATTTTAGACGATAAAAAATACGCAATAGGCATTTTATTAGATATGACGAAAGCATATGATAAAGTTAGGTACGACATACTATTAAATAAACTATATGACAAAGGAATACGCGGCATAGCACACAAATGGTTCAGCTCATACTTAAAAAATCGCAACCAATATGTAGAAATAGAAAATTTTGACTTTAACACCGGCGAAATAAGTACAGTCAGATCTACTTCTATACAAATTAACCATTCGATTCCCCAAGGATCTGTGATCGGATGTATTCTTTTTTTATTATATATTAATGACCTTCCCAAAACAATTGACGAATCGTGTGTACTTTTCGCGGATGACATCTCTATTTTGACATCTTGCAAAAATAATTCTAATATCAATTATAACCTTACTGACATTTTTAATAATATAACTAATTGGATGACATATCATAATTTAGAATTGAATTTAAAAAAGACCGCGTTAATGCAATATAGACCCTATCAAAAAGCACCCCTTGACATAAATTTCTCTTATAATAATAAATATATAGAATGTGTTGACGTATCGACTTTACTAGGCATAGATATTGACACGCATTTAAATTGGAAAAGCCACATACAGAAAATAAAGTCAAAACTATCAAGCTTTACATATGCGCTTAGAGAATTACGAAAAGTAACAAACGTAGATACAGCTCTAACGGCTTATTATGCATATTGTTTCTCCTGGATCAGCTACGGCATAATACTTTGGGGAAATAGTGTAGATGCTACAGATATCTTTATCATCCAAAAAAAGTGCATTCGAATTTTAGGAAATATAAAGCTTCCCGACATAAATATAGAAAAATTTCATAGGCCCTACTTTATTAGATTTAAAATATTAACACTGGCATCCATATATATATTAGAAAATTGTAAGTTTGTAAAAAAATATCCCCAACATTTTACAAAAATATCAGATGAGCGAAACTACCCAACACGGTCTAATTATAAACATAATCTGGTTGTGTCTACCTCAAGATTAGAAATGCATAGTACAGGACCAAACGCAATGGCCGCTAAAATATATAACAAATTACCGGTTAAAATCAAAAGTATAGAAAATGTACACAAATTCCTCCGAGTCCTAAAAAATATACTGCTCGAAAAGTGTTACTATACTCTTGAAGAATTTCTTAAGGATTCCTCGATTATGGAATAGATCGTTCCCTTCCGCTACACATTGCTATACCCTATTAGGGTCATTATGTACCATTCCACCTGATTTTGGTTTGTTTATATAAGACATGTAAACCGCATTTGTATGTACTAATGATTGCAATAAATGATTGAGTATTGAGTATTGAGTATTGAGTACGCACGAGACATACACCTGAGTCATGTCTACCTCTACTACACCTCTTCTGTATTTCTGATACCCTGGTACATTACTTGTACGCACGAGAATACCTTGTCTACTACAACTCTTCTGTGTTTCTGTTCTGGTACCCTGGTACATTACTTGTACGCACGAGACATACACCTGAGTCCTGTCTACCTCTACTACACCTCTTCTGTATTTCTGATACCCTGGTACATTACTTGTACGCACGAGACATACACCTGAGTCATGTCTACCTCTACTACACCTCTTCTGTATTTCTGATACCCTGGTACATTATTTGTGCGCAGGAGACATACACCTGAGTGCTGTCTACCTCTACTACACCTCTTCTGTGTTTCTGATACCCTGGTACATTACTTGTACGCACGAGAATACCTTGTCTACTACAACTCTTCTGTGTTTCTGTTCTGGTACCCTGGTACATTACTTGTACGCACGAGACATACACCTGAGTCCTGTCTACCTCTAATACACCTCTTCTGTATTTCTGATACCCTGGTACATTACGTGTACGCACGAGACATACACCTGAGTCTAACTACCTATACTACACCTCTTCTGTATTTCTGATACCCTGGTACATTATTTGTACGCACGAGACATACACCTGAGTCCTGTCTACCTCTACTACACTTCTCTGTGTTTCTGAACCCCTAGTACATAACTTGTGCGCACGAGACATACACCTGAGTCCTGTCTACCTCTACTACACCTCTTTTGTGTTTCTGATACCCTGGTACTTTACTTGTACGCACGAGAATACCTTGTCTACTACAACTCTTCTGTGTTTCTGTTCTGGTACCCTGGTACATTACTTGTACGCACGAGACATACACCTGAGTCATGTCTACCTCTACTACACCTCTTCTGTATTTCTGATACCCTGGTACATTACTTGTACGCACGAGACATACACCTGAGTCCTGTGTACCTCTACTACACCTCTTCTGTATTTCTGATACCCTGGTACATTACGTGTACGCACGAGACATTCACCTGAGTCCTGACTACCTCTACTACATCTCTTCTGTGTTTCTGATACCCTGGTACATTACGTGTACGCACGAGACATACACCTTAGTCATGCCTACCTCTACTACACCTCTTCTATGTTTCTGATACCCTGGTACATTACTTGTGCGCACGAGACATACACCTGAGTCATGTCTACCTCTACTACACCACTTGTGTGTTTCTGATACCCTGGTACATTACTTGTGCGCACGAGACATACACCTGAGTCATGTCTACCTCTACTACACCTCTTCTGTATTTCTGATACCCTGGTACATTACTTGTACGCACGAGACATACACCTGAGTCCTGTGTACCTCTACTACACCTCTTCTGTATTTCTGATACCCTGGTACATTACGTGTACGCACGAGACATTCACCTGAGTCCTGACTACCTCTACTACATCTCTTCTGTGTTTCTGATACCCTGGTACATTACGTGTACGCACGAGACATACACCTTAGTCATGTCTACCTCTACTACACCTCTTCTATGTTTCTGATACCCTGGTACATTACTTGTGCGCACGAGACATACACCTGAGTCCTGTCTACCTACACCTCTTCTGTGTTTCTGATACCCTGGTACATTACTTGTACGCACGAGACATACACCTGAGTCATGACTACCTCTACTACAAAACGGGAGATATTGTATATTTTTCAATTATTTTGTTTAAGTTTTTGATGACGTAAGGTCTCTTTATTATATTAGTTTAGATTACAATTCCCAGATATTTAACAACATTAACTATCTCTAATTTTGGACATTAACAACCTGTTCAATTATTATATGTTAGATTACATGAATGTAGCGTTAGGTTCCGAAGGATTTGATTTATTGGAGATCTTAAACTAAATTACTTTTGTTATATTAGTGATTAGTGTAAGCAGATTATTTTGAAGACAGTTGGACACTGTTTGTAGGCCCTGTTGAATTGCTTCTTCTTCCTTGACCTTGCTCGAAATATGTGCATGAAAAACGATAGCATATAAATATTTGCATATGCAATATTTTGCCATTTTTCAAAGCAATTGAACATAGGTCGTTCATGTAGACCAGAAAAAGGGTAGAGCCAAGGACGCTACCTTGTGGTACTCCAAAGCGCACCTTTCCCGCGCTGTTTTTTCCTTTGTTTTCTGCCTGTTATATTACACGTCATGAAGAAGGATAAATGCGTGCGACGAATAGGAAGAAAAATCATGAAATCGATATTTCGTATTCCCTGTTATCTCCTCTAAAACTCAGTCGATACAATTGTTTATAGCATTAATCTTTTCAGAAAGAGTATACCTAAGCTCCTATCATTTTCTTCCATATTGAACACTTTTCCAATTTGTCTGGTGGTCCATGTGGTGAAGATAGCGGCTGTTAAAACATTTTTATAATGTCATATTTTCATAATTTATCAAAATCAATAAAAAGAAATATAGAGACGTGTCTATAACAGGCCTAGATGTTTTGCAACAAATACTCGGCTCAGTTATGGAGGAGAAAACCTGCAGATTCTATCTTGGAAGAAAATAGGAATACGAAACGTCGTTTTCATGATTTTTACCTCCTAAGATGATTAGTGTAAAGGGAAGTTAATGGCATCTGTGCATGAATTGTTATAATGATTATGTTTATAAGTAGTTGGTGTGATGTGTGATGTAGAACGTTGTGTACTGTAGGTGAGCGCGCTGTGCTGCGGCGCGGGGCTGGTGTTCGTGGGCACGGCGTGGGGCTGCGTGCTGGTGGCGGCCGCGCCCTCGCTGCGCCCGCTCGCCGTCTGCAGGCCCTACGAGGGCGAGGTCAGTCTCCACACAGGGGCCTATTCATCAATCAATGCAGTTCCTCTGTCACTAACATTGTTGAGATAGTCCCTAAGATAAGATCTTTGTAGGCCTTATTTTTTCTTGCCCATACTGACCCATCTTAATGGCCTACCTTGTAAAGATTCAAAGTCAATTACTACTTCAATCATTATAGAATCTTCCTAATAAATGAATATATATTAACAGAAATAATTAAAAAATACCAATTGTTATGCCTGCATTCCAGTATTGTTCAATTAAATTATTTTTTAATTATATTGGATAGTACTAACACTTACAATACGAATGACACTTGGGCGGTCGTGGCAAGCCTATGACCGGCTACGGGTATACCATCGACGCAACACAATAATAAAATTATGATATTGTAAAGCGAACAAGCTTGCGAAATGTAGAAAAATGTTTTGTATATAAATTAATAAATACTACAATATTCTCCCAAAGGGGTGGACAGAGATGCCCTAAGGTGAAGACTCCGAACTGTTCCAGAAATTCCTTTGTCAAATCAAATAATTTATCCAAGCTGGCGATAGAACCCGTACTTAGTGTAACGTTGCTTGTTGTTTTTAAGTATCTTGAATGTAACGCCCGTTTTTGTCGTCTCTAATAGTCGTGTCGTGAGGCTCGTCTGCGTTGAACCGGAGCACTTGTCTATGCTCGTTTGATCCTTATTTTTAAGTTACTGTTCTTAAAAAATGTACCGCGAAAACACTCGTACGATCTTAAAAAAATACTGACTCATGTTTGCATGAAACTAAATTATATACACCTCTAAAAAAATGTCTAAAATCTCAGTAGGTACTTCAAAAGAATGATGGCGACTACTGACCCAAACCAACCAGGTCGCGTTCATGAATGTAATAGGTATTGTTTTAATTGTCAGCCTATTTAAAATTATTTAAAAGTACTTTTTTATTTATAAATGTAGGGATTCATGAGTTACATTCAAATTCATTTCTATCATTTCATACATAGATTTGTTACAACACGCAAAATGTTTCGAGACCAAAATAACGAAGAAATAATTTCATAGTCATTTTCTGTTATTGTCAGTCGCAGTGATGACATTTTCTATAGTCTCGTTATGTACACACTCTTTCTTGGTGCGGTCCGAATTACACTATTTGAACGTATAACACGCGTACAACTTATCCGAATTGTATATAGGTTGGCAAACATTTGCACAGCTGAAAAGTGTGATGTCCACGATGACATCACCACACAGTGCCACGCTTTTAAATAGTATAAATCCATTACTATTGTTAGCTAGTAAGTGAATAATTTATTTTAAGATGGATGGATAATGGCATAGGCACGCTTTTATTTGGTCCGATAGTAATGCCGTGTAGTAATGCAAATGGCCGTGAACTTGCTTATTCCAATCGATCCATTTATTAGTACTCTTATCAATGAGCACCTTTAGTACTGTTGGCGTAACTCGAACCTCACCCTTACTTATCTACGATGGAAAAAACCCTGTTTGTGGTCTATTGACTTCGTGCCGATACGTGCAATTAGGGTGTAATCACTACGTTTTTGACGTTTGGCCTGACAATTAATACTTACGTTGACTTAGCTATCCCATCTACAGCAAATTTTTCAAAACGTTCTTTGTTTTGCTTAACTTAATCCCAAGTTGCAACTTTATTATTGATTCATTACAAGCATTATTTTTGAACGCGCAGGTAGTCGAAGACTACTGAAGACTTTGTTTGTGTGAAACGGACTTTATGTTGGTTACGTGGGCCAATAGCAACGCAGCAAAATTTACGGTATTCGTTAGTTAAAAAAAACAGACTGCAGCAGCTGCGCATTTTATATTATACATTTTATATATAACGCATTATATTCCGCATTTTATATATTATTATTATATTACGCATTTTATTTATATTTTCGTTGATATATTGCAGGTGAGCGCGATAGTGTTCCTTCGGGAACATTCCCTGGGCTCGGGCGCCATGTTGACGACGTTCGGCGACGGCTACCGGCCGCTGCTGCACAGATACGCGCCCACGCAGGTATATACACACTACACTACACTACACACTACACACCTTGCTATACCCCGTGGGGTGCCGGGTTACAATTGCACCTCCCCATATCATCCCGTGGGTGTCGGAAGAGGCGACTAAGGGAAAAATACTGGTGGGTGAGCTTACTTTATTTAAATCCGCATAGCAGGCGTTATTATTAAAAAGTTATTATTAAACATGACAATATTAAAATTATAAGGTTGCGTCATCATTTACAAGTATAAAACCAATTGCAAAATTGGTCTTGTTTGTAGTAGAACGCAAGTGGTACTATAGATGTCGCTCCATCCCAATACGATGGTTAAAGAACGATAGGAAAAGATTCGAGTTATGACGTCATGTCATGTTAGCTCAATTTGTTAGAGCATACCCCGGCTCAAGGGGTGGATGAACGCGGGTTCGAATCCCGCACATTACCATATTTTTTCTTGCAAATTTGTAATTTTGTAATGTAATCCGCCGAGCAAGCGTTATTACAAACATAAAAATATTTTTTTTTTTTTTTTAAATAAATGTTTATTTATTGTTGTAATATAAATTTTAATTTATTTTTCAGACAAACAATTCGAGCACTCCGTACCCCGGCTGCTACTGCCTGCTGTGGAAGGCAGAACATTGGCTCCCGGACTGATATGCTCAAACACTAATTTGGCATTTTACAACTTACAGAAGATTACAGTATTCCAAATAATGTATGTATTTAGGCAATATTGTAAATTACATTATACTAAATAAGTTTATAGTTACCAATCCTTCGTAATAGCTAAATAAACTTTGTCTTTTAGTAGCTATGTATGCCATTGCAATATATTTTAAATTCCCGCCAAAAATACCAATCACTATGCAATGCTTGGTTTCAAAAATGTCCACTAGATGGCAGTATTTTAAGTAAAAATTTTGATGTCATGTACAAATCCTGTATATCTACGAAAATAAAAAAAATTATGTTACTGTACCTTATGTATAGAAATGAGGCCAAAGTAATGTATAGAATCTCAACTATATATCCTAAAGGGATTTACGTTTGTTATTCTATTAAATAGGTATTTTGTATGTTCATTTCCTACATTATGGTCAACTTGACGTTCCCAACACTAAATAATATTTGTATATAGTGACGTAAAAACAAAATGTATTATGTATTTATGTAAATAGTTGTAGATTACGCACTTAGTAGATAAAGCAGTGACTTGCGTCACGGGTGACAGAATCTGACAAGGTGACAGAAGGATTCTAGGAGGCTTCCCATGCGTAACGAAGGATTATTTAGGAGTTCCCGAGCGTAACGAAGAATTCTTTATGGATTCCCGAGCGTAACGAAGGATTCTTTAGGGATTCCCGAGCGTAACGATGGATTCTAGAAGGCTTCCCATGCATAATGAAGGATTCCTTAGGAATTCCCGTAACGAAGGATTCTAGAAGTTTTCCATGCGTAATGAAGGATTCCTTAGGAATTCCCGTAACGAAGGATTCTAGAAGTTTTCCATGCGTAACGAAGGATTCTAGATGGTTCCCCATGCGTTACGAAGGATTCTTTAAGTAGTCCCGTGCGTGACAAATATTTTTATAAGATTTCCCATGCGTCACGAAGAATTCTTTAAGCATTCCCGTGCGTCATGTAAGATTCTATAAGAATTCCCGTGCGCAACGAAATATTCTAGAATAAGAATAACGAACTATGTTCCAGTAGATACGTATCTAAATTGAATTTTGAGAATTTCAGTTACAATAATGTAATTACACTAGAATCGACGCGTTTATTGCCCGCCCAAGCTGTACTATTACTTTTTCTACGGCTAAGCCCCGCATGCGCTATAACTACATACTTTGTCACAATTTGTGCAGTCAACGTTTATTATAGTTATAGATTTATGTCCAATGAAATGTAAACCGAACAAACTAAGAGTCGTTTATTTTACTGCCAACATAACTGCATTATATTTTAGAAAACAGATAAAGTATGAATATTTTAAGTGTTTTCTAAAATAAATTAATCCTAAAATTCGTTACGCACGGGAAATTTAGCGGAAATTTCGGATCTATTTTCTACTAAAATTTTCGCTAAATTTTCCGGCTAAGCTGATGTGACGTCAAAAATGACAAACGCCACCCAGCCAAACCGGAAGAGTTTTCGACGCGTGTCGCTTCTAAACGAAGCATCCTCAGGAAGTTTCGACTCTTCGAACGCACGATCGAGAATGACTTTTTCGATCATGCGCATACATGACGTGACTAGATTTATTTTTAATTATTTTAAGTGTGTTTTTATATATTCATTTAATTTCTTAATATGATTACAAATTATTAGAGCACAAAATTTACGCGCACTCTGTGACGGTTTAAGTAATTCAATTGGAGCACGAAATTTCGGCTAGAAATAGCGTGCCCAGGTGGCCGAGTGTTTAGGCATCCGGTGCGAAATCGGAGGACGCGGGTTCGATTCCCGCATGCAATTTTGTGCTTCAATAATTTGTAACAATATATCAATTTAATGTTTTCTTATTTTTATTTTTTTATATATGTTATTATTAAATATGAATTTCCGCAAAGTAACCTCTGAATATTATTTTTTGTAATAATTTCAATTTGATATATTTATGTTATAAATTAACTAATTCTTTATTTATTTCATTAGAAGTATGTGCTAATTAATTAAATTATATTTTGGTTATATATAACTTATTCTACATGTAAGTAGCATTCTGTTAATTGAAAAGGGTAGTATTTTTAAATTATTGGAGTACAAAATTTTATGCCCAAGGCGGGAATTGAACCCGCGTCCTCCGATATCGCGTCGGATGCCTGTACCCCTCGGCCACTTGGACACGGCAGTTGTAGCCGAAATTTCATACTCCAATCGTATTACTTTAACCGTCATAGGGGACGGTGCGGTTTAGCACGCGATAGTGCTTGTAATTATATTTAGAAAAGGGTAGTATTGTTTATTCTGTGTTTTAGATTATACTTGCACAATACATAATGGAGGATTCTCAAGCCGATGATGTAGATATTATGTAACTTATGTTGTTTTATTATTGACATTGTTTTAACTTATTAGAAAAATATCGGCTTCGAAGACTGATATACGATCTCAATGTCTGTTATTCTTATTATACACGGAACAACATGGATTTAGAATATAATACAAATAACGTTCTATACATTATGTTAATCACTTTTTGACAGCTCATAGATACATTTTTTTTTTTTTTTTTATTGTGACGGAACAAGCACGAGTCCCTTCTGATGTTAAGCGGGCTAACCTCTGCCTTTAACAGTTGCATTTCGTCACAATACACGAATTGCACTGCGCCCGTCACCTTGAGACATAGTTGATAAGTCTCATGTGCCTGTGATTTCGTAGGACTAGCAGAAGTCAACCCTAAGAGGTTGTTAGCATTTTACTAATAACCCTGTACATAGTAGGTACTTTTACCTTTTACGCCGAACTAAATATGAACTGACAAACAGATGGTTTTGTCGAAAAATGGCAACTGTATCTCAAGGACACATGTCTTCCGTTAGGTGCTTGGCGACAGATTTTCTGCTTGTTAGTTAGCCAGGCGAATTCCCTACCATGAGAAGAAACTGAAGTCTGCGACTTCTTTAGATTTAATTTTTAGTTTTATTATATATATGGGTATTTTATTACGGATGTTCTTCATTGTGCAGCTTTTATACACGCCTATGTAGTTTTTAAGGTATTAAATAGATATTATACCAAAGAACAAATAAATATTGAAATATAGATTTTGTTTTCTTTAAAGTTCAAAGGTATTTTCATTGGTAAGATTAGCAAAGACAAATAAAAGGATCTTTTTTTTATGCCTGATAGGTTATTCTACTTGAGGGTGGTAGCTAGCCAGGCGGGCATTTGCAAAATGCCCTTCCACCAAGCGGTGAAGCTTGGTGGAAGGGCATTTTGCAAATGCCCTGTAGTGCTGCGCGGCAGTCCATAGCCAATGCTACTGAGCCATCACTGCTTCAGAATCAGTTGCAGGTATCGGATGGAGCTGCTCCGCACTCGCCGCGTCAAGGATGCTGTTCGTTTGCGAAGTTATCGCTTAGTATCTAAATCAAATTTAAAACTACTTTTTGTTAATAACAAACACTAGTTTTAAACTTAGATACTAATTATAGTCGTAAAATAGCCTTCAAGAAAAACATTAATCATTACAAAGAAATTCAAAGAAATGACAACTACAAAATTACGAAGAATTCGAGTCTGATTTCGGCCCGACATTTTGTATACCTACATTCTGGTGGCCGAATGCAGTGTAATAACTAGAGTAGAGAATCAAAGTATCTTTTTTATAAAAGATACTTTGATTATTGCAAATTAATGTGAGGCAAATTTTAAAAACTTGTGAAATAAACAACTGATCTTTGTTGTTTTCCTCAGCTTCATGGTGACACTCTGTTACCTGTGGCTCGATTTTTTATTATAATATTAATTATTTTGACAATTTTTTATTTTTTATTAACTATGAATTAAAAAACATTATTAATCATACATCACTTGTACGCACGAGACATACACCTGAGTCCTGAACACCTCTACTACACCTCTTCTGTGTTTCTGATACCCTGGTACATTACTTGTACGCACGAGACATACGCCTGAGTCCTGTCTACCTACACCTCTTCTGTGTTTCTGATACCCTGGTACATGACTTGTACGCACGAGACATAACCTGAGTCATAACTACCTCTACTACACCTCTTCTGTGTTTCTGATACCCTGGTACATTACTTGTACGCACGAGACATACGCCTGAATCCTGTCTACCTCTACGACAACTCTTCTGTATTTCTGATACCCTGGTACATTACTTGTACGCACGAGACATACACCTGAGTCCTGAACACCTCTACTACACCTCTTCTGTATTTCTGATACCCTGGTACATTACTTGTACGCACGAGACATACACCTGAGTCCTGTCTACCTACACCTCTTCTGTGTTTCTGATACCCTGGTACATTACTTGTACGCACGAGACATACACCTGAGTCCTGTCTACCTCTACTACAACTCTTCTGTATTTCTGATACCCTGGTACATTACTTGTACGCACGAGACATACACCTGAGTCCTGAACACCTCTACTACACCTCTTCTGTGTTTCTGATACCCTGGTACATTACTTGTACGCACGAGACATACACCTGAGTCCTGTCTACCTACACCTCTTCTGTGTTTCTGATACCCTGGTACATTACTTGTACGCACGAGACATACACCTGAGTCCTGTCTACCTACACCTCTTCTGTGTTTCTGATACCCTGGTACATTACTTGTACGCACGAGACATACACCTGAGTCCTGTCTACCTCTACTACAACTCTTCTGTATTTCTGATACCCTGGTACATTACTTGTACGCACGAGACATACACCTGAGTCCTGAACACCTCTACTACACCTCTTCTGTGTTTCTGATACCCTGGTACATTACTTGTACGCACGAGACATACACCTGAGTCCTGTCTACCTCTACTACAACTCTTCTGTATTTCTGATACCCTGGTACATTACTTGTACGCACGAGACATACACCTGTGTCCTATCTACCTACACCTCTTCTGTGTTTCTGATACCCTGGTACATTACTTGTACGCACGAGACATACACCTGAGTCCTGTCTACCTCTACTACAACTCTTCTGTATTTCTGATACCCTGGTACATTACTTGTACGCACGAGACATACACCTGAGTCCAGACTACCTCTACTACACCTCTTCTGTGTTTCTGATACCCTGGTACATTACTTGTATGCACGAGACATACACCTGAGTCCTGTCTACCTACACCTCTTCTGTGTTTCTGATACCCTGGTACATTACTTGTACGCACGAGACATACACCTGAGTCCTGTCTACCTCTACTACAACTCTTCTGTATTTCTGATACCCTGGTACATTACTTGTACGCACGAGACATACACCTGAGTCCTGTCTACCTCTACTACAACTCTTCTGTATTTCTGATACCCTGGTACATTACTTGTACGCACGAGACATACACCTGAGTCCTATCTACCTACACCTCTTCTGTGTTTCTGATACCCTGGTACATTACTTGTACGCACGAGACATACACCTGAGTCCTGTCTACCTACACCTCTTCTGTATTTCTGATACCCTGGTACATTACTTGTACGCACGAGACATACACCTGAGTCCAGACTACCTCTACTACACCTCTTCTGTGTTTCTGATACCCTGGTACATTACTTGTATGCACGAGACATACACCCGAGTCCTGTCTACCTACACCTCTTCTGTGTTTCTGATACCCTGGTACATTACTTGTACGCACGAGACATACACCTGAGTCCTGTCTACCTCTACTACACCTCTTCTGTGTTTCTGATACCCTGGTACATTACTTGTACGCACGAGACATACACCTGAGTCCTGAACACCTCTACTACACCTCTTCTGTGTTTCTGATACCCTGGTACATTACTTGTACGCACGAGACATACACCTGAGTCCTGTCTACCTCTACTACAACTCTTCTGTATTTCTGATACCCTGGTACATTACTTGTACGCACGAGACATACACCTGAGTCCTGAACACCTCTACTACACCTCTTCTGTGTTTCTGATACCCTGGTACATTACTTGTACGCACGAGACATACACCTGAGTCCTGTCTACCTACACCTCTTCTGTATTTCTGATACCCTGGTACATTACTTGTACGCACGAGACATACACCTGAGTCCAGACTACCTCTACTACACCTCTTCTGTGTTTCTGATACCCTGGTACATTACTTGTATGCACGAGACATACACCTGAGTCCTGTCTACCTACACCTCTTCTGTGTTTCTGATACCCTGGTACATTACTTGTACGCACGAGACATACACCTGAGTCCTGTCTACCTCTACTACAACTCTTCTGTATTTCTGATACCCTGGTACATTACTTGTACGCACGAGACATACACCTGAGTCCTGTCTACCTCTACTACAACTCTTCTGTATTTCTGATACCCTGGTACATTACTTGTACGCACGAGACATACACCTGAGTCCTATCTACCTACACCTCTTCTGTGTTTCTGATACCCTGGTACATTACTTGTACGCACGAGACATACACCTGAGTCCTGTCTACCTACACCTCTTCTGTATTTCTGATACCCTGGTACATTACTTGTACGCACGAGACATACACCTGAGTCCAGACTACCTCTACTACACCTCTTCTGTGTTTCTGATACCCTGGTACATTACTTGTATGCACGAGACATACACCCGAGTCCTGTCTACCTACACCTCTTCTGTGTTTCTGATACCCTGGTACATTACTTGTACGCACGAGACATACACCTGAGTCCTGTCTACCTCTACTACACCTCTTCTGTGTTTCTGATATCCTGGTACATTAATTGTACGCACGAGACATACACCTGAGTCCTGTCTACCTACACCTCTTCTGTGTTTCTGATACCCTGGTACATTACTTGTATGCACGAGACATACACCTGAGTCCTGTCTACCTCTACTACAACTCTTCTGTATTTCTGATACCCTGGTACATTACTTGTACGCACGAGACATACACCTGAGTCCTATCTACCTACACCTCTTCTGTGTTTCTGATACCCTGGTACATTACTTGTACGCACGAGACATACACCTGAGTCCTGTCTACCTACACCTCTTCTGTGTTTCTGATAGCCTGGTACATCCCTTGTACTCACGAGACATACACCTGAGTCCTGTCTACCTCTACTACACCTCTTCTATGTTTCTGATACCCTGGTACATCCCTTGTACGCACGAGACATACACCTGAGTCCTGTCTACCTTCACCTCTTCTGTGTTTCTGATACCCTGGTACATTACTTGTACGCACGAGACATACACCTGAGTCCTGTCTACCTCTACTACAACTCTTCTGTATTTCTGATACCCTGGTACATTACTTGTACGCACGAGACATACACCTAAGTCCTGAACACCTCTACTACACCTCTTCTGTGTTTCTGATACCCTGGTTCATTACTTGTACGCACGAGACATACACCTGAGTCCTGTCTACCTACACCTCTTCTGTGTTTCTGATACCCTGGTACATTACTTGTATGCACGAGATATACACCTGAGTCCTGAACACCTCTACTACACCTCTTCTGTGTTTCTGATACCCTGGTACATTACTTGTACGCACGAGACATACACCTGAGTCCTGTCTACCTACACCTCTTCTGTGTTTCTGATACCCTGGTACATTACTTGTACGCACGAGACATACACCTGAGTCCTGTCTACCTCTACTACAACTCTTCTGTATTTCTGATACCCTGGTACATTACTTGTACGCACGAGACATACACCTGAGTCCTGAACACCTCTACTACACCTCTTCTGTGTTTCTGATACCCTGGTACATTACTTGTACGCACGGGACATACACCTGACTCCTGTCTACATACACCTCTTCTGTGTTTCTGATACCCTGGTACATTACTTGTACGCACGAGACATACACCTGAAACCTGTCTACCTCTACTACAACTCTTCTGTGTTTCTGATACCCTGGTACATTACTTGTACGCACGAGACATACACCTGAGTCCTGTCTATCTCTACTACACCTCTTCTGTGTTTCTGATACCCTGGTACATTACTTGTACGCACGAGACATACACCTGAGTCCTGTCTACATCTACTACACCTCTTCTGTGTTTCTGATACCCTGGTACATTACTTGTACGCACGAGACATACACCTGAGTCCTGTCTACCTACACCTCTTCTGTGTTTCTAATACCCTGGTACATTACTTGTACGCACGAGACATACACCTGAGTCCTGTCTTAATCTACTACATCTCTTCTGTTTTTCTGATACCCTGGTACATTACTTATACGCACGAGACATACACCTGAGTCCTGACTACCTCTACTACACCTCTTCTGTGTTTCTGATACCCTGGTACATTACTTGTACGCACGAGACATACACCTGAGTCCTGACTACCTTTACTACACCTCTTCTGTGTTTCTGATACCCTGGTACATTACTTGTATGCACGAGACATACGCCTGAGTCCTGACTACCTCTACTACACCTCTTCTGTGTTTCTGATACCCTGGTACATTACTTGTACGCACGAGACATACACCTGAGTCCTGAGTACCTCTACTTCACCTCTTCTGTGTTTCTGATACCCTGGTACATTACTTGTACGCACGAGACATACACCTAGTCCTGAGTACCTCTACTACACCTCTTCTGTGTTTCTGATACCCTGGTACATTACTTGTACGCACGAGATATACACCTGAGTCCTGACTACCTCTACTACACCTCCTCTGTGTTTCTGATACCCTGGTACATTACTTGTACGCACGAGACATACGCCTGAGTCCTGATTACCTCTACTACACCTCTTCTGTGTTTCTGATACCCTGGTACATTACTTGTACGCACGAGACATACGCCTGAGTCCTGACTACCTCTACTACACCTCTTCTGTGTTTCTGATACCCTGGTACATTACTTGTACGCACGAGACATACACCTGAGTCCTGTCTACCTCTACTACCATTCTTCTGTGTTTCTGATACAATGGTACATTACTTGTACGCACGAGACATACGCCTGAGTCCTGAACACCTCTACTACACCTCTTCTGTATTTCTGATACCCTGGTACATTACTTGTACGCACGAGACATACACCTGAGTCCTGACTACCTCTACTACACCTCTTCTGTATTTCTGATACCCTGGTACATTACTTGTACGCACGAGACATACACCTGAGTCCTGTCTACCTACACCTCTTCTGTGTTTCTGATACCCTGGTACATTACTTGTACGCACGAGATATACACCTGAGTCCTGACTACCTCTACTACACCTCTTCTGTGTTTCTGATACCCTGGTACATTACTTGTACGCACGAGACATACACCTGAGTCCTGACTACCTCTACTACACCTCTTCTGTGTTTCTGATACCCTGGTACATTACTTGTACGCACGAGATATATACCTGAGTCCTGACTACCTACACCTCATCTGTGTTTCTGATACCCTGGTACATTACTTGTACGCACGAGACATACACCTGAGTCTTGACTACCTCTACTACACCTCTTCTGTGTTTTGTTGATAATTCAATGTTACATAATATGTACATACTAAGTTTAATAATGTTTATAATAGAATAGTTACGTTCGGATAACCAAACTGTAACCTTATTTTCATATTCAAAACGGGAGATATTGTATATTTTTTAATTATTTTGTTTAAGTTTTTGATGACGTAAGGTCTCCAAAAAGAAAAAAAATTAACATGCAAACCCTGAATTGGGTTTTTGAGACACTGATGTTAAACGTTGTGATCCTATACCAATTACTGATGCATGCGCAGTTTTGTGAAATCTTAAAATAATAGCCAGGATATACAGCTGACGAACCCGCAATAATTTTGTGTCTTGATATAGTCGATCAGGGGGGTACCTAAAAGGTTTCTTAAAAGCTACTTTTGGTACATCCTTCTGCGCACGTTCAGCTCATATCAAATAAGTGCTGTACGCAGCACCCCAGGCTGTGTTATACCATTTTTACAATCTGACATAATCCGTGATATATAAGTTTTAAAATATCATCAATCCATATTTCTCAGTCTTTTAAAAATATGGATACTTTTTCTGATTCTTCCATTTCCAAATTTAATTAGGAAGTTCAAATAGAATACCAATTCTATTTGAACTTCGCAATGAAATTTATCGTCAATTACAATTCCCAGATATTTAACAACATTAACTATCTCTAATTTTGGACATTAACAACCTGTTCAATTTTTATAATATAATAATTGAACAGGTTGTTAATGTATATTAACCCTTCTTTGCATTATTATTTTTTTTTTTTTAAATAAATCAGGGTGATGTAAATAATGCTCTACATTAAAGGAAAAATATTTCAAAAATCCTAGTGTAAATAAAAATATGTATTATTTAAAAAAACAATATGATGGAAATTTTCATCATCATGCATTGTCACATATTTAGCTCAGTACTAAATAAATAAAAAAAATATTGTTTACTCAATCTTCTTTATTCTTTATGATAATTTAAAAAACAATTATTATTTTTATTTAAGCACAAATTAACGCCACATTTAATACACGAAATTGTGGAATAGCCTTTACATTTGGGAAATTTGCACCGGAGCGACCCACCTACTTTTGGCCAATGTTCAGCACCATCTTTTCTTATGTCTTTTGGAGGTGGTGGAGCTGGAGAACCTTTTCTTTTCTTTGATTGTAGTTCTTCTTCTAGTAAACTGGTACTAGGACGCCCTCTTTTAGCTTCTTTGGTGGTTCCTCTGTTGCATAGCACAAAGGCCAATTCATTTCTGAATTGGGCCATTGTAAGCAGACTCTTTTTAGGTTCACCTCTTTCTTGAGCATTTTTTGACATCAATATTCAGGGCCCTGACAGAAAACTTTACATTAATGAGCATCTCACAAAACCAAACCGTATTTTATTTCGTGAAGCCAGAGCCAGGGCCAAAGAACGTCCTATCTCCATAATACCAGCGATAGCAAAAATACTAGAGGTGGGCGTAAACGACCGTTTACTATGCTTCCTGAACAGTAGTAATATCTTTACTGATAGACAGTTTGCATACCGTCCGGGTAGATCCACCTCATCCTTAGTGCGAGAGGTTGTCTGGAATGTAATGCAAGCGCGCGAAAAACAGTGGCATGTTGCTGTCATCTGCTGCGATCTCTCGCGCGCTTTCGACACAGCAGACCGTGGTCTGCTGCAGAAGAAGCTCGAGCACTATGGTGTAAGGGGACCAGCTGCAGATCTGATGACTAGTTTTGTCACCAATAGATGCCAAGTGGTCATGGGAGACGTGGGAAGGGTGCGATCGAACGAAGAGGTATCTAATCTTGGAGTTCCACAAGGTTCGTGCCTCTCCAATACCACGTTTTCCATCCTCCTTAATGACCTTCCAGGTCACATTAATGACGCTGAAATATATATGTTTGCTGATGACGTAGCAGCTGTAGTAGCGGCTCCTAACGTACAGGCTTTAAAACAAAAAGTGACTGTTGTTGCAGGACAACTACATACATGGTTTTTAACAAACGGCCTAGCCCTCAATCTCGAAAAGACCTGTTTCATGAAGTTCGATCTATCAAACAGACCTCAGGAGCCTATGATAATCAATGTTGGTGGCACTGTATTACAGCAAGTGTCCAACATTAAATTGCTAGGTTTTTATATTGATAAAGCTCTTATATGGGACCTGCACATAGATAAACTTTGCTCCCGCCTAGCTCAAGCCTGCTTTGCACTGAGGCGACTTGCTTCATCAGCACCTAAACTGGCAGTCAGAAGCTGTTATTTCGCAACAATTCATTCCATTCTAATGTATGGAACTGAACTGTGGGGAGATGCAGCTGAGTGTGAGCGTGCTCTCATTCTACAGAAACGCGCTATTCGCGCAATTGCCAAAGTACCGTGGGACGTATCGGCTCGTCCTTACTTTAAAGAATTAGGCATCATGACAGTGCCCGGAATACTTATATATCAGGTGTGTATATTTGTTCACACGAACCTCTCCGCGTTTAAGCTCATTGGCGAATCTCACGAGTACAATACTCGGAACAGGGATAAACTCAGAACCCCATACTGCAAACTTGTGAAAGCAAAAAAGTCAGTTTACGTAAAAGGCGCATCGATATACAACCATTTGCCAGTATGTATTAAGAATGTGGCTTCCGTCAGTATATTTAAAAATAAACTTAAGAAAATACTAGTTGACAAAGTATTTTACTCTGTCAAAGAGTTCTATGATGACAAAAATATTATTATGTAATGTACTTCGTACAAATATTTTTAATTTATAATTATTATTGGACAATTATTTCAGTACTTACAATCTGGTAAGTACTCACCTATATATATTTTTTTCTTTACTTTATTGTTATACTCATCACATTATACTATAATAATAATCCAACTCGTAAAATAATATAAATGTATATAGTATGTAACCTATTGACTTGTGAAGCGAATCTTTACCAATAAAGAATATGAATATGAATATGAATGAACACGGGTATAAATTCTGCTGGGTTAGTAATGGAAAAATTCAGGTCCGAAAAACAGAAGGAAGACCGCCTGTTACTATCAGCAGTTCAGCAGATCTGGCCCGGATTTCAGCTCCTGTTGTTGGTCACTTACAGGGACACTAATTATTTCAAGCTTAAAAAGTTTGGTATTTTGTATAATTTTTTATATCAGTTATTTAAATTTTTTATAAAAAGGCAAATACCAAAATCATGTCATGTAAACGATTCAATTTATAATTATTTAGCTTATTTTGTCGTAAGAACCACCCACCATCTCCCAACACTCCACACATACACATTAACACAACCCAGATATAGGCGTTATGAGACATTTGAATACAGTAAATATTTCTTATTGCTGGTACAAACATATAAACATGTCTTTGTAAGATCACCAAAAAATACAAATAAACTTGGCTGTTATGGTGCGACACCAACCTCGTTTTTGAATAAGTATTTACTACTCTATTCCATTATAAGTAAATATGGATAAGTCAGACTTATACACAGACATAGAAAAAACTCTTGAGATCGAGTGTAGTACCGTCAGCCACCCGGAAATGTGCAAAGATATTATTAATACCTACAATTTTAAAACTCTGACATGAAATATTCGTAGTATACAAAAGAACTTCTTCGAGCTTCTTACTTTATTAAAACGTCTTAACATTACTTACGATGCTATAATCCTAACTGAGTGTTGGCTTCAAGAAGATCCACACATTCCACATTTGCCTGCCTATAACGTTTTTCACACTTCAAAGGTATTCAACAAATGCGGGGGAGTTACGATTTATGTAAGGGACTGTTGGTCTGCTTGTGCCTTAGAGCCCACTTTCGACGAGGCAAATTGCCTAGTGGTAAATATATCTAACAGCACTACAATTATAGGTATTTATCGCTCTCCATCTTTCACCAGTACAGACTTATTTACCACATCGCTCGACTTTTTGCTCGAGTCCATGAAACATCAAAAAGCGCTTATCGTTACTGGTGATATGAATATAAATCTACTTGATGAGAGTCCAGATACCGGAAATTCAACTTATCAGTGTGTCATGGCGGAGCACGGCCTCCTCCCTGCTATTACTCATCCAACTAGGATTTTGACCTGTCTTGACCACATATACGTCAAAACAAATGGAAAAGCGGCAGGAGTGGTCTGCAAGTGTCCTTTCACAGACCACAGTCCGATAATGGCGGGTCTCAATTTAACAAAAGTTAATCCCGTAAAACTGAACAGATTCTTATCAAGGACTGATTATACAAGCATAGCTAATGAGCTTAAAAATACAAACTGGAGCAAAGTATTTAATAATGACAACGTGAACATCGCCCTTTATGAGTTCAATCAGATTATGTCAGAATGCATTGAAAAATACACCAGTAAAATCAAAATCAGCCGTAGTAAGTTTAATTTGAAGTCCTGGATCACCCCTGGTTTAATAAGGTGCATGAGACATCGTGACAATCTTCACTTGCAGGTTAGGGAACAACCAAATAATGAATGCCTGAAAATTACGTACAAACGCTACAAAAAAATTCTGTAATAATCTGTTACACGAAACTAAAGTTAACCACGACAACCACCAACTTAGTCAAAACTGCAATGACCCCAAAAAACTGTGGAAGTCTATAAAAAGCGTCTGTGACATTCCTAGCCCGAAAAATGAATCGCATGAGCTACTTCAGAGGACATGTAACCCACAAGAAGTCCTTAACGAAGTCAACAAGCACTACGCAACTGTCGGATCATTGTTGGCCTCTGACACTCTTCAGAAACTCAACACAACAGAGGCGATACTCTGTGCCAAACTTAAAACAGAGAGTACTATGTCAAACTCATTCTTTATGATAGCTACTGATCCTCATGAAATTGGCAGAATCATTGCAGGATTCAAATCTGACAGTGCGCCAGGAATAGACTCAATTACACCAATGTTATTGAAATACTCTGTAAATGCAATTGCTGAACCACTAACACACATTTGCAATCTGAGTATGTCATCTGGCATATTTCCAAATTACTGGAAGAAGGCCGTAGTCTCCCCTATCCATAAAAGTGGGCCTAAAGATAGCGTGGAAAACTATCGGCCAATTTCGCTTCTCAGTATACTATCAAAAATTCTAGAAAAGCTCGTCAATAAGCGTCTCACTGATTTTCTTCAAAAGAACAAGTTACTGTCCAATCACCAGTTTGGTTTCAGACGTGGACTGTCGGCTGAGGATGCCGTGCAATTTCTGGTGGAAACTGTGAAGTCTCATCTGGATAAAGGGAAAAGAAGCGTGGGCGTGTTCCTCGATCTTGCCAAAGCTTTTGACACCGTTTCAACTCCTATCCTGTTAAAGAAATTAGAAAGTTTTGGCATCCGTGGAACCGCACTGGCGTGGTTTTCCAGTTACCTTAGCGGTAGATGTCAGGTGGTTAGGATCGGAGAATACATAAGTGACGAGCGTACAGTCGCCTATGGAGTCCCCCAAGGCGGGATTCTCTCGCCAACCCTTTTCACATTGTACATGGATGACATTCTCAGATTGAACATCTCAGCTGACCTCATCTGTTATGCGGATGATACAGTGGCGATTTTTAGTGGCATAGACTGGGAAAGTGCAACAAGGTCAGCAGAAAAGGGCATGTCCGTCATAGCAAACTGGCTTGATTTGAATCTGCTCTCCCTAAATGCGATGAAAACCAATTTCATCCCATTCCACATAACTCGCGCTACTGAGCCAGATGTACCTTTGAGCAACCTTAAAATTCACAACATGAACTGTCAAAAACTTAAATGTTTTGATAAAGAGGAATTTAGCTGTGCATGTATTTGTATCAAAAGAGTACCCTTAATCAAATACCTTGGAGTTCAAATCGATCAGAACCTGTCATTTAAACAACATATCTCCTATGTGGCTAAAAAGACAAGGAAACTCATTTATTTAATGAAAATACTTAGGCCAGCCGCCAGTGTTGAGGTAAGGAAATTGGTTTATGTCGCATTATGCCAATCTTTACTTCAATATTGCATTGGCGTTTGGGGTAGTGCTGCCAAGACACACTTGATTGAGTTGGAAAGAGCTCAGCGGGCTGTTATAAAAGTAATGCTCGGAAAACCGCGCCGCTACCCAACGGACCTTCTCTTCCAAATAGTAGACGTCCTCACAGTGAGGCAACTGTATATAGCGCGCGCTGTCACTGTAAGACATAATAACTTCCCAGAAACGTTCAAGAGAGGACGCCCAAAAAGGATTCCTCTCTTGAATGTTAACACAGTATTCGCACGTCGTCTCCCACCTTACTCCCATACGTTTACTTATAATGCCGTGTGTAAGGGATGTGACCTAAAGGAGTGCTCACATCGGAAAGCTAGAGCTAAAGTGAAAAAATGGTTGCTTTCACTTAGCTATGTGCAAACCGAAGCTTTGGTAACTGTATACAATAACTCGTAACGCACGTTAAATCAATGATTAAAGTAAGTTTACGTACTCGTAAGAAATGTAAATACCAATAGTATTTATATACTCAGAGGCTGAATCCTTAACTTTAATACTAAGATACATGTTCCCACACACGCCTTCTCCATTCACACACCCTCTCACACTCACTCATCCACACCTATTCTCATAGTTACCCCTTTTCACACATTTATACCAAACAGTAAAATTTTGAATGTTTATAATAATTTGATTATTGATTCGAATTTAATTAAATGTAATTTATTTTAATGTTTGTAATTACTACTTTGGCTTAGTTTTTATTTGTATTCTTGTAAATTCTTATACAACATGAATAGCAAAGTTTCAGCTAGGATCAAAAACAACTGTAAAATTATTAGTATTATTTTATTTTATATTTGTAATAGTTTAACCACACCTTCAGTACATCTGAGTAGGCCGCGCGATAAATCAGCCTTAGATAATCAGTTTGTTATAGCAGGCTGCATGGGAAACACACTCTTGGCACCATTACAGGTATTTCCAATCTGTCATGTCATGATGTATTTGCATACCCGAAGTGTGTTTCCCAAGTGGTCATACGGGTCCCAAGATACAGGCCTAGCCGAGTTTGGGGCCCACTGATAATATAAAGTGTGTGCTACATAATATTATAATAGATATGTATCGTCTAAATTACTCTTAGGGTTAGTTAAGCAACTGTAATGTAACATACATTTATACTTTCTGTGAAATAAATTTACTTTACTTTACTTTACTTTACTTTCCAAGCCACACAACTCAAATCTATACCATCATGCACAGACACTCTTTCCTCAAAACTACCTCTGGGCACAGATTTTTTCATGAAATTTTTCTTCTCTGGAAGTTTATTATTTGGTATCCTGTTTTGTTGCACAGTTCCCACTGTGTGAATTCCTGATTTAGCTAAAAAAACTACCAATGGCAAAGAGGTATAAAAATTATCAAAGTATATGATGTGGTTTTGGTTTCTTGGCACTCCTCGAAGCAAACGAACTACAACATTTCCTGTTGCACCAAGATCTGGTTCATCTGGGAGTTTCTCTGTATTCTCTTGTCCAGAATATACCTCAAACTTGTGGGCATATCCCATCAAATCACAGAGAACATACAATTTGAAGCCCCATTTATGTGGCTTCTTAGGCAGATACTGTTTTAAAAAATGCCCTATTTTGGTAGAACACATCTGTTCATCCACAGAAAGTCTTTGATTCATTGGCACTGTGGCAAACCTCTCATTGAGATGCTTGATAACAGGGCGGATTTTATAAAGCCTGTCATGTTCTGGATGACCTATAGGTTTGTGAAGATCATTGTTATTAAAATGTAATGATAACTTTATTTTCTCAAACTTGTTTAGTGGCATTGTTGAAGAAATGGGCTCATATCCAAACTTGGGCGACCAGTATGATCTTGTGCTAGGAAATTTGATTACTGACATGTATAATAATATACCAAAGAACTTATACAAATCATGTTCTGTAAATGTTATAGATGAACTGGGATTACTCTGTATTATATATAAATTTGTCTCCTCTACTAATGATTTGATAAAATCTTCAGTGATAAAATGGTTAAAACATTGATATGGAGTTTCTAGGTGTGACAGACCGCCTGAAGCAGTAGAACTCTCCAAGAAAGTAATTTTATCTGTATCATACACCAGATTCCTTTTTTCCAAATCAAGCTTCTTTTGTCAAATGGAAAACTGGATGAAGACTGCAAATTGGATGATGTTGATGGGTGAGAGGATTCTTGATCTTCTGGTTCTACAAGAGGAGGATCAATGTCAGCAGTTTCATCTACATCATCATCATCGTTCTCCTCCTGCAACACTCTTATAACTTCATCAGCATCGCGGTTTTCATCATCGGAATCTTGGTCATCAAGGCCATCTTCTGAGAGCCAACCGCCTTCTAACTTACTAAGATAATCTTCAACATCTCTTTCATTCAAGTTTCCCTAAAAAACAACATAAAATAAATATTTACAAACAAAAAATTGCCATACATTACAAGTGAAGTTACTGCACAGTGATGTAAATTTCCATCACGTAGTTTTGAGAAATGTATTCACAGTGTTTTGATATAAATTGTACATAAAATAACAAAAACATGAAAACAAACCTTTTTTCCACTCATGTTCACTTTTCTTGTATTTTATGTCTCCGTTTATTTCGCCTTAAAACAATTTAAAATATCACTTGTTTCTTCCAGTCACAACAAACAGCGGTATGACAAGTTCTAAGCCTGGTAATTGACAGTGACGTTTACTATTTTTTGACAACTGCGTTTTGTTTTAAGCTATAGTCGCTTAAAAAGTTGCCAGCAATAACAAATTTACAGTAGAAGGGTTTTGAGTACCTTTTTTTGTTGATTAAATATTATGATTAAAATTTCCATCATCATGCAAAGAAGGGTTAACGTACATATTATGTTAGATTACATGAATGTAGCGTTACGTTCCGAAGGATTTCATTTATTGGAGATCTTAAAATAAATTACTTTCGTTATATTAGTGATTAATGTAAGCAGATTATTTTGAAGCCAGTTGGACACTGTTCCAAGTATGTGCATGAAAAACGATGGCATATAAATATTTGCATATGCAATATTTTGCCATTTTTCAAAGTAATTGAACATAGGTCGTTCATTTAGACCAGAAAAAGGGTAGAGCCAAGGACGCTACCTTGTGGTACTCCAAAGCGCACCTTTCCCGCGCAGTTTTATCCTTTGTTTTCTGCCTGTTATATTACACGTCATGAAGAAGGATAAATGCGTGCGACGAATAGGAAGAAAAGTCATGAAATCGATATTTCGTATTCCCTGTTATCTCCTCTAAATCTGAGTCGATAAAATTATTTATACCTTTAATCTTTTCTGAAAGAGTATACCGAAGCTCCTATCATTTTCTTCCATATTGAACACTTTTCCAATTTGTCTTTTGGTCCATGTGGTGAAGATAGCGGCTGTTAAAACATTTTTATAATTTTCAGTCATATTTTCATAATATATCAATTTTCTAAAAAAAATATAGAGACGTGTCTATAACAGGCCTAGATGTTTTGCAACAAATGGCTCAGTAATGGAGGAGAAAACCTGCAGATTCTATCTTGGAAGAAAACAGGAATCGAAACGTCGATTTCATGATTTTTACCTCTTAAGATGATTAGTGTAATGGGAAGTTAATGGTATCTTTTAATGAATTGTTATAATTAGTATGTTTTCAACACCCTTGCTCGTAAAGTGAGCTTTATTATGTCGTTCTTAGGGCCATAAACCGAACTATAACACCCTCGTGCATTATAATATTATACAATAGTGCGTCCCTACAGAGTTAAGTTAGTACCTAACTACAAATTATATGCGAGTAAACAGAGCATTTTCAATTTAACCGGGTTATACAGATTTGTAACATCAAAGAGGTTTATATGTAATCAATCATCATACATTTGCCGCGCGCAAAAAAAATAATTGCGCGCTATTTTCCATAATTTTCGTATGTTGTTTGTATCGCATTTGGGCAGTATATATTTTTTTCCTCGCAAGGGTGTTCAAAAAGTGTGTATGAAACTCGTGAGCAACTTAGCTCACTTGTATCATAATGTACTATGATAAGTAGTTGGTGTGATGTGTGATGTAGAACGTTGCGTACTGTAGGTGAGCGCGCTGTGCTGCGGCGCGGGGCTGGTGTTCGTGGGCACGGCGTGGGGCTGCGTGCTGGTGGCGGCCGCGCCCTCTCGCTGCGCCCGCTCGCCGTCTGCAGGCCCTACGAGGGCGAGGTCAGTCTCCTCTACACACACCACTGCCTTTTATAAAATTGTTGAGATGGTCCCTAAGATAAAATATTTGTAGGCCTTATTTTTTCGTACCCGAACGGACCCATCTTAATGGCCTACCTTGTAAAGATTCAAAGTCAATTACTACTTCAATCATTATAGAAACTTCCTAATAAATGAATATATATTAACAGAAATAATTAAAAAATAGTCATGCCTGCATTCCAGTATTGTTTAATTATTTTTTAATAATATTGAATAGTAGTAACACTTACATTTCGAATGACACTTGGGCGGTCGTGGCAAGCCTATGACTGGCTACGGGTATACCACCGACGCAACACAATAATAAAATTGTGATATTGTTAAGCGAACAAGCTTGCGAAATGTACAAAAATGTTTTATAGATAAATTAATAAATACAACAATATTCCCCCGAAGATATCTCTGTCCACCGACAGAGATATCCTAAGAAGAACTATTAGTCAAATAAATTATCCAAGCTGGGGATAGAACCCGTTCCTAGTATAACGTTGCTTGTTGTTTTTAAGTATCTTGAATGTAACGCCCGTCTGTATTGTCTCTAATAGTCGTGAGGCTCGTCTGCGTTGAACCGGAGCACTTGTCTATGCTCGTTTGCTCCTTATTTTGAAGTTACTGTTCTTAAAAAATGTACCACGAAAACACTCGTACGATCTTAAAAAAATACTGACTTCAGTTTGAATGCAACTAAATGTTATACACCTCTAAAAAAAATCTAAAATCTCAGTACTTCAAAAGAATGATGGCGACTACTGACCCAAATAAACCAACCAGGTCGCGTTCATGAATGTAATAGGTATTGTTTTAATTGTCAGCCCTTTTTAACATTGTTTAAAAGTATTTGTTTGTTTTTAAAAGTAGAAATTCTTGAGTTATATAATTTTGTACATAGATTTGTAACAACATGCAAAATACTTCGAAACCAACGTAATGAAAAAAAATAACAGACAGTAGCAGCTGCGCCTCATAGAACACAGACATGACAGCGTGTGATGTTGATATATTGCAGGTGAGCGCGATAGTATTCCTTCGGGAACATTCCCTGGGCTCGGGCGCCATGTTGGCGACATTCGGCGACGGCTACCGGCCGCTGCTGCACAGATACGCGCCCACGCAGGTATATACTACACTACACTACACTACACTACACACTACACACCGAGCTATACCCCGTGGGGTGCCGGGTTACAATTGCACCTCCCCATATCATCCCGTGGGTGTCGTAAGATCCGACTAAGGGAAAAATACTGGAAGGTGGGCAGCAGCACCTTCTAAAGAACTGTCATCTTACACTGCGATCCCCAAGCCGCCTGCCAAGCGTGGGGATTATGGCAAATACCCATTTTATAGGGGAGCCTGTGTTCAGCAGTGGACGATCCGGCTGATACAGTACAGTACATTCCTAAAGTTCCGGAAAATTCAATTTTTTAACGTTTATTTTTAATTTCTTATTTATAGCTAATAGGCTATCCTATGATCACATCTCACCGGATGGTAAGTGATGATATGGTCGAGAAGTGGTTCAGGCTAACTTAAGATTACTGGCTCTCAAGGACACCTGCCGGAACACACCGTTACGTGATTGGCGACAGATTTACTACTGGAAAGTGGTAGCTAGCCAGGCTGGCTTTCGCATAATGTCCTACCATGCTATAACGTCTGCCACCCTAAGACAACAACCGACAGGTGAGACTTACCGTGCCCTCCGAAGCACGTGCACGTTCAGTAGTAATGTCACTAGCGGTCACCCGTCCAACTCATGACCGCGGGCAACGTTGTTTAACTATGCTGATCGGTTAACGACTAAGCAAGCTACGCTACGAGCGCTTCAAAACATTCATGCATTACGACACACAAATAACATATATTTTGTTGGTAGGTCGTCTAATTATTATAGTTATCACGCAATGCGCGATATTCTGAGATTTATTGGTTATTTTACAAAATTACAAGGTAACAAATTAACTTTATTTAAATCCGCCAAGCAGGCGTTATTGCAAACATAAGAATATTTAATTGTAAATTGTCATCATTTACAAGTATAAAACCAATTGCAAAATTGGTTTTGTTTGTAGTACAACGTAAGTGGTACTATAGATGTCGCTCCATCCCAATACGATGGTTAAAGAACGATAGGAAAGATTATTTAGATTGATTATTAGGTGTCATGTTAGCTCAATTTGTTAGAGCAAACCCCGGCTAAAGGGGTGGATGGACGCGGGTTCGAATCCCGCACATGACTATAAATTTTCTTTCTCACATTTGTAATTTTGTAATGTAATATAAAAAAATATTGGTCTATTGTTTTAATATAAATGTGTATTTATTGTTTATATTAAATTTAATCTTATTTTTCAGACAAACAATTCGAGCACTCCATACCCCGGCTGCTACTGTCTGCTGTGGAAGGCAGAACATTGGCTCCCGGACTGATATGCTCAAACGCTAATTTGGCATTTTACAACTTACAGACGATTACAGTATTCCAAATAATGTATGTATTTAGGCAATATTGTAAATTACATTATACTAAATAAGTTTATAGTTACCAATCCTTCCTAATAGCTAAATAAACTTTGTCTTTTAGTAGCTATGTATGGCATTGCATTATATTATAAATTCCCGCCAAAAACACCAATCACTATGCAATGCTTGGTTTCAAATATGTCCACTAGATGGCAGTATTTTAAGTAAACATTTTGATGTCATGTACAATGTAAATCCTGTATAACTACGAAAATAAAAAAATAATGTTACTGTACCTTATGTATAGAAATGAGGCCAAAGTAATGTATAGAATCTCAACTATATATCCTAAAGGGATTTGCGTTTGTTATTCTATTAAATAGGTATTCTGTATGTTCATTTCCTACATTATGGTCAACTTGACGTTCCCAACACTAAACAATATGTGTATATAGTGACGTAAAAACAAAATGTATCATGTATTTATATAAATAGTTGTAGATTACGCACTAAGTAGATAAAGCAGTGACTTGCGTTATGGGTGACAGAATCTCGAGCGTAACGAAGGATTCTAGGAGGCTTCCCATGCGTAACGAAGGATTCTTTAGGAGTTCCAGAGTGTAACGAAGAATTCTTTATGGATTCCGAGCGTAACGAAGGATTCTTTAGGGATTCCCGAGCGTAACGAAGGATTCTAGAAGGCTTCCCATGCATAATGAAGGATTCCTTAGGAATTCCCGTAACGAAGGATTCTAGAAGTTTTCCATGCGTAACGAAGGATTCTAGATGGTTCCCCATGCGTTACGAAGGATTCTTTAAGAAGTCCCGTGCGTGACAAATAATTCTAGAAGATTTCCCATGCGTCACGAAGAATTCTTTAAGCATTCCCGTGCGTCATGTAAGATTCTATTAGAATTCCCGTGCGCAACGAAATATTCTAGAATAAGAATAACGAACTATGTTCCAGTAGATACGTATCTAAATTGAATTTTGAGAATTTCAGTTACAATAATGTAATTACACTAGAATCGACGCGTGTATTGCCCGACCGAATAAGCTGTACTATTAATTTTTCTTCGGCTAAGCCCCGCGTGCGCTATAACCACATACTTTGTCACTATTTGTGCAGTCAACGTTTATAGTTATAGATTTATGTCCAATGAAATGTAAACCGAACAAAGTAATAGTCGTTTATTTTACTGCCCACATAACTGCATTATATTTTAGAAAACACATGAAATATTAATATTTGAAGTGTTTTCTAAAATAAATGAATCCTAAAGTATCCTTCGTTACGCACGGGAAATTTAGCGGAAATTTAACTAAATATATTTTATAGTGAAATTTCCGCTAAATTTTCCGGCTAAGCTGACGTGACGTCACAAATGACAAACGCCACCCAGCCAAACCGGAAGAGTTTTCGACGCGTTTCGCTTCTAAACGAAGCATCTTCGGGAGGTTTCGACTCTTCGAGCGCACGATCGAGAGTGACATTTTCTATCATGCGCATACATGACGTGACTTAACAGGACAATTAGGTGGAATCGTCACTCGATTTATTTTAAATTATTTTAAGTGATTTTCTAACATATTAATTTAATTTAAGCACGAAATTTCGGCTACAAATAGCGTGCCCAGGTGGCCGAGTGTTTAGGCATCCGACGTGAAATCGGAGGACGCGGGATCGATTCCCGCCTGGGGCATACAATTTTGTGCTCCAATAATTTGTAACAATATGTTTTCTTATTTTATTTTTTATATTTGTTATTATTAAATATGAATTTCCGCAAAGTAACCTCTGAATATTATTTTTTGTAATAATTTAAATTTGACATATTTATGTTATAAATTAACTAATTCATTAATTACTTCATTAGAAGTATGTGCTAATTAATTAAATTACATTTTGGTTATATATAACTTATTCTACATATAAGTTGCATTCTGTTAATTGAAAAGGGTAGTATTTTTAACAAATTATTGGAGTACAAAATTGTATGCCCAAGGCGGGAATTGAACCCGCGTCCTCCGATATCGCGTCGGATGCCTATACCCCTCGGCCACTTGGACACGGCAATTGTAGCTGAAATTTCATACTCCAATCGTATTACTTTAACCGTCATAGGGGACGGTGCGGTTTAGCACGCGATAGTGCTTGTAATTATATTTAGATAGGGTAGTATTGTTTATTCTGTGTTTTAGATTAAACTTGCACAATACATAATGGAGGATTCTCAAGCCGATGATGTAGATATTATGTAACTTATGTTGTTTTATTATTGACATTGTTTTAACTTATTAGAAAAATGGCGGCTTCTAAGACTGATATACGATCTCAATGTCTGTATTTCTTATTACACACGGAACAACATGGATTTAGAATATAATACAAATAACTTAGACTCTATACATTATGTTAATCACTTTTTGACAGCTCATAGATACTTTTCAATGATGAAGTAATGATATATCATTATACAGGGCTATAGGTAACAACCTTTGAGGATTGACTTCTGGTAGTCCTAACAACACATTTTGAGATATGTTTTTTTTTTGTATTTTATTTTGTGTTTTTTTATATGTTTTTGAATAAGCACGAGGGCCCACCCGATGTCAAAAGCTTCTTGTGCCTGTAATGTTTTCATATTTTTATTACTTTGCTCAATGTAAATATTCAAATCTCTATTCAAAGGGACGTCGCGGTCCAGTGTTGCTGGGCGGGAGCTCTAGGCTCGGAGTAGGCATTAAAATACAAAAAGATTTTTAAAAAAAGTTTTTTTTATTTTTTTTTTCAAATAAAAAAATAATCATCTCAATATGTTTGTTAGGACTAGCAGCAGTCAACCCTAAGAGGTTGTCAGCATTTTACTAATAACCCTGTACATAGTAGGTACTTTTACCTTTCACGCCGAACTAAATATAAACTGACAAACAGATGGTTTTGTCGAAAAATGGTTAACTGTATCTCAAGGACACATGTCTTCCGTTAGGTGCTTGGTGACAGATTTTCTGCTTGTTAGTTAGCCAGGCGAAATTCCCTACCATGAGGAGAAACTCAAGTGTGCGACTTCTTTAAATTTAATTTTTAGTTTTATTATATGGGTATTATATTACGGATGTTCTTCATTGTGCAGCTTTTATACACGCCTATGTAGTTTCTAAGGTAAAACATAGATATAATACCAAAGAACAAATAAATATTGAAATATAGATTTTGTTTTCTTTAAAGTTCAAAGGTATTTTCATTGGTAAGTTTAGCAAAGACAAATAAAAGGATCTTTTTTTTATGCCTGATAGGTTATTCTACTTGAGGGTGGTAGCTAGCCAGGCGGGCATTTGCAAAATGCCCTTCCACCAAGCGGTGAAGCTCAAGCCCGCGGCGGGATTAGAACCGTGGACCTGCTGCGCGGCAGTCCATAGCCAATGCTACTGAGCCATCACTGCTTCAGAATCAGTTGCAGGTATCGGATGGAGCTGCTCCGCACTCGCCGCGTCAAGGATGCTGTTCGTTTGCGAAGTTATCGCTTAGTATCTAAATCAAGTTTAAAACTACTTTTTGTTAATAACAAACACTAGTTTTAAACTTAGATACTAATTATAGTCGTAAAATAGCCTTCAACAAAAACATTAATCATTACAAAGAAATTCAAAGAAATGACAACTACAAAATTACGAAGAATTCGAGTCTGATTTCGGCCCGACATTTTGTATACATTCTGGTGGCCGAATGCAGTGTAATAACTAGAGTAGAGAATCAAAGTATCTTTTTTATAAAAGATACTTTGATTATTGCAAATTAATGTGAGGCAAATTTTAAAAACTTGTGAAATAAACAACTGATCTTTGTTGTTTTCCTCAGCTTCATGGTGACACTCTGTTTCCTGTGGCTCGATTTTTTATTATAATATTAATTATTTTGACAAATTTTTATTTTTTATTAACTATGAATTAAAAAACATTATTAATCATACATTACTTGTACGCAAGAGACATACACCTGAGTCCTGAACACCTCTACTACACCTCTTCTGTGTTTCTGATACCCTGGTACATTACTTGTACGCACGAGACATACGCCTGAGTCCTGTCTACCTACACCTCTTCTGTGTTTCTGATACCCTGGTACATGACTTGTACGCACGAGACATAACCTGAGTCATAACTACCTCTACTACACCTCTTCTGTGTTTCTGATACCCTGGTACATTACTTGTACGCACGAGACATACGCCTGAATCCTGTCTACCTGGTACATTACTTGTACGCACGAGACATACACCTGAGTCCTGTCTACCTACACCTCTTCTGTGTTTCTGATACCCTGGTACATTACTTGTACGCACGAGACATACACCTGAGTCCAGACTACCTCTACTACACCTTTTCTGTGTTTCTGATACCCTGGTACATTACTTGTACGCACGAGACATACGCATGAATCCTGTCTACCTCTACGACAACTCTTCTGTATTTCTGATACCCTGGTACATTACTTGTACGCACGAGACATACACCTGAGTCCTGAACACCTCTACTACACCTCTTCTGTATTTCTGATACCCTGGTACATTACTTGTACGCACGAGACATACACCTGAGTCCTGTCTACCTACACCTCTTCTGTGTTTCTGATACCCTGGTACATTACTTGTACGCACGAGACATACACCTGAGTCCTGTCTACCTCTACTACAACTCTTCTGTATTTCTAATACCCTGGTACATTACTTATACGCACGAGACATACACCTGAGTCCTGAACACCTCTACTACACCTCTTCTGTGTTTCTGATACCCTGGTACATTACTTGTACGCACGAGACATACACCTGACTCCTGTCTACCTACACCTCTTCTGTGTTTCTGATACCCTGGTACATTACTTGTACGCACGAGACATACACCTGAGTCCTGTCTACCTCTACTACAACTCTTCTGTGTTTCTGATACCCTGGTACATTACTTGTATGCACGAGACATACACCTGAGTCCTGAACACCTCTACTACACCTCTTCTGTGTTTCTGATACCCTGGTACATTACTTGTACGCACGAGACATACACCTGAGTCCTGTCTACATCTACTACACCTCTTCTGTGTTTCTGATACCCTGGTACATTACTTGTACGCACGAGACATACACCTGAGTCCTGTCTACCTACACCTCTTCTGTGTTTCTAATACCCTGGTACATTACTTGTACGCACGAGACATACACCTGAGTCCTGTCTAAATCTACTACATCTCTTCTGTTTTTCTGATCCCTGGTACATTACTTATACGCACGAGACATACACCTGAGTCCTGTCTACCTACACCTCTTCTGTGTTTCTGATACCCTGGTACATTACTTGTACGCACGAGACATACACCTGAGTCCAGACTACCTCTACTACACCTCTTCTTTATTTCTGATACCCTGGTACATTACTTGTACGCACGAGACATACACCTGAGTCCTGACTACCTCTACTACACCTCTTCTGTGTTTCTGATACCCTGGTACATTACTTGTACGCACGAGACATACACCTGAGTCCTGACTACCTTTACTACACCTCTTCTGTGTTTCTGATACCCTGGTACATTACTTGTATGCACGAGACATACGCCTGAGTCCTGACTACCTCTACTACACCTCTTCTGTGTTTCTGATACCCTGGTACATTACTTGTACGCACGAGACATACACCTGAGTCCTGTCTATCTACACCTCTTCTGTGTTTCTGATACCCTGGTACATTACTTGTACGCACGAGACATACACCTGAGTCCTGTCTACATCTACTACACCTCTTCTGTGTTTCTGATATCCTGGTACATTACTTGTACGCACGAGACATACACCTGTGTCCTGAGTACCTCTACTACACCTCTTCTGTGATTCTGATACCCTGGTACATTACTTGTACGCACGAGACATACACCTAGTCCTGAGTACCTCTACTACACCTCTTCTGTGTTTCTGATACCCTGGTACATTACTTGTACGCACGAGATATACACCTGAGTCCTGACTACCTCTACTACACCTCTTCTGTGTTTCTGATACCCTGGTACATTACTTGTACGCACGAGACATACGCCTGAGTCCTGACTACCTCTATTACACCTCTTCTGTGTTTCTGATACCCTGGTACATTACTTGTACGCACGAGACATACGCCTGAGTCCTGACTACCTCTACTACACCTCTTCTGTGTTTCTGATACCCTGGTACATTACTTGTACGCACGAGACATACACCTGAGTCCTGTCTACCTCTACTACCATTCTTCTGTATTTCTGATACTCTGGTTCATTACTTGTACGCACGAGACGTACACCTGAGTCCTGAACACCTCTACTACACCTCTTCTGTATTTCTGATACCCTGGTACATTACTTGTACGCACGAGACATACACCTGAGTCCTGACTACCTCTACTACACCTCTTCTGTATTTCTGATACCCTGGTACATTACTTGTACGCACGAGACATACACCTGAGTCCTGTCTACCTACACCTCTTCTGTGTTTCTGATACCCTGGTACATTACTTGTACGCACGAGATATACACCTGAGTCCTGACTACCTCTACTACACCTCTTCTGTGTTTCTGATACCCTGGTACATTACTTGTACGCACGAGACATACACCTGAGTCCTGACTACCTCTACTACACCTCTTCTGTGTTTCTGATACCCTGGTACATTACTTGTACGCACGAGATATATACCTGAGTCCTGACTACCTACACCTCTTCTGTGTTTCTGATACCCTGGTACATTACTTGTACGCACGAGACATACACCTGAGTCTTGACTACCTCTACTACACCTCTTCTGTGTTTTGTTGATTATTCAATGTTACATAATATGTATATACTTTTTTTTTTTTTTTTTTAATGGCGGTATGCCTTTATTAAACAAATACTACAAACTATATACAACACTACAGCTACTACAATACTACAGCTACTACAGTAAAAGCATTTGGACTCATAGGGAGTCCAAATGCTCTAGCCCACTATCAGTTGGCAGCGTGCCCAGCATGCTGGCAGCATTGCCCCGTTGAATTGCAATGCTTATTCTTTGAGCCAAATAGGTGCCAGCATTTTGATCACGCGTCGCATCGACCAAGCGCTCTGATAAATTTTGGAAAATACGATGAGCTCCCGGTCCCCACGGACCCAACGTCTCTACACCAAACGGCTCAAATATGTAACCCATACCGAGGTTAGCATATTTGCGCCGCTTGAGTTGCTCTGCCGAAGTAGCCGCGGCGCCAGCCCTCACGTGGGTTTCAGAAAGGTGTGACGGCGCTAAAGTGTCTACGCATGTAGCGTCCCACACTAAGGGCCGTCCCAACTTCCATGGAACCAGAGTCATGCCGTCAGGTCTTTTACCATCGTCACGCATCAGACCGTTCGGTTCGAGAACAGCTGGAACATTGGCGCTGGTAAAAGCCCGGCGAATGATATCGTTAAGGCTGGCGTGGCGGGAAATTCGACCAGCACTTCGAGAGCAGGAGAGGCCATGGTGACCGAGTTGGTCAACTGCAGTACCACACTGGCAGTGATGTGCAACACAACACCTTGCACCCAAGCGTAAGCTAATAGCGAGACGAAAAGCGGAAGGATCTATAAGGCTACCAGTTTTGTAAGAAGGAATGGCTTGTAACCAAAGACCTGATTCCCACATAGAAACAGCGAGAATACGAGCACGATCTGCGATACTAGGGCACGTATTTAAAAGATCTTTCCGTGCTAGCTCGCATAGGGGCCGATCCCACTGTTTCTGAGATGACAAAATTTTTGGGAACTCAGTATTTGGACAAGCCAGTCCCCATGTGGTTTTGGCCTCAGCCAGATATGCTACATCAAAAGAGCCTAAAGATGGTGCAAGAATTTTTTCTACTAATTTGTGTGTACTGTGTACAGAAGACAAAAAAGCTGGTAATGCCACACTAGAAATTTTGCGTATCCCTATGCCCCCCAACCTCACAGGGAGGGAAGCTTGCACCCAAGCCCTATCATCCATCTCAACATTCAAAACCGATATTAACGTATCTTTTAATAAATTGTCTAAGCTTAAAAGAAGCTCACTGTGTTTCCACAGCTGACAACATCTCAAAAAGTATGTAAATTTATGTAATGTATATACTAAGTTTAATAATGTTTATAATAGAATAGTTACGTTCGGATAACCAAACTGTAACCTTATTTTCACATTCAAAACGGGAGATATTGTATATTTTTTAATTATTTTGTTTAAGTTTTTGATGACGTAAGGTCTCCAAAAAGAAAAAAAATCAACATGCAAACCCTGAATTGGGTTTTTGAGACACTGATGTTAAACGTTGTGATCCTATACCAATTACTGATTCATGCGCAGTTTTGTGAAATCTTAAAATAATAGCCAGGATATACAGCTGACGAACCCGCAATAATTTTGTGTCTTGATATAGTCGATCAGGGGGGTACCTAAAAGGTTTCTTAAAAGCTACTTTTGGTACATCCTTCTGCGCACGTTCAGCTCATATCAAATAAGTGCTGTACGCAGCACCCCAGGCTGTGTTATACCATTTTTACAATCTGACATAGGTAATCCGTGATATATAAGTTTTAAAATATCATCAATCCATATTTCTCAGTCTTTTAAAAATATGGATACTTTTTCTGATTCTTCCATTTCCAAATTTAATTAGGAAGTTCAAATAGAATACCAATTCTATTTGAACTTCGCAATGAAATTTATCGTCAATTACAATTCCCAGATATTTAACAACATTAACTATCTCTAATTTTGGACATTAACAACCTGTTCAATTTTTATAATATAATAATTGAACAGGTTGTTAATGTATATTAACCCTTCTTTGCATTATTATTTTTTTTTTTTAAATAAATCAGGGTGATGTAAATAATGCTCTACATTAAAGGAAAAATATTTCAAAAATCCTAGTGTAAATAAAAATATGTATTATTTAAAAAAACAATATGATGGAAATTTACATCATCATGCATTGTCACATATTTAGCTCAGTACTAAATAAATAAAAAAAATATTGTTTACTCAATCTTCTTCATTCTTTATGATTTACCAATTATTGTAATTGGTGTGTCACCGTTTTAATTAAAGTAAAACAAATAAATAAATAAATAAATAAATAAATGATAATTTAAAAAACAATTATTATTTTTATTTAAGCACAAATTAACGCCACATTTAATACACGAAATTGTGGAATAGCCTTTACATTTGGGAAATTTGCACCGGAGCGACCCACCTATTTTTGGCCAATGTTCAGCACCATCTTTTCTTATGTCTTTTGGAGGTGGTGGAGCTGGAGAACCTTTTCTTTTCTTTGATTGTAGTTCTTCTTCTAGTAAACTGGTACTAGGACGCCCTCTTTTAGCTTCTTTGGTGGTTCCTCTGTTGCATAGCACAAAGGCCAATTCATTTCTGAATTGGGCCATTGTAAGCAGACT
This sequence comes from Plagodis pulveraria, assembly GCA_963890685.1. Classification (NCBI taxonomy): domain Eukaryota; kingdom Metazoa; phylum Arthropoda; class Insecta; order Lepidoptera; family Geometridae; genus Plagodis; species Plagodis pulveraria. The sequence goes on along the minus strand of OY982976.1, from coordinate 17,645,734 downwards.
CTTTTTAGGTTCACCTCTTTCTTGAGCATTTTTTTTATAAATAATCCAAGAGTTTATAATAGCTAGATCAAATAGATGAAAAAAAATACGCAAATACCACTTTTTAGACCTCATTTTTATATGATTTCTGCCCAAAAAGCTATCCATGAGATCTACTCCTCCCATATGTTTATTGTACTCTTGGACAATAAACGGGCAGGTAATATCAATTTTTTCTTTTGTTGTCCTGTCAAATCTATTGACTTTAGTTACAGGCAATGCTCCAGAATAAGAAGATAACAGGGTAACTATCTTATTATCTTTGCTTTGGCGCGCGCCTGCAAAATCACACGTGTTAAAGTGGCTCTCGAATTTTAAATTATAAACGTTCGGAAAAGTGTAAGAAACTAGTGAAATTTAACACCTATGTAACCAGCATACTACAGGCTACAAGATACTGCAACCTGGTTTACAAATCTTTTATTAATAACGAAGAAAATTACATGTAAACAAATCAGATCAGCTGTTGACACCAACGTGCCTCAGATAAGGAGCAACCGGTTAACGGCCGCTGCAGGTAACTAAACCTATCTCTTTCTTGCCAAGCATCGCGCGTGTATAACTGCGCTTCTCCCACGCACCTTGTTCGCCGCTTAGCCACAGAACGCTTAGTCATACTTTGTTGTTTTGTATGCAATAAGAATAATGAATTCAGACTGCGCTGCTTGCAATCAAGCTATATCCTCAACGCGGGCAATCACATGCGTGGATTGTAACGGATATTACCACCCTATGTGCGTGAATTTGGCTGCTAAGGACCCAAATAAATTGAATAACTGGCAATGTCCAGCTTGCCGGGCTAAGCAGCCAAAAGCTGATAACACAAACACGCCAGTTCGATCGTCTATACCACAGGAGGGTTCAACCTCTAGCGCATCTTTGAAGTCCCGCGCTAATAAAAGAGTGGCGGTTAGTTCTCCTACCACTGACCTAGAAAACACCTTATCGGACACTTTAGTTGCGAACGAACTGCGTCTCCTTAGACAAGACATGGCTGAGATGAAAAAGTGCTTGGCAGACGGAATGGCACGATGTTTTGAGAGGTTAGATAATTTTGACCAAAGGATTACGGCATTAGAAACTACACACGAGATGATACCAACACTTCAAGAAACTATACACCAACTTCAGGAACAGATTAACCAACAAGGTCAAAATGCATTAAAAAACAAGATAGAAATTATGGGTATAAACGAAAATCACAACGAAAATCTTACGCACACTGTTTTGGTCACCGCCTCCAAAATAGGAGTAAGCCTCTCCGAATCTGACATAGACTGGGTGACGCGCGTAGGTCCTAAATTTAGGCCTAACGCTGACAACAATACGCAACGTCCTGTCAATGACTCAAAGTTTCCCCGCCCAGTTGTCGTCAGGCTGACTAGAAAAGCGAAGAGAGATGACATGCTCAAGGCCTCCAAGACTGTTCGCCATCTCACATCAGTTGACATCAATATTCAGGGCCCTGACAGAAAACTTTACATTAATGAGCATCTCACAAAACCAAACCGTATTTTATTTCGTGAAGCCAGAGCCAGGGCCAAAGAACACGGGTATAAATTCTGCTGGGTTAGTAATGGAAAAATTCAGGTCCGAAAAACAGAAGGAAGACCGCCTGTTACTATCAGCAGTTCAGCAGATCTGGCCCGGATTTCAGCTCCTGTTGTTGGTCACTTACAGGGACACTAATTATTTCAAGCTTAAAAAGTTTGGTATTTTGTATAATTTTTTATATCAGTTATTTAAATTTTTTATAAAAAGGCAAATACCAAAATCATGTCATGTAAACGATTCAATTTATAATTATTTAGCTTATTTTGTCGTAAGAACCACCCACCATCTCCCAACACTCCACACATACACATTAACACAACCCAGATATAGGCGTTATGAGACATTTGAATACAGTAAATATTTCTTATTGCTGGTACAAACATATAAACATGTCTTTGTAAGATCACCAAAAAATACAAATAAACTTGGCTGTTATGGTGCGACACCAACCTCGTTTTTGAATAAGTATTTACTACTCTATTCCATTATAAGTAAATATGGATAAGTCAGACTTATACACAGCATAGAAAAAACTCTTGAGATCGAGTGTAGTACCGTCAGCCACCCGGAAATGTGCAAAGATATTATTAATACCTACAATTTTAAAACTGACATGTAATATTCGTAGTATACAAAAGAACTTCTTCGAGCTTCTTACTTTATTAAAACGTCTTAACATTACTTACGATGCTATAATCCTAACTGAGTGTTGGCTTCAAGAAGATCCACACATTCCACAGTTGCCTGCCTATAACGTTTTTCACACTTCAAAGGTATTCAACAAATGCGGGGGAGTTACGATTTATGTAAGGGACTGTTGGTCTGCTTGTGCCTTAGAGCCCACTTTCGACGAGGCAAATTGCCTAGTGGTAAATATATCTAACAGCACTACAATTATAGGTATTTATCGCTCTCCATCTTTCACCAGTACAGACTTATTTACCACATCGCTCGACTTTTTGCTCGAGTCCATGAAACATCAAAAAGCGCTTATCGTTACTGGTGATATGAATATCAATCTACTTGATGAGAGTCCAGGTACCGGAAATTCAACTTATCAGTGTGTCATGGCGGAGCACGGCCTCCTCCCTGCTATTACTCATCCAACTAGGATTTTGACCTGTCTTGACCACATATACGTCAAAACAAATGGAAAAGCGGCAGGAGTAGTCTGCAAGTGTCCTTTCACAGACCACAGTCCGATAATGGCGGGTCTCAATTTAACAAAAGTTAATCCCGTAAAACTGAACAGATTCTTATCAAGGACTGATTATACAAGCATAGCTAATGAGCTTAAAAATACAAACTGGAGCAAAGTATTTAATAATGACAACGTGAACATCGCCCTTTATGAGTTCAATCAGATTATGTCAGAATGCATTGAAAAATACACCAGTAAAATCAAAATCAGCCGTAGTAAGTTTAATTTGAAGTCCTGGATCACCCCTGGTTTAATAAGGTGCATGAGACATCGTGACAATCTTCACTTGCAGGTTAGGGAACAACCAAATAATGAATGCCTGAAAATTACGTACAAACGCTACAAAAATTTCTGTAATAATCTGTTACACGAAACTAAAGTTAACCACGACAACCACCAACTTAGTCAAAACTGCAATGACCCCAAAAAACTGTGGAAGTCTATAAAAAGCGTCTGTGACATTCCTAGCCCGAAAAATGAATCGCATGAGCTACTTCAGAGGACATGTAACCCACAAGAAGTCCTTAACGAAGTCAACAAGCACTACGCAACTGTCGGGTCATTGTTGGCCTCTGACACTCTTCAGAAACTCAACACAACAGAGGCGATACTCTGTGCCAAACTTAAAACAGAGAGTACTATGTCAAACTCATTCTTTATGATAGCTACTGATCCTCATGAAATTGGCAGAATCATTGCAGGATTCAAATCTGACAGTGCCCCAGGAATAGACTCAATTACACCAATGTTATTGAAATACTCTGTAAATGCAATTGCTGAACCACTAGCACACATTTGCAATCTGAGTATGTCATCTGGCATATTTCCAAATTACTGGAAGAAGGCCGTAGTCTCCCCTATCCATAAAAGTGGGCCTAAAGATAGCGTGGAAAACTATCGGCCAATTTCGCTTCTCAGTATACTATCAAAAATTCTAGAAAAGGTCGTCAATAAGCGTCTCACTGATTTTCTTCAAAAGAACAAGTTACTTCTTGATGCCGTGCAATTTCTGGTGGAAACTGTGACGTCTCATCTGGATAAAGGGAAAAGAAGCGTGGGCGTGTTCCTCGATCTTGCCAAAGCTTTTGACACCGTTTCAACTCCTATCCTGTTAAAGAAATTAGAAAGTTTTGGCATCCGTGGAACCGCACTGGCGTGGTTTTCCAGTTACCTTAGCGGTAGATGTCAGGTGGTTAGGATCGGAGAATACATAAGTGACGAGCGTACAGTCGCCTATGGAGTCCCCCAAGGCGGGATTCTCTCGCCAACCCTTTTCACATTGTACATGGATGACATTCTCAGATTGGACATCTCAGCTGACCTCATCTGTTATGCGGATGATACAGTGGCGATTTTTAGTGGCATAGACTGGGAAAGTGCAACAAGGTCAGCAGAAAAGGGCATGTCCGTCATAGCAAACTGGCTTGATTTGAATCTGCTCTCCTTAAATGCGATGAAAACCAATTTCATCCCATTCCACATAACTCGCGCTACTGAGCCAGATGTACCTTTGAGCAACCTTAAAATTCACAACATGAACTGTCATAAACTTAAATGTTTTGATAAAGAGGAATTTAGCTGTGCATGTATTTGTATCAAAAGAGTACCCTTAATCAAATACCTTGGAGTTCAAATCGATCAGAACCTGTCATTTAAACAACATATCTCCTATGTGGCTAAAAAGACAAGGAAACTCATTTATTTAATGAAAATACTTAGGCCAGCCGCCAGTGTTGAGGTAAGGAAATTGGTTTATGTCGCATTATGCCAATCTTTACTTCAATATTGCATTGGCGTTTGGGGTAGTGCTGCCAAGACACACTTGATTGAGTTGGAAAGAGCTCAGCGGGCTGTTATAAAAGTAATGCTCGGAAAACCGCGCCGCTACCCAACGGACCTTCTCTTCCAAATAGTAGACGTCCTCACAGTGAGGCAACTGTATATAGCGCGCGCTGTCACTGTAAGACATAATAACTTCCCCGAAACGTTCAAGAGAGGACGCCCAAAAAGGATTCCTCTCTTGAATGTTATCACAGTATTCGCACGTCGTCTCCCACCTTACTCCCAAACGTTTACTTATAATGCCGTTTGTAAGGGATGTGACCTAAAGGAGTGCTCACATCGGAAAGCTAGAGCTAAAGTGAAAAAATGGTTGCTTTCACTTAACTATGTGCAAACCGAAGCTTTGGTAACTGTATACAATAACTCGTAACGCACGTTAAATCAATGATTAAAGTAAGTTTACGTACTCGTAAGAAATGTAAATACCAATAGTATTTATATACTCAGAGGCTGAATCCTTAACTTTAATACTAAGATACATGTTCCCACACACGCCTTCTCCATTCACACACCCTCTCACACTCACTCATCCACACCTATTCTCATAGTTCCCCCTTTTCACACATTTATACCAAACAGTAAAATTTTGAATGTTTATAATAATTTGATTATTGATTCGAATTTAATTAAATGTAATTTATTTTAATGTTTGTAATTACTACTTTGGCTTAGTTTTTATTTGTATTCTTGTAAATTCTTATACAACATGAATAGCAAAGTTTCAGCTAGGATCAAAAACAACTGTAAAATTATTAGTATTATTTTATTTTATATTTGTAATAGTTTAACCACACCTTCAGTACATCTGAGTAGGCCGCGCGATAAATCAGCCTTAGATAATCAGTGTGTTATAGCAGGCTGCATGGGAAACACACTCTTGGCACCATTACAGGTATTTCCAATCCGTCATGTCATGATGTATTTGCATACCCGAAGTGTATTTCCCAAGTGGTCATACGGGTCCCAAGATACAGGCCTAGCCGAGTTTGGGGCCCACTGATAATATAAAGTGTGCTACATAATATTATAATAGATATGTATCGTCTAAATTACTCTTAGGGTTAGTTAAGCAACTGTAATGTAACATACATTTATACTTTCTGTGAAATAAATTTACTTTACTTTACTTTCCAAGCCACACAACTCAAATCTATACCATCATGCACAGACACTCTTTCCTCAAAACTACCTCTGGGCACAGATTTTTTCATGAAATTTTTCTTCTCTGGAAGTTTATTATTTGGTATCCTGTTTTGTTGCACAGTTCCCACTGTGTGAATTCCTGATTTAGCTAAAAAAACTACCAATGGCAAAGAGGTATAAAAATTATCAAAGTATATGATGTGGTTTTGGTTTCTTGGCACTCCTCGAAGCAAACGAACTACAACATTTCCTGTTGCACCAAGATCTGGTTCATCTGGGAGTTTCTCTGTATTCTCTTGTCCAGAATATACCTCAAACTTGTGGGCATATCCCATCAAATCACAGAGAACATACAATTTGAAGCCCCATTTATGTGGCTTCTTAGGCAGATACTGTTTTAAAAAATGCCCTATTTTGGTAGAACACATCTGTTCATCCACAGAAAGTCTTTGATTCATTGGCACTGTGGCAAACCTCTCATTGAGATGCTTGATAACAGGGCGGATTTTATAAAGCCTGTCATGTTCTGGATGACCTATAGGTTTGTGAAGATCATTGTTATTAAAATGTAATGATAACTTTATTTTCTCAAACTTGTTTAGTGGCATTGTTGAAGAAATGGGCTCATATCCAAACTTGGGCGACCAGTATGATCTTGTGCTAGGAAATTTGATTACTGACATGTATAATAATATACCAAAGAACTTATACAAATCATGTTCTGTAAATGTTATAGATGAACTGGGATTACTCTGTATTATATATAAATTTGTCTCCTCTACTAATGATTTGATAAAATCTTCAGTGATAAAATGGTTAAAACATTGATATGGAGTTTCTAGGTGTGACAGACCGCCTGAAGCAGTAGAACTCTCCGAGAAAGTAATTTTATCTGTATCATACACCAGATTCCTTTTTTTCCAAATCAAGCTTCTTTTGTCAAATGGAAAACTGGATGAAGACTGCAAATTGGATGATGTTGATGGGTGAGAGGATTCTTGATCTTCTGGTTCTACAAGAGGAGGATCAATGTCAGCAGTTTCATCCACATCATCATCATCGTTCTCCTCCTGCAACACTCTTATAACTTCATCAGCATCGCGGTTTTCATCATCGAAATCTTGGTCATCAAGGCCATCTTCTGAGAGCCAACCGCCTTCTAACTTACTAAGATAATCTTCAACATCTCTTTCATTCAAGTTTCCCTAAAAAACAACATAAAATAAATATTTACAAACAAAAAATTGCCATACATTACAAGTGAAGTTACTGCACAGTGATGTAAATTTCCATCACGTAGTTTTGAGAAATGTATTCACAGTGTTTTGATATAAATTGTACATAAAATAACAAAAACATGAAAACAAACCTTTTTTCCACTCATGTTCACTTTTCTTGTATTTTATATCTCCGTTTATTTCGCCTTAAAACAATTTAAAATATCACTTGTTTCTTCCAGTCACAACAAACAGCGGTATGACAAGTTCTAAGCCTGGTAATTGACAGTGACGTTTACTATTTTTGACAACTGCGTTTTGTTTTAAGCTATAGTCGCTTAAAAAGTTGCCAGCAATAACAAATTTACAGTAGAATGGTTTTGAGTACCTTTTTTTGTTGATTAAATATTATGATTAAAATTTCCATCATCATGCAAAGAAGGGTTAACGTACATATTATGTTAGATTACATGAATGTAGCGTTACGTTCCGAAGGATTTCATTTATTGGAGATCTTAAAATAAATTACTTTCGTTATATTAGTGATTAATGTAAGCAGATTATTTTGAAGCCAGTTGGACACTGTTCCAAGTATGTGCATGAAAAACGATGGCATATAAATATTTGCATATGCAATATTTTGCCATTTTTCAAAGTAATTGAACATAGGTCGTTCATTTAGACCAGAAAAAGGGTAGAGCCAAGGACGCTACCTTGTGGTACTCCAAAGCACACCTTTCCCGCGCAGTTTTATCCTTTGTTTTCTGCCTGTTATATTACACGTCACGAAGAAGGATAAATGCGTGCGACGAATAGGAAGAAAAGTCATGAAATCGATATTTCGTATTCCCTGTTATCTCCTCTAAAACTGAGTCGATAAAATTATTTATACCTTTAATCTTTTCTGAAAGAGTATACCGAAGCTCCTATCATTTTCTTCCATATTGAACACTTTTCCAATTTGTTTTTTGGTCCATGTGGTGAAGATAGCGGCTGTTAAAACATTTTTATAATTTTCAGTCATATTTTCATAATATATCAATTTTCTAAAAAAAATATAGAGACGTGTCTATAACAGGCCTAGATGTTTTTCAACAAATGGCTCAGTAATGGAGGAGAAAACCTGCAGATTCTATCTTGGAAGAAAACAGGAATCGAAACGTCGATTTCATGATTTTTACCTCTTAAGATGATTAGTGTAATGGGAAGTTAATGGTATCTTTTCATGAATTGTTATAATTAGTATGTTTTCAACACCCTTGCTCGTAAAGTGAGCTTTATTATGTCGTTCTTAGGGCCATAAACCGAACTATAACACCCTCGTGCATTATAATATTATACGATAGTGCGTCCCTACAAAGTTAAGTTAGTACCTAACTACAAATTATATGCGAGTAAACAGAGCATTTTCAATTTAACCGGGTTATACAGATTTGTAACATCAAAGAGGTTTATATGTAATCAATCATCATACATTTGCCGCGCGCAAAAAAAAAAATTACGCGCTATTTTCCAGAATTTTCGTATGTTGTTTGTATCGCATTTGGGCAGTAAGTATATATTTTTTTCCTCGCAAGGGTGTTGAAAAAGTGTGTATGAAACTCGTGAGCAACTTAGCTCACTTGTATCATAATGTACTATGATAAGTAGTTGGTGTGATGTGTGATGTAGAACGTTGTGTACTGTAGGTGAGCGCGCTGTGCTGCGGCGCGGGGCTGGTGTTCGTGGGCACGGCGTGGGGCTGCGTGCTGGTGGCGGCCGCGCCCTCGCTGCGCCCGCTCGCTGTCTGCAGGCCCTACGAGGGCGAGGTCAGTCTCCTCTACACACACCACTGCCTTTTATAAAATTGTTGAGATGGTCCCTAAGATAAAATATTTGTAGGCCGTACCCGAACGGACCCATCTTAATGGCCTACCTTGTAAAGATTCAAAGTCAATTACTACTTCAATCATTATAGAAACTTCCTAATAAATGAATATATATTAACAGAAATAATTAAAAAATAGTCATGCCTGCATTCCAGTATTGTTTAATTATTTTTTATTAATATTGAATAGTAGTAACACTTACATTTCGAATGACACTTGGGCGGTCGTGGCAAGCCTATGACTGGCTACGGGTATACCACCGACGCAACACAATAATAAAATTGTGATATTGTAAAGCGAACAAGCTTGCGAAATGTACAAAAATGTTTTATAGATAAATTAATAAATACAACAATATTCCCCCGAAGATATCTCTGTCCACCGACAGAGATATCCTAAGAAGAACTATTAGTCAAATAAATTATCCAAGCTGGGGATAGAACCCGTTCCTAGTATAACGTTGCTTGTTGTTTTTAAGTATCTTGAATGTAACGCCCGTCTGTATTGTCTCTAATAGTCGTGAGGCTCGTCTGCGTTGAACCGGAGCACTTGTCTATGCTCGTTTGATCCTTATTTTTAAGTTACTATTCTTAAAAAATGTACCACGAAAACACTCGTACGATCTTAAAAAAATACTGACTCAAGTTTGAATGAAACTAAATTTTATACATCTCTAAAAAAATGTCTAAAATCTCAGTACTTCAAAAGAATGATGGCGACTACTGACCCAAACCAACCAGGTCGCGTTCATGAATGTAATAGGTATTGTTTTAATTGTCAGCCCTTTTTAACATTGTTTAAAAGTATTTGTTTATTTTTAAAAGTAGATATTCTTGAGTTATATACAGGGTGCCCGGTAATGAATGGATAACCTTAAATTAGGTATTTGTATATGTAATGGCCATTCAGAAAAAAAAACAGAACCAAAAAAAATCAAGTTGTACCAAAGTTATGGTCTTTTTAATAAACAAACATATTGTTATAAAAACTAACGTGGTTATCACTCATTTTAGTAAATAATACGGGATAAAAACGCGTTGACGTCTCGCTGAGCACTCAAGTGCGGAGTGCTCAGCGAGACGTCAACGCGGGCGTCCCGAGCTCTCCTTGAAAAAGACCACCGGATGTGGTCGAAACTATAGTCGGAGCTATCTGACTTATTCACGTGAGTTATCCCGTATTATTTACTAAAACAAACATATTCATTTTGCCAAAGTTTACGCATCCATAGCGTAAAAAAAAAGTATGAATACACATGTGACCAATCATTTTAAAATAAAGTGTGCCTAAAGCCGGTTTCAAAATGGTATTTGTTTTATTATTTAAATATATATTTTTTTTTTTTTTGTTCTGTTTTTTTTTCTGAATGGCCATTAGATATACAAATACCTAATTTAGTTTATTATAATAATTAATTGTACCTCTATGATCTAAGTTGGTCGAAATAAATGATTTTATTATTATTCACTTTATTTCTTATCCAACATAATTTTAAATTTTTTACAACATTATTACAAAAATATATATTATAAAAAACTTAAAACTAGGGTGCCGCTGGTAGCGGGGCAGAGCCTAAGCTACCAGTGGTTAGGGCTGCAGAGAGAGGAACCTCCGGACAATGCGTGTTGTGTCCAATATCACTGCCTTCTGCATCAGACCCTTGATCCAACCATCTAGCGAGAGCCTCTTAAGGTGTTGGTCGAGGCTCTTCGCTATAAGGCCGTTCGCCGAAACGACTATCGGGACAATGATCGTCGAGTCAACATCCCACATGGCGGTTACCTCGTGAGCCAAATCAAGGTACTTGCTGACTTTATCCTTTTCGGCCTTAACGAGATTCTCGTCATGTGGGATGGTGATATCTACGAGCACTGCCCGGCGCTGGGATCGGTCGACCACCACGATATCAGGTTTATTGCAAACAATAGTCCTGTCCGTGATGATAGAGCGGTCCCAGTAGAGCAATGCACGACCATTCTCGAGAACTGGCGCCGGTGCGTACTGGTAGTACGGCACCTCTGACTCGACAAGGCCGTATTGAAGGGCAAGTTGCTGGTGGATGATCTTGGCCACTTGGTTGTGCCTGTGCAAATACTCGCCGTTAGCAAGATTCGAACAACCGGAAATGATATGCCTGAGTGACTCTCCGGGTCGGCGGCATGCTCGACAAATGTCGACCGTACCGTCCTTCAAGATATATTTCCGATAGTTGTTCGTCATCATTACTTCGTCTGCAATTGCACAGGCAAAACCCTCGGTTTCCCCAGCGAGGTCTCCGAAGCGTAGCCAATTCACCGAAGCTGGTAAATCCACAACAGGCCCTGTTAGAGCCCGGTAAAACCTACCGTGCAGCTCCTTGCCTTTCCATACTGCCTTGCGGTCATCGGTGCTCAGCATCGTTGGTTTGCGCAGGTTATCGTTCGCCAAGGAGAGCGGTGTGAGGCCCTTGTCAACCGCCACGACATCGCGATGCATCCCGCACTCGTGGTTACGGAAATAATCCCTGAGATTGCACACTTCACGGTTGTGAAGGGTCTTGGCATTTAAAAAGCCGCGACCTCCTCATTTCCGTGGAATGTACAGTCTCATAACGGACGAGCGCGGGTGTAGCATGCGATGTGAAGTGAGCAGTTGACGGACCTTTCTATCCAGGGCGTCCAGTTCAGTCTGTGTCCACTTCAGTATGCCAAAGGAGTATATCAGTAGAGGCATCACCCAACCGTTAAAGGCGCGCGCCCTGTTGCCTCCAGACAAAAGACTTTTAAGTACTTTTGTCAGGCGGAAAAAGAAGCGCTCCTTTACCGATTTCTTGATGTCCTCTACCGAAATACCCAACGGCTCTGACATACCGAGGTACTTGTAGGTCTCGACTTCGGAGAGAGATCTGAAAGTCATTGTCTCAGAAAGCTGCAAATTCGGAGAATTTACAACATTCCCCTGCTGTACATGATTATTATTATTATTATTATTAAGGTTATCCATTCATTACCGGGCACCCTGTATACGAGAGAAGGGCATTTTGCGAATGCCCGCCTGGATAGCGAGCACTCTCAAGTAGAAAATCTGTCGCCAAGCACCTAATAGTGTGTTCCGGCAGCAGTCCTTGAGAGCCAGTGAAATTACAGGCACATGAGACTTAACAACTGTACGTGTCAGTGACGGGCGCAGTGCAATTTGTCGTTGACGTAATGCATCTGTTATAGGCAGAGGTTAGTCCACTTAACATCAGGTGGGCCTCGGGCTTGTTCCATCACAATAACATAAAAAAAAACTATTCATTTATTTAGATTTGTAACAACATGCAAAATACTTCGAAACCAACGTAATGAAAAAAAAAATAACAGACAGTAGCAGCTGCGCCTCATAGAACACAGCCATGACAGCGTGTGATGTTGATATATTGCAGGTGAGCGCGATAGTGTTCCTTCGGGAACATTCCCTGGGCTCGGGCGCCATGTTGGCGACGTTCGGCGACGGCTACCGGCCGCTGCTGCACAGATACGCGCCCACGCAGGTATATACTACACTACACTACACACTACCCACCTTGCTATACCCCGTGGGGTGCCGGGTTACAATTGCACCGACCCATATCATCCCGTGGGTGTCGTAAGAGGCGACAAAAATACTGTAAAGTGGGCAGCAGCACCTTCTAAAGAACTGTCATCTTACACTGCGATCTCAAAGCCGCCTGCCAAGCGTGGGGATTATGGCAAATACCCATTTTATAGGGGAGCCTGTGTTCAGCAGTGGACGATCCGGCTGATACAGTACAGTACAACCCTAAAGTTCCGGAAAATTCAATTTTTTAACGTTTATTTTTAATTTGTTATTTATAGCTAATAGGCTATCCTATGATCACATCTCACCTGATGGTAAGTGATGATGTGGTCGAGGAGTTTTTCAGGCTAACAAAGATTACTGGCTCTCAAGGACAGGTGGCGGAACACACCGTTACGTGATTGGCGACAGATTTACTACTGGAAAGTGGTAGCTAGCCAGGCTGGCTTTCGCATAATGTCCTACCATGCTATAACGTCTGCCATCCTAAGACAACAACCGACAGGTGAGACTGACCGTGCCCTCCGAAGCACGTGCACGCTCAGTAGTAATGTCACTAGCGGTCACCCGTCCAACTCATGACCGCGCGCGACGTTGCTTAACTATGCTGATCGGTTAACGACTAAGCAGGCTACGCTACGAGCGCTTCAAAACATGCATTACGACACACAAAAAAACATATATTTTGTTGGTAGGTCGTCTAATTATTATACTTATCACGCAATACGCGATATTCTGAGATTTATTGGTTTATTTTACAACATTCCAAATATACGACAAAAAAAATTTAAGTCACGTGTGAGCCGGGGTATGCTCTAACCAATTGAGCTAACATGACATGACGTCAAAACTCGAATCTTTCCTATCGTTCTTTAACCATCGTATTGGGATGGAGCGACATCTATAGTACCACTTACGTTGTACTACAAACAAGACCAATTTTGCAATTGGTTGTAAGTATACTTGTAAATTGTTTGTGATGACGCAACCTTATGATAACGCCTGCTATGCGGATTACATTACAAAATTTCAAATTTACTTTATTTATTTTAATTTAATTTTACAAATTTACCTGGTACGATGGTTTAAGAACGAGAGCAATAATTAGAGTTATTAGTCATTGTGTCATGTTAGCTCAATTAGTTAGAGCATACCCTGGCTAAAGAGGTGGATGGACGCGGGTTTGAATACCGCACATAATTATAATTTTTTTTTCGCACATTTGTAATTTTGTAATGTAATCCGCCGAGCAAGCGTTATTACAAACATAATTTTTTTTTAAAATAAATGTTTATTTATTGTTGTAATATAAATTTTATTTTATTTTTCAGACAAACAATTCGAGCACTCCATACCCCGGCTGCTACTGTCTGCTGTGAAAGGCAGAACATTGGCTCCCGGACTGATATGCTCAAACGAGCTAATTTGGCATTTTACAACTTACAGACGATTACAGTATTCGAAATAATGTATGTATTTAGGCAATATTGTAAATTACATTGTAGCCAATAAGTTAAGTTACTAATCCTTCCTAATAGCTAAATAAACTTTGTCTTTTAGTAGCTATGTATGCCATTGTACACAATATATTATAAATTCCCGCCAAAAATAACAATCACTATGCAATGCTTGGTTTCAAACATGTCCGCTACATGGCAGTATTTTAAGAAAAAAAAAAAATGTCATGTACAAATCCTGTATATCTACGAAAATAAAAAAAATAATGTTACTGTACCTTATGTATAGAAATGAGGCCAAAGTAATGTATAGAATCTCAACTATATATCCTAAAGGGATTTACGTTTGTTATTCTATTAAATAGGTATTCTGTATGTTCATTTCCTACATTATGGTCAACTTGACGTTCCCAACACTAAACAATATGTGCATATAGTGACGTAAGAACAAAATGTATTATGTATTTATATAAATAGTTGTAGATTACGCACTAAGTAGATAAAGCAGTGACTTGCGTCACGGGTGACAGAATCTCGAGCGTAACGAAGGATTCTAGGAGGCTTCACATGCGTAACGAAGGATTCTTTAGGAGTTCCCGAGCGTAACGAAGAATTCTTTAAGGATTCCCGAGCGTAACGAAGGATTCTTTAGGGATTCCCGAACGTAACGAAGGATTCTAGAAGGCTTCCCATGCATAATGAAGCGTATCCTTCATAGGAATTCCCGTAACGAAGGATTCTAGAAGTTTTCCTTGCGTAATGAAGGATTCCTTAGGAATTCCCGTAACGAAGGATTCTAGAAGTTTTCCATGCGTAACGAAGGATTCTAGATGATTCCCCATGCGTTACGAAGGATTCTTTAAGTAGTCCCGTGCGTGACAAATAATTCTAGAAGATTTCCCATGCGTCACGAAGAATTCTTTAAGCATTCCCGTGCGTCATGTAAGATTCTAAAAGAATTCCCGTGCGCAAAGAAATATTCTAGAATCAGAATAACGAACTATGTTCCAGTAGATACGTATCTGAATTGAATATTGAGAATTTCAGTTAAAATAATGTACTTACACTAGAATCGACGCGTGTAGAAGTGAATATAGAAGCGTTTGAAGCGCTCGTAGCGAAGTTTGCTTAGCTGTTCTCAACCGATTAGCAAAGTTCAGCAACGTCGCGCGCGGTCATGAGTTGGATGGGTGACCGCTAGTGACATTACTACTGAGCGTTTCCGTGCTTCGGAGGGCACATTAAGCCGTCGGTCCCGGTTGTTGTCTTAGGATGGCAGTCGTTATAGCATGGTGGTAGGGCATATTGCAAATGCCTGCCTGGCTAGCTACCACCCTCAAGTAGAAAATCTGTCGCCAAGCACCTAACGGTGTGTTCCGGCAGCTGTCCTTGAGAGCCAGTACTTCTAGGTTACCCTGAACAACATCTTCAACCACATCATCACTTACCATCAGGTGAGATAGTGGTCAAAGGCTAAACTAACGGCATAAAAAAAAAAGTATTGCCCGACCAAGCTCTACAGCTAAGCCCCGCATGCGCTATAACCACATACTTTGTCACTATTTGTGCAGTCAACGTTTATAGTTATAGATTTATGTCCAATGAAATGTAAACCGAACAAACTAAGAGTCGTTTATTTTACTGCCAACATAACTGCATTGTATTTTAGAAAACACATAAAATATTAATATTTTAAGTGTTTTCTAAAATAAATGAATCCTAAAGTATTCTTCGTTACGCACGCGGGAAATTTAGCGGAAATTTAACTAAATATATTTTATAGTGAAATTTCCGCTAAATTTTCCGGCTAAGCTGACGTGACGTCACAAATGACAAACGCCACCCAAGCCGGAAGAGTCTTCGACGCGTTTCGATTCTAAACGAAGCATCCTCGGGAGGTTTCGACTCTTCGAGCGCACGATCGAGAATGACATTTTCGATCATGCACATGACATGACGTGACTTAACAGGACAATTAGGTGGATTCGTCACTAGATTTATTTATAATTATTTTAACTGTTTTTTTTATATATTCATTTAATTTCTTAATATGATTACAAATTATTAGAGCACAAAATTTACGCGCACTGTCCCCTATGACGGTTTAAGTAATTCAATTGGAGCACGAAATTTCGGCTAGTAATAGCGTGCCCAGGTGGCCGAGTGTTTAGGCATCCGGCGCGAAATCGGAGGACGTGGGTTCGATTCCCGCCCGGGGCAAAAAATGTTGTGCTCCAATAATTTGTAAAAATATATAAATTTAATGTTTCTTTATTTTTATTTTTTTATATATGTTATTATTAAATATGAATTTCCGCAAAGTAACCTCTGAATATTAATTTTTGTAATAATTTAAATTTGACATATTTATGTTATAAATTAATTAATTCATTAATTACTTCATTAGAAGTATGTGCTAATTAATTAAATTACATTTTGGTTATATATAAGTTATTCTACATGTAAGTTGCATTCTGTTAATTGAAAAGGGTAGTATTTTTAACAAATTATTGGAGTACAAAATTTTATGCCCAAGGCGGGAATTGAACCCGCGTCCTACTCGCGTCGGATGCCTATACCCTCGGCCACTTGGACACGGCAATTGTAGCCGAAATTTCATACTCCAATCGTATTACTTTAACCGTCATAGGGGACGGTGCGGTTTAGCACGCGATAGTGCTTGTAATTATATTTAGAAAAGGGTAGTATTGTTTATTCTGTGTTTTAGATTAAACTTGCACAATACATAATGGAGGATTCTCAAGCCGATGATGTAGATATTATGTAACTTATGTTGTTTTATTATTGACATTGTTTTAACTTATTAGAAAAATGGCGGCTTCGAAGACTGATATACGATCTCAATGTCTGTATTTCTTATTATACACGGAACAACATGGATTTAGAATATAATACAAATAACTTATACATTATGTTAATCACTTTTTGACAGCTCATAGATACTTTTCAATTATGAAGTAATGATATATCATTATACAGGGCTATAGGTAACAACCTTTGAGGATTGACTTCTGGTAGTCCTAACAACACATTTTGAGATATGATTTTTGTTTATTTATTTTTTTTGTAATTTTCTTCTGTGTTTTTTATATGTTTTTGACGGAATAAGCATGAGGACCACCTGATGTCAATAGTCTCGTGTGCGTGTTATGTATTATTTCATATTTTTATTACTTTGCTCGATGTAAATATCCAAAACTCTATTCAAAGGGACCACGGTGCGGTCCAGTGATGCCGCGGCGGGAGCTCTTAGCTCGGAGTAAGCATTAAATCACAAAAAAAGATAAAAAAAAAGTTTTTTTCTTTTTTCAAATAAAAAAATAATCATCTCAATATGTTTGTTAGGACTAGCAGAAGTCAACCCTAAGACGTTGTTATCATTTTACAAATAACCCTGTTAATATATTTTTTACGTTATTGCTTTCAAGTTGACGTAACCTTGTAAAGTATGTCTTCAACGTTTTCTTTTAATATTTTCTATAGATCAAACGTTTTTATTTGTATGTGATATAACTTTCTAAACGCCTTACAAAGTTATGTGGTCAATGTTATATGAGCTGTAATAAAACGATTAACATAGTTTATACACGGTTATAGGTAAAATGCTAACAACCTCTTAGGGTTGACTTCTGCTAGTCCTAACAACACATTTTAAGATGTTTTTTTTTGGTTATGATATATTTTTTTCTATTTTAATTTTCTTTTATATGTTTTTTTGTGTTTTAATGCCTACTCCGAGCTTAGAGCTCCCGCCCAGCAACACCGGACCGCACCGTGCTCCCTTTGAATAGAGTTTTGAATATTTACATCGGGCAAAGTAATAAAAATATGAAATAATACATTACAGGCACAAGAGACTTTTGACATCAGGTGGTCCTCGTACTTATTCACTCAAAAACATGTAAAAAAATCACAAAAGAAGGTTTAAAAAAAAACATATCAAAATAATAATACCTCAACATGTTTGTTAGGACTAGCAGAAGTCAACCCTAAGAGGTTGTTAGCAATGAATAGATTCAGGCGTTACTTTGCGGAAATCCATTTTTAATAATAACAAATACTTTTAAAATATTTTAAGAAAACATCAAATTAATATTTTAATAAAACACTTAAAAAATATAAAAATATATCTAGTGACAATTCCGCTTAATTTTCCTGCTAAGCCGACGTGACGTCACAAACGCCACGCAGCCACGCACGATTTTCTCGATCGTGCGCTCGAAGAGTCAAGACCTCCTGAGGATGCTTCGTGTAGAAGCGAACGCGTCGAAAATTCTTCCGGTTTGGCTGCGTGGCGTTTGTGACGTCACGTCGGCTTAGCAGGAAAATTAAGCGGAATTGTCACTAGATATATTTTTATATTTTTTAAGTGTTTTATTAAAATATTAATTTGATGTTTTCTTAAAATATTTTAAAAGTATTTGTTATTATTAAAGGTTGTTAGCATTTTACTAATAACCCTGTATATAGTAGGTACTTAGTACCTTTCACGCCGAACTAAATATGAACTGACAAACAGATGGTTTTGTCGAAAAATGGTTAACTGTATCTCAAGGACACATGTCTTCCGTTAAGTGCTTGGCGACATTTTTTCTGCTTGTTAGTTAGCCAGGCGAAATTCCCTACCATGAGGAGAAACTCAAGTGTGCGACTTCTTTAGATTTAATTTTTAGTTTTATTATATGGGTATTAAATTACGGATGTTCTTCATTATGCAGCTTTTATACACGCCTATGTAGTTTTTAAGATATCAATTAGATATTATACCAAAGAACAAATAAATATTGAAATATAGATTTTGTTTTCTTTAAAGTTCAAAGGTATTTTCATTGGTAAGTTTAGCAAAGACAAATTCAAATACAAATATTTTATTTCAAAATATCTTAGCCTATAATATTTGCTTAACTAACTTTAATATCTTTTATTAATATATTATGTACATACCTAGTTATACCTTAAATTTGTTGAAAATTTTTAAGACATGTTTTTGTAGGTGAAGTAATGTAGATACACAAAACTTTATAGTGCATTGGAGACAGATTGAAGCACTTCACTTAATATTCACTTTCTATACAATACAATAACTGATGAGTTATTGTAACAAACATGAACCTAAGTAGATGAATTTCGTATTAATTTAAGTATGTACATAGAATTACTACAGGCTCGCATACAATTCAACTTCACTCTACCCTTTAAGAATTATTTTCAGACTTGAACATACGGACAGTTTACGTGAGGTTTTTAAAAATAATGATATCCTCACTATTACCTGTATTTATATATATGAAATCTGTATGTTTGTTAAGCGTAATGAAAATAATTTCTTTGAGACTAAGTCAAGCCGTTCCGATATATTAAGATCCAAACATAAACATAATATATGTATGCCACAAATTAATAATAGCATGTTTCGCAATAGCCCATATGTAATGGCTCTATATGTGTATAATAAACTACCTACTGAAATAAAAATATTAAAAAACAACACATTTAAGTATAAATTAAAAGCATGGCTTATATCAAAGGTGTATTATGATATGAAAGAATATTTCAACGATTACTCCCGGTGCAACTGTAAATCGTGCAATTCTAGTTAAGTAATTAATACATTTATCTATATTGTTATTTTATTGTACACTAGATTTTTATCTCCTAGTTAAGTTTTACTAAATGTAGTAGTGATACTATAATTATTGAACGCTCGCAATGGGCAGACTGTTGATACTAAATTATGACATAACCATCTCTATGTACCTACACAGTTATTCAATAAAAAATTCTGATTTCTGATTTCTGATTTCTCTCCGAACTAGTTCGAAAACTGTATCTCGATGAAAAAAAAAAAACAAATCAAAGGATCTTTTTTTTTATGTCTGATAGGTTAGCCTTTGACCACTATCTCACCTGATGGTAAGTGACGATTGGTCGAAGATGTTGTTCAGGCTAACTTAGAATTACTGGCTCTCAAGGACAGCTGCCGGAACACACCGTTAGGTGCGGTGAGGGTGGTAGCTAGCCAGGCGGGCATTCGCAATATGCCCTACCACCATGCCATAACGACTGTCGTCCTAAGACAACAACCGACACGCGACGGCTTAACGTGCCCTCCGAAGCACGTGCACGCTCAGTAGTAATGTCACTAGCGGTCACGCATCCAACTCATGACCGCGGGCGACGTTGCAAACTTTGCTGATCGGTTAAAAACAGCTAAGTAAACTTCGCTACGAGCGCTTCTAAGGTAATTGTGTGCGGTTTTATAATAAGTTCCTAAACATAACAACGCTCACAGAAGTGAAATTCAAGTTGCATGTGAACAACATATTAAGAAATCCTACTACACAGTTTGATTGTACTATATAGGACTGTATTGACTTTCACTAACTGTCATGGCGGGATGAAGGAATATGCACGAGTTTTACTGAAAAGAGCTTCTTTTAATTTGGCAAATCAAATCATTTATTTGCCAAAATACATGTCACATAAGATCGTATAATAATGGTAAAGGATACGATGTATTTAGTCTGCAAGCAGACGTGCACATTTTTGTGTAGTATTTATTAAGTACTTAAAATTTATGTATTACAAAATTCTTTAAAGTCTTTCACACTGTAAAAACAGTTGTCAAGAAGCCAGTGAGTCAAAGAGCTTTTAAATATGTTCCCATCCAATATTTTGACGTCGTTTGGTATACAGTTGTTATAAATGGTTAGACATATTGTAAATATTTTTTTTATATAAGTCCTTCTTAGCACGAGGTTCATACAATAGATTGGTGAACTTTGCCCTTTTTTGTCGTGTAAAAACCTCACCACGTTTCATAAAAAAATCAGGGTGTTTAGTGAAGACACAAATATCCTTTATGTACATGCACGGTAGAGGAAGTATGTTACATGTTTTAAAAAGGGGTTTACAGCTGTCTAAAAACCACGCCTTATTTATAACCTTAATACATCGTTTTTGGATCATGAATACTCTATCTATGTCGACTGAGTTGCCCCACATGATCAGTCCGTAGCTAAGCAAGGACGACACGTGTCCATGGTATGCCACCAATGCTTTATTGTTGTTGGGGCATTATTGTTACATACGCTTGTACTTGTTCCTTACTAGATGTTACTTCAATGAGAGCTAAGAACACACTGCACCATAACTGCGGTAAAATCACATACTTAATTGTTTATTATTCTTCAAAACAGTGTTAACATATTCATATATAATTATAATATACCTAGTTTCTGATCTAACTAATCCTAGTAAAGATATAGGTATATATATATATATATATGTATGTATATAGATGTATGTTTAGGCAATGAGTTCCAAACTAGGCGCAGCCTGTATCTTGGTAACCCTTAAAAAGCTTTTAATTATGTAGCTATTTGAAGCAATGATGGCTCAGTGGCATTGGCTATGGACTGCCGCAGCAGGTCCATGGTTCGAATCCCGACACGGGCTTGAGCTTCACCGCATGGTGGAAGGGCATTTTGCGAATGCCCGCCTGGCTAGCGACCACCCTCAAGTAGAAAATGTGTCTCCAATCACCTAACGGTGTGTTTCGGCAGCAGTCCTTGACAGCCAGTGAAATTACAGGCACATGAGACTTAACAACTTTGTCTCACGGTGACGGGCGCAGTGCAATTCGTGACTTGTGACGAAATTCATCTGTTATAGGCAGTGGATAGTCCGCTTCATATCAGGTGGCCCTCGAGCTTGTTCCGTCACAATAACATAAAAAACATATTCAATTTGTTAATTTCTTATTTAATTTAAGTATATGTTAAAGAGCATCCTACGTGACTGTCCATGCCTAATAAAGCGTCATTCGATATAGTGGTGAGGAAGCCAAAGAGAGAGAGTATTCGTGTGTGGGGAATGTACCTATGTGTTGGGTGGTATGCGGATTGGTGGGGGATGTTTTATATGCATGTTGAATCTTTACTTTATATTATGATACTGGAACTAATAATCTTTCAGTATCATCATATGATATGAGGTTGAGTAGAGCCATGCACGAATCCGCAATAGAAGTGGACCAGCATGAAACAGTTTTAAATGTTCTCCGCAAAATATTAGTTAATCGCGAAATAGTAGTCAAGTGGTGTTTGCTACATAACATGATCGGATGTTTTTCATCGTAGCTGTATGGGAAATGGTCCAACCTGCCTCCGGCTCTTAGGAGTTTATCATTGGGGTCCAAAAATGGCGACAATGAGATTAGTTGGTTCTTTGGAGGCAAAGGTTTTCCTGACGTAAGAAGTGAATGCTCTGTAGGAAACATTTCCGATTGTGCCTGCTGTAGAATAAGATTGTGTGAACATTGAAGTTCGTCGTAAATCAGATTGCCAACAATTTTCTTGTTCTTGTTACGGCAGTCGAAAATAAACCTTTGAGCGTATGCTGCTGCATGCAGCAGACGAGTAGAATTGGAATGTCTGTGAATGAGTATAGAAATCGGAAGGGTGCTTGGCGTGTCAATGTGTGGCATAGTACTTCCGGCAGATTCTTTGTCTCGCTCGTGCTAGGCATTTTAGGCCATGATTCCTGAACAAGCTGTAAGAACTGGGGTCCATGCCACCAGAGAGAGTCGCTGACATCATCCAAAACTAAATCCATGCTCCATACACGGAGTTTCGTCTTACCTTCGTTTAATGAATATGTGGTGATGTTACAGTAGTTGAGAACTCTATTATAAGGTACATGGGCATCCTGCGATCAAGTCCTGTATTATTATTGGGAAGAGGTAGTTTGATAGGTCGCTTACGTTTGTTAGTGCAGAAGCTTTTCAGCTTATGGGTTCCTATGCATGAGTGTAGAACGAATATCAGACGAACGGTGAGAACTGACACGTTTTGTAGAGGAACTCAGTAGAATTAGTAGATAAGTAAATTCTGTTCCTAGATGTTAATCCTGCTTTCTAAAACAGAGCGTTTGACTAATAGTGGCTATCTGATATAGCTGTCCTGGTCATTTACGGTCTCTGTCATGTAGTTCGACAATTTTCACTATCTTTGTTCCTCTCATAAAATATGAGATCCTTGTCTTAAATTTCTAGGCGTTTCCAAAAGAAAGCGTTAAAGGGTATGAAATTAGGAAAGGCTGCAGGATATGATAGAGTGTCAGTCGAGATGGTGACAGCTGGGCGAGGCATAGAAGCTAGTCTGTTGCACCGCCTTTTATGTGTTGGAGGAGCGGGCGTGTACCAGGTGACTGGTGCAAGGCTGTGATTGTGCCGCTTTATAAAGGAAAAGGGTCGCAACAAGACTGCAAGAATTACCGCGGAATCAGCCTCCTCAGCGTTGTCGGTAAACTATATGCGAAAGTATTGATTGAACGAGTGATAAAAGAGACAGATGAGAAAGTGTGGGATGCACAAGCAGGGTTTAGAAAGGGAATGGGATGTACGGATCAGGTCTTTTCTTTACGATGCATAGCCGAAAAATGCTTGGCGAAAAGCCAAAAGGTCTATTGCGCTTTCGTAGATTTAGAAAAGGCTTATGATAGGGTGAGTAGGCATGAACTGTGGTCAGCGTTGTCTATGCATGGGCTGAATGGTAACCTGATCCAAGCGCTGAAATCCCTCTATAAGGATTCCAGTGCTTGCGTTAGGATAAATGGGACATACACTGATTGGTTTAACATCGAAAAAGGTGTTAGACAAGGATGTGTAGCGTCACCGTGGCTGTTCAACTTATTCATGGATAATTGTTTGACAAACCTGAAAGACAGTGAATGTGGATTAAGAATGAACGAGTTACTCATCAAATGTCTTCTCTACGCTGATGACCAAGTGATACTTGCGTCGTCGGTAAAAGAGTTGCAAGAGATGGTAAATGTTATGCAAGAGGCTTTAGAAAGAAAGGGAATGAAAATAAATGTAAGTAAGACGAAAGTGATGGTGTTTGAACGAGATGATAGAGTGACCGATTGCAATATTGTGATTGGGGGTGAAAAAGTGGAACAAGTGAATGAGTTTGTATACTTGGGATCCATGTTTACAAAAGATGGTGAGTGTGAAAGTGATATAGAAAGGAGAGTGAACGCTGGAAACATGGTAAACGAAGCATTGCACGCGTTTATGAACAGTCAGGTGTCTAAAAAGGCTCGTCTGGCTGTTCATGGGGGAGTGTTGGTTCCGACACTGATGTATGGTAGTGAAAGTTGGGTGTGGCAGAAAAAGCATGAAAGTAGAATAAATGCTGTGGAGATGAGAGCATTGAGGAGCATGATTGGAGTGAAACGGAGTGACAGGATAAGGAATAGTGTGATAAGGGAACGATGTAGTGTGAATGAGGGTGTAGTGACAAAAATCGAGAAAGGTATGTTAAGATGGTTTGGACATGTGGAGAGAATGAATGAAATGAGAATGAGTAAACAGGTATACATGGGACAAGTAAACGGAAGTGTTGGAAGGGGAAGACCTAGGCGAACGTTCCGAAATCAGATTGAAGACATTCTGAAAAAAGGCCAGGTCAAAAGTACCCTAAACCGACGCTTATGTATGAAATGATTGATGAGTATAGATGAAGCGAAAGAGATATGTCAGGATCGTAGTAAGTGGAAATCCGTGGTCTCTGCCTACCCCTACGGGAAAGAGGCGTGATTTTATGTATGTATGTATGTACCTTTTTGTAAAAAGGTTCAACAGAAGATAAATCGTTTGTAATGCGCTCACTCAGTTCTCACAGAAAACTGTCAATATATTCAAATCAATTGAGTTTACAAAAATAAATTGTATACTAGGTTTTAGTAAAACTTGAGAAGAGTATAAATATTCATTGAGAGATTGCCTAGTGCCGTATTAAAAAATTTACAAATAGTTAATTGTGCTCACTCAATCCTCCATTTTCGCAAGGGCCGATTGCTCTCTAATAAACTATATAATTAAGCTTCGTTATATTACTCGTGTTTAGTTCATGTTCAATAGGGTTTCGTAACATACTAAACGAAACTCTATTGTAATATATATTATAAGTAATAAATTATTTTATGTGCTCACTCAATCGACACATTTATGAAAACCCGCCATTGCAAAAAAATATTCACAACTCATTTTCACTGTTAGAACAATGTTATTATTTATTAAGATAAGTACTAGATATGAAGAAAATTATTTTTTAGTACTATTTCCTTCACAAGTGCGTTGAAAAACGTTGAATGATACTCGTGTGTGTGGCATTGATGATTATCGTCCTCGGCTCTCTGAGGGCTCGGGTCACAATGGCGCCTCAGCAGTAATCATACATTACACACCTGTACCACAATGTAACCCACAACATTGACTTTTCATTTACCCGACTAAACTCGACCTACATATGTGTCGTGTTTCTTTGTTTCTGTAAATTACAGAATTATATTGTATTATACAACTGTACCGCTATTCGAAGCCTTTTATTTGAGAGTAGCAACACTGCTTTCCCCTGATTGGTCGTTTTATACCTCTGTCCCTCTCCCACACATACCCTGTCTCTTTCTATTTCCTCTCCACCAGACAGTTCAGCGCTCGAATATTCCGGGCGTTCGTGGAGTCATTGGCGATTTGTTTTTCGCACTGAGTGGTCGTTAGCAAGAGCTCTTTGGTAAGTGCTCAAAACCATATTCTATATTTGAATTTTAACGGAATTAACCGTTCGAAAAAGATAACTCTGTCCTAATATAGCTTTACTTTTAGATGATGGATAGTGATAGTTCTTTATCGTCGTCGTCCTCGAGGAACTCTGCTTCCAGTGGACATACTAACTAAAAGTCGGCCTACAACTTCGGACGCGCTCCCTCCGCTGCAGCCCCACGTGACTACACAGTCGGCAGAAAATGAAAACAGGAAGCGAAAGATTAGCTTTACCTACTAATAAAACGCTTATTAAACAACTTACCATATTCGAAGCCTAAGTTTATACTTCTGCCAGGTGCAATTTTGTCAATAAAAAGCGCCAAAATTTGAGACACAATGACTCCACGAACGCCCGGAATATTCGAGCGCTGAACTGTCTGGTGGAGAGGAAATAGAAAGAGACAGGGTATGTGTGGGAGAGGGACAGACAGAGGTATAAAACGACCAATCAGGGGAAAGCAGTGTTGCTACTTTCAAATAAAAGGCTTCGTATATGGTAAGTTGTTTAATAAGCGTTTTATTGGTAGGTAAAACGCTGTCATTGTCTATATTATACTGAAAATAGAGAAGTATAGGCAAAAATGTTTGTAGGTACTAACTTAGAAGAAAAAAAAAACCGTAGGCCAAAAAACCTAAAATAAGCTACAATGAAATAAGATTTTTTGAAAAAAAATCTGAACGTATATCCAACGTTAAATACTAGGATAGATTCCGAAGCTTATGAACTTCCTTTTTATTTTGAGACTTAATTAGTTTTTCAATGTTATTACTTTTATTATCTATTATTACTAATTAACGGTGGATGACAATGTATCCCGTAAGTAGCATGGCTCAATGAAAAGGGTGAATATGAAAAGAAAATTCCAACAAATGGAACTGACTTCAACACTAAAAATGTGTCAAATAACTGTATGATGCTCTGACGCAGAGCCACTATAGTTAATACCTTTTAATTATATCTGAAAATGACATACTTCGAACGTATTTTCAAAGTCGGTACCATGAGCACAAAATAATACACACGAGTATCGCACAACGTTTTTCAACACACTTGTGAAGGAAATAGTACTAAAAAATTATTTTCTTCATTTCTAGTACTTATCTTAATTAATAATAACTATTGTTCTAACAGTGAAAACGAGTTGTGAATATCTTTTTGCAATGGCGGGAAAAATTTATCTGTTTCCTATGTTCGCGCATGGCGATTGGCCATAGCATAGACTAAAGAATGAAGTTTTTTGTTTTTTGGCTTTTCGCGGATAGCGTTTTAGCCACGTACGAAATGGGCAATTCAAAGTTTTCTTTAATGCAGGGAAAAGAAAAGTTATATATGGGAAAAGTTTTATTTATTTAACACGTACAATTTGAAATTATCTATATATATACGAAGTTATAGGAAAACAGCAAACAAAAGGTTCATTAATTTATTTGTACTATTCAACACGATCTTTTTTGTATCGGAACTTCTTTAAGAACAAAGGAACTCGACCATATTAATCGATATGGCGATATGTGAAGCCATATATAAAAGAAAAAAAAAACATTGGAAAAAACTTATACATAAAAGATGGTTACCCTGTAGTACGAAATTTCATACAAACAATAAAATAAGTATATCTCATAAGGTAAACAAGTTTAATTAGAAGTGAAATGGCAGATATTTAGTAAATTTTTTTACTAAAACATGAGCTATCTGGACTTTTTGTAATGGTAACAAATCTGAAAATATTAATTTTTTTTGTTTTCATAAATGTGTCAATTGAGTGAGCACATAAAATAATTGATTACTTATATATGTATTACAATAGAAATTCGATTAGTATGTTACGAAACCCTATTGAACATGAACTAAACACGAGTAATATAACGAAGTATAATTATATATGTAGTTTATTAGAGAGCAATCGGCCCTTGCGAAAATGGAGGATTGAGTGAGCACAATTAACTATTTGTAAATTTTTAAATACGGCACTAGGCAATCTCTCAATGAATATTTATACTCTTCTCAAGTTTTACTAAAACCTAGTATACAATTTATTTTTGTAAACTCAATACATTTGAATATATTGACAGTTTTCTGTGAGAACTGAGTGAGCGCATTACAAACGATTTATCTTCTGTTTTACCTTTTTACAAAAAGGGATATTGGTTTTACAATTGTTTTAGAGCTTTTACTAAATTATCCTATTTTATTGATTTTTTTCTGAGGGTGCTCACCCAATGCACACGCACACATTAATTAAATATACCACAATAGGTAGCTTATCGTAATTTTATCTCAGCCCAGCTGCATGTCGTGTCCCACAAGGACCAGTAAGTAAGTACCTACCTATATGACGCGAGTTTGAAAAGCAAGCAAAAACAGGAAATGTATAGTGCCGCAAAGGGCAAGTTTACCATTAGCATCTTCGATTAATATCCATCTGAAGCAATGATCTGCTGACGTCAGATTACAAATAATTTTTATAATTATTGTCCTTAAATCATATTTCAATATAGTCACCATTGCCAGAGAGGGATAAGAGGTACAGTTACTGAGCTCTCGTTCGGCTTCAATTTTGGGACAACAGCTCATTCCTGTTGTACGTAGTAGGTATACTTCCATGGTATTACTACGTAACCAACCATAGATAAGTTAATAAGTAATATAATTTAAATATAACATTAATAAACGATTATTTCCGATTAAAAGTTTGTCAAGTCCTCCCTAACTCGCTCTAGAGAACAGCGACGAAAGTCACAGACGAGTGTGCGTAAGTGAATATGAATTTTAACAGCGCTGAGCTCGAAGGCGAATTCAAGGCTGGCTCGACTACGAATAGTTACGTTTTAGAATAGCATAGCAGGACTTTTACGTTTCCTTTTCATTGTAACAACTTATTCTTCATATAAATACTTGATAAGTCGGGTAGCGATGATACTTTTCCCGTATGTGGCGACCAAAGCATCATTAAAATTTGCATATTTAATTTACTATGTTTAGTTTTTCCCCAGTGTGTGTCCTGACATGTCTCTGTAAGCTTCCCTTTTCAAAATATTTACGATCGCACATTGTGCATTCAAAAGGTTTTTCTCCAGAATGTATTCTAAGATGTTTTTGTAAGGTCACCTTTTGTGTAAATTTACGATCGCACATTGTGCATTCAAAAGGTTTTTCTCCAGAATGTATTCTAAGATGTTTTTGTAAGGTCACCTTTTGTGTAAATTTACGATCGCACATTGTGCATTCAAAACGTTTTTCTCCAAAATGTATTCTAAGATGTTTCTGTAAGCGTCCCTTATGGTTAAATTTACGATCGCACATTGTGCATTCAAAAGGTTTTTCTCCAGAATGTATTCTAAGATGATTCTGTAACCTCCCCTTTTGTGTAAATTTACGATCGCACATTGTGCATTCAAAAGGTTTTTCTCCAGAATGTATTCTAAGATGTTTCTGTAAGCTCCCCTTATGTGTAAATTTACGATCGAACATTGTGCATTCAAAAGGTTTTTCTCCAGAATGTATTCTAAGATGATTCTGTAACCTCCCCTTTTGTGTAAATTTACGATCGCACATTGTGCATTCAAAGGGTTTTTCTCCAGAATGTATTCTTAGATGTATATTCAAGGTACTCTTCTGTGAAAATTTTCTATCGCACATTGTTCATTCAAAACGTTTTTCTCCAAAATGTATTCTAAGATGTTTCTGTAAGCGTCCCTTATGGTTAAATTTACGATCGCACATTGTGCATTCAAAAGGTTTTTCTCCAGAATGTATTCTAAGATGATACTGTAAGCTCCCCTTTTGTGTAAATTTACGATCGCACATTGTGCATTCAAAGGGTTTTTCTCCAGAATGTATTCTTAGATGTATATTCAAGGTACACTTCATTGAAAATTCTCTATCGCACATTATGCATGCATATGGTTTTTCTCCAGTGTGTGTTCTGACATGTCTCTGTAATTTTGTCTTTTCGGAAAATTCTCTATCGCACATTATGCATGCATATGGTTTTTCTCCAGTGTGTGTCCTGACATGTCTCTGTAAGTCTCTCTTTTCAGAAAATTTACCATCGCACATTATGCATGCATATGGTTTCTCTCCAGTGTGTGTTTTGAAATGTCTATGTAATTGTCCCTTTTCAGAAAATTTACGATTGCACATTGTGCATTCATATGGTTTTTCTCCAGTGTGTGTCCTGACATGTCTCTGTAAGACTCCCTTTTCAGAAAATTCACCTTCGCACATTGTGCATGCATATGGTTTTTCTCCAGTGTGTGTCCTGACATGACGCTGTAAATTTGCCTTTTTGGAAAATTTACTATCGCACATTATGCATGCATATGGTTTTTCTCCAGTGTGTGTTCTGACATGTTTTTGTAAGTTTCCCTTTTCAGAAAATGTACTATCACACATTGTACATTTATCTCGTTTCTCTCCTGAATGTATTCGAAAATGTATCTATAAGTGACTCTTTTGTGAACACAAACTGTACTCTTAATTATGATTTTGTTCTTGTCCCTTTATTTAGGATTTGCAACTAATATTAAGTTCATGTACATTTCTAATTGTATGACTGAATGTTTCATTGCATCGTGTGCATTCAAATTGTTACTTGTATAGCGTTTACCTCTAGCGCTTGTTATTCAGTTCACATACATACTCGTTCGTAATTTTAGCTGTCATATCAGAATAATACCTTATCAAGTAGAAAAGGCAAGAGTTGTCTTAAGATTGGCCCATCTGAAACAAAGAGATACATATTTTATTACAAACAATAAGCAAAAAAAATAAATATATATATAACGGAGTGTGCCGATAGTTATGTCTTCCATAGAGACGGATCCGTTATCTACTCAGGTTAATCTTCCTCTAATATGGGCGTGCACGTGTAGATTTTCACAAAATAACAGCCAGAGAATAGCGTATGATCACAATAGTAATTCACAAGAAACTTATTACAGCGAAACTACAAAGGATCACGTGGATAAATATGGATTAAGAGCCAATGGGTTTGCACGCGTGCATCACGGTCGGTTGTCCGTCAAGAAGTGCGCACTCTGCACAAATGAGAGAGGATATCTTTGTGCATTTGTGCATTGTGAGATAGGATCCATACAGCGTTACAAATAATATTACTTAGTTTACTATTATCTACAATATAGCCAAAATACCATACAAATAATTATCTTAAATTACTTAAAAGTACCTACGAGTTTTTGGTAGTAAAGTTTATTATGATTATTAACACATAGATTCTATGTCCAAGGCTAAATACACTATACAAATGTCCAGGAATGAAACCTGAGCGAGGAAGAGCCTATGAATAAAAAGATCCGACTAGAATATACCCTCGCGCTCGACTTCTAGATTGTGCAGAACGGGAGTCGGAATTCCGGGATTTTCAAGATTTTCATGTGCGTTAAATAAAATATAAGAAGTCTTTCCATATATTGTCGACTACCAATCTAGTTCTTCTTGGGGACTACAAGCAAACTTGTTTTTCTTTACGTGAAGTGACTCATAAGGACAAATCTCAAATATGTTTTTTAGAAAGAGTGTACGCCATAAAGATATTAATAACATAAGTATATAAATATTCAAGAGGTTGTGACACTTAATATGATTTCATATATAGTAATTAAACAACTTTAAACGGTTTAAATCGCGTATATTTATCTTTTTTTTTTTTATCCCGACGTTTCAAACACTTTGCAGTGATCGTGGTCACGGGGTGACAGTGTTTAATTACTATGTGCAATAATCGCGAAAACATAAGACAACATTATGATTTCATATATTTCTTTCAATAGAGAAAAATCATTAATACAGCTCTAAAAGTTCGCTTTCTCAAGCTTTTTTTTAGAACATCGTTACAAAAAAATTGATGGTGTTCCTGGAAGATTTTCCCGTTTTTAAGAAGCAATTATAAATAAAATTATAAAAAACAAAATTTCACGATATTTAAATAGTAGTTATGTTGTGTGCGTGTGCATTGAGTGAGCAACCTCAGAAAAAAACAATAAAATAGGATTGTAATCCGCTTAGCAGGCGTTATTGCAATCATAACAATATAAAATATAGGATTATTTAGTAAAAGCTCTAAAACAATTGTGAAACCAATATCCCTTTTTGTAAACAGGTAAAACAGAAGATAAATCGTTTGTAATGCGCTCACTCAGCTCTCACAGAAAACCGTCAATATAATCAAATTTATTGAGTTGAAAATACATTGTGTACTAGGTTTTAGTAAAACTTGTGTAGATTATATATATACTCGTATTTAGAGAGATTGCCTAGTGCCGTATTTAAAAATTTACAAATAGTTAAATGTGCTCACTCAATCCTCCATTTTCGCAAGGGCCGATTGCTCTCTAATAAACTATATAATTAAACTTCGTTATATTACTCGTGTTTAGTTCATGTTCAATAGGGTTTCGTAACATACTAAACGAAACTCTATTGTGAAACATGTATAAATAATTAATTATTTTATGTGCTCACTCAATCGACACATTTATGAAAACGAAAAAACATTAACATCATCAGATTTGTTACCATAACAAAAAGCCCAGATAGCTCATGTTTTAGTAAAAATTTTTACTTAATATTTGCCATTTCACATATAATTAAACTTGTTTACTACATGAGATATACTTATTTTATTGTTTGTATGAAATTTCGTACTGTAGGGTAACCATCCGTTATGTATAAGTTTGTTCCAATGTTTTTTCTTTTATATATGGCTTCACATATCGACATATCGATTAATATGGTCGAGTTATTTTGTTCATAAGGAAGTTTCGATACAAAAAAGATCGTGTTCAATAGCAAAAATAAATTAACTTCATATTTAAATAGATTATTTCAAATT
Source organism: Plagodis pulveraria (assembly GCA_963890685.1). Classification (NCBI taxonomy): domain Eukaryota; kingdom Metazoa; phylum Arthropoda; class Insecta; order Lepidoptera; family Geometridae; genus Plagodis; species Plagodis pulveraria. Next base: position 17,613,366 of record OY982976.1, on the reverse strand, counting down.
GATTTACTGTGTTAAATAAATAAAACTTTTATTTTCTCTGTATAAAGAAAACTTTGAATTGCCTATTTTGTACGTGGCTAAAATGCTATCCGAGAAAAGCCAAAAAAAAGAAACTTCATTCTTTAGTCCATGGCCAATCGCCATGCGCGCGCATAGGAAAACTAATAAATTTTCCCCGCCATTGCAAAAAATATTCACAACTCGTTTTCACTGTTGAAATTATAGTTATTTATTAATTAAGACAAGTACTAAATATGAAGATAATTATTTTTTAGTTATATTTTCTTCACAAGTGTGTTGAAAAATGTCGTATGATACCCGTGTGTGTCGCATTGATGATTACCGTCCTCGGCTCTCTAAGGGCTTGGGTCACAATGGCGCCTCAGCGGTAATCACCAACATTGCACACTGAAAATAGAGAAGTATAGGCAAAAATGTTTGTAGATACTAACTTGGAAGAAAAACAAAAAAAAACTGTAGACCAGAAAACCTAAAATTAGCTACATAATGAAAATGAAATAGGACTTTATTACAAACAATACTGTCTGTATGTTCAAGCATAACTTAAAAAGTACATTTCAATACAAGTCGATGGCATTCGGTTTAACCGGAGCTCCTGCTACGCACGCAGCAAAGACTAGTAGATTCCCTGTTCTGCGGCCCAGAATTCCAAAACAAAACCATTGTCTTTGTTGACTATATCATTTTAGCAACATCCTCCTTTGATTCACACATCACCCTACTCAAAAGGATTCATGAGAAACTGAAACAAGCAGGTCTTACCATAAATATCACAAAAAGCCAATTTTTTAGAGATAAATTGAAGTACTTGGGTTATGTAGTAGAATCTAACGGCCTACATGCCGACCCTGATATGGTAGCACCCATAGCAAACTACCCCTGCCCCAAAGACAGGAAAGAGGTGCGCAGATTCATTGGTACTGCCTCTTGGTACCGTAGGTTCATACCAAACTTCAGCTCCCTAGCAGCACCACTCAATAAACTTACTTCTCAAGGTAAGAATGCTCCTCCTTTGGCTGGACAGAAGAAGCTAATGCAGCTATCCTAAAGCTCAAGGACTGTTTGATCTCCTCACCAGTACTATCTTGTCCGGATTACACTCAACCTTTCCAAGTCCACACAGATGCCAGTGACTACGGCGTAGGTGCCGTCCTGACTCAAATTATGGACAGTGATGAGAAAGTCATTGCTTATATGAGCAAATCACTATCAGCACATGAGCGTAACTACAGCGCCAATGAGCGTGAGACTCTTGCTGTACTCACGGCTCTGGAACACTGAAGATGTTATCTTGATAACAGTCTCAATTTTCTGGTCTATACCGACCACACCTCTCTCAAATGGTTCTTAAACCTTAGTAACCCTACTGGTTGATTGGCTAGGTGGGGAATGCGTCTATCCGCATTTAACTTCGACATAAAATATAGGCGTGACAGGGATAACGAAGTTCCAGATGCCCTTTCGAGAGCTGTATCTGTAGAAGCAATTTCTGGTACCACCCAGACTCCTCTAGTAACATCTGACCCATGGTACTTGAACATTTTGAATGGTTGCCAGACTTCTCCTATGTCTTATCTTATTTACAGGGTAACTGATAATAAGTTATACAGCTGTATGAAAACTCTAAACCCCTTGGCGCGAGAGTTTGAGTGGAAAGAGGTCGTTCCTAGCGAATCTAGGAGGGACATCAAATAAAAATGCCACTCTGAGCCCACAGCTGCACACTTAGGTGTTTTCAAAACCTATAGGCGGATATCTCTATAATAATATATCAGTTATTTCTGGCCAAGTATGATGAAAGATATAACTAACTTTATCAGTAACTGTGACACGTGCATAGCCCATAAACATGCTAATCATACTACTTTGGGACTGATGGGTCGACCCAAGCAGCGCTCCCGTCCATTTCAAATGATCAGCATGGATCTAGTAGGACCTTTGCCTACATCCACTAAACAAAATACTAGGCTACTAGTTGTCACCTGTTGTTTCTCTAAGTATTGTCTTTTGTTCCCAATGACAAAATACAGTACTTACCCACAACGTCTTCACTTATATTATTATTATCTTTTCTAAACTGACATGTACATATTTTTTATTATGATGCGACATTAATATTGAGATTCTCTTGTTTATATTATTTTTAATTTTTAATAATAAGTACTGGAATGTTTGATTGTAAATGATAATTATGTAATTGGTATTGTGCCGTTTAATTATTATGATAATAAATAAATAAATAAACGTGGATCCCGACCTGACGGACGACATAATATTTGCCTCTAGAGACGCGTATGCTGAAAACGTCGGAAAACCTTTGACCAAGTCCAATCATCACTAATTAAATCTCATAACAAAAACTGTGGACCTTATAATCTTCGTCGCAAGAACCACGAATTTAATATTGGCGACATAGTATGGAAAAGGACTTATTATCAAATTAATAAGAATAATAGGTTTTCTAAAAAACTTGCCCCTAAATACTTAAAATGTCGCATTAAAGAGATTCAAAATTTTTTTACAACTCTCATTTTGGTATCTCCTTCACATTAATAATTTTATTTCATAAATTAGAGAACTTATTCAGTTTAATATAGCATTATAAATGATACAAAAGTCACCTATGGTTAGCCATTCGCTTAGCATTTCCAAGCTCATTGCATGCACTTTATAGCTATCATTTTCGTCTTGTTACAGAAAACATTTTACGACGTCTTTATCCTCAATTTTCTTTCTCGAGCCGAAACCCGCTTTACTGGACTGTGCACCTATCATAAATTGTTTATGGAATTGAAGCCTCGAATCAAGATCGGAGGCACTTTTGTCTTTGGGAGTCTTACAAAAATCTCAAGACGATATAGTCGCAATATCGTCTAAGGATTTTTGTAAGACGTGCGTTTTGGTAACTCCGATAACCATCGGAGCTCTATAAACACCTCAGAGTTCTTTAATTTCATCCCAAAATTATTGTGATCCCTAAATAAAGTAGATGTGTCTGCCGAAAGTGCGAGCCCCAACCATGATTTCAATGTCCTAATGACGTTTACATCCAGCTTTGGTAAAAGGGATTTAGTACTGACGTATATTAAAAAAGGCCAAGTCAGACGTGATGTTAAGTAGTTGTCGTATATCCAAGCTTTTTTAACGTTGCTTATTGGCTGTTGGTCTACCATACTAAGATCTTTCAAAATACACAATGAACTATTATTAATTTAACTTACCTATATCACAAATATACAATACAACACTAAGCTAAATCAAAACAGTGGCTTAAACAGCCAGAAACGATAAAAAAAACGAAAAATCTCGCCAACGCAATTAAATCGCTATCAACTTCAACTTCAACTTCTTTTTTGGGTGGCTTCTGTGGTGTTGCCACAATTTCGCCAATGACGAGTCGCACGGATAGAGTGGAAACAAACGAAAGAGACTGATCGATAATAAAATGTGATCGGTTAGAATATTGACATTAGGTATTTTTTTTTTTTTTTAATTAACATGGCTTTTCATACTTGTCCTTATGCCATATCTTATTGTTTTAATTTCATGGACCAGTCAGATTCCTGACTTCTCTTCACTAAACTTGACAGTGTTTTCTTCAAGTGTTCAAATCTATGGTTTTCTTCACGTGTATGTTTCTATTTGTTTGACATTTTCTCAGTTTACTTATAAAAGTTTTTTCGAGCGTAGAAGATACATAATTATACAATGCGACAAATGTGTTCACATTGTTCAACATTTCTTGAAGGTGGCGAGGTACATCAGGAGAAATTTCCAAAAGGTCCGATATCAATATATGAACCTTTGTAGTGCAAAATGACGACATTCCAATATCAGATGCTGAAGATCTGCTTCTGGATAACCACAGAAAGTGCACTCTTTAGACTGAACTACTTTTATTTTATATAAGTGTGCTGGGTTAAGCAATGACCAAATCTCATTCTATTTATTATAGTAATAAATCTTCTTTTATTTGCATCTCTGTTTTTGCTATACCATGGCTTGACAGGCAGTTCCTTTTGTATTCCAAAATACCATTGTCCCTTCTCTGTACTAATATCTTTCCAATAGTTACTCCATATATCCCTCTTTTGCCCTTTAAAATGAGCATAATAATCAGTAAAAGGCACTCCCAAAATTTCAGTATGATCTTCATCTGGTTCTGAATTAGCAGCTTTATCTACAATTTCATTACCTTCTATGTCTTGATGAGATGGAACCCATTTAAATTCTATGTTCAAATTGCTGCTGGCAAATAACAGAGATCTAATTTTATGTATTATATGGTTTTGCTTATATGTAAGATTACACTGTTTTAAAGTTATTAATACACTAAGGCTGTCTGTTAGTAAATATTATAAAATTATCTATTGTTCTAAAGCTCTGTATGTACAGTAATGCTCTGTATATAGCATAACTTTCTGCAGTGAATATACTGCAGTATTTGAGTTTTGACGCTAATAACGTTATTTTCGATAATTTTGATCACATGGCGTCTATGGTTGTGATCACTGTGATCGTTTGTAACTGTTCTCCCCTGTTCCATTTAGGATAAGAACGCTAAGAATGCCACTAAAATTTGCCACTTCAGTCACTTTTGACATCAGATGTTGCGTTTATGGCGAAAATAACGCCAAGACCCATGTGGAACAACTTTTTGGGAGTGTGATCGTTTTTAGCGTTTTTGGCGAATTTAACTTCAAATGGTAAACACCCATTGATAGAAGTACTTTTGACTTTAAATAAAACAAGGTGGTCAAAAGGATGTTAAATCCGGACACAATAAAAAAAATTAATAACACCTTGATCTAGGATCAGTGTTGCCGTTCTAGGGACTTTGACGCTAGAACTAGGGGGTTTTGAGAATGTTAAGCGGATAAAATTCTTAATTAAGCGAGAAAAAACATTGTTACGACTTCTAACGAGTTTTAGGCAAGTCAATATATCACTAGAGCAGATGGCGCTGCCGTCCAGTATACATTTACTCCGCGCAATTTTATTTCCTAATATTTCTATGTGCCAAGTTTCAAGTTAAATCTAAGCCTATTAGTAATAACTATGTGTAGTTCATCAATGACAGTGTTTACAACAAAACTTACTCAGGGTAAAGGATAATATTGACAAAAAACATCTTCGGAGCCCGGAAATCTTATTAAAGTGAAAATGATGCATGTATTAGTGATGAAACAGTTTGATTAAAGTGATAAAAATAGTGCACATATGGGACACATCGTATCTATGAGTAAAAACACATGAAAAGACACTTTAACATAACAAAACGTGTTTGTTTACATTATAAAATATCGTTACACTTCATTCTAAAAATGACTCACTCATGACTGTCATTTCTGTCAAAGACATTTGAACCACGGACCAATAATAATAATAATTTAATAATAATAATTTTATTTCCAAAAGATGAGATACATTTCTGTTTGTACATAATTAAAAGTAAGGTTGGTTAATAATATTAGGAACACTTGTTAACATTAAGACCCAAACTAGGCGAAGGCCTGTGTCTTGGGGCTCAGAGTACAGACTTAAACGGTACACTTGATTATATTTTATGATAAATTTTAAGAATTATGAGAGTGTATGTACAATATTTCCAAGGAGAGAAAGTTTAACAATAAAAATGGAACTAAGTGGTTTTACGTTCCAATATTTAAGGTTAACAGAGATAAATTGAAACGCTGATACTGGGTAATAAGTGGTATGTGCGTGAATTTGAGTGAGTGTGTAAAACTAATGTAAAGTGTGTGTATGTAAGGATAAGGTTGCCTTGGTTGCGCTGTGCCACAATATTATATAAGGCCTTCTGTTTCATCATAGGATAATTTAAAAAGCAAATTCTGGACTAGTTTCTTACAGGTAAAAACGTTAGTGTCTTTAATTGGACAAATTTTGTTGACTTTATTGTAGGTGTTTGCATGAGCAAACCGGGGACTTCTCCGAACTAAAAGAGATGAAGCAGGTGGAGTCGGGAGTCGGTAAACTCGCTTAGATAATATAGATTTATAGTCACTTAGATTCAAAACGGTTTTATGAGCTTTTAATGTAGCAGAAAGGACAAAGAGCTGACGCATTCGTAGTACCTTGAAATCTTCGTAGAGGGTGTCTGTCGGGTATCTGAATGGTTTCTTTAAAATTACTTTAATAAGTGCTCGCTGAGCTCTCTCAACTAAAATGAAAAAGCTTTTTCCGGCGCTTCCCCAGACCGATATGCAGTATTGCATGATCGATTGGCATAAAGCCTTGTAAATTTGTCGTAATAGGTCTAAAGGCGTACAGTCTCTGAGTTTTTTCATGACAAACATTAGTTTCCTTATGCGTTGGTAATTTAAATTCTCATCAATAATTATGCCTAAGTATTTAAAACTAATAACACGCTCGATTTGACAACATGCACACCCTGAATGGTGATTAAGACAGTTGTCTTGTGAACATGAGTGCATTTTGAGAACGCTGTCTTCAGGAGAGCTTCCTGCACAAGTTTTAGAAAAGGCTATGTATTTTGTCTTTGTGGTGTTTAATGTTAGCAGATTCTGGTCAAGTAACTTTCCAATATAATAGAGTCCTTCTTCAGCGCGACTGTAAACTTGCTCCCACTCTTTCTCGTAAAAAATTACGACTGTGTCGTCCGCGTAAGTGATTATATCAGAATTTCGTGGGGAACAATTTATTATATCATTAATATATAACGTGAAGAGCGTCGGACCGAGAATACTGCCCTGTGGAACGCCAAAACTGATTGGGAGCTGACTACTACATTGAGAACCGATTTTAACAAATTGCCTGCGGTCACTCAAGTAACTTTGAAACCATTGATTAGCTATTCCTCTGATGCCTACACTTTCGATCTTTTTTAGAAGCAAACCAACCGAGACGGTGTCGAAGGCTTTAGCCAAATCTAGAAATACTGCTATGCAGTTGTCTCCGTTTTCTATGTGGTTTGAGACGGTATTGGAAAGCAGTGACACCGCATCTTCGGTCGATTTGCCCCGCTGAAATCCGAATTGTCTGTCAGATATTAAGTGATATTTTTTGAGGAATGACGTTAGCTGATTATTCACAACTATTTCAAGAATTTTTGAAGTGATGCTGAGTAGTGCTATTGGCCTGTAATTATCAGGAAGATTTCTAGGTCCACTTTTGTGTATTGGAGAAATAGAAGCCGTTTTCCAGCACTCTGGGAATACGCCTGACGATAAACTAAGGTTAAATATATGAGTGAGTGGAGCAAGAAGAGATTTCGTGGACTTTTTAAATAAAATTGTAGAAAATCTGTCAGGTCCAGGAGAACTGTCAGTTTTTAGTTCGGATATAATCTTTGAAATTTCAAGTGTATTTGTTGGATGGAGAAAGAAAGAATGAGTTGTGTAGATCATAGATCTGTACGAAGATATCAGAGCGTCTTGAGTAACCTGGAGCTTGTTAATTATGGTGTTGGCTAGACTGCTACCTACCGATGCAAAGTGTTGGTTGCAATCATGAAGTGACGTCTTAGGATTGGCTTTATAGTTAAGAAGGTCGATAGGATCCATTTTGTTTTTCTGTGTGTTACATATATTTTTTACTGTTTTCCAGAGCTTTTTGGTGTCGTGTCTACTCTCTTGCAGCTGTCTGGTGTTGTATTCACTTTTTTGTTTCTTAATAAGTTTATTACAAAAATTCCGGTACCGAGTGTAGACTTGGCGACGCACTGAGTCGTCCGGGTGTGCTCTTGATTCAAGGTGTAACCTATCGCGGTGTCGCATACACCTTATTAATCCTGGTGTGATCCACGGCTTCATTGCGACCCATTTTCGACCTATTTTAATTTTACGTGTGTGTTTGTCTATCATATACGTCAAAGTTTGGTTAAAAACAAGCACTGCGTTATTTACACATGATTCCGCAATTACGATAGACCAGTCAAAATTGCTGATATCAGTTATCACTGCGTCTATGTCCGTTTTGTGTCTAAAGCTGGGTTGTAACGGTGCCTTCCTATCAACGGATAGACAGGCAATAGTGATATCGTGATCAGTAATTGAAGCCTTACAAATAAATCCAACTGATTTCGAGTTTGATTTTACGAAAATATGGTCAAGGCATGTTTTGCTATGGGTAGGTCTGTATATAGCAGGTAAAAGGCCATGAGATGCCATCAAATACATGTAATTGCTATTGTATGCATCGTCATGACTTATGTCAATATTTATGTCGCCGGCCACTATAATGAAAGGTACATTCTTTAACGTGTTAAGAGTAAAATCTAGGGAATCAATAAATGAGTCATAAGTTTTTGTGGACGGAGACCGATAGATCCCTAAAACAGCAGTCTTATTGTCTAGTACAATAATTAAAGAATCTGCATCAACAATAATTATGTCTTTTACATTAAAACTAAATGAGTTTTTGATATATACTACTACACCTCCGTTTTTATTTTTTTGTACTGAGGAGCGAAATGAGTTATAACCTGGCAAAGGTTCAATTAATGTACCTTCGAAGAGCCAGCATTCAGTCAAGACAATAACGTCAATACTACAGTCCATCCGCTGTAACGCTACGACAAGCTTGTCAAAATTACATTGGTAGCTTCTTATATTTAATGAAAGTATTTTAAAATTGTAGTATGGCACAGCCAACATACTCTTGCAATCATCTACAGACTCAAGTGTATGACAGTCATTGTTTACGGTTTCGTCAAAATCATTCATAATGTTAAGTGAAACCATCTTTATAGTCATAAAATAGTGTTGATGAAAGGGTACGGATCCAGTTTGTCATCTTTGTAAGAAGTAAAGTGTAGTTGTTTACAAGAAGATACTGCGTGTAGGCAACCAAGTGTTTGAAAATGTGAATATAAAATTTATAAGTTGAATGTGTGTGTGCGTTTTTAATGGAGAGAAGAATGAATTTTTGTGTGCTTGACATAGTGTGTCTTATCATATAAACATGTAAAATTAAATAGAAATAAAGTACGGTACTACATAATAATATGTTACGATAGATTAGACCTGCTAGTTCCTTTTTTAAACTGCTATTGAGAAGTCGAGGAGTGGAACTGCTTCTGTAAGACTTCCATGTCTTTAAGGGCAATTGCAGGATTTCCCTCTTGCTTGCGTACGTACACGGTGCCATTCTTGACCCAGCAGAACTTGTAACCTGCTGATTTTGCGTGCTGCCGGGCTGTCCGAAACAAATATCTGTTTTCTTGCGTTAGGCGTTCGTTGATGTATATTTTTCGAGGAGGGCCTTTTAGTTCGATATCGTTGCAGGTCAAGTTGCGTCTAGTTTTACTAGCCTTCAAAAATGCGTCGCGGTCGTGACGCCTCAAAAAGCGAACGATTAATGGTCGAGGGTTTGCTGTAGAGTTCTCATCAATGTCACCCGATTCTTTTATTCCGTAGATGCGTGGCCCAACCCGGTTTACATAATCTACGTCGTTAGTTTCTAACGTTGCTCCAATTTTGAGTGAAATAAGGTGAATTAAGTGCATCGGGCTTTCATGAAAATGCTCATTTACTCCTGTAATTTCAACCTCATTTCTGAGGCTAGCTTGAGCACGGACACTTAACTCGTGACGCAGCTCTACAACTTTGTTTTTGTTCAACAAACACTCGCTTTCGAGCTTTTCAAGTCTCGTTTCCGCATTGACCAATTTTTTCTCATGTTCGTCTAAGCGAGAGAAGCATTGCGTTACGTGGTCCGTCAAAGAGATCATGTGGGTTTTCAAATCGCTTATGTCTCCACGAAGCAGCTTTATTTCAGATGTTAGAGTAATTATGTCATCTTGGTCAGCTGTGACAAGCACGGATGGGCTCGCCTGAGCAGATAGTTCCCGGACGGCGGCAGCGCGGGTTTGCGTTGGAACGTCAACACTATCATCGTCAGTAATACAAGACACCGCTGTGGCTAGCGACACCGATGACGTTAGTGCCGCAGAACGCACAGGCGTGTTTGAGTTGTCTTTTTTAGGCTCCTTACATAAGCATGTAGGACATATCCAGATTGACTTAGCATCCTCAGGTAGTCTGCGCTCGGAGATATTTACACATAGAGGATGATAGGTGTTGCTGCATTTTACACATTTCACGCTAGGCATATTTGTTCGGATCATTCTGTTGCATGCTGCGCAGTTTATTGCCATCTTGCACAGGAGTTAATGATAATAATACGCGTACGTGAAGGTACAAAGTTCAGTGCAGCAGCGGTAAGGCGATAAAGTTGTTCTTACGCACACATGCAGTACGAGCCGGCCGCCCGTCAAGCAGGTATATGACGGAGACAGAGTAATAGTTAAGTCAGCTATTTGTTTCGCTTACCCCAAGCAGTAACGCGGATTGCTCGACTACTATTTGTTATTCTGTGACAACTGTGTTTTGAATTAGTGCACTTTCTGTGGAATGTTTTACGATAACTCCACACCACTTTGAGACTTCTTCACGAGAATTTTAGAATTATTATAGAATGAAATTAAGGACTGGACTATTCGGAGCACACGGAACGCGTCTTCACCTTAGCCTCGTTAAAGTCGTCTCCTAATAGGAGTGCAGTTTGCTTAACAAGGCACTTTAGTACCCTTTGCTGTGAATACTTAGAGCTTTTCGAAGACAGTAGATAAGGCGCCGTGGCGCAAGTGAACAACGTGCCGCCTTACACGCAATAGGACGTGGGTTCAAACCTCCACTCAGCTTAAGCAGGACAATTTTGTCATGAATAGTAATTTTTGCAAGATATTCACAAACAACAACAAAATGAGCTTCCTAGATAGCTGACGATGTACTCGATTTATCAGGAACGCAGAATAGATCAACCAATACTCTGCCAGATATCTCAGACGGAAGTTTATATAAAAATATGCGAGACAAAAGAGAAACATTAGAATCTGAACTTGTAAGCGCTCATCAAGAAATAGACACATTATCATTAGAAAACATAAACTTAAAACGCATGAACGAAGATGTGAATGAAAAAAATATGAATTGCTTAAACACATAACAAGCAGTCCAGCAACGATTAAACTGACACCAAGAAAAAAGGCCCTAATAATATTTGACCCCAAAAAGAATACTTCGACAACAAAATAATAAATCTAACTGTGACTTCTACTAACTAACTATAATAAAGGCGGATCATGCATTTTAGTGAAAAATGGACACGAATGGCGAGAATTACAGGAATTTAAAAAACTTTCATTAACAAGTGTATTTGAATGTTGTGCCGTTGAACTTACAAGGCATAAAATAGTTATTATAAGTGTGTATAGAGTACCTATATCCAAAAAATTTTGTACATTTCTTAGTAAATTTGAGAAAATGTTAACAATAATTAATACAAAAAAAATATGATCAAGTGGTCATAGCTGGTGATTTCAATGTAAATATACTAAAAAACACCAAAAATACAAGAACGATTGAGTGTCTCCTTAGTAAATACTACTTTAGACTAGCGACTAAACAACCTACGCGGTTAGCTAAGAATTCGTGTACCTATTGATAACATGGCGTATAATGTTCAAAAAAAATGTAAGACGGAAGTGCAAGAATTACTCTTATCAGATCACTGTGCCGTAATCGTGAAGCTTCCAGTTAGCAAAAATTTTATAATAAAATCTTGGCGTAAAAAGCAGCGAGATTATTCTGCCTCAAATATAGAGAAATTTAGAATGTGCTTAAAAAATATACCGTTTGACGATCTATATAATTTATGTGATGCTAACTCTGCTTATGACCATTTTATTGATCACTTTAAATTGTATTGTAATCTTTGCTTCCCACTTAGAGATGTTTGCATATGGGTAAACAGATCAACAAAATGGCTATCACGAGGTATTAAGACTTGCAGTAAAAACAAGAGGAAACTTCTATGGAAATTCAGACTAAACCCCACTAAAACAAATAAAACTAAGTTTCTTAATTATTCTAAACTATTTAAGAAAATAATAAGATCAACAAAACGTGCACAGAATGACTATAATTTACAAAAATCAGCCAATAAATCCCAAACAGCATTGCAAATTATCAACACTGTGAGATTAAATTTACCAAAAGAGCCCATATCACAAATTACCACTGGTGATGAATATGTGACTAATCCTTTACAAATAGCTAATTTATTTAAAAAAAAGGCATGAAAATAATAATTTAAATATTAATATAACTAAAACAAAAGTTATATATTTCAAGCAAAGAGGCCCACAAAAATCTGATATTATGGTAAAATATGATGATAATATTATTGACGAAGTAGATGAGGCTAAATTTTTAGGGTTAGTAATTGATCAGAAACTGAACTGGAAACCCCAGATAAAAGAAGAAATCTCTAAAAAATTTCGCAAGAAGAGTCAATAGCGCTGCCTACGCTTTAAGTAAACTTTCGGATACTCTAAATACTGATGCATTACTTACCGCCTACTATGGACTGGCTGAATCCATTTTAAGATACGGAATCATATTTTGGGGCAACTCTACCGATAAGGAGATTATTTTTAAGAGGCAGAAACGTTGCATTAGAGCAATGTTTCAATTAAAAAACACTGATAGCTGCATACCCTATTTTAAACAACATAAAATTCTTACACTGCCGTCATTGTACATATTTGAAATAGCACTATTTGTTAAATGTAACCCAAACCAGTTTTCATCACTGTCAGACCATGTAGTAAGAAATAGACTAGACCAAAATAAATGCTGTAAGCCTGTAGCTAAGACAACTTTAATGAGTAACAGTGTAGTATGTATGGGTCCACTTGTATATAACAAGTTGCCTAAAGAAATAAGGGACCTACAAATTAACTTGTTTAAAAAGGCACTCAAAAATTCCTATTAGATAAATGTTTTTTATAAAATTGATGACCTCTTTGCTTTTGACAAATTTTAGCTGTTATTTTTTTTTATTATTATTGTAATATTATTCTTATCTATAGACTCGTTGGTAATATGTGATATTTGTTAATTTTGTAATATTTTAATGCTATTGTAATTAACATAATTGACATATAATTTTATTTTATGTGCATTCATGAATCTATAGACTATTGTTCTGATATAATAATTAATGTTTGATTATATTTGCCATCGCTCCACAAATTTGCACGCCTTAGGGCAAAACACGATCGAAGCACACTAATCTTTCTCTTTCTACCTGTTTTTAACATGCACATGTGTTAGTCATATTATGTATGTATACTCGTGTTTTGAGCAAATAAAATTATTCTTATTCTTACTAGAAGGGCAGCCATCTTTATTTTGAAATTCAAGATACTGACTTGTAAAACGTAATAAATTAACTTAATTACATTAGTGTATTCAATTTTTTTTCATTTATCCCAGACGATGTAAGTAACCAAATTTGCAAAGGAATACCTGAGAACTGGGGATGACAGCCGTATTAGTTCAATTGGGATGCAAAAGGATTGCTCTGTGGGTGCGATAGGAATATACACGTGTTAGTGAGATTGGTCGAAGTTTTATGTGAATTAATCAACGTTTTGGACTATATTTTTACCCCTGAGGCATATTTAATCTTTTGTGTTGGTGGTGGTGAGTTTTTGTGTTTGTTTTCGTTCGTAATCAGGGGAAATGGAGCCCATTTCCCCTGACCCTCCACCGGATCCCCCGGATGTGGAGTTAACTTTAGCGCCGATTACGGCTACTAAAAGACAGCGAACGGATGAGGATAACCCTTGCCCAAGTAAAAAACATATAACTAACAGCGAAGTAGCGTCAGCATCCATACAAACGGTATACACCCATCCTTCTATTGTAGTTGATGGTCTCAGATCCTATGAAACAACCGACGCGGGACCTTTCCTGGTTCATGTTTCCAAAGTCGTGACTGACCCAGCAGCAAGCACGGAGATCAGACCTATTAAATTCGGTCAGTTCTTATTTAATAACAAAATTGACAATATCTGTCACGATGGCGTCAAAAGAGTGGGCCGCAATAAGATCTCTATCACCTTCACATCTGCATTGGGGGCGAATAAGTTCCTTGATAACCCAATATTAAAGCTTTGTAAGTATGAGGCATTCATCCCAACATACAATGTGACACGCATGGGACTAGTCAGGGGTGTACCTGTAGAATGGTCAATGGACAGTTTTGTTGAGTCCCTACAAATCCCTGGATACCATACCCATATCATAAAAGCTAGACGCATGAACCGAAAAGTGAAAACTGACAGTAACATCACATGGGAACCAACACAGACTGTAGTGCTTACCTTTAGAGGTCAACAACTTCCTCCACGAGTGTATTCTTATTTCTCTTCATTAGCTGTAGAACCTTACCAATATCCCACCATACAGTGTTTGAATTGTTGCCGCTTCGGGCATATCAAAACTCAATGCCGTTCTAAGCCGAGATGTTTTAAGTGTGCTCAACCGCATGTTGGAGACGAGTGCAGTGTTGAGGAAACTAAATCCACTTGTCTGTACTGCTCAGCAAACCACTTTTCAACTAATAGATCTTGCCCAGAGCAGGACAGACAAAAATCAATAAAAATTATGATGGCCCGTGAAGGAATTTCATATCAAGAAGCCTCTACTCTATTCCCTAGTGTACGCAAAACCTTCTCTGAAGCAGCTAAGGCTTCTTATACCCCAGATTCTCTTCCCTCTCAGCAAATCACAAACCCCCCAAATCAATCCTCACATTCTGTGATGTCTTACAAGAAAACTGTATCTTCCCTGCCCAGACCTAGACAGCCTCTAGGTAAATCCTACGACAGGGCTGCACATCAAAATATTGTTGCTGATGTCCCATCCTCTCTTCCTAATGGATTTGCCCTGCAATCCTCTCAAATCGCTTCTTCTCCTCGTGAGGAATCACAAGACCAGCTTCTTGTGCAACTTCTCACTATTATAATTAGTATTATATCTCAGAACTCTTTTAATTTACCGCCCAACGTTGCCCAAATGATTACCCAGCTCACATCCTTAATAGGCCATAATGGACCTGTGTCCAATAATACAATGGAATGCCCACAGTCTTCGACTGAAAAATCATGAAGTATACCACTTAATAGCTAAGTATTCCCCCGTCCTGATGGCCATCTCTGAGACATGGCTGGTGCCCGGATCTCATTATCGAGTCTCGGGCTACTCCTGTCTTCGGGATGATCGTCAGGACGGGTATGCAGGCTGTGCTCTGCTAGTTAAGCGTAGCTTAACTTTCACACAATTAACCATACCTGCTCACAGCTCAGAGTTTAATGCTGTAGCTGTTCGTGCTTTTAACATAACATTTTTATCTATTTATATTCCTCATCCCCATCCTCACCTCATTCCCGATATCCTCTTAATTGTGTCATCACTTCCTCCTCCAATTATTATAATGGGCGATCTAAATGCTCACCATACTTCTTGGGGATCTTACCATTGTAACCCATTTGGGTACGCACTCCTGGAGATGTTCGATGAGGCGAACCTCTGTGTTATAAATGATGGAACTCCAACACATAGAGTCTTGCCATCTCAAAATCCTAGAAGTGCAGTGGACTTAACTGTTTGTTCCCCATCTCTAGCTTCAGTACTGACTTGGGAGGTACAGCCTCTGACCTATGGTAGCGATCATTTCCCAATAGTCATCAAACTTCCTCAAAGATGCCCCCCGCAACCAACACTAAATCCCCTCTTGAAATACAGGCTTTCAGGAGCTGATTGGGAAGCTTACTCATACTCCCTTGACAGTAAAGTGGACTCTATTTCTAATCTCTGTACTGAGAATTTTCTTCTGTGCTATACAAAGTTTATTGAAAGTATTACTAGCACCGCTGATGAACTTATCCCCTCAAAAACCCTTGGTGTAGGAGATCTTCCCCTTACTGGTGGAATGCTGAATGCACTAGGGCAGCCAGAGATAGAAATGTAGCTGAAGTTAACTACAATAATGCTACTGAGAGGAATTTCTTGCTCTATCAAGAATCTGCGGCAAAATCTAGAAGATTAGTTTCTTCAAGAAAACGAGAAAGTTGGATCAAAACTTGCGAAAATTTGTCACCTAATACTCCCCCATCTGTAGTGTGGAAGCTCATTCGTAAATTCAGAGGTTATTTTAATTATATTAACTCAACTTCAAATGACTCTTCATCCTGGATTGAAGCATTTTCAGACAAGCTTGCCCCCCCTTTGTTCAGATGGCTCTTTCCCTTAACATTCCAAATTGTCTACCCTGTTTTGATACATTCAATGACCAGCTCACCTTTGAGGAACTGCAGATAGCCTGGGCTGGTAGATTCATCCCCAGGAATAGATGGAATCCCTTATTCTTTTATTACAAAAGCGTCTCAGAAAACTAAAGAATTATTTTTAAATTTAATTAACAAATTTTATGAACATGGTTGCATCCCAGAGCCATGGAGCACCCAAATTATTATCCCCGTACTAAAGCCAGGCAAGAATGCCTCAGATCCTAACTCACGACGGCCAATCGCCTTATCCTGTGTTTTAGCTAAAATTTCAGAACTCTTAATCAAAAACAGGCTTGAATGGTTGGTGGAAAGCAGGAAAGTCCTTGCGAAAACACAATTTGGGTTTAGGAAGGGCATGAGCACTTTTGATAGTCTGTGTATTTTAACAACTGAAATTCATCATGCTTTTAAAAAAAAAGTGTACCTCATAGGCGTATTTTTAGACGTAGCAGCTGCTTACGACAATGTTCTTCTCCCTGTGCTCAGAGACAAGCTGTCACAGCTGAGTGTTCCCGCGAGAATGACACGCTTTATCTGCTGCTTCCTGACGCAAAGGTCAATCCTAATTAGAACTGACAACGCATTCCTATCACCTAGATTTGTCTGGAAAGGCCTACCCCAAGGCTCAGTACTAAGTCCTCTTCTGTATAGTATATATACGTGGGACCTGGAACTCTCAGTTGATTCATTTTGTCAAGTCCTCCAATATGCTGATGACCTGGCTCTATTCATGACTACTAAATCGATTTCTTAAGCGGAAAATAAACTCAACACAGCGCTAAGTTACCTTAGTGTGTGGCTGGATGACCATGGTCTAAGCATATTAGCCCAAAAAAGTTGCTCGGTTATTTATACCAGAAAGAAAATGATTCCCAGTGCTAACATTATTTATAAAAACGAAAATATTCCCCAACAAAACATAGTTAAATTTTTAGGCGTTCTATTAGACTCTAGACTGAATGGAGTAGCTCATTTCAATTATGTTGTTGAAAGATGTGAAAAGAATATCAACATTCTCCGCTCCCTCTCCGGAGTTTGGTGGGGATCCCATCCATTTTCTCAAAAATTACTATATAACGCAATTATTCGAAGCCATTTAGATTACGGTTCGTTTCTCTTAGATCCTGGCAACAAAGCTGCAATGGACAAACTTAATAAAATTGAAGCCAAATGTCTCCGCATAATCCTGGGGGCGATGAAATCTTCTCCTATTAACGCAATGCAGGTAGAATGTGTTGAACCCCCTCTCCAATTGCGTCGTCAATTCCTTTCTGATATGTTCTATTTCAAATTAGTTCAAAATACAGATCACCCTCTTATTGGAAAGATTGGAAAATTATATGACCTGTATCATTCCCTCGGTTTTAGGTCTGAAGAAAACCTCCCATGTATTGTACGTAGCTTCCTGAAATATTCCCGACTCCCATACCCTATAGCTCAATTTCACGGTAACCCCTTATTCTCTGTAAGTTACGAATCTTTGATATTCCAACCCTCCATAATTCTCCATTTCGGCATTGATAAGGACTCAATTGAACCCTCTAAACTATTTTCTCAAAAAATTCTGTCTAACTGGAAAGACTGGCTTGCAGTGTACACAGATGCATCCAAAATGTCACCAGATAGTGATGTTGGGGTTGCAGTTTGGATCCCGAAATATAGAATTATATTAAACAATAAATGCCCTCCTGTAGCTTCAGTATTTACTGGAGAGTCTATTGCCATCTTAGAAGCCATTATGTATATGAACTCGCACAAGATTCCTCAAACAATTATTTTTACAGACTCAAAAAGCTGCCTGCAGTCTATTCTATCTAATCAATTTAAATGTAAAACTAGGTTCCCTATTATCTTAAAAATCAAAGAAGCACTATACCAAAACTTTCAGCTAGGCCTAAAGCTAGTCTTAGCATGGATACCCAGCCATGTAGGTATTCCTGGCAATGAAACTGCTGACTCATGCGCCAAAGCTGCGATGTCTCAAGGCAATAGGGACTATTTTAAAATTTATACACATGACCTTGCTCTAACTTGTGAGTCTCAAATGCGGGTTTCTTGGGATAAGTACTGGAAAAACTCTTTAATATCCAAAGGAAAATTTTATGGCCAACTTCAATACTGTATACCTTCAAAGCCTTGGTTTATTAAGTTTAAAAAAGCGAATAAAATTGCTACATCGACTATATGTCGCTTACGCTTGGGTCACTCATGTACTCCAGTCTTTTTGGCAAAAATTAGAATCCAAGACCACTCAATCTGTGAATGTGGCCTTGACGAGGGCACTGCAGATCACATTTTTTCAACTGTCAGATGCTCCGCTGTTCTCTCTATGATATGCTTCCCCCAGATATCCCCCGTCCTAATAACTTATGCTACCTTTTATCCCTTGCTTTTTCTCCTTTGATAAACATTTTAATTAAGTTTATTGTTATTAATAAAATTAAGTTGTAGATAGTTAAATTTATATATCTCCATATGTTTATAATAAGAAGTATGTATAGTATATAACCAGTATTATATGTATGTCTAATGTTATTTGTGTTGTCCTGTATACGTCTTATGTGTTATTTTCTGATAAATATACCCAGACGCAAAATTGATGATCCTGGCTGAAAACACCGATCACCCTTCCGAACACTACGTGACATTGGCGAAATTGTGGCAATGCTGCAGAGGCCATTAAGTTAAAAAGTTGAAGTTGGGATGCATAAGCTGCTGTTGACCGAGATTGTTGATTACAACAAAAAATGTGACTACATAGTATGTGTGGCCACCTATCTACAAAATATAGAAGTAAATTACGATTTTTATATAAACAGAATAATAATTAATCAACTTTAAACGGTTTAAATCGCGTATATTTATCATTATTTTTGTCCCGACGTTTCAAACACTTTGCAGTGATCGTGGTCACGGGGTGAACGTTGTTTAATTACTATGTGTAATAATCGCGAAAACCTAAGACAATATTAAACAGAATAAGTTGTATTTTCTCTTCATGGAAAATATTTAATGAAGTACATAATTTTCTATTAGGAAAACGAAATGAGAATCGATACTTTTTTTGAACGTGACATGTAATAAGAGTTTTAGCGACATTTAGCGTATTTCTATGGAACGATCTTTTCCATATCTAGAGGTATTTCTTTAACTGGCTAGAGAATTTTAAATTTGTTGAACGGCAACACTGTCCGGGATTCTGCGTTCGAAAAGAGGTGACTAAGGGTATGTTCCATTAGTCGCTAAGAACGTTATTTTCGATAATTTTGATCACATTCTGCGTCTCTGGTTGTGATCACGTGATCGTTTGTAACTGTCACCCCCGTTCCATTTTTGGATAAGAACGCTAAGAATGCCACTAAAACTTGCAACTTCTGTCACTTTTGACATTAGATGTAGCGTTTAAAGCGAAAATAACGCCAAGACCCATGTGGAAAACTTTTTGGGAGTGTGATCGTTTTTAGCGTTTTTAGCGAATCTCACTCAAATGAAACGCACCCCAAGGGTACGTACAACCACAGACGCAGAATGTGATCAAAATTATCGAAATTTACGTTCTTAGCGACTAATGGAACATACCCTAATCCATAGAGAAAAGTAATATACTGGGAATAGAGAGGCCCTTTACGAATTTTTATGCCGACCCGTTATGTCAAGAGACTGCTCTGGTATCACAATCCGGAACTAAAATTTACTCACACATGCACGACTATGAATGTGTGATTAGATTAGTATCACTTACACATACATTCATATAGGTAATACCTACCTGCTACGCCGGCGGCGTCGTGTATGACGCAGATATAATATATTTCGTTTCTAAAATGTAACATGTTTAGCTAACAAACATTTTCTGCTGGGAAAACTATTTGTTATAAACGCGTCCAATATTAGAAAGAACATAAATATACCAGTGGCATACACGTCACGCAGATTTACTCTTCGCCGAAGGGGTAGCCCTGCATTGGCAACATTTCAAAATCATTCCTAAGAAACATAATTTTTAATTTTTTGTAAAAGTTGGTTTTGAAATGATTAGTATAGGATGCACCTTACTTATAAATTAATATCTATGGGTACTTATCATTATGAAACAATATGAACAGAAAACACAGTAACTTTAAGAATTAGGTATATTAACACAGTACAGAATTAGGTACAATTACAGTTGATAAAAGTCCTTAAATTTTACAATGTCAAATTAAAAATGTTATATATATGTATATTTGCTTATGCCTATTATAATATATTTGGCTCCATTGTGAATTACATCCTTGCCTTCATTTATTAATTTACCTACCAGTCAATATATTAAAATATAGTTTCCTTAATTTTTTTTGTACCTCATCACCTTCTCTAGTGTGTCCTCAGACATATTTGTCGTAAGAATGAGCAAAGTACCTGTTTCAGCCTTCCTATAACTAGCCATCGCTTCGTCGTATTTGCTGATTTCGGCGTCACCTGGTCCTTTGCCAAGAATTGGCTTCTGGAGTTTTACTGCTTTTACCTTCTACTGCTTCTGTGGCACCTTCTGTGCCTCCCAGCATGATGGTAACCTTATACTTCCATGTTGAACAATTTTGTTTGCCTTGCAATTTTCCTATATCTATTTTGGTATTGAAATCCATTTTGTGGACCCTCTCTTCTTATTTTTCTCTGGGGACCAGAACCTCTTAAAGGAATATGTTGATTCCTAGCAGAACTACAGTGGAATTGAAAATGAGTAGAGTTCTCACAAATATATATAAGACACCAATTTTTACAAAGAAAAATATAACACACTATAAGGAACTTGTCAAGAGATGTTTTTTACAGACCATACAATCTCATAATATATAATTAAGTGAAATAATGACAGCATGTCATGCAAACAAATAAAACAGATATCTGACATACACACAAAGTCATTGCTCTAACGTATTTTATATTTTGTAGCATAGCACTCAAATTTAGGGATTTCGTTAACTAACAGATGGCGTTGTTATACAATACGGAGAAATTAGTTAATACATATGGCAATTGCATTAACTTAAACAAGACATAGGCCAATACCTTAATAAAAAAAAAGAACAGGTGTCAGACATTTCCCATGTGATAATTAGAGTTGGAATCACTTAGTTAGTGATCGAATGCTAAATTTGAACTAATCAGTAGCAGAATCGTTTAAGTTATATGAGGTAACATGCTCAATTTAAATTTTTCTTTTTATGTGATCTTTAAAATATTTTCATTGCTCTCGTTTTAACATTATCATCATTTTCTTCTAATGGTCGCTTGCCATTTAATATTTTATATACGTCTTTGCAATAATTATGCAAAAAAAATCGTTTACAGAAGTCTAAAAGAAATATTTGTAATTTCCTATTATGTTCATGGCACCCAATATAATGAAATTCACTTAATATTAAACAAAGGGTTTTTATGAACATTTTCACATGATTTTGATATAAATCATTTTTATATGATAAACGATGTCTTGTATATTTGATACAACATTTGTTATTTTATCGCTGGGTGTGCATAGCCATCCTTGTGCATACTCTCCTCCGTATATAATCAGAATGTCCCAAAGTTAAATTTTCACATTTAGTGCAATCTTAAAAAAAAAAATTTTTAGCTTTATGAGCTATGTAACCAGACACGTATGTCAATGCTCCCAAAACTCTTGAGTTCTCTTTTTTGAAATGAAATGGAGTGAATTCTATCTCAAGATGGTTCATGACTACGAGTTACGCGCTGATGCTCGTGCTCGTCGCTTCGCGCAATCGTGACTCTGCGGAGTTTACAGAATTAAACTTTTTATCCGTTGATACAGAAGAAGAGACCCAACAAATAATTCTCGTATCCTAGCGTGTGGGGTGTACATATACATCGTACTGCTACTAAACGAAGATATTTATTAAAATCCGCTGCACAAAAATATACAAAATTTACTTTATGGCAAAGAGCACAAATCTGACGTGA
This sequence comes from Plagodis pulveraria, assembly GCA_963890685.1. Lineage (NCBI taxonomy): Eukaryota > Metazoa > Arthropoda > Insecta > Lepidoptera > Geometridae > Plagodis > Plagodis pulveraria. Next base: position 17,591,198 of record OY982976.1, on the reverse strand, counting down.
TTTCAAATAAAGAAACAATAGAGGTGCGACTAATATACTCGTAGAAATACGAATATAATAATTAAAGTAAAGAAAAAATATCACGATACATGATAGACTAATATTATTAATTAAAGGTAAAACTTACAACGGCTAGAAATCAAAATACTCACCGATGGGAAATCGAGTTTACTAACTGTAACTGGTTTAATATGTTTAATTTATGTATTGAGAGGTACAACTTCGAGGTGATAAGCCCAGACGAGCCCACCAATGTCCTCACAAACTAAATTTAAATGTTATTCTGCCTTGGATTCCAAAAAAGGAAAGGCTTATCAGCAAATTTTTGGTTGCCCGGCTTGTTTTACTTTAAGCTTCTATTAAGAAATAAGAATAATTCAATTCAAATCGAAATAATTAATTCACGAAATTTTAGTCTCGTGCATTATTGATGTAATTATATTATCGATTTGAATCGATGGCGAGCATCCCTAATTCCTATAGCCAATTCTTATTTGATTTTGCATCTTGCCGATTTGTTTACTTTCTGTGCCAGGAATTTAAATTTATTTAGTTTAAAGTTAGCTGTGAATGGTGCATTATTTTTATGCTGGCTGTGATCATATAGGGACGTTGTTATGGTGCCATATACGATATTTTTACAATGAGGTGGAAAGATATTTTTTTGTTAAGTATAGTTGCAAGTAGATAAATTTGGATAATAAAACATACGTAAACTTATAGACTTTTGTATTTAGTTATCAAGTTCATTGTAGGTTTTTGGCTGGATCTTAATATTGCTTTTACTTTTGATGCTATATGTTTCGACCCGTGGCATTGGTGATTTGGTCCATATTTCGCGTTCCTTGAATGCAATTTAATTAGGATAACAGGTTAATATTAGACATTAAATATATAGTATATCTATAAAAAAACTTATAGATGTATCTATATTTAAATAAATGATGGTACAAAGTATCAACCATACGTAACTGGGATGAGCATTTATGAAAAACAGATGGCAGCACTGTTTTTTTTTATTCTTATTTTTAGTGCCATCTGTTATTTACGGAAATTACTAACCGTGACGTCATCAAAAAAATCTATTAACACCTAGGGATGTCAAGTTTGGTCTCTATTTCAGTATATACAAAGTTACTTTATGGTTTTTTATTCGATGACATTATAAAACTAACAAATATTGGTTCCCTAGCAACCACTATACTATGGTAGTAGTCTTACCTCTTTACACTGATGCTAGGTAGGTTAGTATATCACCTCAACAATACTTTTTACTTCCATGCCATAAACTAACTTACACTGGCAAGTAATATAATATATATAACAATAAACTTTTTACTTAATACCTACTTACACAGAAGTTTATGTTGTTTTTTTTTTAAATCCCTCTGCATTTGGCTTCGCACGTTTTTGATGTAGTTGATTGTTCTGTCATCTTGTGGTGTATTAAGGCATTAGATAAATCTTTTTAGACGGTGCTTTTAGAGGGCGCTATTAGCCAAAAATCACGGAAAATCTGACTTTTCAGGAAAGCGTCCCGCGCAGCCCTAATCTTTGGTTCGAAAATGATAGCGTTTTTGCGTTTTTCGAGATTTTTCGTTTTTTTTATAGTTTCTGGCTGTTTAAGCCACTGTTTTGATTTATCTTAGTGTAGTATTGTATATTTGTGATATAGGTAAGTTAAATTAATAATAGTTCATTGTGTATTTTTGTAATTTGAGGTTTTCATAACGGCATCATCGCATTCATCGCGGCAGCAGCCGGCGAAGCGCTAAAAAATCTGTTACACATCCAACAAAACAATAAATATGATCAGTGAAGTTTTACAAAAAGTAGGTTATGATTTTACAGAAATATGTATAACTCGAAAACTATGCATTACCTTGTAATAAAAGTGGTGGGAAAGGGAAGGGATGACCCTCCCCTTCCACAGCCCTCTTTAAAATTATTATTTTAATTTTAATCCAGAAAATGAGGAAAATATAAAATAAGTAAATAAAGGGGGGGCTGCGGGACTTTTCCTTTGAAGAGGGGGGAGTGGTACCCCCCCCCCCTCTCCCCAACCCCCATTACCCCCTGGATTTGACGGACGTCAATGGAAAGTCGTACCCTGATGGCATCAAGAGAGTATAGGTAGAAATAAAATTTCTGTGGAATTTACAAGTGCATCCGATGCTAACATATTTATTTCATCTCCTGTTTTGAGTGTGAGCAAGTATGTAGCTACAATTCCTACGTTTAACATTACTCGGATGGGTCTTATACGTGGGGTCCCAACAGAAATGTCGATGTCTGAGTTTGTGAGCTTATTGAAGCTCCCAAATGGGTGTGGAAAAGTACTCAAAGAGTAGAAAAAGTAGCTTAAGTAGAAAAAGTGTGGATGAAGGTAAAGTTACCTGGATTCCAACTCAGACAGTTGTGGTTACTTTTTCTGGTCAAATGCTGCCTAATAGGGTATTTTTATTTTATACATCATTACCTGTGGAGCTATATTTATTCCCCACAATACAATGCTTCACATGCTGTAGGTTCGGGCACACAAAAATGCAATGTAGGTTGCTCCAAGGAGCATGCTGGTGATAATTGTAATGTATCTGAAAAAGATTCCACTTGTCTTCATTGCTCAGGACGGCATTTTGCCACAAATAAGGTTTGTTCAGAACTTGAAATGCAAAAATAAATTAAAAAGTGTTATGGCTCGAAATAGTATTACGTATGAAGAAGCACCAACACACCATCCTAAAGTATCCCGCTTATATGCGCAAATCACACAAAGTAGTATTTCATCATCATCTTCTTCCTCCAATTTAACTTGTGTACGTGCAAATTCCTCTGAATCTATTAATAACAGAACATATAGCAAAACTGTTTCCCAGTCTCGTCCAAAGACTCCTTTTGTTAAATCATTTGATCAAACTGCTCACAACAAAATTGTTGCAACTCCTACATCAATGTTACCAAATGGTTGTGCCTTAAATAACAACTAAACATCAGGATCATCTCCTCAGCAGGAGAATATGATAGAAACATTGTTGTCTTTAGTAATTAATATTATAATGATGAGTCCCCAACCCTTACCGTCCAACGATGCCTACAAACTTACACAATTAGTTTCCATGTCCGGTCAATATGGATCCCTTGTTCATGTTACAATGGAACATTCAGTGTATGCGACGCAAGAAACATGAACTTATACACTTGATTTTAAAATATCACCCGTCAGTTATTGCCATCTCGGAGACTTGGTTGGTTCCTGGGGTTCCAGGATATTACGGTCTCCGGGATGACAGGGCTGACGGGTGTGCTGGTAATGCCTTATTTATTAAGTCCACTATTCCATTTTGCCAAATCTCCTTTCCCTCACATCCCCATGGTATCAACATTGTTGGTATCAGATCTTTGAATATATCATATTTCAATATATATCAATAAATCAGATTCTACTCTTAATCCAGATTTACTTTTTCTGCTTTCTTCTGTTTTTTCCCCAATGATAGTTATGGGTGATTTTAATGGCCATCACACTATGTGGGGTTCTCACTACTCATCTGCCTATGCTCAGTCTCTTGTTGATGTTTTTGATGAAGTAAATCTCTGCGTAATTTTATTTTTATTTTATCTATTTATTAACAATGGTTCTCCTGCTCGCAGAGTTTATCCATATCAAAATTCGAAAAGTGCAGTGGTTTAACTTTATGCTCACCCACCCTTTCCTCACATGGGAAATCCTCCCTTCAACTTATGGTAGTGACCACTCCCCTATCATCATTTCCATTCAAAATAGAGTCACACAATAAAATAATAAATAGATTCAGGCGTTACTTTGCGGAAATCCATATTTAATAATAACAAATATTTTTAAAATACTTTATGAAAACATCAAATTAATATTATAATAAAACACTTAAAAACTACAAAAATATATCTAGTGACAATTCCGCCTAATTTTCCTGTTAAGCCGACGTGAAAAAAAAACCGGCCGCTCATTCTCGATCGTGCGCTCGTAGAGTCAAGACCTCCTGAGGATGCTTCGTGTAGAAGCGAAACGCGTCGTAAATTGTTTCGGTTTGGCTGCGTGGCGTTTGTGACGTAAACGCCACGCAGCCAATTTTTTTTTTTTTTTAGGGAAGACATAGATGCTGACTACCGCTAAGCGGACGTCCAGCTCCACCGGGTTTTGGGCGAGGGAAGGCCCTCTTATAGCCCGGGAGGGAGAAGTGCCAAAGGCACTACTCCTGAGACGGGCGCATAAGGCGAAAAGCGCCTTATACCTCCGTCTCCTGCGAGCGCCGAAAACGCTACACTACTATCGGGAGGGGTGACAGCGAGCTCAAGGGCACCACTGTGGTTCGGACCTCGGCTTGTCTCGCTGCCGAGAGACAATGGGGGAATCGGAACTAAATGCCCCGGTACAACTGCAGTGTTGTACCGTTGAGAATGGGCCCTACTGAATAATACTCTGTGACTATTTCGGGATACTAATCGGGATTTTATTTTTGCCTCGAGCTCGCCGCGAGCTCGGTGTGATGAGCGGCCGGTGCTCAGCCCGCCTTTATATAGACTCGGGCTGAGTCAGCACGCCTTTGTCTAGACTCCAGCGTAAGTCACTGCTCTTTGTTGTAGGTAACAATTGGTAAGTGATACGTTTTTAAAGTGACAATTACACCATAATGGCAATAAATTGATTACAAATAATAATTTTAAATTACATATACTATGCAATGTGTTTTTGAATATGAATTATTAATTATTTGTTATTAGTTCACACGATATTGTATTCCTAGTCCTTCCCTAAAATACAAACTTTCTGCAGCTGATTGGCTTTCATACTCATCAGCTCTTGACCTTAAATTAAAATCCTCATCTGTTTATCCATTAGTTATTGACCCACTAATTTCATATAACCTATTTATAGATATGATAATATCTTCAGCCTCCCTTCATATTCCTTTGAAGAAACCACCAAAAGATTTTGCAGTCTGCACCCCATGGTGGGATTCTGAATGTACTAAAGCTGTTTTAGGAATAAAAGAAGCAGAACTAAATTATAACTCTTCTATGACTGAAGTAAACTTTTTAAAGTACCAGGCAGCAGCAGCCACATATAAAAAATTGGTTAGCAAAAGGAAAAAATGTGGCTGGGTATCTTATTGTGAATGTTAATCCCCGAGAATTCCTTCCTCACTAGTATGGAAACAAATAAAATGTTTCCGAAGTTCCTTTAACACCCAAGTTGTTTCATCAAATGACCCTTTATTATGGCTAGAGGCCTTTTCAGATAAGTTGGCTCCTCCTTCAGTCCCTTCTGCTGATCTCATTCCTTTGGCCCCATCACCGCTTCCTTCTCATAATTGTTTTGATTGCCCATTACTTGATGGAATTCTCTATTCATTTATTACAAAGTTCTCAATAAAATGTAAGCAAACCTACTTAGATATTGTAAATTATTTGTTTGAGCATGGTATAGTACCCAATCAATGGAAAACACAAATAATTCTACCTCTCTTAAAACCTGGTAAAAATGCTTTAGATCCAGACAGTTACAGACCAATTGCTTTATCCTCAGTTTTGAGTAAGATAATGGAGCATATGATTAAGCATAGACTGGAATGGATTGTGGAAAATGGGCTTATTTTAGCAAAGACTCAACTCACTTTGGCTTTAGAAATGGAGTAAGCACCATGGATAATTTAATAATAACAAATATTTTGAAAATATTTTACGAAAACATAAAATTAATATTTTAATAAAACACTTAAAAATACAAAAATATATCTACGCTGACGCGTTTCGCTTCTACACGAAGCATCCTCAGGAGGTCTTGACTCTACGAGCGCACGATCGAGAAATCGAGAATCGAGAATTCTCGATCTTCCGCAAAGTAACGCCTGAATCTATTCATGGATAATTTAAGTCTGTTGACAACGCTTCATATACGCTTCATATGCAATATGCTAATAGAACGTACTGTGATAGTAAAATACAATCAGCACTTTCTCCCTCCTAAGTATATTTGGAGAGGCTTACCCCAGGGCTCAGCGTTGAGTCCTTTATTGCATAGCCTTTACACATTTGACTTGCAACAATCTGTTCTCTCATTCTGTGATATGCTGATGATCTTGCTCTATATCTTAAAGTTCAGTCCATCGATCAAGCAACCAATAAACTAAATACAGCTTTATCATATCTTAACGATTGGCTTTTTGAACATGGTCTTGCCTTATTCGCTTCAAAAAGTTCAGTGGTTGTTTTACCGAAAGAAGAGTTATCCCTCCAGTTGAGTTGTACATATGTAAAGAAATTATTCCCCGGGTTAATAATACTACATTTTTAGGCATAAAACTTGATGTGAGAATGTCTGGCACCTCCCATTTTGAATACATTTCACAAAAAGCTGAAAAACATTTTAATATTCTAAGGTCTCTTTCAGGGTATGGTGGGGTCCTCATCCATACTCCCAAAAACTTTTATACAACGCCATAATTAGAAGCCATTTTGATTATGGCTCATTTCTCTTGAACACTTGTAACAAATCTAATCAAGCAAAAATTTTCAAGATTCAATCAAAACCAAAAAACATTAATATCGTCAGTTTTGTTACCATAACAAAAAGCCCAAATAGCTCATGTTTTAGTAAAAAAAAAAAACGAAATATCTGCCATTTCACATCTAATTAAACTTGTTCACTTTATTAGATATGCTTATTTTATGGCTCGTATGAAATTTCGTAATGTAGGGTAACCATCCGTTATGTATAAGTTCCGATATACCTACCTTTTTTTTCTTTTATATGACTCCACATATTAGTGTATTTAACCATTGTAAAGTTTTGGAAAATATATCAGTGTGATATTTTCAAGTTAATCCTGTAATCTATCCAACTAATAGTGTTAGTTTGTTACTACTCGCCTTCAAAAGGGCTTATTGGATTGCGATGATATTTGATACATAATTAGGACGTAGAACACACAGGATACTTTTTGAGAGAATGTGACTTCATGAATTTCGAAAGAAAATTAGCTTTATACTAATAGATTTTGAAAGTCCGTATATGAGCTAAGTTGGTTGGGAGGTTGTTGAGATATAGAATTTTTACTGCGATCGCAAATTTCAAAGTTGCAAGTACCTTACATTTTGGTTGGAATAATTTGGATCACGAAATGCCGTGTTCCTCAACCCTGTGTCACTTGCTTGCACTCGTGCACTAATGAACACTTAATGGTTGATAACATAATTACATATATAATCTCAGTCACTATTTTCGGAAAATAATACAAAATTCACAACGTTGACACTTTCCCGCCTCAATTCCTATAAACATACTTAGTTTGGTTACTGCAACAGTTCTACGAAAGTAGTGCTGAAGTGATATTGATAATAGATAATAACTGTCGATGGTAAACATTGACACTACTCAAACAAATTTGTAACATAATTCGTGAAAATATTTTTTACCAGAAATTCGAACCGACTTTTAAATGTGTGAAATTATTTGTTTACGTCGCTCGCCGCGTTGATACCATGATAATTCAAAGGCATCTATTATGATAATTTTGTGCGCATGGTATCAACTTTGACAAGTTATTTGACACATTTTTGGTGTTGAAGTCAGTTCCATTAATAGGAATTTTCTTTTCATATTCACCTTTTTCATTGACCCATGCTACTTACTTACGGGATGGATTGTCATCGACCGTTAATTAGTAAGTAATAATAGATAATAAAAACAATTATATTGAAAAACCAAGTAAAGTAGATTTAAGTCTCAAGATAAAAAGTAAGTTCATACGTTGGGAGCTTTTGCGTTGCACCGCCAAGGATGGTAATTTGAGGGCGTCCCCCCTACTACTCGGCGGAATGGAGGCTGCCGGGGCAGCCAGGGCCATCTAGCCCATAGCTAGTCGGCTCTCATAAAGGGGTAGGACCGCGGACAGTCCTACTTCCCACCGTCATGGTACGGGTTTGGGGTCCAAAGGGGGACTACCTCAGGGTACGAGCCCTCTTGGACTCGGGGGCACAGGGGTGCCTGTTGACAACGCGTGTGGCACGCAAATTGGGGTTGCCGTTGGAGCGATCATCGGCGCCCATTTTAGGGGTTGGGGACGTAGATGTGAAGTGTCTGGCGGGCCATTCGTACTTCACGTTCTCGTCCGATCGTTCCCCAACATTGCGGATATCTGCCGCTCCCATGGTGATGGACACCGTGGTGGGCTGGCACCCGACAGCGGACATCCCACCGGAGATGGTGTCGCGCACGACGGGTTTAGATTTGGCTGACCCCTTATTTTATCACCCCGCCCCAGTGGATCTGCTACTTGGTGCCGACGTACTGGGCTGGGTGATAACCGGGAAACAGAAGGCGCTGAGCTCGTCTTCACTGGCATTGTCCACTATCTTTGGACATGCGGTTATGGGTCCGGTTGTTGAAGATGGTCTTCGGGACGAGGCGTCCCTCACCGTCGCCAATAGTGCCCTCGCTCGAACCATGCAGAGGTTCTGGCAGATCGAGGAGCTTCCTATGGTCTCACGGGTGGACCCGGACCATGAGGAGTGTGAGGCCATCTTCCGGAACAACACGGGTAGGCTTCCGTCGGGACGGTTCACAACCAAGCTACCCTTCATTGCTTCTTTGCCAGTACTGGGTTAGTCTAGGCAGCTGGCAGAGAAGAGGCAGCTGTCGATGGAGCGACGAATGCAGCGGGACCCTGTGCTTAGGGAAAAATATATAGAGTTTATGCGAGAGTATGAGGCACTAGGGCACATGTCTCCTGCTCGAGTCGACTGGAGCTCGACCTATCATTATTTTTTGCCTCACCATGCGGTAGTGAAGGCATCAACGGGCAAGTTAAGAACGGTGTTCGACGGATCAGCCCCGACTTCAAATAGAGTATCACTGAATCAGTGTCTCCATTCTAATCCTAAGCTGCATCGGGATATCGTCGACATTATTCTTAACTTCCGAACGCGAAATCAGGTGGTGCTCGGAGCGGACATCAGGATGATGTTCCGCCAAACAATTATTCATCCTACGGACAGGCGGTTTCAGCTCATACTCTGGCGCGAGCATCCAGACGATCCGGTGATCGTGTATGAGCTGAACACAAATACGTATGGGCTGAACTCTAGCCCCTTCATCGCCATTCGGTCACTGCTAGAGCAAGCGGACCGTGAGCGACACGCTATCCACGTGCTGCCGCCGTGCTGGCACGGGATTTGTACGTCGATGACGTATGCACCGGCGCGCAGACGGTGGAGGAAGCTCTGGTTTTGAGGGACGAGCTTATAGGCATCTTGGCAGCCGGAGGCTACGAGTTGCGCAAGTGGCTTTCTAACGAACCAAGGGTTCTGGACGGCATCCCTGAAGAGCACCAGCAGAACCCGGATCTCTTCGAGGACGGAGAGAGCCCCAATATGGTCGCGGTGCTGGGGATGCAGTACCAACCTGTGGCAGACATATTAACTTTCTAAGTGGCCTTGGAAATGCCTTCAGCCTGGACGAAGCGGACGGTTCTGTCCACCATTTCGAGGATGTTTGTTTGTAATAAGTTTCTTGTGGATTACAATTGTGATCATACGCTATTCTCTGGCTGTTATTTTGTGAAAATCTACACGTGCACGCCCATATTAGAGGAATATCAACCTAAGTAGATAACGGATCCGTCTCTATGGAAGACATAACTATCGGCACACTCCGTTATATATGTATATATATATATATATTTTGCTTATTGTTTGTAATAAAATATGTTTCTCTTTGTTTCAGATGGGCTAATCTAAAGACAACTCTTGCCTTTTCTACTTGATAAGGTATAATTCTGATATGGCTCTGCTAAAATTACGAACGAGTATGTATGAGAACTGAATAACGAACGAAAGCGCTAGAGGTAAACGCTATACATGTAACCATTTGACTGCACACAATGAAACATTCAGTCACATCTACGTCTATCAACACATACTAGATATAATCATATGATCTATACAATTAGAAATGTACATGAACTTAATATTAGTTGCAAATCCTAAGTAACAAGAACAAAATCATAATTAAGAGTACAGTTTGTGTTCACAAAAGAGTCACTTTTAGATACATTTTAGAATACATTCAGGAGAGAAACGAGATAAATGTACAATGTGTGATAGTAAATTTTCTGAAAAGGGAAACTTACAAAAACATGTCAGAACACACACTGGAGAAAAACCATATGTATGCACAATGTGCGATGGTAAATTTTCTGAAAAGGGAAGCTTACAGAGACATGTCAGGACACACACTGGAGAAAAACCATATGAATGCACAATGTGCGATAGTAAATTTTCCGACAAGGCAAAATTACAGAAACACGTCAGAACACACACTGGAGAAAAACCATATGTATGCACAATGTGCGATGGTAAATTTTCTGAAAAGGGAAACTTACAAAAACATGTCAGAACACACACTGGAGAAAAACCATATGCATGCATAATGTGCGATGGTAAATTTTCTGAAAAGGGAAGCTTACAGAGACATGTCAGAACACACACTGGAGAAAAACCATATGCATGCACAATGTGCGATAGTAAATTTTCCGATAAGACAAAATTAAAGAAACATGTCAGAACACACACTGGAGAAAAACCATATGCATGCACAATGTGCGATGTTAAATTTTCTGAAAAGGGAAGCTTACAGAGACATGTCAGAACACACACTGGAGAAAAACCATATGCATGCATAATGTGCGATAGAGAATTTTCACTGAAGAGTACCTTGAATGTACATCTAAGAATACATTCTGGAGAGAAGTCATATGAATGTACAATGTGCGATCGTAAATATTCTGAAAAGGGAAGCTTACAGAGACATGTCAGAACACACACTGGAGAAAAACCATATGCATGCATAATGTGCGATAGAGAATTTTCACTGAAGAGTACCTTGAATGTACATCTAAGAATACATTCTGGAGAAAAACCATATGTATGCACAATGTGCGATAGTAAATTTTCCAAAAAGGCAAAATTACAGAAACATGTCAGAACACACACTGGAGAAAAACCATATGTATGCATAATGTGCGATAGTACATTTTCTGAAAAGGGAAGCTTACAGAGACATGTCAGAACACACACTGGAGAAAAACCATATGCATGCACAATGTGCGATGGTAAATTTTCTGAAAAGGGAAACTTACAAAAACATTTCAGAACACACACTGGAGAAAAACCATATGCATGTATAATGTGCGATGGTAAATTTTCTAAAAAGGGAAGCTTACAGAGACATGTCAGAACACACACTGGAGAAAAACCATATGCATGCATAATGTGCGATAGAGAATTTTCACTGAAGAGTACCTTGAATGTACATCTAAGAATACATACTGGAGAGAAGCGATAAGAATGTACAATGTGCGATCGTAAATATTCTGAAAAGGGAAGCTTACAGAGACATGTCAGGACACACACTGGAGAAAAACCATATGTATGCACAATGTGCGATAGTAAATTTTCCAAAAAGGCAAAATTACAGAAACATGTCAGAACACACACTGGAGAAAAACCATATGTATGCATAATGTGCGATAGTACATTTTCTGAAAAGGGAAGCTTACAGAGACATGTCAGAACACACACTGGAGAAAAACCATATGCATGCACAATGTGCGATGGTAAATTTTCTGAAAAGGGAAACTTACAAAAACATGTCAGAACACACACTGGAGAAAAACCATATGCATGCATAATATGCGATGGTAAATTTTCTGAAAAGGGAAGCTTACAGAGACATGTCAGAACACACACTGGAGAAAAACCATATGCATGTATAATGTGCGATGGTAAATTTTCTGAAAAGGGAAGCATACAGAGACATGTCAGAACACACACTGGAGAAAAACCATATGCATGTATAATGTGCGATGGTAAATTTTCTGAAAAGGGAAGCTTACAGAGACATGTCAGGACACACACTGGAGAAAAACCATATGTATGCACAATGTGCGATGGTAAATTTTCTGAAAAGGGAAGCTTACAGAGACATGTCAGGACACACACTGGAGAAAAACCATATGTATGCACAATGTGCAATCGTAAATTTTATGAAAAGGGAAGCTTACAGAGACATGTCAGGACACACACTGGAGAAAAACTAAATATAGTAAATTAAATATGCAAATTTTAATGATGCTTTGGTCGCCAGATACGGGAAAAGTATCATCGCTACCCGACTTATCAAGTATTTATATAATAATAATATAATAATAATGTTTATTGAACCAAATAGAACATGTTACAAAACTCAATGTAGCACTGTCTCTCATACTAGGAGTTTAACCTGTATAATGAGAGACAATACCTTTCCACAATGATGTCATATAAATTAAGTTAACTGTACTTGTAAACAAAAATAAAAAACATTATTTGAAAGTTTTTACATAATGTGATAGGCGAGGCTATAAACCAATTTGGCTGTCTGGCAATTTAATTGTAGCGCAAGTATGGGATGATGATGTATTCGTGTGTGTCAGTGTGTGTGCGTGCGGGTGTGTGTGTATGTATGTATGTATGTGTGTGTGTGTGTGTGTGTATGCGTAGAGAGCGTGTTTGTGAGTATGTGATTTCTAGCTTAAAAGGTGTGTTATTATTAATTAAATTAATATTTAAACTATAATATTTAATTGTAGTATGTTAATTATAACTGTAACTATACAACAGGAATGAGCAATTCCTCGGTTTCATGATAGTCAAAATTAGATAGCCAATCTAGAATGGCTCTTTTCATTAAATAATTGTTAGCTTTTTTAGACTCATCATTGGCATTTTTAGGACATTTAAAGAATTTTCTATATAAAAAGGGGGCAAGGTAGATAAAATGTCGCTTAGCAAACGTACTGTGTATGCGTGGGACTGGAAAGTTATCTCGTCTTTTTCCTATCAACGTACAGTTAGTGTCCGTCACTCTGTGATGACTTTGCAAACATTGGTAAATGAAGAGTTTTCGAACTGAAAGAACTCCCGTTTTCAAATAGACATCGGTAGTAGGGTGACGATATGGAAGTTTCAATGAGACTTTTAGCACCGCTCTTTGTGCACGTTCTAACTGTAACATGAGATACGTGGCTGCGCCACCCCATGATTTGATACAATAGTTAATAATAGATTCACACAATGCTTTATATGTTCGTATTATTAACGGGTAGTCAGCAACTTCCCTTAGAGACTTGAAAACATATATTAGTTTGCGTGTTCTTTGCACTACAGCCGTAATCTGCTTGTCCCATTTTAGATTATTGTCGATATAAACTCCTAAATATTTGACACTCGTATCTCTTTTCAGTTTTTCACAACTACAGCTAAAATTAACTTGCTTTAGATCGTTATCGTTCATACGGTTACATGGAAAAGTATGAATTGTCAATTCCAACAGTATCTCTGCAGTCGCTATATTTGTTTTGGTGAAACAGAGGTATTTCGTTTTAGATACGTTTAGCGATAGTAAATTGTCCTCGAGCCATGATGTAATCTTAATCAAACCATGTTCAGCAAGCTCAAATGTTTTGTCCCAAGTATTTGAGTGGAATAAAATGACAGTATCATCGGCAAACGTAATCAAATCAGCTCCTACCATTTCTACTCTACACAGCTCGTTAATGTAGAGCAAAAACAGGGTAGGACCGATCGTGCTTCCTTGTGGTATACCATATGAACAGGCTGAACTACTGCTTACATGCTTGTTGATACAAACACATTGCGATCTGGCTGTCAAATAGTCAGAAAACCAATCCAGAGCAACTCCTCTGACTCCAATGTTTTGCAATCGACTTAATAGTATTGGGATAGAAACTGTATCAAAAGCTTTTTTTAAGTCTAGAAAAGCACCAATACACTTCAAGTCATTATCGGTATAACGTGTTATTAAAGACGTTAATTTAAGCACTGCATCGTCAGTGGAACGCCCCTTTCTAAAACCGTACTGATTTGAAGCTATAAAATTGTTCGACTCTAGATATTTAATAAGTCTCTTATTTACTAACTTCTCAAGAATTTTTGACAACACTGATAAAAGGGATATAGGTCTATAGTTTGAAGGATGATTTTTTTCTCCAGATTTATAAATTGGCACAACAAGAGCTTTTTTAAACACGTCAGGAAATATACCTTCAGTTAAACTGCGATTACACAGATAAACTATAGGTTCAGCTAAAATTCGCTTGAAATGCTTTATTACTTTGGAACTTATTTTGTCTGATCCGGGGGCACTATTTTGTTTTAAGTTATTTATAATCGATATAACTTCGTAAGTGTCGGTGAGAAAAAGTGACATTGATTTTAGTGGGGGATTATCGAGGGCTGCTTTTCTTGCTAACTCTGTATCTGTTATATTTAATTTTTGCAATATAGAGCATGCCAGATCATTTCCTATAGAAGTAAAGTACTCGTTAACATAATTTAATGATTCTTGTATAGTTGGTTTAGTAGACAATAACTCTTCTGGTATCTCTTTAGACTGTTTCATACTACATACTTCCTTAATTATATTCCATGTTTCTTTAGAATTACCGGAACTTTTCGTTAGTTTTTCTTGATAATATTGTCTTTTCAACGATTTAATTATTCTATTACATATGTTCCTATATTTTATATATTTTATATATGAAGAATAAGTTGTTACAATGAAAAGGAAACACTGAAAAAACTTTATTGTAATTATCTACAAAAACTTTGGTAATTAGCTACACAAAAATGGTGACTACATAACTAGTTCTACCAGTAGCCAAACTAAGTTTTGTAAATTGGCGTTATGTTACAAGTAATCGAAATATTTATTAATATTTTGAAAACGAATTATGTGAACATTATCACCAATTAATACAGTCTTATTGAAATTAGTCTACCCATTTTGTTATTAGTTGTAATCCTATTTGATTCTCATTTAACAGATAGTTGTAGATACTTAAGCTGACTGTATTCCTGTGGGTAGCTAAACTGTGATGCTGTTTTCATTTTTATGTAACCTTACTAATATGTTATCAACAGCTCAAGTATTTAGTAAGTTCATGTGTATATAACTTAAACAAGCGCTATTAATAACACAACTGTTTCGTTACTCCTATGTGTACCTTACCTCACACAGTGTCGTTGGTAACAAAACTAGTGCGTATGTTACATTACGAAGCGTTATTAAATAACTCAACTGTTTGGTTACTTCTATGTGTACCTTACCACACGCAGTGTCATTGGTAACAAAACTAGTGCGTATGTTACATTACGAAGCGTTATTAAATAACTCAACTGTTTGGTTACTTCTATGTGTACCTTACCACACGCAGTGTCATTGGTAACAAAACTAGTGCGTATGTTACATTACGAAGCGTTATTAAATAACTCAACTGTTTGGTTACTTCTATGTGTACCTTACCACACGCCGTGTCATTGGTAACAAAACTAGTGCGTATGTTACATTACGAAGCGTTATTAAATAACTCAACTGTTTGGTTACTTCTATGTGTACCTATGTGGACTCGCCAGAGGGCGCTTTGTAAGTAAGCACGTATTGTTAGATGTTCTCCAGTTAAAATATAATAACTCAAGTAAAAGTGATAAATTTACTGTGCAGCAAGAATTAAAATAATGCTAGTATAACAATTCGTTACATCGCGTGTTATCTCATCGTGAAAGTGTGTAGACTTCAAGATAAATGTAAACAAATACTGTGGCAGTGGCAATCATATTGTGTCAATAAACGTTGTGAAAACTACAAAGATCAACCTAATATGGCGAATTCGTATAAGGACACGTTACCAGTAAGTGAATGAAGCAATTCATAAAGAATAGATAGACACATTTATTGAAAAGTAAATAAATCTGATTTAAAATTCCGTTAATTTAAAATGCAATAGAAAGTGGCGCCATAAGACGCCTAACGTATTTTATCTAGAATCATATTGTGTCCATGCATACCTAACACATGAAACAAAAAATTAATATTTTTACAACTTTGGGTCGCAGAAGCCTGCAGAGGGCGTTAAAAAAAGTATTTGATATCTATCACCCCAACGACGAACAAATAATAAGCCAATTTCACCCGCAACTGCAAGTACCTCTTGGCGCAGTTGTAAGAAGATCGGATTGCAGAGCCTAAGGTGCGTGGTTCGAAATCACGTGTCCTACATCAATTTTTGTTTTTGCACTATTTGAAATATTTTTTTTGTCTAGTTAAAGACAAAAATATTAAATCAAGATGGTTTTATATTGTTGTAAATGTAAATACAAAATTTCAAACAGACAATTTTTAACATGCTCAAACTGTAAATATGTATATCACATTGCATGTGCTAATAAGTCTGAAAAGCTATTTTACTTAATGGAACAGGAGAAAAAAATATCATGGAAATGTATTGCATGTATACAAAATAAAGGAAGAAATCAGCAGCATAATATGATTAATTCAGGAAAACCTTTAAATTCACCTCAAGGACATACCGTACTCAGCAAAACTCCACAGTCAGTAAACCAAACAGTTTCTATGAGTCAAGTTAGAACTTCCTCATCGCCGGAAAATAATATAACGGTTCGGAAAAATTACAAAGCGAACGTGTCTACGGAAAATTCTTTTGAGGGCTTGTCGATTGACGAAGAAGTTGAGGACTTGTCAGCTATTTTTGGTGGTGAACAAAAATTAAATAGAAGTTGTCCTGACTTGAAAATTGACAATACCGGCCGAATAGAAATCTTAGAAAAGAAATTAAATGACCTTACAGAAAAATTAGAAATAGCGGAAAATGAAATCACTAATCTTTTGGCAGAAAATCAAGCGCTTAAGAAGCAAATTTCATCATATGATGCACGAGTGAACCATTTAAAAGATATTTGTAAGTCTACCCCGAGAAAGAATCAAGGGCAAAGAAAAAACAGCTTCGATAAAACGAAACTGAATTTTTCACGTGATCAGAATAACTCGGAATGCCTAAATAATCATAAAGATGACAAAAAGCAACTTCCTGAAGCAAATAAAAAGCTGATAAATATACAAGAACCTACATATTCTAATCCATATCTAAATTCGTCACTTATGAACCAAAGTAAGGAAGGGATATTGTGCACAAGAAATATTTATATTGTTGGAGACGAACGAGTAAGAGGTTTGTCTACCTATCTAATACGCAAAAAGCTAGGAAAATTAAATGAAAACTATAGCATACAAGGAACAGTTAAGCCTCATGCGTCTTCTGACCATATTCTACGTGCTATTGATCATTTAGCTGAGACCGTTTCGAAAGATGTCATTATTATATTATCTGTTGGAAATCATGACAAAAATCCATACACGCTTTTATCAAATATTTATAATTCTCTTTATCAATTAAGAAATTGTAACGTTATATTGTTAAATGTTTCGGAAAATCGTTACATAAATGTAAGAAAATTAAATTATGAACTTAAAATGTGTGCTAATCAGTTTAGTAACTGTGGATTTGTTGATGTTAAAGACCTTCGTCTACACTATAACTATTATCAAACTTCTTCGAAGTTAGACTTGATAGCTTTTAAGTTAAACATCGAGATTACCCGCATAGAGGAAGAATCAAACCATATACAGTTTGAGTTGAGAGAAAATGAAAACGCTCATGCAGACAATGTAACTAATCAAAATAGTAAAATTTGTTTTCGTCCCTAACATTAATAAAACCTATACTGCAACTGACTGTAATATCCAGGAGGTGAATTCTAATCAGAGAATTTTAAGAATTTTACATCAGAATATAGCAGGTCTCTGTGCTAAGCTTGATAATATAGAAATAGCGTTATCGATATTGGCAGATCAAAATAAAGAGGTTGATATATTATGTTTTAGCGAGACATTTGTGAAACAGGGTACAGAAAATAATATTGTTCTTAAACATTTTAAATTGGCAGCAATATTTTCTCGAAATAAATGCAGGGGAGGGACTTGCATACTAGTAAAAAAATATTTCAATGTGAAAAGTGTATGTGTTCCATCCTATATAGCAACCAAAGATTATTTTGAGTGTTGTGGCGTAGAGATAATTGGTCTTAACATCGTTTTGTTCAATATTTATAGAGTATCAGATACAAAGAAATCCCACATAGAGTTATTCCTTCACAAACTTGAGAAATTGCTAAATTATGTAACCGATGAATTTAGAAGAAAAAAAGTAGTGCTTTGCGGTGACTGGAACATAAATATTATAAAACGGAACTCTGCCACAAAAGAATTGTTAAGTCTTTTGGAAAGCTATAATTTTCAAGTACATATAACAACAGCTACTAGATTAACATCTTGCCTTGATCAAATCGCCTCTAACATTAAACAAGTGAAATCAGAGATACATTCTCTTGGCTTGTCGGACCATGACACAGCTCAAACAATTACATTGAAGGCAAAGAAACAGAAAGCTTTAACTCATTGGTTTGAGAACAAAAGAGATTATAGTCTCGACCAAATTAGAAAATTCACTGAATGCATGTGTTCTCTTTCTTTCACAGAAGTATACGAGTCGCAAAATTTAACTGAATCTTTTGAACATTTACACAATACAATTCGTTTATTTTATAATTTATGTTTTCCTACCATAAAAGTGAAATTTAGTAATAAAGCGTCAAAGCTGAGCTGGCTAACAAAAGGAATTAAAAACTCAAGTAAAACAAAGCGGCAGTTATATCTGAATTATAGGAGAAACAAAAAAAATAAGAGAGTAAATAAAATTATCTTATATCAATACAACTCTATTTTTAAAAGATGTATACACAAATCGCAAAAAATTACAAACAGTAGACAAATACACAATAATAAGAATAAATGTAATACTACTTGGAATGTAAATTCATCTACCATTGCTGATAATTTATTTAATAATGACATTGAAACAATAAATTTAAATAACATGACATACAACAATCCTAATGACATATGTAATATATTGAACAATTATTTTAAGAACTTGACATTACAACAACCAATGATTCAATGTAACATAAATTTAAATAATATTAAAATAAACCCACACACTATTTTCTTAAGTCCCGTTGATCCTTCTGAAATCAAAAGAATTATTTTATCTTTAAAAAATACCAAAACTAGCGGTTATGACGAAATTTCTACGAAGGTATTAAAGTGCTGTGCTGAATGGATAAGTCATCCTCTCTCTCACGTAGTTAACTTATCTTTTATAGAGGGCGTCTTTCCTGAGCAATTGAAGGTTTCCATTATTAAACCACTTTTTAAGAGCGGTGATAAGGCAGACCCAAATAATTACCGACCAATTACTATAGTACCAGTAATATCCAAAATTATTGAAAAAGCCATGCTTATAAGACTAAATAATTTTATAACCAAGCACAATATATTAAAAAATGAGCAGTTTGGCTTTCGTAAAGGAAGTTCAACAGCTCTTGCGTGTTTTAATTTGGTAAAAACTGTTACTGAGATTATAAACAGTGGGGGATCAGTAGTATCACTATTTCTAGACTTAAAAAAAGCTTTTGACTTTGTAAATCATGGTAAACTTATAAATAAGCTGGAACGGTATGGTATCAGGGGTATGGCGTTGGATTGGATAATTAGTTATTTACAAAACAGAAAACAGTATACTGAAATTATAAGAGTGGTAAATAAACAAAAACACTTCATAAAACAAAAGTACTCTTCTGCATCCACTGTATATAATATAGGAGTACCTCAGGGCAGCATTCTAGGGCCTTTACTTTTCCTTATGTACATAAATGACCTTCCGGATTTCACTTTGCATAATTGTATACTATTTGCTGATGATACCACAGTTATTATAAAATGTGACAAAAATGAATCTCCTGAACAAGTTATACGTAAAACTATAGGAGACGTAATTAATTGGACGGAAATTAATAATTTAAATATAAACATGAATAAAACTAATATTATGCAATTTACTTCATATAATTCTATTCCATTTAATCTTGACATATCATTTAAAGATCAAAAAGTAAATGAGGTACAGTGTTTCAAATTCTTGGGATTGATTTTAGATATACACCTAAACTGGAAAGATCATGTCTCTGCTGTATGTCAAAAACTAAATCGCTTCGTTTTTGCACTGAAGAAACTAAGGCAAACCGTTTCTGCTGAAGCTGCTTTAACAGCTTACCACGGATACATTTCATCGGTCCTCAACTATGGTCTCATAATGTGGGGAAACTCAGTAGATTCAGAGAAGGCATTCAAAGTGCAAAAAAGATGCGTCCGAGTTATCAATAAAGCATGGTATCTGGACAGCTGTAGGCCTTTATTTAGGCTTAATAATATTTTACCACTTCCATGCATGTATATCAGAGATTTATGCATATTTGTCAAACAAAACTCTTCTCATTTCAAAGCTCGTAGTGAAATTTTTCCAAGACAAAAACGCAATCGTTTTAAAAACTTATTATATCAACCACGCTGCCATAAAGATATATATAAGAGAAATGTTTATAATATGTGCATAACTGTTTATAATAAATTACCAGACGAAATAAAGATATTAGATGGTCATGTTTATAGGAATAGGCTAAGTCAGTGGTTATTAGAAAACTGTTTTTATAGCATTAAAGAATATATGGAGGTTTAGTAAGATATAGATGTAATTAATATGATTATATTGTTAATATTACTAGTGTACAGCATTAGCTTTAAATATTTGCACGTCTGCTTGCAGGCAGAATACAGAGACCACGCATTTTACACAAGAACTCAAAATGTACATACATGATTGTATTCTTGCAAATAAATTATTTGATTTGATTTGATTTGATTTACCTTACCACACGCAGTGTCATTGGTAACAAAACTAGTGCGTATGTTACATTACGAAGCGTTATTAAATAACTCAACTGTTTGGTTACTTCTATGTGTACCTTACCACACGCAGTGTCATTGGTAACAAAACTAGTGCGTATGTTACTTTACGAAGCGTTATTAAATAACTCAACTGTTTGGTTACTTCTATGTGTACCTTACCACACGCAGTGTCATTGGTAACAAAACTAGTGCGTATGTTACTTTACGAAGCGTTATTAATAACTCAACTGTATGGTTACTTTTATGTGTACCTTACCTCACATAGTGTTACTGGTAACATAACTGTTTAGTTACTTAGGCTGTCGTCCCTAGGCTAGGTATTAGCTATATTATGTTACCTGCGCCTCGCTGTAACATAATATAGCTATATGTAACATAATAAGATTATCTTAGGTTAACATTAGAAAACAAAACAACATTTTTATGTTAAATTTCAAATTCAAAGTAAAAATTATTTATTTGCTTGAACATGGGTATTTGTACAAGGTATTACAGAAAATAGGCAGTGCTTCACATTCCACCATAATGGCATGCAAAATCATACATTAAAATTGTCAAGGTGACTTGTTCAATTAGGAAAATAATTAGTTTCAAAATTAAAATGTCAAAGTTTACATTCTTACCTTCAAAGATACATGGGAAAGATTTAATTTTATGTCATTTACATTACATTATTAATACTTATTTACAAATTTTAACATTACATACATTTGTCAATTATTATTTATTTTTCATTATACCAGCTTATTCAAATTTATCATTTAAATATTTTTGAATAGTGTAATAACATTTCGATACCAATAATTTAAACAAATTTCTCTTAAATAACATGACGCACTCTGATTCCAGTATCAATTTTGGTAAATGATTGTATAACCTAGGGGCCATACCAAACACGCTGTTGCTATAAAAAGTAGTTGTGCGGGAAGTGTCCGGATTCTCTTTTTATGCCGTTCACTTCTGAGATTGATGAACAGATTCAAATTATTTCTTACAAATAATACTACTTCATAAATATATAAACAGGAAAATGTCAATATATTTAACTCCATAAAATACGGCTTACATGAGTCAGTAGTTTGTAATTGGCAGACTGATCTAACACACTTCTTTTAAGCTTTGAATATTACTTCCCTCTCCGAACAATTACCCCAAAATATAACCCCGTAGCGGATCGTACACGTTACATTGGCGTAATACGACATAAGCACTGCTGGTCGAACAGTTCAACTTTTGACAGCATGTATAATGCATATGAAAAACTACTAAGTTTGGTGCATACTGACTGTGCATGCATTTTCCACTTGAGGTTAGAATCGATAATCAGTCCTAAAAATTTTGTTAATGTTACATTCTCAATGTCCTTATTCATATAATTATTTTTTAATGTCAAATCTGTGTTTTTGCTTATTTTAAATGTCATTATATTGGTCTTGTCTAAATTTATTTTATTTATTTTTTATTGAGATAAAAACGACACATGTTCAATTACATTTATCTCACAATACAGAACACAAAAAAAAGGTAATAAACTACAAATTATGTCCATCAACATTATTATTATTAAATGTATGATGATGAATGTCAAATATAAGATATTATCGATATGTTTATACAATACCAAATAATTAGAATTGTCATAAAAATAAAATTACAATAATTCAAATTAAACAATGTCAATACTATGAAATCTAAAATATAATCAAAGCATAAATAATATATATATACATATATATCTATATCAAATCGTCAATGTCAATGGAGCTGTCAAGCTTTTTGTTTCTATCCCATTGATCGAGTAAATTTTCACAGTATGTCATAGAAACAGCCACAATAGTTGTCCAGTTATCAAACATAATATCACAATCAGTGTTGGCGGCAAGGAGTGCATTGAGATGGCGGCGGGTACGGATTATTGGTGACATGGCTCGCGCCACAGTGCGGTGTTCACCTACGTAGAATAGATCGTGCGGCCGACCACGCCTATTCGCCGGGACTCCGGGTTCGTCTGGGATGAACAGGGCGCATATTAAATCATGTAGTTGTAAGCAGTCCACTGAACCTCTAAGTATCTTATAACAGACAGTTAGCTGATCAAATATCCTCCTTACCTCCAGTGAATGGTAGCCCAGCTGACCAAGCAAAAACTTAGTCGGGTAAAGGAACGGGTAGTACCCGTACAGTCTTTTGTACAGCGACCTCAAGAATGCCTTTTGGACCTTCTCAAGCATACGCGTGTGGGTAACGTGGTGCGGGTTCCAGACGCATGCGCTGGATTCGAGCTTGCTTCTAACCAATGTGTTGTATAGAGTTCTAATAACTTGCGGATTTTCAAAACTCCTCGAATTTCTTAAAACAAAGCCCAGTCGACGATAAGCTTCTTTAGCGATATCTGAGACATGGTCATGAAAGGTCAGTGAGCGATCAAAAGTTACCCCTAGGTCCCTAATACAATTTACCCGGTTTATAGGCAGGTCGTCTAAGTGATAATTAAAATGAAATCGATCTCTTTTGCGGTCAAAGGTCATAACATTACATTTACTTATATTAAAATTAATTTTATTTGTCACGCTCTAATTAAAAATTTTATTTATATCATTTTGTAAGCCGAGGCAGTCAGAAGGAGATTGAATTTCAAGATAAACCTTAAGATCGCCAGCGTACAGGAGACACTTGGCGGTACTCAAGACATTAGGGAGGTCATGCATCATGACCAAGAAGAGAAGAGGTCCAAGTACTGATCCTTGGCTGACCCCTGACCTGGTGCTGTACGGCTTAGATACATAAGAGCCATGTCTAACGTATTGACACCGATCCTTCATATAGTCAGTGAAGAAATTGAGGAGGCCCGGGGTAAAACCTATAGCTGAAAGCTTGCTCAACAATATGTTATTATCTATTTTATCAAAAGCTTTTTGAAAATCAAAATAAATAACATCGATTTGGAGACCGCGATCCATTGCACTAGATATGTAGTCCACTAAGCATAACAGGTTTGTGTTCACGGAGCGGCCCGGTCGAAAACCGTGCTGCTCGTCACCCAACAGCTGTTTTACCTGTCTATATATATGTTTGTGTAAGATATACTCGAAGACTTTTGCAGGCGCACATAAGATGGCTATAGGACGATGTTCGTCAACAAGTGTTCTATTAAGTGTCTTGGGAATAGGGGTCACTCTGGACAATTTCCATTGTTTGGGGTACTTTCCAGTCAAAAGTGATAAATTAAAGATGTAGCAAAGTGGCAAAATTATATACTTTGTACATATCTTGAGAACAGAACTAAGAACATTATCTGGTCCAGGTGAACTATTTGGTTTCAACTTATTAAGACCGCCCTCAACATCATCGGGTGTCAGAGTTGGAACACTAATGTAGCCACCCTTCATACCATCTACATTGAAATTATTGCAGTTAACTAATGGTAAATTGTCCAAGAACACACTAGAAAAATAGCAGGCAAACGCTTCAGCAGCTTCCACGCCCACAAAAGACTTCCCCTCGTAGGTAACACAGGGTTCGAACCCACCCTTTGACCTAAGGTTGTGTACATGACCCCAAAAACGTTGTGGACACTTGCAATTTTTCCTCAATCTTAGTTATATGTGCTTTGTAAGCCTGAGAGATCCGTATTTTTAAACTAGAACGAAGGTCAGAAAATATTTTGTAAGATTCAATGCTCTTAGAAATAAGCCAGTCTTTGTGCATTCTGGTTTTATGACGAATTTCCCGAATAATATTCGCATCGAACCATACTGGATATCTATTGCAGTCAGCAACCTGTCTTTTCTTTTTCGGAATTGAGTTATCTAATAATTAATAAATAATACTGTAAAAAGCGTCAGTGGCAACAGAAACATCACTAGACTCGAATACAGGCGCCCACGATGTTTCCACGAGCAGTGAAAGAAAAAGTTCAAAATTCATTTTAGTAAAGTTCCAATCGCGTGAATTATCAATGTTACTTGGTTGCAAACTGCCGGGATTAGTGTTACGCAATCGAAGAGTCACGACTATCTCAAGACCGGGATGGTACAGCTGATCTATTGGGACAAAACCCTCAGCCTCACATACGTATGTACCTGCTTCGACTGCGACTCAGTGCACTCTCGCGCCAACACTACGTCCAAGAGAATACTTCCATGAGAATTAACTATGTCATTATGATCAATTAAATTACAAAATTCTAAAAAATAACAATAATAATACAGAAAAAAATAATAAACAGACAGAAGCACTATTTAAGTTTAAGTCACCAAAAATAAAAAATTTACTATTCGAATTAGTCAAAAACGATTCAATGTTGCATAAAACGTTCATGTAAGTAGCGTCACCAGCTTTGGGTTTAATATAAACGACACATACATAAAAAGAGATACCGCCATGAGTCACACAGGCCCATAAGTCTTCTCCGAGTTCCGACTCGAGTTCAGGATGACGTCGCATGGTAATCCCAGGTCTCGCGGCCAGCAAGACGCCTCCGTGGGAAGTGGCGCGATCACGACGCAGCAGGGTCCATCCATCCGGTACTAACTCAGCATCATTCACGGAATCGTCGAGGAATGTCTCCGTCGCAGCAACTAGTAGATGATCACATACTAGAATGCTGGGGTACCATAGGTGCAGTTTAGTTTTGAGCCCGCGGACATTTTGGTAAAAAACATTTACCTGCCTCGATGCGGTACACGGCTCACTGTGGGCCGACTCCGTACCGAAACGGCTGTTTATTTGAAGTGGATGCACGCCTTTTGTAATTAATATTAGGTTATTTGATTTTAACCAGTCAGTGATCTTATCCAAAGCTGATGTAATGACTTTTTCAATTGGTATCTGATTCTTACCAACGAACATAATAGTGCTATCATCAGCAAAGAGTACCATGGGGTGGTTTACAATACTAGGCAAAGTCATTAATGTATAGTATAAAGAGGAGTGGACCAAGAACGCTCCCCTGAGGAACACCGTATTTTACAATTTTAGCATCAGATGAATAAATTTCTTCTGTAAGTAAAATTTAAGTTTATTGAATTACAATCATTAAACAATATAGGTTATCAGGTATGATCAACCTTGAACTGTCCTCAGCTTGCTTCTCTACCTAAATGTTATACAATTGTGACCTCGCAACATTTTATGGGGAATTTTTAATTTTGCAGTAGGTAATTAATTAATAATTCTATACGGCTCCCAAAATTTGCATTTATTTATTTCACACTATGACGATAGGAGTCTATCACATTTTGGTGCATTAATGAATAGTTAGATAAAATGAGCTCAGAATGACTATTAATTCTGAGCTCGCTATACATATAGATTTTACCACTAGATACAATGCTAAGGTGAGTGTAGATATTATTATTCTCCACAGCCTAATCTCATTTCAATCCATTTTTCTAGATGGTTAGTAGATATTGCTACTGCTTAGGTACAGAATAAGTTGGTGTTGATTTAAATGCATTTGACATAATCTTCGTTAGTTCCAATTCTTTTAAGTCTGCATCTGAGAGCATTTGAAGAGTTTCTATGTCAATGGAGTGTTCTGAAACCAAAATATTTTACTCACAAAACTGGAAGTTTGGATTGATATGAATATAAGATATAATATAGATAAGATAAGAGTCACTTATAAATTCAAGTAAATTGAGTTCACATATTAATATATCAGTACATATTAGCACTGCCTATACTTATTAAGTATGTAAGTAGGTCAAGTAAGTTCCTAAGTAGGTACATAATATATACAACTGACTTGACCACCTCTTGCACCTGAAGTTTATATGTGCATCAACAGCTGATGTACCTACCACTCAGAGCTTAGAGTGCTTGGTATTGGCCATAGAATAATACTTCTCATAGTACATTGACTGGTAAACCTTTAGCAATCAGTAGCTTCGAACTTTACGCCAGCCCTCAAGCAACCCACAAACACAAGCGTGTTGATGGAGTAGGTACCTATCTGAATAGGTTCTTTAAGATTTTAAGTATTTGTCATCAAACCAATACACTGTTGATTTTTGTGCACTATTCCAAAGATGCTTGCGGCGAGCTCATGCGCCGAAACGACATCTGTGCGTATTTACATACAAAATTCTTCGATTCCGCCTAAGCGACGCCG
The DNA here is from genome assembly GCA_963890685.1 of Plagodis pulveraria. Classification (NCBI taxonomy): domain Eukaryota; kingdom Metazoa; phylum Arthropoda; class Insecta; order Lepidoptera; family Geometridae; genus Plagodis; species Plagodis pulveraria. The sequence continues at coordinate 17,564,262 of OY982976.1, read as the reverse complement.
GTAATCTCGATTAGGTTAAGTAAACTTTATTACATGATACATTACGTTTAGGTACCTACCTAGTTGCGGCTATGTTTACGACTTTTTACTATTGACAATTTTCTGTGACTAATTTTATTCCATTTTAACCTCTTTAAAATAATTAACTACCTTTCTAAGAACGAAATAAGTTCGCCGTCGGCCATGTTTGCTAACACAATAAATAGCCACAAGTGCCTAGAAATATGGGGCTTGACACCTCGGACACGATATCTAAGTAAACACATTTTGTCGTGAAGCATACAAAAATGCACAAATAGGCCTTATTGGATTTGGCATTGCGAATCGGGTCGGGATGCCTTGCACATAAAGGGCCCCGCCATATCAACACCAACCTTTTGGAATGAACGACATGCCGTCACACGATGAATGGGAAGATCACCCATGAAAGGGTCAACAGATTTTGGTCGTAGTTGATAGCAACGCTGACATCTAAAAATCTGTTGACGGATCACCCTACGGGCGGATAATATCCAAAATTTCCGTTGAAGCAAGCTAGTAAGAGCCATTAGACCAGGATGCAGAAACAGCCGATGGTAATGGTTTACTATTAGCTCTGTGACATGATGTGCCTTGGGTAGCAAAAGAGGATGCTTTGAGCTATACTCCAAATCAGACTTGACGAGACGCCCACCCACCCTTAAATGACCCTGCAAATCCACGAATGGATTTAACCGCCGAATGCTGCCTTTGAGAGGTTTATTGTCGCGCAACTTCCGAAGGGTTTGGGAAAACTCCGTTGACTGGACCAACTTTACAATATGGAGCAAGCTGTTGTTGAGCTCCGCAACGCTTAGTGGACCAGTTCGACGCTGATGGGGATTGCGCGAGTTATGAATGAAACGTTTGCACCAAGCTACAACCGATTGTAACTTGGGAAACGAACTAAACCTCGTCATAAATGGCAGCTCTTCAGGTAGAGCAGCGACGTTGGAAATGGGCGGGGTTGATTTGAAGCCAGGCAAGTTTTCTTCTCTTGGAAAAGAAATCTCCTCAGACCAGGTAGAACAATCTTCTACTAACCACGGCGCAGACCACCACAAATGATGTGCCACTAATTCGGAAGGAGTGAGACCTCGGCTTGCCGAATCGGCGGGGTTTTTAGCTGATGTCACGTATTTCCACACAGCGTTTGGCACTAGAGTCTGTATTTGAGACACGCGGTTCCCCTCAAAAGTCTGAAGCTTATGAGGAGATACCTTGAGCCAGGCGAGTACGATGCTGGAATCACACCAGGCCATTGTACTGCTGATTTCCATTTTTTTAACTAGAATGCCATAAACATGATGCAGAATACGTGCAAGGAGATGAGCGCCATTTAGTTCCAGCTTAGGGATTGTGAGCTTAAAAAATATCAGTGGTGTGAGAAACCCGCAAGGGTCGTAAAGCCTTGCGATGTTCGACAAGACGCCGCGCTTTGTCGTAACGCTCTTCATTTGAGAAACCCGATAGATGAAGCTGTCAACCTTTGCGTTCCATTCCATCCCCAGCACCTTATAAATGTTGTTGTCATCCTCCTCGAATCTGTAAGGTTGTTCACAGTGATCAGCGGATTGCAATTTAAGAAATTCTTTGGAATTGCTGGACCACTTGCGCAACGCGAAACCACCCTGAGAGAGGATGGCAACTAGTTTCTGTTGCAGGTCAAGAGCGGAAGGTAAGTCAGGGGCTCCACTACAAATGTATCCTCGAGCAGCGTGTTCGACGCAGTTGGATACGTTGCAGCGTTCAGACAGGCAAGCTCATGTATGACGCGAATCGCCTGGAAAGCCGAGCTGGTAACCCCATATGTTAAGGTGGTAAGCTCAAACTGCTTGTGAAAAAATGCATACGAGCACTTTGTGGAGTTGGTCCTATGGAGTCATGTAAACCACTTTTTGGTCAATTAAAAGTATTTCCTCTTCCATGTCAGTATATTTTTGATATTTCATGCTTTGTAAAACAACACAGCTATCTTTATAATACAGCGAGTGAATTTGGTGAAATGTGTAAGATCTTAAATTGATTTACTTTCAACAACATTATTGCACTCGCATTTGAAGCAAATAAATGATATTCTATTCTAATAGCCGTCTCTCTAAATTATAAAACCGCTTGAGTGCAGTTATGTGGGTGTTGCCCAATGGTTTGTGGTTGACCTTGAAAGGGAGACGCACAACAAAGCGACCAGTACTGTCCCTAGTGTGTGTCTCAGTGAAGTGCTTCTCACAGAGAATATGCTCAGGGTCTGAAATGGGTTGGCTAGGAGTCTCTTCGACTTCCCAGAACCGAGTGAGAGCTAGATCGAGGTCTAATGTGCAGGCCATCGCTACAGCATTATGAGTAAGCAGCGATGCTGCAGGAGCTTTCCCCATTATAATCCACCCAAATATTGAAGCATAGGCAGTAGGCATGTCTTCACCAAGGCTGAACCTTCTGCCATCCAGTATCTCATTGTACAAGTCAATACCTAACAATAGATCAATTGGTCCCGGAACAGTAAAATGTTTGTCAGCCAAGACCAAGTTTTTGCATAACTCTAAAGTAGATTTATCTGCTGGCACGGATGGTAGATTACCTGTTATCCGCTTTAAAATTATGCAGTCAGTTGAGAGGGATGGGGTACAATCACCCATAGGTATAATAGTGCATGAAATTATGCCACGAGTCTGCTGAGTGGATGCGGCACACAAACCAATAACTGCCTCTGATGGTGAACGAGGAAGTTTTAACTTTTGAGCAAAGTTCTCAGTTATGATGGAGACTTGAGAGCCACTATCAATCAGAGCACGAGCTGAATATAAGTGTCCATTGACATCCCGTACCCTGACAAAAGCAGTACCTAAAACCATGGTAGACCCACTGTTAGCACCATGCAATGACTGGACCATGGAACTGGTTGACATAGCAGCCTCGCTTGCCCTTGTTTCTATCTGTGGTGGCTTATGGTGATGCTCAATGTGGAGCTTTGTATGGTGACGTCCACTACATACTTGGCATACACTCTTTGACAGGCACTTTGAGACACTATGTGTTCTTAGGCAGTTAAAACAAAGTTGATTTTTTATGACAAATTGCTTTCTTTGTTCTGGAGTCATGGAATTAAAGTTTTGACAGTAATAAATAGCATGAGCTTCCTTGCAGCAAGGACAAGAATTGTGACAGAGTTTTTTTCTCTGTGTTTACTACATTTACTGAGCTGACTCTCAAGGAACTTCAGCAGTTGAGTAAAAGTTGGTATCGCTAAAGGATCAACAATGTTTGACTCGAATTTAGTGCGCATGTCTATAGGAATTTTTTTCAAAATTATGTGTAGTAACAAAAAGCTCCAAGAATCAACATCAAATTTAAAGGCCACCAAAGCATGTGTATTTTCTTTCAATGTATTGATGAATTTATTTAATGATTTTGTATTTATTTGAGTCAAATTAGTAAGCTTTAGAATGGCCTCTACATGCTTGTCTGCTATGATCCTCTTGTTCTCATATTGCTCCACCAATAAATCATAAGCAACACTATAATTTACCTCTGAGATTGGCAAATGTTTCACTAAAGATAAAGGCTCCTTATCTAGTACCCCTATCAAGTAGTGCATTTTTTGGACTGAGCTCAGTCGCTGATTTTCATGGATTAAACTTTTGAATGTTGAGTTAAAGTTTGTCCACTCAGTATGATCACCAGTAAATCTAACGAGATTTATTTTTGGTATATAAAACTCTTTCTCGCACTGAGTAGACGCCAAATGCATACTTCCATCGGAACTTCGCTGCGCCTCCACTAATATGTCGTACACAACTTGCACTGAATAATACATTTCCATGTATTTTTCGTGTGACTTTTCAAGTTCACTCGCAGAGCGTTTTTCTTCCTTTAACGTCTGCCTACTACACATAACAATAGAAAAAGCCTCATCAATCTGATCGCGATATTTGTTCATGTCTTTGTGACGAGCTATGAAACGCAATCTCTCCTGATTACTTACGCTCTCTTTCATGCCTAATTCTTGGGAAAAATCATACGTGGCCTGAAGCCATTTCATAGCCATATCGAACTTCAACAAACAAATACGAACTTCTGCCATTTTAGATTAAAATTTATCTGGTTTTCTTCAAGATTTAACACGAAATACACAAAATAATGTTTTGTTTAGACTCAAGTGACAGTGAGAAAAGATTAGACACTTGACAGTTCTGACATCCACACACTAAGATTAGTTGCCAGTTAACCAACAAAAATGCAAAGCTTGATGCCGTTTGATGGTGTAACACATGAAATGAGCACTGAGCAAGTAATATATTGTGAGTGAAGCTCGACAGTTTAAGCTAAAAATGGTGGTCGCAAAAATTAAACACAACGAAGTAGGGGAATTTGGGTATAAATAAGAATGCAATATTTGATGTTTTAAATATAGGATTTTAAGTTAATTTAGATGGGATCCGGCTCGAAGGACCAGGAAATGTTTGGGAAAAAAGGAAACAAATGAAAGGCTACCTGGTTCAGCTCGCCCGCGTGCTAGATGTTACACGACGCGTAGTTGTTGATTCCTTTTCCATCGCATTCAACGCTGATTTTCTTGCAAGAGATGAACGATGATTTGCTATGCGCGATGGTCGCGGCTGATGTTGAGTAACTGTCGTTTAGGCAATATTTCGAGGAAAGTTTACGGAGCTCTCACTCGATCGCGTGCCGGTTAGACGTCAACAACGTTATTTTAACTACCCTCCAGGTTAGCCAAGGAAAGTCAAGAAAGGATGAAGGTAGTAAAATAAAGGTTCGTTTAGGAATATTGAATAAAGTTGCGTTCTAAAATTGCGACCCACCAATGTTGCTAACATTAACAAACAGTCTGTTTAAATTAAACTTTGAGGTGTGTAAGAATAAGAGGTATTCGCAAAAAGTGCATTCTTTACTGTTGGTTGATAGACATGAGAATCAGAGAGCACTGGTTGCTGCTAAAGAAATGCCTATTGAGTTATGGCATAGGAGGCTTGGCCACTTAGGTATGCAAGGTATGTGTAGGTATGTGAAGAATAGTGGGCCGTTACCTCAAAGCAGCTGGAGCGGTGCGAAGTACCTGGTAACTTTTACAGATGACTACACAAGAAAGACCTTTGGATATCTGATGAAATGTAAAGCAGAGGTAATGTCTCACTTTATTTATTTTAAAAACTTGTTGAGAAACAAGTTGGTTTGCCTATCAAGATTTTGCGTACAGATGGAGGTGGTGAATATTGCAATGGAAGGTTTTCAAAGTTTTTGCAACAGGAAGGTATTATTCACCAAACAACTATTCCCTATTGTCCTGCTCAAAATGGTGTGAGTGAACGCCTTAACAGGACGCTCTGCGTAAGACGTATGCTGCAGGGTGCTTGTCTCTGTGGGCGATATTGGGGTGAGGCGGTCAATACCGCAATTTATTTAAAGAATAGGACTCCTACTTCAGCTCTTTCAGGACGTACTCCTGAGGAGGTTTGGACCGGAACTGTACCTGATCTTGGTCACCTTCATGTTTTTGGTTGTATAGCATACTCTCTTTTGCCTGAACAAAAACGTCAGAAATTAGACCCTAAAAGTCATAGATATATTATATTTGTGGGGTATTCTGAAACATCAAAGGGATATAGGTTAATAGATCCATCTCACCCCAAAAAGGTTGTGTTGTCAAGAAATGTAGCTTTTATTGAAAATAAATTTTATAATAATTACAATGAAAATGTAGATAATGATTATTTTTTTATGAATTTTATAATAATGATAGTAGTTCAATAGACGAGACGAATTTACTTAGCATTCCATGGATTCACCGTGCGGGTGCCGGGTCCATAGCGTTGCAGAGGAAGAGGCTCCAGTCAAGGTGCCTGGGACTTGCAACCCAGTGAGTAAGGTTAAGTGGCCCCTTTATGATGCATCAATGCTCCCTTTCACCGCTCGAGCCTCCTCCCCTGCCTAACCAAATTTGGTAAGATCCTACTAATGCCGCCTTGGATACACGTTCTAGGATGGAAGTTACGGTTGTTCTTGACAGGCCAAGGTCTTTTAGTAGGTTGTATAGGGATTTTGCTGGTATACCCCTTGCTCCGACTTCTACAGCATATAAATTAACCACATAACCGTTTTTGATTAATTCATTTGTTAGGTCATAATATTTGTTGGTTTTTATTGTGTGGTCTTTAGGTACCTACCTATGTTTGTTTCCCACGGCACAGTAAGTTCTATAAGTACTATGCGTTTTAGATGCTTTGAGTATAGAAATATATCTGGTCTGGATGACGAAACACCAACATCCTCGGGGATTTTGTAATGTTTTTCATACGTGTCCATCAAAAGAGTCCAATCGGGAGCTGCGCCTAAGATGGAGTAAGGCTTGGATTTAGATTTTGTAGATGACCCTTCTTTTACAAAAGCGACGTGTGGTTTGTTCGTGGTCAAACCTTTTTTTGCTCTAGCTACCGAGAGACTCGCCGCTTCACGTATGATTTCGAGGACTCTATCGTGGCGACGGGAATAATGACCCCTGTCAAGGAGCACCTTGCATCCTACCAGTAAGTGCCTTGCTGTACCTATGGCCTCCCGACAAATACCGCAAGACTTTTCGGTAGCTTTCCCCCATCTTACTAAATTACTTTGGTCTGGGAGGGTCATCTGAAAGGCGTTAAGATAGAATTTTAATAAGGCAGGTGACCAATCGTATATCAAGGTGCGCCACTTTAATGCCAGAGGGATACAAAATTCACCTATGGTTAGCCACTCACTTTGCATTTCCAAGCTCATTGTAATAGTAATGTAAATGTACCGAATTCTAGTACTGTAAATGTACCGAATTCTAGTACTATGAATGTACCGAATACTAGTACTGTAAATGTACTGAATTCTAGTACTATGAATGTGTCAAATTCTAGTCCGAATGATGGTGAATTATGTATTAATGATAAAAATTCAGTATGTGATGATAATACAGGTAACACATTGGTCTTTTCAGATTCTGGTTTGTACTGCACAGGCAGCTGGGATGAGTGCATCACTGCTGAGTTTCCAGTGTGTGAGACGTCCACACATGAGGAGTCAGCTCAGGGTGGAGGTGTCACAACACCTCCGGTGACTAATAGTCAGCGACCCGTGCGTAGTACAAGGTCAAAATTACCGGTAAAGTATAATGACTATGAAACAGATTTTTCTATGATAGCACAAGAGTATCCACTTGCTGAACCATTATTATTATTTTTATATATATATTTTTTTTATGTTTTGATGAAGCTTTAAATGGGCCTGATAGCTATGAATGGCAATATGCAATGAAAAATGAATATAATTCAATGATATTGAATAATGTATGGAAATTAGTAGATAGGCCACTAAATGAAAAAGTAGTAAAATGTAAATGGGTTTATAAGAAAAAATATGATGCTAATGGTAACTTTGAAAAATTTAAGGCTAGATTGGTTGCCAGGGGTTTTACTCAAATAAAAGGGGTGGATTATAGTGAAACTTTCTCAGTGCGTAGTGTACCATGAGAATATTATTCTCTTTAGCCAATGAGTTAAATCTTAATATACATCAAATTGATGTAACAACTGCATTTTTAAATGGTGACCTCCAGGAAACCATATATATGGAACAGCCACCTGGCTTTGATGACAATGACAAAACTAAAGTGTGTTTATTGCTAAAAGGAATTTATGGTCTAAAACAGGCAAGCCGTGTTTGGAATGTAAAAGTATATAACTTGTTGTCTAGTAATGGCTTTAATGAAATGTGAGCCATGTGTATATTTAAAGAAATCTGTTAAAGATATAACAATAATTGCTCTATATGTAGATGATTTTTACATATTCTATAGTACTGAAAATAATTAATTAATGTCTTTGCTTGAGAAAATTTTCAATGTAAGAAATCTAGGTACATTGAAAAATTGTTTGGATATGAAAATTGAAAGAGATCGTGCCAAAGGAATTATGAAGCTTTGTCAATCTGAGTATACATAAAGAGATTGCTAGTACGTTTTGGTATGGAAAACTGTAAAAGTGTAAAGACTCCCATGCCTTTAAATTGTAAATTAGTTAAAGATGAAACTAATATAAATGATGATGTGTATAGTTATAGGCAGCTAATGGGATGCCTTATGTACTTATCTGTATGTACTAGACCTGACATCTCATATGCATGCAGTCAATTAAGTCAGTTTAACAACTGTTTTAATCTATCACATTGGCAGGCAGCTAAGAGGATATTGCAATATTTAGCGGGGACTATTGACTATTCTTTATATTAGGTCCTTACATATGAAATTGGCGTTTTTCGTACTGGCCACTTTAATCACGAATTTCTCCTCTTTGGTAAGGAATTTTAAATTTGTACAGCTATAGACTCATGTATTTGTGCTTCGATGATCGTCATTCATTTGTTTTTTTTCTTCTGTTTTTTTCTGTTTGCGTCACTCATTTTACAAAATGGAAAACCTTAAATATCGCATTATTTACGAGTACGAGTTCCGCCGTGGCACTAGTGCTGCGGAAACAACTCGAAGGGTGAATGATGTGTATGGCGGTCGTGTTGCAAAAGAAAACACAGTTCGTTTTTGGTTCCAACGTTTTCGTTCTGGAAATTTCGACCAGCAGAACAAGCCCCGTGGACGGCCTGAGACTCAAGTTGATAATGAAGAGTTGAAGGCTATTGTGGAAGCGGATCCATCGCAAACCACGTCCGAGTTAGCTGCAGGCTGCAATGTTAGTGATAAAACTGTTTTAATTCACTTGAAGCAAATTGGGAAGATTAAAAAGCTTGAAAGGTGGGTACCTCACGAATTGACTGAAACAAACCGGCAAACGCGCGTCGACTGCTGCGTTACATTACTAAACCGGCACAATAATGAAGGTATTTTAAACCGAATCATTACCTGTGATGAAAAATGGGTTCTTTACGATAATCGGAAGCGCTCAGCGCAATGGTTAGATCCTGGCCAGCCAGCCAAATCCTGCCCCAAGCGAAAATTAACCCCAAAAAAGTTATTTGTAAGCGTTTGGTGGACTAGTGCCGGTATTGTTCATTACAGTTTTTTCAAATCTGGCCAGACTATTACGGCTGATGTCTATTGTCAGGAATTGCAAACCATGATGGAAAAGCTAGCGGCTAAACAACCTAGGCTGGTCAATCGCTCCACGCCACTGCTGCTTCACGACAACGCTAGACCACACACTGCGCTACAGACGGCTACTAAATTAGAAGAGCTTCAATTGGAAAGTCTAAGACATCCTCCGTACTCCCCGGACCTTGCTCCAACAGATTACCATTTTTTTCGAAATTTGGATAACTTCTTGCAAGGGAAAAAATTCAACTCCGATGGGGCAGTCCAAATCGCCTTCAAAGATTTTATTGATTCCCGTCCGACTGGTTTTTTTAGTAAAGGGATCAATGAACTACCTATGATATATACCTATGATAATTTTATTTGTTAAAAATAGTAAACAACGAAAAATTAAACTTGATATGCAAAAATATAAATAAAAATGTGCAATTCATAAGTGACAGTGTTTGTGTTGTAAAATTAAACCTACTTATATGTTAAAAGTGATAAAAACAATTCAGTGAGTAAAAGTGCCTATTACTAAAATACTGTACCCATAAATTAGATTATCAAAATCCAAAAGTTATTCTGTTATATACTGAAACCTCATCAAAGTGCTATTTTACAGAAGAAATGCCCAGATTTTAAACTAACATAACGGTATTATTCTACTGTAAACATACATAAATTGGACTTTGAACCAAGCACAAGGCAAAAGAAGCATAAATAAAGTTTAGCTACTCGCTACGAGATGGCGCCACCATGCACTAAATGTAAAAATGAAATAAAAGAAAGACAATTCTTGACCTGTTCAAATTGTGACAAAAGCTACCACGTAGATTGTGCAAATGTTGGCAAACGTTTTAATTTGATGACTACAGAAAACAAACAGAGATGGAAATGTTCAATATGTTGGTCAATAATGACAAATAATGACAAAGGATCCCCTAGTAAAAACATTACACAAAGAAAAAAATACGTAGTAAATATCTCAACACAGAACTCCTTTGATACCCTTTCAGAAAATTCTTTTGACAGTGAATGTGAATCGTCAGAGAGTAGACTAAATAGAAGCTGCCCAAATATGAGAAGAAATGAAGGTGAAAAAAATGAAATCTTGGAAAATCGCATTCAGGCGCTAGAAAATAAGCTAAAAATTGCTGAACAAGAAATAGAAAATTTAGTATCAGAAAATTATACTTTACAAAGCGAAATCATAAAATATACAAATAAAATTGATAAATTGACACACATATGTGCAACGGATTCAAAAAGAAAACAAAGAAAAAGTTTGAGTAAAACTAAATTAGACTTCTCTTTAAATGACAGCTTCCAGGAAATAAACTCCCATCAAAGCAAAGAAATCACAAATTCAGAAAAATCTGGAATTAATGTCATAAGAAATAGCCCAAATAAATTCAAGCAAGTTCATAAACAAACCCCAACCATAAATGACATTGAAAACCATTTGAAACTAGATGGCGCTGATGCAAATCCTACTACAATTCCAAAAGTCGATACACCTCGCCTGAAGCGATTACATATATTTGCGGATGAACAAGGACGAGGACTGTGTAAGCAACTCCAAAAAAATCTTGGGATTGCATATAAAGTATATAGCGACATAAAACCAGGAGCCACCACGGACAAAGTCTTGGAGTTCATAAAATGTACCTGCGCTGACTATGGCAAAGAAGATGTTATATTAGTTTTAACCGGCGAAAATGATAGGGAACTTTTTAGACAAAGTTCTTATTTATACTATCACTTGAGTCAGATGGATAATACAAACATAATCCTGTGTGAACCTCGTATAAATGAGTACTTAAGTGGGAGGCAAATGAATACTACATTCAAACGCATTAGTACAGAACTGTCTCATGTGAACTATATCGACTTGCGATATTCATATCTTGGTACACCGATAGATAACCAAAACCATGTGTGTCGGAATGTGTTGCAGGAAATAATACGCCTTGAATACCTGCAAAAATTAACTAATCGTTACGCAGAAATGACGTCAATACCGAACTGTAGAAAAACTGTGTGCAGGACCAGTGAAAAATGTATACCGCTGAAACCTCTTAATTTAGAAAATAATGAAGACCAAATTTTTTTTCGTTGATAATAATAATAATCTAGCAGTGTTATACCAGAATATTCAAAGCATTAGCAACAAAGTAAAAATATTAGACATATTTCTTTCTGAGAATAATATGGATGTATTGTGCTTATCTGAGACTTTCTTGAATGAAATAAAAATACAAAGCACGAAGATAAATGGATATACTATGGCAGCATACTATAATAGAAAAAAACACATAAGGGGCGGAGTAGGAATAATGATAAGAGATGATATTGAGTATTTAGAACGTAAAGATATCTCAGATATGTCAATAGAATTTGTTGTAGAGTACTGTGCAATTGAATTAGAGAAGTATAATCTATTAATAATATGTTTATATTGGAACGAACGAGAAACAGACATATTTATAAAATCAATTGAATTATTACTAATGCATTTAAAATGTGAACAAAATAAAAACATCCTATTAGGTGGTGATTTTAATATCAATATGTTAGAAAAAACTAAATTTACATCTGACTTTGAAAACTTACTACTCAGTTACAACTATCTACGGCAAGTAAGGACCCCAACAAGGGTATGTAAAACCACATCTACGTGCATTGACCTAGTCTTCTCTAACTTTAACCAAATAAATACGAGCGTGCACGAGTTCGGGCTATCCGATCACCACGGTGTGCTAGTCAATGTAGAAATAGAGCCAATATCTAATACAAAAGAAACACATAATATAGTTAAAAGGCTTTATACAGAAAAACAAATAGAATTATTTAAATTAAAACTTAGGAATATTAATTGGAATTTAGAATTATATAAAAACGAATGTATAAATGAAAATTACAAACTTTTTCACAATATAATACAAAACTTAATACAAAATTGCTTTACAGAAAAATGCATTAAAATCAAACAAAAAAACAGAAGCCCGAAGTGGATAACAGCAGGTATAAGGCTCTCCGCCAAGCATAAAAGGGCACTTAGAATAATGCTAAATCACACAAATAATGATGTAATTAAAAAATTCTACAAATCATACAGAAAAATTCTAAAAAAATCAATAAGTATATCTAGAAAAATTCAAAATATAAAACAAATGATAGAATCGGATAATAAAACTAAAACGATGTGGAATATAATAAAAAACAAGATCGGTAAAAATATAACAAATAAAATTAAAAATGTAACACTAAAAATAGATAATAAAAAAATTGAATCACCTTCAAAAATTTCGGATAGTTTCAATAACTTTTTCGCTAGAGTTGGAAGTTCTGAACAAAATACTGCCACTATGCTGAACACTAACTCAGGAAACGGCCCACTGCACAGCATGTACTTGCGACCAGTGGATGAAAATGAAGTCAGAAGACTTATTCAGTCATTGAAAAGTACACGTAGCTTTGGTCACGACAACTTGCCACCCCTGGTCATAAAAAAATGTGCAAACGAATTTATCGAACCTTTGACTCTACTAATAAACCAATCATTTGCTGAAGGTACTTTCCCAGACATATTAAAAATATCTATTATTAAACCCATTCACAAAAAAGGAGATAAGACTGACCCCTCCAACTACAGACCAATAGCTCTTTTACCTTCTATGTCTAAAATATTTGAACGTGCTATGTCAAATCGCTTGTATTCTTACCTAGAAACTAATGAGATATTAGATGATCACCAATATGGCTTTCGCAAAAATAGATCTACAACTTTGGCAGTCTATAAATTAATACAACAAGCACTATCCTATGTGAATGATGGACAATATGCTGTGGGTATCCTACTCGATATGACGAAAGCATATGATAGAGTACAATTTAATATCCTCCTAACAAAACTCTATGAATCAGGCATAAGAGGTATTGCATATGAGTGGCTGGATTCCTACCTTAAAAATAGGGTACAATATGTTAAAATTCAATACCATAACCATCGAACACACAGAACTGAGGACTACTTGTCTCAGCCGCTCATATTAAACTCCTCCATTCCCCAAGGTAGCGTATTAGGATGCATACTTTTTATTATTTACATAAACCAATTACCTAAAATCATAGACACTCAATGTGTTCTTTTTGCGGATGATATATCACTTCTCTTTAAATATAAAAACACATCTGAATTCAACCAAACCGTAAAAGATACTTTGTGTAATGTGATGAAATGGTTAGCAGACCATAACCTTAAGGTAAATTTATCAAAAACCAAATTAATTGAATTCTTACCACATCAAAAATCTTCATTAAATATAGAATTACAAATTGACAACAAGACTATAGACAAAGTCAGTACATGCACACTATTAGGTATAGAAATAGATTCAAATGTGAACTGGAAGACACACATTGAAAAACTAAAATCAAAATTGTCTAGATTTGCATATGCCCTATATGAGCTTAAAGTAAGTACAGATAAAAAAACTGCAATTACAGCTTACTATGCATATGCTCACTCTTGGTTAAATTACGGACTTATCCTGTGGGGAAATGGTACTAACATCGAAGATTTACTAATCAAGCAAAAAAAGCTAATACGTATCATAGTGAATATTAACAATACTGACTCATGCAAACCACACTTTGTACAATTAAAAATTTTAACAATAATTAGCATGTATATTTTAGAATTATGTAAATTTGTTAGAAAAAATCCAAACATATTTAAAGATACAAAGCAAAATCGAGTATACGGCCCCCGAATGAACCAAAAAAATCAATTAGCCCAACCTAAAAGCCGCATCAATATGTATAAAAATAGCCCTTATGTTAACGCGATAAAAGTTTACAACCATTTACCAAACGAGATAAGAGGTGAATCAAATACGAACAAATTTATAAATAAAATTAAAACATTACTAATAGAGAAATGCTATTACAATCTAACAGAATATTATAATGATAAATTCACATAATTTTTATATTTTTTCTTGACATTCAACATAATTTTATTAATAATCAATATAATTTAACATAATACAAGCAAGGATAAAAACAAAAAAAAAAAACACGATTAAAATTGTTTATAATAAATTGACAATGTTTCAGCTTCAAATATAGGTCTGTTTCACGTTGGTAATATGTACTTCATCTGTAATATTTCATGTATTTTTGATTGTATAAAATTATGCTACGCCCAAATGGGTTTCATGTATGTTCTGTTAAATATTGTATCCATCAAATGTACTCATGAAAGCAATAAACAACTTTGAACTTTGAACTTTGAATTATGAGATGGCAAAAGTGCATAGAAAATAATGATAATCAGTCTGCTCAGAAAATGTTAGAGATAAAAGAATATTGTCACAAACGTACTAAACACATTGATCTACGATACCATTTTGTAAAGGATCTTGTTCAAAGTAATGTTGTAGTTGTGAAGTATTTACAAACATATTGTATGGTAGCAGATGTACTCACAAAGCCTTTATGTACTACCAAGCATTGTAAATTTGTAAAGGACATGAATGTTAAAGTTTAGCATTTTATACTTGTCTTGCTTATGTAATTAATACATTTTTTAATCAAAGATATTGTCAGGATTAAGGGGTAGGGGAGGCGGGCCCAAAACGGGTACGCTAAGGGATATGTTCAATAAAAAAGTTCTAGAAAAGAAAATTAAACTACTATTTTTATTTTTCAAATATTTAATTAATTAAGAATCTAAAATAAGAACAAAACATAAACATTTTCTTCATAATTTGAACAAAAACAATAACAAAAGAAGACCTTTAAACTACCCGTTTTACCCCCATGGGGTGCCTAAAACGGGTACGGCGTTTGGGCAAAACGGGTATAGGGTAGGAGGAAGGAAGGAAGCATTTGTAGTTTTTCTTTTATATTTATTTACCATCTAAAAAAAGAAGAAGCAATACCTACATTAACAAGCAATAATATTCTAATTTTTCATTCATTTATGAATTAAAAACTAAGCAAAGTAATTCCTGTCAACCTACGAAGCCATATCTAGGGTAAAACGGATAAGGGCAAAGCAGGTACCCGATTTACCACTACCCGTTCTGCCCAAGAGCACGTTTTAGTTTTAACACTTCATAACCTTAAAATGTAAACAAAGGTAGCCACAAGTTTTCGAAGACAGACTAGCACAATACTAGTAAAATCATAACGTCAAACTTTTGAGAATATATCATACACAATTTTTAAGTAAACACAACTACTCCAAACCAATATTTTTTAGTGTAAATAGCAAAAAAACATTTTTTTATCTTACCTTGAAAGCGCTTGTGTCACTGTTGCGAGCCCACTGCATGTGATTGGTTGATGCTCGAGACACCACACTGCACTTACACATTTGCAATTTTGCTTACGGCGCGCAAATTTAAAAGCCTACCCGCTTTAGGCGGGGTACCCGTTTTAGGCCCACCTCCCCTAGTGTTGGAAATATTGTACCGTGTAGCTGCTAATCCTTACAAGAACTTGTTATTGACATGGCAACATTATTGCTTCTGGTCACCCTGTTTTATGATTTGTTCATTCTTTTTTGTCAACCTTTTTCTATGGTCAAGGAAGCGGTAACGTTGCTAAGCCTTTTTATAATTATCCATTTTCTAATAGTATTCAAAACCCTGACGTGTATTGTTGGGTTTATTATAGTAATAAACTGGGACAATATTACCATTGTGTTTTTTCTACATCCACGACTGCACCTGCAGAACACGTGCTTCATGTTCAATGAAACGATCCACCATCCATACTTCAGAACAGTTTTATCCTTAGGGAATCTATAAAAAAAAACCTCCCATCCTATTCTCGTTTAGTTGATAAGCAACCGTAAACAGCACATTCTCAACTTAAAATACTCGTACAATCGTTACGCTCCGTCGCACATCTATGTGCGCGAGTTGCGCGTCCCGTACTCAAGTCAGCTTAGCGACAGCTCAGAATCGGTGGCGGGGTGAGGAAGACTGGTTTTGGTGGGGGGAGAGGAGTGTCCATTCTATACGTAGTATTATTATATGTTCTATGCTATTACCATAGTAGAAAGAGTCCTTCTGCTATGCTATTATTCACAGTGTTATTGACTATGCTCCATTTTTGTATGATCCAGCCTGTAAGAGCGCGCTGAATTCATTGGACTTTATACAAGCAAGAGCGTTACGTATTGTGATTGGAGCAATGAGGTCTACTCCTAAAAATGCTATGCAAGTGGAATGTGATGAACCACCTTAAGACTTGAGACGTCAATATCTCTCAGACATGTTTTTAATCCGTTTGTTTCAATTCTCTCAACTCAAATTCCCTTCTCTTTGTTTGAATTTGACTATCAGTGAGTCAGTCTACCTAATAAGAATATTGAATAAATTAAAGTAGAACTTACCAATGCAATCCACGGTAACTACCAATATTGTGAACGTTTGAAGGAAGCACACGCCCTCGATTCAAGATTTCTTTCTTAGTGAGGGTTTTGTAAGTCATATGTATAATTTTGTGAGTAATAACATTTCACACTATCTCGATCTTCTTAAGTAATGATTGTATTTATGTGGGTGTTTTTAAATGAAGAATAAACATTATTAATATTATTAACGAATGCCATCCAAAGACAACAACCGAAACCGACGGCTTAACGTGCCCTCCGAAGCACGGAAACGCTCAGTAGTAATGTCACTAGCGGTCACCCATCCAACTCATGACTGTGGGCGACGTTGCTTAACTTTGCTGATCGGTTGAGAACAGCTCAGTAAGTAAACTTTGCTACGAGCGCTTCGAAAGCGCTTGTGCTAAATACCTACTTCCTTCTATTTGAAAAAATCTACTTGCATACATATAGGTTAAATAAAGCAACGTTCGCTGCGGTTATAACTTGGATGGGTGACCGCTAGTGGCATTACTACTGAGCGTGCACGTGCTTCGGAGGGTCGTTGGTCCCGGTAATGGTCTTGGATGGCAGTCGTTACAGTTTAATGGTAGGGCATTTTGCGAATGCCCGCCTGTGTAGCCCTCACCTAGAAAAGCTGTTGCAAAGAATAAAAAATGTTTATTGGTTTTGGCATTTTGTCACAAGTGACAAATTGCACTGCGCCCGTCACCCTGATTTTTTCTTTTTGTTGATAGGTAAGCCTTTGACCACAATCTCACCTGATGGTAAGTGACGATGTGGTCGAAAGTGTTAACAGGCTTAACTTAGAATTACTGGCTCTCAAGGACAGCTGCCGGAACACATCGTTAGGTGCTTGGCAACAGATTTTCTACTTAAGGGTGGTCGCTAGCCAGGCGGGCATTCGGAAAATGCCCTTCCACCATGTGGTGAAGTTCAACTTCCACCATGTGGTGAAGTTCAAGCTGGCGCGGCGGTGGGGCTCAAACCATGGTAGGTATACCTACGGCGTATAGAATAGTAGATTGTTAAACAAGCATCAAAACTAATCAATTCCCATACGAGGTATTTAGACTATAATGAGCGCTATTGTCCGAGTAGGAATTGATTACTTTCAGCCGTAATAAACACTCTACTTTTCATTTCGAATATAATGAACGCAAAATAAAGTGGTTTTATAAAAGATTCATTAATATCATGAGAAGCACCTATTTCAAATTAATTGAGGGCTAATTAAATTAATTAATTAATTAATTTAATGTTAAATTTTGTTCGGAATTTTGCCGGCTATAGTCCGAATAGGAATTGATGATTTTCACCCGTAATAAACACTCTAATTTTCACACTGTCAACACCTTCGACCACATCATTACTTACCATCAGGTGAGACTGTGGCCAAAGATTTACATATCAGCAATAAAAAAAAACACCATAACTTCGAAACGGTCTACCCGCGGCCAGAAGGAAAGCTAGTATTATTATACGATGTATGTTATTTAGTTTTGTATCGTATATAACATTCAATGGGCAAGTTTCAACGAAAACGCGTAACCACCGCCCATTTCACGGCGCCTACGACCTTTTGGGCGCGATATGCGAGGCGGGATTCTTCTGGCCTCACGCCATACATTGACGATTGCCGAGCGCGTGTCATTCGTATTGCAAATACGTCTGCAGCAATGAGTGCTCAATAGTGTTAAAGACAATGCTATCGCTGTTCCGATGAATATCATCATGCCTAACCCGCGTCCATCCACTCCTATAGCCGGGGTATGCTCTGACTGACTGAGCTAACATGACAATGACTCATAACATAACTCCAATTTTTCCTCTCGTTCTTTATTTAACCCCGCACATGACTATATTTTTTTCTTTCGTTTGCAATTTGTAATTTTGTAATGTATACCGCCGAGCAGGCTTTATTGAGATGGTTTAAATTTTACTGAACCTCCTGCTTGTTCAATATCGTCATTTTGTGGTCAAAAATAAATGTGTGGTGTATATCTGTATTTCACTAGTTACTTTTTAGTTTTTACTCGATGCTCGTTACTTTGGTTTTACTTAATGTATGATGTTCAATGTAATCGACTGAAAATACCCGTCAAATATCCGCCAGTAATAAAATACCTCCCAAATTACCCGCCGGGGTCTAAAATACCCCTTTTCGGTAATTTACCCGTCATCCGGCAACGCTGTAAGTAATACTCATGGAAGTAATAAGTATTACGTACAACAGGAATGAGCTCTATCTGTGCATCTTGCAGCTAAAATAAAGAAAATAAAACCTTATACTAAGGAAGTAAGTCTTGTTGCGCGCAAAATTAAAATTAAGCCAAGTGAGAAAGCAACCACTGAACGCTGTGTCCCGTTCTAACAGTGACCTAGAGTTATGTTGATTTCAATCGTTTCGTTGTTTGTAGAAAAATATGCGATTGATGTAATGTAATGAAGTAAAAACATTAACTTCTAAAATGTTTCTAAAGATAAATAATAATTCATTACCGACATGTTAAAGCAATATTATTTGTTGCTACGTGTAAAGCCTTACTAATGCAAAACTTTTGCGAGTGTCCCCACGGCCGACGCCCCACGTCCTCTGAGATCGGCTAGCCTCCGTGTCCGCGCTCTGCGGAGACCTCTCACAAAACCAGGCCACCGCCTCCCACGACCTCTCGTCACCGACCATCTTTACGATGATGGCTGGCAAGGAGAGGTCGGACCCCACGACCGCGATCAGGGATCGCCGCGGTCCCGCTCCTCCTGGGCATGCCTCCAGTGCATGCTGGGCGGAGCGTGACTATCCAATCCTAGTTCAAGAAAAAATAACATAATTACCGATGCATTTTTTATTCCTTTCTCTATTAAAATAACTTTGTTTCAATTTCAGATTTCCTAAAGATCCTAATGTTAGGGAAATATGGATAAATATTATAATTGAAGGAATAAGCTGGGTTTGCGGCAGAAACTTTACAAGACTGTTTTATTTAATAATGTCTGATTTAGAATTAAACTTAAATGTAAACTTAACTGTTTCTTTTCTTACCTAATTAATTAAATATACCACAATAGGTAGCTTATCGTAATTTTATCTCAGCCCAGCTGCATGTCGTGTCCCACAAGGACCAGTAAGTAAGTACCTACCTATATGACGAGAGTTTGAAAAGCAAGCAAAAACAGGAAATGTATAGTGCCGCAAAGGGCAAGTTTACCATTAGCATCTTCGATTAATATCCATCTGAAGCAATGATCTGCTGACGTCAGATCACAAATAATTTTTATAATTATTGTCCTTAAATCATATTTCAATATAGTCACCATTGCCAGAGAGGTACAGTTACTGAGCTCTCGTTCGGCTTTAATTTTGGGACAACAGCTCATTCCTGTTGTACGTAGTATACTTCCATGGTATTACTACGTAACCAACCATAGATAAGCTAATAAGTAATATAATTTAAATATAACATTAATAAACGATTATTTCCGATTAAAAGTTTGTCAAGTCCTCCCTAACTCGCTCTAGAGAACAGCGACGAAAGTCACAGACGAGTTTGCGTAAGTGAATATGAATTTTAACAGCGCTGAGCTCGAAGGCGAATTCAAGGCTGGCTCGACTACGAATAGTTACGTTATAGAATAGCATAGCAGGACTTTTACGTTTCCTTTTCATTGTAACAACTTATTCTTCATATAAATACTTGATAAGTCGGGTAGCGATGATACTTTTCCCGTATCTGGCGACCAAAACATCATTAAAATTTGCATATTTAATTTACTATGTTTAGTTTTTCCCCAGTGTGTGTCCTGACATGTCTCTGTAAGCTTCCCTTTTCAAAATATTTACGATCGCACATTGTGCATTCAAAAGGTTTTTCTCCAGAATGTATTCTAAGATGATACCGTAAGCTCCCCTTTTGTGTAAATTTACGATCGCACATTGTGCATTCAAAAGGTTTTTCTCCAGAATGTATTCTAAGATGATTCTGTAACCTCCCCTTTTGTGTAAATTTACAATCGCACATTGTGCATTCAAAAGGTTTTTCTCCAGAATGTATTCTAAGATGTTTCTGTAAGCTCCCCTTATGTGTAAATTTACGATCGCACATTGTGCATTCAAATGGTTTTTCTCTAGAATGTTTTTCAAGATGATACTGTAAGCTCCCCTTATGTGTAAATTTACGATCGCACATTGTGCATTCAAAAGGTTTTTCTCCAGAATGTATTCTAAGATGATACTGTAAGCTCCCCTTATGTGTAAATTTACGAGCGCACATTGTGCATTCAAAAGGTTTTTCTCCAGAATGTAATCTAAGATGATACTGCAAGTGCCCCTTTTGTGTAAATTTACGATTGCACATTGTGCATTCAAAGGGTTTTTCTCCAGAATGTATTCTTAGGTGTAGATTCAAAGTACTCTTCTGTGAAAATTCTCTATCGCACATTGTGCATTCAAAACGTTTTTCTCCAGAATGTATTCTAAGATGATACTGTAAGCTCCCCTTATGTGTAAATTTACGATCGCACATTGTGCATTCAAAAGGTTTTTCTCTAGAATGTATTCTAAGATGATACTGTAAGCTCCCCTTTTGTGTAAATTTACGATCGCACATTGTGCATTCAAACGGTTTTTCTCCAGAATGTATTCTTAGATGTAGATTCAAGGTACTCTTCATTGAAAATTCTCTATCGCACATTATGCATGCATATGGTTTTTCTCCAGTGTGTGTTCTGACATGTCTCTGTAAGCTTCTCTTTTCAGAAAATTTTACATCGCACATTATGCATACATATGGTTTTTCTCCAGTGTGTGTATTGACATGATTCTTTAATTTTGCCTTATCGGAAAATTTACTATCGCACATTGTGCATGCATATGGTTTTTCACCAGTGTGTGTTCTGACATGATTCTTTAATTTTGCCTTTTCGGAAAATTTACTATCGCACATTGTACATGCATATGGTTTTTCTCCAGTGTGTGTTCTGACATGTCTCTGTAAGCTTCCCTTTACAAAAAATTTACCATCGCACATTGTGCATACATATGGTTTTTCTCCAGTGTGTGTTTTGACATGTCTATGTAAGTATCCCTTTTCAGAATATTTACGATCGCACATTGTGCATTCATACGGTTTTTCTCCAGTGTGTGTCCTGACATGTCTCTGTAAGTCTCCCTTTTCAGAAAATTCACCTTGGCACATTGTGCATGCATATGGTTTTTCTCCAGTGTGTGTCCTGACATGACGCTGTAATTTTGACTTTTTGGAAAATTTACTATCGCACATTATGCATGCATATGGTTTTTCTCCAGTGTGTGTTCTGACATGGTTTTGTAAGTTTCCCTTTTCAGATAATGTAGTATCACACATTGTTCATTTATCTCGTTTCTCTCCTGAATGTATTCGAAAATGTATCTATAAGTGACTCTTTTGTGAACACAAACTGTACTCTTAATTATGATTTTGTTCTTGTCCCTTTATTTAGGATTTGCAACTAATATTAAGTTCATGTACATTTCTAATTGTATAGATCATATGATTATATCTAGTATGTGTTGATAGACGTAGATGTGACTGAATGTTTCATTGTGTGCAGTCAAATGGTTACTTGTATAGCGTTTACCTCTAGCGCTTGTTATTCAGTTCTCATACATACTCGTTCGTAATTTTAGCAGAGTCATATCAGAATAATACCTTATCAAGTAGAAAAGGCAAGAGTTGTCTTAAGATTGGCCCATCTGAAACAAAGAGATACACATTTTATTACAAACAATAAGCAAATATATCTATTTACAACGGAGTGTGCCGAGCGTTAGGTATGTCTTCCATAGAGACGGATCCGTTATCTACTTAGGTTGATCTTCCTCTAATATGGGCGTGCACGTGTAGATTTTCACAAAATAACAGCCATAGAATAGCGTATGATCACAATAGTAATCCACAAGAAACTTATTACTGCAAAACTACAAAGGATCAGATTAAAATGGATTAAGAGCCAATGGGTTTGCACGCATGCATCACGGTCGATTGTCCGTCAAGAAGTGCGCACACTGCACAAATGAGAGAGGATATCTCTCATTTGTGCATTGTGAGATAGGATCCATACAGCGTTACAAATAATATTACTTAGTTTACTATTATCTACAATATAGCCAAAATACAAATAATTATCTTAAATTACTTAAAAGTACCTAGGAGTTTTTGGTAGTAAAGTTTATTATGATTAAATATATATACACTATACACATGTCCAGGAATTAAACCTGAGCGAGGAAGAGCCTATGAATAAAAAGATCCGACTAGAATATACCCTCGCGCTCGACTTCTAGATTGTGCAGAACGGGAGTCGGAATTCCGGGATTTTCAGGATTATCATGTGCGTTAAATAAAATATAAGAAGTCTTTCCATATATTGTCGACTACCAATCTAGTTCTTCTTGGGGATTACAAGCAAACTTGTTTTTCTTTACGTGAAGTGACTCATAAGGACCAATTTCAAATATGGTTTTTAGAAAGAGTGTACGCCATAAAGATATTAATAACATAAGTATATACATATTCAAGAGGATATCACACATAATATGATTTCATATATTTCTTTCAATAGAGAAAAATCATTAATACAGCTCTAAAATTTAGCTTTTACAAGCTTTTTTTTAGAACATCGTTCCAAAAAAATTGATGGTGTTCCTGGAAGATTTTCCCGTTTTTAAGAAGCAATTATAAATGAAATTATTAAAAACAAACTTTCACGATATTTAAGTAGTAGTTATGTTGTGTGCATGTGCATTGAGTGAGCAACCTCAGAAAAAAGCAATAAAATAGGATTATTTAGTAAAAGCTCTAAAACAATTGTAAAACCAATATCCCTTTTTGTAAAAAGGTAAAACAGAAGATAAATCGTTTGTAATGCGCTCACTCAGCTCTCACAGAAAACCGTCAATATAATCAAATTTATTGAGTTTAAAATACATTGTGTACTAGGTTTTAGTAAAACTTGTGTAGAGTATATATATACTCGTATTTTGAGAGATTGCCTAGTGCCGTATTTAAAAATTTACAAATAGTTAAATGTGCTCACTCAATCCTCCATTTTCGCAAGGGCCGATTGCTCTCTAATAAACTATATAATTAAACTTCGTTATATTACTCGTTCATTCATGTTCATTACAAGTTCATGTTCAATAATAATAATAAAATAATATAATAATAGCTTTTATTTATTCCTTATACTAAATTTTAAACAGAGTTTTATATAGGTTAGTTTTGTTAGACTTTTTAATCTTATGTACCTAAGTTAGTTTTAGATTATTATTAGTATATGAACCACTTGTAGCGGTAAAAGCCTCCTCCAATTGCTTCCACTCATTTCTCTGCCTGGCAGTTCTTGACCAGAGTTTACCAGCGACCTTAACAATGTCATCACACCATCTTTGGAATGGTCGTCCTCGTCTGCGTTTGTCTCTGGGGAACCAGTTTGTTGCGATCTGTGCCCATCTGTCCGCTGTTAGACGTTGTATGTGGCCTGACCATTTCCACTTGAGTTTGAAAATTTCTTTTATAATATCTTTAGCTTTTGTCTGTGATCTTACTGTCGTATTTTTTACTCGATCTCTTAATTTGAGGTTCATGTAGCTCCTTTCTATGGCTCTTTGGCAGATTCTTAGTTTTTCTGCTTGTTTCTTAGTTATTGGCCATGTCTGACAAGCGCAGGTAAGACATGGTGTTAAGCATATGTGCATTGCTTTTGTTTTTAGTTTAATTGGTAGTGTTCCCTTGAAAATGTCTTTCATAGCCCAATATTTGTTCCAAGTACTTTTTATGCTTCTGTTAATCTCTTTCTCTGTGCTGCTTTGGAACGATACGAGATGGCCAAGATAAATGTAGTCCTCAACATACTCTAAAGGCAATGAACTTACTTGCATCGTTATTTTCGTTTTGTTAGTCATAATTTTTTATTTTTCTCTATTTATTTCCAGGCCAATAATTTTACTTTGTTGATTCATTTTCATTCATTTCATTTAATTATCACAAAATCCACAGATCTTAATTATGCATTATTGTTGTCTCGTCCTCGATGAAGATTTACTTAGTAGTATGTGTCCAGTCACTACGCACCACAACATGAATTTAAAGCTAAAATAAGAAATAATCCTGAACGCTTCTCTATCTGTGCATCTATTATCTCTGACATCTTAATTACTTCATTCGTGTTTCATGTCACATAAAACGCGCCTAAATTATTTTCAGTAATTTTTGTTATTTTCGAAAGTATTCGCAAATAGTCAACAATTGTTATATAATATGACTCGTAAAAGAAAGATACATATAAAACGTAAGAAACTTTTGGAAAAACTTCGAAAAATTGAACATAAAATTGAAGTGCTCTCCGATTCATCGGATTCTGAAATGGATTTCTTGGAAGGTATGCCTCGATAGCCGCGTCGCCGGTTTTTTATAATATTCATTTTGAAAAGTTTGGAAGACGGCTATTGTCGTTTTTTCTTCAAGTTGCAAGTATATACCTACCTGCAGAGATTCGACACGTGGATGAAAGATAACCCTAAAGATGGCGTGTTTTTCGTAACAGGCCATGTTTTTTAGGTGGCTATCACATCTTATTAGTGTTATATATCAAACTCCTTAACAGGGCAATACATAGGGGTTGCCGTGGAGATTGAATGTTTGCAATGACCTTAACAGGGCGTCACAAGAGGGGACGCCGTGGTTTATTGCTTAAATGAGGCACTGTACACTAACATAGTGGCTACTCTCCGCTTCTGCATAGGGATACCCAAGTGAAGTAGTGCTTACCTGTATTTTGCAGATGCAGAAAGTGAAAGTTCTAGTCCTCTTCAACATACTGGTATAGAAGAGGAGGACATTGCCTTACTTTCCCAGAAAGGAGATGACTTTGCACAGGCGAATGATAGACCTCTGTAGATTTTAGAGCAGGGGGAAAAAGTGATGACACCACACAGGTAATGAATGTTACCGTGGAAGTCGAAGAAGTATTAGAACCTAAGGACTTGGGTATTCTGGTAACAGCACCACCCAAGGAACAAGACAATATTTCTCTGCACTCGGAGATAAGTACACGCCTAAAAGACATACTAAAAAGGGCATAACTCGAGATGAGTGACAAGATATTGTGAAAGAAAACATACATTTAAACATTTAAAATGCCTCCATATCTGAATCCAGAGGTAAAAGCTGCATTGACAGAAATTGGGAATAAAAAGAGAAAGTGATGGAAACCAGACAGATGCAGCTCAGTACAATCTTGTCTTGTGTAGGTTCAGCTCTACAAACTCTGATAAATAATAAAGAGAAACCGGATACAAAACTAGCAGTTATTAAAAAATTAAATGAAGCGTCAAGACTAATATGTCATAGTATTTATATTGAATCAAGGTTTAAAAGATCTCTTATCTTATCATCAGTGAACAATAAAGGTATGAGGGACTACATTTCCAAAAATGAAACTGAAGGTTACCTATTTGGAGAAAATTTATCAGAGCAAATAAAGATAGCAAAATTGTTTATTAAATCAGCTGAAGTATTAGGGGCCAGCAAGAAGCCAACTGTCAGACAGGCCCCTCAAGCCAATGTCAAGAAAACAAAACTGGCGGGGCCCTCCTCGTCCAAAGCATGGTGCTCTCATGGTGCCTCGTGCAAAGGTGAGGCGTTCCGAAGCAGGAGGGCCACCTTTTCAAATGGGAGAAAATAGGAGACTTGCTTATCAGCCACCCCAGCCCAAGTCATCTCAGAACATGAAAGACAAGTCCAAGAAGTATTATTACCAGAACCGGAAATAAATGTTCAGGTAGGCAGACTACAATATATTTTTTTTTCTAAATGGACACAGATTACCCAGGACCCGGTTATGCTGAGTTGGATCAGAGGGTATGAAATACTTTTTGAAAATATCCCATATCAAAATTGTATACCTAAAAATAACTCTTTCTCTAAATCAGAACAGATACATGTAAAATTTGAAATTGAGACATTGTTATCTAAAAAAGTTTTTGAAAATTGCAAACCACAAAAGGTTCAATTTCGCTTGCCAATATTTTTAGTACAAAAACCTAATGGCAAATACAGATTTATCCTTAATCTTAAAAAATTAAATACCTTTGTCAAAACTGAACATTTCAAGCTAGAAGATTATAGAACAGTATGTAATCTGGTACAACCACATAGTTACCTAGTCTTCAGTCGATCTTCAAGATGCATACTATATGGTGAGTATTGGTATCAACAGTAGAAAATACTTAAGAAAAAACAGACTTTACGTCAGAGTGGATATATATCTGTGGTATACCTTGATGATTACCTCTGTATCAGTGACAGTTACATTGAATGTAATAATAATATGTAATCAACAGTCCATCTTTTACATTCCTTAGGTTTCATTATAAATGAAAACAAAAGTGATTTCAACCCAAAACAGAACTGTATGTTTCTAGGCTTTATATTTAATACATTGGACATGTCTTTAAGTATTTCACAGGAAAAAAGAGAGAATTGTTTAAAAGTAGTGAATCAATTAATACAACAAAGAGTGGTAAAGGTCAGATTTCTAGCAACAGTAATAGGAAAACTTATTTCAATTTGTCCAGCTATAAAATATGGTATGCTTTACACCAAGGAGTTAGAAAGAACAAAATTTTTAGCACTAAAACATAATGGGAATAATTTTGAAAAATACAAAATATACCTTCATCATACAATGATATCAGAAAGAATAACTTTGTTTCTGAGATATTCATCAAGTGGGATGGGGTTGTTCATGGAACTCTAGCGGTCTGTGGACTAAGGATGAGTCAAAACAACACATCAATTCACTTGAATTGATTGCTGCATTTTTTGGTCTTAAATGTTTTTTGCCAAAGATAATAAGAATTGTCAAATATTATTCAGAATCGATAACATTACAGCAGTGTCTTATATAAACAGACAAGGAGGTATTCAGTACCGTCACTTGCATAAGATAGCAAACAATTTGGTAATGGTGCGAAGCACGCAATACCTATATGGATTGTAGCATCATACATAAACACCAAGGATAATGTTATAGCATATTTTTAATCCAGAAAAAAGTTTGATGACATAGATTTGGAGTTAGGTCATGACTATTATAAGCAATAAACACAAATTTCTGGTCGTCATTCTATAGATTTATTTGTTTCTAGAACAAATTCTAAATGTTATCAATATATATTGTGGCATCCAGATCCAGATGCTATAGCAGTAGATGCTTTTACAGTTACATGGTCCAAACATTTTTTCTATGCTTTCCCTCCATTTTGTATGTTTCTTAAAACCTTACAAAAAATAATAACTGATAAAGCAACAGGTATAGTTGTACCATACTGGACAGCTCAGCCTTGGTTTCCAATTTTTAATAAGCTATTAGTAGGAAGAGCTATCATTTTTAACCCATCTGAAGAGTTACTTACATTACACAATTCCAGAATATGTCATCCTCTTCACTAGAAGCTAACCTTAATGGTAGGGAGATTATCAGGACAGTTTTTAGCCACTCGGGAATCAATGAAGAAGCAATAGAAATGATGTTAGCCTGTATATAAGACGACACACTAAAGCAATATGTACCTTGTATTGTTAACTGGACTAAATACTGTAAAGTTAAAGATATTAGTGTTAATAAACCTAAGATATCTGAGATTATTTCATACTTGACTTCCAAGTTTTTCAGAAGGATTATCTTATGGTAGCCTTAACTGTATAAGATCAGCATTATCGTTATTAATGGGGCCTAAATGAGAGTATTAAAAGATTGTTCAGAGGGTTTTGAAACTTCGTCCCTGTGCCCCCAAATACAATCAATTGGGATGTATCTGTTTTACTGAAATTCATTGAAGACAATTTTTTAGACACCAGAAATTTTGTTGTATGTACAAAAAAGACATTATTAGCGTTGGCCACTGGCCAGAGAGCACAAACAATGGCCCTTATTGATATTCGAAATATAAGTGTCAAAGATGATGCAGTTAACATTAGGAATGATAAATTAATAAAGACCTCAGCCCCTAACAAAATGCAACCATTTTTAACACTACCATTTTTTGTAGAAAGACCAGAAGTTTGTCCAGCAAAAGCTGTCATAAATTATTTAGACTTAACAAAAAGATCTCAGATGTACAAATAATTTAATTGTTTCAATGAAAAAACCCCATCAGGGTGTGTCTGCAAGTACAATCAGCCGTTGGATAAAGAGAGTAATGGCAGAAAGCGGTCTTGATGTATCTGTTTTTACCGCTCATAGCACAAGACATGCTTGAACATCAGCTGCATGTATGCGAGGTGACAATATAGATGACATCCGTAGAACGGCTGGTTGGACTGGGGAATCAGGTATTTTTTGGAAGGTTCTACAATAGGCCTATTGTAAACAATGTAAGCTTTGCTAGAGCGGTATTGAGTTCCTAGATATTAAAGATTTAATATGCTATTACTTATATTTTTGTAATTACTTATTAATAAATAATGAGAACTCCTAGTGATATCACATAATAATGCTTAACTTAACTATTGATATGAAGAAAACTATTATCTTCATAAGCCTAAATTAGGGGCAATAATTATAATTTGATGATAAATTACATGTGAATAAATTTACTGATTTTACGAAGTCTTTGAACATCTACTAAGTAAATCTTCATCAAGGACGAGACAACAATAATGCATAATTGAATAGTCAAACGAACTTACCTGTAAGTGAAGTTCGACTGATATTATGCAGTATTGTTGTCTCGTCCGAAGATGAAGAGTCCCACCCTACCCTAATACTATTTTTACAATAGCTAACCCTATATGTAAAATCAGGAATAAACAGGGTAGCTTTTAACTAAATGAAGTAATTAAGATGTCAGAGATAATAGATGCACAGATAGAGAAGCGTTCAGGATTATTTCTTATTTTAGCTTTAAATTCATGTTGTGGTGCGTAGTGACTGGACACATACTACTAAGTAAATCTTCATCTTCGGACGAGACAACAATACTGCATAATATCAGTCGAACTTCACTTACAGGTAAGTTCGTTTGACTATTCAATTATTGTAAACAATAACATAATATTTAAATCATACATCCAATTACGGATTTACATTATATAGTAATAATAATAATAATAATAAAGTTTATTTCCAAAAACATACCAAAACCTATAGTAAGGATTAATAATATAATGTTTACATTTAGTTGTTATAAGTAAAATACAAGTTTGGTATTCACTAATTAGTCCGCAGAACCTACACTAAGAATTAACTTGTGTTGTAAGTATCTGCTTGCTCTTCAAATTCACAGTTTTACATTGTAATTTAGATGATCAAAGAGAAAAATAACAAATAAAAAAACATGAGATAGGTTGGTAAGTATAAAACATTTTGATCTACACTATATTTAACATTATTAGCTTGTTGTGTGTGTGTGTGTGTGTGTGTGTGTGTGTGTGTGTGTATGTAGTGTTAACTTTAAAGAGAGCAGGAACTTAAAAGTTAGTAAAATGTAATTTTTATTATATGTACTTAAACGAACTTGTTATAGTGTATGGAGGTGAGGGGTTAGGGGGGGTTTGGGGGGGGGGGTTATGTATGTGAAAATAACAAATAAAATAGTGTAGCGAAATAGGAAGCAATACACTCACTTTATTACATCACAAGACTTTTATGTACTTCATGTTTGAAACTTTGTTTTGAGCTATTGAAAAGGTCTATTGAACTAAATCTATCATTATATGTCTTCTTTGTTCTAATGATTACAAAATTAGAGGAGTACTTAGTATACGAGTGCGGTATGTAGAATAAATGATATAGGGACTCTATCATAATTTGTAGGGTTTTCTGATATTAATACCAAGTCGTCTGCAAATCTTAGATGATTCAGATATTGACTGTCTATTTTAATACCCATACTCTCCCAGTTCAACTTTCTGAAAATATGTTCTAAGACGGCAATAAAAATTTTGGGTGATAGAGGGTCGCCTTGTTTTACACCACGTTGTATAGGGAAGGGAGGTCCAACTGATTCCATTCGTACTCTAGCTGTACTATTATTGTATATGTATTTTATGATCTCTATGTATTCAGTATTAACTCCTTGTTCTGTTAGTGATATCCATATTGAATTGTGTGATATAGAGTCGAATGCTTTAGAGTAATCAATAAAAGCTAGGTATAGAGTTTTATCATATTCGGTGTATTTTTCTATTATTTGTTTCAATGTGTGTATGTGGTCAATAGTTGAAAAGCTTTTTCTGAATCCGGCCTGCTCTACTGGCTGATTTTCTTCTACTATCTTTGTAATCCTTTGAAGTAATGTTGATGTAAAAACTTTGTATAAACAAGACATTAAGCTGATAGGTCTGTAATTAGTTATAAGTTTTGGATCTCCTTTTTTATAGAGAAGAAATATTTCAGAACACAGCCATTGCTTCGGTATTATTTTCTGTTTAAGTATTAGGTTAAACAATCTAGTGAGTGGGGTAACTGGTTTCTCTTTGCCCGCTATAATTACATCATTTGTGATACCGTCCGGACCAGGACATTTTTCAGTTCTTAACTTTTTATTAGATAACTCTATTTCACTCTCTAGAAATGGTAGAGCTGGATATTTGTTACCTTCTAAATCTATATCCATCCTTTCATGTTGAGATATTCTGCTGTACAGGTCTTTGTAAAATTGTGTAGCAATATTCAGTAAGTCAGTTCTATTAGTCACAATGGATCCCGAAGTATTACAGAGGTGAGTCATATGTTGTTTTGTACTATTTAGTTGTCTATAAGCCTTTTTTATTTGCTAAGTGCACAGCACGTTTTATTAAATGTTAATAAGTGTCGAGACGGACAAGCCGGTGCCTGATGGTAAGCATCATGTCTGTCATGGACAGACATAATTGTGATACAGGTACAGTATCACAATTATGTGTGACAAGGCTCTGTGCTTGACACTCCAAGACATTAATTCTTCTTCTTGGTTGTTAAAAAACGTCGGGACAAAAATAATGATAAATATATGCGATTTAAACTGTTTAAAGTTTAATTACTATGTGTAATAATTGCGAAAACCTAAGACAACATTAAGAGAGTTATATATTAATATGAAAATTGTTTAATAAATTCATTATAATTATGCTTTCACATACTAGGATAAAAATATCTTATACCCTGGACTTCAATATTAATGTGTATCAAGTTTTATCAAAATACATTCATTCATTTTGGAAGTGAATAGCACCTAATAATATAAATGTGAATGAGCACACAGTTATATTTACATTTATACTATTAGTGCCATAATTGTTGTCTGAATAAAAGGTCTTAATATTATGTACAAGAGCGCTACAGATACTATTATCAAATATGGTATGAATACATTTCGTGGCTTAGCAAACAACACCGCTCAAGTCGAATTTTGGCAGCAGTAGCTATCGACATTTTAGTGCTATTGGCTAGAGCTTCTGTTTGCACAAAAAACCAACCAATCGGATTTGTTAGCCGCTTAAGGATCCCATCCATAAATTAATACTACTGAACCATTATCAATTCCGTATGATACAGTTTTTCCACTCTCCTCTAAAACAAGTCAAAATGACTTGAGCGGTGTTGTTTGCTAAGCGACGATTTAATAGGTGCTAAACTACTGTCTCAGTGGCCGAGACATTTTGATTTCCAGGTACTAGAAAGTACAGGTTCAAATTCAGTATAATATGATGACAATTAAGATCTGAAAAAATTGTATTGTTGTAATTGCTCAAACAATCAAACCCTTTGTATGCTTTGTAGAACAGAGAATCTTCTCCAGGAGTAATAATAATTAGAAATAATCAAATACAGAAAAAACCTCATGAAGGTCATGTTTGGACCTTAACACGCTCATCATCTTAATAAGAAGAGTATGAAGGGCATTTGAAGCTTACAGAAAATTTAAAAGAGGGAAACCATACTGCTGCACCAACCTCACTATTAGATGATAGTTTGGATGCATCTGTGAACAAATAATGCCAACCTCTATATTGGGTATTAATCCGTTCACTGAATAAGACACAGGCTTTAGGACAGTCCTTATCAATACCAAAATGAAGTAAAATGTTAGGCTCAGAAATAAGTACCTCATAAGAAGTTGCAAAAAGGGGATTTATGGGGAACTGACAAAGAGGAACAGGTACTTTTGTATATTTAATATAGCTAATGACAAGGCATGGGAGACTATCCATGTTCAAAGAATCATAAAGGTCAAGAAGAAACTTTAATTTTGGAACGAGAGGGTGATTGCAATGTTGAATCAATTTGAAAATAAATCTATCTGAAAGAAAATGCCTACGAATGTTTAAGGGTGGCTCGCCACATTCTACTTGCATTGCGTTGATGGGTAAAGATTTCATGGCTCGTAGGATAATACGCAGGCATTTTGATTAAATCTTGAAAATTTTTGCTTGATTAGATTTGTTACAAGTGTTCAAGAGAATCAAAATGGCTTCTAATTATGGCGTTGTATAAAAGTTTTTGGGAGTATGGATGAGAACCCCACCATACCCCTGAAAGAGACCTTAGAATATTAACATTTTTTTCAGCTTTTTGTGAAATGTATTCAAAATGGGGGGTGCCAGACATTCTCACATCAAGTTTTATGCCTAAAAATGTAGTATTATTAACCTGGGGAATGATTTCGTTACATATGTACAACTCAACTGGAGGGATAACTCTTCTTTTGGTAAAAACAACCACTGAACTTTTTGCAGCGGATAAGGCAAGATTATGTTCAAAAAGCCAATCGTTAAGATATGATAAAGCTGTATTTAGTTTATTGGTTGCTTGATCGATGGACTGAACTTTAAGATATAGAGCCAGATCATCAGCATATTGAAGTATAACACAGAATGAGAAAACAGATTGTTCCAAGTCAAATGTGTAAGGGCTATGCAATAAAGGACTCAAAACTGAGCCCTGGGGTAAGCCTCTCCAAATATACTTAGGAGGGAGAAAGTGCTGATTGTATTTTACTATCACAGTACCTTCTATTAGCATATTGCATATGAACTGTACAAGTTTTACTGGTATACCTATCTGAATAAGTTTATTCCTGAGAACTGGAAGAAGGACATTATCCTAAGCCAATGCTAGGTCCAGGAATACTCCAACAAGTTTTTTTTTTATTAAAATGCAATGTTGATGTCTTTTGTCAACAGACTTCAATTATCCATGGTGCTTACTCCCTTTCTAAAGCCAAAGTGAGTTGAGTCTTCACTAAAATAAGCCCATTTTCCACAATCCATTCCAGTCTATGCTTAATCATATGCTCCATTATCTTACTCAAAACTGAGGATAAAGCAATTGGTCTGTAACTGTCTGGATCTAAAGCATTTTTACCAAATTTTAAGAGAGGTAGAATTAGTTGTGTTTTCCATTGATCGGGTACTATACCATGATCAAAAAAATAATTTACAATATTTAAGTAGGTTTGCTTACATTTTATTGAGAACTTTGTAATAAATGAATAGGGAATTCCATCAAGCAATGGGCAAGTAAGTATCAAGTAATGGGCAATCAAAACAATTATGAGAAGGAAGCGGTGATGGGGCCATAGGAATGAGATCAGCAGAAGGGACTGTAGGAGGAGCCAACTTATCTGAAAAGGCCTCTAGCCATGATAAAGGGTCATTTGCTGAAACAACTTGGGTGTTTAAGGAACCTTGGAAATGTTTTATTTGTTTCCATACTAGTGAGAAAGGAGTTCTCGGGGATTAACATTCACAATAAGATACCCAGCCACATTTTTTCCTTTTGCTAACCAATTTTTTATATGTGGCTGCTGCTGCCTGGTACTTTAAAAAGTTTACTTCAGTCATAGAAGAGTTATAATTTAGTTCTGCTTCTTTTCTTCCTAAAACAGCTTTAGTACATTCAGAATCCTACCATGGGGTGGAGACTGCAAAATCTTTTAGTGGTTTCTTCAAAGGAATATGAAGGGAGGCTGAAGATATTATCATATCTATAAATAGGTTATATGAAATTAGTGGGTCAATATCTAATGGATAAACAGATGAGGATTCTAATTTAAGGTCAAGAGCTGATGAGTATGAAAGCCAATCAGCTGCAGAAAGTTTGTGTTTTAGGGAAGGACTAGGATTACAGTATCGTGTGACTCTATTTTGAATGGAAATGATGATAGGGAAGTGGTCACTACCATAAGTTGAACGGAGGATTTCCCATGTGAGGAGAGAGGAAAGGGTGGGTGAGCATAAAATTAAATCAACTGCACTAATTACGCAGAGATTTACTTCATCAAAAACATCAACAAGAGAATGAGCATAGGCAGATGAGTAGTGAGAACCCCACATAGTGTGATGGCCATTAAAATCACCCATAACTATCATTGGGGAAGAAACAGAAGAAAGCAGAAAAAGTAAATCTGGAATAAGAGTAGAATCTGATTTATTGATATATATGGAAATATGATATATTCACAGATCTGATACCAACAATGTTGATACCATGGAGATGTGAGGGAAAGGAGATTTGGGAAAATAGAATAGTGAACTTAATAAATAAGGCACTATCAGCACACCCGTCAGCCCTGTCATCCCGGAGACAGTAATTTCCTGGAACCGAAAGTGGGACCCAGGAACTAACCAAGTCTCCGAGATGGCAATAACTGACAGGTGATATTTTACAATCAAGTGTATAAGTTCATGTTTCTTGCGTCGCATACTCTGAATGTTCCATTGTAACATGATCAAGGGATCCATATAAGGGATCCATATTGACTGGACATGGAAACTAATTCTGTAAGTTTGTAGGCATCCTTGGACGGTAAGGGTTGGGGACTCATCATTATAATATTAATTACTAAAGACAACAATGTTTCTATCATATTCTCCTGCTGAGGAGATGATCCTGATGTTTGGTTGTTATTTAAGGCACAACCATTTGGTAACATTGATGTAGGAGTGGCAAAAATTTTGTGGTGAGCACTTTGATCAAATGATTTAACAAAAGGAGTCTGGACGAGACTGGGAAACAGTTTTGCTATATGTTCTGTTATTAATAGATTCAGAGGAATTTGCACATACACAAGTTAAATTGGAGGAAGAAGATGATGATGAAATACTACTTTGTGTGATTTCTGCATATAAGCAGGATACTTTAGGAAATTGTGATGCTGATTCTTCATATGTAATACTATTTCGAGCCATAACACTTTATATTGGTTTTTGCCTTTCAAGTTCTGGACAAACCTTATTTGTGGCAAAATGCCGTCCTGAGCAATGAAGACAAGTGGAATCTTTTTCAGATACATTACAATTATCACCAGCATGCTCCTTGGAGCAACCTACATTGCATTTTTGTGTGCCCGAACCTACAGCATGTGAAGCATTGTATTGTGGGGAATAAATATAGCTCCACAGGTAATGATGTATAAAATAAAAATACCCTATTAGGCAGCATTTGACCAGAAAAAGTAACCACAACTGTCTGAGTTGGAATCCAGGTAACTTTACCTTCATCCACACTTTTTCTACTAAAGCTTTGAGTACTTTACCACACCCATTTGGGAGCTCCTATGAGCTCACAAACTCAGACATCAACATTTTTGTTGGGACCCCAGGTATAAGACCCATCCGAGCAATGTAAAATGTAGGAATTGTAGATACATACTTGCTCACACAGGAGATGAAATAAATTTGTCAGCATCAGATGCACTTTTAAATTCCACAGAAATTTTATGTCTACGTACTCTCTTGATGCCATCAGTACAAATGTTATTTATCATATGAGTTTTAAGGAACTGGCCCCACGCAAAAAAGGCTGCACAAGAGCGGCAAAATTGCGGAAAAGAGCCCGCACACCAAGTAAGGAACTGGCCAAATTTGCTGGGTCTTATCATAGTCCCAGTAGAAAGGTCGGATTCTGTGCGAGAAACATGGACCACAAAAGGGCCTTTATGATAACGTCCAACAACCATGGAAGGGTCTAAATACACGGTTTCAATAGAAGCGGAAGCTAGATCTGGCGAAATTATAGATTTCTTGACAGGAGGTTGCACATCAGTCTCAATGCGTCGCTTAGTAGCAGTCGGATACATTACAGGATCTGGTGGATCAGGAGGATTCGTCGGATCGAAATCCATGATAGATGAATAGAGGTTATGAAAACCTCAAATTACAAAAATACACAATGAACTATTATTAATTTAACTTACCTCACAAATATACATTACTACACTAAGATAAATCAAAACAGTGGCATTATTCGCTATCACTTTCGAACCAAAGATCATAGATCAAATATAATATATGATCAGGGTTGCGTTCCTGCAAGCCTTCGGCCAAGACAAATTTTGGTCAAAGCGCGGATACACGCCGTTCCAGCACACCAATCGAGCTTAATTTGATCCTGGCAAGATTTGATCATACCCGTTTCCGGGCGACCTGTCAGAGCTAATTTTGCTCTACTTGGGGTATATTCCATTAGTCGCTATGAACGTTATTTTCGATAATTTTGATCACACTTGATATTTGATTTTTACACACAATTTGATAGTCTATGGTGGTGATCACGTGGTCGTTTGTAACTGTCATCCCCGTTCCATTTTAGGATAAGAACGCTAAGAATGCCACTAAAATTTGCCACTTCTGTCACTTTTGACATTAGATGTAGCGTTTAAGGGTACGTTCCATTAGTCGCTAAGAACGTTAATTTCGATAATTTTGATCACATTCTGTGTCTGTGGTTGTGATCACTGTGATCGTTTTTATCTGTCATCCCCTGTTCCATTAGCTAAGAATGCCACTAAAATTTGCCACTTCTGTCACTTTTGACATTAGATGTAGGGAATTCAAACTGTTCCAGTAGCCTCATAGCGTTTATGGCGAAAATAACGCCAAGACCCATGTGGAACAACTTTTTGGGAGTGTGATCGTTTTTAGCGTTTTTAGCGAATCTAACTTCAAATGGTATGCACCCTAAGGCGAAAATAACGCCAAGACCCATGTGGAACAACTTTTTGGGAGTGTGATCGTTTTTAGCGTTTATAGCGAATCTCACTCAAATGGTAAGCACCCTTGGCCAAAATTTTACTTCCTTTTGAATCGGCCAAATCTTGGCTAGCTGACAAATCTGACAGATTGTACAACAAGTAATAAATTGTGTACAAGCTAAGCCAAGGATTAGTGATTGCTATGCTATCTTTGCTTAGTTACGTAATGGGGCTCATTCTAAAACATACAGAAAATATTTTATCACTTAAAAACATCAATGTCAATTTCATATTGTGACAGTAGCGCCAAAAGGTCGTTCCAGGTACCTTGGAGCGAATCTAGCTCGACCAATATTTGGCCCAGCCTTGCAGGAACGCGCCTGGGGGTTGATAATTTTTAATTTTTCTTGGGCGTCAAAAGTTCTTCTATAGTACCACCAACTTAACTGTGCAGTTTTCGAGGGCGCTACTGGTCAAGGAAATCAACTACAAACTGTCACAATTTGAAGGAATGTTGTAGTTCTTTTTTTTGCCGCCTGAACAGATAAGTTGGTGGGACTGTAACAATGTCAATAATATCACTGACTCAAGTTTTTTCCTTCGCTGATGATACTGCTATAATTTTTCATGACGTTAATTGGGATCGTTTGTCCATCGTAACCAATGAAGGTCTACGCACTATAGTAAAGTGGCTTAACAATAACTTACTCACTCTAAATGCTGGCAAGACAATAGTTGTTGCGTTTAGAGTGTCAAGCCGTTCCGCGCCCAAAATGCCTCCACTTATTCAACTTCACTCTTGCACTTCAGATACACGTCACCAATGCATATGTCCAGCATTAGAGCAAGACATCAAATATCTAGGAATATATATAGACGAGCTCTTATCTTGGATAAAACAAATACAGATATTGAGTAATCGCTTACGGAAGTTAATATTCATTTTCAAAAGGCTTAGAGCAGTGGCAGACTTGAAAACTATAGCAATGGTTTACTCGGCACTATGTAAGTCAATTATCAGCTATTGTATAACCTCATGGGGAGCAGCGTATGCAACCCACATTTTGAGGGCAGAACGTGCACAAAGGGCTGTACTAAAAGTTGCCCATAAAAAACCTTTTAGGTACCCCACTGATAAGTTGTACCAAGAAACCAGCGAACTCAGAGTGCGTCAACTTTTTAATTTAGCCACTGCACTGAGGTTCCATAAATCAGCCATAATAACCACAAACAAAACACTATCTAGACCCAGAAGAACACCCAAATGGGAAGTCAGTGAAGACATACGGAAGAATAGGACAAATGTGTCACAAATATTTAGGACCATTTATATATAATCAGCTTAACAAAATACTAAAGGTGATTTATGATACGAAACGCGTAGGTATGTTGAAACAAAATAACAAACTATCTTTTATCATTGGATTACGCAAATACAGAGAGATTGCTTAGAATCAATATATAACATTAAATTCAATTATAATAATAATTTTCTTATTTCGGTATACATAAATAATTTGTAATAAAATCTTATTATTTACAATAATATCAACCCAATTAAGTATAATAAGCTTGAATTTTTATGAATTAGGAAAATTATTTTTTTAGATTCATTAACAGAATAGTACATGCTTACATTTTTCTTTCATTGCATAATTATATATACAAAAGGAAACATAACTTTACTGTGATTCACTTTTTTTCATCACTGCTTTAGTACATATTTAAATTACACACAAATACGATACACTTCACGAGCACCCTGGAAGTGAACTAGTCCTCACATACTCAGGGAATCCTACAGTGAGGACTAGGGACTACCTCTAATGACTAACAGCCTTACTTATAAACGCTACTTAAATTTTAAGCATTACTTAGCCGCTGATTAGCAAAATTCCTTACTCATAAACGCTGCATAACTTTATCCAGTACCTAAGTACTGCTTAAATCAGCTGTCAACTTAAACACCGTCCGACCCTTGTTTGAATATTTAAGTAGCAAGATGGCGCCCATATTTCTGATCAGCTGATTTAGTTACTATTGAGGTTATTGTCAAGGAGGTATACAAAACTATAAACACGACATACTCTGTTAATAAATCGTAAAAATATAGCAAGTAGAAACATACATTGGATGATGAAATAAATATTAGGTCCTTACATATGAAATTGGCGTTTTGTATGGGAGGAACAAAAAGTCGAAACGAAAAAAATGGTAATCTGTTGGAGCAAGGTCCAGGGAGTACGGAGGATGTCTTAGACTTTCCAATTGAAGCTCTTCTAATTTAGTAGCCGTCTGTAGCGCAGTGTGTGGTCTAGCGTTGTCGTGAAGCAGCAGTGGCGTGGAGCGATTGACCAGCCTAGGTTGTTTAGCCGCTAGCTTTTCCATCATGGTTTGCAATTCCTGACAATAGACATCAGCCGTAATAGTCTGGCCAGATTTGAAAAAACTGTAATGAACAATACCGGCACTAGTCCACCGAACGCTTACAAGTAACTTTTTTGGGGTTAATTTTCGCTTGGGGCAGGATTTGGCTGGCTGGCCAGGATCTAACCATTGCGCTGAGCGCTTCCGATTATCGTAAAGAACCCATTTTTCATCACAGGTAATGATTCGGTTTAAAATACCTTCATTATTGTGCCG
Organism: Plagodis pulveraria; assembly: GCA_963890685.1. Taxonomy (NCBI): domain Eukaryota; kingdom Metazoa; phylum Arthropoda; class Insecta; order Lepidoptera; family Geometridae; genus Plagodis; species Plagodis pulveraria. The sequence continues at coordinate 17,524,125 of OY982976.1, read as the reverse complement.
GTTTAGTAATGTAACGCAGCAGTCGACGCGCGTTTGCTGGTTTGTTTCAGTCAATTCGTGAGGTACCCACCTTTCAAGCTTTTTAATCTTCCCAATTTGCTTCAAGTGAATTAAAACAGTTTTATCACTAACATCGCAGCCTGCAGCTAACTCGGACGTGGTTTGCGATGGATCCGCTTCCACAATAGCCTTCAACTCTTCATTATCAACTTGAGTCTCAGGCCGTCCACGGGGCTTGTTCTGCAGGTCGAAATTTCCAGAACGAAAACGTTGGAACCAAAAACGAACTGTGTTTTCTTTTGCAACACGACCGCCATACACATCATTCACCCTTCGAGTTGTTTCCGCAGCACTAGTGCCACGGCGGAACTCGTACTCGTAAATAATGCGATATTTAAGGTTTTCCATTTTGTAAAATGAGTGACGCAAACAGAAAAAAACAGAAGAAAAAAAACAAATGAATGACGATCATCGAAGCACAAATACATGAGTCTATAGCTGTACAAATTTGAATTTGGAATTCCTTACCAAAGAGGAGAAATTCGTGATTAAAGTGGCCAGTACGAAAAACGCCAATTTCATATGTAAGGACCTAATATTATGCGTAACCTACTTACTTTTCGTGATCTTATTGAAGAGTACAGTTCCTGAATTAAGAATATGAGGATTGTGCCACACTCGTATATTCCTATTGGATGAGGATTGAGACTGATGAGGGACTAGATATTCAATTTAAAAGCAGAATTGAGGACTTATTTGCGAATTTCAGCATAGATGTCGATTCAGTACAGCAAAAAAAATATTTTGGGAGTCGAAATATTCTTATTTTATTAAGGATCTCATTTAATAGGTCGCGAGTTTGTCACCAAATGGTAATAAACTGGTCCAAATTAGACGCCGGACTGTTTTAACTGAAAATCCCTTTCTCATTAAACCCCCAACATCTGATCCGATCCGGTGATCGAACTCATTGTAATTTTCTTATTATCTAGCCGCGCCAAGCGGTTTCTCCCGCGTAGGCAATGATGATGAAATGTATGGAGAACCTAAACCAACTATTCTGTTGTTTCATCCAAACCCTCAACCCGTTAAAACGTTAATACACGTAGAAGACAAAAACACAAACTTTAGATACATACATATAATCACGCCTGTATTCCCCGAAGGGGTAGGCAGAGGTGTGTAAACACCCATGTTTCGGTCATTTGGGTTTTGGTCCCATGTAATAGGTGGCGAGCCTATTGCCATTCACCGGGCACAGTTTCAGGGTCATACAAAATAATTTATCTAACACACTAGACGAAACACAAGAACATATTACGGCCTTTATAATATTACTGTGATTTAAGGAATCGCTATAGAATGATTAAAAAATATATATGAAGATTGGAATCTTGGCTTCATAGAAAAAAACGTAGACATAATTGGGCATAGGTACTGTTTGGGATGGAAAAAGATAACTTCCAGCGGGATATAACGGTATTCGGGCTTCCATAATGCATTTCCAATTATGCTATGGAATAGGTTGCTGGATCGAATTCACAGAATCCTGGGGCACTTACAATTTACCATATTGCAAAAAAAACTCGCTTCAGTCTCCAGTACGCCTAACCATATGTACAAAAATCAGTAGGTCTACAACTACGAATAAATAAAGTAAAGAAGTATAACTCTGATACAGTGACTGCTTTGATTTCGGCCTCATCATGTTCACAAGTAACAAAACACGCACAATTTTCCAAATTCAATTGGATTGGTTAATTGATTTGGCACTTAGAAATGATCGCATCTGATTGGTCGCGTCAAGGTGATGTTGTCACCGCCGTCATTGCCTAAGGCCAAACCGCACTACTGCGGCACAACGCGGCAGCGAAACGGCGCGGCCAAGAAACATAATTTGTATGGATTTTTAAATGGCGTAAACCGCACTATAGTGATGTGGCTTCGGAGAGGCACGGCGCAGCGCTACAGAGATGTCTCCGAAGGCAACCCTGCGTCACGCCTGCGCCACGCCTTTCGGCACCGGAGAGACGCGATGCAGTAAATTGTTCAGTCACTTCACGTTCCACCTAAGTTTCAACAATTCATATTACCTTATTTTACGTTTTAAATCTGTGTGATATCGATTATTATCTCTGAAGAGTCATGAAAAAGAGTTTTTTTCGAAGGAGCATTTTGTTATATCTTGCACCCAAATATAAAACTTATTAATTTTGTCTCGATCTTGCGCTCGTAGAGTCAAGACGTCCTGAGGATGCTTCGTTTAGAAGCGAAACGCTTCGAATACACTTCCGGTTTGGCTGCGTGGCGTTTGTAACGTCACGTCGTCTTAACAGGAAATTAGGCGGAATTGTCTCTAGATATATATAATTTTTATAAAGATTTTCTAGTTGTGTTTTATTAAATAATTAAATTGTGTTTTTTTTTAATACCTTAGAATATTTGTTATTATTACTTAATAATTGTTCAGCTATATCTACCTCTTTGCAAGACACCACGATTAATTTTACTTCGACGATTTCATCCATTTAAAATTTTTGCCGTTAGTTGGAAGAACCGTTCTGCTACGCCGTATTGCTATTGTGAACGAAATAGTCGCGCCACTTCGCTGCAACACTGCTCTGCACCTCTGTAAATGCATATTAGGTAGTGACAGTTGCTCAGGGGGCCAACTCTCACCTATTACGAAACCATCATAAAAAGGAGCGTTTTGTTTCATGCTTAAAATAATCTTTCGCAGTCGCGAACTATCACCGACCCACAATCGCGTCAATCAATATTGGTTTGATCCTACTAAAAGAACAAATGAAATATGTATCACGGATGTGCAAGCAAGATACAAGATGATTTATAATATAGCGTTATCCTGCTTGCACTCTCTCTCCTTACGACGAACTACGATGTTATGGAACGGTTTTACCATAGTTTTACTACATTTTATTGTTACTGCACAATAACTGTCTGTAGCTTTTTATAGTTTCACTCATTAAACATTTTTGCTGCATTTATTTTAAAGTATAATAGAAATAAACACATGATACGTAATTTACACGTTAATTAAACCCATTTTTATCGTAAAATAGGTATATAAGTTTAAATCCGCTGCTAAAAAGTAACTTTTTTAATATGGATAAACATGACGGATTTGTGGTTGTAACAGTAATATTTGTAACGTCAGAGTTCGCGAATAGAGTGAACAATTTATTTTGACGTCATCAAAACGCTAAGCGATTCAATTACCGATTGTAAGCTTGCTTAATGACCGTGGAGGTTTAAAATTTAGCAGTAAGATTAAGTTACTATTACTATAAGAGGTGCGAGTTGGCCCCCAGATACCGCGTCGCGGCGCAATTCTGTAGTGCGTTTCCAGCTTTAGATACGCGTGGATTGCGTTATGCCACAATATGTAAGCTTGTTTACGTATTCATTTTCTATTACAGGTTTTTTAAATAAAATATTTTAGGTTTTTAATTCACTTTATTTCAGAAGATTGGAATTACTTTCTTGGAAATAATTCTATAATTTAAAAGTCGGTATATATAATGCGCTAAGAAAAAAAAAGGCATTTCAAGTATTTTTTTTTAATTCAACTTAATATTGATAGTACTTAGAATTAAATTAGATTTTAAAAATGTCTTATTGCGTTTGTTAGATTAATAAGTACATCAAGTTTTTTTGGCGCTATGTATTTTAATAAAATGCTGCATACTATTGTAAATTCTTTTAGCTACTACAACGAAAGCATTAAGTCAACCTAGCTGCCATTTCAGGCTTGCTGGCAGTCTAAACACACCAGCTCTCTACCAGTTGGCAGCGTGCCCAGCATACCCAGAACCATTATTCTAGTATTCCACTGTACCAAATTTAGTAGATGAATTAAATATACCTATCGCAACTAACAATACCACAGCCATAGGTGTGACAACAATCAACGCGGCAGTTGATGTAGTATTTATCTGTTTTAATTTTATGTTTTAGGTACACATGACATTATAGTTATCTAGAAACAAATTTCAAGCATGACAGCTGTCAAAATGACAGTTCATATCATATTTTTCCGGTTTCTATTTCATATTTTGGATTAAAATGACATAAAAAGTACCTAGCTATTACTCTTACGTATGACAGCTATAAGACCTAAGATTAATTTATTTGCAATTTTTATGTCCTTTGTATCCCAAAAATTAAATCAATACTGAGAAATACGACATTAATTGACACTTCGACTGTTGTCAGATCTAAGCCTTATTTCTAGGATATTTTTATTTCATTAGAAGCACAAATACTAAATTAGAATTAAGGACCTTCATCAAAGTTTTTTTTATGACATTTGTAGTACATGTTTGACATAAAAAATAAGCATACGAAATAATATTGGAAATTGTTTTCACATAAAATGTTCGCAGACTAACAATGTTTCTAAGTTATTTTTGACTTAATGTAAAATTCATGTTGCATAAAACTATCCAGGGTAGTCAAGTATGGGTTTCCAAAATATTGTTATTTATTCGTTTATACAAGTTATTCCCGATTTTCTTATATCCGTATGGCTTCTCCACCATTTTACAACACAGTATGGTATTTTTTCTGAATTATACAACGTAGAATAACATTGATAAATTCAGTTGAAAATTCCCGCGGTACAACCACATGACTCGAACCCACGCGGCGAACTGACAGCGCCGCGCGGTACACTTTTTAAGCCACGCCTGCTGCGGTATAGTTTGTGTTCTGTTGTTTTTGAGCTTGAATTACATTTCTTTACTTTATTTATTCGTAGGTCTACAATGAATAGTATTTTTTTTTACTTTTTAATTTTAATATTTTCAGCACATGATACATACTTTTTGGCAATTTGGGTCTTTCATAATACCTTTTAGTTCAATGTTGTCAGTTTGAAATACGTTCGAACTCATTATCCATTGCTTAGCTAAACAGGTGCTATGTAGCGTTTATAAGTAAGAAATATTTAAACATTACTTAAACACTGTTTAGTTATCCATTACTTAGCAACTACATAGCGGATTTTTTATAAGTAAGGGGGTAAGTTAATAATGTACAGATGTACATACCCGCCTAGAGTGGAAACATAAAAAGACGGACTCAATGTTATGTACATCTCAATATATAGATTATTAGATGTATTTTGTAGTGCATATATGTTTGAGCAAATAAATAAATATTATAGAAATATATTATACTAGCAGCCCGCCCCGGCTTCGCACGGGTATTAAAAAAATAATTATAATATTTTTTACACAAAAGCATAAACCCTTCTATTTAAGTCAGGTTACTAAGAAAAGAAAATAATAAAGAATGTTTAATTTTTTTTTTTTTATGAACTTTAATTTATATTTGTTTTTTTCTAATGTTTTTTTATCACGCAAAATCAGTTACATCTTTTTGCGCAGTTTGATAAAAACTATCCTATGTTCATGCCCGTGTCTCAAACTATTTCCATACCAAATTTCATCGGAATCGGTCCAGTGGATCGGTTATCGCGCAAAACCATTAACCTCTTTTTTCGCAGTTGGTTAAAAACTATCAGATGTTCATCCCCGTGTCTCAAACTATTTCCATACCAAATTTCATCCGAATCGCTCCAGTAGATCGGTTATCGCGCAAAACCATTAACCTCTTTTTTGCGCAGTTGGATAAAAACTATCCTATGTTCATCCCCGTATATCAAACTATTTCCATACCAAATTTCATCCGAATCGGTCTAGTAGATCGGTTATCGTGCAAAACCATTAACCTCTTTTTTGCGCAGTTGGATAAAACCTATCCTATGTTCATCCCCGTGTCTCAAACTACTTCCATACCAAATTTCATCCGAATCGGTCTAGTAGATCGGTTATCGCGCAAAACCATTAACATCTTTTTTCGCAGTTGGTTAAAAACTATCAGATGTTCATCCCCGTGTCTCAAACTACTTCCATACCAAATTTCATCCGAATCGGTCTAGTAGATCGGTTATCGCGCAAAACCATTAACCTCTTTTTTCGCAGTTGGTTAAAAACTATCAGATGTTCATCCCCGTGTCTCAAACTATTTCCATACCAAATTTCATGCGAATCGGTCCAGTGGATCGGTTATCGCGCAAAACCATTAACCTCTTTTTTGCACAGTTGGTTAAAACCTATCCTATGTTCATCCCCGTGTCTCAAACTATTTCCATACCAAATTTCATTGTAATCGGTCCAGTAGTTTTAGAGCCTATTCAATGCAAACAAACAAACAAACAAACAAACAAACAATCAAATCTTTCCTCTTTATTATATTAGTTTAGAAGTTTAGATTATATTACTGATTAAAACATGACACTGCAAAATGCACAAGACGTGAGAGACCATATCCCGATTAAAGGGGAAAATAAAAACTCACTGATTCACTTCACTCGTAGACAGAGTATAAACGTAAGTATAAAATCCTTTCTCTCTCTACGACTTCACTACAGCAACCGGTCTACAGATTATTTTTGTTATGGCAACTTTTTCTTGTCGATGACAATGAGTGATGAAGTCATAATCCAATCAGCTGTTTGTTTCGTACGTCAAATCACTAAAGATTCTGCGTTCGAAAGTGATAGCGATTAATTGCGTTGGAGAGATTTTTCGTTTTTTTTATAGTTTCTGGCTGTTTAAGCCACTGTTTTGATTTATCTTAGTGTAGTATTGTATATTTGTGATATAGGTAAGTTAAATTAATAATAGTTCATTGTGTATTTTTGTAATTTGAGGTTTTCATAACCTCTATTCATCCATCATGGATTTCGATCCGACGAATCCTCCTGATCCCCCAGATCCTGTAATGCATCCGACTGCTACTAAGCGACGTATTGAGACCGATGTGCAACCTCCAGCCAAGAAATCTATAATTTCGCCAGATCTAGCTTCCGCTTCCATTGAAACCGTGTATGTAGACCCTTCCATGGTTGTTGGAGGGTTATCATATTCTCTTTCAGACAAAGGCCCTTTTGTGGTCCATGTTTCTCGCACAGAATCCGACCTTTCTGCTGGGACTATGATAAGACCCATCAAATTTGGCCAGTTCCTTAAAACTCATATGATAAATAACATTTGTACTGATGGCATCAAGAGAGTAGGTAGAAATAAAATTTCTGTGGAATTTACAAGTGCATCCGATGCTAACAAATTTATTTCATCTCCTGTTTTGAGTGTGAGCAAGTATGTAGCTACAATTCCTACATTTAACATTACTCGGATGGGTCTTATACGTGGGGTCCCAACAGAAATATCGATGTCTGAGTTTGTGAGCTCATTGGAGCTCCCAAATGGTTGTGGTAAAGTTCTCAAAGCTCGTCGCTTTAGTAGGAAAAGTGTGGATGAAGGTGGTAAAGTTACCTGGATTCCAACTCAGACAGTTGTGGTTACTTTTTCTGGTCAAATGCTGCCTAATAGGGTATTTTTATTTTATACCTCATTACCTGTAGAGCTATATTTATTCCCCACAATACAATGCTTCACATGCTGTAGGTTCGGGCACACAAAAATGCAATGTAGGTCTAAACCTTGTTGTTTCCGTTGCTCCAAGGAGCATGCTGGTGATAATTGCAATGTTTCTGAAAAGGATTCTACATGTCTTCATGATCACAAGAGTCTCATAATAATTATTATAAGTATAAACCTCAAGTAAATACGCCAACGCAAATATAATAAATAAATACGCCAAGAAAATAACTAATAAGGTAACAGTAACTCAACATTATTTCGAGATCAATCATTTTTATCACTTAAAACTACTCGTATTATATAAATCTGTTTTATGAAATAAAAATCTCAAAAATCAACATGTTGAATATAGAAAAAATAATCTACGTTTCTTTAACCATCACGTCTGGGGAATGAGTAGCCGAATTTTATATTGAAGTGAATCAGCATTAATGGATAATTCGTCGTTAGTGATTTTCTCTATTGCTTCTTCCATTATCGCATCTGTGTAATTTTTGTAATTGCGGCTACCCGCTGTCTTTTTGTACGTGTGAACCATGAGGCAGCTAGAACAAAACAAGAAATAGGGGTTAAATTGACAACATATACTTTACACAATATAAGGTTAGACCCAACCGTCATTGGGGTGAAATTGATAGCTATCAAAGTCACCTCGTATACCTTATCAATGTAGCCCCGTTAAACTAAAGTATTCATGGAAAATAAAATGGCAGCCGTAAACCAAAAATTCAAACATGCTCCTAATCTTAAAAAAACCTAGAATTAAAATAGCGAAACATTACAAATCAAACAAAAATACTTACGGTTGTACCACTGAAGTTATTCAAACAATTTTTTTAATGCTATTTTACACTAAAGTTAAAGAATTTTTTTTACTGGGTTCTTGTAATAGTTACTAGTCAACGTTTCGGCAAAATATGGCTGTCATGTCAGTCTGGCCAACAGAACAAACAAGATTTTAGTTTCGTTCAGTATCATGCATTATATACGAAAAAACTTACCAAGTTTAGCTATCATCAAAGTTACCCCAGTTCGCAAAGTAACCCCGTTTTACGGTATCTAACAAATTTAGGCTGCTCACCAAGTGAATTTACGTGGTCCACAGATGTTTTCTTGAGGTTTGTTTATATTTAAAATGATTAGCAGATAACTAACCTCACTTTTCACTGAATCTAGGGTGACTTGAATATGAATTTAAATAATAAGGATTTGTTTTTGTAGGAGCTCTTTACGATGCGTGTTTACTTTCTTAGACCGGAAGTGGCCTCTCTAGGTTAGCCTGAACAACACCTTCGACTGCATCATCACTTACCATCAGGTCCCACTGGGAAAATCATATGATAAAGCTACCCACCAAGCGTTAATAGCTAATGAACCCTCTGCACTTCCAAATGGATATGCATTACAAATATCCCAACCATCTCCTTTCCTCCCCCAAGAGGAACCACAAAGCCAACTGTTAACTATAATTATTTCACAAAGTTTGCTCAATTTACCGTCCAACGTTGCCCACATGATAGCCCAACTTACTTCTCTGATAGGACAAAATTTATCAGCCCCCATACTACAATGGAACTGCAAAAGTCTTCGTCACAAAACTCCTGAATTAAAATTTCTCATTAGTAAGTATTCCCCCATCCTGGTGTCCATCTCGGAGTATAATAACTTTATTATAAAACCGCACACAATTACCTAAGAAGGACCTTTTATTTGTCTTTGCTAATCTAAAACCTGGCACCGCTATTTTATCTTTATTCCTAGTATTGTAATCATGATTGTCACTGTTTAATTTAAATTTACTCAAATTTTTACGAACATACATAATATTTTCAAATATATACAGACTTGGTAAAGTTAAAATATCAATTTCTTTAAAAAGACACAGATTCCCTAGGACCCATTTTATATATGGCTCGAATTGCACGCTTTTGTATGATAAAGATTGTCTCTATCTCAGCAGCAGTTCCCCACAGCAATACGCCATACGACATAATACTGTGGAAGTACGCGAAATAAACTAGGCGAGCAGTAGCTACGTCTGTTAACTGTCTTATCCTAAGAACTGCATATGCAGCAGAACTAAGTCTTCCGGAGAGATCATGTATATGTGGATCCCATTGTAAAGTGGAATCCATTTTGATTCCCAGGAAGACTGTCGCTTTGTCAATAGGGAGTTTATCTGGGCCAAGCTTTATGTTTGGTTCAACATAAGGAACATTTGGTAAAGAAAACTTTAAACATTTCGTCTTTTCTGAATTTAAGAGAAGATTATTAGCGGCGAACCATATACAAATCTTAGATAATACATTATTTACATGCGTCAGTTCACTGTCTTTCCTATCTACTTTAAAAATCAGAGAGGTATCATCTGCGAATAAAACAATATCGCAGAAATCTTTGACCATGCAAGGCAGATCATTAATATATGTTAGAAACAGAAAAGGTCCCAAAATTGATGCCTGTGGTACTCCCATTTTTACCAATGACACAGAAGAAGTATTGCCACTTATTCCAACCCTCTGTAGCCTGTCTGACAGATATGACTCTATAAGATTCAGAGCTTTTCCACGAATACCATAGTGGTAAAGTTTACGAATCAGAGTGCAGTGCTCTACACAGTCGAATGCCTTGGAAAGATCACAAAATACGCCAATAGCATCATGTGAACTCTCCCAGGCTTCCAGTATATGCAACATCAATTGAACACCTGCATCTGTTGTGGATTTGCTCTTGGTGAAACTGATTCTCATTTAATAAATTATGCTTGTTAAAATGGGATAGTAGTTGTTTGAGTATAATTTTTTCGAATACTTTACTCAGAACAGGTAAGATGGAAATAGGTCTATAATTGCAAGGGTCAGATGTAGAAATTTGTGAAACTCTTTCTCCAACTACGCCTCCATCTATAGGTTCAGAGGATACTACAATTATGCAAATCATTCATCAAATGATCCCTCATCCTGGATAGAAGCTTTCACCCACAAGCTTGCCCCTCCATTTGTACACCAATCCCTTTCGTTTGTTATACCTGACTGCCCTCCCCTTCCAAATAACATAGACTCCTTTTTCTCATTTGATGAACTTCAGACTGTTTTAGATAAATTAGTAGACTCATCTCCTGGAATAGATGGTATCCCTTATTCCTTTATCACTAAGGCTTCCCCTAATACTAAACAAGTTATGCTAAACTTAATTAACGGATTTTATGAACAAGGCGAGATTCCAGATTCCTGGAGTTCACAAATTATAATCCCCTATTGAAACCTGGTAAAGATCCATCTGATCCAAATTCATGGGGACCCATTGCACTTTCTTGTTTTTGCCAAAATTACTGAATCGCTAAGTAAAAATAGGCTAGAATGGATGGTTGAACACAACAGTGTACTAGCTAAGTCCCAGTTCGGCTTCAGAAAGGGAATGAGTGCTATGGACAGCCTCGGCATCATGACCACTGATATTCGACAAGCTCTTCACAACAAGGAATATCTAGTTGGAGTATTCTTAGATATAGAATCTGCATATGACAACGTCCTTCTTCCAGCACTCAGAACAAAACTGTTACAGCTGAATGTCCCGCTGTTTATTGCTTTTGTAAAAGAAGGGTTTCTTTTACAAAAGCAACGTGTCGTTTGTTCGTGGTCAAACCTTTTTTTGCTCTAGCTACCGAGAGACTCGCCGCTTCACGTATGATTTCGAGGACTCTATCGTGGCGACGGGAATAATGACCCCTATCAAGGAGCACCTTGAAAGCCTACCAATAAGTGCCGTGCTGTACCTATGGCCTCCCGACAAATACCGCAAGACTTTTCGGTAGCTTTCCCCCATCTTACTAAATAACTTTGGTCTCGGAGGGTCATCTGAAAAGCATTAAGATAGAATTTTAATAAGGCAGGTGACCAATCGTATATCAAGGTGCGCCACTTTAATGCCAGAGGGATACAAAATTCACCTATGGTTAGCCACTCAGTTTGCATTTCCAAGCTCATTGCATGCACTTTATAGCTATCATTTTCGTCTTGTGTACAACGTCTTTATCCTCAATTTTCTTACTCGACCCAAAACCCGCTTTGCTGGACTGTGCATCTATCATAAATTGTTTGTGGAATTGAAGCCTCGAATCAAGGTCGGAGGCACTTTTGTCTTTTGGGAGAGATGCGACTATATCGTCTTGAGATTTTAATAAGACGTGCGTTTTGGTAACTCTGAGGTGTTTATAGAGCTCCGATGGTTTCTTTAATTTCATCCCAGAATTTGTTTTATCCCTAAATAATGTCTGCCGAAAGTGCAAGCCCCAACCATGGCTTCAATATCCTTATGACGGTTACATCCAGTTTTGTTAAAAGGAATTTAGTAATGTCGTATACTAGAAAAGGCCAAGTCAGACGTGATGTTAGGTAGTTGTCGTATATCTAACCTTTTTTAAATTTACTTATTGGTTGTTGGTCTACCATACTAAGCTCTTTAAGAAAGCTATCGACAACTGCGTCTAAATATGGTGTGCGTCTTTTGTGATCTATCTTCCTACCAAGAAATTTAAAAGACGCAGCTTCAGCAATTGTGGAAACACATTCTCCTCCTATCAAGATAATAATTATTTTAAGTAATAGTTATTTTGTGTCGTCTTGTGTTTGTCGGGTGTTTTTATTGGTTGTTTTAGATTAACATGGAATTCAAGCTCAGACTACAAACCAACTAGAACGTATCACAGTTCCCATAAACCTCCAGTGTATATCTTCCACTCTATCCACATGACATTGGCGAAATTGTGGAAATCCCGCAGAGGCCATACAATTAAAGTTGAAGTTCAAAACTCTGGTCGTATCTTGATTCTAAATACCGATCATATTCTAAATTAAATTAATAACTCCACGTGACTTATGAAACTAGCATGAACGGACATTGGCAGAATAGTGGTAATATTAAACCGCAGAAGCCATTAACAAAGAGATAATAATAATAATAATGAGTAGATAGAATATTCCATTAGTGGTCACGTGTATTTTACAGTTATTATTCATATTCATTTATTGGTATTATTCTATACACGTCAACACTTTAAATAATTACGTTGTTAGAAAAATCTTAATCTTAATCATATAACAATATAATGTGTATAACAAGTATACATTCATTTTAGACAAATAAAAATAATTCTTAAGAATCATTAACATCAACATTACTCAATAACAATAACAATGTCTTAAATAATTCTACAATCTATAACAATGTCAATAATTTTCAAAAGTCATTACATAATTAAATTCAAATAATAATTAATGTAAAATAGCATAATTTAAGTAATTAAGTAATAAATCCACAATGTCTATGATAATAAAAGTCATAATATAAATAAATTCATCTTACAATTAATATGAAATAACATAAAAATAATTCAAAAAGAATTTAACACACAGTTAGAATTCGTCGTATATAGTGAGAAGTAGGTACAGTACTGTCACTATTTAATTACACACCCATTATGTATGGGAATTTTGTCGCTCGCTACATATGACAGATACTCCTCATAGCTGTAGAACGCTTGCTTGATAAGCCAGCGCTTTAACCTCGACTTAAATATGCAAACATTTGATGCACTGGTTATGTCCGTTGGAAGCCGATTATACATATGTATCAGAGTACGAACCGGCCCATCTTACAGCATTTTCCTGATTTTCATACCAAAATTTGAAAACATTAACAAGCTCTTTAGGTATTCTAGTTTCCGTTGAAAGCTTTTGCCATAATATATCATATGAAGCAAGGTCAAATGCCTTCGACAAGTCCAAAAAACAGGCAAAGACTGGTGTTTTTCTGCTAGTGTAGTATTGAACAGCATGCTTTAGACACACGATCGCTGTTTCAGTGGACAGCTTGGGCTGAAAACCAAACTGCGCTTAATGAAGATTTAGGTGTTTACATAAGCGACTGTCAAGCATGCTGTCCAACACCTTAGCAACAACTGTAGCTAAAGATATCGGTCTGTAATTGGACCTGTCGGAGGCATCGCCAGTTCTATTCTTTATGATAGGAACTACAATAGTTTTCATCAAATCTTGAAGTAGATATGAATGTCCAACACAAAGGCTAAACAACATGGCAAGTACTCTGGGAAGGTGACTTCCAGCATGCAGCAGATGCTCTATACTGAGCCCATCGTGCCCCGGTGATTTGCCTCTTTTCATGTTATTTATAACCACCGCAACATCTTTTGCAAGAAAATTTTCGTGTTGAGAGGTAGTATCAGCGCGATGAACCTCAGTACAGAGATCCTGCTGTTGATCACATACCGTGGGCTCAACCTGGAACCCTTAAATAAATTTGCAATTTTGGCTGAATCACACACGCCATTCATGCTAACAGGTACGCTATCAGCTGGATTAAGCTTTTTGGTACATTTCCAAAAACTACTGAAGTCTTTAGAAGTATGGTGTGAGGCTAATATGCCCATTTTAATTCTATCTTCATTATTATGACACCATTTTAACCTCTCCTTAAAGACCTTTCGCTTTTCTTTCATACTTAGGTAGTATATGCCCTTTGTGGGCTAACCATGTAGTACCCATAAATGGAAAGCGAGACGAGCCTCCCCGTGTGCATGTCTGACGTGTCTATTCCAACCTACCACGCGAAATGGTCTTCTTACCCTTTTTTCACAATAACTCACGGTTGACGAAGAAAGAAATGAAATAATATTGACAAACATTTGATTTATATTATGATCATATTCACTGCATACTTTATTACCGCATTTATGTAATTCACTAGGGAAATCGATGTCTTTTAATAAAGAATTACATATTTCATTATATTTATCTATTTGTGACGACTCACGATGTCCCCATATAACTTTATTACAAATATTTCTATTAACCACTGTTCTAGGTTCTATCAGTTCACATTTAACTACAAGAGGAAAGTGATCTGACCAGAATACATCTCTATACACACTTATATCTGTAACCGTATTCAACGCCGCTTTCGTTACTACGCAATGGTCTAGCCAGCGCCTGCTGCCGCTCGCGTCACAGACATAGGTATAGGTATCAGATAACGCACCGAGTCTTTCGTAATCTACGCACACCCAATCTTGTTCACTACAGAATTCAAGAAGTTGCTTACCGAAGCATACGACAGGATGTGCGTTATAGTCCCCGAGCATGTATACATATTCAACCTCTAAACTCTCAATAATCGCACTAATTTCACCCAAACACTCCGTGAATTCAACTAAATTAGTAGCACAATCACAAGGCATATATATTGAAAACACAACGAAAGATTTTTGGCTAGGTAATGTTATTTTTACTGCCGCAAGACGATCACTACTACAGGTTATCACCGTTACATCATGGAAAACGCTTTTCCTCCATAAAATGGCTACACAACCATACGGTCTTCCCAGGAGAGGTCCAGCAGACAAATCTACCGCTGACTTTCCAGTATAGCCAAATTCTTGGTCAATGGTGCCCAGGAACGTGATATTATTTGGAAGCAACCAAGTTTCCTGAAGTGTGACGATATCAGCCCGTCCACATAGCGATTTTATGCAATCGATAGATCTAGTTACCGACTTACAGTTAAAGCTCATAAGAATACAACCTTTATCCATTCTTATTTTTATACTTTTTTCAATTCATTCTTCTCACCAGGCCTAGTATATTACGAATGTCAACGAAACATCGAAAAGAAATACCATCAGGCCATAGCTTTGAATTCAGAAAAATATCAGTTTTTTGCTTTGGAACAAGCACTTTGAAGGAATTATACTCTTTCACCCTTTTCAAGGAAATTTGCTCCAATGTGACATGCTCTCCAGTCCTATTTAATAAGTAAGAACTAATATCTGAAGCTGAAGTGCTTTTGTTTACATTATAAATAAAAAGGGGTACCTTAGTGTCCGCAGCCTTAAAATTAAAATTACTGCCTGGTTCGATAACAGCGTCCCCTTTAAAACTTGCGAAACGATTTCTCAATCTCTTTCTCTGTACCAATTTCCACTCCTCAGTCGGTTCTGGATATTTCCACTCTCCCTCTCTTCCAGCCATTTCCACAAAGGATCTCTCATTTGTTGCGGAACACGATTTTTTCATATTTATATTATTCCACATTTGCTGTACTTTGTCTTAAACCCAAACTGTTTGCGCCATTTTCTGTTATCAACCACACAAAGATTGCAGAACATCTTTTAAAACATTGTTTGGAGTGGTTTATTGAGAGCAGAAATCTTTTGCCTCAATGTCAATATGGTTTTAGAAAGGGTAAAAGGACGTTAGATAGTTCATTGTTATGGATATTAGACACTCATTCTCTAGAAACGAGACTACATTTGCCGCATTCATTGACATATGTTCCGCATATGTCAATGTTATCCTTTCTATTCTTAAAAGTAAAATGGAAAGTCTATATATTCCGGGTAAAATTACTAACTTTATTCCTCTTTTGTATGGATATCAATTCGAAAGTTTCGTGGTTCATATAGAGAACCCGCACCACCATACCCTAGTTGTGACAGTTGGTTTGAACAATTTATGGACAGATTGGCCCCACCCTTTGTACCTGGTTTTTTCAATACCTGCACATCAAGTACCGCAAATGATTCAAGTTTTACTCTTTTCTCCATGTAAGAATTTTGCCATGTTCTCACTTCTCTTAAAGATTCTTCACCCGGTCCAGGTGGAATCCCATATTCCTTTTTGGTTAATGCTGTTGAAAAAAAGATAATTTATTATCTGGAAATGATATATTTGATGATATATTTAGGCCGAACACCATCTCTAGACACAGTTGTTGATAGCTTTCTTAAATTTTTATACGACATTACTAAAGCCCTTTTAACAAAGCTGGATGTAAACGTCATTAGGACACTGAAGTCATGGTTGGGGCTCGCAATTTCTACAGACCCCTCTACTCCATTTAGGGATCAAAATAATTTTGGGATGAAATTTAAAAATCCATCAGAGCTCTATAAACACCTCAGAGTTACCAAAACGCACGTCTTACTAAAATCTCAAGACGATATAGTCGCAACTCTCCCAAAAGACAAAAGTGCATCCGAGCTTGATTCAAGGCTTCAATTCCATAAACAATTTATGATAGGTGCACAGTCCAGCAAAGCGGGTTTTGAGTCGAGGAAGAAAAGTGAGGACTTTTCTACAACAAGACTTTTTTAATCCTTTTTAACTGGCCCCGTAAATCGTATCATTCTAAAGGTCGACCATCAGTACCAAATTTTCCGTAAAGTTTTCCATTCTGGCCACACTTCGAAAACATAGTTACTTATATACTTGCCCCGCGGCTACGGCTAGTTCAAACGTAGTGCCCCATGTCGAGTGTTGTAACATATCGATAGAGTACTCAGCCGCAGTGGTTAAATTGTCTCAGTTACACTTGGCATCCCCATTTTTATTCCTTCTAATCAACCCTCGCAAAAATATTATTGTGGCATGTTTTAGTTTTAAAAAGTATATCCAGATACCAATTTACATCACTATCACTTCAAAAACAATGGCCTTTCCATGCAAAGTTGCATCCCCAATTTTACCCCCTTAAATCATCCCTGCCAAAAAACTGTTGAAGACGTATTTTTTTATTTTGAATAATCTATACGAATACTGTCAGAAAAGTAAGTTTAAAAACGAAGGATATTCATACAAATGTTTTCACTAATTATTACCCGCTTAGGGGTCGAGTTTAAAAAATCCTTTCTTAGTACACCCCTACGCATACAGATATACACCCTCCAATTTTCAAGTCTCTGCGACCGGCGGTTTAGGCTGTGCGTTGTCTGTCAGTCAGTGAGCCAGGACTTTGATTCTTATATATATATAGATAGATAACTGGATTTTCTTTTAGTTTATAAGAAATTATGGTAAATAGTCTCCTAATTTTAGGTTTTATCATTCATATACAAAACATTTTGACCATCTGGTACTCATTACCGTCTACTGACACATGAGAAGTAGTTTGCTTGACATACAATTTAAAAAAACTTTTTATCACACGCATCAGTTCTATTTTAGTCCATATGCATATTGACCAGTCTACATGTGGCCTGTGACCATGGTCACTGCAAAGTGATAAGAATAGATGCAATTAGTTGTAAAAGTTGTTTAGTTTATGCATCCTACGGCAGGATAAGCAACAGTGGACTGGGAACTGTCACAAATCTTAATTATACATATAAATAATAACTTAAGTGCATTTTTGTGACATGCATGGCCTATAAAATATAAGATTTCTTTGATGTTCATTTTTCTGATTAAAATAAAATATATATTTCTTTGTTTCAGATGAGCCAAACTTAAGACAACACTCGCCTTTTCTTTTGGATTAAATCTTTTTGAAAAGTAATGAAACATTTTCGAATAAATTCTGGAGAAAAATCTTTTGAATGCACAATGTGCGATAGTACATTTTCACAAAATACATACTTAAAGGCACATCTTCGAACACATTCTGGAGACAAACCATATGAATGCACAATGTGCGATAGTAAATTTACACAAAAGGGGAACTTACAGAATCATCTTAAAATACATTCTGGAGTAAAACCATTTGAATGCACAATGTGCGGTAGTACATTTACACAAAAGGGGAACTTACAGAATCATCTTAAAATACATTTTGGAGAAAAACCATTTGAATGCACAATGTGTGATAGTACATTTTCACTAAAGGGGAACTTACATGACCATCTTCGAATACATTCTGGAGAAAAACCATTTGAATGCACAATGTGCGATCGTAAATTTACACAAAAGGCGACCTTACAGAATCATCTTAGAATACATTCTGGAGTAAAACCATTTGAATGCACAATGTGCGATAGTAAATTTACACAAAAGGGGAACTTACAGAATCATCTTAAAATACATTTTGGAGAAAAACCATTTGAATGCACAATGTGTGATAGTACATTTTCACTAAAGGGGAACTTACATGACCATCTTCGAATACATTCTGGAGAAAAACCATTTGAATGCACAATGTGCGATAGTAAATTTACACAAAAGGGGAACTTACAGATTCATCTTAAAATACATTTTGGAGAAAAACCATTTGAATGCACAATGTGTGATAGTACATTTTCACGAAAGGGGAACTTACAGAATCATCTTAAAATACATTTTGGAGAAAAACCATTTGAATGCACAATGTGTGATAGTACATTTTCACGAAAGGGGAACTTACAGAAACATCTTCGAATACATTCTGGAGAAAAACCTTTTGAATGCACAATGTGCGATCGTAAATTTTTACAAAAGTGGGACTTAGAGAAACATCTTCGAATACATTCTAGAAAAAAAACCATTTGAATGCACAATGTGCGATCGTAAATTTACAAAAATGGGGACCTTACAGAGACATGTCAGAACTCACACTGGTTAAAAACGAATATAGTAAATTTAATATAATAAACGCAAATTTTAAAGATGCTTCGGACGGCAGGTTCGGGATAAGTGTCATTGCTATCCGACTGATCAAGATATTTAAACGGAGAATTAGTTGTTACTATAAAGAGGAAACGTCAAAGTCCTGATAACTATAATATAAGTGACTCTATCATGGATTATTAAAATTTTGTTTGACCATTTAAAAATCGAGCATGACTGCAAGTATAAAATATTTACAAAGTGCATGGATCGAATGAAAAAACAAAATGATTTGATTCTACAATCACATGTAAATCTCCAAAACATATTAGAAATTAATACAGCTGAATACGAAGAAATAAATAACAATGTAAATAATACTACATCAAAACACTGAAAGTAATGAAAGAATAAATAATTTAGAAGATAAATTGGAGATCATGGAACTTAATCATCGACAGGCAATGATAAAAATTTTCTCCCAAATTGGATAAGGATTAGGCGACATTAACAACATCTCTGTGTCATGCCTTAGGCCTGATGTGAAAACACAATCAGCCATTTTTGAATAAGACAATCAAAACACAAAAGCCAACATCATGCGAGCCATCAAAAAGTACACTAAAGACAAATGAGTAACTGAGTACTGCTTTAATTGGAATTAAAGGTGAAACATTATACTTGCTGTCCCATGCCCTCGATAAACACGGTAAATTTAAATACTGGGTAGCTTGTGGCAAAGTAACGATAAGGCTTCATAACGTAAGACCGGTGTCCGTGAGACCGAGCGATCATGCAGTTAAACTATTGGCTTATCTATTTCCACAATTCACAATCTATTGGTGAATTATTTTTATTTCATATTACAAACATAATTAATAATATTTAAGTCAAACTTAAAACTAGCCTAATCAAACAACCCACCCCTGATCGCTCCCGGTGCAAAGGTGCCCATAACACTTGCAGCGTTTCCGCGTTGAATGGCAATGGCCATCCTCTGCACCAGGAACGAACTGGAGCGGGAGTCACCAGTTTTTTCTTTTAACCTGCGCCCAATTTCACGAAATAACTGTTTGGCCTCAGTTCCCCACGAACCCATGGTCTCTACTGCAATGGGCAAAAAAGGTAAACGGGCTCCATTGCTGCGTACTTTTGGCGTTTTTTATTTGCGGCGTCTTCGGCTGCCGCTGACGGTGAGTGGACAGTGCGACACAGGTGGCTGGCATCTATTGGTGTTTATTCAAAGTAACAATTATTGTTTATTTCTTAATATATACTCAAATATGTATTTTAATGATAAAATATCTGTTATTTTATAATGTGTAGTATATAACTGCACAAATTGTACCTAAAATCAAGAAGAATATGATTTGTCTATTTTGTTACTAAATATAAAAAATCGCTAGTGTATCTATATGTAATACCTATATGTTTAAATCGTAGCCTGAATTAAATATCATAACCTAATTTTTGTTTAACTGCATTTCCTAATTGTGTAAGTTGAATATTGTTATATATCATTTTATTAATAAATAATAGGTTAGTCTTTGACCACTATTTCACCTGATGGTAAGTGATGATGTGGTCGAAGTACTGGCTCTTAAGGACCGCTGCCAGAACTCACCGTTAGGTGCTTGACGACAGATTTTCTATTAGAGGGTGGTGCTTTAACGACTGCCATCGTAAGACAACAATCGGGACCGACGGCTTAACGTGCCCTCCGAAGCACGGAAGCGTTCAGTAGTAATGTCACTAGCGGTCACCCGTCCAACTCATGACCGCGGCGGACGTTGCTTAACTTCGCTGACCGGTTAAGAACAGCTAAGTAAACTTCGCTACGATCGCTTGAAAATCAAACTAATGATAAGGCTGGATGATGGCATGCCAGCTATATTTGTGAAGTCTCTTATGAAGGTCAATTACACATTTTAGTATTGAAATATTCTACATTGTACTGCCACGTTCGGCAAATAAATTGTATAGAGCCACTGCGAGAAGAACGAGCAAGAAACTCGGGGCCATTCTTTTAAACATCTTTTAACAATGTGTTACTTACTTTATAATAAAGTTATTACAATATTTGTTTAAATTATGTAGGTGACAGGCAATAGCTTGGCAGAGGCGGGATTGTCCAGGCATTTTTGTCGTTTAAGTAATCAGAAACTGTGTAGTAGGATTTTTGAATCAATATGTTTTTCACGTGCAACTTGAATTTCCCTTCTGTGAGCGTTTGGGAACTATATTATAAAACCGTACACAATTACCTAAGAAGGACCTTTTATTTGTCTTTGCTAATCTAAAACCTATTTTATCTTTATTCCTAGTATTGTAATCGTGATTTTCTGTTTAATTTAAATTTACTAAATTTTTACGAACATTCATAATATTTTTAAATATATACAGACTTGGTAAAATTAAAATATCAATTTCTTTAAAAAGTCCCTCAGAGATTCCCTAGGATCCATTTTATATATGGCTCGAATTGTACGCTTTTGTAGGATAAAGATTGTCTCTATCTCGGCAGCAGTTCCCCACAGCAATACACCATACGACATAATACTGTGGAAGTACGCGAAATAAACTAGGCGAGCAGTAGCTACGCCTGTTAACTCGGCTGTCCCAAAATAAAACACTGAATATGCCACTTTTCCAAAAACACGGTTTATCCCGATTTGGGACATACCGTATTCGCCTGCGTCTAAGCCAAAGATCCGTTTTTTGATATCTGTTAGTATAACAAGAATACAGACGAGTAAAAACACGGAATACGCCATGCAAACCGATCATTCAAACATAAAACAAAGTATGTTACATTGACAAATTAAAAACACAGTATATCATTGGATGTACAGTGTTTTTAACTTGATAATGGATATTCCATGTACACACACATATGACTGCAGATGCCATCCATGGAAATATAGAACAATAAAAAAGTAAGGGGATTTTTAAGGTTTTAAAGACATGCTAGAGATTATAAAATAAAGACATCTCGCCGAAATCTGAGTGTCGTTGAAGTTACACAGTTCCATAAATGGCCTAAGAAAAAAAGGACACCACGACGGCAAAATGATCATAATTTGCAGAGCTTAAAATTACATAATATTGTGAAGTAAAATTCGTTCGAGGTTCAAGGAACATGTTATACAAAGAAAGCTTCAGAGATCAAAATTACAAAGAGATTAATTTTTGCAGTTTAGATTTAATGAAAAGATAGAGCAACTACCAGAGAATGAAACACCAAGAGGAATTACCAAAAAGAAGAAAGAAGAAATTTTAAATAAACTGGTGCGAATAATGCCAGCTAACAGGGAACAATTTTGGCGTAATTTGATAGAGAAGGACAATGTTTTAGATCTGGTAGTAGAAGGACAAATGGAAAGTGATGATTAGAGATGATTTTAGTGGCTCAAATAAACGTATATGATTATTCAACGTTTGTTTTATTAACTCTGTAGGTAATTACAATAAAATAATAGGCATATTCAGTTTATTTAATTTGATTATGTAATCTAATTCAGAGATTCCAACAATTTTGAACACTGTATATCCTCAATTTTTAATTTTTTTATCAAATTACGCAAGGTAAAGGTATAAATCCAGCCAAAATAAATGTAAAAGATTATTATCTTTGGAAAAAATACAAAGTTTCATGTGTAAGTATTCAGTAAGTACTCTATTACAAAACTTAAACTAAAACTGCTGTAGCTTAAAATTGTTGAGTTGGTGTATTCAGTGTTTTATTTTAGGACAGCCGAACTGTCTTATCCTAAGAACTGCATATGCAGCAGAAGTAGTCCGGAGAGATCATGTATATGTGGATCCCACTGTAAAGTTGAATCCATTTTGATACCCAGGAAGACTTTCGCATTGTCAATAGGGAGTTAATCTAGGCCAAGCTTAATGTTTGGTTCAACATAAAGTACATTTGGTAAAGAAAACTATAAACATTTCGTGTTTTTTGAATTTAAGAGAAGATTTATTAGCGGCGAACCATTTACAGATCATAGATAATACATTATATACATGAGTCAGTTCAGTGTCTTTCCTATCTACTTTAAAAATCAGAGAGGTATCATCTGCGAATAAAACAATAGCGCAGAAATCTTTGACCATGCAAGACAGATCATTAATATATGTTAGAAACAGAAAAGGTCCCAAAATTGATCCCTGTGGTACTTCCATTTTTACCAATGACCCGGAAGAAGTATTGCCATTTATTCCAACCTTCTGTAGCCTGTCTGACAGATATGACTATAAGATTCAGAGCTTTTCCACGAATACCATAGTGTGAAAGTTTACGAATCAGAGTGCAGTGCTCTACACAGTTGAATGCCTTGAAAAGATCACAAAATACGCCAATAGCATCTTGTGAACTCTCCCAGGCTTCCAGTATATGCGACATCAATTGAATACCTGCATCTGTTGTGGATTTGCTTGCTCTTTGTGAAACCAAACTGATTCTCATTCAATAAATTATGTTCATTAAAATGGGGTAGAAGTTTTAATACTGTTAGGTTTGCAATCACGCCTGCTATGCGGATTACATTACAAAATCACAAATATACGATAGGAAAAATTTAAGTCATGTGCGGGATTCGAACCCGCGTCCATCTACCCCTTGAGCCGGGGTATGCTCCAACCAATTGAGCTAACATGACATGACGTCATAACTCAAATCTTTCCTATCGTTCCTTAACCATCGTATTGGGATGGAGCGACATCTATAGTACCACTTGCGCTGTACTACCAACAAGACTAATTTTGCAATTGGTTTTATAGTTGTAAATAATGAAACATTTTCCGGGCGGCCAGATATGGACGTCCCTAAGGATCCCTGTCGAGGCTCGCCAAGCCTTGGCCCCAGGCCTGGGACTTGGCCCGGCCGATAGCCAGCTGCAGCTCCCGCTTCGCCTCGCGGTATAAACTGTACAGCTGGCGCTCGACCGCCAACTCCGTGGCTGACATCTGCTCGTCTGTGCGGCCGTGGCGTCGCCTCCTACAGCGGGTGTAAGGACGGCGTGTCTCTGAGCAGGCGGTCCGCAGATCCACGATCTTAAGACTCCACCAATAGACCTCGCATTGGACGGGGTGACGTTGGGACCTCGGCATGGCTGCGTCACAGACCGCCGTCAATGCTTCTCGAAAGTGGCTAGCTGCGTTGTCCACTTCTGGGTGGGTGGGGGCGGCAAGCCACGACTGGACGATGGCCACCTCTTTCGCCAGTTCGACATCAAGGCGACCAATCGTCCAGCGCGGGAAATCCACCGCACCACACGTCGAGTCTCTCTCCTCGTTGTGGGAGGTAGAGACCTCGAACCGTATGTATTTATGATCCGAGAGAGTCTCCACCTCCGACACCACCCTTCAGGCCCGGACACGTGCTGCGACAGATGGGGTGGCGAAAGAAACGTCCACCACGGACCCCCCGTTGTGTCGCACGCACGTCTGGACTGAGCCCCTATTTAATAGGGTCAGTCCTATGGCAACCGCCCACTCCCTGACAATCTCACCACGAGAGTCAGTGCAGGGGTTGCCCCAATCCCGGGCCTTCGCGTTCAGGTCTCCAAGAAGGAGAACATGCCGTGGCGCCAACCTGCTCACTACCGCGGCCAGGAGGTCCACAAAGACTTCCAAGCTCCGCAGCGGTTTTACTGGGGGAGAAGTAAACGCCAACGATCATATACTCCCCCCAGTTAGCCACCACTTACCCGGACCCTCTTTCTTCCACAGAAGGGCGAGAGCTACCACCGGATCGTGCCACAATGGCCACAGAGCCGTTGATATCCCCGACCCAGTATGGATGAGGGGGTACATAGTACGGCTCGGCGACGACTGCCACGTCAATTTGCCACTGTGCCAGGGCCTGCATGAACAGGTCCTGGGCTCGGACACAGTGGTTTAGGTTCGTCTGGAGAAAGTTTTGATGCCGGGCCTGATCCATTAGTCAGACATCAAAACCTCCTCACACGCCGACTGGCATGCTGCCTCGGGAGCAGCCCGTTTTGAGGCCGCAGGGCTGGCCTGGGAACCTGCAGGGGTGGCTTGGTTTCCGGTTTCTTTCCCTTTCGTCTTCGGAGGGGGGGCACAGTTGCTTCCCCCCATTTCGTGGCCGGAAGGCCGCCCAGAGTCCGCGCATATTGCGCAGCGAGGGTCGGCTTTTCCGCAACTGGCCGCCTGATGACCCATGCCACCACACCGGTAGCACAGGTCACCTCTGTTAACCAAGGCCGGACACTGGATGCGGGTGTGTCCCATCCCCATACACCTAAAGCAGCGCAAGGGACGCGCCTCTAGGGCAACCACTCGCACCGAACTCCACCCCACCAACAGCCTGCCTTTTGCCATCAGCGCTTTGGCTGCCGGAATCGGGCAGGAGACAAGAGTGGAGTAACGGTAGATCTCCCCAGCCTTAACGAGCCGCACCTCGCAGCCACCCGCTTCAGCGAACGCCGCCGCTACTTTTTCCTTCGTGGCCGCGTCGTCTAGGCCCGTTATCCTTCGCTCAGTTTATTTTACTGGTCTGGCGACATTGTGTAACGAAGCGTTACATTGATGATTCTTAAATTAATATTCATTTAAAAACATACATAAAAAGTTATAATTATAGCAACTTAACTTCTCTAAATATTAATTATAAAGTAATATATTTCACAACTAAGAGTTTAATAATTTAACTCGCCAATTCTTTAGCTTAAACGCATAGAAACAAAACAATGCCGGACCGGTTACCCCGTCCGGACACTCGCGGGGCGTGAAGGGGCACGGAGGGAAAAGAACGTCACAGTAGAATCGAGTTGACTCAACAGCCAGTTCACCGCTACGAGCGACTGGGAGTATAGTTGTCATGAAATGAAATGAAATGATATTTATTTGCCAGAAACACGGTTACATAATAAAGGTCTTAAAAAGTTAAGCAGCTTAGCGTGCTTCGTCACAATACGACATGCAAATATTATGTTTAACATAAAAAATATACACTATTAAATTAATGTCAAATTAGTTTTTTTTTTTTTATAATTATAAATCACAATGTCCTAGTTATCATTCACACACAATATTACAATACAAAACAACGGAAAATAATTCATTATCATTAAAGCACAATGAATTAAAATTAAATATTCATCATTACAAATTAATTATTATTATGTCATAACTATGAAGTATCCTTACAGTCAAAAAATTCTTTTAAATTATAAAAACAGTGCTTCGTTAGGAACTGGTGTAATTTTATTTTAAAATAATTCAATGGAAGCTGGCGTATCCTTTTTGGTATTTTATTGAAAACTTTAACTATCATTACCTCACACAATTTTTGTCAGGAAGTGCCGTACGGCATCGGTCAAGCGCGCTAGCTTTGCCAAAGCAAACTCCTTTTCTTAACAGTGAATAATTTATTTATATTTGTATTTCGTATAAGTAAACTTACCTACTAAACTTATTATCAATAGTGTTGTGATTCCCGCAGTAGGGTAAGTTCTGAATGGCACTCAAACTTATTTTTTTTATATTTTACCATCACTTCATTTCTATAGTTATATATATGGTCTTAATAATTCTTCTCAATTTCTGTTTCCAAATATTGCATCGTTTAATCTGTTGTGGCTAAATCTCCTACCTTCAATTTTATATTATAATTTGTGTGAACTCCACTCTGGTTGTACCACCTCGGCAAAACCAGACCATACAATCTCATAAATAATTATGTGAAATAATGACAGCATGTCATGCAAACAAATAAAACAGATATCTGACATACACACAAAGTCATTGCTCTAACGTATTTTATATTTTGTAGCATAGCACTCAAATTTAGGGATTTCGTTAAATAACAGATGGCGTTGTTATACAATATGGATAAATTAGTTAATACATATGGCAATTGCATTAACTTAAATAAGACATAGGCCAATACGTTAATAAAAAAAAAGACCAGGTGTCAGACATTTCCCATGTGATGATTAGGGTTGGAATCACTTAGTTAGTGATCGAATGCTAAATTCGAACAAATCAGTAGCAGAATCGTTTAAGTTCTATGAGCGAACATGCGCTCTTTCAATTTTTCTTTTTATGTGATCTTTTAAATATTTCCATTGCTCTTGTTTTAACATTATCATCATTTTCTTCTAATGGTCGCTTGCCATTTAATATTTTATTTACGCCTTTGCTATAATTATGCAAGAAAAATCGTTTACAGAAGTCTAAAAGAAATATTTGTAATTTCCTATTATGATCATGGCACCCAATATCATTAAAATCAATTAATATTAATTAAAGGGTTTTTATGTACATTTTCACATGATTTTGATATAAATCATTTTTTATATGATAAACGATGTCTTGTATATTTGATACAACATTTGTTATTTTATCGCTGTGCATAGCCATCCTTGTGCATACTCTCCTCCGTATATAATCAGAATGTCCCAAAGATAAATTTTCATATTTAGTGCAATCTTAAAAAAAAAATTTTTAGCTTTACGAGCTATGTAACCAGACACGTATGTCAATGCTACCAAAACTCTTGGGTTCTCTTTTTTTAAATGAAATGGAGTGAATTCTATCTCAAGATGGTTCATGACTACTTCCCGGCTGGTATTGTGCTGTGCTGTGCCTTTTTCCGGTAAAATAAAATGACAAGTAAACATTTGGTATTACTTTTCTGCGAGCGAGCTGCAAGTATATGTGATTGTATTGTTTGAACCATATACATATACTTACTTTGAGTACGATCCTCATTGATGTAATTTTTTGCTGGCATTGAGCTTTCAATTAATCGATCACTTTCAAGTGGAGAAAATCCTGCCAGTGCTACTACTGATTGTGATGTGTTTAGTACTAAAAACGAGTAATTATTTAGCAACGAGGAATTGAATTGGATGTTTGGGATTTGCGGAGTTTACAGAATTAAACTTTTTATCCGTTGATACAGAAGAAGAGACCCAACAAATAATTCTCGTATCCTAGCATGTGGGGTGTACATATACATCGTACTGCTACTAAACGAAGATATTTATTAAAATCCGCTGTACAAAAATATACAAAATTTACTTTATGGCAAAAAGCACAAATCTGACGTGATTTCAAATAAAGAGACAACAGAGGTATGACTAATATACTCGTAGAAATACGAATATAATAAAAGTTAAGAAAAAATATCACGATACATGATAGACTCATATGATTTATATTAAAGGTAAAACTTACAACGGATAGAAATCAAAATACTCACCGATGGGAAATCGAGTTTACTAACTGTAACTGGTTTAATATGTTTAATTTATGTATTGAGAGGTACAACTTCGAGGTGATGAGCCCAGACGAGCCCACCAATGTCTCCACAAACTAAATTTAAATGTTATTCTACCTTGGATTCAAAACAGGAAAAGGCTTATCAGCAAATTTTTGGTTGCCCGGCTTGTTTTACTTTAAGCTTCTATTAAGAAATAAGAATAATTCAATTCAAATCGAAATAATTAATTCACGAAATTTTAGTCTCGTGCATTATTGATGTAATTATATTATCGATTTGAATCGATGGCGAGCATCCCTAATTCCTATAGCCGATTCCTATTTGATTTTGCATCTTGCCGATTTGTTTACTTTCTGTGCCAGGAATTTAAATTTATTTAGTTTAAAGTTAGCTGTGAATGGTGCATTATTTTTATGCTGGCTGTGATCATATAGGGACGTTGTTATGGTGCCATATACGATATTTTTACAATGAGGTGGAAAGATATTTTTTTGTTAAGTATAGTTGCAAGTAGATAATTAGGATAATAAAACATACATAAACTTATAGACTTTTGTATTTAGTTATCAAGCTCATTGTAGGTTTTTGGCTGGATCTTAATACTGCTTTTACTTTTGATGCTATATGTTTCGACCCGTGGCAGGAAGCATTGGTGATTAGGTCCATATTTAAAAGAGTTAATGATCTTCACGATTCCTTGATAGCAATTTATAGGATAACAGGTTTATATTAGACATTAAATATATAGAATATCTTTAAAAACTTATAGATATATCTATATTTAAATAAATAAAGGTACAAGGTATCAACCATACGTAACTGGGATGAGCATTTATGAAAAACAGATGGCAGCACTGTTTTTTTATTATTTTTTTTAGTGCCATCTGTTATATACGGACATTACTAACCGTGACGTCATCAAAAAAAATCTATTAACACCTAGGGATGTCAAGTTTGGTCTCTATTTCAGTATATACAAAGTTACTTTATGGGCAAAACTACACTACGTAAGTACTTACTCTTGGCATTGCCGATGGTGGACACACAGAGCGGAGTACGGTAGATAACCTAAACTTTAACTCGGTTATCTATTCTAGGAATCACGTTCACATATATCTGCCCCAACACCGTCGCCGTCATCAACAACGACGAGAAACAAGTTGTACGCCCAGGGCCGTACTCAGGGTGGGTCTTGTTCAGGGCCATACTAAGGACAGGGCCTATTCCCCAACACGTACTTCCCCCCCCGGCTGTTACTCATTGGACGTCCATCACCATCCTGCCGACTTCACGCCAGGGGAGTACCCAACTACGAAGAGGGTGGAGACAGATTGACCCTTTACCCATGACCCTACAAATTTGTGTGCCGCCAACTGACCGGAGCAAAAATAAAGTCCGTCGATTTTTACCTATAGTTTTATTATTTTCCCCCACTATGGGATAAACTAGGGGACAACGGCACAATTGGCCACCTGGGACAAGACTTCGCTGAGTTCTCCGCGAGCTTGTCCGCCCTCTCAGAGTTTTGGGAGCCAGGAATCTCCAATAACCTGGCTCCCGTGGCCGTCTGACGAAAACGGCTCCTGGAGATTCAACTTCTCTTGCGCCAATTGGAGAATGGCACTATAAGTGGCCCACTTTTTTACGGCTTCAGAGTGTAATGTCGACACAACCGCCGCTGATTTTGGGGGCTTTAGCACCCTCTTTGCCTTTTTCTTCTTTGAAGCCGTGGCGGTATTGGTGGTGGAAGCACTAGCACAGGCCCGGGTGCTGTGGAAGAAGAGGACTTCCCCTTGTCCTTTCCCTTTGCCCTTCCGCTGCACTGTTATCCACGCTTCTTCCTGAGACTCTGTGCAGGGGGCAGCGTCGCTGGCCTCTTGTGTCCCCCTATAGTTTGAAGGACCCGCAGCCGTTGCCACTGAGATTGTGACAGCAGGCTTCGTGGCCTTAACGGCTGGCTTGCTCGCTTTGGGAGCCGGTTTCCGTGCCATCTGCCATATCATTTTTTATCTTTTCATTAACATGCTTTGTCCATTATGAGACCCAAAATTTCTTGAGTCAGATTCTATTGGTATTCTAATGCCATTTATAGTTAGCTTTGGATCAAAGTTCAATACCTTGCTCACTTGTGCTTTGGTGCCCAAGATAACTTTCGATTTAGATGGGTTTAATTTTTATTTTTTTATGTTTTGGGTTGGCAAACAAGCAGACGGCCCACCTGATGGTAAGCGGTTACCGTCGCCTATGGACATTTGCAACACCGGGGGCGTTACCAATGCGTTGCCGACCCTGTAAAACTCCTTTAACACCTTTTTTGAAGAAATCCATACTGTAGCCCTGCGGAAAAACGCTGAATGGAAGATCATTCCACATTTTGCAAGTATGCGGTAAGAAGAAGCGCATAAATCGAGCTGTGTGAGACTTCCAGGACTCGATTATGTGTGGATGAGCTTTTAACCGGTGACGCGAGGAACGATGATAGAATCGCGATGCCGGTATTAGCTCAAACAGCTCTTGGGAGCATTCCCCGTTATAGAGCCTGTAGAATATACAGAGCGATCCGATGTCTCTACGGAGGCTCAGTGGCTCAAGGCGGTCAGAGAGCACTGGGTCGTCGACAATTCTTACCGCTCGACGCTGTATAGCATCGAGAGACTGGAGTTGGTAGTTTGGTGCGCCATTCCAGAGGTGAGAGCAGTACTCCATGTGAGGGCGAACTTGTACTTTGTAAAGCAAAAGTAGCTAGCTCGACGTAAAGTACCGCTTTGCCTTATTAAGCACACCAAGTTTCTTGGAAGCCAATCCAGCCTTACTCGCGATGTGACAGCGGAACTGGACATCTTTAGACTCTCTGCGATTTCTAGGGGAACACCCTGAAATTGCGGAGCGATGACGAAGGGGGTTTCGCAGTGAAAACGCATACCTGAATTTTTTTGGGGTTGAATTGAACAAGGTTCTGCTGTCCCCAATGCGAGACGAATTCCAATGAACCCTCAACTTCAGACACAAGACCAGTTCTGCTTCCTTCTACTTGGACGCGAGGGGCATTAGCACGGCCAGAATATTGCGCATCGCCCGTACTATCATCCGCATAGCAATGCATGTTACAGATTTGTAGCATGTCATTGATATGCAGAATAAATAGCGTAGGCGATAACACTGATCCCTGAGGGACGCCAGCAATAATCGGCATGGGATCGGAGCAAGCTCCGTCGACAACGACACGAATACTCCGTCCAGATAAGAAACTGGCGACCCAAGTGCAGAACGCCTCGGTAAGACCGTAGGATGGTAACTTCGAAAGAAGTGCCCTGTGCCAGACCTGATCAAAAGCCTTAGCAATATCCAAGCTGACAGCTAAAGCTTCTCCTCTACTCTCGACTGCATCAGCCCAACGGTGAGTGAGGTAAACCAGAAGATCACCAGCTGATAAGCCTCGACGGAAACCGTATTGACGGTCACTGATCAGTTGGTGATCCTCTAAGTAACCTAGGAGCTGGTTGTTTACTACACGCTCCATCACCTTACAGAGTAGAGAAGTGATTGCTATAGGCCTGTAGTTGGATGGGTCTGTACGGTCACCCTTCTTGGCAAAAGGGTGTACGAGAGCAACCTTCCACGAAGACGGCACGCATCCTTTGGAGTAGGAGAGCATGAAAAGGCGCGTTAACACCGGAGTCAACTCAGGAGCACATGACTTCCGGGGCGAGATGGTGATTGCTAACGCTACCCCATCTCGCCCCGACTAGGCGGCAGACTGCTCATCCCGGGTTTTTAGTGGGTAACCTCACTTACTACCCCCCCGTGGGGGTAGTAAGGCCCCTCAGGCGAGGACTCCCACATAACCACCCTGCTCCCCCCGGAGCCGGGTGGTATCCATAAAGGATTTTCCCGGGTCAAAAGAAAAAAAGGAGCACATGACTTGAGGACAATAGCTGAGATGCAATCCGGCCGGTCGACTTTCGCACATCAAGGGATAAGAGTTCCTTCCGTACCGCTCTCTGCGAGAAACGTACATCTGGCATGGAACTCGCACATCCGTGGATTACCGGAGGTGTTGCGTCCCTATCGTCGAGAGTCGAGTTAGAGGCAAAGGTTGGCTTTCTATTTAGCGCTGTGGGCCAGAGAGTAATCCGGCTTACGTAACGCTGGTAAGGAGGTCTGGCAGAAATTACCTTCAGCAGCTTTGGCAAGAGACCAGAAAGCACGACTACCTGAGGGAAAAGTTGCTAGCTGGTCGCCAATTCTTCTGATGTACTCAGACCTTGCCTTAGCGATTGTCCTCTTATTAGATCTGGAGGCAGCATTCATTTTCTTCTTCAACTCGGCGGTATTCGGATCTTTACGCGCAAGTGCTTCGGTCCAGGTTTTATAAGCAGCGTTTTTCTGACCGGATGAGTCAGCGCAAGACTTATTAAACCATGGACGGCTCCGACCACCAACGCGCACTACAGATTTAGGAATGTAACATTCCATACCCTGAAGCACGACGTCAGTGATGGAGTCTGCACACACGTTTGGATCATGCGAGGAGAAGCAAATCTGCCTCCAAGGGTAGGACGAGAAAATTTCTCGTAGTCCATCCCAATCTGCAGACTGGTAGTGCCACACCGTACGACTCCCAAGAGGCACGTTACGATGTTTGCGCACGATCGCTACCTTAGATCGTACCAGGCAGTGATCAGAAGAACCTAGGGGCGCTTCAACTGTTACCTGGTACTGATCCGGGTGAGAAGTCAGCATCAGATCCAATAAAGAGGGTGTATGGTTCTCGACATCTGGTATTCTGGTTGGTGTGTTAATCAACTGCGAGAGACCATACGCCAAGGCGAAATCGAAAGCAGTACGGCCGGCGTGATCCGTAGCTTTGGAGCCCAACCACTCGATATGGTGAGCGTTGAAATCTCCAAGTACAACTAATTCCGCCGAAGGGTACTGCTCACCGACCTTGTCAGCTCCTCTAGCAAGGTGCTCGAAAAGAAAGGTAGTGTCCATATCACCGCTATGTGACCTATAGAGGCAAGCGTAAACCAAAGTTTTGCCACAGTAATCCACGCGAACCTACAGTATGGATAGGTCTTTGTCTTCAAAACCATTAAGACGCCGACAGCAAATATCGTCCCTGATGAAAACACAAACCCCTGCGCGACGAATAAACACGTGCTCGAGTGTGTGGCCTGGATATAACAGGTACGAAATATCCGCCGGGCTTAGTATTTGTGTTTCCGTTAAAAAGAGAAGGGCCGGCTTAGCCGTTTCAAGGTGGTGATGGGCGGCATCTAGGTTGGAGTGGAGGCCCCGAATGTTGCAAAAGTCCACAGATAAAATGGAATTCCGCTGAAAAACATCTCTTTTTTGTTTTCGCTGTCATTAGGTGAAAAATTAGAGTTGGGTGGTGTGACCTGTACCTATCCTAACGATAGGGCAAAAAAAATAAGACTTGAGGCTGCAACATCAACTACAAACGGTGGTGTGAATGGCTGGCGCGGGGGACGGAAGGGCCCCCGGTCCCCCCTGGAACCAACTGACGGGATCCACTCCGGTCTCCTAATCCGGCACATCAGATGGTTCACAGGATTATGCGCCGGTTGGCGGGACAGCCTCCCCGGGCGGAGATTAAAAGCAATCCCGGGGTTCGGGTGGAGTGGAATGACCAGCGGGCGGCCAGCGGTCAGCCGTTTCACCGGGTCTCCCTGGACCCCGCGCCAACCTCTCACGACCGTTCCGCAGTTAAATGTTGCTTAACTCACAGTACGGCCCTAAAAGTTAGGACAAGTACAAGTCACACGGGACTGGTACTCCGGCAATAGTACCGGAACACGTTGTTCGCGCTGCAAACCAGTTCAGGTGCGGGGGCGTCCCACCACGGAGAGGGGACTAACGCCGCCGGACGAGCGGGGCTCGCCAATCGGCCACCAGCCTTCCGTTCATGTGAACGCTACTAATTTTGTAACTTAAAACTACCTATTTTACGTCAAATATACAAAATCAACTTTAATTATGTGTTTGGACTATTCCCGAACATAAGTGGCGACCGTGACAGGACTCCAAGGACTTGCTGAGCATCAGAGGTCTTCGCAAAAAGGAAGTAAGCCCGTTCCTTTAAACACTTACATTCCTTTCAATATTTCCTACGTACATACTATTTTCAACTTCTATTTGCTGTTCAAAGTGAATGCTAACCGATCAAAGTATTAGAAGGTATCTAGCTTAACGCGTATCTTTCCTATCATATTTTATACTTATTAATTACGGTAATTCACGCTAAACAAACAGCTATCCTATCAATATATGATAGGATAGCTGTTTGCCGGCCGATTCACGTTCACATGTTATTCATTTTATCAGTTTACATCAAACCCATTAATTAAAGAACCTTAGTTGCAAATACTTATCACCTAATACCTACTTTTCAACGCCTACTTTGCTGAACCTAGTTTGATCGTTCTTTCTATTATTTTCTACCTATTTCAATTGTTAAAGTCACTGTCAATTTATACTTTATATAATTAAACCTACTCCTAAATACTTGTTATAAATATTACTGTCAAATTCTTAATCTTTCTGTAAAACATATAAATAAAATTACCTACTTATCTGGTTCAAAATATTGAGAGTTGAGAATATTACCAAATTATTTCTTATTTAAACAGGTACCTATTAATATATATATATATATATATTAAAATAATACAAATTTATCCCTGTTGGAACTATCGATAATACCATCGTGTTTGTACCCGAGCCCGCCCGCGCCACCGCACTACCCGGTGCCGCTTCCACGCGCTCCCGCGTGTGGAGCCCCTAGCGCAGCCGAAGCTGTTGATGCGCTAGGCGCCTTAGCCTGCATTTACGCACCGCGACGTGCGCTGCTCCCTGTTGACGGGCTCGGCAGCAGCTGAGTGGTTGGGACTGCAGTCTATTGGATTGTTTGTAAATTGTTTGTGTTCTCTTTTATTTTGCCCCACTCATTTAATAAAATGTCTGAAAGGGAATCGACCACTAAAGTTAAAAGTCCGCTTCCATTATTAAAAATCGATTCGACCGGTAAGCCCGATGTAAAGGAATATTTAAAGTCTTTAATAAAAAAACGTGCAGGTTTTAGAAGCCGGCTAACAGTTTTACAAAGGTTTATGGAAAAATTTAATATTTCTGATATTACCAAGGTATCCAGTCTGGACATAAAAGAAATTTCTTTAAGATTAATTCAACTCAAAGAATTAATGTCTAATTTTGATCGCATACAATCAGATATTGAAGAATATTCTGAAAATTTAGATGAACAGATTTCTGAACGAGATATTACCGAAACTGAGTTTTATACACAAATAGCTTTTGCTCAAGAGTTGGTCGATTTGTTTTCGACTAAAAATAAAGAAAGTCACGCCTCTAACGGAGCAACCTCAGGTTGTTGTCATGGTCATAATAACGATTCAATTCGACTTCCAATTATTAATCTACCCACTTTTGATGGTAATTACGCAAAATGGCTCGAGTTTAGAGACACTTTTAAAACGCTTATCCATGACAACGACTCGATTGCCCCGATCAATAAATTTCATTATTTGAGAAATTCGCTACAATCAGGTGCCAGTGTCGTAATTAGATCTTTGGAATTTGTCGCGAACAATTATGAGCTTGCTTGGGATACATTGTGCAATCGATACAACAATAAAAACATTCTTATCCATAATCACTTGAGCGCATTAGTTAACTGTAATACTATACAAAGGGAATCTTTCAAGGCTTTGCGTTATTTAATTGATCAGGTGTCTAAAAACTTAAATGCTTTAAATACGTTGGAAGTTTCAACCGACGGTTGGGACCCGCTGGTGATATTCTTGGTGTCAGCGAAGCTAGATTCAAGCAGTAGTAACAAATGGGAAGAATTCAAAGGCAGATTGTCTAACCTACCTACGTTAGATGATTTTAGAAATTTCATAGAAAACAGGGCGAATGTTTTAGAAACTGCAAACTGTCGAAATTTAGACTACAGAGCTACACAAGGTAATATTAAAGAAAACCGGACTACTAAATCTTTTGCGACCTTCACAAATGTTAAGGGTACGCAGCCACACAAGGGCTGTCCCGTTTGTGATGAGGTTCATCTCGTGCATCAGTGCAACAAGTTTAGAGCGATGAGTGTTGAGGATAGGTTAGGTGAGGTTTTAAAATATAAGTTGTGTACAAATTGTTTGCGAAGTGGACATTCCAATGCCCAGTGTAGTTTAAAAGGGACTTGTCGTTCATGTAAGAATAAACATAACACATTACTACACAAAAGTGACACAAATAAAATACTCACCGAGCGTAACGAGCTCTCTAGTCTTCCTGTCAGCTTAGCTGCGGTCTCCTCCAGGCAAGTTCTCCTGTGTACTGCAAAAATAGAAATCATTAATAAACACAACAATTCTACTTACCTTGCACGTGCATTGCTGGATACTGGCAGCCAGTCGTCATTCATCACTAAACACCTAAAGGAGAAGTTAGGCCTGTCATCTGAAAATATAGATATATTACAAGTAGCCGGTATTAACGGAGTAACTTGCCCTATTACAGAGCGGTGTCAGTTGAAAATTAAGTCATGCACTAGTTCATTTACCAGAAATATTAATTGTTTTGTATTTCCAAAGGTGACTGGCAACTTACCTAATATTCAAGTTGATGTTGAGAGATTGGGCCTACCCGACAATGTTACTTCAGCAGATCCATCGTTTTACAAACCTTCGGAGATAGACATTTTGTTGGGGGCTGATCACTTTTTCGACATTGTTTTATCTAACAAAATCGCACTAGGTCCATGTAAGCCTATTTTGGTAGAAAGTGTTTTCGGCTGGCTAGTAGCTGGTCCAACGGGTTATAGTTCTGATAGCAATAATATTACTCAATGCAATTTTGAGCAAACTCAATCATCTATGTCAGCGTCACTTCAAGACATCCACAACTCCATACAAAAATTTTGGGAGGTAGAAGAGTTGCCCCCAGAAAATAGTATTGCTTCAATAGAAGAAGAATTTTGTGAAACACATTTCGTAAACAATACCCATCGCTTATCTGATGGTCGATTTTCGGTCATGATGCCGCTTAAGGAGTCTGCTGAGGAGACTTTAGGTAGCTCATTTCCTATGGCTATGAAACGTTTTTTATCACTAGAAAAAAAGTTAGATAAAAATTCTAGCCTAAAACAGCAATATTCTGATTTTTTAAGGGAATATGAAGACTTAGGTAACTTACAGGAAGTTGAAAGGCCTCCATTTGGCTATTACTTACCTCATCATGGTGTTGTCCGAGAAAACCATGAAACTACCAAATTGCGAGTAGTTTTTGATGCCTCTGCTAAAACTAGCACATCAAAATCATTGAACGACATTCAAGTCGTAGGACCGGTAATACAAAGTGATTTATTTTCAATTCTTATTCGCTTTCGCGTTTACAAGTTTGTACTGACAGCGGACATTGAAAAAATGTACCGGCAGATCAATTTGAACGAATCGCAGCGCCATCTGCAACTCATATTATGGCGAGAACATGCACATGAGCCTATAAATATAAAACAATTAAATACAGTCACTTATGGCATGGCATCTGCCCCATTTTTAAGTACTAGGTGTCTTGTTCAACTGGCACTCGAATGTCAGGATGCAATTGTGGCTAATGTTATCAAATCTAATTTTTATATCGACGACCTTAATACTGGTAGTTTCACTGAGCAGGAATTGAAACATATTTACACAAATGTGACCAAAGTACTACAAACAGCAGGGTTTCCGTTGAGAAAGTTCAAGTCAAACTGCCCACAAATTTTTGATGATTCTGATTTTGAAGGTAACTCAATACCACTTGATTTTAGTACCGAGGCTAATGTGTTAGGTTTGAAATGGGCACCTAAACAAGATAGTCTTCAATTCCCTAGTAACATTGAGATCAATCCAAACATTACTAAAAGAATAATCATTTCTACTACATGCAAACTGTTCGACCCCTTAGGTTTGGTGTCATGCAGTATCATACTACCAAAAATTCTTATGCAAAGCTTATGGAATGCTAAATTGGACTGGGACGATCCAGTTCCACAGCCTTATGCAAAACAATGGTTAAATTTTATTAATAACATGCACCATCTATCAGAATTAACCTTACCTCGCCATGTGTTGAGTGACAGTGCCAAGGCTACAGACTTACATATTTTTGTCGATGCGTCTCAAAACGCATACGCTGCTTGTTGTTACGTACGATCTCGCAATACAAACAACAGCATAATTGTGAGGTTGCTTTGTGCCAAAACAAAAGTAGCACCCATTAAAAACCTTACGATTCCGCGCCTAGAGCTATGTGCGGCGTTGCTAGGTAGTCAGCTGTGCTCAAAGGTTTTACAATCAATACCATGCAACGTCAGAAATATATTCTTGTGGACTGATTCGACAGTAGTGCTTTGCTGGCTAAATTCACAAAGCAAATCACTACCAATTTTTGTACGTAATAGAGTAAATAAAATTAATCTACTTACCCAGGGTTTTCAATGGAAGCATACTCCTACCAATTTCAATCCAGCTGACTTAGGTTCAAGGGGTGTTGAGCCCCAGCATTTGCGTTCGTGCTTGTTATGGTGGGAGGGTCCTTCCTTTCTAAAAAAAAGTACTTTGGATTGGCCTACCCAACCTCATCTAAGCCCTAATAGCCCACCTGAAGCTAAAGTTAGAGTTCATTTGACGGTTGATGAAACTTCTAATGAACAGAACTTAATAATTTTCGAAAATCACTCCAATTATCTGAAATTAAAAAGAACCTATGCATACGTTCTACGTTTCATCAACAACAGTACACCAAACAAAGACAAGTTAAGTGGTCCTTTAACAATAGACGAACTAGAATCTTCACTGACATTATTACTTAAGTTTAGTCAGTCAGCATCTTTTCCAAATGAGATAGCCTGTCTCAAACAAAGTAAATCACTACACAACAAAAGTCGACTATTACCTTTGAATCCGTTTGTTGACAACAGCGGTCTGGCTAGGGTAGGAGGTAGGTTAGAGCAATCTGCATTTGACTACAATAAAAAACACCCAATAATACTTGACGCAAAGCATCATCTTACTAAGTTAATGCTGCAACATGAACATAACAGACTATTCCATGCGGGTCCCCAGCTCCTTCTTTCTTCCTTTCGTGAGAATTTCTGGCCTTTAGGGGGCAGAAACTTGGTTCGTACTGTTATTAAACAGTGTACTATCTGTACCCGTATGAGCAGCAAAACAATACAGCCCATAATGGGTAACTTACCAGACGTCAGAGTCAATGAGAATTTTCCCTTCAATTCCTGTGGGATTGATTTTGCAGGTCCCTTTATGATCTCTTCTAAAAAGGGTAAGGGCAACCGTGTTACAAAAGCCTACTTATGCGTTATAGTTTGTTTAGCCGTAAAAGCCTTGCACCTGGAGGTAGTCAGTGACCTTTCAACCGCGGCATTTATTATGTGTCTACGAAGGTTCATATCACGGCGAGGCAAACCTAACATCATATACTGCGATAATGGCAAAAATTTTGTAGGCGCAAACAATGAGTTGGGCAAAATATTACGATCCAGTCGTCATTCAGTCTCAAACTTTGCAGCGAATGAAGGAATTAAATTCAGTTTTTGCCCGGCCTACTCCCCCCACTTTGGAGGAATTTGGGAAAGTGGAGTCCGTTCCTCAAAAAATCTGTTAAAACGCGCGGCTGGCAATGCTTTTCTTACCTTTGAGGAGTTAGCTACACTCTTTTCACAAATAGAAGCTATCCTTAATTCTCGTCCACTCATACCACTTTCATCCCATCCCATGGATTTAAATCCCCTCACTCCAGGGCACTTCCTGATTGGTCGACCATTGATATCGCTTCCCTCACTGCCTGTTAACACCAAGAACCCAAATAGATACCAACGCATCGAACAGATCAGGCAGCAATTCTGGGAGCGATGGCGCCGGGAGTACATGGCTGAGCTCCTACAAAGAAGCAAATGGAGGAAGAACTGCTCGCCTCTTGAAGTAGGAGACCTTGTCGTCGTTAAGGAAGACAATCTAATGCCGCTGCAATGGAGAATGGGTAGAGTGACAAAACTTTATCCAGGACGAGACGGCATTTCCAGAGTGGCGGACGTCTATGTGAGCAAAGGAACCATCAGACGAGCTGTAAACAAACTTTGTCTTCTGCCAACGTCTGCCAACCAGCTAGATCACGATCCTTCGTCAACTTAAATATCACTCCAAACCTAAACTGTTATCGAAGAGCAATTTAAAACAAATTTGAATAAGAAGTTAAAGATTCCTTCAACGCCGTGGAGGATGTTCGCGCTGCAAACCAGTTCAGGTGCGGGGGCGTCTCACCACGGAGAGGGGACTAACGCCGCCGGACGAGCGGGGCTCGCCAATCGGCCACCAGCCTTCCGTTCATGTGAACGCTACTAATTTTGTAACTTAAAACTACCTATTTTACGTCAAATATACAAAATCAACTTTAATTATGTGTTTGGACTATTCCCGAACACACGTCCAAGCTGCTGCATGGACATTTGGCGTTACACTTTAACGGGAGGGTGGTACTTAACCAGGCGGACCATAAGGCCCTACCACCACGGTGGTTCTTCGAGTGGAGTTGCAGCCCTCTGGGCCGGCAAGGGATGCGACGAGCACGCCTCCACGCTTATCCCTCAAAAATCAATGAATTAAGAGTAGCCCAACGATAAATCCTCTCTAAGTCCATATTTATTTGTGCTATAGCGGTACTAGTTTCTTCCGGTTTGAAGCTATGATATAGCTGGGTATCATCTGCGTATAAGTGATATTGGCATAGTTTTATACATTCAGGACATTCAGGCATGTCAGCTGTAAAAATTGAGAAGAGGATTGGACTCAAAATTGATCCTTGAGGCGTTCCTCTGGATACAGACCTTACGCTAGAAACAGTTTTGGCTCCATTCAGACTCTCAACTTCCACACACTGTTCTCGACCGATGAGAAAAGTTCTGAACCACTTACACGTATTGTCAGAGAATCCGTAATAAGAGAGCTTATCAACCAGTAGTTCGGGATCTATGCAGTCAAATGCGCGCGAAAAATCCAAAAGAATTAGAACACTGCTCAGCCCCGAGTCTGAAGCTGTAAGCAGATCATCGGTAACTTGTAACAGCGCAGTTTCTGTACCAAAATGCCTCCTGAAACCAGATTGGTGCTTTGGTATTGTTTTCTTCTAATGTGTATTTTTCCATTTGAGTGAATACGACTTTTTTCAATACTTTAGACAGCACTGGAAGAATACTTATTGGTCGCAGATCTTTTAGTTGCTCTAATGAATTTGATTTAGAAATAGGTTTTACCAAAGCTCGCTTCCATGCTTCAGGGAAGGTACAAGATATAATTGACTTGTTGATAATATGCGTGATTACTGATAATGACTCCGGGAGTGTAAGTTTGACCATCTCTACATTAATCTGGTCGTAGCCAGCTGCATTTGTTTTTATTCCTAAAATTATATTACCTACTGTTTCCTCTGAAACAGTGTGCAAAGAAAAAATTATTTTAGTCTTTTTGTTTGTGATAAAACAATTTAAGTCGTCACAATCAATATTTCCAGCAGTTGGAACATTCAAGAAATAATTATTAATTAGATTGGCGTCTACTAAACTGTCAGGTCAGGACCTAGATGATGGGACTCTTGGAGGATCACCGGAAAACGTTCTTCAGGATGTGGAGGCTTAATTCCCCTGTGACACTGAAGCTCACACATACTTCTCCACTTCAATTCTCTACTGCCTGGTCGCAAGGAACTTTCGTCTCACTCTTTCACTCTTTTAGGGTCACCTGTTTGGTAATTTTCGCAATATTATCCACTTTTATGAACGCATCCTTTTTAACCCAACTCTTACCTTCAACATATCCTTATATTTTTCCTTGGCTACCTTGGGGGTAGAAAATCTAGCTGTTGACGTCTGGCGTGCATAAGAACGAGTCGAGCTCGATCGTATAACTCCTCGCTAAATATCGAAAAATCCAACGTTCCAACAATCAGTCGCGATCCTCGCGCACGGAAAATCATCCGAAATCATAAGCAAAGAAATTCATCATATAGGAGAAGGAAGAAAGAACATTGCAGACGCGTCTCAATACATCCAGCATGCGGGGCGAGTTTCTACCCAGGTAGCCTTCCTATGTTCTATTTTTCCCAACCATTCATTGGTCCTTCGATCTTAATCCCTATTTCATCCCCAAATCAATAACATTTGCAAAAACCTTATCAATTCATATTTCATCCAATCCAAAGTCATCCTGTTGCGTTTCATTTTCGACGACATATTGCAATACTTTTAGCATACAAACACTATTGCAGTGATCTCTTCTCATTATTTGTCAATATCCATATCTAATCTGTTGACAAAGCAATCAAATCAAACAAACAATCGATCATGTAATCTTTTTTCAGCTTTAGAATTCATCGAATCGTCTTCACCTGTGATATTAAACAGATGTATAGACAGGTGCTTCTGGCTAAGCAGGATTGCAAGTATCAGACGATATTTTGGCGTGAATTACCTGAAAAGCCTATCGCCTATAGCAATATTGAGCTTACCACAGTCACATACGGTGTTACCAGCTCTGCCTTTCAGTCGATTCGGGTCATAGAGGAACTTGCTTAATTGAACGCATCGTTGTATCCAGATGCAACTAAAGTTCATTTGGAGGATACATTTGTTGATGATGTGTGTAGCGGTGCCAATGATTTGCATTCTGCTCTAGAAATGCAGCAAAAGCTGGTTTCCATCCTCTCTCAGGGTGGTTTTGCCTTGCGCAAGTTGTCCAGCAATTCAAAAGTTTTTTTTTAATCCACCTCTGTAGTAATAAAATAAAATATCCTAGTAAAAAGTGAGAATCCAACAATTAATGTTTTACCAGCT
The DNA here is from genome assembly GCA_963890685.1 of Plagodis pulveraria. NCBI lineage: Eukaryota > Metazoa > Arthropoda > Insecta > Lepidoptera > Geometridae > Plagodis > Plagodis pulveraria. The sequence goes on along the minus strand of OY982976.1, from coordinate 17,481,099 downwards.
TGAAGTCTGGAGTTTAACGAGTGCAGTGATCCAAAATACATGGAAAACAAATAATAATCCGCGATTCTATCAGTGTTTAAAAAATTGATGTTAGTGAATTTCAAATCTACCAACGACCATTCAAAAAATACTGGACAGCTGGGTGGCCGTGGCGGACAAAAATAAGCCTTATCACAACGAGATACAAGTGTCGGATTGGAGCTACGTAATAAGCCAAGAATAAGATAAGTAAAATCTAAAAAAATATAGAAAAATTTCATAGGCCCTACTTTATTAGATTTAAAATATTAACACTGGCATCCATATATATATATTAGAAAATTGTAAGTTTGTAAAAAAATATCCCCAACATTTTACAAAAATATCAGATGAGCGAAACTACCCAACACGGTCTAATTATAAGCATAATCTGGTTGTGTCTACCTCGAGATTAGAAATGCATAGTACAGGACCAAACGCAATGGCCGCTAAAATATATAATAAATTACCGGTTCAAATCAAAAGTATAGAAAATGTACACAAATTCCTCCGAGTCCTAAAAAATATACTGCTCGAAAAGAGTTATTATACTCTTGAAGAATTTTTTAAGGATGCCTCGATTATGGAATAGATCGTTCCCTTCCGCTACACATTGCTAAACCCTATTAGGGTCATTATGTACCATTCCACCTAATTTTGGTTTGTTAATATAAGACATGTAAACCGCATTTGTATGTACTAATGATTGCAATAAATGATTGAGTATTGAGTAAAGTGTGGGACTACGGGGGTTTAGAAGGGCCCCTGTCCATACACATTCTGGTAGCAGAGCGCGGTCGCTACTTACATCGTGGTTACATTTTGGCGGCAATTGGCAAGCGCGGAAGCTTCATTACATTTTGCATAAGTACCACACACATTCTTAAACGCGGTCGTTTTAAAATAAAAATAAATTAATTGGGCCCAGCAGATTATATATAGGTTATAAATAGGTAGGCAAACTATTTTACTAGGTTTGCTATTTGCGTTTTCGGAACTATTTGCATGACGCAACATTATTTGTTAATTAATAGCCTACCTTCGTACAATATTTAAGTTACGTTATTATTGACGAGTTTGGTTATCGGTTTAAAGGCTTGGAAACTCGTGTTTGTTTACCTTTGGTTAACAAATACAAATAATTTATTTATAGCTCCTTTGCTACACGTCAATATGCTAACATAAATCGTTAACAACAATGTTAAGATTCCAGATTGCCCAGGCAGGGTTGTTCAGCAGAGGCTTCTACCTAGACAATCTGTTTTGAATGCTTAACTTTCCGGCCGTTCGCCGGGCTAAAGTAAAAAGTACAAAATACAAGCAATATGATTAATACATGAAACTTACGCACAATTTATTATAGGTTTTCTGTGTTCCTTCGTTGAACCCAGCCTACCGTGTCCCTAGTGATACCTAACTATTCAGTATTGGCCAAGACGGAATAATTTGGTTTTACTCACGCGTGGGCGAGGAAGCTCCGATGTTGGCGAGATTCTTCACAAAATCTTTATCCTTAATCACAAAACAAATTTATTCTGCCACGAGTTAGCAATCAAATTTTTCAAAACCCTTTTTTTCCAAATTGTTTAGAGTAGGTACTCAAACATGTAAAAACCAAAAACAACGCGCCAAAACCAACTTCTACTTTTTTCACACAAAATTGTACATAGATTAAAAATAGACGACTACCTAGGGAGCGTTCGGTCGGAAACTTGTCGCTAAGTTGATCGGTCTGAACATCTACCCGCCACGGACCGGGATACCGGTCCACTAATCTATTGGCAATCTTGCCAAAGTTGCCACCGCCCTCTTCAACACCAAACCGTCCACCAAGACCTCAGCAAATCGGGGGACACCATCACTACCGGATACAGCATTGAGGATGCGCCCCCTGCGCCACATAAGTGACGGAAGGTTAGGATACTTAATCAAAACGAGGTCTCCAATTTTGGGTGGATCTGTTTTGTCAGTCCACTTGACGCGTTGCTGGAGAAGGTGCAAATATTCCAAGTTCCAGCGTTTCCAAAAAATTGGCGAACCAATTCAAACCGCGAGAGACGATTAGGTCTCACATCAACATAAGGGTACTCAAACAAGGCAACAAGGGCTTGACCAATAAAAAAATGGCCCGGCGTAAGGGCTTCAAAGTCATTAGGGTCTGAAGAGATCGGGCACAACGGTCTAGAGTTTAACATAGCTTCAATCTTACAAAACAAAGTCGCTAGTTCTTCGAATGTGAGAATAGTATCTCCAATAACTCGTCGCAAGTGTGTTTTGGCAGATTTTACAGCAGCTTCAAATATACCACCCCAATGGGGACAAATTGGGGGAGAAAACAACAAAGTTATGCCCCGTTGCGAGAGTTTACATCCAATTTCAATATGCTTATCAGCTAGGAAGGCGTTAACATCGTTCAAATAGTGGTTCGTACCCTTACAATTAGTGCCGCAATCTGACCGAATTATAGAAGGCAGTCCGCGTCGTGAAACAAATATGTCGAGTGTGGCCACAAAAGCCTCCGTTGTGAGCGAGGATACCACCTCCAGGTGGACTGCCTTGGTCGCGAGGCAAACCAGGACGCACAAGTACGCTTTGACGGTTTTACTGTTGCGAAGAGTTGACGTTTTAATCAAAAAGGGACCCGCAAATTCCGTACCAACTCCTGCAAACGTCCTAGTCTCGGTGACACGATCTGCAGGTAGGTCTCCCATCAAGGGCTGCATGGTAGCGGCCTTGAGCCGATAACAAGGCATGCAGCGGAAGAGTACACTGCGAATCGTTCTTCGGGCCGACATATTCCAAAATTCTCGCTGCAAGATGGCCAACAGGGCATTACAGCCGGCGTGCGAGTTTTTGATGTGACGGTCTGTCACCAACAATTTAACCAAATGGCCTTCCTTAGGCAACAAAAGGGGGTGGCGAGCCCCGTAGGGGAGGTTGGCGTTACGAAGACGCCCTCCAACACGCAAAATGCCCGAACTGTCCAAAAAGAGGCTCAGTTTGCTAATAGCAATTAGCTCAGTTTGCTAATAGCAATTAGCAAACTGAGCCTCTTTTTGGACAGTTCCATCCAAGTCCTGCCATCTAAAGTTTCTGTAAGAAACATTTTGCCCAAAATATGACAGGACATATCCAACCGTTTGGATCAAAAGTCCTCGCGACAGTGGACAGCACCAGTCGTTTTGTCCAGACAAGATGTAATTCCAAGTCAACACCATATGTGAAGATGTCCTGGACTGGTTTGTACTGAATGCCGAGGACAGCCATCATCGCAGGATTGTCAACGTTCTCAAACAAATGAGGGTCCTGTTGATGGTCTTCTGGTAGGCCTTCAAGCAGCGCTGGTGAGTTGGAGATCCATTTGCGCAACTCGTACCCAGCGGAGGCCAATATTAACATCAATTTGTGGCAGCTTGCTTAGTGTATGAAGGTGCTTTAAAATCGCAAGTAGTCCAAACACAGTAAAATAAACTTCCACTTATGTTTTTATTATATTGTTATTGTGTTATTACTACATAACCCCGACAATGTTCAGGTTCGGCACTGGTGATATTATAATCACAATGTGTGAACATCATAATACACAACACAATCGCGGTAAAGTCTTATGTTTTATATGTATCGAGCGCGCGGAGAAAGAAGGTAAGTAACATGCATCGGCCGTCATAGCTGTGCGTAGACTGGTTTCGACCGGTTCGTCACCCGTCGGCCGCTAGTGCACACGGTCTGCGTCATCGATGCGCCGGCGGCGGTCGCAGTGGAGCGGTGGTGGCTTATTACACCATTCTCTGTTTACGACACGACTCACCGACTTTGCAACGATTTCTTGGTAAGAATATTTTATTATTGTTTAATAATTAACGGCTCGTTCTATTGTATTAAGGTTGAACTGGCCGGTCACTTCTCCATACAAACGTCGTAGGGTGATCACTCCGTTATTTGAGATTTCAGGTCCAGACTCACACATAATACCGATTGATATCGTCATTATCTAGGCTTGTATGAAGCCAAAATTTTAAAAAGATAATTAAGTTGTAAGTTATGAGCCTCGAAAACTTTATATGAAAATGTTTCGAGGCTCATAATGCTCAAGTTAATTATTTTATTAAAATTTCAGCATCATACAAGCCTAGATAATGACAAGATAATTAGGTATTACGCTTTATTTTGTACCTAAATCTTCAAATAAGGGAGTGATCACCCTACGACGTTTGAATGAAGAACAGACCGGCCCGTTCACCCTTAAAATATTTTGTTAACTTACATTTATTTGTTAATATTTACATATATTTATTTTAGGTTTGGCGGACATTCGCCACAGGAGTTTGTCCATTGCAGCTTTATTGCCAGAATCTTTTTTTTTTGTGCCTGATAGGTTAGCCTTTGACCTCTATCTCACCTGATGGTAAGTGATGATGTGGTCGAAGATGTTTTTCAGGCTAACCTAGAAGTACTGGCTCTCAAGGACAGCTGTCGGAACACACCGTTAGGTGCTTGGCGACAAATTTTCTACTTGAGGGTGGTAGCTAGCCAGGCGGGCATTCGCAAAATGCCCTACCACCATGTTGTAACGACTGCCATCCTAAGACGACAACCGGGACCAACGGCTTAACGTGCCCTCCAAAGCACGGAAACGCTCAGTAGTAATGTCAGTAGCGGTCACCCATACAACTCATGACCGCGGGCGACGTTGCTTAACTTTGCTGATCGGTTGAGAACAGCTAAGTAAACTTCGCTACGAGCGCTTCGAAATCTAAGAGAAATGAACCGTAATCTAAATAGCTTCGGATAATAGGGTTGTTGACTTGTTTTTTAATGTATGTTAAATTATTTAGAACACTGAAATATACACCTAGTATTTTTAAATTTTTTTTTTTTTTAGGAGTCCTGAAATACTAGAAATCCATCTTTTTATTTCAACTTTTAAAATTGGCGCTAAAACATCATTCCATGGCGGCCTGTATGCTTATGACGTCACTAGGGCAAAAACAAATAGTGCTGAAATGTAATACGTTTTGCTTGCTTGTTGTAGTGTCGTGCGTAATCGATTATACAGGTTGTTCGGCAGAACGTGTACCATAGTGTAGGGGTGTATGTAGACTGAATAAAACAATCACAGAACCAACACAGTTTGAAGCACGGATACATGAGTGGCAGCATTATCAATTATTTTTCATACATGGTAATTAAACAACATTAATCGGTTCAAAATCACTATTTTATTGAACATTTTTGTAATCCCGAAATGTAAACACTTTCAAGTGATCGAGACAATGGCGTGCAGTGACATCGGAATAAATATAATGATAAACATAAGCTTTTCCAACTGTTTAAAGTTGTTGTATTACTATGAGTAATAATTGCAAAATGTTTCCATAGATTCTTGTTCCGAGTTTGGGTTTTATTATCTATGCTGATCTTTGATCAAATCTCACGGCGAAATATGATCAATGATAAATGAGTCAAATGTACGTATTACACTTTTAAATATATGGGATCCAATGGATTTGATAGTGAAATAGGGGCCTAAGTAGTAAATCGATAGTGATGCGACATTTTGTAGGTTGCTTGCTATTAGCAATTACTAATGTCAATTGTCACTGTCAAAACCTTTTGAAGCAAACTCTCATGATTACTATTACCTATTCTGTGGCTTTGTTTTTGTCCTTATGAAATCATTTCCGCCTTTACTTCCGTTTGAGATCACGTGACTTAAAGAAAATTTAAACACATTTTGTTTATTCAAAATAAAGGTAATCCCATGCAGAATAAATAATTTGTTAATTTCATCGAGTTATGTGCTCCAACTACTATCATGTTAACGTTACACTGTATTTTATTTTAGACTGTTTAAACTACCCTATTGCATTATATAGTAATTTTTGTGAAAATGGACGGGATCCCCACCAAACTCCGGAGAGGGAGCGGAGAATGTTGATATTCTTTTCACATCTTTCAACAACATAATTGAAATGAGCTACTCCATTCAGTCTCGAGTCTAATGGAACGCCTAAAAATTTAACTATGTTTTGTTGGGGAATATTTTCGTTTTTATAAATAATTTTAGCACTGGGAATCATTTTCTTTCTGGTATAAATAACCGAGCAGCTTTTTTGGGCTGAAATGCTTAGACCATGGTCATCCGGCCACACACTAAGGTAACTTAGCGCTGTGTTGAGTTTATTTTCCGCATCAGAAATCGATGCCTCCAATATGCTGATGACCTGGCTCTATTCATGACTTTGGTAGTCATGAATAGAGCCAGGTCATCAGCATATTGGAGGACTTGACATAATGAATCAACTGAGAGTTCCAGGTCCCACGTATATATACCATACAGAAGAGGACTTAGTACTGAGGCTTGGGGTAGGCCTTTCTACATCCCCCCGAAGGGTTTCCGCCTTGTCGTGGCGGTGGGGCTTAGTAGCCGTGGCTTCGTCACCCACGGTGAAGCGAAGAGGAACCAGGGGCCGTGCTGGCTTGGGCAGTCAGCCGGCCCCAGAGGGGCTTCTCCACTGGGCTTTGCCTCTAAGTCCAGACTGGAGCGGCAACGGGTAGGCTGCGGTGCTGTATGGGCAGCACCGCATCTGAGGCGGGCTGTGGTGTTGTGTGGGCGACACCACAGCTGACGGTGAGGGGCCACGGCGGGAGAGGATTGCCGGTATCACGGTGCGCCGCTCTCCCTACCTTCCGTGGCCACGGCGGGGCCGCCACCGTTGGATGGCGGACGCGGAGGGGCCGCAGGGGAGGAGGAGTGTTGGTATAGCGAGGCGCCGCTCTCCCTATCCTCTGCGGCCGAAGTAGCAGGCGACGGGGCTACTTATCTGACCCGTCGCAGGGGGACCTTGGGCGTCGGAAGCGGGGTCATCTGACGCCCATTTGCGGGCTTGGTCCCCGGGTGGTAGCGACGTGCCATGTGTTCTGATGCGTCGTGAGGGGTAGCACCCCAGGAGGGGTCCGGCAACGGACAACCGTGGCGGGTTCGTGGTTGAGTGCTAAAGCGACCCTGCGATCTCGCCGAGAAGCGGTAGAGATGGAACACCGTGTGTTATTTAGTCGGTAGGGGCACTTGCTGCTGTGGGAGTAGTTGGTGTCGAGCCCGACATATCCCAGCCACCTTCCCCGGGGTGGACGGGAATGCGTAAATGCATTTTTCACACGTTAAAAAAAAAAAAAAAAAAAAGGCCTTTCCACATAAATTTAGGTGATAGGAATACGTTGTCAGTTCTAATTAGGATTGACCTTTGCGTCAGGAAGCAGCAGATGAAGCGTGTCATTCTCGCGGGAATACTCAGCTGTGACCTTCAGATTGACGTCATATACTTTGACTTCCAAAAAGCTTTCGATAAAATCGATAATGACATACTGTTAGAAAAGTTATCGGCCATAGGCTTCACTCCAGGTTTTCTTGACTTTTTCTCCGACTATATGAGGGATCGACGCCAATTTGTGAGGCATGGTTGTTACGATTCTGAACCATATCACACTAGATCAGGCGTAAGTCAGGGCTCAGTTCTTGGTCCTCTCCTCTTTTCCATGATGATTCATGACCTGCCTAAAGTTTTGGGTAATGCCAAGTGCCTTTTGTACGCTGACGATCTTAAACTTTTTCTAGAAGTCCGTTCTCACAGTGACTGTCTTAAATTACAGAATGACAATCATGAAATTTTTCAATGGCGTGTGACAAATAAAATGAAATTTAATCAAAATAAATGTAATATAATGACATTTGACCGCAAAAAAAATACAATATATTTTAATTACCATTTAAACGACTTAGTTATTAATAAAGTATCTTGTATTAAAGATCTAGGGGTAACGTTCGATCGCAATTTGACATTCCACGATCACTTGTCAAATCTCGCTAAAGAGGCTTATCGTCATCTTGGCTTCGTCTTACGTAATGCCAAGGATTTTGAAAATCCTCAAGTAATAAAAACCTTGTATAGTGCTCTAGTTAGAAGCAAGCTCGAGTCGAGTGCTTGTGTATGGAATCTGTATCACGTCACCTACGCGCGGATGCTGGAGAAGGTACAAAAGGCATTTTTAAGGTCGTTGTATAAGAAGCTCTATGGCTTTTATCCATATATGTACCCCACAAAGTTTTTGCTAGGGCAGCTCGGATACAATTCTTTGGAGGTGAGAAGGCTGCTGGACCAACTGACTATTTGCTGCAAGGTGCTTAGAGGATCTGTCGACTCTCTTCACCTGCACAACTTATTATGTAAGTTGTTCGTACCAGATAATCCTTGGGCTCCGGCGAATAGGCGCGGTCAGCCCCATAACCTTTTTTACAAAGAGACGGGTCGTACTACCGCACGATCTATGTCACCTTTGGTATCACTTAAATGCGCTCCTTTCCGCTAACACTGATTTTATTTGACAACTGGAAAATAACTGTAGAACAATTTTTGACATATTGTGAAAGTTTAAATGATCAATGGGACGGGTGCAAGGAACATGATAACTCAATTGACTTTGATGATATTTTAATTGATTTGTAACTTATTATTTTTTAATTTGTTAAAAAAATTTGAAATTGTATGAATTTTTGAATTAATTTATTATTGTATGTGTAATTTAATATATAATTAATAAGCGATAAGCCTCTTTAGCGAGATCTGACAAGTGATCGTGGAATGTCAAATTGCGATCGAACGTTACCCCTAGATCTTTAATACAAGATACTCTATTAATAACTAAGTCGTTTAAATGGTAATTAAAATATTTTGGTTTTTTTTTTGCGGTCAAATGTCATTATATTACATTTATTTTGATTAAATTTCATTTTATTTGTCACACTCCATTGAAAAACTTCTAGGTTAGCCTGAACAACATCTTCGACCACATCATCACTTACCATCAGGTGAGATAGTGGTCAAAGTCTAACCTATCATGCATAAAAAATAAAAAATAAAAAAAATTAATAATAATATTTTTGTGCAATTAGAAATTATATTTAATAAATTTTAAAACTATTTTTCATGGAGAGTCATTTGAAGTTGAGTTAATATAGTTAAAATAACCTCCGAATTTACGACACTACAGATGGGGGTGTATTAGGAGACATATTTTCGCATATTTTGATCCAACTTTCTCGTTTTCTTGAAGAAACTAATCTTCCAGATTTTGCCGCAGATTCTTGATAGAGCAAGAAATTCCTCTGTCATCAGCTCCTGAAAGCCTGTATTTCAAGAGGGGATTTAGTGTTGGTTGTGGGGGGCATCTTTGAGGAAGTTTGATGACTATTGGGAAATGATCGCTACCGTAGGTAGCTAGCTTCAGTGCTGACCTGGGAGGTACAGAGGCTGTACCTCCCAGGTCAGCACTGAAGCTAGAGATGGTGAACAGTTAAGTCCACTGCACTTCTTGGATTTTGAGATGGCAAGACTCTATGTGTTGGAGTTCCATTATTTAAAACAGAGGTTCGCCTCATCTCACATCTCCAGGAACGCGTACCCAAATGGGGTACAATGGTAAGATCCCCAGGAGGTATGGTGAGCGTTAAGATTGCCCATTATAATAATTTGAGGAGGAAGTGACGATACAATTAGGAGGATATCGGGAATGAGGTGAGGATGGGGATGAGGAATATAAATAGATAAAAATGTTATGTTATAAGCTCGAACAGCTACAGCATTAGGGTGACAAATCAACATCGAGCTATGCTGCGCTGTATTGCGCTATGCTGTGCTGGGTTTCTTAAGCTACGTTTTTTTAACAATCAACATCAAGCTGTGCTGCGCTTTGCTTAGCTAATCAACATCGAGCTGAGAGCGAGAGATGGGTGTACGAGAGTGAGAGAGACGTCTTAGGGCGATGGAGAGGCACGCAGCGTGCTCCATGTTTGAAAAACCTAGCACAGCTCTACACAGCGCAGCATGGCAGAGCTCCGTAAAAAACATAGCACAGCGCGGCTCAGCACGGCGGGTAGCGCGCCTCGCTCGTGACTGCTGCGTTTTTAAACAGAGCGTAGCCTCACACAGAGCAGCACAGCATGGGTTGTTTGTATCCTCTTTAAAATATTAGACGAGCGAGTTGACCAAACATAGCACAGCGCAGTACAGCGCAGCATAGCTTGATGTTGATTTGTCACCCTTAAACTCTGAGCTGTAAGCAGGTAAGGTAATTTGTATAAAAGTTAAGCTACGCTTAACTAGCAGGGCACAGCTTCCATACCCGTCCTGGCGGTCATCCCGAAGGCAGGAGTAGCCCGAGACTCGATAATGAGATCCGGGCACCAGCCATGTCTCAGAGATGGCCATCAGGACGGGGGAATACTTAGCTATTAAGTGGTATTCTTCATGATTTTTCAGTCGAAGACTGTGGGCATTCCATTGTATTATTGGAGACAGGACCATTATGGCCTATTAAAGATGTGATCTGGGTAACCACATGGGCAACGTTGGACGGTAAATTAAAAGAGTTCTGAGATATAATACTAATTATAATAGTAATAAGTTTAAATTTACTATATTTCTTCTTTCACCAGTGTGTGTTCTGACATGTATCTGTTAGGTCCCCTTTTGCGAAAATTTCCTATCGCATATTGTGCACTCAAAAGGTTTCTCTCCAGTGTGTGTTCTGAGATGTGTCTGTAAACTTCCCTTTTCAGAAAATTCACTACCGCACATTGTGCATTCAAATCGTTTCTCTCCTGAATGTATTCGTAGATGTACCTTTAAGTTACACTTATGAGAAAATTGACTATCGCACATTTTGCATTCAAAATGTGCAAAGGTTTTTCTCCAGTGTGTATCATGATATGTCTATGAAAGTGTCCCTTTCTAAAAAAAAAACCCATAGCACATTGTGCACTCATATCGTTTCTCTATAGAATGTATTTGAAGATGATTCTTTATGGTACACTTTTGTGAAAATTTACCATCGCAAATTGTGCATTGAAATGGTTTCTCTCTAGAATATATTCTTAGATGTACCTTTAAGTTACACTTTTCTGAAAATGTACTATCACACTTTGTGCATACATATGGTTTTTCTCCACTGTGTGGTCTGACATGTTTCCGTAAGCATCCTTTTCTAAAAAAATTACTATCGCACATTGTGCACTCATATTATTTATCTCCAGAATGTATTCGAAGATGTTTCTGTAAGTTCCCCTTTTGTGAAAATCTACTATCGCACATTGTGCATTTAAATGGTTTTTCTCCAGTGTGTGTTCTGACATGTGTCTGTAAGGTTCCCTTTTGTGAAAATTCACTATCGCACATTGTGCATTCATATGGTGTCTCTCCAGAATGTATTCGTAGATGTACCTTTAATTTACTCTTTACTGAAAATTTACTATCGCACATTATGCACTCATATGGTTTCTCTCCCGTGTGTATTCTGACATGTCTCTGTAAGCTTGCCTTTTGCGAAAATTTCCTATCGCATATTGTGCACTTAAAAGGTTTCTCTCCAGTGTGTGTTCTAAGATGTGTCTGTAAACTTCCCCTTTCAGAAAATTCACTATCGCACATTGTGCATTCAAATCGTTTCTCTCCTGAATGTATTCGTAGATGTACCTTTAAGTTACACTTTAGTGAAAATTTCCTATCGCATATTGTGCACTCAAATGGTTTCTCTCCCGTGTGTGTTCTGACATGTCTCTGTAAGCTTGCCTTTTGCGAAAACTTCCTATCGCATATTGTGCACTCAAAAGGTTTCTCTCCAGTGTGTGTTCTGAGATGTTCCTGTAAACTTCCCCTTTCAGAAAATTCACTATCGCACATTGTGCATTCAAATCGTTTCTCTCTTGAATGTATTCGTAGATGTACCTTTAAGTAACACTTTTGTGAAAATTTACTATCGCACATTGTGCATAAATAAAATAATTATGTTTTGTCTGCAGTGCGTCTTCTGAAACGTCTCTGTAGCTTCGCTTTTCAGAAAATTTCCTATCCTTAATAAAAATATTAAGGAAAAAATATATATATTCTACGGTCATATGGTTTCTCTGGAGTGTATTTGAGGACGTATCTTTAGGTGAAAATTTACACAAAATGTACTTTTAAGTATGTTTATGTTTTGTTTTAGTCCCTTTACTTCGAAATTGCAACTAATGTTTCGTTCACAATCATTTTTCTCTAGTGTATGTTTATAGGTTCATGTGAGTGATATGTATCGTTGCAAGGTATGCATTCAAATGGTTATTTGTATAGAGTTTAAGCTTGTGGTCAAGTGTAAGCTTCCCTTCACAACAAATTTGCTATCGCAGTTTGTTGATAGTCATTTTCTGATTACTACACTCAATTGTACAATAAAAAAATATTCTTTCTCTGTAATGTTTTTAAATGTTGCTTTAACCCCTCGTGTGTCCAATCTGTCCACCTCCTATGACACAATCGACCAAACTGCTCACGTTTTTTTATCCCGCGACGCCCCGTAACGTTTTTTTGTAGTACTAAGTAGTTTTCCATTACCTAAACATGTCACCCTAACATCCCCATACCCCAATATATTACCTATACCATACAAAAAATAACATTTTCATACACTTAGTTTGAGTGGATCAAACAGCGAATAAAAATATATTTTTCCAGATTTTGAGGTATTTTGTTTTTTAATCGAGTTTATTTGTGGCAGTCTCCAATCAACATATAAACTTCTTGGTACCAATGCAATCCTCATCATATTCTCTTTACGGGAAAAGAAATGAAAATAGACCTTTTCATGGAAAATTTTACAGGAAAATGGGTTTGAACAGACGACGAAAATGGCGGGAAACGGCATTTTTTATATATTTTTTTTATTTTTTTTTTCCGAAACTATTCCACCTACAACTTTGTTTTTTTTTTTAATGTGTGTATTTATTATGGTTCTTTACCCATGAATAATACCAGATTGTAAGGATAAATATTTTATAAGTAGTAACGAGATTAAAACAACGCGATTTTTTTTAAGAATTTTGGCGGGAAAACTGTACATAAGCGGATTTTATTTTTTTTCTCAAAAACTATACCATCTACGAATTTGGTTTTTCTTTTGATATGATTATTTAGATGTAATCTATACACCTGAATTGTTTCAGATGTTTAGGTTTACAGGTTTAAAAGTAGTTACGAGATTATTTATTACGTAAATTTCGATCGGTGAGTGTTTGCGCGGCAAAATGCATCGAGTGAAAGTTATTTTTTTTCATTTCATGATTTGAGTAATTTCTCGTTACCATAGAGTAATGCGGTTTTTTTTGTTGTATAGCCAATGATAGTAGCTTACTAACAACGTTTAAATAATAACGATCGGATAAATACAAGCTTCACACTAAACCTTTTTTTTAGACCACCGGAATTCCGGCCGTAACAAAAACGGGGGTCAAATAAAAAAATCTATAAAAAAAAAAGTTATCAATCCTTATCCTTTTAATTTCTTTTAACATCGTTATTGACTTGTTGCCTATAGAAATGCAAAATTACAGCTTTCTAGGTTAATTACTTTAGAAGTAGTTACGAGATTATTTTTAAATGACATAAATCTATACAAAATTTTGGCGCCAAAATGTAATTTGAGCTGGTTTCAGATTTCATATCAATTTTAAACATACTTTCTGTTATATCAGAATATTATGGATTTTTTCTCGCATAGCCAAGGATCCATTCTCACGAAAACCGTTTGAATTATGAAAATCGAACTTACGCAGATTTTATGGTGAATATGTAACCACGACTATTGACCGATCTCCGGCAGGCCGGATGGGACACATAAGGGAAATCCGGCAGACCGGTGGATACTCAATAGGGGGTAATTACCCTTTTATTTTAATTTATTATCCCTTATTGGGCATTTATATGTTATATCTCCAGTATGTGTCTGAGCTGCCTCTGCAACTTTCTCTGTACAGCAAAATCACTATTGAACAATATGAATTTATATTGTTTCACTCACAATTCTGTTTAAGCAATTTTTATAAGATCTTGTCACAAATACCTCGCTAATTCATAAAAATTTATGTGGTGTCACAGAAATAAACAAATCAACAAACTGCAAGAGCTTTTTCTTTCCAATGCTTGTTTTTAAGAGGGATCTTTTTACTATAACACAAAGCGTACTTTTTTATGGTATTGTTGAAGTGTCTTTATTTCATTTTCGCAATTAGTAATCTGCTCATGTATTTTTACAATTGTATACACTATATAATTCTCTCCAATGTGTGTTTATAGACGTTAATCTCAGTGAAATGTATTGTTGCATTCAAATGAGTAGCTGTATAGCGTTTACCTCTAGTGCTTGTTCTTAAGTTCTCATGCAAACTCATTCGTGATTATTATTTTCTCTCTTTAAAGGCAAGGGATATTAGTAGCAGAGTCACCTCAGAATAATTCCTCATCAAATAGAAAAGACGAGAGTTGTCTTACGTTGTTTGGACCATCTGAAACAGAGATATATAAGTATTTCATTTCAAACAAAATGTAAGAATACCAAAGGAACCTTATATTTTTATAGTCATGCATGTCAAATGCATTAGTTATTATTTATATGTGTAATTGATTGGTGCCAGTTCCCAGTACACTGGTCCTTATCCTGCCATAGGATGCATATATTGAACAAGTTCCAGCAGCTCTCGTTGAGAGACAGTATTCTAGGTTAGCCTGAACAACATCTGCATTATCACTTACAATCAGATGAGAGTGGTTTTGAAGCGCTCGTAGCGAAGTTTGCTTAGCTGTTGTTAACTCTGCTCTGCGGTCTGCTAGTGACATTACTACTGAGCTCTGTCGTGCTTCGGAGGGCATGTTAAGCCGTCGGTCCCGGTTGTTGTCTTAGGATGGCAGTTGTTATAGCATGGTGGTAAGGTATTTTGCGAAAAGCCCGCCTAGCTAATTACCATCCTCAAGTAGAAAATCTGTCGTCGAGCACCTATGGTGTGTTCCAGCAGCTGTCGTTGAGAGCCAGTAATTCTAGGTTAGCCTGAATAACATCATCACTGACCATCAGGTGAGATAGTGGTCAAAGGCTAAACTAAAAAAGGTCATATCAAAAAAGTTGGTAAGGCTTCCTATGATAAAGATCAAGTACAGATATCTTGGCATAGTCAGCTATTGACCAAGGAAAAGGGGAACCACCAATCACATATAGGTGTCGGAAACTCTTTTAAGTAGTTGAAAATTACAAGTTAGGCCCCGTCTTTTACCAAATTCTTGAAAGTTACCATCACCAAGATCGGTTGCTAAGGGCACAGCATATTTTTATTACATATTAATAAGTGCCGAGATGGACAAGCCAGTGCTTGATAGTAAGCATCATGTCTGTCCATTACAGTTACAGTATCACAATTGTGTGTGACAATGCTCTGCGCTCAACACTCCAAGACATTTATGATTAAATATATTCTATTGCCCGTTAATTTCAATAGCTATAGTGCCCTTCAAACCTAAACAAAGCAGTGTTTGCACAGTACTGCTTGGAGGTTGCTGACACTGCGGTGGTACCCACCATGCCAGCATTTTGTCACTTGATTGACCACTTAGGGACCATGTGTGGGGTATTGAGATTAAGGACAGCTTCCAATGGACAAGAATGACTCAGGCCCCAAATTTTATTAAAATATAACTAGGGCACGGTTAATTTTGATAAGAAATGTATTTTTTTTATTTTTTTTTGCCTGGTAGGTTAGCCTTTGACCACTATCTCACCTGATGGTAAGTGATGATGTGGTCGAAGATGTTGTTCAGGTTAACCTAGAAGTACTGGCTCTCAAGGACAGCTGCCGGAACACACCGTTAGGTGCTTGGCGACAGATTTTCTACTTGAGGGTGGTAGCTAGCCAGGCGGGCATTCGCAAAATGCCCTACCACCATGCTATAACGACTGCCATCCTAAGACGACAACCGGGACCGATGGCTTAACGTGCCTTCCGAAGCACGGAAACGCTCAGTAGTAATGTCACTAGTGGTCACCCATACAACTCATGACCGCGGGCGACGTTGCTTAACTTTGCTGATCAGTTGAGAACAGCTAAGTAAACTTCGTATAAATGAATACTTATGTAAATTGTTATTTAATTTCATTATAATTATACTTTCACATACAAATCAGTAGTTGGGATAAAATATCTAATACCTGGGACCTTAATATTGTTATATACCTATAATAAGTTTAATCAAAATACATTCAATAATATAGGAAGTTAATGGCAACACACACATAATATAAATGTAAAAGCAAACACAGTTATTTTTACATTAATACTATTAGTGCCATAATTTTATTGTTGTCTGAATAAAAGGTCTTACTATTATGTACAAGAGCGCTACAGATACTATTATCAAATATGGTATGAATACATTTAATAGGTGCTTAACTACTGTATCAGTGGCCAAGACATTAAGATGTCCGGGTACTGGAAAGTGCTGGTTCAAATTTGGTAGGTATGCGGTGACAATTTAACTATGATAAAATAGTTATGTAAATGCTAAAACAATCAAACCTTTTGGATGCTTTGTGGGACAGAGAATCTTCTCCAGGAGTAGTAATAATTAGAACAATAAAATACAGAAACAATCTCATGAAGGTAATGTTTGGATCTTAACTCTCTCATTATCTTTACATAATCTAACCATTTAGCAACTTAGTTTCCGTTCCATATCAGAAAACTTGACCCGAAGTCTCTGCTATATATCTGTTTGACCTTCAGAGGCTTGTAATTTTAATACATATTAAGTAAGCAGTAAATTTTTTTTCCAAATATTTTATTCTGGCAAATTGTCTTACAAACAAGTGAAAAGTTAGGGGTGTCTAAACAGAAACACATAGTCAGACTTCTGCTTGCTAACAATACCAGTACTTACTCCAGAATAATAATTATATTTTGGTAAAATGTGTGAATCTGTTCCAGATTAGTAACCAAATTCTATCCCAGAGGGAACGGAGCAGGATTTATCTTGGTCCGAGAGGGTAGTTGTTGATATTCTTGTTTAATAGGTCAAGCAACCAAATCCGCAAAAACCTCGGTTGCAAAACCCCGTTTACAAAATGTAGGTAGCTTAGTTAGAAGAATCTTGTACCATACTTTTCTCTAAAATTATGCTTGCCTACAGGATGCAGGTAAGTAGAACTTCTTTGTACGTAGGTTATGTAGCTAGCTAGGTACACAAACTCACCATTATTATCATAAATTTCCTAGGTAAACCACCTCACACTACAGAACAATAATTTGAGGATCCAAATGGGATCTGCTCGGCAAGGTAATATTACAAAGTTACTACAATATATTTAAAAATTGTAAATAAAAAGATATATTATTATTATTTCTTTGTTAATGGCTTCTGCGGTTTAATGTTACCACAATTCTGCCAATGTCCGTTCATGCTAGTTTCATAAGTCACGTGGAGTTATTACTTTAATTTAGAATATGATCGGTATTTAGAATGATGATACGACTAGACTTTTGAAGACCATGATGATTTATCTAAAACAAAGAAATGACACAACTACATAACTAAAATAATCTCTAAAATACTTATTACTAACATTAAACTGCATAAATTTTACAGTACATACAGCTATATATATACATACAATATGTAACAAACAATATTTACAATTTAATTTTGTTTATATTTACAAATTTACACAATAAATGGTTGATTAATGGGGAAAACATAAGAGAAAGAAGATATTTAAATGATGTTGGACGAGAGACTTCAGGAGGGAGGATATCATATAGTGAATAGCAACGATTTGGACATTCAAAGAAAATATGGTCCATGTTTCCTTCGTCGAGACCACAATCACATAATGAGTGGTCCCTAACCCTAATTTTCATTAAATGAACTGGAGTACAGGCATGACCCAGTCGCAGACGGCATAGTGTTGATGTGGTTACTTTATTGGACTTACGAAATTTGAAGAACCAAGGAGTTTTAGGAATCGTGGGTTGGATATCTCCATAATGTCTACCTCTATACTTAATGGAATTTTCCCAATATTTGGACCAAGATTCAAATAGCTGCAATTTTGGTAGAAGACACAAGTCATGGGAGTATATTTTGAAGTGCTCAAGGGAACCTATTTGTGAAGCAGTTTTTGCGCAAGAATCAGCTGTTTCATTCCCAGGAATTCCAGAATGACCTGGAATCCAAGCAAGCACAATGTTGATGCCAAGGGTATGACAATCAAAAAGAGACTCTCTAATTTTTAAAATCAATGGGAAACGAGATTTTGAACGAAATGGATTGGACAATATACTTTGAAGACAACTTCTGGAATCAGAGAAGATTATAGAATTATTTAAATTATGTGATTTGACAAACAGGATGGCTTCCAATAAAGCTAGGGCTTCACCAGAAAATATGGAAGAGTATGAAGGGCATTTGAAGCTTAAAGAAATTTTGGAAGAGGGAAACCATACTGCTGCACCAACCACACTATTAGATGATAGTTTGGATGCATCTGTGAACAAATAATGCCAACCTCTATATTGGGTATTAATCCGTTCACTGAATAAGACACGGGCTTTAGGACAGTCCTTATCAATACCAAAATGAAGTAAAATGTTAGGCTCAGAAATAAGTACCTCGTAAGAAGTTGCAAAAAGGGGATTTATGGGGAACTGACAAAGAGGATCTGGTAGTTTTGTATATTTAATATAGCTAATGACAAGGCATGGGAGACTATCCATGTTCAGAGAATCATAAAGGTCAAGAAGAAACTTTAATTTTGGAATGAGAGGGTGATTGCAATGTTGAATCAATTTGAAAATAAATCTATCTGAAAGAAATTGCCTACGAATGTTTAAGGGTGGCTCGCCACATTCTACTTGCATAGCATTGATGGGTGAAGATTTCATAGCTCCTAGGATAATACGCAGGCATTTTGATTGAATCTTGAAAATTTTTGCTTGATTAGATTTGTTACAAGTGTTCAAGAGAAATGAGCCATAATCAAAATGGCTTCTAATTATGGCGTTGTATAAAAGTTTTTGGGAGTATGGATGAGAACCCCACCATACCCCTGAAAGAGACCTTAGAATATTAACATTTTTTTCAGCTTTTTGTGAAATGTATTCAAAATGGGGGGTGCCAGACATTCTCACATCAAGTTTTATGCCTAAAAATGTAGTATTATTAACCTGGGGAATGATTTCGTTACATATGTACAACTCAACTGGAGGGATAACTCTTCTTTTGGTAAAAACAACCACTGAACTTTTTGAAGCGGATAAGGCAAGACCATGTTCAAAAAGCCAATCGTTAAGATATGATAAAGCTGTATTTAGTTTATTGGTTGCTTGATCGATGGATTGAACTTTAAGATATAGAGCCAGATCATCAGCATATTGAAGTATATCACAGAATGAGAGAACAGATTGTTCCAAGTCAAAGGTGTAAAGGCTATACAATAAAGGACTCAACACTAAGCCCTGGGGTAAGCCTCTCCAAATATATTTAGGAGGGAGAAAGTGCTGATTGTATTTTACTATCACAGTGCGTTCTATTAGCATATTGCATATGAACCGTACAAGTTTTACTGGTATACCTATCCGAATAAGTTTATTCCTGAGAACTGGTAGAAGGACATTATCATAAGCCGATGCTATGTCCAGGAATACTCCAACGAGGTATTTTTTTTCCTTAAATGCAATGTTGATGTCTGTTGTCAACAGACTTAAATTATCTATGGTGCTTTCTCCCTTTCTAAAGCCAAATTGAGTCTTTGCTAAAATAAGCCCATTTTCCACAATCCATTCCAGTCTATGCTTAATCATATGCTCCATTATCTTACTCAAAACTGAGGATAAAGCAATTGGTCTGTAACTGTCTGGATCTGAAGCATTTTTACCAGGTTTTAAGAGAGGTAGAATTATTGTCACCTACCTACCTACTCAGGGTAGAAGGGAGCATGAAAGAAAGAAGACAGAGTTCAGTATAGAGTATAATCAAGAGAAAGGGTCGTGGATTTCAGACAGGTTTATCAATTTGGCAAGCTTCCTTGTTTAAGGACTTAGCTCCGGTCCGCTAGTATCCGAGTTGATGCTCAGCAGCAGGTCTGCCGTGCAGGGCTCGGCTCCACACCGCCGCGCCGGTAGAATGTCCCAGCTAGATGCTGTAGAGACGTTTGGCCGCGGTCGGTGCTGGAGGTCAGAGGACGGCCGGAGTTCAGAAGTAGTGTGTAGTACGGAAAGTTCTCCGTCTCGTACTGGCAGTTCAGCCTCGTACTTGAACCCTGAAAGGCACATGTGCTCCGGTTACAATGGGTCCAGTAAAGTGTTGAGCTGGTGGGTCCACTGTCCCTCTGCTACTGAGCATATTAGGGACTCGCAGAGGGCCTTTAGGGATGTGGCCCGCCAGCAAACAAGAGGTATGCCATAAGGGCCAAAGAGGTAGATGCTGCTGGTGAAGAATTCGCCTCCGCTAAGGCTTCCGCTACCGAGCAAAAGGGACTAGCTAGGCCATAAGCGAAGGCGAACCACCAGCCGCTCAGAATGCCAGAAGGGCGCAAGTAGGTATGTTGCCGGTAATGATGCTCACAATCCACGAGGTCCGTTCACTACCGAGCAAAAAAGGGACTAGCCTAGGTACCTCGTGAATTGCGAGCTACCAGCAACATCCTTTAAAGTTTGCCAGAAGGGCGTAAATTAGAAAACAGTTGAATGTTGAGAAGGAACAGAAAAACACATAAATTCAACAAGAGAGTTAGCAGGTAAGACACACAATAAAGTACAGCAATTAAAATAAGATTACATACCATAGGTTTATAGGTTAGATTTTAATTGGGTGGTCAAGTACACTTTCACTTTAAAACACAAACTTACCCAGATTTTGGGGCTTGTAAGAAGATTAGAATTGTAGATGTAGTTAAACTGAGTCTTTAGTAGTAGTTGCACAGAGGATGGCTGGGGTCAAAGTGATCGCGATTCCTCGTTGAGGAAAGACATCAAGTTGGGCGGATGTCGGGGGCGAATTTTATTACCATATATGGTAACGAAAAAAGCCTCCAAAACCGTTGTCGTCGCAAAGCCAATGACTGCACTTGATTTGAAAATATTTAAAATGCAACGTTCCTCTAGCGGAACTCAAAAACCACCATCATGGTATTTTCTGACAGACTGGATTGACATTTATTTTAACTGTCAATAGTCTAATTGAATGGAGGAAAGGAAGAAGAAGAAGAATGTTACTACCAGACTTAACGTTGTGATTGTTATGCGCGACCTCTATTGGTGAGTCGCTGTACTACCTCAGCGCTCGGCAAAGGTATTTAAGCTTATCGCTTTATAGGTCTTTTCTAACTTCATATGGAATTTAGATAGACGTTTGGTCGTTTGCCTACAGATGGCGCGCTGATTTAAATTAATATTTAGTGAAATTTTTAATTATTAAGTTAACCGATATTTTTAGATCGGTTACATATCTCCCCACCCAAGAAAGAATTTTTTTACTAGAAAAAAAATTCACTAGCCTTGAGCAGTTCTAAGAAAAAAATACTTGACCTAAGACCTAACTTTGAGTATCTTATATAAGCTACAGAAACTCCAGTATATGATCTTAAGTTATTAACTATGTCTATGTGCAGATACACACCTAAGTATCTCCTAGAATTCCCCTCCATCGTTTGGATTAGATATCCCAAGAAACGATTATTGACAGCAATATATTGAGAGGAATGGAATTTGTAGGCTGCAGAAGTTAACTTCTATGAACAGCTAGCTACATTATAGGTATGAATAACACACTAGAACATAGTCAAGTTAAGTACTTATAGTAGACATTTATGGATTATTTTTTTAAATATAAGTTCCATAATTGCCTAAGTTAAATTAAATTTTAAGACAGAGAAGTTAAACAAAAGGAAATTTTACATTAGGCTTCTTTTAAGAGTCTGTAACCCGCTCTAGATAATGGCTTGTTTAGTGAGTTATCCACCGCTCAGTACAATAGGCTTGTTTTTAAAGTGTTTGTACAACCGCACTCTATTTGAAGAATTACCATCTGGCACGTAAAAGGATGATTTTAGCAATTTTTTTATAACACTATTCCATTGAAAGTGGACAGTGACAAAGAGTATTTAAGGAAGTTAAATTAATTCAGTATATAAGTTAAGATGTATAGTTTGTAGTACAATGTATGTATTGTAGTTAAGTTATAATATATCTTATGCCATCATTTTATATAAGATATAAATAATGATCAATATAAGCAAGGATCACAAGTTATTAGAATACAAGAACTATATAAGATACTGTTACCTATAAGATTAGTTGTATATAAGGATTTATTTTTCCTATACAGATAAGAATATTATAAGAGATTATTAAAAAGTTGCACTCTATGAGTTTGGTTTTATTTACCAATATATTTTAGTTATTTAAGATACATAGAATATGCGTTTTAGTTGTAAGATTGTATATTTAAAGCTTTAATAAATTAATTCATAGTATGAATTTGGTTTTATTTGAGAATTTCTATATATTTTAAGTCGACAACAAGTTATTCAGTACAAAGATTTGCAATTGTTAAGAAAGTGAAATAATTACTAGGATATGTATTTAATTATTTTAAAATCTTAGATATGCCAAGAGCAGTATATTATGCAGGCAAAAACTAAGGATCAAAAAAAAAAATTTTTCAGTTAAGTCATATACAAGAAAAGTCAATTAAGTATAAATGTGACATTTTAAGTTTTTAGTGATAAGTTTTTCAGAAAACCTATTATTTATATTATTGTGATAGTAAGTCATAGTATTAATGTAGATTTCTATAATATATTTAATTCAATTTAGTTGAATTTTAGATATTCAGTTGAACATTTTTCATATAGTCAGTCGTTAAAAATAAAAGAAGTTAATACTGAGATAAGTATTAACTAAAAGAACTTTGATATGTCATAAGTATAGCCTATGCATAACAATAAGTTCATAGAATAGCAGTAAAAGATAAGATTTAAAACGACATTTGAAAAATTTAGAGTTCAGTTGAACTTTGGAGAATGGTATTCTCCGTTGCAAGTTTATAGAAAATAATAAGTTATTATGTAGTGCCACTTCATATGCAAATCCAGCTATTTGCAGAGATAAAAAGTTAAGTTGTAGACTCATGTTTGAAGTAGTGAAAGTATACTTGACCTATATACCCAATGACAACAGTGTCATACAAGGTCAAATAAAAAAATATTTAAGAGGGTACAATTTTTTCCAGATGAAAAAAACACGTGGGTAGATATACAAATGAGGTGTGTGCTATTTATAAGTTGAATAGAGGTTATGAAATAGAATATTAGATATTAAGTTAAGAAAATTTATTAAATTGTCAAAGTTTGTAAAAAAAAAACTAAAATTTAATTTTAGAAAAAAAAACAAGTTCGTTGAAGACGATAATGGGCGGATTTCCTACCACCTGGGTATAACCCTGTCTATTAGTCGCCTCTTACGACATGCAGAGCTGCAGCCGGCTTATTCTCAGGCCCCGGGCCAGCACAGGGCCAATCACAACTTATAAATACCACACACAAAAGGAACACAAAAAACACAGTATAGAAAGTACAAAACAAGTATGGCAGAGCCACACCCAAGAAAGATTGCCAAACCGACCCGTCTGATCCTAATTGTATGGGCGCCAATGTCACCTACCTACCTACTCAGGGTAGAAGGGAGCATGAAAGAAAGAAGAGAGAGTTCAGTATAGAGTATAATCAAGAGAAAGGGTCGTGGATTTCAGACAGGTTTATCAATTTGGCAAGCTTCCTTGTTTAAGGACTTAGCTCCGGTCCGCTAGTATCCGAGTTGATGCTCAGCAGCAGGTCTGCCGTGCAGGGCTCGGCTCCACACCGCCGCGCCGGTAGAATGTCCCAGCTAGATGCTGTAGAGACGTTTGGCCGCGGTCGGTGCTGGAGGTCAGAGGACGGCCGGAGTTCAGAAGTAGTGTGTAGTACGGAAAGTTCTCCGTCTCGTACTGGCAGTTCAGCCTCGTACTTGAACCCTGAAAGGCACATGTGCTCCGGTTACAATGGGTCCAGTAAAGTGTTGAGCTGGTGGGTCCACTGTCCCTCTGCTACTGAGCATATTAGGGACTCGCAGAGGGCCTTTAGGGATGTGGCCCGCCAGCAAACAAGAGGTATGCCATAAGGGCCAAAGAGGTAGATGCTGCTGGTGAAGAATTCGCCTCCGCTAAGGCTTCCGCTACCGAGCAAAAGGGACTAGCTAGGCCATAAGCGAAGGCGAACCACCAGCCGCTCAGAATGCCAGAAGGGCGCAAGTAGGTATGTTGCCGGTAATGATGCTCACAATCCACGAGGTCCGTTCACTACCGAGCAAAAAAGGGACTAGCCTAGGTACCTCGTGAATTGCGAGCTACCAGCAACATCCTTTAAAGTTTGCCAGAAGGGCGTAAATTAGAAAACAGTTGAATGTTGAGAAGGAACAGAAAAACACATAAATTCAACAAGAGAGTTAGCAGGTAAGACACACAATAAAGTACAGCAATTAAAATAAGATTACATACCATAGGTTTATAGGTTAGATTTTAATTGGGTGGTCAAGTACACTTTCACTTTAAAACACAAACTTACCCAGATTTTGGGGCTTGTAAGAAGATTAGAATTGTAGATGTAGTTAAACTGAGTCTTTAGTAGTAGTTGCACAGAGGATGGCTGGGGTCAAAGTGATCGCGATTCCTCGTTGAGGAAAGACATCAAGTTGGGCGGATGTCGGGGGCGAATTTTATTACCATATATGGTAACGAAAAAAGCCTCCAAAACCGTTGTCGTCGCAAAGCCAATGACTGCACTTGATTTGAAAATATTTAAAATGCAACGTTCCTCTAGCGGAACTCAAAAACCACCATCATGGTATTTTCTGACAGACTGGATTGACATTTATTTTAACTGTCAATAGTCTAATTGAATGGAGGAAAGGAAGAAGAAGAAGAATGTTACTACCAGACTTAACGTTGTGATTGTTATGCGCGACCTCTATTGGTGAGTCGCTGTACTACCTCAGCGCTCGGCAAAGGTATTTAAGCTTATCGCTTTATAGGTCTTTTCTAACTTCATATGGAATTTAGATAGACGTTTGGTAGTTTGCCTACAGATGGCGCGCTGATTTAAATTAATATTTAGTGAAATTTTTAATTATTAAGTTAACCGATATTTTTAGATCGGTTACATATCTCCCCACCCAAGAAAGAATTTTTTTACTAGAAAAAAAATTCACTAGCCTTGAGCAGTTCTAAGAAAAAAATACTTGACCTAAGACCTAACTTTGAGTATCTTATATAAGCTACAGAAACTCCAGTATATGATCTTAAGTTATTAACTATGTCTATGTGCAGATACACACCTAAGTATCTCCTAGAATTCCCCTCCATCGTTTGGATTAGATATCCCAAGAAACGATTATTGACAGCAATATATTGAGAGGAATGGAATTTGTAGGCTGCAGAAGTTAACTTCTATGAACAGCTAGCTACATTATAGGTATGAATAACACACTAGAACATAGTCAAGTTAAGTACTTATAGTAGACATTTATGGATTATTTTTTTAAATATAAGTTCCATAATTGCCTAAGTTAAATTAAATTTTAAGACAGAGAAGTTAAACAAAAGGAAATTTTACATTAGGCTTCTTTTAAGAGTCTGTAACCCGCTCTAGATAATGGCTTGTTTAGTGAGTTATCCACCGCTCAGTACAATAGGCTTGTTTTTAAAGTGTTTGTACAACCGCACTCTATTTGAAGAATTACCATCTGGCACGTAAAAGGATGATTTTAGCAATTTTTTTTATAACACTATTCCATTGAAAGTGGACAGTGACAAAGAGTATTTAAGGAAGTTAAATTAATTCAGTATATAAGTTAAGATGTATAGTTTGTAGTACAATGTATGTATTGTAGTTAAGTTATAATATATCTTATGCCATCATTTTATATAAGATATAAATAATGATCAATATAAGCAAGGATCACAAGTTATTAGAATACAAGAACTATATAAGATACTGTTACCTATAAGATTAGTTGTATATAAGGATTTATTTTTCCTATACAGATAAGAATATTATAAGAGATTATTAAAAAGTTGCACTCTATGAGTTTGGTTTTATTTACCAATATATTTTAGTTATTTAAGATACATAGAATATGCGTTTTAGTTGTAAGATTGTATATTTAAAGCTTTAATAAATTAATTCATAGTATGAATTTGGTTTTATTTGAGAATTTCTATATATTTTAAGTCGACAACAAGTTATTCAGTACAAAGATTTGCAATTGTTAAGAAAGTGAAATAATTACTAGGATATGTATTTAATTATTTTAAAATCTTAGATATGCCAAGAGCAGTATATTATGCAGGCAAAAACTAAGGATCAAAAAAAAAAATTTTTCAGTTAAGTCATATACAAGAAAAGTCAATTAAGTATAAATGTGACATTTTAAGTTTTTAGTGATAAGTTTTTCAGAAAACCTATTATTTATATTATTGTGATAGTAAGTCATAGTATTAATGTAGATTTCTATAATATATTTAATTCAATTTAGTTGAATTTTAGATATTCAGTTGAACATTTTTCATATAGTCAGTCGTTAAAAATAAAAGAAGTTAATACTGAGATAAGTATTAACTAAAAGAACTTTGATATGTCATAAGTATAGCCTATGCATAACAATAAGTTCATAGAATAGCAGTAAAAGATAAGATTTAAAACGACATTTGAAAAATTTAGAGTTCAGTTGAACTTTGGAGAATGGTATTCTCCGTTGCAAGTTTATAGAAAATAATAAGTTATTATGTAGTGCCACTTCATATGCAAATCCAGCTATTTGCAGAGATAAAAAGTTAAGTTGTAGACTCATGTTTGAAGTAGTGAAAGTATACTTGACCTATATACCCAATGACAACAGTGTCATACAAGGTCAAATAAAAAAATATTTAAGAGGGTACAATTTTTTCCAGATGAAAAAAACACGTGGGTAGATATACAAATGAGGTGTGTGCTATTTATAAGTTGAATAGAGGTTATGAAATAGAATATTAGATATTAAGTTAAGAAAATTTATTAAATTGTCAAAGTTTGTAAAAAAAAAACTAAAATTTAATTTTAGAAAAAAAAACAAGTTCGTTGAAGACGATAATGGGCGGATTTCCTACCACCTGGGTATAACCCTGTCTATTAGTCGCCTCTTACGACATGCAGAGCTGCAGCCGGCTTATTCTCAGGCCCCGGGCCAGCACAGGGCCAATCACAACTTATAAATACCACACACAAAAGGAACACAAAAAACACAGTATAGAAAGTACAAAACAAGTATGGCAGAGCCACACCCAAGAAAGATTGCCAAACCGACCCGTCTGATCCTAATTGTATGGGCGCCAATGTCACCTACCTACCTACTCAGGGTAGAAGGGAGCATGAAAGAAAGAAGAGAGAGTTCAGTATAGAGTATAATCAAGAGAAAGGGTCGTGGATTTCAGACAGGTTTATCAATTTGGCAAGCTTCCTTGTTTAAGGACTTAGCTCCGGTCCGCTAGTATCCGAGTTGATGCTCAGCAGCAGGTCTGCCATGCAGGGCTCGGCTCCACACCGCCGCGCCGGTAGAATGTCCCAGCTAGATGCTGTAGAGACGTTTGGCCGCGGTCGGTGCTGGAGGTCAGAGGACGGCCGGAGTTCAGAAGTAGTGTGTAGTACGGAAAGTTCTCCGTCTCGTACTGGCAGTTCAGCCTCGTACTTGAACCCTGAAAGGCACATGTGCTCCGGTTACAATGGGTCCAGTAAAGTGTTGAGCTGGTGGGTCCACTGTCCCTCTGCTACTGAGCATATTAGGGACTCGCAGAGGGCCTTTAGGGATGTGGCCCGCCAGCAAACAAGAGGTATGCCATAAGGGCCAAAGAGGTAGATGCTGCTGGTGAAGAATTCGCCTCCGCTAAGGCTTCCGCTACCGAGCAAAAGGGACTAGCTAGGCCATAAGCGAAGGCGAACCACCAGCCGCTCAGAATGCCAGAAGGGCGCAAGTAGGTATGTTGCCGGTAATGATGCTCACAATCCACGAGGTCCGTTCACTACCGAGCAAAAAAGGGACTAGCCTAGGTACCTCGTGAATTGCGAGCTACCAGCAACATCCTTTAAAGTTTGCCAGAAGGGCGTAAATTAGAAAACAGTTGAATGTTGAGAAGGAACAGAAAAACACATAAATTCAACAAGAGAGTTAGCAGGTAAGACACACAATAAAGTACAGCAATTAAAATAAGATTACATACCATAGGTTTATAGGTTAGATTTTAATTGGGTGGTCAAGTACACTTTCACTTTAAAACACAAACTTACCCAGATTTTGGGGCTTGTAAGAAGATTAGAATTGTAGATGTAGTTAAACTGAGTCTTTAGTAGTAGTTGCACAGAGGATGGCTGGGGTCAAAGTGATCGCGATTCCTCGTTGAGGAAAGACATCAAGTTGGGCGGATGTCGGGGGCGAATTTTATTACCATATATGGTAACGAAAAAAGCCTCCAAAACCGTTGTCGTCGCAAAGCCAATGACTGCACTTGATTTGAAAATATTTAAAATGCAACGTTCCTCTAGCGGAACTCAAAAACCACCATCATGGTATTTTCTGACAGACTGGATTGACATTTATTTTAACTGTCAATAGTCTAATTGAATGGAGGAAAGGAAGAAGAAGAAGAATGTTACTACCAGACTTAACGTTGTGATTGTTATGCGCGACCTCTATTGGTGAGTCGCTGTACTACCTCAGCGCTCGGCAAAGGTATTTAAGCTTATCGCTTTATAGGTCTTTTCTAACTTCATATGGAATTTAGATAGACGTTTGGTCGTTTGCCTACAGATGGCGCGCTGATTTAAATTAATATTTAGTGAAATTTTTAATTATTAAGTTAACCGATATTTTTAGATCGGTTACATTATTTGTGTTTTCCATTGATCGGGTACTATACCATGCTCAAAAAAATAATTTACAATATCTAAGTAGGTTTGCTTACATTTTATTGAGGACTTTGTAATAAATGAATAGGGAATTCCATCAATACCAGGAGTTGAGTCAGTCAGTCCGTCTAGTGCAAGGGATAATTCTTGAATGGTAAATGGGCAATCAAAACAATTATGAGAAGGAAGCGGTGATGGGGCCAAAGGAATGAGATCAGCAGAAGGGACTGAAGGAGGAGCCAACTTATCTGAAAAGGCCTCTAGCCATGATAAAGGGTCATTTGATGAAACAACTTGGGTGTTAAAGGAACCTCGGAAACGTTTTATTTGTTTCCATACCAGTGAGGAAGGAGTTCTCGGGGATAAACATTCGCAATAAGATACCCAGCCACATTTTTTCCTTTTGCTAACCAATTTTTTATATGTAGCTGCTGCTGCCTGGTACTTTAAAAAGTTTACTTCAGTCATAGAAGAGTTATAATTTAGTTCTGCTTCTTTTCTTCCTAAAACAGCTTTAGTACAATCAGAATCCCACCATGGGGTGGAGACTGCAAAATCTTTTGGTGGTTTCTTCAAAGGAATATGAAGAGAGGCTGAAGATATTATCATATCTATAAATAGGTTATATGAAATTACTGGGTCAATATCTAATGGATAAACAGATGAGGATTCTAATTTAAGGTCAAGAGCTGATGAGTATGAAAGCCAATCAGCTGCAGAAAGTTTGTATTTTAGGGAAGGACTAGGATTACAGTATCGTGTGACTCTATTTTGAATGGAAATGATGATAGGGAATAGTGGTCACTACCATAAGTTGAAGGGAGGATTTCCCATGTGAGGAGAGAGGAAAGGGTGGGTGAGCATAAAGTTAAATCAACTGCACTTTTCGGATTTTGATATGGATAAACTCTGCGAGTAGGAGAACCATTGTTAATTACACAGAGATTTACTTCATCAAAAACATCAACAAGAGAATGAGCATAGGCAGATGAGTAGTGAGAACCCCACATAGTGTGATGGCCATTAAAATCACCCATAACTATCATTGGGGAAGAAACAGAAGAAAGCAGAAAGAGTAAATCTGGAATAAGAGTAGAATCTGATTTATTGATATATATGGAAATAAATGATATATTCAAAGATCTGATACCAACAATGTTGATACCATGCTGATGTGAGGGAAAGGAGATTTGGGAAAATGGAATACTGGACTTAATAAATAAGGCACTACCAGCACACCCGTCAGCCCTGTCATCCCGGAGACAGTAATATCCTGGAACCCGAAAGTGGGACCCAGGAACCAACCATGTCTCCGAGATGGCAATAACTGACGGGTGATATTTTACAATCAAGTGTATAAGTTCATGTTTCTTGCGTCGCATGCTCTGAGTGTTCCATTGTAACATGATCAAGGGATCCATATTGACCGGACATGGAAACTAATTGTGTAAGTTTGTGGGCAACGTTGGACGGTAAGGGTTGGGGACTCATCATTATAATATTAATTACTAAAGACAACAATGTTTCGATCATATTCTCCTGCTGAGGAGATGATGATCCTGATGTTTGGTTGTTATTTAAGGCACAACCATTTGGTAACATTGATGTAGGAGTTGCAACAATTTTGTGGTGAGCAGTTTGATCAAATGATTTTATAAAAGGAGTCTTTGGACGAGACTGGGAAACAGTTTTGCTATATGTTTTGTTATTAATAGCTTCAGAGGAACTTGCTGGTACACAAGTTACATTGGAAGAAGAAGATGATGATGAAATGCTACTTTGTGTGATTTCTGCATATAAGCGGGATACCTTAGGAAATTGTGATGCTGCGTCTTCATACGAAATACTATTTCGAGCCATTACACTTTTTATTGATTTTTGCCTTTCAAGTTCTGGACAAACCTTATTTGTGGCAAAATGCCGTCCTGAGCAATGAAGACATGTAGAATCCTTTTCAGAAACATTGCAATTATCACCAGCATGCTCCTTGGAGCAACGGAAACAACGAGGTTTAGACCTACATTGCATTTTTGTGTGCCCGAACCTACAGCATGTGAAGCATTGTATTGTGGGGAATAAATATAGCTCTACAGGTAATGAGGTATAAAATAAAAATACCCTATTAGGCAGCATTTGCCCAGAAAAAGTAACCACAACTGTCTGAGTTGGAATCCAGGTAACTTTACCACCTTCATCCACACTTTTCCTACTAAAGCGACGAGCTTTGAGAACTTTACCACACCCATTTGGGAGCTCCAATGAGCTCACAAACTCAGACATCGATATTTCTGTTGGGACCCCACGTATAAGACCCATCCGAGTAATGTTAAATGTAGGAATTGTAGCTACATACTTGCTCACACTCAAAACAGGAGATGAAATAAATTTGTTAGCATCGGATGCACTTGTAAATTCCACAGAAATTTTATTTCTACCTACTCTCTTGATGCCATCAGTACAAATGTTATTTATCATATGAGTTTTAAGGAACTGGCCAAATTTGATGGGTCTTATCATAGTCCCAGCAGAAAGGTCGGATTCTGTGCGAGAAACATGGACCACAAAAGGGCCTTTGTCTGAAAGAGAATATGATAACCCTCCAACAACCATGGAAGGGTCTACATACACGGTTTCAATGGAAGCGGAAGCTAGATCTGGCGAAATTATAGATTTCTTGGCTGGAGGTTGCACATCGGTCTCAATACGTCGCTTAGTAGCAGTCGGATGCATTACAGGATCTGGGGGATCAGGAGGATTCGTCGGATCGAAATCCATGATGGATGAATAGAGGTTATGCAAACCTCAAATTACAAAAATACACAATGAACTATTATTAATTTAACTTACCTATATCACAAATATACAATACTACACTAAGATAAATCAAAACAGTGGCTTAAACAGCCAGAAACTATAAAAAAACGAAAAATCTCTCCAACGCAATTAATCGCTATCACTTTCGAACGCCAAAAGATATATTTGTATAGTTCTTCTTGTATGGTTCTTCTTCTTCATAATTAGTGACAACGTTGTTTTGACGATATCGGATAGGGTTGGATTCAGACCCTAAAAAATATACTATTCTTCCAAAATTATACCACGATTGACGTTTAATGGTATTTTAATATCGTATTTATACCTTTATTGCTGTGGGGTTTTATGTTTTGAATTATATATCGGTAATCGTAAATAATATTTTAATTTATTAATTCGCAACATTTTTGCTATAGCAAACTATTGTAATCGCATATTTTTTATTTAAATTAAAATAACTGTTTAGATGCAAATACACAAATGAAAGATAAGCTGATATATTAAATTTCATAATTTCAGCGGCAATAGCAGTAATAGACGTATTGCATTTGCCAATACCTATATAAAAAAATGGAAAACCCATAGCTCAAATAGAATATCACAAACATAATGTAATGATAAATATATGCGATTTAAACCGTTTAAAGTTGTTTAATTACTCTGTATAATTATTGCGAAAACCTACGACAAAATTCTAAGGAGCAAGTTCTGATTGATTAATTAGCCGAGATCGAAGTCTACTTGCCTGAACTTGATTAATATGCTTGGATTCCATGCATATTTTAATCGCAAATTAAGCATGAAATCAAAATAATATTATAAAAGAAAATATTATTAACGATTAACGAATGTATTTTTATTTAAATTCAAAACAAAAAACACCTAATATCTAAAGGTATAAGTATAAGATATAAAAAAAAACATGTAAACTCAAACGTCCAAACTGTGATAGAGAAACATCATACGGAAAGTATATCTACTGAGCGTGTGTGTTGTCTTTCTAAGAGTAAGGTTTAGAGAGAGAATAGGATGATGTTATAACTGATGATAAGAAAATGATGATCTAGATTCAACAACTAGGTATCTCTAAAGCATCTCATAGCTTATTTATGTAGTTAAGTATTTCAAACTGTACCTTACATATATAAAAACCTACATAATTATATTTAGTTGTGTTTATATCATACAGATTCGAACGTATTTGAAACGTTATCTTACAGACTGATGCTTCCTACATACATATAATGCATAATATACTTCCAAAGGCTCGAGACGCTAGATAGGAATGCGTTGAGTATCCTTTTATGGATAATGGAAGGATACTTAGCAACACACTGTGAGAGTGGGGAACATTGCTTCATAAATAAAGTGTTGTATGATCTACGTATCAGTGGAAATAAAGATTTTTATCCATAAATAAGTAACTATAATATTATGACTTAATAGACTATTCATTAAAATACATACAATATCGTTGTCGTACCTATCTAATTATATCGTTTTAAACTTAATAAAATAAATTCAATAATCACAGTTCTTTCATAATACAAGTAAAACTATAAAAAAGTACTTATTCAGATTTGAATGAAGAAGAAAGAGAATATATAAGAATTAAGTCCTTGTGGATGATCAGTATAAATTATATATCGAATAGATGAATCTTCTACACTTCTATTTGAATAGGTGAAGATCTAGACCTAGGTTAACTGGTGAAATTAGGGTAGATGGATCTATTGATCGAGATACCCTAATTTTACCCTCCTCCTAATAGAGTGTCGGGGGGTGCTTGCGTCCCCATAGCGGCAATAGCGGCAGCGGTAGTAGCGGCGGCTGCCTCCGTCTTGGCTTCGGTGAAGCCGCGACGCAGCGTCTTCACCTCCGCCTTGCCAGATTCTACCTCGAGACGCAGGCGACTGTTCTCCGCTCTAAGCCTCCGCGTTTCCTCCGCCTCACTCCTGCATGCAAGTGCATCTACAACCTCCCGAAGGGTCAATGTGGACCTCTTTAGTCGACCGACGAATTCACCTTTTAGGTTGCCGGACTTCTTCGCTACCTCTAAAATGCAGGCCAGTTTTTCGCCTGCCTGCGCCCTTAACTCCTGGGCGTTCACTGCACTAAAATCACCAACAGCGATGATACAGACTCATTTCCAATGTCAATCGATAGATTAGTAACGGCACCAGCCGGCGCCTTCCTGTATTGCCTGCCTCGCAGGATCTCTTCCAACTCACTGTCAGAAGGCACAGGAGAGGGTTTCAGAAACTCCTCTCGTGATGTACCTGACTTGGTGGTTCTCCCACGCCCTCTCCTAGAGGTCGCCAGCAGCCTTAGCGGCTGCCGTCCCTTCGGTCTCCGTGTCCGAGTCTAAATGCCCGGGCACCAAGAACGAAGAAGACGGCCGCTTTCGGTGGCTTATCTTCTTCTATGCTGTCTCAGCGCCACTGGACAGCATCTCATTGGTCAGCGTTCGCTCTAGCACAATACGAACTTCCTTCGTAATTTCCAATTTCCTTCCTTCTTCCTGGACCTGTGGGTCTGAAGAAGAGTCTCGGGAGTGGCCCTGAGAAGGGCCTATTACATCATTCCCAATGACATAGGCATCGTCTTTCACAGCGAAAAGGCTCTTGATAGCTGTGAATGCAGAGTATTGGCCTGCCTGGACACCGGCGTTACCGGGTCCAGGACAGTTTCCAGGGGCACCACGTGGAGGTTCTCTGCGCATTTGGGGACAGCCCCCCAGCTGTGTGTGCCTGGCCATACTTGTAACAACGAGGTTTAGACCTACATTGTACTTTGGTATGTCCAAAGCGACAGCAGCTATAGCATTGAATTGTTGGATATGTATAAAGCTCAACTGGTAATGCATTATAACTGATGTATATTCTTTTTGGTAATACCTGACCATCAAAAGTAACTACCACGGTCTGTGATGGTTTCCATGTTAGTGTTCCTGCTACAGTAGTTTTGTAATTTAACCTTCTAGTTTTCAGGATCTTTCCACAACCTAAAGGTCAAAGTCAAAGTCAAAGCCGAAGGCAATAGGGTGTAAAGAAGTTTTGTCGTCTGGATTTGTCTGTTCTCTTTGAATATATACAATAAAGGGAGCTACATCCATGGGTTCATACAAAGTCCTGTACCAATGGGTGGAGAACGAGGATGGAAGTCAGTTGCAGTTAAGCTTTTATTATAAGGCAGTGTTAAATTAGGTTTAGGCATTATGGAATCTGGTTTCATAATTTTATTTACGACCGTTGTTTTTCAGGGATTATTTCGACATGATCGCGAACGCAGTCAATTTCTATCGGTTCAGAATTAGAATTACGTTCATTGCAATGTCTACACCTTGCTTGGACGGCTTCTTTTCAAATTTGTTGCAGAAACCCAAAATGCATGGAAACCCGTCGGTTTCCATGCCAGATTCATTGGAAACTACAGTTATAAATGATGCAGCCGGAGGAACTGAGCCCCCTGGGTCAGAGGGCTCCTCCATTTCGAAAATTACAAAATATGGACTTACCTACAGATAATATACACTAAAAAATAAACTATACAAACAATTAATAAAAGATATGTACCTACAAAAATGTTAGCTGTGGATGTGGCTGCATGCCGCGTGCTGTGTGCACTAAATATAGAAGTATCTACTCCACTATCAGAAAGCGTTAATGTTCCTGCTAAGCCGACGTGACGTCACAAACGCCACGCAGCCAAACCGGAAGAATTTTCGACGCGTTTCGATTCTACACGAAGCTTCCTCAGGAGGTCTTGACTCTACGAGCGCACGATCGAGACTGAACGTCACGTCGGCGGTTGGCTTAACAGGAAAATTAGGCGGAATTGTCACTAGATATTTATTTATTTATTTATTTATAATATATAAAGCTCGATTACCACTGACTGACTCACTGACTGACTGACTGACATAAATGTTCTCCTAGAAGGAGTAGAGTAGGGTTAAAATGATGTAGGACAAAAATGTTCGGGGGGTTTTGGTGAGTATGAGAAAAATCGAAAATCATTAAAAAGACGCCTGCCAAGTAAAGATGGATGACATATCTCAAAAACGGTAAGAGATAGGTAGGGGGTGTTTGAACAAATGTCATAGGGAATCTGGAGAGCAGTCGAATGACACCTGTCAAAAATCCAAAATGGCGGATTTCAAGATGGCCGCCATACAAATTGATCCGAGCCTGCTGAAGCGAGGCCGTTAGGCCGAGGTTCAGTAGGGGCGAGCAGTTTGTATGATGGCCTTCTTGAAATCCGCCATTTTGGATTTGTCCCAGGTGCTCCTATCATTCTTTATACTGCATTTGGAGTGTATTACCTTATATTTTCGACTGTATTAGGAGTTTTTGTGGGATTTTTGACTGAATTTGGAGTTACTGTCCTACATAAGTGTAGTAGCGAGCCCGAAGGGCGAGCTCCTGGTGAGGCCGAAGGCCGAACTTTCAGTCCGCGAGGCCGAAGGCCGAGCGTATGACGCGCGAGCCCGAAGGGCGAGCTCTTGGCGAGGCCGCAGGCCGAGCCATGTTGGTAACTTGCGAGGCCGAAGGCCGAGCTCCGACTTGAGAGTTTTTTCCACGTCTCCGACTGGTCTCCATGGCAACTGCCCGCGGTAAGCGAAGCACCTACGAGTGGGGTTCCTTAACAAAAGTGACTCAGAACCTTGGTACCTTTCTGCCCGTACCACCTTTTTATGGCAGTAGGGTGAATCTGTTTTAGTGGCTACAGTATTGTTCTTTATTGTATTGAGTATTAATATGGGATTTCATACTTCTAATGGAGTTTTGAACATACTTTTTTTAATGTATAAGGTGTTTTGATATTGTTCAAACTTGCACAACGATAAATGCGGGCCGCATGCGGCCCGCACACTGCCCGAAAAACTAGTTTATTTATTTATTTATTTATAATATATAAAGCTGGATTACCGTACACTGACTGACTGACTGACTGACTGACTGACTGATTCACTGACTGACATCATTGTTCTCCCAGAAGGAGTCGAGAAGGAAGAAAGTGATGTATGGGAAAAGTGTAGAGGAGGTTTAGGGGAGTATGGGAAAAATCCGAAAACTCAAAGATGACGTCTGCCAAGTAAAATTGGATGGCGTATCTCTGAAACGGTAAGAGATAGGTAGGGGGTGCTTGACCAAATGTCATAGGGAATCGGGAGAGCAGTCGGATGACATCTGTCAAAAATCCAAAATGGCGGATTTCAAAATGGCCGCCATACAAAATCCTTCGATCCCTCAAAAAAGTAGCTGGTTCTACCAGAAAGAGTTGAGTACGGTTATAGTAATGTATTACGAAAATGACAAAGGGGCTTAGCTGAGTAGGGAAAAAATTAAAAACCCTAGAAATGACGCCTGCCAAGTAAAGCTGGACTACGTATCTCGAAAATGGTAAGAGATAGGTTGGGGGTGTTTGAACAAATGTCATAGGGAATCGGGAGAGCAGTCGAATGACACCTGTCAAACGTGCTCCTCTCATTCTTTATACTGCATTTGGAGTGTTTTACCTCATATTTTCGACTGTATTAGGAGTTTTTGTAGGTTTTTTGACTGAATTTGGAGTTACTGTTCTACGTTATTGTAGAAGCGAGCCCGAAGGGCGACCTCCTGGTGAGGCCGAAGGCCGAACTTTCGGCTCGTGAGGCCGAAGGCCGAGCGTATGGTGCGTGAGCCCG
Organism: Plagodis pulveraria; assembly: GCA_963890685.1. Lineage (NCBI taxonomy): Eukaryota > Metazoa > Arthropoda > Insecta > Lepidoptera > Geometridae > Plagodis > Plagodis pulveraria. Next base: position 17,443,700 of record OY982976.1, on the reverse strand, counting down.
AAGGGCGAGCGCTTGGCGAGGCCGCAGGCCGAGCCGTGTTAGTAACTTGCGAGGCCGAAGGCCGAGCTCCGAATTGGGAGTAATTGCCTTGTCTCCGACTGGTCTCCATGGCAACTGCCCGCGGTATCCGAAGCACCTACGAGTGGGGTTCCTTAACAAAAGTGACTCAGAACCTTGGTACCATTCTGCCCGTACCACCTTTTTATGGCAGTAGGGTGAATCTGCTTTAGTGGCTACAGTATGGATCTTTATTGTATAGAGAGTTTATTTGGGATTTCATACTTCTATTGGAGTTTTGAACTTATTTTTTTTAAATGTATAAGGGGTTAAGGTTAAGTTTAGTACTGTATAACGATAAATGCGGGCCGCATGCGGCCCGCACACTGCCCGAAATACTAGTTATAATATATAAAGCTCGATTACCACTCACTGACTGACTGACTGATTGACATAAATGTTCTCCTAGAAGGAGCAGAGTAGGGTAAAAATGAAGTATGGCAAAAATGTTCGGATGGTTTTGGTAAGTATGAGAAAAATCGAAAATCATTAAAAAGACGCCTGCCAAGTAAAGATGGATGACGTATCTCAAAAACGGTACAAGATAGGTAGGGGGTGTTTGAACAAATGTCATAGGGAATCGGGAGAGCAGTCGAATGACATCTGTCAAAAATCCAAAATGGCGGATTTCAAGATGGCCGCCATACAAAATGCTCCGAGCCTGCTGAAGCGAGGCCGTTAGGCCGAGCTTCAGTAGGGGCGGAGCAGTTTGTATGGTGGCCATCTTGAAATCCGACATTTTGGATGTGACCCACGTGCTCCTATCATTCTTTATATTGCATTTGGAGTGTTTTACCTTATATTTTCGACTGTATTAGGAGTTTTTGTGGGATTTTTGAGTGAATTTGGAGTGACTGTCCTACATTAGTGTATAGCGAGCCCGAAGGGCGAGCTTCCGGTGAGGCCGAAGGCCGAACTTTCGGTCCGCGAGGCCGAAGGCCGAGCGATTGGTGCGCGAGCCCGAAGGGCGAGCGCTTGGCGAGGCCGCAGGCCGAGCCGTATTAGTAACTTGCGAGGCCGAAGGCCGAGCTCCGACTTAAGAGTATTTTCCACGTCTCCGACTGGTCTCCATGGCAACTGCCGCGATAACCAAAGCACCTACGAGTGGGGTTCCTTAACAAAAGTGACTCAGAACCTTGGTCCCATTCTGCCCGTACCACCTTTTTGTGGCAGTAGGGTGAATTTGCTTTAGTGGCTGCAGTATGGTTCTTTATTGTATTGAGAGTTTTTATGGGATTTCATACTTCCATTGGAGTTTTGAACATTCTTTTTCTTAATGTATTAGGGGTTTATGTGAAATTTCCAAATGACTCAAGATAGATGCGGGCCGCATGCGGCCCGCACACTGCCCGAATAACTAGTTTATAATATATAAAGCTCGATTACCACTGACTGATTGACATAAATGTTCTCCTAGAAGGAGACGAGTAGGAACAACGTGATGTATGGCAAAAGTGTTCGGGTGGTTTCGGTGAGTATGAGAAAAATCGAAAATCATAAAAATGACGCCTGCCAAGTAAAGATGGATGACGTATCTCGAAAACGGTGCAAGATGGGTAGGGGGTGTTTGAACAAATGTCATGGGGAATAGGGAGAGCAGTCGAATGACACCTGTCAAAAATCCAAAATGGCGGATTTCAAGATGGCCGCCATACAAAATGATCCGAGCCTGCTGAAGCGAGGCCGTTAGGCCGAGCTTCAGTAGGGGCGGAGCAGTTTGTATGGTGGCTGTCTTGAAATCCGACATTTTGGATGTGACCCACATGCTCCTATCATTCTTTATACTGCATTTGGAGTGTTTTACCTTATATTTTCGACTGTATTAGGAGTTTTTGTGGGATTTTTGACTGATTTTGGAGTAACTGTCCTACATAAGTGTAGTAGCGAGCCCGAAGGGCGAGCTCCTGGTGAGGCCGGAGGCCGAACTTTCGGTCCGCGAGGCCGAAGGCCGAGCGTATGACGCGCGAGCCCGTAGGGCGAGCGCTTGGCGAGGCCGCAGGCCGAGCCGTGTTGGTAACTTGCGAGGCCGAAGGCCGAGCTCCGACTTGAGAGTTTTTTCCAAGTCTCCGACTGGTCTCCATGGCAACTGCCCGCGGTAAGCAAAGCACCTACGAGTGGGGTTCCTTAACAAAAGTGACTCAGAACCTTGGTCCCATTCTGCCCGTACTACCTTTTTATGCCAGTAGGGTGAATTTGCTTTAGTGGCTACAGTATGGTTCTTTATTGTATGGAGACTTTATTTGGGATTTCATACTTCTATTGGAGTTTTGAACTTTTTTTTTTTAAATGTATAAGCGGTTAAGGTAAAGTTTACTACTGCATAACGATAAATGCGGGCCGCATGCGGCCCGCACACTGCCCGAAAAACTAGTTATTTATTTATTATTTATAATATATAAAGCTCGATTACCACTCACTGACTGACTGACTGATTGACATAAATGTTCTCCTAGAAGGAGCAGAGTAGGGCTAAAATGATGTATGGCAAAAATGTTTGGGGGGTTTTGGTGAGTATGAGAAAAATCGAAAATCATTAAAAAGACGCCTGCCAACTGAAGATGGATGACGTATCTCAAAAACGGTAAGAGATAGGTAGGGGGTGTTTGAACAAATGTCATAGGGAATTGGGAAAGCAGTCGAATGACACCTGTCAAAAATCCAAAATGGCGGATTTCAAGATGGCCGCCATACAAATTGATCCGAGCCTGCTGAAGCGAGGCCTTTAGGCCGAGCTTCAGTAGGGGCGGAGCAGTTTGTATGGTGGCCATCTTGAAATCCGACATTTTGGATGTGTCCCACGTGCTCCTATCATTCTTTATACTGCATTTGGAGCGTTTTACCTTTATATTAGACTGTATTAGGAGTTTTTGTGGGATTTTTGACTGAATTTGGAGTAACTGTCCTACATTAGTGCAGTTGCGAGCCCGAAGGGCGAGCTCCTGGTGAGGCCGAAGGCCGAACTTTCGGTCCGCGAGGCCGAAGGCCGAGCGTATGATGCGCGAGCCCGAAGGGCGAGCGCTTGGCGAGGCCGCAGGCCGAGCCGTGTTAGTAACTTGCGAGGCTGAAGGCCGAGCTCCGACTTTAGAATATTTTCTACATCTTCGACTGGTCTCCATGGCAACTGACCGCGGTAACCGAAGCACCTACGAGTGGGGTTCCTTAACAAAAGTGACTCAGAACCTTGGTACCATTCTGCCCGTACCACCTTTTTATGGCAGTAGGGTGAATTTGGTTTGGTGGCTACAGTTTGTTTCTTTATTGTATTGAGAGTTTATATGGGATTTCATACTTCTATTGGAGTTTTGAACACACTTTTTTTTACGTATTAGGTGTCTTGATATAAGTTAAAATTGCACAACGATAAATGCGGGCCGCATGCGGCCCGCACACTGCCCGAAAAACTAGTTTATTATTTATAATATATAAAGCTCGATTACCACTGACTGACTGACTGACTCACTGACATAAATGTTCTCCTAGAAGGAGTAGAGTAGGGTTAAAGTGATGTATGGCAAAAATGTTTGGGGGGTTTAGGTGAGTATGAGAAAAATCGAAAATCATTAAAAAGACGCCTGCCAAGGAAAGATGTATGACGTATCTCGAAAACGGTACAAGATAGGTAGGGGGTGTTTGAACAAATGTCATAGGGAATTAGTAGAGCAGTCGAATGACACCTGTCAAAAATCCAAAATGGCGGATTTTAAGATGGCCGCCATACAAAATGATCCGAGCCTGCTGAAGCGAGGCCTTTAGGCCGAGCTTCAGTAGGGGCGGAGCAGTTTGTATGGTGGCCGTCTTGAAATCCGACATTTTGGATGTTACCCACGTGCTCCTATCATTCTTTATACTGCATTTGGAGTGTTTTACCTTATATTTGCGACTGTATTAGGAGTTTTTGTGTGATTTTTGACTGAATTTGGAGTTAGCCTACATTGATGTATAGCGAGCCCGAAGGGCGAGCTTATGGTGAGGCCGAAGGCCGAACTTTCGGTCCGCGAGGCCGAAGGCCGAGCGTATGACGCGCGACCCCGAAGGGCGAGCGCTTGGCGAGGCCGAAGGCCGAGCCGTATTAGTAACTTGCGAGGCCGAAGGCCGAGCTCCGACTTGAGAGTATTTTCTACATTTCCGACTGGTCTCCATGGCAACTGCCCGCGGTAAACGACGCACCTTCGAGGGGGGTTCCTTAACAAAAGTGACTTAGAACCCTGGTCCCAATCTGCCCGTACCACCTTTTTATGGCAGTAGGGTGAATCTGTTTAGTGGCTACAGTATGGTTCTTTATTGTATTGAGAGTTTTTATGGGATTTCATACTTCTATTGGAGTTTTGAACACACTTTTTTTTACGTATTAAGTGTTTTGATATAAGTTAAAATTGCATAACGATAAATGCGGGCCGCATGCGGCCCGCACACTGCCCGAAAAACTAGTTATAATATATAAAGCTCGATTACCACTGACTGACTCACTGACTGACTGACTGACATAAATGTTCTCCTAGAAGGAGTAGAGTAGGGTTAAAATGATGTATGGCAAAAATGTTTGGGGGGTTTAGGTGAGTATGAGAAAAATCGAAAATCATAAAAATGACGCCTGCCAAGTAAAGATGGATGACATATCTCAAAAACGGTACAAGATAGGTAGGGGGTGTTTTAACAAATGTCATAGGGAATCGGGAGAGCAGTCGAATGACACCTGTCAAAAAACCAAAATGGCGGATTTCAAGATGGCCGCCATACAAATTGATCCGAGCCTGCTGAAGCGAGGCCGTTAGGCCGAGGTTCAGTAGGGGCGGAGCAGTTTGTATGGGGGCCTTCTTGAAATTCGCCATTTTGGATTTGTCCCAGGTGCTCCTATCATTCTTTATACTGCATTTGGAGTGTATTACCTTATATTTTCGACTGTATTAGGAGTTTTTGTGGGATTTTTGACTGAATTTGGAGTTACTTTCCAAGATTAGTGTATAGCGAGCCCGAAGGGCGAGCTTCTGGTGAGGCCGAAGGCCGAACTTTCGGTTCGCGAGGCCGAAGGCCGAGCGTATGGTGCGTGAGCCCGAAGGGCGAGCGCTTGGCGAGGCCGCAGGCTTAGCCGTGTTAGTAACTTGCGAGGCCGAAGGCCGAGCTCCGACTCCAGAGTATTTTCCACATCATCGACTGGTCTCCATGGCAACTGCCCGCGATAACCGAAGCACCTACGAGTAGGGTTCCTTTACAAAAGTGACTCAGAACCTTGGTCCCATTCTGCCCGTACCACTTTTTTATGGCAGTAGGGTTAATTTTTTTAGTGCTACAGTATGGTTCTTTATTTCTTTATTTAAAGTTTATATGGGATTTCATACTTCTATTGGAGTTTTGAACTTATTTTTTTTTATATGTATAAGGGGTTAAGGTTAAGTTTAGTACTGCATAACGATAAATGCGGGCCGCATGCGGCCCGCACACTGCCCGAAAAACTAGTTATTATTAATAATATATAAAGCTCGATTACCACTCACTGACTGACTGACTGACTGATTGACATAAATGTTCTCCTAGAAGGAGACGAGTAGGGCTAAAATGATGTATGGCAAAAATGTTCGGGGGGTTTTGGTGAGTATGAGAAAAATCGAAAATCATAAAAAAGACGCCTGCCAAGTAAAGATGGATAACGTATCTCGAAAACGGTAAGAGATGGGTTAGAGGTGTTTGAACAAATGTCATAGGGAATCGGGAGAGCAGTCGAATGACACCTGTCAAAAATCCAAAATGGCGGATTTCAAGATGGCCGCCATACAAAATGCTCCGAGCCTGCTGAAGCGAGGCCTTTAGGCCGAGCTTCAGTAGGGGCGGAGCAGTTTGTATGGCGGCCGTCTTGAAATCCGACATTTTGGATGTGTCTTACGTGCTCCTATCATTCTTTATACTGCATTTGGAGTTTTTTATCTTTATTTTCGACTGTATTAGGAGTTTTTGTGGGATTTTTGACTGAATTTGGAGTAACTGTCCTACATTAGTGTAGTAGCGAGCCCGAAGGGCGAGCTTCTGGTGAGGCCGAAGGCCGAACTTTCGGCCCGCGAGGCCGAAGGCCGAGCGTATGGGGCGTGAGCCCGAAGGGCGAGCGCCTGGCGAGGCCGTAGGCCGAGCCGTATTAGTAACTTGCGAGGCCGAAGGCCGAGCTCCGACTTGAGAGTATTTTCCACGTCTCCAACTGGTCTCCATGGCAACTGCCCGCGATAACCAAAGCACCTACGAGTAGGGTTCCTTAACAAATGTGACTCAAAACCTTGGTACCATTCTGCCGGAACCACCTTTTTATGGCAGTAGGGTGAATCTGGTTTTGGAGGCTACAGTTTGTTTCTTTATTGTATTGAGAGTTTTAATGGGATTTCATACTTCTATTGGAGTTTTGAAATATTTTTTTTTAATGTTAAAGGTGTATTGTTATAGTTTAGTACTGCATAACGATAAATGCGGGCCGCATGCGGCCCGCACACTGCCCGAAAAACTAGTTTATTTATAATATATAAGGCTCGATTACCACTGACTGACTCACTGACTCACTGACATAAATGTTCTCCTAGAAGGAGCAGAGTAGGGTAAAAATGAAGTATGGCAAAAATGTTCGCCGGGTTTAGGTGAGTATGAGAAAAATCGAAAATCATTAAAAAGACGCCTGCCAAGTAAAGATGAATGACATATCTCAAAAACGGTACAAGATAGGTAGAGGGTGTTTGAACAAATGTCATAGGGAATTGGGAGAGCAGTCGGATGACATCTGTCAAAAATCCAAAATGGTGGATTTCAAGATGGCCGCCATACAAAGTGATCCGAGCCTGCTGAAGCGAGGCCGTTAGGCCGAGCTTCAGTAGAGGCGGAGCAGTTTGTATGGTGGCCGTCTTGAAATCCGACATTTTGGATGTGCCCCACGTGCTCCTATCATTCTTTATACTGCATTTGGAGTGTTTTACCTAATATTTTCGACTGTATTAGGAGTTTTTGTGGGATTTTTGACTAAATTTGGAGTTACTGTCCTACATAAGTGAAGTAGCGAGCCCGAAGGGCGAGCTTCTGGTGAGGCCGAAGGCCGAACTTTCGGTCCGCGAGGCCGAAGGCCGAGCGTATGATGCGTGAGCCCGAAGGGCGAGCGCCTGGCGAGGCCGTAGGCCGAGCCGTATTAGTAACTTGCGAGGCCGAAGGCCGAGCTCCGACTTGAGAGTATTTTCCACATCTCCGACTGGTCTCCATGGCAACTGCCTGCGGTAACCGCAGCAACTACGAGTGGGGTTCCTTAACAAAAGTGACTCAGAACCTTGGTACCATTCTGCCCGTACCACCTTTTTATGGCAGTAGGGTGAATCTGCTTTAGTGGCTACAGTATGGTTCTTTATTGTATTGAGAGTTTATATGGGATTTCATTCTTCTATTGGAGTTTTGAACATACTTTTTTACAACGTATCATGAGTTTTGATATAGTTTAGTACTGCATAACGATAAATGCGGGCCGCATGCGGCCCGCACACTGCCCGAAAAACTAGTTATAATATATAAAGCTCGATTACCATTGACTCACTGACTGACATAAATGTTCTCCTAGAAGGAGACGAGTAGGAGCAACGTGATGTATAGCAAAAATGTTCGGGGGGTTTTGGTGAGTATGAGAAAAATCGAAAATCATTAAAAAGACGCCTGCCAAGTGATGATGGATGACGTATCTCGAAAACGGTAAGAGATAGGTAGGGGGTGTTTGAACAAATGTCATAGGGAATTGGGAGAGCAGTCGAATGACATCTGTCAAAAATCCAAAATGGCGGATTTCAAGATGGCCGCCATACAAAATGCTCCGAGCCTGCTGAAGCGAGGCCTTTAGGCCGAGCTTCAGTAGGGGCGGAGCAGTTTGTATGGTGGCCGTCTTGAAATCCGTTATTTTGGATGTGCCCCACGTGCTCCTATCATTCTTTATAATGCATTTGGAGTGTTTTACCTTATATTTTCGACTGTCTTAGGAGTTTTTGTGGGATTTTCGACTGAATTTGGAGTTACTGTCCTACATTAGTGTAGTAGCGAGCCCGAAGGGCGAGCTCCTGGTGAGGCCGAAGGCCGAACTTTCGGTCCGCGAGGCCGAAGGCCGAGCGTATGATGCGTGAGCCCGAAGGGCGAGCGCTTGGCGAGGCCGTAGGCCGAGCCGTATTAGTAACTTGCGAGGCCGAAGGCCGAGCTCCGACTCGAGAGTATTTTCCACGTCACCGACTGGTCTCCATGGCAACTGCCTGCGGTAACCGAAGCACCTACGAGTGGGGTTCCTTATTAAAAGTGACTTAGAACCTTGGTACCATTCTGCCCGTACCACCTTTTTATGGCAGTAGGGTGAATCTGCTTTAGTGGCTACAGTATGGTTCTTTATTGTATTGAGAGTTTATATGGGATTTCATACTTCTATTGGAGTTTTGAACATACTTTTTTCCAACGTATCAGGAGTTTTGATATAGTTTAGTACTGCATAACGATAAATGCGGGCCGCATGCGGCCCGCACACTGCCCGAAAAACTAGTTATTTATAATATATAAAGCTCGATTACCACTGACTGACTGACTGACTCACTGACATAAATGTTCTCCTAGAAGGAGTAGAGTAGGGTAAAAATGATGTATGGCAAAAATGTTCGCGGGGTTTTGGTGAGTATGAGAAAAATCGAAAATCATTAAAAAGACGCCTGCCAAGTGAAGATGGATGACATATCTCAAAAACGGTACAAGATAGGTAGGGGTTGTTTGAACAAATGTCATAGGGAATCAGGAGAGCAGTCTAATGACACCTGTCAAAAATCCAAAATGGCGGATTTCAAGATGGCCGCCATACAAAATGATCCGAGCCTGCTGAAGCGAGGCCGTTAGGCCGAGCTTCAGTAGGGGCGGAGCAGTTTGTATGGTGGCTGTCTTGAAATCCGACATTTTGGATCTGACCCACGTGCTCCTATCATTCTTTATACTGGATTTGGAGTGTTTTACCTTATATTTTCGACTGTATTAAGAGTTTTTGTGGGATTTTTGACTGAATTTGGAGTTACTGACCTACAATAATGTATAGCGAGCCCGAAGGGCGAGCTTCTGGTGAGGCCGAAGGCCGAACTTTCGGCTCGCGAGGCCGAAGGCCGAGCGTATGGTGCGTGAGCCCGAAGGGCGAGCGCTTGGCGAGGCCGCAGGCCGAGCCGTGTTAGTAGCTTGCGAGGCCGAAGGCCGAGCTCCGACTTGAGAGTATTTTCCACGTCACCGACTGGTCTCCATGGCAACTGCCCGCGGTAACCGAAGCACCTACGAGTGGGGTCCCTTAACAAAAGTGACTCAGAACCTTGGTACCATTCTGCCCGTACCACTTTTTTATGGCAGTAGGGTGAATCTGGGTTGATGGCTACAGTTTGGTTCTCTACTGTATAAGGAGTTTATATGGGATTTCATACTGTTATGGATTTTTTTTTTTTTTTAATGTATAAGGTGTTTTGATATTGTTTCCAATTGCATAACGAAAAATGCGGGCCGCATGCGGCCCGCACACTGCCCGAATAACTAGTTAATAATATATAAAGCTCGATTACCACTGACTCACTGACTCACTGACATAAATGTTCTCCTAGAAGGAGCAGAGTAGGGTAAAAATGAAGTATGGCAAAAATGTTTGTGGGGTTTTGGTGAGTATGAGAAAAATCGAAAATCATTAAAAAGACGCCTGCCAATTTAAGATGGATGACGTTTCTCGAAAACGGTAAGAGATAGGTAGGGGGTGTTTGAACAAATGTCATAGGGAATCGGGAGAGCAGTCTAATGACACCTGTCAAAAATCCAAAATGGCGGATTTCAAGATGGCCGCCATACAAAGTGATCCGAGCCTGCTGAAGCGAGGCCGTTAGGCCGAGCTTCAGTAGGGGCGGAGCAGTTTGTATGGTGGCTGTCTTGAAATTCGACATTTTGGATGTGTCTTACGTGCTCCTATCATTCTTTATACTGCATTTAGAGTGTTTAACCTTCATTTTCGACTGTATTAGGAGTTTTTGTGGGATTTTTGACTGAATTTGGAGTTACTGTCCTATGATAGTGTATAGCGAGCCCAAAGGGCGAGCTCCTGGTGAGGCCGAAGGCCGAATTTTCGGCTCGCGAGGCCGAAGGCCGAGCGTATGGTGCGTGAGCCCGAAGGGCGAGCGCTTGGCGAGGCCGTAGGCCGAGCCGTATTAGTAACTTGCGAGGCCGAAGGCCGAGCTCCAACTTGAGAGTATTTTCCACATCTCCGACTGGTCTCCATGGCAACTGCCCGCGGTATCCGAAGCACCTACGAGTGGGGTTCCTTAACAAAAGTGACTCAGAACCTTGGCACCATTCTGCCCGTACCACCTTTTTATGGCAGTAGGGTGAATCTGGTTTGGTGGCTACAGTTTGGTTCCTTATTGCATTAAGAGTTTGTATGGGAAATCGTACATCTTTTGGTGTTTTGAAATATTTTTTTTTAATGTACAAGGTGTTTTGATATTGTTCAAACTTGCACAACGATAAATGCGGGCCGCATGCGGCCCGCACACTGCCCGAAAAACTAGTTATAATATATAAAGCTCGATTACCATTGACTCACTGACTGACATAAATGTTCTCCTAGAAGGAGACGAGTAGGAGCAACGTGATGTATAGCAAAAATGTTCGGGGGGTTTTGGTGAGTATGAGAAAAATCGAAAATCATTAAAAAGACGCCTGCCAACTGAAGATGGATGACGTATCTCAAAAACGGTAAGAGATAGGTAGGGGGTGTTTGAACAAATGTCATAGGGAATTGGGAAAGCAGTCGAATGACACCTGTCAAAAATCCAAAATGGCGGATTTCAAGATGGCCGCCATACAAATTGATCCGAGCCTGCTGAAGCGAGGCCTTTAGGCCGAGCTTCAGTAGGGGCGGAGCAGTTTGTATGGTGGCCATCTTGAAATCCGACATTTTGGATGTGTCCCACGTGCTCCTATCATTCTTTATACTGCATTTGGAGCGTTTTACCTTTATATTAGACTGTATTAGGAGTTTTTGTGGGATTTTTGACTGAATTTGGAGTAACTGTCCTACATTAGTGCAGTTGCGAGCCCGAAGGGCGAGCTCCTGGTGAGGCCGAAGGCCGAACTTTCGGTCCGCGAGGCCGAAGGCCGAGCGTATGATGCGCGAGCCCGAAGGGCGAGCGCTTGGCGAGGCCGCAGGCCGAGCCGTGTTAGTAACTTGCGAGGCTGAAGGCCGAGCTCCGACTTTAGAATATTTTCTACATCTTCGACTGGTCTCCATGGCAACTGACCGCGGTAACCGAAGCACCTACGAGTGGGGTTCCTTAACAAAAGTGACTCAGAACCTTGGTACCATTCTGCCCGTACCACCTTTTTATGGCAGTAGGGTGAATTTGGTTTGGTGGCTACAGTTTGTTTCTTTATTGTATTGAGAGTTTATATGGGATTTCATACTTCTATTGGAGTTTTGAACACACTTTTTTTTACGTATTAGGTGTCTTGATATAAGTTAAAATTGCACAACGATAAATGCGGGCCGCATGCGGCCCGCACACTGCCCGAAATACTAGTTATAATATATAAAGCTCGATTACCATTGACTCACTGACTGACATAAATGTTCTCCTAGAAGGAGACGAGTAGGAGCAACGTGATGTATAGCAAAAATGTTCGGGGGGTTTTGGTGAGTATGAGAAAAATCGAAAATCATTAAAAAGACGCCTGCCAACTGAAGATGGATGACGTATCTCAAAAACGGTAAGAGATAGGTAGGGGGTGTTTGAACAAATGTCATAGGGAATTGGGAAAGCAGTCGAATGACACCTGTCAAAAATCCAAAATGGCGGATTTCAAGATGGCCGCCATACAAATTGATCCGAGCCTGCTGAAGCGAGGCCTTTAGGCCGAGCTTCAGTAGGGGCGGAGCAGTTTGTATGGTGGCCATCTTGAAATCCGACATTTTGGATGTGTCCCACGTGCTCCTATCATTCTTTATACTGCATTTGGAGCGTTTTACCTTTATATTAGACTGTATTAGGAGTTTTTGTGGGATTTTTGACTGAATTTGGAGTAACTGTCCTACATTAGTGCAGTTGCGAGCCCGAAGGGCGAGCTCCTGGTGAGGCCGAAGGCCGAACTTTCGGTCCGCGAGGCCGAAGGCCGAGCGTATGATGCGCGAGCCCGAAGGGCGAGCGCTTGGCGAGGCCGCAGGCCGAGCCGTGTTAGTAACTTGCGAGGCTGAAGGCCGAGCTCCGACTTTAGAATATTTTCTACATCTTCGACTGGTCTCCATGGCAACTGACCGAGGTAACCGAAGCACCTACGAGTGGGGTTCCTTAACAAAAGTGACTCAGAACCTTGGTACCATTCTGCCCGTACCACCTTTTTATGGCAGTAGGGTGAATTTGGTTTGGTGGCTACAGTTTGTTTCTTTATTGTATTGAGAGTTTATATGGGATTTCATACTTCTATTGGAGTTTTGAACACACTTTTTTTTACGTATTAGGTGTCTTGATATAAGTTAAAATTGCACAACGATAAATGCGGGCCGCATGCGGCCCGCACACTGCCCGAAAAACTAGTTATTAATAATATATAAAGCTCGATTACCACTCACTGACTGACTGACTGACTGATTGACATAAATGTTCTCCTAGAAGGAGTAGAGTAGGGTAAAAATGAAGTATGGCAAAAATGTTCGGGTGGTTTTGGTGAGTATGAGAAAAATCGAAAATCATTAAAAAGACGCCTGCCAAGTAAAGATGAATGACGTATCTCGAAAACGGTACAAGATAGGTAGGGGGTGTTTGAACAAATGTCATAGGGAATTGGAAGAGCAGTCGAATGACACCTGTCAAAAATCCAAAATGGCGGATTTCAAGATGGCCGCCATACAAAGTGATCCGAGCCTGCTGAAGCGAGGCCGTTAGGCCGAGCTTCAGTAGGGGCGGAGCAGTTTGTATGGTGGCCGTCTTGAAATCCGACATTTTGGATGTGTTTTACGTGCTCCTATCATTCTTTATACTGCATTTGGAGTGTTTTACCTTATATTTTCAACTGTATTAGGAGTTTTTGTGGGATTTTCGACTGAATTTGGAGTTACTGTCCTACATTGGTGTATAGCGAGCCCGAAGGGCGAGCTTCTGGTGAGGCCGAAGGCCGAACTTTCGGCTCGCGAGGCCGAAGGCCGAGCGCATGGTGCGTGAGCCCGAAGGGCGAGCGCTTGGCGAGGCCGGAGGCCGAGCCGTGTTAGTAACTTGCGAGGCCGAAGGCCGAGCTCCGACTTGAGAGTATTTTCCACATCTCCGACTGGTCTCCATGGCAACTGCCCGCGGTAACCGAAGCACCTACGAGTGGGGTTCCTTAACAAAAGTGACTCAGAACCTTGGTACCATTCTGCCCGTACCACCTTTTTATGGCAGTAGGGTGAATCTGCTTTAGTGGCTACAGTATGGTTCTTTATTGTATGGAGAGTTTATTTGGGATTTCATACTTCTATTGGTGTTTTGAACATACTTTTTTTTAATGTCTCTGGTGTTTATTTGACAATTCCTACTGACTCAAGATAGATGCGGGCCGCATGCGGCCCGCACACTGCCCGAAATACTAGTTAATAATATATAAAGCTCGATTACCACTCACTGACTGACTGACTGACTGATTGACATAAATGTTCTCCTAGAAGGAGACGAGTAGGGCTAAAATGATGTATGGCAAAAATGTTCGGGGGGTTTTGGTGAGTATGAGAAAAATCGAAAATCATTAAAAAGACGCCTGCCAAGTGATGATGGATGACGTATCTCAAAAACGGTAAGAGATAGGTAGGGGGTGTTTGAACAAATGTCATAGGGAATTGGGAGAGCAGTCGAATGACATCTGTCAAAAATCCAAAATGGCGGATTTCAAGATGGCCGCCATACAAAGTGGTCCGATCCTGCTGAAGCGAGGCCTTTAGGCCGAGCTTCAGTAGGGGCGGAGCAGTTTGTATGGTGGCCGTCTTGAAATCCGACATTTTGGATGTGTCCCAGGTGCTCCTCTCATTCTTCATACTGCATTTGGAGTGTTTAACCTTCATTTTCGACTGTATTAGGAGTTTTTGTGGGATTTTTGACTGAATTTGGAGTAACTGTTCTACGTTAATGTAGTAGCGAGCCCGAAGGGCGAGCTCCTGGTGAGGCCGAAGGCCGAACTTTCGGCTCGCGAGGCCGAAGGCCGAGCGTATGGTGCGTGAGCCCGAAGGGCGAGCGCTTGGCGAGGCCGCAGGCCGAGCCGTATTAGTAACTTGCGAGGCCGAAGGCCGAGCTCCGACTCGAGGGTATTTTCCACGTCACCGACTGGTCTCCATGGCAACTGCCTGCGGTAACCGAAGCACCTACGAGTGGGATTCCTAAACAAAAGTGATTAAGAACCTTGGTACCATTCTGCCCGTACCAACTTTTTATGGCAGTAGGGTGAATCTGCTTTAGTGGCTACAGTATGGTTCTTTATTGTATGGACAGTTTATTTGGGATTTCATACTTCTATTGGAGTTTTGAACTTATTTTTTTTTAATGTAAAAGGGGTCAAGGTATAGTTTAGTACTGTATAACGATAAATGCGGGCCGCATGCGGCCCGCACACTGCCCGAAAAACTAGTTATTTATAATATATAAAGCTCGATTACCACTGACTGACTGACTGACTCACTCATTGACATAAATGTTCTCCTAGAAGGAGACGAGTAGGAGCACAGTGATGTATGGCAAAAATGTTCGGGGGACTTAGGTGAGTATGAGAAAAATCGAAAATCATTTAAAAGACGCCTGCCAAGTAAAGATGTATGTCATATCTCAAAAACGGTAAGAGATAGGTAGGGGGAGTTTGAACAAATGTCATAGGAAATCGGGAGAGCAGTTGAATGACACCTGTCAAAAATCCAAAATGGCGGATTTCAAGATGGCCGCCATACAAAATGATCCGAGCCTGCTGAAGCGAGGCCGTTAGGCCGAGCTTCAGAAGGGGCGGAGCAGTTTGTATGGTGGCCGTCTTGAAATCCGACATTTTGGATGTGACCCACGTGCTCCTATCATTCTTTATACTGCATTTGGAGTGTTTTACCTTTATTTTCGACTGTATTAGGAGTTTTTGTGGGATTTTTGACTGAATTTGGAGTTACTGTCCTACATTAGTGTAGTAGCGAGCCCGAAGGGCGAGCTCCTGGTGAGGCCGAAGGCCGAACTTTCGGTCCGCGAGGCCGAAGGCCGAGCGTATGATGCGTGAGCCCGAAGGGCGAGCGCTTGGCGAGGCCGTAGGCCGAGCCGTATTAGTAACTTGCGAGGCCGAAGGCCGAGCTCCGACTCGAGAGTATTTTCCACGTCACCGACTGGTCTCCATGGCAACTGCCTGCGGTAACCGAAGCACCTACGAGTGGGGTTCCTTATTAAAAGTGACTTAGAACCTTGGTACCATTCTGCCCGTACCACCTTTTTATGGCAGTAGGGTGAATCTGCTTTAGTGGTTACAGTATGGTTCTTTATTGTATTGAGAGTTTATATGGGATTTCATACTTCTATTGGAGTTTTGAACATACTTTTTTCCAACGTATCAGGAGTTTTGATATAGTTTAGTACTGCATAACGATAAATGCGGGCCGCATGCGGCCCGCACACTGCCCGAAATACTAGTTTATTTATAATATATAAAGCTCGATTACCACTGACTGACTCACTGACTGACTGACTGACATAAATGTTCTCCTAGAAGGAGTAGAGTAGGGTTAAAATGATGTAGGACAAAAATGTTCGGGGGGTTTTGGTGAGTATGAGAAAAATCGAAAATCATTAAAAAGACGCCTGCCAAGTAAAGATGGATGACATATCTCAAAAACGGTAAGAGATAGGTAGGGGGTGTTTGAACAAATGTCATAGGGAATCTGGAGAGCAGTCGAATGACACCTGTCAAAAATCCAAAATGGCGGATTTCAAGATGGCCGCCATACAAATTGATCCGAGCCTGCTGAAGCGAGGCCGTTAGGCCGAGGTTCAGTAGGGGCGGAGCAGTTTGTATGATGGCCTTCTTGAAATCCGCCATTTTGGATTTGTCCCAGGTGCTCCTATCATTCTTTATACTGCATTTGGAGTGTATTACCTTATATTTTCGACTGTATTAGGAGTTTTTGTGGGATTTTTGACTGAATTTGGAGTTACTGTCCTACATAAGTGTAGTAGCGAGCCCGAAGGGCGAGCTCCTGGTGAGGCCGAAGGCCGAACTTTCAGTCCGCGAGGCCGAAGGCCGAGCGTATGACGCGCGAGCCCGAAGGGCGAGCTCTTGGCGAGGCCGCAGGCCGAGCCATGTTGGTAACTTGCGAGGCCGAAGGCCGAGCTCCGACTTGAGAGTTTTTTCCACGTCTCCGACTGGTCTCCATGGCAACTGCCCGCGGTAAGCGAAGCACCTACGAGTGGGGTTCCTTAACAAAAGTGACTCAGAACCTTGGTACCTTTCTGCCCGTACCACCTTTTTATGGCAGTAGGGTGAATCTGTTTTAGTGGCTACAGTATTGTTCTTTATTGTATTGAGTATTAATATGGGATTTCATTCTTCTATTGGAGTTTTGAACATACTTTTTTACAACGTATCATGAGTTTTGATATAGTTTAGTACTGCATAACGATAAATGCGGGCCGCATGCGGCCCGCACACTGCCCGAAAAACTAGTTATTTATAATATATAAAGCTCGATTACCACTGACTGACTGACTGACTCACTCATTGACATAAATGTTCTCCTAGAAGGAGACGAGTAGGAGCACAGTGATGTATGGCAAAAATGTTCGGGGGACTTAGGTGAGTATGAGAAAAATCGAAAATCATTTAAAAGACGCCTGCCAAGTAAAGATGTATGTCATATCTCAAAAACGGTAAGAGATAGGTAGGGGGAGTTTGAACAAATGTCATAGGAAATCGGGAGAGCAGTTGAATGACACCTGTCAAAAATCCAAAATGGCGGATTTCAAGATGGCCGCCATACAAAATGATCCGAGCCTGCTGAAGCGAGGCCGTTAGGCCGAGCTTCAGAAGGGGCGGAGCAGTTTGTATGGTGGCCGTCTTGAAATCCGACATTTTGGATGTGACCCACGTGCTCCTATCATTCTTTATACTGCATTTGGAGTGTTTTACCTTTATTTTCGACTGTATTAGGAGTTTTTGTGGGATTTTTGACTGAATTTGGAGTTACTGTCCTACATTAGTGTAGTAGCGAGCCCGAAGGGCGAGCTCCTGGTGAGGCCGAAGGCCGAACTTTCGGTCCGCGAGGCCGAAGGCCGAGCGTATGATGCGTGAGCCCGAAGGGCGAGCGCTTGGCGAGGCCGTAGGCCGAGCCGTATTAGTAACTTGCGAGGCCGAAGGCCGAGCTCCGACTCGAGAGTATTTTCCACGTCACCGACTGGTCTCCATGGCAACTGCCTGCGGTAACCGAAGCACCTACGAGTGGGGTTCCTTATTAAAAGTGACTTAGAACCTTGGTACCATTCTGCCCGTACCACCTTTTTATGGCAGTAGGGTGAATCTGCTTTAGTGGTTACAGTATGGTTCTTTATTGTATTGAGAGTTTATATGGGATTTCATACTTCTATTGGAGTTTTGAACATACTTTTTTCCAACGTATCAGGAGTTTTGATATAGTTTAGTACTGCATAACGATAAATGCGGGCCGCATGCGGCCCGCACACTGCCCGAAATACTAGTTTATAATATATAAAGCTCGATTACCACTGACTGACTCACTGACTGACTGACTGACATAAATGTTCGCCTAGAAGGAGTAGAGTAGGGTTAAAATGATGTATGGCAAAAATGTTCGGGGGGTTTTGGTGAGTATGAGAAAAATCGAAAAACATAAAAAGACGCCTGCCAAGTAAAGATGGATGACATATCTCAAAAACGGTAAGAGATAGGTAGGGGGTGTTTGAACAAATGTCATAGGGAATCGGGAGAGCAGTCGAATGACACCTGTCAAAAATCCAAAATGGCGGATTTCAAGATGGCCGCCATACAAAGTGATCCGAGCCTGCTGAAGCGAGGCCGTTAGGCCGAGCTTCAGTAGGGGCGGAGCAGTTTGTATGGTGGCCGTCTTGAAATCCGACATTTTTGATGTGTCTTACGTGCTCCTATCATTCTTTATACTGCATTTGGAGTTTTTTATCTTTATTTTCGACTGTATTAGGAGTTTTTGTGGGATTTTTGACTGAATTTGGAGTAACTGTCCTACATTAGTGTAGTAGCGAGCCCGAAGGGCGAGCTTCTGGTGAGGCCGAAGGCCGAACTTTCGGCCCGCGAGGCCGAAGGCCGAGCGTATGGGGCGTGAGCCCGAAGGGCGAGCGCATGGCGAGGCCAGAGGCCGAGCCGTGTTAGTAACTTGCGAGGCCGAAGGCCGAGCTCCGACTTGAGAGTATTTTCCACGTCTCCGAATGGTCTCCATGGCAACTGCCCGTGGTAAGCGAAGCTCCTACGAGTGGGGTTCTTTAACAAAAGTTACTCAGAATCTTGGTACCATTCTGCCCGTACCACTTTTTTTATGGCAGTAGGGTGAATCTGGTTTGGTGGCTATAGTTTGGTTCTCTACTGTATAAGGAGTTTATATGGGATTTCATACTGTTATAGAATATTGTTTTTTTTTTTAAATGTATAAGGTGTTTTGATATTGTTTCAAATTGCATAACGATAAATGCGGGCCGCATGCGGCCCGCACACTGCCCGAAAAACTAGTTTATAATATATAAAGCTCGATTACCACTGACTGACTCACTGACTGACTGACTGACATAAATGTTCTCCTAGAAGGAGTAGAGTAGGGTTAAAATGATGTAGGACAAAAATGTTCGGGGGGTTTTGGTGAGTATGAGAAAAATCGAAAATCATTAAAAAGACGCCTGCCAAGTAAAGATGGATGACATATCTCAAAAACGGTAAGAGATAGGTAGGGGGTGTTTGAACAAATGTCATAGGGAATCTGGAGAGCAGTCGAATGACACCTGTCAAAAATCCAAAATGGCGGATTTCAAGATGGCCGCCATACAAATTGATCCGAGCCTGCTGAAGCGAGGCCGTTAGGCCGAGGTTCAGTAGGGGCGGAGCAGTTTGTATGATGGCCTTCTTGAAATCCGCCATTTTGGATTTGTCCCAGGTGCTCCTATCATTCTTTATACTGCATTTGGAGTGTATTACCTTATATTTTCGACTGTATTAGGAGTTTTTGTGGGATTTTTGACTGAATTTGGAGTTACTGTCCTACATAAGTGTAGTAGCGAGCCCGAAGGGCGAGCTCCTGGTGAGGCCGAAGGCCGAACTTTCAGTCCGCGAGGCCGAAGGCCGAGCGTATGACGCGCGAGCCCGAAGGGCGAGCTCTTGGCGAGGCCGCAGGCCGAGCCATGTTGGTAACTTGCGAGGCCGAAGGCCGAGCTCCGACTTGAGAGTTTTTTCCACGTCTCCGACTGGTCTCCATGGCAACTGCCCGCGGTAAGCGAAGCACCTACGAGTGGGGTTCCTTAACAAAAGTGACTCAGAACCTTGGTACCTTTCTGCCCGTACCACCTTTTTATGGCAGTAGGGTGAATCTGTTTTAGTGGCTACAGTATTGTTCTTTATTGTATTGAGTATTAATATGGGATTTCATACTTCTAATGGAGTTTTGAACATACTTTTTTTAATGTATAAGGTGTTTTGATATTGTTCAAACTTGCACAACGATAAATGCGGGCCGCATGCGGCCCGCACACTGCCCGAAAAACTAGTTTATTTATTTATTTATAATATATAAAGCTCGATTACCACTCACTGACTGACTGACTGATTGACATAAATGTTCTCCTAGAAGGAGCAGAGTAGGGTAAAAATGAAGTATGGCAAAAATGTTCGGATGGTTTTGGTAAGTATGAGAAAAATCGAAAATCATTAAAAAGACGCCTGCCAAGTAAAGATGGATGACGTATCTCAAAAACGGTACAAGATAGGTAGGGGGTGTTTGAACAAATGTCATAGGGAATCGGGAGAGCAGTCGAATGACATCTGTCAAAAATCCAAAATGGCGGATTTCAAGATGGCCGCCATACAAAATGCTCCGAGCCTGCTGAAGCGAGGCCGTTAGGCCGAGCTTCAGTAGGGGCGGAGCAGTTTGTATGGTGGCCATCTTGAAATCCGACATTTTGGATGTGACCCACGTGCTCCTATCATTCTTTATATTGCATTTGGAGTGTTTTACCTTATATTTTCGACTGTATTAGGAGTTTTTGTGGGATTTTTGAGTGAATTTGGAGTGACTGTCCTACATTAGTGTATAGCGAGCCCGAAGGGCGAGCTTCCGGTGAGGCCGAAGGCCGAACTTTCGGTCCGCGAGGCCGAAGGCCGAGCGATTGGTGCGCGAGCCCGAAGGGCGAGCGCTTGGCGAGGCCGCAGGCCGAGCCGTATTAGTAACTTGCGAGGCCGAAGGCCGAGCTCCGACTTAAGAGTATTTTCCACGTCTCCGACTGGTCTCCATGGCAACTGCCGCGATAACCAAAGCACCTACGAGTGGGGTTCCTTAACAAAAGTGACTCAGAACCTTGGTCCCATTCTGCCCGTACCACCTTTTTGTGGCAGTAGGGTGAATTTGCTTTAGTGGCTGCAGTATGGTTCTTTATTGTATTGAGAGTTTTTATGGGATTTCATACTTCCATTGGAGTTTTGAACATTCTTTTTCTTAATGTATTAGGGGTTTATGTGAAATTTCCAAATGACTCAAGATAGATGCGGGCCGCATGCGGCCCGCACACTGCCCGAATAACTAGTTTATTTATTTATAATATATAAAGCTCGATTACCACTGACTGACTCACTGACTGACTGACTGACATAAATGTTCTCCTAGAAGGAGTAGAGTAGGGTTAAAATGATGTATGGCAAAAATGTTTGGGGGGTTTAGGTGAGTATGAGAAAAATCGAAAATCATAAAAATGACGCCTGCCAAGTAAAGATGGATGACATATCTCAAAAACGGTACAAGATAGGTAGGGGGTGTTTTAACAAATGTCATAGGGAATCGGGAGAGCAGTCGAATGACACCTGTCAAAAAACCAAAATGGCGGATTTCAAGATGGCCGCCATACAAATTGATCCGAGCCTGCTGAAGCGAGGCCGTTAGGCCGAGGTTCAGTAGGGGCGGAGCAGTTTGTATGGGGGCCTTCTTGAAATTCGCCATTTTGGATTTGTCCCAGGTGCTCCTATCATTCTTTATACTGCATTTGGAGTGTATTACCTTATATTTTCGACTGTATTAGGAGTTTTTGTGGGATTTTTGACTGAATTTGGAGTTACTTTCCAAGATTAGTGTATAGCGAGCCCGAAGGGCGAGCTTCTGGTGAGGCCGAAGGCCGAACTTTCGGTTCGCGAGGCCGAAGGCCGAGCGTATGGTGCGTGAGCCCGAAGGGCGAGCGCTTGGCGAGGCCGCAGGCCGAGCCGTGTTAGTAACTTGCGAGGCTGAAGGCCGAGCTCCGACTTTAGAATATTTTCTACATCTTCGACTGGTCTCCATGGCAACTGACCGAGGTAACCGAAGCACCTACGAGTGGGGTTCCTTAACAAAAGTGACTCAGAACCTTGGTACCATTCTGCCCGTACCACCTTTTTATGGCAGTAGGGTGAATTTGGTTTGGTGGCTACAGTTTGTTTCTTTATTGTATTGAGAGTTTATATGGGATTTCATACTTCTATTGGAGTTTTGAACACACTTTTTTTTACGTATTAGGTGTCTTGATATAAGTTAAAATTGCACAACGATAAATGCGGGCCGCATGCGGCCCGCACACTGCCCGAAAAACTAGTTATTTATTTATTATTTATAATATATAAAGCTCGATTACCACTGACTGACTCACTGACTGACTGACTGACATAAATGTTCGCCTAGAAGGAGTAGAGTAGGGTTAAAATGATGTATGGCAAAAATGTTCGGGGGGTTTTGGTGAGTATGAGAAAAATCGAAAATCATAAAAAGACGCCTGCCAAGTAAAGATGGATGACATATCTCAAAAACGGTAAGAGATAGGTAGGGGGTGTTTGAACAAATGTCATAGGGAATCGGGAGAGCAGTCGAATGACACCTGTCAAAAATCCAAAATGGCGGATTTCAAGATGGCCGCCATACAAAGTGATCCGAGCCTGCTGAAGCGAGGCCGTTAGGCCGAGCTTCAGTAGGGGCGGAGCAGTTTGTATGGTGGCCGTCTTGAAATCCGACATTTTGGATGTGTCTTACGTGCTCCTATCATTCTTTATACTGCATTTGGAGTTTTTTATCTTTATTTTCGACTGTATTAGGAGTTTTTGTGGGATTTTTGACTGAATTTGGAGTAACTGTCCTACATTAGTGTAGTAGCGAGCCCGAAGGGCGAGCTTCTGGTGAGGCCGAAGGCCGAACTTTCGGCCCGCGAGGCCGAAGGCCGAGCGTATGGGGCGTGAGCCCGAAGGGCGAGCGCATGGCGAGGCCAGAGGCCGAGCCGTGTTAGTAACTTGCGAGGCCGAAGGCCGAGCTCCGACTTGAGAGTATTTTCCACGTCTCCGAATGGTCTCCTTGGCAACTGCCCGTGGTAAGCGAAGCTCCTACGAGTGGGGTTCTTTAACAAAAGTTACTCAGAATCTTGGTACCATTCTGCCCGTACCACTTTTTTTATGGCAGTAGGGTGAATCTGGTTTGGTGGCTATAGTTTGGTTCTCTACTGTATAAGGAGTTTATATGGGATTTCATACTGTTATAGAATATTGTTTTTTTTTTTAAATGTATAAGGTGTTTTGATATTGTTTCAAATTGCATAACGATAAATGCGGGCCGCATGCGGCCCGCACACTGCCCGAAAAACTAGTTATTATAATATATAAAGCTCGATTACCACTCACTGACTGACTGACTGATTGACATAAATGTTCTCCTAGAAGGAGCAGAGTAGGGTTAAAATGATGTATGGCAAAAATGTTCGAGGGGTTTTGGTGAGTATGAGAAAAATCGAAAATCATAAAAATGACGCCTGCCAAGTGAAGATGGATAACGTATCTCGAAAACGGTAAGAGATAGGTTAGGGGTGTTTGAACAAATGTCATAGGGAATCGGGTGAGCAGTCGAATGACACCTGTCAAAAATCCAAAATGGCGGATTTCAAGATGGCCGCCATACAAAATGCTCCGAGCCTGCTGAAGCGAGGCCTTTAGGCCGAGCTTCAGTAGGGGCGGAGCAGTTTGTATGGCGGCCATCTTGAAATCCGCCATTTTGGATGTGTCACACGTGCTCCTATCATTCTTTATACTGCATTTGGAGTGTTTTACCTACATTTTCGACTGTATCAGGAGTTTTTGTGGGATTTTAGACTGAATTTGGAGTTACTGTCCTACATTAGTGTAGTAGCGAGCCCGAAGGGCGAGCTTTCGGTGAGGCCGAAGGCCGAACTTTCGGCTCGCGAGGCCGAAGGCCGAGCGTATGGTGCGTGAGCCCGAAGGGCGAGCGCTTGGCGAGGCCGCAGGCCGAGCCGTGTTAGTAACTTGCGAGGCCGAAGGCCGAGCTCCGACTCGGGAGTATTTTCCACATCTCCGACTGGTCTCCATGGCAACTGCCCGCGATATCCAAAGCACCTACGAGTGGGGTTCCTTAACAAATGTGACTCAGATCCTTGGTACCATTCTGCCGGTACCACCTTTTTATGGCAGTAGGGTGAATCTGGTTTGGTGGCTACAGTTTGTTTCTTTATTGTATTGAGAGTTTATATAGGATTTCATACTTCTATTGGAGTTTTGAAATATTTTTATTTTAATGTAAAAGGTGTTTTGATATTGTTTCAAATTGCATTGCGATAAATGCGGGCCGCATGCGGCCCGCACACTGCCCGAAATACTAGTTTATAATATATAAAGCTCGATTACCACTGACTGACTCACTGACTGACTGACTGACATAAATGTTCGCCTAGAAGGAGTAGAGTAGGGTTAAAATGATGTATGGCAAAAATGTTCGGGGGGTTTTGGTGAGTATGAGAAAAATCGAAAATCATAAAAAGACGCCTGCCAAGTAAAGATGGATGACATATCTCAAAAACGGTAAGAGATAGGTAGGGGGTGTTTGAACAAATGTCATAGGGAATCGGGAGAGCAGTCGAATGACACCTGTCAAAAATCCAAAATGGCGGATTTCAAGATGGCCGCCATACAAAGTGATCCGAGCCTGCTGAAGCGAGGCCGTTAGGCCGAGCTTCAGTAGGGGCGGAGCAGTTTGTATGGTGGCCGTCTTGAAATCCGACATTTTGGATGTGTCTTACGTGCTCCTATCATTCTTTATACTGCATTTGGAGTTTTTTATCTTTATTTTCGACTGTATTAGGAGTTTTTGTGGGATTTTTGACTGAATTTGGAGTAACTGTCCTACATTAGTGTAGTAGCGAGCCCGAAGGGCGAGCTTCTGGTGAGGCCGAAGGCCGAACTTTCGGCCCGCGAGGCCGAAGGCCGAGCGTATGGGGCGTGAGCCCGAAGGGCGAGCGCATGGCGAGGCCAGAGGCCGAGCCGTGTTAGTAACTTGCGAGGCCGAAGGCCGAGCTCCGACTTGAGAGTATTTTCCACGTCTCCGAATGGTCTCCATGGCAACTGCCCGTGGTAAGCGAAGCTCCTACGAGTGGGGTTCTTTAACAAAAGTTACTCAGAATCTTGGTACCATTCTGCCCGTACCACTTTTTTTATGGCAGTAGGGTGAATCTGGTTTGGTGGCTATAGTTTGGTTCTCTACTGTATAAGGAGTTTATATGGGATTTCATACTGTTATAGAATATTGTTTTTTTTTTTAAATGTATAAGGTGTTTTGATATTGTTTCAAATTGCATAACGATAAATGCGGGCCGCATGCGGCCCGCACACTGCCCGAAAAACTAGTTAATAATATATAAAGCTCGATTACCACTCACTGACTGACTGACTGACTGATTGACATAAATGTTCTCCTAGAAGGAGTAGAGTAGGGTAAAAATGAAGTATGGCAAAAATGTTCGGGTGGTTTTGGTGAGTATGAGAAAAATCGAAAATCATTAAAAAGACGCCTGCCAAGTAAAGATGAATGACGTATCTCGAAAACGGTACAAGATAGGTAGGGGGTGTTTGAACAAATGTCATAGGGAATTGGAAGAGCAGTCGAATGACACCTGTCAAAAATCCAAAATGGCGGATTTCAAGATGGCCGCCATACAAAGTGATCCGAGCCTGCTGAAGCGAGGCCGTTAGGCCGAGCTTCAGTAGGGGCGGAGCAGTTTTGTTAACTTGCGAGGCCGAAGGCCGAGCTCCGACTTGAGAGTATTTTCCACATCTCCGACTGGTCTCCATGGCAACTGCCCGCGGTAACCGAAGCACCTACGAGTGGGGTTCCTTAACAAAAGTGACTGAGAACCTTGGTACCATTCTGCCCGTACCACCTTTTTATGGCAGTAGGGTGAATCTGCTTTAGTGGCTACAGTATGGTTCTTTATTGTATGGAGAGTTTATTTGGGATTTCATACTTCTATTGGTGTTTTGAACATACTTTTTTTTAATGTCTCTGGTGTTTATTTGACAATTCCTACTGACTCAAGATAGATGCGGGCCGCATGCGGCCCGCACACTGCCCGAAATACTAGTTTATAATATATAAAGCTCGATTACCACTCACTGACTGACTGACTGATTGACATAAATGTTCTCCTAGAAGGAGCAGAGTAGGGCTAAAATGATGTATGGCAAAAATGTTTGGGGGGTTTTGGTGAGTATGAGAAAAATCGAAAATCATTAAAAAGACGCCTGCCAAGTGATGATGGATGACGTATCTCGAAAACGGTAAGAGATAGGTAGGGGGTGTTTGAACAAATGTCATAGAGAATCGGGAGAGCAGTCGAATGACACCTGTCAAAAATCCAAAATGGCGGATTTCAAGATGGCCGCCATACAAAATGCTCCGAGCCTGCTGAAGCGAGGCCTTTAGGCCGAGCTTCAGTAGGGGCGGAGCAGTTTGTATGGTGGCCGTCTTGAAATCCGTTATTTTGGATGTGCCCCACGTGCTCCTATCATTCTTTATACTGCATTTGGAGTTTTTTATCTTTATTTTCGACTGTATTAGGAGTTTTTGTGGGATTTTTGACTGAATTTGGAGTAACTGTCCTACATTAGTGTAGTAGCGAGCCCGAAGGGCGAGCTTCTGGTGAGGCCGAAGGCCGAACTTTCGGTCCGCGAGGCCGAAGGCCGAGCGTTTGATGCGCGAGCCCGAAGGGCGAGCGCCTGGCGAGGCCGTAGGCCGAGCCGTATTAGTAACTTGCGAGGCCGAAGGCCGAGCTCCGACTTGAGAGTATTTTCCACATCTCCGACTGGTCTCCATGGCAACTGCCTGCGGTAACCGCAGCACCTACGAGTGGGGTTCCTTAACAAAAGTGACTCAGAACCTTGGTACCATTCTGCCCGTACAACCTTTTTATGGCAGTAGGGTGAATCTGCTTTAGTGGCTACAGTATGGTTCTTTATTGTATTGAGAGTTTATATGGGATTTCGTACTTCTATTGGAGTTTTGAACATACTTTTTTCCAACGTATCAGGAGTTTTGATATAGTTTAGTACTGCATAACGATAAATGCGGGCCGCATGCGGCCCGCACACTGCCCGAATAACTAGTTTATAATATATAAAGCTCGATTACCACTCACTGACTGACTGACTGATTGACATAAATGTTCTCCTAGAAGGAGCAGAGTAGGGCTAAAATGATGTATGGCAAAAATGTTTGGGGGGTTTTGGTGAGTATGAGAAAAATCGAAAATCATTAAAAAGACGCCTGCCAAGTGATGATGGATGACGTATCTCGAAAACGGTAAGAGATAGGTAGGGGGTGTTTGAACAAATGTCATAGAGAATCGGGAGAGCAGTCGAATGACACCTGTCAAAAATCCAAAATGGCGGATTTCAAGATGGCCGCCATACAAAATGCTCCGAGCCTGCTGAAGCGAGGCCTTTAGGCCGAGCTTCAGTAGGGGCGGAGCAGTTTGTATGGTGGCCTTCTTGAAATCCGCCATTTTGGATTTGTCCCAGGTGCTCCTCTCATTCTTCATACTGCATTTGGAGTGTTTTACCTTATATTTTCGACTGTATTAGGAGTTTTTGTGGGTTTTTTGACTGAATTTGGAGTAACTGTTCTACATTAGTGTATAGCGAGCCCAAAGGGCAACCACCTGGTGAGGCCGAAGGCCGAACTTTCGGTCCGCGAGGCCGAAGGCCGAGCGAATGGTGCGCGAGCCCGAAGGGCGAGCGCTTGGCGAGGCCGCAGGCCGAGCCGTATTAGTAACTTGCGAGGCCGAAGGCCGAGCTCCGACTTGAGAGTATTTTCCACGTCACCGACTGGTCTCCATGGCAACTGCCTGCGGTAACCGAAGCACCTACGAGTGGGGTTCCTTAACAAAAGTGATTCAGAACCTTGGTACCATTCTGCCCGTACCACCTTTTTATGGCAGTAGGGTGAATTTGGTTTGGTGATAACAGTACGGTTCTCTATTGTATTAAGGGTTTGTATGGGAAATCGTACATCTTTAGGTGTTTTGAAATAATTTTTTTTAATGTATAAGGTGTTTTGATATTGTTCAAACTTGCACAACGATAAATGCGGGCCGCATGCGGCCCGCACACTGCCCGAAATACTAGTTAATAATATATAAAGCTCGATTACCACTCACTGACTGACTGACTGACTGATTGACATAAATGTTCTCCTAGAAGGAGACGAGTAGGGCTAAAATGATGTATGGCAAAAATGTTCGGGGGGTTTTGGTGAGTATGAGAAAAATCGAAAATCATTAAAAAGACGCCTGCCAAGTGATGATGGATGACGTATCTCAAAAACGGTAAGAGATAGGTAGGGGGTGTTTGAACAAATGTCATAGGGAATTGGGAGAGCAGTCGAATGACATCTGTCAAAAATCCAAAATGGCGGATTTCAAGATGGCCGCCATACAAAGTGGTCCGATCCTGCTGAAGCGAGGCCTTTAGGCCGAGCTTCAGTAGGGGCGGAGCAGTTTGTATGGTGGCCGTCTTGAAATCCGACATTTTGGATGTGTCCCAGGTGCTCCTCTCATTCTTCATACTGCATTTGGAGTGTTTAACCTTCATTTTCGACTGTATTAGGAGTTTTTGTGGGATTTTTGACTGAATTTGGAGTAACTGTTCTACGTTAATGTAGTAGCGAGCCCGAAGGGCGAGCTCCTGGTGAGGCCGAAGGCCGAACTTTCGGCTCGCGAGGCCGAAGGCCGAGCGTATGGTGCGTGAGCCCGAAGGGCGAGCGCTTGGCGAGGCCGCAGGCCGAGCCGTATTAGTAACTTGCGAGGCCGAAGGCCGAGCTCCGACTCGAGGGTATTTTCCACGTCACCGACTGGTCTCCATGGCAACTGCCTGCGGTAACCGAAGCACCTACGAGTGGGATTCCTAAACAAAAGTGATTAAGAACCTTGGTACCATTCTGCCCGTACCAACTTTTTATGGCAGTAGGGTGAATCTGCTTTAGTGGCTACAGTATGGTTCTTTATTGTATGGACAGTTTATTTGGGATTTCATACTTCTATTGGAGTTTTGAACTTATTTTTTTTTAATGTAAAAGGGGTCAAGGTATAGTTTAGTACTGTATAACGATAAATGCGGGCCGCATGCGGCCCGCACACTGCCCGAAAAACTAGTTATTAATTAATAATATATAAAGCTCGATTACCACTCACTGACTGACTGACTGACTGATTGACATAAATGTTCTCCTAGAAGGAGTAGAGTAGGGTAAAAATGAAGTATGGCAAAAATGTTCGGGTGGTTTTGGTGAGTATGAGAAAAATCGAAAATCATTAAAAAGACGCCTGCCAAGTAAAGATGAATGACGTATCTCGAAAACGGTACAAGATAGGTAGGGGGTGTTTGAACAAATGTCATAGGGAATTGGAAGAGCAGTCGAATGACACCTGTCAAAAATCCAAAATGGCGGATTTCAAGATGGCCGCCATACAAAGTGATCCGAGCCTGCTGAAGCGAGGCCGTTAGGCCGAGCTTCAGTAGGGGCGGAGCAGTTTGTATGGTGGCCGTCTTGAAATCCGACATTTTGGATGTGTTTTACGTGCTCCTATCATTCTTTATACTGCATTTGGAGTGTTTTACCTTATATTTTCGACTGTATTAGGAGTTTTTGTGGGATTTTCGACTGAATTTGGAGTTACTGTCCTACATTGGTGTATAGCGAGCCCGAAGGGCGAGCTTCTGGTGAGGCCGAAGGCCGAACTTTCGGCTCGCGAGGCCGAAGGCCGAGCGCATGGTGCGTGAGCCCGAAGGGCGAGCGCTTGGCGAGGCCGGAGGCCGAGCCGTGTTAGTAACTTGCGAGGCCGAAGGCCGAGCTCCGACTTGAGAGTATTTTCCACATCTCCGACTGGTCTCCATGGCAACTGCCCGCGGTAACCGAAGCACCTACGAGTGGGGTTCCTTAACAAAAGTGACTCAGAACCTTGGTACCATTCTGCCCGTACCACCTTTTTATGGCAGTAGGGTGAATCTGCTTTAGTGGCTACAGTATGGTTCTTTATTGTATGGAGAGTTTATTTGGGATTTCATACTTCTATTGGTGTTTTGAACATACTTTTTTTTAATGTCTCTGGTGTTTATTTGACAATTCCTACTGACTCAAGATAGATGCGGGCCGCATGCGGCCCGCACACTGCCCGAAATACTAGTTTATAATATATAAAGCTCGATTACCACTGACTGACTGACTGACTCACTCATTGACATAAATGTTCTCCTAGAAGGAGACGAGTAGGAGCACAGTGATGTATAGCAAAAATGTTCGGGGGACTTAGGTGAGTATGAGAAAAATCGAAAATCATTTAAAAGACGCCTGCCAAGTAAAGATGTATGTCATATCTCAAAAACGGTAAGAGATAGGTAGGGGGAGTTTGAACAAATGTCATAGGAAATCGGGAGAGCAGTTGAATGACACCTGTCAAAAATCCAAAATGGCGGATTTCAAGATGGCCGCCATACAAAATGATCCGAGCCTGCTGAAGCGAGGCCGTTAGGCCGAGCTTCAGAAGGGGCGGAGCAGTTTGTATGGTGGCCGTCTTGAAATCCGACATTTTGGATGTGACCCACGTGCTCCTATCATTCTTTATACTGCATTTGGAGTGTTTTACCTTTATTTTCGACTGTATTAGGAGTTTTTGTGGGATTTTTGACTGAATTTGGAGTTACTGTCCTACATTAGTGTAGTAGCGAGCCCGAAGGGCGAGCTCCTGGTGAGGCCGAAGGCCGAACTTTCGGTCCGCGAGGCCGAAGGCCGAGCGTATGATGCGTGAGCCCGAAGGGCGAGCGCTTGGCGAGGCCGTAGGCCGAGCCGTATTAGTAACTTGCGAGGCCGAAGGCCGAGCTCCGACTCGAGAGTATTTTCCACGTCACCGACTGGTCTCCATGGCAACTGCCTGCGGTAACCGAAGCACCTACGAGTGGGGTTCCTTATTAAAAGTGACTTAGAACCTTGGTACCATTCTGCCCGTACCACCTTTTTATGGCAGTAGGGTGAATCTGCTTTAGTGGCTACAGTATGGTTCTTTATTGTATTGAGAGTTTATATGGGATTTCATACTTCTATTGGAGTTTTGAACATACTTTTTTCCAACGTATCAGGAGTTTTGATATAGTTTAGTACTGCATAACGATAAATGCGGGCCGCATGCGGCCCGCACACTGCCCGAAATACTAGTTATTTATATAATATATAAAGCTCGATTACCACTCACTGACTGACTGACTGATTGACATAAATGTTCTCCTAGAAGGAGCAGAGTAGGGCTAAAATGATGTATGGCAAAAATGTTTGGGGGGTTTTGGTGAGTATGAGAAAAATCGAAAATCATTAAAAAGACGCCTGCCAAGTGATGATGGATGACGTATCTCGAAAACGGTAAGAGATAGGTAGGGGGTGTTTGAACAAATGTCATAGAGAATCGGGAGAGCAGTCGAATGACACCTGTCAAAAATCCAAAATGGCGGATTTCAAGATGGCCGCCATACAAAATGCTCCGAGCCTGCTGAAGCGAGGCCTTTAGGCCGAGCTTCAGTAGGGGCGGAGCAGTTTGTATGGTGGCCTTCTTGAAATCCGCCATTTTGGATTTGTCCCAGGTGCTCCTCTCATTCTTCATACTGCATTTGGAGTGTTTTACCTTATATTTTCGACTGTATTAGGAGTTTTTGTGGGTTTTTTGACTGAATTTGGAGTAACTGTTCTACATTAGTGTATAGCGAGCCCAAAGGGCAACCACCTGGTGAGGCCGAAGGCCGAACTTTCGGTCCGCGAGGCCGAAGGCCGAGCGAATGGTGCGCGAGCCCGAAGGGCGAGCGCTTGGCGAGGCCGCAGGCCGAGCCGTATTAGTAACTTGCGAGGCCGAAGGCCGAGCTCCGACTTGAGAGTATTTTCCACGTCACCGACTGGTCTCCATGGCAACTGCCTGCGGTAACCGAAGCACCTACGAGTGGGGTTCCTTAACAAAAGTGATTCAGAACCTTGGTACCATTCTGCCCGTACCACCTTTTTATGGCAGTAGGGTGAATTTGGTTTGGTGATAACAGTACGGTTCTCTATTGTATTAAGGGTTTGTATGGGAAATCGTACATCTTTAGGTGTTTTGAAATAATTTTTTTTAATGTATAAGGTGTTTTGATATTGTTCAAACTTGCACAACGATAAATGCGGGCCGCATGCGGCCCGCACACTGCCCGAAATACTAGTTATTATTTATAATATATAAAGCTCGATTACCACTGACTCACTGACTCACTGACATAAATGTTCTCCTAGAAGGAGCAGAGTAGGGTAAAAATGAAGTATGGCAAAAATGTTTGGGTGGTTTTGGTGAGTATGAGAAAAATCGAAAATCATTAAAAAGACGCCTGCCAAATTAAGATGGATGACGTTTCTCGAAAACTGTAAGAGATAGGTAGGGGGTGTTTGAACAAATGTCATAGGGAATCGGGAGAGCAGTCGAATGACACCTGTCAAAAATCCAAAATGGCGGATTTCAAGATGGCCGCCATACAAAGTGATCCGAGCCTGCTGAAGCGAGGCCGTTAGGCCGAGCTTCAGTAGGGGCGGAGCAGTTTGTATGGTGGCCATCTTGAAATCCGACATTTTAGATGTGTCAAACGTGCTCCTCTCATTCTTCATACTGCATTTGGAGTATTTTACCTTTATTTTCGACTGTATTAGGAGTTTTTGTGGGATTTTGGACTGAATTTGGAGTAACTGTCCTACGTTAGTGTATAGCGAGCCCGAAGGGCGAGCTTCTGGTGAGGCCGAAGGCCGAACTTTCGGTCCGCGAGGCCGAAGGCCGAGCGTATGGTGCGTGAGCCCGAAGGGCGAGCGCTTGGCGAGGCCGCAGGCCGAGCCGTATTAGTAACTTGCGAGGCCGAAGGCCGAGCTCCGATTTGAGAGTTTTTTTCTACGTTTTCGACTGGTCTCCATGGCAACTGCCCGCGGTAACCGACGCACCTACGAGTGGGGTTCCTTTACAAAAGTGACTCAGAACCTTGGTCCCATTCTGCCCGTACCACCTTTTTATGGCAGTAGGGTGAATTTGCTTTAGTGGCTACAGTATGGTTCTTTATTGTATTGAGAGTTTATATGGGATTTCATACTTCTATTGGAGTTTTGAACACATTTTCTTTTGTATCAGGTGTTTTTTTGACAGTTCCTACTGACTCAAGATAGATGCGGGCCGCATGCGGCCCGCACACTGCCCGAAAAACTAGTTAATAATATATAAAGCTCGATTACCACTCACTGACTGACTCACTGACTGACATAAATGTTCTCCTAGAAGGAGACGAGTAGGAGCAAAGTGATGTATGGCAAAAATGTTCGGGGGGTTTTGGTGAGTATGAGAAAAATCGAAAATCATTAAAAAGACGCCTGCCAAGTAATGATGGATGACGTATCTCAAAAACGGTACAAGATAGGTAGGGGGTGTTTGAACAAATGTCATAGGGAATCGGAAGAGCAGTCGAATGACACCTGTCAAAAATCCAAAATGGCGGATTTCAAGATGGCCGCCATACAAAGTGATCCGAGCCTGCTGAAGCGAGGCCTTTAGGCCGAGCTTCAGTAGGGGCGGAGCAGTTTGTATGGTGGCCGTCTTGAAATCCGACATTTTGGATGTGTCTTACGTGCTCCTATCATTCTTTATACTGCATTTGGAGTGTTTTTCCTTAATTTTCGACTGTATTAGGAGTTTTTGTGGGATTTTTGACTAAATTTGGAGTTACTGTCCTACATAAGTGAAGTAGCGAGCCCGAAGGGCGAGCTCCTGGTGAGGCCGAAGGCCGAACTTTCGGTCCGCGAGGCCGAAGGCCGAGCGTATGATACGCGAGCCCGAAGGGCGAGCGCTTGGCGAGGCCGCAGGCCGAGCCGTTTTGGTAACTTGCGAGGCCGAAGGCCGAGCTCCGACTTGAGACTTTTTTCCACGTCTCCGAATGGTCTCCATGGCAACTGCCCTAGGTAAGCGAAGCACCTACGAGTGGGGTTCTTTAACAAAAGTGATTCAGAATCTTGGTACCATTCTGCCCGTACCATTTTTTTATGGCAGTAGGGTGAATCTGGTTTGGTGGCTACAGTATGGTTCTTTATTGTATGGAGAGTTTGTTTGGGATTTCTTACTTTTATTGGAGTTTTGAAATTTTTTTTTTTAAATGTATAAGGGGTTAAGGTAAAGTGTAGTACTGCATAACGATAAATGCGGGCCGCATGCGGCCCGCACACTGCCCGAAAAACTAGTTATAATATATAAAGCTCGATTACCACTGACTGACTGACTGACTCACTGACATAAATGTTCTCCTAGAAGGAGCAGAGTAGGGTAAAAATGAAGAATAGCAAAAATGTTCGGAGGGTTTTGGTGAGTATGAGAAAAATCGAAAATCATTAAAAAGACGCCTGCCAAGTAAAGATGGATGACGTATCTCAAAAACGGTACGAGATAGGTAGGGGGTGTTTGAACAAATGTCATAGGGAATCGGGAGAGCAGTCGAATGACACCTGTCAAAAATCCAAAATGGCGGATTTCAAGATGGCCGCCATACAAAGTGATCCGAGCCTGCTGAAGCGAGGCCTTTAGGCCGAGCTTCAGTAGGGGCGGAGCAGTTTGTATGGTGGCCGTCTTGAAATCCGACAATTTGGATGTGACCCACGTGCTCCTATCATTCTTTATACTGCATTTGGAGTGATTTACCCTATATTTTCGACTGTATTAGGAGTTTTTGTGGGATTTTCGACTGAATTTGGAGTAACTGTCCTACATTAGTGAAGTTGCGAGCCCGAAGGGCGAGCTTCTGGTGAGGCCGAAGGCCGAACTTTCGGTCCGCGAGGCCGAAGGCCGAGCGTATGATGCGCGAGCCCGAAGGGCGAGTGCTTTGCGAGGCCGCAGGCCGAGCCGTGTTAGTAACTTGCGAGGCCGAAGGCCGAGCTCCGACTTGAGATTATTTTCCACATCTCCGACTGGTCTCCATAGCAACTGCCCGCGGTAACCGAAGCACCTACGAGTGGGGTTCCTTCACAAAAGTGACTCAGAACCTTGGTCCCATTCTGCCCGTACCACCTTTTTGTGGCAGTAGGGTGAATTTGCTTTAGTGGCTGCAGTATGGTTCTTTATTGTATTGAGAGTTTTTATGGGATTTCATACTTCCATTGGAGTTTTGAACATTCTTTTTCTTAAAGTATTAGGGGTTTATGTGAAATTTCCAAATGACTCAAGATAGATGCGGGCCGCATGCGGCCCGCACACTGCCCGAAAAACTAGTTAATAATATATAAAGCTCGATTACCACTCACTGACTGACTGACTGATTGACATAAATGTTCTCCTAGAAGGAGACGAGTAGGGCTAAAATGATGTATGGCAAAAATGTTCGGGGGGTTTTGGTGAGTATGAGAAAAATCGAAAATCATTAAAAAGACGCCTGCCAAGTAAAGATGGATAACGTATCTCGAAAACGGTAAGAGATGGGTTAGAGTTGTTTGAACAAATGTCATAGGGAATCGGGAGAGCAGTCGAATGACACCTGTCAAAAATCCAAAATGGCGGATTTCAAGATGGCCGCCATACAAAATGCTCCGAGCCTGCTGAAGCGAGGCCTTTAGGCCGAGCTTCAGTAGGGGCGGAGCAGTTTGTATGGCGGCCGTCTTGAAATCCGACATTTTGGATGTGTCTTACGTGCTCCTATCATTCTTTATACTGCATTTGGAGTTTTTTATCTTTATTTTCGACTGTATTAGGAGTTTTTGTGGGATTTTTGACTGAATTTGGAGTAACTGTCCTACATTAGTGTAGTAGCGAGCCCGAAGGGCGAGCTTCTGGTGAGGCCGAAGGCCGAACTTTCGGCCCGCGAGGCCGAAGGCCGAGCGTATGGGGCGTGAGCCCGAAGGGCGAGCGCCTGGCGAGGCCGTAGGCCGAGCCGTATTAGTAACTTGCGAGGCCGAAGGCCGAGCTCCGACTTGAGAGTATTTTCCACGTCTCCAACTGGTCTCCATGGCAACTGCCCGCGATAACCAAAGCACCTACGAGTAGGGTTCCTTAACAAATGTGACTCAAAACCTTGGTACCATTCTGCCGGAACCACCTTTTTATGGCAGTAGGGTGAATCTGGTTTTGGAGGCTACAGTTTGTTTCTTTATTGTATTGAGAGTTTTAATGGGATTTCATACTTCTATTGGAGTTTTGAAATATTTTTTTTTAATGTTAAAGGTGTATTGTTATAGTTTAGTACTGCATAACGATAAATGCGGGCCGCATGCGGCCCGCACACTGCCCGAAAAACTAGTTAATAATATATAAAGCTCGATTACCACTCACTGACTGACTCACTGACTGACATAAATGTTCTCCTAGAAGGAGCAGAGTAGGGTAAAAATGAAGTATGGCAAAAATGTTCGGGGGGTTTTGGTGAGTATGAGAAAAATCGAAAATCATAAAAATGACGCCTGCCAAGTGAAGATGGATGACGTACCTCGAAAACGGTAAGAGATAGGTAAGGGGTGTTTGAAAAAATGTCATAGGGAATCGAGAGAGCAGTCTAATGACACCTGTCAAAAATCCAAAATGGCGGATTTCAAGATGGCCGCCATACAAAATGATCCGAGCCTGCTGAAGCGAGGCCTTTAGGCCGAGCTTCAGTAGGGGCGGGGCAGTTTGTATGGTGGCCGTCTTGAAATCCGACATTTTGGATGTGACCCACGTATTCCTATCATTCTTTATACTGCATTTGGAGTGTTTTACCTTATATTTTCGACTGTATTAGGAGTTTTTGTGGGATTTTTGACTAAATTTGGAGTTACTGTCCTACATAAGTGAAGTAGCGAGCCCGAAGGGCGAGCTCCTCGTGAGGCCGAAGGCCGAACTATCGGTCCGCGAGGCCGAAGGCCGAGCGTATGGTGCGTGAGCCCGAAGGGCGAGCGCTTGGCGAGGCCGCAGGCCGAGCCGTGTTGGTAACTTGCGAGGCCGAAGGCCGAGCTCCGCCTTGAGAGTTTTTTCCACGTCTTCGACTGGTTTCCATGGCAACTGCCCGCGGTAAGCGAAGCACCTACGAGTGGGGTTCCATACTAAAAGTGACTCGGAACCCTGGTCCCATTCTGCCCGTACCACCTTTTTATGTCAGTAGGGTGAATCTGGTTTGGTGGCTACAGTTTGGTTCTTTATTGTATTAAGAGTTTGTATGGGATTTCACACTTCTATTGGAGTTTTAAACATACTTTTTTTTAACGTATCTGTTGTGTTTTTGACAGTCCCAACTGACTCAAGATAGATGCGGGCCGCATGCGGCCCGCACACTGCCCGAAAAACTAGTTATAATATATAAAGCTCGATTACCGTACACTGACTGACTGACTGACTCACTGACTGACATCATTGTTCTCCCAGAAGGAGTCGAGTAGGAAGAAAGTGATGTATGGGAAAAGTGTAGAGGGGGTTTATGTGAGTATGGGAAAAATCCGAAAACTCAAAGATGACGTCTGCCAAGTAAAATTGGATGGCGTATCTCTGAAACGGTAAGAGATAGGTAGGGGGTGCTTGACCAAATGTCATAGGGAATCAGGAGAGCAGTCGGATGACGTTTGTCAAAAATCCAAAATGGCGGATTTCAAAATGGCCGCCATACAAAATCCTTCGATCCCTCAAAAAAGTAGCTGGTTCTACCAGAAAGAGTTGAGTACGGTTATAGTAATGTATAACGCAAATGACTAAGGGGTTTAGCTGAGTAGGGGAAAAATTAAAAACCCTAGAAATGACGCCTGCCAAGTAAAGCTGGACTACGTATCTCGAAAACGGTAAGAGATAGGTTGGGGGTGTTTGAACAAATGTCATAGGGAATCGGGAAAGCAGTCAAATGACACCTGTCAAATGTGCTACTCTCATTCTTCATACATTATTTGGAGTATTTAATCTAACAATGTCGACTGTATTAGGAGTATTTGTGGGAATTTCAACTCAATTTAGAGTAATTGTCCTACTGTCAGTGTAGCGAGCCCGAAGGGCGAGCTTTTGGTGAGGCCGAAGGCCGAACTTTCGGGCCACGAGGCCGTAGGCCGAGTGGACGGTGCGCGAGGCCGCAGGTCGAGCCGTGTTAGTAACTTGCGAGGCCGAAGGCCGAGCTCAGACTTGCACCGATTTGGCTGAAAATCGATATATACGTTGTTCTCGTCATCCTTATTCCAAATATGAAATTTTTAATTCGATGACGTCGGCCAAGTAAAAAAAGTTACTCCGATTTGGCTGAAACTCGATATTTAGGTGGTTCTGGGTGTCCTTATTCCAAATCTAAAAAAATTTCTTCGATGACGTCTGCCAAGTAAAAAAAGTTACTCCGATTTGGCTGAAACTCGATATTTAGGTGGTTCTGGGTGTCCTTATTCCAAATCTAAAAATTTTTTTTCGATGACGTCTGCCAAGTATAAAAACGTACTCCGATTTGGCTTATATTTTATATCTAGGTTGTTCTGGACGTCCTTATTCCAAATATGAAATTATTTTTCGATGACGTCTGCCAAGTGCAGATAAATCACGTACCTCGAAAACGGTAATAGATAGGTAGGGGGTTTTTGAAAAATGTCATAGGGAATAAGGAGAGCAATCGAATGACATTTTGGATGTGTCACACGTGCTCCTCTCATTCTTTATACTGCATTTGGAGTGTTTAACCTCATATTTTCGACTGTATTAGGAGTTTTTGTAGGTTTTTGACTGAATTTGGAGTTACTGTTCTACGTTATTGTAGTAGCGAGCCCGAAGGGCGAGCTCCTGGTGAGGCCGAAGGCCGAACTTTCGATTCGCGAGGCCGAAGGCCGAGCCGTATTAGCAACTTGCGAGGCCGAAGGCCGAGATCCCAACTGAGAGTATTTTCCACGACTCCTACTGGTCTCCAAGGCAACTGCCCGCGATAACCGAAGCACCTACGAGTGGGGTTCCTTAACAAAAGTGACTCAGAACCTTGGTCCGATTCTGCCCGTACCACCTTTTTATGGCAGTAGGGTGAATATGCTTTAGTGGCTACAGTATGGTTCGTTATTGTATGGAGAGTTTATTTGGGATTTCATATTTTAATTGGAGGTTTGAATTTTTTTTTTTTAAATGTATAAGGGGTTCAGGTAAAGTTTAGTACTGCATAACGATAAATGCGGGCCGCATGCGGCCCGCACACTGCCCGAAATACTAGTTATTATTAATAATATATAAAGCTCGATTACCACTCACTGACTGACTGACTGACTGATTGACATAAATGTTCTCCTAGAAGGAGACGAGTAGGGCTAAAATGATGTATGGCAAAAATGTTCGGGGGGTTTTGGTGAGTATGAGAAAAATCGAAAATCATAAAAAAGACGCCTGCCAAGTGAAGATGGATGACATATCTCAAAAACGGTACAAGTTAGGTAGGGGGTGTTTGAACAAATGTCATAGGGAATCGGGAGAGCAGTCGAATGACACCTGTCAAAAATCCAAAATGGCGGATTTCAAGATGGCCGCCATACAAAGTGATCCGAGCCTGCTGAAGCGAGGCCGTTAGGCCGAGCTTCAGTAGGGGCGGAGCAGTTTGTATGGTGGCCGTCTTGAAATCCGACATTTTGGATGTGTTTTACGTGCTCCTATCATTCTTTATACTGCATTTGGAGTGTTTTACCTTATATTTTCGACTGTATTAGGAGTTTTTGTGGGATTTTCGACTGAATTTGGAGTTACTGTCCTACATTGGTGTATAGCGAGCCCGAAGGGCGAGCTTCTGGTGAGGCCGAAGGCCGAACTTTCGGCTCGCGAGGCCGAAGGCCGAGCGCATGGTGCGTGAGCCCGAAGGGCGAGCGCTTGGCGAGGCCGGAGGCCGAGCCGTGTTAGTAACTTGCGAGGCCGAAGGCCGAGCTCCAACTTGAGAGTATTTTCCACATCTCCGACTGGTCTCCATGGCAACTGCCCGCGGTAACCGAAGCACCTACGAGTGGGGTTCCTTAACAAAAGTGACTCAGAACCTTGGTACCATTCTGCCCGTACCACCTTTTTATGGCAGTAGGGTGAATCTGCTTTAGTGGCTACAGTATGGTTCTTTATTGTATGGAGAGTTTATTTGGGATTTCATACTTCTATTGGTGTTTTGAACATACTTTTTTTTAATGTCTCTGGTGTTTATTTGACAATTCCTACTGACTCAAGATAGATGCGGGCCGCATGCGGCCCGCACACTGCCCGAAAAACTAGTTAATAATATATAAAGCTCGATTACCACTGACTGACTCACTGACTGACTGACTGACATAAATGTTCTCCTAGAAGGAGTAGAGTAGGGTTAAAATGATGTATGGCAAAAATGTTTGGGGGGTTTAGGTGAGTATGAGAAAAATCGAAAATCATGAAAATGACGCCTGCCAAGTAAAGATGGATGACATATCTCAAAAACAGTACAAGATAGGTAGGGGGTGTTTGAACAAATGTCATAGGGAATCAGGAGTTCAGTTGAATGACACCCGTCAAAAATCCAAAATGGCGGATTTCAAGATGGCCGCCATACAAAGTGATCCGAGCCTGCTGAAGCGAGGCCGTTAGGCCGAGCTTCAGTAAGGGCGGAGCAGTTTGTATGGTGGCCGTCTTGAAATCCGACATTTTGGATTTACCCTACGTGTTCCTCTCATTCTTCATACTGCATTTGGAGTGTTTTACCTTACATTTTCGACTGTATTAAGAGTTTTTGTGGGATTTTTGACTGAATTTGGAGTTACTGTCCTACATTAGTGAAGTAGCGAGCCCGAAGGGCGAGCTTCTGGTGAGGCCGAAGGCCGAACTTTCGGTCCGCGAGGCCGAAGGCCGAGCGTATGATTCGCGAGCCCGAAGGGCGAGCGCTTCGCGAGGCCGTAGGCCGAGCCTTATTAGTAAATTGCGAGGCCGAAGGCCGAGCTCCGACTTGAGAGTTTTTTTCCACGTCTCCGACTGGTCTCCATGGCAACTGCCCGCGGTAACCGAAGCACCTACGAGTGGGGTTCCTTTACAAAAGTGACTCAGAACCTTGGTCCGATTTTGCCCGTACCACCTTTTTATGGCAGTAGGGTGAATCTGCTTTAGTGGCTACAGTATGGTTCTTTATTGTATGGAGAGTTTATTTGGGATTTCATCCTTCTATTGGAGTTTTGAACTTATTTTTTTTAAATGTACAGGGTGTTAACGTATTGTTTAGTTCTGCATAACGATAAATGCGGGCCGCATGCGGCCCGCACACTGCCCGAAAAACTAGTTATTAATTATTTATAATATATAAAGCTCGATTACCACTCACTGACTGACTGACTGATTGACATAAATGTTCTCCTAGAAGGAGCAGAGTAGGGTAAAAATGAAGTATGGCAAAAATGTTCGGGGGGTTTTAGTGAGTATGAGAAAAATCGAAAATCATTAAAAAGACGCCTGCCAAGTAAAGATGGATAACGTATCTCGAAAACGGTAAGAGATGGGTTAGAGTTGTTTGAACAAATGTCATAGGGAATCGGGAGAGCAGTCGAATGACACCTGTCAAAAATCCAAAATGGCGGATTTCAAGATGGCCGCCATACAAAATGCTCCGAGCCTGCTGAAGCGAGGCCTTTAGGCCGAGCTTCAGTAGGGGCGGAGCAGTTTGTATGGCGGCCGTCTTGAAATCCGACATTTTGGATGTGTCTTACGTGCTCCTATCATTCTTTATACTGCATTTGGAGTTTTTTATCTTTATTTTCGACTGTATTAGGAGTTTTTGTGGGATTTTTGACTGAATTTGGAGTAACTGTCCTACATTAGTGTAGTAGCGAGCCCGAAGGGCGAGCTTCTGGTGAGGCCGAAGGCCGAACTTTCGGCCCGCGAGGCCGAAGGCCGAGCGTATGGGGCGTGAGCCCGAAGGGCGAGCGCCTGGCGAGGCCGTAGGCCGAGCCGTATTAGTAACTTGCGAGGCCGAAGGCCGAGCTCCGACTTGAGAGTATTTTCCACGTCTCCAACTGGTCTCCATGGCAACTGCCCGCGATAACCAAAGCACCTACGAGTAGGGTTCCTTAACAAATGTGACTCAAAACCTTGGTACCATTCTGCCGGAACCACCTTTTTATGGCAGTAGGGTGAATCTGGTTTTGGAGGCTACAGTTTGTTTCTTTATTGTATTGAGAGTTTTAATGGGATTTCATACTTCTATTGGAGTTTTGAAATATTTTTTTTTAATGTTAAAGGTGTATTGTTATAGTTTAGTACTGCATAACGATAAATGCGGGCCGCATGCGGCCCGCACACTGCCCGAAAAACTAGTTTATAATATATAAAGCTCGATTACCACTCACTGACTGACTGACTGATTGACATAAATGTTCTCCTAGAAGGAGCAGAGTAGGGCTAAAATGATGTATGGCAAAAATGTTTGGGGGGTTTTGGTGAGTATGAGAAAAATCGAAAATCATTAAAAAGACGCCTGCCAAGTGATGATGGATGACGTATCTCGAAAACGGTAAGAGATAGGTAGGGGGTGTTTGAACAAATGTCATAGAGAATCGGGAGAGCAGTCGAATGACACCTGTCAAAAATCCAAAATGGCGGATTTCAAGATGGCCGCCATACAAAATGCTCCGAGCCTGCTGAAGCGAGGCCTTTAGGCCGAGCTTCAGTAGGGGCGGAGCAGTTTGTATGGTGGCCTTCTTGAAATCCGCCATTTTGGATTTGTCCCAGGTGCTCCTCTCATTCTTCATACTGCATTTGGAGTGTTTTACCTTATATTTTCGACTGTATTAGGAGTTTTTGTGGGTTTTTTGACTGAATTTGGAGTAACTGTTCTACATTAGTGTATAGCGAGCCCAAAGGGCAACCACCTGGTGAGGCCGAAGGCCGAACTTTCGGTCCGCGAGGCCGAAGGCCGAGCGAATGGTGCGCGAGCCCGAAGGGCGAGCGCTTGGCGAGGCCGCAGGCCGAGCCGTATTAGTAACTTGCGAGGCCGAAGGCCGAGCTCCGACTTGAGAGTATTTTCCAC
Source organism: Plagodis pulveraria (assembly GCA_963890685.1). Lineage (NCBI taxonomy): Eukaryota > Metazoa > Arthropoda > Insecta > Lepidoptera > Geometridae > Plagodis > Plagodis pulveraria. The sequence continues at coordinate 17,401,082 of OY982976.1, read as the reverse complement.
GTCACCGACTGGTCTCCATGGCAACTGCCTGCGGTAACCGAAGCACCTACGAGTGGGGTTCCTTAACAAAAGTGATTCAGAACCTTGGTACCATTCTGCCCGTACCACCTTTTTATGGCAGTAGGGTGAATTTGGTTTGGTGATAACAGTACGGTTCTCTATTGTATTAAGGGTTTGTATGGGAAATCGTACATCTTTAGGTGTTTTGAAATAATTTTTTTTAATGTATAAGGTGTTTTGATATTGTTCAAACTTGCACAACGATAAATGCGGGCCGCATGCGGCCCGCACACTGCCCGAAAAACTAGTTATTAATAATATATAAAGCTCGATTACCACTGACTGACTCACTGACTGACTGACTGACATAAATGTTCTCCTAGAAGGAGTAGAGTAGGGTTAAAATGATGTATGGCAAAAATGTTTGGGGGGTTTAGGTGAGTATGAGAAAAATCGAAAATCATGAAAATGACGCCTGCCAAGTAAAGATGGATGACATATCTCAAAAACAGTACAAGATAGGTAGGGGGTGTTTGAACAAATGTCATAGGGAATCAGGAGTTCAGTTGAATGACACCCGTCAAAAATCCAAAATGGCGGATTTCAAGATGGCCGCCATACAAAGTGATCCGAGCCTGCTGAAGCGAGGCCGTTAGGCCGAGCTTCAGTAAGGGCGGAGCAGTTTGTATGGTGGCCGTCTTGAAATCCGACATTTTGGATTTACCCTACGTGTTCCTCTCATTCTTCATACTGCATTTGGAGTGTTTTACCTTACATTTTCGACTGTATTAAGAGTTTTTGTGGGATTTTTGACTGAATTTGGAGTTACTGTCCTACATTAGTGAAGTAGCGAGCCCGAAGGGCGAGCTTCTGGTGAGGCCGAAGGCCGAACTTTCGGTCCGCGAGGCCGAAGGCCGAGCGTATGATTCGCGAGCCCGAAGGGCGAGCGCTTCGCGAGGCCGTAGGCCGAGCCTTATTAGTAAATTGCGAGGCCGAAGGCCGAGCTCCGACTTGAGAGTTTTTTTCCACGTCTCCGACTGGTCTCCATGGCAACTGCCCGCGGTAACCGAAGCACCTACGAGTGGGGTTCCTTTACAAAAGTGACTCAGAACCTTGGTCCGATTTTGCCCGTACTACCTTTTTATGGCAGTAGGGTGAATCTGCTTTAGTGGCTACAGTATGGTTCTTTATTGTATTGAGAGTTTATATGGGATTTCATACTTCTAATGGAGTTTTGAACATACTTTTTTTATGTATTGAGATACGGTACAAGATAGGTAGGGGGTGTTTGAACAAATGTCATAGGGAATTAGTAGAGCAGTCGAATGACACCTGTCAAAAATCCAAAATGGCGGATTTTAAGATGGCCGCCATACAAAATGATCCGAGCCTGCTGAAGCGAGGCCTTTAGGCCGAGCTTCAGTAGGGGCGGAGCAGTTTGTATGGTGGCCGTCTTGAAATCCGACATTTTGGATGTGACCCACGTGCTCCTATCATTCTTTATACTGCATTTGGAGTGTTTTACCTTATATTTGCGACTGTATTAGGAGTTTTTGTGTGATTTTTGACTGAATTTGGAGTTAGCCTACATTGATGTATAGCGAGCCCGAAGGGCGAGCTTATGGTGAGGCCGAAGGCCGAACTTTCGGTCCGCGAGGCCGAAGGCCGAGCGTATGACGCGCGACCCCGAAGGGCGAGCGCTTGGCGAGGCCGAAGGCCGAGCCGTATTAGTAACTTGCGAGGCCGAAGGCCGAGCTCCGACTTGAGAGTATTTTCTACATTTCCGACTGGTCTCCATGGCAACTGCCCGCGGTAAACGACGCACCTTCGAGGGGGGTTCCTTAACAAAAGTGACTTAGAACCCTGGTCCCAATCTGCCCGTACCACCTTTTTATGGCAGTAGGGTGAATCTGTTTAGTGGCTACAGTATGGTTCTTTATTGTATTGAGAGTTTTTATGGGATTTCATACTTCTATTGGAGTTTTGAACACACTTTTTTTTACGTATTAAGTGTTTTGATATAAGTTAAAATTGCATAACGATAAATGCGGGCCGCATGCGGCCCGCACACTGCCCGAAAAACTAGTTATTTATAATATATAAGGCTCGATTACCACTGACTGACTCACTGACTCACTGACATAAATGTTCTCCTAGAAGGAGCAGAGTAGGGTAAAAATGAAGTATGGCAAAAATGTTCGGCGGGTTTAGGTGAGTATGAGAAAAATCGAAAATCATTAAAAAGACGCCTGCCAAGTAAAGATGGATGACATATCTCAAAAACGGTACAAGATAGGTAGAGAGTGTTTGAACAAATGTCATAGGGAATCGGGAGAGCAGTCGAATGACACCTGTCAAAAATCCAAAATGGCGGATTTCAAGATGGCCGCCATACAAAATGCTCCGAGCCTGCTGAAGCGAGGCCTTTAGGCCGAGCTTCAGTAGGGCCGGAGCAGTTTGTACGGCAGCCATCTTAAAATCTGACATTTTGGATTTGTCCCACGTGCTCCTCTCATTCTTCATACTGCATTTGGGGTGTTTTACCTTCATTTTCGACTGTATTAGGAGTTTTTGTGGGATTTTTGACTGAATTTGGAGTTACTGTCCTACAATAGTGTATAGCGAGCCCAAAGGGCAACCACCTGGTGAGGCCGAAGGCCGAACCTTCGGTCCGCGAGGCCGAAGGCCGAGCGAATGGTGCGCGAGCCCGAAGGGCGAGCGCTTGGCGAGGCCGCAGGCCGAGCCGTGTTAGTAACTTGCGAGGCCGAAGGCCGAGCTCCGACTCGAGAGTATTTTCCACATCTCCGACTGGTCTCCATGGCAACTGCCCGCGGTAACCGAAGCACCTACGAGTGGGGTTCCTTAAGAAAAGTGACTTAGAACCTTGGTACCATTCTGCCCGTACCACCTTTTTATGGCAGTAGGGTGAATTTGCTTTAGTGGCTACAGTATGGTTCTTTATTGTATTGAGAGTTTATATGGGATTTCATACTTCTATTGGAGTTTTGAACACATTTTTTTTTGTATCAGGTGTTTTTTGACAGTTCCTACTGACTCAAGATAGATGCGGGCCGCATGCGGCCCGCACACTGCCCGAAAAACTAGTTATTTATAATATATAAGGCTCGATTACCACTGACTGACTCACTGACTCACTGACATAAATGTTCTCCTAGAAGGAGCAGAGTAGGGTAAAAATGAAGTATGGCAAAAATGTTCGGCGGGTTTAGGTGAGTATGAGAAAAATCGAAAATCATTAAAAAGACGCCTGCCAAGTAAAGATGAATGACATATCTCAAAAACGGTACAAGATAGGTAGAGGGTGTTTGAACAAATGTCATAGGGAATTGGGAGAGCAGTCGGATGACATCTGTCAAAAATCCAAAATGGTGGATTTCAAGATGGCCGCCATACAAAGTGATCCGAGCCTGCTGAAGCGAGGCCGTTAGGCCGAGCTTCAGTAGAGGCGGAGCAGTTTGTATGGTGGCTGTCTTGAAATCCGACATTTTGGATGTGACCCACGTGCTCCTATCATTCTTTATACTGCATTTGGAGTGTTTTACCTAATATTTTCGACTGTATTAGGAGTTTTTGTGGGATTTTTGACTAAATTTGGAGTTACTGTCCTACATAAGTGAAGTAGCGAGCCCGAAGGGCGAGCTTCTGGTGAGGCCGAAGGCCGAACTTTCGGTCCGCGAGGCCGAAAGCCGAGCGTATGATGCGTGAGCCCGAAGGGCGAGCGCCTGGCGAGGCCGTAGGCCGAGCCGTATTAGTAACTTGCGAGGCCGAAGGCCGAGCTCCGACTTGAGAGTATTTTCCACATCTCCGACTGGTCTCCATGGCAACTGCCTGCGGTAACCGCAGCAACTACGAGTGGGGTTCCTTAACAAAAGTGACTCAGAACCTTGGTACCATTCTGCCCGTACCACCTTTTTATGGCAGTAGGGTGAATCTGCTTTAGTGGCTACAGTATGGTTCTTTATTGTATTGAGAGTTTATATGGGATTTCATTCTTCTATTGGAGTTTTGAACATACTTTTTTACAACGTATCATGAGTTTTGATATAGTTTAGTACTGCATAACGATAAATGCGGGCCGCATGCGGCCCGCACACTGCCCGAAAAACTAGTTTATAATATATAAAGCTCGATTACCACTCACTGACTGACTGACTGATTGACATAAATGTTCTCCTAGAAGGAGCAGAGTAGGGTAAAAATGAAGTATGGCAAAAATGTTCGGATGGTTTTGGTAAGTATGAGAAAAATCGAAAATCATGAAAATGACGCCTGCCAAGTAAAGATGGATGACATATCTCAAAAACAGTACAAGATAGGTAGGGGGTGTTTGAACAAATGTCATAGGGAATCAGGAGTTCAGTTGAATGACACCCGTCAAAAATCCAAAATGGCGGATTTCAAGATGGCCGCCATACAAAGTGATCCGAGCCTGCTGAAGCGAGGCCGTTAGGCCGAGCTTCAGTAAGGGCGGAGCAGTTTGTATGGTGGCCGTCTTGAAATCCGACATTTTGGATTTACCCTACGTGTTCCTCTCATTCTTCATACTGCATTTGGAGTGTTTTACCTTACATTTTCGACTGTATTAAGAGTTTTTGTGGGATTTTTGACTGAATTTGGAGTTACTGTCCTACATTAGTGAAGTAGCGAGCCCGAAGGGCGAGCTTCTGGTGAGGCCGAAGGCCGAACTTTCGGTCCGCGAGGCCGAAGGCCGAGCGTATGATTCGCGAGCCCGAAGGGCGAGCGCTTCGCGAGGCCGTAGGCCGAGCCTTATTAGTAAATTGCGAGGCCGAAGGCCGAGCTCCGACTTGAGAGTTTTTTTCCACGTCTCCGACTGGTCTCCATGGCAACTGCCCGCGGTAACCGAAGCACCTACGAGTGGGGTTCCTTTACAAAAGTGACTCAGAACCTTGGTCCGATTTTGCCCGTACTACCTTTTTATGGCAGTAGGGTGAATCTGCTTTAGTGGCTGCAGTATGGTTCTTTATTGTATTGAGAGTTTTTATGGGATTTCATACTTCCATTGGAGTTTTGAACATTCTTTTTCTTAATGTATTAGGGGTTTATGTGAAATTTCCAAATGACTCAAGATAGATGCGGGCCGCATGCGGCCCGCACACTGCCCGAATAACTAGTTTATAATATATAAAGCTCGATTACCACTGACTCACTGACTGACTCACTCATTGACATAAATGTTCTCCTAGAAGGAGACGAGTAGGAGCAACGTGATGTATGGCAAAAATGTTCGGGGGGTTTTGGTTAGTATGAGAAAAATCGAAAATCATAAAAATGACGCCTGCCAAGTAAAGATGGATGAAATATCTCGAAAACGGTACAAGATAGGTAGGGAGTGTTTGAACAAATGTCATAGGGAATCGGGAGTTTAGTCGAATGACACCTGTCAAAAATCCAAAATGGCGGATTTCAAGATGGCCGCCATACAAATTGATCCGAGCCTGCTGAAGCGAGGCCTTTAGGCCGAGCTTCAGTAGGGGCGGAGCAGTTTGTATGGTGGCCGTCTTGAAATCCGTTATTTTGGATGTGCCTCACGTGCTCCTATCATTCTTTATTCTGCATTTGGAGTGTTTTACCTTATATTTTCGACTGTATTAGGAGTTTTTGTGGGATTTTTGACTGAATTTGGAGTTACTGTCCTTTATAAGTGTAGTAGCGAGCCCGAAGGGCGAGCTCCTGGTGAGGCCGAAGGCCGAACTTTCGGTCCGCGAGGCCGAAGGCCGAGCGTTTGATGCGCGAGCCCGAAGGGCGAGCTCCTGGTGAGGCCGAAGGCCGAACTTTCGGTCCGCGAGGCCGAAGGCCGAGCGTTTGATGCGCGAGCCCGAAGGGCGAGCGCTTTGCGAGGCCGCAGGCCGAGCCGTGTTGGTAACTTGCGAGGCCGAAGGCCGAGCTCCGACTTGAGAGTTTTTTCCACGTCTCCGACTGGTCTCCATGGCAACTGCCCGCGGTAAGCGAAGCACCTACGAGTGGGGTTCCTTAACAAAAGTGACTCAGAACCTTGGTCCCATTCTGCCCGTACCACCTTTTTATGGCAGTAGGGTGAATCTGTTTTAGTGGCTACAGTATGGTTCTTTATTGTATGGAGAGTTGGGATTTTGGATTTCATACTTCTATTGGAGTTTTGGACATTACTTTTTTTTATGTATTAGGTGTTTCTGTGAAATTGTCAAATGACTAAAGATAGATGCGGGCCGCATGCGGCCCGCACACTGCCCGAAATACTAGTTTATAATATATAAAGCTCGATTACCACTGACTGACTCACTGACTGACTGACTGACATAAATGTTCTCCTAGAAGGAGCAGAGTAGGGTAAAAATGAAGTATAGCAAAAATGTTCGGGTGGTTTTGGTGAGTATGAGAAAAATCGAAAATTATTAAAAAGACGCCTGCCAAGTAAAGATGGATGACGTATCTCAAAAACGGTGCAAGATAGGTAGGAGGTGTTTAAACAAATGTCATAGGGAATCGGGAGAGCAGTCGAATGACACCTGTCTAAAATCCAAAATGGCGGATTTCAAGATGGCCGCCATACAAAATGCTCCGAGCCTGCTGAAGCGAGGCCGTTAGGCCGAGGTTCAGTAGGGGCGGAGCAGTTTGTATGGTGGCCGTCTTGAAATCCGACATTTTGGATGTGTCTCACGTGCTCCTATCATTCTTTATACTGCATTTGGAGCGTTTTACCTTTATATTCGACTGTATTAGGAGTTTTTGTGGGATTTTTGACTGAATTTGGAGTTACTGTCCTACATTAGTAAAGTAGCGAGCCCGAAGGGCGAGCTCCTGGTGAGGCCGAAGGCCGAACATTCGGTCCGCGAGGCCGTAGGCCGAGTGTATGATGCGCGAGCCCGAAGGGGGAGCGCTTTGCGAGGCCGCAGGCCGAGCCGTATTAGTAACATGCGAGGCCGAAGGCCGAGCTCCGACTTGAGAGTTTTTTCCACGTCTCCGACTGGTCTCCATGGCAACTGCCCGCGATAACCAAAGCACCTACGAGTAGGGTTCCTTAACAAAAGTGACTCAGAACCTTGGTACCATTCTGCCTGTACCACCTTTTTATGGCAGTAGGGTGAATCTGCTTTAGTAGCTACAGTATGGTTCTCTACTGTATTACAAGTTTATTTGGGATTTCATATTTCTATTGGAGTTTTGAACACATTTTTTATAATGTATAAGGTGTTTTGATATTGTTCAAACTTGCACAACGATAAATGCGGGCCGCATGCGGCCCGCACACTGCCCGAAAAACTAGTTATTATTTATAATATATAAAGCTCGATTACCACTCACTGACTGACTGACTGACTGATTGACATAAATGTTCTCCTAGAAGGAGCAGAGTAGGGCTAAAATGATGTATGGCAAAAATGTTTGGGGGGTTTTGGTGAGTATGAGAAAAATCGAAAATCTTTAAAAAGACGCCTGCCAAGTAAAGATGTATGACGTATCTCAAAAACGGTAAGAGATAGGTAGGGGGTGTTTGAACAAATGTCATAGGGAATTGGGAGAGCAGTCGAATGACATCTGTCAAAAATCCAAAATGGCGGATTTCAAGATGGCCGCCATACAAAGTGGTCCGATCCTGCTGAAGCGAGGCCTTTAGGCCGAGCTTCAGTAGGGGCGGAGCAGTTTGTATGGTGGCCGTCTTGAAATCCGACATTTTGGATGTGTCCCAGGTGCTCCTCTCATTCTTCATACTGCATTTGGAGTGTTTAACCTTCATTTTCGACTGTATTAGGAGTTTTTGTGGGATTTTTGACTGAATTTGGAGTAACTGTTCTACGTTAATGTAGTAGCGAGCCCGAAGGGCGAGCTCCTGGTGAGGCCGAAGGCCGAACTTTCGGCTCGCGAGGCCGAAGGCCGAGCGTATGGTGCGTGAGCCCGAAGGGCGAGCGCTTGGCGAGGCCGCAGGCCGAGCCGTATTAGTAACTTGCGAGGCCGAAGGCCGAGCTCCGACTCGAGGGTATTTTCCACGTCACCGACTGGTCTCCATGGCAACTGCCTGCGGTAACCGAAGCACCTACGAGTGGGATTCCTAAACAAAAGTGATTAAGAACCTTGGTACCATTCTGCCCGTACCAACTTTTTATGGCAGTAGGGTGAATCTGCTTTAGTGGCTACAGTATGGTTCTTTATTGTATGGACAGTTTATTTGGGATTTCATACTTCTATTGGAGTTTTGAACTTATTTTTTTTTAATGTAAAAGGGGTCAAGGTATAGTTTAGTACTGTATAACGATAAATGCGGGCCGCATGCGGCCCGCACACTGCCCGAAAAACTAGTTATTTATAATATATAAAGCTCGATTACCACTGACTGACTGACTGACTCACTGACATAAATGTTCTCCTAGAAGGAGCAGAGTAGGGTAAAAATGAAGTATGGCAAAAATGTTCGGCGGGTTTAGGTGAGTATGAGAAAAATCGAAAATCATTAAAAAGACGCCTGCCAAGTAAAGATGAATGACATATCTCGAAAACGGTAAGAGATAGGTAGGGGGTGTTTGAACAAATGTCATAGGGAATCGGTAGAGCAGTCGAATGACATCTGTCAAAAATCCAAAATGGCGGATTTCAAGATGGCCGCCATACAAAATGCTCCGAGCCTGCTGAAGCGAGGCCTTTAGGCCGAGCTTCAGTAGGGGCGGAGCAGTTTGTATGGTGGCCGTCTTGAAATCCGTTATTTTGGATGTACCCCACGTGCTCCTATCATTCTTTATACTGCATTTGGAGTGTTTTACCTTATATTTTCGACTGTATTAGGAGTTTTTGTGGGATTTTTGACTAAATTTGGAGTTACTGTCCTACATAAGTGAAGTAGCGAGCCCGAAGGGCGAGCTCCTGGTGAGGCCGAAGGCCGAACTTTCGATCCGCGAGGCCGAAGGCCGAGCGTATGATGCGTGAGCCCGAAGGGCGAGCGCCGAGCGAGGCCGCAGGCCGAGCCGTTTTAGTAACTTGCGAGGCCGAAGGCCGAGCTCCAACTTGAGAGTATTTTCCACGTTTCCGACTGGTCTCCATGGCAACTGCCCGCGGTAACCGAAGAACCTACGAGTGGGGTTCCTTTACAAAAGTGACTCAGAACCCTGGTCTCATTTTGCCCGTACCACCTTTTTATGGCAGTAGGGTGAATTTGGTTTGGTGGCTACAGTTTGGTTCTTTATTGTATTGAGAGTTTATATGGGATTTCATACTTTTATTGGAGTTTTGAACACATTTTTTTTAAAGTATTAGGTGTTTCTGTGGAATTTTCAAATGACTAAAGATAGATGCGGGCCGCATGCGGCCCGCACACTGCCCGAAAAACTAGTTTATAATATATAAAGCTCGATTACCACTGACTGACTGACTGACTCACTCATTGACATAAATGTTCTCCTAGAAGGAGACGAGTAGGAGCACAGTGATGTATGGCAAAAATGTTCGGGGGACTTAGGTGAGTATGAGAAAAATCGAAAATCATTTAAAAGACGCCTGCCAAGTAAAGATGTATGTCATATCTCAAAAACGGTAAGAGATAGGTAGGGGGAGTTTGAACAAATGTCATAGGAAATCGGGAGAGCAGTTGAATGACACCTGTCAAAAATCCAAAATGGCGGATTTCAAGATGGCCGCCATACAAAATGATCCGAGCCTGCTGAAGCGAGGCCGTTAGGCCGAGCTTCAGAAGGGGCGGAGCAGTTTGTATGGTGGCCGTCTTGAAATCCGACATTTTGGATGTGACCCACGTGCTCCTATCATTCTTTATACTGCATTTGGAGTGTTTTACCTTTATTTTCGACTGTATTAGGAGTTTTTGTGGGATTTTTGACTGAATTTGGAGTTACTGTCCTACATTAGTGTAGTAGCGAGCCCGAAGGGCGAGCTCCTGGTGAGGCCGAAGGCCGAACTTTCGGTCCGCGAGGCCGAAGGCCGAGCGTATGATGCGTGAGCCCGAAGGGCGAGCGCTTGGCGAGGCCGTAGGCCGAGCCGTATTAGTAACTTGCGAGGCCGAAGGCCGAGCTCCGACTCGAGAGTATTTTCCACGTCACCGACTGGTCTCCATGGCAACTGCCTGCGGTAACCGAAGCACCTACGAGTGGGGTTCCTTATTAAAAGTGACTTAGAACCTTGGTACCATTCTGCCCGTACCACCTTTTTATGGCAGTAGGGTGAATCTGCTTTAGTGGCTACAGTATGGTTCTTTATTGTATTGAGAGTTTATATGGGATTTCATACTTCTATTGGAGTTTTGAACATACTTTTTTCCAACGTATCAGGAGTTTTGATATAGTTTAGTACTGCATAACGATAAATGCGGGCCGCATGCGGCCCGCACACTGCCCGAAATACTAGTTTATAATATATAAAGCTCGATTACCACTGACTGACTGACTGACTCACTCATTGACATAAATGTTCTCCTAGAAGGAGACGAGTAGGAGCACAGTGATGTATGGCAAAAATGTTCGGGGGACTTAGGTGAGTATGAGAAAAATCGAAAATCATTTAAAAGACGCCTGCCAAGTAAAGATGTATGTCATATCTCAAAAACGGTAAGAGATAGGTAGGGGGAGTTTGAACAAATGTCATAGGGAATCTGGAGAGCAGTCGAATGACACCTGTCAAAAATCCAAAATGGCGGATTTCAAGATGGCCGCCATACAAATTGATCCGAGCCTGCTGAAGCGAGGCCGTTAGGCCGAGGTTCAGTAGGGGCGGAGCAGTTTGTATGATGGCCTTCTTGAAATCCGCCATTTTGGATTTGTCCCAGGTGCTCCTATCATTCTTTATACTGCATTTGGAGTGTATTACCTTATATTTTCGACTGTATTAGGAGTTTTTGTGGGATTTTTGACTGAATTTGGAGTTACTGTCCTACATAAGTGTAGTAGCGAGCCCGAAGGGCGAGCTCCTGGTGAGGCCGAAGGCCGAACTTTCAGTCCGCGAGGCCGAAGGCCGAGCGTATGACGCGCGAGCCCGAAGGGCGAGCTCTTGGCGAGGCCGCAGGCCGAGCCATGTTGGTAACTTGCGAGGCCGAAGGCCGAGCTCCGACTTGAGAGTTTTTTCCACGTCTCCGACTGGTCTCCATGGCAACTGCCCGCGGTAAGCGAAGCACCTACGAGTGGGGTTCCTTAACAAAAGTGACTCAGAACCTTGGTACCTTTCTGCCCGTACCACCTTTTTATGGCAGTAGGGTGAATCTGTTTTAGTGGCTACAGTATTGTTCTTTATTGTATTGAGTATTAATATGGGATTTCATACTTCTAATGGAGTTTTGAACATACTTTTTTTAATGTATAAGGTGTTTTGATATTGTTCAAACTTGCACAACGATAAATGCGGGCCGCATGCGGCCCGCACACTGCCCGAAAAACTAGTTTATTTATTTATTTATAATATATAAAGCTCGATTACCACTCACTGACTGACTGACTGATTGACATAAATGTTCTCCTAGAAGGAGCAGAGTAGGGTAAAAATGAAGTATGGCAAAAATGTTCGGATGGTTTTGGTAAGTATGAGAAAAATCGAAAATCATTAAAAAGACGCCTGCCAAGTAAAGATGGATGACGTATCTCAAAAACGGTACAAGATAGGTAGGGGGTGTTTGAACAAATGTCATAGGGAATCGGGAGAGCAGTCGAATGACATCTGTCAAAAATCCAAAATGGCGGATTTCAAGATGGCCGCCATACAAAATGCTCCGAGCCTGCTGAAGCGAGGCCGTTAGGCCGAGCTTCAGTAGGGGCGGAGCAGTTTGTATGGTGGCCATCTTGAAATCCGACATTTTGGATGTGACCCACGTGCTCCTATCATTCTTTATATTGCATTTGGAGTGTTTTACCTTATATTTTCGACTGTATTAGGAGTTTTTGTGGGATTTTTGAGTGAATTTGGAGTGACTGTCCTACATTAGTGTATAGCGAGCCCGAAGGGCGAGCTTCCGGTGAGGCCGAAGGCCGAACTTTCGGTCCGCGAGGCCGAAGGCCGAGCGATTGGTGCGCGAGCCCGAAGGGCGAGCGCTTGGCGAGGCCGCAGGCCGAGCCGTATTAGTAACTTGCGAGGCCGAAGGCCGAGCTCCGACTTAAGAGTATTTTCCACGTCTCCGACTGGTCTCCATGGCAACTGCCGCGATAACCAAAGCACCTACGAGTGGGGTTCCTTAACAAAAGTGACTCAGAACCTTGGTCCCATTCTGCCCGTACCACCTTTTTGTGGCAGTAGGGTGAATTTGCTTTAGTGGCTGCAGTATGGTTCTTTATTGTATTGAGAGTTTTTATGGGATTTCATACTTCCATTGGAGTTTTGAACATTCTTTTTCTTAATGTATTAGGGGTTTATGTGAAATTTCCAAATGACTCAAGATAGATGCGGGCCGCATGCGGCCCGCACACTGCCCGAATAACTAGTTTATTTATTTATAATATATAAAGCTCGATTACCACTGACTGACTCACTGACTGACTGACTGACATAAATGTTCTCCTAGAAGGAGTAGAGTAGGGTTAAAATGATGTATGGCAAAAATGTTTGGGGGGTTTAGGTGAGTATGAGAAAAATCGAAAATCATAAAAATGACGCCTGCCAAGTAAAGATGGATGACATATCTCAAAAACGGTACAAGATAGGTAGGGGGTGTTTTAACAAATGTCATAGGGAATCGGGAGAGCAGTCGAATGACACCTGTCAAAAAACCAAAATGGCGGATTTCAAGATGGCCGCCATACAAATTGATCCGAGCCTGCTGAAGCGAGGCCGTTAGGCCGAGGTTCAGTAGGGGCGGAGCAGTTTGTATGGGGGCCTTCTTGAAATTCGCCATTTTGGATTTGTCCCAGGTGCTCCTATCATTCTTTATACTGCATTTGGAGTGTATTACCTTATATTTTCGACTGTATTAGGAGTTTTTGTGGGATTTTTGACTGAATTTGGAGTTACTTTCCAAGATTAGTGTATAGCGAGCCCGAAGGGCGAGCTTCTGGTGAGGCCGAAGGCCGAACTTTCGGTTCGCGAGGCCGAAGGCCGAGCGTATGGTGCGTGAGCCCGAAGGGCGAGCGCTTGGCGAGGCCGCAGGCCGAGCCGTGTTAGTAACTTGCGAGGCTGAAGGCCGAGCTCCGACTTTAGAATATTTTCTACATCTTCGACTGGTCTCCATGGCAACTGACCGAGGTAACCGAAGCACCTACGAGTGGGGTTCCTTAACAAAAGTGACTCAGAACCTTGGTACCATTCTGCCCGTACCACCTTTTTATGGCAGTAGGGTGAATTTGGTTTGGTGGCTACAGTTTGTTTCTTTATTGTATTGAGAGTTTATATGGGATTTCATACTTCTATTGGAGTTTTGAACACACTTTTTTTTACGTATTAGGTGTCTTGATATAAGTTAAAATTGCACAACGATAAATGCGGGCCGCATGCGGCCCGCACACTGCCCGAAAAACTAGTTATTTATTTATTTATTTATAATATATAAAGCTCGATTACCACTCACTGACTGACTGACTGATTGACATAAATGTTCTCCTAGAAGGAGCAGAGTAGGGTTAAAATGAAGTATGGCAAAAATGTTCGGGTGGTTTTGGTGAGTATGAGAAAAATCGAAAATCATTAAAAAGACGCCTGCCAAGTAAAGATGAATGACGTATCTCGAAAACGGTACAAGATAGGTAGGGGGTGTTTGAACAAATGTCATAGGGAATTGGAAGAGCAGTCGAATGACACCTGTCAAAAATCCAAAATGGCGGATTTCAAGATGGCCGCCATACAAAGTGATCCGAGCCTGCTGAAGCGAGGCCGTTAGGCCGAGCTTCAGTAGGGGCGGAGCAGTTTTGTTAACTTGCGAGGCCGAAGGCCGAGCTCCGACTTGAGAGTATTTTCCACATCTCCGACTGGTCTCCATGGCAACTGCCCGCGGTAACCGAAGCACCTACGAGTGGGGTTCCTTAACAAAAGTGACTCAGAACCTTGGTACCATTCTGCCCGTACCACCTTTTTATGGCAGTAGGGTGAATCTGCTTTAGTGGCTACAGTATGGTTCTTTATTGTATGGAGAGTTTATTTGGGATTTCATACTTCTATTGGTGTTTTGAACATACTTTTTTTTAATGTCTCTGGTGTTTATTTGACAATTCCTACTGACTCAAGATAGATGCGGGCCGCATGCGGCCCGCACACTGCCCGAAATACTAGTTTTTATTATTTATAATATATAAAGCTCGATTACCACTGACTCACTGACTGACTCACTCATTGACATAAATGTTCTCCTAGAAGGAGACGAGTAGGGCTAAAATGATGTATGGCAAAAATGTTCGGGTGGTTTTGGTGAGTATGGGAAAAATCGAAAATCATTAAAAAGACGCCTGCCAAGTGTAGATGGATGACGTATCTCGAAAACGGTAAGAGATAAGTAAGGGGTGTTTGAACAAATGTCATAGGGAATCGGGAGAGCAGTCGAATGACACCTGTCAAAAATCCAAAATGGCGGATTTCAAGATGGCCGCCATACAAAATGGTCCGAGCCTGCTGAAGCGAGGCCGTTAGGCCGAGCTTCAGTAGGGGCGGAGCAGTTTGTATGGTGGCCGTCTTGAAATCCGACATTTTGGATGTGTCTTACGTGCTCCTATCATTCTTTATACTGCATTTAGAGTGTTTTACCTTCATTTCGACTGTATTAGGAGTTTTTGTGGGAATTTGGACTGAATTTGGAGTAACTGTCCTACATTAGTGTATAGCGAGCCCAAAGGGCAATTACCTGTTGAGGCCAAAGGCCGAACTTTCGGTCCGCGAGGCCGAAGGCCGAGCGTATGGTGCGTGAGCCCGAAGGGCGAACGCTTGGCGAGGCCGTAGGCCGAGCCGTATTAGTAACTTGCGAGGCCGAAGGCCGAGCTCCGACTTGAGAGTTTTTTTCACGTCTCCGACTGGTCTCCATGGCAACTGCCCGCGGTATCCGAAGCACCTACGAGTGGGGTTCCTTAACAAAAGTGACTCAGAACCTTGGTACCATTCTGCCCGTACCACCTTTTTATGGCAGTAGGGTGAATCTGCTTTAGTGGCTACAGTATGGTTCTTTATTGTATGGAGAGTTTATTTGGGATTTCATCCTTCTATTGGAGTTTTGAACTTATTTTTTTTAAATGTACAGGGTGTTAACGTATTGTTTAGTTCTGCATAACGATAAATGCGGGCCGCATGCGGCCCGCACACTGCCCGAAAAACTAGTTATAATATATAAAGCTCGATTACCACTCACTGACTGACTGACTGATTGACATAAATGTTCTCCTAGAAGGAGCAGAGTAGGGCTAAAATGATGTATGGCAAAAATGTTTGGGGGGTTTTGGTGAGTATGAGAAAAATCGAAAATCATTAAAAAGACGCCTGCCAAGTGATGATGGATGACGTATCTCAAAAACGGTAAGAGATAGGTAGGGGGTGTTTGAACAAATGTCATAGGGAATTGGGAGAGCAGTCGAATGACATCTGTCAAAAATCCAAAATGGCGGATTTCAAGATGGCCGCCATACAAAATGATCCGAGCCTGCTGAAGCGAGGCCGTTAGGCCGAGCTTCAGTAGGGGCGGAGCAGTTTGTATGGTGGCCGTCTTGAAATCCGACATTTTGGATGTGTCCCAGGTGCTCCTCTCATTCTTCATACTGCATTTGGAGTGTTTAACCTTCATTTTCGACTGTATTAGGAGTTTTTGTGGGATTTTTGACTGAATTTGGAGTAACTGTTCTACGTTAATGTAGTAGCGAGCCCGAAGGGCGAGCTCCTGGTGAGGCCGAAGGCCGAACTTTCGGCTCGCGAGGCCGAAGGCCGAGCGTATGGTGCGTGAGCCCGAAGGGCGAGCGCTTGGCGAGGCCGCAGGCCGAGCCGTATTAGTAACTTGCGAGGCCGAAGGCCGAGCTCCGACTCGAGGGTATTTTCCACGTCACCGACTGGTCTCCATGGCAACTGCCTGCGGTAACCGAAGCACCTACGAGTGGGATTCCTAAACAAAAGTGATTAAGAACCTTGGTACCATTCTGCCCGTACCAACTTTTTATGGCAGTAGGGTGAATCTGCTTTAGTGGCTACAGTATGGTTCTTTATTGTATGGACAGTTTATTTGGGATTTCATACTTCTATTGGAGTTTTGAACTTATTTTTTTTTAATGTAAAAGGGGTCAAGGTATAGTTTAGTACTGTATAACGATAAATGCGGGCCGCATGCGGCCCGCACACTGCCCGAAAAACTAGTTATTTATAATATATAAAGCTCGATTACCACTGACTGACTGACTGACTCACTGACATAAATGTTCTCCTAGAAGGAGCAGAGTAGGGTAAAAATGAAGTATGGCAAAAATGTTCGGCGGGTTTAGGTGAGTATGAGAAAAATCGAAAATCATTAAAAAGACGCCTGCCAAGTAAAGATGAATGACATATCTCGAAAACGGTAAGAGATAGGTAGGGGGTGTTTGAACAAATGTCATAGGGAATCGGTAGAGCAGTCGAATGACATCTGTCAAAAATCCAAAATGGCGGATTTCAAGATGGCCGCCATACAAAATGCTCCGAGCCTGCTGAAGCGAGGCCTTTAGGCCGAGCTTCAGTAGGGGCGGAGCAGTTTGTATGGTGGCCGTCTTGAAATCCGTTATTTTGGATGTACCCCACGTGCTCCTATCATTCTTTATACTGCATTTGGAGTGTTTTACCTTATATTTTCGACTGTATTAGGAGTTTTTGTGGGATTTTTGACTAAATTTGGAGTTACTGTCCTACATAAGTGAAGTAGCGAGCCCGAAGGGCGAGCTCCTGGTGAGGCCGAAGGCCGAACTTTCGATCCGCGAGGCCGAAGGCCGAGCGTATGATGCGTGAGGCCGAAGGGCGAGCGCCGAGCGAGGCCGCAGGCCGAGCCGTTTTAGTAACTTGCGAGGCCGAAGGCCGAGCTCCAACTTGAGAGTATTTTCCACGTTTCCGACTGGTCTCCATGGCAACTGCCCGCGGTAACCGAAGAACCTACGAGTGGGGTTCCTTTACAAAAGTGACTCAGAACCCTGGTCTCATTTTGCCCGTACCACCTTTTTATGGCAGTAGGGTGAATTTGGTTTGGTGGCTACAGTTTGGTTCTTTATTGTATTGAGAGTTTATATGGGATTTCATACTTTTATTGGAGTTTTGAACACATTTTTTTTAAAGTATTAGGTGTTTCTGTGGAATTTTCAAATGACTAAAGATAGATGCGGGCCGCATGCGGCCCGCACACTGCCCGAAAAACTAGTTTATAATATATAAAGCTCGATTACCACTGACTGACTGACTGACTCACTCATTGACATAAATGTTCTCCTAGAAGGAGACGAGTAGGAGCACAGTGATGTATGGCAAAAATGTTCGGGGGACTTAGGTGAGTATGAGAAAAATCGAAAATCATTTAAAAGACGCCTGCCAAGTAAAGATGTATGTCATATCTCAAAAACGGTAAGAGATAGGTAGGGGGAGTTTGAACAAATGTCATAGGAAATCGGGAGAGCAGTTGAATGACACCTGTCAAAAATCCAAAATGGCGGATTTCAAGATGGCCGCCATACAAAATGATCCGAGCCTGCTGAAGCGAGGCCGTTAGGCCGAGCTTCAGAAGGGGCGGAGCAGTTTGTATGGTGGCCGTCTTGAAATCCGACATTTTGGATGTGACCCACGTGCTCCTATCATTCTTTATACTGCATTTGGAGTGTTTTACCTTTATTTTCGACTGTATTAGGAGTTTTTGTGGGATTTTTGACTGAATTTGGAGTTACTGTCCTACATTAGTGTAGTAGCGAGCCCGAAGGGCGAGCTCCTGGTGAGGCCGAAGGCCGAACTTTCGGTCCGCGAGGCCGAAGGCCGAGCGTATGATGCGTGAGCCCGAAGGGCGAGCGCTTGGCGAGGCCGTAGGCCGAGCCGTATTAGTAACTTGCGAGGCCGAAGGCCGAGCTCCGACTCGAGAGTATTTTCCACGTCACCGACTGGTCTCCATGGCAACTGCCTGCGGTAACCGAAGCACCTACGAGTGGGGTTCCTTATTAAAAGTGACTTAGAACCTTGGTACCATTCTGCCCGTACCACCTTTTTATGGCAGTAGGGTGAATCTGCTTTAGTGGCTACAGTATGGTTCTTTATTGTATTGAGAGTTTATATGGGATTTCATACTTCTATTGGAGTTTTGAACATACTTTTTTCCAACGTATCAGGAGTTTTGATATAGTTTAGTACTGCATAACGATAAATGCGGGCCGCATGCGGCCCGCACACTGCCCGAAATACTAGTTTATAATATATAAAGCTCGATTACCACTGACTGACTGACTGACTCACTCATTGACATAAATGTTCTCCTAGAAGGAGACGAGTAGGAGCACAGTGATGTATGGCAAAAATGTTCGGGGGACTTAGGTGAGTATGAGAAAAATCGAAAATCATTTAAAAGACGCCTGCCAAGTAAAGATGTATGTCATATCTCAAAAACGGTAAGAGATAGGTAGGGGGAGTTTGAACAAATGTCATAGGGAATCTGGAGAGCAGTCGAATGACACCTGTCAAAAATCCAAAATGGCGGATTTCAAGATGGCCGCCATACAAATTGATCCGAGCCTGCTGAAGCGAGGCCGTTAGGCCGAGGTTCAGTAGGGGCGGAGCAGTTTGTATGATGGCCTTCTTGAAATCCGCCATTTTGGATTTGTCCCAGGTGCTCCTATCATTCTTTATACTGCATTTGGAGTGTATTACCTTATATTTTCGACTGTATTAGGAGTTTTTGTGGGATTTTTGACTGAATTTGGAGTTACTGTCCTACATAAGTGTAGTAGCGAGCCCGAAGGGCGAGCTCCTGGTGAGGCCGAAGGCCGAACTTTCAGTCCGCGAGGCCGAAGGCCGAGCGTATGACGCGCGAGCCCGAAGGGCGAGCTCTTGGCGAGGCCGCAGGCCGAGCCATGTTGGTAACTTGCGAGGCCGAAGGCCGAGCTCCGACTTGAGAGTTTTTTCCACGTCTCCGACTGGTCTCCATGGCAACTGCCCGCGGTAAGCGAAGCACCTACGAGTGGGGTTCCTTAACAAAAGTGACTCAGAACCTTGGTACCTTTCTGCCCGTACCACCTTTTTATGGCAGTAGGGTGAATCTGTTTTAGTGGCTACAGTATTGTTCTTTATTGTATTGAGTATTAATATGGGATTTCATACTTCTAATGGAGTTTTGAACATACTTTTTTTAATGTATAAGGTGTTTTGATATTGTTCAAACTTGCACAACGATAAATGCGGGCCGCATGCGGCCCGCACACTGCCCGAAAAACTAGTTTATTTATTTATTTATAATATATAAAGCTCGATTACCACTCACTGACTGACTGACTGATTGACATAAATGTTCTCCTAGAAGGAGCAGAGTAGGGTAAAAATGAAGTATGGCAAAAATGTTCGGATGGTTTTGGTAAGTATGAGAAAAATCGAAAATCATTAAAAAGACGCCTGCCAAGTAAAGATGGATGACGTATCTCAAAAACGGTACAAGATAGGTAGGGGGTGTTTGAACAAATGTCATAGGGAATCGGGAGAGCAGTCGAATGACATCTGTCAAAAATCCAAAATGGCGGATTTCAAGATGGCCGCCATACAAAATGCTCCGAGCCTGCTGAAGCGAGGCCGTTAGGCCGAGCTTCAGTAGGGGCGGAGCAGTTTGTATGGTGGCCATCTTGAAATCCGACATTTTGGATGTGACCCACGTGCTCCTATCATTCTTTATATTGCATTTGGAGTGTTTTACCTTATATTTTCGACTGTATTAGGAGTTTTTGTGGGATTTTTGAGTGAATTTGGAGTGACTGTCCTACATTAGTGTATAGCGAGCCCGAAGGGCGAGCTTCCGGTGAGGCCGAAGGCCGAACTTTCGGTCCGCGAGGCCGAAGGCCGAGCGATTGGTGCGCGAGCCCGAAGGGCGAGCGCTTGGCGAGGCCGCAGGCCGAGCCGTATTAGTAACTTGCGAGGCCGAAGGCCGAGCTCCGACTTAAGAGTATTTTCCACGTCTCCGACTGGTCTCCATGGCAACTGCCGCGATAACCAAAGCACCTACGAGTGGGGTTCCTTAACAAAAGTGACTCAGAACCTTGGTCCCATTCTGCCCGTACCACCTTTTTGTGGCAGTAGGGTGAATTTGCTTTAGTGGCTGCAGTATGGTTCTTTATTGTATTGAGAGTTTTTATGGGATTTCATACTTCCATTGGAGTTTTGAACATTCTTTTTCTTAATGTATTAGGGGTTTATGTGAAATTTCCAAATGACTCAAGATAGATGCGGGCCGCATGCGGCCCGCACACTGCCCGAATAACTAGTTTATTTATTTATAATATATAAAGCTCGATTACCACTGACTGACTCACTGACTGACTGACTGACATAAATGTTCTCCTAGAAGGAGTAGAGTAGGGTTAAAATGATGTATGGCAAAAATGTTTGGGGGGTTTAGGTGAGTATGAGAAAAATCGAAAATCATAAAAATGACGCCTGCCAAGTAAAGATGGATGACATATCTCAAAAACGGTACAAGATAGGTAGGGGGTGTTTTAACAAATGTCATAGGGAATCGGGAGAGCAGTCGAATGACACCTGTCAAAAAACCAAAATGGCGGATTTCAAGATGGCCGCCATACAAATTGATCCGAGCCTGCTGAAGCGAGGCCGTTAGGCCGAGGTTCAGTAGGGGCGGAGCAGTTTGTATGGGGGCCTTCTTGAAATTCGCCATTTTGGATTTGTCCCAGGTGCTCCTATCATTCTTTATACTGCATTTGGAGTGTATTACCTTATATTTTCGACTGTATTAGGAGTTTTTGTGGGATTTTTGACTGAATTTGGAGTTACTTTCCAAGATTAGTGTATAGCGAGCCCGAAGGGCGAGCTTCTGGTGAGGCCGAAGGCCGAACTTTCGGTTCGCGAGGCCGAAGGCCGAGCGTATGGTGCGTGAGCCCGAAGGGCGAGCGCTTGGCGAGGCCGCAGGCCGAGCCGTGTTAGTAACTTGCGAGGCTGAAGGCCGAGCTCCGACTTTAGAATATTTTCTACATCTTCGACTGGTCTCCATGGCAACTGACCGAGGTAACCGAAGCACCTACGAGTGGGGTTCCTTAACAAAAGTGACTCAGAACCTTGGTACCATTCTGCCCGTACCACCTTTTTATGGCAGTAGGGTGAATTTGGTTTGGTGGCTACAGTTTGTTTCTTTATTGTATTGAGAGTTTATATGGGATTTCATACTTCTATTGGAGTTTTGAACACACTTTTTTTTACGTATTAGGTGTCTTGATATAAGTTAAAATTGCACAACGATAAATGCGGGCCGCATGCGGCCCGCACACTGCCCGAAAAACTAGTTATTTATTTATTTATTTATTTATAATATATAAAGCTCGATTACCACTCACTGACTGACTGACTGATTGACATAAATGTTCTCCTAGAAGGAGCAGAGTAGGGTTAAAATGAAGTATGGCAAAAATGTTCGGGTGGTTTTGGTGAGTATGAGAAAAATCGAAAATCATTAAAAAGACGCCTGCCAAGTAAAGATGAATGACGTATCTCGAAAACGGTACAAGATAGGTAGGGGGTGTTTGAACAAATGTCATAGGGAATTGGAAGAGCAGTCGAATGACACCTGTCAAAAATCCAAAATGGCGGATTTCAAGATGGCCGCCATACAAAGTGATCCGAGCCTGCTGAAGCGAGGCCGTTAGGCCGAGCTTCAGTAGGGGCGGAGCAGTTTTGTTAACTTGCGAGGCCGAAGGCCGAGCTCCGACTTGAGAGTATTTTCCACATCTCCGACTGGTCTCCATGGCAACTGCCCGCGGTAACCGAAGCACCTACGAGTGGGGTTCCTTAACAAAAGTGACTCAGAACCTTGGTACCATTCTGCCCGTACCACCTTTTTATGGCAGTAGGGTGAATCTGCTTTAGTGGCTACAGTATGGTTCTTTATTGTATGGAGAGTTTATTTGGGATTTCATACTTCTATTGGTGTTTTGAACATACTTTTTTTTAATGTCTCTGGTGTTTATTTGACAATTCCTACTGACTCAAGATAGATGCGGGCCGCATGCGGCCCGCACACTGCCCGAAATACTAGTTTTTATTATTTATAATATATAAAGCTCGATTACCACTGACTCACTGACTGACTCACTCATTGACATAAATGTTCTCCTAGAAGGAGACGAGTAGGGCTAAAATGATGTATGGCAAAAATGTTCGGGTGGTTTTGGTGAGTATGGGAAAAATCGAAAATCATTAAAAAGACGCCTGCCAAGTGTAGATGGATGACGTATCTCGAAAACGGTAAGAGATAAGTAAGGGGTGTTTGAACAAATGTCATAGGGAATCGGGAGAGCAGTCGAATGACACCTGTCAAAAATCCAAAATGGCGGATTTCAAGATGGCCGCCATACAAAATGGTCCGAGCCTGCTGAAGCGAGGCCGTTAGGCCGAGCTTCAGTAGGGGCGGAGCAGTTTGTATGGTGGCCGTCTTGAAATCCGACATTTTGGATGTGTCTTACGTGCTCCTATCATTCTTTATACTGCATTTAGAGTGTTTTACCTTCATTTCGACTGTATTAGGAGTTTTTGTGGGAATTTGGACTGAATTTGGAGTAACTGTCCTACATTAGTGTATAGCGAGCCCAAAGGGCAATTACCTGTTGAGGCCAAAGGCCGAACTTTCGGTCCGCGAGGCCGAAGGCCGAGCGTATGGTGCGTGAGCCCGAAGGGCGAACGCTTGGCGAGGCCGTAGGCCGAGCCGTATTAGTAACTTGCGAGGCCGAAGGCCGAGCTCCGACTTGAGAGTTTTTTTCACGTCTCCGACTGGTCTCCATGGCAACTGCCCGCGGTATCCGAAGCACCTACGAGTGGGGTTCCTTAACAAAAGTGACTCAGAACCTTGGTACCATTCTGCCCGTACCACCTTTTTATGGCAGTAGGGTGAATCTGCTTTAGTGGCTACAGTATGGTTCTTTATTGTATGGAGAGTTTATTTGGGATTTCATCCTTCTATTGGAGTTTTGAACTTATTTTTTTTAAATGTACAGGGTGTTAACGTATTGTTTAGTTCTGCATAACGATAAATGCGGGCCGCATGCGGCCCGCACACTGCCCGAAAAACTAGTTATAATATATAAAGCTCGATTACCACTCACTGACTGACTGACTGATTGACATAAATGTTCTCCTAGAAGGAGCAGAGTAGGGCTAAAATGATGTATGGCAAAAATGTTTGGGGGGTTTTGGTGAGTATGAGAAAAATCGAAAATCATTAAAAAGACGCCTGCCAAGTGATGATGGATGACGTATCTCAAAAACGGTAAGAGATAGGTAGGGGGTGTTTGAACAAATGTCATAGGGAATTGGGAGAGCAGTCGAATGACATCTGTCAAAAATCCAAAATGGCGGATTTCAAGATGGCCGCCATACAAAGTGGTCCGATCCTGCTGAAGCGAGGCCTTTAGGCCGAGCTTCAGTAGGGGCGGAGCAGTTTGTATGGTGGCCGTCTTGAAATCCGACATTTTGGATGTGTCCCAGGTGCTCCTCTCATTCTTCATACTGCATTTGGAGTGTTTAACCTTCATTTTCGACTGTATTAGGAGTTTTTGTGGGATTTTTGACTGAATTTGGAGTAACTGTTCTACGTTAATGTAGTAGCGAGCCCGAAGGGCGAGCTCCTGGTGAGGCCGAAGGCCGAACTTTCGGCTCGCGAGGCCGAAGGCCGAGCGTATGGTGCGTGAGCCCGAAGGGCGAGCGCTTGGCGAGGCCGCAGGCCGAGCCGTATTAGTAACTTGCGAGGCCGAAGGCCGAGCTCCGACTCGAGGGTATTTTCCACGTCACCGACTGGTCTCCATGGCAACTGCCTGCGGTAACCGAAGCACCTACGAGTGGGATTCCTAAACAAAAGTGATTAAGAACCTTGGTACCATTCTGCCCGTACCAACTTTTTATGGCAGTAGGGTGAATCTGCTTTAGTGGCTACAGTATGGTTCTTTATTGTATGGACAGTTTATTTGGGATTTCATACTTCTATTGGAGTTTTGAACTTATTTTTTTTTAATGTAAAAGGGGTCAAGGTATAGTTTAGTACTGTATAACGATAAATGCGGGCCGCATGCGGCCCGCACACTGCCCGAAAAACTAGTTATTTATAATATATAAAGCTCGATTACCACTGACTGACTGACTGACTCACTCATTGACATAAATGTTCTCCTAGAAGGAGACGAGTAGGAGCACAGTGATGTATGGCAAAAATGTTCGGGGGACTTAGGTGAGTATGAGAAAAATCGAAAATCATTTAAAAGACGCCTGCCAAGTAAAGATGTATGTCATATCTCAAAAACGGTAAGAGATAGGTAGGGGGAGTTTGAACAAATGTCATAGGAAATCGGGAGAGCAGTTGAATGACACCTGTCAAAAATCCAAAATGGCGGATTTCAAGATGGCCGCCATACAAAATGATCCGAGCCTGCTGAAGCGAGGCCGTTAGGCCGAGCTTCAGAAGGGGCGGAGCAGTTTGTATGGTGGCCGTCTTGAAATCCGACATTTTGGATGTGACCCACGTGCTCCTATCATTCTTTATACTGCATTTGGAGTGTTTTACCTTTATTTTCGACTGTATTAGGAGTTTTTGTGGGATTTTTGACTGAATTTGGAGTTACTGTCCTACATTAGTGTAGTAGCGAGCCCGAAGGGCGAGCTCCTGGTGAGGCCGAAGGCCGAACTTTCGGTCCGCGAGGCCGAAGGCCGAGCGTATGATGCGTGAGCCCGAAGGGCGAGCGCTTGGCGAGGCCGTAGGCCGAGCCGTATTAGTAACTTGCGAGGCCGAAGGCCGAGCTCCGACTCGAGAGTATTTTCCACGTCACCGACTGGTCTCCATGGCAACTGCCTGCGGTAACCGAAGCACCTACGAGTGGGGTTCCTTATTAAAAGTGACTTAGAACCTTGGTACCATTCTGCCCGTACCACCTTTTTATGGCAGTAGGGTGAATCTGCTTTAGTGGTTACAGTATGGTTCTTTATTGTATTGAGAGTTTATATGGGATTTCATACTTCTATTGGAGTTTTGAACATACTTTTTTCCAACGTATCAGGAGTTTTGATATAGTTTAGTACTGCATAACGATAAATGCGGGCCGCATGCGGCCCGCACACTGCCCGAAATACTAGTTTATTTATAATATATAAAGCTCGATTACCACTGACTGACTCACTGACTGACTGACTGACATAAATGTTCTCCTAGAAGGAGTAGAGTAGGGTTAAAATGATGTAGGACAAAAATGTTCGGGGGGTTTTGGTGAGTATGAGAAAAATCGAAAATCATTAAAAAGACGCCTGCCAAGTAAAGATGGATGACATATCTCAAAAACGGTAAGAGATAGGTAGGGGGTGTTTGAACAAATGTCATAGGGAATCTGGAGAGCAGTCGAATGACACCTGTCAAAAATCCAAAATGGCGGATTTCAAGATGGCCGCCATACAAATTGATCCGAGCCTGCTGAAGCGAGGCCGTTAGGCCGAGGTTCAGTAGGGGCGGAGCAGTTTGTATGATGGCCTTCTTGAAATCCGCCATTTTGGATTTGTCCCAGGTGCTCCTATCATTCTTTATACTGCATTTGGAGTGTATTACCTTATATTTTCGACTGTATTAGGAGTTTTTGTGGGATTTTTGACTGAATTTGGAGTTACTGTCCTACATAAGTGTAGTAGCGAGCCCGAAGGGCGAGCTCCTGGTGAGGCCGAAGGCCGAACTTTCAGTCCGCGAGGCCGAAGGCCGAGCGTATGACGCGCGAGCCCGAAGGGCGAGCTCTTGGCGAGGCCGCAGGCCGAGCCATGTTGGTAACTTGCGAGGCCGAAGGCCGAGCTCCGACTTGAGAGTTTTTTCCACGTCTCCGACTGGTCTCCATGGCAACTGCCCGCGGTAAGCGAAGCACCTACGAGTGGGGTTCCTTAACAAAAGTGACTCAGAACCTTGGTACCTTTCTGCCCGTACCACCTTTTTATGGCAGTAGGGTGAATCTGTTTTAGTGGCTACAGTATTGTTCTTTATTGTATTGAGTATTAATATGGGATTTCATTCTTCTATTGGAGTTTTGAACATACTTTTTTACAACGTATCATGAGTTTTGATATAGTTTAGTACTGCATAACGATAAATGCGGGCCGCATGCGGCCCGCACACTGCCCGAAAAACTAGTTATTTATAATATATAAAGCTCGATTACCACTGACTGACTGACTGACTCACTCATTGACATAAATGTTCTCCTAGAAGGAGACGAGTAGGAGCACAGTGATGTATGGCAAAAATGTTCGGGGGACTTAGGTGAGTATGAGAAAAATCGAAAATCATTTAAAAGACGCCTGCCAAGTAAAGATGTATGTCATATCTCAAAAACGGTAAGAGATAGGTAGGGGGAGTTTGAACAAATGTCATAGGAAATCGGGAGAGCAGTTGAATGACACCTGTCAAAAATCCAAAATGGCGGATTTCAAGATGGCCGCCATACAAAATGATCCGAGCCTGCTGAAGCGAGGCCGTTAGGCCGAGCTTCAGAAGGGGCGGAGCAGTTTGTATGGTGGCCGTCTTGAAATCCGACATTTTGGATGTGACCCACGTGCTCCTATCATTCTTTATACTGCATTTGGAGTGTTTTACCTTTATTTTCGACTGTATTAGGAGTTTTTGTGGGATTTTTGACTGAATTTGGAGTTACTGTCCTACATTAGTGTAGTAGCGAGCCCGAAGGGCGAGCTCCTGGTGAGGCCGAAGGCCGAACTTTCGGTCCGCGAGGCCGAAGGCCGAGCGTATGATGCGTGAGCCCGAAGGGCGAGCGCTTGGCGAGGCCGTAGGCCGAGCCGTATTAGTAACTTGCGAGGCCGAAGGCCGAGCTCCGACTCGAGAGTATTTTCCACGTCACCGACTGGTCTCCATGGCAACTGCCTGCGGTAACCGAAGCACCTACGAGTGGGGTTCCTTATTAAAAGTGACTTAGAACCTTGGTACCATTCTGCCCGTACCACCTTTTTATGGCAGTAGGGTGAATCTGCTTTAGTGGTTACAGTATGGTTCTTTATTGTATTGAGAGTTTATATGGGATTTCATACTTCTATTGGAGTTTTGAACATACTTTTTTCCAACGTATCAGGAGTTTTGATATAGTTTAGTACTGCATAACGATAAATGCGGGCCGCATGCGGCCCGCACACTGCCCGAAATACTAGTTTATAATATATAAAGCTCGATTACCACTGACTGACTCACTGACTGACTGACTGACATAAATGTTCGCCTAGAAGGAGTAGAGTAGGGTTAAAATGATGTATGGCAAAAATGTTCGGGGGGTTTTGGTGAGTATGAGAAAAATCGAAAATCATAAAAAGACGCCTGCCAAGTAAAGATGGATGACATATCTCAAAAACGGTAAGAGATAGGTAGGGGGTGTTTGAACAAATGTCATAGGGAATCGGGAGAGCAGTCGAATGACACCTGTCAAAAATCCAAAATGGCGGATTTCAAGATGGCCGCCATACAAAGTGATCCGAGCCTGCTGAAGCGAGGCCGTTAGGCCGAGCTTCAGTAGGGGCGGAGCAGTTTGTATGGTGGCCGTCTTGAAATCCGACATTTTGGATGTGTCTTACGTGCTCCTATCATTCTTTATACTGCATTTGGAGTTTTTTATCTTTATTTTCGACTGTATTAGGAGTTTTTGTGGGATTTTTGACTGAATTTGGAGTAACTGTCCTACATTAGTGTAGTAGCGAGCCCGAAGGGCGAGCTTCTGGTGAGGCCGAAGGCCGAACTTTCGGCCCGCGAGGCCGAAGGCCGAGCGTATGGGGCGTGAGCCCGAAGGGCGAGCGCATGGCGAGGCCAGAGGCCGAGCCGTGTTAGTAACTTGCGAGGCCGAAGGCCGAGCTCCGACTTGAGAGTATTTTCCACGTCTCCGAATGGTCTCCATGGCAACTGCCCGTGGTAAGCGAAGCTCCTACGAGTGGGGTTCTTTAACAAAAGTTACTCAGAATCTTGGTACCATTCTGCCCGTACCACTTTTTTTATGGCAGTAGGGTGAATCTGGTTTGGTGGCTATAGTTTGGTTCTCTACTGTATAAGGAGTTTATATGGGATTTCATACTGTTATAGAATATTGTTTTTTTTTTTAAATGTATAAGGTGTTTTGATATTGTTTCAAATTGCATAACGATAAATGCGGGCCGCATGCGGCCCGCACACTGCCCGAAAAACTAGTTTATAATATATAAAGCTCGATTACCACTGACTGACTCACTGACTGACTGACTGACATAAATGTTCTCCTAGAAGGAGTAGAGTAGGGTTAAAATGATGTAGGACAAAAATGTTCGGGGGGTTTTGGTGAGTATGAGAAAAATCGAAAATCATTAAAAAGACGCCTGCCAAGTAAAGATGGATGACATATCTCAAAAACGGTAAGAGATAGGTAGGGGGTGTTTGAACAAATGTCATAGGGAATCTGGAGAGCAGTCGAATGACACCTGTCAAAAATCCAAAATGGCGGATTTCAAGATGGCCGCCATACAAATTGATCCGAGCCTGCTGAAGCGAGGCCGTTAGGCCGAGGTTCAGTAGGGGCGGAGCAGTTTGTATGATGGCCTTCTTGAAATCCGCCATTTTGGATTTGTCCCAGGTGCTCCTATCATTCTTTATACTGCATTTGGAGTGTATTACCTTATATTTTCGACTGTATTAGGAGTTTTTGTGGGATTTTTGACTGAATTTGGAGTTACTGTCCTACATAAGTGTAGTAGCGAGCCCGAAGGGCGAGCTCCTGGTGAGGCCGAAGGCCGAACTTTCAGTCCGCGAGGCCGAAGGCCGAGCGTATGACGCGCGAGCCCGAAGGGCGAGCTCTTGGCGAGGCCGCAGGCCGAGCCATGTTGGTAACTTGCGAGGCCGAAGGCCGAGCTCCGACTTGAGAGTTTTTTCCACGTCTCCGACTGGTCTCCATGGCAACTGCCCGCGGTAAGCGAAGCACCTACGAGTGGGGTTCCTTAACAAAAGTGACTCAGAACCTTGGTACCTTTCTGCCCGTACCACCTTTTTATGGCAGTAGGGTGAATCTGTTTTAGTGGCTACAGTATTGTTCTTTATTGTATTGAGTATTAATATGGGATTTCATACTTCTAATGGAGTTTTGAACATACTTTTTTTAATGTATAAGGTGTTTTGATATTGTTCAAACTTGCACAACGATAAATGCGGGCCGCATGCGGCCCGCACACTGCCCGAAAAACTAGTTTATTTATTTATTTATAATATATAAAGCTCGATTACCACTCACTGACTGACTGACTGATTGACATAAATGTTCTCCTAGAAGGAGCAGAGTAGGGTAAAAATGAAGTATGGCAAAAATGTTCGGATGGTTTTGGTAAGTATGAGAAAAATCGAAAATCATTAAAAAGACGCCTGCCAAGTAAAGATGGATGACGTATCTCAAAAACGGTACAAGATAGGTAGGGGGTGTTTGAACAAATGTCATAGGGAATCGGGAGAGCAGTCGAATGACATCTGTCAAAAATCCAAAATGGCGGATTTCAAGATGGCCGCCATACAAAATGCTCCGAGCCTGCTGAAGCGAGGCCGTTAGGCCGAGCTTCAGTAGGGGCGGAGCAGTTTGTATGGTGGCCATCTTGAAATCCGACATTTTGGATGTGACCCACGTGCTCCTATCATTCTTTATATTGCATTTGGAGTGTTTTACCTTATATTTTCGACTGTATTAGGAGTTTTTGTGGGATTTTTGAGTGAATTTGGAGTGACTGTCCTACATTAGTGTATAGCGAGCCCGAAGGGCGAGCTTCCGGTGAGGCCGAAGGCCGAACTTTCGGTCCGCGAGGCCGAAGGCCGAGCGATTGGTGCGCGAGCCCGAAGGGCGAGCGCTTGGCGAGGCCGCAGGCCGAGCCGTATTAGTAACTTGCGAGGCCGAAGGCCGAGCTCCGACTTAAGAGTATTTTCCACGTCTCCGACTGGTCTCCATGGCAACTGCCGCGATAACCAAAGCACCTACGAGTGGGGTTCCTTAACAAAAGTGACTCAGAACCTTGGTCCCATTCTGCCCGTACCACCTTTTTGTGGCAGTAGGGTGAATTTGCTTTAGTGGCTGCAGTATGGTTCTTTATTGTATTGAGAGTTTTTATGGGATTTCATACTTCCATTGGAGTTTTGAACATTCTTTTTCTTAATGTATTAGGGGTTTATGTGAAATTTCCAAATGACTCAAGATAGATGCGGGCCGCATGCGGCCCGCACACTGCCCGAATAACTAGTTTATTTATTTATAATATATAAAGCTCGATTACCACTGACTGACTCACTGACTGACTGACTGACATAAATGTTCTCCTAGAAGGAGTAGAGTAGGGTTAAAATGATGTATGGCAAAAATGTTTGGGGGGTTTAGGTGAGTATGAGAAAAATCGAAAATCATAAAAATGACGCCTGCCAAGTAAAGATGGATGACATATCTCAAAAACGGTACAAGATAGGTAGGGGGTGTTTTAACAAATGTCATAGGGAATCGGGAGAGCAGTCGAATGACACCTGTCAAAAAACCAAAATGGCGGATTTCAAGATGGCCGCCATACAAATTGATCCGAGCCTGCTGAAGCGAGGCCGTTAGGCCGAGGTTCAGTAGGGGCGGAGCAGTTTGTATGGGGGCCTTCTTGAAATTCGCCATTTTGGATTTGTCCCAGGTGCTCCTATCATTCTTTATACTGCATTTGGAGTGTATTACCTTATATTTTCGACTGTATTAGGAGTTTTTGTGGGATTTTTGACTGAATTTGGAGTTACTTTCCAAGATTAGTGTATAGCGAGCCCGAAGGGCGAGCTTCTGGTGAGGCCGAAGGCCGAACTTTCGGTTCGCGAGGCCGAAGGCCGAGCGTATGGTGCGTGAGCCCGAAGGGCGAGCGCTTGGCGAGGCCGCAGGCCGAGCCGTGTTAGTAACTTGCGAGGCTGAAGGCCGAGCTCCGACTTTAGAATATTTTCTACATCTTCGACTGGTCTCCATGGCAACTGACCGAGGTAACCGAAGCACCTACGAGTGGGGTTCCTTAACAAAAGTGACTCAGAACCTTGGTACCATTCTGCCCGTACCACCTTTTTATGGCAGTAGGGTGAATTTGGTTTGGTGGCTACAGTTTGTTTCTTTATTGTATTGAGAGTTTATATGGGATTTCATACTTCTATTGGAGTTTTGAACACACTTTTTTTTACGTATTAGGTGTCTTGATATAAGTTAAAATTGCACAACGATAAATGCGGGCCGCATGCGGCCCGCACACTGCCCGAAAAACTAGTTATTTATTTATTTATTTATAATATATAAAGCTCGATTACCACTCACTGACTGACTGACTGATTGACATAAATGTTCTCCTAGAAGGAGCAGAGTAGGGTTAAAATGAAGTATGGCAAAAATGTTCGGGTGGTTTTGGTGAGTATGAGAAAAATCGAAAATCATTAAAAAGACGCCTGCCAAGTAAAGATGAATGACGTATCTCGAAAACGGTACAAGATAGGTAGGGGGTGTTTGAACAAATGTCATAGGGAATTGGAAGAGCAGTCGAATGACACCTGTCAAAAATCCAAAATGGCGGATTTCAAGATGGCCGCCATACAAAGTGATCCGAGCCTGCTGAAGCGAGGCCGTTAGGCCGAGCTTCAGTAGGGGCGGAGCAGTTTTGTTAACTTGCGAGGCCGAAGGCCGAGCTCCGACTTGAGAGTATTTTCCACATCTCCGACTGGTCTCCATGGCAACTGCCCGCGGTAACCGAAGCACCTACGAGTGGGGTTCCTTAACAAAAGTGACTCAGAACCTTGGTACCATTCTGCCCGTACCACCTTTTTATGGCAGTAGGGTGAATCTGCTTTAGTGGCTACAGTATGGTTCTTTATTGTATGGAGAGTTTATTTGGGATTTCATACTTCTATTGGTGTTTTGAACATACTTTTTTTTAATGTCTCTGGTGTTTATTTGACAATTCCTACTGACTCAAGATAGATGCGGGCCGCATGCGGCCCGCACACTGCCCGAAATACTAGTTTTTATTATTATTAATAATATATAAAGCTCGATTACCACTCACTGACTGACTCACTGACTGACATAAATGTTCTCCTAGAAGGAGACGAGTAGGAGCAAAGTGATGTATGGCAAAAATGTTTGGGGGGTTTTGGTGAGTATGAGAAAAATCGAAAATCATTAAAAAGACGCCTGCCAAGTAATGATGAATGACGTATCTCAAAAACGGTACAAGATAGGTAGGGGGTGTTTGAACAAATGTCATAGGGAATCGGAAGAGCAGTCGAATGACACCTGTCAAAAATCCAAAATGGCGGATTTCAAGATGGCCGCCATACAAAGTGATCCGAGCCTGCTGAAGCGAGGCCTTTAGGCCGAGCTTCAGTAGGGGCGGAGCAGTTTGTATGGTGGCCGTCTTGAAATCCGACATTTTGGATGTGTCTTACGTGCTCCTATCATTCTTTATACTGCATTTGGAGTGTTTTTCCTTAATTTTCGACTGTATTAGGAGTTTTTGTGGGATTTTTGACTAAATTTGGAGTTACTGTCCTACATAAGTGAAGTAGCGAGCCCGAAGGGCGAGCTCCTGGTGAGGCCGAAGGCCGAACTTTCGGTCCGCGAGGCCGAAGGCTGAGCGTATGATACGCGAGCCCGAAGGGCGAGCGCTTGGCGAGGCCGCAGGCCGAGCCGTTTTGGTAACTTGCGAGGCCGAAGGCCGAGCTCCGACTTGAGACTTTTTTCCACGTCTCCGAATGGTCTCCATGGCAACTGCCCTAGGTAAGCGAAGCACCTACGAGTGGGGTTCTTTAACAAAAGTGACTCAGAATCTTGGTACCATTCTGCCCGTACCACTTTTTTATGGCAGTAGGGTGAATCTGGTTTGGTGGCTACAGTATGGTTCTTTATTGTATGGAGAGTTTGTTTGGGATTTCTTACTTTTATTGGAGTTTTGAAATATTTTTTTTTAAATGTATAAGGGGTTAAGGTAAAGTGGAGTACTGCATAACGATAAATGCGGGCCGCATGCGGCCCGCACACTGCCCGAAATACTAGTTATTATAATATATAAAGCTGGATTACCGTACACTGACTCACTGACTGATTCACTGACTGACATCATTGTTCTCCCAGAAGGAGTCGAGAAGGAAGAAAGTGATGTATGGGAAAAGTGTAGAGGGGGTTTGGGGGAGTATGGGAAAAATCCGAAAACTCAAAGATGACGTCTGCCAAGTAAAGTTGGATGGCGTATCTCTGAAACGGTAAGAGATAGGTAGGGGGTGCTTGACCAAATGTCATAGGGAATCAGGAGAGCAGTCGGATGACATTTGTCAAAAATCCAAAATGGCGGATTTCAAAATGGCCGCCATACAAAATCCTTCGATCCCTCAAAAAAGTAGCTGGTTCTACCAGAAAGAGTTGAGTACGGTTATAGTAATGTATTACGAAAATGACTAAGGGGTTTAGCTGAGTAGGGGAAAAATTAAAAACCCTAGAAATGACGCCTGACAAGTAAAGCTGGACTACGTATCTCGAAAACGGTAAGAGATAGGTTGGGGGTGTTTGAACAAATGTCATAGGGAATCGGGAGAGCAGTCGAATGACACCTGTCAAATGTGCTACTCTCATTCTTCATACATTATTTGGAGTATTTAACCTTACAATGTCGACTGTATTCGGAGTGTTTGTGGGAATTTCAACTCAATTTAGAGTAATTGTCCTACTGACAGGTTAGCGAGCCCGAAGGGCGAGCTTCTGGTGAGGCCGAAGGCCGAACTTTTGGGCCGCGAGGCCGTAGTAGGCGGAGTGGACGGTGCGCGAGCCCGCAGGGCGAGCTCTAGGCGAGGCCGCAGGTCGAGCCGTGTTAGTAACTTGCGAGGCCGAAGGCCGAGCTCAGACTTGCACCGATTTGGCTGAAAATCGATATATAGGTTGTTCTCGTCATCCTAATTCCAAATATGAAATTTTTATTTCGATGACGTCTGCCAAGAAAAAAAAGTTACTCCGATTTGGCTGAAACTCGATATTTAGGTGGTTCTGGGTGTCCTTATTCCAAAACAAATTTTTTTTTTTCGATGACGTCTGCCAAGTAAAAAAAGTTACTCCGATTTGGCTGAAACTCGATATTTAGGTGGTTCTGGGTGTCCTTATTCCAAATCTCAAATTTTTTTTTCGATGACGTCTGCCAAGCTAAAAAAAGTACTCCGATTTTGCTTAAATTTTATATCTAGGTTATTCTGGACGTCCTTATTCCAAATATGAAATTTTTATTTCGATGACGTCTGCCAAGTAAAAAAAGTTACTCCGATTAGGCTGAAACTCGATATTTAGGTGGTTCTGGGTGTCCTTATTCCAAATCAAATTTTTTTTTATCGATGACGTCTGCCAAGTAAAAAAAGTTATTCCGATTTGGCTGAAACTTGATATTTAGGTGGTTCTGGGTGTCCTTATTCCAAAACTAAATTTTTTTTTCGATGACGTCTGCCAAGTAAAAAAAGTTACTCCGATTTGGCTGAAACTCGATATTTATGTGGTTCTGGACGTCCTTATTCTAAATATTTTTTTTTTGTTTCGAGCAGTCGAATGACACCTGTCAAATGTGCTACTCTCATTCTTCATACCTTATTTGGAGTATTTGACCTTACAATGTCTACTGTATAAGAAGTTTTTGTGTGATTTTCAACTGAATTTGGAGTTATTGTCCTACAGGCCGTATAGCGAGCCCGCAGGGCGAGCGCTAGGCGAGGCCGCAGGCCGAGCCATGATACTAACCTGCGAGGCCGAAGACCGAGGCCTGACTTGAGAGTATTTTCCACATCTTCGACTCGTCTCCATGGTAACTGCTCGCGATAACAAAAGCACTTAGGAATGTAGTTCCTATACCAAATTGAATTAGAACCTTGGTAACATTCTGACCGTACCACTTTTTTTGGCAGTAGGGTGAATCTGGTTTGGCGCTTTCAGTATGGTTTTCTACCGTATTAAGAGTTTGTATGGGAAGTGTTACATCTATTGGAGTTTTGAACTTTTTGCGGTAAATTTATTAGGTTCTTTGTTACAGGTTAATACTGAATAACGATGTCGTCTGCTAACTATAGAAAAATGTTTCGATTTTGCTGAAAATCGATATCTAGGTTGTTCTGGACTACCTTATTCCTAATATGACATTTTGTCTTCTATGACGCCTGCCAAGTAAAAAAAGTTACTCTGATTTGGCTGAAAATCGATATGTAGGTTGTTCTGGACGTCCTTATCCCAAATATGACTTTTATTTTACGATGACGTCTGCCAAGTAAAAAAAGTTACTCCGATTTGGCTGAAACTCGATATTTAGGTGGTTCTGGGTGTCCTTATTCCAAATCTAAAAATTTTTTTTCGATGACGTCTGCCAAGTAAAACAAGTTACTCCGATTTGGCTGAAACTCGATATTTAGGTGGTTCTGGGTGTCCTTATTCCAAATCTAAATTTTTTTTTTCGATGACGTCTGCCAAGTAAAACAAGTTACTCCGATTTGGCTGAAACTCGATATTTAGGTGGTTCTGGGTGTCCTTATTCCAAATCTAAAATTTTTTTTCGATGACGTCTGCCAAGTAAAACATGTTACTCCGATTTGGCTGAAACTCGATATTTAGGTGGTTCTGGGTGTCCTTATTCCAAATCAAAATTTTTTTTTTCGATGACGTCTGCCAAGTAAAAAGAAGTACTCCGATTTGGCTTAAATTTCATATCTAGGTTGTTCTGGACGTCCTTATTCCAAATATGAAATTTTTTTTTCGATGACGTCTGCCAAGTGTAGATAAATCACGAATCTCGAAAACGGTAATAGATAGGTAGGGGGTTTTTGAAAATATGTCATAGGGAATAAGGAGAGCAGTCGAATGACATTTTGGATGTGTCTTACGTGCTCCTATCATTCTTTATACTGCATTTGGAGTGTTTTTCCTTAATTTTCGACTGTATTAGGAGTTTTTGTAGGGATTTTTGACTGAATTTGGAGTTACTGTCCAATTTTAGTGTATAGCGAGCCCGAAGGGCGAGCTCCCGGTGAGGCCGAAGGCCGAACTTTCGGCTCGCGAGGCCGAAGGCCGAGCGTAGGGTGCGTGAGCCCGAAGGGCGAGCGCTTGGCGAGGCCGTAGGCCGAGCCGTATTAGTAACTTGCGAGGCCGAAGGCCGAGCTCCGACTTGAGAGTTTTTTCCACGTCTCCGACTGGTCTCCATGGCAACTGCCCGCGGTAACCGAAGCACCTACGAGTGGGGTTCCTTAACAAAAGTGACTCAGAACCTTGGTACCATTCTGCCCGTACCACCTTTTTATGGCAGTAGGGTGAATCTGCTTTAGTAGCTACAGTATGTTTCTCTACTGTATTACAAGTTTATTTGGGATTTCATATTTCTATTGCAGTTTTGAACATTTTTTTTTTATGTATTAGGTGTTTTGATATAGTCTTAAATTGCATAACGATAAATGCGGGCCGCATGCGGCCCGCACACTGCCCGAAATACTAGTTATAATATATAAAGCTCGATTACCACTCACTGACTGACTGACTGATTGACATAAATGTTCTCCTAGAAGGAGCAGAGTAGGGCTAAAATGATGTATGGCAAAAATGTTTGGGGGGTTTTGGTGAGTATGAGAAAAATCGAAAATCATTAAAAAGACGCCTGCCAAGTGATGATGGATGACGTATCTCGAAAACGGTAAGAGATAGGTAGGGGGTGTTTGAACAAATGTCATAGAGAATCGGGAGAGCAGTCGAATGACACCTGTCAAAAATCCAAAATGGCGGATTTCAAGATGGCCGCCATACAAAATGCTCCGAGCCTGCTGAAGCGAGGCCTTTAGGCCGAGCTTCAGTAGGGGCGGAGCAGTTTGTATGGTGGCCTTCTTGAAATCCGCCATTTTGGATTTGTCCCAGGTGCTCCTCTCATTCTTCATACTGCATTTGGAGTGTTTTACCTTATATTTTCGACTGTATTAGGAGTTTTTGTGGGTTTTTTGACTGAATTTGGAGTAACTGTTCTACATTAGTGTATAGCGAGCCCAAAGGGCAACCACCTGGTGAGGCCGAAGGCCGAACTTTCGGTCTGCGAGGCCGAAGGCCGAGCGAATGGTGCGCGAGCCCGAAGGGCGAGCGCTTGGCGAGGCCGCAGGCCGAGCCGTATTAGTAACTTGCGAGGCCGAAGGCCGAGCTCCGACTTGAGAGTATTTTCCACGTCACCGACTGGTCTCCATGGCAACTGCCTGCGGTAACCGAAGCACCTACGAGTGGGGTTCCTTAACAAAAGTGATTCAGAACCTTGGTACCATTCTGCCCGTACCACCTTTTTATGGCAGTAGGGTGAATTTGGTTTGGTGATAACAGTACGGTTCTCTATTGTATTAAGGGTTTGTATGGGAAATCGTACATCTTTAGGTGTTTTGAAATAATTTTTTTTAATGTATAAGGTGTTTTGATATTGTTCAAACTTGCACAACGATAAATGCGGGCCGCATGCGGCCCGCACACTGCCCGAAATACTAGTTATTAATAATATATAAAGCTCGATTACCACTCACTGACTGACTGACTGACTGATTGACATAAATGTTCTCCTAGAAGGAGACGAGTAGGGCTAAAATGATGTATGGCAAAAATGTTCGGGGGGTTTTGGTGAGTATGAGAAAAATCGAAAATCATTAAAAAGACGCCTGCCAAGTGATGATGGATGACGTATCTCAAAAACGGTAAGAGATAGGTAGGGGGTGTTTGAACAAATGTCATAGGGAATTGGGAGAGCAGTCGAATGACATCTGTCAAAAATCCAAAATGGCGGATTTCAAGATGGCCGCCATACAAAGTGGTCCGATCCTGCTGAAGCGAGGCCTTTAGGCCGAGCTTCAGTAGGGGCGGAGCAGTTTGTATGGTGGCCGTCTTGAAATCCGACATTTTGGATGTGTCCCAGGTGCTCCTCTCATTCTTCATACTGCATTTGGAGTGTTTAACCTTCATTTTCGACTGTATTAGGAGTTTTTGTGGGATTTTTGACTGAATTTGGAGTAACTGTTCTACGTTAATGTAGTAGCGAGCCCGAAGGGCGAGCTCCTGGTGAGGCCGAAGGCCGAACTTTCGGCTCGCGAGGCCGAAGGCCGAGCGTATGGTGCGTGAGCCCGAAGGGCGAGCGCTTGGCGAGGCCGCAGGCCGAGCCGTATTAGTAACTTGCGAGGCCGAAGGCCGAGCTCCGACTCGAGGGTATTTTCCACGTCACCGACTGGTCTCCATGGCAACTGCCTGCGGTAACCGAAGCACCTACGAGTGGGATTCCTAAACAAAAGTGATTAAGAACCTTGGTACCATTCTGCCCGTACCAACTTTTTATGGCAGTAGGGTGAATCTGCTTTAGTGGCTACAGTATGGTTCTTTATTGTATGGACAGTTTATTTGGGATTTCATACTTCTATTGGAGTTTTGAACTTATTTTTTTTTAATGTAAAAGGGGTCAAGGTATAGTTTAGTACTGTATAACGATAAATGCGGGCCGCATGCGGCCCGCACACTGCCCGAAAAACTAGTTATTAATTATTAATAATATATAAAGCTCGATTACCACTCACTGACTGACTGACTGACTGATTGAC
Source organism: Plagodis pulveraria (assembly GCA_963890685.1). Classification (NCBI taxonomy): domain Eukaryota; kingdom Metazoa; phylum Arthropoda; class Insecta; order Lepidoptera; family Geometridae; genus Plagodis; species Plagodis pulveraria. Next base: position 17,362,354 of record OY982976.1, on the reverse strand, counting down.
ATAAATGTTCTCCTAGAAGGAGTAGAGTAGGGTAAAAATGAAGTATGGCAAAAATGTTCGGGTGGTTTTGGTGAGTATGAGAAAAATCGAAAATCATTAAAAAGACGCCTGCCAAGTAAAGATGAATGACGTATCTCGAAAACGGTACAAGATAGGTAGGGGGTGTTTGAACAAATGTCATAGGGAATTGGAAGAGCAGTCGAATGACACCTGTCAAAAATCCAAAATGGCGGATTTCAAGATGGCCGCCATACAAAGTGATCCGAGCCTGCTGAAGCGAGGCCGTTAGGCCGAGCTTCAGTAGGGGCGGAGCAGTTTGTATGGTGGCCGTCTTGAAATCCGACATTTTGGATGTGTTTTACGTGCTCCTATCATTCTTTATACTGCATTTGGAGTGTTTTACCTTATATTTTCGACTGTATTAGGAGTTTTTGTGGGATTTTCGACTGAATTTGGAGTTACTGTCCTACATTGGTGTATAGCGAGCCCGAAGGGCGAGCTTCTGGTGAGGCCGAAGGCCGAACTTTCGGCTCGCGAGGCCGAAGGCCGAGCGCATGGTGCGTGAGCCCGAAGGGCGAGCGCTTGGCGAGGCCGGAGGCCGAGCCGTGTTAGTAACTTGCGAGGCCGAAGGCCGAGCTCCGACTTGAGAGTATTTTCCACATCTCCGACTGGTCTCCATGGCAACTGCCCGCGGTAACCGAAGCACCTACGAGTGGGGTTCCTTAACAAAAGTGACTCAGAACCTTGGTACCATTCTGCCCGTACCACCTTTTTATGGCAGTAGGGTGAATCTGCTTTAGTGGCTACAGTATGGTTCTTTATTGTATGGAGAGTTTATTTGGGATTTCATACTTCTATTGGTGTTTTGAACATACTTTTTTTTAATGTCTCTGGTGTTTATTTGACAATTCCTACTGACTCAAGATAGATGCGGGCCGCATGCGGCCCGCACACTGCCCGAAATACTAGTTTTTTATAATATATAAAGCTCGATTACCACTGACTGACTGACTGACTCACTGACATAAATGTTCTCCTAGAAGGAGCAGAGTAGGGTAAAAATAAAGTATGGCAAAAATGTTTGGGTGGTTTTGGTGAGTATGAGAAAAATCGAAAATCATTAAAAAGACGCCTGCCAAATGAAGATGGATGACGTTTCTCGGAAACGGTAAGAGATAGGTAGGGGGTGTTTGAACAAATGTCATAGGGAATCAGGAGTTTAGTTGAATGACACCTGTCAAAAATCCAAAATGGCGGATTTCAAGATGGCCGCCATACAAAGTGATCCGAGCCTGCTGAAGCGAGGCCGTTAGGCCGAGCTTCAGTAGGGGCGGAGCAGTTTGTATGGTGGCCATCTTGAAATCCGACATTTTGGATGTGTCAAACGTGCTCCTCTCATTCTTCATACTGCATTTGGAGTATTTTACCTTTATTTTCGACTGTATTAGGAGTTTTTGTGGGATTTTTGACTGAATTTGGAGTAACTGTACTACGTTAGTGTAGTAGCGAGCCCGAAGGGCGAGCTCCAGGTGAGGCCGAAGGCTGAACTTTCGGCTCGCGAGGCCGAAGGCCGAGCGTATGGCGCGTGAGCCCGAAGGGCGAGCGCTTGGCGAGGCCGCAGGCCGAGCCATGTTAGTAACTTGCGAGGCCGAAGGCCGAGCTCCGACTTGAGAGTTATTTCCACGTCTCCGACTGGTCTCCATGGCAACGCCCGCGGTAACCGAAGCACCTACGAGTGGGGTTCCTTAACAAAAGTGACTCAGAACCTTGGTCCCATTCTGCCCGTACCACCTTTTTATGGCAGTAGGGTGAATTTGCTTTAGTGGCTACAGTATGGTTCTTTATTGTATTGAGAGTTTATATGGGATTTCATACTTCTATTGGAATTTTGAAATATTTTTTTTTTATGTAAAAGGAGTTTTGATATTGTTAAGTACTGCATAACGATAAATGCGGGCCGCATGCGGCCCGCACACTGCCCGAAAAACTAGTTTATAATATATAAAGCTCGATTACCACTGACTGACTGACTGACTCACTCATTGACATAAATGTTCTCCTAGAAGGAGACGAGTAGGAGCACAGTGATGTATAGCAAAAATGTTCGGGGGACTTAGGTGAGTATGAGAAAAATCGAAAATCATTTAAAAGACGCCTGCCAAGTAAAGATGTATGTCATATCTCAAAAACGGTAAGAGATAGGTAGGGGGAGTTTGAACAAATGTCATAGGAAATCGGGAGAGCAGTTGAATGACACCTGTCAAAAATCCAAAATGGCGGATTTCAAGATGGCCGCCATACAAAATGATCCGAGCCTGCTGAAGCGAGGCCGTTAGGCCGAGCTTCAGAAGGGGCGGAGCAGTTTGTATGGTGGCCGTCTTGAAATCCGACATTTTGGATGTGACCCACGTGCTCCTATCATTCTTTATACTGCATTTGGAGTGTTTTACCTTTATTTTCGACTGTATTAGGAGTTTTTGTGGGATTTTTGACTGAATTTGGAGTTACTGTCCTACATTAGTGTAGTAGCGAGCCCGAAGGGCGAGCTCCTGGTGAGGCCGAAGGCCGAACTTTCGGTCCGCGAGGCCGAAGGCCGAGCGTATGATGCGTGAGCCCGAAGGGCGAGCGCTTGGCGAGGCCGTAGGCCGAGCCGTATTAGTAACTTGCGAGGCCGAAGGCCGAGCTCCGACTCGAGAGTATTTTCCACGTCACCGACTGGTCTCCATGGCAACTGCCTGCGGTAACCGAAGCACCTACGAGTGGGGTTCCTTATTAAAAGTGACTTAGAACCTTGGTACCATTCTGCCCGTACCACCTTTTTATGGCAGTAGGGTGAATCTGCTTTAGTGGCTACAGTATGGTTCTTTATTGTATTGAGAGTTTATATGGGATTTCATACTTCTATTGGAGTTTTGAACATACTTTTTTCCAACGTATCAGGAGTTTTGATATAGTTTAGTACTGCATAACGATAAATGCGGGCCGCATGCGGCCCGCACACTGCCCGAAATACTAGTTATTTATAATATATAAAGCTCGATTACCACTGACTGACTCACTGACTGACTGACTGACATAAATGTTCTCCTAGAAGGAGTAGAGTAGGGTTAAAATGATGTATGGCAAAAATGTTTGGGGGGTTTAGGTGAGTATGAGAAAAATCGAAAATCATAAAAATGACGCCTGCCAAGTAAAGATGGATGACATATCTCAAAAACGGTACAAGATAGGTAGGGGGTGTTTTAACAAATGTCATAGGGAATCGGGAGAGCAGTCGAATGACATCTGTCAAAAATCCAAAATGGCGGATTTCAAGATGGCCGCCATACAAAATGCTCCGAGCCTGCTGAAGCGAGGCCTTTAGGCCGAGCTTCAGTAGGGGCGGAGCAGTTTGTATGGTGGCCATCTGGAAATCCGACATTTTGGATGTGACCAAAGTGCTCCTATCATTCTTTATACTGCATTTGGAGTGTTTTACCTTTATTTTCGACTGAATTAGGAGTTTTAGTGGGATTTTTGACTGAATTTGGAGTTACTGTCCTACATAAGTGTAGTAGCGAGCCCGAAGGGCGAGCTCCTGGTGAGGCCGAAGGCCGAACTTTCGGTCCGCGAGGCCGAAGGCCGAGCGTATGAAGCGTGAGCCCGAAGGGCGAGCGCTTGGCGAGGCCGCAGGCCGAGCCGTATTAGTAACTTGCGAGGCCGAAGGCCGAGCTCCGACTTGAGAGTATTTTCCACATCACCGACTGGTCTCCATGGCAACTGCCTGCGGTAACCGAAGCACCTACGAGTGGGGTTCCTTAACAAAAGTGACTCAGAACCTTCGTACCATTCTGCCCGTACCACCTTTTTATGGCAGTAGGGTGAATCTGATTTGGTGGCTACAGTTTGGTTCCTTATTGTATATAGAGTTTATATAGTATTTCATACTTCTATTGGAGTTTTGGATATTACTTTTTTTTAATGTATAACGTGCTTTTATGACAGTTCCTACTGACTCAAGATAGATGCGGGCCGCATGCGGCCCGCACACTGCCCGAAAAACTAGTTTATAATATATAAAGCTCGATTACCACTGACTGACTCACTGACTGACTGACTGACATAAATGTTCTCCTAGAAGGAGTAGAGTAGGGTTAAAATGATGTATGGAAAAAATGTTCAGGAGGTTTTGGTGAGTATGAGAAAAATCGAAAATCAAAAAAATGACGCCTGCCAAGTAAAGATGGATAACACATCTCGAAAACGGTAAGAGATAGGTAGGGGGTGTTTGAACAAATGTCATAGGGAATCGGGAGAGCAGTAGAATGACACCTGTCAAAAATCCAAAATGGCGGATTTCAAGATGGCCGCCATACAAAGTGATCCGAGTCTGCTGAAGCGAGGCTGCTAGGCCGAGGTTCAGTAGCGGCGGAGCACTTTGTATGGCGGCCATTTTGAAATCCGCCATTTTGGATGTGTCTGACGTGCTCCTATCATTCTTTATACTGCATTTGGAGTGTTTTACCTTATATTTTCGACTGTATTAGGAGTTTTTGTGGGATTTTCGACTGAATTTGGAGTTACTGTCCTACGTTAGTGTAGTAGCGAGCCCGAAGGGCGAGCTCCTGGTGAGGCCGAAGGCCGAACTTTCGGCTCGCGAGGCCGAAGGCCGAGCGTATGGTGCGTGAGCCCGAAGGGCGAGCGCTTGGCGAGGCCGCAGGCCGAGCCGTGTTAGTAACTTGCGAGGCCGAAGGCCGAGCTCCGACTTGAGAGTATTTTCCACATCTCCGACTGGTCTCCATGGCAACTGCCCGCGGTAACCGAAGCACCTACGAGTGGGGTTCCTTAACAAAAGTGACTCAGAACCTTGGTCCCATTCTGCCCGTACCACCTTTTTATGGCAGTAGGGTGAATTTGCTTTAGTGGCTACAGTATGGTTCTTTATTGTATTGAGAGTTTATATGGGATTTCATACTTCTATTGGAATTTTGAAATATTTTTTTTTTATGTAAAAGGAGTTTTGATATTGTTAAGTACTGCATAACGATAAATGCGGGCCGCATGCGGCCCGCACACTGCCCGAAAAACTAGTTATTATTATAATATATAAAGCTCGATTACCACTGACTGACTCACTGACTGACTGACTGACATAAATGTTCTCCTAGAAGGAGACGAGTAGGAACAAGGTGATGTATGGCAAAAATGTTCGGGTGGTTTTGGTGAGTATGAGAAAAATCGAAAATCATAAAAAAGACGCCTGCCAAGTGAAGATGGATGAGGTATCTCAAAAACGGTAAGAGATAGGTAGGGGGTGTTTGAACAAATGTCATAGGGAATCGGAAGTTTAGTCGAATGACACCTGTCAAAAATCCAAAATGGCGGATTTCAAGATGGCCGCCATACAAAGTGATCCGAGCCTGCTGAAGCGAGGCCGTTAGGCCGTGCTTCAGTAGGGGCGGAGCAGTTTGTATGGTGGCCGTCTTGAAATCCGACATTTTGGATGTGTCTTACGTGCTCCTATCATTCTTTATACTGCATTTGGAGTGTTTTTCCTTAATTTTCGAATATATTAGGAGTTTTTGTGGGATTTTTGACTAAATTTGGAGTTACTGTCCAACATTAGTGTAGTAGCGAGCCCGAAGGGCGAGCTCCTGGTGAGGCCGAAGGCCGAACTTTCGGTCCGCGAGGCCGAAGGCCGAGCGTATGATGCGCGAGCCCGAAGGGCGAGCGCTTGGCGAGGCCGCAGGCCGAGCCGTGTTAGTAACTTGCGAGGCCGAAGGCCGAGCTCCGACATGAGAGTATTTTCCACGTCACCGACTGGTCTCCATGGCAACTGCCTGCGGTAACCGAAGCACCTACGAGTGGGGTTCCTTAACAAAAGTGACTCAGAACCTTGGTCCCATTCTGCCCGTATCACCTTTTTATCGTAGTAGGGTGAATTTGTTTTTTGTGGCTACAGTATGGTTCTTTATTGTATTGAGAGTTTATATGGGATTTCATACTTCTATTGGAGTTTTGAACATACTTTTTTCCAACGTATCAGGAGTTTTGATATAGTTTAGTACTGTATAACGATAAATGCGGGCCGCATGCGGCCCGCACACTGCCCGAAAAACTAGTTATAATATATAAAGCTCGATTACCGTACACTGACTGACTGACTGACTCACTGACTGACATCATTGTTCTCCCAGAAGGAGTCGAGTAGGAAGAAAGTGATGTATGGGAAAAGTGTAGAGGGGGTTTATGTGAGTATGGGAAAAATCCGAAAACTCAAAGATGACGTCTGCCAAGTAAAATTGGATGGCGTATCTCTGAAACGGTAAGAGATAGGTAGGGGGTGCTTGACCAAATGTCATAGGGAATCAGGAGAGCAGTCGGATGACGTTTGTCAAAAATCCAAAATGGCGGATTTCAAAATGGCCGCCATACAAAATCCTTCGATCCCTCAAAAAAGTAGCTGGTTCTACCAGAAAGAGTTGAGTACGGTTATAGTAATGTATAACGCAAATGACTAAGGGGTTTAGCTGAGTAGGGGAAAAATTAAAAACCCTAGAAATGACGCCTGCCAAGTAAAGCTGGACTACGTATCTCGAAAACGGTAAGAGATAGGTTGGGGGTGTTTGAACAAATGTCATAGGGAATCGGGAAAGCAGTCAAATGACACCTGTCAAATGTGCTACTCTCATTCTTCATACATTATTTGGAGTATTTAATCTAACAATGTCGACTGTATTAGGAGTATTTGTGGGAATTTCAACTCAATTTAGAGTAATTGTCCTACTGTCAGTGTAGCGAGCCCGAAGGGCGAGCTTTTGGTGAGGCCGAAGGCCGAACTTTCGGGCCACGAGGCCGTAGGCCGAGTGGACGGTGCGCGAGGCCGCAGGTCGAGCCGTGTTAGTAACTTGCGAGGCCGAAGGCCGAGCTCAGACTTGCACCGATTTGGCTGAAAATCGATATATACGTTGTTCTCGTCATCCTTATTCCAAATATGAAATTTTTAATTCGATGACGTCGGCCAAGTAAAAAAAGTTACTCCGATTTGGCTGAAACTCGATATTTAGGTGGTTCTGGGTGTCCTTATTCCAAATCTAAAAAAATTTCTTCGATGACGTCTGCCAAGTAAAAAAAGTTACTCCGATTTGGCTGCAACTCGATATTTAGGTGGTTCTGGGTGTCCTTATTCCAAATCTAAAAATTTTTTTTCGATGACGTCTGCCAAGTATAAAAACGTACTCCGATTTGGCTTATATTTTATATCTAGGTTGTTCTGGACGTCCTTATTCCAAATATGAAATTATTTTTCGATGACGTCTGCCAAGTGCAGATAAATCACGTACCTCGAAAACGGTAATAGATAGGTAGGGGGTTTTTGAAAAATGTCATAGGGAATAAGGAGAGCAATCGAATGACATTTTGGATGTGTCACACGTGCTCCTCTCATTCTTTATACTGCATTTGGAGTGTTTAACCTCATATTTTCGACTGTATTAGGAGTTTTTGTAGGTTTTTGACTGAATTTGGAGTTACTGTTCTACGTTATTGTAGTAGCGAGCCCGAAGGGCGAGCTCCTGGTGAGGCCGAAGGCCGAACTTTCGATTCGCGAGGCCGAAGGCCGAGCCGTATTAGCAACTTGCGAGGCCGAAGGCCGAGATCCCAACTGAGAGTATTTTCCACGACTCCTACTGGTCTCCAAGGCAACTGCCCGCGATAACCGAAGCACCTACGAGTGGGGTTCCTTAACAAAAGTGACTCAGAACCTTGGTCCGATTCTGCCCGTACCACCTTTTTATGGCAGTAGGGTGAATATGCTTTAGTGGCTACAGTATGGTTCGTTATTGTATGGAGAGTTTATTTGGGATTTCATATTTTAATTGGAGGTTTGAATTTTTTTTTTTTAAATGTATAAGGGGTTCAGGTAAAGTTTAGTACTGCATAACGATAAATGCGGGCCGCATGCGGCCCGCACACTGCCCGAAATACTAGTTATTATCATAATATATAAAGCTCGATTACCACTGACTGACTCACTGACTGACTGACTGACATAAATGTTCTCCTAGAAGGAGTAGAGTAGGGTTAAAATGATGTATGGCAAAAATGTTCGGGGGGTTTTGGTGAGTATGAGAAAAATCGAAAATCATAAAAAGACGCCTGCCAAGTAAAGATGGATGACATATCTCAAAAACGGTACAAGATAGGTAGGGGGTGTTTGAACAAATGTCATAGGGAATCGGGAGAGCAGTCGGATGACATCTGTCAAAAATCCAAAATGGCGGATTTCAAGATGGCCGCCATACAAAATGATCCGAGCCTGCTGAAGCGAGGCCTTTAGGCCGAGCTTCAGTAGGGGCGGAGCAGTTTGTATGGTGGCCGTCTTGAAATCCGACATTTTGGATGTGACCCACGTGCTCCTATCATTCTTTATACTGCATTTGGAGTGTTTTGCCTTCATTTTCGACTGAATTGGGAGTTTTTGTGGGATTTTTTACTGAATTTGGAGTAACTGTTCTACGTTAATGTAGTAGCGAGCCCGAAGGGCGAGCTCCTGGTGAGGCCGAAGGCCGAACTTTCGGCTCGCGAGGCCGAAGGCCGAGCGTATGGTGCGTGAGCCCGAAGGGCGAGCGCTTGGCGAGGCCGCAGGCCGAGCCGTATTAGTAACTTGCGAGGCCGAAGGCCGAGCTCCGACTTGAGAGTTTTTTCCACGTCTCCGACTGGTCTCCATGGCAACTGCCCGCGGTAACCGAAGCACCTACGAGTGGGGTTCCTTAACAAAAGTGATTAAGAACCTGGGTACCATTGTGCCCGTACCTCCTTTTTAAGGCAGTAGGGTGAATCTGCTATAGTAGCTACAGTATGGTTCTCTACTGTATTACAAGTTTATATGGGATTTCATACTTCTATTGAAGTTTTGAACATATTTTTATTATGTATGAGGTGTTTTTGTGACAGTTCCTACTGACTCAAGATAGATGCGGGCCGCATGCGGCCCGCACACTGCCCGAAATACTAGTTTTAATAATATATAAAACTCGATTACCACTCACTGACTGACTGACTGACTGATTGACATAAATGTTCTCCTAGAAGGAGACGAGTAGGGCTAAAATGATGTATGGCAAAAATGTTCGGGGGGTTTTGGTGAGTATGAGAAAAATCGAAAATCATAAAAAAGACGCCTGCCAAGTGAAGATGGATGACATATCTCAAAAACGGTACAAGTTAGGTAGGGGGTGTTTGAACAAATGTCATAGGGAATCGGGAGAGCAGTCGAATGACACCTGTCAAAAATCCAAAATGGCGGATTTCAAGATGGCCGCCATACAAAGTGATCCGAGCCTGCTGAAGCGAGGCCGTTAGGCCGAGCTTCAGTAGGGGCGGAGCAGTTTGTATGGTGGCCGTCTTGAAATCCGACATTTTGGATGTGTTTTACGTGCTCCTATCATTCTTTATACTGCATTTGGAGTGTTTTACCTTATATTTTCGACTGTATTAGGAGTTTTTGTGGGATTTTCGACTGAATTTGGAGTTACTGTCCTACATTGGTGTATAGCGAGCCCGAAGGGCGAGCTTCTGGTGAGGCCGAAGGCCGAACTTTCGGCTCGCGAGGCCGAAGGCCGAGCGCATGGTGCGTGAGCCCGAAGGGCGAGCGCTTGGCGAGGCCGGAGGCCGAGCCGTGTTAGTAACTTGCGAGGCCGAAGGCCGAGCTCCGACTTGAGAGTATTTTCCACATCTCCGACTGGTCTCCATGGCAACTGCCCGCGGTAACCGAAGCACCTACGAGTGGGGTTCCTTAACAAAAGTGACTCAGAACCTTGGTACCATTCTGCCCGTACCACCTTTTTATGGCAGTAGGGTGAATCTGCTTTAGTGGCTACAGTATGGTTCTTTATTGTATGGAGAGTTTATTTGGGATTTCATACTTCTATTGGTGTTTTGAACATACTTTTTTTTAATGTCTCTGGTGTTTATTTGACAATTCCTACTGACTCAAGATAGATGCGGGCCGCATGCGGCCCGCACACTGCCCGAAAAACTAGTTAATTAATAATATATAAAGCTCGATTACCACTGACTGACTCACTGACTGACTGACTGACATAAATGTTCTCCTAGAAGGAGTAGAGTAGGGTTAAAATGATGTATGGCAAAAATGTTTGGGGGGTTTAGGTGAGTATGAGAAAAATCGAAAATCATGAAAATGACGCCTGCCAAGTAAAGATGGATGACATATCTCAAAAACAGTACAAGATAGGTAGGGGGTGTTTGAACAAATGTCATAGGGAATCAGGAGTTCAGTTGAATGACACCCGTCAAAAATCCAAAATGGCGGATTTTAAGATGGCCGCCATACAAAGTGATCCGAGCCTGCTGAAGCGAGGCCGTTAGGCCGAGCTTCAGTAAGGGCGGAGCAGTTTGTATGGTGGCCGTCTTGAAATCCGACATTTTGGATTTACCCTACGTGTTCCTCTCATTCTTCATACTGCATTTGGAGTGTTTTACCTTACATTTTCGACTGTATTAAGAGTTTTTGTGGGATTTTTGACTGAATTTGGAGTTACTGTCCTACATTAGTGAAGTAGCGAGCCCGAAGGGCGAGCTTCTGGTGAGGCCGAAGGCCGAACTTTCGGTCCGCGAGGCCGAAGGCCGAGCGTATGATTCGCGAGCCCGAAGGGCGAGCGCTTCGCGAGGCCGTAGGCCGAGCCTTATTAGTAAATTGCGAGGCCGAAGGCCGAGCTCCGACTTGAGAGTTTTTTTCCACGTCTCCGACTGGTCTCCATGGCAACTGCCCGCGGTAACCGAAGCACCTACGAGTGGGGTTCCTTTACAAAAGTGACTCAGAACCTTGGTCCGATTTTGCCCGTACCACCTTTTTATGGCAGTAGGGTGAATCTGCTTTAGTGGCTACAGTATGGTTCTTTATTGTATGGAGAGTTTATTTGGGATTTCATCCTTCTATTGGAGTTTTGAACTTATTTTTTTTAAATGTACAGGGTGTTAACGTATTGTTTAGTTCTGCATAACGATAAATGCGGGCCGCATGCGGCCCGCACACTGCCCGAAAAATTAGTTATTAATTATTTATAATATATAAGGCTCGATTACCACTGACTGACTCACTGACTCACTGACATAAATGTTCTCCTAGAAGGAGCAGAGTAGGGTAAAAATGAAGTATGGCAAAAATGTTCGGCGGGTTTAGGTGAGTATGAGAAAAATCGAAAATCATTAAAAAGACGCCTGCCAAGTAAAGATGAATGACATATCTCAAAAACGGTACAAGATAGGTAGAGGGTGTTTGAACAAATGTCATAGGGAATTGGGAGAGCAGTCGGATGACATCTGTCAAAAATCCAAAATGGTGGATTTCAAGATGGCCGCCATACAAAGTGATCCGAGCCTGCTGAAGCGAGGCCGTTAGGCCGAGCTTCAGTAGAGGCGGAGCAGTTTGTATGGTGGCTGTCTTGAAATCCGACATTTTGGATGTGACCCACGTGCTCCTATCATTCTTTATACTGCATTTGGAGTGTTTTACCTAATATTTTCGACTGTATTAGGAGTTTTTGTGGGATTTTTGACTAAATTTGGAGTTACTGTCCTACATAAGTGAAGTAGCGAGCCCGAAGGGCGAGCTTCTGGTGAGGCCGAAGGCCGAACTTTCGGTCCGCGAGGCCGAAGGCCGAGCGTATGATGCGTGAGCCCGAAGGGCGAGCGCCTGGCGAGGCCGTAGGCCGAGCCGTATTAGTAACTTGCGAGGCCGAAGGCCGAGCTCCGACTTGAGAGTATTTTCCACATCTCCGACTGGTCTCCATGGCAACTGCCTGCGGTAACCGCAGCAACTACGAGTGGGGTTCCTTAACAAAAGTGACTCAGAACCTTGGTACCATTCTGCCCGTACCACCTTTTTATGGCAGTAGGGTGAATCTGCTTTAGTGGCTACAGTATGGTTCTTTATTGTATTGAGAGTTTATATGGGATTTCATTCTTCTATTGGAGTTTTGAACATACTTTTTTACAACGTATCATGAGTTTTGATATAGTTTAGTACTGCATAACGATAAATGCGGGCCGCATGCGGCCCGCACACTGCCCGAAATACTAGTTTATAATATATAAAGCTCGATTACCACTCACTGACTGACTGACTGATTGACATAAATGTTCTACTAGAAGGAGCAGAGTAGGGTAAAAATGAAGTATGGCAAAAATGTTCGGGGGGTTTTAGTGAGTATGAGAAAAATCGAAAATCATTAAAAAGACGCCTGCCAAGTAAAGATGAATGACGTATCTCGAAAACGATGCAAGATAGGTTGGGGGTGTTTGAACAAATGTCATAGGGAATCGGGAGAGCAGTCGAGTGACACCTGTCAAAAATCCAAAATGGCGGATTTCAAGATGGCCGCCATACAAAGTGATCCGAGCCTGCTGAAGCGAGGCCGTGAGGCCGAGCTTCAGTAGGGGCGGAGCAGTTTGTATGGTGGCCGTCTTGAAATCCGACATTTTGGATGTGACCCACATGCTCCTATCATTCTTTATACTGCATTTGGATTGTTTTGCCTTATATTTTCGACTGTATTAGGAGTTTTTGTGGGATTTTCGACTGAATTTGGAGTTACTGTCCTACATTGGTGTATAGCGAGCCCGAAGGGCGAGCTCCTGGTGAGGCCGTAGGCCGAACATTCGGCCCGCGAGGCCGAAGGCCGAGCGTATGGTGCGTGAGCCCGAAGGGCGAGCGCTCGGCGAGGCCGTAGGCCGAGCCGTATTAGTAACTTGCGAGGCCAAAGGCCGAGCTCCGACTTAAGAGTATTTTCCACGTCTCCGACTGGTCTCCATGGCAACTGCCCGCGGTAACCGAAGCACCTACGAGTGGGGTTCTTTAGCAAAAGTGACTCAGAACCTTGGTATCATTCTGCCCGTACCACCTTTTTATGGCAGTAGGGTGAATTTGCTTTAGTGGCTACAGTATGGTTCTTTATTGTATTGAGAGTTTATATGGGATTTCATACTTCTATTGGAGTTTTGAACATACTTTTTTCCAACGTATCAGGAGTTTTGATATAGTTTAGTACTGCATAACGATAAATGCGGGCCGCATGCGGCCCGCACACTGCCCGAAAAACTAGTTATTTATTATTTATAATATATAAAGCTCGATTACCACTGACTGACTCACTGACTGACTGACTGACATAAATGTTCTCCTAGAAGGAGTAGAGTAGGGTTAAAATGATGTAGGACAAAAATGTTCGGGGGGTTTTGGTGAGTATGAGAAAAATCGAAAATCATTAAAAAGACGCCTGCCAAGTAAAGATGGATGACATATCTCAAAAACGGTAAAAGATAGGTAGGGGGTGTTTGAACAAATGTCATAGGGAATCTGGAGAGCAGTCGAATGACACCTGTCAAAAATCCAAAATGGCGGATTTCAAGATGGCCGCCATACAAATTGATCCGAGCCTGCTGAAGCGAGGCCGTTAGGCCGAGGTTCAGTAGGGGCGGAGCAGTTTGTATGATGGCCTTCTTGAAATCCGCCATTTTGGATTTGTCCCAGGTGCTCCTATCATTCTTTATACTGCATTTGGAGTGTATTACCTTATATTTTCGACTGTATTAGGAGTTTTTGTGGGATTTTTGACTGAATTTGGAGTTACTGTCCTACATAAGTGTAGTAGCGAGCCCGAAGGGCGAGCTCCTGGTGAGGCCGAAGGCCGAACTTTCAGTCCGCGAGGCCGAAGGCCGAGCGTATGACGCGCGAGCCCGAAGGGCGAGCTCTTGGCGAGGCCGCAGGCCGAGCCATGTTGGTAACTTGCGAGGCCGAAGGCCGAGCTCCGACTTGAGAGTTTTTTCCACGTCTCCGACTGGTCTCCATGGCAACTGCCCGCGGTAAGCGAAGCACCTACGAGTGGGGTTCCTTAACAAAAGTGACTCAGAACCTTGGTACCTTTCTGCCCGTACCACCTTTTTATGGCAGTAGGGTGAATCTGTTTTAGTGGCTACAGTATTGTTCTTTATTGTATTGAGTATTAATATGGGATTTCATACTTCTAATGGAGTTTTGAACATACTTTTTTTAATGTATAAGGTGTTTTGATATTGTTCAAACTTGCACAACGATAAATGCGGGCCGCATGCGGCCCGCACACTGCCCGAAAAACTAGTTATTTATAATATATAAAGCTCGATTACCACTGACTGACTGACTGACTCACTGACATAAATGTTCTCCTAGAAGGAGCAGAGTAGGGTAAAAATGAAGAATAGCAAAAATGTTCGGAGGGTTTTGGTGAGTATGAGAAAAATCGAAAATCATTAAAAAGACGCCTGCCAAGTAAAGATGGATGACGTATCTCAAAAACGGTACGAGATAGGTAGGGGGTGTTTGAACAAATGTCATAGGGAATCGGGAGAGCAGTCGAATGACACCTGTCAAAAATCCAAAATGGCGGATTTCAAGATGGCCGCCATACAAAGTGATCCGAGCCTGCTGAAGCGAGGCCTTTAGGCCGAGCTTCAGTAGGGGCGGAGCAGTTTGTATGGTGGCCGTCTTGAAATCCGACAATTTGGATGTGACCCACGTGCTCCTATCATTCTTTATACTGCATTTGGAGTGATTTACCCTATATTTTCGACTGTATTAGGAGTTTTTGTGGGATTTTCGACTGAATTTGGAGTAACTGTCCTACATTAGTGAAGTTGCGAGCCCGAAGGGCGAGCTTCTGGTGAGGCCGAAGGCCGAACTTTCGGTCCGCGAGGCCGAAGGCCGAGCGTATGATGCGCGAGCCCGAAGGGCGAGTGCTTTGCGAGGCCGCAGGCCGAGCCGTGTTAGTAACTTGCGAGGCCGAAGGCCGAGCTCCGACTTGAGATTATTTTCCACATCTCCGACTGGTCTCCATAGCAACTGCCCGCGGTAACCGAAGCACCTACGAGTGGGGTTCCTTCACAAAAGTGACTCAGAACCTTGGTCCCATTCTGCCCGTACCACCTTTTTGTGGCAGTAGGGTGAATTTGCTTTAGTGGCTGCAGTATGGTTCTTTATTGTATTGAGAGTTTTTATGGGATTTCATACTTCCATTGGAGTTTTGAACATTCTTTTTCTTAAAGTATTAGGGGTTTATGTGAAATTTCCAAATGACTCAAGATAGATGCGGGCCGCATGCGGCCCGCACACTGCCCGAAAAACTAGTTATAATATATAAAGCTCGATTACCACTGACTGACTCACTGACTGACTGACTGACATAAATGTTCGCCTAGAAGGAGTAGAGTAGGGTTAAAATGATGTATGGCAAAAATGTTCGGGGGGTTTTGGTGAGTATGAGAAAAATCGAAAATCATAAAAAGACGCCTGCCAAGTAAAGATGGATGACATATCTCAAAAACGGTAAGAGATAGGTAGGGGGTGCTTGACCAAATGTCATAGGGAATCGGGAGAGCAGTCGGATGACATTTGTCAAAAATCCAAAATGGCGGATTTCAAATTGGCCGCCATACAAAATCCTTCGATCCCTCAAAAAAGTAGCTGGTTCTACCAGAAAGAGTTGAGTACGGTTATAGTAATGTATTACGAACATGACTAAGGGGTTTAGCTGAGTAGGGAAAAAATTAAAAACCCTAGAAATGACGCCTGACAAGTAAAGCTGGACTACGTATCTCGAAAACGGTAAGAGATAGGTTGGGGGTGTTTGAACAAATGTCATAGGGAATCGGGAGAGCAGTCGAATGACACCTGTCAAATGTGCTACTCTCATTCTTCATACGTTATTTGGAGTATTTGACCTTACAATGTCGACTGTATTAGGAGTGTTTGTGGGATTTTCAATTGAATTTGGAGTAATTGTCCTACTGGCCGTGTAGCGAGCCCGAAGGGCGAGCTTCTGGTGAGGCCGAAGGCCGAACTTTCGGGCCGCGAGGCCGTAGGCCGAGTGGACGCTAGGCGAGGCCGCAGGTCGAGCCGTGTTAGTAACTTGCGAGGCCGAAGGCCGAGCTCAGACTTACACTGATTTGGCTGAAAATCGATATATAGGTTGTCCTCGTCATCCTTATTCCAAATATGAAATTTTTTTTTCGATGACGTCTGCCAAGTAAAAAAAGTTACTCCGATTTGGCTCAAACTCGATATTTAAGTGGTTCTGGACGTCCTTATTCCAAATCTAAAATTTTTTTTTCGATGACGTCTGCCAAGTAAAACAAGTTACTCCGATTTGGCTGAAACTCGATATTTAGGTGGTTCTGGGTGTCCTTATTCTAAATCAAAATTTTTTTTTTCGATGACGTCTGCCAAGTAAAACAAAGTACTCCGATTTGGCTTAAATTTTATATCTAGGTTGTTCTGGACGTCCTTATTCCAAATATGAATTTTTTTTTTCGATGACGTCTGCCAAGTGCAGATAAATCACAAATCTCGAAAACGGTAATAGATAGGTCGGGGGTTTTTGAAAATATGTCATAGGGAATAAGGAGAGCAGTCTAATGACATTTTGGATGTGTCTTACGTGCTCCTATCATTCTTTATACTGCATTTGGAGTGTTTTTCCTTAATTTTCGACTGTATTAGGAGTTTTTGTGGGATTTTTGACTGAATTTGGAGTTACTGTCCAACTATAGTGTATAGCGAGCCCGAAGGGCGAGCTCCCGGTGAGGCCGAAGGCCGAACTTTCGGCTCGCGAGGCCGAAGGCCGAGCGTAGGGTGCGTGAGCCCGAAGGGCGAGCGCTTGGCGAGGCCGTAGGCCGAGCCGTAGTAGTAACTTGCGAGGCTGAAGGCCGAACTCCGACTTGAGAGTTTTTTCCACGTCTCCGACTGGTCTCCATGGCAATTGCCCGCGGTAACCGAAGCACCTACGAGTGGGGTTCCTTAACAAAAGTGACTCAGAACCTTGGTACCATTCTGCCCGTACCACCTTTTTATGGCAGTAGGGTGAATTTGCTTGAGTGGCTACAGTATGGTTCTTTATTGTATTGAGAGTTTATATGGGATTTCATACTTCTATTGGAATTTTGAAATATTTTTTTTTATGTTAAAGGAGTTTTGATATTGTTAAGTACTGCATAACGATAAATGCGGGCCGCATGCGGCCCGCACACTGCCCGAAATACTAGTTATTATAATATATAAAGCTCGATTACCATTGACTCACTGACTGACATAAATGTTCTCCTAGAAGGAGCAGAGTAGGAACAACGTGATGTATGGCAAAAGTGTTCGGGTGGTTTCGGTGAGTATGAGAAAAATCGAAAATCATAAAAATGACGCCTGCCAAGTAAAGATGGATGACGTATCTCGAAAACGGTGCAAGATGGGTAGGGGGTGTTTGAACAAATGTCATAGGGAATAGGGAGAGCAGTCGAATGACACCTGTCAAAAATCCAAAATGGCGGATTTCAAGATGGCCGCCATACAACATGCTCCGAGCCTGCTGAAGCGAGGCCTTTAGGCCGAGCTTCAGTAGGGGCGGAGCAGTTTGTATGGTGGCCTTCTTGAAATCCGCCATTTTGGATTTGTCCCAGGTGCTCCTCTCATTCTTCATACTGCATTTGGAGTGTTTTACCATACATTTTCGACTGTATTAGGAGTTTTTGTGGGTTTTTTGACTGAATTTGGAGTAACTGTCCTACGTTAGTGTATAGCGAGCCCAAAGGGCAACCACCTGGTGAGGCCGAAGGCCGAACTTTCGGTCCGCGAGGCCGAAGGCCGAGCGAATGGTGCGCGAGCCCGAAGGGCGAGCGCTTGGCGAGGCCGCAGGCCGAGCCGTGTTAGTAACTTGCGAGGCCGAAGGCCGAGCTCCGACTTGAGAGTATTTTCCACGTCTCCGACTGATCTCCATGGCAACTGCCCGCGGTAACCGAAGCACCTACGAGTGGGGTTCCTTAACAAAAGTGACTCAGAACCTTGGTACCATTCTGCCCGTACCACATTTTTATGGCAGTAGGGTGAATCTGCTTTAGTGGCTTCAGTATGGTTCTTTATTGTATGGAGAGTTTATTTGGGATTTCATACTTCTATTGGAGTTTTGAACTTATTTTTTTTTAATGTATAAGGGGTTAAGGTAAAGTTTAGTACTGCATAACGATAAATGCGGGCCGCATGCGGCCCGCACACTGCCCGAATAACTAGTTATAATATATAAAGCTCGATTACCACTGACTGACTGACTGACTCACTGACATAAATGTTCTCCTAGAAGGAGCAGAGTAGGGTAAAAATGAAGTATGGCAAAAATGTTCGGGGGGTTTTGGTGAGTACGAGAAAAATCGAAAATCATTAAAAAGACGCCTGCCAAGTGATGATGGATGACGTATCTCGAAAACGGTAAGAGATAGGTAGGGGGTGTTTGAACAAATGTCATAGGGAATCGGGAGAGCAGTCGAATGACATCTGTCAAAAATCCAAAATGGCGGATTTCAAGATGGCCGCCATACAAAATGCTCCGAGCCTGCTGAAGCGAGGCCTTTAGGCCGAGCTTCAGTAGGGGCGGAGCAGTTTGTATGGTGGCCGTCTTGAAATCCGTTATTTTGGATGTTCCCCACGTGCTCCTATCATTCTTTATACTGCATTTGGAGTGTTTTACCTTATATTTTCGACTGTACGAGTTTTTGTGGGATTTTTGACTGAATTTGGAGTAACTGTACTACGTTAGTGTAGTAGCGAGCCCGAAGGGCGAGCTTCTGGTGAGGCCGAAGGCCGAACTTTCGGCTCGCGAGGCCGAAGGCCGAGCGTATGTCGCGTGAGCCCGAAGGGCGAGCGCTTGGCGAGGCCGCAGGCCGAGCCGTGTTAGTAACTTGCGAGGCCGAAGGCCGAGCTCCGACTCGAGAGTATTTTCCACGTCACCGACTGGTCTCCATGGCAACTGCCCGCGGTAACCGAAGCACCTACGAGTGGGGTTTCTTAACAAAAGTGACTCAGAACCTTGGTCCCATTCTGCCCGTACTACCTTTTTATAGCAGTAGGGTGAATTTGCTTTAGTGGATGTAGTATGGTTCTTTATTGTATTGAGAGTTTATATGGGATTTCATACTGTTATGGAATTTTGTTTTATTTTTTTTACTGTATAAGGTGTTGATGTATTGTTTAGTACTGCATAACGATAAATGCGGGCCGCATGCGGCCCGCACACTGCCCGAAAAACTAGTTATAATATATAAAGCTCGATTACCATTGACTCACTGACTGACATAAATGTTCTCCTAGAAGGAGCAGAGTAGGGTAAAAATGAAGTATGGCAAAAATGTTCGGGTGGTTTTGGTGAGTATGGGAAAAATCGAAAATCATAAAAATGACGCCTGCCAAGTAAAGATGGATGACATATCTCAAAAACGGTAAGAGATAGGTAGGGGGTGCTTGACTAAATGTCATAGGGAATTGGGAGAGCAGTCGAATGACATCTGTCAAAAATCCAAAATGGCGGATTTCAAGATGGCCGCCATACAAAATGTTCCGAGCCTGCTGAAGCGAGGCCTTTAGGCCGAGCTTCAGTAGGGGCGGAGCAGTTTGTATGGTGGCCGTCTTGAAATCCGTTATTTTGGATGTGCCCCACGTGCTCCTATCATTCTTTATACTGCATTTGAAGTGTTTTACCTTATATTTTCGACAGTTTTAGGAGTTTTTGTGGGATTTTTGACTAAATTTGGAGTTACTGTCCTACATAAGTGAAGTAGCGAGCCCGAAGGGCGAGCTCCTGGTGAGGCCGAAGGCCGAACTTTCGGTCCGCGAGGCCGAAGGCCGAGCGTATGATGCGCGAGCCCGAAGGGCGAGCGCCTGGCGAGGCCGTAGGCCGAGCCGTATTAGTAACTTGCGAGGCCGAAGGCCGAGCTCCGACTTGAGAGTATTTTCCACATCTCCGACTGGTCTCCATGGCAACTGCCTGCGGTAACCGCAGCACCTACGAGTGGGGTTCCTTAACAAAAGTGACTCAGAACCTTGGTACCATTCTGCCCGTACCACCTTTTTATGGCAGTAGGGTGAATCTGCTTTAGTGGCTACAGTATGGTTCTTTATTGTATTGAGAATTTATATGGGATTTCATACTTCTATTGGAGTTTTGAACATACTTTTTTCCAACGTATCAGGAGTTTTGATATAGTTTAGTACGGCATAACGATAAATGCGGGCCGCATGCGGCCCGCACACTGCCCGAAATACTAGTTAATAATATATAAAGCTCGATTACCACTCACTGACTGACTGACTGATTGACATAAATGTTCTCCTAGAAGGAGACGAGTAGGGCTAAAATGATGTATGGCAAAAATGTTCGGGGGGTTTTGGTGAGTATGAGAAAAATCGAAAATCATTAAAAAGACGCCTGCCAAGTAAAGATGGATAACGTATCTCGAAAACGGTAAGAGATGGGTTAGAGTTGTTTGAACAAATGTCATAGGGAATCGGGAGAGCAGTCGAATGACACCTGTCAAAAATCCAAAATGGCGGATTTCAAGATGGCCGCCATACAAAATGCTCCGAGCCTGCTGAAGCGAGGCCTTTAGGCCGAGCTTCAGTAGGGGCGGAGCAGTTTGTATGGCGGCCGTCTTGAAATCCGACATTTTGGATGTGTCTTACGTGCTCCTATCATTCTTTATACTGCATTTGGAGTTTTTTATCTTTATTTTCGACTGTATTAGGAGTTTTTGTGGGATTTTTGACTGAATTTGGAGTAACTGTCCTACATTAGTGTAGTAGCGAGCCCGAAGGGCGAGCTTCTGGTGAGGCCGAAGGCCGAACTTTCGGCCCGCGAGGCCGAAGGCCGAGCGTATGGGGCGTGAGCCCGAAGGGCGAGCGCCTGGCGAGGCCGTAGGCCGAGCCGTATTAGTAACTTGCGAGGCCGAAGGCCGAGCTCCGACTTGAGAGTATTTTCCACGTCTCCAACTGGTCTCCATGGCAACTGCCCGCGATAACCAAAGCACCTACGAGTAGGGTTCCTTAACAAATGTGACTCAAAACCTTGGTACCATTCTGCCGGAACCACCTTTTTATGGCAGTAGGGTGAATCTGGTTTTGGAGGCTACAGTTTGTTTCTTTATTGTATTGAGAGTTTTAATGGGATTTCATACTTCTATTGGAGTTTTGAAATATTTTTTTTTAATGTTAAAGGTGTATTGTTATAGTTTAGTACTGCATAACGATAAATGCGGGCCGCATGCGGCCCGCACACTGCCCGAAAAACTAGTTATTTATAATATATAAAGCTCGATTACCACTGACTGACTGACTGACTCACTGACATAAATGTTCTCCTAGAAGGAGCAGAGTAGGGTAAAAATGAAGTATGGCAAAAATGTTCGGGGGGTTTTGGTGAGTACGAGAAAAATCGAAAATCATTAAAAAGACGCCTGCCAAGTGATGATGGATGACGTATCTCGAAAACGGTAAGAGATAGGTAGGGGGTGTTTGAACAAATGTCATAGGGAATCGGGAGAGCAGTCGAATGACATCTGTCAAAAATCCAAAATGGCGGATTTCAAGATGGCCGCCATACAAAATGCTCCGAGCCTGCTGAAGCGAGGCCTTTAGGCCGAGCTTCAGTAGGGGCGGAGCAGTTTGTATGGTGGCCGTCTTGAAATCCGTTATTTTGGATGTTCCCCACGTGCTCCTATCATTCTTTATACTGCATTTGGAGTGTTTTACCTTATATTTTCGACTGTACGAGTTTTTGTGGGATTTTTGACTGAATTTGGAGTAACTGTACTACGTTAGTGTAGTAGCGAGCCCGAAGGGCGAGCTTCTGGTGAGGCCGAAGGCCGAACTTTCGGCTCGCGAGGCCGAAGGCCGAGCGTATGTCGCGTGAGCCCGAAGGGCGAGCGCTTGGCGAGGCCGCAGGCCGAGCCGTGTTAATAACTTGCGAGGCCGAAGGCCGAGCTCCGACTCGAGAGTATTTTCCACGTCACCGACTGGTCTCCATGGCAACTGCCCGCGGTAACCGAAGCACCTACGAGTGGGGTTTCTTAACAAAAGTGACTCAGAACCTTGGTCCCATTCTGCCCGTACTACCTTTTTATAGCAGTAGGGTGAATTTGCTTTAGTGGATGTAGTATGGTTCTTTATTGTATTGAGAGTTTATATGGGATTTCATACTGTTATGGAATTTTGTTTTATTTTTTTTACTGTATAAGGTGTTGATGTATTGTTTAGTACTGCATAACGATAAATGCGGGCCGCATGCGGCCCGCACACTGCCCGAAAAACTAGTTTATAATATATAAGGCTCGATTACCACTGACTGACTCACTGACTCACTGACATAAATGTTCTCCTAGAAGGAGCAGAGTAGGGTAAAAATGAAGTATGGCAAAAATGTTCGGGGGTTTTGGTGAGTATGGGAAAAATCGAAAATCATTAAATTGACGCCTGCCAAGTGAAGATGTATGGCGTATCTCAAAAACGGTAAGAGATAGGTAGGGGGTGTTTAACCAAATGTCATAGGGAATCGGGAGTGCAGTCGTATGACACCTGTCAAAAATCCAAAATGGCGGATTTCAAGATGGCCGCCATACAAAGTGATCCGAGCCTGCTGAAGCGAGGCCGTTAGGCCGAGCTTCAGTAGGGGCGGAGCAGTTTGTATGGTGGCCGTCTTGAAATCCGACATTTTGGATGTGTCTCACGTGCTCCTATCATTCTTTATACTGTATTTGGAGTCTTCTATCATAATTTGCGACTGTATTAGGAGTTTTTGTGGGATTTTTGACAGAATTTGGAGTAACTGTCCTATATTAGTGTAGTAGCGAGCCCGAAGGGCGAGCTCCTGGTGAGGCCGAAGGCCGAACTTTCGGCTCGCGAGGCCGAAGGCCGAGCGTTTGGTGCGTGAGCCCGAAGGGCGAACGCTTGGCGAGGCCGCAGGCCGAGCCGTGTTATTAACTTGCGAGGCCGAAGGCCGAGCTCCGAATCGAGAGTATTTTCCACATCTCTGACTGGTCTCCATGGCAACTGCCCGCGGTAACCGAAGCACCTACGAGTTGGGTTCCTTAACAAAAGTGATTCAGAACCTTGGTACCATTCTGCCCGTACCACCTTTTTATGGCAGTAGGGTGACTTTGCTTTTGTGGCTACAGTATGGTTCTTTATTGTATTGAGAGTTTATATGGGATTTCATACTTCTATTGGAGTTTTGAACATTACTTTTTTTTAATGTATAACGTGCTTTTATGACAGTTCCTACTGACTCAAGATAGATGCGGGCCGCATGCGGCCCGCACACTGCCCGAAAAACTAGTTTATAATATATAAAGCTGGATTACCGTACACTGACTCACTGACTGATTCACTGACTGACATCATTGTTCTCCCAGAAGGAGTCGAGAAGGAAGAAAGTGATGTATGGGAAAAGTGTAGAGAGGGTTTGGGGGAGTATGGGAAAAATCCGAAAACTCAAAGATATCGTCTGCCAAGTAAAGTTGGTTAGCGTATCTCGGAAACGGTAAGAGATAGGTAGGGGGTGCTTGACCAAATGTCATAGGGAATTGGGAGAGCAGTCGAATGACATCTGTCAAAAATCCAAAATGGCGGATTTCAAAATGGCCGCCATACAAAATCCTTCGATCCCTCAAAAAAGTAGCTGGTTCTACCAGAAAGAGTTGAGTACGGTTATAGTAATGTATTACGAAAATGACTAAGGGGTTTAGCTGAGTAGGGGAAAAATTAAAAACCCTAGAAATGACGCCTGCCAAGTAAAGCTGGACTACGTATCTCGAAAACGGTAAGAGATAGGTTGGGGGTGTTTGAACAAATGTCATAGGGAATCGGGAGAGCAGTCAAATGACACCTGTCAAATGTGCTACTCTCATTCTTCATACATTATTTGGAGTATTTAACCTAACAATGTCGACTGTATTAGGAGTGTTTGTGGGAATTTCAACTCAATTTAGAGTAATTGTCCTACTGTCAGTGTGGCGAGCCCGAAGGGCGAGCTTTTGGTGAGGCCGAAGGCCGAACTTTCGGGCCGCGAGGCCGTAGGCCGAGCGGATGGTGCGCGAGGCCGCAGGCCAAGCCGTGTTAGTAACTTGCGAGGCCGAAGGCCGAGCTCAGACTTGCACCGATTTGGCTGAAAATCGATATATAGGTTGTTCTTGTCATCCTTATTCCAAATATGAAATTTTTATTTCGATGACGTCTGCCAATTAAAAAAAGTTACTCCGATTTGGCTGAAACTCGATATTTAGGTGGTTCTGGGTGTCCTTATTCCAAATCTAAAATTTTTTTTTCGATGACGTCTGCCAAGTAAAACAAGTTACTCCGATTTGGCTGAAACTCGATATTTAGGTGGTTCTGGGTGTCCTTATTCCAAATCAAAAATTATTTTTTCGATGACGTCTGCCAAGTAAAAAAAAATTCTCCGATTTGGCTTAAATTTTATATCTAGGTTGTTCTGGACGTCCTTATTCCAAATATGATTTTTTTTTTTCGATGACGTCTGCCAAGTGCAGATAAATCACGTATCTCGAAAACGGTAATAGATAGGTAGAGGGTTTTTGAAAAAATGTCATAGGGAATAAGGAGAGCAGTCGAATGACATTTTGGATGTGTCTTACGTGTTCCTATCATTCTTTATACTGCATTTGGAGTGTTTTTCCTTAATTTTCAAATGTATTAGGAGTTTTTGTGGGATTTTTGACTGAATTTGGAGTTACTGTCCAACTTTTGTGTATAGCGAGCCCGAAGGGCGAGCTCCTGGTGAGGCCGAAGGCCGAACTTTCAGTCCGCGAGGCCGAAGGCCGAGCGTGTGATGCGCGAGCCCGAAGGGCGAGCGCCTGGCGAGGCCGTAGGCCGAGCCGTATTAGTAACTTGCGAGGCCGAAGGCCGAGCTCCGACTTGAGAGTATTTTCCACATATCCGACTTGTCTCCATGGCAACTGCCTGCGGTAACCGCAGCACCTACGAGTGGGGTTCCTTAACAAAAGTGACTCAGAACCTTGGTCCCATTCTGCCCGTACCACCTTTTTATGGCAGTAGGGTGAATCTGTTTTAGTGGCTACAGTATTGTTCTTTATTGTATTGAGAGTTAATATGGGATTTCATACTGTTATGGAGTTTTGTTTTTTTTTTTAAATGTATAAGGAGTTACGGTATTATTTAGTACTGCATAACGATAAATGCGGGCCGCATGCGGCCCGCACACTGCCCGAAATACTAGTTTATAATATATAAAGCTGGATTACCGTACACTGACTCACTGACTGACTGATTCACTGACTGACATGATTGTTCTCCCAGAAGGAGTCGAGTAGGAAGGAAGTCATGTATGGGAAAAGTGTAGAGGGGGTTAAGTCGAGTATGGGAAAAATCCGAAAACTCAAAGATGTCGTCTGCCAAGTAAAATTGGATAGCGTATCTCTGAAATGGTAAGAGATAGGTAGGGGGTGCTTGACCAAATGTCATAGGGAATCGGGAAAGCAGTTAAAAGGCATCTGTCAAAAATCCAAAATGGCGGATTTCAAAATGGCCGCCATACAAAATCAATCGATCCCTCAAAAAAGAAGCTGTTTCTACCAGAAAGAGTTGAGAACGGTTATAGTAATGTATTACGAAAATGACTAAGGGGTTTAGCTAAGTAGAGAAAAATTAAAAACCCCAGAAATGACGCCTGCCAAGTAAAGCTGGACTACGTATCTCGAAAACGGTAAGAGATAGGTTGGGGGTGTTTTAACAAATGTCATAGGGAATCGGGAGAGCAGTCTAATGACACCTGTCAAATGTGCTCCTCTCATTCTTTATACTGCATTTGGAGTGTTTTACCTTATGTTTTCGACCGAATTAGGAGTTTTTGTGGGATTTTGGACTGAATTTGGAGTTATAGTCCTATATCAGTGTAGTAGCGAGCCCGAAGGGCGAGCTCCTGGTGAGGCCGAAGGCCGAACTTTCGGTCCGCGAGGCCGAAGGCCGAGCGTATGATGCGCGAGCCCGAAGGGCGAGCGCTTGGCGAGGCCGCAGGCCGAGCTTTGTTGGTAACTTGCGAGGCCGAAGGCCGAGCTCCGACATGAGAGTTTTTTCCACGTCTCCGACTGGTCTCCATGGCAACTGCCCGCGGTAACCGAAGCACCTACGAGTGGGGTTCCATAACAAAAGTGACTCAGAACCTTGGTACCATTCTGCCCGAACCACCTTTTTATGGCAGAAGGGTGAATCTGGTTTGGTGGCTACAGTTTGGTTCTTTATTGTATTGAGAGTTTATATGGGATTTCATACTTCTATTGGAGTTTTGGAAATTACTTTTTTTTAATGTATAACGTGCTTTTATGACAATTCCTACTGACTCAAGATAGATGCGGGCCGCATGCGGCCCGCACACTGCCCGAAATACTAGTTATTATTTATATTATATAAAGCTCGATTACCACTGACTGATTGACATAAATGTTCTCCTAGAAGGAGACGAGTAGGAACAACGTGATGTATGGCAAAAATGTTCGGGTAGTTTCGGTGAGTATGAGAAAAATCGAAAATCATTAAAAAGACGCCTGCCAAGTGAAGATGTATGGCGTATCTCAAAAACGGTACAAGATAGGTAGGGGGTGTTTGAACAAATGTCATAGGGAATCGAGAGAGCAGCCGGATGACATCTGTCAAAAATCCAAAATGGCGGATTTCAAGATGGCCGCCATACAAATTGATCCGAGCCTGCTGAAGCGAGGCCGTCAGGCCGAGCTTCAGTAGGGGCGGAGCAGTTTGTATGGGGGCCGTCTTGAAATCCGCCATTTTGGATTTGTCCCAGGTGCTCCTATCATTCTTTATACTGCATTTGGAGTGTATTACCTTATATTTTCGACTGTATTAGGAGTTTTTGTGGGATTTTGGACTGAATTTGGAGTAACTGTCCTACATTAGTGTATAGCGAGCCCAAAGGGCAATTACCTGGTGAGGCCGAAGGCCGAACTTTCGGTCCGCGAGGCCGAAGGCCGAGCGTATGGTGCGTGAGCCCGAAGGGCGAACGCTTGGCGAGGCCGTAGGCCGAGCCGTATTAGTAACTTGCGAGGCCGAAGGCCGAGCTCCGACTTGAGAGTATTTTCCACGTCTCCGACTGGTCTCCATGGCAACTGCCCGCGATAACCAAAGCACCTACGAGTGGGGTTCCTTAACAAAAGTGACTCGGAACCCTGGTCCCATTCTGCCCGTACCACCTTTTTATGGCAGTAGGGTGAATCTGGTTTGGTGGCTACAGTATGGTTCTTTAGTGTATTGACAGTTTATATGGGATTTCATACTTCTATTAGATTTTTGAACTTATTTTCTCTTAACGTATTAGGTTTTTTTTGACAGTTCCTACTGACTCAAGATAGATGCGGGCCGCATGCGGCCCGCACACTGCCCGAAAAACTAGTTATAATATATAAAGCTCGATTACCACTGACTGACTCACTGACTCATTGACATAAATGTTCTCCTAGAAGGAGACGAGTAGGAGCACAGTGATGTATGGCAAAAATGTTTGGGGGGTTTTGGTGAGTATGAGAAAAATCGAAAATCATTAAAAAGACGCCTGCCAAGTAAAGATGGATAACATATCTCAAAAACGGTAAGAGATAGATAGGAGGTGTTTGAACAAATGTCATAGGGAACCGGGAGAGCAGTCGAATGACACCTGTCAAAAATCCAAAATGGCGGATTTCAAGATGGCCGCCATACAAAGTGATCCGAGCCTGCTGAAGCAAGGCCGTTAGGCCGAGCTTCAGTAGGGGCGGAGCAGTTTTTATGGTGGCCGTCTTGAAATCCGACATTTTGGATTTGTCTTACGTGCTCCTATCATTCTTTATACTGCATTTGGAGTGTTTTACCTTATATTTTCGACTGTATTAGGAGTTTTTGTGGGATTTTTGACTGAATTTGGAGTTACTGTCCTACATTAGTGTAGTAGCGAGCCCGTAGGGCGAGCTGCTGGTGAGGCCGAAGGCCGAACTTTCGTCTCGCGAGGCCGAAGGCCGAGCGTATGGTGCGTGAGCCCGAAGGGCGAGCGCTTGGCGAGGCCGCAGGCCGAGCCGTGTTAGTAACTTGCGAGGCCGAAGGCCGAGCTCCGACTTGAGAGTATTTTCCGTATCTCCGACTGGTCTCCATGGCAACTGCCCGCGGTAACCGAAGCACCTACGAGTGGGGTTCCTTAACAAAAGTGACTCAGAACCTTGGTACTATTCTGCCCGTACCACCTTTTTATAGCAGTAGGGTGAATCTGTTTTAGTGGCTACAGTATGGTTCTTTATTGTATTGAGAGTTTATATGGGATTTCATACTTCTATAGGAGTTTAGAACATATTTTTTTTTTGTATGAGGTGTTTTCGTGACAGTTCCTACTGACTCAAAATAGATGCGGGCCGCATGCGGCCCGCACACTGCCCGAAAAACTAGTTTATAATATATAAAGCTCGATTACCACTCACTGACTGACTGACTGATTGACATAAATGTTCTCCTAGAAGGAGCAGAGTAGGGCTAAAATGATGTATGGCAAAAATGTTTGGGGGGTTTTGGTGAGTATGAGAAAAATCGAAAATCATTAAAAAGACGCCTGCCAAGTGATGATGGATGACGTATCTCGAAAACGGTAAGAGATAGGTAGGGGGTGTTTGAACAAATGTCATAGAGAATCGGGAGAGCAGTCGAATGACACCTGTCAAAAATCCAAAATGGCGGATTTCAAGATGGCCGCCATACAAAATGCTCCGAGCCTGCTGAAGCGAGGCCTTTAGGCCGAGCTTCAGTAGGGGCGGAGCAGTTTGTATGGTGGCCTTCTTGAAATCCGCCATTTTGGATTTGTCCCAGGTGCTCCTCTCATTCTTCATACTGCATTTGGAGTGTTTTACCTTATATTTTCGACTGTATTAGGAGTTTTTGTGGGTTTTTTGACTGAATTTGGAGTAACTGTTCTACATTAGTGTATAGCGAGCCCAAAGGGCAACCACCTGGTGAGGCCGAAGGCCGAACTTTCGGTCCGCGAGGCCGAAGGCCGAGCGAATGGTGCGCGAGCCCGAAGGGCGAGCGCTTGGCGAGGCCGCAGGCCGAGCCGTATTAGTAACTTGCGAGGCCGAAGGCCGAGCTCCGACTTGAGAGTATTTTCCACGTCACCGACTGGTCTCCATGGCAACTGCCTGCGGTAACCGAAGCACCTACGAGTGGGGTTCCTTAACAAAAGTGATTCAGAACCTTGGTACCATTCTGCCCGTACCACCTTTTTATGGCAGTAGGGTGAATTTGGTTTGGTGATAACAGTACGGTTCTCTATTGTATTAAGGGTTTGTATGGGAAATCGTACATCTTTAGGTGTTTTGAAATAATTTTTTTTAATGTATAAGGTGTTTTGATATTGTTCAAACTTGCACAACGATAAATGCGGGCCGCATGCGGCCCGCACACTGCCCGAAAAACTAGTTATTATAATATATAAAGCTCGATTACCATTGACTCAC
Organism: Plagodis pulveraria; assembly: GCA_963890685.1. Lineage (NCBI taxonomy): Eukaryota > Metazoa > Arthropoda > Insecta > Lepidoptera > Geometridae > Plagodis > Plagodis pulveraria. Next base: position 17,332,993 of record OY982976.1, on the reverse strand, counting down.
TGACTGACATAAATGTTCTCCTAGAAGGAGACGAGTAGGAGCAACGTGATGTATAGCAAAAATGTTCGGGGGGTTTTGGTGAGTATGAGAAAAATCGAAAATCATTAAAAAGACGCCTGCCAACTGAAGATGGATGACGTATCTCAAAAACGGTAAGAGATAGGTAGGGGGTGTTTGAACAAATGTCATAGGGAATTGGGAAAGCAGTCGAATGACACCTGTCAAAAATCCAAAATGGCGGATTTCAAGATGGCCGCCATACAAAGTGATCCGAGCCTGCTGAAGCGAGGCCGTTAGGCCGAGCTTCAGTAAGGGCGGAGCAGTTTGTATGGTGGCCGTCTTGAAATCCGACATTTTGGATTTACCCTACGTGTTCCTCTCATTCTTCATACTGCATTTGGAGTGTTTTACCTTACATTTTCGACTGTATTAAGAGTTTTTGTGGGATTTTTGACTGAATTTGGAGTTACTGTCCTACATTAGTGAAGTAGCGAGCCCGAAGGGCGAGCTTCTGGTGAGGCCGAAGGCCTAACTTTCGGTCCGCGAGGCCGAAGGCCGAGCGTATGATTCGCGAGCCCGAAGGGCGAGCGCTTCGCGAGGCCGTAGGCCGAGCCTTATTAGTAAATTGCGAGGCCGAAGGCCGAGCTCCGACTTGAGAGTTTTTTTCCACGTCTCCGACTGGTCTCCATGGCAACTGCCCGCGGTAACCGAAGCACCTACGAGTGGGGTTCCTTTACAAAAGTGACTCAGAACCTTGGTCCGATTTTGCCCGTACTACCTTTTTATGGCAGTAGGGTGAATCTGCTTTAGTGGCTACAGTATGGTTCTTTATTGTATTGAGAGTTTATATGGGATTTCATACTTCTAATGGAGTTTTGAACATACTTTTTTTATGTATTGAGATACGGTACAAGATAGGTAGGGGGTGTTTGAACAAATGTCATAGGGAATTAGTAGAGCAGTCGAATGACACCTGTCAAAAATCCAAAATGGCGGATTTTAAGATGGCCGCCATACAAAATGATCCGAGCCTGCTGAAGCGAGGCCTTTAGGCCGAGCTTCAGTAGGGGCGGAGCAGTTTGTATGGTGGCCGTCTTGAAATCCGACATTTTGGATGTGACCCACGTGCTCCTATCATTCTTTATACTGCATTTGGAGTGTTTTACCTTATATTTGCGACTGTATTAGGAGTTTTTGTGTGATTTTTGACTGAATTTGGAGTTAGCCTACATTGATGTATAGCGAGCCCGAAGGGCGAGCTTATGGTGAGGCCGAAGGCCGAACTTTCGGTCCGCGAGGCCGAAGGCCGAGCGTATGACGCGCGACCCCGAAGGGCGAGCGCTTGGCGAGGCCGAAGGCCGAGCCGTATTAGTAACTTGCGAGGCCGAAGGCCGAGCTCCGACTTGAGAGTATTTTCTACATTTCCGACTGGTCTCCATGGCAACTGCCCGCGGTAAACGACGCACCTTCGAGGGGGGTTCCTTAACAAAAGTGACTTAGAACCCTGGTCCCAATCTGCCCGTACCACCTTTTTATGGCAGTAGGGTGAATCTGTTTAGTGGCTACAGTATGGTTCTTTATTGTATTGAGAGTTTTTATGGGATTTCATACTTCTATTGGAGTTTTGAACACACTTTTTTTTACGTATTAAGTGTTTTGATATAAGTTAAAATTGCATAACGATAAATGCGGGCCGCATGCGGCCCGCACACTGCCCGAAAAACTAGTTATTTTATTATATAAAGCTCGATTACCACTCACTGACTGACTGACTGACTGATTGACATAAATGTTCTCCTAGAAGGAGACGAGTAGGGCTAAAATGATGTATGGCAAAAATGTTCGGGGGGTTATGGTGAGTATGAGAAAAATCGAAAATCATTAAAAAGACGCCTGCCAAGTGATGATGGATGACGTATCTAAAAAACGGTATGAGATAGGTAGGGGGTGTTTGAACAAATGTCATAGGGAATCGGGAGAGCAGTCGAATGACATCTGTCAAAAATCCAAAATGGCGGATTTCAAGATGGCCGCCATACAAAATGATCCGAGCCTGCTGAAGCGAGGCCGTTAGGCCGAGGTTCAGTAGGGGCGGAGCAGTTTGTATGGGGGTCTTCTTGAAATCCGCCATTTTGGATTTGTCCCAGGTGCTCCTATCATTCTTTATACTGCATTTGGAGTGTATTACCTATATTTTCGACTGTATTAGGAGGTTTTGTGGGATTTTTGACTGAATTTGGAGTAACTGTCCTTCATAAGTGTAGTAGCGAGCCCGAAGGGCGAGCTCCTGGTGAGGCCGGAGGCCGAACTTACGGTCCGCGAGGCCGAAGGCCGAGCGCATGATGCGCGAGCCCGAAGGGCGAGCGCTTGGCGAGGCCGCAGGCCGAGCCGTGTTAGTAACTTGCGAGGCCGAAGGCCGAGCTCCGAATTGAGAGTATTTTTCACGTCTCCGACTGGTCTCCATGGTAACTGCCCGCGATAACCAAAGGACTTACGAGTGGGGTTCCTTAACAAAAGTGACTCAGAACCTTGGTACCATTCTGCCCGTACCACCTTTTATGGCAGTAGGGTAAATTTGGTTTGGTGGCTACAGTACGGTTCTCTAATGTATTAAGTGTTTGTATGGGAAATCGTACATCTTTTGGTGTTTTGAAATAATTTTTTTTATTGTATAAGGTGTTTTGATATTGTTCAAACTTGCACAACGATAAATGCGGGCCGCATGCGGCCCGCACACTGCCCGAAATACTAGTTATTTATAATATATAAAGCTCGATTACCACTCACTGACTGACTCACTGACTGACATAAATGTTCTCCTAGAAGGAGCAGAGTAGGGTTAAAATGATGTATGACAAAAATGTTCGGGGGGTTTTAGTGAGTATGAGAAAAATCGAAAATCATTAAAAAGACGCCTGCCAAGTAAAGATGGGTGACATATCTCAAAAACGGTACAAGATAGGTAGGGGGTGTTTGAACAAATGTCATAGGGAATCGGGAGAGCAGTCGAATGACATCTGTCAAAAATCCAAAATGGCGGATTTCAAGATGGCCGCCATACAAAATGCTCCGAGCCTGCTGAAGCGAGGCCTTTAGGCCGAGCTTCAGTAGGGGCGGAGCAGTTTGTATGGTGGCCGTCTTGAAATCCGTTATTTTGGATGTACCCCACGTGCTCCTATCATTCTTTATACTGCATTTGGAGTGTTTTACCTTATATTTTCGACTGTATTAGGAGTTTTTGTGGGATTTTTGACTGAATTTGGAGTAACTGTCCTACATAAGTGTAGTAGCGAGCCCGAAGGGCGAGCTCCTGGTGAGGCCGAAGGCCGAACTTTCGGTCCGCGAGGCCGAAGGCCGAGCGCATGGTGCGTGAGCCCGAAGGGCGAGCGCTTGGCGAGGCCGCAGGCCGAGCCGTGTTAGTAACTTGCGAGGCCGATGGCCGAGCTCCGACTTGAGAGTTTTTTTCACGTCTCCGACTGGTCTCCATGGCAACTGCCCGCGGTAACCGAAGCACCTACGAGTGGGGTTCCTTAACAAAAGTGACTCAGAACCTTGGTACCATTCTGCCCGTACCACCTTTTTATGGCAGTAGGGTGAATCTGCTTTAGTAGCTACAGTATGGTTCTCTACTGTATTACAAGTTTATATGGGATTTCATACTTCTATTGGAGTTTTGAACATTACTTTTTTTTAATGTATAACGTGCTTTTATGACAGTTCCTACTGACTCAAGATAGATGCGGGCCGCATGCGGCCCGCACACTGCCCGAAAAACTAGTTATTATAATATATAAAGCTCGATTACCACTCACTGACTGACTCACTGACTGACATAAATGTTCTCCTAGAAGGAGACGAGTAGGAGCAAAGTGATGTATGGCAAAAATTTTCGGGGGGTTTGGGTGAGTATGAGAAAAATCGAAAATCATTAAAAAGACGCCTGCCAAGTTGAGATGGATGACGTATCTCAAAAACGGTAAGAGATAGGTAGGGGGTGATTGAACAAATGTCATAGGGAATCGGAAGAGCAGTCGGATGACATATGTCAAAAATCCAAAATGGCGGATTTCAAGATGGCCGCCATACAAATTGATCCGAGCCTGCTGAAGCGAGGCCGTTAGGCCGAGCTTCAGTAGGGGCGGAGCAGTTTGTATGGTGGCCGTCTTGAAATCCGACATTTTGGATGTGACCCACATGCTCCTATCATTCTTTATACTGCATTTGGAGTGTTTTACCTACATTTTCGACTGTATTAGGAGTTTTTGTGGGATTTTTGACTGAATTTGGAGTAACTGTCCTACATAAGTGTAGTAGCGAGCCCGAAGGGCGAGCGCTTGGCGAGGCCGCAGGCCGAACTTTCGGCTCGCGAGGCCGAAGGCCGAGCGTTTGTTGCGTGAGCCCGAAGGGCGAACGCTTGGCGAGGCCGTAGGCCGAGCCGTATTAGTAACTTGCGAGGCCGAAGGCCGAGCTCCGACTTGAGAGTATTTTCCACGTCTCCGACTGGTCTCCATGGCAACTGCCCGCGATAACCAAAGCACCTACGAGTGGGGTTCCTTAATAAATGTGACTCAGAACCTTGGTACCATTCTGCCGGTACCACTTTTTTATGGCAGTAGGGTGAATCTGGTTTAGAGGCTACAGTTTGTTTCTTTATTGTATTAAGAGTTTATATGGGATTTCATACTTCTATTGGAGTTTTGAACATACTTTTTTCCAACGAATCAGGAGTTTTGATATAGTTTAGTACTGCATAACGATAAATGCGGGCCGCATGCGGCCCGCACACTGCCCGAAAAACTAGTTATAATATATAAAGCTCGATTACCACTCACTGACTGACTGACTGATTGACATAAATGTTATCCTAGAAGGAGCAGAGTAGGGTAAAAATGAAGTATGGCAAAAATGTTCGGAAGGTTTTGGTGAGTATGAGAAAAATCGAAAATCATTAAAAAGACGCCTGCCAAGTGAAGATGGATGACATATCTCAAAAACGGTACAAGATAGGTAGAGGGTGTTTGAACAAATGTCATAGGGAATCGGGAGAGCAGTCGAATGACATTTGTCAAAAATCCAAAATGGCGGATTTCAAGATGGCCGCCATACAAAGTGATCCGATCCTGCTGAAGCGAGGCCGTTAGGCCGAGCTTCAGTAGGGGCGGAGCAGTTTGTATGGTGGCCGTCTTGAAATCCGACATTTTGGATGTGTCTTACGTGCTCCTATCATTCTTTATACTGTATTTGGAGTGTTTTACCTTTATTTTCGACTGTATTAAGAGTTTTTGTGGGATTTTTGACTGAATTTGGAGTTACTGTCCTACATTAGTGTAGTAGCGAGCCCGTAGGGCGAGCTCCTGGTGAGGCCGAAGGCCGAACTTTCGGTCCGCGAGGCCGAAGGCCGAGCATATGTTGCGCGAGCCCGAAGGGCGAGCGCTTGGCGAGGCCGTAGGCCAAGCCGTATAAGTAACTTGCGAGGCCGAAGGCCGAGCTCCGACTTGGGAGTATTTTCCACGTCACCGACTGGTCTCCATGGCAACTGCCTGCGGTAACCGAAGCACCTACGAGTGGGGTTCCTTAACAAAAGTGACTCAGAACCTTGGTACCATTCTGCCCGTACCACCTTTTTATGGCAGTAGGGTGAATTTGCTTTGGTGGCTACAGTTTGGTTCCTTATTGTATTAAGAGTTTATATGGGATTTCATACTTCTAATGGAGTTTTGAAAATACTTTTTTTTATGTATCAGGTGTTTTTTTGACAGTTCCTACTGACTCAAGATAGATGCGGGCCGCATGCGGCCCGCACACTGCCCGAAAAACTAGTTTATTTATAATATATAAAGCTCGATTACCACTCACTGACTGACTGACTGATTGACATAAATGTTCTCCTAGAAGGAGCAGAGTAGGGTAAAAATGAAGTATGGCAAAAATGTTCGGATGGTTTTGGTAAGTATGAGAAAAATCGAAAATCATTAAAAAGACGCCTGCCAAGTAAAGATGGATGACGTATCTCAAAAACGGTACAAGATAGGTAGGGGGTGTTTGAACAAATGTCATAGGGAATCGGGAGAGCAGTCGAATGACATCTGTCAAAAATCCAAAATGGCGGATTTCAAGATGGCCGCCATACAAAATGCTCCGAGCCTGCTGAAGCGAGGCCGTTAGGCCGAGCTTCAGTAGGGGCGGAGCAGTTTGTATGGTGGCCATCTTGAAATCCGACATTTTGGATGTGACCCACGTGCTCCTATCATTCTTTATATTGCATTTGGAGTGTTTTACCTTATATTTTCGACTGTATTAGGAGTTTTTGTGGGATTTTTGAGTGAATTTGGAGTGACTGTCCTACATTAGTGTATAGCGAGCCCGAAGGGCGAGCTTCCGGTGAGGCCGAAGGCCGAACTTTCGGTCCGCGAGGCCGAAGGCCGAGCGATTGGTGCGCGAGCCCGAAGGGCGAGCGCTTGGCGAGGCCGCAGGCCGAGCCGTATTAGTAACTTGCGAGGCCGAAGGCCGAGCTCCGACTTAAGAGTATTTTCCACGTCTCCGACTGGTCTCCATGGCAACTGCCGCGATAACCAAAGCACCTACGAGTGGGGTTCCTTAACAAAAGTGACTCAGAACCTTGGTCCCATTCTGCCCGTACCACCTTTTTGTGGCAGTAGGGTGAATTTGCTTTAGTGGCTGCAGTATGGTTCTTTATTGTATTGAGAGTTTTTATGGGATTTCATACTTCCATTGGAGTTTTGAACATTCTTTTTCTTAATGTATTAGGGGTTTATGTGAAATTTCCAAATGACTCAAGATAGATGCGGGCCGCATGCGGCCCGCACACTGCCCGAATAACTAGTTTATAATATATAAAGCTCGATTACCACTGACTCACTGACTGACTCACTCATTGACATAAATGTTCTCCTAGAAGGAGACGAGTAGGAGCAACGTGATGTATGGCAAAAATGTTCGGGGGGTTTTGGTTAGTATGAGAAAAATCGAAAATCATAAAAATGACGCCTGCCAAGTAAAGATGGATGAAATATCTCGAAAACGGTACAAGATAGGTAGGGAGTGTTTGAACAAATGTCATAGGGAATCGGGAGTTTAGTCGAATGACACCTGTCAAAAATCCAAAATGGCGGATTTCAAGATGGCCGCCATACAAATTGATCCGAGCCTGCTGAAGCGAGGCCTTTAGGCCGAGCTTCAGTAGGGGCGGAGCAGTTTGTATGGTGGCCGTCTTGAAATCCGTTATTTTGGATGTGCCTCACGTGCTCCTATCATTCTTTATACTGCATTTGGAGTGTTTTACCTTTATTTTCGACTGAATTAGGAGTTTTAGTGGGATTTTTGACTGAATTTGGAGTTACTGTCCTACATAAGTGTAGTAGCGAGCCCGAAGGGCGAGCTCCTGGTGAGGCCGAAGGCCGAACTTTCGGTCCGCGAGGCCGAAGGCCGAGCGTATGAAGCGTGAGCCCGAAGGGCGAGCGCTTGGCGAGGCCGCAGGCCGAGCCGTATTAGTAACTTGCGAGGCCGAAGGCCGAGCTCCGACTTGAGAGTATTTTCCACATCACCGACTGGTCTCCATGGCAACTGCCTGCGGTAACCGAAGCACCTACGAGTGGGGTTCCTTAACAAAAGTGACTCAGAACCTTCGTACCATTCTGCCCGTACCACCTTTTTATGGCAGTAGGGTGAATCTGATTTGGTGGCTACAGTTTGGTTCCTTATTGTATATAGAGTTTATATAGTATTTCATACTTCTATTGGAGTTTTGGATATTACTTTTTTTTAATGTATAACGTGCTTTTATGACAGTTCCTACTGACTCAAGATAGATGCGGGCCGCATGCGGCCCGCACACTGCCCGAAAAACTAGTTTATAATATATAAAGCTCGATTACCACTGACTGACTCACTGACTGACTGACTGACATAAATGTTCTCCTAGAAGGAGTAGAGTAGGGTTAAAATGATGTATGGAAAAAATGTTCAGGAGGTTTTGGTGAGTATGAGAAAAATCGAAAATCAAAAAAATGACGCCTGCCAAGTAAAGATGGATAACACATCTCGAAAACGGTAAGAGATAGGTAGGGGGTGTTTGAACAAATGTCATAGGGAATCGGGAGAGCAGTAGAATGACACCTGTCAAAAATCCAAAATGGCGGATTTCAAGATGGCCGCCATACAAAGTGATCCGAGTCTGCTGAAGCGAGGCTGCTAGGCCGAGGTTCAGTAGCGGCGGAGCACTTTGTATGGCGGCCATTTTGAAATCCGCCATTTTGGATGTGTCTGACGTGCTCCTATCATTCTTTATACTGCATTTGGAGTGTTTTACCTTATATTTTCGACTGTATTAGGAGTTTTTGTGGGATTTTCGACTGAATTTGGAGTTACTGTCCTACGTTAGTGTAGTAGCGAGCCCGAAGGGCGAGCTCCTGGTGAGGCCGAAGGCCGAACTTTCGGCTCGCGAGGCCGAAGGCCGAGCGTATGGTGCGTGAGCCCGAAGGGCGAGCGCTTGGCGAGGCCGCAGGCCGAGCCGTGTTAGTAACTTGCGAGGCCGAAGGCCGAGCTCCGACTTGAGAGTATTTTCCACATCTCCGACTGGTCTCCATGGCAACTGCCCGCGGTAACCGAAGCACCTACGAGTGGGGTTCCTTAACAAAAGTGACTCAGAACCTTGGTCCCATTCTGCCCGTACCACCTTTTTATGGCAGTAGGGTGAATTTGCTTTAGTGGCTACAGTATGGTTCTTTATTGTATTGAGAGTTTATATGGGATTTCATACTTCTATTGGAATTTTGAAATATTTTTTTTTTATGTAAAAGGAGTTTTGATATTGTTAAGTACTGCATAACGATAAATGCGGGCCGCATGCGGCCCGCACACTGCCCGAAAAACTAGTTATTATTATAATATATAAAGCTCGATTACCACTGACTGACTCACTGACTGACTGACTGACATAAATGTTCTCCTAGAAGGAGACGAGTAGGAACAAGGTGATGTATGGCAAAAATGTTCGGGTGGTTTTGGTGAGTATGAGAAAAATCGAAAATCATAAAAAAGACGCCTGCCAAGTGAAGATGGATGAGGTATCTCAAAAACGGTAAGAGATAGGTAGGGGGTGTTTGAACAAATGTCATAGGGAATCGGAAGTTTAGTCGAATGACACCTGTCAAAAATCCAAAATGGCGGATTTCAAGATGGCCGCCATACAAAGTGATCCGAGCCTGCTGAAGCGAGGCCGTTAGGCCGTGCTTCAGTAGGGGCGGAGCAGTTTGTATGGTGGCCGTCTTGAAATCCGACATTTTGGATGTGTCTTACGTGCTCCTATCATTCTTTATACTGCATTTGGAGTGTTTTTCCTTAATTTTCGAATATATTAGGAGTTTTTGTGGGATTTTTGACTAAATTTGGAGTTACTGTCCAACATTAGTGTAGTAGCGAGCCCGAAGGGCGAGCTCCTGGTGAGGCCGAAGGCCGAACTTTCGGTCCGCGAGGCCGAAGGCCGAGCGTATGATGCGCGAGCCCGAAGGGCGAGCGCTTGGCGAGGCCGCAGGCCGAGCCGTGTTAGTAACTTGCGAGGCCGAAGGCCGAGCTCCGACATGAGAGTATTTTCCACGTCACCGACTGGTCTCCATGGCAACTGCCTGCGGTAACCGAAGCACCTACGAGTGGGGTTCCTTAACAAAAGTGACTCAGAACCTTGGTCCCATTCTGCCCGTATCACCTTTTTATCGTAGTAGGGTGAATTTGTTTTTTGTGGCTACAGTATGGTTCTTTATTGTATTGAGAGTTTATATGGGATTTCATACTTCTATTGGAGTTTTGAACATACTTTTTTCCAACGTATCAGGAGTTTTGATATAGTTTAGTACTGTATAACGATAAATGCGGGCCGCATGCGGCCCGCACACTGCCCGAAAAACTAGTTTATAATATATAAAGCTCGATTACCACTCACTGACTGACTCACTGACTGACATAAATGTTCTCCTAGAAGGAGCAGAGTAGGGTTAAAATGATGTATGACAAAAATGTTCGGGGGGTTTTAGTGAGTATGAGAAAAATCGAAAATCATTAAAAAGACGCCTGCCAAGTAAAGATGGGTGACATATCTCAAAAACGGTACAAGATAGGTAGGGGGTGTTTGAACAAATGTCATAGGGAATCGGGAGAGCAGTCGAATGACATCTGTCAAAAATCCAAAATGGCGGATTTCAAGATGGCCGCCATACAAAATGCTCCGAGCCTGCTGAAGCGAGGCCTTTAGGCCGAGCTTCAGTAGGGGCGGAGCAGTTTGTATGGTGGCCGTCTTGAAATCCGTTATTTTGGATGTACCCCACGTGCTCCTATCATTCTTTATACTGCATTTGGAGTGTTTTACCTTATATTTTCGACTGTATTAGGAGTTTTTGTGGGATTTTTGACTGAATTTGGAGTAACTGTCCTACATAAGTGTAGTAGCGAGCCCGAAGGGCGAGCTCCTGGTGAGGCCGAAGGCCGAACTTTCGGTCCGCGAGGCCGAAGGCCGAGCGCATGGTGCGTGAGCCCGAAGGGCGAGCGCTTGGCGAGGCCGCAGGCCGAGCCGTGTTAGTAACTTGCGAGGCCGATGGCCGAGCTCCGACTTGAGAGTTTTTTTCACGTCTCCGACTGGTCTCCATGGCAACTGCCCGCGGTAACCGAAGCACCTACGAGTGGGGTTCCTTAACAAAAGTGACTCAGAACCTTGGTACCATTCTGCCCGTACCACCTTTTTATGGCAGTAGGGTGAATCTGCTTTAGTAGCTACAGTATGGTTCTCTACTGTATTACAAGTTTATATGGGATTTCATACTTCTATTGGAGTTTTGAACATTACTTTTTTTTAATGTATAACGTGCTTTTATGACAGTTCCTACTGACTCAAGATAGATGCGGGCCGCATGCGGCCCGCACACTGCCCGAAAAACTAGTTTATAATATATAAAGCTCGATTACCACTGACTCACTGACTGACTCACTCATTGACATAAATGTTCTCCTAGAAGGAGACGAGTAGGAGCAACGTGATGTATGGCAAAAATGTTCGGGGGGTTTTGGTTAGTATGAGAAAAATCGAAAATCATAAAAATGACGCCTGCCAAGTAAAGATGGATGAAATATCTCGAAAACGGTACAAGATAGGTAGGGAGTGTTTGAACAAATGTCATAGGGAATCGGGAGTTTAGTCGAATGACACCTGTCAAAAATCCAAAATGGCGGATTTCAAGATGGCCGCCATACAAATTGATCCGAGCCTGCTGAAGCGAGGCCTTTAGGCCGAGCTTCAGTAGGGGCGGAGCAGTTTGTATGGTGGCCGTCTTGAAATCCGTTATTTTGGATGTGCCTCACGTGCTCCTATCATTCTTTATTCTGCATTTGGAGTGTTTTACCTTATATTTTCGACTGTATTAGGAGTTTTTGTGGGATTTTTGACTGAATTTGGAGTTACTGTCCTTTATAAGTGTAGTAGCGAGCCCGAAGGGCGAGCTCCTGGTGAGGCCGAAGGCCGAACTTTCGGTCCGCGAGGCCGAAGGCCGAGCGTTTGATGCGCGAGCCCGAAGGGCGAGCGCTTTGCGAGGCCGCAGGCCGAGCCGTGTTGGTAACTTGCGAGGCCGAAGGCCGAGCTCCGACTTGAGAGTTTTTTCCACGTCTCCGACTGGTCTCCATGGCAACTGCCCGCGGTAAGCGAAGCACCTACGAGTGGGGTTCCTTAACAAAAGTGACTCAGAACCTTGGTCCCATTCTGCCCGTACCACCTTTTTATGGCAGTAGGGTGAATCTGTTTTAGTGGCTACAGTATGGTTCTTTATTGTATGGAGAGTTGGGATTTTGGATTTCATACTTCTATTGGAGTTTTGGACATTACTTTTTTTTATGTATTAGGTGTTTCTGTGAAATTGTCAAATGACTAAAGATAGATGCGGGCCGCATGCGGCCCGCACACTGCCCGAAATACTAGTTTATAATATATAAAGCTCGATTACCACTGACTGACTCACTGACTGACTGACTGACATAAATGTTCTCCTAGAAGGAGCAGAGTAGGGTAAAAATGAAGTATAGCAAAAATGTTCGGGTGGTTTTGGTGAGTATGAGAAAAATCGAAAATTATTAAAAAGACGCCTGCCAAGTAAAGATGGATGACGTATCTCAAAAACGGTGCAAGATAGGTAGGAGGTGTTTAAACAAATGTCATAGGGAATCGGGAGAGCAGTCGAATGACACCTGTCTAAAATCCAAAATGGCGGATTTCAAGATGGCCGCCATACAAAATGCTCCGAGCCTGCTGAAGCGAGGCCGTTAGGCCGAGGTTCAGTAGGGGCGGAGCAGTTTGTATGGTGGCCGTCTTGAAATCCGACATTTTGGATGTGTCTCACGTGCTCCTATCATTCTTTATACTGCATTTGGAGCGTTTTACCTTTATATTCGACTGTATTAGGAGTTTTTGTGGGATTTTTGACTGAATTTGGAGTTACTGTCCTACATTAGTAAAGTAGCGAGCCCGAAGGGCGAGCTCCTGGTGAGGCCGAAGGCCGAACATTCGGTCCGCGAGGCCGTAGGCCGAGTGTATGATGCGCGAGCCCGAAGGGGGAGCGCTTTGCGAGGCCGCAGGCCGAGCCGTATTAGTAACATGCGAGGCCGAAGGCCGAGCTCCGACTTGAGAGTTTTTTCCACGTCTCCGACTGGTCTCCATGGCAACTGCCCGCGATAACCAAAGCACCTACGAGTAGGGTTCCTTAACAAAAGTGACTCAGAACCTTGGTACCATTCTGCCTGTACCACCTTTTTATGGCAGTAGGGTGAATCTGCTTTAGTAGCTACAGTATGGTTCTCTACTGTATTACAAGTTTATTTGGGATTTCATATTTCTATTGGAGTTTTGAACACATTTTTTATAATGTATAAGGTGTTTTGATATTGTTCAAACTTGCACAACGATAAATGCGGGCCGCATGCGGCCCGCACACTGCCCGAAAAACTAGTTATTATTTATAATATATAAAGCTGGATTACCGTACACTGACTGACTGACTGATTCACTGACTGACTGACATCATTGTTCTCCCAGAAGGAGTCGAGTAGGAAGAATGTGATGTATGGGAAAAGTGTAGAGGGGGTCTGTGTGAGTATGGGAAAAATCCGAAAACTCAAAGATGACGTCTGCCAAGTAAAATTGGATGGCGTATCTCTGAAACGGTAAGAGATAGGTAGGGGGTGCTTGACCAAATGTCATAGGGAATCGGGAGAGCAGTCGGATGACATCTGTCAAAAATCCAAAATGGCGGATTTCAAAATGGCCGCCATACAAAATCCTTCGATCCCTCAAAAAAATAGCTGGTTCTACCAGAAAGAGTTGAGTACGGTTATAGTAATGTATTACAAAAATGACTAAGGGGTTTAGTTGAGTAGGGAAAAAATTAAAAACCCTAGAAATGACGCCTGCCAAGTAAAGCTGGACTACGTATCTCGAAAACGGTAAGAGATAGGTTGGGGGTGTTTGAACAAATATCATAGGGAATCGGGAGAGCAGTCGAATGACAACTGTCACACGTGCTCCTCTCATTCTTTATACTGCATTTGGAGTGTTTTACCTCATATTTTCGACTGTATTAGGAGTTTTTGTAGGTTTTTTGACTGAATTTGGAGTTACTGTTCTACGTTATTGTAGTAGCGAGCCCGAAGGGCGAGCTTCCGGTGAGGCCGAAGGCCGAACTTTCGGCTCGCGAGGCCGAAGGCCGAGCGTTTGGTGCGTGAGCCCGAAGGGCGAACGCTTGGCGAGGCCGTAGGCCGAGCCGTATTAGTAACTTGCGAGGCCGAAGGCCGAGCTCCGACTCGAGAGTATTTTCCACGTCTCCGACTGGTCTCCATGCCAACTGCCCGCGGTAACCGAAACACCTACGAGTGGGGTTCCTTAACAAAAGTGGCTCAGAACCTTGGTCCTATTCTGCCCGTACCACCTTTTTATGGCAGTAGGGTGAATTTGGTTTGGTGGCTACAGTTTGTTTCTTTATTGTATTGAGAGTTTATATGGGATTTCATACTTCTATTGGAGTTTTGAACACACTTTTTTTAACGAATTAGGTGTTTCTGTAAATTTTCAAATGACTCAAGATAGATGCGGGCCGCATGCGGCCCGCACACTGCCCGAAAAACTAGTTTATAATATATAAAGCTCGATTACCACTCACTGACTGACTGACTGACTGATTGACATAAATGTTCTCCTAGAAGGAGCAGAGTAGGGCTAAAATGATGTATGGCAAAAATGTTTGGGGGGTTTTGGTGAGTATGAGAAAAATCGAAAATCTTTAAAAAGACGCCTGCCAAGTAAAGATGTATGACGTATCTCAAAAACGGTACAAGATAGGTAGGGGGTGTTTGAACAAATGTCATAGGGAATTGGTAGAGCAGTCGAATAACACCTGTCAAAAATCCAAAATGGCGGATTTCAAGATGGCCGCCATACAAAATGATCCGAGCCTGCTGAAGCGAGGCCTTTAGGCCGAGCTTCAGTAGGGGCGGAGCAGTTTGTATGGTGGCCGTCTTGAAATCTGACATTTTGGATGTGTCCCACGTTCTCCTCTCATTCTTCATACTGCATTTGGAGTGTTTTACCTTATATTTTCGACTGTATAAGGAGTTTTTGTGGGATTTTCGACTGAATTTGGAGTAACTGTCCTACATTGGTGTATAGCGAGCCCGAAGGGCGAGCTCCTGGTGAGGCCGAAGGCCGAACTTTTGGCTCGCGAGGCCGAAGGCCGAGCGTATGATGCGCGAGCCCGAAGGGCGAGCGCTTAGCGAGGCCGTAGGCCGAGCCGTATTAGTAACTTGCGAGGCCGAAGGCCGAGCTCCGACTTAAGAGTATTTTCCACGTCTCCGACTGGTCTCCATGGCAACTGCCCGCGGTAACCGAAGCACCTACGAGTGGGGTTCCTTAACAAAAGTGATTAAGAAACTTGGTACCATTCTGCCCGTACCACCTTTTTAAGGCAGTAGGGTGAATTTGCTTTAGTGGCTACAGTATGGTTCTTTATTGTATTGAGAGTTTATATGGGATTTCATACTGTTCTGAAATTTTGTTGTTATTTTTTAAATGTATAAGATGTTAAGGTATTGTTTAGTTCTGCATAACGATAAATGCGGGCCGCATGCGGCCCGCACACTGCCCGAATAACTAGTTATTTATAATATATAAAGCTCGATTACCACTCACTGACTGACTGACTGATTGACATAAATGTTCTCCTAGAAGGAGCAGAGTAGGGTAAAAATGAAGTATGGCAAAAATGTTCGGATGGTTTTGGTAAGTATGAGAAAAATCGAAAATCATTAAAAAGACGCCTGCCAAGTAAAGATGGATGACGTATCTCAAAAACGGTACAAGATAGGTAGGGGGTGTTTGAACAAATGTCATAGGGAATCGGGAGAGCAGTCGAATGACATCTGTCAAAAATCCAAAATGGCTGCTCCGCCCCTACTGAAGCTCGGCCTAACGGCCTCGCTTCAGCAGGCTCGGAGCATTTTGTATGGCGGCCATCTTGAAATCCGACATTTTGGATGTGACCCACGTGCTCCTATCATTCTTTATATTGCATTTGGAGTGTTTTACCTTATATTTTCGACTGTATTAGGAGTTTTTGTGGGATTTTTGAGTGAATTTGGAGTGACTGTCCTACATTAGTGTATAGCGAGCCCGAAGGGCGAGCTTCCGGTGAGGCCGAAGGCCGAACTTTCGGTCCGCGAGGCCGAAGGCCGAGCGATTGGTGCGCGAGCCCGAAGGGCGAGCGCTTGGCGAGGCCGCAGGCCGAGCCGTATTAGTAACTTGCGAGGCCGAAGGCCGAGCTCCGACTTAAGAGTATTTTCCACGTCTCCGACTGGTCTCCATGGCAACTGCCGCGATAACCAAAGCACCTACGAGTGGGGTTCCTTAACAAAAGTGACTCAGAACCTTGGTCCCATTCTGCCCGTACCACCTTTTTGTGGCAGTAGGGTGAATTTGCTTTAGTGGCTGCAGTATGGTTCTTTATTGTATTGAGAGTTTTTATGGGATTTCATACTTCCATTGGAGTTTTGAACATTCTTTTTCTTAATGTATTAGGGGTTTATGTGAAATTTCCAAATGACTCAAGATAGATGCGGGCCGCATGCGGCCCGCACACTGCCCGAATAACTAGTTTATTTATAATATATAAAGCTCGATTACCACTGACTGATTGACATAAATGTTCTCCTAGAAGGAGACGAGTAGGAACAACGTGATGTATGGCAAAAGTGTTCGGGTGGTTTCGGTGAGTATGAGAAAAATCGAAAATCATAAAAATGACGCCTGCCAAGTAAAGATGGATGACGTATCTCGAAAACGGTGCAAGATGGGTAGGGGGTGTTTGAACAAATGTCATGGGGAATAGGGAGAGCAGTCGAATGACACCTGTCAAAAATCCAAAATGGCGGATTTCAAGATGGCCGCCATACAAATTGATCCGAGCCTGCTGAAGCGAGGCCTTTAGGCCGAGCTTCAGTAGGGGCGGAGCAGTTTGTATGGTGGCCATCTTGAAATCCGACATTTTGGATGTGTCCCACGTGCTCCTATCATTCTTTATACTGCATTTGGAGCATTTTACCTTTATATTAGACTGTATTAGGAGTTTTTGTGGGATTTTTGACTGAATTTGGAGTAACTGTCCTACATTAGTGCAGTTGCGAGCCCGAAGGGCGAGCTCCTGGTGAGGCCGAAGGCCGAACTTTCAGTCCGCGAGGCCGAAGGCCGAGCGTATGATGCGCGAGCCCGAAGGGCGAGCGCTTGGCGAGGCCGCAGGCCGAGCCGTGTTAGTAACTTGCGAGGCTGAAGGCCGAGCTCCGACTTTAGAATATTTTCTACATCTTCGACTGGTCTCCATGGCAACTGACCGCGGTAACCGAAGCACCTACGAGTGGGGTTCCTTAACAAAAGTGACTCAGAACCTTGGTACCATTCTGCCCGTACCACCTTTTTATGGCAGTAGGGTGAATTTGGTTTGGTGGCTACAGTTTGTTTCTTTATTGTATTGAGAGTTTATATGGGATTTCATACTTCTATTGGAGTTTTGAACACACTTTTTTTTACGTATTAGGTGTCTTGATATAAGTTAAAATTGCACAACGATAAATGCGGGCCGCATGCGGCCCGCACACTGCCCGAAAAACTAGTTTATAATATATAAAGCTCGATTACCACTGACTGACTGACTGACTCACTGACATAAATGTTCTCCTAGAAGGAGCAGAGTAGGGTAAAAATGAAGAATAGCAAAAATGTTCGGAGGGTTTTGGTGAGTATGAGAAAAATCGAAAATCATTAAAAAGACGCCTGCCAAGTTAAGATGTACTACGTATCTCGAAAACGGTACAAGATAGGTAGGAGGTGTTTGAACAAATGTCATAGGGAATCGGGAGAGCAGTCGAATGACACCTGTCAAAAATCCAAAATGGCGGATTTCAAGATGGCCGCCATACAAAATGATCCGAGCCTGCTGAAGCGAGGCCTTTAGGCCGAGCTTCAGTAGGGGCGGAGCAGTTTGTATGTCGGCCGTCTTGAAATCCGACATTTTGGATGTGACCCACGTGCTCCTATCATTCTTTATACTGCATTTGGAGTGTTTTACCTTATATTTTCGACTGTATTAGGAGTTTTTGTGGGATTTTCGACTGAATTTGGAGTTACTGTCCTACGTTAGTGTAGTAGCGAGCCCGAAGGGCGAGCTCCCGGTGAGGCCGAAGGCCGAACTTTCGGCTCGCGAGGCCGAAGGCCGAGCGTTTGGTGCGTGAGCCCGAAGGGCGAACGCTTTGCGAGGCCGCAGGCCGAGCCGTGTTAGTAACTTGCGAGGCCGAAGGCCGAGCTCCGACTTGAGAGTTTTTTCCACGTCTCCGACTGGTCTCCATGGCAACTGCCCGCGGTAACCGAAGCACCTACGAGTGGGGTTGCTTATTAAAAGTGACTCAGAACCTTGGTACCATTCTGCCCGTACCACCTTTTTATGGCAGTAGGGTGAATCTGCTTAAGTGGCTACAGTATGGTTCTTTATTGTATGGAGAGTTTATTTGGGATTTCATACTTCTATTGGAGTTTTGAACTTATTTTTTTTTTATATATTAGGGGTTAAGGTAAAGTTTAGTACTGCATAACGATAAATGCGGGCCGCATGCGGCCCGCACACTGCCCGAAAAACTAGTTTAAAATATATAAAGCTCGATTACCACTGACTCACTGACTGACTGACTGACATAAATGTTCTCCTAGAAGGAGTAGAGTAGGGTTAAAATGATGTATCGCAAAAATGTTCGGAGGGTTTAGGTGAGTATGGGAAAAATCGAAAATCATTAAATTGACGCCTGCCAACTAAAGATGGATGACGTATCTCGAAAACGGTGCAAGATAGGTAGGGGGTGTTTGAACAAATGTCATAGGGAATCGGGAGAGCAGTCGAATGACACCTGTTAAAAATCCAAAATGGCGGATTTCAAGATGGCCGCCATACAAAATGCTCCGAGCCTGCTGAAGCGAGGCCTTTAGGCCGAGCTTCAGTAGGGGCGGAGCAGTTTGAATGGTGGCCGTCTTGAAATCCGACATTTTGGATTTGTCCCACGTGTTCCTCTCATTCTTCATACTGCATTTGGAGTGTTTTACCTTATATTTTCGACTGTATTAGGAGTTATAGTGGGATTTTTGACTGAATTTAGAGTTACTGTCCTACATTAGTGTAGTAGCGAGCCCGAAGGGCAAGCTCCTGGTGAGGCCGAAGGCCGAACTTTCGGCCCGCGAGGCCGAAGGCCGAGCGTATGATGCGCGAGCCCGCAGGGCGAGCGCTTGGCGAGGCCCCAGGCCGAGCCGTATTAGTAACTTGCAAGGCCGAAGGCCGAGCTCCGACTCGAGAGTATTTTCCACGTCACCGACTGGTCTCCATGGCAACTGCCCGCGGTAACCGAAGCACCTACGAGTGGGGTTCCTTAACAAAAGTGACTCAGAACCTTGGTACTATTCTGCCCGTACCACCTTTTTATAGCAGTAGGGTGAATCTGCTTTAGTGGCTACAGTATGGTTCTTTATTGTATTGAGAGTTTATATGGGATTTCATACTTCTAATGGAGTTTTGATCATACTTTTTTAATGTATCAGGTGTTTTTTGACAGTTCCTACTGACTCAAGATAGATGCGGGCCGCATGCGGCCCGCACACTGCCCGAAAAACTAGTTATAATATATAAAGCTCGATTACCATTGACTCACTGACTGACATAAATGTTCTCCTAGAAGGAGACGAGTAGGAACAACGTGATGTATGGCAAAAATGTTCGGGTGGTTTTAGTGAGTATGAGAAAAATCGAAAATCATTAAAAAGACGCCTGCCAAGTAATGATGGATGACGTATCTCGAAAACGGTACAAGATAGGTAGGGGGTGTTTGAACAAATGTCATAGGGAATCGGGTGAGCAGTCGAATGACACCTGTCAAAAATCCAAAATGGCGGATTTCAAGATGGCCGCCATACAAAATGCTCTGAGCCTGCTGAAGCGAGGCCTTTAGGCCGAGCTTCAGTAGGGGCGGAGCAGTTTGTATGGTGGCCGTCTTGAAATCCGGTATTTTGGATGTGCCTCACGTGCTCCTATCATTCTTTATACTGCATTTGGAGTGTTTTATCTTATATTTTCGACTGTATTAGGAGTTTTTGTGGGATTTTTGACTGAATTTAGAGTTACTGTCCTTCATGAGTGTAGTAGCGAGCCCGAAGGGCGAGCTCCTGGTGAGGCCGAAGGCCGAACTTTCGGTCCGCGAGGCCGAAGGCCGAGCGTATGATGCGCGAGCCCGCAGGGCGAGCGCTTGGCGAGGCCGCAGGCCGAGCCGTGTTAGTAACTTGCGAGGCCGAAGGCCGAGCTCCGACTTGAAAGTATTTTCCACGTCTCCGATTGGTCTGCATGGCAACTGCCCGCGATAACCAAAGCACTTACGAGTGGGGTTCCTTAACAAAAGTGACTCAGAACCTTGGTCCGATTTTGCCCGTACTACCATTTTATGGCAGTAGGGTGAATCTGCTTTAGTTGCTACAGTATGGTTCTTTATTGTATTGAGAGTTTATATGGGATTTCATCCTTCTATTAGAGTTTTGAACACACTTTTTTTCACGTATTAGGTGTTTCTGTGAAATTTTCAAATGACTAAAGATAAATGCGGGCCGCATGCGGCCCGCACACTGCCCGAAAAACTAGTTATTTATAATATATAAAGCTCGATTACCACTGACTGACTGACTGACTCACTGACATAAATGTTCTCCTAGAAGGAGCAGAGTAGGGTAAAAATGAAGTATAGCAAAAATGTTCGGAGGGTTTTGGTGAGTATGAGAAAAATCGAAAATCATTAAAAAGACGCCTGCCAAGTGATGATGGATGACGTATCTCGAAAACGGTAAGAGATAGGTAGGGGGTGTTTGAACAAATGTCATAGGGAATCGGTAGAGCAGTCGAATGACATCTGTCAAAAATCCAAAATGGCGGATTTCAAGATGGCCGCCATACAAAATGCTCCGAGCCTGCTGAAGCGAGGCCTTTAGGCCGAGCTTCAGTAGGGGCGGAGCAGTTTGTATGGTGGCCGTCTTGAAATCCGTTATTTTGGATGTACCCCACGTGCTCCTATCATTCTTTATACTGCATTTGGAGTGTTTTACCTTATATTTTCGACTGTATTAGGAGTTTTTGTGGGATTTTTGACTAAATTTGGAGTTACTGTCCTACATAAGTGAAGTAGCGAGCCCGAAGGGCGAGCTCCTGGTGAGGCCGAAGGCCGAACTTTCGATCCGCGAGGCCGAAGGCCGAGCGTATGATGCGTGAGCCCGAAGGGCGAGCGCCGAGCGAGGCCGCAGGCCGAGCCGTTTTAGTAACTTGCGAGGCCGAAGGCCGAGCTCCAACTTGAGAGTATTTTCCACGTTTCCGACTGGTCTCCATGGCAACTGCCCGCGGTAACCGAAGAACCTACGAGTGGGGTTCCTTTACAAAAGTGACTCAGAACCCTGGTCTCATTTTGCCCGTACCACCTTTTTATGGCAGTAGGGTGAATTTGGTTTGGTGGCTACAGTTTGGTTCTTTATTGTATTGAGAGTTTATATGGGATTTCATACTTTTATTGGAGTTTTGAACACATTTTTTTTAAAGTATTAGGTGTTTCTGTGGAATTTTCAAATGACTAAAGATAGATGCGGGCCGCATGCGGCCCGCACACTGCCCGAAAAACTAGTTATAATATATAAAGCTCGATTACCATTGACTCACTGACTGACATAAATGTTCTCCTAGAAGGAGACGAGTAGGAGCAACGTGATGTATAGCAAAAATGTTCGGGTGGTTTTGGTGAGTATGAGAAAAATCGAAAATCATTAAAAAGACGCCTGCCAAGTGATGATGGATGACGTATCTCGAAAACGGTAAGAGATAGGTAGGGGGTGTTTGAACAAATGTCATAGGGAATCGGGAGAGCAGTCGAATGACATCTGTCAAAAATCCAAAATGGCGGATTTCAAGATGGCCGCCATACAAAATGCTCCGAGCCTGCTGAAGCGAGGCCGTTAGGCCGAGCTTCAGTAGGGGCGGAGCAGTTTGTATGGTGGCCGTCTTGAAATCCGACATTTTGGATGTGCCCCAGGTGCTCCTATCATTCTTTATACTGCATTTGGAGTGTTTTACCTTATATTTTCGACTGTATTAGGAGTTTTTGTGGGATTTTTGACGAAATTTGGAGTTACTGTCCTATATTAGTGTAGTAGCGAGCCCGAAGGGCGAGCTCCTGGTGAGGCCGAAGGCCGAACTTTCGGCTCGCGAGGCCGAAGGCCGAGCGTTTGGTGCGTGAGCCCGAAGGGCGAACGCTTGGCGAGGCCGCAGGCCGAGCCGTGTTAGTAACTTGCGAGGCCGAAGGCCGAGCTCCGAATCGAGAGTATTTTCCACATCTCTGACTGGTCTCCATGGCAACTGCCCGCGGTAACCGTAGCACCTACGAGTTGGGTTCTTTAACAAAAGTGACTCAGAATCTTGGTACCATTCTGCCCGTACCACTTTTTTATGGCAGTAGGGTGAATCTGGTTTGGTGGCTACAGTTTGGTTCTCTACTGTATAAGGAGTTTATATGGGATTTCATACTGTTATAGAATATTGTTTTTTTTTTTAAATGTATTGATATTTGATATTGTTTCAAATTGCATAACGATAAATGCGGGCCGCATGCGGCCCGCACACTGCCCGAAATAACCATTGACTCACTGACTGACATAAATGTTCTCCTAGAAGGAGACGAGTAGGAACAACGTGATGTATGGCAAAAATGTTCGGGTGGTTTTGGTGAGTATGAGAAAAATCGAAAATCATAAAAATGACGCCTGCCAAGTGAAGATGGATGACGTATCTCAAAAACGGTAAGAGATAGGTAGGGGGTGTTTGAACAAATGTCATAGGGAATCGGAAGTTTAGTCGAATGACACCTGTCAAAAATCCAAAATGGCGGATTTCAAGATGGCCGCCATACAAAATGATCCGAGCCTGCTGAAGCGAGGCCTTTAGGCCGAGCTTCAGTAGGGGCGGAGCAGTTTGTATGGTGGCCTTCTTGAAATCCGCCATTTTGGATTTGTCCCAGGTGCTCCTCTCATTCTTCAGACTGCATTTGGAGTGTTTTACCATATATTTTCGACTATATTAGGAGTTTTTGTGGGATTTTTGACTGAATTTGGAGTTACTGTCCAACATTAGTGTAGTAGCGAGCCCGAAGGGCGAGCTCCTGGTGAGGCCGAAGGCCGAACTTTCGGTCCGCGAGGCCGAAGGCCGAGCGTATGGTGCGTGAGCCCGAAGGGCGAGCGCTTGGCGAGGCCGCAGGCCGAGCCATGTTAGTAACTTGCGAGGCCGAAGGCCGAGCTCCGACTTGAGAGTATTTTCCATGTCACAGAATGGTCTCCATGGCAACTGCCCGCGGTAACCGAAGCACCTACGAGTGGGGTTCCTTAACAAATGTGACTCAGAACCTTGGTACCATTCTGCCGGTACCACCTTTTTATGGCAGTAGGGTGAATCTGGTTTGGAGGCTACAGTTTGTTTCTTTATTGTATTGAGAGTTTATATGGGATTTCATACTTCTATTGGAGTTTTGAAAATTTTTTTTTTATTGTAAAAGGTGTTTTGATATAGTATAGTACTGCATAACGATAAATGCGGGCCGCATGCGGCCCGCACACTGCCCGAAAAACTAGTTATTATAATATATAAAGCTCGATTACCATTGACTCACTGACTGACATAAATGTTCTCCTAGAAGGAGACGAGTAGGAGCAACGTGATGTATAGCAAAAATGTTCGGGGGGTTTTGGTGAGTATGAGAAAAATCGAAAATCATTAAAAAGACGCCTGCCAACTGAAGATGGATGACGTATCTCAAAAACGGTAAGAGATAGGTAGGGGGTGTTTGAACAAATGTCATAGGGAATTGGGAAAGCAGTCGAATGACACCTGTCAAAAATCCAAAATGGCGGATTTCAAGATGGCCGCCATACAAATTGATCCGAGCCTGCTGAAGCGAGGCCTTTAGGCCGAGCTTCAGTAGGGGCGGAGCAGTTTGTATGGTGGCCATCTTGAAATCCGACATTTTGGATGTGTCCCACGTGCTCCTATCATTCTTTATACTGCATTTGGAGCGTTTTACCTTTATATTAGACTGTATTAGGAGTTTTTGTGGGATTTTTGACTGAATTTGGAGTAACTGTCCTACATTAGTGCAGTTGCGAGCCCGAAGGGCGAGCTCCTGGTGAGGCCGAAGGCCGAACTTTCGGTCCGCGAGGCCGAAGGCCGAGCGTATGATGCGCGAGCCCGAAGGGCGAGCGCTTGGCGAGGCCGCAGGCCGAGCCGTGTTAGTAACTTGCGAGGCTGAAGGCCGAGCTCCGACTTTAGAATATTTTCTACATCTTCGACTGGTCTCCATGGCAACTGACCGAGGTAACCGAAGCACCTACGAGTGGGGTTCCTTAACAAAAGTGACTCAGAACCTTGGTACCATTCTGCCCGTACCACCTTTTTATGGCAGTAGGGTGAATTTGCTTTGGTGGCTACAGTTTGGTTCCTTATTGTATTAAGAGTTTATATGGGATTTCATACTTCTAATGGAGTTTTGAAAATACTTTTTTTTATGTATCAGGTGTTTTTTTGACAGTTCCTACTGACTCAAGATAGATGCGGGCCGCATGCGGCCCGCACACTGCCCGAAAAACTAGTTATTTATTATTTATAATATATAAAGCTCGATTACCACTGACTGACTCACTGACTGACTGACTGACATAAATGTTCTCCTAGAAGGAGTAGAGTAGGGTTAAAATGATGTATGGAAAAAATGTTCAGGAGGTTTTGGTGAGTATGAGAAAAATCGAAAATCAAAAAAATGACGCCTGCCAAGTAAAGATGGATAACACATCTCGAAAACGGTAAGAGATAGGTAGGGGGTGTTTGAACAAATGTCATAGGGAATCGGGAGAGCAGTAGAATGACACCTGTCAAAAATCCAAAATGGCGGATTTCAAGATGGCCGCCATACAAAATGGTCCGAGCCTGCTGAAGCGAGGCCTTTAGGCCGAGCTTCAGTAGGGGCGGAGCAGTTTGTATGGTGGCCGTCTTGAAATCCGACATTTTGGATGTGTCCCACGTGCTCCTATCGTTCTTTATACTGCATTTAGAGTGTTTTACCTTATATTTTCGACTGTATTAGGAGTTTTTGTGGGATTTTTGACTGAATTTGGAGTTAATGTCCTACATTAGTGAAGTAGCGAGCCCGAAGGGCGAGCTCCTGGTGAGGCCGAAGGCCGAACTTTCGGTCCGCGAGGCCGAAGGCCGAGCGTATGGTGCGTGAGCCCGAAGGGCGAGCGCTTGGCGAGGCCGTAGGCAGAGGCGTACTAATAACTTGCGAGGCCGAAGGCCGAGCTCCGACTTGAGAGTATTTTCTACATCTCCGACTGGTCTCCATGGCAACTGCCCGCGGTAACCGAAGCACCTACGAGTGGGGTTCCTTAACAAAAGTGACTCAGAACCTTGGTCCCATTCTGCCCGTACCACCTTTTTATGGCAGTAGGGTGAATTTGCTTTAGTGGCTACAGTATGGTTCTTTATTGTATTGAGAGTTTATATGGGATTTCATACTTCTATTGGAATTTTGAAATATTTTTTTTTTATGTAAAAGGAGTTTTGATATTGTTAAGTACTGCATAACGATAAATGCGGGCCGCATGCGGCCCGCACACTGCCCGAAAAACTAGTTTATAATATATAAGGCTCGATTACCACTGACTGACTCACTGACTCACTGACATAAATGTTCTCCTAGAAGGAGCAGAGTAGGGTAAAAATGAAGTATGGCAAAAATGTTCGGCGGGTTTAGGTGAGTATGAGAAAAATCGAAAATCATTAAAAAGACGCCTGCCAAGTAAAGATGAATGACATATCTCAAAAACGGTACAAGATAGGTAGAGGGTGTTTGAACAAATGTCATAGGGAATTGGGAGAGCAGTCGGATGACATCTGTCAAAAATCCAAAATGGTGGATTTCAAGATGGCCGCCATACAAAGTGATCCGAGCCTGCTGAAGCGAGGCCGTTAGGCCGAGCTTCAGTAGGGGCGGAGCAGTTTGTATGGTGGCCTTCTTGAAATCCGCCATTTTGGATTTGTCCCAGGTGCTCCTCTCATTCTTCAGACTGCATTTGGAGTGTTTTACCATATATTTTCGACTATATTAGGAGTTTTTGTGGGATTTTTGACTGAATTTGGAGTTACTGTCCAACATTAGTGTAGTAGCGAGCCCGAAGGGCGAGCTCCTGGTGAGGCCGAAGGCCGAACTTTCGGTCCGCGAGGCCGAAGGCCGAGCGTATGGTGCGTGAGCCCGAAGGGCGAGCGCTTGGCGAGGCCGCAGGCCGAGCCATGTTAGTAACTTGCGAGGCCGAAGGCCGAGCTCCGACTTGAGAGTATTTTCCATGTCACAGAATGGTCTCCATGGCAACTGCCCGCGGTAACCGAAGCACCTACGAGTGGGGTTCCTTAACAAATGTGACTCAGAACCTTGGTACCATTCTGCCGGTACCACCTTTTTATGGCAGTAGGGTGAATCTGGTTTGGAGGCTACAGTTTGTTTCTTTATTGTATTGAGAGTTTATATGGGATTTCATACTTCTATTGGAGTTTTGAAAATTTTTTTTTTATTGTAAAAGGTGTTTTGATATAGTATAGTACTGCATAACGATAAATGCGGGCCGCATGCGGCCCGCACACTGCCCGAAAAACTAGTTATTATAATATATAAAGCTCGATTACCATTGACTCACTGACTGACATAAATGTTCTCCTAGAAGGAGACGAGTAGGAGCAACGTGATGTATAGCAAAAATGTTCGGGGGGTTTTGGTGAGTATGAGAAAAATCGAAAATCATTAAAAAGACGCCTGCCAACTGAAGATGGATGACGTATCTCAAAAACGGTAAGAGATAGGTAGGGGGTGTTTGAACAAATGTCATAGGGAATTGGGAAAGCAGTCGAATGACACCTGTCAAAAATCCAAAATGGCGGATTTCAAGATGGCCGCCATACAAATTGATCCGAGCCTGCTGAAGCGAGGCCTTTAGGCCGAGCTTCAGTAGGGGCGGAGCAGTTTGTATGGTGGCCATCTTGAAATCCGACATTTTGGATGTGTCCCACGTGCTCCTATCATTCTTTATACTGCATTTGGAGCGTTTTACCTTTATATTAGACTGTATTAGGAGTTTTTGTGGGATTTTTGACTGAATTTGGAGTAACTGTCCTACATTAGTGCAGTTGCGAGCCCGAAGGGCGAGCTCCTGGTGAGGCCGAAGGCCGAACTTTCGGTCCGCGAGGCCGAAGGCCGAGCGTATGATGCGCGAGCCCGAAGGGCGAGCGCTTGGCGAGGCCGCAGGCCGAGCCGTGTTAGTAACTTGCGAGGCTGAAGGCCGAGCTCCGACTTTAGAATATTTTCTACATCTTCGACTGGTCTCCATGGCAACTGACCGAGGTAACCGAAGCACCTACGAGTGGGGTTCCTTAACAAAAGTGACTCAGAACCTTGGTACCATTCTGCCCGTACCACCTTTTTATGGCAGTAGGGTGAATTTGCTTTGGTGGCTACAGTTTGGTTCCTTATTGTATTAAGAGTTTATATGGGATTTCATACTTCTAATGGAGTTTTGAAAATACTTTTTTTTATGTATCAGGTGTTTTTTTGACAGTTCCTACTGACTCAAGATAGATGCGGGCCGCATGCGGCCCGCACACTGCCCGAAAAACTAGTTATTTATTATTTATAATATATAAAGCTCGATTACCACTGACTGACTCACTGACTGACTGACTGACATAAATGTTCTCCTAGAAGGAGTAGAGTAGGGTTAAAATGATGTATGGAAAAAATGTTCAGGAGGTTTTGGTGAGTATGAGAAAAATCGAAAATCAAAAAAATGACGCCTGCCAAGTAAAGATGGATAACACATCTCGAAAACGGTAAGAGATAGGTAGGGGGTGTTTGAACAAATGTCATAGGGAATCGGGAGAGCAGTAGAATGACACCTGTCAAAAATCCAAAATGGCGGATTTCAAGATGGCCGCCATACAAAATGGTCCGAGCCTGCTGAAGCGAGGCCTTTAGGCCGAGCTTCAGTAGGGGCGGAGCAGTTTGTATGGTGGCCGTCTTGAAATCCGACATTTTGGATGTGTCCCACGTGCTCCTATCGTTCTTTATACTGCATTTAGAGTGTTTTACCTTATATTTTCGACTGTATTAGGAGTTTTTGTGGGATTTTTGACTGAATTTGGAGTTAATGTCCTACATTAGTGAAGTAGCGAGCCCGAAGGGCGAGCTCCTGGTGAGGCCGAAGGCCGAACTTTCGGTCCGCGAGGCCGAAGGCCGAGCGTATGGTGCGTGAGCCCGAAGGGCGAGCGCTTGGCGAGGCCGTAGGCAGAGGCGTACTAATAACTTGCGAGGCCGAAGGCCGAGCTCCGACTTGAGAGTATTTTCTACATCTCCGACTGGTCTCCATGGCAACTGCCCGCGGTAACCGAAGCACCTACGAGTGGGGTTCCTTAACAAAAGTGACTCAGAACCTTGGTCCCATTCTGCCCGTACCACCTTTTTATGGCAGTAGGGTGAATTTGCTTTAGTGGCTACAGTATGGTTCTTTATTGTATTGAGAGTTTATATGGGATTTCATACTTCTATTGGAATTTTGAAATATTTTTTTTTTATGTAAAAGGAGTTTTGATATTGTTAAGTACTGCATAACGATAAATGCGGGCCGCATGCGGCCCGCACACTGCCCGAAAAACTAGTTTATAATATATAAGGCTCGATTACCACTGACTGACTCACTGACTCACTGACATAAATGTTCTCCTAGAAGGAGCAGAGTAGGGTAAAAATGAAGTATGGCAAAAATGTTCGGCGGGTTTAGGTGAGTATGAGAAAAATCGAAAATCATTAAAAAGACGCCTGCCAAGTAAAGATGAATGACATATCTCAAAAACGGTACAAGATAGGTAGAGGGTGTTTGAACAAATGTCATAGGGAATTGGGAGAGCAGTCGGATGACATCTGTCAAAAATCCAAAATGGTGGATTTCAAGATGGCCGCCATACAAAGTGATCCGAGCCTGCTGAAGCGAGGCCGTTAGGCCGAGCTTCAGTAGGGGCGGAGCAGTTTGTATGGTGGCCTTCTTGAAATCCGCCATTTTGGATTTGTCCCAGGTGCTCCTCTCATTCTTCATACTGCATTTGGAGTGTTTTACCATATATTTTCGACTGTATTAGGAGTTTTTGTGGGTTTTTTGACTGAATTTGGAGTAACTGTCCTACATTAGTGTATAGCGAGCCCAAAGGGCAACCACCTGGTGAGGCCGAAGGCCGAACTTTCGGTCCGCGAGGCCGAAGGCCGAGCGAATGGTGCGCGAGCCCGAAGGGCGAGCGCTTGGCGAGGCCGCAGGCCGAGCCGTGTTGGTAACTTGCGAGGCCGAAGGCCGAGCTCCGACTTGAGAGTTTTTTCCACGTCTCCGACTGGTCTCCATGGCAACTGCCCACGGTTAGCGAAGCACCTACGAGTGGGGTTCCTTAACAAAAGTGACTCAGAACCTTGGTCCCATTCTGCCCGTACCACCTTTTTATGGCAGTAGGGTGAATCTGCTTTAGTGGCTACAGTATGGTTCTTTATTGTATTGAGAGTTTATATGGGATTTCATACTTCTATTGGAGTTTTGAACACACTTTTTTTCAGGTATTAGGTGTTTCTGTGAAATTTTCAAATGACTAAAGATAGATGCGGGCCGCATGCGGCCCGCACACTGCCCGAAAAACTAGTTATTATTATTATTTATAATATATAAAGCTGGATTACCGTACACTGACTGACTCACTGACTCACTGACTGACATCATTGTTCTCCCAGAAGGAGTCGAGTAGGAAGAAAGTGATGTATGGGAAAAGTGTAGAGGGAGTTTAGGTGAGTATGGGAAAAATCGAAAATCATTAAAAAGACGCCTGCCAAGTAAAGATGCATGACATATCTCTGAAACGGTAAGAGATAGGTAGGGGGTGCTTGACCAAATGTCATAGGGAATCGGGAGAGCAGTCGGATGACATTTGTCAAAAATCCAAAATGGCGGATTTCAAAATGGCCGCCATACAAAATCCTTCGATCCCTCAAAAAAGTAGCTGGTTCTACCAGAAAGAGTAGAGTACGGTTATAGTAATGTATTACGAAAATGACTAACGGGTTTAGCTGAGTAGGGAATAAATTAAAAATCCTAGAAATGACGCCTGCCAAGTAAAGCTGGACTACGTATCTCGAAAACGGTAAGAGATAGGTTGGGGGTGTTTGAACAAATGTCATAGGCAATCGGGAGAGCAGTCGAATGACACCTGTCAAATGTGCTACTCTCATTCTTCATACATTATTTGGAGTATTTAACCTTACAATGTCGACTGTATTAGGAGTGTTTGTGGGAATTTCAACTCAATTTAGAGTAATTGTCCTACTGTCAGTGTAGCGAGCCCGAAGGGCGAGCTTTTGGTGAGGCCGAAGGCCGAACTTCCGGGCCGCGAGGCCGTAGGCCGAGTGGACGGTGCGTGAGCCCGCAGGGCGAGCGCTAGGCGAGGCCGCAGGTCGAGCCGTGTTAGTAACTTGCGAGGCCGAAGGCCGAGCTCAGACTTGCACCGATTTAGCTGAAAATCGATATATAGGTTGTTCTCGTCATCCATATTCCAAATATGAAATTTTTATTTCGATGACGTCTGCCAAGTTAAAAAAGTTACTCCGATTTGGCTGAAACTCGATATTTATGTGGTTCTGGATGTCCTTATTCCAAATCAAAAAAAAATATTTCGATGACGTCTGCCAAGTAAAAAAAATTACTCCGATTTGGCTGAAACTCGATATTTAGGTGGTTCTGGGTGTCCTTATTCCAAATCTAAAAATTTTTTTTCGATGACGTCTGCCAAGTAAAAAAAGTTACTCCGATTTGGCTGAAACTCGATATTTAGGTGGTTCTGGGTGTCCTTATTCCAAATCTAAAAATTTTTTTTCGATGACGTCTGCCAAGTTAAAAAAAGTACTCCGATTTGGTTTAAATTTTAAATCTAGGTTGTTCTGGACGTCCTTATTCCAAATATGAATTTTTTTTTTCGATGACGTCTGCCAAGTGAAGATAAATCACGTATCTCGATAACGGTAATAGATAGGTAGGGGGAATTTGAAAATATGTCATAGGGAATAAGAAAAACAGTCAAATGACATTTTGGATGTGTCACACGTGCTCCTCTCATTCTTTATACTGCATTTGGAGTGTTTTACCTCATATTTTCGACTGTATTAGGAGTTTTTGTAGGTTTTTTGACTGAATTTGGAGTAACTGTTCTATGTTATTGCAGTAGCGAGCCCGAAGGGCGAGCTCCTGGTGAGGCCGAAGGCCGAACTTTCGGCTCGCGAGGCCGAAGGCCGGGCGTTCGCTGCGTGAGCCCGAAGGGCGAGCGCTTGGCGAGGCCGCAGGCCGAGCCGTGTTAGTAACTTGCGAGGCCGAAGGCCGAGCTCCGACTTGAGAGTATTTTCCACGTCTCCGACTGGTCTCAATGGCAACTGCCCACGGTAACCAAAGCACCTACGAGTGGGGTTCCATAACAAAAGTGACTCGGAACCCTGGTCCCATTCTGCCCGTACCACCTTTTAATGGCAGTAGGGTGAATTTGGTTTGGTGGCTACAGGATGTTTCTTTATTGTATTGAGAGTTTATATGAGATTTCATACTTCTATTGGAGTTTTGAACACACTTTTTTTAACGTATTAGGCGTTTTGATTTAAGTTGAAATTGCATAACGATAAATGCGGGCCGCATGCGGCCCGCACACTGCCCGAAATACTAGTTATTATAATATATAAAGCTGGATTACCGTACACTGACTGACTCACTGACTCACTGACTGACATCATTGTTCTCCCAGAAGGAGTCGAGTAGGAAGAAAGTGATGTATGGGAAAAGTGTAGAGGGAGTTTAGGTGAGTATGGGAAAAATCGAAAATCATTAAAAAGACGCCTGCCAAGTAAAGATGCATGACATATCTCTGAAACGGTAAGAGATAGGTAGGGGGTGCTTGACCAAATGTCATAGGGAATCGGGAGAGCAGTCGGATGACATTTGTCAAAAATCCAAAATGGCGGATTTCAAAATGGCCGCCATACAAAATCCTTCGATCCCTCAAAAAAGTAGCTGGTTCTACCAGAAAGAGTAGAGTACGGTTATAGTAATGTATTACGAAAATGACTAACGGGTTTAGCTGAGTAGGGAATAAATTAAAAATCCTAGAAATGACGCCTGCCAAGTAAAGCTGGACTACGTATCTCGAAAACGGTAAGAGATAGGTTGGGGGTGTTTGAACAAATGTCATAGGCAATCGGGAGAGCAGTCGAATGACACCTGTCAAATGTGCTACTCTCATTCTTCATACATTATTTGGAGTATTTAACCTTACAATGTCGACTGTATTAGGAGTGTTTGTGGGAATTTCAACTCAATTTAGAGTAATTGTCCTACTGTCAGTGTAGCGAGCCCGAAGGGCGAGCTTTTGGTGAGGCCGAAGGCCGAACTTCCGGGCCGCGAGGCCGTAGGCCGAGTGGACGGTGCGTGAGCCCGCAGGGCGAGCGCTAGGCGAGGCCGCAGGTCGAGCCGTGTTAGTAACTTGCGAGGCCGAAGGCCGAGCTCAGACTTGCACCGATTTAGCTGAAAATCGATATATAGGTTGTTCTCGTCATCCATATTCCAAATATGAAATTTTTATTTCGATGACGTCTGCCAAGTTAAAAAAGTTACTCCGATTTGGCTGAAACTCGATATTTATGTGGTTCTGGATGTCCTTATTCCAAATCAAAAAAAAATATTTCGATGACGTCTGCCAAGTAAAAAAAATTACTCCGATTTGGCTGAAACTCGATATTTAGGTGGTTCTGGGTGTCCTTATTCCAAATCTAAAAATTTTTTTTCGATGACGTCTGCCAAGTAAAAAAAGTTACTCCGATTTGGCTGAAACTCGATATTTAGGTGGTTCTGGGTGTCCTTATTCCAAATCTAAAAATTTTTTTTCGATGACGTCTGCCAAGTTAAAAAAAGTACTCCGATTTGGTTTAAATTTTAAATCTAGGTTGTTCTGGACGTCCTTATTCCAAATATGAATTTTTTTTTTCGATGACGTCTGCCAAGTGAAGATAAATCACGTATCTCGATAACGGTAATAGATAGGTAGGGGGAATTTGAAAATATGTCATAGGGAATAAGAAAAACAGTCAAATGACATTTTGGATGTGTCACACGTGCTCCTCTCATTCTTTATACTGCATTTGGAGTGTTTTACCTCATATTTTCGACTGTATTAGGAGTTTTTGTAGGTTTTTTGACTGAATTTGGAGTAACTGTTCTATGTTATTGCAGTAGCGAGCCCGAAGGGCGAGCTCCTGGTGAGGCCGAAGGCCGAACTTTCGGCTCGCGAGGCCGAAGGCCGAGCGTTCGCTGCGTGAGCCCGAAGGGCGAGCGCTTGGCGAGGCCGCAGGCCGAGCCGTGTTAGTAACTTGCGAGGCCGAAGGCCGAGCTCCGACTTGAGAGTATTTTCCACGTCTCCGACTGGTCTCAATGGCAACTGCCCACGGTAACCAAAGCACCTACGAGTGGGGTTCCATAACAAAAGTGACTCGGAACCCTGGTCCCATTCTGCCCGTACCACCTTTTAATGGCAGTAGGGTGAATTTGGTTTGGTGGCTACAGGATGTTTCTTTATTGTATTGAGAGTTTATATGAGATTTCATACTTCTATTGGAGTTTTGAACACACTTTTTTTAACGTATTAGGCGTTTTGATTTAAGTTGAAATTGCATAACGATAAATGCGGGCCGCATGCGGCCCGCACACTGCCCGAAAAACTAGTTATTATTTATAATATATAAGGCTCGATTACCACTCACTGACTGACTGACTGACTGATTGACATAAATGTTCTCCTAGAAGGAGCAGAGTAGGGTTAAAATGATGTATGGCAAAAATGTTCGGGAGGTTTTGGTGAGTATGAGAAAAATCGAAAATCATTAAAAAGACGCCTGCCAAGTAAAGATGGATGACGTATCTCAAAAACGGTGCAAGATAGGTAGGGGGTGTTTGAACAAATGTCATAGGGAATCGGGAGAGCAGTCGAATGACACCTGTCAAAAATCCAAAATGGCGGATTTCAAGATGGCCGCCATACAAAATGGTCCGAGCCTGCTGAAGCGAGGCCGTTAGGCCGAGCTTCAGTAGGGGCGGAGCAGTTTGTATGGGGGCCTTCTTGAAATCCGCCATTTTGGATTTGTCCCAGGTGCTCCTATCATTCTTTATACTGCATTTGGAGTGTATTACCTTATATTTTCGACTGTATTAGGAGTTTTTTTGGGTTTTTAGACTCAATTTGGAGTTACTGTCCTACATAAGTGTAATAGCGAGCCCGAAGGGCGAGCTCCCGGTGAGGCCGAAGGCCGAACTTTCGGTCCGCGAGGCCGAAGGCCGAGTGTATGATGCGCGAGCCCGAAGGGCGAGCGCTTGGCGAGGCCGCAGGCCGAGCCGTGTTGGTAACTTGCGAGGCCGAAGGCCGAGCTCCGACTTGAGAGTTTTTTCCACGTCTCCGACTGGTCTCCATGGCAACTGCCCGCGGTAAGCGAAGCACCTACGAGTGGGGTTCCTTAACAAAAGTGACTCAGAACCTTGGTCCCATTCTGCCCGTACCACCTTTTTATGGCAGTAGGGTGAATCTGCTTTAGTGGCTACAGTATGGATCTTTATTTTATGGAGAGTTTATTTGGGATTTCATACTTCTATTAGAGTTTTGAACTTATTTTTATTAAATGTATAAGGGGTTAAGGTTAAGTTTAGTACTGCATAACGATAAATGCGGGCCGCATGCGGCCCGCACACTGCCCGAAATACTAGTTATAATATATAAAGCTGGATTACCGTACACTGACTCATTCACTGACTCACTGACATAATTGTTCTCCCAGAAGGAGTCGAGTAGGAGGAAAGTAATGTATAGCAAAAATGTTCTGGGGGTTTGTGTGAGTATGGGAAAAATCCGAAAACTTAAAGATGACGTCTGCCAAGTAAAATTGGATAGCGTATCTCTGAAACGGTAAGAGATAGGTACGGGGTGCTTGACCAAATGTCATAGGGAATCGGGAGAGCAGTCGGATGACATTTGTCAAAAATCCAAAATGGCGGATTTCAAAATGGCCGCCATACAAAATCCTTCGATCCCTCAAAAAAGTAGCTGGTTCTACCAGAAAGAGTTGAGTACGGTTATAGTAATGTATTACGAAAATGACTTAGGGGTTTAGCTGAGTAGGGAAAAAATTAAAAACCCTAGAAATGACGCCTGCCAAGTAAAGCTGGACTACGTATCTCGAAAACGGTAAGAGATAGGTTTGGGGTGTTTGAACAAATGTCATAGGGAATCGGGAGAGCAGTCGAATGACACCTGTCAAATGTGCTACTCTCATTCTTCATACATTATTTGGAGTATTTGACCTTACAATGTCGACTGTATTAGGAGTTTTTGTGGTATTTTCAACTGAATTTGGAGTAATTGTCCTACTGGCCGTGTAGCGAGCCCGAAGGGCGAGCTTCTGGTGAGGCCGAAGGCCGAACTTTCGGGCCGCGAGGCCGTAGGCCGAGTGGACGGTGCGCGAGCCCGCAGGGCGAGCGCTAGGCGAGGCCGCAGGCCGAGCCATGTTAGTAACTTGCGAGGCCGAAGGCCGAGCTCAGACTTGCACCGATTTGGCTGAAAATCGATATATAGGTTGTTCTCGTCATCCTTATTTCAAATATGAAATTTTTATTTCCATGACGTCTGCCAAGTAAAAAAAGTTACTCCGATTTGGCTGAAACTTGATATTTAGGTGGTTCTGGGTGTCCTTATTCCAAATCTGATTTTTTTTTTCGATGACGTCTGCCAAGTAAAAAAAGTAACTCTGATTTGGCTGAAACTCAATATTTAGGTGGTTCTGGGTGTCCTTATTCCAAATCTAAAATTTTTTTTTCGATGACGTCTGCCAAGTGAAAAAAGTTACTCCGATTTGGCTGAAACTCGATATTTAGGTGGTTCTGGGTGTCCTTATTCCAAATCTGAATTTTTTTTTTCGATGACGTCTGCCAAGTAAATAAAGTTACTCCGATTTGGCTGAAACTCAATATTTAGGTGGTTCTGGGTGTCCTTATTCCAAATCTAAAATTTTTTTTTCGATGACGTCTGCCAAGTAAAAAAAAGTACTCCGATTTGGCTTAATTTTTATATCTAGGTTGTTCTGGACGTCCTTATTCCAAATATGAAATTTTTTTTTCGATGACGTCTGCCAATTGCTGATAAATCACGTATCTCGAAAACGGTAATAGATAGGTAGGGGGTTTTTGAAAATATGTCATAGGGAATAAGGAGAGCAGTCGAATGACATTTTGGATGTGTCACACGTGCTCCTCTCATTCTTTATACTGCATTTGGAGTGTTTTACCTCATATTTTCGACTGAATTAGGAGTTTTTGTAGGTTTGGAGTAACTGTTCTACGTTATAGTAGTAGCGAGCCCGAAGGGCGAGCTCCTGGTGAGGCCGAAGGCCGAGCCGTATTAGTAACTTGCGAGGCCGAAGGCCGAGCTCCGACTTGAGTGTATTTTCCACGTCTCCGACTGGTCTCTATGGCAACTGCCCGCGGTAACCGAAGCAACTAAGAGTGGGGTTCCTTAACAAAAGTGACTCAGAACCTTGGTACCATTCTGCCCGTACCACCTTTTTATGCCAGTAGGGTGAATCTGCTTTAGTGGCTACAGTATGGTTCTTTATTGTATTGAGAGTTGATATGGGATTTCATACTTATATTGGAGGTTTTAACTTTTTTTTTAAATGTATAAGGGGTTAAGGTAAAGTTTAGTACTGCATAACGATAAATGCGGGCCGCATGCGGCCCGCACACTGCCCGAAAAACTAGTTATAATATATAAAGCTGGATTACCGTACACTGACTCACTGACTGACTGACATCATTGTTCTCCCAGAAGGAGTCGAGTAGGAAGAAAGTGATGTATGGGAAAAGTGTAGAGGGGGTTTGTGTGAGTATGGGAAAAATCCGAAAACTCAAAGATGACGTCTGCCAAGTAAAATTGGATGGCGTATCTCGGAAACGGTAAGAGATAGGTAGGGGGTGCTTGACCAAATGTCATAGGGAATCGGGAGAGCAGTCGAATGACATCTGTCAAAAATCCAAAATGGCGGATTTCAAAATGGCTGCCATACAAAATCCTCCGATACCTCAAAATAGAAGCTGGTACTACCAGAAAGAGTTGATTACGGTTAAAGTAATGTTTTGCGAAAATGACTAAGGGGTTTAGCTGAGTAGGGAAAAAATTTAAAACCCTCGAAATGACGCCTGCCAAGTAAAGACGGACTACGTATCTCAGAAACGGTAATAGATAGGTTGGGGGTGTTTGAACAAATGTCATAGGGAATCGGGAGAGCAGTCGAATGACACCTGTCAAATTTGCTACTCTCATTCTTCATACCTTATTTGGAGTATTTGACCTAACAATGTCGACTGTATTAGGAGATTTTGTGGGATTTTTAACTGAATTTGGAGTAATTGTCCTACTGGCCGTGTAGCGAGCCCGAAGGGCGAGCTTCTGGTGAGGCCGAAGGCCGAACTTTAAGGCCGCGAGGCCGTAGGCCGAGCGGATGGTGCGCGAGCCCGTAGGGCGAGCGCTAGGCGAGGCCGCAGGCCGAGCCATGTTAGTAACTTGCGAGGCCGAAGGCCGAGCTCAGACTTGCACCGATTTAGCTGAAAATCGATATATAGGTTGTTCTCATCATCCTTATTCCAAATATGAAATTTTTATTTTGATGACGTCTGCCAAGTAAAAACAGTCACTCCGATTTGGCTGAAACTCGATATTTAGGTGGTTCTGGACGTCCTTATTCCAAATCTAAAATTTTTTTTATGATGACGTCTGCCAAGAAAAAAAAGTTACTCCGATTTGGCTGAAACTCGATATTTAGGTGGTTCTGGGTGTCCTTATTCCAAATCTAAAATTTTTTTTTCGATGACGTCTGCCAAGTAAAAAAAGTTACTCCGATTTGGCTGAAACTCGATATGAAGGTGGTTCTGGGTGTCCTTATTCCAAATCAAAAAATTTTTTTTCGATGACGTCTGCCAAGTAAAAAAGTTACTCCGATTTGGCTGAAATTCGATATTTATGTGGTGTTGGACGTCCTTATTCTAAATCAAAATTTTTTGTTTCGATGACGTCTGCCAAGTAAAAAAAGTTACTCCGATTTGGCTGAAACTCGATATTTAGGTGGTTCTGGGTGTCCTTATTCCAAATCTAAAATTTGTTTTTCGATGACGTCTGCCAAGTAAAAAAAGTTACTCCGCTTTGGCTGAAACTCGATATCAAGGTTGTTCTGGACGTCCTTATTCCAAATATGAATTTTTTTTTTCGATGACGTCTGCCAAGTGCAGATAAATCACGTATCTCGAAAACGGTAATAGATAGGTAAGGGGTTTTTGAAAAAATGTCATAGGGAATAAGGAGAGCAGTCGAATGACATTTCGGATGTGTCAAACGTGCTCCTCTCATTCTTTATACTGCATTTGGAGTGTTTTACCTCATATTTTCGACTGTATTAGGAGTTTTTGTAGGTTTTTTGACTGAATTTGGAGTAACTGTACTACGTTATTGTAGTAGCGAGCCCGAAGGGCGAGCTCCCGGTGAGGCCGAAGGCCGAACTTTTGGCTCGCGAGGCCGAAGGCCGAGCGTATGGTGCGTGAGCCCGAAGGGCGAGCGCTTGGCGAGGCCGTAGGCCGAGCCGTGTCAGTTACTTGCGAGGCCGAAGGCCGAGCTCCGACTTGAGAGTTTTTTTCATGTCTCCGACTGGTCTCCATGGCAACTGCCCGTGATAACCAAAGCAACTACGAGTGGGGTTCCTTAACAAAAGTGACTCAGAACCTTGGTTCGATTCTGCCCGTACCACCTTTTTATGGCAGTAGGGTGAATCTGCTTTAGTGGCTACAGTATGGTTATTTATTGTATGGAGAGTTTATTTGGGATTTCATACTTCTATTGTAGTTTTGAACTTATTTTTTTTAATGTATAAGGGGTTAAGGTAAAGTTTAGTACTGCACAACGATAAATGCGGGCCGCATGCGGCCCGCACACTGCCCGAAAAGCTAGTATTTATATATTTTTAAAGTGTTTTATTAAAATATTAATTTAATGTTTTTTCTTAAAATATTTTTAAAATATTTGTTAGTATTAAATATGCTACCATTATTTCTACTGTACCAGAAGACAAGCATTTTCTCAGTAAAACTTGCCGGAAAGCTTCGCGGCATCAACTTGAGGGTTCTGTGTAGATTGTGGTTCATCCTGAAAGGAGAAGTAAGCAACTTAATGTCAGGATCGAAATACAAAGGTTCTGATTTAATAATCTTACAAAATATAGGAAACCAAGGCTGTGTTGGCAAGTAAGGTACCACAACTATACCCTCTGCTTTTTCTTTGATTATTTTTTGCATAACTTTTGCAATTAGAGAAAATGGTGGAAATGCATAAAAGAACTAGTTCTTCCAAGGAACAGTAAAAGCATCAACAGTCAATGCGGCAGGATCATTTTTCCAGGTTATATAAACAGGGCATTTTGTATTACATCTACCGGCAAACAAATCGATTTCAGGTACACCAAAGTACTGTATTATTTTGTTGTAAGCATTGTTATTTCTCAGAGCAATAAAGTAAGAAAGAGGGAGTCTAAAGAAAATCAAAAGTGAAACATAAAATTCTACCTATTTTATATAAGACACAACTCACTCACACAAACGTATCCAAATTCCTGCCCCGGATCTACGATTTTTCCGAACCGGGGCAGAAACTTGTTTTGGCGTCCCCTACCAATAGACCCACAGAGATTACTATTTTTCCGATCCTATTAATAGTAGCCCCTAGGGTGTTTACTAAAATAATTCGAGGTAATAACTTTCCTACGTAGACAAGGTCATAAATCGGTAATATGCCTTGATAACATCCTGTACATGTATTGGTGACAGCTTTGAAGAGTGCACAGATAATGTACACTCTAATAATAACAAATATTTTTAAAATATTTTATGAAAACATCAAATTAATATTGTAATAAAACACTTAAAAAATACAAAAATATATCTAGTGACAATTCCGCTAATTTTCCTGCTAAGCCGACGTGAAGATCTTGACTCTACGAGCGCACGATCGATTTTCTCGATCGTACTTCGATGCTTCGTGTAGAAGCGAAACGCGTCGTAAATTCTTCTGGTTTGGCTGCGTGGCGTTTGTGACGTCACGTCGGCTTAACAGGAAAATTAGGCGGAATTGTCACTAGATATATTTTTGTATTTTTTAAGTGTTTTATTAAAATATTAATTTGATGTTTTCTTTAAATATTTTAAAAATATTTGTTATGATGAAATATGGATTTCCGCAAAGTAACGCCTGAATCTATTTATCTAGTTATTAATGTACACTCTACGAATAAATATTCGTAGTGTACACTCTACTTTACAAATACTGAATTGTTTGGGTTTCGTTGTTAACTACGAAAAAAGTTCCCTATACCCTAAAAGGGTCACCAAGTTTTTAGGTTTTATGTTTGGTACCTGTTGGCGACTGGTTGGTTCAGCCTTTTTGTTAATATATTAAACCTATTATGTAGTTATTTTGGTACTGTCAATGTATTTGTTTTTTTTTTGGTTTTTGATTGTGTCAAGCCTCGATGCGAGTAAAAAATAAGATGTAATTTAGTTTGAAACGATGATAAAGAGTAACAACGAGTAACTATCTAAAGTGTTTTTATTTACATTATCATACAGTCCACCAATCGTCCGTAACATTTGGTCCTTACGAAGCCTAAATGTATACCAATGGTAGTTACTCGTAGTCAAACTAAATCGCAATATGCGAATCCGACGACACAAGGCTCAGGCGAAGCACATCAAAAGGACAATTCGCCACCACCTCTCCGCGAGCGCGCCGAGCCGCAGCCGAGCGGATCGCATCAAGCGGCACACATCGCTTAACTGAAGGCGGGAGCTACTACAAACATTGCACAGCAAGAAACGACTGTACTCCCGGCTAGTTCCGGTCTTCAACATCAGCCGCACGGAAACAGAGGTCAGTCAACATACACAAGACGCTCTTCAAGCTCTTCTATTCAAGCTAAAAAACTGGCCATAGAGGCCGAAATTCAGCAACGTCGCGTAGAGCGTGAATGCAAGCTAGCAGAGCGAGAGCGCGAACGTGAACAGCGTGAGCGCGAACGTGAACAGCGCGAGCGGGAGCGAGAGCGCGAAATTGCGCTTCAACTGCAAAAAGCTGACGAGTTGGAGCTGTGCGCAAAGCTTGCTTCCCTGGAAGCACATTCTCACAGGTCTGGTAGCGTCTCTTCCCGTAGTTCGCACAAAGAACGTGTAACAACATGGGTGGGCAACCAAAACGCACCCAACATGGCACTTGACCCACAACCACGCGTATTACGCGTTCAAGCACCCGTAGGTAACGCACATTCTGACAGGTCTGGTAGCGTCTCTTCCCGTAGTTCGCACAAAGAACGTGTAACAACATGGGTGGGCAACCAAAACGCACCCAACATGGCACTTGACCCACAACCACGCGTATTACGCGTTCAAGCACCCGTAGGTAACACTGCTACCCCAGGAGCGGAAAGCGATCCGATTGTTCAGCTTGCGAAGGCTTTTTCATCTTTACCCAATCGCCCGAGAAAGCAGGAGCTGATTCCTTTTACAGGCAATATAGATGAATGGTTAGCTTTCAAGTGTACGCATGAGCGAACTAAAACCTTTTTCACGCCCGCAGAAAATTTAGCTCGCTTAACATCCGCCGTTCGTGGTGCCGCCCAGGCAGCTGTTTCTTCAATTTTATGGCAGGCACAAGATCCCGAGGAGGTGATGACTGCTTTGGAGAAAAACTACGCGCGTCCAGAGCAGCTGGTCGCACATGAGATTGCCGGTCTACGCAGTATTAAAATAGGTAACGCAGAACATTTAAACATTCTGGCCAACAAGCTGAGGAACTGCGTTGCCATTATAAGATTGTTTCAGCAGCACGAGTACCTATCATCACTCGAGCTTCTTCGTACGGTCCTTTTAAAACTTAATGATCACACGCGAGACCGTTTTACGGATTACGCAGCCACACACAAACCTTTTGAGCCAACGATTACTAAACTAGAGTTGCTTTCTAGGTTCTTAGTGATCGAAGCTGAACGACAACTCAATTACAACTTTTTGGTTGACGTAACGCCGAGCTCGCCACAAAGTAAAGCAACATTTTATAAGCCAAACGTAACGAAAGTTTTGAATGTTCACGCTACTACCTCGAATGACAAAACGACACAGTGTGCATACTGTAAACAAGGGCCTCACTCTGTTAAAACA
The DNA here is from genome assembly GCA_963890685.1 of Plagodis pulveraria. Taxonomy (NCBI): domain Eukaryota; kingdom Metazoa; phylum Arthropoda; class Insecta; order Lepidoptera; family Geometridae; genus Plagodis; species Plagodis pulveraria. The sequence goes on along the minus strand of OY982976.1, from coordinate 17,290,905 downwards.
TGTAAAGCTTTTTCATCGCTTTCGGTTGACGATAGATGGCGCTGGATAAAAGAAACCAAAACGTGCTATAGATGCCTGAAGTCTAGCCCGCATACATGGAATACATGCCAGACTAAGCGATGCGGTGTTAGTAGCTGCGACAGGCGCCACCACGCCCTCCTTCACGGTGACAAATCGGTATCTAATAGTAACCTCTCCGCTAATAATACTGTTTCTCTGCAGAGCTCACCTAAGAATGACACTATCGTGCCTCCTCAAGCTGACGGCGGCAACGTGGTGGCTAACACGATCGGGGTACCTGCATCTGGTAGGCGAGGACTGCTCAAGATTCTACCTGTCACTTTAGAAGGTCCACGCGGCACGTTTGATACGTTTGCGCTCCTTGATGAGGGCAGCACCGCTACACTTATCGACGGTGACGTAGCTGCGCGCATCGGAGCTGACACCACGGACCGTCAGAAACTACGTGTTACAAAAAATGGCTTCCTAGCGAACTCAACATCGCAGACGATGCTACTAAGCCAAAACATTTAAAATTTACATCATCGCATAGATGGTTCGCTGGCCCATCTTTTCTCATCGATTCACCCTCAGAATGGCCACATGAACCAGAACACATCATTGACGAAGTTTTACGTACTTCTGAGTTAAAATCAGAGTACGTAGGGCATCTTGTAGATAATCCTTTGTTAGTGCCGCCGGTTCCAGACGCAGCTCGTTTTAGCAGCTGGCTACGGTTACTAAGATCTACGGCCCGCGTTTTCGAAGCCGTACGAAAGTTTTGGTCAAAATCCAGTTCACCGCGCTTACTATCGAAATCTGTTCATGATACTACGTCCCCCTCGCATCTTTCAGCTGATGACATTCTTCAAGCAGAGAAGATGCTTTTCTCAAGGATTCAGATAGACAGCTTTTCCGAAGAACTGAAGATTTTGAAAGCCTCGCAACCTGTACCCAAGACCAGTCGCATAGCCGCACTCGCCCCGGTTCTTGACAAAGATGGTCTGATTAGATTATACTCACGAATAAAATCCGCTCCTGGGGTGAGTGAGAGTGTTAAGTCACCGATCATTCTTGACGGTCGTCATCGTATTGTACACTTAATCATTTTGCATAAACACGCTGAAGCCGGACATGGGAACCATGAGCTTGTGCTCAATGAAATAAGGCAGACATTTTGGATTCTACGGGCTAGGGCTACCATCCGAAGCTTAGCCAAAGGGTGTCTACAATGCAGAAGACAAAATGGTCGTTTAGTAACACCAGCAACAGGCGACTTGCCACCAGAGCGGCTAGACCATCACACACGGCCGTTTACGCATGTTGGTGTAGATTATTTTGGCCCCATAGTAGTTGCAATTGGCCGACGACGTGAAAAGAGGTGGGTGGCTCTTTACACATGCCTTGTTACAAGAGCTCTACATCTGGAAGTAGTCCCTTCATTATCATCCAGCTCTGCAATAATGAGCCTTAGACGCCTAATTTCCCGGCGAGGGACCCCAGCTACAATCTTCTGCGACAACGCAACCTGCTTTGTTGGAGCCAAGCGTGAGCTTGCATCACTCTACGATGAGGCAGTAGAAAATTTCGCGACCAGCCGCAAGATCTCCTGGCGTTTCATTCCACCTGCCTCGCCATTTATGGGTGGAGCGTGGGAAAGGCTGGTACGCTCGGTGAAGACAGCTCTACGAGTCACATTAAAGGACAGAGCACCTCGAGAAGAAGTTCTTACCACGTTGCTCATGGAAGCGGAATCGATCGTCAACAGCAGGCCATTAACTTATGTACCAAACTCACCAGACACCCCCGAGGCTATAACGCCCTTTCATTTCATCCTCGGAACTTCATCAGTGACATCATGGCCCTGCAAACTTCCGGATGCAGATTCATTACGAGCGACTGATTGGCGGCTCGCTCTTAGGCTGGCTGAACATTTCTGGGCAAGATGGCTGGCTGAGTACCTGCCTACTCTAATTCCTCGAGGTCGAAACAGAAGCGAATCTGGATTATGCGAGGGTGACGTGGTCCTTATAGCGGACAATACACTACCAAGGGGTCTTTGGCTTCTTGGTAGGATAAACAAAACCTTTCCAGGACCTGACGGACTGGTTCGTGTCGCAGACGTTGCTACCATAGGAGGTATCTTGCGCCGACCAGTCCGTAAGCTTCTGCCGCTTGTTGCACATACCCAGCCAGTTGCCACCAGAGTTTAGTGCTCCACTAGGGGTCCGGAATGTTGGCGACTGGTTGGTGCAGCATTTTTGTTAATATATTAAACCTATTATGTAGTTATTTTGGTACTGTCAATGTATTTGTTTTTTTTTTGTTTTTGATTGTGTCAAGCCTCGATGCGAGTAAAAAATAAGATGTAATTTAGTTTGAAACGATGATAAAGAGTAACAACGAGTAACTATCTAAAGTGTTTTTATTTACATTATCATACAGTCCACCAATCGTCCGTAACAGTACCCATGATTTAACTTTAAATAAGCGCACATCACAAATTACTTCGTAAGTACTATTGTTTACCAAAATGCACCATTCGCGAGTTTGCAAAACTGATTGTTGTTCTGGTCTCAGCATGCTCGGCGTTAAGTACGGGCTTTTGTACATAAAAGTTTTGGAAAAACAAATTTTTTTAGCGTTACAAGAGATTAACAATAATTATGAAACCCAAATAAAACTCACAAAGGAATTTTTAAATGACTTTAATGTGATGTAGATACTATTCGTAAGACAGCAGGCTGGACCTGTACGTCTACCGTTTTTGCCCGCTTTTACAACCGACTAATCCTAGAGGATAATTCGAGCGAATTTGCTAGAGGCGTTGTGTTCTTGTGATATAATATTTTGGGGGGTCAGCGGGGTAAATACAAACTCCTCATATATAGATCCACTCTTTCGTATAATATCGTTTTCTCTTCACTGTCACATAATCACCACTTATCACTTTACACTAATTTATAATTTAGTAAATTAATTATAGATAACTCTAATAGCAATATTACTCTTAGCACGACGGCACCGACAGCGAGACTGCCTTTTGCAATACTAGTGTGGCGGCCATCTTGGCGTTACATGAAACGTCACTATTTCATTCGTATCACATTTCGTCCGTAGTCAACTGCGCTTCTTATAAGAGATACATTGGAAATAAATAAATACATGTTGTATATTATGAATGAAATTAAATAAGTAACCTAACAGCTCGGCCATGCTGTGCAAAGAGAGTCCTCTCGCTTACGCTTAGGTTGTTCAAAATTATACATACTGATAATATATTTTACATGATGATTGCTTATGCATAAATATATTTAAATCACATAACAGGTGTGATTGTTTACCGAGTGTAATTTATTATAAAATATCCTATAACTAAGTCAATATAAATAAAGTCGTTAATGACCAGTATTTTTTAAACATATTACATTGGCAACGCAAATATTAGGAACATTATATAACTGAAAGTTTCGTTATTGATTGTAAAGTTAGGATTAATCACTACTTTAAAGTTGAATTATAATACAGGGTATTTGTATACAAACTTAATTTTAGTATTATTTATCAGCATCAACTTCAGAATTAAAAGAAACTTCAGAAAGCTGAACTTTATCAATAGCTAATACAGCTTCATACCTACCTACTATAGGAGTGCCTTCCATTAACAATCGATCATAGGGGAGCACTGTTATTACACGATAAGGTCCCTTATATTTATCAACTCATTTTTGAGATTTGCCGTCGTGAGGTGTATGAGGCTCGTCACGCGCTAAATCATCTTCCTTATGCATACTACGTTTTCTATGTTTTTTAAATCGTTCTGCGTCTTTTAATTGTTGGCATGTTATGTTCTGGTTTGCATCTCCCCGCAAATCTTCAAGCTCTTCAATGGGAGTTTGGTTTAAGATATCCTTTATTATAGAACTCATGATACCTTCAGCCCTGCTAGTAACGTTAAAGCCATATAATAGCTCACATGGATTTTTTTAGTTGTTTCATGCTTAGTTCTCAGAGAAATAAATAAGAAAGAGGGAGTCTAATGAAAATCAAAAACGAAGCATCAAATTCGACCAATTTTATGTAAGACACAACTCACTCACACAAACGTATCCAAATTCGGCCAATTTTGTCCTCATTCACGATAGACCGTCGCATATTACACACGTCACACATAACGGAATTCATAAATTTAAAACCGACTTGAGTATTAACACACGTAAGTATTAAATATAATGTACTTTCTTTAATATTATACAACGCAATTTAGGTTATAATTTCGAATAAAATTGTAAACAAAACAGAGATATATGTTTCAAAAGTGTTGCCAGACATGCATGTTTTATTAGTTGGTTCGTGTATCTGTAACATTATATAGGTACTTTATATCTAAACAAGCGTATGTTTATTAGGAAAAACTAGGGATTATGTTATATTATAGTGGAAATAACCAGTAAAGAGTTTTGCAACTAATCATGTTTAGTTAAATTTAATTTATTGTAGTTATAGTGCAATATCTTTGTTATCACTGCAAGTATAGTAGTTAGATAGTTCGACCAAGAAATTTGATACTTCTTATAAAAGTTTGCAGGTTAAAAGTTATTACAAAATTGTCCCACAGTTGGGCAAAAGCCTAAATTTTAATGACTAACAAAAACAATAATCGACCAAGAGCGTATCAGGACACGCATATGATATGCTCACGTCGCAGATGCCGTAGATAAATAGAAAACCATTTAACGTGTATTGTTGGTTTTTTATTTTATTTACAATTTCTCAAAATTCAACAGTTATAAACCAAAAATATTTTGGGAAAAGGTCCTTCAAATGACAGGAACGGTTATTTTATTATCACAGAATGATCAAAACAATTTTCGTTTAATGATTTTACTATAATCTATCTATCGTATATAATGAAATTCTTGGTCTAAAAGTTAGAAATATCGACTAGGCTACCAAAACTTACACACGAAAATAGTTAATTAGCAGTATTTTTTTAAAACACTCCCGTGATACTTGTTGTTAATCATTTCAGGTTTTCAATAAGGAGTGCTTATATAGATGATTGGCTATCTGCGGTTAGGAATTATCGTTAGAACCTAAAAACCTTAATTTACATTTTTTTTCGGTAAAATTGTAATGTTTTTTCTAATTCTGTTTTCACAAACATTATACACAAATTGATAGAGATATAATGACTTTCGCTCCATTTTGTTTCATGCCAGTGAATCGTATGAATCTTTATTATGACCTACTTTGATATTTCTAAAATATTTGAGTACTTGCACTGGTTCATTAAACTGTGCCGCCTAAGCGCCAACCTTTACAACCCTATCCTCCACTCCGTAAAACGAACAGACAAAAGATTGTTTTCCAAAATAAAAACAACGATACAAAAGAACGAACCTTTCAACGACCCTTCGCGTAATAATAGTGCTCTAGTAAGTCCCCATATTTAACTTTTTTTTGAAAGCATCTAAGTAAGAAGCTCGGCATAAACCACGATCATGATCGCTTGACCCAATTTCTTGGGTCTTCCCGCAATCATGATCGTTTCGCTCATTTCTCCGATCATGATCACTTGGCCCAATACCTTGGGCCTTCCCGTAATCATGATCGTTTCGCTCATTTCTCCGATCATGATCACTTGGCCCAATACCTTGGGCCTTCCCGTAATCATGATCGTTTCGCTCATTTCTCAGATCATGATCACTTGCCCCAATACCTTGGGCCTTCCCGTAATCATGATCGTTTCGCTCAATTCTCTGATCATGGTTACTAGACCCCATTCTTTGGGCCTCCCCGTAACCATGACCGGGCTCATGCCCAATAGTTTTATTATTCATATCCTTTGTTGATCTGAAACTTAAAAAGAACTGCTTAGAAACTGACTCTCATCGTAAGCTAAATTTAACACCCATTACATTAAAAAAAACTTGAGAATAAACCTAAACAAAGAGGTTAAGGCGTTTAATTTTCATCATCGTTTAGTATTTTAAGGTCGGTATACTTTGCTATAAGAATTCAGTTTATACCAGTATATGGTACTCCGTTATTATTTCACTCTTTAAACTTGCTTTGATAAGTGTTACAGAATACGAAAATGTAAGCGTGCTAATTATAATAAGTTTAGTCAATACCAAATAATGAGTTCAGCTATAATAAGTGTAAAAGAAAAATAATAATAAAACAATGTCAAAAATAGTAATCTGTAAAATGTATTATTTGATTGATTGAATTTATATGCATAAACAAGTTTGGATGTGGCATATCGGCTATAATGTACATTAGTATATCAATATTTCTAGAGCAACAATAAACGGGGGAAGACAAAAAACTATAGGTTTTGAGGACCGGATAGACTATTAACACTAGCTGCCACTATTATCTTTATGTTATAAACGTTACAATCGTTTATTAAACATAATATAATTATTAACTTCGTAATCAACAACTGACACATAAACGAAGAAAAACAAGATACCAATAAAGTTCCCAGCTGGGCGTTTGTTCATTATTTAATTTTAGTCAGTATTGCTGTTAACACTATGAAAAAGGAGAAACGATAATGACAAAAAAAAATACTTCCGTTTTTGTAGGCGTAGTGCAGGAGAATAGATAAATATTTCCAGTCGTCCCACTTCTGACCTTATGGGGGGTCAGCGGGGTAAATACAAACTCCTCATATATAGATCCACTCTTTCGTATAATATCGTTTTCTCTTCACTGTCACATAATCACCACTTATCACTTTACACTAATTTATAATTTAGTAAATTAATTATAGATTACTCTAATAGCAATATTACTCTTAGCACGACCGTTCTGTTCGGCACCGAAAGCGAGACTGCCTTTTGCAATACTCGTGTGGCGGCCATCTTGGCGTTACATGAAACGTCACTGTGGCGCCACTTAGTACTTCCGTAGTCAACTGCGCTTCTTATAAGAGATACATTGGAAATAAATAAATACATGTTGTATATTATGAATGAAATTAAATAAGTAACCTAACAAATATTATAACTATACAGATCATTATTTAAGGTAATATGGCCAATTATGTACCTACGTTTGATGCCAAGAACTATATATATTATAATAATTCAGTTTTATGATTCTTAATTTATGTTCAATAAAAAAAAATACCAGGAGATAAAACTGTGGTTTTATGAAAAACGATTAATTATAATAAGAAGGAAAACAAACCTTCCTTCTCAGAACATCTACCTGGTTATTATACTATAATTTGAGAAATGAATTGACGAATAATAATATATGATCAAACGAACTTGAAGTGAAGTTCAATCGATATTATTTGAGTCAATTCATTCGATAATTATAGTAACTAAAAAAAAAAAAAAAAACCACCCAAATAAACTTAGTCAAGTACTAGCTTTGCGCCCATGAGAAGCTTTGATTCTGAATAGATACTCTAAAAAAATGAGACTACTCGATAGGGACGGACATGAGTTGGGGATAAAAAATCGATAAAACTCGATGTTTTAATCGAGTTCTCTGAAAATGTGCAAGAGTTGCCTGTAAACTTAAGGAAACTACCTGGTTATTATCCTATAATTATCGAATGAATTGACTCAAATAATTTCGATCGAACTTCACTTCAAGTTCGTTTGATCAATTATATTATATCTAAAACAGGGTTATTGGTAACATGCTAACAACCTCTTAGGGTATGTTCCATTAGTCGCTAAGAACGTTAATTTCGATAATTTTGATCACATTCTGCGTCTGTGGTTGTGATCAATGTGGTTGTGTTGACTTTCTGCTAGTCCTAACAAACATTTCGAGTTTTTTTTTTTGACTGTTTATGATTTTATGACGGACGGAATAAGCACGAGGACCACCTGATTTTAAACGTCTCTTGCGCCTGAAATTTAATATTTCACATTTTTTATTACTTAGCTCGATGTAAATATTCAAAAATCTGTTCCAACGGGAGCGCGGTAAATAAGAACACGTTTTCTCAGTGTAACGCAAAGATTACTGTGTGACGAATACCTCTGAACTTAACTGTCAAACGAATCGTGTCAAGCATTAGCAGTACGTTCCATTTGAGTGAGATTCGCTAAAAACGATCACACTCCCAAAAAGTTTTCCAAATGGGTCTTGGCGTTATTTTCGCCTTAAACGCTACATCTAATGTCAAAAGTGACAGAAGTGGCAAATTTTATTGGCATTCTTAGCGTTCTTATCAAAAAATGGAACGGGGATGACAGTTACAAACGATCACGTGATCACAACCACAGACGCAGAATGTGATCAAAATTATCGAAATTTACGTTCTTAGCGACTATGGAACAGGCCCTAGTGCGTTTGTTTCGATAGGATAGCGTTTGTTGTTGTTTCAAAATTGGCATTTCATCTAAGCGTGCGGAAGCAATTATTGATAATTTTGTTGCTTTCGCTCACCAGTGATGCGTTCTATGGGTGCGTTTCATTTGAGTGAGATTCGCTAAAAACGCTAAAAACGATCACACTCCCAAAAAGTTTTCCACATGGGTCTTGGCGTTATTTTCGCCTTAAACGCTACATCTAATGTCAAAAGTGACAGAAGTTGCAAGTTTTAGTGGCATTCTTAGCGTTCTTATCCAAAAATGGAACGGGGATGACAGTTAGGGCGTTCGGATAGCCTATCGGTGCCAAAAATAACACTCACAAACGCTAAAAATTATCACACGGGCCGTTCGTTTTGGGACTTCGTGAGCAAAAATATCGTTTTCGCTCACCGTTCGGATAGCTTTGAAAACGCTACAAATGACAGAGAAAAGTGATATTTTTGACCCATGTCTTACCGTGGGATCGTTGTGATCGTTTTTTGACAACTGCTGGTTTGACAGTTGTATTTGGCGCGATTGAAGAGTTTCACAAGTTTTTTATATAGGTAACTAGCAGAAGCCATTAACAAAGAAATAATAATAATATAGGTACCTACTTTTTTGTTAATTTTAGGGATTGATTCCATATTTCGTACTGTGCAAAATGGTTTAAATATTGTCGGTTGTCAAAGTATGTTATATGCCGTTCGGATAGCATGCAGTAATTGGTGGTCAAAAATAGCAAAAGCTTCTATCCGAACGCTAATACACAAATGCCACTTTCGAAACTGCTACAAACGCAATCGAGCCAAAACGAACGCACTCAGTTACAAACGATCACGTGATCACAACCACAGACGCAGAATGTGATCAAAATTATCGAAATTTACGTTCTTAGCGGTTAATGGAACAGGCCCTATATATAACTAGTATTGTTCAAATCCGCTATACAGCCCCAACGCGCTATAGACTATAAACTATATTCTAATAACGCGCTATTTTATACGCTATCGTTATAACGAAACCAGGCCCGCGCGCTATATGCATCGTGCTAGGTGTTGTCACAATAGCGTCAGGCGCACGCGCTATATTATACGCTATCGTTATAACGAAACAAGGCGCTCGCGCTAGATGCTACGTGCTAGGTGTTGTCACAATAGCGTCAGGCGCAACGTGCTGTTTGTCGTTATTGTTCGATACTAGCGCAGCGTGGCTCTAATGAGTAGGTAACGACTTGATTCTAACACATACAAAATTAAATATTACATTCCTTCATTGTAATAAATAGAATAAACTTTTCTTCATACTATTCAGGCTTAGGACTGTCTATAATTTTCTTGTACATTGATATGAAATGTGTGCATTTATAGGCGTATTTACAAGTTCATTTATGATAGGTATGTACAAATATAACGTTTTGTTTCTACTCTTTGAGTAGGAATTTTTTTAAAGTTTTTTTTTACTTTATATGTATACATTATTCTTTTTTGTTTGTTGTATGAATTAACTTCACTACTTTTACTACTACTACTAGGTAAGCGCGAGGCAATAGATCGCGCAGGGTCACACAACACAAACGAGTAATAGGTATATAGCGCGTAGGCCCATAACGCGTACATGCGAAAAGCGTGTTACCGCGATCGCAAGTACGCGAGACGTTATATTAATAGCGCGAAGAGAATATACACATAGCGTGTTGTATGCGCTATATGGCAATAACGCACTATACTATGGCGCTATATGCTATATTATCCATCACTATATATAACGACTTATAAGTAATAACACTTCTTTGCAATAGCTGTAATTTTAAAAGGTTAACGTGCACCCGTGGTTTGGTTTTATTTATAAAGACATTAAAATGCAGTATTCTACACAAATAAAGTGAATATAAATACCATGCGACATAAAAAACGAAGTTAACAATACATTTATGTGCGAAAAACGTAATGGTCAGTGATAAAATTTCATCAAATACAGTTAAAGTTTAACTGTAAAAAACAAATCAAACTCGCAGTTGTCAAAAAAACTATCACATAAGACTTATCTTCGGATCACTAAAGGCTCATCTTTGGACAGGGTCAAAAATAGTATTTCGGGATGGCATTTGTAGCTGATTTCAAATCTTTCCGAATGGTGTAAGAAGAGTTTTGAAAATTTATTTTTGCATAATATGTCCAAAAACAAACGCCCAATGTAATCATTAAAAATTGTAGTGGGTGTTATTTTTGCTAACAGTAGGCTATACGAACGCCCTAATTGTCAAACAAACTTTTTCGCAGTAGCTATTTCCCCGCAGTAAATGACAGGCATATATTATCTGTGGAACCTTGCATAGATGATATAAAAGATTGAATGAACCCTGTAAAACTGAGTGCGTGAATGGGCAGCTTTTCATAGTTTTAATTATTTGCTTTTTACTGACGAAAAATAGCTGTGGGAGCATAGAAATATCCCAAAGTTATTGACAAATATTTCATTAACAATTCCCTTTGCTTCTTTTTTCGTTCCTTTTGATTTTTGTATAAACATATTATGTTCACAGTGTCCTAGATAAATACGAAATCTGAATATTCTAAAAAATGGCAATATGGGTGCCCGGAGTGTCAGAAATATGTGTATGTGTGGATGTATTTCTTTGAAAGTGTTAAGGTTTTTGTGTATGTGTGCTACTGCGTGGGCAATGTTTTGGCTATTTCCCCGCAGTACCAGCATAAAATAACCTTTGTCACCGTTCGCCTTTCTGGATTGTAGGGGTCTTTTAGACTGGTTCTTTTATAGTGTGCTGTATGTATAAGGCTATTACGTTCTTACGAAGATATACGTTCCGTGACACGGAATTAAGAGTTGTTCTTCTTCTTTACGAATTTTGTTTTAGTAAATATATGTAAATGGCTTTTTAAAAGGATTAGGTCTAAATTTATACTTAAAGTAAAGTAAATTTAGTAAATATAAGAAATTCTGTAGACATATTATATGAATACTAGTTGGCCCGGTATATACCACCTACTTAACTGTGCAGTTTTCGAGGGCGCTACTGGTCATGGAAATCAACTACAAACTGTCACAATTTGAAGGAATGTTGTAGTTCTTTTTTCTGCCATCTGAACAGATAAGTTGGTGGGTCTGACCGTTGTTTTGCCATATAAATTATATCTAGTGAATATTATGTTAGTCACATAATAATGACTAACTTATTTTATGTAAGTAAGTAAAAAAAGGAAGAGGAAAGAAGCGTTATTAACGATAACCGCATATAAAAATAACAAAACACCAAAGATTTTTTCATTTTCCTTTTATTATCTTTTTATTATATTTCTTGAATTCATTGTCCTTTTATTATCATATCTACCTACCTAATAAATTTTAAACTACATCTTTTAGTCTACATTGATATTTTCAATACAAAATACAGCCTTATTTTGTATTGCGTTAATTCTTTCATTCACAATTACTTGCAAGCTTGCTGCTCCTCATCGTACTCAACATGCTATGCTATTTTGGATATCCGTGAACTTTTGTGACCGTATAGATAGTGAAATTTTAGGAAATAAAACTGTTTAAGGCCTAAACTTTAGGAAGTGATAGAAAGCTTATTGTGTGCATAAGACAGGAGTCCTGCCTACTCCGTGCTGTTTACGGGGTGAGAAGTGACACCGATAGACGCCTGGCGGGAATAACAGAACGAGTGGTAATAGCAGCCCTAAAACGGCCACAGCAATTCATCTCTAGGCAATTCATTTCCTGATCAATTATCGACCGCCGAGAGTAGAAAATTATTAAAGTACCTACTTGTATAGCTATTAAAAATAGGTGTTGGTGGTAGAAGGGTGAAATTTTAGGGTTTATTGTAGGTATTTATGCCAAATCGTAGATAAATTTAAAAAAAATGATTTTGTCCGAAAGATAAAAATAAAATGTTGGGTATGAAAAATAGTTAACGTCCTATTCTCAGACCTACTGAATATACACACAAAATTTCATAGGCATCGGTCAAGCCGTTTCGGTAGAGTTTTGTTACTAACACTTTGACATGAGAATTTGATATACACTACACATACACTAATTAACCGAGCAAGAACTTAATTCAAAGCGTCGCGCGTCGTCGCTGCTACAAATGCTTTCGTATGTCCGGTTGTTCGTATTTTTTAACGACTTCAAAAAAGGACGAGGTACTCAATTCTTCAGTATTTTTATTTTTTATGTTTGTTACCTCAGAAATGTTGACTGGGTAAACCGATTTTGATGATTCTTTTTTTATTTGAAAACTGATGCTTGCCGTGTCGTCCCATTTAAATTTCATCATCGGAAATCAGAAATCGGATCAGCCTTTTTTGGGGTACACTCCAATAGCTGAAAAATATTTTCCTATCTTGATGATAAAGTGATTGACAGTGAATGACAATCGATCCCATAAGTAGCAGGGGTCACTAAAAAGGGTGCAAAATAATGTATACCAAAAAATGGAACCTACTTCAACACTCAAATGTGTGAAATAACTTGTCGAAGTCGGTACCATGCGTACAAAATTGTGATAGTAGGTACTTTTTAACCATCATGGTACTGACTTCAACAAGTTATTTCACACATTTGAGTGTTGATGTCGGTTCCATTTTTTGGTAAAAGAGATCCAGGGAAGGACATAGGATAGTTCTTTCCAATTGCGCAAAACGATAACTGATATACCTACGCGCGGGCGGAGTCGCGGACGGAAAGCTAGTATTAGATATTTTCATTACGTACATTATTTTAGTTTCAATTTAGTTCGATTAATATACAATTTGAGTATTTTTATCCCATCAAAAATCATACATAAATGTTTTATTATATTAACATACAAATAGGGTAGTGAGAATTTGTGTACAATAGTGAAATAAAATGTATATATTTTACTGGTATTTTTGTTGATCATGGCCTTTTTCTTATCTTGTTCATTTCATAGGCATCTTCGGTATATTTGAATACATTAATTCTTGCGCATCATAGGTAATGAAAACAATTGAATTTCATATGTATGCCTGAATTCGGGTGCCGATGCTGACTTGTTAAGATGTAAATGTATGTTCGATATTTGAAAATTCAAACCATTTGACATTACGTAATGGTAATAATTTATATTATTATCTATGTATTTGTTCACAAGTTATGTAGTCACAATGCTTCAGTTTCCACCCACGACTTCATACACGTGCATAGTGGCTATCAACATCACTCTTCCGGGAAGAAAAGTACCCCATGTGCTCTATATGCAAACCCTAATATATTCTTATTATCCATTACTTACTAATATAAGATATTTATGGGATTTACCTATAGCAGGGCCGAAGCTTTTTTGAAGCAGTGATGGCTCAGTGGCATTGGCTATGGACTGCCGTGCAGCAGGTCCATAGTTCGTATCCCGCCGCGCGCTTGAGCTTCACCGCATGGTGGAAGGGCATTTTGTGAATGCCCGCCTAGCTAGGGACTACCCTCAAGTAGAAAATCTGTCGCCAAGCACCTAACAGTGTGTTCCGGCAGCAGTCCTTGAGAGCCAGAAAAATTACAGGCTAATGAGACCTAACAACTGGACGTCTCAGCGTGACGGGCACAGTGCAATTCATCGTTGACGAAATGCGTCTGTTATAGGCAGAGGTTAGTCCACTTAACACAGCTTGTTCCGTCGCAATAACATAAAAAAAAGCTATTGAGCTTTCAATCGACGACACGACGCCAAAAGCTGAAGAGAGTAACTAACGAAGCTGTCGGTCAAACTCATGAAGTTCTAATAACAATCACTCGCCTAAAATAGTGTTCATCGTCGACAATAGCAAATACCATTAAATCATCCAGGTAAGCAAATACATTTTTCAATTGACTATAACATAATTATAAACTATTCAATCGATTTTAATGAAATTTATACGGGCCCACCACAATGGTATATCCTTTCTAATAAAAAAAGAATTATTGAAATCGGACTACAATCTGTAAAAAGTTATGCCTGGTCATACATAAGATAGAAAAATACGCGTGGAATTGAGAACCTCCTCCTTTTTTGGAAATCGGTTAATAACTCCGCTCACCGCTGTAATTCCTGACAGCACCACGGTAATGAAAGCATTTCCGTGACTATACGCACATTCTTATGACAATAACATGTTTGGCTAAATTGTTTCAAGTTCTTTACTTCTTTGAACCTGTGAAATCGCTTGTCTTTTAAGTGAGTTCTCCGTCTGGAGCTATCATCTATACATGTAATAAATCTGTAATAAACGTCATGTCTATACATGACAGATAATTGAAGCACACGTAGCGAAGTTTGCTTAGCCGTTCTGAATCGATCAACTAAGTTAAGCAATGTCCGCCGCGGTCAGGAGTTGGATGGGTGACCGCTACTGACATTACTACTGAGCGCTTTCGTGCTTCGGAGGGCATGTTAAGCCATCGGTCCCGGTTGTTGTCCCACGTTACAGCATGGTGGATGGGCATTTTGCGAATGCCTGCCTGGCTTGCTATCACCCTCAAGTAGAAAATCTGTCGCCAAGCACCTAACGGTGTGTTTCGGCAACTGTCCTTGAGAACCAGTAATTCTAGACTAGCCTGAACAACATCTTCGACCATATCATCACTTACCATCAGGTGAGATAGTGGTCAAAGGCTAGCCTATCATAGATATAAAAAAAATATTAAAAACATTTTTCTTGGTAATATACCAACAAAAATCTTTTTTAATAAATAGGAAGGTGTTAGATACTAATATTTTTTCTTATTTCTAATACCTATATATTTATAGGAGTCATGAGGTTTAGGTTTTTGTTTTATCTAAATCAGTCTACCCAAAGAGAAGTTATGGGATTAAAACATGATAATTATATGCCTATACAAAGGTAACGGAATATGTATAACACTTTGTTGATGTCCATACTACTAATGGGCAATGGAAAAGGAATAAATAAAGCAGTTCAGTTATTACAGGAAGAGTTTAATATTTATAAAGAATTTCTAGATAGTAAATTATTTAGGTATTGAAACACAGGCACATTGACATTATCACAAAAACGTTACAGGAATATGCTTGACTGTACACAGGCTTGACAGACTTGATTGAAGACGTCAATGGAGAAAGATTTTACGTTCCTGAAAAAGAATGGAAATTATATTCATCAGTACCTATGTCTCAACAAGTTCTTATTGACTGTATACAAAGCTGCGATGTGATCACAGCACAACACTGCTATCATAGCCCTAGAGCAATAGCACACATCTTATTCAACTGGCGTAATAAAATCTGTAGAGCAGCATCAAGTTGTGCCTGAAGCTAAGCACCACGCGTGCTCCCGTTGCAATGTCACCCAGGAGCTTAGATCTGAATACGTGCGTGCACTGCTCTGCCCTCCTCACTCCAGGTTGGTTACTGGAGTGACGGTTTTGGTTTTACGTTACTGGAATATAAAATCTCCGCATTATAGTCGCCTTGTACACCTACCCCTACCAAGGTTTCCACTTCAATCTAGCGGTTGTGACAGATGTTAACTTAAGTTCACTTATCCCTATGTATGAATATTATTTACTATATGTATGTCTGTTAATGATAGCAATTACATTATCACCTAGCCACGTTTATCTATGAATGAGCATAATTATAGACTATTGAAATTAAATTGATAAAGTTAATAAGAAATACTGAAGGTATAATCTAGCCCACAAAAAATATCACCAAGAACATATGATCCAGTTAGTGTAGTTAATTAACCTAGATGCATTACTATGCGTGGTTATACATAAAAATCAATCGTGACAGTACAAAAATTAAACCATGTTTTGCAATTTAACATAGTACCTTTTGATAGGTTACATGGTATCTTATTGTACACATTCCACAATCACAGTATGCATACCATTATGAAGAAGCACTAAGTAATACTTTTGACTTTGTTTTTAGCATGGTGGTAGGGCATTTTGCGAATGCCCGCCTGGCTAGCAACCACCCTCGAGTAGAAAATCTGTCGCCAAGCACCTACCTTGGCAACGGATGTTTGGTGCTTGGCAAAATTACAGCTGTCCTTGAGAGCCAGTAATTGTAGGATGATTAGTAAAGTGTGTGCCTTCCTCCTTTGTCCGGGCTGAGGACCGGCATCATAAATATCAAAATTCAACATTATGAGGCGGAGTTACACAAACACTCACACAGCTCAATTGGTTAGAGCATACCCCGGCTCAAGGGGTGGATGGACGCGGGTTCGAATCCCGCGCATGACTTAAATTTTTCCTATCGTATATTTGTGATTTTGTAATAACACCTTATTTAGTAGACATGCAGCCTGAGGAAGCAGAAACCCCTAAGTAAGTTAAGTTACCCCCTAAGAAACAGAAACATGCATTATAAACATAATACTGCAAAGATCTAGCCTGCATTGCCGTTCAGCCGCGTTACTGGACAGGAGCAACATTTCAATAAACACAAACATTCATCTAATAGACTTAGGGACCCGAAGTCATTTTAAAAGACCTATTCAATGATACCCCACACGATGGTGGGTGGATAGACGACGAAAAAAAAATCATCGCCACATCATTTAAATGGGAGCTACCCTAAAAAAAAAAAAAAAAATTACCACTTTAACGGCGTGATAAGTTTACATACCCTTACAAAATTGCAGCTTTCTAGTACAAACGGTATCTTAGCAAAACCTCGGACAGACGGACATGACGAAACTATAAGGGTTCCTTGTCAGGACTACGGAACCCTAAAAATGTAACAAAAAACTCATTAATATTGCTCTACTATAGTTTAATGAATAACAATATAACAAATCACAGATTAAGTAATTGTACCTACATACATAACTATGTTAGATTAATATTGTTAGGTTTGCAATAACCCCTGCTATGCGGATTACATTACTTAAGGGTGGTAGCTAGCCAGGCGGGCATTCGCAAAATGCCCTACCGCTATGCTATAACGACTGCCATCCTAAGACGACAACCGGGACCGACGGCTTAACGTGCCCTCCGAAGTACGGAAGCGCACAGTAGTAATGTCACTAGCGGTCACCCATCCAACTCATTACCGCGGCGGACGTTGGCGACTGGCTAGCTACCACCCTCAAGTAGAAGATCTATCGCCAAGCACCTAATGGTGTGTTCCGGCAGCTGTCCTTGAGAGCCAGTAATTCTAGGCTAGCCTAACAACACCTTCGACCACATCATCACTTGCATGCATAAAAAAAACTAAAAAAATCTTCTGATATGCAGTATAAAGTACATTAGCTTAAAATCTTGTTCCTTTTGTTTGTACATGAATTAGTGTAAAATCCAAACAATACCTTTCTACCAACACGTTTCTACAAGTACTTTTATTAAAACATTGGAAAAGTACCCTCGTTATGGCAGAAGTGATTAAATTCACAACATACACCAAACACCATTGTCGTCGAATCAAAATACAGGTAAATCATTTAATACACTTGAAGTTCTTGTACAAAAATAAGTACCTATTTATATAATTATTGTAAATAGTTCTAAGAACCTTGAAACCTTGCCTGATAGACTATTTCATTTACATGTTCTGACTGACACTGAACGACTGACACTGAACTTATAGTTAATGAAAGCACTTAGCTCAAATGTTAATTTAAAATAAGTTATTGACTCAAGTACTTTGCCAACTAAAATACTATATGAGTGTGTGTCTACTGACATGTAACAAAACATCAACAAATGTTGACCATTTTTTTAATACATTTTTAAAGAAAATGATGTGTAAATAACCTCCGCCATGGTAAAAAAAACATGTGTACAAGGGTTTTGATTGTTATTAAAATCTATCTGACAAAGATGTTTGATTCCACTAATTCAAACTTGAATAAGTTTTAGATCAGACACAAGGACAAAATCCCAGCATATGCAATCTAATGTAATAATTAAGTACATAATATGTGGATGGGGGAGGCATTTGTGCAAAATAGTAAGTCTTCGGCTTATGATGATAATGATAAACAAACATACCTAAAGACCACACAATAAAAAGAAACAAATATTATGACCTAACAAATGAATTAACCAAAAACGGTTATGTGGTTAATTTATATGCTGTAGAAGTTAGCCTTACTCCATCTTAGGCGCAGCTCCCGATTGGACTCTTTTGATGGACATGTATGAAAAACATTACACAATTCCTGAGGATGTTGGTGTTTCGTCATCCAGACCGGATATATTTCCATAGTCAAAAAATCTAAAACGCATAGTACTTATAGAACTTACTGTGCCGTGGGAAACAAACATACCTAAAGACCACACAATAAAAACTAACAAATATTATGACTTAACAAATGAATTAACCAAAAACGGTTATGTGGTTAATTTATATGCTGTAGAAGTCGGAGCAAGGGGTACACCAGCGAAATCCCTGTATAACCTACTAAAAGAACTTGGCCTGTCAAGAAAAACCGTAACTTCCATCCTAGAACGTGTATCCAAGGCGGCATTAGTAGGATCTTACCAAATTTGGTTGGGCAGGGGAGGAGGCTTGAGCCGTGAAAGGGAGCATTGATGCATCATAAAGGGGCCCCTTAACCTTACTCACTGGGTTGCAAGTCCCAGGCACCTTGACTTGGGCCTCTTCCTCTGCAACGCTATGGACCCGGCACCCGCACGGTTAATCCATGGAATGCTAAGTAAATTCGTCTCGTCCCTTGTTTCATCTTTATTAGGAATGCCATTTTGGATGGTTGCCTGCACACTCTGTGTGGGATCAATCTTGACTGGTATTCATCTTATGCTAACCACAGCTCCAAAGTTGACCCAGGCACATATCTCGTCTCCAAGGCGGGGGTTGAGATCTGGGTTGTTTCAGAATCTTGGGCTGCGCACTTGACCAAGTTTACGTTTCATGGGTTACCAGAGACGTCTGGTATATCGCTCGCGCCTTTGTGAGTGAGATTGTATGTTAATCCGTGTATCGCGAGACGGTGATTGAGTTTTAGTTATTGCCTTGATACTAGTTATGTTTGCAGTTGACCAAGTAGTGCACCAAGGAGCGCCACGGGCTTACCGTGACTCCGCGGCAGGATGGGTGATTAGGTATACTCATCTTGCATTAATATCTATAGGAGGTGGATGTAGAGAGCAGGCTGAGACACAACAACAACCCATAACCAAGGCAAAGCAGAAACAAAGAATTAGCAGCCTACAGGAAGACGAATCCAGGTATGAGATATACATTAGTACATCGCGAAGCTATAACCTCATATGTGTTTTATAATAAGATAGATAAGTATGGCAAGTTTTGCGACACTGGCCATATAGCTTATATTATTATAGGTGACCAATTGACTATTAGTAACGTTTTCAACTGACCTATTTCGAGATTAGGAGGGCGATTCATTATTAAAAAATAAAAGCATCTCTTTATTAATGGCAAATTGTTAGTATTTGCAGTGATTCCTACCATGCAACAGTTACAGGTTTTCATTACGACGTTTTGTTGTATTATACTCGACTTACTTACATTTGATATGGGATCGGACTTGACGGACGATTTCTAAAACAGTCAATTTAAATTAGCTTTTATATTTAGAGAACTTCAGAACTTCATAAAATACAATAATGTAAACAAACCTAATCATAGACAGACGTATAACACAGATAATAAATCGCTTGGCAAAGCATCCCATTCACGGTTACAAGTCAATTGTATGGCCAATACAGAGTTACCTGAAAATCTTAGTAATGGTAACATTACACTGAAGAACGAACAGGTATATTTAGTCTGTGCTAAAATTACTGCGGGGAAATAGCTGCGGCCAAACTTTTTAACTCGAAATTTAACTTGAAAGTGACTTGAAATGCCGACTTGCAGACGATGTAGGTAGCGTGAAATTACACAAATACTCAGTATAAGTTCAGAATCTGTGAAAAAACTTAATAAAACAATCTTTTGAGTCCGCGTTGTAACGTCTACAGTTACTTTTGTATAGTTTATAAAGTGAAAGAGTGCCAATGTTTCGATTGTTGTGAGTGGGTCACGTATTTTGTGGAATTCGGATTTTGTCGGCAGGGGAAAGTCATTTCGCCCGATTTAAGGTCAGTCTATCATACGTTTTATTATGTTTTATCCAAAATATTTATATTACAATATCGTATCGTTAAACAAGTTTCAAAATTGGAACGAAGAAGTAAGCGCTCCGTACACGCGGCAGTTTTTTTTACGCAAAAGTAAACAATGAGGTTCTATTGACAAAGTTTGAATCAGCGTTTTTGATTTGAACTGGATTTTGCTGTTGTCGATTTTAATTCGTCAATTTAATTTAAAAACTTGGTCTTACTTAAAAGCAGACGCTAATAATTTCAAAGAGCAAACTTATTTTTACATCTCTTGATGGTATACCCTCATAACATCCTGAATTCTTGCCCCCCTGCAATTCTGAAAACATCAGCAAGATTTACCATGCAAATTCCAGCAAACCATATTCTTGAAAATATGACTTGTAAGGCTAGGTGACATAGCTACCACTTAATTAGATTAGCAATACATTTCCACCCATGAAATATGATTTTACACCAACAACAATACAGTCTTTGTTGTTACAACTTCTATTACTTATATATTCCAAGGCTAAAAATCTCAATCGCCACACATAAATGCAAATTTGTGATTGTTAGTTTGTCCATATCTCATACACCAACAGATCAATGTAAATTTTTGCACTATTAATTATGTAAACAATAAAACTAAAATTAAACAAACAAATTTGTTTAAGGCGGCTTGTCTAGCTTATTTGCGGTCTTCGAAGATGCCTGATTTTTAATGTAATAACAGATTTTACTCATTTTACTCTTACATTCGGAGATGTTCGTCTTCAAAAGTGAGCATCCCAGCAGCCATCCGGAGCCAGAGTGGTGACCTGGTAACGCAGCCTTCTCAAATGGCTGATGTTTTTGCCGAAGAATTTCAAAAAACATACTCATTAGAGCCCTCTTTGTCACAACTGGTGAAAGTTGGTGTGGCTCGTGTGGAAAATGATCTATGCGATATATCCTTTTCTGTAGAAGATGTGGAGAAAGCAATTACAAGCCTGCGTATCAACTCATCTCCTGGCCCTGATCAAGTTCCAAGCCTTATACTTAAGAACAGTACCCACATCTTGGCTCCTGTACTTAGCACACTTTTTAATATGTCCTTCAAAAATAGTTACTTACCTCAAAACTGGAAGCATGCCCTGGTCACGCCGATTTATAAGAAGGGTGACAAGATGGTCTCCGGAAACTACCGCCCTATTAGTCTTACCAGTACTGTTGTAAAATTAATGGAAAAAATTATAAGCATAAAATTGACCCATTTTTTAAACAGAGAATGTGTAATATCTATTAAACAGCATGGCTTCACAAAAAAGAGGTCCACCATTACAAATCTGCTGTCATGCATACACTCATGGACAAAAAGCCTTGACAACAACAATCCTGTGGATATTGTGTACTTAGACTTTGAACGCGCCTTTGACAAGGTCCCTCACCAACGCCTACTGATTAAACTAGAGCATTTTGGAGTACGAGGTACACTACTCAAGTGGATAGAAAACTACTTAAAAGATAGAACTTTTCAAGTACGTGTTGGAACATACCTATCTCAACCAAAACAAGTATTTAGTGGCGTTCCCCAGGGGTCGGTGCTCTCAGCTCATCTATTTGGAATTTATATCACTGATCTGGTAGAGGTGATTCAATCCCAGACTGCCTTCTTTGCTGATGATGGTAAAATCTTTGCCAACCCACTAATTAAATCCGGACAGCTACAGGATGACCTTAATTGCATCCAAGCCTGGGCCAGGGATTGGATTATCAAACTGAATGCAGCAAAATGCACTGTATTACACTTGGGCTCAGCAAACCCTAGAGCAAAGTATATGTTAGACAACAGTGATATAGAATCTGTTGATCTGCAAAAAGACCTAGGAGTGTTAATAGCATCTAATCTTAAATGGGAAGATCAAATCACATCTATAGTGAAAAAGGCCAACTCATTTTTATATGTCATACGGAGATCATTCCAATTCTTCACTGTAGAAGTCTTTCTAAAAATATACAAAACATATATCAGACCCCTGCTAGAGTATGGCTTTCAAGTTTGGAGCCCATACTTCCAAAAAGATATTAACCTTCTAGAAAGTGTCCAGAGGAAAGCAACCAAATTACCACAGGTCCTGCGTCACAAGTCCTATGAAGAGAGACTCCTAACACTACGCCTCACTAGTCTAGAAGAAAGACGCCTTAGGGGTGATCTTATTGAGACATTTAAGATCATTAATCAATATTATAACCTACCTAACATAGAAGACATTTATATAATCAGAGAAAGCTCAAGGCCAAACCGGGGACATAAAATCCAGCTTACTCGGGATTTGGCCAATACAAAGCCTGCACACCATTTCCTGAGTAACAGAGTAGTGCATAACTGGAATAAACTACCAGAACATGTTGTGTCAGCCACATCAATAAACAATTTTAAAAATAAACTGGACAAATGGCTATCTACAGAAAAGAAATCTCTTCTGAAACTATAAATCCAACACTGCAATGATATGGACATATCAGCATATTGCTGCTCGTCCATTAATAATAAATAAATAAATAAATAAATTTTTAATGATAATTATATAATTCCCAAGCAATATAGAGATAGATTTAATTTGCTGGAGGCCTGTTTAAGGATGATGGTTTGTTCCATACCTCCTGTTGGAAGTCAGTTAAGGCGCATATCCCTTTAACATCACTGAAGGATGTAGGAGGCCTTTTACAAATAAATATAATTTTTTACCACTATCTCACCAGTGATGATGTGGTCGAAGATGTTGTTCAGGCTAACCTAGAAGTACTGGCTCTCAAGGACAGCTGCCGGAACACACCATTAGGTGCTTGGCGACAGTTATTCTACTTGAGGGTGGTAGCTAGCCAGGCGGGCATTCGCAAAATGCCCTACCACCATGCTGTAACCACTGCCATCCTAAGACGACAACCGGGCCCGACGTCTTAACATGCCCTTTGAAGCATGGAAACGCTCATAGTAATGTCACCCATCCAACTCATGACCGCGCGCGACGTTGCTTAACGTTGCTGATCAGTTGAGAACAGCTAAGTAAACTTTGCTACGAGAGCTTCAAAATTATTACACATTATCACATTGTCCATGATGCGCAAGGATTAAGAGAAATTCAGAGTTGGTTTTTGGTTATTTGAATTAGTTTGTAGTTACCGATGGGTGTGAGATAGTGCTCCAAGGCCTGTAAAACAACAACACAACTCTTAACAATTATGTTCAAGTGTCACCAAATATATTTGCCATGTTTTAGTCCTTGTGTTATCTTTACTTCTATAAGGCTGCATGCCAATCAGAGATGTGCGAAGATGAACCGTGTGTGAGGAAACATCCTCCAATGGTATCCCTGCGCTCAGCAAGGCTGTGAAAATTAACCAATCCAGTTGGTAGATGTATTTGTCACACAAGGCTTATCTTTGTTGCACATCTCTGGCGATCCATCAGATATGTAGCCTAAATGAAAAATAATTTATTATATTGAAAACTTCTCTACACATAGCTGTTACTAATATTCTAAACTCAAACAAAATCTATGCCAAAAAACCATGCTCCTACCTAACATCACAAAAGCATGTGAAAACCAACATAAGATATATGGAAGTATGGCATTTTACAATAATTGCATATGAACGAGTCAAGCTCCGTATAATTCCTCGCTAAATATCGGAAAACCCAACGTTCCAATCATCGGCCGCAATCCTCGCGCACGGAAAATTTATCCAAATCATCAGAAAGGAAATCAACATATTGGTGAAGAAAATAAGAACATTGCAGAAGCGTCGCAATACAACCAGCACGCGGGGCGAGTTTCAAACCAGGTAGCCTTCCTGTTCTATTTTCCCGACCAGCTTGCTTGGCTAGCAACCACTATCAAGAAGAAAATATGTTATCGAGAACTTAATGCTGTTTTCTAACAGCTATAATCAATCTATCAAATTTTTTATATGCTAAAATACATTTCATTTAAAATCTTAAAATTCAATGAACAGTATATGCAGACATGCACATTTTTTATTTATTTAACCCATTGGCATCGGCGATAATTATAACAATAGAATTTCATTCATAAATTGGCCATAGTGGTCCAGTCCGATTTCAACTTATTAATGAATGTTACATTTTCCAAAATTCTTTAAATTTCTTAATACTATATAATATGTAGAAACAATGGACACAAAGTCAGTGAGTCAAAGATCTATAAAATTTGTGACCGTCTTATATTTTTATTTAGGTTATATAGTTATAAATTGATGAACACATTGTAATTTTTATGCTAGTCCTTTTTGGCGCGATGTTCATATAACAGGAAAAAATATCATCACATTTCTTTAAAAATGAAGATGTTGTTTGGTGAATTTGGATTTAAAACCAGTACCCAGTACAGAATGGTAGCCATGCTGGCTTACCTCATTGTCCTCATCTTAACTTATCAACAGGCAAGGTATGGTCAAAGGCTAGGCAAGCACTGCTATTGCTATACAGACAAAGCAAGCGCAGTAACACATACCAAACTACATAAGCATTGCTTATCATACATAAATTCCTGTTTACTAATTAATAACTACCTTCATTGTCTCTAAAAATAGATATACGTAACAGGACAATTGACTGCCTTTATGTTTTCATTGTTTGAATGTTGAGTGTTTTAATGGGATAGGAAGAAAAATATAATAGCGTTAAGATAATAAATAGATTCAGGCGTTACTTTGCGGAAATCCATATTTAACAATAACAAATATTTTTAAAATATTTTATGAAAACATCAAATTAACATTTTAATAAAACACTTAAAAAATACAAAAATATACTCTACGAGCGCACGATTGAGAAATTCTCATTCTCGATCGTGCGCTCGTAGAGTCAAGACCTCCTGAGGATGCTTCGTATAGAAGCGAAACGCGTTGAAAATTCTTCCGGTATGGCTACGTGGCGTTTGTGACGTCACGTCGGCTTAACAGGAAAATTAGGTGGAATTGCCACTAGATATATTTTTGTATTTTTTAAGTATTTTATTAAAATATTAATTTGATGTTTTCATAAGATATTTTAAAAATATTTGTTATTAATAAAAGCGTTACCTAGTATGTAATGCTGGCTTATCAAGCAGACGTTTTAGAGCTTCGAAGAATTTAGAACATTTAAAACAACTATGAGATTGTTAAAGGCAATTTCTATTCCTATATCTCTAATTATTATATATTAAAATGTATTACAAACTTCTTTCATCTTATTCAATCACTCAGTCATCTCTCTTCACAATGTGCACATACGAGGGCAACACTGAAAGTTTTTAGAACTGGCCACTTGTAAGCAATGTAATAAAAAAATAAGTTTACATTTTGAATATGGAACTCTTTGCCAATATTATTGAGTATTTATTTGTCATTCGTTTTACGATTTGCCGGCATATTGAAAAATGACTGTGTTACGTCAGCATGAATTTAATGCTAGAATATTTTCGTGTGATGATTTTCCATGACTTTCGATGTCATTTAAGTCAAAAAGAAAGTTATGATGGACTACGATTGGCCTTTCACGATGAAGCCCCATCGTGCCACTATTTACAAGTGGTCTAATGAGTTAAAACGTGGTCGCACTAATCTCAGCGACGATCTGCGTGAGGAACGCCCTTCTACGGCGACGACTGAAGAGAACATCAGTGTTAAGCGGCGTATGATAGAGACTGATATAAGAGTTACATCTCGCCAGATTCGGACAAGCTGAGGAATGGGAATGAGTCAAGTGCACAAAATCCTCCATGTACATTTTTTTTTTTATGTTATTGTGAAGGAACAAGCTCGAGGCCCACCTGATGTTAAGCGGTATCCTCTGCCTATAACAGATGCATTTCATCACAAGTGACGAACTGCACTGCGCCCATCACCTTGAGACATACCTGTTAAGTCTCATTTTGCCTGTTATTTCACTGGCTCTCAAGGACTGCTGTCGGAACATACTGTTAGGTGCTTGGCGGCAGATTTTGTACTTGAGGGTGGTCGCTAGCCAGGCGGGCATTCCGAAAATGCCCTTCAACCATGCGGTGAAGCTCAAGCCCGCGGCGGGATTCGAACCATGGACCTGCTGCACGGCAGTCCATAGCCAATGCCACTGAGCCATCACTGCACAATTCAGTAATTCGGAAAGAAAGTACTTTTTGAAGGACTTACGTTATGTAGATCTATACATTTTGACATCCAGAGCTAACCACCTGGAAAGGCTGATATGCTTGCATTGCACTCTCCAGTTCAAAAGCATATACTTAGCAGACAACCTGGCACTCGTAACATGATTGGGTGTTCAAATCCCGTCTCGTGTGACGTCACGTTGGCTTAAGGTCTAACTGGTCGGTCACTTCTCCATACAAACGCCGTAGGGTGATCACTCCCTTATTTGAGATTTTAGGTCCAGACTTAAGCATAATACCGATTGATATCGTCATTATCTAGGCTTGTATGATGGCAAAATTTTAAAAAGATAATTATAATGTAATTTATGAGCTAATGAATAGATTCAGGCGTTACTTTGCGGAAATCCATATTTAATAACAACAAATATTTTCAAAATATTTTACGAAAACATCAAATTAATATTTTAACAAAACACTTAAAAAGTATAAAAACGTATCTAGTGACAATTCCGCCCAATTTTCCTGCTAAGCCGACGTGACGTCACAAACGCCACGCAGCCAAACCGGAAGAATTTTCGAGGCGTTTCGCTTCTACACGAAGCATCCTCAGGAGGTCTTGACTCTTCGAGCGCACGATCGAGAAATTCTCGCAGGAAAATTGGGCGGAATTGTCACTAGATATATTTTTATATTTTTTAAGTGTTTTATTAAAATATTAATTTGATGTTTTCGTAAAATATTTTTAAAATATTTGTTGTTATTATTTTATGAGCCTTGAAAACTCTATATGAAAATTTTTATATTGTTATGATTGCAATAACGCCTGCTATGCGGATTACCCGGATCATTTCCTATCGTATATTGGTAATTTTGTAATCTATATGAAAATGTTTCGAGGCTCATAATTCTCAAGTTAATTATTTTATTAAAATTTCGGCATCATACAAGCCTAGATAATGACGAGATCAATCGGTATTATGCTTTGTTTTGGAGCTAAATCCTCAAATAAGGGAGTGATCACCCTACGACGTTTGTATGGAGAACGGGCCGGCCAGTTCAACCTTAACAGGTGGTAAAGAGCACTTCAGCAATAGGATAAGAGTCATATAATAAATAATAGATGGTGTTTAAGTGGCAAATGTGAAGAATTCAACAAGTCAGTTCCGAGCGCATCGGTTAGTACCTAGATACTTATTCGTATAGTACCACCAACTTAACTGTGCAGTTTTCGAGGGCGCTACTGGTCATGGAAATCAACTACAAACTGTCACAATTTGAGGGAAAGTTTTAGTTCTTTTTTCTGCCACCTGAACAGCTAAGTTGGTTGGTCTGTACCTTACAGTTGCACAATACTGGTGCACTGGCGGCCTTCTGAGAAATGTGATGTCATACGATGATTTAACGTTCCCTTTTACGTAGAGGAAGGTGCCGCACATTATTAGCAATGAGGTTTTAATTCAGTTTGTTATTTTTTTTTCACGCCTTATAGGTTAGCCTTTGACCACTATCTCACCTGATGGTAAGTGATGTGGTCGAAGATGTTGTACAGGCTAACCTAGATGTACTGGCTCTCAAGGACAGCTGCCGGAACACACCGTTAAGTGCTTTGCGACAGATTTTCTACTTGAGGGTGGTAGCTAGCCAGGCGGTCATTTTCAAAATGGCCTACCAGCATGCTGAAACGACTGCCATCCTAAGATAACAACCGGGACCGACGGCTTAACGTGCCCTTCGAAGCACGGAAGCGCTCTGTAGTAATGTCACTAGCGGTCACCCATCCACTAATGACCGCGGGCGACGTTGCTTTACTTTGCTGATAGTTTAAGAACAGCTAAGTAAACTTCGCTACGAGCGCTTCAAAATATATTTATAACCCGGATTAAATAAAGTATCCAATCGAAACGAAAACGGCGCGGGTAAACCTCTCGCTCGAACACTAGAGACAGCAATAGTTTTAAAGAAATTGATATTTTAACTTGTCTTTATTTATATGAAAATATTATGAATGTTCACTTAAAAATTTACAGGAAATGAGCATAAAATAGCGGTGCCAGGTTTAGATTAGTAAAGAAAGAGTTTTCGAAGCAATGATGGTTGAGCGGTAATAATTATGGACTGCCGTGCCGCAGTACCCTGGTTCGATCCCACTGCCAGCTTGAGCTTCACCTCATGGTGGAAGGGCATTTTGCGATTGCCTGGCTAGCTACCACCCTATCTGTCGCCAAATACCTAGAGGTATCTTCCGGCAGCAGTCCTTGAGAGCCAGTGAAATTACAGGCACATGAGACTTAACAACTATGTGTCAAGGTGACGGGCGCAGTGCAATTCGTGACTTGTGACGAATCACGAAATGCATCTGTTATAGGCAGAGGTTAGTCCGCTTAACATCAGGTGGGCCTCGTGCTTGATCGGTCAAAATAAAAAAAAAATAAAAAAAATAGCGTACCAAGCCTATTGGTAATTCCGCCACACAGTGTAGAGTAGACAGTAGCACGCCTAATTACATTTAGTCGCGCATTAACCGCACCGGCCGAGATGAATCTGCACAACCTTGAGCTGATAAGGAGGCTGTGCACACATCGTCTTGTTTTCCGATGAGATCATACAGCCTTTCAGCATTTACAATGCTTTTATAATGTACTAGCGGCCCGCTCCGGCTTCGCGCGGGTATAAAATATATAGCCTATATCATTCACTAAAAAAATTATAAAAATCGATCCAGTAGTTTTGATTTATTTAATTATTTAAGATTAAGAAGATCAGAATAATTTAGAAGTTATTTAATTAGGTAAGGATTCATGCTGTATTGGTAAAATCGCTTCGAAAATTAGCCATTATTTGTCGTAAAAAGTAAATGACATTTTTTTACTGTGGGATATCCATAAAAGATAGACATACACTATAGCGGAGTTTTCTGTAGACCTTTTCAATGTGTACAATACTTTTTGATAAATCTCGTAGGATTCGGCTTGCGTTTGCAATGTAAGCGGAAAAAATGTAATTATTTACGACATCACATTAGAAACCTCAAAAATAACAGTATTTCTCCACCATTTAATGGATGTTATTATAACTACTAGTATGGGCCTTATTTCAACATCGCTTTGTTCCATTTTCGTACTGAACAACAACACGTTGCTAATTTGGGGACTGTAAGCTAACCAAGTAGAAATTTGAGGGGTTTACCAACACGAAACCAAAACGATAACACAGCCAAAAGCAAACATATAACCTTCTTTTTTGCGTCGTGGGTTAAAATGCAGCCGTCTCGTTGGAAGTCGATTAACCTTGGCATTATTTAAATTAGCTATCTACTACGCTATCAAAGACCAGATAAGCGATATCATAAACTTGGTTATGAAAGTATGTGAAAATTTATAATGATAAGTATTTTGTAAGAACACAGTTTTTGAAGAAATTTCTGAAGCGCTCGTAGCGAAGTTTGCTTAACAGTTCTCAACCGATCAGCAAAGTTAAGCAACGTCCGCCGCGGTCATAAGTTGGATGGGTGACCGCTAGTGACATTACTGCAAAGCGTGCACGTGCTTCGTTCGAGGGGTACGTTAAGCCGTCGGTCTTGGTTGTTGTATTAGAAATGCAGCCGTTACAGCATGGTGGTAGGGCATTTTGCGAATGCCCGCCTGGCTAGCTACCAACCTCAAGTAGAAAATCTCTTGCCAAGCATCGAACGGTGTGTTCTGGCAGCTGTCCTTGAGAGCCAGTACTTCTAGGTTAGCCTGAACAACATCTTCGATCACATCATCACTTACCATCAGGTGAGATAGTGGTCAAAGGCTAACCTATCAGGCATAAAAAAAAAGTCGAGCGGTAATAGTTATGGACTGCCGTGCCACAGGTCCATGGTTTGAGAGCATTGTAGGCAAAATGCTCGTCCACCATGCGGTGAAGCTCAAGCCCGCGGCGGGATTCGAACCATGGCTAAGCAGTCCATAGCCACTAAGCCATCACTGCTTCAAATATCCATAGTGGGGATGCTACAATAATCCCAACGCTTGGCGTCTTCAGAGATCGCAGTGTAAGGTGGAAATTCTTCAGAAGTTTCACAGGAAGATATGGGGCAGTGCAATAAGCTTGCCACCACACGCGGCAAACATGTTAATGTGACAGTACAAAAAAGTGAAAGTAGGGCAACTAATGACCTTTCTTTTGACCTGTTTCGTCCCAAACAACCTGTTCTACTGAAAAATAGAAATTAGATACGTAGTTGTTTGTCAACTTTTTTAAGAGGACGCCTGGCTTAGGTAACCAGTCCTTCTTTGTATAGGAATTACACTAAACTGACCAAACGATATGCGTAAGCGTTGCGACAAATCCACTTTCACTTTATATGATGAATTGACAAGGACAAATCGCCTGCCTGATGGTAAGCGTTCAATTCAAAACTACAGTTGGGTCCTCATATATGTTTTTTTTATGTTATTGTGACGGATCAAGTACGAGGCCCACCTGATGTTAAGCGGACTAACCTCTGCTTATAACAGATGCATTTCGTCACAAGTCACGAATTGCACTGCACCCGTCACCTTGAGACATACTTGTTAGGTCTCATGTGCCTGTAATTTCACTGGCTCTCAAGGACTGCTGCCGGAACACACCGTTAGGTGCTTGGCGACAGATTTTCTACTTGAGGGTGGTCGCTAGCCAGCCGGGTATTCGCAAAATGAACTTGCACCATGCGGTGAAGCTCAAGCCCGCGGCGGGATTCGAACCATGAACCTGCGGCACGGCAGTCCATAGCCAATGCCATCACTGCTTCAATATATCATCGGGAGACTTTAATTCTGCTGCATATGACATTCATTGTAGCTATAGCTCAATACTCCTTTATTTCGCATATATCCACATTCAATCCAAGCACCTGACTGTATGTTCCGGCAGCTGTCCTTGAAAGCCAGTAGTTCTAGGTTAGCCTGAACACCTTCGACCATATCATCACTTACTTGGTGATACTGTGGTCAAAGGGTAATCTATTAGTTATATAAAGAACATATTTTCTTTTATGTATTGTTGTAATGCGGTACCCAAGTAATAGAACAAGGCTATACTAGCTCATGGCAAGTTCTTTTTACACGACTGCCAAAAAAGGAGTGTTATGTTTTCAGGGTTCATGTATGTATGTTTGTGAGTTTCTTTATTCCACCATAACTTTTAAACGGCTTAACCTATTTTAATGTATAAGATATTGTTAGATTTGTCTTGATAAGTGACACTAGGTACATAAAAAAACAAAAAGCGGATTTAAAACGCCATATTGTTAATAAAACTTATCATCGAGAGGGGATATCAAAAGGCTTTAAAAAACGATTCCGTAAATAAACATATTTATCACAGTTATAATTTCAATAGAACGATAAAACGTTAAACGAAAATAAATAATTTGCAGTTCCGTGGTTTACTTTTTTAATTAATTTATACTTATTTTTAAATATTGTTAGGTTTGCATACCCCGGCTCAAGGGGTGGATGGACGCGGGTTCGAATCCCGTACATGACTTAAAAAAAATCCTATCGTATATTTGTAATTTATATTTGTTTCCGTTGTGAATCACTAAAGTAATATATGAGTAGGAACATACATCGTAACCTATATCGATGACGTAATATTAACCGCCATTTTTTTCCTTACAAAGTTACCGTTGGGTTCGTTCCGTTGGCAACACTATTGTTTTTTTTTCTAACAAAGCGGTCAAACAATCTTGGTTTAGGGTTTCACAAAAGAGTTTTTGTGCTAAGTAGGTTATATTATTATTGGAGTGGAATGCTTTATGTTATGTTATGACCTTATGAGTAAACGAAGCGGAATGCATAGGATTTTTCGATATAATACTGTTTAGAAAGCTTTTTTTAATTTTTGTATGTTATTGTGAAGGAACAAGCACGAGGCCCACCTGATGTTAAGCGGTATCCTCTGCCTATAGCAGATGCTTTTTATCACAAGTGACGAACTGCACTGCGCCCATCACCTTGAGACATACCTGTTAAGTCTCATTTTGCCTGTTATTTCACTGGCTCTCAAGGACTGCTGCCGGAACACACCGTTAGGTGCTTGGCGACAGATTTTCTACTTGAGGGTGGTAGCTAGCCAGGCGGGCATTCGCAAAATGCCCTTCCAGCATGCGGTGAAGCTCAAGCTCTGGGCGGGATTCGAACCATGGACATGCTGCGCAGCAGTCCATAGCCAATGCCACTGAGCCATCACTGCTTCAAGCTACGGACGAAGTTAATTTTTTTTATTGTAAAGTCAGAAGACGAACAAGTCGCCCGCCTGATCATAAGCGACCATCCTGTTATTTCTTATTGACCTATAACTAGACGCGACATTTCAAACGAGCATAGTCGAACAGTGCAGGTAAGCCGGACCTACAAGCATTGTGGCGCTGCGTGTTAGGATCGATTGGTTAGACGATATAATTAGTTCTAGGCTGCAGTCTGATGTCGTAAAGCGCTCAAGCGTTTCGTTTAAAATTAGCAAAAACGGAAACGACTTTTGCCTCAAATGACTTCTCTGGTGTAACGTATTAGCTCAATGTTATTTCTACGTTTTCAACCCCATATACTATCTCTGCTGTTATGAATTCTTTCTAAAAACGCGCTTCGTGTACTCTTTTATATCTTCACTTCTATTGTCACCTTTGATCATGAGAAGCTCGTATATTGTATATTTATATAATAACACCAAATTTTTGGAAAAAAGTAAGGTGGATAGAACCTCCTTGGAGCTATGTAAACAAAAGTGGCACACGCTAACCTCTGTACAACCTGCCCTGCTTGTAAAAAGTTTTTAATGATGAGCCCATCCTCCTTGAATTGCACAGCCTTGCGTGAGAGAGAGAGACAGGTATATGTTGAGAAGCAAGTGGAGCGTCGCGTCTGGCAGTCTCAGACAAGCAAGTTCAAGTTCATGTGTTTTTTTTTGTGAGGCCGCCGTAATGTGGCCACTGTCAGCCCATACCCAAACGTAATCGATATAATCCGATTTGAATTTTATTTTAGAAAACTGGTTTGGGAATATTCAACACAAAACAATTTCTATACTTTTGATTTTATTTCTTTTAGATCCCTTGGTTAACTTCCTATAGGTTTATGTTCGCCTGGTACATTTTAGTTGAACAACATACTTGGATATCGTCGCTTCTGTGTTCCCCAAAGGGGTGGGCAGAGTTTTGTAAACGACCACGATTTGCCAGACATGTTTTTGTCTCATGTCATAGGGTGCGAGCATATACAGAGTTCAATTTCAGACGTCAAGAAGCCGTCATATCCGACCGGTAATAAGTATTTGGACTGTCGTACTACAGTCTATAGTTCGATCCACTGCGCCGGCTGAGCATCACAGCTTGTGCCTATAATAGATACACTGCACCCGTCACACTGAGACATAGGTATGGTGGCAGAACTTTCCAAGACGAACTGTACAAAGAGTTGCTACTTACTTCAATGTTAAGACTTTGACAGATTCCAAATAGCTTTATTTGAACAGATTTTCAGCACAATACATTTAGTTTGTAGCAGAAAGAAAATTATATGTTAATATTGATCATATTGTCTAAGGACAAGAAAAGTTGTTTGTTTCCTTAAAATTTTCTCGATAAAATAAAATAACAAAGTTGGCTCTAAATTACGCTATTAACGTAAATATCTTAATTATTAATGTATGTGTATGAAAAAATATAACAATTATAAACTAAAACCTTATCAAGAGGGACAAGAAGCGCTTGTAGCGAAGTTTACTTAGCTGTTCTTAACCGATCAGCAAAGTAAAGCAACGTCCGCCGCGGTCATGAGTTGGATGGGTGACCGCTAGTGACATTACTACTGAGCGTGCACGTGCTTCGGAGGGCACGTTAAGCCGTCTTTCCCGGTGTTTTCTTTCTTTCGTTACAGCATAATGTAGGGCATTTTGCGAAAGCCCGACTGGCTGGCTACCATCCTTAAGTAGAGAATATGTAGCCAAGCACCTAACGGTGTGTTCAGGCAGCTGTCCTTGAGAGCCAGTACTTCTAGGTTAGCTGTACAACATCTTCGACCACATCATCACTTACCAGCAGGTGAGATAGTGGTCAAAGGCTAACCTATAAGGCATTAAAAAAAACAAGAAAAGCTAAATTTGCGATTTACGTTATTGGTTTTGTGTTATTAAGATTTGTTTGGATTTTACCTAAACTAATCGAGATTTCGCCTCTCTTTCACTCCTACGCAGTCCGATAATGACAAAATCCCAAGTATTGACAGCCTCTTAAGGCTGTAAATTACGTTCTTGCACAAAATCTATTTAGTTTATCTGCAATCACGTAGAGGTATGTAGATGTATATATACAAAAATTAAACCGCTTATTTTGAAATCGGCCCCGAAATTTGACTGATTTGTTTTTATTTTTTTTTGTTATTGTGACGGATCAAGCTCGAGGCCCATCTGATGTTAAGTGGACTATCCTCTGCCTATAACAGTTGCAATTTATCACAAGTCACGAATTGCACTGCGCCCGTCACATTGAGACATAGTTGTTAAGTCTCATTGTGCCTGTCATTTCTCTGGCTCTCAAGGACTACTGCCGGAACACACCATTCGGTGCTTGGCGACAGACTTTCTACTTGAGGGTGGTAGCTAGCCAGGTGGGCAATCGAAAAATGCCCTTCCACCATGCGGTGAAGCTCAAGCTCTGGGCGGGAGTCCATAGCCAATGCCACTGAGCCATCACTGCTTCTAATTATTATTATTTTAAACTATTTTTATAGTAAATAAGTTTTTATTAACCTTAAGAATGTTTTAACGATCCTCGCCATTAACGAAAACAAATTAACCCAAACTAAAGTTCATTCACTTCAAAGACATGTCGTTAGGTAGGTTAGGGCGTCTTTGTTATACAAATTAATGTTTGTACAAAACAAAATATTTACTTCATTAAAACAACAAATATTGGTTGTCGGGATTGTAAATGAAAAGAGTATATAGTAGGTAACTATAGTTATTAAGGGTGAACTGGCCGGCCCGGCCAGGATTTACGTCAGGATTTATTTGAGGATTTACGTCTAAAATAAAGCATAATACCTATTGATCTCGTCATTATCTAGGCTTGTATGTTGCCGAAATTTTAATAAAATAAGTAACTTGAGAATTATGAGCCTCGAAACATTTTCATATAAAGTTTTCGAGGCTCATAACTTACAACTTAATTATCTTTTTAAAATGTTGGCATCATACAAGCTTAGATAATGACGATATCAATCGGT
Organism: Plagodis pulveraria; assembly: GCA_963890685.1. NCBI lineage: Eukaryota > Metazoa > Arthropoda > Insecta > Lepidoptera > Geometridae > Plagodis > Plagodis pulveraria. The sequence goes on along the minus strand of OY982976.1, from coordinate 17,255,124 downwards.
ATAATGCTTAAGTCTGGACCTAAAATCTCAAATAAGGGAGTGATCACCCTACGACGTTTGTATGGAGGAGTGACCGGCCAGTTCAACCTTAAAGACATAACTAGCTCCGGTAGCGCACTACCAATATACAATACTAGCGGACCGCCCCGGCTTCGCAAGGGTATTTACTACTGATGGGCCGAATGTGGTTTGAACCGAATACGATCTTCGGCCGAACATTCGGTATAAATGAAAAATTCGGCCGAACTTCGGTTCAATTTCGCCGCGCTTTTTCTGTGTTTTTACTAGGTAAGAGAGAATTCTAAGACTTGTTGAGAAGAGCAGTTTAATTTTGTTATTTAATTAAGTAAGAAAGATATCTAAGGCAAATTAGTAAGAAGAGCAGTTTAATTTTGTTGTTTAATTAAGTAGGACAGATATCTAAGGCTGATTAGTAAGTTAATTTTGTGATTGCTGAGTAAGCAAAGATTTTGAAGACTTTGATGATTACTTTTCTTTCTTTATTCAAATAAATGACTATGAGTACCTATATCAGACTAATTTTATTTCACTGTTATTATTAGTTGTTTTAATTTATTACTATGTCTAATTTATTATGTATAATATTAAGAAAATCGGTTGTTTTGCACCGAATGTTCGGCATATAAACAAAATTTCGGCCAAATGACAAAGTTCGGTTCAATCTGCCGAAGTTCGGTTAAACCGAATGTTAAACGAATTTCGGCCCATCCCTAGTAAATACCAAAAGATAAAAAAAAAAAACTTCTATAGTATATGTTTATCAAGGATAATGTAGGATTCTAATGATGAAAGAATTTTTCATATCGGTCCTTTATTTTTTAAGTTTATTCGTTACATATAAAAATACAAACCTTTCCTCTTTATAATATTAGTGTAGAAAAGTATTATCGCTTTGTCCTAAAATTTAGCCTTTGCCCGCTATCTCACCTGATGGTAAGTGATGATGTGGTCGAAGATGTTGTACAGGCTAACCTAGATGTACTGGCTCTCAAGGACAGCTGCCGGAACACACCGTTAGGTGCTTGGCGACAGATTTTCTACTTGAGGGTGGTAGCTAGCCAGGCGGGCACTCGTTAAATACCCTACCACCATGCTATCACGACTGCCATCCTAAAACGACCACCGACACGCGAGACTTCCCTCCGAAGTACGTGTACGCTCAATAGTAATGTCACTAACGGTCACCCATCCAACTCATGACCGCGGGCGACGTTGCTTAACTTTGCTGATCGGTTAAGAACAGCTAAGTAAACTTCGCTACGAGCTCTTCATAATATAGTTCACCTAGAATGGAACCGAGTTCAACACTCAAAAGTGTGAAATAACTTATTGAAGAAGAACCTTGATAGTTCAAAATTACCTATGATTAACATATTCCGACCGACTTCGGAAAGTTATTTCACACTTTTGAGTGTTGAATGTTTGTCCGCTTAACATCAGTAGGGCTTCGATCTTGTTCCGCCACAATAACATAAAAAAGACGCGTTCCTCACATGCGTAGTCTCGATAGAAACAAGGTATAATCGAGGTCATGTATGCAAGAGTTGTCCGTTTATTACCGGTCAGTATCCGAGCGTCGCGTGGATGCGGTCATCGCAACAGGAAGCCGTTTGTCCGTTTAACTGCTCATAGCTTAACTACTACACTGCTCTCAGCCATTGTGCTGTTGACTGTACCTAAAGTTCATCTCACACAAAACAACATTTAATCAAAATAACAAATATTTTTAAAATATTTTAAGAATACATTAAACTAATATTTTAATAAAACACTTAAAAATATAAAAAAAATATCTAGTGACAATTGACTAACAATACTAAACCAGTAGAAAATCTGTCGCCAAGCACCTAATGGTGTGTTCCGCCAGCAGTCCTTGAGAGCCAGTGAAATAACAGGCAAAATGAGACTTAACATGTATGTCTCAAGGTGATGGGCGCAGTGCAATTCGTCACTTGTGACGAAATGCATCTGTTATAGGCAGAGGATACCGCTTAACATCAGGGGGGCCTCGCGCTTGTTCCTTCACAATAACATAAAAAAAAGAAACTAGTGTTAAGCCGACGTGACGTCACAAACGCCACGCGTGCAAACCGGAAGAATTTTCGACGCGTTTCGGTTCTACACGAAGCATCCTCAGGAGATCTTGACTCTACGAGCTCCAATCGAGAAATTTTCTCGATCGTGGATTTGTTATTATTAAAACCTAAACATCATAATCTAGTAATAAACATACAAAAACAGAATATACAGACGAATTGAGTACCTCCTCTTTTTTTGAAGTCTGTAAAAACAATTAAATAATTGATAATGCATAACAATTTAATTACCTAGGGCAATCAGATCTAAATAGTTCTACCAAATGCTTAATCGAGAAACTCATGAGACTGAAATAAAATTAATGGAATAATATATATATTAGCTACCAATGTAAGTCTTTTTTCGTATTTGGATGTCGGTTAAAAAGCATTAATCCTCTTACCAGCTTTTACGTTAAAAGCTTTCAACAACAAAAGATAATTTTACAAAAGTGAAGGGGCAGATGCATCGAGTGGAACATTGTTAACATGATAAGAATCGTTTTTTTATTGGAATTGACCACAATCCTGGTCCTGGTCGGGGCAAATAGCGACCTCCCATGTCAGGAAATAGGTATGGTTAAGTAGTTAAGAGTTAGATAACAATTTGAATACCAAGTGCTCAAACTCGGTGCAAGTTTGCATGTATATCCTTGAGCCTAATAATATCTATGCTTCTGGTTCGCCAGATTACCATAAAATTAAGTATTTTCAAAAATAATTCGAAAAATCGTTTTGTTTGGCTATTGTTATTGTAAGTGATATAATAAATCTAAAAACTGACAAAACCATTTGAATAAAACAATTTTTTTTATCTGAAGATCTTGACTCTACGAGCGCACGATCGAGAAATTCTTCCGGTTTGGCTGCGTGGCGTTTGTGACGTCACGTCGGCTTATCAGGAAAATTAGGCGGAATTGTCACTAGATATATTTTTGTATTTTTTAAGTGTATAATTAAAATATTAATTTGATGTTTTCATAAAATATTTTAAAAATATTTGTAATTATTAAATATGGATTTCCGCAAAGTAACGCCTGAATCTATTTATTAAATTTCCGTAAAATTTAATTTTTTCAAAAATAATTCCATAAACCTTTTTTCCGGGAATTGTTACTTTGATATAATTGGATATAATAAATCGAAAAACTAACAAAGGAGATGCATAGATTAGACTCAGCAATATTCGTACAATATTTCACCGAGTTTGAACACTTGGTATCCAAAATATGACGAAACTACGTGTGTATGGAAAGCGCTCCGAGGACTCTAGTCTTAAGGAAAGCGTTTTTGTTAGGGAGAAGATTTTTGTTTGTCGCTCTCGACAATTCAACTCCACCAGACTATGGCGAGAGAAGGAATGAAGATTGGAGATGAAGATTTTTTTTATGATATTGAAGTTCTAAAGAAGATTCTTTCCAACAACGATAGGCTGAGTTTAACATCAGGTGGCTCTCGTGCTTGTTCCGTCACAATACTCGCAATTACAATAAAATAAGAAAGAACCGAACACGCACCGCTAATATAGGAGGGGTTGACAGCGAGCTCAAAGGAACCACTGTGGTTCGGAGCTCGGCTTGTCTCGCTGCCGAGAGACATTGGAGGGATCGGAACTAAATGCCCCGGTACAACTGCAGTGTTGTACCGTTGAGAATGGGCCCTACTGAATATTGACTTTGTGACTATTTGAAGAGACACTAATCGGGACTTTATTTCTGCCTCGAGCTCGGTGTTTGTGTCACCTCTAATTACCGCACACCTGGGGATGTTACCGGTACGACTTGCGGATGGCGCTAAAATTGCTAATGTAATAGCTGCGATGGGGTTCTAGGGTCGTACAATACCTACCTGCCGGCGACAGGGAGGTTTTAAAAAGGAATCGGGTGAGGCAGTCGAATAGTTCGCTGCCTGGACAACCAGAGAGTTCGGGGCGCAGTCCTAATTGAACTGTGCTTTGGTGGGGACCTTAATGTCGCAATGCTGTTCGGAGTTCCGCAGGTACCACGGGGCTCCGTCTGCATTTATTTATTTATTTATTTCTGGCACACAAAACAGAATAAAATCAATACATGACTAAATAACAGAGTTATAGATTATCAATCTAGATCGTATTCCAAAACATGTGTACACAACATGAACAAAATAATACAGCAGTAATAAATATCTGAAATTTTAGGTTAATTATATAAAGGTATTTAAGTTACAAATTCATTTACCTAGTTGCACTGTAACTATACTAGCTATCAAGTTTATGAAGAATTTCAAAGACATGCTTTTTAAATTTAGGTAACTTATAATTAAAGACATCAATATTGCGATGATGGTTTACTAATACATCGTTGTATTGGCGACAAATCCTGACTATTGGATTGTAGTAGGAAGTATTATTCTTATACACTTGTATTGAAAAAATGTTTTTATGTGGATAGCGAGAATGAGGTTTGGTATTAAGATTTATACTAGAAAGAAGAGAAGAGGAGTCAATTTGCGTATTAATGATTTTAAACAAGCAGATAAAATCAAAAATGCATTGCCGAAGAAAGCGATTCTGAATGACCTGGAGTTTATGTAGGTCACTAGCTCACTAGCATGTTCGAACACTACTGAGGCGAGTCATTATGGGGCGGATGCAAGCAGTGTAAGGGATGATTTATATTAGACCGGGCCGTGTCCGGGCCGGGCCGTGGACGGGGCGGGCTCGGGGCGAAGCCCGTCCGTACGTTAGTAGGCGGGCCCGGACGGGACACGGATCAGGCACGGTCTAATATAAACTGCTTCATACAAAATGCCCCGTACGGGCCACGTACACGGCACGCCACGGCCACGGCACGGTCTAATATAAATCATCCCTAAGTGACATTTTGTACGAATATTGCTGAGTCTAATCTATGCTTCTGGTTTGCCAGTTTTTCGATTTATTATTTATTTTATCTCTAACTATCAAAATGACAAAGCATAGATCAAGGATAACCATGCAAAGTTTTACTTAGTTTAAACACTTTGTATTTAAAATATTACGAAACAACGTATGTATGGAAAGCGCTCCGTGAACTCTAGCCTTAATAAATATTCTACGTTTACATTATACAAGATAATAATACGAGTACCTATATATATAATATAACTGATATTGCTTTAATACATAATTCCGGAAGAACCATAGGGCATTTTGCGAATGCCCGGCTTATCATCTACCATTCTCAAGTAAAAAATCTGTTGCCAAGCCCCTACCGTTGTATTCTAGCAGCTGTCCATATAATCCATCCGTAATTCTAGGCAGTCTGACAGAAAACTGACTAAGCCTAGAGTTACTAACTGTCAAGGACTGGTCCCGGAACACACTTTGCTTTTCTTTATTCTTGAGGGTGGTAGCTAACCAGACGAGTATTCGTAAAACCACCTTTCCAATATGCGATGAAGCTCAAGTCGGCGGTGGGCATCGAACTATGGACCTGCGGCACCGCAGTCCATAGCAATAACCGCTCGGCCATCATTGCTTCAAATTTAACTTTCTGTTTATTTGGCGAGGCCTTGAACGTTAATTGAAGTTATTTGTCCAACAGCTCGCTCCCATACACACACATACCGTTCGTGTAAAATGTCGTTAACAAGCAGTGTAAATATTATTCGGAAGCCCGACTCATCGGGGTGCCTTTTGGATAAAAGTGTCATTTAAAAGTCACGACACGATTTCTTCTTCTTATGTATTCCATTCGAATTACAAACCTATATAATGTTCTATTGTTCTTTATTCCTTAGGGTTCGGGTATTCACTTGAAAAACAACTTCTCAAGAAACGAAAAGGGTATTCTGTTACTGTTATCAAACAGTTCTGACATAAATTTGGTACAAGCTCTGAGGTAATCAAGATAAAAAAAAAAACTAATAAAAAAATATAAATAATAAATTAACTAGATTGAAACGACGATACGAAAGTACAAAGTACGAGGTCAGCATCACAGTATTCATCATGTGACGGGCGCAGTGCAATTCATGACTTGTGATGAAATGCATCTGTTATAGGCAGAGGTACGCTTAACATCAGGTGGGCCTCGAGCTTGTTCCGTCACAATAACATAAAAAAGGGACTGTTATTTAACCTATATAGGTTATAAAGTCATTTACAAGTCCCCACACATATTGTGTGACTTTTTCATTCTATATATTTTGTTGAACTAATTTAAACTATGTATCTAGTTGATGTCTTCCTTAGACAAGAAAAAAAAAACCTCAGCCAACCCCTTTGCCAGGCGTGATTATATGTATGTAATCATATAAAAAATTGTAATAAAATAATTGTAATCATATAATTCATATAAAATCATATTTGCAATGCAACGGGGCAATGCTGCCAGCATGCTGGGCACGCTGCCAACTGATAGTGGGCTAGAGCATTTGGACTGCCTATGAGTCCAAATGCTTTTATTGTAGTAGCTGTAGTATTGTAGTAGCTGTAGTGTTGTAGGTATATAGTTTGTAGTATTTGGTTAATAAAGGCATACCGCCAGTATAAAAAAAAAACACATATATTATAATATTGTAAGGTCGTGTCGTATACCGTAAAAGCAAGTGTCAGATATAGCTCTCGCCGGCTGCCGCGCACGTGTTGGAGTTTTGACAATCGGCGTCGGCGCACATGTGGTGGCCGCGGGGGGCGGCTTCAGGCTTTAAGCATTGAATGTAGATAGATGGGTTCCGTTATTTCTTTTTTTAATTTATTCATTCATTACAACTATTGTTACAGGATTAACCCCAATACAACAGTGTAGTCAAGAAATATTTCAATATATATAAAGAGATAGGAAAAATTAGAGTAATGAGTCATATTGTCATGTTAGCTCAGTCGGTCAGAGCATACCCCGGCTATAGGGGTGGAGGGACGCGGGTTCGAATCCCGCACATGACTATATTTTTTTCTCGTACATTTTTAATTTTGTAATGTAATCCACAGAGCAGGCGTTATTGCAAACAACAATATAAAAAAAAATAGAGTTAAACCTCACAAAATTCTTCTAAGAGGTAAACAGTCTTAAATCCATTGAGCCTGTTTTAGGGGTAAGTTGTAACAAAACAGACATATCACTTTAGAAACTATCGCGAGTTGTTCCATATTAACTTATTAGGAACCAGCTAGGACCCATATAGTATACCAGTTACGCGCTGAGGCCCGTGCTCGTCGCTTCGCGCAATTGTGACTCCCAGACGGAGGACTTCAAAACAATCCGAAACTGGTCGGATCTTTCCGGTCAACATAACGCGGGTCCTAGCCGGTTACTGATAAGTTAAACAGACATACCACAGATACGCACACGAAATTTCGCATTTATAATAAATAGGGCAGAGAAGCAGGATTACTTGGTGCGTGCCATCTATATATATATATATATATATATATATATATTTACTGTAACTGTAACAGCCGACTCCGTCCACTGCTGAACACAGCCGCCCCTATTAAGGGGGTATTTGCCATAATCCCTACGCTTGGCAGGCGGCTTGGGGATCGCAGTGTAAGATGGCAGTTCTTTAGAAGGCGCTGCTGCCCACCTACTTGTATTTTTCCCTTATTCGCTTCTTACGACACCCACGGGATGATATGGGGAGGTGCAATTCTAACCCGGCACCCCACGGGGGGTATAAATATATAAACACGATGTATATATATATACGTCGTGTTTATATATTCAGAAGGTGTAGACACCTTCTCGAGAAGGCTCGTCTGGCTGTTCATGGAGGAGTGTTGGTTCCGACACTAATGTATGGTAGTGAAAGTTGGGTGTGGCAGAATAAGCATAAAAGTAGAATAAGTACAGAGGAGATGAGAGCAATGAGAAGCATGATTGGAGTCAAACGGAGTGACAGGATAAGGAATAGTGTGATAAGGGAACGATGTGGTGTGAATGAGGATGTAGTGACAAACATCGAGAAAGGTATGTTAGGATGGTTTGGACATGTGGAGAGAATGAATGAAATGAGAATGACTAAACAGGTATACGTGGGACAAGTGAACGGAAGTGTTGGAAGGGGAAGATCTAGGCGAACATTCCGAAATCAGATAGATAGATAGATAAACTCTTTATTGAACACCTTAAACTAAAACAAAATGAAAAATATTAAGCTTATAATAGTGAACAATAGGCGGCCTTATCGCTCAAAGCCATCTCTTCCAGACAACCTTTAAATGGAGAGGAACAAGTTGCAAGAGGAGAAATGGAGGTGTCCTATATACTTAACAGATTGAAGAAGTTCTGAAAAAAGGCCAAGGCAGGAGTACCCTAAACCGACGTGCCTGTATGAAAGGATTGATGAGTGTAGATGAAGCGAAAGAGATAGGTAAGGATCGTAGTAAGTAAATCTGTGGTCTCTGCCTACACCTACGGGAAAGGTGTGATTTTATGTATTTATGTTATTCAAATTGTTATAAAACCTTCAAACGTGAGTATCAGTTACACTGAAGAAAATTACTATGGGCATAGAGGTTTATTGAGGTTGAACTGGCCGATCGCTTTTCCATACAAACGTCGTAGGGTGATCACTCCCTAATTTGAGACTTTAGGTCCAGAATTAATCATAATACCGATTGATCTCGTCATTATCTAGGTTTGTATGATGCCGAAATTTTAAAAAGATAATTAAGTTGAAAGTTATGAGCCTCTAAAATATTTTATGAAAATGTTTCGAAGCTCATAACTCTCAAGTTAGTTATCTTATTAAAATTTCGGCATTATACAAGCCTAGGTAATGACGAGATCAATCGGTATTATGCTTTGTTTTGGACCTAAATCCTCAAATAAGGGAGTGATCACCCTACGGCGTTTGTATGGAGAACGGCCCGGCCAGTTCACCCTTAATACACCATTTAATGAGCAGTTAGATTTCCCACACAGAGAAGGTACTTCATTCATTCAGAAATGTAAGGTCACACGGCGCACCTATCCGCGTCGAACGAACCGCATTTCTGAATGAATTCGATGACTTCGGCGCGTGCGACTCGTCTAGTTAAGCCTTCACCTTTATTATTGAAAAGAAGAGAAAGCAACATTTTGAAATATTTTTTTAACCTAAAGTTGGAACCGACTTCAACACTCAAAAGTGTGAAATAACTTGTTGAAGTCGTGCCATGATAGTTCAGAAGTACTCAATATCACAACAATATTGTGATATTGAGTACTTCTGAACATGGTACAAGTTATTTTACACTTTTAAGTGTTGAAGTCGGTTTAATTTTTAGGTAATAAAATCATTATTTTTAGTGACCCTTGCTACTTTACGATTGTCATTCACTGTCATATGATCAAGACTGACTATATCATCAAGTAGGAAAACACTTTACAGTTATTGGAGTGAACTCAAAAACGCTGGACCGATTTTGATGAAAATTATATGGGCATGCGAAGCATCAGCTTTCAAATAAACAAGGAATCATCAAAATCGTTTCACTCCGACAAAAGTTCTGAGGTAACAAACATAAAAAAAATACAGACGAATTGAGTACCTCCTCTTTTGAAGTCGGTAAAAAACTTTAATTAATAATGCATAACAATTTACCTAGCGCAGTCAGATATAAGTAATACTACCAAATGCTTCATCGGGAAACTCATGAGACCAATATATATAAATTTATATATTTATTTTTTTATGTTATTAACCTCTTACTAATATAAATCTAATAAAGTTTCAAATTGCTAACCCACACAATTTTTTTATTATGTTATTGTGAAGGAACAAGCGCGAGGCCCACATGATGTTAAGCGGTATCCTCTGCCTATAACAGATGCGCCTATCACCTTGAGACATACCTGTTAAGTCTCATTTTGAATGATAAAAATGACAGTTAACATGCAGCGCATTTCAAGCTTTAACCGATGGATAGGTTAAATCGATGACTTGAAACGCAAAGATAGTGTTTTATTAAATATGTTCTGGGTAGTATAACCGGAACTTACTCAAACATTCTGAAACAGGCCCGTATCAAAGTTGCAAATTACTTAGAAGTCGGGGAACCCTAAATTCCATTATCTCAGCGATATGACGGAAGCGGTCCATGTATGGCATAACGTCAGTCTGCAGACAGTGCTCGTGCCGCGCGAACGCTACTCATAAAAAAAAAGAAAATAACCGCGAGTTCGTTTTCCAAAGTTGGTATTCCCGGAAGGAAGCAGTGAGTGCAAGTGTCAGCTAGTGATGTGACAGTGAGAGTGAACTATTTCGATCTGTGAAATAAAACCGAGATAAAAATCGATTTGTCCGTCAACGATACTTCGCTAAGCCGGTGATTCGCACACGTCATTTGATGGATCATCATTTATTTTAAGAGAATTAGATTTCCGACATTGACATAACTTGTTTTCCGGCAAAAAGAGTTATTATTTATAACAAATTATTCGAGATGATCATTAAAAATTTTTTGGTTATGAGCAAGAAATACCGTTAGTTACTTTAAAGTGATTGCGTTTAAATAAGTAGACCCGTGGAACAGCTCCAACAGTGTATAAACTTTGATAATATTTTTATCACCTGTCACTATCTGATTAGGTGATAGAAGAAAGTAGTTTATACTTTTATATCTAATATCTTAATAAGCGCGTCATTCAGCTGTATTACACTATCCCCTATTGGTGTTAATAATAGTATTCAATATTAATAAATTAGTTTTTTTTTAATTTGTGTGCCACATGTGGCAAGGGCATGAGTTACGAAATTTAAGGTTGAACTGGCCGGTCACTTCTCCATACAAACGTCGTAGGGTGATCACTCCCTTATTTGAGATTTTGAGTCCAGACTTAAGCATGATACCGATTGATAGCGTCATTATCTAGGCTTGTATGATGCCAAAATTTTAAAAGGATAATTAAGTTGTAAGTTAATAGCTTCAAAAACTTTATATGAAAATGTTTCCAGGCTCATAATTCTCAAGTAAATTATTTTATTAAAATTTCGGCATCATACAAGCCTAGATAATGACGCTATCAATCGGTATCATGCTTAAGTCTGGACTTAAAATCTCAAATAAGGGAGTGATCACCCTACGACGTTTGTATGGAGAACGGGCCGGCAAGTTCACCCTTAAGTTGCTGTACCACCTAGTATGTTTTGCGTCACTGTCCCACATTTGGAACATGATAAAAATATACGATAGGAAAAATTTAAGTCATGTGCGGGATTCGAACCCGCGTCCATCCACCTCTTGAGCCGGGGTATACTGTAACCAATTGAGCTAACATGACATGACGTCATAACTCAAATCTTTCCTATCGTTCTTTAACCATCGTATTGGGATGGAGCGACATCTATAGTACCACTTGCGTTGTACTACAAACAAGACCAATTTCCATCCCAATACGATGGTTAAAGAACGATAGGAAAGATTTGAGTTATGACGTCATGTCATGTTAGCTCAATTGGTTACAGTATACCCTGGCTCAAGAGGTGGATGGACGCGGGTTCGAATCCCGCACATGACTTAAATTTTTCCTATCGTATATTTGTGATTTTGTAATATAATCCGCATGCAATCGTAACAATATTAAAATGATCGAAATAGTTCCGTTCCACATTTGGTTATTTACATCCAGTGAACTTCTCTTAGACCCAAGCGTCAGTGTATCGTATTAGCTCATCAAAAGTGATATAAAGAGTAACTGTTTGCAATGCGCAACGACGTGCGACGGCGCAGTCAGTTTTCGCATATTTGAGCGAACGCTTTCCCTCTACGCGATGCATTCTGATCGGATCTCTCCGATACCTTTTTGGCCTTTTGTTTCGAGTTCCGGTTGAACTGTTTAAAGTTTTGTGCCACATATGATACAAAAGCAACAGTACAAGTATTTTAGTCGACATAAAAAACACCCTACCCTACCCTAAAAACTACAAGAGGGTGCCAAAGAATTTAAGTTTCTGTATTTCGTGAATAAGTTACCCTATTTTATAACTGTTCTATATGTAAATAGGTTTAGGTTATTATTACACAAAATCTTACTATATATATAATATCTTGAAAGGGGTGAAATGCCTTGATGCTGGTTAGACATAGTTGAATGATAATTTGACAGCATCTATGTTACTAGTGGCTCTCGGAGCTGTAACTAGCGAATCTGCCCTTGCATAGCTTACAATTTTTTGTTTTTTTTAATGTCATTGTGATGGAACTAGCTTGAAGCCCACCTGATGTTAAGCGGACTAACCTCTGCCTATAACAGGTGCATTTCGTCATGAGTCACGAATTGCACTGCGCCCGTCTTTCTTCTTATTTCCTAAGTCTCATGTGCCTGTAATTTCACTGGCTCTCAAGGACTGCTGCCGGAACACACCGTTAGGTGCTTGGCGACAGATTTTCTACTTAGGGTGGTCGCTAGCCAGGTGGGCATTCAAAAAATGCCCTTCCACCTTGCGGTGAAACTCAAGCCCGAGGCTGGATTTGAACCATTGACCTGCTGCGTGGCAGTCCATAGCCAATGCCACTGAACCATCACTGCTTACAATAATTCATTTATTTATTTGCTAGAATACATGTCAAAAGGATCTTAATATTAGTCATATAGATACAATGGATTCAGTCTGCAAGCAGACGTGCAAATGTTTTTATGAAGCTAATTTATATTAATTATTTTATACCATAAAAACTTTATGAAGCAAATTTATACTAATCATTTTATACCTTAAAAAAATATATTTATTTACGATAATCTACATATTCTTAACACAATAAAAATAATTGCTAAGAAGCCAGTCAGTTAAACATTTCTTAATTTTTTTTCATTTAATATCCTAATGTCAATAGGTACACAATTAAAACTTTGTATACACATATTATTAATTTTTTTGTTATACAAATTCTTTTATATTCTTTTATATAAATATATTCGGGTAGAGGTTCATATAAGTTACTGTACTTGGACCTTTGTTGGCGGGTAAATACTTTGGAACGTTTTACGAAACAAAAGCATACGTTATTATAAAAATATGGAAATATGATTATTAAGTATATTTTACAGATTTATGTTTAAAAAACAATTAAAGAATATGGGTAAGTAAATTGAATATTATTAAACTTCTTAATTAAAGTAAGGTTTTAAAGACGACGACGAATTTACTTAACATTGGGTGGATTGACCGTGCGGGTGCCGGGTCCATAGCGTTGCAGAGGAAGAGACTCCAGTCAAGGTGCCTGGGACTTGCAACCCAGTGAGTAAGGTTAAGGGGTCCCTTTATGATGCATCAATGCTCCCTTTACCCGCTCGAGCCTCCTCCTCTGCCCAAGCAACATTAGGTAAGATCCTACTAATGCCGCCTTAGATACACGTTCTAGGATGGAAGTTACGGTTGTTCTTGGCAGGCCAAGGTCTTTTAGTAGGTTGTATAGGGATTTTGATGGTATGCCCCTTGCTCCGACTTCTACAGCATATAAATTAATTAATGAAGTCGAGGATAACATGCGTAAAAACCACACAAGCGATAAGTCGGTCCGGGTCTTGTTTATAAGAGTCTTAATACCTAATAAGTAACCAGCTTATTTTTTTAGGGTTTCGTACCCAAAGGGTAAAAACGGGACCCTATTACTTAGACTTCGCTGTCCGTCCGTCTGTCACCAGGCTGTATCTCAAGAACGGTGATAGCTAGACAGTTGAAATTTTTACAGATGATGTATTTCTATTGCCGCTATAACATCAAATACTAAAAAAATAAAATAAATATTTAAGGGGGGCTCCTATACAACAAACTTGATTTATTTACCGTTTCTTGCTCGATACTAATAACGGTGACAGGTAGACGCTTTAACTATTCACAGAATATTTAGTTTAATGTTCTCTTTAAATATAATTAATTACAATAAAATAAAATAAATAATTAAGGGGGTTCCCATACCATAAAAGAGGTTTTCGCCGTTTATTGGCTAAAAATAATAATAATGAAAACGAGATAATGGTACGGAACCCTTCGTGCGCGAGTCCCACTCGCACTTGGCCGGATTTTATAAATATTAGCACGTATGTAGTCATTAATTTTATCAACGACCTTATATTGTTATTGACTCTAACACAACTCTGAGTCATCATTAGATCATCAGTGAAACTCACTAGTTCTCTGAATGATGTTACTGGCCTTATATTTTATTGAACTAGAAAACATATATTGATATGCTGCTACTGATTTTCCTCTTACTATATTACTATGCTATTTCCATTTCATTATTTTCTCGATGACAGCTTTTTACTAGCTTCTACTATAACAGACGCATTTCGTCAACGACGAATTGCACTGCGCCTGTTAGGTCAGGTTAGGTCTCATTAGCCTGTAATTTTTCTGGCTCTCAAGGACTGCTGCCGGAACACATCGCTAGGTGCTTGGCGACAGATTTTCTACTTGAGGGTGGTCGCTAGCCAGGCTGGCATTCACAAAATGCCCTTCCACCATGCGGTGAAGCTCAAGCCCGCGGCGGGATTCGAACCATGGACCTGCTGCACGGCAGTCCATAGCCAATGCCACTGAGCCTGCTTCTAAGTTCCTGTGAAAACGTTGAACGAGCGTTCTTTTTTACATAACGTATGCATTATTTTATAAAAAAAATATGACATTTACGCACACACGCAAATTTTTCCACATCATTGTTAAATTCACGGTCTTCCTTTTATTTCTGGCACTATGTTATTTAGCAAAAAATAATCCTTATGATGAAATCTTTCGGTTGGTATGATAAAACTACAGGCTAATTTTTTTCTCGTGTAACGGGTTCGATTCCCGGTTCAACCATGTAATTATTTAAATATCTATGAATGCAGTTCAAATTGTTTTTTAACTTAAATAATGTGTTCTTTCAGTAAAATGTTCCATCTACAAAATTCAAGGTACTTTCCCTCCATGTGGCATCGCCGTGGGACGCCCTGGATAGATTTTTACAAAATATGTTAATATCTTTATAAACTTCAGCTTCGAAAATTTGTAACTTAAGAGATTGCTTCTTAGTGTCCAGAATGGGTAGTTGCAAAGGCACCTACAATTATTACTCATTGAATTTTGGTCCAATGCTGGTACAGTAAATTAAATGATGAAATCTGTCGTTAGGCCATAGGTCAGAACTCGAGGCATTCGAATGTGTTAAACTACGATAGTACTTACACCGAGAATTACTTTCTCAGCGACGAGGAAGGAAGGCACACTACTACGAGTTTATTTGCATAAGGATAAAAACGAACTTCGGGTCAGCGTTAATATAATGATAAATATACTTAAGAACAATGCGGCTGTACAAAAAACTAATAATAATAATAATATAATAATGAAGTTTATTTCCAAAAACAAAAACCTATAGTAAAGATTAATAATATAATGTTTACATTTAGTTGTTATAAGTAAAATACAAGTTTGGTATACACTAATTAGTCCGCAGAACCTACACTAAGAATTACCTTTTGTTGTAAGTATCTGCTTGCTCTTCAAATTCACAGTTTAAAATTGTAATTTAGATGATCAAAGAGAATAAAAAAAAAACCGGACTAAAAACGTAAAAAACATACTTAAAACGTACAATTTTAGTAAAACTGCACACACTTGAGACGAATTACTTAGCATTGGATGGTTTCACCGTGCGGGTGCCGGGTCCATCGCGTTGCAGAGAAAGAGGCTATAGGGGCCTGGAACTTGCAACCCAGGAGTAGGGTTAAGGAGCCCCTTTATGATGCATCAATGCTCCCTTTCACCGCTCGAGCCCCCCTGCCCAACCAAATTTGGTAAGATCCTACTAATGCCGCCTTGGATACACGCTCTAGGATGGAAGTTACGGTTGTTCTTGACAGGCCAAGGTCTTTAAGCAGGTTGTATAAGGATCATTGCTTCAAACGAGAGAGATATGAGTTCCAATGGCTTGAATAGTGAGATATTGTGCAGCAGAAGAGAGTCGGGGAAAAATAACTGTTATTCTAATCTAGTGTCAGATATGGCCAAAACAACTGTATTTCTCAGGTTCGAAACATGTGACTAAATGCATCTGTTAGGCAGAGGTTATCGCTTAACATCAGGGGGCCTCGGGCGTGTTCCGTCACAAAACGGAAAACGTGTATCTGAATGTGGACTGAGGGGCATATGAGTTTCAAAGGCTTGAATAGCGATTTGCAGCAGAATAGAGTCGGGGAAAAATAACTGTTATTCTGACCTAGGGTCAGATATGGCCAAGAAGAACTAAATTGTAGATTAATTGTAGAATAATAACAAATATTTTAAGAAAACGTCAAATTAATATTTTAAAAAAACACTTAAAGAATATAAAAAAAATATCTAGTTACAATTCCGCCAAACCGGAAGAGTTTTCGACGCGTTTCGATCCTAAACGAAGCATCCTCAGGAGGTCTTGACTCTACGAGCGCACGATCGAGAAATCGTGCTTCTAATTCTAATTTGATGTTTTGTTAAAATATTTCAATAATATTTGTAATTATTAAATATGGATTTCCGCAAAGTAACCCCTGAATATATTAATTATTTATTGTTGAAACAATACAGCCATATTTGTCTTCAAAGTGGAAACTTACCGAGTATTAAATATATAAGAATATAATAATATACGAGTACAAAGTATGATCTCACGAGGTAAAACTGAATAGCAGGAAATAATATATAAATACCTAAGTATGAATAGTTTCCAGATCGATACAGTCCCACCAACTTATCTGTTCAGGCGGCAGAAAAAAGAACTACAACATTCCTTCAAATTGTGACAGTTTGTAGTTGATTTCCTTGACCAGTAGCGCCCTCGCGAACTGCACAGTTAAGTTGGTGGTACTATAACTAACTACATGATCGTGGCAATGTTACTTTACTTGACCTTCACTTAAATGTTTGTATGACATGCTAAAATAATATAAACTAATACTACATTTCTAAAACGTATATTCTGGACTACCATATGTCAAGTTACAACATCTTGATGAAAAAAACGTAGTATAAAAAGTAATGAAGTTTTAATATTGTTAGGTTTGCAATAACGCCTGCTATGCGGATTACATTACAAAATCACAAATATACGATAGGAAAAATTTAAGTCATGTGCGGGGGTAAATTTTTCCTATCGTATATTTGTGATTTAGTAATGAAATTGTTAATAAAAAATACTAAGAAATGCAACCGACTTCAATACTCAAATGTGTGAAATAACTTGTTGAAGTCGGTACCATGATGGTTCAAAAGTACCTATTATATATTGCGCGCATGGTACCGACTTCGACAGATTATTTCATACATTGAATTGAGTGTTGAAGTCGGTTCTATTTTATGTTTAAAAAAATTGACACCCATGTTAGTGCCCCGTGCTACTTATGGGATCGATTGTCATTCTCTGTCAATGACTATATCATCAAGATATGAAAATACGTTTTAGTTATTGGAGTGTAACTCAAAAACGGCTTGACCGTTTTCGATGAAATTTAAATGGGACCAAACGGCAAGCATCAGCTTTCAAAAAAAAACATCAAAATCGTCATAATCAAAAGTTCTGAGGTAAAAAAAAACATACGGATTGAGTACCTCCTTTTTTGGAAGTTGGTCAAAAAATACTAATTAAAATGTTGTAATTACGTGAACACTAACTATTTTCATCAGAATAAAATAAAAATTAAAATAAATAGTCGTTTACTGAATCACGTGAATTTATTTTGAAGGTTATGGAACATCTCTATTTTTTAAAAATGTACGTCATAGATGGACCAAAAATACTGTAATACAATATTATAAAAATCATATTTCATTATTTTTTTTTTCTACGTTGTATAATATGGCGTCATAATATAATATGTAAACTTATCAGCGACGCAACACCTAAATAAACGTGAACTGAATGTAAAATTGCAAAAATTAACCATTCGCGGCTAATTACTAATTACACGGTAAAACAAGACCCGAGTTATGGATAACGCACACTCGACACTTTTAGTTTCGAGTTATGTTGTTTAAATATAATTTGCTTCGTGAAGTAGCCCAACTATATGACTTCAATTAGGCGGAGTTGCCCCTTATATTTTTGTGTTTTCCTAAAATATTAATTATAAATATTAATACCTATGTTAAATATTTTTTTCACGCTGCCAACTGATAGTGGGCTAGAGCATTTGGACTCCCTATGAGTCCAAATGCTTTTACTGTAGTAGCTGTAGTATTGTAGTAGCTGTAGTGTTGTATATAGTTTGTAGTATTTGCTTAATAAAGGCATACCGCCATTAAAAAATTTTTTTTTTTGTCTTTAATATGGTTTGCTGCAAAGTAACGCCAGAATCTATTCATAATCTTAATGTTACTTTTGGTCTTGTCACTTTTTTTATGGTGCTCAAACTGCTCAAAGTGTTTAGCTCTTATCCAAGTACGGCTTGTCTTATAATATTTTCTTATAGTGACGTAAATGCCAGGGACACGTTAAACGTAAATGTCAGGGGTAGTTAAACTTTATAAAAGATTAATAAAATGATTTATTATTAATTTAGACTGTGATCTCTATCACTCATGTCATTTATGAAGTTATTATGAAATACTTTTATTTCCAAATTTACGACCTTGATTATAAATATCTATTGCTGAAATCTAGCTATTTTATATAGTATTTTCTCATGAACAAGTGTTTATTTGTGGGTTTCGTAAGAGGCGACTAAGGGAAAAATACTGGAAGGTGGGCAGCAGCACCTACTAAAGAACTGCCAACTTACACTGCGATCCCCAAGCCGCCCTTAATAGGGGAGGCGGTGTTCAGCAGTGGATGAGTTGGCTGTTACAGTAAGTGTTTATTTATTGGTGGAGAGTATCAAGTATATTTATTTTATTCTATAATAATATCGAATTACAAAATTACAAATATACGATAGGAAAAATTTAAGTCATGTGCGGGATTCGAACCCGCGTCCATCCGCCCCTTTAGCCGGGGCATGCTCTAACCAATTGAGCTAACATGACATGACGTCATAACTCGAATTTTTCCTATAGTTCATTAACCATCGTATTGGGATGGAGCACATGACTTAAATTTTTCCTATCGTATATTTGTAATTTTGTAATGTAATCCGCTTAGCAGGCGTTATTGCAATCATAACAATATAAAAAAATAATATCGAATTGTTTATTCTAATATAATCTTAAATTCAACATACCTTTTTTAAAAGTATTATATGCGTTTATTTAAGTATAACTATATGATTAACTTCCTATTTTTTTCTTATGAACTATGCTAATGAAGTATGAATATGTCCATAAGTGTATATCTATAACAGCCTATCACGTTTCTACTGCTGGGACACCGGCTTTCTTATCAGAGATAAATATTGCAGGTATACTGTGTAGATATATAATCATAATATATGATATTAATTAAAAGTCTTATCACAAGGTTTTGTGTTTAAAGTGATTTTTGAAATGAGTTCACTAAAAGGCAAATTTTGAATATGTTTTTTAGAAATAGTGTGTACACCTTACAAAAAAATCAATAAAATACAAAATTTCTACAGGATAAGACAAATAATATACCTGATTCGAAAGTACTATTCCATATATATAGCTCGATAGAAAAAAACATGAATACAGATAATAGATAAGATAATACACGAAATTTAGATTTCGATTATTCAAGATCCGTGTCTATATAGTAAATGGTATCAATATACATTTTATTACTAATTATTATGAAACCACCAATTGATAATGTATTGGAAAGATTTCTTACGTTAATGAATAGAAAAAATCGAGCAAAAATCGAGAAACTCTCGATCGTGCGCTCGTAGAGTCAAGACCTCCTGAGGATGCTTCGTGTAGAAGCGAAAGCGTCGAAAATCTTCCGGTTTGGCTACGTGGCGTTTGTGACGTCACGTCGGCTTAGCAGGAAAATTAGGCGGAATTGTCACTAGATATTTTTAATTGTTTTATTAAAATATTAATTTGATGTTTTCTTAAAATATTTTTAAAATATTTGTTATTATTTCTTACGTTATTAAAAAGCTCACTATTATAAGAAAATATGAACAAAAATCGCTCCCGCTATTTAAATATTGCGTAGTTCAGTTTCGCTCAACAAGATCTCTACGTCCTAAGTCATCACGATTAGTCTGACTTATATCAAAGACTACTTTTTCTCAAGTAAGAGTTGACTTTGACACTAACTGAGCACTATTGTAACGCATATTCGTTCACTTGTGCCACTAAAGCTAGAATTCAATAGCACATTTTTATAAAAAAAAACGGCCCCTCCATCGCACGGGTATATAAGATAAATAAAAGTTTTTTTGAAAATATTCTGTCGCCTATGTTCATCAGGGAGATAATGTAGAATTCTAATTGTTATAGAATTTTTGAAATCGGTCCAGTAGTTTTAGAGCCTAATCAATCGGAACAAACAATTAAATCTTTCCTCTTTATAATATTAATAAGTATTAGTAATTAAATAAAAAAATCTTAAAGCGCTCGTAGCGAAGTTTGCTTAGCCGTTCTTATCCGATCAGCTAAGTTAAGCAACGTCGCGCGCGGTCATGACTTGGATAAGTGACCGCTAGTGGCATTACTACTGAGCACTTTCGTGCTTCGGAGGCACGTTAAGCCTCCGGTCCCGGTTGTTGTCTTAGGATGACAATCGTTACAGCTTGGTGGTAGGGCATTTTGCGAATGTCCGACTGGCTAGCTACCAACACCAAGTAGAAAATCTGTCGCCAAGCATCTGATGGCGAGTTTCGGCAGCTGTCTTTGAGAGCTAGTAAATCTGAAGTTAGTCTGAACAACATCTTCGACCAATGATCACTTACCAGCAGGTGAGATAGTGGTGAAAGCTATAAAAAAAAATCAGCAATAAAAACCTGAAATTTTCGTGAGCTTCACACATATTTAAAATTTTAAATATTATAAATGAAACCCAGATCGACGTATTCGATCCCCAACGTGAGTGTTTTTTCCAGTTTAATTTATAATATTAAAAAAAAGCCTGTTTCATTTGAAGGAAAGTCTCGTGTGTCGAGTGTGCGTTGAACATATGTTTAGTATTTGAGTATTCTCGTAGCTTTACCATCTGTTGTATAATCTGTGGCGGCGGTCACAGAGCCATAGTACCACCAACTTAACTGTGCAGTTCTCGAGGGCGCTATTGGTCATGGAAATCAACTACAAACTGTCACAATTTGAGGGAATTTTGTAGTTCTTTTTTCTGCCGCCTGAACAGATAAGTTGGTCGAACTGTACAAGGTCACGCCGTATACGGATTTAAACATGGAATCACACGTTCCATTGTCGTTACGCGATAACGAGCCGGTTATTGAAATGGCCGTTCGGAATTCAAATTTTGTTAGTCCGTTGTTTTTTTTGTCGGCTAGTGATGGGTATTTGTTTGTAGTCTGTATTGAATTTGGCGGGAATGGGGTATGAAACATCGCGTCTTCGTGGTTTTATTTTCTTTTTTAATTAATGTTTTTTTTTTGCGTATTGTGATGGAACAAGCACGAGGCCTACCTGATGTTAAGCGGTAATCTCTGCCTATAACTGATGCATTTCGTCACAACTTCACAAGTGACAAATTGAGGTACGAACTAAGCCTAGAACTACTGGCTCTCAATGACCGCTGACGGAAAACAGTGTTAGGCGCTTGACATATTTATTTACTTGAGGATACAGTACTGTATCAGCCGGATTGTCCACTGATGAGTGCAGCCTCCCCCATTAAGGGGGGTTTGCCATAATCCACACGATTGGCAGATGTCTTGGGGCTGGCAGTATTTGATTACAATTTTTTTTTTTTTATGACTGATAGGTTAGCCTTTGACCACTATCTCACCTGATGGTAAGTAATGATGTGGTCGAAGATGTTGTTCAGACTAACCTAGAAGTACTGGCTCTCAAGGACAGCTGCCGGAACACACCGTTAGGTGCTTGGCGACAGATTTTCTACTTGAGGGTGGTAGCTAACCAGGCGGGCATTCGCAAAATGCCCTACCACCACGCCAACAATTCCTCAGAAGACACTGTTTCCCACCTTCCAGTACTTTTCTCTTAGTCGTCTCTTACGACACCAACGGAAAGAGATGGGGGGCTACATTCTAACCCGGCACCCCACGGGGCACTAGTAATGGTAGTAGTAATTCTCTTTTAATTCGTAGTGTTGATGTAATCCACAAACGGCCTTCAGGATTAAAATGATAAAACCATGAAGGTATTATACTAGAGAATGATAAAATTGATAAATGTCTAAATAGGTCCAAAAACTTGTGATTATTTAATAGATGTAAATACTTTACAAAATTAAAAATATTCTATAGGAAAAATTTAAGTCATGTGCAGGATTCGAACCCGCGTCCATCCACCCCTTTAGCCGGGGTATGCTCTAACCAATTGAGCTAACATGACACAATGACTCATAAGTCCAATTTTTCCTATCGTTCTTTAACCATCGCATTGGGATGGAGCGACATCTATAGTACCACTTACGTTGTACTACAAACAAGACCAATTTTGCAATTGGTTTTATACTTGTAAATGATGACGCAACCTTATAATTTTAATATTGTTATGTTTGCAATAACGCCTGCTATGCGGATTACAATACAAAATTACAGCGTACACCGGCTAAAGGGGTGGATGGACACGGGTTCGAAACCCGCACATGACCTAAAAAAAAACCCTATCGTATATTTGTGATTTTGTAATGTAATCCGCATAGCAGGCGTTATTGCAAATCTAACGATATTAAAATTAGATAGAATACCTTTGCACAAATTTTATAATAGATTTTTCGGTTTTTTGTGTTGTCTTTGTGTGTTTCCATAGTGTATGTACTTTTTGTGTTTAGCTGGACATACAAATTAATACAATGGTACTCCATGTTTTTACATTTACATATTTTAGAAGGATGACGTCAGCTGTAGATAATATTTCAACTAACGTTAGCAATCCAAGCGTTGTGTAGTATCTTATCTTAGCGAATGATAAGGGTTGAGGTATTTTGAGGTACATGACAAATCGCATGTAGCTGATTGCTTGTTTTTTTTATATGTGAAATAACAGGCAAAATGAGACTTAACAGGTATGTCTCAAGGCGATGGGCGCAGTGCAGTTCGTCACTTGTGATGAAATGCATCTGTTATAGGCAGAGGATACCGCTTAACATCAGCTGGGCCTCGTGCTTGTTCCGTCAAAATAACATAAAAAAAATATACATAACAAACGAGTACATACACAGAAAAAAAGGAATACTTGAGCCAACGCAGTGTGTTTTTATTCAAGAATATTTGTGATTCATATATATTGAAAACAATATATTCTTGAAAACAGAACACAATATTCTCAGGAATATATTCTTGAATCAAAGTATATATTGCATTCTTCTTTGGAGAAATCGTATGTGTTTAAATACGAATATGGTTAGTTTTGAATCCAAGAATCTTACCATAAATATTTGTAAGTGAAGCACCTTAATTACATTCGAACAAGAATATTTAAAAATATTTCAAGAAAGAATGTAGAAATTTTATTTAGAGAATAAAATGTTAACAGAAGAATTCCTATCTTATTGTTAGAAGAATACTTTCGTTAAATAATAATCTTGAAATAATAATTTGAATACTTTATGTGAAGAAATATTTTTTGGGTCAAAACAATATTCCTAAGAATATTCGAGTGTAATATTAAGACTCGATTATTTTTCAGTTCAGAATATATTCTTGTTGTAATACAGCATTGTCTTGAATTTATTAAGACAATGTATATTCTTGGCTAAAGAAGTCTTTTTTTTCTGTGTAGTACATACCCTGTAAGGGTGTAGCAAATATATAATAATGAGGCTATACAGTAATAATTGTTAATATTAGGTCCTTACATATGAAATTGGCGTTTTGTATGGGAGGAACAAAAAGTCGAATATTTTTTAATATAATATATTTAATTAATCAAAGTATGAACCATTATTTTCTATGCACTTTTGCCATCTCATAGGTAGTTCATTGATCCCTTTACTAAAAAAACCAGTCGGACGGGAATCAATAAAATCTTTGAAGGCAATTTGGACTGCCCCATCGGAGTTGAATTTTTTCCCTTGCAAGAAGTTATCCAAATTTCGAAAAAAATGGTAATCTGTTGGAGCAAGGTCCGGGGAGTACGGAGGATGTCTTAGACTTTCCAATTGAAGCTCTTCTAATTTAGTAGCCGTCTGTAGCGCAGTGTGTGGTCTAGCGTTGTCGTGAAGCAGCAGTGGCGTGGAGCGATTGACCAGCCTAGGTTGTTTAGCCGCTAGCTTTTCCATCATGGTTTGCAATTCCTGACAATAGACATCAGCCGTAATAGTCTGGCCAGATTTGAAAAAACTGTAATGAACAATACCGGCACTAGTCCACCAAACGCTTACAAGTAACTTTTTTGGGGTTAATTTTCGCTTGGGGCAGGATTTGGCTGGCTGGCCAGGATCTAACCATTGCGCTGAGCGCTTCCGATTATCGTAAAGAACCCATTTTTCATCACAGGTAATGATTCGGTTTAAAATACCTTCATTATTGTGCCGGTTTAGTAATGTAACGCAGCAGTCGACGCGCGTTTGCCGGTTTGTTTCAGTCAATTCGTGAGGTACCCACCTTTCAAGCTTTTTAATCTTCCCAATTTGCTTCAAGTGAATTAAAACAGTTTTATCACTAACATCGCAGCCTGCAGCTAACTCGGACGTGGTTTGCGATGGATCCGCTTCCACAATAGCCTTCAACTCTTCATTATCAACTTGAGTCTCAGGCCGTCCACGGGGCTTGTTCTGCAGGTCGAAATTTCCAGAACGAAAACGTTGGAACCAAAAACGAACTGTGTTTTCTTTTGCAACACGACCGCCATACACATCATTCACCCTTCGAGTTGTTTCCGCAGCACTAGTGCCACGGCGGAACTCGTACTCGTAAATAATGCGATATTTAAGGTTTTCCATTTTGTAAAATGAGTGACGCAAACAGAAAAAAACAGAAGAAAAAAAACAAATGAATGACGATCATCGAAGCACAAATACATGAGTCTATAGCTGTACAAATTTGAATTTGGAATTCCTTACCAAAGAGGAGAAATTCGTGATTAAAGTGGCCAGTACGAAAAACGCCAATTTCATATGTAAGGACCTAATATAATAAGAGTAATTTGATGTGTCATATAATACATTTCTTAATTATATCAAAAAAGTAATTCAAATATATTGAAAATATTTTCGTATTGTAATAGTAACAATTATGTATGGTTTAACATACGCATTGACAGATTTAGTGTGACGAGGTACCTTATTTCGTATTCAGTCGATGCGTCTTATAAGACGTGTTCATGTTTGAAGAATTGAATGGCGAATTCGTTCTCGTCCTTGGAATAAATTTGGTCAAAATATAGGAAGACTTACTAAGGCCTTTAATTAATACGTTTTTTTTATGAAATTACGACAGAATAAGCCCTCTGACTATAACAGATGCATTTCGTCATAAGTGACTAACTGCAATACGCTATCACCCTTTGAGATACAGTTGTTAAGTTCCATGTGCCTGTAATTCCATTATTCCTCACTGGCTCTCAAGGAGTTCTGCCGGAGCTCGCCCTTAGGTGCTTGACGACAGATTTTCTACTTGAGTGTGGTAGCTTTTTTTATGGTTGATAGGTTTGCCTTTGACCTCTATCTATGACTCTCACCTGAGGTTAAGTGATGATGTGATCAAAGATATTGTTCAGGCTAACTTAGAATTACTGTTTTAGCCAAGGTGCAGGTTGGTGTTAGCCCACACTGTCTATCAAGGACAGCTGCCGGAGCTCGCCGTTAAGCGCTTGACGTCAGATTTTCTATCTGAGAGTGGTAGCTAGCGAGGCGGGCATGAGCAAAATATCCTACCACCATTCTGTAACAGCCATCCTAAGACAACAACCGTGACCGAGGACTTAACGTGCCCTACCAAACCCGTGGTGCACGCTCAGTAGTAATGCCACTAACGGTCATCTCTAAATCATGACCGCGCGCGACGTTGCTTAACTTAGCTGATCGGTTAAGAACAGCTAAGTAAACTTCGCTACGAGCGCTTCAAATATCAAATTGAATAAATTGAGTCCAAGCAATCTAACCTTAGTGATAATCTAACGATAGCATAATTTAAATGGAGTTTAGTTATATCTAGTTGTATCGAGACTTTAGTATAGAATAATTCTAGAAGTATCTACTGCATAGTTCTTGTAGAACCTATTATGTTAATGTCCAACGCATTCCATTGAATACGGAGGTCAGTGGTAACAAACACACCTCTTGCACGAATACTACGACTGCCTAACAAAAGGAGTGTTTTCAGAATTCATGGACAGTAACGCCGATTATCCGAACACCGATTATCCGAATCGGTCCTAAGCGTAATAATAATAATAATTTTATTTTTCCAAAGACACTGTTTTACAATAATTAATATAACCTCTATTATTGTTGTGAGTTTTTATACCTAGTATTTTTTTTAAGGCGTGATGGGGTTGCAACTTCCTCTGAGATGTTTAAGTGACCGTTATTTTAGAACTGTAATAAAGTTTATTTTATTTTTATTGCTGCTAGATAAGGCTTTGACCACAATCTCACCTGATGGTAAGTGACGATGTCGAAGGTGTTAACAGGCTTAACCTAGAATTACTGGTTCTCAAGGACAGCTGCCGGAACACACCGTTAGGTGCTTGGCGACAGATTTTCCACTTGAGGGTGGTCGCTAGCCAGACGGGCATTCGCAAAATGCCCTTCTACCATGCAAAATGTGTGACAGTTCGTTTTTCCTTATTACCAGTCTATGTCCGGTCTGATTATCCGAATTTACGATTATCCGAATCGACCCCGGTCCCAATTAATTCGGATAATCGATGTTCTACTGTATGTATGTTTGTGAGCTTATTATTTTAGCATAACTTCTAAACGGCTTAACCGATTATAATTTAAGAAATATCGTTAGATTCGTCTTGATAGCGCAGGTGACATTAAAACGCAAAAAATAAACTGGCGGATTTTAGACGGCATACTGTGAGAGCAAACATTTTTACATTCTTCTAAACCCATCGTTTTTACCTTTTTAATTGATTTAACTGGTTTATTCCAGAAATCCCCTTAGCGATTCCCCTGCGCGTCGAATTTGAGTGTTGGAAGGGGATAATTGGACAATAAGTCCAAAAATCCCTTTAACCATTTAACTGGACAAAAAGGCCAGCCATCCACTAAAGTTAGTGACTAAACTAATTATTTGCATTCTTATACTTGTTTACTAAATAAGAATCCAAAGGGGATTCTGATTTAGAGATACCTGTAAGTAGAAATATAAAGTGCGAACTAATTCTGCGTGATACGTTATAAAATGCTAATATTATTTCAACGTGTGGCTGTTTTTCTATCACGAGAGCGCATATATTCAGGTTGCATCATAATAAATGTTTTTCAAACACCTAATCATCGTCATCATCAGGTATGACAAATAAGCATGACAATTCATACGTTATATCGTCATATATCATAAAAAAAGTCGTATGTATAAATTAAAGAAACATATATTCAAATATAAAATACTCAGCCCGCGCGTATGTCGGTTATCGCGCAAAACCATTAACCTCTTTTTGCGCAGTTGGATAAAAGGTATCCTACTTTTTTTAGTTTTTTTTTATGCTTGATAGGTTCTCACTTGATAGTAAGTGATGATGTGGTCGAAGATGTTGTTCAGGGTAACCTAGAAGTACTGGCTCTCAAGGACAGCTGCCGGAACACACCGTTAGGTGCTTGGCGACAGATTTTCTACTTGAGGGTGGTAGCTAGCCAGGTGTGGCCTACCACCATGCTATAACGACTGCCATTCTAAAACAACAACCGGAACGACGGCTTAACACTTTAAGCCGTCGTTCCGAAGCACGTGCACGCTCAGTAGTAAACTAGCGTTCACCCATCCAACTCATGACCGCGCGCGACGTTGCTTAACTTTGCTGATCGGTTGAGAACAGCTAAGTAAACTTCGCTACGAGCGGAAAGAATAATCGTATAGAATAATAAATTAACATTACTGCTAAATTTTATACCTCCACGTCAATTAAGCAAGCTTACAATCGGTAATAGATTCAATCGTCGTTTTGATGATGTAACAACAAATTGTTCACTCGTTTCGCAAACTCTGACGTGACATTACGAAGTATTACTGTTCCAACGACAAATCCGTAAGTTTATCCATCGTATAAAAGTTATTTTCTAGCAGCGGGTTTAAAATTGACAGAGGGGAAATTCAAGTTGCACGTGAAAAACATATTGATTAAAAATCCTACTACACAGTTTCTGATTACTTAAACGACAAAAATGCCTGGACAATTCCGCCTCCGCCAAGCTATTGCCCGTCACCTACATAATTTAAACAAATATTGTAATAACTCTATTATATAGTAAGTATGTAACACATTGTTAAAAAGAATGGCCCCGAGTTTCTTGCCCGTTCTTCTCGCAGTGGCTCTATAAAATTTATTTGCTTGACGTGGCAGAACAATGTAGAGTATTTCAATACTGAAATTTGTAATTGTCCTTCATAAGAGCGTCGTAGACGCCTAAATTTAATAAATGATTTTGACTTTGACTGAAATTGACTATTTTACTATAAAAATGGGTTTAATTAATGTGTAAATTACGATAAAAGGTGTGAGTTGGGCCCCAGGTATTTTTAAGCAAGCAAAGTGTCG
This sequence comes from Plagodis pulveraria, assembly GCA_963890685.1. NCBI lineage: Eukaryota > Metazoa > Arthropoda > Insecta > Lepidoptera > Geometridae > Plagodis > Plagodis pulveraria. The sequence goes on along the minus strand of OY982976.1, from coordinate 17,226,358 downwards.
ATAATTGGCAAATGTAGCGTTGAAGTTCTAATCCGACTGCGACCTAATTTATTCATGGTCGAAAAGTGCTGTAGTAAGTAGGTCAGAACCTTTTGAAACTGTACATATCTTTTGTCTTCTAAAAGCTTTTAACGTAAATGTGAACCCATTTAGGCTGGTATTATGGTATAGCATTTCTTTTTTCTTACACATGATTAGACGAAGTAGTATTTGATTATTTCAAAAACCGGCCAAGTGCGATTGGGACTCGCGCACGAAGGGTTCCGTACCATTATCTCGTTTTCATTAAAATTAAACGGCGAGAACCTCTTTAATTGTATGGGAGCCCCTCAATTATTTATTTTATTTTAATTAATTATATTTAAAGTGAACATAAAACTAAATATTCTGTGAATGGTTAAGGCGTCTACCTGCGTCACCGTTATTAGTATCGAGCAAGAAACGGTAAAAAATCAAGTTTGTTGTATGGGATCCCCCCTTAAATGGAATAGGCTTTTAACTACCATACCACTCGATGCCGTGATGATGCTGTCGAAGAGATTGTCCAGCCTAACTCAGAATTCACACTATGATTTAATGATTTATGTACTAATTGAGATAAACTTTTTCGTAACCTGTAGGGTGCCGGGCTGGAGCCGGTGGGGTGCCGGGCCAGAATGTCACTCTCCCATTTCTTCCTGTGGGTATCATAAGAGGCGACTAGGGGTAAAATACCAACGGAAAGCGGGCAGCAGCGCCTTCTGAGGAACTGAAAATTTACACAGTGATCTCCAAAACGCTTGCCAAGCGTGGGGATTATGGCAAAACCCCCTTAGTATGGGAGGCTGTGTTCAGTAGTGCACAAATAGTGCTGATACAGAACAGTACAAGTAACAATTAAATGTTTTAATGTTTATAATATAGGACACCGTCACTACAAAGTATATACAATCACAAGAGAGTTTAAATGACACACTTTGCTGGCTATATCATATATTTATAATAACTAAACATCGTTGTTTACAACACTGGAAACTACACTGCACTCGACGTTATCGTGAAAGTAAATAACCGATATGTAATGTGGGTGACCACTCCTCAGTGACTGCACTTTTATTTATTTTATACAATGTGTTTTCTATAAATAAGTTGAATGATAGGTAAAGTTGTTTAAAATTCTCTCTATGGTTAATTTATGACTTATTATTTTGTTTCCTCATTTGAACTTGATGAAGCAATGATGGCCGAGCGGTAATAGCTATGGACTGCCGCGCCGAAGTACCCTGGTTCGATCCCCACCGCCGGCTTGAGCTTCACCGCATGGTGGAAGGGCATTTTGTGATTGCCCGCCTGGCTAGCTACCACCCTCAAGTAGAAAGTCTGTCGCCAAGCACCTAACGGTGTGTTCCGGCAGTAACCCTTGAGAGCCAGTGAAATTACAGGCACATGAGACTTAACAACTATGTCTCAAGATGACGGGCGCAGTGCAATTCGTGGCTTGTGATGAAATGCATCTGTTATAGGCAGAGGTTAGTTCGCTTAACATCAGGTGGGCCTCGAGCTTGTTCCGTCACAATAACATAAAAAAAAAATTTAAGTGGCTGTAATTATAATAAGGACACTGCCCGCTGATGATCCTGGATGGTACAGACAAACAGGGGGCCAAGTCTGCTAATTACATGTTCATATTCAGCATAGATTCATTCAAGATTCATACAAGACAGAATCGGTAGTCTGCTGATCCCTTATGAATATATGAATCTATGATGAATCTAGGCTGGTTTGACGATGTTGACAACAAAAAATAAAAAGAGAAGAGAACAATTTCGTTATTATTCATTATTATTTTATTATTTCGTTTCGTTTTCTTATGAAATCGAGATTGAATCGATATGAACGATATGAAGTTAGTAGACCCCCTTAAATATTTATTTTAGTTTTTGTATTTGTTGTTATAGCGGCAATAGAAATACATCATCTGTGAAAATTTCAACTGTCTAGCTATCACCGTTCTTGAGATACAGCCTGGTGACAGATGGGCGGACAGCGAAGTCTCAGTAATAGGGCCCCGTTTTTACCTCTGGGTACGGAACCCTAAAACCATATGAAGAAGATACCGGGTCTAATGTTATCAGCAATTTTACAACTGATTGGTTTGGTAGTGATAGTTGACGAGTAGAAAATACAATGCAATGCATAATGCATCCAATGTGCTTGCTTCTCATCACTTTCTCACATAATTACCCCTGGGAGATATACTCGAGTGTCTTAGTTCTCACTATGGCCACAGATTAGTGAGTAGTGAGTACCTACTCACTATTCACTAATCGTGTCACTGGATTAATGAAGTAAGCATCTGCTAGTTTTTTGTATGTTGTTGTGACTGAACAAGGTCGAGGCCCACCTGATGTCAAGCCAACCTCTGCCTATAACAGATGCATTTCGTCACAAGTCACGAATTGCACTGCGTTCGTCACCTTGAGATATAGTTGTTAAGTCTCATGTGCCTGTAATTTCACTGGCTCTTAAAGTTACTAGTTAAAAGCAAACGATTAAAAATCAGTTCAAGTAAAGCTATTTACTTGAACTGATTTTTAGCACAATGTATTTAGTTTGAACATAAGAAAATTATATTATGTTAATCGTGATCATATTATCGAAGGCTACGAAAATTCCGAAACATGTTTTCTTAAAAAAAAATCGATAGAATAAAACTGCAAAGTTGAGTCTAAGTTAAGCTTGTAACGTAAATATCTTAATTATTTATGTATGAATGTGTATGAAACTATACTTATAAAAAAAGGGATAAACTTATCAAGAGGTACAAGAAAAGTTACATTTTCGGTTTACGTTACTAGTTTTGTGTTAATAAGTTTTATTTCGGATTTTACCTAAACTAATCGCAATTTCACCATCGCTGCTTCTCTTTCACTCCTAAGCAGTCCGATAGTGACAACAATTCAGCATTTGACAGTCTTAAGTTTCTCTGATTTTCTCTGATCTATATACAGGGTTATTGGTAAAATGCTAACAACCTCTTAGGGTTAGATAGAGATAGATAGATAACACTTTATTGACACATTAAAATTTGCAAATGTATAACTTAAAACAATAACTAAGAGTAGGTGTGACAATGGGCGGTCTTATCGCTGAGAGCGATCTCTTCCAGACAACCCTATACAAAAGGATTTTTATAAATAGATATGGACGGAGGTATATCTATAACAATACTGATGATAATAAAAATAAGGGTTGACTTCTGCTAGTCCTAAATAACTTTAGAATTTTTATTTTGTTATGATTTTTTTTTATTTATATTTTTTAAATTTTTATATATTTTTGACTTAATAAGCACGAGGACCACCTGATGTCAAAAGTTTATTGTGCCTGTAATGTATTATTTCTTTTTATTACTTTGCTCGATGTAAATTTTCATTTAATGTTCAAAACCCTATTTAAAGGGGCGCGGTCCAGTGCGGGCGCTCTTAACTCGGAGTAGGCATTAAAACACAAAATAATATTTGAAATATAAAAAAAAAAAAACATTCAAAACAAAAAAACAACACCTGGAAATGTTTCTTAGGACTTGTAGAAGTCAACCCTAAGAGGTTATTAGCATTTTTCCAATAACCCTGTTTATTATAATTCTTACGCTACAAAATAGAATGATAATTATACGGAACCCTAAAATATAAGTTAGTTACATACAAATAAATATACATAAAGTGTACAATACCAATTCAGCAGTGCGTTCACCTATCTGATGTTTACGTAACCGGACTGCGTAAATACAATATGTCTATAAACAAACGATGTAGTAAGTACCAACACATCTTATTGAAGCAACGATGGCCGAGCGGTAATACCTATGGACTGCCGTGGCACAGGTCCCTGGTTCAATCCCTACAGCCTTCTAGAGTATTTTTTTATGTTATTGTGATGGAACAAGCCCGAGGCCCACCTGATGTTAAGTGAACTAACCTCTGTCTATAACAGACGCATTTCGTCAACGACGAATTGCACTGTGCCCGTCACACTGAGACGTACAGTTGTTAGGTCTCATTAGCCTGTAATTTTTCTGGCTCTCAAGGACTGCTGCCGGAACACACTGTTAGGTGCTTGGTGAAAGATTTTCTACTTGAGATGCTTCACCGCATGGTGAAAGGGCATTTAGCGAATGGTCGTCTGTCTAGCTACACCCTCAAGTAGAAAATCTGTCGCCAAGCACCTAACAGTGTGTTCCGGCAGCAGTCCTTGAGAGCCAAGTTTCTGCGTTTAACGAAAATAAATAAATTGCAGTCGGGTTTTTTACTTTTTAATTATCTTGTAATAATTTGTATAAATGACTGACCAAACGTAAAGAGAGTTTGTTGCATGTAAAGTATCGCGGCATTCATATTATCTCAACGAAAAATCATGCTTACGTCCTTAATTGTTAGAGCAAGCGCGAAGCGGGAGCGGAGCGTTTCCGTTTCAGCTTGGGCAATAATCCTTTCGTATGTCTTAGGATGTTCAGTTGTACTCCTTCTACCGGTCGCGTATCTCAACCGATTATCGTGAAATTTTGTGAGCACGATAAATACAATAAATGGTTTTGTTTTCATGGAACATTTCTGAAAATTGACAAATTTTCAGAAATGTTCAAAACAAAGGAGATAATGTGTTGAAACCTAAAAAAAATTTATCTAAAAATGGAAAAGATTTCAACACTCAATGTGTGAAATAACTTGTTGAAGTCGGTACCATGATGGTTCAAAATTACCTATTATCACAATATTGTGCGTATATGGTACCGACTTTGACAACTTATTTCACACTTCTGAGCAGTGTTTCCACTTAAATGATTTCCTTTCCCCTCGCCTCAATTCAGATATCCCCTCTTCAGGGCGTTTTTTCCCTTAAAAATTTTTCTGCTGTAGTTTTTAGTTTTGCCCTAGTGTAGTAAGTAAAAAAAACGCCCATGCCTCTGGTGATACTATACTATGATAATAATTATTTACACTACAAAATCATCGACAAGATTTGTTGACGATCTGTTTTTCTTCCCCTCTGGACCCTAATTTCCCCTTTAAAAGGGAATTTCCCCTCATTGTGGAAACACTGCTTTTGAGTGATGAATCCGGTTCCATTTTTTAATAAAAAAAATATTTTTCACCCTTTTTAGTGTCTTTTGCTACTTATGGGATCGATTGTCATTCACTGTCAATGATTATATCATCAAGAATAATCAAATACTTTTGAGTTATTGGAGTGTAACTCAAAAACGGCTTGACCGATTTTGATGAAATTTAAATGGGAGTACACGGCAAGCATCAGTTTTTAAACAAAAAAAGAATCAACAAAATCAGAAAATTTGTAAATGTCATTTTCGCGCACGCGCTAATGCTTGTAATAATATTTAGAAATATTAAATAGAAGACGAGATTTGCATGATAATATAGTACTACCAACTTAACTGTGCAGTTGGCGAGGGCGCTGCTGATCAAGGAAATCAACTACAAACTGTCACACTTTGAAGGAATGTTGTAGTTCTTTTTTTTGCCGCCTGAACAGATAAGTTGGTGGGACTGTACATACGTAGCTTCAAGCGAGATTGCTAAGAAAGCCGACATACAAGGTTATAGATCCGTATATATTAAATAACCGCGTAGGCGGAACGGTTACGGCTGGTCGTTGACCACGCCAGTGCTATATGACTCTACTCATTTGTTTACTCGTTTCTTTACTTCATAACTTATTCAATTATGATGATGATTAAATGTATCGTATGTGTTAATCCAGCGTACATCTTCCTCCATACCGAATTTCATCAAAATTGACCCATCAGTTTTTTTTATTTTTTGTCATTGTGGCGGTACAAACTCGAGGCCCACCTGATTTTAAGTGAACTAACCTCTGCTCATAACAGATGCATTTCTTCAACGAAATACATCTGTGCCCTTCACGTTGAGACGTACGTACAGTTGTTAGGTCTCATGTGTCTGTAATTTTACTGGCTCTCAAGGACTGCTGCCGGAACACACTGTTAGGTGCTTGGCGACAGATTTTCTACTTTGCCAGGCGGTCAATCGCAAAATGGCCGTCCACCATGCGGTGAAGCTCAAGCCCGCGGCGGGATTCGAACCATGGACCTGCTGCGCGGCAGTCCATAGTCAATGCCACTGAGCCATCAATGCTTCAAGTTTTAGTGTGACAAAGTAACAAACATACAAATACAATCGCAAACTTTCGCATATTCCAAAAATATTTTAAGAAAACGTCAAACAAGAAGAGTCACTCCGTACAGTTATAAAATAAATAAGCGACTCTAGCAACGAAGCAATAAAGTGCACTTCAGCTCGCAAGGCACGGAGTATCTAATATTTATATTCGTCTCTCTTTCTATCACATAGCCACGCATAGCTCTGTTCTCTTCTGCCGCGGCACGCACGTACAATAAGCCCGTCCGGACGGGTAAGCCGATGTACCTGTAGCGACGTACCGCCCACTGCTGCCGTTGCCTAGTGCGAAGTCAATACAATAACAAAAAAACTGGCCAAGTGCGAGTGGGACTCGCGTACGAAGGGTTCCGTACCATTATCTGTAACCTAATCTTGCAAGTTACAGACACTTTTCGCAGTGTCCGATTGAGCTGGGTAGGTACGGCGATAACCTCTTTTATTGTGTGGGAGCCCTATATTTTTTATTTTATTTTAATTATATTTAAAGAGAAAATGAAACTAAATATTCTGTGAATAGTTAAAGCGTCTCCCTGTCACCGTTATTAGTATCGAGCAAGAAACGGTAAAAAATCAAGATTGTTGTATGGGAAAATTAAATATATAATTATTACCCTTAAATATTTATTTTATTTTTAGTATTTGTTGTTACAGCGGATTAGAAATACATCATCTGTGAACATTTCAACTGTCTAGCTATCACCGTTCTTGAAATACAGCCTGGTGACAGACAGACGGACGCACAGCGAAGTCTCAGTAATAGGGTCCCGTTTTTACCCTTTGGGTACGGAACCCTAATAACTGTTATTTGCTTTACAAAATCACAAATATACGATGAGAAAAATTTAAGTCACGTGCGGGATTCGAACCCGCGTCCATCCACCATGTTGAGTGATTGAGTGATTGAGCCGGGTTAAGCTCTAACCGATTGAGCTAACATGACTAGACGTCATAACTCATCTTTCCTATCGTTTTTTAACCATCGTATTGGGATGGAGCGACATCTATAGTACCACTTGCGTTGTATTACAAACAAATTCGATTCCCGTGACTTAAATTTTTCCTATCTTATATTTGTGATTTTGTAACGAAATCCGCATAGCAGGCGTTATTGCAAACATAACAATATTAAAACTGTTATTTGCGTTTCTTAGGTAAATAAATAGCTATGGTAATGCATTTCTCGGAACTTTCACTAAACTATGATGAAAGTTTACATACAAGGAAAACGGCATTACATGTTTGAGTATGTCGTAGTGCGCAATGCTGCCTGCAGCGTCCACTATCTAGTGTTTGCCTTTGACTATAATATAGTTATGGTGAGCTAATCTGCACGTAGCGCTTCCCATACAAACGTTGTTTTATATATTTTAAATACCAAGTGCCTGCATTCATGACCTTGAGCCTATTAAGTAATAGGTATGCTTCTGTCTTGCCAGAAAAAAAAACTAAATAATTCATCGGCAAGAAAATAAACATTGTTACCAGTAGTGTCTCCATCGTGTTTTTTTATTGAGGAAAAATAAGAAAATATATTGATATTTGAATAAAGAATGAAAATGTATTTTTAGTGGATGTCACATTAGTAATATCACAGCAGTATAATTTGCATGGTGGAAGAGCATTTTGCGAATGCCCGCCTGACTAGCGACCACCCTCAAGTTGAAAATCTGTCGCCAAGCACCTAACGGCGTGTTCCGGCAGCAGTCTTTGAGAGCCAGCAAAATTACAGGCTAATGAGACCTAAAACTGTATGTCTCAGTGTGACGGGCACAGTGCAATTCGTCGTTGACGAAATGCGTCTGTTATAGGCAGAGGTTAGTCCACTTAACATCAGGTGGGCCTCGGGCTTGTTCCGTCACAATATCATTAAAAAAAAATGAAAAGAAATATAATATTTTGTTTGATATCAAAATAAAATGAGGAAAATCGCAGCTATAGGCATCATTTAGGGGAAAATTTAGAGATAGATAGATAATTCTTTATTGTTACACCACTTAGTAAATAAAAATAACATAAAAGTAAAAAGTGTTACAATGGGCGGCCATATCACTAATAGTGATCTCTTCCAGGCAACCTTAGCATGAAGAGGAAATACAGGAATAACAAGACAGGGTGTGATAAAAAATTAAAGATACAATTTGAACTTGACTGGGGAAATTTCACATTTATAACCTGGAGACACTGATTGCCAGTATAGTCATAGAAAAGAGTACTAACGCACGTATCGTGTTGATTCTACAGCACGTCTTGTCGGCTCGACAGCTACCACCTCATTCAAATAAAGTCAAAGTCAAAATCATTTATTCAATTTAGCCGTCTACGACGCTCTTATGAAGGTCAATTACAAATTTTAGTATTGAAATATTCTACATTGTACTGCCACGTTCAGCAAATAAATTGTATAGAGCCACTGCGAGAAGAACGGACAAGAAACTCGGGGCCATTCTTTTAAACATCTTTTAACAATGTGTTACATACTTACTATATAATAGAGTTATTACAATATTTGTTTAAATTATGTAGGTGACAGGCAATAGCTTGGCGGAGGCGGAATTGTCCAGGCATTTATGTCGTTTATGTAATCAGAAACTGAAATAAAAAACCACACATAAGTTACTACGACATCTTGTCTAATACGTCCATATCCTTATTAGCGTTTACATATTTTTTAAAGCGTTTTCCATTTAAAATAGTTACCTACAAACTTTCGCAACTTTCGCAAATGGCGGCCGTTAGAGCGGTTCCCGCCAAAACGCATTAGGGTAATTTGACACGCGTTCAATTCTTACAGTTATTTATAATTTAATATACATAAATGTATGTAATTTTACAGTTTATTATCGTCACGTAATGTTGAGAAACTTAGTATTTCTGTCTTAACTCATATTCCGCCAAGTTCAACGGTATACATGGCTAATCTTGGATTAGTTTTTATCCTTTGCAACTTATCGACTATATTTTTAATATTGTTAGGTTTGCAATAACGCCTGCTATGCGGATTACATTACAAAATCACAAATATACGATAGGAAAAAGTTAAGTCATGTGCGGGATTCGAACCCGCGTCCATCCACCCCTTGAGCCGGGGTATGCCCTAACCAATTGATGCCACCCCAATGCGATGGATAAAGAACGATGGGAAAGATTCGAGTTATGACGTCATGTCATGTTAGCTGGATAAGGGGTGGATGGACGCGGGTTCGAATCCCGCACATGACTTAAATTTTTCCTATCGTATATTTGTTATCGACTATAGTTTGACAGTGTTCGTGACGTCCGCGGTAACGACTCTCCGGCCGCGTCTTGTGATTTTTGAAAATTTTGAAGCAATGATGGCTGAGCGGTAATGCTATGGAATGCCGTGCCGCCAGTCCATGGTTTGATCCCCACCGCTGGCCTCAGTTTCGCCGCATGGTCGAAGGGCATTTTGCGATTGTCCGCCTGGCTAGCTACCTATACAAGTAGAAAATCTGTCGTCAAACACCTAATTTGTGTTCCGGCAGCAGTCCTTGAGAGCCAGTGTAATTACAGGCACATGAGACTTAACAACTATGTCTCAAGGTGACGGGCGCAGTGCAATCGTGACTTGTGATGAAATGCATCTATTACAGGCAGAGGTTAGTCCGCTTAACATCAGGTGGGCCTCGAGCTAGTTCGGTCACAATAACATAAATAAAAACGTATCTTTAAATAGCGTATTAGTAGTATATGGAGGTTTACTCTATATTTACAAGCCATAACGACAGTAAAACACGGAAAAAACTTAAACGCCTTCTCTCCGCAGCCGGAATTTAGAAATCGTCGGAACTATAGTCGGTTTTGTTTGACTTATTTACATGAGTAATGACATACCTTCATTTAAAAAAAAATTACCTAAGATTGGAACCGACTTCAATACTTAAAAGTTTGAAATAACTTGTTGAAGTCGGTAGCATGTTATATATACCATATATAAAAAGTGTCTATTATCTATTATCACAATATTGTGCGCCGACTTCAACAAGTTATTTCACATTTTTAAGTGTTGAAGTCGGTTCTATTTTTAGGTGAAAAAAAATCACCCATTTTTAGGTCCCTTATTACTTACGGGATCGATTGTCATTCACTGACATTGATACGTAGGAAAACACTTTTCAGTTATTAGAGAGTAAGTCAAAAACGGCATTACCAATTTTTTTGAAATTTAACAAAAATAAAAAATAAACAGTCTAATTGAATACTTCCTCCTTTTTTTTTGAAGTCAGTCAAATATAATTAAAAACCACGTTAGATTTTATAACTTTACAAAATTATAAATTTACGAGTGATAAAATATAGTCATGTGCGGGATTCGAACCCGCGTCCATACCCCTATAGCCGGGGTATGCTCTGACCGCTTGAGCAGGCGTTATTGCAAACATAACAATATTAAAACAAAAAAATACTCTAATAGGCTGTATCTCTTTCAGTCTTATGATACTCTAGTAGTATTTATACCTTATTTTTGAATTTATTCCGTCAATGGTACTCCGTAGTAATTAATATACAGTTTATAATTGCTGGCACGCCAGTGTTGCCAGTCCATAAGACACGTAGTCCCGTATAGCGGAATGTTAATTATTTATTATCATTGGCATGGACGTTTGTCCGGCGGGGACAGGGCTGCCACCTGGCAATTTCTCAATATTACCTCAAATATTAATCCAAACCACTTTTTGGCTTCAGAGACGAAAAAACGCTGCAATGAAGTATGCGACTAGATACACTCATATATACACATTACAAAAAAATACTAATCTTTTCAATATTGTTATGTTTGCAATAACGCCTGCTCGGCGGATTACTTTACAAAATTAGAAATTTACGAGAGAAAAAAATATAATCATGTGCGGGATTCGAACCCGCGTCCATCCACCCCTACAGCCGGAGTGTGCTCTAACCGACTGAGCTAACACAACAATGACTCATAACTCCAATTTTTCTTCTCGTTCTTTATTTTCCCCCGATGGAGCGAGACCTATAGTTCAACTTGCGTTGTACTACAAACAAGACCAATTTTGCAATTGGTTTTAAACTTGTAAATTATGACGCAACCTTATAATTTTAATATTATGTTTTTGTAAAACGGTCCCAATTTCAAGTACGGAACCCAAAAAGAGACCTTTCTCTAGCTAGCAGTGTACGAGATAAGGCGAAGATTAATTAGTAATTTCTAATTTTAATCAATTCAATATAACAAAATTTTACGGATTAATATATTTAACTATAAAAACTTAAAATTAGCAAAAAAAAAAAAGAACAAAAAAACTAATCCAATGTTCCGCTACCATTAGGCAGTGTAACAGTGTTTCTAATAACAAGCGATACGATAGCTATGTTTAGTATTTGTACCACATTCGGGGGCAGCCCTACAAGTGTCGCGCAACGACGCGCGAACGTGAACTACAGGTAACGTAACGGAACGGGTCACGGTATTACTCAATAACGTTATTAGTTAACGTTATTGCAACGTCACTTCACTAACTAGAAACAATCGCTGCGTTACGTGGCGGACATACGAGTAATAGCAATTTGGCGGGAGAATAAACATTTCATTATAAACTTTTTTTTTTTTTTTTTTTTTTTTTTTTTTATGCCTGATATGTTAGCCTTTGACCACTATCTCACCTGATGGTAAGTGATGATGCGGCCGAAGATGTAGCATGCTTGCCTAGAATACCTATTCACTCTAGACTCGAAGACTCCCAAATTATACTGTTCGGGAAACAAAGACGCGGGTAATGTTCCACTCCTTCGCTGTACGGATGATAAATGTGGAAGCGAAACGCTTCGAGCGAACTGGAGGAATGTCCACCATGAAAGGATGACGGCCATCAGAGCGTCTTGTTGTCCGATGATAAAAGGGGCATGGAGGAATCAGCTCATGTAATTCCTGCGCACACTCACCATGTATGCGATAGAATACCGATAGGCAAGCGACCCTGCGACGATGACCGAGACTGTTTGTTTTCATTGCATATACACATTACATTACATATAATATTTACTCCATATAAAGGTTTTGGTGCGTTTATAAATAATATAATTAGGTATGTATGTGTAGAAAAAATGTAATAAAAAAAACGTCAAACTTAGTGTGATTATAGTCTGAACTCTAAGCGTAGAAAAACAATACGAACGGTATAACCTTGTACGTGCGAATACGTCATATTTTTATAAAATAATGCATAAGTACATAATGTAAAAAAGAACGCTCGTTCAAGTTTTCACAGGAGCTGTCATCGAGAAAATAATGAAAAGGAAATAGTATAATGCCTTTTCCGTTCAGAAATTTGTCAGTTATTAAATTGTTTGTAAGCTCTTCTGCTATGCCCTGCCTAGGCCATAGGCATAGGTATATAATAACTTATATAATTATAACAAATATAGTATAACCTGAACATACAACTAAAGAAAGAAAGAACCTTACTATTCTAAGACCAAGAACTGTAAGAATTGTGCTTCACAATCTCGGTAGAAAAAAACTCGAAACAAAAGGCCAAAATTAACAAAAAGAAAATGACATATTTAAATACTTTTTTATAATAAAACGTCAACAATGATTTTGTAATGTAAAACATATTAGATTGAAGACTTGGGTATTCCGGCTCGGAGGACCAAACTTTTTTGTCCATACACAAACAGATGTATATATTTTCATTTCAAAGAGAAAGTCCCGCTTGTAATCAATATGAATTAATATGAACCTTACACGAGACTTTGTTTTTGAAATCGAATATTAAGGACAACAATGTTTGGTCCTTTATACTTCTATGTATAGTACCACCAACTTAACTGTGCAGTTTTCGAGGGCGCTACTGGTTATGGAAATCAACTACAAACTGTCACAATTTGAGGGAAAGTTTTAGTTCTTTTGTTCTGCCACCTGAACATATAAATTGGTGGGTCTGTACTATATATATATTATATCGGTTATATCGGTTTGAAATTACCTTAACCATATTATTTCTTCCCACCCTCCTAGTAGATAACCAAAGATACTTTAATGTTAATATAAGTGAAGTGACAGTGTTGCCAACCTAATGATATTGTAACAAGAATGCAGCGACAGCTGAGCAACGTGAGCTTCCATTCCTACCAGGACTACCAACCGTCCAGAAAATATGGTAATTGTTTGTCGGCTTTAAACAATGGCTGTGTATTTACAGATTATTAAACGACTTCCAAAAAAATATTTTTTACCTGAAAATGGAACCGACTTCAACACTCAAAAGTGCTCAGTCATTCTTAATCGATCAGCCAAGTTAAGTACCGTCCGCCGCGGTCATGACTTAGATGGGTGACTGCTAGTGACATTACTACTGAGCGTGCACGTGCTTCGGAGGGCACGTTAAGCCGTCGGTTCCGGTCGGCATTTTGCGATAGCCCTCCTAGCTAGCTACCACCCTCAAGTAGAATATCTATCGCCAAGCACCTAACAGTGTGTTCCGGCAGCTGGCCTTGAGAGCCAGTAATTATAGGTTAGCCTGAACAACATCTTCGTCCACATCATCACTTACCATCAGGTGAGATAGTGGTCAAACGCTAACCTATCAGGCATAAAAAACTTTTAGAAATCTAATAACAAAATTTTTTAAAATATTTTAAGAAAACATTAAATTATTATTTAAATAAAACACTTAAAACATATAAAAAATATATCTAGTGACAATTCCGCCTAATTTACCTGTTAAGCTGACGTGACGTCACTAACCGGAAGAGTTTTCGACGCGTTTCGTTTCTACACGAAGCATCTTCAGGAGGTCTTGACTCTACGAGCGCACGATCGAGAAAGCAACGCGTCGAAAATTCTTCCGGTTTGGCTGCGTGGCGTTTGTGACGTCACGTCGGCTTAACAGGAAAATTAGGCAGAATTGTCACTAGATATGTTTTTTATATTTTATAAGTGTTTTACTGAAATGTAATTTAATATTTTCTTAAAATATTTGTTATTATTAAATATGTATTTCCGCTAAGTAACGCCTGAATCTATTAATCTAATATATAAAATTCTCGTGTCACAGTTTTCGTTGCCATACTCCTCCGAAACGGCTTGACCGATTTTGATGAAATTTTTTGTGCTTATCCGGTATCTATGAGAATCGGCCAACATCTATTTTTCATCCCCCTACACGACAAAATTTTTAATTTCTATTTTTTATGATACAACATACAAAAATACATACAATCCTCAATTTTCACCCTTCTACGATCAACCCTTATTTTTTTAATAGCCAAAATTATTTATATGCCAAAGCAACGTTTGCCGGGTCAGCTAGTTATCGTATAAATGTGTGGTGAGTGTGTAATATCGGCATCTCTGTCGCACAGGTGCGCAGTATGAGCCAGGCGGGTACGCGGCGGCAGTGCAGCAGCGTACCAACATGACGCAACGTGAGGACGCGCTCAAGTTCGAGCAGGGCCGCATCAAGGCCTTGCAGGAGGAGCGCTTGCACATACAGAAGAAGACCTTCACAAAATGGGTCAATTCCTTCTTGCAGAAAGTGAGTATTTGTATTATAATGCAGCGCTTTTAGTGGCGCTTACCAGTCGTTTTTAACTGAACCACTTCTTTTTAATATTGTTAGGTTTGCAGCCTGCTATGCGGATTACATTACAAAATCACAAATATACGATAGGAAAAATTTAAGTCATGTGCGGGATTCGAACCCGCGTCCATCCACCCCTTGAGCCGGGGTATGTGGGCTAGGGAGGGATATATCCCAATGGTATATATATCCCAATACGATGGTTAAAGATCGGTAGGAAAGATTTGAGTTATGACGTCATGTTAGCTCAATTGGTTAGAGCATACCCCGGCTCGAGGGTCGGATGGACGCGGGTTTGAATCCCGCACATGACTTAAATTTTTCCTATAGTATATTTGTGATTTTGTAATGAACCACTTCGTCTTCTTCTTCGTGTCGACGACTCATATTTAGATAGATGGCAGCCAGTACTGGGCTGTAGCCACCCCAAGGGGTAGAGGCCTCGTACAGGTCACCGAAAGTGCAAGCATTGGGTAACTGAGGGCAGAACAGCAAGTGACGCATATCCTGCGTAGCGCCACAACTACATTGGGTTCCTGCGTCAGAGTAACCCCATTTGGCCAATTCAAACCGGCAACGACCCACTTGAGTCCGAAGTCGATTTAGCGACTTCCAACTGGGCCACGCCAGATCTTTGCCCTCGGGGAGTTCTTCAGCCGACTCAATGTAGTTGGGTGGGGGAGGGCAGGTGTTCTGCCACAGTTCCATGCGGGCTTCCTGTGGGTGACCTGTCAAGGCCCTGGTGAAGCCAAGAAAACTTTTGCGGCTCTTAAGGCCTGTGGTTAGCTGTGAGTTGTAAAGAGGGTGTCTACAATATTGTTCATGCTTTAGCTTCTCCGTTGAGAATTCTGAACCACTACGTAAAGAGAAGTGGACATAGCGGTTTCCATACGCACGTAGTTTTGTCATATTATATACCAAGTGTTCAAACTTGGTGATTTTTTACCTTCATGCATCTCTTGAGGACTAGGACAATAAGGTTTACTAGTTTTCTGTAAATTTTTTGCGATGACGCCTGCTCCGCGGTTTGTTTTGTTTTATGTTGTGGAACAAGCACGAGGTCCACCTGATGCTGAGCGGTACTCTCTGCCTATAACAGATGCGTTTCGTTACAAGTTGTCACCTGCCTACCTAAGTTTGGTAGTAGGGGCATAAAAGAAAACGAGAGAAGAATTAGAACAGAGTATATTTAGTAGAAGGGGTCGTGGATCTCAGACAGGTAACGTCACTATGGCAAGGTGACCCTTGCTGAAAGCCAGGTGCACAAAGTGACGAATTGCACTGCGCCCGATACTCTAAAACACAATTGTTAAGTCCCATCATGTGCCTTTACTGGCTCTTAAGGAATGCTGTCGAAACACACCGTTAGGTGCTTGGCGACAGATTTTCTACTTGAGGGTGGTCGCTAGACAGGCGGGCATTCCCAAAATGCCCTTTCACCATTCGGTGAAGCTCAAGCCCGCGGCGGGATTCGAACCATGGACCTGCGACACGGTAGTCCATAGCCAATGCCACTGAGCTATCACTGCTTCAAATCAGACTAGGACAAGGAGGTTTACTAGTTTTCTGTAAAATTTTTGCGATGACGCCTGCTCCGCGATTTGTTTTGTTTTATGTTGTGGAAGAAGCACGAGATCCACCTGATGCTGAGCGGTACTCTCTGCCTATAACAGATGCATTTAGTTACAAGTGACGAATTGCACTGCGCCCGTTACTCTAAAACATACAGTTGTTAAGTCTCATCATGTGCCTTTACTGGCTCTCAGGGAATGCTGCCGGAACACACCGTTAGGAGCTTGGCGACCGATTTTCTACTTGAGGGTGGTAGCTAGCCAGGCGGGTATTCGCGAAATGCCCTACCACCATGCAGATGTACCTAATATTTATATTAACGTATGCAGCGTGTCTCTTTTTATCGCATGTGCACGCATAGCTCTGAACTCTTCTGACGCGGCACCCACGTACAATAAGCCCGTCTGGACGGGTACGCACATGTACCTGTAGCTTTTTTAGATGTGTTTGCGTTTGACTCCATCTCACCTGATGGTAAGCGACGATGAAGTCTAAGATGAATCACGCTTGCCCAGAAGAAACCCATTTACTCTATTTCGAAAACACCAGGATCATACGCACCTGGAAAGACTGACGATGGGAGAGAATTACACTGCTTCGCTGTTCGCATGATAAAAGAGCTCTGAAATCGCTTTGAACGAACATGCGGCAAATTGACAGTGAAGGGATGAAAGCTGTCTCCGCGTCTGGTAGTCTTACAGTGAAATGGAGAAGACGGTATGAGATCGTGTAGCTCTTGAGTACATTCACCGAAGTGAATACGATAGAAAACCGACAGACACGCTACTTGGCGTCTATGCGACATACTTTGACTTTTGTTTTCTCCTAACTAGCTTAGTGTACCTAAAGTGCGGAGTGAGATAGGGCTGCTTAGGGTGCGTACCATTTGAAGTTAGATTCGCCAAAAACGCTAACACTCCCAAAAAGTTGTTCCACATGGGTCTTGGCATTACTTTCGCCATAAACGCTATGAAGCTACTGGAACAGTTTGAATTACCTACATCTAATGTCAAATGTGACAGAAGTGGCAAATGTTAGTGGCATTCTTAGCGTTCTTATCCTAAATGGAACAGGGGAGAACAGTTACAAACGATCATAGTGATCACAACCATAGACGCAGAATGTGATCAAAATTATCGAAAATAACGTTATTAGCGTCAAATGGAATATACCCTTAGTGTAAACTGAGTGCGAGCAGGATGCGGTATATCAGCAAATCAGTTCATAGCAGTAATATCGATAAATGATTAGATATGAAGTAAATAATGCATGCAGCCGCGTAATTGGTAATGCGTGGGTTATTATCACTTTACGCTATTTTTAGAATGACAAAGCTCAGGGCCGGGGAACAATAGTTTCTATTTAATGATAAATTAATAAATATTTTCAAGCATTATTTCGTGCTAAGCGAAAATCACATTTACAAATTGTTAGAGCGCAAGACGAGCGGATAAGGCACCCGGCGCGAAATCTAGGGACGGTTGGATTTAGGTTTGATTCCCGTTCGGAGAAAAAGTTTTGTACTCTAATAATTTGTAAATTAAATAATGCCTAATGAGTATTGAGCACAATGTCATTACTTAAGCCGTGGTTAAGTGAGAAGGGTGTTGTTGTACATTGTAGTTAGAATGAGGACAGCCGCCGAAACACAATTGGCTACATGGCGATAGATTTTCTACTTAAGGATGGTTGCTATACATTCACTAAAAGAAGTACCATATATGAGTGAAGCATATAGATAAAAATGTTATTACTAGAACGATAAAAATTGATACTCAAATATTTATAGTCAATATTGTTGAAGTCGTCATAATGCGAAGATGGCTCTCAAAGACAACTAGGTGCTTAGCGACATGTTATTCACGGAGCTTGGTTAGCAGATGCAGTTATTGGAATCTTGTGCTATATATGACTCAGTAAAACTATGACATATTTGTCGCGTATTTAATAAACAGATGGCGTCATTTCAATGAAATCATCTACAGTTTTAATGCAGCAACCTTATTGCGCTTGTTGTAAATAAATACTCTTTTAACAGCTACAATCCGCCCCCATGCTTGGCAGGCGTCTTGGGGATCGCAGTTTAAGATATCAGTTCCTCAGAAGGCGCTACTGCCTACCTGCCGATGTTTTACCTTTAGTAATGCCCGGCACCCCACGGGGCATGTAGGTACACTCGGTGACATAGACAAATATAATATTATTATTTAGTCCTGTTTTTATACTGGCGGTTTGCCTTTATTAACAAAATACTACGAACTATATACAACACTACAGCTACTACAATAAAAGCATTTAGATCCCTATAAGTCATTGCAGACTCACAGCAGTCCAAATGCTCTAGCCCACTAGCAGTTGGCAGCGTGCTCAGCATGCTGGCAGCATTGCCCCGTTGAATTGTAATGCTTATTCTTTGAGCAAAATAGGTGCCAGCATTTTGATGACGCGTCGCATCGACCAAGCGCTCTGATAAGTTTACAGGTTTTTTTTTTGCTTGGTTACATTGTCCGTAGGTCCCGGGTGGGGAATCTTATCCCACACGTGTTAGTCGCTACAATGGGTAGTATAGTTTACCCACTTTGGGTCACATGTGTAACAAAATCTTAATAAAATCAAAAACTCATAATCTTTTTAACAGATAAAGGAGTTCTTGATTCGGTGCGTATTTTTTTTTATGTACATACTAGAGGCCCGCTACGGGTATATTATAAAACAAAACTTTTCATAGCCTATGTTTATCAAGAAAGAATGGCCGCAAGTTTCTTGCCCGTTCATCTCGCAGTGGCTCTATACATTTTTTTGCTGAACGTGCAATGTAGAATATTTGATGTAATTAACCACTATAAGAGCTTCGTGGATGCCTAAATTGAATAAATTATTTTTACTTGGACTTAAGAGCGATACCGTTCTTCAGAGGGCACGGTTCTTTCTTTAAAATGTTTAACTTCAAATTAATAATAATAATAATAATAATATTTATTTGCTCAAATTGTTCAAAGTGATTTTCTCACATTTGTATTCGCTGTAACATTTCGCAAACGCAAACTGTCGTAAAAGAGTCATTAAAACGTAGAAATGCATCGCGAAACTTATAGGTACCTGGGTACAATTCTACTATTCCAATAGTACTCATAATCACACAACTGAAATAAAGTACCTAACTAAAACAACTTAAGAAATGATGGCCGTGCGGTAATAGGTATGGACTGCCGTGCCGCAGGTTCATGGTTCAACCTCCACCGCTACCGGCTTGAGCTTCACCGCTTGGTGGAAAGCATTTTGGGATTGCGTGTCAGAGGGAAAGGGTCAGGGGCGGATTTCATACCTAGGCTTCCCTAGGCCTATGAAAGTTTGCCGCCCCCTTCACGCTGTAAAGCCTAAAAACAATAATTTTGAATTAGAATTAAATAAATCGTCGAAAGTTTGTAATCGAAAATGATGCTTTTGCACTTAGAGTAAGATTAGATTTAGATTTTCAGCTGGATCGTCCACTGCTGAACACAGCCTCCCCTATTTAGGGGGTATTTGCCATAATCCCCACGCTTGGCAGGCGGCTTGGGGATCGCAGTGTAAGATAGTAGTTCTTTAGAAGGCGCTGCTGCCCACCTTCCAGTATTTTTCCCTTAGTCGCCTCTTACGACACCCACGGGATGATATGGGGAGGTGCAATTCTAACCCGGCACCCCAAGGCTAAGATGAGCCAAATTTTTAATAATCGTAATTTCCATACTTGTAAAATAAATATTTTGGAAAAGACGCAATTTTGTGTTTAAACGTTGAGGTGTGGATGCACAGAGATCCGTAGGTCCAGGCATACTATACTTGGCCTATCAGGTGACCAAAGTAAAAAAAGGGCGCGACACACAGTGTATTTCAAAGCAAAGACTGTGCGACAATATTTAAAGCAGAATAGGATCCATAGTAATTAAACAACTTTAAACGGTTTAAATCGCGTATATATATCATTATTTTTGTCCCGACGTTTCAAATACTTTGCAGTAATCGAAGTCACGGGGTGACTCAAAATCAAAAATAATGATAAATATACGCGATTTAAACCGTTTAAAGTTGTTTAATTACTGAGTGTAATAATCGCGAAAACCTAACACAACATCAGAATAGGATCCTTCCATTTCAAAATTACATCATCGATATAAATACTATGAGGTCATCCGATACCACAATAATAACATAATTACAACATATTATATGTATTTATTTGTAGAATTATTAATGTAGATAATAATTTAATTAACTATTCTAGCGGTGCGTTTGAATTAAACGTTATTTAATGTAGATTGATAAAGATATTCGTGGGAGTTCGGATGTTATCAAATGATGCACGACCGATGCTACTCGGCCGAAACTAAGATATTAATTAAAAATATATTTTTGTTGTAGTCGGTTGAATTTTTTGGTAAAAAATGTTTTCACACTTTTTAGTGACCCTTGCTACTTATGGGATCGATTGTCATTTACTGTCAATTACTATATCATGATAGGAAAATACTTTTCATCTATCGGAGTGTAACTCAAAAACGATCGATTTAAATGGGACCACAAGGCAAGCATCTGCTTTCAAATAAAAAATGAATAATCAAAATCGGTTCATCCAGTCTACATACTGAGGAAACAAATATAAAAATAAATCACACGATTAGAGTACCTCCTCCGTATTTGAAGTCGTTAAAAAATATACAAATATGTAGTAAGAAGTTCGTAATGAACTTATGCTTTGAACAACATGATCATAATAAATTAAGCTTTATTTTTTTTAATAAAAAAAATAAAAAAAAACCAAAGAGCTAACATCGCTGCAACAGAACTAAACTCAATACTCAAATACATACAATCTACTCTCTCTCACATTTAAACGCATGTTTTGCACGTTCCAGGCCCGCATGGAGGTGGACGATCTGTTCATAGACCTGGCGGACGGGAGACGACTCCTGAAGCTGCTGGAGATCATCAGCGGCGAGCGCCTGCCTCGCCCCAACTCGGGACGGATGCGTGTGCACAAGATCGAGAACGTGAACAAGAGTTTGAGCTTCCTCCATACTAAGGTAAGCTTAGAAATAACCTTGTAAGAAACAACTGAGTTGACTAGAGGTAGAGGTTAATTGATCTGAGATAGAAGTTAATTGATCTGAGATAGAAGTTAATTGATCTGAGATAGAAGTTAATTGATTTGAGATAGAAGTTAACCGATGGGATATAAAAGTTATTTGATCTAAGATAGAAGTTAAATGATGTGATATAGAAGTTAGTTGATCTAAGATAGAAGTTATTTGGTCTGATATAGAGGTTAATTGATATGATATAGAAATTGTTTGATCTAAGATAGAAGTTAATTGTTGTGAAATAGAAGTTATTTGATCTAAGGTAGAAGTTAATTGATGTGATATAGAAGTTAGTTTATCTGATATAGAAGGTATTTTGACCTAATATTGAAGTAAGTTTAATGTAACTGCGTGGGAAACTGGAATTCATGTACCTCAGAGCCAAATCAGTATGTGAGAGACAAGTGTGTTGACTGACATTGAAGTGACTTGACCTGATATAGAAGTTAGTTGATATGTTATAAAATTTATTTGATCTAACATTGAAGTAAGTTTGAATCTAGCTGAGTGTGGGTAAGTCGAATTCATCTTGATTAATGCTTCAGGAGCTAATCAGTATGTTAAACTAAGATACCTAAGACAGAAGTGTGTTGACTAACATTGAAGTGACTTGACCTGAGATAGAAGTGACCTGACCTGAGATAGAAGTGACCTGACCTGAATTAGAAGTGACCTGAAATAAGGTGTCGCGTATCGGTTGCTGCCTTTGGGCCGACGCAGTCTGACGGCACGGCATTATTTTCCTCATCCAGATATAATACTAAATCCCAGGCAAACTTAACAGCACATCCATTACGCCAGATTGGCTGGGCTTTCTGTGGGGTGGCGCGCCGTGCCGTCAGTCAGCGCCGTCCCTTATAGTGGCAGTCGTTATAGCATGGTGGTAGGCCACCTGCTTAGCTCAACAAGAAAATCCGTCGCCAAGCACCTAACGGTGTATTGACATCAAATATTCTTAAAATATTTTAAGAAAACACTTAAAAAGTATATCTAATGACAATTCCGCCTAATTTTCCTGCTAAGCCAACGTGACGTCACAAACTCCACGCAGCCAAACCGGTAGAATTTTCGACGTGTTTCGGTTCTACACGAAGCATGCTTAGGAGATCTTGAGTCATCTTGCGCACGATCGCGAATATCGGTGTTTTTTGGCTGTTCTTGAGAGCCAGTAATACTAAGTTAGCCTGTACAAAATCTTCGACCACATCATCACTTGCCATCAGGTGATATAGTGGTCAAAGGCTAGCTTATCAGCTATAAATAAATAACAAGATTACTAACCGACCAAAAAATTAAGCAGATTATCGATCACGCGATAAAAATAAATATTGAATGGATTATAATATAACCAACAAAATTATCAAAATTCCAATATAAAATTCTCAGAAACAACATAAATTGGACTTCTGTAAATGCCTGTATCACAATTATGTTTGACACTGGTAGCCTCGAGATATCAGTGATAAATAACTGATAACGTGTGATAATAATGATAAATGTGGTGTGTCTATCGAGTGTTTTCGTTTTATTATGTTATTGAATTGGCGTTAGCAATAATTTTATATTTTTATGATTGAATTACAAAGGCCGCCTTAACAGGGCGATGTTAGATCATATAGATAGGAGCTTCTAAAAGATAACAAAAAAAATTATAATTAAAGTTCATCGATTTATATCGTAGTTTTAGGGTACCGTACCTCAAAAGGAAAAATGGGAACCTTATAGGATCACTTTGTTCTCAGTCTGTCTGTCTGTCAAACCCCTTTTCTCAGGAAATTCATATCAAATACTCGGGTCTACTGTCCCTTGGAACTGTTGAAAACGTGAACTCAGAATATTTACATTTGGTACGAAGCAACGTTATAGCACAGATTGTTGAGATGCGCTCTTTAGTGGAAGCTTGGGATAGCGGAAAACATAATAGAAAAATAAATTGTGATAATATAAAGAAAACTAGATTTCAAAATCACAAATACGATAGGAAAAATTTAAGTCATATGCGGGAAATTTTAGGTATCATAAACTAGACAAATTACTATCAGACAATTGACCTGTTTACGCTGGAATTCATCCCAAACGACCTGCAATGAACATGTGCCCATAGAGAAGCCTTATTAGTAAATCGGCTAGACTGCCAACCTAGGGTATGTTCCATTAGTCGCTAAGAACGTTATTTTCGATAATTTTGATCACATTCTGCGTCTGTGGTTGTGATCACTGTGATCGTTTGTAACTGTCATCCCCGTTCCATTTTTGGATAAGAACGATAAGAATGCCACTAAAATTTGCCAATTCTGTCACTATTGACATTAGATGTAGCGTTTAAGGCGAAAATAACGCCAAGACCCATGTGGAAAACTTTTTGGGAGTGTGATCGTTTTTAGCGAATCTCACTCAAATGGTACGCACCCTTAGTTTCTAGCAAACAGGTACATCTACCTAAACAGTAATTGTTCTTGGCTTTAAACCTACTTTTTACACAAATTCTTTAAAAAATTTAAACTAAAAAATGTAAGTTTACAGTATATAAAGAAATAAGACTAAATACCCAGGGGTGCCGGGCTAGAATGTCACCCCTTCATCTCTACCCGTGGGTGTCGTAAGAGGCGACTAAGGGCCTGTTTCAGAATGTTCGAGTAAGTTCCGGTTATACTCCCCAGAACATAAAATAACTGAATGATAAAAATGTCAGTTAACATGCAGCGCGTTTCAAGCTTTAACCGATGGATAGGCTAAATCGATGACTGTGAAACGCAAAGATAGTGTTTTATTTATTAAATATGTTCTGTGTAGTATAACCGGAACTTTATTTTTATGTTATTGTGGCGGAACAAGCACGAGGCCCACCTGATGTTAAGCGGACATACCTCTGCCTATAACAGACGCATTTCGTCAACGATGAATTGCACTGTGCCCGTCACACTGAGACGTACAGATGTTAGGTCTCATGTATCTGTGATTTTACTGGCTCTCAAGGACTGTTGCCGGAACACATCGTTAGGTGCTTGGCGATAGATTTTCTACTTGAGGGTGGTCGCTAGCCAGGCGAGCATTCGCAAAATGCTTTACCACCATGCTATAACGACTGCCATTCTAAGACAACAAGCGACATGCGAGGCGATGTTCAGCAGTGGACAATCCTGCTGATACTCTACTATCAAACGCAGCGATGCTCCTATGAAAAGAGAACATTACTGTACAAGCTGATCATAATCATATTGCCTAAAATCATTTTAAATTTGTGATAATTTAGTAATTAATAGGTTAATATGATTAATATAGTTAATATAGGTTAATTTAGTAATTAATAATTATTAACTTTTGAAGGAAATAAATAATAATGATTTTTTTTGTATTTATCATGCTTTATCACTAAACATCTTAGTATATTTCTAATAATAACATATATTAACTTTACATTAACATTTTAATAAAACACTTAAAAAGTGAGAAAATATTTCTCGATCGTGCGCTCGTGAAGTCAAGACCTCCTGAGGATGCTTCGTGTAGAAGCAAAACGCGTCGTATACTCTTCCGGTTTGGCTGCGTGGCGTTTGTGACGTCACGTCGGCTAACAGGAAAATTAGGCGGAATTTTCACTATGTAGATATATTTTTAAGTGTTTTATTTAAATATTAATGTAATGTTTACATAACATTTTTTTTTAATATAAAATATGGATTTCCGGCCTGAATCTATTCAATAAGTATGTTTCCCCTGCAGGTCCGCCTGGAGTCCATCGGTGCTGAAGACATAGTGGACGGCAACCCGCGGCTCATCCTTGGTCTCATCTGGACCATCATCCTGCGGTTCCAGATCCAGGAGATCGAAATCGATGTGGTCAGTATACAATAGACAAGCTGTTTCGAAAAATTTATTGATGCTAAAATTGATTTAGAGATAACCATGTCCGACGATAATTTAAATTAATTTGAAAAGAAAATTCAAGCAAAAAAAATTAAATACCAACATTAAGAAATATAGCAACAATAAGTTTTAGAAGTTTTTACTGACTTGATCTTAATCATTTTGACTTCAAAGGCTTTGAGGGTATTTTGGACGATGTATGTTAGTTTTAATTTTAATATTAATTTTATTTTAATGTTACTCTGTTTTTTATATCAACATAGCTTTAAATACGTATAAAAATTTGTAAATAACTTGAATTATAACATTTATAAAACTGGTTTAATTAATTATGTTAGTAAACAGACATCTTTAGTTTAAAACTTTAATACAACTTAACATGTTGTAATTTTCTTTTGTATTGTTAGTTTAACACGAAAATAATACATAACTAGAATAAATAAGTATATTATTTAAAACACTGTAAATAAGTTTTGACATATTAATTCTAAGCTCATTAATTAGGTGAGAAGCCATTGTCTCGGAATCACAGTTTTAACTAGGTTGGTGCCAATGGGTTCAAATATAAATCTATTCTGTGCAGATATTTTTATTTATTATTATTAACTTTATTTATTTTCCAACATAATTTAAATTTTTGTACAACATTATTACAAAAATAAATATTATAAAAATCTTAAAACTAGGGTGCCGCTGGTAGCGGGGCAGAGCCCAAGCTACCGGTGGTTAGGGCTGCAGCGAGAGGAATCTCCGGACTATGCGTGTTGTGTCCAGTATCACTGCCTTCTGCATCAGACCCTTGATCCAACCGTCTAACGAGTCTCGAACTCACGAGTTGAGGTGTTGGTCGAGGCTCTTCGCTATAAGGCCGTTCGCCGAAACGACTATCGGGACAATGATCATTATTATTATAACCAGGACGAAGAGAACGTGTCCTCCGAGAAGAAGTCAGCGAAGGATGCCCTCCTGCTGTGGTGCCAGCGCAAGACGAGCGGCTACCACGGCGTCCACATCCACAACTTCACGGACTCCTGGCGCTCGGGGCTCGGGTTCAATGCCCTCATACACGCGCATAGGTAAACTATTGTATTCATATACTGTGTATTTACGTACACCGGAAGTGTTTGTTTTTAGGGTACCGTACTAAAAAACAGCACCCTATTAACGGAAGACTCGGCTTTTCTACAGTCCTACATTTAAAGGGAGGGTATCTTTGGAACGGTAGCTGGATGAAATTCTCACAGAATGTGTTAGTGTGGTGGATTGCCCAACAAATGATAATAATAGCAAAGAGTTCTAAATAAAATGGGCTCCCCATATAAGTAACGTGTTTTTTAAATTTTTTTTTTTTATGTTTCTGTATCGTAAGGACGGTAATACATACAAACGTCAAACTGTATGATTATAGTCCAATATCTAATGTACAATAACAAATAATAAAGGTTCGGCCAAGTGCGGTTTTTTACTTCTGATTAATAAATACTTGACAGGAAACCAACTAAGCCTTAAATAGGAATAAAATGGAATAGCGGAAAATAGACTCAAATAGAAAAAAATGTATAGAAAAATTGAATAGAATAGAAAAAAATAGAATAGAAAAATAATAGAGGAAAAAATAATAGAACAGCCAAGATAGCTTAGGCTTTCAAGGACTGCCAAGGAGCACACTATTAGGTGCTTTGCAAAACATTTTATACTTGAAGTTGGTAATCATTATGCGGTGAAGCTCAATCCGGCGGCGGGGATCGAGCCATAGACCCGTGGCACGGCAGTCCTTAGCTATTACCTCCCTGCTATTAGTGCTCTAAAAAGTTGTGTGTTTAATAAACCTTTATATTTCCAGACCTGACCTGTTCCGTTGGGGCGAAGTGCCCGTCACGGAGCATGTGGAGACCCTCAACCATGCCTTCGACGTCGCGCACAAACATCTCGGCATTCCCAAACTGCTGGATGCTGAAGGTATGTCTATTACAAACTATACTGGTAGTCCTACCTACTTATGAACTCCTGGTACTTTTAGCTGATGAAATGACTAACGCAGTGCATTGTCAGGTAAAACTGGCAAAGATAATGGCCTCAATATATTTGTAAAATGCAACTATGACGCTTACCATCACAAGGCAGCCTTGTTTGTCGCATCATTAAAAAAACTATGACCGCTTGGTGGACACTCACCAATACAGATCTCTGAATCTTATAGTCATATCTGTCAGACAGGCTACAGGAGGTTGGAAAAATTGGCAATACTTCTTCAGTGTCTTTGGTAAAAATAGGAGTTCCGCAAGGATCATTATTAGGACCTTTTCTGTTTCTTAATGATCTGCCATTTCTATAAATATAAAGTAAATAGGAAAGATAGCGAACTAATTCATGTAAATAATGTGTTATCTATGATCTGTAAATGGTTCACCGCTAATAACCTTCTCTTAAATTAAAAAAGACCAATTGTTTAAAGCTTTCTTTACCAAATGTTACTTAAGTTGAACCAAAAAATAAGTTGGGTCCAGATAAACTCATTAGTGACAATGCGACAGTCTTCCTGGGAATCAAAATGGATTCAACTTTACAGTGGGATCCACATATACATGATCTCTCCGGAAGACTTAGTTCTGCTGCATATGCAGTTCTTAGGATAAGACAGTTAACAGACGTAGCTACTGCTCGCCTAGTTTATTTCGCGTACTTCCACAGTATTATGTCGTATTGTTTATTGTTGTGGGGAGCTGCTGCTGAGATAGAGACAATCTTTATCTTACAAAAGCGTGCAATTCGAGCCATATATGAAATGAATCCTAGGAAATCTCTGATGGATCTTTTTAAAGAAATTGATATTTTTACTTGACCTAATGACCTGTTCCAGACGTTGACACCAGCCGTCCTGATGAGAAGTCGGTGATGACGTACGTCGCCTCCTACTACCACACCTTCGCGCGGATGAAGAACGAGCAGAAGAGCGGACGGAGGATCGCTAATGTAAGCTCTTTACACTTATGTGGTCCTGGTATCTCGTAGCTGTTTTGCCTTTCATTTTAAATCAATTAGAACTTTAAGGATCCTTAATGCCAGTTCTTCTCATTTATGTAGTACATGTTTTATAGCCTGGTAACAGACTGCAACCTGCTTGGTGCAACGTGGTCTTCTGATGTTGTCCTTTTCATATTTCAAAATCTATCTCCATTAAGTCGAAGGATGCTATAGGCATGACGCAGCCTGGAGTTCACACTCCTGTGAGACAGCTCGGACTAAACTCAACCCTCTTTTTATGAATAATCAGTCTATGATTTCTTCTTTTTAATTTCAAGTATTCTCCTAATAACCCCTGATGCAATAAGAGGGTAGTCATAAGTTTGACGTGTACAGACACGTCATCGTAGTTACTAATAATTACCGCATCAAAATCGAATAGACCGATTTTGATGCGGTTGATTTTTTTTTAGAAAACTGACGTGATTGAGGTTGGAGAGTGTAATATTTCCAAACTTGTTTTGATCAAAGTTATTTTTTCTCCCAAAGGCAATGTTACAAGAAAATTATAAATTTACGAGAAACAAAATTATAGTCATGTGCGGGATTCCAACCCGCATCCATCCACCCTATAGCCGGGGTATGCTCTGGCTGACTGAGCTAATATGACAATGATTCATAACTCCAATCTTTCCTCTCGTTGTTAATTTAACCATCGTATTGGGATTTGTGCTCTTTTTTCTTTAATATTTTTGAAACATTGGTGATTGAAATCCTTATTCTCATACACCTTCTCCAGATAATCGGTCAAATGATGGACTGTGATGGCCGTAAAGGAGAATACTCCAAACTAGTCAGCGCACTCCTCGAATGGATCCGGCTCAAGATAGTGGAACTGAACGGCAGAGACCTTCCCAACTCCCTGGATGGCATCCAGAGGCTGTTGCTGGCCTTCAAGCAGTACCGCACTGTGGAAAAACCACCCAAGTAAGCTCTTTACAGATTATTATGTCCTGGTACAGTCATTTTATTTTCCGCATGAATTAAACTAAGTTTCTGTGACTTACTTAATAATTTTGTTAATTGTAGTTCTGTTAAGCTGTAAAATATTAGATGACTTAAATTTTTTTACCGGCGGTATGTCTTTATATAGATATAAATATAAATATAAGAATGGTGGCAGTTATTTTTCTCAACAAACAAGCACTGCCCCATGGGGCAATCCTACCAGCATGCTGGGCACGTTGCCAATAGGTAGTGGGCATTTGGACTACATGTAGATAATGAATAGATTCAGGCGTTACTTTGCGGAAATCCATTTTTAATAATAACAAATACTTTTAAAATATTTTAAGAAAACATCAAATTAATATTTTAATAAAACACTTAAAAATATAAAAATATATCTAGTGACAATTCCGCTTAATTTTCCTGCTAAGCCGAGGTGACGTCACTACATGTAGGCCTGCAATGGCGTTTGGGTAGTCTAAACGCTTTCCTTGTAGTAGTTGTAGAGCTTATAATCTTTTGTAAAGGAAAGATATACCGTCAGTTAAAAAAATGTAATAAAAGTTATTTACTTTAACCATTATTATGAAAAAGGTAGAGAAGTAAAAAAAAAGTTATTTCGGTACATAAACTTTGTATTGAAAAGCAAAAAATTGTTATATATAAATGGAAATTAGGCTAGAATAGATTTCAGACCGATTTTCCCGTGGGG
Source organism: Plagodis pulveraria (assembly GCA_963890685.1). Taxonomy (NCBI): domain Eukaryota; kingdom Metazoa; phylum Arthropoda; class Insecta; order Lepidoptera; family Geometridae; genus Plagodis; species Plagodis pulveraria. Next base: position 17,196,348 of record OY982976.1, on the reverse strand, counting down.
TGCCTGGCTAGAATGCCACTCCCCCATCTCTAACCGCGGGTGTCGTAAGAGGCGATTAAGGGTAACACACCAGAAAGTGTGCAGCAGCGCTTTCTGAGGAACTGATATCTTACGCTGCGATCCTGACCTGATGCCTGCCAAGCGTGGAGATTATGGCAAACCCTCCCCATAATGGGGGAGGCTGTGTTCAGCAGTGGACCATCCGGCTGCTACAGTACAGTAGATTTTAGACGAAACAGAATATTTTCAAGACTAGAGGAACATTGTCTTTACTACCTATGTCTTCTCTTACAGATACATTGAGCGTTCAGAGATAGAAGCTCTCTACTTCGATATCAACACGATGCAGAAGAGCCTCACTGGAGAGCCGTGGTCTCCGCTCGAGGGACAGCTTCCTCAGGACCTGGAGCGAGCCTGGCAGCAGCTGGAACAGGTGAGCTGGTTAAAGAAGTCTTTTGGTTCAACATTAACTTGTCTAAACAGCTGTCAATTTGTTTTTTATTTGGTGGAATGCATTTGGCAGCAGTTTCATCTGATGAAAAATGAAGACGCGGTCGATGGTGGGACATTCTTGCCTAGCAAATGCCTATTCACTGTACTTGAAGGCTCGTAGATTGAATGTGATTGTATAGAGTGTTGATTGGTGTTGGTGGGTTTTCTTAGTTAAGGAATTGTCCTCAAAAAATATGGACTCCCACCGCGCGGGGTAGGGGCTGGTAGGGGTTGGTAGTTGTTTTTAAGTAGGTTAATTGAAGCCTTGATTACAAGGACATTTTCCTCATTTGAGGCCCCCCCCCCTCTTAATCTTAAATAGCTCTTAATCGAGGCTACTAAAATGTATAGTCTCCTCTCCCGTAGTTGTAGTCTCCTTTGCAGAGGCCTCGGTGCGGTCACTTTCCACGCACGTCTCTAATATCCCGTAGCGTGGTAAACAGTTCTAATAAAGGTAACAATGTGGCAATATTTGCACTTATTTTAAATTAAAAATGCGACACCGTCGTGGTGTATGAAGCGGGGCGCGGTCCAACGATGACTCTGAATGGTACTGGTTTGCCGCGGCGACACGAAACTTCATTCGGGGCTCGTTGCGGGTAGTATGAAAAAACTATGGATGCTTTGACATACATATAGTAACCAAAAAAAAGAACCATCCCCCCGGCTTTTAGGAAATGAAGATGTCTCCTGAATCAATAATAAATTGGGAAAACTAGACGTTTCTGAAGTAAGCTATGTGGATGCGGGTCTGCTCTATGTAGTAGAGCACATTGATAAGCTCATAAAAGAGACATTTTTGTTATCTAATATAAGATTGCGAATGGGATACGGATTATGTGCGACTAGTACAGTACTAGAAAATTAAACGATAAAAAATAAATAACTAAGTATAACTAAAACTATAGAGATACACCCTGGATGGTGCGCGAGACAAGTAAAAACATTTATAACGGGCCTAACGTAGACACCATTCTTAGTGCAGACCGTCACAACTGTAACAATTCCATCTGAACAAGCATGAATATCTTCTATAATGCCTAGAAGCCATTGCAGCGGCGGTGAATTGTCAGTTTTGATAAGTACTACCATTCCTCTCACTATCGGGTCTCTCACTATAGGGCTTTTTGTATAGAAAATTTATACAAAAAGCCCTATTATTAATTAGATTTTGTTGTTGCAATCTTGTAAGTTCTAAAAAGTTATGAACACCTGGTACTTAGATGTGTGTTCCTCTGGCGAAATAGCTTCATCTTCTTCAATTCAGCAGTTCCAGGTCTTTACCTGGAACTAGCCCATAAGTGGCAAATTTATACAAAAAAACCCTAATTATTAATTATATTTTGTTGTGGCAAACGTAGGTTCTTCAAAGTTATGAACGCCTGGTACTTCAATATCTGTTCTATTAAAATTGAGCTATGAATCAGAAGAAAAATATGTGCTATAATCGAGTTTATTAAGCCTACATTGGAACTGCGATCGCGCCCATCTATTGTTCTTTGAATTATAGTCCATCAGGGTGAAGTGAAAATCTCCGGGTATTGTTATCGTCTTCCGTTGGTACACAAGACTAGCTTTCCGGCCGCGGCTCCGCCCGCGGGTATATCGATTTTCGCGCAAAACCATTAACCTATTTTTGCGCAGTTAGATAAAACCAACCTATGTCCTTCCCCGTGTCTCAAACTATTTCCATACCAAATTTAATCCTAATCGGTCCAGGAGTTTCATATACTATTCAATGCAAACAAACAAACAATCAAATCTTTCCTCTTTCTTATATTAGTTTAGAATTAGATACTTCTTCCAGACTTAGAGCCTTTTTGTCTAACAAAATGGTTATATAGATAAACTTTTCAACGGCGCTATGTTACTAAGCTTCGTAAAGACCTGGAGCGAAGATTTTGTTGTAGTAAACTTGTAAGTTCTTCAAAGTTATGAACGCCTAGTACTTTAATATGAATCTATTGAAATTGAGTAATTATCCAGAAGGAAGAATAAGTGCTATCATCGAGTCATAATCGATACTTCCTCCAGACTTGGAGCCTTCTTGTCTAACAAAATGGTTATGTAGATAAAATTAATTTTTCAACGGAGCTATGTTGCTGTGCACGCTGCCAACTGGTAGTTGGCTGGAGCATTTACAATACTCGAAGGCGTGATATGGCCTTTAGGATGCCTAAATGCTTTCAGTGTAAATTATAGTGTTGTATATAGTTTGTAGCGTTTAGTTAATAAAAGTACCGGTAATAAAATATTTAGACATTTTCCTTTTAAGACGATATTCGTCATGGAGTTTGAATTAAGACCATTTTGGTTACTATTGATATTATATTATAATAGATTATCCAATGTTGATCTTCCATTTTTGTCGGGTAGAGTTTACCTTCATACTGCTCTCATTTAAGTTTCATTAATATCGGTTGGGCAGTTATTTTTTATGTAATTGTGCGCGAGCCCACCTGATGTTCAGTGAACTAACCTCTGCCTACAACAGATGCAATTCGTCACAAGTGACGAATTGCACTGTGTCCGTCACTCTGAGACATACAGTTGTTAAGTCTCATGTGCCTGTTTTACTGGCACTCAAGGACAGCTGCCGGACCACTTTGTCAGGTGCTTTGCGACAGATTATCTACTTGAGGGTGGTAGCTAACCAGGCGAGCATTCGCAAAATGCCTTTCCACCAATGGCATTCAAACCATGGACCTGCTACGCCGAAGTACATAGCCAATGCCACTGAGCCATCACTGCTTCAATGTAGGAAGTTGGTCCAACTTCGAAAAAAGGAAGGAGGTTCTAACTAGGAGGATTATATTATTTTTGTATGTACATCATAAATGTTTACAGGGTGTTTCGATTTTGATGGTTATTTTTATATTCTAAAGCTGATCCTAGTCATGTGATCCCATTTTTTTTAAATAAATAAAAAATTAAATAAATAAATAATAATAAATTTAAATTTGAGTGAGATCTGACGAGTAGTATTTGAGTTATCTCTAAACTTATCTCTTAATTGCGTATTTTATGTTTGAAGTCGGTTGTTTCTTTTTAAATTTATACTTATCTCCCACGCGACCAAAGTATGTATTATAATAATTATAATTTTATAATTTATTTATTCAAATTAGTACCGCATTTACACACGAATTACACTAATGATATATAGATATAATACAATAATAATATGTCAAAAAAAAAAAAAAATATTAACAGATGTCAAAAATATTAAAATGAAAGTTAAAATTCACATTCAAAATTATCGTCATATTGCACTGATACATACTGATGTATTAAAGATCTCTTGATCTTTAAGCAAATCAAATGATGTTTGTAAGATAATGTTATGTTTTCCAGGCGGAGCACGCGAGAGAGATCGCGCTCAGAACAGAACTGCTTCGTCAGCAGAGGTTGGAGCAACTCAACTACAAGTTCAACACCAAGGTAATACTTACAATTCTGATTTAAATCTCGACTTCCCGTTTGATTTACCTTGGCCTATATCCAACAGGGGATGTGTTAGTTGAACTATGAGCGATAGCTCGATCCCATGTCATGGTTAAAGAACGAGAGAAAAAATTAGTTATAAGTCAAATGTCATGTTAGCTAAGCGGTCAGAGCATGCCTCGGCTATAGGGGTGGATGACACGAGTTCGAATCCCGCACATGACTATATTTTTTCCTCTAATTGTAATTTTGTAAGAAGTAAATAATTAATTAGGTATAATTGTGATATATCCCATTTACGTAATCAAATACTTAATCGTCATTTAAACCAAACAAATATAAAAATGTAGTTATACCCTCAAAGATGTGAGCGTTTGTCTTAATACATATAAACATTGTTTGTTGTGTACAGTCAGTGCTACGTAAGGGATACCTGAAGGAGATGATCCAGGTGCTGTCGGACCCTCGGTACGGGTCCAACCTGGCGCAAGTCGACGCCACCGTCAAGAAACACGAAGCTATATCTGCTGACATTCTAGCCAGGTCAGTACCCTTACACGTATTCTAAATGGCATATCAAATCATGTTGACCTCTATAATTGTAGCCAGGCGAAAATCGCGGAAGTCTGATGATATGAAATTTTATTTTTTATGCCTGATAGGTTAGCCTTTGACCAGTATCTCACCTGATGGTAAGTGATGATGTGGTCGAAGATGTTGTTCAAGCTAAACTAGAAGTACTGGCTCTCAAGGACAGCTGCCGGAACACACCGTTAGGTGCTGGGCGACAGATTGTCTACTTGAGGGTGGTGGCTAGCCAGGCGGGCATTCGCAAAATGCCCTACCACCATGCTATAACGACTGCCATCCTAAGACGATAACCGGGAAAGACGGCTTAACGTGCCCTCCGAAGCACGTGCACGCTCAGTAGTAATGTCACTAGCGGTCACCCATCCAACTCCTGACCGCGCGCGACGTTGCTTAACTTTGCTGATCGGTTGAGAACAGCTAAGTAAACTTCGCTACGAGCGCTTCAAAATTCAATATGATATCTGAGAATAATATTTAGAAATAAATTTGTGATTGTTTATATTTTATTAGGAACTAGCGGTCCACCCCGGCTTCGCACGGGTATTTAAATTATAAATTTGAACACAAAAAAGTTATTGATTCATAACTGTAATAGTTAGACATATGGTATTGTAGACTTATATAGATATTGATGTCTTCTATAAAATTGTAGTACATCGCTTTGCTCAATTTTCAACAATTTCTGATATAACTATGTTTTTGGAATTTTTTTTTGCACTTTGGGTTACGTTATCGTAGTTTACATACGGATCCCTAGCTTTTTATATAGGCTTTGTTCATCAGGGGTAATATTAGGGTTCCGTATCCAAGGGGTAAAAATGGGACCCTATTACTGAGACTTCGCTGTCCATCCGTCTGTCACCAGGCTGTATCTCAAGAACGGTGATAGCTAGACAGTTGACATTTTCACATATGTTGTATTTCTATTGCTGCTATAACAAATACTAAAATTAAAATAAATATTTAAGGGGGCTCCCATACAATAAACTTTTTTTTTTTACCGTTTCTTGTTCGATACTAATAACGGTGACGGGTAGACGCTTTAACTATTCACAGAATATTTAGTTTTATGTTCTCTTTAAATATAATTAGTTAAAATAAAATAAATAATCAAGGAGGCTCCCATACAATAAAAGAGGTTTTCGCCTACCTGCGCATGCACTGTGCCACTTGGGCGGGACAAGCAGACAGTTCTTGCTTGATGTCAGCTGTACATCTAACCATAGAGTATATAATCCAATGACCAAGCTAGAGATAACCATGCATTGGAGGTTTTTTTTTTATGCCTTATAGGTTAGCTTTTGACCACTATCTCACCTGATGGTAAGTGATGATGTGGTCGAAGATGTTGTTCAGGCTAACCTAGAAGTACTGGCTCTCGAGGACAGCTGCCGGAACACACCGTTAGGTGCTTAGCGACAGATTTTCTACTTGAGGGTGGTAGCCAGCCAGGCGGGCATTCGCAAAATCCCCTACCACCATGCTATAACGACTGCCATCCTAAGACGATAACCGGGAAAGACGGCTTAACGTGCCCTCCGAAGCACGTGCACGCTCCGTAGTAATGTCACTAGCGGTCACCCATCCAACTCATGACCGCGGCGGACGTTGCTTAACTTTGCTGATCGGTTGAGAACAGCTAAGCAAACTTCGCTACGAGCGCTTCAACATGAGTAGTAAGTTACACCTTTCTCTGTGTACAGAACGGAACGTTTCGAAGACCTGTCAGCGATGGCAGCAGAGCTGGTGAAGGAGAAGTACCACGGCGCCGAAGCTGTCTCCCGCACGGAACAAGCCGTGCTGCAGCGCTGGAGGGAGCTGCTCGAGCTGCTGGAGAGGCACAGGACCTCGCTGGCGAGGCTGGCGCAGCTCATGGCGCTGCTGAGGGAGGCTGATGCTGTCGGCCATACGCTTGGAGAGATGAAGGTTCATTAAAAACGTTTTATGTTATGAACTGATGAAACGAACATGTCGTCCGTCTGATGGGAAGCGTTGCCTGTCGGTTATAGTTGCAGTATCACCGTTCTCGTACTGCTTGACACTGCACTGTGCTTGGTACTCCAAGTCGTCCGTTATTATTTCATTATTTTACTTCAAAGTGATTTATTTTCAAATATATGGTATATGACCGAGCGAGCACTTAGTGCGCACGAAGCGTCTCTGCTTCAACTTAGACAAAAATGCTTTCGTATGTCCGGTTGTTCTCCTCTACAGGTCGCATTTCTCAACCGATTATCACGAAATTTTGTGAACAGGATTGATGATTCCATTGTTTTTTTTGTCTATTCAATTTTAGGAATCCATACCGAAAATTTTCAAAAATGTTTCATATTTTTTTGTTATATTGCACTGCACACGTGTGTATGTATATTATATTATTATATAAATAAAATAAATAGTTGAGGGTGCTCCCATACAACAAAACAGGATTTCGCCGTACCTACCCAGCTCAATCGCACACTGCGAAATGTGTTTGTAACTTGCAAGATTAGGTTACAGATACGGAACCCTGCGTGCGCGAATCCCACTCGCACTTGGCCGGTTTTATTTAAGTATATATCCCTAAAAACTGCTTGAGTTTTAAATCGATCATGTTAATTTCAGACTCAATTCCAATCGAACGACGTGGGTCGTCACCTAGTGGACGTGGAGCGCTTGCTGCAGGCGCACGCGCTACAAGAGCTGCAGCTCGGAGCCATCGACGACAGCATCCGGAGACTGCTGCGGGGGAGCGCCGCCGCGGGGGGAGGGGAACAGCTGCAGGGCAAGTTGGACCAGCTGCAGGATAATTACAAGAGGTCAGCTTTATTATCTCAGCTATTAGGAGTATAATCGCGAAGACAGACATGTCCCTTTGTAATATGTATACTTTAACGGTGATTCTCTTCATTGGTCATGGTAACCTAGTACTTTTGGTCCTGTCTTTTATACGATTTTACGTTGTTTTACACTTTTAATAATTGGCAAGCTTATAGCTACAGTGAGCCTCAATCGTTGCTGATATCCTGGTACTTCTGATTACTAATCAAAGAAAAATAGAGACAAAAATAAAATAGAATAATTTATTATTTGTGGAAGCATTTTCTGTCTATCTCTTTCTTATAACAGCCGCTTTGAAAGGTGCATTAATTGCAGAATAGTTCTTATGTCTTATGTGTAAGGTATACAATCGTTTGGATTCATAAACTAAAGTAAACCATTCTTTCAGCTTGGTGGAGGCCGCAAAAGACCGAAAAGCCCGTCTGGAAGACGCACGGAATCTCTACCAGTTCTTAGAAGACCATGACGAAGAGGAAGGTATGATGAATGGCCTTTCTTAAATTTATAAATTATACAACCAGGTGTTGGGGTATTTTGCGAACGCGTAGAAATTCTGTCACCAAGCACTTAACAGTTTGTTCCGTCAACTGTCCTTAAGGCCAGTTCCACTTCTAGGTTAAGTCTGTTTAACATCGACCGCAACATCACTTTCCATCAGGTGAGGCACAAGTCAAAACCGGGTAAAAGAATTAGCGATATCTCATTGGCTTACATGTCTAATTGTTCAGAGATATAACTGATGTAATTATAAGTATGTCACTTGTCTGATGGTAAGCATCGCGTCTGTCTGTTACTGTTGCAGAGTCTCATTCACGCTCTACTTGACACTGCACTGCGCTTGTCACTCCAAGACGTTAGTTCTTATGTCTAATTTGCGCAGTAATTTTCCTTGCTTCACGTTTAAACACTGTAGTGTTTTCATACCTACCATGACTTACGACAAAAGACCTACCATCTATGAGGAATCGGTTTAGTTTTAGTTTTTAAATTCATTAAGCCTTGCTTCGCTCGCCCAATCACTATCCCTCAACTTGAAAATTTTGTGGTACACTTTACAGAAAAACTATAACGCCTATAGATTTGTGCTTTAACATAGTAATTTAACTTCATATCTAAATGTGTTATCTGAAAAAAAAAAAAAATTGTATAAACATTTATTTAAAAAAATTAACATTAACAATTTTTGTATTCATTAGATAGAATGTTATTGTACTACTAACGCCATCTGCTAGTAAACCAAAGAGTTAACATCGCTGCAACAGAACTAAACTCAATACCCAAATACATTGTATGTAATCTTTATTTTTTGTATGTTATTGTGACGGAAAAAGCTCAACCACCTGATGCTAAGCGGACTAACCTCTTATTATAACAGATGTATTTCATCACAAGTAACGAATTGCACTGTGCCCGTCACTGAGACACAGTCGCTAAGTCTCATGTGCCTGTAATTTTATATACTAGAGGGGCGTTCGTTTTGGCTCGATTGCGTTTGTAGCAGTTTCAAAAGTGGCATTAGTGTTTTAGCGTTCGGATAGATGCTTTTGCTATTTTTGACCATCAATTACTGCATGCTATCCGAACGGCTTAAAACATACTTTGACAACCGACAATATTTTAACAATTTTGCACAGTACGAAACATGGAATCAATCTCTAAAATTAACAAAACAAGTAGGTACCTACTATATAATATAGTATTTATATTATATATATAATAAAAATACCATATAAAAACTTGTGAATTCTTCAATCGCGCCAAATACAACTGTCAAACCAGCAGTTGTCAAAAAACGATCACAACGATCCCACGTTAAGACATGGGTCAAAAATATCACTTTCCTCTGTCATTTGTAGCGTTTTCAAAGCTATCCGAACGGTGAGCGAAAACGATATTTTTGCTCACGAAGTCCCAAAACGAACGGCCCGTGTGATCATTTTTAGCGTTTGTGAGTGTCATTTTTGGCACCGATAGCCTATCCGAACGCCCTATAGATGACACCACTAGAATTAGTTTGTAAAATAAACGCGAGCCCTCACAAAGATAGATAGATAACTCTTTATTGTACACCAAAATAATAATCATTATAAACAATATCATAAACTTAAGTAATGTTGTACAATTGGCGGTCTTATCGCTAAAAGCGATCTCTTCCAGACAACCTTTGGATGGAGATAAATTCAGCCATGATAGATGACGGTGGTGTATAATAATAAGATTAAAAGTATTAATGGTAAATAGGTATTTTATGTAACCTACACTTTATAGTAATAAAATAACATATAATTTAATCACACATACAATATACTTACACAATATGATACATAAATCTGTATATTTCAATAATAACGAATTTAATAAATAAATAAATATATAAATTTATATACATACACATCCATATATATATAAACCTTAGCTTTTTGCTAGTTATTAGTTATTTAAGGAATAACTAGGTATGTACATAATATATTAATAAAAGATATTAAAGTTAGTTAAGCAAATATTATAGGCTAAGATATTTGAAATAAAATATTTGTATTTGTATTAATTATATTTTGTTTTTCCTCAGGTTGGGTGACAGATAAACAGCGCATCTGCCGCGCGGACGTCGCGGCCAAAGACCTCCGAGCGGTTCTAGCGCTCAAACAGAAGCACACCGCTTTGATGAGCGAGCTGAGGGCCAGGGAGCATGTCTCGCAACGTCACAGGGCTAAGGGACAAAGGTCTGTATGCACATAGATATAAGGGATATAATAGTTTGTATTCTATTTACACTTAAGTTCTTTGCAATTAAATATAGCAGCGTGAAGATTTTCGGTCAACGACCTCAATCGACGGATATTTCATCGGATAAGACTAAGTAAGCACTACTAGCGCTTCAAAAATTATACTGTATCAGTCGAATCGTCGTTTTTGAACACAGCCTCCCTCATTAAGGAGGGGTTTGTCATAATCCCCGCGCTCGACAGGTTGCTGGGAGATCGCAGTGTAAGATGCCAGTTCTTTAAAAGGTGCTGCTGCATATCTTCCGCTATTTTTTCTTTAGTTGCTTCTTAAGGTTGAACTGGCCGGTAACTTTTCCATACAAACGCCGTTGGATGACCACTCCCTTATTTGAGGTTTTAGGTCCAGAACTAAGCATGATATCGATTTATCTCTTCATTATCTAGGCTTGTCTTGGCACCGATTTGTAAAAAAAATCTTCACATGATAGTTATAAGCCTCGAAACATCCCTGTAATATCACGAATTTTAGCGCATGTTTAGTCGTAAATAAACGACTTATACAGCATGAAATCCCTAAAATTATTTACATAGAAGCATAGCTCAGTTCATGATCATTTTAGATAACATTTTGGAAAACAAATACATCCAGTAGTATAATCATAAACATCCTAGAGCCAAAGGTCGGCACACATAGTTTTGCGCGCTAGTTTTTCGTTCAAAATATTGGGCATCTCATGTCAATACTTACATTCCGCGGTGAGGGAAGCGGGCGGGCGGGTCTCATGCGCAGCACACTAATATATAATTAACAAAACGCACACTACCAAAAGTCACGTGCACCGCGCCGCGATCTTAGAACATAATATTATATTGTATTGTAGGAATGCCCTGTTGCTTTTTGGTGTGCACGTATGTATACACTACCAATATGTAGTGCCTATGCCTACTTACGTACTTATATAGATATATATATATATATATTTACATATGTTGGGAGTTGGGGACCGGATTTTCTTTCGCATTTGATTAGTTTGTTCGTGATAGTAAGTGTCGGACGCCATAATCCATATAGATAGGTACATGGGTAATATAAATACGTAACTATGTCTAGGTACTCACCTACTCTCACCTAAGTTAGTACCTAGTAGGTATTAGTCAATACGCAGGTCATGATAGCTATGGTGAGTACCTAATCATTTTAGCAACAGTTAGATAATATAAAAAGCTGCATTTGGTTAGATATGGTATGGACGTAGGTAGTCCGCATTCTTTTTAGAATATAGTCTAAGCAGTAATATAACTTCGAGAAAGTACCTACCTAACACAAAGTAGTAAAGGGTTAGAATTAGAAGCTCAATGGAAGATACCTACCTATCTACGATATAATTATCATTTATCATATAGGCCTGCCTAGGCACGCAACTGTCAGCGATGTCAAATCGACATTCGCGGGCGCGCATTACATTGCATACCTATCTACATAGCTATAAGATCACAACAAATAATAAAGTTAGTACTATGTATCTACCTACGTAAATTAGTAGAATAAGTATGTATATTTGTAGTAGGTACTTATACCTAAGGTAGTACGAAAGTTTATATGGTAAACTTACCGATGATTGTAGGCACTTACCTAATCAAAAATAACCTATGATTAGTTAATGATTTTTATTGGAAATAATTTAAATCAGTTACGGGTAGGTAGAGAATTTTTATTCCAAATGTGTTCTACCAGGATTGGTAGATCCATGATGCCATCGTACATTACCGCTTAGAGACTGATTTTGAAATCGGTACGACACTCTCATCTCAAAGCTCGCTAGCCGGGCGAGCATTCGCAAAACAACCTTCCACCATGCGGTGAAGTTCATGCCTGCGGCGGGATTCGACCCATAGACCTGTTGCGCGGCAGTCCATTGCTAAGAGCCATCACTGCTTCCCGTTAAGTGTTTAGTGACAGAATTTCTACTTGAGGGTGGTAGCTAGCCAAGCGAGCATTCGCAAAATGCCCTTCTACCAAGCGGTGAATTTCAAGCCCGCGGCGGGATTCGAACCATAGACCTGCTGCGTGGCAGTCCAAAGCTAATGCCACTGAGCCATCACTGCTTCCCGTTAGGTGCTTTCTGACAGATTTTCTACTTGAGGGTGGTAGCTATCCAGGCGAGCATTCGCAAAATGCTCTTCACCAACGCGGGGAAGCTCAATATCGCGGCTGGATTCGTACCATGGACCTGCTGCGCGGCAGTCACTAGCTAATGCCACTGGCCCATCACTGCTTCCCGTTAGGCGCTTACTGACAGATTTTCTGCTTGAGGATGGTGGCTAGCCAGGCGAACATTCGCAAAATGCCCTATGCCCTTCCACCAAGCGGTGAAGCTCGAGCCCGCAGCGGGATTCGAACCATAAACATGCTGCGAGGCCATTCCATAGCTAATGCCACTGAGTTCACGTTAGTTGCATGGTGACAGATTTTCTACTTGGGTAGCTATCCCGGCGAGCATTCGCAAAATGCTTTTTTTTTATGCCTGATAGGTTAGCCTTTGACCACTATCTCACCTGATGGTAAGTGATGATGTGGTCGAAGATGTTGTTCAGGCTAACCTAGAAGTACTGGTTCTCAAGGACAGCTGCCGGAACACACCGTTAGGTGCTTGGCGACAGATTTTCTACTTGAGGGTGGTAGCTATACAGGCGGGCATTCGCAAAATGCCCTACCACCATGCTATAACGACTGCCATCCTAAGATCACAACCGGGACCAACGGCTTAACGTGCCCTCCGAAGCACGGAAGCGCTCAGTAGTATTGTCCTAGCGGTCACCCATCCAACTCATGACCGCGCGCGACGGTGCTAAACTTTGCTGATCGGTTGAGAACAGCTAAGTAAACTTCGCTACGAACTCTCCACCACGCGGTGAAGCTCAATATCGCGGCGGGATTCAAACTATGGACCTGATGCGCAGCAGTCCATAACCAATGCCACTGAGCCATCACTGCTTCCCTTTAGGTGCTTGGCGACCGATTTTTTACTTGAGGGTAGTTGCTATCCGGGCGGGCATTCGTATAATGCTCTTCTACCACGCGGTGAAGATTAAGCCCGCGACGGGATTCGAACCATGGACCTGCTGCGCGGAAGTCCATAACCTATGCCACTGAGCCGTCACTGCTTTACAAAATATGTTGTAGTAAAAGCAGTAACTTGCTAATTATGTAATAAATAATTATTGTAGGTAAATATTTACTACATCAATATGAAAAGAACAAACTAATACATATACTATGTACCTACAAATCATTGTACCTACTTACTAAATATTTACCTACTATAGGTGAAATAACATCAGTATGTTATTATAAAACGAACGAAAATTATAACAACAGGTACCTACTGTCCGAACCAAAATGTATTCCTCTGTGAATATATAATATTATTTTATAAGAAATACCTACACACGTCGTGACGTAGCTTGAGACACTATCTCCGTCCGTCGTCAAACATCGTAATTCGTTCGGCATGGTTCGGCTTTCATTGATATATCGCAAACAAGTGTGCGTAATTAGCGTAGATGCAATACGGGAGTGTGATGCGCGAGCACTATCTTCTTACTACTCATCACGGAGTCTTACCCTTTCCCACAAAGGTATAGGTGAAATAGCATGCTTTGTTGCCTCGCCCGCTGATAAGTTCGAGCCGCCGGCAAGTGCATCCTTAAGAGTCTTTTTTTATGCTTGATACCTCTCATCCTATCATCCTTTGACTACTATATCACCAGATGTTAAGTGATGCTGTGGTCGAAGGTGTTAAGAGGCTTAACATAGAATTACTGGCTCTCAATGACAGCTGCTGGAACACACCGTTAGGTGCTTGGCGACAGATTTACTACTTGAAGGCGGTAGCTAGCTCGGCGTACATTCGCAAAATGCCCTACCACCATGAAAGAAAAAAAATATGATATTGTTTTAAAGAGTTTTATTGTATGATCAATAATTTAGAACTATGTAAATGTTTTACTACGCAGCCTGATCGACGCGAATCACCCGAAACACGCGGAAATCTCCCGACGTCTGCAGTCTCTGAACCAGCAGTGGGAAACACTGAGGGAGCTCGCTGCGGCCAGGGACCGCCAACTCTCCGACGCTGCTGACGCGCATCAGGTAACCAACCTCACCATCACTCACCATCATTATCACTCTAACACCGTAATTTTTGCTTTAACGCCTGCTGCTTCAATAAGCAGCAGCAGTTTTGAAGCAGCGATGGTTCTGTGGCATTGGCTGTGAATAACCGTGAGCAGTTCCATGGTTCGAATCCCGCCGCGCAGCTGTCCTTGAGTGGCAGTAATTCTAGTTTAAGCCTATGAACACCTTCGACTACTTCATCACTTACCATCAGGTGATATTGTGGTCAAAGGCTTACCTATTAGCAAAGAAAAATAAAATAAAAACAGGCTTACAAAGTTACAAAGAAAGGAATTATTACGAGAGAGATACGAACCTGCGACTATCTGTACCTCCGGCCGGGACATGTTCTTTCAATTTGAGCTACCGTGGTGTAGTGAGTCATAGTAGGAGGTACTCAATTCGTCTGTTTTTTTTAAATGTTTGTTACCTCAGAACTTTTGACTGGGTGAACTGATTTTGATGATTCTTTTTCTATTTGAAAGCTGATGCTTGCCGTTAGGTCCTATTTAAATTTCATCAAAATCGGTCTAGCCGTTTTTGAGTTACACTCCAATAACTGAAATGTATTTTTCTATGATATAGTCATTGACAGTGAATGACAATCGATCCCATAAGTAGCAAGGTTGACTAAAGAGGATCAAAAAAATTGTTTATCAAAAATTTAACCGACTTCAACACTCAAATGTGTGAAATAACTTGTTGAATTCGATACCATGCGCACAATATTGTGATAGTAAGTACTTTTGAACCATCATGGTACCGACTTCAACAAGATATTAACACACGTAATCATTTGATAAAAAAAAATCACAAAACCTTGTAGCTAAATACAATTAGCAAACATGTTGTGTACAGTTCTACGGCGACGCGAACGAAGCGGAGTCCTGGATGAAAGAGAAGCGGCCACTTGTAGCGACGTCTGACACCGGCCGCGACGCACATACTGCCGCCGCGCTACTCGCCCGGCACAAGGCGCTGCACGACGAGATCAGGGCCCACGAGGCGGAGCTAGTCACATTGAAGAACTACGCAGACAGGCTGCAGCAGGCCGGCATCAGCTCTTTGCAGGTATGGCTCGACCTCTACTTAGTTTCTGCTAGCCTGGTACTTTTGTTAATAAATGCAATGTTTAGTTGTGATTACATACTTCTAATTATGAATCTCCTATGTGATGCTGCTGACCTGGTACTTAAGCTCGGTATTTAAGAGTTGCTCAGTAAATAAATGCGCACTACTACCTACTACTTCAATAGTAGAAAACAACAGATACAATACAAAAAACGCCCTCTAGTGACGACGATAATCTTTCCTCGCAAGCATTGCATGACGAGAAGATCACAACGTTGAAAAACTACGCAGAAAGACTGCACCTAGTTCTTTATAACACTGCAGCTCTTCCTGGTTGCTGCTAGCCTGGTACTTGTCACGAAACATTCGTCCCAAAATGTATTCTAGAGCATAACGCGCACTTAGATGAGGTGTAGGATTCGCACGCGTCGCAGGCATCGAATTTTCTGATAATCCGCGCCAAATGAACTGAGCTGTCAGAATCAAATCAGTACTTCTATACAGAGGGAACATGAACTATGGAAATTTAATTTGTTGTTTGTGCATATTATAAGAGGATAGATAGATTCGATAGATATATACTTTATACGCTAGCCTTTGACTAATAATGTATAGAAGTATCGATGATAGGTGATGCTGAAGTCGAAGATGATGTGATCTAACTTAGAAAAACTTGGCTCTCAAGAATACTATAAAGACTGAAATATTTGGTTCGTAATATTAAAGTAAAAAGATAAGAGTTTGCAATATTTCAGGAGGTATTAAAGCAGAATCATTCTTGCTTTTTGAGACGAAGGAGAAAAAACCGACTGTAAAACCGGTATTGGACATAATGAGGATGACTTCATCAGTAGCATCCGCGCCGTACCACCTCATCGAACGCGCCGAATTCGTTGATACCATCAGCGCACGCTGTTAAATCCGTATACCATGTTATATGTATGCATTTTGCTGTAAATGCGGGTCAGTCAAGAGGGGTCAATGACCGAAATTCCTCTTGCTCGCTAGTTACTAAGTGTTTGTTTATGTGAGTATGGTTGTACAGATCCCGACCGAGGTGGAGTCGAGCGGGGGCATAGAGGAGGAGGAGTGGGTGAACGAGTCTCGGCTGGTGCCCACCGAGGTGTGGGAGGAGGAGCCTGTCGAACGGCTCGAACACAGAACTGTCACGGAGGAACGGAGCGTGCCGCAGGTTTGTAGCGTATCAACGCTCATAACGTCTATAGTTGAACGAATGCTGAGAGAGGTTTGCCATAATCCCCGCGCTTGTCAGTATTGGAGATCGACCCTGAAATTATAGCAATTTTATACAATAAATGGAACACATTTCAATGTCATCTGTCAGACTTGAAAGACCACCATTTTCTCTCTAAAAATAGCATTGGTTATAAAAGCATGCAAACAGTAGACTTTAATTTTAAAAAATAAAGTTTCCTTATAAACTCGCGGTTTTTCTCTTTTCTGGTATCCTAATCAAGTACAGGCAGCAGTCCTTCTTCAGAAGGTGCTGCTGCGCACCGTCTGGTGTTTTTAACCAACTCTATAAAATTGGAGGTACTCAATTTCGTGACTCGACTTCAGGGGTGGTCCAGTTAAAATTTTATCGATATCGGTTCAGTAGTTTGATTTTATAAAACAAAAACAGAAGAAAGTACCTATATCATCCAAGTAAATACAAGGAAAATGCGTTATTTGTGGAAGTCGGGGCTTTTTTAAAGTTATAATTTTCTAATTTTTTCCTTCCTTGCACACTTGCTTGGAGGTAGAATATCTGACACTGCGCTGGTACCCACCAAGACAGCTGCTTAGGAGGCTACCGCCTGGTTTGTCACTTGATTGGTATCACCCGGGGACCGCGTATGGGGTACCGAGATTAAGGGCTCAAAGCTATCATATTAAAATATTATATATCTCCCTAGGTGAAAGCCCTGTACGCGTTCACTGGACAGGGCATATCGATGTCCAAGGGCGAGGTGATGTTCCTGATCAACAAGACGAACCCCGACTGGTGGTCGGTCCGCAAGGCAGACCGGACCGACGGCTTCGTGCCCGCTAACTATGTGCGCGAAATCGAACCCAGGGTTGTGCCTGTAAGTATTACCAAAAGACATTTTATGGTCATACATGGTCTTTCATTATGTACATATTTTATTATGATAGCTGGTAGTCTAGCCTTTGACCACTCTCAACAGCTGGTAAGTGTTGATGTGGTCGAAGATGTTGCTCAGGCTAAAAGATTACCGACTCTCACGGACACAACGTTAGGTGTTTGGCAGATGACAGATTTTCTACTTAAAGGAGCTAGCCAGGCGGGCATTTGTAAAATGCCATACCACCATGCAAAATATCATTTGCTATCATATAAACTTTAGTCGATATGACCTTAATTCGATCCTGTAGTAAAATTTTGCGTAGTTCTAGTCACCTATGTAATGTAAACAAATATTGTTATAATTTTATGATGTAGTTAACACATTGTTTAAAGATGTTTAATTAAAGAATGGGCCCGAGTTTCTTGCCCGTTTTCGCAGTTGCTCTATACTTTTTTTTTTTGTGGAACGTGGCAGTACAATATGGAATATTTCTACAAGATGTTGATATGCGAACTAAAAATTAATTTCATGTTATTGTAGCTCTGGTTTAGAATAATCCAGCAACACAAGTAATTAACAAGTAATTTACTGCTGGCACCTATTTGGCTCAAAGAATAAGCATTGCAATTCAACGGGGCAATGCTGCCAGCATGCTGGGCACGCTGCCAACTGATAGTGGGCTAGAGCATTTGGACTCCCTTTGAGTCCAAATGCTTTTACTGTAGTAGCTTTAGTATTGTAGTAGCTGTAGTGTTGTATATAGTTTGTAGTATTTGTTAAATAAAGGCATACCGCCAGAAAAAAAAAAAAAAAAGTAATTAACTGAGCTCATTTTCAAATGTTGTAGTAGTTTTTCTGCCTCACCTCTTGGTTTACTCGTATTATTCAAAGCAGTTTTAGAGCTTGAGATAGTGATTTATTGGTATGAAAGTATTCACTAAATAATTTTTTTAATGAAAGCCATTGATGGGAATGACCGCTGAACGTAGTAATATCCATTTTTGGTGTTGTTTTTTTGAGATACAGTCGGCAATCAATATACGTATTCAAAAATAGAGTCAAAAATTTTTATATCTCCACTCTTAGCTAATCTTTTCCTTCGATAGTAATTATTAAATTTAATTTTTATATTTATGTAGTATTGTTATACATAGTAATTAAACAACTTTAAACGGTTTAAATCGCGTATATTTATCATTATTTTTGTCCCGACGTTTCAAACACTTAGCAGTGATCGTGGTCACGGGGTGAATAATTGGTTTTATTTGTCACATGAGTTATTAAGAAATTATTTGTCCTACCGCCCGAAACTTTTTTTTTTAACGTTCCCTATTCACGCATTGTTCGCTCACAGTGTCCAGCGGTCTTTTTTTTTTATGCTCGATAGGTTAGACTTTGACCACTATCTCACCTGATGGTAAGTTATGTGGTCGAAGATGTTGTTCAGGCTAACCTAGAAGTCTTGCAGATTTGTGTCGGTCTTGAGATTTAATTAATTTGATAACAGGATCCCAAGCAGGTGGTACTTGCCAAGCATAATCTCTATTGAAATTTGGGTACTTTTTGATTTCAATAGCTGCGCGTAACATTCTTGGCATAAACTGGGTCTCACTGGCGAGGATTTGTGGGTTGTCGAACCGAATGTAGTGGTTGGGTTTGCCCTGGGCATGTTCACAAACTGTAGACTTGGTCGAGCGTCTGTTCTTCATGTTGTATCATGTTTAATTACTATGTGTAATAATCGCGAAAACCTAAGACAGTATTGTTATTTTTTATAATGTATTTATATAGTGTAGGTATGTAAGTATGTATGTATATGTATGTATGTATGTAAGTATTAAGATTATATATAATTTAGGTAAGATGCGACGCGTGATCAAAATGCTGGCACCTATTTGGCTCAAAGAATAAGCATTGCAATTCAACGGGGCAATGCTGCCAGCATGCTGGGCACGCTGCCAACTGATAGTGGGCTAGAGCATTTGGACTCCCTATGAGTCCAAATGCTTTTATTGTAGTGTTGTATATAGTTTGTAGTATATAGTATATAGCAATAGCTGTAGTGTTGTATATAGTTTGTAGTATTTGTTTAATAAAGGAAAAAAAAAAATATTTAGGTAAGTAAGTATATGTATTTATTTAAATAGGTGTACGGGTGTAAATACTTAGATAACTATTATATAATGTTTAACTGGTTAACTGCCAACCTGGCAAATTTTATGAGTTCTATAAATCGGTTGTCTGGAAGAAATTGCTTTAAGCAATAAGACCGCCCTTTGTATACGTTTATTCTGTTATTTCATTGTAATATTATTTTTAAGGTATGCAAATAAAGAAGTTTCTATCTATCTATCTATCTATCCCACATCTTGATATTATCATTTTTAAAGCTAACATATTGTTCGTACTCGTTGAAGGTCACATCATAACTTTTATGTTCTTCGCTAATGGTTCACATTTTTCCTTACGTTGTAACCTTTTGAAGCTGACTACATTTTGAAGCGCTCGTAGCGAAGTTTATTTAGCTGTTCTCAACCGATCAGCAAAGTTAAGCAACGTCGCTGATAGATGGGTGACTACTAGTGACATTACTACTGAGCGTGCACGTGCTTCGGCGGGCACGTTAAGCCGTCGGTCCCGGTTGTCGTCTTAGGATGGCAGTCGTTATAGCATGGTGGTAGGGCATTATGCGAATGACCGCCTGGCTAGCTACCACCCTCAAGTAGAAAATCTGTCACCAAGCCCCTAACAGTATGTTCCGGCAGCTGTCCTTGAGAGTCAGTACTTCTAGGTTAGCCTGAACAACATCTTCGACCACATCATCACTTACTATCAAGTGAGATAGTGGTCAAAGGCTAACCTATCAGGCATTAAAAAAAAAAAAAAAAAAAATGACCCCCCCCATGTGCAGGTGCAAGTCCGGCGTCCGGAGAAGGTCCTGAGCGTGCAGCGCGTGAAGAAGACGGTGCTCGTGAAGCAGGTGGTGCCCGTCAAGCGCGCCAAGCCGCACGCCGCGCGCCGCGCCTCCCGCGCCCCCCCGCCCGCCGCGCTGCCGGCCGTCTCCGTGCCGGCCAGGATACACGACATACAGAAGGACTACGGTTAGTTACATATCAAGACAAATCTATCGATATTAATCTGATTCATTAAAATCGGTTGAGCCGTTTAGAAGTCATGGTGGAATACAGAAACTCACATACATACATAAACGCTGAAAACATAACTGTCCTTTTGTGGACAGTCGCGTAAAATCACATTGGGTGTTCGTTTTGGGAGGTTTAAACAAAAATATAATTTTGTACATTGTCTTACACCGTTCTGAAAGCTTTTAAAACAGCTTTGAAGCAGCAGAATGACAACGCGAAATGCTGTTATTGTACCATGTTAGCTTTTTGACAACTGCTAGTATGCCCTACTATACAATAAAAAAAACTGCAAGTTTGGCAGTTGAGAGCCGGGGAATGCTTGGACCGCTAAGCCAACATAACATATGACTTATAACTCTTTTGTCCTCTCGTTCTTAACCATAATTTGAAAATAGAGCGACACCTATAGTTCAACTTACGTTGTACTACAAACTAGACTAATTTTGAAATTAGCTTTAAACATGTTACGCAACCCTATAATTTTAATATTTTTATTTTTGCAATAACACTAAAAAGATCGCGATGCCTATACGAAGGTTGATAACGAGAGGACAAATTAGAGTTATGAGTCTTATGTCATGTTGGCTTAGTGGTTAGAGCATATCCTGGCTATAGGAGGATTCGAATCCCGCACTTGATTTTTCCTCTTGTTGTAATTTTGTAATATAACAAGACCTACTATAATTTGTCCCGTTGCCCCGTGGGGTGCCGGGTTAGAATGTCACCCCCCCCATATCTACCTGTGGGTGTCGTATTAGGCGACTAATATACTGGAGTTGGGCAGCAGCGCCTTCTGAAGAACTAATATCTTAAACTGTGATCCCCAAGACGCCTGCCAAGCGTGGAGATTAGGGCAAACCCCCTCTAATTGGGGGGCCGTGTTCAGCAGCGGACAATCCGGCTGATACAGTACCATCATTTTGAGTGTATAAATAATCTTCATAATGTATTGTTTATTGCAGATGAGCTGTTGACGCTGTCTGCGGCTCGTCGCGCGCAGCTCGAGGATGCCATCAAGCTGTACAGCTTCTTCGCGGAGTGTGACGACTTCGACAAGTGGATGAAGGAGAAGGAGAAGATGCTGCGGACCGACGACGTCGAGGATAGCGTCGATACCGCCAAGAGGAAGTACGAGGTAATAAGATACATGAACAAGAACTATAGTTCGTTCGTTATAGTATAGTTAGTATAGTAGAATTTATGATTTGATCTGTTGTTAATAAAATAAAATTAGCCTTTATTGCTGAGAATACAATATTTAGATATTATGTTACTGACTATCGGTGTTTGCTCTCCCAACTTCTCCTTGATGGATTAGGGGCAAAAAAGAAACTAAAACTTTCAGATGAAAGGAGATTATAGTTTATTTGTGAAAGTTTACACAGCGCAGCCGACATGAGAAGCGAGAAAGAGAGAGATATTACATGAGCATTTTTTTTTGTTAGTGAGGGAACAAGCACTAGGCCCACCTGATGTTAAGCGGACTAACCTGTGCCTATAACAGATGCATTTCGTCACAAGTCACAAATTGCACTGCGTCCGTCACCTTGAGACATATTTGTTGAGTCTCATGTGCCTGCAATTTTACTGGCTCTTAAAGACTGCTGCCGGAACACACCGTTAGGTGCGACAGATTTTCTACTGGAGGGTGGTCGCTAGCCATGCGGGTATTTGCAAAATGCCCTTCCACCATGCGGTGAAGCTCAAGCCCGCAGAGGGATTCGAACCATGGACCTGCTGCGCGGCAGTCCATAGCCAATGCCACTGAGCCATCACTGCTTCATACAACGTGACACTTGACATTGACATAATACCTACAGTTTATAGAGACTGCTTAACTGCTTCGACAAAGGCCTCTATTAGAGTTCCTACTATCTCTCGCAATCCTCATCCATTCTGGACCGGCGATTCGTTTTAATTTTTATTGTTGACATCTTTTACTTCTTTTACCATCTCTGGAGTACTATTCTGATATTGCTTTTGATTTTATATTAACAAATATTTAAAGAAAACTAATATTTAAGAAAAACATTTAAAAAATACATAAATATATCTAGTGCTTAACAATTCCGCTTAATTTTCCTGCTAAGCCAACTTAAGGTCATATACGCAAGCACGAGGCCCACCAGATGTTAAGCTATAACCTCAACCTTCATATAACAATTGCATTTCGTCACAAGTGACCGACTGCACTGTGCCCGTTACCTTGAGACATACAGTTGTTAAGTCTCATGTGCCTGTTATTTTACCGGTTCTTTTTGTTGTAGAAATTCGTGACCGACCTGTCCGCCGCATCCAAACGTCTGGAGCATATCGACGCCGCCGCTGAGGAGTTAGTAGCCGCCAAGCACGGACAAGCCGCTAAGGTAACGAATACATCTGTTTAATACACTTGTTCGTAATATGAATCTCTATTACTTAGGTCTTAACTGTATCGAAATGTGCTTCTTTCCGTCCACGAGCTTTTAACTGTCCAGTTTAGTTTTTATAAGATACCCGCAAATTGGCGCATCAAGATTATAATATGTGATTGTGTGTTATTTAATTTTCCTTAGAATAAAATTGAGTTAAATATATTAAACTCATAAAAAAATCTTTATTGGTGGGGGTAGTGTGCGATGTTAGAAAAGAAAATGGATTTATTATAAAAAAAAAAAAAAAAAGGTGGATTTCATTCCGACTGTATTTTTTTTTAGACTATATTCTGTTACACTTCGTTGTGTTTTTTTATAAATGTGTAGTTTAATTTAAAAGGTTATAGTAAAATATTAGTCTTAATTAATAAGTTCGCATCGTCAGGACCACTACGTCCTAGTTATGAATGAAATTCTATTGTTATCATTGTCGCCGATGCCAATGGGTTAAAAGTGTATTCAAGATAGTTGTATGACACCTGTGTTATAATGATTATTTTAAGAGTGAACTGGCCGGTCAGTTCTCCATACATACATTGTAGGGTGATTACTCCCTTATTTGAGGAATTAGGTTCAAAACAAAGCATGATATCGATTAAACAAAAGTTTTCAAATTTTTTCAGAAGAATAGTTTTGGATGGTAATTCTAATTTAACATTTAGAGATAAAATAAATAATAAATAGAAATACTGACAAATCAGAAGCATACAGATTAGACCCAAAGGGCATGAATGCCAACTTTCACTGAGTTGAACACATTACATTTTTACTCATAATTTGTAAATGTGTTTCATTTGTTTCAAAATAAGTGCGTTATTAAACTAACCTCCCTGTCACCAGGCTACCGCTAGAAGACAGCAACTAAGGCAACAATGGGACCGCCTCCTCCGACTCAAACAGCAGAAGGAGAAGAGCTTAGAAGGGGCTTCTAGGTAAGTCTATCATTTACCGACTTCCAAACAAAGAAGAGGTTCTCGATTCGACTATTTTTTTAGCTTGTTATGTGTTTTTTCCGTCAATTATGAATTTATTTTCATGATTATTTTGTGGTTGGGTAGAATATACCTCTAAGTGGGTTCCATTTAAATTTCATCAGAATCGGTTTAGTAGTTTGTAAGTTATAGTCAATTAACGTAAGTTATAGTCGATGAACATTATATTTGCATACCTGGACGATTTATTAAGCAGTATGCATCACTAAAAATTAATTAAAAAATCCTACTCCCAGCACTCAAAAGTATAAAATAACTTAGGAAGTCTGGCCACCTGAATGTGAGGTCCATGTTTTGAATCAGCAGGTACATTGACATCAACAAATTCCTTGGTACTTATCAGAGCTAGCAGTGTGCTCCTTTTATTTAAATATTAAGTTTTTGTGACGAAGTGACATGAGGGACAAGTCGCCCGCCTAAGTTGCAATGTCTTATCCTCGTTCTACTTTCCACTGCAATGCGCATTTCACTCCGAGACGTTATTTCTTATGTCTTGCTCGCGCAGTAATTAAATTTGCTACAGTGCGCTTCACGCCTGAACACAGCAGTGTTTGCACACTATTGCTTAGGTGAAAATTATTTAAAGTTTCTTGCGTTGGGGAATCTGTAAGGTTGGCTAAGTATCTACCCAGCCAAAGTAAAAAGAACGCAAACAGTGGGATTGTAATATTCACTTTTTTAAATATATAATTGTAACGAAGAGAATTTTGGGTCTGGTTGTGATGTCTTTTGGTTATACGTGTCCATTGAAAGAAACTTGCTGAGTGAACAATTGAACATGTTGTGGATATAACATTCGCTAAGCTTGCGATCGTGTGATCGAAATCAAGAAATGTATTAGGAATAGTAGAAGCTGTGATGGCTCAGTGGCATTGGCGAGCAGCAGGTCCATGGTTTGAATCCCGCCACGGGCCTGAGCGGCTTCATCGCATGATGGAATTTTGCGAATACCTGCCTTTCTAGCGACCACCCTCAAGTAGAAAATCTGTCGCTAAGCACCTAACAGTAGGTTCCGGCAGCTGTCCTTGAGAGCCAGTAATTCTAGCTTAAGCCTGAGCCTGACCCTAACCTTCGACCACATCATCACTTACCATCAGGTGAGATTGTGGTCAATGGCTTACCTAAGAGCAATTAATAGAAATACATTAATTAATAAAAATAAAATAAGAATACTTGAAAATAGTATGAAAGATCGTACCGAGTAGAATTGTTTGGCTAAGTCGAGCATGACCCGATAGACTAGAGGTCAGGGCATTCACGAATCCGGGGGACGCGGGTTCGATTCTCGATCGGGACAAGAATTTTTGTGCTGTAATAATTTGTAAATGTAACTTGGGCTTAGGTTACTATAGAGCTTCTAAACATATTTAGAAGAAAAAAAAAGTTGAATTCTGTCGAGCAATCCACACAATAAATTTTTTGTGTCTTGTCCTTCTCTTAAGTTTGTTTCTCTTCCCAGCGTTGAACTGTTCAGTCGCACCTGTGACGAAGCCCTGGACTGGATGGCGGAGAAGGAGCAGCAGCTTGCAGCCAGCTCGGCTCCAGCATCAGACCTCCGCACCGTCCGGGCCTTGCAGCGGAGACACGCTCAGCTCGAGAGGGAGTTGGAGCCTCTTCGGGAGAAGGTCAACACTGTCAGTCTGCTGGCCGACTCGTGAGTATACTCCATACAACCTGGGGATTTGGAGGAAGTTCTTCAACGGGAAAGCTTTACGCAGATTCCGGTGAAAATCTCATGAATAATTTTTCAAGATATGTACAAGTTCAAAAAAGTACTAGATGAGCAGGGAGCCAACTCTCACCTCTTATAGTAATAATAACTTAATCTTACTGCTAAATTTTATACCTCCACGTCAATTAAGCAAGCTTACAATCGGTAATGGAGTCGCTCAACGTTTTGATGACATCAGAACAAATATATACCTCTATTCGCGAACTCTGACGTTACATTTAATACGAAGTATTACTGTTCCAACGACAAATCCGTCATGTTTATCCATCTTAAAAAAGTTACTTTCTAGCAGCGGATTTAAACTTGATTTTGGGTATTTTACGATAAAAATAGGTATAATTAATGTGTAAATTACGTGCAATGTTTTTATTTCTATTATTCTTTAAAATAAATACAGCAAAATTATTTGATGAGTTAAACTAAAAAAAATGACAAAAACAGACAGCTGTTGTGCAGCATACAATAAAATATCGTAAAACTATGGTAAATCCGTTCCATAACGTCGTAGTTCGGAACAGTGCGAGCGGGATAACGGTATACTATAAACATCTTGTATCTCGCTTGCACATCCATGATACATATTTCATTCGTTCTTTAAGTAGGATCAAACCAATATTGCTTGACGCGATTGTGGGTCGGTGATAGTTCGTGACTTCGAATGATTATTTTAAGCATGAAACAAAACGCTCTTTTTTATGATGGTTTCGTAAAAGGTGGGAGTTGGCCCCCAGAAATAGGTTCGAAGAGGCTTTAATTAATACTTAAGTTAATGGTTGGTGAAAATAGGTCAATCTTATTAGTCTACTGGTATATTAGTGAGTCTACTTAGACAGGAAAATGTAGGAAGCTCATCATGAGGAAAACCAAAGAAGGAACACTTGTGAAAATATTGTAATAACAAGAAGTAAAGTAGGTAAAGAATGCGTTAAAAGTACCAGGCAATCAGAAATAGGTAACATATTATCTGCGATTATTGCAATTCAGAGGGGGCACTCTCAACTGGAGTGAGAGTCAAAACCGCTGCCAGTAAAGTTGAATATTGGCAGTTTCCTGGCTGATTCATGAATACATGCTTATCCTGGGGAATTCGGAGAATTCCTTCATCAGGGAATCTATACATTGATCCTCGTAAAAAATACATGGTATTGTTTTAAGACGTAGTTGAAGTAAGTACCAGGGGAGCAGAAATAGGTTAGAGGCTATGCTGCGATTAACGATTATTCCACTTGTGATCGTTTTGGTGCTTGATAAGGGGCGTTCGTTTTGGCTCGATTGCGTTTGTAGCAGTTTCAAAAGTGGCATTTGTGTTTTAGCGTTCGGATAGAAGCTTTTGATATTTTTGACCACCAATTACTGCATGCTATCCGAACGGCTTAAAACATACTTTGACAACCGCCAATATTTTAACAATTTTGCACAGTACGAAACATGGAATCAATCTCTAAAATTAACAAAATGTAGGTACCTATATTATTATTATTTCTTTGTTAATGGCTTCTGATACTTACTTAAATAAAAAACTTGTGAAACTCTTCAATCGCGCCAAATACAACTGTCAAAACAGCAGTTGTCAAAAAACGATCACAACGATCCCACGGCAAGACATGGGTCAAAAATATCACTTTTCTCTGTCATTTGTAGCGTTTTCAAAGCTATCCGAACGGTGAGCGAAAACGATATTTTTGCTCACGAAGTCCCAAAACGAACGGCCCGTGTGATCGTTTTTAGCGTTTGTGAGTGTTATTTTTGGCACCGATAGCCTATCCGAACGCCCTAATAGTAGGTCAATTACATCGGTCTACTGGTCTATTCGTGATTACCCAAGAGAATTAGAGGAAGATCAGCATCATCAGCTAAACCTTAGGCAGATCCTTTTGAAAATCTCTATGTAGACTAAGAAATTGTTGAAGTACCAGGCGATCAGAAGTAGGTAAGAGATATATAATATGTGATTCTTCAACCTTCGCCCGGTGATTTTATTGTATTGTGCAGTACTAAATGACGAGTGTCTGATAGCTTTACAACGGTTATGAGTAAGACGATAGATTTGCATGGTGATAGGGCATTTTGCGAATACCCGTCTGGCTAGCTAGAAAGTCTGACGTCAAGCACCTGACGGTGTGTTCCGGCAGTTGTCCTTGAGAGCCAGTAATTCTAAGTTAATCTGAACAACATCATCACTTACCATCAAAAGCTAGTGTATAAGAAATAATATTCTTTGCGTCACGAGCATAAGAAACTAACATAAAATCTCTTTATAATGCTTCGGTCGGAGAAGAAACGCCTGAAAATTCTTCCGGTCGCGCTCCGTGGCGTTTATGACAGTACAACGGTCTAGCAGGAAAATTACGTGTAATTTTCTCTAGATATTTTTTTTTTTAATGATTGGCTAATGCGAGTAGGTATATTAATTTAATATTTTTTTAAAATACTTTTAAAATATTTGATATTTTTATTTTTTTATAAATCTGTTTAGATTACGTCATACTTTGTACCCCTTTATTTGTTGCATGCAGCGTTATTAAATGGTACAAAGTTCACAGGTATGAACGATAAAAAAACAATACATTAAATATTATTTAAGCTTGTAGTAATATATAAAATGTATCCAGAAATTTGATAGTATTAAATATCTGTGAGCTATTATTGTTAGGCAAACTATACCTCGAAAGTTGTACTAGATAATTACACTCGAGCTGAACACTCTACTTTTCACCACAATTGCGGGAGAACAACAACTCATCCAAAAATAGCAACATCGTCTTTAACATATATTCTTACGTTTAAATTTTCCGTGCAATGGTAATGGTGGTCAGTGTCATTGAAAAAAATGATTGAAATAACGTCTTTTTATAAAGCCATTACTCTCTCTCTTATTTTCTACAGCTCTTGAAAGCAAAGTGGGTGAGAAATATGTCTTTGGGCTTGTAGGTTGTAAAAAGGTTTAATCTGGAACGGAAACTGGCTCTTAAGCTGCCGGAACACACTGTTAGGTGCTTGGCGACAGATGATCTACTTGGTGACGAGCCAGACCACCATGCTATAACGACTGCCATCCAAAGACACTACAGTAGTAATGCCACCGGTCACCTATCCCAATAATGACCGCAGCGACCGTTGCTTAACTTAGCTGATCGGTTAACGACGACTAGGAAAGCTTTAAGCCCCCATGGGGTAATGGGCAAGCACGCCACCCCATGCCGCACCCTCCATCTCTTCCCGTGGGTGTCGTAAGAGGGGACTTAGGGTAAAATACTGGAAGGCGCCTTCTGAGGAATTGCTATCTTACACTGCGATCCCCAAGACACCTGCCAAGTGTGGGGATCATTGCAAACCCACCCATAACGGAGAAGGCTGTGTTCAGCAGTGGACAATCCAGCTGATACAATAAAGTAAGGTCCACTTCAATAAGTCAAAGTATCTCGAAGGCCTTTGAAGGAACAGGAGAAGTTAATACCCTGTGTTTATCCCCCAGCGTGAAGTCCCAGTACCCGACGGAGAAGTCGAACATCGACTCCCGACAGAGAGAGATCCAGCAAATGTGGGAGAGGTGCCAGGCGCAGGCCGCCGAGCGCAGGAGCCGCCTCGAGAGCGCCGTCGGACATCAGATCTTCGGGACCAGCAGCACTCAGCTGCAGAACTGGCTGCAGGTCAGTACTCTACTGCTGGGGATACACCACTTGAAGTATATTTTCAGGCTAACCTAGACGTACTGGCTCTCAAGGAAATCTGCCGGAACCTACTCATCAATCCTTTCATACGTCTGTTTTGCGTCTGTTTAGGGTACTCCTGACTGCCTTTTTCCAGAACGGCTTCAATCTGATTTCAGAACATTCCCTTAGGTCTTCCCCTTCCAGTACTTCCGTTCACTTGTCCCACGGATACCTGTTTAGTCATTCTCATTACATTCATTCTCTCCACATGTCCAAACCTACTTCACATACCTTTCTCGATGTTTGTCACTACATCCTCATTCACGCCACAACGTTCCTTTATAACACTATTCCTTATCCTGTCACTCCGTTTGACTCCAATCATGCTCTCAATGCTCTCATCTCCACTGCATTTATTCTACTTTCATGCTTTCTGCCATACCCAACTTTCTCTCCCACACATTAGTGTCGGAACCAACACTCCCCCATGAACAGCCAGACGAGCCTTCGCAGACACCTTCTGACTGTTCATAAACGCGTGCAATGCTCCGTTTACCATGTTTCCAGCGTTCACTCTCCTTTCTATATCACTTTCACACTCACCATCTTTTGTAAACATGGATCCCAAGTATACAAACTCTTTCACTTGTAATTGATGTTATTAATTCCCCGTGTGATGTAGGGATAGAAGCACTCCCACTCCCCTCTCTTCTGGAAGTCGTAAGAGCTGACGAAGGGAAGCAATCCTTCTGAAGATCTGCAATCCCCAAGACGCCTACCAAGCGACGGCATTTTAACAAACTCCACTTATTTCTTTATTTTATTCTATTGTGATGGAACATACACGAGGCCCACCGGGGGCCCGATTCTCTTAGCTATTGAACGGCGTTAACGCAACTTAATTGCATGAAAATTGTAGTTTTTGACAGTATCCGTAGTCTGCCCGCTATTTAGGTTCGATCGCAAGTCGGTGGTTTGCTATCAATAGTTTTTGACATATTTGGTATGCTGTAAGCTATTTTGTTGCGATTGCGTTGCTACAGTGGCATACAATATTTTGGAAGAATTTAGAAAGAAAAATAGCTAAATGATTTAAATATATTTATATAATGTATTAATATTATTAAGATCGGTTAAGAAAGGCTAAGCAAACTTCGCTACGAGCGGTTCAACTATATGTAGAAATATAATACCTAATGTCTACATGTGCAGAAAATCCGCGAGCAACTCGCGCAGGAAGCGAACGCCAAGGACGTCGCGACGGCTGAAGCTCTGCACAAACAGCACCAAGAGTTGGCAGACGACATCAAAGCTCACGAAGACGAGTAAGTTTATTTTATATCACACTAGCGTTCCTCGCCGTCTTCGCACGGGTATTCATCAAAAATTTTAAAGAAATATATATTTTTTACTAAGTTCATCAAGGATAATGTATGATTCTAATAGTGAAAGAATTTTTCAAATCGGTCCAGTAGTAAAAATAACAAATATTTTCAAAATATATTAATAAAATATCAAATTCATATTTTAATAAAACACTTAAAAAATATAAAATTATATCTAGTGACAATTCCGCCTAATTTTCCTGATAAGCCGACGTGACTTAACTTTCGTGGAAAATTCTTCCGGTTTGGCTGCTTGGCGTTTGTGACGTCACGTCGGCTTAACAGGAAAATTAGGCGAAATTGTCACTAGATATAATTGTATATTTTTAAAGTGTTTTTTTAAATATTGAGATGTTTTCTTAATATATTTTAGAAATATTTGTTATTATTAAATATGGAATCTATTCATTATCGGTTCAGTAGTTTTTAAGTTTATTCATTACATAAAAAAATACAAATCTTTCCTCTTTATAACAGGTAATAGTGTAGGAGATATACAATTCCAACTTAAACTTCAAGGTTAACTTTACATCGACAGGTTCAAAGAAGTGATAGGGCTCGGCAAACAGCTGCTGGCGACCAACCCCTCCTTGGCAGACGTCTCCGACAAGATCAAGGCGCTCGAGGATGAACAGAAACAAGTGCAGAAAGGTATGTAGTGTAATGTAGGAGATATCTCCCACTTTCACAAGGTGTCGTGAAATAAGTTTCATCGGGTGGTAGGACTATTCAGCAAGAGTTCGTCTTGATGGGTACCACCGCAGTTTCAGATATTCTGCCGCGAAGCACTGAAGTGCAAACATTACTTTGTTTAGACGTGAAAGGCACTGTAGCTAGTGAAATGACTGCGAGACATAAGAACTAACGTCTCGGAGTTATGAACGCAGTGCAGTGTCAAGTAGAACGAGAACGGTGTTACTTCAAAGTAATGGCGTAATAACGTGACGATTAACATCAGGCGAGTGGCTTCTCATCACTGTTACATAAAACAAGCTATTCTCTATAAAAGAAAACTTAAAAAACAAGCTTTTATTCTGTATTGTTAAAAAAAGAACTTAAAATTTAAAAGATACTCATCAAGACGATTCAAATGAGCCCAAACTCGATGAGGTTTTATCGTTTCATTGCGAAGTTCCTTTAGCCACCTTCCAGCTCCATCATCAGATCAGCACCATGTCATCATAATATTGCGTTGTCATGCGATTTACACATGTATGCAATATTACAGTTCAATCGTTAACCAAGTG
Organism: Plagodis pulveraria; assembly: GCA_963890685.1. NCBI lineage: Eukaryota > Metazoa > Arthropoda > Insecta > Lepidoptera > Geometridae > Plagodis > Plagodis pulveraria. The sequence continues at coordinate 17,164,365 of OY982976.1, read as the reverse complement.
GATCAAATTTGATGTACAAGATCGTCAAACATCGGGACAAGTGAACCTAAATAAAAGCTTGTAAAATCAAGAACTTTCAAGGACTCACGCCGGTGTTATGCTGCATATTAGGCGCAAAAAAACGATTATTTCCTGCACATACTTATTAAGCAAAAGGTACAGGACAGCACAAAACGCATTTGAGCAATTGGGTCTTTCCCAGTCCTGAGTAACTTTGACTTACCAAGACATCTGAGCAACTTTGTCTTATTATTATAGAAATATAGTCATATGCGGGATTCGAACCCGCGTCATCCACCCCTATAGCCGAGGCATGCTCTGAACGCTGAGCCAACTTGACATATGACTCATAACTCTGTTTTGTCCTCTTGTTCATAACCATTGTGTGAGGATGGAGCGACATCTATAGTTCAACTTACGTTGTACTATAAACAAGATTAATTTTGCAATTAGTTTAAAACGATGATGCAACACAATTTTTTTATGTAATAACACATGTTTTTTTGTCTTTTAAGTAATCACAAACTGTGTAGTAGGATTTCTGTAGAAAGTAGAATGTTCCTTCTGTGTGGTCTAGCAGAAGTCAACCTCTTAGGGTTGACTTCTGCTAGTCCTAACAAACATTTTGATATGATTTTTTTGTTATAAAAAATTTTTCTAAACATATTTTTTGTGTTTTAATATTGTTATGTTTGCAATAACGTCTGCTAAACAATATTAAAATTATAAGGTTGCGTCATCATTTACAAGTATAAAACCAATTGTAAAATTGGTCTTGTTTGTAGTACAACGCAAGTGGTACTATAGATGTCGCTCCATCCTAATACGATGGTTAAAGAACGATAGGAAAGATTTTAGTTATGTCGTCATGTCATGTTAGCTCAATTCGTTAGAGAATACCCCGGCTCAAGGGGTGGATGGACGCGGGTTCGAATCCCGCACATGATTTAAATTTTTTCTATCGTATATTTGTAATTTTCTTATAATTTTTGTTTTTTTTTATATGTTTTGACTGAATAATCACCAGGATCATCTTGTGCCTGTAATGAATTATTTCATATTGTTTTATTACTTTGCTTGATGTAAATATTCAAAATTATTCAAAGTGACCGCGGCGCTGTCCTGTGTTGCCGCGGCGCTCTTGGGTCGGAGCAGGCATTAAAACACATTTTGTTTTTCTATAACAAAAAGAAAACCATCTTAAAATGTGTTGTTAGGACTAGCAGAAGTGCACCCTAAGAGGTTGTCAGCATATTACCAATACCGTGTATATATATGTAGTGTATTTGTTGTTTAGATTGGTTGGAGAAGGAGGCGCACCTGAAGCAGGTGGTGCAGCTGCAGAGCTTCAACCGCGAGGCGGACCAGCTGGACGCGCACAGCGGCGCCCATACTGCCTACCTCGAGTACGCGCCCATCGGGGTCCGTATAACTATACTATACTTCATTTCGCTTTTATTTATTTACTCAATTTGCACCGCACAAACACGAATTACACTAATGATATAAAATATGATTACTTATACAAATAAATTATTAATTTTTGCACGTCATAGATAATGATAATAATAACAAATATTTTAAAAGTATTTTAAAAAAACATAAATATTAATTATTTAATAAAAAACTTAAAAAATCTTTATTAAAATGATATATATCTAGTGACAATTCCGCCTTATTTCCTGTTAAGCCGACATGACGTCACAAACGCCACGCAGCCAAACCGGAAGAGTATTCGACGCGTTTCGCTTCTAAACGAAGCATCCTCAGGAGGTCTTGACTCTACGAGTGCACGATCGAGACTACGGCAGGAAATTAGGCGGAATTGTCACTAGATATATATCATTTTTATAAAGCTTTTTTAAGTGTTTTTATTAAATAATTAATCAAATGTTTTCTTAAATACTTTTAAATATTTGTTATTATTAAATATGGATTTCCGCAAAGTAACGCCTAAATCTATTCATTATCTTAATGATAAGAATTGAATCTCACTCATAAATGCCCGAATTGGGGTATGCATGGTGCTAAATTACATAATAAAAAATTAACATGAAAAATGACCAATAATTAAAATATAAATTCAAGATGTCAAATACAATATTAAAAATAAATGTCTATTACTTTCAATTAAATCATACTTATTACAGCAGTCACAGATTATGCTGAGTACCTACACAAAAACAAAGTCAATCAAGAAATATATAAAAAGTCATGTTAGTTTAGATGTACACAAAAGATAAAATTAAAATATATTAGATAAGCTTTTGCCCCCCGTGGGGTGCCGGGTTAGAATTGCACCTCCCCATATCATCCCGTGGGTGTCGTAAGAGCCGACTAAGGGAAAAATACTGGAAGGTGGGCAGCAGCGCCTTCTAAAGAACTGCCATCTTACACTGCGATCCCCAAGCCGCCTGCCAAGTGTGGCAAATACCCCCTTACTTAATTTTACCCCTTAAAAACCCCTTAATACCCCCTTTAGGGGAAGCTGTGTTCACTTGGACTAGTCAACTGTTACAGTAAGCCTTTGACCACAATCTCACCTGATTGTAAGTGATGTTGTAGTCGAAAGCGTTAACAGGCTTAACCTAGAGTTACTGGCTCTCAAGGACAGCTGCCGGAACATACCGTTAGGTGCTTGGCGACAGATTTTATACTTGAAGTTGGTCGCTAGCTAAGCAAATATTCGCCAAAATGCGGTGAAGCTCAAGCCCGCGGCGGGCTTAAACCATAGACCTGCTGCGTGGCAGTTCATAGTCAATGCCACTGATGCTTCAGAAACTTTGTATTGTACCTGCCGGATAGTTCTTCCCCTTTAGGGGAGGTTTGTTGTAATCTCCATGCTTGGCAGGCGTCTTGGGGAACGCAATATAAGAAGGCAGTACTTCTGAAGTTACTGGTGACCATCTACTAATGTTTTCTCTTCATCGCCTGTTACACAGGAAGTTATGGTGTGGTGCGATTCTGGCGCGGAACCAGATGGAGAATATTTACTTAACTATATTATGATGTGTTTTGTAGATGATAAAATTGGCCTATCGCCTGTTGGTAAGTGATGGTGCGGTTGAAAATATTCAATAAGAAGAAAGTTACTAAAATTAAGATAAATTCCCCATTGTCAGATTTTAATAAGACATTGTAGACAGTCTTCGCGTTTTTAAATCAATATATATCATAAAAATATCACATCCAAATTTGCTCTATGCTATGAAATTGTGAAATTAAGCATTTACCACCCTCAAGTAGAAAGTCTGCCGCCAAGCACCTAACGGTGTGTTTCGGCAGCTGTCCTTGGAAGTCAGTTTCTATCCTAGATTATGCTCATTTACTACCTTCGACCACATCATCACTTACCATCACGTGAGACTGTGGACTACGGCTAAGCACTTACAAAAACTCTTGTTATTCTACAACGAAGGATTTCAATATTTAAAGATTGTTTACTAGTTTCGTTGTAGTACGAAGCAACTCGCCATAATCCCCCCTTTTATATTTAAGAAGAAGATTATATTTAGGATTTAGAATTCATACGGAGAGAAACTGGGAATGTCAATGCAGTATAACTTTGAGAATTTTTAATTTACTGATATGTTTTCTTCACCTAAAAAGCTCGGAAAAGTGTTGTTTAGAATTCGAAATCTGCATTGAAAAGTGCTTTTTATCCGCTAGCGTGGATAAGATTTTTGATGTACGAAAAATAATTTGCATTAACCCATTGGCATTCGCGATAATGATAATAATAGAATTTCATTCATAAATAGGCCATAGTGTTCCTGACGATGCCAACTTATTAAATATAAAAGAAATAGTAATTGTACTTCTTCTATATTTTTCTTCTATATTCTATATTTAGAACCACTCATAGAATATCAATATAGGTCACAATCCTAGTGTACGTGCAACAAGAGACAAAGTTATGCGTTAAAAAAAGACAAAACACTAGGGAATGAATGAATATGAACGACTTTTTCAAACATCATGTTATCATAGATAAACAAGCATGCTAATCATGTGCTATGTAATTTGTAGTTAATATATCCACAATATGTCAAGCTCAGAGTCGCTCAACGAGCTATGCTCGGAGTTTGTTTGCGCGATAAAATCCGGAACGTGGATATTCGCCAAAGAACTAAAGTCACCGACATAGCTCTCAGAATTAGCAAGTTGAAGTGGCGATGGGCGGGTCACATTGCTCGACGAACTGATAACCGATGGGGAAGAAAGGTTCCGAAGTGGTTGCCACACTACACCGGAAGACGTAGAGTTGGTAGGCCCCCCACTAGGTGGACTGACGACATCGTGAAAGTCGCGGCCAATGGTTACATGCGGCTAATAGCCGTTCATTGTGGCGTTCTTAGGGGAGGCCTTTGTTCAACAGTGGACGTCTCCCGGTTGATGATGATGATAGCCAGAAACTCGTTAAGAGTTAAAAGACTATTAAATGTGACGGCTTGTTAGCTGACTCTAGTTTTGACACACGTACCGGAAACAGGCGGTTAGTCAAGTTTGAAGTTTTAACTGACATTCCCTGTTTTCCCTTGTACTCTTCTGACTTTTGTGTATCGATTTTGTGTTTGTTGTGTAGGCTGCAACAGTATATATGTGCAATGTGCATGTAGTGTATGTGTGTTTTCAACACCCTTGCTCGTAAAGTGAGCTTTATCATATCGTTCTTAGGGTCATAAACTGAACTATATATATATATCCCTACAAAGTTAAGTTAGTACCTAACTGCAAATTATATGCGAGTAAACAGAGCATTTCCAATTTAACCGGGTAATACAGATTTGTAACATCAAAGAGGTTTATATGTAATCAACCATCACACAATTGCCGCGCACAAAAAAATATATTTGCGCGCTATTTTCCATAAGTTTCGTATGTTGTTTGTATCGCATTTGTGCAATATATATTATTTTTCCTCGCAAGGGAGTTGAAAAAGTGCGTATGAAACTCGTGAGCAACTTGCTCATTATAAACTTGGCTGATTTACGCCCTCGCCTACGGCTCGGGCTGCAACACACTGGTGTATAATGAGCTACTTAGCTCACTTGTATCATAATCTACTAATTTATGTTACAGTCGTCGGTAGACTCGGCGGAGGCGCTGGTGAAGCGTCACGAGGAGCTGGAGGCGCGGCTCGCGGCGCAGGACGACCGCCTCGACAACTTCCTGCAACGCGCACTAGCGCTAGAGCGCTTGCCGCACTACGCGCATCAACAGTTAGTTACCCTTCTCTCGTCTACGGGCTTATCAACAAAATGCGGGGGGTGATTTAATAACAGAATATGTTCGACACATGTGACTGCAATAAACATGTGTAGAACAGATTCAGATATCGATAATTTGCACCCCTCGCAATATCGTATATATATTAACATGCGACCACCCTCAAGTAGAAAATCTGTCGCCAAGCACCTAACAGTGTGTTCCGGCAGCAGTCCTTGAGAGCCAGAAAAATTACAGGCTAATGAGACCTAACAACCGGACGTCTCAGTGTGACGGGCACAGTGCAATTCGTCGCTGTCGAAATGCGTCTGTTATAGGCAGAGGTTAGTCCACTTAACATAAGGTGGGCCACGGGCGAAAAAAAAAATAATGCACCTCATTTATACAGGGTTACTGGAAAATTCTAACAACCTCTTAGGGTTGACTTCTGCTATTCCTTACAAATATTTTGAGATGTTATTTTTTGTGTTTGTTTATGTGAATCTATTTGACGGAATAAGCACGAGGTCCATGTGATGTAAAAAGTCTCTTGTGCCTGTAATTTAATATTGTAATTTATTTTTTATTACTTTGCTCCATGTAAATATTCAAAATTCAAAGGGAGCACGGCGCGGTCCAGTGTTGCCGCGACGGGCGCTCTTGGCTCGGAGCAGGCATTAAAACACACAAAAAAAACATCTCGAAGTGTTTGTTAGGACTAGCAGAAGTCAACCCTAAGATGTTGTTAGCATTTTACCTATAACCCTGTATATATATATATATATATATATATATATATATATATATATATATATATATATATATATATATATATATATATATATATATATAGTTCATCATGGAAACGGCTCTTACGACTTGAACTTCTTTTGACAATTGATCCGTCATACTTGCATCAGATCGAGTGCTTCCGTCTTCCTATCACTGTTTCATTGAACACCACACATATTGTTTCCGTTTTAATACCAAATGATTTGCGAATACTCGCCCGATTAGTTATCTACCTCAAGTAGAAAATCTGTTGCCGGGCACCTAACAATGTCTTCCGACAGCAGTCCTTGAGAGACAGTAAATTACAGGTACGTGAGACTTAACAACTGTATGTCTCTGGGCGACGAGCGCAGTGCTGTTCTTCACTTGTGACGAAATGCACCTGTTACACAGAGGTTACCAATTAACATCAAATGGGCCTCGTGCTTCCTCCGTCACCTAAAATAATGCAGTATTTAATCTAATTTTTCCCAAGGATTTGTGTTATTCGTTTATGCATATAGATACACATTAGACCTTCGTCCATATCTTACTATAATAATCCTTTTGTAACGGGTTGTCTGGAAGAGATCGCTCTCAACGATAAGACCGCCCATTGTCACACCTACTTTTACTAATTATGTTTTTAAGTTTGTAATTTTGTATTGTGTCAATAAAGTGTTATTTATCTAGTATTGTATATAAAGTAGTGACGTTTCGTGTACAGTATAGCGGCGCGGCGAGCGGCGGTATTAAAGCGTCGCGAGGGAGTCAAGCAAGCGGCGGCGGAGCGGCGGCGAGCGTTGCATGCTAGCTTGGCGCATCAACAGGTAATACTTATTTTAATATTCGAAGGGTTCGAATCCCGCCCATTATAGTTTGTCCTCTCGTTGTAATTTTGTAAGGTAATACTCATTTTTTATACTTAGGTGAAATAAATTCGAACCTTGAGGTACCTGCCTCGGTAGCTTATATGGCGAAAGTTTTCAAATCATTAAACAAGAGTGTTGTATCGCATGGATGAGTATTGTACTATCAGATGCATCTTACTAATAATGCTTTCCTTTTATCCGATTGGATCAAAATGGATAATTTTAACTTGATCACCGGTTGAATGACTTGTATAGGATACCGTTAGAATCGTCTTGATAACGCAAGTGACACTAGGTACATAGAAAAAAATAAAAAAACAGACTGCCGGATTTCAGACGCAATATAGTAAGAATACAAAAAGTGATTTTCTTCTAAAACCCACCCGGTATCAAAATGAAGGGCTTTACAAAACGATTTTATAAATATATATATCTTGCAATTTTAATTTCAATGAAACTATATAACGATTCATGAGTCAGTCGGGTTTCTATTTTAATTAATGTATACTTGTTTAAATTCTCTGATGCGATAACATCTTAAAGTTACTTAATATTTATGGTGCTTCGCATTCCCCGCCTGGGGGAGCCAAGACCACTATTCGAATACTCTTGTATTCCCCAAGGGAGCTTCGGGGAGCTAAAGTCCAAAGTCAAGCAAAAACCAAGTTACCGAGGCAGAGAATTGTTGTATAAAAACTATAGTATTACTAGCGGCCCGCTCCGGCTTCGCACGGGTATAAAATATATAGCCTATGTCATTCACTGAAAAAATGATTAAAATCGATCCAGTAGTTTTGATTTATTTATTTATTTATGATTAAGAAGATAAGGAATCTCATTCATTATTTTGATAAATCTCGTAGGGTTCAGCCTGCGTTTGCAATGTAAGCGGACAAAATGTAATTATTTACGACATCACATTAGAAACCTCAAAAATAACAGTATTTCTCCACTATTTAATGGATGTTATTATACATATAAACCTTTCTCTTCAATCACTCTATCTATTAAAAAAACCGCATCAAAATCCGTTGCGTAGTTTTAAAGATTTAATCATACATAGGGATATAGGGACAGAGAAAGCGACTTTGTTTTATACTATGTAGTGATGTATCACATTCATTTCCAGAATTGTGACCCATTTATTGTATATACATCTGAAATATACATATTTTTATTTGCTTTTTCACAGTTCATAGCCGCGACTGAGGAGCTGCAGACCTGGATCCAAGACAAGACCAGAACTGCTAAGGATCAGAGCTACAGGTACTGTGACACTATATAACTCTGGAAGCCTTAACAGCTGCTAAATTAGCAGTTTGTTGTTGTACGAAAATCAAACACACTACCGTTGAAATAAGGACCATTGCAGCGCGCACCGACGCGGTAATTACATTACATTTTTTGTCAGAAATGCGCCATAATTACAGAAAACCCGAACTGTACTGTACGAACAAACTATTCACCTATTTATTCAGCTCTTGATGCATATACACCTTCTCAAACACCATCGCTGGATGACTGGTAAATAATGCCTTAGCGTTAAGTCCTCCTTTCGTACATTATTTTGTGCAATAAAGTATTATTAAAATATTGTGATTTGTTGATATCAGGGACCTCGGCAACTTGGAGAGGAAGCTGCAGAAGCACGAGGCATTCGAGAGAGAGCTGCAAGCTAACGAAAAACAACTTCGGAACGTGGAGAGTGTGAGTGTTCAATTATGCCATTATTGTCCGTTCTTCTCGCAGTGGCTCTATATATAATTTTTTTTGCTGAACGTGGCAATATATATATACAAAGAAAATTTAAATTTCTAATTGACCTTCTTAAAATCGTCGTAGACGCCTAAATTGAATAAATGATTTTGATTTTGACTAAATGGGATAGTCAAGAAATTGTACATATTAAAAGAGCGTACATAATTTCACGACTGCGGAGAAAAAGGACAGTTATGTTTTCAGGGTTTATGTATGTTTGTGAGTTTCTTTATTCCACTATAACTTTTAAATGGGTTAACCAATTTTAATGTATGAGATATCGTTATATTCGTCTTGATAACGCAAGTGACACTAGGTACATAAAAAACCAGTGGATTTGAGACGACATATTGAGAGATAAAAAAAAACTTCCACAATCATCGTTTCTCAAAATGAAGGGCTTAGAAAATCAATTCCATAAACATATATAACTTCCAGTTTTTATTTCAATGGAACGATTAAACGTTTTATGAAAATATATAATTTGAAGTCGGGTTTTTTTACATTTTAAATTTATAAGTACTTGTTATGTTATATGCCACAAAATAAACTAAAATGTATTAAAAAAGGTCTTATTTTATTAACATTAAACTACAGATTTATTTATCAGTTATAATGTATAATTCTAAAATTAAACATATTCTGTACTTACTCTATAAGGTAGTGTCTATACGGGTTGAGCTGTAATTTCTGCATTTTTTTATAACACTAAGTTGGCAAAAAAAGCATACGGCCCGCCTGATAGTAAGCAGATACCGTAGCCTATGGACGCTTGCAACACCAGAGGTATCACTCGCGCATTGCCGACCCTGAAGAAATCTCTTCACACCCTTTTTGAAGAACCCCATGCTGTACTTAATTTTTTTTTTTTTATGTTTTACTTTTTTCTGCACAGATCGGTCAATCCTTACAAAAGTCAGACCCACCTAGGGCAACCGAGGTATCGGAACGTTTGGACAGTCTACATACAGCGTGGGAAGAACTGGTAGCTGCTTCCAGAGACAAGGGCAGCAAGCTGAGGCAAGCGGCGCAACAACGGAAATACAGACGGTGAGTTCCGCGATTAAATGTAGACTGGCGCAGTCGGTAGGATATTTGACTCATGATCTGACTGCACTCGTCGGAGGGGGGGATTTAATTTAAAAATATTATAAGATAACTGCTAAACGTGCGTTTGAAGAGTCATTATCTTGAACAGTTGCACGTTAGTGTTGGTTTGACATCTTAATGTCATTTTTTTATAAAATTAATCTTTTAAACCATTATTTAATTCCGTACAGATCCGTAGAAGACGCCAAAGCCCGTCTCTTGGATTTGGAGCGCTCCCTCAAGAGTGAAGAAGTTGGAACTGATCTGAGGAGCTGCAAGAGGCTTCTCAACCAACACCAGGTAAGATTTAGTTTGTACTGTGTATTTAGAAAAAGTGATTTCAGGCGTTTGAACATGAGAGCAAGCAGGGGAGAGATACGAGACGCGGGGCACGTCAGTAGGGTGACTACATATTGTGAATGAGAATGTAGTGACAAACATCGAGAAAGGTATGTTAAGATGGTTTGGACATGTGGAGAGAATGAATGTAATGAGAATGACTAAACAGGTATGCGTGGGACAAGTGAACGGAAGTACTGGAAGGGGAAGATCTAGGCGAACGTTCCGAAATCAGATTGAAGATGTTCTGAAAAAAGGTCAAGTCAGGTGTACCCTAAACCGACGCTTATGTATGAAAGGATTGATGAGTGTAGATGAATCGAAAGAGATTAAGGATCGTTTTAAGTGGAGATCCGTGGTGTTTGCCTACCCCAACGGGAATGAGAGATTTAATGTATGTATGTTGTTCCAGGCTGTAGAACAAGAGCTGTCCCAATGGCAGCAGAAGACGAACTCGCTGGCTGCCCAGGGAGCCGACCTGGTCTCCGGCGGACACTTCGACGCGCCCGCCATCCAGCGGGACAGCGCTGCACTGCTGCAAGCGCTGCAAGCGCTCGCTATTCCAGCCGCCAAGCGGAGGGAAGCGCTCGAGACTAGCATGCTGTAAGTGCAATATATAAAGTTTCTTTATTATTTTTAAAATACCTATGTATAAGTAACTAATCAGATTATATAACAAATGGTATTCAATTTCTAGAATAACTTTCTTTTATTATATTCTTAGAAACTTGCTCAGAATTTGTTTAAAAATATTAAACATAAATAATGTATTTCTTGTAGTGGCAACATTATTAGAAACTTATGAAAAAGGTGCACTGGCAACTTTCTCTTTTTTCCATGACCTTTTCTGCATAGCACAGGTATTATTATAAAATTAATATTTTATTGGAAATACAGTTTCTCTGCTTAAAATTAGCAAGTATTTTATTCAACAGAAGTTATTTTTTTAAAAAGAAATGCACTATTAGATATAATTTATTAAATTTTCACATAAACAAATAAACTCGATCAACAGTTATACCTTTAAAATTAATTCTTTTAAACAATTTAAATAGCCGAAAAAAGCAATCTAGCAGTACTATATACATTTTAACAACGATGTTACCGATCCGACGGACGAAGCAATAAGAGCCCGTGCCGACACTTATGCCGGCTTATATAGGTTTCCCCCTCCACTGACAGTGTTACCTTTGTGTTTGTTCTCTATGAATTAAGCTTATAAATATAAAATAAATCTGTCATTGAATGTAAGAATTATCACTATATGATATATCACGATATGATTTTGTTAATTTCTTTAAGATCTGTGAATTTTGTGAATTAAATAAATTAATTTAAGTTGAAACGCTAGTTTATGTAATTTACGAAGCGCTCGTATTGTAGTTTGCTTAGCCGTTTGTTGACCGATCAGCTAAGTTATGCAACATCCGCTGTGGTCATAACTTGGACGGGTGACCGCTATTGACATTAATACTGAGCGTGTGCTTCGGAGGGCACGTTAAGCCGTCGGTCCCGGTTGTTGTATTAAGACGGCAGACGTTGCAGCATGGTGGTAGGGCATTATGCGAATGCCCGCCTGGCTAGCTACCACACTCAAGTACAAAATCTGTCGCCAACGGTGTTTCCCGGCAGCTGCTCTTAAGGGTGAACTTGCCGGCCCGTTTTCCATACAAACGTCGTAGGGCTATCACTCCCTTATTTGAGGGTTTAGGTCTAAAACAAAGCATGATATCGATTGATATCGTCATTATCTAGGCTTGTATGATGCCGAAATTTTAATAAAATAATTAACTTGAGAATTATGAGCCTCGAAACATTTTCATATAAAGCTTTGAAGGCCGATAACTTACAACTTAATTATTTTAAAATTTTGGCATCATACAAGCCTAGATAATGACGATATCAACGGTATTATGCTTAAGTCTGGACTTAAAATCTCAAATAAGGGAGTGATCACCCTACGACGTTTGTATGGAGAAATGACTGGCCAGTTCAACCTTAAGAGCCAGTTATTGTAGGTGAGCATAAATATCTTCGACCACATCATCATTTAAGTGATATTTTGGTCAATAAAAAACCATTTAGCTGTTGTCAGAGTGTTAATGTCATGTATAATATGGCAGTTTCCACAAGTTCGGTACGGAAGTGGCGGGCGAGCTGGACTGGCTGAGCGAGCGCAAGGCGGCCGCCGACTCCGACGTGGCGCCCGCAGACCTGCACGCCGCGCAGTCCGCGCAGAAGAAGCACGGGAAACTGAGAGCTGAGCTCGTTGGAAGAAGGCCTATTATTGAACGGCTGCTGGCGCAAGGGAAGACCCTACAAGAAGGGCATCCTCAGAAGGATAAGGTAACGATATGAAAATGTGTGTAGGATTTTGTGTATACAACTGAAAAGTATAACGCATTATTTGGTTTTATTTCCTTGGACATCATAGGTCTTTTTACAACTTCAAAAAGAAGGAGTTACTCAATTCGTCTGTATTTTTTTTTTCTTTTGTTTGTTACTTCAGAACTTTTGACTGGGTGAACCAATTTTTAATGATTCGTTTATATTTGAATGCTTGCCGTGTGGTCCCATTTAAATTTCATCAAGACCGGTGAAGCTGTTTTTGATTTACACTGCAATAACAGAAAAGTGTTTTCCTATCTTGATGATATAGTCATTGAGAGGGAATGACAATCGATCCCATTAAGTAGTGATTTTTGTTTTACAAAAATGGAACCTTCTCAACACTCAAATGTGTGAAATAACTTGTCGAAGTCGGTGCACAATATTGTGATAATAGGTATTTTTGAACCATCATGGTACCGATTTCAACTGCTGGAGCACCATCAGGTATTTTACCCTTAGTCGCATGTTACGACGGGAAGAGATGGGGGATGACATTCTAGCCCGGCACCCCACGGCCATCCCTCGCTGTAGTGGGGTGAAAATTTGTGTGTTTCGCTCGGCAGCAAAGTTATTTTGCGCCTCGTAGCTTTGACAACCTCGCTCCGCTCACTATAATTGTATCGCTCACTTCGCTCATGATACAATCCAAGAATGCTTCGCGTTCCCAGGTTTAATACAATTACTAGTCCCAAACAATAACTTTACAGCCTGCAAAAAACCACTACTAATTAATCCACAAAATGATTTTCGTTACAGATCAAGTCCCTCTGCGAGGAGTTGGAACAGGCGTACTCGTCAGTATCGAGCGCGGCCGAAGCCCGGGCCTCCGCCCTCGAGGCGGCGCTGAAGGCCCAGCAGTTCTACCACGACGCCGTGGAAGTGGAGTCGTGGCTCGCAGACAAGGCGGCCGCCCTCGCCAGCGCTGATGTCGGCAGGGACAGACACAGGGCAACGCAGCTGCTCACTAGGCACAAGGTACTATTTACCTTATTACCTAGGTCATAAAGTGCATTTTTATGTGACACAGCAGCAATGATGGGTCTAATTGGCCATTGTAATATTTGCATAAAATTAGTTACAGTCAAGTCCCATTCATTTAGAGGTCGTGGGTGCGGTCCGTGTTGTGTTGACGGTGCTAAAGAAGCTAAGAATACTCACGGACATCGGTCCGTTTTAATTTGTACGCTCAGAGCGTACTTAACGCTTACTATCAATTCGAACCAAACAAAGGCGCGCGCTTATGACATTATCTTGTAAAATAAATAATCTCTTAACTTACTCAAAAACTCAACGGACATTATCTGTAATAGAATAACTTAAGAAAAAATTGCGATATAAAAGATTTCAGTTTATACAGCTTAAAGGCTAGCTTTTGTCCTGTGTCTTACCTGTTGGTAAGTGATGATGTGGTCTATAAATGTATTAGGCCTGGAATTACTGGCTCTCAAAGACTGCTGCTGGAACACACTATTTAGTTATTAGCGACAGATTTTCTACTTGAGGATTGTAGCCTAGCCAGGTGAGCTTTCGCAAGATACCCTTCCACCATGCAGTGAAGCTCAAGCCGGCGGTGGGTATCGAACCGTGGACGGTACGGCGGTCCATAGTCACTAATTATCACTTGGCCTTCACAACTGTCTATGATTTTTTAATGGTTGTGACATTTGAGCCAAAGATTCGTAACCAGCCGATATTTGGTCCATTTTAAGTTTAGAGCTTGTCTATTCGCGGAGAGAACTGTAAGCGCTGAGAGGTGACGATGACACCACACTTATCAGCTCTGTAAGTTTGATCCCCTTCGTACAATTCAGACCAGCAGGGACTATGATATTGTTTCCATTACCGTAATTTGGACCGAACATCGTGTAAGATTTTTCATAAGATACATTTCTTTATAGATATGACAAAATTTCTTTGTGTTGTCAACTTGTTTCTATTTGCTGATAGCCTAGTACTTTTTGTAACAATTACAAGTCTGTGGTCGAGTAACTCATATCAATGCAATACTGCCCCTAAGGAAACCTCTTAACAGTTTCTGTTAGCCTGGTACTTTAGCAAGTAATTTGATAGTAGGCAAGTTATTTTCCCTGTTGGTATGTGATGATGTGGTCGAACGGACGACCCATAAGTTTATATTAAAAGTGTATTTTTTTTTATTTATTAGCAGTAATACTGTTTGTGACTACGTACGTATTTCTACCGCCAAGCAGTTATATTCGCATTACCGTGTAACGGTTTGATAGGTAACGGTGCTGGTGAAAATACAGGCACATCAGACACCACTTTGGTAATTAAACAACTTTAAACTGTTTAAATCGCGTATATTTATCATTATTTTTGTCCCGATGTTTCAAACACATTGCAGCGATCGTGGTCACGGGGTGACATAAACCGTTTAAAGTTGTTTAATTACAATGTGTAATCGTGAAAACCTAAGACAACTTAACTATTTTGTCTGACATGGGTGACGGGCGCAGTGCAGGGCCCCAATTCTCTTAGCTATTGACCAAACGCCACACTACTGCGATGCTTCTGCGATCGAACTTCTGTTAATGTCAACGGTAGTCTGCTAATTCTAGCTCCTAATTGCAGTTGTATAGCAATTGCGTCGCTATCGTATGGCTCTGCTTTGGCTTGCAAATGTTGCCACTGAAATAATAATGAAAACTTCTATCAATCAAGCATCAGTCTAAACATCAATACAGTATTTTTGTAGCAAACAATTCATTAAATAAATATATGCAAATTATTTAGCTATTTTTCTATTTTAAATCTCCAAAATATTTTATGCCACTGTAGCAACGCAATAGCTTACAGCATACCAAATATGTCAAAAACTATTGATAGCAAGCCAATGACTTGCGATCGAACCTAAATAGCGGGCAGACTACGGATACTGTCAAAAACTAGAATTTTCATGCAATTAAGTTGCGTTAACGCCGTTCAATAGCTAAGAATCGGGGTTCACTTGGTCACTTGTGTCGAGCTGCATCTGACAAGGTTACTGGTAAACTCCAGTCGGGCCTCGTGGTAGTTACAATTGCGGTAAATGTATGGAGCAAAATATTAGGTATATAGAACATCACCACCTAAGAACTGTCCCATTCGATTGCCAATGTACCAACTTATATGACGACAAAATTTGCTTGGAGGTACCCGCAGCTGCACGGAATATTTTTTATCATTATAATGTGCTGTACCATTTTGGAATTTGGCGTGGATGGATTGACGACGTTAGTGTATAGCCTATTTTTTGTTGACAAAGGGTTTAAAGTGACGCCGGAGAGTTAATGCAGGCCCACTACACAGGCTCGAATGAAACCTAGTGTGGGGTGCAGAGATTCCCAAGGGTACAAATAAGCTAACTCAATAATTTGTAATATTATACTGTAATATACCAACTACGATATTTTTAAGCTTATGTACCAATATTTGTTTTTGAGCTACGAATAAATTATTATTATATTATATTATTAATAGTATAGATAAGTGACGTATCCTCCCCTTGTACAGGCTGTGGAGTTGGAGCTGGACACGTACGCGGCGATAGTGTCTGAGATGGGCCACGTGGCGCTGGCGCTGGACGGGGCGGGCGGGGGCGAGGGTGGGGGGCCGCTGGTGGCTCGGCACGCGCTGCTGGCGGACACGCTCGCGCAGCTGCAGCGTCGGGCGGCGCTCAGGCAACACGCGCTCGTCGAAAGTGTCTGCAGGTACATACTAAACATCCTCACTTATATTGTAACTAGTGCCTCTCCGAGCTGTAGACCTCGCGAGTCTTGAAGCATATACACTCAGAGACATAATGATAATGACTTTAATAGATTTATATATTGTTTTAATATTAATTAATTAATTTTTTCTAAATCGAGTGCCTATCATGCCGGGCGGGTGGCGACTGGTGCAGTGCACTTGCGTCATGCATTGCATCCCACCGTGTCAGCAGAATGCAAGCCATGCTAAATGTGTCGCTACAACACTCACTCTGAAACATAACAGTCTTTTTAGGGCAGTCGTGTAAAAACGTAGGTAGCTACGACGTACGTATAATCTTTTTTTTTTTTATCAATCAATCAATCAATTTATTTCAGATAAATTAAAATCCATAAATAAATACATACATTATTACATTCCATAATTAATAAGTGCTTAAATTAAAATTAAAAATTATTAAGTAAAATGTCACAGATTAAATATAAATAACTATATGTTATCTGTATAAGTATATGTCTATTAAAGTTATGTTAAATGCATGTTATATTATGGCATACCTACATAAAATGACTACTTAGTACTAATTATTAAAATTACAAATTGCAATTTAAAAAGTAAATTAAAAAGTACAGAAATATAAAATTACATTAGAATATAATATGTTTGTTTTAATTTATTTTGCGTAACGACGCAAAGGCAGCACATGCAACTTAGTTAACTGTCTAACAAGAGGACCATCTACCCTATCGGCTTCTTCTTGCAGATAGCTGTTGCCACTGTCGCGCGTCCGCCGCATCAGGGAGGCCACTCTCTTACGCATGATTGCTTCAGCGATATTAACTTGTAATCATATTTCATTTTACTTTTTCTGTACATATGATAAGCCTGAGCAACACAGTTTTTCTCAAAAACTTTCGCGGTTACCATCGTGTTTCACTAAATGTATGCTATCGCTGAAGTTCCAAATAAATAATTTGAATTAATTTGATTCTGTCCTTGCATAACTTACTATTCAATATAGGTTCACTGCTCATGCTTGGGAGAATGGTTCAACAAATACAAAATTTTACATATGTAATGTAAGTAATCAATTATTTTCTTGGACTTATGTCCATGATTGTATTTTGATTATACGAGAGAGAGCCTATCACTTTTAGGCAACCGACGTCGTATCACGATATTGCCATTAAATTAAGCGCAGGCGTCCATACTTTCAACACCTTAAAATAAATATCTCAGTCATTTTGAAAAATTTACAAAAACTGAATCATCAAATAAAATTATGGACTTATCAAACCTGATCACAAAATTTCGTGAGAATCGGTTGAGAAATGCGACCTGTAGAGGAGAACAACCGGACATACAAAAACATTTTTGTCTAAGTTGAAGCAGAGACGCTTCGCCCGAACTAAGTTTTCGCTCGGACAATGAGGAAAGATTTGATTGTTTGTTTATATGCATTGAATAGGCTCTGAAACTACTGGACTGATTTGGATGAAATTTAGAATGGAAATAGTTTGAGACATGGGGGAGGACATAGGATAGTTTTTATCCAACTGCGCAAAAAGAGGTTAATGGTTTTGCGCGTTAACCGATATACCCGCGGCCGGAAAGCTAGTATTATATAATACTAGAGATAATGATATATAATACTAGAGTAAGATATAATACTAGAGACTCCGCCCGCGTGTATATCGGTTATCACGCAAAACCATTGGGTAACCCCTTTTTGCGCAGTTCGATAAAAAGTATCCTACGTCTTTCCCTGGATCTCAAATATTTCCACACCAAATTTCACCCCAATCGGTCCAGTAGTTTTTAAGTTTATTCGTTGCATACAAAAACACAAATCTAACCTCTTTATAATATTAGTGTAGACTATGTTTTATTTCAATTCCAAGAAATTTAAATTTTATATAAATATATTTGTATTAATAATTTGTGACGCATATTTGAAGATTGTACAACGGAAAAAAACAAGTCACTAATTGTAATGAATAGACTCAGACGGTATTTCATATTTAAAAATAATAAACTAATATTTAAAAATTAAGGAATATTTTAAGAAAATTTCAAATTAACAATTTAATAAAAAATATACTTAGTGACAATTCCGCCTAATTTTCCTCTTAAGCCGACGTGACGTCACAAAAGCCACACAGCCAAACCGGAAGAATTTTCGACGTGTTTCGATTCTACACTAAGTATCCTCAAGAGGTGTTGACTCTACGAGCTCACGATCGAGAAGATTCAAGATTCTCTGGAGAATTATTAAAAAAATTTGAAAAGTTTTCTTAAAATATTTGTTATTATTAAACTAATTTAAGCGAGGCTGAAATAGATTTTATGGACAAGTTCCACACTCGTATTTTCACTTCAATTGCAAGAAAATTAGACCATGCAAAAAAATAAAAACAACATAACTGGAAAAAACACTTATGTCATACAAGTAAAAAAAATGAAATTCCTTTTCATACTGTTCAATTGTTGAAGTGGTGTTTTAGAATGTAATATATGTTGTTTGTGCAGACACGAGTACCTCGGCGAGAGCGCGGAGCTGGAGAGCTGGATCCAGGAGCAGTACGCGGCGGCCTCCAGCGAGGACTACGGCCAGGACTACGAGCATCTGCTGGTCGGTCATACCTACACACTCTCTCTCTCTCACACTCACTGGTTCCACCATGGTTTGGCAGTAAGCCGGGTCGCTGAGTGGGAGCACTCAGCGACCCGGCTTACTGCCAAACCATGGTGGAACCAGTGATAGCAGTTATGGACTACCGCGCACCAGGTCCATGCTTTGAATCCCGCCTGGCTAGCTACCCTCAAGTAGATAATCTGTCGCCAAGTTTTGATGCAGTGATGGCTCAGTGGCATTGGCTATGGACTGCCGCGCAGCAGGTCCATGGTTCGAATCCCGCCCAGAGCTTGAGCTTCACCGCATGGTGGAAGGGCATTTTGCAAATGCCCGCCTGGCTAGCGACCACCCTCAAGTAGAAAATCTGTCGCCAAGCACCTAACGGTGTGTTCCGGTAGCTGTCCTTGAGAGCCAGTGAAATTATAAGCATATGAGACTTAACAACTATGTCTCAAGGTGACGGACACAGTGCAATTCGTGACTTGTGAAGAAATCATCATCATATATTGTTAGCATAGCATCTGTTATAGGCAGAGGTTAGTGCGCTTAACATCAGGTGGGCATAGAGCTTGTCCTGTCACAATAACATAAAAACATTTACGTTTCTTTGTAGAAATCATTATAACTTAAAGTATCGCTGGAAAGGTTTGAATAAGTCGGTAGCCTAAGCGGCCCATTAACGCTTGCCAAACTAGGCGCTATCGTGATAGAGATAAAGTTGAAAATGGCTTGACAATAAAACTGCCTCTCGTTGTCATTTCGATTTGAATTGAGTGAGTTCTGTCAATAATTTGAACAACTTTCACGAAATCGATGTTTCTTATAACCCTGTGAACTGACTTTTATGAAGGCGTGTTTGACGTGTTTGATCTTACAAAATCACAAAATCAGTGTTTGATCTTGTTTGATGGAAATCTACGTTTGATTTGCATGTATGTAAATGGTATGTTTGTATGTATGTAAATGGTTCATATGATATTAGAGAATTATAAAAATCAAATATAGCTAGTATACAAGGTTACTGCTAATTAACTGGCGATACGCGACAGGCGTGATGGGTATCGATAACAAAAGCTAAAAAAATGAAAAAAAAATTTTTTTTTTTTGAAGATTTTTTCTTCCTGTCTGGGATTTTTCATTGAGATACTAAGTGATACACATTACTGTATGGTGCTTAGAATCACTAACAAAACAATAAAAAAGAATAATCACTAAGTGAAAGCATTAGCTATTTTGAATTAAATACGCTCGCGCACCCACCCGCTCCGTCGCGATCGCTTAGTGATTGAAACGGCGGCCGCCGCTTGATATCGCTGGTTCGAAGTGCAGCGCGCCGCGGAGCAGCGGCGGAGGTGTCGCATGTCGGTGTGCTCCGACGTCCCATCTATCTTTTGTTTTACCTACCTAATCCATCCATGAAATTTCATGTCCATCACTCTCTTAGTAAGCGTTACATCCTATCTGCTCATAACAAGCCAAACGAAATCCCGACATGTAGGTTAACTAACTCATTCATCATTAAACTTCTGTTGTCGCCAATTTTGTTAGTGATTCTAAGCACCATACAGTATTGTGTATCACTTAGTATCTCATTGATAAATCACAGACAGGTTGAAAAATTATTTAAATTTTTTTTTTTTCTTCATTTTTTTTAGCTTTTGTTATCCATGCCCATCACGCCTGTCGCGTATCGCCAGTTAATTAGCAGTAACCTTGTATATAGATATTATATATATAGATAGTATTTTTATAAATACCACTACCTACCTAATACTAGTTTTCTTTACCAAACAACAAAAATATTTAACATAAAGCAACTTTACCATTACAATACATGTATATTAATAAAAACAAATTATCATAAAAAATTCTTACTGAAACAAAATTTACAAAAAGAACATTTACTTACAACTTAAGAAATTCAAACAAATTAAAGACAAGAACTCCAAAAACCAAAATGTACGGTAATCGGAACATACTGTATGAAGGAGCAGTTCTATAACGAGTTACCTAAAGATCTCAAAGACTTTCAAATTATTATTTTTTTATGCCTGATAGGTTATCCTTTGATCACTATCTCACCTGATGGTAAGTGATGATGTGTTCGAAGATGTTGTTCAGGCTAACATAGAAGTACTGGCTCTCAAGGACAGCTGCCGGAACACACCGTTCGTTAGGTGCTTGGCGACAGATTTTCTACTTGAGGGTGGTAGCTAGCCAGGCGGGCATTCGCAAAATGCCCTACTACCATGCTATAATGACTGCCATCCTAAGACAACAACCGGGACCGACGGCTTAACGTGCCCTCCGAAGCACGTGCACGCTCAGTAGTAATGTCACTAGCGGTCACCCATCCAACTCATGACCGCGCGCGACGTTGTTTAACTTTGCTGATCGGTTAAGAACAACTAAGTAAACTTCGCTACGAGCGTTTTAAAAAGAAACTAAAAAATATATCTGTGATAACATCTCGTAAGATCTCTGGACTAACATAAAATATTATTATAAAAACTTGGCTAATTAGATTAATTAATTTTTAAGTTAAATAATTAACTGTATCTCATTATAAGTGAACTCTGTTCTTTATGAGAAATAAATCCAAATTCAAATTCAAATTTATTTATTTATTTGCTACAAAAATGTTGGCCTTAATTATCTTAAAACTATTCTAGAACTAGACAATGTTTAATGCAATTTAAAACTTTCAGTAAAATAAACACATAATATATGTAGCTGTCACGGTAGGATTCCCTGTGTTTGTAAGAGCTACTTCACTCCATTAGGGTCTAAGTTTACATAACTATATACTATATATTTTTTTAATTTGTGTAACTATTTGTGTGTGTGTTTGTGTGTGTGTGTGTGTGTGTGTGTGTGTGTGCGTGTGCGTGTGTGTGAATATTTAGATGTTAATATGTAGCAGATTTTCGGAAAATCATTATACCTTTTTATTTTTGAACAGATCCTCCGTTCGAAATTCGACGAGCTCCGTCACAGAGTAGAGAGCGGCGCGGAGAGGTTCAACCAGTGCGAGGAGCTCGCCAAGAAACTGCTCGCCTCCGAGAGCCCCTACATCGCTGACATAGAGAAACGGCAGGAGGCGCTCGGGTGACATATTCTCTACCTTATACTTATGAGTTTAAAGTTCATTTTGGCTTGACTCCGTTTTAATCCTCAATCTATAGAGTTTTGCATTGAAACGTTACAAAAGTCAACAACTGGTTTTTTTGTTTAAATTAAATTCGCACTACAGACTCTTGGTCCGTACTCTTTTTTGATTGATTATTATATATATATATATTCTATTCTCATTTTACACGCGCTATACGATCGAAAATTGTCAACTCAAAATTACACAATTTTCGAACGTATAGCGCGTGTAATCTGTACACCCGTACAGAGCCCAGCTGCGTGTGGGGGAGAGTATGCCGGCCGGCTTACCTGCACTGGTCGACTATCCTCGTTTGAGATGTAGCGTCTAGTATATACACTCGAGAGCAATGAATCCGGGTCACTTAAAGAATCCTAAAAATCTCGGAAACTAAAAATGCTAGGTTAATGCAATAAATTGTATTTAATAGACAATGTAATACTCCTTAAATGAAGGTATTAAAACTTCTTAGTTATTGTAAAGTTATATCATAAAAAAATCAAATTTGAAAAAGGGCCACTTTCGAAGATGGAACTACGAAATTACAGCATTTGGTTTTGCTTTTGTTTGTAATCTGTCATTTATGTGGGTACATAAACCATGTTGATAGTGCTCTATATTCATTATTCAAGCTGAAATTATGTCGCTTACGCCTGAAGAATGCACCAGAATACTTACAATGCTGGAAACCGGCCGGAGTCAGCGCGATACAGCCAGGACTGTCGGTGTGTCGCTGTCAACAGTACAAAGAGTTCTCCGACGTTACGAAGAAACTGGTTCTAACCTACGCAGACCACAAACGGGCAGAACCAGGTGTACCACAGCACGAGAAGACCGATACTTGGTGAACACCATGCTTCGAAATCGCTTTCTCACAGGAACTGAACTCACCAATCAGTTTCGACGCCTCGGAGGAAGTAACCCAAGTGCATGGACAGTAAGACGTCGGCTTGCTGAATCTAACTTAAAACCCCTTAGACCTGCAAACGGCCCTAAACTGGAGCGTGGGCATCGTATTTCGAGACTAAGATATGCCCAGAGCCACGTAAATTGGAGTATTGAAGATTGGTCAAAAGTTATGTTCTCCGACGAATCAAAATTTATGCTCTACAAGCACGATGGAAGACACAGAGTGTATCGAAGACCAGGGGAAAGATTCAAGCAAGCATGCATCGAAGAAAAAGTAGCCTACGGTGGTGGGTCTGTACTTGTGTGGGCCGGAATTTCTTCTGAAAGTCGCACAGAGCTGGTGATCATAGAAAACGGCTCTTTAACTAGCGTAAGATATGTGGAAGAAATCCTCAATGATCACGTTGGTCCATTTATGGTCAATTTAGGTGAGGATGCTATATTTATGCATGACAATGCCCGACCTCATACAGGTAGGATTGTGAATGACTACCTTCAAGAGATGAACATTACTCGTATGGAGTGGCCAGCGCGCAGCCCGGATATCAACCCGATCGAGCATGCTTGGGACGAGCTAGGCAGATGCGTAAAACAACGAAACCCTCCCCCAATCACGCTTCGTGAGCTCAAAATTGCTCTCACAGAGGAATGGGAGAATATTCCCCAAAATCGTATAAGGAACTTGGTGTACAGCATGCCAAACCGCGTAAACGCAGTAATGGAAGCACGAGGAGGCAATACGAAGTATTAAAATTCAAGAAAATCGTAATAAAGTTCAAAAATTTCATGTTTCCTATTTTTGTTTTAAGGAGAGATCAGCAGTTTTTTTCTTTATGTAATTTTGTGTTAATAAAATGTATGGTGACTCATATTTTTTTTTACTTTCATTTAAGGAGTATTACATTGTCTATTAAATACAATTTATTGCATTAACCTATCATTTTTAGTTTCCGAGATTTTTAACATTCTTTAAGTGACCCGGATTCATTGCTCTCGAGTGTATAAAATGTTCGTTTTTCGAGCTGAGTTCAGCGGTATCTGGTTGGTTCCTTCTGCGGCACTTTAGACCCTGAAGGTAGAATGATGTATCAATGACATTGCAGCGAGTGTTGGCAGCGGCTGGTGGAGCAGATCCAGTCCCGCGGGTCCCGGCTGCACGCGGCGGGAGAGATCCACAGGTTCCACCGCGACGTGGGGGACCTGCTCGCCAGGGTCAAGGACAAGAGGGCCAAGCTCGCTCTGCCGCATCCACCCAGGTCACCACCACCTTATATTATTAGCTTATTACAATCATGGATCATGGATGCGTAATCGTAAATAATTTTAAATGTCTCGAATCGCACGCGTTTGTAGGAGATTGTCTCTATCTCAGCAGCAGTTCCCCACAACAATACACCATACCGCATAATACTGTGGAAGTGCGCGCAATAAACTAGCATTTGCTTTTTGAAGTTATTTTCAAATATGATTCGCTTAGCGCGCGATGGTGCTTGTAATATTTAGAATTTCAATTTAAATAATACTTTTAAATAATACGAGTATTAGTCCAGCAAAAATAAAACTGAAGAACCAAATATGGTCACGATTTATTACATGTTACGAAACAGTGATGGCTCAGTGGCATTGCCTATGGACTGCAGCGCAGCAGGTCCATGGTTCGAATCCCGCCGCTGGTTTGATCTTCACCGATAGATGATAGGCCATTTTGCTAATGCTAGCTACCACCTTCAAGTAGAAAATCTGCCGCCAAGCACCTAACGGTGTGTTCCGGCAGCAGTCCTTGAGAGCCAGTGAAATTACAGGCACATGAGACTTAACAACTATGTATCAAAGTGACGGGTGCAGTGCGATTCGTGACTTGTGACGAAATGCATCTGTTATATGCAGAGGTTTGTCCGCATAACATCAGGTGGGCCTATGGTTAGTTTCGCCACAATAACATTTAAAAAAATATGTAGAATTTTAGACTGAAAGACACACTTACCTCTTGTTCCAGAGACCTGAGGGCTGCTACGGCCGCCCTGAGGAACCACGACACCGTGCAGAACGATCTGGTCGCTATCGACGCTCAGATGCAGGTTCGTTACTCATCCTGGAAATATTTGTAATGTATCAGCAGGATCGTTCAATGCTTAACACAACCTCCCCATTATGAGCGGCCAACCCGTCTTACTTTTCTTACAAACGCTCATACGTGATTATGGCGTTGTAACATATCTTTCTTTGAAACTTTTGAGCTAATAGGGATCTTGTGCACTATATCTAGGTTTTTATGCAAACAAAAAGTAAAATTTGGAGAAACAACTTCAGTTTAAGCTTCCAAAAATCTGCTTTTTTGTACAAATTTTACCTGAAGTTCGGCGTTCAGAATGTACTCATAAATTGTAAAAGTAGAGAACATATTTTGATAGAAACCTTGCAAATATTATGGAGATTCTGAATGACAAACATTTATTTTACAAACTTCATTAGGCTTATTGAAAAACATGTAATTCCTGGATCAAGTTTTATGAAGTTGACGCACACTATTTTTCGTTAAATGTTATCTCGTTCTCATTTGCTTGTTAGCTGAGTGGTGGAAAGAGATATGCGGGGGACGGAGTGAGATGGAGAGTTGAATGCCAAGCGCTAAAGATGAAAAAAGATGAAACAACAAGTTTTTCAATCGTGTTCGCTTTGGTGATCGACAGACCGGGAAGGGAAGGGCCCTCTTAAGAGGTTGTTTGCCAAAGTCCCCACGCTTAGCAAGATAAAAATAAATATAATAAATTGTCTGATATCGTATATAGTTTTTGTACGTTTCTTACGCACGCACGCGATTATTCCGCCAATAATAAATTAATGTTGATGAATCATTTTTTGCTTTGTAGATCCTACATTAAAGGCAGTCTCATATAAATTGTATCAAAATTGGTTAAGTAGTTTGGTTATCAAGGTTTATTTTTGCGCCCTTATTTCTTCCATATGCGTGTTCTTGGCTGTCTACTGGGAAGGGTAAATTAAAGTAATACATTTCGGTGATCACCATTAATTATTATCGGACAGAATTACTATTTTAGTTACTTAAAAGGTTATACGAATAAGGTGGGCTGAAGTACGGACGCTCGGTACAAACGCGGGGGGCAAATGGGCGCATGAGGCTACTTTTGCAATATCAGCATTTTGCGCTCATGTTGCACGTGTCCCTACAGAATAAAAAGTATCAACAATAAATTAACTACAACAATTAAAAACGCACTGCATCAGAAAAATCTACATTTTATATAAATAACCTCATCCTTAATTTCTATATCAATATAAAAACCAAAAATTCTCTATACAGGTACTACAAGAGGAAGGCACGCGCCTCCAGAAGCTGTACCCGGGCGACAACGTGCAGCAGATCGCGCTGCAACAACGCGCGCTCAGCGACGCCTGGGCCATGCTGCAGCAAGGGGCCGACGAGACCAGCCAGCTGCTGCGCCAGCATCTCGCTCTGCATCAATTCCTCACGCAAGTAAGTCTTACAGTTTCAGCCGGATCCTCCACTGCTGAACACAGCCTCTCCAATTAAGGGGGTATTTGCCATAATCCCCACGCTTGGCAGGCGGCTTGGGGATCGCAGTGTAAGATGGCAGTTCTTTAGAAGGCGCTGCTACCGTCCAGTATTTTTCCCTTAGTCGCCTCTTACAACACCCACGGGATGATATGGGGAGGTGCAATTCTAACCCGGCACCCTACGAGAGTTAAGTTAGTATTAACCACTATTATTACCGACTTCTAAAAAAGGTACTCAATTCATCTGTATTTTTTATTTTGTTACTTCAGAATTTTGGATTTTGTTTTTTATTTGAAAGCTGATGCTGGCCGTTTGGCTCATTAAAATTTCATGAAAATCGGACAAGCCGTTCTTGAGTTACACTCCAATAACTGAAAATTGTTTTCTTATCTTGATGATATAGTCATTGACAGGGAATGACAATCGATCCCATAACTAGCAAGGGTCACTAAAAATGGTGAAAATTTTTTTTTAACCAAAAATGGAGCACTCAAATGTATGAAATAACTTCCCGAAGTCGGTACCATGCGCACAATATTGTGGTAATAGGTAGTTTTGAACCATCATGGTACCGATTTCAAGGTATTTCATACATTTGAGTGTTGAGGTCAGGTCTATTTTTTACAATTTTTAAAACTACAACATTGAACTGTTTGCACTTTACAGATCACTACTCATACACTGTACTGTATTTAACTATACGCGATTGGAGCACTTGGTCCAGAGATTATAGCACTGTAGCTCGTTTCGAATTCAAAGTGAGACTGACTAGATAGAAAAACAATAGCGACCATAAATCACTCTTTAAACGTAAACAACTTTTATGAAATTGCACGCAATACTACTTGTACTGTGGTGTTTACTAGTAGCCTGAGAACAAAGGCTTTTTTTAATCATTTTGTTGTGAAGAGTAGATACATTCTCGATATCTTTGTATATTCTAGTTATCTACTTGTTTATTTAAGAAGAGTATTCTAGATTGTTCGAGCCCTTGCTCCATAATATTATGATAAATAGATATATATGTGTGGGTGTGTGCAGGTCCGCGACCTGACGTCGTGGTCGTCGTCCCTCCGCAGCGCGATGTCTGGTAGCGTGCGCGTGCGCGACGCCGCCACAGCGCAGTGCGCGCGCGCAGACCACGACGCCGTGCGCGCGGAGCTCGACGCGCGAGATGTAACCTTCCACCAGGTGCTCGAGGCGGGACAGGAACTCGTCGCTGCGGACCATCCCAGCGCACAGGTCTGTTCTCCATCTGCATCTGAACACAAATACTGTTTACTATTATCTACCTGTGTTACTCTTTAGATAACTTCCATCATAGAGGGCAGCAAGTGGTATACCAGCGAAATCCCTATAAAACCGACTAAAAGACCTTGGCCTCTCAAGAACAACCGTAACATTCCATCCTAGAATGTGTATCTAAGGCGGCATTAGTAAGATCTTACCAAATTTGGTTGGGTAGGGGAGGAGACTCGAGCGGCGAAAGGAAGCATTGATGCATCATAAAAGGGGACCTTTACCCTACTCCTGGATTTGCAAGTCCCAGGCACCTCTGGCCTCTTGGCACCCGCACGGAGAATCCATCCAATGCTAAGAAATTCGTCTCTTTTAATTATGAACTGAGAAATAATCTAAAAACAACCTTTTAATGTGACTTACTTACAAAGAGCATAACAGATGAGAAGGTGTTCGAAATTTGAGTTGTAGCCGAAATGACAGACATACAACCAAATCAAAAAACAACCTGTGCTTATTCATGTCCTAATGCATTTTCGTTGAGTTATGAGCTACCCTGAGAGTTTCAGCTGCATAGCTAATCAGGAAGGGTTCGAAATTAGAGTTGCAAGATTCCAACAAAGATATTTTTTTTTTTTATGGAATTATCACCAAAAACATATTTTGTAATCACTTCAAATATAACTAACCTCCTAACTGAGTGCCTTTCAAATAGATACAAAAATCAATTGTTGGCCTATTGAAACTCCAAAATGTATACTCTTAAATTCGTAAAGACCAAAAGGAACCACAAACACTGTTACTGAATTTGTATCCGTTATCTCTAATCTCATAAGTAATATATATTTATATATATATATATATATATATATTCTTTCCCTGACAGGAGATAGAAGAGAAGTGCGAAGCTCTACTGGAAGAGCGTCAGAGACTGCACGGTGCTTGGGCTGCGCGGCAAGTGGCGTTGGATCAGCTGATCGACCTGCATTGTTTCTTGCGTGACGCCAAGCAGCTACACGAACTGTGTGCGTCGCAGGAAGCTGCGCTCAGTAAGTATTCACACTCACTGCAGATCATCTCATGACCAACTGACGGTAGGACCAACCAATATATTAAGATTGGTTAGTTTCAGTTTTTTGTAGCAAAACGTCTTGAACTTAGTTTTAGACGTTAATCAGCTTAGAAAATACTGCTTAAGGTGAAGAGAGTCTCAAAATGGCAAATATTCAACATATTTTTTTTAAATAG
Source organism: Plagodis pulveraria (assembly GCA_963890685.1). Taxonomy (NCBI): domain Eukaryota; kingdom Metazoa; phylum Arthropoda; class Insecta; order Lepidoptera; family Geometridae; genus Plagodis; species Plagodis pulveraria. The sequence continues at coordinate 17,135,506 of OY982976.1, read as the reverse complement.
TGTAACACCTTAGTGATAAGAATAAATTATATAGTATTCTAGACAATATACCAAATACTATCCCTGATCGGAATACACGATAATTAACCTACTAATTGAGGTCCTTTCAAATAGATACAAAAATCAACTGTGGGTGTGTTTCAATAGAAACTCCAAAAGTTGCTTAATTTAAGATTGTTCAATAAATAGTTCAGCATCTTATGATGGCTCTGGCATTGTGAGCATACACAATGTTGAGATAGTTTTTGTTAAATGGCAACAAGTTTCTTTAGCATGTTGTTGTGTGTCGCTACTATCAATACAATTCCCTTTTGTCATAAAAGTATAATAAATGTACGGTCCTTCCCCACGGCACTACCAAGCGGTACTACCATTAGTGTCGTGGGTAATATTAATGCCCTATTGGCCAATACTGTCGTTCTCTGGTTTTTCACATACATAACATCACGCCTCTTTCCCGTAGGGGTAGACCACAGATTTCCTCTTCCTACGATCCTTGCATATCTGTTTCGCTTCATCTACACTCATCAATCCTTTTATACATAAGCGTTGGATTAGGGTACTCCTGACCTAACCTTTTTCCAGAACGTCTTCGATCTGATTTCGGGACGTTCGTCTAGGTCTTCCCCTTCCAACACTTCCGTTAACTTGTCCCACGGATACCTATTTAGTCATTCTCATTTCATTCATTCTCTCTACATGTCCAAACCATCTTAACATAACTTGCTCGTTTTTTGTCTTGATTCTTCCATCCGATTTATGAATACAGTAAAATGTTAGATTTCTGTTTTTTTAATGTTCGTTGTAACACTCATTTATATATCTTTTTTATCAGGTACAGAAATCTCGCCGACGAGCAGCGTCGAAGAAGTGGACAATCAATTGAAGAAACATGAAGCTTTCGAGAAACTGTTGGCCACTCAAGTAAGTTGATGTTATTATGTAGTAACCGGCTAGGACTCGCGTTATATTTACCGGATATTGCTCCGACCAGTTTCGAACTTATTTGAAGTTCTTCGTCTTCAGTCACGATTTTGCACAGCGGCGAGCGCGGGCCTCATCACATAACATCGCAGTCGTAAGTTAATGTTGTTTAGATGTTTTTTTAATTGCTATTTGACCACAATCTCACCTGATTGTAAGTGATGATGTAGTCGAAGGTGTTAACAGCCTTAATCTAGAATTACTGGTCCAAGGATATCTGCCGGAACACACCGTTATGTGCTTGGCGACAGATGTTCTACTTCAGGGTGTTAGCTAGCCAGGTGGGCATTTGCAAAATGCCCTTCCACCATGCGGTGAAGCTCAAGCCCGCGGTGGGATTCGAACCATGGACCTGCTGCGTGGCAGTCCATAGCCAATGCCATTGAGCTATCACTGGTTCAAAAGCAAATGAAATTCTTTACTATATGCAAAGGCACAGAGTTGAGAATACACTGACTCTTGGGAAATCGGATCGGGTTGCGACCGGATTGTGTGCGGCGATGGATACCGTTAGTATATAGCGGGCGCCTCTTGCTTACCAGTTCTCTTGGCCACGCCCCCATCTAGCCTTATTTACCGGACGGAATCGGCCGTATGGGAGGCGAGTAATACATTTTGTATTTGATTCTGGTCATCTAGTTAGCCTGATTTTTTATAAGAATCGGGCCAAACCAAAAGGTTTGAGATGTCACTTACGTGATTTAGTGCAAAATTCAGTTGAAACATCATTAAAACTAAAAAATAACTTGAATTTCTACGATGCAGAGTTTACCTTTAAGTTTTAACTTTCCGGCACAGACGTGAGGTTCTACCTTAAAACAAACATATTCGTTTTGTGCAGGACGAGAAGCTGTCGACCCTGAACAGCCACGGAGACAAGCTGCTGCAGCAGAACCACGTGCAGAGTCAGCTCATAGCCGACGAACTCAAGAACATCAACGAGAGGAGGAAAAAGGTATTCTATCTCCACATCATTCACATGCCATCAAAATGTTAGAGAAACAATACTTTCATACGTACATATAATCACGCCAGTATTCCCCGAAGGGGTAGGCAGAGGTGTGTAAAAACCCACGTTTCGCCAACTGGGTTTAGGGCCCATGTAATAGGGGGCGAGCCTATTGCCATTTACCGGGCACAGTTTCAGAGTCATACAAAATGTTTTCTATAACACACCTGAACATATTACGAATAATTTGTTTACGCTAACAACATATAAGACTGGAACACAAGAACATATTGTATGAAACTCTGGCCATGCACTAAGATTGTATACAGCCCTGTTGTGCGTCTATACACACAGCACCCTACTTACATCTACGGAAGAAGTGGCATGCTGCTCATTTGGCGCACTTTTTCCTTAGAAACAGTATTTATGTATTTATGAAATAAATTTTGTTTTATGTTAAGACACAGACAATAAAGTTATAGGCTTATTATATATTTAATACATAATTATTTTATAATATAACACTTAATGTTTGTTTGAAAAGGAATATTTAAGAAATTTTTATTAAAATCATTTGCATTGTGAAATTACGAGAAGTAAAATTATAGATAAGTACATCCATTATTTTCATGTCAATTCATATAAATATCCCGCTTCAAAGTAATGTTGGAGTGTGTTGGTTCAGACACTAATGTATGGTAGTGAAAGTTGGGTATGGCAGGAAAAGCATGAAAGTAGAATAAGTGCAGTGGAGACGAGAGCATTGAGGAGCATGATTGGAGTCAAACGGAGTGACAGGATGAGGAGTAGTGTGGTAAGGGAACGATGTGGTGTGAATGAGGATGTAGTGACAAACATCGAGAAGCTATGTTAAGGTGGTTTGGACATGTGGAGAGAATGAATGAAATGAGAATGACTAAACAGGTATACGTCGGACAAGTGATCGGAAGTGTTGGAATGGGAAGACCCTAGGCGAACGTTTCGAAATCAGATTGAAGATGTTCTGAAAAAGGTCAGGTCAGAATGTATTAAAGGAATTATGAGTGTAGATGAAGCGAAAGAGATATGTAAGGATCTTAGTAAGTGGAAATCCGTTTTATCGGCCTACTCCTATGGGAAAGAGGCGTGATTTTATGTATGTATGTATATATGCCCAAAATATGAAATTTTACTCTGTCTCAAAGCAATGTTTGTGTAATTTAAATGATGATATTATTTAAATTGCTAGTACAATATGTATAATCGTGTGTATGTGTGTTGTAGCTGTACGAGAGCGCTGGGGGGCGTCGCAGCCGTCTCGCTCGCACCCGTGCGCGCGCGCAGTTCGCGCGGGACGCCGCCGAGGCGCGGGGGTGGGTCGCAGACAAGCTCGCCAAGCTACATGCCGAGCAGAGCCAAGGTAAATATATACTGTTACAAATCACAAATGGACTTAGCTTAAAATAACACAAGTTACACCAGTACTAACACCTCAGTAATCACGTTTAAATATAACACGAAAGAAAGAGTAGTCACAGACCTCACAGTTCACTTCACAAAAACACTTATAACATTTGTAAAATCAACACTAGAAATAATAGCTCACGTGACCTTATAACGACCGACAGAGATTCTAACAGACGTCCGTTCGCTACGAGCGCCGCAAAGCAAATGACCACTCAAATGACCGTTCTTGTTGCGGCGGTCGGTTTATATAGATGTGGGTAGGTTGGTCGGTGACGCAGCAAATATTTTCCTAACTTGATTTTTTTAATACTACGGGTTCCGGTTGACTAGCGGCCCGCCCCGGCTTCACACGGGTATTTAAGCAAAAATTATAAATTGAAACACATAAAAGGTAGTTATTGTGACATAACTGTAATAGTTAGACATATGGTATTGCGGACTTTTTTGTAGATATTGATGTCCTCTATAAAACTGTAGTACATCACTTTGCTCTATTGTCATCAAGCTCCGCAGCGTACGCAATATAATGTTTTTTTTTTCACATGTTGCGTTACATTATCGAAGTTTACATACGGATTCCTAAGTTTTGAAAATATTTTATAGCTTATGTTGAGAGATAATATAGAATTCAAATGGTTTAAGAATTTTTCAAATCGGTCCAGTAGCTTTTAAGTTTATTCGTTAATTTAAAATATAAAAATACAAACCTTTCCTTTATAATATTAGCATAGATGTAACGTTTTATGTGTAAAAAAATTGAGTCCAATCAAATGATCATATTGAGTATCATATTATCATTTATATATAAAGTACGTACATTATATATATAATACTCTAATCGATCAGAAGGGAAATTAAGTTTTTAAAAGTAAAATCACAATAATCAACTATAGAAATAAGATAACCTATTATGTTGAACAAGTAATAAATATTTTGTATTTGTATTTGTATTTGTAATCACCCAAATATATTTCACAAACCAATTATCACAAATAATATTAACAAACGAGAGAACCGTCACGCCTAAACGCCACGCACAGAATGAAATGGAGGCTCGGTCGGCGCTCGCTTTTATACGCCCGCACTAGTTCCCGGTCTGGGGGAAGCTGGACTCGGTAAGAATACCTATACCTACATAATACACGTTTTAGAGCGCATCATTTTGGATTTCAGTACAAATACAATGACATTATATTTAGTAGATAGATAGAAAACTGTATTGTTACACCATTTTTAAGGAATTTTAACAATTGTGTCACCTTATTACTAAAAGTGATGTCTAACAGACAAAAAACTAAAATTTCAATCGAATCGAAAGATTTTTTGTATAATTATATATCAAATATTGTAAAATTCCCGCCACAGGTGTGCGTTTCGACCCCCCTTGATATCCGCGTGGACGATATCGTCCATTATGAATTAAATTCTATTTTTTATATTGTTATGTTTGCAATAACGCTCGGCGGATTACATTCCAAAATTACAAATATACGAGAGAAAAAAAAAACATGTGCGAGATTCGATCCACCCCTATTGCCGGGGTATGCTCTGACCGCTTGAGCTAACATGACTATGACTCATAACTCCAATTTTTCCTCTCGTTCTTTATTTAACCATCGTATTAGGATGGAGCGACACCTGTATTTCAATTAACGTTGTACTACAAACAAAACCAATTTTGTAATTGGTTTTGAAATTGTGATATAGGGTTGGATGGATGGAGGTTCAAATCCCGCACATGACTATACAAAAAAAAACTCTTGTAAATTTGTAATGAAATTCTATTGTTCTCATTATCTCGGATGCCAGAAGGTCAATACGATTTCAGCTGTTCTCATGTCTCATTTCGTTTCCAGGCGAAGTGACAAACCTGGAAGACAAGATAAAGAAGCTGCAGAAGCACCAGGCGTTCACGGCCGAGCTGGCTGCGAACAGAGCCCGCCTGCGGGAGGTGAGCTCGCTGGCGGAGCAGCTGCGGCCTGATGCTGAGGTGGAGCTGCAGCTGCAGCAGCTTCAGGCGGACTGGGGCCGGCTCGAGGAAGCCACGGAGACTAGAGGTGAGGACTGCGACTAACCAGCCACGACAACGGTTCATCGGTGAAGTTCTCTAGCATGAACATCACAGTGTTGCACTTCTTATTTCATGCTGAGTACTGTATCAGCCAGTTTGTCCACTTCTGAACATAGCCTCCATATTTAAGGGGGTTTTACCAAAATCCCCACGCTTGGCAGGCGTCTTGGGGGATCGCAATGTAAGGTAGCAGTTCCTTCAAAGGCGCTGCTGCCCACGTTCCAGTATTTTACCCTTAAGTCGCCTCTTACGACACCCACGGGAAGAGAAGGGTGTGACATTCAAGCCCGGCATCCAATTTGCTAGGGTCTTCGTGATCTGGTAGCTATAACCTGCTGAGAGTCTTTAGTCTCTAAACTGAACATGTACCTCTTATGCATCATCATCGCATGGTGGTAGGGCATTTTGCGAATGCCCGCCTGGCTAGCTACTACCCTCAAGTTGAAAGATCTGTCGCCAAGCACCTAACGGTGTGTTCCGGCAGCTGTCCTTGAGAGCCAGTACTTCTATGTTAGCCTGAACAACATCTTCGACCACATCATCACTTACCATCAGGTGAGATAGTGGTCAAAGGATAACCTACGAGGCAAAAAAAAAACATAAATTATCTATGATTCTCTTTACTTACAAAATCTTAATTTTAAAAGACTTTGTACTGTACGGGCTGCAATAAATACTTGCATATGTACAGGTCGTGGCCTGGAGGAAGCTCAGGACATCCTGGAGTTCAACCAGCACCTGGACAAGATCGAGGCCTGGATCAGAGACAAGGAGATGATGGTGAGATATATTTTATTGAATATTTTTAGGGTCCTACTGTGGACTTGAGTTTCACTGCGCGGTGGTAGGGCATTTTGAAAACGTTCACCTAGTCAAATTCAAAGTCATTTATTCAATTTAGGCGTCTACGAAGCTCTTATAAAGGTCAATTACAAATTTTAGTATTGAAATACTCCACATTGTATTGCCACGTTCAGCAAATAAATTGTATAGAGCCACTGCGAGAAGAACGGGCAAGAAACTCGGGGCCATTCTTTTAAACATCTTTTAACAATGTGTTACATACATACTATATAATAGAGTTATTACAATATTTGTTTAAATTACGTAGGCAAAAGCTTGGCGGAGGCGGAATTGTCCAGGCATTTTTGTCGTTTAAGTAATCAGAAACTGTGTAGTAGGATTTTTTAATCGATATGTTTTTCACATGCAACTTGAATTTCCCTTCTGTGAGCGTTGTAATATGTTTGGGAACTTTATTATAAAACCGCACACAATTACCTAAGAAGGACCTTTTATTTGTCTTTGCTAATCTAAAACCTGGCACCGCTATTTTATCTTTAATCCTAGTATTGTAATCGTGATTGTCACTGTTTAATTTTAATTTACTCAAATTTTTACGAACATACATAATATTTTCAAATATATACAGACTTGGTAAAGTTAGGTTCGCTCCCTAGGTAGGCTCAATTGTGTTGTGTAGTTACACTGTATAGGTGCATAATTACTGTATGTGAGGAGTGTGGAGACCAGGGAGAGTTAATGTAGGAAAGAAACCTAATGATAATCTTTCTAACAATGTTTTTTTTTTCATGATAGGTTTTTGATCACTATCTCACCTGATGGTAAGTGATGATGTGGTCAAAGATGTTGTTCAGGCTAACCTAGAATTACTGGCTCTCAAGGACAGCTCTCAGAAGACACCGTTAGTTGCTTGGTGACAGATTTTCTACTTGAGGGTCGTAGCTAGCCAGGCGGGAATTCGAAAAAGGCCTACCACCATGCTATCACGACTGCTATCCTAATACAACAACCGGGACCGACGGCTTAACGTGCCCTCTGAAGCACGGAAACGCTCAGTAGTAATGTCACTAGCGGTCACCCATCCAACTCATGACCGCGGCGGACGTTGCTTAACTTTGTTGACAAGTCAAGCAAACTTCGTTACGAGCGCTTTACATATATTGTAATCCTGCTTTCCTAAAGCCCAGTTTCCCGTCACAGGTGCAAGCCCACGAGCTGGGCCGCGACTACGAGCACTGCAGTGCGCTGCTGAGGAAGCTGGACGACGTGGACAGCGACATGAAGGTGGACGACAAGCGGGTCAAGAGCATCTGTGCTTTGGCTGACAAGCTGCTGCAGCAGGTCAGTCCAATACCTGCCGTCCAATACCTTGTTTTTTTTCCATCCCAATACGATGGTTAAAGAACGATAGGAAAGATTTGAGTTATGACGTCATGTCATGTTAGCTCAATTGGTTAGAGCATCCCCCGGCTCAAGGGGTGGATGGACGCGGGTTCGAATCCCGCACATGACTTAAATTTTTCCTACCGTATATTTGTGATCTTTTAATTGATACCTTGTTTTAGTCACTGTTTTAGCTTGATAAGCAGGATTAGGATGATGCTTGCTGAAAACTTCCCAGTGCTGAAGAAAGGAGAAAGACATTTTAAAGTTAAAAAAAAAATCACGTTGATAATTAAATTGAAAGAAATCTATATATCCCAATTAAAAATTTTCTTTGGCTGAATCGATCTCGCGGTTTACGTACAGGGTGCCGTAACCGCTCGGCCATCGAGACTTTAGGATGAGTTGCGAATTTTGTTGATAAATTTTATTTTTTTAACCACCATAGAGGACGGTGCAGATCTACATGGTACTTTTTTTATAAATCGGCATTGTCAGTCTTGCTTTGTTCTGTATATCATCATAATAAATATATTTAAAAATTAAATATAAAATTATAAACATTATAATTTAAATGAATTTTATTTTAATAATTTTAAATTATAATATAAGTCATAAAAAATTTGATTCAGCATCACATTACGTAAAATTTATTTATTAATTATTTATTTCTGGTTAGCCAACAATTATTACATATTTACATACACCACTATTTTTCTAGATAATATAGTACACTGCTTAATGTATAATCTCTTAAAAATTAACACAACATGCTACTAGTAATTACATGTAATAAAAATAATAATTATATTAGTTAGTTTAAAAATAACAAGTAGAAGGTGCGCTTCTACTCTCTTTTACTAATTAAGTTCTCCCGTTCTCCATACAAACGCCGTAGGGTGATCACTGATCACTCCCTTATTTGAGGATTTAGGTCCAAAACAAAGCATAATACCGATTGATCTCGTCATTATCTAGGCTTATATGATGCCCAAATTTTAATAAGATAATTAACATAAGAGTTATGAGCTTTGAAACATTTTTATATAAAATTTTCGAGGCTCATAACTTTCAACATAATTATCGTTTTAAAATTTCGGCATCATACAAGCCTAGATAATGACGAGATCAATCGGTATTATGCTTAATTCTGGACCTTAAATCTCAAATAAGAGAGTGATCATCCAACGGCGTTTGTATGGAGAAGCGACCGGCCAGTTCAACCTTAAGAAGTCAGTTATATTTTTGCGGAACCGACCTATGGACTCCGCAAATGCGTCGGCTATCACGGCATAATTATTAAAAGACCTACTCAGTCTGGGAACCACATAATTTTCTCCTAAAATGTAGTCATATCTTTAAAAAATATTAAATGCATCAGCGTTTTCTGTATTGCATAAATAGAGTACATGTAGTGCGTGCAATTTGAGACGATAGTGTTTGTAGCAGTTTTAAAATCAGTATTCTTATGTAAGTGTTCGGAAAGCAATAATTTAATAGTTTTGTTTTATAACTAACCTAACCTTAAGAAAATGATTTAGTCCAAATCGAACGATAGATAACACTTATGCTATATACAGACAATAGCTGTCATTCTCAAAGTATTAAACCAAGCGCGATTTTTGATTTTATTTAAACAAATATTATATAGATGTCTTCCATGCAGATAAAACGAATATTTTACCTTTTCATCTAATTACCTTCAATATAGGCATTGCAATTCAACAAGGCAATGCTACCGGGATGATGGGCACGCTGTCAACTGGTATTTTAGCATTTGGACTGCCTATGAGTCTGCAATGATTTATATGGATCTAAATGTTTTTATTGTAGTAGCTGTAATTTGTGCTATTATGTTAATAAAGGCATACCGCCGGTAAAAAAAATCTTCAACATAAGATGTCAATGAAAGCATTATACCTATACTGAAAAAAAGAGGTTGACTAGGTACGCCAGAAGCTGAAGAACCAGTATGTTTGAAATGACATATTGAATAAGAAACAGTTAAAAAAATATAAATAATTTGAAATTGTTTAAAAACTTCGATTTTGGGCGGGTTTCGAGCATGTCAGAAGTTCAGGGCAGACGATCAGCGAGTGCGCAGTTGATATGCTCGAAACTCGGGTCGACGTTGCAACACTGAACGTGAGTGTTTTTGCCGGTTTATATAAGTAAGATTGTTGTTCGCAGGGCCCGACGGCGGCGGCGGCGTCAGTAGCGTCCCGCCGCGACGCGGTGCTGTCCAAGTGGCGCGCGCTCACCGGCGCGCTGCAGGACTACAGAGACAACCTGGCGGCCGCGCTCGAGATACACTCCTTCAACAGGTGAGCGGCAGGATAACTCATACAGCTTTAGCTACCTACATGTCACCGCTAGGGGCGCTCATAAAAAAATGGATTTTCTTCAGCTTGAATATTCAATTGCTATAGTATAACACGACGTCTTTATACTTGGGTAATGCCAGGTGATCGCTTTAGAAATCAAATCGACTATATCACTGATGGAAAGCGATTTAGATCCTGCATAAGCAACACTAAGACGTACCCTGGGGCTGACTGCGGGAGTGATCACAAACTTTTAGTGGCAGAATTGTCTTAAGCTTAAAATATGTCTAAGAACAACAGTCAAACATCAAAGTCGTCCCTCCCATCAAACACTTTTGGCTTTCAAGGAAAGTTTCGATAACAAGGCTGCGTGTGTTGAACTGGATAACAGTGCTGACATAGACACTAATTGGACTAGAGTGAAATACTTGATGTTCAAATCGCGGAAAGACGGCCAAGATCAGGACACTGATAGACCAGGGAAGGCATGAATCTCAGATGATACATGGAAGGCGATTAAAGAAAGAAAAGATCTATTATACAGAGATAAACCTGAACAAGCCCAGTATAAGTCCCTTTCAGCAGGTTCAACGCTTGCGTCGTAAAGACTACAACGAATACCTCAACTCAGTATGTCAGGAAATCTAGGACCATGCGCAAACCTTACACACCAAAGACCAAAAACCTGGGCTATTGAAGATGATCAGGGTATTTTATTGACGGAAATAGACCAAGTAACGGAAAGATGGAGACTATACTGCGAAAGCCTGTATGAACTGAACTGAGCGATAGATCTGAGGAGCCGTCGATCGAGAGTGAAGACCTATTCCCGGATCCTGACATCCTGGAATCTGAAGTAAGGGACGCTCTGAGGAAACTAAAACCAAACAAGTCTGCCGGAAGAGACAGTATATTTGCAGAAGAGCTCAAAACCCTCGGAGACACAGATGTCAAAATCTTACAGTTTCTATGTAATCAGCTTTGGAGAACTGGAAGATGGCCTAAGGATTGGAAAGAGTCCCTTCTGATACCGTTACACAAAAAAGGTTCCACCAAAACATGCGGAAACTACCGGACAGTGGCGCTCATATCTCATGCCGGCAAGATTATGCTTTACATAATTAACGGACGCTTACAACCGTACCTGCAACGGCAAATACCAGGTGAACAGGCTGGTTTTGCCAAAGGCCGAGGCACCAGGGAGCAAATTATGTAGATCAGACAACTGATAGACAAGAGCCGAGAATTTAACGTTCGCATGCTTCTTTGTTTCATTGATTATTCCAAGGCCTTTGATTGTGTTAGATGCGATTGTCTGTGGAGAATCCTTCGGGAAATGGGCGGTTCTTTTCACTTGGTATCACTGATCGCAAGTCTATATGAAGACGGGGAGGCGATGGTTCGCGTGAATGAGGTGGTGTCAAGGCCTTTCAAGCTACAAAAGCGAGTGCGACAGGGATGTATTCTTTCTCCGCTGCTTTTTAACATATATGGCGAATACATCATGAGAACAGCCTTAGAACAGCGGGAGGGAGGCATTTCAGTTGGAGGCATCAAAATCACCAACCTACGATGTGCAGAGAACACCACATAACTTGCTTCCTCAGAACAGGAGCTAGCTGAACTATTTGACAGAGTTGAACGCGCGAGCGAGATGGTAGGTCTCTCCGTTCAAGTCAAAGACAAAGGTTATGGTCATTGATCGAGCTGGAATACTTATACGCACAGAGGAGCTCTCAGATTTGGAGTTTGTAAACAAGTTTGTTCACTGATCACCGATCAAGGAGGTTGCGATAGAGAAATCCGAAGACGCACACAGATGGCCAAAGCAGCTATGAGCAAAATGGATAGAATCTGGCAAAATAGTAAAGTCTCCAATATCACAAAGATGAGACTCGTGAGATCTCTGGTGTTCTTTTCTCTTTCTCGATATTTCTGTACGGATCCGAATCATGGTCAATTCGCGCAGTAGATCGAAAAAAGATCGAGGCTTTCGAAATGTGGTGTTGGAGGAGAATGTTGCGCATACCTTGGACAGCAAAACGAACAAACAGATCTATTCTGGACCAACTTAAGATCGAAACCAGATTATCTACAATCTGCTACCAACGAGTATTAAGATACTTTGGTCGTATCGCCCGGACACAACCAGATAATTTAGACAAGCTGGTATAGTAGGAAAAATAGAGAGGAAATGGCCACGGGGTCGGTCACCTACCCGTTGGTCCGACCAAATTAAGGCTATAACGGGACTTACCCTGCCTAACGCCCTGAGACAAGCCGAGGACAGACTGGTGTGGAAGCAGCTGGTAAACGTCTCCGTTGAGACATTTTAAGACGGGCACGACCTTCAGACTTGAAGAATACGACGAAGATGTAGAACGAATGGTAAAGTTAGTATGGAAATGCATATTATAAGGGTTCTAGTGACAATTCGGCCAAATTTTCCTGTTAAGCCAACGCCAATCCAGAAGAGTTTTCGACTCGTTTCGCTTCGACACGAAACATCCTCAGGAGGTCTTGTTTCTTCGAGCACACGATCGTGTAGCGGCGGAATTATCACTAGATATACCTATGTGATATATCTTTTCAAGTGTTTTAATAAAAAAATAATGTAATGTTATCTTAAAATATTTGTTATTTTGCTCCTATATAATTTTTTTTCATACGACTGTATAATTGTTACAGGGACGTGGAAGACACAGCGGAGCGCATATCTAAGAAGGCAGCGTTGTTCAGCAGCACTGAGAAGGGACGCGAGCTGAGCGCCGCTGAGGAGCTGAAGAAACGCCATCTGGCGAGGGTCGCGGAGGCTGGAGCCGTCAGAGACAAGATACAAGCTTTGGAGATGGAAGGAAAAGTACTAGCGCACAAGTAAGTGACAATTTTGGCTTGAGTAAAAGTAGCTATATTGTATTCACATTCTAAGAGAATGCTTTTTTTTATGTTATTGTGAAGGAACAAGCGCGAGGCCCACCTGATATTAAGCGGTATCCTCGGCCTATAACAGATGCATTTCATCACAAGTGATGAACTGTACTGCGCCCATCACCTTGAGACATACATGTTAAGTCTCATTTTGCCTGTTATTTCACTGGCTCTCAAGGACTGCTGCCGGAACACACCGTTAGGTGGTTGGCGACCGATTTTCTACTTGAGGGTGGTCGCTAGCCAGGCGGGCATTCACAAAATGCCCTTCCACCATGCGGTGAAGCTCAAGCTCTGGGCGGGATTCGAACCATGGACCTGCTGCGCGGCAGTCCATAGCCAATGCCACTGAGCCATCACTGCTTCAACTCTGCCATCATGCTCCTGTTGGTTATAGAACCAACTGCCACCATTTTGAAAATCAGGGCCGTTTTTGTTTCGTTTTTTTTTATGTTATTGTGACGGAACAAGTACGAGGCCCACCTGATGTTATGCAGGGTCCTTTGCCTATAACAGATGCATTTCAACAAGTGACGAACTGCACTGCGCCCGTCACCTTTAGACATACAGTTTTTTGAATCTTATGTGCCTGTAATTTTCTTGGCTCTCAAAGGCTGCAGCCGGAACACTGTTAGGTGCTTGACGACAGATTTTCTGCTTGAGGGTGGTAGCTAGCCAGGCGAGCAATTGCAAACTGCCGGAACACACTGTTAGGTGCTTAGCGACTGATTTTTTACTTGAGGGTGGTAGCTAGCCAGGTGAGCATTCGCGAAATGCTCTTCCCCCATGCGTTCAAGCTCAAGGTGGCGGTGGGCATCGAACCATGGACCTGCGCAGTCCATAGCTATAACCGCTCGGCCATCATTGATTCATATAATAAATGTTTGCTTATCTCTATTACTTATCATGCATCTCTTCTCAATGTCCAGTCATCCGGAACGCGCCAAAGAGATCGAGTCCAGCGTTCAGAGCCTGAAGGAAGGCTGGGCGCGACTCTCCAAGCTGGCCGAGGAGAGAACAGCTGCCTTGGACGAAGCCATCGCTCACCACAAGTACTCTGATAACTTGAAGGTAGGTTCTAGAACATTCTACTTCTCTCTAGAACAACTTAGAAGAATACAGCCAAGAAGAAGGTTAGTCTTGCCTATCGAACCCAGCTGATAAACAACTGACTTTTATGAAGCTATCAATCAACACAAGTTTTCTGATAGCTCGAAGGTGTCAATGTTCTAGAACCTTCTAGAACATTCCACTTCCCTCTAGAGCGATTTAGAAGGAATACAGCGAAGAAGAAAGTAAGGCTTCACTATAGAAGCTAGATAAACAATTGCCTAAAACGAAGCCATCGCTCCCACAAATTTCACTGATAGCATGAAGGTGTCCGTGTTCTAGAAGTTTCCAGAACCTTCCACTTCTTTCAGAACGATTTAGAAGGAATACAGCTAAGAAGGTTAGGCTTGTCTCCCGAACCTAGCTGATAAACAACTGACTTTGATGAATCTATCACTTAATACAAGTTTTCTGATAGTTCGAAGGTGTCAATGTTCTAGAAGGTTCTAGAACATTCCACTTCTTTCAGAACGATTTAGAAGGAATACAGCCAAGAAAAAAGGAAGGCTTCACTATAGAAGCTAGATAAACAATTGCCTAAAACGAAGCCATCGCTCCCACAAATTTCACTGATAGCATGAAGGTGTCCGTGTTCTAGAAGGTTCTGGAACAATCCACTTCTTTCAGAACGAATTAGAAGGAATACAGCCAAGAAGAAGGTTAGGCTTGTCTCCCGAAACCAGCTTATAAAGAGCTGGCTTTGATACAGCTATAATTCACCACGAATTTAACTGATAGATTGAAGATGCCAATTTTTTTTTATAATAGTGACGGAACATGCTCGAAGCCCACCTGATGTTAAGCGGACTAACCTCTGCCTATAACAGATGCATTTCGTCACAAGCCTTTCCACCATGCTGTGAAGCTAAGTCCGCGGCGGGATTCGATACACGGACCTGCTGTGCGGCAGTCCATAGACGATGCCACTGAGCCATCACTGCTTCAAAATATATGGACTAAAACATACAATATGTAATATTTAAGGCAGTGTTTCTGGTGTTTCACATCCTTATGTGAATTGGACTTTAAGAACAGCTGCTGGTACACACCAGTCGGTGCTTGGCGACGGATTTTGAAAGAAAAGTAGGAAGTTAACACCGTCTAATTGGCAGTTGACGCTTGCTTTCACATGGTTACCGTTGTTTTTGTTAGAAAAATAGGGCACAAATATTAATGTCATCTCTTTCCCCCAACAGGAGCTAGAGCTATGGGTGACAGAGACAGTGAAACGCATGGACGGAATGGAAGAGCCGGAGACAGTCGCTGATGCTAAAGCGTTACTCGAACTGCACGATGAACGGAAGGTAAGCGCTGTCTGTAGATTTTACGTCATCTGTAGATTTTTAACCAGATATTTAATTTTCAACCGACTTGCATAAAGAAGGATGTAAGTTCGTAACGTGTTTTTTATTTATATAAGCCATTTTTTTTACTGGATTAGCCAATTTTATTTTTATATGTTGTTGGTTTGAGTGTTCCTCGAAGTTGGTCCCATATAAATTTCATACATTTTAGTCAAGCACCTAATTTTTCCGTGTAGAGTATATTCTACAACTGATAAACATATTTATTCAATTTAAATGAGATGATTAAATTAAAATTAGGTATTTTTATTCATAACATAATAAATACATCAAAGCTCTAGACATCATAAAAATAGTATTTCATAAGTCATATTTCATCTACACTACTATAAAGAGAAAAGATTGTTATATTTGTATTCAACGAATAAAGGTACATTTTTATTTCTTTTTTTATGTTATTGTGAAGGAACAAGCGCGAGGCCCACCTGATGTTAAGCGGTATCCTCTGCCTATAACAGATGCATTTCATCACAAGTGACGAACTGCACTGCGCCCATCACTTTGAGACATACCTGTTAAGTCTAATTTTGCCTGTTATTTCATGTCGAGAGCAAGTTATGTGCTGGTTAAATTTTTCCTGTCGTATATTTGTGATTTTGTAATGTTATTACAGTATAAAACGTTACCTTTGTCACTTTAACCTCGCGCCCATCGAGTGGGAATAAGGTATAATAATGGTATATTGTAATGCCAGGCGGAGATCGACAGCCGCCAGAAGACCATCGCAGTCCTGCAGCAAGGCGCCGAGCAGGCCCCGGAGCCCGAGATGAAACAGAAGGTGTCCGCGCTCTCGGAGACCCTCCATCAGTCGTGGCTGCAGAGGAAACTCTACCTTACACAGGTACTAGACATCGCATACAATCCTATATCCTATAACCGTTTGTTAGGTACATCCTGATTGCAGAACATGGAACATAATAAGGCATGTAGCTACGTAACAAGTCTGATTGATTAATAAAATTAGAGAAGCAATGATAGCTGTGTAATACTAGTGGTAATAGCTATAGACTGGGGTGCCGCTGGTTCATGGTTCGATTCCCACCGACGGCTTTGCACTGCACTGTGGTAGGGCATTTTGCGAATGTTCGCCTCGCTACCTACCACCCTGAAGTACAAAATCTGTCGCCGGTTTAATTGTCACTATACTATACAGAATGGAAAAATTAATGGGCTATTCAAGGAAAACCATTGTAAATCCTTAAGATAGATAATTTACGTAATGGAGACATCATTTTTGACTTGCTCCCATCCTCCCCGGCGGTTTTGTCCCGTCATAGGGGCATATAGATGGGAAAATCAGTTTCATCTCGACCCCATTGGTCACTGAATTGCTTGTTTTTTTTTTATGTTATTGTGACGGAAGAAGCTCGAGGCCCACCTGCTGTTAAGCCGCCTAACCTCTGCCTATAACAGATGCATTTCGTCACAAGTCACGAATTGCACTGCACCCGTCACCTTGAGACATAGTTATTAAGTCTCATGTGCCTGCAATTTCACTGGCTCTCAAGGACTGCTGCCGGAATACACCGTTAGGTGCTTGGCGACTGATTTTCTACTTGAGGGTGGTCGCTAGTCAGGCGGGCATTCGCAAAATGCCCTTCCACCATGCGTTGAAGCTCAAGCCCGCGGCGGGATTCGAACAATGGACCTGCTGCGCGGCAGTCCATAGCCAATGCAAATGAGCCATCATTGCTTCAAGATTCTGTTATAATGTATTTGTTGTGTTTAGGCGCACCAACTGCAGCTGCTGAAGGAGCAGGCTCGGCAGACGGAGGACTGGCTCGCCTCCAAGGAAGCCTTCCTCAACAACGACGATCTTGGAGAGAACCTTGATGGTGAGTCACTATGTATATATATTCAAGTTGGGGGAGTAACTCAAGGGATAAACTTTTGTTCAGACGTATTCATATAATAATAAACATGTGTAAATTAATTAAAAAAAAACCGATTGTTTATTATTTATTTTCGTTAAGATT
Organism: Plagodis pulveraria; assembly: GCA_963890685.1. NCBI lineage: Eukaryota > Metazoa > Arthropoda > Insecta > Lepidoptera > Geometridae > Plagodis > Plagodis pulveraria. The sequence continues at coordinate 17,118,167 of OY982976.1, read as the reverse complement.
TTCATCGATTCATTGCAACCTGAAAGTTATATATATTTATAGAACAGTATCTTAAACTTCTTCATTTTGATATTGCAATCGATGGGTTAGGGAGAAAAATATAAAAATTTCGAAAAAACATTTAAGAGCGATACGACAATGCAAAACTCAAGTTTTATGTTTAAAGTACATCAAGTACTACAAAATCGACCAGAACATCCAAAACAATTCGTTAGTAGTTTTGTGGTTGCGTTCAGAACAGTAGAAACCTGCGGATTTTACCTTTGCTTATATGTTACATATATTGTTAACATGAAGGTGATGTACTCCACGGAACGCACCTTACAATCATGAATTTATACACCTAAAGTATTTATTTAACCGTATTCTTGTAAGCTAAGTCCAATTCTAATCTAACTCAGTTTATAACCTTCGACCGCATCATCGCTTCCCATCAATGAGATAGTAGTTAAATGCTAGTATAATTTAAAATAAAACAGTATGTAAACATGAAATTTAAGAACTTTTTGAAGTACTGATAGCCGAGTGGGTATAGCAATGGACTGCGGTGCCGCAGGTCCACGGTTCGATCCCCACTGCCGGTTTGAGCTTTACCGCATAATGGAAGGTAATTTGACGGGCGCAGTGCAATTCAAATGCAATCAAATCAAATCAATCAATCAATATAAAAGATACAATATACAAATAAATAAATAAATGAATATTTTTTAGTTTGAACTGATATTAAAGTAATTTTCTATTTTGAGATTCGTAAAAACCAATACCGTGTCATTATTGGTACCCGCCATTATTAAAGGCCTACACAAATTTCTTACTTGAAATATATTACAAACTAAAGCTCTGTGAACAATTTGAAATAATAAGGTCATATTTAAAAACAGGCTTTTAAGCACAAGAGCGTCAAAAACTGTCCGCTAACACCAGGCATAAACAAGAACTTTGCGAACATGGGAAGGGACAACATAATTTTAATTAAAGGTGCATACTGTGTAAGCTTATTACTCCGTCATGCTGAAACGGCTGTACCGATTTGGATAAAACATAGAATATAGATATTTTAGATCCTGGATTAACGCATAAGATATATATCATCAAGTGAAACCACAGGAAGCAGCTCGTTAGCAATAATTTTATTTCTTGACTAGCCCTCGCTTTACCTTTCTCTTTTCAACAGCACTCGTAAGTAAATAACGCTGTCTTTGTTATTTCCTCCAGCTGTGGAAGCCCTGATCCGCAAGCACTCCGAGTTCTCCAAACTGCTGGAAGGTCAGCTGCACCGGGTGGAAGACCTGCAGCAGTTCGCGAAGGAGATACAGACAAACGGACACTTCGACACGCCGTACATAGAGACCAGGATCAACGCTGTGCTCGCCAGGAGAGATAAACTCAAGGTGAGGAATTGTAACGATGAGACGAATTGCTAAGCATTGGATGGGTTGACCGTGCGGGTGCCGGGTCCATAGCGTTGCAGAGGAAGAGGCTAGAGGGGCCTGGGACTTGCAACCCAGTGAGTAGGGTTAAAGGGCCCCTTTATGATGCATCAATGCTCCCCTTCACCGCTCGAGCCTCCTCCCCTGCCTAAACAGCTGTATCAGCCGTATTGTCCATTGTTGAACATACCCTTCCCATTAAGGGGCGTTTGCTATAATTCCCACGCTTGGCAGGCGTCTTGAGGATCGCAGTATAAGTTGTAATTTTTCTCTTAGTCGCCTCCTACGACACCCTCGGGAAGAAATGGGAGGGTGACATTATAACCCGGCATCCTACGAAGAAAGTAATTTAATTTATGATACTTGATAGTGCGACATGAGATGGTAGTTGGCCATCGGCGAAACTGAGATCATCAGCGAGATATGATGGGTTAGAAGGAACCAATATGAATGTATCCAATGTTGTTTGTTCCAGGAGTCTTGCCGTCAGCGCGGCGTGATGCTGCAGCAGTCCCGCGAGCTGCACCAGTTCCTGCGGGACCTGCTGCACGAGCGGGAGTGGCTGGCGCTCAAGCTGCAGGTGGCACAAGATCAGAACTATAGGTACTATACACTGCACTATACTTAGACCTGGCCAGCATGCTGCAGTAGTCCCGCGAGCTGCACCACTTCCTTTCGCCACCTATTATGACCAGCACCCTCCGGAAGAAGCGGGAACTCACCGTGCCTTAACCACTTGAACATCGAGACAGGCGCACAAGATGCTAATTTCGTATACAAAAAAAAGTGAGATTAGCTTAGCATGCGATTGTTATTTTATTTGTCTACAACAAAACAGTACAATTTTAAAAGAAAAACTCATTTAAGCCTAAGGGCCTGTTTCAGAATGTTCGAGTAAGTTCCGGTTATACTACCCAGAACATAAAATATCTGAATGATAAAAATGACAGTTAACATGCAGCGCGTTTCAAGCTTTAACCGATGGATAGGCTAAATCGATGACTGTGAAACGCAAAGAGTTTTATTTATTAAATATGTTCTGGGTAGTATAACCGGAACTTACTCGAACATTCTGAAATAGGCCCTAAGTAAGTTAAATCAGACTATAGTTTAGATTACATGCGATGGTCTTTTTAAAGAATGTTCGAGAAGTCTCGTTTTTCACTGATAACAAGAAACAATACAAACTATGTACTAGCACTACAGCTAATAGAATGAAAGCGTTTAGGCATCCTGAAGGCCGTTGGAGGCCTACAGGCAATCCAAATAATATTGTTTAATATAATGTTTAGATATGGAAATTATTACGGATGGAAAACGATAATTTCCAGCGGAACTTGAACCCGCAAAACCCAGAATATCGTCCTGGGGGCCAACTCTCACCTTTTATAGTAAAAATAACTTAATCTTACTGCTTAATTTTATACCTCCGCGGCCATTAAGCAAGCTTAAAATCGGTAGTGGAATCACTTAGCGCTTTGATGACGTCAAAACAAATTGTTCACTCTTTTCGCGAACTCAGACGTTACAAGTATTACTGTTTCAGATACAAATCCGTAATGTTTATCTATCTTAAAAAAGTTACTTCCTAGCAGCGGATTTAAACTTGATTTTTGCTATTATACGATAAAAATGGCTTTAATGAATGTGTAAATTACGTATAATATGTTTATTTCTATTATAATTTTAAATAAATGCAGCAAAATTATTTGATGAGAATATAGACTATAAAAAGCTACAGACAGTTGTTGTGCAGCGTACAATAAAATGTCGTTAAACTATGATAAAACCGTTCCATAACATCGTAGTTTGGAACAGTGCGAGCGGGATAACGCTATATTTTAAACATCTTGTATCTCGCTTGCACATCCGTGATATATATTTCATTCGTTCTTTAAGTAGGATCAAACCAATATTGCTTGAGACCCACCGATTGTGGGTCGGTGATAGTTCATGACTGCGAATGTTTATTTTAAGCTTGAAACAAAACGCTCCTTTTTTGCGATGGTTTTGTAAAAGGTGGGAGTTGGCCCCCTGGTGCATTACCAATTATGCTATGGATAATATAATTTCTATGTTTTCGCTTAGCATGCGTCAATGCGGTCTTATAAAATAATACTATGTTTAGACATAATTCCAGGTTAATATGAGATATTAATTTTCCAGAGAGCTGTCGAACTTGCAGAACAAGATCCAGAAGCACGCGACCTTCGAGTCGGAGCTGGCCGCCAACAAGGGGCGCATCGACGATGTCGTCAACACTGGAGAGGCGCTCATTGGTGAGTGTTCTACTCGCCGCATAGCGCCGGACACATCTCCATACAAACATAACGTGATCAGTGATCATTCCCTTTAATGAGGTTTTAATCAAGAACTATGGACCAATTTAACCAAACCATTAAGATTTGACCAATACGAGTTTTTTTTTATTGTTACGGAACAAGCTCGAGGCCCACCTGATGTTAAGCGGACTAACCTCTGACTATAACATATGCATTTCTTCACACGTCACGAATTGCACTGCACCCGTCACTTTGAGACATTGTTAAGTCTCATGTGCCTGTTCACTGGCTCTCAAGGACTGCTGCCGGAACACACTGTTAGGTGCTTGGCGACAGATTCTCTACTTGAGGGTCGCTAGCCAGACGGGCATTCTTAAAATGAAAAAATGCCCTTCCTCCATGCGGTGAAGCTCAAGCACGCGGCGGGATTCAAGCCATGGATCTGCTGCGTGGCAGTCCATAGCCAATGCTATGCCAATGCAGCATACGCTGCACAATAATGTAAGATTGACCACTTTCATAAAACGCTTAAACAGCGACCGCGCGATGTTCCCATTGGCTAATGGCGAATAAAATTGCGAGAGACGAGTGACCCGATCACAACCCGCGCACTCCGCTACCCCCCGCGTTCAACGATCTATTTGCCAAGGAAAAGTGAACTTTATTCTGGACCACCCTGTATTGTTAGAGTACTTTTTAATGTAACCAATGTTTCTCTCTCTTAATTAATTTTTTTTTCTTTTTTCTTTATTTCAGCAAAGTAACGCCAGAATGTATTTATTAACCATTAAAAATAAAAATATTTAAATTCTACTGATTATTGATTTTATATATATCCTATAAAAATTTGTTAAATAACTTTATAATGTGACCAATATTTTCTCTTGCAGAAGCCAATCACTACGCGTCTCAAGAAATCGCCAGCCACGTCGAAGATTTAGAAAATCAATGGAGGGAACTACAGGTCAATTATTTGTATAAATATTTACTTATAGCCACATGTATTACTCGGAGAGGTGACCAGAGACCACGAATTTGTCCTTGTTGCCGCAAGTTTATAAGAGTTTTGAAGCAGTGATGGCTCGGTGGTATTGACTATGGACTGCCTCGCAGCAGGTCCATGGATCGAATCCTGCCACGGGCTTGAGCTTCACTGAGGTGGAAGGGCATTTTGCGAATGCCCGCCTGGCTAGCGACCGCCCTCAAGTAGAAAATCTGTTGCCAAGCACCTAACGGTGTATTCTGGCAACTGTCCTTGAGAGCCAGTAATTCTAGGTTAAGCCTGTTAACACCTTCGACCACAACATCACTTACCATCAGGTGAGATAGCAGTCTTTTTTTTTATTTTGTTATAAGTTTTTATTCATTGAGATATAAATACCTAATCCTTACTAGAGTGTACTTATTACGGCTTGTGCATAAAAGCCTTGTAATGCCTCGCCTACGGCTCGAGGTCACAATACCGTAGCCGCAGTTGGAGTATTTAATGCACTCGTATCATAATGTCCTATAAATCGTTGCTTTCACTGTTTGTTAAGTAAATGGAGTACATGGCGCATAATATACCTAAAGATCTGAAATTTCTTTGAGAAATCTAGGTTTTGAGTACATATACGTGACTTTTATGCTTGAGTTATACACGCGGATTTTTACTGAAATTGCGAGGTAATTAAAGAATGATACTTTTATTGATATACATATATGTAATGAAAGGAGTGTCATTGTTTCGAAAATGTCTGAGTATTTAATAATACCCCTGATATAGGAGTATTATTAAAGACTTTTAAATGCAAGATATAACAATTAATAAAAACATCATTCTTAATAATAATACAAAATATTTATTACTTTTCCATTTAAAACTAGACTATTACATAGGTAACTAAAAACTATTTGGAGAAAACAAAGCAAATGGAGGTGACTCAGATTTTATGCACTAGTGCATAAAATGCGGTTTAGGCCGCTTACACCGGGCAGCAACAAGAACGTTATGAGCATGAAAAGTTGAATATAAATGTAGGTACTATATATAACGGTAGGTAATATATTATTTGTCACTCCACCTCCTTACTACTTATATCGAATATGTTACAATATGTGACACATTTGGGTAATGTGTCAGTTCTTTTTTATAACATATATGTTAATGTGTAGAGTGCTGCGAAGCTCCGACGCGAGCGGCTGGCGGAGGCGTACCAGGCGCGCGTGTTCCTGCGGGGACTCGACGACTTCACCGCCTGGCTCGATGACGTCGAGGCGCAGCTGCTTAGTGAAGACCACGGTCAGTCTCGCTATACACTACACACACACACACACACCCGCATACACACTATCACTCTTAAACACACTCACCTCTACATATATGTAAGCATCTAGAACAAAAACTGTAGGAAACTTTACTTCATCGCGTAGGGCAAGAACAACAAATGTTATTTGTTGGAATATAAAATTTGAACAAAAGTAATTTGATGTATGTCTCGGCTACCTAAGTGAAGACCACGGTGATTACACACCCTCACACACAATCACACACAGCTCACTCACTTAGCTCACTTGTATCTACTATATCAATTTTTATACACATTGTTATATTGAGTAAAATTGCCCCAGTACACGTAAACTCGACAAGTTTCCTGTATAGGTATAACATAGGGTTGTCTCTCTCGCTAGGCAAGGACCTGGCGTCAGTGACCGCGCTGCTGAAGCGGCACTCGCGGCTGGAGCAGCAAGTGTCGGCGAAGGGCGACACGTGCACTGCACTGGCCGACACTGCACGACAACTCGCCGACTCGCACTTCATGCGGGACGAGATCATCGCCAAGCAACAACAACAGACAAACAGGTAGCTCCCACTCTAACTCTCTTGCTCACTCCCCTCTCTTACTCACTCCCTCTTGCTTACTCACTCCCTCTCGCTTACTCACTCCCTCTCTCTTACTCACTCCCTCTCGCTTACTCACTCCCTCTCTCTTACTCACTCCCTCTCTCTTACTCACTCCCTCTCTCTTACTCACTCCCTCTCGCTTACTCACTCCCTCTCTCTTACTCACTCCCTCTCTCTTACTCACTCCCTCTCTCTTACTCACTCCCTCTCTCTTACTCACTCCCTCTCTCTTACTCACTCCCTCTCTCTTACTTACTACCTCTCTATTACTCACTCCCTCTCTCTTACTCACTCCTTCTTTCTTACTCCCTCGCTCTTACTCACTCCCTCTCTCTTACTCACTCCCTCTCTCTTACTCACTCCCTCTCTCTTTCGTGTATGATGGTAGGGCATTTTGCGAATGCCCGCTTGGCTAGCTAGCTAGCTAAAATCAGTCGCCAAGCACCTAACGGTGTGTTCCGGCAGCTGTCCTAGAGAGCCAGTACTTCTAGGTTAGCCTGAACAACATCTTCGACCACATCATCACTTACCAACGGGAGAAATTGTGGTCAAGGCTTACATATAAGCAAAAAAAAAAAGATAATACAGGCAGAGCTGTCATAAATTGGTTATCCTACAAATAAGAACACCTAAACTAGTTTCTTTTTTAATCATTTTGTGACGGAACAAGCACGAGGCCCGCCTGGTGTTAAGCGGTAACCTCTGCCTATAACAGATGCATTCCGACACAAGTGACACTGCGCCCATCACACTGAGACGTACAGTTGTTGAGTCTTATGTGCAATTTTAATAATTTTGTGTGTATTTTTACTGGCTCTCAAGGACTACTGCTGGAACACACCGTCAGGTGCTTGGCGACAGATTTTCTACTTGATTAGGTAGCCAAATGAGCATTCGCAAAATGCCCTTCCACCGTGCAGTGAAGCTCAAGCTGGCGTGGGATTCGAACCATGGACCTGCGGCACCGCAGTCCATAGCTCCATCCTTCGTCTGGGAGTCACAAAACGTGGATTTTGTGTTGTTTTTTCCGTTCGTTTTCCTCTATTATAAGAAACGTGGTGGTATTGAAAGCTATAGAAGCGTAAGTGTGCGGTTACCTAAGGTGTGTACATTTGCGGCAGATACCGGCAGCTGCAGGAGCCGATGCAGATCCGACGCGACAACCTCGAGGACGCCGCGCTGCTGCATCGCTGGGACAGGGATGCAGACGAGGAGTTCAAGTGGTGAGCACTCTACTGTTACCAACAATGGTCTGGGCATTCAATTTTATACCTAGTTAATATACTGGAATTATACAAGAGGAGAGAATATAGTCCGCGTCATCCACCCCTATAGCCGGGGCATGCTCTGAACGACTGAGCTAACGTGACATAATTTATGACTCATAACTCTAATTTGTCCTTACGTTCTTTAACCATCGTATAAAGATGGAACGACATTTATAGTACCACTTGCGTTGTACTACAAACAAGACCAATTTTGCAATTGGTTTTATACTTGTGAATGATGACGCAACCTTATAATTTTAATATTGTTATGTTTGCAATAACGCCTGCTATGCGGATTACATTACAAAATTACAAACGAGAGGAAAAAATTAAGTTATGTGCGGGATAGTAACTAATATATACAAAATATGTTATATATATAACTAAATTAGACATGTAATTAGAGCTTTGAACTTGTTGTCGATTACGCAACCCTATAATTATCGCCGTATCACTATCCGACAACTTGAACGTTTTGTGGTACACTTTATTGAAAAACTACCACACCTATAGATTTGTGTTTTAACATATTCATTTAACTTCATATATAGAATTGTTATCTGCCAAATAAATATAATTTAATAACCATAAAAAAATTAACATTAACAATTTTGTATTAATTGGATAGAATGTTATTGTACTCATCGCCAATCACTCGTGGATAATGTGGTTGGCTGCACATTCACTAATTCATGTTATATTCTTTAATCTAAATTACATTATTATTACATTATGTATTAATAATAATAATATAACATTTATACATTATGTACCTATGATTAATGTGTAGCTGTTAGTTATCCCTCAATAAACAAAATAAAAAATAAAATAAAATCACCAAACGCCATCTGTTACAAACCCAAAGAGTTAATATCGCTGCAATAGAATAAAACTCAATACTTAAATACATCGTAGTTAATCTACTCAATACTAGATGACACCACTAGAATCAGGTTGTAAAATAAACGCGAGCACACAAAAAGCTCAACTTTTTGTTAGTTTAATATGCTAAAATCACATACTAGGTTTTAATAATTTTATATATGCAATAGCGCATGCTCCGCTGATTACATTACAATATTAGTGAGGAAAAATTATATTAATTTGTGGGATTCCCCTATAGTTGGGATATGCTCTGACCGCTAAGCCAACATGACATATGACTCATAACTCTAATTTGTCCTCTCGTTCTTTAACCATCGTATTGGGATGGAGCGACATTAGTTAAACTTACGTTGTACTACAAACAAGACTATTTTTTGTATTATTATCCCCATACGATAGTTAAGAATGTAAGGAAAAATTAGAGTCATGCGGCATGTGTCATGTTGGCTTAGCGGTCGGAACCCACACCGGCTGGTGCGGGTTCTAATCCCGCAAATGACTTTAATTTGTCCTCTCGTTGTAAAGTAATCCGCGGAGCGCAAAAATGTAATGATAAAAACACGCACAACAATAATAAAATTATAAGTAAGGTTTAAAATCTCCTTAACGTAGTACAGAGCAGACGATTGTTATCCCCCAGGTTGAAGGAGCGCGAGGCGGCCGTGAGACAGGAAGACTCGGGCTCCACCCAGCCGGAGGCGCAGGCGCTCCTCAAGAAGCACCTTGCACTGGAGGCTGAGATTCTCGCTAGGTAACTTAATGTTTAGGGAACTTTTTCTCCGCTAAACGGAGAGCATTTCATCTGTCTCCGACTTTTCGAAGTGTATCAATACCGGTGGCGAATCGGTTAAAGCTTCTTGGTGTGTCCTTAACTTCGAATTTAAACTTCGGGTTTTACATCGAAGCCAGAGCACAACTGGCCGCTAAGAAGCTTGGTATCCTCGCAAAGGTGAGGCAGTACTTCACACCTGGACAGCTTCTTAATTTATATCAAGCACAAGTCCGTTCATGTATGGAGTACTGCAGCCACCTCTGGGATGGATCCGCGAAATACCAACTGGAGGCTCTCGACTCCATTGACCGACGAGCCAAAAGACTTATAGGCGATGATAAGCTGGTTGAGTCTAAACTACAGAGTCTCGGTCATCGTCGCAGGGTCGCTTGCCTATCGGTATTCTATCGCTTACATTTCGGAGAGTGTGCGCAGGAATTACATGAGCTGATTCCTCCATGCCCCTTTTATCATCGGACAACAAGACGCTCTGATGGCCGTCATCCTTTCATGGTTGACATTCCTTCAGTTCGCTCGAAGCGTTTCGCTTCCACATTTATCATCCGCACAGCGAAGGAGTGGAACTCATTACCCGCGTGTTTGTTTCCCGAACAGTATAATTTGGGAGTCTTCAAGTCTAGAGTGAATAGGTATCTTCTAGGCAAGCATGCTACATCTTCGGCCGCATCATCGCTTTCCATCAGGTGAGATAGGGGCCAAATGTTTGCCTATAATGAATGAATAAAAAAAAAAAAAAAAAAAATTTCAATTGTATTTTTTTTTAACAACATTTTTACATATACAATAATACAAGGAACACCCCGTGGGGTGCCGGGCTAGGATGTCACCCTCCCATTGCTATCCGTGGGTGTCGTAAGAGGCGACTAAAGGTAAACTACCGAAAGGTGGGCAGCAGCGTCTTCTGAGGAACTGATACTGATGCCTGCCAAGCGTGGGGATTATGGCAAACCTCCCCATATTGGGGCAGACTGTTTTTAGCAGGGGACAATCCGGATGTTACAGTACAGTACTTAAAAAATATTATCGAGAATTTGTCGATGGTGCGCTCGAAGATTCAAGACCTCCTGAGGATGATTCGTGTAAAAGTGACGATACGATGAGATACTAAAAATAAGACTGATCTTATTTCATTGTTTAAGTCATTTAATTTGAAATTTCTATTCTGTGAGCCCACTAGGATATCAGACACTTCAGCTACCTGTATAGACAATATATACTCAAACTGTAACACTAAAGAAAAGTCAATAATGAAGGGTGTTAGATCTGATCATGAGGGCCTAGCGATAAAATTTGATGGAATCAGAAAAACAGAGAGGTATGAAATTGAATAGACCATTAACAACTAGTAGGCTGGAAATACTCAGTACCAACATAGAAGCTAAGCTTGGCATTACAATATTTTCTCATAGTGACCCGAATGACATTTATAATAGCTTAGTTTCTTTAGTAAACACTGAGTTTCAAAAAGTATGTCCAAAAATAAAAAAACAAATAGATGGAAAGTTGAAGTTCGGTGATTGGGCATCAACAGGTATTCGAAAAAGTAGAGATTATTTGTTTGATCTTTATCGCAGGAAAAATCTAACATCTTGCAAGCAGTTTCATGATTATGTTAGGAAGTATTCAAAAATGTTCAAGTCTGTTTGCTTGTGTGCTAAATCTCTTTATATTAGAAACAAAATTAGCAAGTCTAAAAATAAAATAAAAACCATTTGGAAGACTATAAATAGTGAAACTGGTAAAAATAAACCTAGAGATTCAACATATTAATAAAAACATACACAAACATAACACATTGATAAAAATCAAATCTCTGAATCCATACAAGTGGCGAATATATTTGAATTTTTTTTCTCTACCTTACCCCTAGAAGCCACTAAGTCATTGGATTCTTGTCCCAATGTAGCAGAAACTCAACTCTGTTAAAACATAACTTTCCCAGCAAATCACCGGACTTTTCTTTCAGACACACCACAAGATTTGAAATTATAAAAACATTTAAAAGTTTAAACATAAAGAGTACCGAAGACTTGTGGGGTATGTCAGTAAAAGTGGTAGAGTCTATAATTTACATTATTGCACCAGATTTAGAAACAATATTCAATCTTTGTGTCGATAGAGGAAACTTCCCCCACTTAATGAAACAAAGTAAAATCACTCCAATTTTAAATTCGGGGTCTACATCTGACCCTTGCAATTATAGACCTATTTCCATATATAACTAAACTAAATAACGAAATAGTCCAACGTCACCCTAGCGTAATGACGTATCGTCGATCGCTACTCGAAAAATAAATAATTTTACGGTTTAAAGTTACCAAGTTAATAAGTTTTTGTGCTTAAAACATAGATTGAGTGATGGAACGTAAGTTATGATAATAGTACTAAAGAAATTTCAATATAAACAGTGAAATAACAAAAATTAAAAGTGACCTATGTGCTAAATTAATTGTTCAGTAAAAGTTAATGTGGGTAGACTTCGAGAATTGACTTGAACATTGAATGGATGTTCGTCTATTGGTTGCATATGTAAACAAAAACTCAAAGCTCTCATTGCTTATTTTCGACTCGTGCTGTCAAGAGACCGTTGGCTCGTCGGATAGTGTGACGGATTGTATTCGTTGAAGATCGGATTGAACGAGGTTTCAAATCCCAGTGGTGTAAAATATTTTTGCACTATAAAATTTCTTCCGGATCGATTGCAGATAATACTAGCGAGAATGACGGTGACTTGTGGCGGCTGTAACGAGGAAATAAAGCGTGGAAGTAAAGCATGCATTAAGTGTTCCAAGTGCAAAAATAATTTTCATCAAGTTTGTGTTAATTATCAAAGCAGCAAAGCGCTTCCATCTTCGAGAATCGTTGAAGGATGGATATGCCCAGATTGTGCCGCTAAGTCGAAACGGGGTGGCGACAACTCAAACACCCCTATTAAGCAGGCCTTGACTCCAGACTGTCAGTCAGAAAGCGAAGTTGATAATGAGACCGAGCCATCAAATCAGATTTGCGATCCACAGTCGAGCATTCTTAAAAACGACATCGTCGCTGCACTTATGAAGGTGCTCCCACAGATGATATTTACGCAAATGACTAACGTTATCTCGCCCTTGGATGGGCGACTGAAAGAACTTCAAAACTCGGTCACTTTCCTCGGTGATAAATATGATGACTTTAGCACCAAGGTAGAAAAATTGGTGCTCGACAATCAAAACCATGATGAGCAGATTAAGAATAATCAAGAGGAAATAGACCGCTTAAATGAGAAAATTAAGCTTCTCGAGCAGCAACTGAGAGATTGCAACATTGAGATACATGGCGTCAATGAGTTTAAGTCCGAGAATTTAGTTAACATAGTAAATCAGATTGCTGCCACTGTCTCACTCAAGCTTGAAGATAGTGACCTTATGAAGGTTACCAGAGTAGCTAAATTTAACAAAGATAATAAGAAACCACGAACCATTGTTGCTAAACTAGCGAGTCCTAGGCGTCGCGATGAGTTTTTATCTGCCGTTTCTCGCTATAATAAATCTAACCCACTAAATAAGCTGAACACTGGCCTCGTAGGCCTCCGCGGCGAAAGATCGCCGATATTTGTTGCTGAACACCTGTCTCCTGCTAATAAAGCCCTTCACGCTGCGGCACGACTCAAGGCGAAGGAACATAAATATAAATTTGTGTGGGTCCGCGATGGGCACATATATGTCCGTAAAGACGAAGGCTCTCGCTACATACATATTAAGTCCACCCGATCTTTGGATAAAATAGATTGAGATATTATCTTCAATTCCCTCATTATGTTTCAGTGTTTTTTTAGAACATTAAAAATCCATTATGGGTTTAAAAGTCTACTTACAAAACATTAGAGGCACGAAAACCAAATGTGTTGATATATATAACTCTGTATTAAGTAATAACTATGACATAATATGTTTATGTGAAACGTGGCTTACTGATTCTGTATTATCTTCCGAGTTATTTGATGAACGATAGCGAGTAATAAGGCGCGATAGAGACTAACATTTTCTTAAACTTTATGATAAAGGGCATGGAGGTGGAGTACTTATAGCATTATCTAAACACATAGACTATGAAGTTTGCAATGATCACCAGAGCGATATTGAAGATCTATGGGTGCGTTTAAAAATTAACGGTCAGGTTATCAATCTTTGTGTAGTATATATACCATCATATATTCCAATTGAAATATTCCATCAATTTTTGAATAAATGCTCTCGCATTACATCATCTTCACCGTATATTAAAACTATAATTATGGGAGACTTTAATATACCTGATACTCAATGGCATAGTTATCGTATAACTACTTCAACTAGGAAAAATGATAGATTACCTTTACTTAATGATTTTATGGATAAAACTAATTTGAATCAATTTAATAATACTCCTAACTGTTGTAATAATGTCCTTGAATTGATATTAACAGATTTAAATATACTTAATGTAAGTAGCACGATTTCCATAAGTAAGGAAGACATATTCCACCCATCACTTGACTTCATAATTGATTTAACTAAAACTCTTCGAGAAAATACACTCGTATCTAAACTAAACTTCAGAAAGACTGATCATGCTAAGTGTATTATTGAAATTCAGGATATAGATTGGCATTATCACGCAGATTCATTAACATGTAATGATTTTGTTCAACTATTCTATAATAAACTTTGGGAAATCATCAATAAACATACACCATCTACATCACATAGAACTAGTCGTTACCCGCCTTGGTTCTCTAAATCACTGACCAGGACAATGAAGGAGCAAAATAAATATCATCGCAGATTTAAAGTTTATAACAACCCTCGTGATTATGATCATTATGATTTACTTAGGGCTCGTACCAAGTTTCTGATGAGTCAATGTTTTAAATCTTACATTTCTCTTATTGAATGTGACCTTAAAAATAACGTCAAAGCATTCTGGCGATACACTAAATCGAAACGCATTACCAACGACCTTCCTAAGACAGTTAAATATATAAATGAAACAGCTACCTCTGGAACGGGTATATCAAACCTATTTGCAGCATACTTTGCTTCAGTTTACAACACTTCTAATGCAACAACTGTAACATATTCCCCTGATTTTCCGTCTTCAAACTACACTTTGAGTACCTTAAGGTTTTCTGAAGACGATGTTTATAAGCATATTAGCAAAATTGATGTCAATAAGGGCAGCGGGTTTGATGGAATCCCTCCAATATTTATTCATATGTGTGCCTCAGCTCTAAAAGTTCCACTTACCATGATTTTCAATAAATCACTTAGCGAAGGGGTCTTTCCTGATTTATGGAAAATTGCAAAAATTACTCCTCCATAAGTCTGGTGACAAAACTCATGTTACTAATTACCGGCCCATTAGCACATTAAACGAATTCGCTAAAGTTTTCGAAACTATGGTCTATTATCCCCTTTACAACCACTTTAAGCATCAGCTTAACTCTAAACAGCATGGGTTTGTCAGTGGTAGGTCAACTCTATCTAACCTAATGACTTACACAAATTACTTATGCCGATCGTTTAACAGAAAATCCCAAGTAGATTCTGTATATACAGATTTTGCCAAGGCATTTGACCACGTTAATCATGATATACTCTTAATTAAGTTGCAACACATGGGTATTCATGGTAATCTTCATCGCTGGCTTCATTCCTACCTAATGAAACGCACTCAGCTGGTTACCTTGTATGGTTTTGAATCAGTTCCCTACGAACCTACGTCAGGGGTTCCCCAGGGATCGAATTTAGGTCCCTTACTTTTTTTAGCTTTCATTAATGATCTTTTGGAAAAGATAACTTGTCAATGTCTGGCTTATGCTGACGATCTAAAATTATACACTGAGATATCAAGTATTAATGATTGTATTCTTCTTCAGCATAATATCAATGTATTGAACAACTGGTGTAAAAGTAACAATATGTCACTAAATATAAAGAAATGCCAATATATAACATTCACAAAAAAAAAGAACATAGTAATGTATAATTATTCTATAGATGGTATTAGGCTGGACAAAGTCAACACAGTGCGTGATTTGGGTGTCTGGTTCGATTCTTCATTAAACTTCAAATTTCATATTGAAACCATAACAGCTAAAGCAAGCCGAATGCTAGGTTTTATCATGCGTACGGCAAAACCTTTTAAACAAATGGATTCGCTTATAATACTCTATATATCATTAGTTAGATCACAACTCGAATATTGCACCCCTATTTGGGCACCTATTTACAAAGTTTATGAGGATAGCGTTGAATCAATACAAAAGCGATTCTTAAGGCAATTATGTGTCAAACTAGGGTTGAGGAAAGTTATTCCTGGGTATGAAAATCGTCTGGTACATTTCAAATTTCAAAGTCTTATACATAGACGCAAAATCACTGACATGTGTGTACTGCACAGGATCGTCAATGGACTGTTTGGTGATGAATTACTAATGGATATTAACATTATAACTCGTAAGATTGCAACTCGTAAATCACCTCTTTTTAGTATTCCGCCCTCGAACAATAATGTAGGGTATAACAACCCGCTTTACCGTATGTGTCGATTTTATGATGAGGTCTGCATCGATGTATGCAATGAACTCGACATTTTTCATCAAACATTATTTAAATTTAAAAAGTCACTTCAAACTTTGAACTTCTAAACATTCTACATTCTGACGTTGTATACCTTTAAATTACGTACTTTAATTATCTGCAAAGATGTGTACAATATTTAGTTTAACAAATTTAACATGTTATTTTAAATCCAAGTTTACATATAAGTTTCTTTAATTTGTTAAATGTTTTTGTACCAAATTTATAAAAATAAAAATAAAAATATTACCTGTTCTGAGTAAAGTATTCGAAAAAATTATGCTCAAACAACTTCTATCCCAGTTTAATGAGCATAATTTATTGAATGAGAATCAGTTTGGTGTCACAAAGAGCAATTGATGTAGCATATACTGGAGGCCTGGGAGAGTTCACATGATGCTATTGGCGTATTTTGTGATCTTTCCAAGGCATTCGACTGTGTAGAGCACAGCACTCTGATTCGTAAACTTTCCCACTATGGTATTCGTGGAAAAGCTCTGAATCTTATAGAGTTATATCTGTCAGACAGGCTACAGAAGGTTGGAATAAATGGCAATACTTCTTCCGGGTCACTGGTAAAAATGGGAGTACCACAGGGATCAATTTTGCGACCTTTTCTGTTTCTAACATATATTAATGATCTGCCTTGCATGGTCAAAGATTTCTGCGATATTGTTTTATTCGCAGATGATACCTCTCTGATTTTTAAAGTAGATAGGAAAGACAGTGAACTCACGCATGTAAATAATGTATTATCTAAGATTTGTAAAAATGGTTCGCCGCTAATAATCTTCTCCTAAATTCAAAAAAGACGAAATATTTAAAGTTTTCTTTACCAAATGTTCCTTATGTTAAACCAAACATAAAGCTTGGCCCAGATAAACTCCCTATTGACAAAGCGACAGTCTTCCTGGGAATCAAAATGGATTCCACTTTACAGTGGGATCCAGATGTACATGATCTCTCCGGAAGACTTAGTTCTGCTGCATATGCAGTTCTTATGATAAGACAGTTAACAGACGTAGCTACTGCTCGCCTAGTTTATTTCGCGTACTTCCACAGTATTATGTCGTATGGTGTATTGCTGTGGGGAACTGCTGCTGAGATAGAGACAATCTTTATCATACAAAAGCGTGCAATTCGAGCCATATATAAAATGGATCCTAGGGAATCTCTGAGGGATCTTTTTAAAGAAATTGATATTTTAACTTTACCAAGTCTGTAAATATTATGAATGTTCGTAACAATTTTAGTAAATTTAAATTAAACAGTGACAATCACGATTACAATACTAGGAATAAAGATAAAATAGCGGTGCCAGGTTTTAGATTAGCAAAGACAAATAAAAGGTCCTTCTTAGGTAATTGTGTACGGTTTTATAATAAAGTTCCCAAACATATAACAACGCTCATAGAAGGGAAATTCAAGTTGCACGTGAAAAACATATTGATTAAAAATCCTACTACCTGTGTAGTTTTCGGATTACTTAAACGACAAAAATGCCTGGACGATTACGCCTCTGCCAAGCTATTACCTACATAATTTAAACAAATATTGTAATAACCCTATTATATAGTAAGTATGTAACACATTGTTATAAAAGATTTTAAAAGAATGGCCCCGAGTTTCTTGCCCGTTCTTCTCGCAGTGGCTCTATACAATTTATTTGCTGAACGTGGCAGTACAATGTAGAATATTTCAATACTAAAATGTATAATAGACCTTCATAAGAGCGTCGTAGACGCCTAAATTGAATAAATGATTTTGACTTTGAATATGAATGTATTATATGTATTGTGATTGTTATAGAGAGCCGACAGTGAAGGCCCTGGTGGGTCGCGCCACGCAGCTCTCCCGGCGCGGGCACTTCGCGTCGGCAGCGCTGGAGGCGCGCGCGCGGGACCTCACCGCCGCGCTGCAGGCGCTCACCACAGCCGCCGCCAAGCGCACACAGGCTATACACAAGAAATGTGACATATTACAGGTAACTTTAACCTCTTTACACGATTGCCTTGTAGACCCGCCATTTTGCCAAAAAGTGATTAAAAACTTTTATGAAAGAATCGACATTATCATTTTTCATTAACAATTGCCAAACTTTTCTCTTCGTAATACAATAAAAATTTCAATCATCTTCATCCAAACTCTTTGTTTATTTTGTTTTAGAAAACAAAGTTCATGTTGATAAACCCTTTGCATATGAACCTTCCTCTTGAATCACTCTATCTATTTGAAAAAATCGCATCAAAATCCGTTGCGTAGTTTTAAAGATCTAAACATACATAGGGACAGACAGACGCGGGAAGCTACTTTGTTTTATACTATGTAGTGATATCTCTTCTCATAGCTATTGTCGGAGATATCGGAAGCGGAAGCGTGGCTGCTGGAGAGGCGCGTCGTCCTGGTGAGTACGGACGTGGGCCGCGACGAGGAGTCGACGCTAGCGCTCGTGCGGAGACTGGAGGCAACGCAGCGTGACGTCGCCACGCAACAACACAGGATACACAACTTGGTGGTGAGCGTTTTTACAATAATAATAATAACTGCACTTTTCAGAAATTCACAGAGTGGCTATTGATTTTATTACCAGAGAAAATAAAACTTGTGGCTAGATATTACTTGGATACTAAGAGTGAACGTTTTTAGTTCAAGAAGCATCTTTAATTTTGTCTGTTTTTTTTTTTTTTTTTTATGTTATTGTGACGGAACAAGCCCGAGGCCCACCTGATGTTAAGTGGACTAACCTCTGCCTATAACAGACAAATTTCGTCAACGACGAATTGCACTGTGCCCGTTACACTAAGACGTCCAGTTGTTAGGTCTCATTAGCCTGTAATTTTTCTGGCTCTCAAGGACTGCTGTCGGAACACACCGTTAGGTGCTTGGCGACAGATTTTCTACTTGAGGGTGGTCGCTAGCCAGGCGGGCATTCGCAAAATGCCCTTCCACCATGTGGTGAAGCTCAAGCTCTAGGCAGGATTCGAACCATGGACCTGCTGCGCGGCAGTCCATAGCCAATGCCACTGAGCCATCACTGCTTCAAACCTTATTAAACCTTATTCTTTTTTTCATTATTTTATGTATATTGTTGGCGTTTTGAGCCTTGGATAAGTCTCATCTTATCCAATTGGGAAACTATCAAGCATACCCCGGAGCATGTATATATAAAAAATAATAATAATAAGGTAACCTTAAGCTTTCTGAAACTACCGCCCTCAAAAATGACGACCACATTACACCGGAAGACATAAGAGTTGGTAGGCCCTCTACTAGGTGGACTGACGACATCGTTAAAGTCGCGGGTAGCCAATGTTTACAAGCGGCTAATAGCCGTTCTATGGGGGAGGCTTTGTTCAACAGTGGACGTCTTCCGGCTGACGATGACGAACTTTAAGATATTGAATAAATAATTGTATGGCTCATATACCATAAATATAAACAAACCTACATAAAAATATCGTGTTATCGTATCGAGATTAAGACCAACCCCTCCTACTAGCGGAGGCGTTTGGTCAACGGTGAACGTTATGGCTGTTGGTGAAGACTGTTTTTTGAAAAATTCCTTTGTCAAAAGAACCCGATGACTTGTCCGTGACGTCGAGATTACAATGCGGTGGTTTTACATACACACATCAACGAGGCAACTATTCAAGACACGCTTGAAGAATTTCGGTCATTGACCTCGAGTTGTCTCTGTCATTATCATACAAATGTTTTTCCCGTGTTAAGTTTTTGTATTCTGTGCCGTTAAGTGGCAATAGCTAAGGTGGTAGGACTCTTTAGCAAGACACTGTCTTGTTGGGTACCGCCGCAGTGATCGATATTCTGCCTCGAAGCAGTGTGCAAACACTTTTGTGTGTAGAAGGACACTATAGCAAGTGAAATAACTGGGCGAACGAGACATACGTTTCGGAGTGACTAGCGCAGTAAAGCTGAATGGGGACGTTGGGACTGGAACTATAATAGAGAGGGGGGACGCTTACAATCATGTTGGAGACTTGACAGAGTCATTAAAAAAAAACCGCTTAGAACTAAAATGTAATTTGTAGATTGTGGATTATTCTTATTTAATATTTTGGACATTAGGAAAGAGCCACCGCTGACGATGAGACGCTGAAGAAGAAGATAGAAGAGCTGAAGGCGCTCTACGAAGAGATGAAGCTCCTCTCCGCGAAGAGGCAGCAGAGGCTCCAGCAGAGTCTCAAATACTTCAAGTGAGTCATCTTTAGAGCTAAGCCGAATTTCGGCAATCGTATTTAAATAGGATTGGCTTAGATGGGAGTGGTATGGGTGTAGGATTTGCAGGACCAGAGGTCGAAACCTGAAGACTGTATGCAATGTTTTTGTACCAAAAAAAGATATCTATTATTATATAATGATTTGTTCTACTGCCCCAGGGGCGCGTTCCTGCAATGCCTGGCCAAATATTGGTCGAGCCAGATTTGCTCCAACCTGGAAGGACCTTTAGACCTACTGCCAAAATATGAAATTGTTTGTAATGCATGTTTTGGAAATGGGGCTCATTACGTAATTCAGCAATGTAATCATCACCATACAAACGGTCACTTCTCCATACAAACGTCGAAGGCTGATCACTCCCTTATTTGTGGTTTTAGGTCCAGAACTAAGCATGATATCGATTATTTCATTATCTAGGCTTGTATCGTTTCGAATTTTAAAAAGATAAATAGATTGAAAGTTATGGGGTTTCTAAAATGAATATGAAAATGTTTCAAGGCTTATAACTCTCAAGATATATATCTTTTTAAAAATGTGTTACGATACAAGCCTAGATAATAAACAGACCAATGGATATTATGCTAAGTTTAAGACCTAAAACCTCAAATAAGGAAGCGACAACCTTCCACGCTTGTATGGAGAAGTGACCGGCCAGTTCACCCTTAAGTCGCCAATGTCAATTCTGTTTGACTTTAGCGACATCTACCTAAACAGAATGAGATTATTTACATTTTTGGGTTTATTTTCTAGAGATTAACATTTTCAGTGTTATCTGTTATATAGATTCGTGCAAGAATGCGAAGAGGTGCAGGAATGGATCGGAGAGCAGATGTCTGTAGCTGCCAGTGAGGAGTACGGGCTGGATGTGGAGCATGTGGAGACTCTGCAGCAGGCCTTCGACAACTTCCTCACGCAGCTGCAAGGTAATCTACTTTCTACTATTGTCTTCTACACAATTGAGTTTATTTGCAAAGTGCTTTAGTATTATGAAATTGCAAATTTTTACAATGCTAGAACTAGAATCAAAAGACATATATTCATAAAGAAATAGAAAAGCTTCTATATAAGTCATGTAGAAATAGAAAGGCTTCTCTATAAGTCATGTAGTAATAGAAAGGCTTCGATATAAGTCATGTAGAAATAAAAAGGCTTCTATATAAGTAATTTAGAAATAGAAAGGCTTTTATAAAAGTCATTTATGTAGAAATAGAAAGGCTTCTATATAAGTAATGTAGAAGTAGAAAGGCTTTTTTATAAGTCATGTAGAAATAGAAAGGCTTTTTTAAAAGTCATGTAGAAATAGAAAGGCTTCTGTAGAAGTCATGCAGAAATAGAAAGGCTCGTATATTAGTCAAGTAGAAGTAGAAATACTCCGGCATTACATTAATCCAGAGAAACTATTAAATTTCCGAATTTCCCAACAGCAAACGAAGGTCGTATCGAAGCAGTTTGCGAATCCGGCAGCGTACTTCTAGAGGAGAACACGCCAGAAGCTGACAGAGTGAAGCAGAGGATCGACGACATCAGGGGACTCTGGGACGATCTTAAGGAGCTGGCTTTGGCTAGACAAGAGGTCAGTCTGAATTCCTTCTTTTATCTTCTCGAGGATGGTTAGAGCCGAGAACATTCTAGAAGATGATGCCCTAAAGCTCGCTATTTGAAACCTTCTTTTAACTTCTAGAAGATGTTTAGAGTCGGAATCCAACTAGAAGTGAATAACCTCCGTGAATGACAGTGATAAACTGTCTAAATAAAAATTAACTAAACAATATTTTTAGAAAATATATAATATATATTTTTATGTAATAAATATAAAAATTATATCTGGTGACAATTCCATTTAATATTACCAAAGGAAAGTGACGTCAAAAACGCCACGTAGTATAGCGCCACTTGCGCTAGGAGTCAAGACCTCCTGAAAATGTTTAGAGTAGAATCGAAACGTGTCGATAATTATTGCGTGGCTAGACTAAATGGCGTTTCTGTTTATTTTATATTCGTTATAAATGTAGTGGTGCCGCGTTAGAATGTCACCTCTCTATTCTTCCCGTGGGTATCGTAAGAGACGGTGAAGGGAAAAGTGTGTCTAATGAGCAGCATGTCACTTCTGACACGAATGAAACTGTGTCCGGTGAATGGCAATAGGTTCGCCCCCTATGACATGTGACGAAAATCCAATTGGCGAAACGTAGGTGTATTCACACCTCTGCCTACCCCTTCGGGGAATACTGACGTGATTATATGTATTTAAATATGTAGTCTATATTGTCTTTAGATATATCTTGTCTAAACATTGACCTCCTTACTTATAAAAACATCGCTATGTAGTTGCTAAGTAATGGATAACTAAACAGTGTTTAAGTAATGCTTAAATATTTCTTACTTATAAACGCTACATAGCACCTGTTTAGCTAAGCAATGGATAATGAGGTCGAACGTATTTTAAACTGACAACATTGTACAAAAAAGTATTATGAATGACCTAAATGGCCAAATAGCATGCTATTTGGCCATTTAGGTCATTCATAATCTAGTGCTAAATATCTTGAAATTAAAAAATATATATAATACTTTTCTTTGTATAGTACCACCAACTTAACTGTGCAGTTTTCGAGGGCGCTATTGGTCAAGGAAATCAACTACGAACTGTCACAATGTGAAGGAATGTTGTAGTTCTTTTTTCTGCCACCTGAACAGATAAGTTGGTGGGTCTGTAACTAAATCAGCTGATCAGAAAAATGGGCGCCATCTTGTTACTTAAAATTTAAACAAGGGTGGGACGATGTTTAAATTGACAGCTGATTTAAGCAGTACTTAGGTACTGGATAAAGTTATGTAGCGTTTATGAGTAACAAATTTTGCTAATCAGCGGCTAAGTAATGTTTAAAATTTAAGTAGCGTTTATAAGTAAGGCTGTGAGTGTTTATTAAAAATTAAAAATATATAAGGTTATTATTTTTTGATCGCTAATATATTATACTAGCAGACCCGGCAAACGTTGTTGCCATATAAATAATTTAAAAAATAAGGGTTGATCGTAGAAGGGTGAGAATTGAGGATTGTATGTATTTTTGTACGTTGTATCATAAAAAAATTGAAATTAAAAATTTTGTCTAAAAAATTAAAAATTAAATTTAGGGGTGGACTACCCCTAACATTTAGGGGGATGAAAAATAGATGTTGGCCGATTCTCATAGATACCGGATAAGCACAAAAAATTTCATCAAAATCGGTCAAGCCGTTTCGGAGGAGTATGGCAACGAAAACTGTGACACGAGAATTTTATATATTAGATATTGTGCCCGTGTGCAGGCTCTAGCCGGCGCCCGGCAAGTGCACGAGTTCGACCGTCGCGCGGACGAGACGTCGTCGTGGATCTCCGAGAAGGAGTCTGCGCTGCTCGGCGCCGCCTCGGCCCCGCCGCGCTCGCAGCGCGACCTGCACGCGCACACACGCGCGCTGCACGCGCTCAGGGCAGACCTCGACGCCATCGCCGCGCAGCACGACAACCTCAGGGCTGAGGCCGACAGGTACCACTCTTCTCCTGCTCATTTCTGTACGCCTGGTACTGAGGCCGACAGGTACCACTCTTCTCCTGCTCATTTCTGTACGCCTGGTACTGAGGCCGACAGGTACCACTCTTCTCTTGCTCATTCCTGTACGCCTGGTACTGAGGCCGACAGGTACCACTCTTCTCTTGCTCATTTCTGCTCGCCTGGTACTTGCACATTCACGGAGAGGAGAAATACTCATGGACGTCAACGCTGCGCACTGCACCAGTATTGTTCTGCTATTTTTGTATGTGTTTTGAACTGCACTGCACCAGTATGAGAACCTGAGAACCATAGTGGAGTGTTAAAACTTTCATCAGAATCAGATCTAGCTTAATTCTGTTTTCCTGATATTTCCAAATTAATTACATTGTTTAGATATGTAGATCAGATAAGCCTCGGTGGCAGCGTCAGTCGGCACCCCTGAGGGATCCCGACTCTCGTGTGGTACCAGTATAAAATTAGAACTCCCCATATTATCATGTAGTATATATAAGAGATAATAAATACCAAAAAATGCAGAAACCCCTGAAGAACTGCGATCCTTAAGACGCTTGGCAAGCTTGGAGATTATGACTAGCTCCCCCTAATGAGCTACCTAGTTGTTGCCGGACTGCCCGTGAGATGCCGAGCTGCCCTTGGGATGCGATGCTGCTCGTGGAGTGTCAGGCTACCCGTGGGGTACTGAGTTGCCCGTGGGGTGCCGGGGTGCCGGGCTCACTTGTCACTATACTAACAAAAAAAGTATAATTGAAATCGGACTACGCGTTAATAAATTACAGTTAAGAGTACATTTTGACTTTCATCCCCTTTCCCGAAGAAACCGTGCTGAACTTCGGGATAAACAGTATACAATAACCTTCTTCGTAGTATGAACTCAAATCGTGTTGAGTTTCATTGAATTCCATTCAGTAGTTTTGGAGTGATGCGCGGCCGGGATACAGACAGACAGACAAAAATACAGGTTTGGCACCAGTGTCAACTTCAGAGTGCCCTCAATTTTTTTTATTTTTTATATCTGCCAGTATTTGATCTGTTACAGTTTTATTATGAGTATAGATATAGATTATAAAGAAAATGAATGTTGCACCATTTTTTTATAATTAAGATTACATATTGAATAATAATAACATTGTGTCACAATGGGCGGCCTTATAATGAAGTGATATCTACCAGGCAACCTTAGGATGGATTTAACAAACAAAACAATACATATTATGTGCAGTCACTAAATAAACTTAATAATATCTTTGCAGACTGGGCACAGCATTCCCGGATGCGAAAGAACACGTGACAGCAAAGTTAGAGAACGTGAGCGAAGACCTGGACGCCCTCACGCAGCGCACCGCCCACTGCACTCAGCAGCTGGAGCTGGCTTCGCAGCTGCAGGCGTACTTCGCGGCGTACCAAGAGTTACTGTGAGTGTCTTACTTACTTATGCGGCCCTGGTACTTCTGGCGTAAATCACGGTCCTCTACATTCTGTAACTGAACTTCGTAAGATTGTTGTAGACACTTAAATTTAATACAGCAGCTGCAGGCGTTTTTCGCAGTCTATCAAGATTTACATACCTATACTGTATTTGTCATGAATATGAAATGATTGTTAAGGTATATTAGACCTAAATCTATAATAATTTTATCATAGTATCTACTAGTACTGCACGAGTCCTTTGCAGCCTATCTAGCGTGTCTTATTGACTTCTGCTGGCCTGGTACTTTGGACCTGAATCAATGACCGCTTCCTTATAGTATTAGATTGACTATTCCACTAACCTGAACATTTTGTGGCACACTTTACTGAATAACTATAACGCCTATAAATTTGTGCATTAACATAGTAATTTAATTTCATATCTAGATGTGTTATCTGTCAAAAATATATAATTTTATAACCCATAATAAAAAAATAACATTAATAATTTTGTATTCATTGTATAGAATGTTACGGTACTACTAACGCCATCTGTTAGAAAACCAAAGAGTTAACATCGCTGCAACAGAACTAAACTCAATACTCAAATACATCGTAGTTAATCTACTCAATACTAGATGACACCACTAGAATCGGGTTGTAAAATAAACGCGAGCCCTCAAAAAGTTCAGCTTTTTGCTAGTAATATCTACTAGACAAGCAACTGTGCTTAGGACTTTGCAGTTGCACGAAGGAATACTTCACCAACTATCAAGAGTGTCTAACTGATTTATGCGTGCCTGGTACTTTTGAAACAGAGTCTGAGGCACTGGTACATTTTTTTTCTATATGGTAATTTTTTTTATGTGTACAAAATGTTAAACCAAAGTAGTAACCAAATTTCGCCTTTATAATGTTATTGTAATTGTTCCCAAGAAATTGTAATTTTGAGATTCTTATTTTGAAGGGCTTGGACTAACGAGACTTTCGCCCGCGTGACGGCGCCAGACCTGGGCACGGATGTGCGCGGCGCGGAACAACTGCTGGCGCGGCACCAGGACATCCAGGCGGAGATACAGGCCAAGGAGGACGCCTTCAGGACTCTCTATGCTGATGGTGAGCCTCCTTGATATATAATGTATTTTTCAACACCCTTGCTCGTAAAGTGAGCTTTATTATATCGTTCTTAGGGCCATAAACCGAACTGTAACACCCTCGTGCATAACAATATTATACACTAGTGCGTAATAGAATTATCCCTACAAAGTTAAGTTAGTACCTAACTGCAAACTATATGCGAGTAAACAGAGCATTTTCAATTTAACCGTACAGATACAGATTTGTAACATCATAGAGGTTTATATGTAATCAACCATCAAACATTTGCCGCGCGCAAAAAAAAATACCTGCGCGCTATTTTCCATAATTTTTGTATGTTGTTTATATCGCATTTGTGAAATATATATTTTTTCAATATATAGTTTATGGAAATTTCAAAATACCGGTTGATAGGTTGGTATTAGATAGCGTGAAGGATTAACAAACATACACACTATGATCCTCTCACACAAACTTTCTTATTTAAAATATTACAATGTTACACTTCACTTTGGAAATTATCGCGAGTTTTATCCATATTAACTTCTAAAAATCTGTTACACATTAAAAATTAATCGACTTCAAACATTAAATACGCATTATTAGAGACAACTTAAATACTACTCGAGTGACGAGCAATAGCTTTTCATGAGTCATATTACTTTCGAATATAAAAAAGAATCATCAAAATCGGTAACACTCAGAAAAGATTTATGAGGTAACACGGAAAAAAATACAGTCGACTTGTGAACCTCCTCGTCGTTCATCTTGTCAACGTACATCCGTGGGATGCAGGGCTAGAATGTTACACCCCCCCCCCCTCCCCCCATTTCTACCCTTGGGAATCGTAAGAACACTTTCTGAGCAACTGATATCTCACATTGCGATCCCCAATCCGCCTACCAAGCGTGGGGATTATGGCAAACCCCCATATTGGCGGAGACTGTGTTCAGCAGTGGATTATTCGTCCGCTACAATACTTCTTGTATTATATTTGTAAGTGCTGCGTTACAAGGGCCTATTATCATTTAGGGGCTATTTCAAGCTTTCTCTAGGAAAAACTAAATTTGCCAGATCCTAACATGATTTTATGACATATTGCTTGTCCCCCAGGCGAGAAGCTAGTAAAGGAAGGGCACATAATGTCTCAAGAGATCGAAGACCGCATGTGCACTCTCCGAGGTCGTCGGTCCGCGCTGGACGCGGCTTGGAACAACCGGCATGTCATCTACACGCAGCATCTCGACGCGCTCTGCTTCAAACGGGATGCAGACGCACTGGACGCTTGGATTACTAACAGGTGAGGCAATTAGTGCATTGACCTAGGGGTGAAGGACCGATGTTCTGCAGGAAGAATATATGCCATTGAACCCATGTCTAAGAACTCTGCGTTAGACGGTTTTTTTATGTTATTTAATCCGATGATGCGTTCGAAGGTAATAACAGGCATAATATTAATGAGCACTCGGTTTCAAAGACAGATGCCGAAACACTATTGGGTATTTGGCGACAGAATTCCTACTGAAAAGTAGCCTACTAGCCAGGTGGGATGTTCGCAAAATGCCCACTACCAAGCAGTATATTATATGTATGTATTGTTAAGTATTCGTAAACGTGTATGTGTGGACGCATATTGTATAATAGTAAGAAATTTTACTGCATATGTTCTCTCTATGAAATTTTTAATTTTACCGAATCTGGCAAAGAAGAAGCATATATATTAAGCTCAAGGACATACATGCAAAGCTTCACCGAGTTTGAATACTTATTATTTAAAATATCACTACGTTTGTATGGAATGCGCCACAAGTACTTCTAGCCTTAACTTATGAAAACATTACTTTCGAATGTACAACTCGTACGAGTCCAAATTAAAACTAAAACATAAAAACAAATATAGGGGAGCTTTGTACAGTGCACTTTGTAGACTGGGGTGAATGACCGTTATTCCGCAGGAAGAATAGATGCCATTGACCTAACTAAGAACACTGGTCTATATGTGGCGTAGAACAACCAGCATGTCATTTACAAGCAGTCTAGTTCGGGGATCTGAGACTTTTCGATCGGACCGAAGACAAAATACCCTACTTGTCACTAAGACCTTCTCTTCGCAATTTAGTTAAACATATATTTCTTTATTTGTTGTACAGAGTGCCGCTGGTCCGCGACGGTAAATACGGCGAGAGTGTATCCCAGGTGGAACAGCTGATCAACCGCCACAGAGACCTGGAGGAAACCATCGACGCGCAGAAGGACAAGTTCAACGCTCTCAAGAGGATCACGCTGGTCAGTTTAGTTACAAGTAGAATCAACTGCCACAGAGATTTGGCGCAGAAAGGAAACTTAGACGATCTGAAAAACATTTTTTTTTGTTTTTACTGACCAGTAGTAGAACTAGAATCTACGACAGAACGACGTATTTGGCTGTTTTGAGTTAGTGTTTCTTGGGTTATTATTGTAAAGGTTGTGCGCTTATGGTCAGGGAAATAAATCGTAGTAATATTGAAAGGGTCAAGCAGGTATCGAGTCAAGAAACATCATCCAGAATATCAGTCTCAAATATGTATAAAATATACCAGATAACCAAAAAATATATTTTTCTCGGTTATTTCGGTCAACACTGATAAAAGTACATTATGCAACAAGTGCGCGAAGTTGTTTATTACAATCAAGACGGGTTTTCTAAATGGAGCAGAGATTGTAATAAACAACGCGCACGAGTTTCATACGACGTTTCTCAACACATTTGCGAGGAATGAATACGAAAATATTTTCTCGATCTTTTTGATAGCAATAATAATCTGATTAAGAAGGTTTATAATTAAATCTTCTAAAGTTCTACTTCAGTAGGTAAAAAACTCTTTGTTTTGTTTTTATATGAAAAACGAACGAAACAAACTACAATCTTCTTGGTGAGAAGTGTGGAAACGTTGTTTTTTTCTATTTAAATCACGAGTGCCATCTAGCGAGCAGCTGTGTTAACTGTTTGAGAGTAACCGTAATCTTATGCAATTGATTAACAGCACCGTCTATCACCGATCATAGTTAACTATGTGCACATTTCTCCCTACAGATAGAGAAAGCCTTCAAACAGCTGCAAGACCAGGAAGAGGAGACCAGGAGGATCTCTGCAGAGAGACAAGAACAGGAGAGGGTGCAGCAGTACAGAAGGAGGGAGATGGAGAGAATCACTGAGGAGAGACGAAAGGAGAATGTGCCGCAGGCTCCCACGCCCGCACCTAGGGAGGTAAGTCAACGTCAACATATTAATTTAAAGTAAAGTATCTAGTATTATCAGTAATAACCATGTAATATTATATTATTATTATTATATATATTTATATCTGTGGAGGCCTGTTAATGGCTTTTCTTAATTAAGTTATTAAACCTTTTTGTAATGATAGCTGTAAGCCCCCCAAATAAATGTAAAATAAAATATGTATATATATATATTGCATTATAACATTAAATAACTCATCTTCTATTTCACCATCATATCAATATTTTATAAAAATTGTAAATTATATACATAATTAGTATTCTTTTGTAACTTAACTTAAGGCATAATTTCTGTATTAGTCCGACGAAAGAGACCTGGAACCTATGCCACGGGTCTTGAGCCTAGTTTAGGAACCAGGGGCTCCTTTGAATTTTATATACAAAATGCCTTGTTTTGCCAAATAAATGATTTTATTATTATTATAAAATCACGGCCTTGGGTAACAATAGACACATGACAAAATGTCAAGAAAGAAATGTTATATTGTTGTAAGGTTTTTTTTTACGCGAAGTTACTATATATGCAACGTTAGTCGAAAAATTAATAGCTTTTGAAGCGTTGATCGACGAGCTGTAATAGTTATGGACTGCCGTGCCGTAGGTTCTTGGTACGATTCCCACTTCCGGCTTGAGGTGTGCGACCGCATGGTGGAAAGGCTTTTTACAAATGCTGGCCTCGTTAGCAACCACTTTGAAGAAGAAAATCTATCGTGTACCTACATATATAGGTACCTAACCAGGCGGCCTACCACCATGCTATAACAACTGCCATCCTAAGAGAACAACCGACACGCGAGACTTAACGTGCCCTCCGAAGCACGTGCACGCTCAGTAATAAAGTCACTAGCGGTCACCCATCCAAGGCATGACCGCGGCGGACAGCTTTATTAACGTTAAGACTAAAGTTAAGAATAACTATGTAAACTACGCTACGAGCATCTTTGTCTACCATTCTGCCTGTCACATTAACAGTTGGGGGTACTTGAGAAAGTCCATTTTTACCCGACTTAAAAAAAGGAGGTTTTAATATTGTTATGTTTACATACTACAAAATTACAAATTTACGAGAGAGAAAATTATAGTCATGTGCTGGATTCGAACCCGCGTCCATCCACCCCTATAGCCGGGGTATGCTGTGACCGATTGAGCTAACATGACATAATGACTCCTATCTCTATTTTTTGTTTATACATAACTCTAATTAATTTGAACTATAGGTTTTGCTCTGAATCTCTTGCGATGGTTGAAGAACGAGAGCAACCATTAGAGTTATGTTATGAGTCATATGAAATGTTAGCTCAGTCGGTCAGAGCATACCCCGGCTATAGGGGTGGATGGACGCGGGTTCGAATCCTGCACATGACTATATTTTTTTCTCTCGTATATTTGTAATTTTGTAAAAAAGGAGGTACTCAATTCGACCCTATTTTTTTTTTGTGTGGTACCTCATGTTATTGTGACGGAACAAGCCCGAGGCCCACCTGATGTTAAGTGGACTCACCTCTGCCTATAACAGACGCATTTCGTCAACGACGAGTTGCACTGTGCCCGTCACACTGAGACGTACAGTTGTTAGGTCTCATATATGTGCCTGTAATTTTACTGGCTCTCAAGGGCTGCAGCCGGAACACACTGTTAGGTGCTTGGCGACAGATTTTCTACTTGAAGGTGGTCGCTAGCCAGGCGGGCATTCGCTCAAGCCCGCAGCGGGATTTGAACTATGGACCTGCTGCGCAGCAGTCCATAGCCAATGCCACTGAGCCATCACTGCTTCTTTACACTTTACAGGGTGTTAAGAGGTAACACGATTTTGATGTTTTTTTTTACATTCGAAAGCTGCTGCTTGTCATGTGGTCCCATATAAATTTGAGTGAGTTCTGACGAGAAGTATTTGAGTTATCTCTAAAAAGGGGTATTTCATTTTTGACGTCGACTTTTAATTCCCTTGTATCAGATGTCGGGACTGGTTAGTTCCCCCGCCCCCCGCGAGGAGGCGGCAGAGGAGTCCCTCTCGCCGGCGCCGCAGTTCGACAAGCTGCCCAAGAGCGACACACATGTCAAGCGGGCCGAGAGCATGAGCGTAAGTGCACCTACAATCTGTATACTAACATTGAACGCGTATTTGTTGCATCATAACTAAAATTACTATGTCTAAATGGATTCCATATTTTTCCAAGTTAAACATAAAATAAACCTTATATGACAGCTGTCAAAGTACCAGAAAATGAGCCTAGTTCTACTATACACCAACACTGCACACTAAACTATGTACGAAAGATTATATTCTGTGTATGTGTTGTAATACCAAATCACAAGGGAATTTCATCAGCTTTTGGGATAAAACTTAAATACCCAATGGTTTTGTTGACCCATATAATAATATATACAGGGTTATTGGTAAAATTGTAACAACCTCTTAGGGTTGACTTCTGCTAGTCCTAACAACACATTTTGTGATGTTTTTGTTTTGTTTCGAAAAAAAATATATTTGAATTGTATTTATATATTATTTTTTTGTGTAATGCTTACTCCTAGCCTAGAGTGTCCGCCGCGGCAACACTGGACCGCGCCGTGGACGCTTTGAATACAGTTTTGAATATTTACATCGAGCAAAGTAATAAAATATATGAAGTAATAAATTACAGGCACAAGATACTTGTGTCTGTAATTTATTATTATTGTTGATTGTCCTACAGTAATGGATATTTTATCCTTCATTTATTGACCTTTATATTTCAGTTATTCACCTTTGTCCTTCCGTATTTGCTGTGTTTCTATAATTTATTGATGTTTGTCCTTCAGCTTTTCACCGATACACTTCAGTTACAAATCTTTGTCCTTCTGTTGTTTGTTTATTCAGCTCTGTCCTTCACTTCTACATCTTTTTTCTTCAGTATTCTACCTTAATCGTTCAGTAATATATGTTTGTTTTCACCCCCAGGTGGTGAAGACCCCCAAACGCACCCCTTCGTTCACCACCCGCCGCCGCACACAAAGCTTCCGCCGCCATCACCGCGGGGACATCGCAGAGTTGCCGCCTGTCGAGATAGAAGGTAAAATTATACACTATACTACGGGGATAGTATAATACTTTGTGGGTGTGTTTGTAAAAGGTAAACGCACATGTATCGTCTCGGCACTGGTACAAAGTCCCACCTCATGCTACCGAATACTCCCGAGCGTGTCCCGATGTCGATATGCGCTGTACAATGCGATTAAAACAAGAATAGGACGGGCTCTCGGCTAACTTCACTCATATTCACTCTAATAAGTACGATCAGCAGAACAAACATAAAAATAGAGCAGTGCCATATATATGTACGTAATTTTAAATGAGTGACCCGAAATTGTTAATTTTAATAAATTCTAATTATTAAGGTTGACAGCACAGACGCCTCCTTGGTTTGATGAGAACGCGGGCGTAAGGTCTTATTTCTCCGACAGTGTACTACTACGCGACACGTTTCCGAGTACTTATTGATTTATTTAATTTGTTTTTGGTGATTGTTATAATTGTTTTTGTTACCCGTTACGATGATAACGATGAGTCTAACTCAGTTGGCCATCAGGACATGCAGCATCGAAGAGCTAAGCGATTCAAATTAAGATACCTAAATACAAAATATTACTAACAAATAAAATCAGTTAAAATTATTTCTGTGTTTGCTGTACCTACAGTCACCTACAACTTCGTTTCTATGACTGCTTGTTTTTTTACACGACTACCCACATAAATGTGTTAAGTTTTCAGGGTTCATGTATGTATGTATGTATGTTTGTGAGTTTCTTTATACCACCATAACTTCTAAACGGCTTAACCGATTTTAATGTACAAGATATCGTTAGATTTATCTTGATAGTTCAAGTGACACTATGTACAGTCGCCTGCAATAAGAATTATACACATTGTAATTTTCAAAATAGTGGCAAAGAGTTCTGTTTTTCTCTATATAATCAGAAGTATCTTAAAATCAAATAATAAGTTGAATATTTTTACTCATGTTGATGTTAACTTCGATTATTAATAACTTAGCGACATCACATTATTTTGAAAATTACGAAGTGTATACTTCTTATTACAAGCGACTGTACATAAAAAAATAAAAACAAACTGATGGATTTTAGACGCCTTAAAGTGAGAAAAACATTTTTTTTTTCTTTCAAAGCCATTGTGATCTGTATCAAAATGAAGGGCTTTAAAAACGATTCCATAAATATATTAACTTCCAGTTTTAATTTCAATGGGTCGATAAAACGCTTAACGAAAATAAATTAATTTCAGTAGAGTTTTTTTATTTTCTATATATATACATGTTTTATCATTGCTTTTTTGTTTACTGTACCAAGTTCTAGTTTTGACGTCACAACATGGCGCTAGACCGATCCTATTCTTATTTTAATCGCACTGTACAATGTGCATTGTAGTATGGATGTTATAGAATAAGGAAGGGTGAGAAATGAGTCGATGTGGATATGATGGCGAAAGAATCAGTGTGTGACAATCATATAGAATTATCTATAATTACATATATCCGTTAATATAACTAAGTATCTTGTCTATTATAGTATTTCCATTTCTTTATATTCTCGATGACAGCTCATGTGAAAACTTGAACGAGCGTTCTGTTTTACATTATATATGCATTATTTTATAAAAATATGACGTTTACGCACGTACAAGGTTATAGAAACTGGTATAACCTTGTACGTGCGTAAACGTCATATTTTTATAAAATAATGTAATAGTACCTGGGCGAATGACCATGAATTGGTGTTGTTGATAGCGCCATCTTGTAAAGTTAAAGTAAGTAGTTTCGAAAAAAAACCAAAACTTTGTCTTTATGCACAATTTGATCCATATCTAA
The DNA here is from genome assembly GCA_963890685.1 of Plagodis pulveraria. NCBI lineage: Eukaryota > Metazoa > Arthropoda > Insecta > Lepidoptera > Geometridae > Plagodis > Plagodis pulveraria. The sequence goes on along the minus strand of OY982976.1, from coordinate 17,083,581 downwards.
AAAAAAATGATTATTGTATTTTTTTTTTCCAAATCAACAGACACTCAAGTTGTAAAAAAATACTATTTTATGAAATAGCAGGGACTCCTAATACAGGCATTCTTTCCTTAAAAGAAAACCTGGTAGTTCAATTTGTTTTTGTATATTTTCTGGTGACTGAAATAAACTTTATTATTATTATAATTGATTTTATCGCATAATATCCATTTCCCAGAATGACTACTCCCAAAACGTCCCTTTCCTTTGTATCTATATATCTATCGATTGATATATTTACTAAAATGTCGATACTGGTGTGGTTAAGGTTACTTGGAGCGTAAACAAGAGTGCGGCACTGGAGGTAAGCGCGCCACGGTTCGATCCTGGCGCGGCTACTACTCCGTGCTGTGTGGACAGCTGCTCTGCTTCTTCAAGGACGAACACGACTTCGCTGCCGCCAAGGCAGCCGCGCCGCCGGTTGCTATACTGCTGGTGAGTTGTTTGCTCTGCAGCCACGTGACCTAGGTCTGTTGGTCCTGTATACAAAGCTTTTAGTGAAATACCGGCAAGGATACAGAAGTCAATCTTAAGATTGACTTCAGTTCAGAAGTCTCGCGACACTGCAACTGTAATGGACAAGTATAACGTTTACCATCAGACGGATGACTCGTCACTTCTTAACATTAATAAAATAACATCACAGTGTTTTGCGACTACACGCTTGGTAACCACTGTCAAGTAGAAAATCTGTCGCCAAACACCTAATGGTGTATTCTGGTTGTCCTTCAAAGTCAACAATTCCAGGTTAGTTTGAACAGCACATCAGATAGACTTCAACATGTTTTTTTTTTTAAATAGCGCGCTCTATCTCTTTGTCCATTTGTAAAAGAAGTAGCGTTGTCCTTGTATCGTGTTATTGTAATTAATGTATATACCTACTAGCTGACCCGGCAAACGTTGTTTTGCCATATAAATAATTAAATGGCTATTAAAAAATAAGGGTTGATCGTAGAAGGGTGAAAATTGAGGATTGTATGTATTTTTGTATGTTTTATCATAAAAAAATAGAAATTAAAAGTTTTGTCTAAAAATAAAAATAATAATTTAGAGATGGACCTAACATTTAGGGGGATGAAAAATAGATGTTGGCCGATTCTCATAGATACCGGATAAGCACAAAAAATTTCATCAAAATCGGTCAAGCCGTTTCGGAGGAGTATGGCAACGAAAACTGTGACACGAGAATTTTATATATTACAAGATATTAGATGTATGTATGTGTAAGACGTGCACGGTTGTGGGTACTGCAGGCTCGGTGCGAGCCGGCCGGCGACTACACGAAGCGCTCCCACGTGTTCCGTCTGTCGTGCGGCGACGGCGCCGAGTACTTGTTCAGCGCCGCCTCGCGCCGCCTCATGCACGAGTGGGTCGCCAAGGTCGCCTTCCACGCCAGCCTGCCGCCCGAGCTGCAGCTCACGCCCTACAGCGCCGCGCAGGGGGACTCCTCGCCCACCGCCGAGCTCAGGAGGAGGCTCACGCAGTCAGTACAACACCCTTTTACATTACTCACCAAACTCAACTCCAGCCTTTGCTGTACATAACATATTTAATTGTAACAAATGTCTAAAACAATTCTGTTAAAATTTCATATAGACATAAAATCACGCCTCTTTCACGTAGACGTCCTTACATATTTATTTCGTTTCATCTACACTTATCAGTCCTTTCATACATAAGCATCGGTTTAGGGTACTCCTGACCTGGCCTTTTTTCAGAATGTCTTCAATCTGATTTCGGGACGTTTCAACACTTCCGTTCACTTGTCTCACGTATACCTGTTTGGTCATTCTCATTTCATTTATTCTCTCTACATGTCCAAACCATCTTAACATACCTTTCTCGATGTTTGACACTACATCCTCAATATTAAAATTTCCAGCTATGCATTCATACAGTTTTAAGTAATTGTTGCTCTTTTATGTAAATATAGAAATGCGTCGACTTCGTCGTCAGCCCACTCGTCACCAGAAGCGGAACGGCGGCCGCGGACGCAAGCGGAGATACTACAAGAGCACAGGAACAGCCAACGACTCTCCGCCACACCCGAGCGGAGTGAAAAGAAAGAAGAGAGGAATATCGGTCAGTGAACCCCAAACACTTCTTTATAAATGAGCAAGACGTGGTCTACATAACAAGCGTCATTCCAAAATCAAATATATAAAAATAAAGGTGGTCTGTACTAATTGTGCACATGGATACTCTCTTTAACATAGTACTCGATTGTATTTCAGAATCTTCAGTCCTCCCATCATTGCCGCCGAGACAGCCGCCGACACAAGACGACGATGCCGATGTCGTTCTAAGGTATGTATATGTTTGATCGAATGCCATTCGGTTTAACATATGGACTATTAATTTTATACATAATACTTCGTCACCGAAAAGAAAATCAGATGATTTCCAGGTTGAATTACTAGATGGAAGGCTTCTTAAGCAATAGATCGTCTTGGTGATACTACCCAGTGTCAGGTGATTTTCTGTGAGACTGTAGCAAGTAAAATTACTGAGATACGAGACCGAAGTTCTAACGTTCAATTACCCTTTATAAGTCCTATTTTATTTTTAACAGCAGCAATGTTATTTCTCTTCAGTGTTTTCTCCTATTCCCAATCGCAACTTGATGAAAGTTGTATAATAATTTTATCTCTTAACAGAACTACCTATTGGTTATGTATATATCCCTTACAATTTTTATATGATGTAATAATTATATGATCAAATACTTTTGTTTCGTAGAAACCAAGAACAAACGACATCTTGGGGCAGATCCAGATTCTCCAACGGAAGAGACATCAACTCTGAATTTATAAAGTCGCAACAAACCGGTATGTTTACAGTAATTTCAAAATATTGTATAGTTACTACAATCGGTGCCATTTTTGCTAAGCAGCAATCTCTTTCAGGCAACTGTAGTAAAAAAAGTAATTAGGAAATTTAATTTTCTTCATGTAAAAGCGTGTTTTTCAAGTTATAGTAAAATTGACCTATTTATTAGGAACTTTTTGTGTTTAATCCCTTTTAATATCGCCATATTTATTTTGTTATAAGTAGTTTCATTTAGAACTAAATTATTTTAGTATGTGTCAACAATCAACATCCGTTTTATCTACTTTGAACTTATATACAAATTAACATTTATCTTGCAAATTGTACTATTTAACTAACATCATTTTTGAACTGAAAAATGTTCGCAAAATTTTATGTATTACTCCGTTAATTGTTTCTTTTATATATTTGTTTTATTGGAAATCATTTAGTTGATAAGAAAATATTGGGAATATGTGATATGAAATTTAAATGTTTTGGCCGCATTTTGTCTCTTGTTTTGCATTTGGAATTTATGTTTGCATGAGTTCGTTTTTGGATTTGTATACTTTTTAGCCAATTAATTTACCATCAAGTGAACTAAATCTTTTTATATTAGAATATTAATATAAGTTTATCACTGAAAATTATGCAAATCCACTTTCCATCAAATCATCTACATAACCAACTCTTAAATCTTAAGATGGACTGCCTCCCCTCCCGTCGTCCGGCCCCCCGGACCGACCGCCGGCAGTACCTGACCGCCCGCCGATGTTGCCCGAACGCGGCCCGAACTTGCCCGAACGCATGACCGGCCCTCACATGCCCGAACGTAGAGAGTACAGCGAAAGAGCTCAATACGCCGAAAGAGGACAATCAGGTCCTCAGTTAACTGACAAGCAATACTCCGAAAGAATGATGACTATAACCGAACGTGGGCCGAACATTACCGAGCGTATTGTGGTAGAACGAGGGCCGAATCAAGCTGAAAAGTCAGTGACGGCTTTAGTGAACAGCTACCAGCAACGAATGTCTGGCGGGCAAGCGAGAGACGGAAACAGAAACTCGAGCTCTTGGCACGAAAGAGAGAGACAGAATAACAACTATCAGAACGTGGAGACTACGTATTACACTTCAGGCGACGTCGGTCAGTTGGATGATGTGGATTTGTTTTGGTGGATGGATCGTAGATTACTAACAGCTAGTCTCAATCAGACATCGGTGTATATTCGTGTTGAGATATTTCTTCTCTTTTCTGCTTAAAATTTCCATACTTTTTATACAATGTTTTTCTCAAAATATACCTTAAGATGCTACCGACTAAAATATATCAGTCAGTTTTAAAAAAGAATAAAATTAAATGTATATTTAAATTTAGAAATTGTCCATATTATTGTGTCAAAAAATAATATAAACACATAATTTCTAGGAGGACTATGGGTGATTTCTATCTAAATATATCTTGCAATGATTTCGACTTTCCTATTTCTGTGATAGGATGAAAAGAGAAGCATAAACAAACCACCTAATATAAAAGTTTAGCAAACAGTTCTCCACGAATATTCGCCGCAACATTATTACCAAAAGAATGACGCAGTCGTTGTGGTCGAAGTATTTTAAAAAAAATTACAGCAACTGTAGAAAGAGCATTATATCAGCATATTTCGTTTTCTCGCTTGGAATGTATCTTCTACAAATTTACTAATAGCATTAGATGGATAGTGTTGTACATAGATTAAGCTTGAAATAGATCTTAAACCTATGCTTAGCTTTCTTTTAAATTTATATCTTTTAGCTATATCATCTTTATAAAAGAAAACCTATTTAAGCTTGCTGTAGAATACGCTTACGCTTATAAAATACTTAAAATTCAGGAGGTTTTTGATTGTATGCTTCGGTGAGCTGTAGTACCTATGAAGTAGCAGTAGATTGAAGTAATCTTTTTAATATTACGTTTCAATTTCAGCCAACTTTCGGACATTATGTAGTTTGTCCGTACATATTTTTCTTCTTAAGCAGAAAATCTGCCCAATACCGTTAGAGTAGCATGTTCTCATTAGTCTACCCAGTAACCAACTTCTGCCTATCAGTAATAAAAAGAGCTGAATATGTTTTCCAATTAGCAGCAGCCATGGCAAAGCGCTGTGATTCATGATTCTCCTCTCTCTCTGTATCTTAAGACGTGTTGAGCCTTGTCGTTCCACAACGTCCAGTGGAGATGTCACAAGCTTTGCCGCACCTTTGTCCTCCCTAAATAAACAAAAATCTTACTGCTCATTCTCGATCGTACGCTCGGAGAGTCAACACGCCCTGCTATGCTTCGTGTAGAATCTAAATGCTCATTCCAGCTGGGTAACGTGGTGTTTCTTGTCAAGCGAAGCTAGATAATCTAGAAGTTTTAGTGGCATTATCATTAAATATATTTCTTATATTCATGTTGTCCTTCGAGCCGGATTTCATTCACCGACATTCAGTACAAATATTCATATATCTGTTGTTATAAGTCGTATAAAGATGATTGATTCCTTCAATTTACTTAAATCTCAATTACCTACTTATACATAGTTATGTGACATTATTTTATTTAATACATGCGTTCAGGATCGAGCCACCTTCTTTATGTACTGCATCGCGTACAGTGTACGTTTGTTTTGTGAATGTATAATGTATTTAGCTTTGCTTTTGGGTCACTTGTGTTATTGTCTATATTTAGGTGTAAAAACGTTTTGGACTGTTCTAAATTCTAAAAGGAGAATGTATGTTATGGCATCGTAAACACTTCTTCTTTAATTCATAGATAAAATATTTGAGTTTGAAGTTGATATCCCGTAAATGACAGAGACGTGGTCATCTATCTCTTTCAGTTAAGTCACATAAATTTAAATGTCTATGAATAAAGGTTTTTAGATTTTAGAATGGTTCAACACAATTTTGCTTGCATTTGGGAGTCTGTTTGAATTAGCTTAATTTACTCTTAGTTTTCAGCAAATTTGTATCCATTAGCTTACTTAAGTATTGTTATATCTGGTTCTCACTGTCTTTTGTATAATATATGTCAAAATCTTAAATATTCCTGCTTCTTTGATAGTTTAGAATTCTTTCTTAGGACATACAGTCTCATATAATTCTACGAAAATGTAAAGTATTCTAAAATTCTGATTAATTTAACACGTGGGCACCGCGAAATGGGAGCCGCGCAGGTACGAGCTCAATTTAAGCTGTTATTTTTCTACAAACATAAGCATAATCCAGAATAAGTTGATTCATCGGTTTAACCGCGGTGGACAATAATAGCTCACAGCATTACTTTCGCTGGTTGGATCCTATATTTGTACTATACCAGCATTATTACATTGATTTCAACCTCTTATTACCCTGATTTAAAGAAGTATTTAACATTTTGACACATGCATTTGTTTACGTCTTGTTTTTTTACGCCTTTGTATCATCTGTGCCTTTGTTTGTATTGTTAAGTTTGCTTTCTGTTTTGTATTGTTGGGCTATTTTCGGTGATGGGGGATATGTAGTCTATGTTTAATCAATTACTCCAGACATACCAGACCATTTTTAATTTTTTATATGGACGGAATTGAAATAATATTATCTTTTTGAAATAATACGATAAAGTCTGATACATATTATTGGGAGTAGAATATAATTTAACATGTGATTGATGTTTTACTTTATTGAATAGATAACTGAAATTTGTGAACAGTGATGCGACAAACTTACCTTACCCTATACTGACAAAATGTTAGTTAATGTTTTAATTGTGATCTAGATGAAGAGTATTATTTACTTCTAAAATAAATTCTGCAAGACAGTTTTCGATATCAAATTGGTCTGGTTTGTCGGCGTTTTCAAAAAGTTCCTTATATAACATATGTGTCTATTGATGCAGCGTACGGCGGTAACAGCGCGGGAAGCACCCGCCCGGCGTCAGTGGCCGGCAGTGGAGGCTCGCCGGCTCTCGATCAACGACCGGCTTCTAGGTAACTATATTTTTATTGTTTTATAATCCAAAACTGACAGAACAGCCTTTGGAGACTGCGGTAGTCATGTTAGAAAGTGATATTATTATAATCAATGGTATCTGCAGCACGCTAGGTTATTGTCTTAATGCTTTACTTTGTGCATTTTTTTAAATCCAAGTTATTCGTCAGGTCGTCTGGTGAATCCGAGCTGTCGGTAAGTGGCGTGACGAAGGAGAAAAAGGACAAAAAAGGCGTTTTTGGTGGCCTCTTCAGCAGGAAGAAGCGGCCGCAGAGTCACATGTAAACCGTTTATTAGTAAACAAACTGTCGAATAAATACGATAATTATATGAAAATCTTCACGATAGTAGAATTTGTTAAAGATTTTAAAATAAATAGTAGTTTTTCTATAATTTTGATAAGAATCGACGAAATTCGGAGTTTAACAGTTTTGAAAATCAATCATAAAACTTTTAAGAGACAAAATTGAAGATTTAAAATAATTTATCTTTATAAAATGTTATGTCTAGTTTTAGATAAAAATACATTAGAATACATTTTAAAAGTGATAAAGAAATAATCGTAAATGATATTAAATATCGTCATCAAGTGCCTTATTCGACAGTGAATCAAATTTCTTTCGTTCATGAAAGTTGTTAAAAATCGTGCCTTTAATTATTTTTTTGCCTTTAGTACGTAGGTACATAATAATATTTATGTGGTAGATTTAAGATATTTTACGAACGTATATGTATAGTGGATACATTCCATAAGCAAATTGTCACAAAGTATACATTGGGACCAATTTTTTATTATTATACAAGTGCTATTATGTGACACAGATCTTAGGTAATACGCTTGACAGAAAAAAAATGTGAATAATTCCAATTGAATCACTATTGCAAAATGCCACTAAATATTTGAAATATGTTTAATACTGAATATTTAGCATGTACACTGAAAAAAAATCAGAGGCAAGTGATCTAACGAATTTTACTGCATTCCTTTATAATATTCCTTACTTATTATACCTTAGGTCTGTGTATTTATGAATAAGCATTAATATTGAAATTACATTATTCCCCGTTTTATAGTTTGTAAGTCGTAATCATTTTGTATTTAGTATAACTTTTTTTGCCGCGTATTTCAAATGTATCGTTTCTTTTTTTAAACTGGTGTCTTATTGATTTCGCGGTATTTGTATTGTTAAAGAGTAGAATAGTTATTATATTTTAATCGTTTCTCTTCAATGCCATTTGTTACAAGCTATATTATAGTTGTCATTTTAGATACATACGTTTTTGCTTAAGTTTGAAAACTGTCTAACACGAATTATATTTGCATTATAGTTAATAACATTAATATTGTTACTCCCTCTCTTTTTTCTATTTTGTCATCATTGAATCTTGTTTTATACTCAAAGCTGTTAAGTCATTGTAAATCTGCCTGAAGAGAATGGGGTTGATACTGAAAACTATTTCGCAGATGGCGCTGTGTGTTTGTTACCTGTCAAAAGTTTAGCTTAAAACAATTTAATTTACTAATAGCGCCATCTAGGTGGCACTTCCTTAACGAAGACAAAATCTGTTGTAATACACATAGATTGACTAAAAGTCAACATTTCGTAACGATTGGAGTATTAGGCAGATTATGATGCAACAGTTTACAAATAATCCCTCAAAGTACAACAAAACACCACCAAGCACATTTTTAATTATAGTTATCGTTGATTTTGTTTAGTTTATTCAAATGTTATATTTATTCGAAGATGACAGAATAGAAAAACATTCTTTTCCCGCGCTTTTGTAAATCATTGTTGCCAGCATTATGAAAAGGTATACGGTTTAATAGTCGACCTGTTTTTAGATTAATGACAATAATATGAAGTGAGTATTTGTGTCAAATCAAAATTATATACTAATCATGTGTATGCTTCCAACGTAATTATATTTTTAGAAATAAATAATGAGTTTTATTCAAAAGCTTGAGTAAAATTTACAATACCTAAGTAGCGGCTTAACGTGCGCTCCGAAGCAAGTTATAATAGCTTGCTTCGGAGCGCACGTTAAGCCCTATCGTTGTCTTGGAATGGCAGTCGTTATAGCATGGTGGTAGGGTAGGTAGGGTAGGTAGGGCATTTTGTGAATGCCCGCCTGGCTAGCTACTACCCTCAAATATGAAATCTGTCGAAAAGCACCTAACGGTGTGTTCCGGCAGCTGCCCTTGAGAGCCAGTACTTCTAGGTTAGCTTGAACAACATCTTCGACCACATCATCACTTACCATGAGGTGAGATAGTGGTCAAAGGCTAACCTATCAGGAATAAAAAAGGTGTATGTAAAGAAGTTTATTTTTTATATTGGGATTGTTTCCTGTAATGGAACATTACTCCTAACGATATGTGACATTTTTAAATATGTTAACAAGCATAATCGCGTGCTAAGCGAAAATCTTGATCGCACCGTCCCCTATGACGGTAAAGTAATACAATAGGAGCACGATATTTCGTCAAGAAATAGCGTGCCCAGGTGGCCGAGCGGTTTAGGCATCCGGCGCGAAATCGGAGGACGTGGGTTCGATTCCCGCCCGGGGCATTTTGTGCTCCAATAATTTGTAAAAATATGTGACATATTCAATGACACTGATAATATATCTAAGACGTCTTACTTTTTGCATTCTAAATAACTTTATTTATGCTCTACTAGGGAACTGAGAAGACGAACGAAATCGTACTCAGTAAGCGTTTCCGTAGTTTCCGCATTGCGCCGGGAGATATTGAAGCAGTGATGGCTCAGCGGCATTGGCTATGGACTGCCGCGCAGCAGGTCCATGGTTCGAATCCCGCCGCGGGCTTGAGCTTCATCGCATGGTGGAATGGCATTTTGCGAATGCCCGCCTGGCTAGCGACCACCCTCAAGTAGAAAATCTGTAGCCAAGCACCTAAGTGTGTTCCGGCAGCAGTCCTTGAGAGCCAGTGAAATTACAGGCACAATGAGACTTAACAACCATGTCTCAATGTGAAGGGCGCAGTGCAATTCGTGACTTGTGATGAAATGCATCTGTTCTAGGCAGAGGATACCGCTTAACATCAGATGGGCCTCGAGACTGTTCCATCACAATAACATAAAAAAAAAGATGCGCTGATGTTTCAATCGCACTGCGTAGCACCGATATTGCATCATTAAAAAACGACAGTGGAATTTGTAATTACGAGATTCACTACTGCATTACTTGGGATAAATTCATCCATATAGTTACATCAACGTACTTGGCAAAAAATGTTACCAATTGGAACAGACCTCACTATATACATAGAGCACTGACCTCAACAACATTTTCAAACCAGCCAATTTTTCCGTAGAACGTTTAAAGTTAAATAAATTAAACTAGTACATATTTTATTTATACATTAATAAATAAATAACATAATAGCATTGTTTATCAAGGTAACCGACAGCGGTAACAATTTTTTTTTCTTTCAAGAATGTCGTTAACTATCGTGCTTTTGTAATATATTGATTTTTGTACGCTAGTAAATACATTGCTGAGTCATTTACCGAACGTGATATTATAATATTTATTGGGTAGATGTCAGATATTGTTCAACACTTCCTCGTAACGGACCTTTTATTGCATATTATAATATAATCTATAACGCACGCGTGTTTTTTTTTTACTTTAACGCACAGTATTTTAAAAATACGTAAATTTTATCGCTCTAGTCATAAAAAAAAATTGTTGTTTTATTCCTTTTCCGTAAAAAAACAAACCGAAGAGTTCTCTTCTCTACTGAGATAAAACTTAAGACCAATTAAATATTAACCATTTCATTTATTACAGTTATTATTATTGCTATCATAACTAATAAAGAATACATATTGCGAGTAGTTCTGCTTTGTATCTAGTATAATCAATAAAACGGAGTTCAGTGTTTTTGTTAGCGCCAAGCTAACTTCAACCAACTTTTTTTCCAATTTCTTTGTGCATCATACATAGTAATTAATATAAATCGTGTGTATGCTTCGACCAAAGATAAATACGTATTTTTCCAAGGCTTAGTATTATTTTGAGTATAACATAACTAATCGCCAAATATACTTGAGTTTATTTCTTAAAATCGGATTGTGTTCGTATAAGTCCTACGAAAAATGGCGCCGGGACCAGTGGGTTAAAATTGGCACCGTATCTTCGTACAACTTCGATATTTGGACGCTCAAAAACTTGCTGCAGCCCCGCTCTAACCTGTACCGCTTGGACTAAATCATTGTTATAATTCCTCCCTTCCTTATTTTTCGTGTAAAAACTAATATCGCCTTGAGGGTTGACAGACTCGCGCGGCAAATCCACGTCCTTTTCGAACGCAACGGACCTCTTTTGTCGAAACGTTTTCGACAATTTTTTTATTAATGATTTTGAGTTTAACGGTTTTCCATTCGCTATTTTTTCTAAAGCAGCTTTTATTTTCTCTGCCTGCGTCTCATCTTTGATATAATTGACCCCGGACCTATGTTTGATATATTTACTGAGGTCTTGAAACGGATCTTCTGGCACGCGAAGATGTTCAAACTTCTTGTCAATTGCGCGCTTTTGTATCTTATGTAATGTCAAATGATTTTTTACATCAAACTCGTCCAGCTTCGATTTCGTATCAACATTTTTCAAATTAGATCCTTCCCAGATTTTGTGTTTCGCGTAGTATTTCAAGAAATGTATCGCGTGGTCGTCTTCAATAAACCTTTTGCATCTTGCACTCTTTGGTGTTTCCGGTTTAAGCAAGGAGAATATAGACCGTTTTTGAACGATTTTGACAGGTGATGAAACTGCCGCCATGTTAGAAAACGGCGGGAGATTATACATTGGCGTGCGGTAGTCGGAAGCAATAAGTATTTCCATGGCTTGTTCCGAGACAGGGCGTGATTGAGATTCGCTGGTGATTGGTATTACTTGCTCGTCTTGATTTGAGGACGATGACATTGTTGGAATACCACTTATATTACCTGAAAAAAAAACACAAAGCTCTCTTAAAATAAATCGTTTTCGCGCAACTAGTAAATATTCTCGTTTTTCAGTTATGAACCGAGCGTTTGCAATGTATTCAGTGACAGCTGTGTTTGCGTGATATAAACCAAGCTATATATACTATCTTGATTAAAAACCTGCAATTCAATAGAAACATTACAATTTTTGAATTGTCGTTCTCATGCATTATACCAATTTGGTTTTTGACGTTAACAGAATATAAGAACTTTTTTCGTGTAGGTCTTTATTTTAGTTTTTCGTAAATGAATTCTTCGTGTTACGAATAAGTAATTGTAATAAGCTAAGCATTCTATGGTGCTTGAAATCATATTTAAATATTCACTGTTCATTTCCATCATCATCTGCACGACGGGAGGGAGAGGCTCCGGATACCGGCAGCGGTCCACGGCTGGGGTGGAGGAGTTCTGCCGGAGGCACTCCATCATGGCCACCTTCACGTCTTCTGGCACCTGGATCAGAGGCGGAGCGGGACTCGTCGTTGTACTGCTCACTGAAATGGAAAAATTACTAAATAGTAGCTCGACGCGAACTGGGACCTTCTAATCTAGTGATTTACTAAATTTTATACATTTTGGCTTAGGAAGAAAAATCTATCACGCTAATATTATAAATGTATAAGGTAAAAGTTTGTGTGTTTGTTACTTCTTCACGCCCAAACGGCTGGACCAAAAAAAATATAAATAGAGCCTTCCTATAAATAGAGGCTAACTTGGTGGGTACCTACAGCCGCAGTGATCGATATTCTTACTCGAAAAAGTTCCCTTGAAGCAGTAGTTTGCAACCACTTTTGAAAATAGATGGATGCTGACCGTCCAGTGTCCAGACAGACAAACAGGAATCCTTTAAAATAAAAGCAGTACAATGCGATTAAAATAAGAATAGGATCAGCCTAGCGCCATGTTGTGACGTCAAAACTAGAACTTGGTACAGTGTGCAAAAAAGAAATGCTAAAACATGTATAAATTAATAAAGAAAATAAAAAACCCGACTGCAAATAATATATTTCGTTAAGCGTGTTATCGATCCATTGAAATTAAAACGGCACGTTAATATATTTATGGAATAGTTTTCTAAAGCCCTAAATTTTGATACCCAACACGATGGCATTGGAAGAAAAAATAAATTGTTTTTCTCACTATGTGGCGTCTAAAATCCACCAGTTTGTTTGTTATTGCTTTTCGTACAAAGTTTCGCTTGAGCTATCATATAACTCTAACTATATCTCGTACATTAAAATCGGTTAAGCCATTTAGAAGTTATGGTGAAATAAAGAAACTCACAAACATACCTACATACATTACATACATGAAACCTGAAAACTTAACACACGTTTATGTGGGCAGTCGTGTAAAAAAACAAGTAGTCATAGGTGGGTAAACGAAGTTGTAGGTGACTGTAGGTAAAGCAAACACAGAAATAATTTTAACTAATTTTATTTGTTAGCAATATTTTGTGCTTAGGTATCTTAATTTAGGTATTAGTTATTTATAAGATATTTGTAATAAGATTTTTATAATTGTTGGTCTTCCTAAGAAATAAATTAATGAATTGATTTGAATCGCTTTGCTTTTCGATGCCGCATGTCCTGATGGCCAACTGAGTCAGACTCATCGATATCATCGTAACGGGTAACAAAAAAATATAACAATCACCAAAAACATATTAAACAGTCAACAACAACAAATTAAACAGTCAAAAAAATTAACTAAACGAGAAAATCAATAAACACTCGGAAACGTGTCGCATAGTAGTACACTGTCGGAGAAATAAGACCCTGACGCCCGCGTTGTCATCAAACCAAGATGGCGTCTGTGCTGTCAACATTAAAAAAATGAATTTATTAAAATTAACAATTTCGGGACACTCATTTAAAATTACGTATAAATATATGGCACTGCTCTATTTTTAAGTTTCTTCTGCTGATCGTACTTATTAGAGTAAATATGAGTGAAGTTAGCCGAGAGCCCGTCCTATTCTTATATTAATCGCATTGTACAGTAATACTCCGGACTTACGCAATAGGTAACCGTGAGAGTCGAGTACTATAAGTCGGGGTTCATTCAACATTGCATATAAAAAGACAGTTTTTCTTTTCTTTTTAGGTTCAAATTAATATTTTTTGGTTCTTTTGGATGACATAATTTGTTAGATATTATTAATAAAATATGTGTTACGCAAATTTAGTCGTCATGTTACTTAGTGTTCTACTGATGCAAAATTGTCTTCGATTGAATATTCTTATTTTTAGAAAGGCCATTCTATGTGCTGCATGAATGCAGATTTCAGTGTGAATATAATAAGAACTATACTGCAATAAGCCCCGCTTACCTATTGGATCCCTAACAAAGTCCTTGGGTTCAGGTTCGTAGCCGGTGTAATGAGCCAGGCGGTCCAAGAACCACGCCAGCTTCAGGATCAACTCGTTCTCTTCTTGTATCTGCTTCTCGTAATCGCCCTGTGGACATGTTTCTTAGTATTTTTCGTAACTTTAAAACTCAGTATAAGTAAGATCTTTCAGTCTAATAAACAAACATAAAACAGTCTTTTACATAAAATACGCATTATTGATCTAACATGCACCGACATTATGTCGAATTTAAAATGCGTGTCTTGTAGAAAGGGACACGATGCAACATTACAGTAAAGAATACCTTTTTGTATTTCCTAGCGTAGGCGATGTCCTGCAGCTCTCTAGTGGCCCACATGGCGAGCTCGGAGAGTCGACGCACGTGCTCGCTACTCTCCGTCACTTCTCGACATCGTTGCCGCGTCGAGTTTGTAGAGTTGAGTGACTCTATGGTCGGCCGCCATGTTGTACTGTTCGATTGGTTGGTCTGCAAGTGTAACAAATAAAGAGAAACGAGTTTCTTAGCATTGGATGGATTCACCGTGCGGAAGAGGCCAGAGGGGCCTGGGACATCACATTTTTGAAGCGCTCTTGGCAAAGTTTACTTAGCTGTTCTAAACCGATCAGCAAAAATAAGCAACGTCGCGCGCGGTCATGAGTTGGATGGGTGACCGCTAGTGACATTACTACTGAGCGTGCACGTGCTTTGGGGCACGTTAAGCCGTCGCACACAGGGGTATTTGACCCAAAAAGCCGATCATAATTCATTTTTTTATTTTCAGCATTTCCAAGAAACTACAGCTACCTGGTTTGAGTCAAATGTCTATAGAACAATATACCGCCATGGTTTTTGGGTAATGTTCATTCGTTTTCGCGTAAGCAGTCGTGTTTTGTGCGCGTCGCAAGCCACACGTAATATCGACTAAGAAATAGACGGCACTTTTGAGTTGCAACAAAATTGTTTGTGATTGATGTCGAGTGAATATTAGTTTTTTTCATCATGGAAGACGTTCAACTAGGTATGTAGAATTGGAATTATAGTAAACTATATCCAAAAATGCCTCACAACTTTTTTTCAGGATATTTTTGTTAACTGCATATTTTTGTATAGGTATTTTTTTGATAAAATATATAAAATAGTGATTTTGTTATATTTCCGGGCCTTTCCCGGCTTAATTTTTTCCTTATTTGGCTACCTTAGGATGTTATCTTGAAATTCCAATGAAATTTAGGTGCCATTAACTGCCAAAACATAGTTTTTTTTGCGACTTTTCTAGTAAGCATATGACAAAACAAAGTTACATTTTGCAGTCACTTTTATTAATTGAAGGATTTTTTAATTTTAGGCATTTCCGGCGTAAAGATTATGACACGGGAAGCTATATACTATATGGCTAAAAATAGTTGCGGTAAGGATATCGCAGAAAAGTTGGAATTAGTAGTCAAATATAAAAAATGAACCTACATTTCTAAATGAGAAACAAAACCATTTTGAACAAATATTTTCAAGATTTAAGTCGGAAATCAAAGCCAATGGCAAAGTTCAAATAGAACTGAGAGCCTATTTTTGAAGAAATACCGTGGATGTGCCGTCCCTAAAACTAATTTCGGCAACAGTAGTGACGGTAACACCAGCAGGAGGTTCTTCTTTAATGCGGAGATATCTGCAGACATCACCGGAATTGATAGGAACCTCATCGATAGGTTTGCCACCATTCTTGAAGTAATATCCAGTGGTCACAGGATTGACATAAAAAAAAATGCCACCTACAGCCATGACACAGCAAAACTGTATATCGAACTGCACTCCTGGTACCCAATGTCACCTACAATACACATGATATTGATTCATGGCCCGACGATCGTAGAACACACACTTTTGCCAATAGGCACAATGTCAGAAAAAGCAGTAGAGGCCATGCATAAATAAGCATTTCGCACAGTACAGAGAAAGATTCTCTAGAAAATTCAACAACGCAATGCAATGCAATACGGATGTCATCAATAGGCTGTTGCTTACCTCCGACCGACCCATATATGAGCACCATAAGGCGTAAACCGTCAAAGAAATCGAAGCCATTTCAGCCAGAGACCTTAGAAAATATGTTACTAGAAGCGAGTGTATTAAATAAATCAGAGGAAGGATGAAAACAACGAAAGTGAACCTGACAGTGATGGTGTATCAGACGGAGAAGGATGGGATAATTGTTCTGATTGATAATTTGATTATACATATAGAATTAAGATTATTTTAAGTTGTTTATTTGTATATTTTAGTAAAAAGGCACGTAATAATAAGTGTTTTTAAAATGTATATACGTTTTTATTCTAACATTACACGTTGCTTGCTTCAAATAGTCAAACGAGACGAAACGAATATAAAAATCACGCTAAAATAATTTTGATCGCCTTTTTGGGTCAAATACTCCTGTGTGCGTCGGTCCCAGTTGTTGTCTAAGGATGGCAGTCGTTATAGCATGGTGGTAGGGCATTATGCGAATGCCCGCCTGGCTAGCTACCACCCTCAAGTAGAGAATCTGTCGCCAAGCACCTAACTGTGTGTTCCGCCAGCTGACCTTGAGAGCCAGTACTTCTAGGTTAGCCTGAACAACATCTTTGATCACATCATCACTTACCATCAGGTGAGATAGTGGTCAAAGGCTAACCTAACAGGCATAAAAAAAACATCTCTATTATGTAAGAAAGACGTATGGTTGTATATCAATTCAGCTTAAAATTAAGCCAGTGAAATTACAGGCACAATGAGACTTAACAACTATGTCTCAAGGAGATAGGGCAGTGCAATTCGTGACTTGTGATGTATCTGTTATAGGCAGAGGTTAGTCCACTTAACATCACGTGGGCCTCAAGCTTGTTCTGTTACAATAACATAAAAAAAACAATTGAAGCAATGATATCCGAGCGGTAATAGCTATGGACTGCCGTGCCGCAGGTCGGTGATTCGATCCTAACCGTCGGATTGAACTACGCCGAATGTTGGATGACCATTTTGCGAATGCAATATCGGTTGAACTCTTTGTGAGAGTTCGTCCAGGGAAGTACCGCCATGCAATAATGTTACCATTGGCTATCCGCGACTTTTACGATGTCGTCAGTCCACCTAGTAGTCTAACTCTACGTCGCTCGTGCGCCGCGGTGTAATGTGGTAACTCAAGAATCTTTCTTCATCCATCGACTATCAATTCATCGAACAATATTCCAGACAGATTTTCTACTTGAGCGTGGTCGCTAGCCAGGCGGGCATTCGCAAAATGCCTTTCCACCATGCCGTGTAGTGAGCTCTGGGCGGGATTCGAACCATGGACCTGCGGCACGGCGTTAGTAGTAACTGTTAGACTAACATTTAGAGACCACAAGTTTATTCCGACCGTTCTCACCGGAGCATAGTAGAAAGAGTGGGAAGTAGGCCATCTCCGACCCAATTCCCGATATAATTACCTACCATACTTGCCTGTCTCAGGGTTGTTACTTATTTATAATGTATGTACTCGTATATGCTAAATTTGAATTCAGTACCTAGAAATAGGCTAGGGTCGGGAAGTTGTATTTTTGCTGGAGTTTTCTGGGTTCAGGGTTAGTGAGGTCGATTTTATACCTAAACGATGATAACACCTTTCACGATGAAAAAAATACCGGCTGGCGATACCTATGTGGTTGCGGGGCCAGAGACGTGCGACGCGGGGCATACCTAATACAACAAAAAAATAAGTATGCATCACTCATCATCAAGTAAAAGTCATAGGTATGCTAGAATAAGTGACTTGCTTACCTTTCCTGTTCAGTAGGTAATCTGAACAAAGACAACTCTGGAATCTATGAATTATTTAGACAGCCCAACACACAGCAAGAAGTTCGCATGCGATTATCAAACATTTTTCATTTATTTAGAGGTGCCAAAAAGCCGTGACGCGCGAACCTTACTCGTTGTTAGCCCCGGCTGGCGCCTGCGGGACGCATAGATACTACGGCGCACACAAACAAGCCGCGCGCGGTGCGTTTGTATGAAGATAACTTACTTCCTCACTCCTTCTACTATGACCGGAGTTTGAACTACAGCATAGTAGAAGGTCTTTCTATGACTACAGGCTCGGCAAGTTTACTTCGTCATGTGATATTCATAGTTGAGTACGAATGATTTCGTCATGTCTGCTTCGTCAAATCCGCCTCGATGGTGGTCGATGACAATGGAAAGAGACAACAGAAGACGGATCAAAGAGGGATAGAAAAAGAGTGCACCAAGTGTACGAGTGCTCGGGACAACTCGGATGTAGCCGTGAGAATGAGACAAGCTAACAATGTTGATACGGTGACAATGTTGATACAGTGACAATGTTGATACAGTGACAATATAAAAATTTTGTCTGTCTGTCTGTATCCCGGCCGCGCATCACTCCAAAACTACTGAATGGAATTCAATGAAACTTAACACGATTTGAGTTCATACTACGAAGAAGGACATGGTATACTTTTTATCCCGAAATTCAGCACGGTTCCCTCGGGAAAGGGGATGAAAGTCAAAATGTAAACTTAGTTGTAATTTATTAACGCGTAGTCCAATTTCAATTATTCTTTTTTTGTGATAGTGACGAGTGAGCTCGACGCCCCACGGGTGGCCTGGCAATCCACGGGCAGCCCGACACCCCACGGGCAGCCAGGCACCCCACGGGCAGCCCGGCACCCCACGTGCAGCTCGGCAGCCCACGGACAGCCTGGCACCTTTATTTAGTTTTGCAAGCTTGCTAAGATAAAGCTCTTTAATCTGGAATATTCGCCACAATCAGTTTTTTAATGGATTAAATATAATGACCACCATAAAATGGTTCATTTTTTTTATGCCTGATAGTTTAGATTTGACCACTATCTCACATGATGGTAAGTGGTGATGTGGTCAAAGATGTTGTTCAGGCTAACCTAGAATTACTGGCTGGACATCTGCCGGAACACACCGGTGCTTGGCGACTGATTTTTCCTTGAAGGTGGTAAGTAGCTAGGCAGGGATTCGCAAAATACCCTACCACTATGCTATTACGACTGCCATCCTAAGATAACAACCGAGACCGACGGCTTATGTCACTAGCGGTCACCCATCCAGTCCTAACCACAATGTTGTACGGTGAGGGTGTTGATAAGGTATCGAAGGGATACGATTGCGTACCTTTAACCTCTTTGACTAATATATGCATATGTCATATATCTTACCACATTTAGGGAACTGTTCATCCTATTGCAGTTCTCCAAGAAGCGAGTGTAGTTCTCGAGGGACCTCCGCAGCCCTTCCAAGTACACGCTCCCTTCGTAAACTATACCTTCCACCTGAGAATATTATTAAATATTAAAGAAAGAAAAAAACACATTTAGATTTAGTTATTAGGTACAAACGAACGCAAACGTTCAACTTATACAAATAACCGGCAAAACGCGTTAGGATCGAATACGTCTAGCGGGTTTCGAGGATATCAGATGCTCATCATCAGGGCGAGTGCTCGGCTGCGTCTGTGATCAATTATATATGATTTGATAAGTTCGAAGAGACTTAACCTAGAAATAAAATTGAATCTCAAGAGCAACAGCCGGTATACGTCGTTAGTTATTTGGTGACAGATTTTCTATTTGAGGGTGGTAGCTAGCCCGGTGGGCATTCGCTCTACCACCAAGCACGAACGAGTGATTGCTCTGCTAGTGCGTCTGACTTGCACCATTTTTATGGCTCGTGTTATGATCAAATACGCAGTGATCCGGTACTTTTCAAGAATGTGGTTGCAGGTTAATGACACATTAAGAATATACTGAAAAAAGGGGTTATACCAGAAACCTGTTTATTTTACCGTTATTTCATTTTGATTGATTGTCGTTTGTTAATTCTATATTTGAAAATTTATATTTCGCTCTTTATTTTTGCGTCAAACTCGGTATGAAAATAGTCCATTATCTAACGTATACTGTACTATATCCGCCGGATCGTCCACTGCTGAACACAGCCTTCCCAATTATGAGCCATAATCCCCACGCTTGGCAGGCGTCTTGGGGATCGCAGTGTGCGTTATCAGTTCAACAGAAAACGCTGCTGCTCACCTTCTGTTGTGTTACCCTTTACGACACCCACGGGTAGAGATGAGGGGGATGAAATTCTAGCCCGGCACCCCACGGGCTCTAACGTATAATAACAAATAATGAAGTGTTGTTTTTGTCGATTGTCAATTGAATGCCGAGTGTGGGTAGACTCAAACTATAAAAGATTTTTTTCTCGTTCAGAATTGGTACGAAATACTCTGTGTTCGACTCACACTTGACGGCTTTTATTATATATATTTTTAATTTACGGCTTCCAAAATTACACTCATATTATCATACTTTACAACGTTTTACGAGCGTTACGATAATGTTAATTTTATAACAGGAATTAGTCATTAATTATATTCTAATCACGTTATTATACCTTCAACCACATCCTTCACAAGTAACGGACCGGATACTACGTAATGCCAGCTGGTAGCTAGTCAGGCGGACATTCAAAAATGCCCTACCACCATGCTATAACGACTGGCATCCTAAGACGACAGCCGAGACCGACGGCTTAACGTGCCCTCCGAAGCACGGAAACGCTCAGTAGTAATGTCACTAGCGGTCACCCATCCAACTCATGACCGCGCGCGACGTTGCTTAACTTTGCTGATCGGTTGAGAACTGCTAAGTAAACTTCGCTACGAGCGCTTCAAGCGTAAAAAAAAAAAAAAAGGTAAATTTAAATTAAAGAGTGACAATCACGATTACATTACTAGGAATAAAGATAAAATAGCGGTGCCAGGTTTTAGATTAGCAAAGACAAATAAAAGGTCCTTCTTAGGTAATTGTGTGCGGTTTTATAATAAAGTTCCCAAACATATTACAGCGCTCACAGAAGAGAAATTCAAGTAGCACGTGAAAAACATATCGATTAAAAAATCCTTCTACACAGTTTCTGATTACATAAACGACAAAAAAGCCTGGACAATTCCGCCTCTGCCAAGCTATTGCCTGTCACCTACCTAATTTAAACAAATATTGTAATAACTCTATTATATAGTAAGTATGTAACACATTGTTAAAAGATGTTTAAATGAATGGCCCCGAGTTTCTTGCCCGTTCTTCTCGCAGTGGCTCTATACAATTTATTTGCTGAACGTGGCAGTACAATGTAGAATATTTCAATACTAAAATTTGTAATTGACCTTCATAAGAGCGTCATGCACGCCTAAATTGAATAAATGATTTTGACTTTGACTTTGACTTTGGAGCGCATGGAAAGCGCTCCGAAATTTTGCTTCGGTTACCTCTTATACCACGCCCGCCGCGGTAAAGTTTGCGATCCGCTGTTTTGAGCTTGATTTACACTTGTTTGTATACTTTAACATTATTAAAAAATTAACACTGATACATTTCAAGCTTAATAAATTCAATTAATATAATATTATCAATGTAGGGTGTTCTAGCATTTTTTTACCGTCGCGCGGCAATATGCCTACTAATATGTGATGATGTGGTCTAAGATATTGTTCAGGCTAACCTAGAATTACCGGCTCTCAAGGACAGTTGCCAGAACACTCCGTTAGGTGCTTGGCCACAGATTTTCTCCTTGAGGGTGGTATCTAGCCAGGCGGGCATTCGCAAAATGCGTATAGGGCATCACCATGCTATAACGACTGCCATCTCACCTTAATTAGGTCCGATGGGAATTAAAACCCCAAATGCCTATTAACATACGGGGACATTGGGATCTTAAATTCCCATTATCCCCACTATCATTAATAGTGGTGACGTTGGGAATAAATCATACTTGAATTTAGTATACATAACAAAAACTTAGATAATTAAAACCAAAACAGTGTTAGCTACAAACAGAGCACACAAAACAATGAACGGTTATGAAAAATGGCAATGGATAAACAGGACAATAACATAATGTTAAGTAATAAGTTCTAATACTACGATCTATATACAACACTACAGCTTCTATAACAAAAGCATTTAGATCCCTATAAGCCATTGCAGACTCACATGCAGTCCAAATGCTCTAGTCCGCTACCAGTCTAGCAATTGGTTCTATATATTTCATAGTGTCATTAAGGCTAGAGTGCTCGTAGCTCTTTCCATAAACAAACGTAGTTTCGTATTCGTATCGTATATTTTAAATACTAAGAGTTCTAACTCGGTAAAACTTTGCATGTATATCCTTAAGGTTGAACTGGCTGGTCACTTCTCCATACAAACGTCGTAGTGTGATCAGTCCCTTATTTGAGGATTTAGGTCCAAAATAAAGCATAATACCGATTGATCTCGTCATTATCTAGGCTTGTATGATGGCGAAATTTTAAAAAGACAAGTTTAAAGTTATGAGCATCGAAAATGTTATCTGAAAATGTTACGAGGCTCATAACTCTCAAGTTAATTAACAAAATTTCATATACTTAAACCATAAAAATTCATGGTCTTCCTTTTATATCTGACACTATGTTATTTAGCAAAAAACAATCCTTGTGATGAAATCTTTCGACCGGTATGATAAAACTACAGATGATTTTTTTTCTGTGCAACGGGTTAGATTCCCAGTTTAACCATGTAATTATTTAAATATCTATGAATGCAGTTCAAATTGCTTTTAAAATTTAAATAATGTCTTCTTTCAGTAAAATGTTCCATCTACAATATTCTGGTACTTTCCTCCATGTGGCATCGCCTTGGGACGCCCAGTATATCGGCTTGGCTAAAATGACTGCTCTCGTTGTTTGTTCGTAAAAATAATTTTACAAACAATTATACAAGTAATCTAAGAAAATTTTAATACTTCTTAAAAAATAAAATAGAATAGTAAAACGGCATATTTTTTAATATAAATACCAAATAATATTTATATTGTAAACTTATCGGATATGAACTCCCAAACTTTACCTTTTTCTCCATATAGGACTGATATCCGTAGTCTCTGGCATATGCAGTGTTTTCATTCACGTCATAGTACTTATCGTTTTTTTCTTCATGACTTTCTTCTTTATTATAAATAACACGTCCATCTTTGTCATAACTCCTGTATTCTCCATACCTCTTTTCATATTCACGAGTATGAAAATCATCGTAAGGCTTAGAATTATGCTTACTATTTCCCTCGATGTTACTGTAAAAAACCTGTTCATTTTCTTCATTTTTTTGGTGGCCATCTTCTTCCTTGGCACTCTTTTTAAAAAAGAATTTTCTCATCTCCGGCAAGTCTATGGTCCATGACGTCACTTCTGCTACAGCTAGCGCGAAAATTAAACACTTTGCTAACGAAACTGTTCCGAGCGCCATTTTGATTTTATTTTGTTTATGTGTTTAATTCTAATAAATATATTAGATAATAATCCTTTTTATTCTGTGGTAATAGTAAATTTTTACACTGTCATGATAGTTATATTTCGTTTATCATTTTAATAACTAAGATTGTTTGCCACAAATAGTTTCACTAACTTCGGCGTAGTATTAGTTGCCGCATTTTACAAAGACACCGGCGGTATCTAGTCGGAGCGCGCGCGGAGACTCATCAATAATCTAAGACATATAGGTATTCTCGATTCAAAAACATTACTTTCAATAATGACGGTTGATATATTAACTCGTAATAAGGTCAGTTATTAAGTTTTTACTCTCACTGAGAACTCTATAATATATATTCTATAGTAATGTAAAGTTTTATTGATTTTTAATTTAACTAATTGTCAGTTCTCACCATCACACACTACACACGTTTAACGTAAAGCCTAATAAAGAATTAATTAACAAATAATGAAGAAACCAACGAAACAAAGGATGGTGTGTTTTACGTAATTATACATTTCCCGCGCTACCAATATTCGAGGTTGTTTGTGCAACGATTATAAAGTACCTGCGTATGATTTTACTGATAAAGTACTGAATTTATGTGATTAATTACTTAAAAGAAGCGCGCTCGCGTCATGTTGGGCGATTTCGAATAATACAGCATCAAAATCGGCCCACATTTTCGGAGTTGATGGTCAAGAGAGACACATGCAACCAATCAAAGTTTAAAGTCTCATTTTTTGTCGTGGGGGGTTAAAAATGGTTTTCAAATGACTCGGCAACAATTTTTTTGAAGAATTTATTGAATCAGTGATGGCTCAGTGGCATTGCCTATGGACTGCCGCGCAGCAGGTCCATGGTTCGAATCCCGCCACGGGCTTGAGCTTCACCGCATGGTGGAAGGGCATTTTGCGAATGCCCTCTAGGCTAGCGACCACCCTCAAGTAGAAAATCTGTCGCCAAGCACCTAACGGTGTGTTCCGGCAGCAGTCCTTGAGAGCCAGTGAAATTACAGGCAAAATGAGACTGAACAAGTATGTCTCAAGGTGATGGGCGCAGTGCAGTTCGTCAGTTGTGATGAAATGCATCTGTTATAGGCAGAGTATACCGCTTAATCAGGTGGGCCTCGTGCTTATTCCGTCACAATAACATAAAAAAAACGTCTTTTAATGAGCGCTAAGTCATTCATAGTCCATTATATGCTTAAAATTATTCAGTATTACGGTACCTACGTAGGTAATTAGGCATGTACAGAGCGCGTGAGTCACGTTCCACTACTGATCACCCGCAATTAGCCTGTTATGGTGCTTTCGCTATGTGAGCACGGTAAAAAATACTCGCTGAACTGTAACTGGTACCCGGTTGACTTTTTCATAGAATCTTAAAACCCTCGTATAGCGAAGTTTGCTTAGCTGTTCTCAACCGATCAGCAAAGTTAAGCAACGTCGCCCGCGGTCATGAGTTGGATGGGTGACCGCTAGTGATATTACTACTGAGCGTGCACGTGCTTCGGAGGGCACGTTAAGTCTCGCGTGTCGGTTGTTGTCTTAGGATGGCAGTCGTTATAGCATGGTAGTAGGGCAGCCTGGATAGCTACCACCCTCAAGTAGAAAATCTGTTGCCAAGCACCTAACGGTGTGTTCCGGCAGCTGTCCTTGAGAGCCAGTACTTCTAGGTTAGCCTGAACAACATCTTCGACCACATCATCACTTACCATCAGGTGAGATAGTGGTCAAAGGCTAACATATAACCATAAAAAAATAATGTTTTACACACTAGCACAATATGTGGGTAAAAAAATTCAACAAATTATAATAATTAAGATAATGAATAGATTCAGGCGTTACTATGTAGAAATCCACATTTGATAATAACAAACATTTTAGAAAAACACTTAAAATTACGGAAAGCAATCTCGCGAGTTTAACAATACTTGTGTTTATTCTTAATAACATTATTCTTGCAAATAATCACAGTATTACAATATATTAGGAAAAAAACATACGAATTATACGTATTATGAAATAAAAAAATATTTTAACGATTTTTTTCAATAAACTTCTATTATTTAGCATTGTTTGACGTATCTATAAATAATTTTTTTTTTTTTAAGTTTTATGTACTTTGACGTTTCAAATCAAATAGGAAATGACATGAACAACCAACCTTTTTTTCTAATTTCTGTTCCATTATTCATCTGTTTTCTTCTTTATTATTATAAGACTGTAATCTGTTTTGTTATTATAAGACTTTTGTTCGATATTTCGAACAAAAGTCTTATAATAATAAAACAGTTATTTTATAACAAAACAACAAGAAGTCAAAAACTCAAATGAAAAAATAAACAACTAAATTGAGTTGGTTATTCAACTGAGATATATAATATAGATATATGCTGGGCACGCTGCCAACTGGTAGTGGGCTAGAGCATTTGGACTGCTGTGAGTCTGCAATGACTTATAGGGATCTAAATGCTTTTATTGTAGTAGCTGTAGTGTTGTATATAGATCGTGGTATTTTGATTAAAAAAATATAGATATATTATCAGTATTCTCAAATTTCGCGCCGGCTATTCCTCTAGGCCACCGGAACCTTACTCTTTCGAACCAAAACCTTGTGCTATTACTGTAATAGGGACGGTGTGGTTGATGACCGCGCACCGTCCTAAATTAGTTCCCATCAGGAAAAAAAATTTTGCTCTCCAATAATTTATCATTGTGATTTTTGCTCAGCGCGCAATAGTGTTTATAATCATAAAAAAAAACTATAGCTACTCAGATATCTATAGGAAATTTGAGATAAATGAAGAAAATATACCAAATAAATGTAAGGCTTTTTCAGTTCACATCACACGCCATTATTACGAATAATTTTAAAAGGAGCTCCTTAAGATATCGTGATCCCTCGCTTCGCTCAATGCTCTTGTCGAAGCAAAACCTGAGAACGATCTCTTTGACGGCAGGTGGCAAGATATCTTGATAGAGTTTAAGTTACTGTGAGACTACTTCGAAATAGAAAAGACAATTTCGTCTATAATCAGTGCAATATGACGTGAATATTTATTTTGAATGTATATTTTCATATGACTATTTTTTTTTACTATAATTTTCATTTTAATATTTTTGACATCTGTTTATATTTTTTTTTTTATTATTGTATCACATCTATGTATCATTAATGTAATTCGTGTGTAAATGCGGTTCTAAATTCAATTTGAATAAATAAATAAATAAGTACAAAATGTCCAATTAATCGTCTGCTAAACGGCTTGTTATTTTTCTGACCTGATAACCAGTCGCTGAGAAGGCCCTTTCCGATTCAACGCTAGTTGGAACCACAGATATCAGGCCTTTATCCGCAAACTCGCGAGATCAATGTCGCTAAAAGAGGCCGAGATCACGCGTAAACAAACGAGATCTCGCGAGAACGAGATTGCAAATACATCTAGTGACAATTCCGCCTACATTTCCTAGCCGTAACATAACGTCACGAACGCCACATAACCAAACCTGAAAATTTTTCGACGCATGTCGCTTCTACACGAAGCATCCTCAGCAGGTCTTGACTTTTCGAGCAAACACACACAATTACAGGCACGTGAGACTTAACAACTATATGTCTCAGTATGACGGGCGCTGTGCAATTCTTCTTGCATCTGTTATGGGTAGAAGTTAGTGCACTTACCATTAGGTGGGTCTCGGGCTTGTCCCGTCACAATTTGAAGCGCTCGTAGCGAAGTTTACTTAGCTGTTCTCAACCGATCAGCAAAGTTAAGCAACGTCGCCCGCGGTCATGAGTTGGATGGATGAGCGCTAGTGACATTACTACTGAGCGTTTCCATGCTTCGGAGGGCACGTTAAGCCGACGGTCCCGGATGTTGTCTAAGGATGACAGTCGTTATAGCATAGCATTTTGCGAATGCCCGCCTGGCTAGCTACCACCCTCAAGTAGAAAATCTGTCGCCAAGCACCTACCGGTGTACCTGAACAACATCTTCGACCACATCATCACTTACCATCAGGTGAGATAGTGGTCAAAGGCTAAACTATCAGGCCTAAAAAAAAGATATTACATAAAAAAACACGATCGAGAATCGGAAGTGTTATTTAAAATATTAATATAATATTTTCTGAAAGTATTTGTAAAATATTGGTCATTATATATAAATATAATAATTAAGACAACAATTAAAAATACAAGAAACGTGTAATTTTTGATCGTATTTTTTATGAAGATATAATGGCCATGTTATATCCAGTATCTAAGGTACAACAACAAATAATAAAAATCAGCCACGTGTGACTGCTAAGGAACTCTTACTTCACACAGAATGTGAACAGATATATAGTATATAGAATAACATATTAGGTAGGTATAGTACTGTTATACCCCACTTCCCCTTACTATTCTGCTTACCTTTCCTATATCTATTCTTTTGAGCTAAGTCAGCATTTATTACTTCTCAGACGCCTCTCACTCCTACCTCAGTCCACATCCATATTCCATTCGCGCTGGTCATTTTCATAGTTTAAGTTTATTTTCTATTTTTTCAACTTCAATAAACTTTTAAATATTTGTGTGGATATAAAACCTTTTTTTTAAAAACCTAAATCCCGGTCTCCGGATAATAGTACGTAGGTCACACTAAAAGTATTGCGTAACTTAAAAAAACAACATGTTATAAACAAAATATAATGTTTATTGCTTTTCAAAATACTCTCCTTTACATTTTAAAAATATTTACATGCGATCGAACCATTTTTTAAAACAGGAGGACCACAGATCTGAATGCATGTTTTCTACGTGCTGATTGAACGCTATATACTGCCTCTTCGGAGTTGGTAAAAGAAACTTCTCATCAAATCTTTGATTTTGGGGAAAATACAGAAATCACAGGTCGAGGCTATGTGCAGGATGGGTGACGAGTTGTACGTTTTCGGAAGCTAAAAACAACTTTGTTTTGGCCGTGTGTGAAGAAGCGCTATCAGATGTAGGAGAACGCGGCGTTTTGGTCGTCTTTCGCGAACTTTTTCTAACACCCTGGGTTAACAAATGGTATAGAATACCACGAACACTATTTTGATCTTCAAGTGGAATTATGCAGATGGGACCCGTAGCTGAGATTTTTTTTTTACCAACGTTTTTTGGCTGCCTCACTTTTGATGGCCTTTTCTAATTTTCAAACACTCGTTCACAAGATAGCTGTTTTTTTCGGGTTAAAATCAATAAATCCACGTTTCTTCTCCTGTGACAATGTCATAAACAGCATTAGAATGTCCGTGGTCGTACTTCAGTAGCATCTGTGAGCACCATTCCACGCGAGCCCGCTTCTGGTCCGCTGTCAGTTCATGAGGGATCCAACGGCAACAAAGTTTCCGAACTTTTAATTCTTCGTGTAAAATTTTCTGAATTTGGTTCATACCAATCCCCAATAGTCCTCGATCAGTACCGGCGTTAGGGTAGGGCGCGGTTGGGCGACCACCCAGGGCGCCAGGTATGGAGGGGCGCTCCACTCAGGTTCAGGTGGTCAACCATGCAACACTAGGGCAGTACCCAGTGTTCGGTCGGAGCACTGGTGCTGTTCATTTTACCGGGAACAGACACAACACATTATCTATTTACATTATATATTTTTCCAACGTTTTATTTAAGGAGCGATATTTTTCCCAAATTAATACACTAAATCACGATTTTTTTTTGGTCGAAATCAAAACCTGGTTTTCTGTTTTCCAAGGCTTGCAGAAAGCATCTAAACATTTACGCCCCCGCGTAGGTAGACGGGGATATTTGAATCAATGTGAATCAATGAAAAGTACTACAGTTTCGGAAAGGGAGTTTTTATTTAATAAAGATTTTGCTCCGGGTACCTAAACCATTCGGCCACCGAAACATGCTCAGTGGAAACGAAATTTTGTGCTCTAATTTTATAACTTCAATCGTCATAGGGTACGGTGGGCAGTCATCAACTAGTCATTTTAAACTTCATCTCATAGAATGAAGTTTTTTTTCAAACACTTACCTAACCCACGCAATGATGTCATTACGCTGCTATATTTCTAAATATATTTACAAACACCATGGCATGTTAAGCGAATATCACATTTTTAAGATATCTACACATTACAAAATCACAAATATACAATAGGAAAAATTTAAGTCATGTGCGGGATTCGAACCCGCGTTCATCCACCCCTTGAGCCGGGGCAGGCTCTAACCAATTGAGCTAACATGACATGACGTCATAATTCAAATCTTTTTCATCGTTCTTTAACCATCGTTTTGGGATGAAGCTATATCTATAGTACCACTTGCGTTGTTATATAATATAACATAACTAATTTTGCAATTGGTTTTATTCTTGTAAATGATGACGCAACCTTATAATTTTAATATTGTTAGGTATGCAATAACGCCTGCTATGCGGATTACATTACAAAATCACAAATATACGATAGGAAAAAAAATATATTTTTCTCAATTAGTTAGAGCATACCCCGGATCAAGGGGTGGATGGACGCGGGTTCGAATCCCACACATGACTTAAATTTGTCCCATCGTATATTTGTGATTTTGTAATGTAATCCGGATAGCAGGCGTTATTGCAACCCCAACAATATTAAAAAAATATCTACACATTTTTTAGACAACTGACGTACATAAAATAATTTGGTTTGTTACATTATTATAAGAAAATAAGCAGTGTTAAGCCGTCTGTTATCGAATTAGTGCCATTCATGACGCTTTAATTACCTACTTTGGCTAATGAAAATCAGATTACTAAAGTTCATTCAATTCTTTCATGAGGCTACTGTGCTAGCCGAATAAATAAAAGATTTCAGATTTAAAGCCTCATTGGTAGACATAGTTTTCAAATTAATGTCGTCAGTAAATCTCTATTAATGAAGTATATGAAGACATGAATTTCTGTCAATGCACAGAAATTTAAAAAAAGATGCATTTCTTGGAGGAATATAGAAATATAAGCTTTAGAAGTGCCATTTTAACTGTTAAGGAGTTCTAAAAATTGAGCCACAATAAACATTCATGTAAAACACCAAGCTGGTGAAACTGCCCGCGATGAGCCAGTAATGTCTCTAGAAAATATGTTTTATGTTGAATTTTCAATTGGAGACCTTAATATTACTTAATAAAAAAATTAAACAGTTAAGTAAATAATTATTTAAAATCTTGGTATTTTATTTACAATGTATACAATTTAGGTAGTTAATTAAGGTTTTACCATGTAAAAAAAAGATTCCAGAAAAACCAGCCATTCTCAAACTCTGTGGTGATCTTCAATTGAAATTAACTATAGACTCTAAATCAGACAGATATTGTATACTGGGTGATGAACTCATTAGTCTGAAATCCTTTCGTAATGAAAGATATTTTCATATTAAACATTTTCATATTAAACATCCTTTTTACCTCATCAGAATGTCGTTCTCCCTATATTTTAAATTTAATTAAAGATTGCGTCTTACAAGATTTGCAGGTATCGAAATGTAACGGACACATAGCAATTTTGTGAAACGAAAAAGAAATTGTGGAAAAATGTACTTTGGTTTCTTAATAAAAGAGTTCTGTGGATTTCTATTTCTTAACGTTTTTCATGAATTTCAGTGTTCATATGCCACACTCAATCTCGCTGGGGGCGCGGTAAAAATCTCGCCCAGGGCGCCGGTAGTGCTAAAACCGGCACTGCCTCGAATTGTTTCATGGGTAATCCGCGGGTAATTAGCCGTTTAACAGTAGCCACATTATTTTCGTTGACGGCAGTTGAAGGCCGCCCTTCACGAAATTCGTCATGTAAAGAAACCCGACCTCTCTCAAATTAAGCAAACCATCGCCTCACGGTGCTTAAACAAGGTGCTTCTCTCATAAAAGCATTTTGAAGACGAGCGGCACAGTCTTGCGGAGAGAGAGAGAAATTTTAAAAAATCATCACTCTAAAATCTTTTCGACTTAATTCAATTTCCTTTGGATGTGTGAAAAAAACAAAATTACAAATGATTTCCCGCCAATTTTATTATTACTAAAAAGGTTGCAAGTCGTTTCAAATATATAACATTTTAAATTCAAATAGTTCCGATTAGCTCGAAGTGCAAAACTTTTAGTGTGCCCCATGTATAACATTCAGTAGCCGTTTGGGACACGCGCATTTCAGATCAAAGAAATAATTTTTTGCTCAACTGGCAGTGGGGTTCGAACCAGAGACCTGCGGTACGGCAGTCCATAGCTATTGCCGTTCGGCCAACATTGCTTCAAAAGTTATAAGTTATACCGCTTGCGAAATTATTGTTTCATGTGTTCAAATTAAAATTCAATTTCTTATAACACTTGCCAATGACAGTCCATAAAGTCGACTTCTGTGTACAATTTGTGTGTATGTTTTACCATAGAGAAAGGACTAATATGAGTGACAAAAACCCATGGATCCATAGAGAAAAGTATCTATGAAATATGTCCATGCAAAAACCATACATGACAGTTTACGCCGTTAAGTAAATACCAGCTTCCGCGAAAGATGTCGCTAAGTGTACCAAATAACGAAATTACATTTCCTAAATCTCACAAGGCGTGTTGGAACGAAACAAAATGGGTAGATGGCGTAATTTTCCATATTGTCTTTTCTCTATGGTTGAACTGAATTGTTGTTTTGTTTCGTTCGTCATTCTATATGCTATTTTCTTTCGATTTCTCTCATTTACGTCTCCTGCTCGCCTATCGGATTTACTTTATCGGACACTTTTAAAATAAGCGCCATCTTCCTAGATGGCGCTTATTTTGACACATTTTCGATATTCGGAATATTACCTTTCATGCGGTGCAGCGCCATCTATTAATAAACTTATGAATTGTGGTAATTTATCAATATAAAACAAATTCATTAGAGCAGCATTTTAACACCATATTCCGTATTAAAAAAAAACAAGACATCTTTCGATGAAATTCAAATTTATTGGCTTTAAGTGTTGAAGCCAAAATTTCCAGGCTACGAGTCAGCTCCATCTGGATATATAATACAAGATTTTGAGCTTTTTCCGGCGAACGTTGCGATTGCTGCTCTTAGTCCTTTCTCTATGGATTTACGCAAATTTAGTCATCGAGCACGAAGATAATACCACCAAATAAATACAATTAAAAAATATACAATTGATTAGAATAGTTTCTTATTCTAGATATTAGAGAATAGTTGTTAGTATTACACTTGTGGCGTACTCCACGATCAGCTATTCGACCAAAGTAAGAACAAATGTCATTTAACCCTTCTAATGTGATGACTACAACTTCCGCGGCCGGGTATTCCCCGCTCCGCGCAGCGCACCCGCAAGCACCTAGCCGCTGCGACTGGTTCCCTTGCCACCCGACACACGGAGAGATACTGCCGTAGGCCGCGCTCGGTTATCGTGTTTGCTATTATTGTTATCAGCTCCATAGCATTAATTTAAAACTGTTTACTAAGTTATACCTACCTCTTAATAAAAATATCTTTGTGTTAAACGTAAATAATAACTATTAATTTCTATCTCATTTTTCTAAATTCATTTCCATATTTAAAATAATATCAGTTTAAACGTGGTGTCGCATCTCGACCCACATACAACCTTCCGATCGTCAGTATATCCAAATGATTCCCAAACTACATACCTGAAGTGTGTAGTTTGGGAATCCT
Organism: Plagodis pulveraria; assembly: GCA_963890685.1. NCBI lineage: Eukaryota > Metazoa > Arthropoda > Insecta > Lepidoptera > Geometridae > Plagodis > Plagodis pulveraria. The sequence goes on along the minus strand of OY982976.1, from coordinate 17,050,351 downwards.
GGAGTACCGGGATACAACTACACACGAATGTTGATTTTATTAAGAATAGAATACGAAGTAGCTTAGTTTTGAAGCAGTGATGGCTCAGTGGCATTGGCTATGGACTGCCGCGCAGCTGGTACACGGTTCGAATCCCGCCGCGGGCTCGAGCTTCACCGCATGGTGGAAAGGTATTTTGCGAATGCCAACTGGCTAGCGACCACCCTCAAGTAGAAAATCTGCCGCCTAGCACCTAACGGTATGTTGCAGCTGTCCTTGAGAGCCAGTAATTCTAGGTTAAGCCTGTTAACACCTTCGACCACATCATCACATATCATCAGGTGAGATTGTGGTCAAGGGCATACCTATCAAGAACAAAAACAAAACAAAAGAAAGTAGAGAATTTGTGACACCAAAATCAAATCCAGTCAAACAAAGTACAAATTGTTTAGTAATTTATTTATAATAGTATCTAAAATAACTTATTAACTAGCGTTTGTGAAAGCGTTACAATCAATATAATACCGGAAATAAAATAATTCAACCCTCAACAATACACAACACTATACACTAAGGACTGAAAAATAGTCCGCTCTAACCGCTTTTTCCTTTAACACTAGTCCTTTTTTCTGCTAAAAATTAAATGTGACTTTCTTCCTGGAGCTCGATTCTCTTAGCTATTGAACGTTAACGCAACTTAATTGCATGAAAATTGTAGTTTTTGACAGTATCCGTAGTCTGCCCGCTATTTAGGTTCGATCGCAAGTCAGCGGCTTGCTATCAATAGTTTTTGACATATTTGGTTTGCTGTAAGCTATTTAGTTGCGATTGCGTTGCTACAGTGGCATAAAATACATTGTAGGATTTTGGATAGAAAAATAGCTACATGACTTAAATATTATTTAATTAATGTTTGATTTAAATATTATTTTATTTATTTAATGTATTGTTTGCTAGAAAACCACTGTATTGATGTTTTGACTGATGCTTGATTGATAGAAGTTTTCATTATTATTTCAGTGACAACATTTGCAAGCCATAGCACAGCCGTATCATAGCGACGCGATTGCTATACAACTGCGATTAATAAATTGAAATCGGACTGACCCACTATGGCCAATTTATGAATGAAATTCTATTGTTATAATTATCGCCGATGCCAATGGGTTAAGAGCTAGAATTAGCAGACTACCGAATTTGAGATAAACAGCAGTACAATCGCAGAAGCATCGCAGTAGTGTGGCGTTTGGTCTATAGCTAAGAGAATTGGGGCCCTGTTAAAACACGCGTGACGAAGAGTTTATTATACACTCTGTCTTCAAGCAAGCTTCATCAGAGCGAGAAGCTTTCGGACTCAATTCTTGCAAGCAATATAATATCTTACAAACGTTAACGATATTGCCTAGCGACAAAGGAATATTGTTTCGATAAAAGCGGTACAAGACGGAACGTATTTAACTTTCCGGTATAGTGCCACCAATACTGTTCAACATCTGTAAACAAAGGCACGTCGTATATTACCCTTATTTATCACGTGCAACCGATACCGTCCATTTATGAATGAAATTCAATTATTATCTGTAATGCGCATGGATTAAGGACTTCTAGCGCTTCTAGAATTATTTTAATATACACAAACCATAGTAAATCATAAAATAAATACATTGCCAGTTCAAAATGCAAACCGGTATACCTATACCGGTTTTCTTTAAAAAAGAGAGAGAAAGAAGCCCGTGTAACATAAAAACTGGTTAAACCAATCTCTTAAAAAACATTAAGTTTTAATATTGTTATGTTTGCAATGCCTGTTCAGCGGATTACATTACAAAATTACAAATTTACGAAAGAAAAATTATAGGGTTGGATGGACGTAGGTTCGTATCCCGCACATGAGTATATTATATTTATTCTTTCGTAAATTTGTAATATTAAGTTTATCCAAAATTTATACCGGTATTACCGGTTTTTATAGAAATAATCTGCCTCATATTTAGGAAATATTAATATTTAGTATTTCCAATTTGTATACCGGTAAATACCAGTTTCTTTTATCCATAATTTTTAATAACAATTTCAATAAACTAAAACGAAAGTGAGAATTCCGGTCATTGCGTTTTCCGGAATAGTGAAATTCAATCTTTAGTTTTAGAAAAAAAAAAACCTGCAGCTTTCCCACTCGAAATTTTCAATAATTGTCTGATTCGTTGTACAGTTCTTTTTCTATTTTTATTTTCAGTCAAAGAAAATTAGTTTTTTTTTGTATTTAAAGTTAATTAATGTAAAAGTTTTTTAATGCAGACTCTATAAATAAAAAAAACTTTGTTACTACTTTCATAAGAGCCAAAATTATATAAATTTTGACAGATTGAACTATGACATATGCTAAAATTTTTTGAAAAATACTGTGTTTTTATTATATATAAATAAAAATGCAAGCGAGAAAGCTACCATGGGATTATATAAACTTTTAAATTATTTATTACAATAAATTTTTGTAATAGTAAATTAAAATGTTTCCTTCCACAGACTATTAATATTAAGTCGTAGATAACGTGTCGTATAGTGAGAGTTATGACTGAATTATGGGCGAGTTATCCCATACGTGGGCGTCCCATCCCACGGCCCATGCCGCCGGCGACGGGCATGTCTTGCGCTTTCACGTTCTTTATTGTTTCATCGACGGACAGGATCTGGAAAAAAATTAAATTATTTCTGATTAAATTAACTAAGTTAGTTTCCTAACATCAATGACGGGTACATTTAGGGTTCCGCTCCTCTAAAAGAAATCGGAAACTGTTTAGAATCACTTTACTGGATGTTTAGACACTCTATCTGTCAATACTCTTTTTCTCAGGAACAAGTAGTGTTAGGGACTTTATTTTTATTTTGACGGAACAAGTCCGAGGCCCATCTGATGGTAAGCGGACTAACCTCTGCCTATAACAGATGCATTTCTATAAACGAATTGCACTGCGCCCGTCACCTTGAAACATAGGTGTTAAGTCTCATGTGCCTGTAATTTCACTGGCTCTCAAGAGCTGCCGGAACACTTGGCGACAGATTTTCTTCTTGAAGGTAGTAGCTAGCCACGCGGGCAATCGCAAAATGTTCTGCCACTTTGCGAAGCCATGGTAGCTACACAGGCGAAAGCTTACCACAGTTCTGTGAAGTTCAAGACCGCGACGCAATTTGTAACCCTCCCCCCCAAACCTTGCGCGGCATCCATAGCTATAGCCACTAAGCGATCACTGCTACAGAAAGATCAGTGTAAACTAAGTCGGAGTGTTGCGTATGTAATTTACCTGGGCGGCGGCTTCACAGGCGGCGCTGATCGCGTTTATTTTGACGACGGCGGGCTCCCACACGCACGACGCGAAGTTATCCGCGATGTCCTCCTTCTGAATGTCGATGCCGTACCAAACCTCGCCTACAACAAACAACTTTATATTTACTCGGGTTTATTGGACAACTGTACTGTAACAGCCGGATCGTCCACTGCTGAACTCAGCCTCCATCATTAAGGGGGAATTTTTCATAAACCCCATGCTTGGCAGGCGCCTTGGGGATCGCAGTTTAAGATATCTGTTCCTCAGAAGGCGCTGCTGACCATACGGTATTTTACCTTTATTATGCTCCTACGACACCCGCAGGCAGCAATGGAGGGGTGACATTCTAACCCGGCACCACACGGGGGATTATTAGACAAAGTTAACAATTATTATAGCCGCACCTAGTAGTTTTAGATAGTAACCTAAGTATATATATAGATATTTTAAGTATCTACCTACTTCAATTTATTGATATTTTAACTTAACCAAGTCTGTATATATAGGAAAATATTATGTATGTTCTGAAAAAAAATTAGTAAATTTAAATTAAACAGTGACAACAACGATTACAATACTAGAAATAAAGATAAAATAGCGGTGCTAGGTTTAGATCACCTGTCACCTACGTAATTTAAACAAATACTATAATATTCTATTATACATAAGTATGTAACACATGGTTAAAAGAATTGTTAAATTTAAAAATAGTGTTACTAGACCTTTAAAAGAATGGCCCCGAGTTTCTTGCCCATTCTTCTCGCAGTGGCTCTATACAATTTATTTGCTGAACGTGGCCGTACAATGTAGAATATTGAAATACTAAAATTTGTAATTGAGCTTCAAAAGAGCGTCGTAGACGCCTAAATTACCTTTACTACATTGATTTTGACTTTGAGACCTAGGTAGTGTGTTAGGCGACTTGGAATTGCCCTTTATAGATTTCTAGACGGATGTAATGCGCCCTATATGTGTAAAGAGTGACATAGGTGTCTTAAGTGAACTAGGAAGTGTTGAAAGTAACCAAGATGTATTTACTGTTATCTTGATGGGTCTAATCAGATCTAGGTAGTGACTTATGTGACCTAATTGTGTATAATGTAGACCTAGATAGTGACTTATGTGACATATTTGTGTATAGTGTAGACTTAGACAGTGTCTTATATGACCTATTTGTGTATAGTGTAGACCTAATTAGTGTCTTATATTACCTAGATGAGTCTTATGTGATCCAGATTTATGAGACCTAGATTCGACATACATAGTGTCTAGTTAAAGTGTCTTAGGTATCACTCTTAATTCAAAAATATATTACTTCGTTTCGAATTTATCAATATATTAGCTCACTGTATTCGCCAGATTATACACTGCTGAATATAGCCTCCTTATTTAGGTGGTATTGTCATAATCCCTATGCTTGGCAGGCGTCTTTCGGATCGTTTCTCGATATTGTCTTTACAGAGGTTATTGCCAAATTTACGACATGAAAGTTTTTAACTATACTGACCTGCATGATGTTTCTGCCTGAGCTTGTTGAGCAGCGTGGTAGCGTCTAAGCCTGCGTTGTCAGCGAGCTGCCTCGGGATGGCCTCGAAGGCCCTCGCCGCGGCGCCCACCAGCAGCTGCTCCTTGCCGGCGACGCCCTTCGAGTACTCGCGGAGATGCTTCGAGATCTCCATGTCGATGGCACCACCGCCTACAACATTAACCCATCATTAAGGCTAATAAATAGATCATTCTCGATCGTGCGCTCGTAGAGTCAAGACCTCCTGAGGATGCTTCGTGTAGAAGCGAAACGCGTCGAAAAATCTTCCGGTTTGGCTGCGTGGCGTTTGTGACATCACGTCGGCTGAACAGGAAAATTAGGCGGAATTGTCACTAGATATATTTTTTTATTTTTTATTAAAATATTAATTTGATGCTTTTATAAAATATTTTAAAAATATTTGTTATTATCATTAAGGATAAAGATAAAGATATGTTTATTGTCCAAAAAGGCAGCATATCCACCATAGTTGTGTAAGGAGTGTAAGAGGAAATATCCACCAATTGGATCGCATCATTTCCCTATCCTCTCTGAGCGCAGCGTTCCTATTGGAGGACATTTTACATCTCAAAACGCTCATCCCCATCGCACATCTTTGTTGGATTTATTTATTTAAGGGAAAACCAACAGCTGAAGTAACTTATATATAACTTATAGTAACAGAATTTATGCTACGTTGCAAAATAAATAAATGGCGCAAACAAGTAACCCTATGGTATCCAAGAGGGGACATCAGAAGACAGGGGCGTCCGAAAACAAGATGGAGTGACGATATCCGTCTAACCCTAGGACCATACTGTACTAGAGTTGCAGAAGATCGAGCTAAATGGAGAGAGCTGGAGGGGGCCACGCCGAATTTCGAGATATATTATAATACTTATAGAATTAAGAATGTTAAATTGTATGTAGTTCGTTATAAAAGGTCTTTATTACTATAGTAACAGAAAGCTAATTATAGATTGGATTGTTCATTATGAGTTTTCAAGGATGTAATTTGTCACATTAACGGAGGTTAGATGTTAAAATACAATATCGTTCAGAAGTACCAAAAAATAATTTAAAAACAGCTGCACTTTAGGCCATTTTTACCTACAATCAAGCCGTTATGGAAAAACATTCAGCGCAGATTTGTTTACAAAACGTCTCTACACAATTATTTTTTTGAATCTAATTAGGTCTGAAGAGGAGTTCACCTGCAAATGCACCAAAATTAGGGAATCTGGAATTTTTTGTTTAGAATTGCTGTTGAACTATATACATATTTACAATACAAATCTATTTTCTTGTAAGGAAAGCTGCCTTTCCTTAGGAATCCATTGATTTATTATAACATCAGATTAATAAAATGGCCTCATAATACGTTGTTCAACACGAATTCAGTAATTGGATCCGTTGTTTATAATCATTGGCCTTGTGAATGGGTTTTTGATGTCACTATGAAAGTCAAGAAAATTATGCTTTCACAAACTAAACCAGTACCTAAAATTGCAAATAATTTTAGGTACTGATAGTAATTTTCCACTATCTTTCGTCACTGGTGTTAGCAGAAGTAGATGATATAGATATAGAGCTATGATAGATATTCAAAATTGTAACAAAATATTACACATGCTGAAATAAAACAGAGCTTGTAGTGAACAATCTGACTTAATTCACTCAAAGCTCGGTGTTTAGTTGCATTAAGGTTAGCATAATATGGTCTTTGTCAAAGCTACATTTTAAGAATATAGTCTGACTCCCATACAATATTTTAGTAATAATCTAGTTGAGGTTTTCATACATCTCTACTAATTGTTACTTAAGTTTCAGATAAACGCTGACATCTATAGTGAAAATTTAAGATTTTTTAAATATTTGCTACGTCCAATTATCACCAAGCTAACAGTGCTTCGACAGCTGTCCTTGAGAGCCAGTAATTCTAGGTCAGCCTTAACAACATCTTCGACCACATCATCACTTACCATCAGGTGAGACAGTTGTGAAAGGCTACCATATCAATGGTAGCCTTTCACCACTGTCTCACCAGTCTTAAATAAAAAATTGCTGGTTTGCCAGCTCATTACATTAAAAAATCCAGTAATGTTGTTGGTATATGGAACTGTGACAGAACATGCTGTAGCCCTACCTGATGTTAAGCGATAACCTCAGCCTATACACATATGCATGTCGTCACAAGTCACGTCCAGCACTGCGTACGTCACCCTGAGAAATACTAATATTAATTCTCATGTACCTATAATTTTACTGGCTCTCAGCATACTGTTAGGTGCATGGTGACATATTTTACTACTTGAGGTAGCTAACCAGTCGAGCATTCACAAAATGCCCTTCCACTATGCGGTGAAGCTCGTGCAGGCGGTGGGGATCGAACCATGGACCTGCGGCATGGCAATCCATAGCTATTATTGCTCGTCTACCATCGCTTATGTGCTATAGACAATATTGAATATGGCTACTGACCAGCAACAACAGCATCATTCTTGATGGTCCTCCGGACGATCATGATGGCATCGTGCAGCGAACGCTCCGTCTCCTCCAGGAACTGTTCTGCACCTCCGCGGAGGATTAATGTGCATGTCTTCGCAGCCGGACACCCTGGGGAGCAAAGGAACTGTTACATATGGTAATAAAGAATTTAACTTTAACAAATATATGATACTTACTTTATTTTTATATATTATGATTACAAGCACTATCTGGTGCTAAGCGAAAATCACATTTACAAATTATTTTTCACCTCAAGCTGGAATCAATACTGTGTCACCCAATTTTACACACTGGGTGCCTTAACCACTGGGCTATCGTGACTGGCTAGAATGAGCGGAATTTTGTGCTCTAACTATATTACTTTAATCATCATATGGGGACAGTGTGGCCATCAACCACATCAACTACCCTTGCATGTACCCTACAAAATTTTTGCTGGGTAGCCTAGGGTACAATTCGCTAGAAGTCCGTAGATCTTATGACCAGCTTGTGCAAAGTTCTTAATGGCAAAGTAGATGATCCGGATCTCAGTGATGTTTTGTGTCGCCTTTATGTACCTGACAACTACCTTTCGGCCAGGAAACACAAATTTTTTGCTGTTCCAAACTATAGGACAGTCACTTACGCCGCATCCCCGATACCGCGATCCCTTAAAGCGCTCAACGCTCTGGTAGACGCCAATCAAGAGTGTGACATATTTAATGACACATGGAAGGACATCCTCACAGAATGCTTAAAGCTCTGTGAATGGTATAATTATTAAAATTATTTTAATTTTATTTTATTATTATTATTTTAAATTGTGAGTGTTATTATATATTGTTATTACTATTATTTTCAATAACCATTTGACATTGTATTTTTAAATCGACATTGATTTTAATCTTTGACGTTTTATTGAATATTTAATGTTTTTATATTTTTTTTCCGTTAGTGTAAGTGGTGTTTGTAACCGTACTAAATAAATAAATAAATAAAAATAAATCAACTAGACTACTATACCACTTGAGGTGGAAAAATAATAATTGTGCCCTGAAAATTTGTTGTGTGATGGTATCTTCTTCCAAAATAACATGGTTAGAATTATTATTTCATTTGTGTATCCACATCTAATTATGTAATGGACACATTTTACACGATATTTGTAAGAAATAAACGTAAGCATAAAATGATACTGCATTTTTATTTTTTTCTTAGACCAAATTTCTCAAAATGCAGTCTGCAATCGGTCAAATGTAGTGAGGCTCAACTCCCACCTTTTAAAAACTATTATGGAAAACCAACATCATTAATTCAAACTTAAAATATTGATACTAAATTCGTACTACGGCCGTCACGAAACAATAATGTTCATATAGCGCTATCTCTATCGCACAAATGTCTTGATTCAATGCATGCAGCCCGCTCTCACGTTGAAGTTCTAATGTAAGTTTACTATAGCGACATGTGGTAGTTCAAATTAAAATTGTTAATGTAAGGTTAAAATAAGACTGAATTAAGAGATGGGAGTTGGCCCCCTGGCCCTTGACCATCACTTCAAGGGAAGGTATTGTTACATATAACAATATTTATTATTATTGACAAATGTTATTTATATGTAGTTAATGCGATTTATTTCTAGAGACAACAACATCAATATAACCAAAACATGTGGATCTGTCCCCTATATGAACAAAGGGATAGAGAAAATGTGAGCTACGACTTACTCACTATTACAGCTCAGTTGGAAGAGCATGTCCCGGTTATAAGAACATATGACCGCAGGTTCGAATCAAGCTTGTATTAAAAAAAATCTTTTCGATGATTACAACGTCATTAGATTAGGGCGAGCGAAGCAAGGCCTATCAATATCCCACAACTTGAAAATGTTGTGGCCCCTTTTACTGAAAAATTATCACACCTATAGATTTGTGCTTTAACATAGTAATTTAACGTAATAACAAGATGTGATATCTGTCAAAAAATATATAATTTTGTAACCATAAAAAGGAAGAATATTAACAATTTTGTATTCATGGGATATAATGTTATTGTACTACTAACGCCATCTGTTAGTAAACCAAAGAGTTAACATCGCTGCAACAGAACTAAACTCAATACTTAAATACATCATAGTCAATCTACTCAATACTAGATTTTTTTTTCTTTTCTATACTGCTACTTGGCAATCTGTCTATGAAAGACAAGTCCAATGGACTGACTAAGGATCTCTGAATACTAGATGACACCAGTAGAACCAGTTTGTAAAATAAACTCGAGACGTCACAAAGCTCAGCTTTTTGCTTGTGTCAACATCTACTCACTTTCAAAAGTTTATGTACTTCTACGAATACCTGCATAAAATTATACAAGGTACTATGAATTATAATATAAATAGACAAACTACTTCCAATCCCTTCGTAACTCTATTTCAACTACGTGTAATGTCGTCTACCAAGGTGAGAAGTTAAGATTATGCATTTCAAAATTGTAACTTACTACTTCTGCATCTGAACACATTTTAAAAAAATTAGAGAGCTTATCTTGCCACTGTGCAGCTGCTGTATCAGCCAGACTGTCCACTGCTGAACAACCTCCCCCATTAAGAGGGGGTTTGCCATAGCCCTTCATATTTTTGTTTTAATATTTAATTTATATTTCTACATAACTACTTTGATTTACTTCACTACTAAGACTATATTTTCAAAATACAGATGTACAAATGATGAATGATATTGAAACAGAATAAGTTGCATACCATCAGCAGCGTTTTCTTTATTGAAACCTATGTAGGAAAAGGAACAATTAAGGATTTAGGAAATGGAAATGTTTGTTTGGTCTGTTCATGTTGGCCTATTAGCACTGGGTAAAGACTCCTAAGTCCAGGTATCAACCCTGGTTTAACGCCACAAAGAAGGGCTATTAGTCGCTTGTAATCATTGTCGCCCGCGACTCTAACGATATCGTCAGTCCACCTAGTGAGGGGCCTACCAACTCTACGTCTTCCGGTGTAGTGTGGTAACCACTCGAGAACCTTTCTTCCCCATCGGTTATCAGTTCGTCAAGCAATGTGGCCCGCCCATTGCCACTTCAACTTGCAAATTCTGAGAGCTATCAGGTTCTTTGGCGAATATCCACGTTCCGGATTTTATCGCGCAAAGAAACTCCGAGCATAGCTCTCTCCATAGCTCGTTGAGCGACTCTGACCTTGCCCATAAGGGCTACAGTGATATTGGTTGATTGTAATTAATTTAATGTCAAAAATGGTTTCGGTTCATTGACCTCATTAATACTTGTGCACTGACTTGCAGTTCAAAAAATATTATTATTCCTGAAGGCTTATGCAAAAAACAATATTAAATGTATAGGGAACTATCCAAGTATCCATCAGTTCGTAAACCAAAGAGGGACTTTTTCATGCTTTACTGGTATTCAGTGCACAAATGGAGGTCAATGTTTCTAATCCAGTTGGGTTTGGTTGCCGAATATAATTGTTAAAATGATGATTTCAATTGGAAATTGCAACTAAGAAAATTATGCTGCCCAGCTTTAAATAGTGTCCCGGTAGCTATCCTTAAAACCAGTTCCCATTGTAAGTTGCAACGGGAAGTACCCCGTGGAGCCACTAGCCAGATTAGGAGAACACTCAGTGTCATAGAGAAATGGAATTCACATGAGGATGGGGAACTGGACTTTAGAATGTAAAGTCAGGAATGGAAATACAGTAGATTGAACATGGGCCATGATTTTAGTAACAATTGAAGGCAATAAAGTAATTATAATTAATATTGTTTCTAAATACAAGCACTATCGCGTGCTAAGCGAAAATCTCATTTACAAACTATTGGAGCACAACATTTTTTGTCCCAGTCGGGAATCAAATAGGCTTCCTCCGATTTCACGCCAGATGCCTAAACCAATCGGCCTAGTGGTTAACAAAATGATTAAAATTGAATCTATTATTCTTTAGATAATATTACTATAAAATAATAATTTATTTTATAATGGGTATCAGGTAAGAATAAAATAGAAGACCCCCATGAGGTGTGGGGGCTAGAATTGCACCCCCATATCTTTGTGGGAGTCGTAAGAAAAATAAAGGGTAAAATACCAGCAGGTGGGCAGCGTCACCTTCTGATGAACTGCCATCATACACTATAATCCTCAGGACTCTTCTGCCAAGTGTATGGATTATGGCAAACCCCCCAGCTAATGAGGAAGACCCTATGGTGGATGGTATGCGTGTTGATGATGAAATAGAAGACAAAGACTTTTGCTCACTATGAAAGTTAAGGGTGAACTGGCCGGCCCATTCTCCATACAAACATGGTAGGGTGATCACTCCCTTATTTGAGGATTTAGGTCCAAAACAAAGCATAATACCGATTGATCTCGTCGTTATCTAGGCTTGTATGATGCTGAAATTTTAATAAGTTAATTAACTTGAGTTATGCGCTTCGAAACATTTTCATATAACATTTTCGAGGCTCATAACTTTCATCTTAATTATCTTTTTAAAATTTCAGCATCATACAAGCCTAGATAATGACGAGATCAATCGGTATTATGCTTATTTCTGGACCTAAAAACTGAAATAAGGGAGTGATCACCCTATGGCGTTTGTATGGAAAAGCGACCGGCCAGTTCAACCTTAAGGGTAGACATTACTGGGGTTGTCTCAAAAATCTAGTGTGATGCAGCTTGAATATTGTTTGGAAATATTAAGAATGTATATGGACAGAGGATTCACTTCGTCACAAGGCCACCACTCACAACACAATGGAACAAGGCTCCCATAATCAATTATCCCATATTCCATATTCCCCATGCTAGGCAGGCACTGTGGTGATCACAGTGTACAATGGCAGATCTTCAGTAAGTGCTGCTGCCCACCTTCTGGTATATTCCCCTCAAGAAAATATGGGGGGATGCAATTTTAGGTCAACAGCCACGTGGTTAGACCGCCACAGGTTAATCCATTAAGAATAAAAAGGACTCACCGGTGAAGATGTTGTATCTCTCCCCGCCGACTTGCCTCTCAGTGAAGTGCTGGCAGTGCCCGAGGGCTTCGTGCTTCAGTTCTCTCACCGAGCTGAGGACTGCGCCCCCGCACGCGCGTTGCGTCCTTCGCAGGTCTTCTTCAGGTACGCGACCAGCGCAGAACATATCACTGAAATTTAATATTTCATATGTTAACATAGCACCTACGAGGAATTAATGTTATTATTTGACAAGGATTGACTCTCAAGGTGTAGACTTTAGACCTAATAAAAAAAACGAAAATAAGCCTCATAACCAAATGATCCTCAAGAGCTATTCAGAAATTGGATCCGTTGTTTATAATCATTGGCTTGTGTCTAAATAATATACATGCCACTGATTCATTCACTAACTCAATACAAAATCATGTAAACTAATTAATCTAGTGGATCTGAAATTAGGCAAGTCGCTTGTTTATGGAGACTTCAGCTAAGAAAGAAGTTTAGTGACTGGAACAAATTAAGGAGATCAAATTGTGGCCAAATGTATTTATGATAGTACAACATGGGATTGAGAAATAATTAAAAACCCATGTGGAGATCATTGATGTGGACCAGCTAGAGAGTCTTTGTCAGCTTTTGAAATACCCAAAAACGACTGTCCCTACGTAGACTATCGAAACTCAAAAAAGGGTTATTTTATTACCGTCGCAACTTGTTTCTATCACATTATATTACAATGTAGATAAAATTTATTTCAAATATTATTAATACATTCAGTTTTAGCAAGTTGTAAGGTATGGAATGTGACGTCGCTGGTCCTCGTAAACTCACGAAACTTAAAATTCGCGATATTTAGTTTCGATAGTATATGTAGGGACAGTCGAAAATGTGTCATATATCATAGGGTAGACCACAAAATATTGAGGTTTGAAGAGTAGACGAAATAGAGACATAGCTTGGACAGTAAAAATATGATAACGACAACAATCTTACATCGCATTATCCTGTTGTCAAAAATTAAACTTGATAACTGCCGAAAAATAAAGCTCCACTGAAAAAAACGCTTCTTTGTATATTCCAAAAATATATATAAGTTTTATAACTTGAAGGCCCAGTTTTCAATCATCAGGTAAAATAAATATCTGTACTGTATCATGTACCACTGCTGAACACAGCCTCTCCCATTTAGAGGGGTTTTGCCATAATCCCCACACTTGGCAGGCGTCTTGGGGATCGCAGTATATGATATCAGTTCATCAGAAGGCGCTGCTGCGCACCTTCCAGTATTTTACCTTTAGTCGCCTCTAACGACAACCACAGGTAAAAATAGTGAAAAAATAAAATTATCAGACCTACCTAATTTAATAAGTTGGTTGGTTGATTATCGCCGATGCCAATGGGTTAAGACATGAAGTTTTTAATACAACCAATATTTGTTCTTAAATTGTTGTCCATAAATTTATTTTTGTAAGTCATGAAATAGAAAAAATATATCAGTCTGATAACAAACCAAATTTAAAACAACAACTTACAACCTACAAACTTTGTTCTTATATACTGGTTGTGTATATTTTTATTCTTATGTATTAACTATCTGATGATTGTTAAATCAAACCTTACACAATTATTTTCTTTATTACTTTTATTTGTATACTGACCGATCTGCAAAGTACTGTGTGGCAACATCCCCAATAGGCAGCTTGCTAAGCACCACCTGTGCCCCACTAGCGTGTAAGGCAGATAGCTTCTCGTACAGTATCTGCCACTCCGCATCCACTACCTTCTGGTATTCCTTCACGTTGTCTACTCTCACCTGGGGAAGACGAGAACACATCATCGCACGACTGTTTACGTCAAAATTCAGACTAAATTGGCAACGGTTCTCTTACCATCTACATTTCCTTTTCAAGAAACAGCTCACTATAACTAAGCCTGGGCTGTACAATGTACATCCATTCTGTATCAGCCGGATTGTTCCCCCATTAAGGGGAGTTTTGCCATTATCCCCAGGCTAGACATCTTGGGGATCACAGTTTAAGATATCAGTTCTTCAGAAGGCGCTGCTGCCCACCTTCCGGTATTTTACCCTTAGTCGCCTCTTACGACACCCGCAAGAAGAGATTGGGAAGTGACATTCTAGCCCGACACCTCACGGCATATCCATTCACCGATCTTCAAAATTATAGATCTTCGGAATGGTTATAGATAGCCATTTCAAATTATAACCTGAATATGTGTTACGTTGGCTGATCAAACAAAATTGAAAATGAAATGAAAATGAAATATCTATTTATTGCCACACAAATAACATATATATACAGAATAAGATTAAAATGTAATGAGGTGATTCGTAAACATTGCGGGCGAAAGGGTTACACTCAGCATAAGCCGCGTGACATTTTCATGCACTCGCGACGCTGTTTTTCAGTGCACCCCTATGCTCGGGCTGGTGTTCGCCGAGATAGGTACAGCAAATGAGGATGAATATGAGCGATCACACTACGTAGAGTTCCTTAATAATTACAATAATTACTAAACAGCTACACATAAAACTGTAAGTACAGTTGAACAAAACTAAACTAATAAAAATATTTATTAAATAAGCGTAAGTGTCTGTGTGAACGTTGTGATGTGTGTGTGTGTGGGGTGGCAGTGCGTGTGAGTGAATCTGTATTGTGTATGAGTAAATGTGTATGCGTGTAGTTGTGGGTGACAAATTTGGTGATTTAAGTTCGTGTTTTAAAGGTTGCTAAAAAATTGTTTTTTTGCCGGACCAGTAGAATAGCTTTAATATTTTTTTTGAATCTTTTTGGACAATTTTTTATGTCTCAGAGGCGGAGAAAGTTGTTTCACACTTTTGACGCTCTGTATGTATTTGAAGCAACCTTTAAATCGCACAGAAGTGTGTTTTGGTATCCACAAACAATTGGTGTGTTTAGAGCGAGTGATTAATGTGTGAATGTCTTTGGTATCTATGTAAATTTTTCAAAAAGATATTCGGGCTTTTGGCTCCAAATAACTTTCTGAGTCAGGCAAGCTAGGTGAAGTTCTCGTCTAGTCTTCATATTCAGTATATTGTGTTTGACTAGAAAAGGAGTCACGTGCTCTCTTCTGGGTATGGTGAAACAGAACCGTGCACACGCGTTTTGGACTCGCTGGATTGCAATTTCTGTTTTCGCCCATAATCTAGGTCCATATACCGCACAACAGTAGTTAAAAGGAGATAGAACCAATAAATCACACAGCAGTATGCGTACCTTTTCCGAAATGTGTTTCCTTATGGAATATAATATTTTAAGTTTATAGAACGCGTTCCTAATTTTTCAATTGGTGTGTTTAATAAACCTAATGTCACTAATTAAAACCAAGAAAGTTGTTTGTATATGGAAATTTGTTAACTAGGTGTTGTTATGGGACACAAAGCGTAGTTATGTGATTCTCGTTATAGTATGGGGTCGTTTTAATAAAACCACCAAATAATTAAATCCCGCCAATTGAGAGTCAGAACTACGCTAAGAGTCCCAAACTGTACCAATATTTATGTAAAATTACAATGCTAGACTGACTTGCACATGGCCTGTTTAATTTATCAAATATATTTTTGTACTATACCCTTATTTTCAACTGATGATGTACATAAGTTGGTACAATTTGTTTCCTCTAACAATACAAATAAATTTTCTTGTAAGGACAGCTGTCTGTCTATAGAAATCTGATGGTTTATAGTAACATCAATGGCCTCATAATACGTTGATCAACATGAATTCAGTAATTGGATCCGTTGTTTATAATCATTGGCCTTGCAAATTGGTTTTTGATGTCACTATGAAAATGAAGAAAATTATGCTTCCACAAACCAAACCAGTACCTAATTGCAAGTAATTTCTATTTATCTCGTTCATCACATATAGTAGCAGAGGTAGATGATATAGATAGAGCTATGATAAATATTCAAAATTGTAACTAAATATTACACATACTAAAATAAAACACAGCTCGTAGTGAACAATCTAACTTAAAACTCATAGTTCGATGTTTATTGCATTAAGGTTAGCTGACTTTGTCAAAGCCCCATTCTAAGAATATAGTTAGACTGGCATAAAATGTTTTAAAGTAATTATCTAGTTTAGGTATTCCTAGCCTACTAACCCTTTGGAATTTGTACAAGCGTTATAATTTCTTCTATTATAACACATGAAAAGGTTACATGAGAAAGTTGGTGCTACGACCAGGATAAAAGCCCAAAAATCTAAGCACATTTAGTACATAGAACAAAAAAGCAGATTCATTTACGTACCTCAGCATTATCCCTCTCAGCTTTAAGCTCCAATTCGATATTCAGTAGAGCAATCTTGCAGTTGTCGTAGCTCTTCGGTTGCATTTCAAAGCCGGCGTAAGAGAAAGTCTTTTTGAACGCGACACCGGCCACTAGGAAGGAATCTTCTAGAGCTCCACCGGATACTTTCTTGATACCTGATGATTAAAGATATTCTAGGTCAGAAACTTGTGTGATTGAATATCACGCTTGAGCAGTAGATTTCCTAAATTCTCTCAGATTCATTCTAAATTTAGTGAAATAAAGTAAATCAATTTCCAGCACTGAAATATATACAAAATTATTTAATTTTATACTCATTTTATTTCTTATTTATTTTATATTAGAGAATGTGACCTCATAACCAATTGATCCTCAAGTACAATTCAGAAATTGGATCCGTTGTTATAATCATTGGCCAAATAAATATTTCATTAATGAGTATGAATATATTATCCAAGGTAAATAAATCATTGAGACATTGAGACATTGGCATGTATACTGACAAAATAGGAATCGTTGGTGGTTTTCTTGATGACAGGCAAGCTTTTGACCATTATATTACTCTTGCTGAGTGTTGATGTGGCTGAAGATTACAGAAATATTATATACGCCTATTATAAGAACAAGCTGTCCGTAGGTTAGCTGACACAGCAAAAAAAAAAATTCTGAGCATGCTTGCCATGCCAGCACATACAAAATACAGTTCTTTCATCAGTGATGAAGCCCAAGTATCAAACCTAATATACCGGGTAGATGGCCATAGTCTCGCCCCATTTTGATGGATAAAAACCATCAGATAATCCAGCTGCACTCACCGATCATGTCCAAAGGAAGAAGAGGAGCGTCCAGAGAGAGTACAGCATCCACAACCATCTTGGAGAAGTGTCCTTTCTGTTGATGGATCAGTTTCGAAGACATAGCAGTCACGGCGCATTTCATCAGGAGCTCTCTGTAAAATTATTATATATTTGTATAATTATAGATAATTGAAAATTGTAGACAACGGCAGTGATCAAATAATCAAGAAATTACACTATCGATACTGTTCTTTTTATATAGTGAAGAGAGACGAATCAGCCGCCTGATGGAAAGCGTCACTCTTGTCCATTACAGTTGCAGTATCACCATAACACTGTACTGTGATAAAATTTAAAATTTTACACAACAGATGTAGTTTCCATCTTATAATTTATTATTATCTAATGTAGTAAACATGGCCTCATATCTACTATCAAGATCCACACATACCTTTCAGAAATTGGATCCGTTTGTATTTAATCATTGGCCGTATGTACATACAAGAGCTGCAGTATTATTATCATTAGGATGGTTTTGCATGGCTGTAGGGCATATTGCTAGCTAGAAAAATCTGTCACCAAGCACCTGCCTCTTCAACGACTGTACTGAGCCAGTTTTTAATCTAGGTTCATCAAATTAAATGACTATTTTCTACAATATTGAAAGTTACATTTAATTTTTTTTAGAACTATTACAAAGGTTCACATTTAAAAAATCTTTTTCACCCTTGTAGTTAAAATGCACTATTCCATGCAGATTTTGAATGATAAACAAAACCTTTCAAAGCTTGTAAGGTGAAATAAATATTCTTGTTATTCTTGTCTTGGTATTGTATTAATTTTTAATATTTTGAATTCTCAATATTTTAGCTTTTTGTTTGCATGTTGCTAAGTGGACTATCCTTTGCCTATAACAGATGCATTTTGTGACGAATTGCATTGCGCCCGTCACACCCTTGAGCCGCCGGCTTGAGCTTCGCCGCATGGTGGTAGGGCATTTTGCGAATGCCCGCTTGGCTAGCTACCATCCTCAAGTAGAAAATCTGTCACCAAGCACCTAACGATGTGTTCCGGCAGCTGTATTAAACAGCCAGTAATTCTAGGTTAGCCTGAACAACATCTTCGACCACATCGTCACTTACCATCAGGTGAGATAGTGGTCAAAGGATAACAAATCAGGTATAAAAAAAAGGGTGGTACTAGACAGGCGAGCATTCGCAACATGTCCTTCCACCATGCGGCGAAGCTCAAGCCGGCAGTGGTGGGGTGCGAACCATGGAGCTACGGCACGGCAGAGTCCAAAGCTATTACAGCTCGGTTATCATTGCTTCCCTGTTCTTTTATATGATTCAACCAGCTACTAACTGAATTTGAATATAGCCCTCTTAGGCAGGGTGGACAGAGAGTAGGTTTAGTAATTGGATCCTGTTATCTTATTGGGGACTATGTTCCTTACCTCTGTTCCTCTACGGTCTTGTTGTCGATCTTGACAGCGAGCTCCTTCACTCGATCTACGGAGAGCTTGGCCGCCGTGCGAACTGCACGGACAATGATGCGTGGATGCACTCCTGTAAACAACACAATATAAACATTACATAAGATGAAGCTATCATAGCACAGCGCTAGTAAACAAATATTGAAATAACTTTATTATATAGTAAGTATGTAACACAAGATGTTTAAAAGAATGGCCCCGAGTTTTTTGCCCGTTCTTCTCGCAGTGGCTCTATACAATTTATTTATTTATTTATTATTAATGGACGAGCAGCAATATGCTGATATGTCCATATCATTGCAGTGTTGGATTTATAGTTTCAGAAGAGATTTCTTTTCTGTAGATAGCCATTTGTCCAGTTTATTTTTAAAATTGTTTATTGATGTGGCTGACACAACATGTTCTGGTAGTTTATTCCAGTTATGCACTACTCTGTTACTCAGGAAATGGTGTGCAGGCTTTGTATTGGCCAAATCCCGAGTAAGCTGGATTTTATGTCCCCGGTTTGGCTTTGAGCTTTCTCTGATTATATAAATGTCTTCTATGTTAGGTAGGTTATAATATTGATTAATGATCTTAAATGTCTCAATAAGATCACCCCTAAGGCGTCTTTCTTCTAGACTAGTGAGGCGTAGTGTTAGGAGTCTCTCTTCATAGGACTTGTGACGCAGGACCTGTGGTAATTTGGTTGCTTTCCTCTGGACACTTTCTAGAAGGTTAATATCTTTTTGGAAGTATGGGCTCCAAACTTGAAAGCCATACTCTAGCAGGGGTCTGATATATGTTTTGTATATTTTTAGAAAGACTTCTACAGTGAAGAATTGGAATGATCTCCGTATGACATATAAAAATGAGTTGGCCTTTTTCACTATAGATGTGATTTGATCTTCCCATTTAAGATTAGATGCTATTAACACTCCTAGGTCTTTTTGCAGATCAACAGATTCTATATCACTGTTGTCTAACATATACTTTGCTCTAGGGTTTGCTGAGCCCAAGTGTAATACAGTGCATTTTGCTGCATTCAGTTTGATAATCCAATCCCTGGCCCAGGCTTGGATGCAATTAAGGTCCTCCTGTAGCTGTCCGGATTTAATTAGTGGGTTGCCACATTCAGCAAATTTATTTGCTGAATGTGGCAGTACACTGTAGAATTTATTTATTTATTTATTCAGATACGCCAACAGTGTGCATATTAAAACATACAATAAAAAACTTACAATAATAAATTATAACAATGAGTTAAGTCATTATTATACTAGTCTGATATGCACACCTATTATAGGCATATACAGCATTCATTAAAATATTGATAACTAAATATTAGGTCCTTACATATGAAATTGGCGTTTTTCGTACTGGCCACTTTAATCACGAATTTCTCCTCTTTGGTAAGGAATTCCAAATTCAAATTTGTACAGCTATAGACTTATGTATTTGTGCTTCGATGATCGTCATTCATTTGTTTTTTTTCTTCTGTTTTTTTCTGTTTGCGTCACTCATTTTACAAAATGGAAAACCTTAAATATCGCATTATTTACGAGTACGAGTTCCGCCGTGGCACTAGTGCTGCGGAAACAACTCGAAGGGTGAATGATGTGTATGGCGGTCGTGTTGCAAAAGAAAACACAGTTCGTTTTTGGTTCCAACGTTTTCGTTCTGGAAATTTCGACCTGCAGAACAAGCCCCGTGGACGGCCTGAGACTCAAGTTGATAATGAAGAGTTGAAGGCTATTGTGGAAGCGGATCCATCGCAAACCACGTCCGAGTTAGCTGCAGGCTGCAATGTTAGTGATAAAACTGTTTTAATTCACTTGAAGCAAATTGGGAAGATTAAAAAGCTTGAAAGGTGGGTACCTCACGAATTGACTGAAACAAACCGGCAAACGCGCGTCTACTGCTGCGTTACATTACTAAACCGGCACAATAATGAAGGTATTTTAAACCGAATCATTACCTGTGATGAAAAATGGGTTCTTTACGATAATCGGAAGCGCTCAGCGCAATGGTTAGATCCTGGCCAGCCAGCCAAATCCTGCCCCAAGCGAAAATTAACCCCAAAAAAGTTACTTGTAAGCGTTTGGTGGACTAGTGCCGGTATTGTTCATTACAGTTTTATCAAATCTGGCCAGACTATTACGGCTGATGTCTATTGTCAGGAATTGCAAACCATGATGGAAAAGCTAGCGGCTAAACAACCTAGGCTGGTCAATCGCTCCACGCCACTGCTGCTTCACGACAACGCTAGACCACACACTGCGCTACAGACGGCTACTAAATTAGAAGAGCTTCAATTGGAAAGTCTAAGACATCCTCCGTACTCCCCGGACCTTGCTCCAACAGATTACCATTTTTTTCGAAATTTGGATAACTTCTTGCAAGGGAAAAAATTCAACTCCGATGGGGCAGTCCAAATCGCCTTCAAAGATTTTATTGATTCCCGTCCGACTGGTTTTTTTAGTAAAGGGATCAATGAACTACCTATGAGATGGCAAAAGTGCATAGAAAATAACGGTTCATACTTTGATTAATTAAATATATTATATTAAAAAATATTCGACTTTTTGTTCCTCCCATACAAAACGCCAATTTCATATGTAAGGACCTAATATAACTATTCTAGGTATTCTAGTATTAACGATTGGTAGTTTTATATTCAATAAGAGTGCTTACTTATTATTATTACTTATAAATAACGATGTGATAATATGCAGCTATAAAAACTTATATAATAAAAATAGGATTATATCACTAAGAATGTATAGCGTCTAATTTTTACTGAAGAATATAATTAATTTACACTTAAAGACATTTAATGAATCATTGAAAATATCAAGATCATCAAGAGCAGCATTTATTTCATTATAGGTACGACATATTCGTTGTGTGGGGCAATTGTGGCCTAAGTTAGTTTTGACGTAGAATATTTCAATACTAAAATTTATAATTGACCTTCATAAGAGCGTCGTAGACGCCTAAATTGAATAAATGATTTTCACTTTGACTGACTTTATAAGGGTTGACTGTCGTGTTGGGCTTAAGTTTCATATTTTCTTTAATTTTAATTCCAAACGATGGCTTGGATTTATTTTAAAAATCTAGGTTTCTGTTTCGGCTCAAAAACGGCCAAACCCTCGACATTAAAATACAATGAGCTTGGAGAAGAAAAGAGAATGGCTAGCCATGGGTAAATTTTAAATTCCTGTGGCGTTAAAGTGGAGCACCTTCTCTAAAACCCTTTTAAGATCCCAGATCAAAGCTACTTAGTAAGATGGGGGGAAAGCCACCGAAGAGTCTTGCGGTATTTGTCGGGAGGCGATCGGTACAGCTAGGCACTTGCTGGTAGGATGTAGGGTGCTCCTTGATAGGGGTCATTATTTACGTCGCCATGATAGAGTCCTCAAAATCATACGAGACGCAGCGAGTCTTTCGGTAGCTAGAGCAAAAAAATGGATTGACCACGAACAAACGACACGTCGATTTTGTAAAAGAAGGGTCATCTACAAAATCTAAATCCAAGCCTTACTCCATCTCAGGCGCAGCTCCCGATTGGACTCTTGTGATGGACTCGTATGAAAAACACTATAAAATTCCTGAGGATATTGGTGTTTCGTCATCTAGACCAGACATATTTCTGTACACAAAAAATCTAAAACGCATAGTACTTATAGATACATTCTTATATTGATAATAGTGCTGGTTCCTGACACTGGAATGACATTTCCAAGATGTGCATTGACATGTACTCATTAACACACTCATTATATTTGTATCTCCTGTAATAAAACTCCGGCTTACCATGTTCCATTTTATATTCCACAATTTGGGTACGCTCATTGTCAAAAACTACAGATGTAGGTACTGTCGTATATTATACATGGCACTTGGCGTATTATATACACTAACATCCTTACACCACGAGACTCTAATGAAGACTGTCAAATTGTCCCTGCAACCTTGTTTGCTCTCCCCTCCAAGTATTACGTCACGAGTCAAATCAATGTCTAATGGACTACGTAGTTATCAACTAAGGTACTAAAGGACTCAAATTAAATACTTACAAAGTAAAATGTAAGGCGTTAAATTAAGTACAAATGAAATTGAAACCTTACACTACCTAAAAGTTTGTTCTGGCAGCAGTCCTTGAGAGCCAGTAAAATTACAGGCACATTACAATTGGCACATTACAACAGTATGTCTCAGGGTTACGGGCGCAGTGCAAATCGTCACTTGTGACGAATTGCATCTGTTTTAGGCAGAGGTTACCCCATAACATCAGATTGGCTTCGTGCTTATTCCGTCACAATAACAGGTAAATAAAAAAAATTACACACATTTATATAATAACGTGAAGGGGCGTGTATTTAAACCTTTGCTCAATCAATTCCTATGACTTATACGACACAAACAGGTCCTATCTGAGATTTATAAAAGATAATTTCAGAGATTTATAAAAAATATTTTTAGATTTATTTCTTACCTTCTTCAACGAAAGGCTTCAACCTCTTGAGAAGCTCTCCAGCCAGGATCACCACGGACGTAGTACCATCGCCTACCTGAAATTATAACAGAGATGAACTACGTTTTAGTCTGTATTACAACTTCGTCTTGGAGGGTACACCACCACAGTGTCATATATTCTTCTTTGCTGTTGTGTTCAAACAGTACTGTGTAGGGCAGCACAGTAGAAAATGAAATTACTGAATAATCTATAAGAGTTTACATCTTGGGGTGACGAGTGCAGTGTCAAGTAGAACGAGGACGGTGACACTGCAACTGTAATGGACATACGTGACGCTTACCATCAGACGGGCAATTTGTTCGTGTCTTCCCTTTATAACATAAAAAACGAGCCAAGTGCGAGTCGGATTCGCGCACCGAGGGTTCCGTATAAACCTGTAGGTATATACATAAGTAAAAGTTATGGTATTTTTATTGCTAAATGAAATCCATAACATATTAAAAGTAAAATATTTTTACGCAGTAACTAAAAACGTATGCTTTTCGCAATTTTTCCTTTATCTGTGCTATAAGACGTTGATTCGTACCAAATTTCAAGATTCCGAGTTCGCGGGAAGTACCCTGTAGGTTTCGATTCCCTTGCAAGTGTCGAAAATTTGCGTCATAAACGGCTGTATCTTTTAATTACGTTGACTTAGAAGTTTGATTTTTTCACAGCTCCAAGGGACAGTAGACTTGAGTATTTGATATGAATTTCAGCTAGATATATACGCGTTCCTGAGAAAAACGGCCTTGACAGACAAACAGACGGACAACAAAGTGATCCCATAAGGGCTCCGTTTTTTTCCCTTTGAGGTACGGAACCCTTAAAATGAAATCAATGAATGGTGTTCATGTGAAAAATATTATTTTAGTCAAATGTTCTTGCATTTTGGAGGGAGCAATTACCATAACTATTACCAGTGATATGGTCCTTATTTTAACGCTAATTTGTTTGATTTTAGTACTGAGGTTGTAATTTAAGTCAAGGGTATTCGTAAAATACCGTCTCTATTTTTATTTTTGTGCCAGGGGGCCAACTCCCACCTATTACGAAACCATCATAAAAAAAAAACGATTTGTTTCATGCTTAAAATAATCATTCGCATTCACGAACTATCACCGACCCACAATCGCGTCAAGCAATATTGGTTTGATCCTACTTAAAGAACGAATGAAATATGTATCATGGATGTGCAAGCAAGATACAAGATGTTTATAATATAGCGTTATCCCGCTCGCACTGTTCCGAACTACGATATTATGGAACGGTTTTACCATAGTTTTACGACGTTTTATTCTCTGCTACACAACAACTGGTTGTAGCTTTTTATAGTTTCACTCATCGAATAATTTTTCTTCATTTATTTTAAAGTATAATAGAAATAAAAACATTGTACGTAATTTACACATTAATGAAACCTATTTTATTGTAAAATAGCAAAATCAAGTATAAATCCGCTGCTAGAAAGACTTTTTTAAGATAGATAAATATGACAAATTTGTCGCTGGAACAGTAATACTTCGTACGTCAGAGTTCGCGAAAAGAGTGAACAATTTGTTGTGACGTCATCAAAACGACAAGCGAATCTATTACTGTTTGTAAGACTGCTTAATTGACGTGGAGGTATAAAATTTAGCAGTAAGATTAAATTATTATTACTATAACAGGTGAGAGTTGGCCCCCAGGAGTGACAGGTGAGCCTTTGACCACTATCTCACCTGACGGTAAGTGATGATGTGGTCGAAGATGTTCTTCAGGCTAGCCTAGAATTACTGGCTCTCAAATACAGCTGCCGGAACACAATGTTAAGTACTTGGCGACAGATTTTTTACTTGAGTATGGTAGGTCCTTCCGCATTAACCACAGGTTAATAGGGGGGTGGCGTTCTAGCCTGGCACACCATGGGCATACAACATTTAACTGTCTTAAAATCAATCAATTCGGAACTGTATAAATTAAAACATGACTTTATAATACCTCTGCATCTTGAGACTTGGCGATGTCCACTAGAGTTTTAGCCGCAGGGTGTACAATGTCCAAGAGCTGAAAAACAAGAAACTTTTGCTTGAGTATGATTTCTATGATATATTGGTGGTTTTTCATATGCTCTGGTAACCATCATGTCTACTATCAAACTCCACATTATGTGTTCGGAAATTGGATCCGTTAGGTTATAATCATTGGTTACATCATATTATAATTCAAAGTAAAAAGATAGAAAAGATTTATTGCATTCATGAGTACATACTGTACTGTATGAGCCGGATTGTCCACTGCTGAACACAGCTTCCCCTATTTAGGGGGTATTTTCCATAATCCCCACGGTTGGCAGGCGGCTTGGGGATCGCAGAGTAAGATGGCAGTTCTTTAGAAGGCGCTGCTGCCCACCATCCAGTATGTTTCCCTTTTTTCCCTTAGTCGCCTCTTACGACACCCACGGGATGATATGGGGAGGTGCAATTCTAACCCGGCACCCCACGAGGAACCCGGCACCCCACGGGTTCATGAGTACATAAGGCGACACAAACATTACACGAGCACACATGAAACCCACTTGGGTATTGCAATACATTGATATATGGTGTTAATAGTTAAATAAGGCAGTAAATGCACACTTTCCCAATGGCAACATTAGTTAGGAAACGGAAGCCAGCCATCTTGTTTTTCAAGACCAATAGTGCTGATATCTGTAATGTCGTTGTTCGTTTGTTTGCTCACTTGCTGTTACTACTCTGGTAAATAAAACGACTCTGCTAATTCGAGTGTTTTATTGTGAATACCCAAAATACTTTATCACAATATTACCATGAGCCACATGGTATCATTGATAGACGTACATATCGTCACTTAGCAAACAACACCGCTGAAGTCGAATTTTGGTGACATTTTAATGCTATTGGCTAGAGCTTCTGTTTACACATAGAGCCAACCAATCGGATACTACACATAAAATATTGTTAGCCGCTTAAGGATCACTCATCATTTATTAGTACTAAACCATTATCAATTCCGTATGATACAGTTTTTCACTCTCCTCTAAAACAAGTCAAAAAGAATTGTGCGGTGTTGTTAGCTAAGCGACGATATCTAAAGATGCAATCGAGACTTTCGTAGGAGCGAAGAAGAAGTATACACGTGTTAGCGAGATTGGTCGAAGTTTTATGTAAATTATTCAACGTTTTGGACTCTATTTTTACCCCTGAGGCATATTTAATCTTTTGTGTTGGTGGCGGTGAGTTTTTGTGTTTGTTTTTGTTCGTAATCAGGGGAAATGGAGCCCATTTCCCCTGATCCTCCGCCGGATCCTCCGGATCTGGACTTAACTTTAGCGCCGACAACGGCTACAAAAAGACAGCGAACGGACGAGGATAATCCTTGTCCGAGCAAAAAACATATAACTAACAGCGAAGTAGCATCAGCATCCATTCAAACTGTATACACCCATCCATCTATGGTAGTTGATGGACTCAGATCCTACGAAACAACTGACTCGGGACCGTTCCTGGTTCATGTTTCCAAGGTCGTGACTGACCCAGCAGCAAGCACTGAGATCAGACCTATCAAATTTGGTTAGTTCTTGTTTAATAACAAAATTGATGATATATGCCACGATGGCGTCAAAAGAGTGGGCCGTAATAAGATTTCTATCACCTTCAATTCCGCATTGGGGGCGAATAAGTTCCTTAATAACCCAATACTGAAACTTTGTAAGTATGAGGCGTTCATCCCAACATACAATGTGACGCGCATGGGGCTAGTCAGGGGTGTACCCGTAGAATGGTCTATGGACAGTTTCGTTGAATCCCTACAAATTCCTGGATACTGCACCCACATCATTAAAGCTAGACGCATGAACCGAAAGGTTAATACTGACAATAACATCAAGTGGGAGCCTACACAGACTGTAGTGCTTACCTTTAGGGGTCCACAACTTCCTCTACGAGTATATTCATACTACTCTTCATTAACTGTAGAACCGTACCAATATCCCACCATACAGTGCATGAATTGTTGCCGTTTCGGGCATATCAAAGCCCAATGCCGCTCTAAGCCAAGATGTTTTAAGTGTGCTCAACCGCATGTTGGAGATGAGTGTAATGTCCAAGAAATTAAATCCACCTGCCTATACTGCTCAGCAAATCACTTTTCAACAAATAGATCTTGTCCGGAACAAGACAGACAAAAATCAATTAAAATTATGATGGCCCGTGAAGGAATTTCTTATCAAGAAGCCTCTTCCCTATTCCCTAGTGTACGCAAAACTTTCTCAGAAGCGTCTAAGGCTGCTCATGCCCCAAATTCTCTTCCGACTGAACAAATTACTAACCCCCCAATTCAACCCTCCCAATTCTGTGATGTCTTACAAAAAAACTGTATCCACGCTCCCCAAACCTAGACCACCAATTGGTAAATCTTATGACAGAACTGCTCATCAAAATATTGTTGCCGAAGTCCCATCCTCTCTTCCTAATGGATTTGCCCTCCAAACCTCCCAAGCCTCCTCATCCCCTCGTGAGGAATCACAAGAGCAGCTTCTTGTGCAACTCCTCACTATTATAATTAGTATTATATCACAGAACTCTTTTAATTTACCGTCCAACGTTGCCCATATGATTACCCAACTCTCATCTTTAAGGATGCACTGGCCGACGGCTCGAACTTATCAGCGGGTGAGGCCACAAAGCATGCTATTTCACCTATACCTTTGTGGGAAAGAGTAAGACTCCGTGATGAGTAGTACGAAGATAGTGATCGCGCATCACACACCCGTATTGCATCTACGCTAATTACGCACACTTGTTTGCGATATATCAATGAAAGCCGAACCATGCCGAACGAATTACGATGTTTGACGACGGACGGAGATACTAAGGCTGAAATTCAGAGACATTTGTGTAAGACGGGCAAAGACCAGTCTTAGCCAAGCGTCCGCTAAGCCAATCTGCAAATTTCATATTCAGAGATATAGTCCTAGTCCTACTTACCTCGCTCTTAGCTTAGATCACACTCTATTATCTATGGCACATTTTTCACTTATGGAACGTTTACCGGTTCTTGTTTATCTGTGCATCCTGACATAAAACGAAAACGACAAGAACAACAATATATAAAATGTGATTTGAGTGAGTGAAACAAAATACGTTTTATGCCTACCTAACTACTAGTTGACAAGACGTCTGTTGTTTTTGTACTAAAGTTCATAGGTTATAAAATACAAAGTCAACCACAAACAATTTCAATTCAATGTCAATAAAATCTTTAATTTTGCTCACTTGGCGGCGCCACTTCTGCTTTGAGACAGGCTAAAGTAGTCGATTTCCAGTACTTGGCTTAGCA
Source organism: Plagodis pulveraria (assembly GCA_963890685.1). Lineage (NCBI taxonomy): Eukaryota > Metazoa > Arthropoda > Insecta > Lepidoptera > Geometridae > Plagodis > Plagodis pulveraria. The sequence goes on along the minus strand of OY982976.1, from coordinate 17,021,601 downwards.
TAGCACACGCTAAGTTTAAGCGCTGTATCAGATGTCTCTGAATATAATTATGAGGCTAAGCGCTACATTTTGACAGATTAAATCATTAGTTCACGCTTAGATTTGTCTCTGAATCTCAGCCTTAGTGTCTCAAGCTACGTCACGACGTGTGTAGGTATTTCTTATAAAATAATATTATATATTCACAGAGGAATACATTATGGTTCGGACAGTAGGTACCTGTTGTTATAATTTTCGTTCGTTTTATAATAACATACTGATGTTATTTCACCTATAGTAGGTAAATATTTAGTAAGTAGGTACAATGATTTGTAGGTACATAGTAAATGTATTAGTTTGTTCTTTTCATATTGATGTAGTAAATATTTACCTACAATAATTATTTATTACATAATTAGCAAGTTACTGCTTTTACTACAACATATTTTGTAAAGCAGTGACGGCTCAGTGGCATAGGTTATGGACTTCCGCGCAGCAGGTCCATGGTTCGAATCCCGTCGCGGGCTTAATCTTCACCGCGTGGTAGAAGAGCATTATACGAATGCCCGCCTGGATAGCTACTACCCTCAAGTAAAAAATCGGTCGCCAAGCACCTAAAGGGAAGCAGTGATGGCTCAGTGGCATTGGTTATGGACTGCTGCGCATCAGGTCCATAGATTGAATCCCGCCGCGATATTAAGCTTCACCGCGTGGTGGAGAGTTCGTAGCGAAGTTTACTTAGCTGTTCTCAACCGATCAGCAAAGTTTAGCACCGTCGCGCGCGGTCATGAGTTGGATGGGTGACCGCTAGGACAATACTACTGAGCGCTTCCGTGCTTCGGAGGACACGTTAAGCCGTTGGTCCCGGTTGTGGTCTTAGGATGGCAGTCGTTATAGCATGGTGGTAGGGCATTTTGCTAATGCCCGCCTGTATAGCTACCACCCTCAAGTAGAAAATCTGTCGCCAAGCACCTAACGGTGTGTTCCGGCAGCTGTCCTTGAGAGCCAGTACTTCTAGGTTAGCCTGAACAACATCTTCAACCACATCATCACTTACCATCAGGTGAGATAGTGGTCAAAGGCTAACCTATCAGGCATAAAAAAAGAGCATTTTGCGAATGCTCGCCGGGATAGCTACCCAAGTAGAAAATCTGTCACCATGCAACTAACGTGAACTCAGTGGCATTAGCTATGGACTGCCTCGCAGCATGTTTATGGTTCGAATCCCGCTGCGGGCTCGAGCTTCACCGCTTGGTGGAAGGGCATAGGGCATTTTGCGAATGTTCGCCTGGCTAGCCACCATCCTCAAGCAGAAAATCTGTCAGTAAGCGCCTAACGGGAAGGAGTGATGGGCCAGTGGCATTAGCTAGTGACTGCCGCGCAGCAGGTCCATGGTTCGAATCCAGCCGCGATATTGAGCTTCCCCGCGTTGGTGAAGAGCATTTTGCGAATGCTCGCCTGGATAGCTACCACCTTCAAGTAGAAAATCTGTCAGAAAGCACCTAACGGGAAGCAGTGATGGCTCAGTGGCATTAGCTTTGGACTGCCACGCAGCAGGTCTATGGTTCGAATCCCGCCGCGGGCTTGAAATTCACCGCTTGGTAGAAGGGCATTTTGCGAATGCTCGCTTGGCTAGCTACCACCCTCAAGTAGAAATTCTGTCACTAAACACTTAACGGGAAGCAGTGATGGCTCTTAGCAATGGACTGCCGCGCAACAGGTCTATGGGTCGAATCCCGCCGCGGGCATGAACTTCACCGCATGGTGGAAGGTTGTTTTGCGAATGCTCGCCCGGCTAGCGAGCTTTGAGATGAGAGTGTGTCGTACCGATTTCAAAATCTGTCTCTAAGCGGTAATGTATGATGGCATCATGGATCTACCAATCCTGGTAGAACACATTTGGAATAAAAATTCTCTACCTACCCGTAACTGATTTAAATTATTTCCAATAAAAATCAATAACTAATCATAGGTTATTTTTGATTAGGTAAGTGCCTACAATCACCGCTAAGTTTACCATATAAACTTTCGTACTACCTTAGGTATAAGTACCTACTACAAATATACATACTTATTCTACTAATTTACGTAGGTAGATACATAGTACTAACTTTATTATTTGTTGTGATCTTATAGCTATGTAGATAGGTATGCAATGTAATGCGCGCCCGCGAATGTCGATTTGACATCGCTGACAGTTGCGTGCCTAGGCAGGCCTATATGATAAATGATAATTATATCGTAGATAGGTAGGTATCTTCCATTGAGCTTCTAATTCTAACCCTTTACTACTTTGTGTTAGTAAAGTACCTACGTACTTTCTCGAAGTTATATTACTGCTTAGACTATATTCTAAAAAGAATGCGGACTACCTACGTCCATACCATATCTAACCAAATGCAGCTTTTTATATTGTCTAAGTGTTGCTAAAATTATTAGGTACTCACCATAGCTATCATGACCTGCGTATTGACTAATACCTACTAGGTACTAACTTAGGTGAGAGTAGGTGAGTACCTAGACATAGTTACGTATTTATATTACCCAAGTACCTATATATATGGATTATGGCGTCCGACACTTACTATCACGAACAAACTAATCAAATGCGAAAGAAAATCCGGTCCCCAACTCCCAACATATGTAAATATATATATATATATATATATATATAAGTACGTAAGTAGGCATAGGCACTACATATTGGTAGTGTATACATACGTGCACACCAAAAAGCAACAGGGCATTCCTACAATATAATATTATGTTCTAAGATCGCGGCGCGGTGCACGTGACTTTTGGTAGTGTGCGTTTTGTTAATTATATATTAGTGTGCTGCGCATGAGACCCGCCCGCCCGCTTCCCTCACCGCGGAATGGAAGTATTGACATGAGATGCCCAATATTTTGAACGAAAAACTAGCGCGCAAAACTATGTGTGCCGACCTTTGGCTCTAGGATGTTTATGATTATACTACTGGATGTATTTGTTTTCCAAAATGTTATCTAAAATGATCATGAACTGAGCTATGCTTCTATGTAAATAATTTTAGGGATTTCATGCTCTATAAGTCGTTTATTTACGACTAAACATGCGCTAAAAGTCGTGATATTACAGGGATGTTTCGAGGCTTATAACTATCATGTGAAGATTTTTTTTACAAATCGGTGCCAAGACAAGCCTAGATAATGTAGAGATAAATCGATATCATGCTTAGTTGTGGACCTAAAACCTCAAATAAGGGAGTGATCATCCTACGGCGTTTGTATGGAAAAGTTACCGGCCAGTTCAACCTTATTCGGCCATAATGGACCAGTGCCCAATCATCCAATGGAATGCGCACAGTCTTCGACTGAAGAATCATGAAGTTTACCATTTGATAGTCAAGTATTCCCCTGTCCTGATGGCCATCTCTGAGACATGGCTGAGGCCCGGATCTCATTATCGAGTTTCGGGCTTCTCCTGTCTTCGGGATGATCGTCAGGACGGGTATGCAGGCTGCGCCCTGCTTGTTAAGCGTAGCTTAACATTTACACAGATCACCTTACCCGCTCACAGCTCCGAGTTTAATGCTGTAGCTGTTCGAGCTTTTAACATATCATTTTTATCAATTTATATTCCTCACCCCCATCCTTACCTCATTCCCGATATCCTCTTAATTATTTCATCCCTCCCTCCACCAATTATTTTAATGGGCGACCTGAATGGTCACCATACTTCCTGGGGATCTCACCATTGTAGTCCATTTGGGTATGCACTTCTGGAGATGTTCGATGAAGCGAATCTCTGTGTTTTAAATGATGTAACACCAACACATAGAGTCCTGCCATCCCAAAATCCAAGAAGTGCAGTAGACTTAACTGTTTGTTCTCCATCTCTAGCTTCAGTGCTGACTTGGGAGGTACAGCCTCTTACCTATGGCAGTGATCATTTCCCAATAGTCATCAAACTTTCTCAAAGATGCCCCCCACAGCCATCATTAAACCCCCTCTTGAAATACAGGCTTTCATGAGCTGATTGGGAAGCTTACTCAAACTCTCTAGATAGTAAAATGGACTTGATTCCAGATCTCTGTACTGAGAATTTTATCATGTGCTACACAAAGTTTACTGAAAGTATTATTAGCACCGCTGATGAATTTATCCCCCTCAAAAAACCTTGGTGTATGAGATCTTCCCCTTACTGGTGGAATGCTGAATGCACTAGGGTAGCCAGAGACAGAAATGAGGCCGAAGAGAACTACAACAATGCTATGACTGAGAGGAATTTCCTGCTTTATCAAGAAATTGCAGCAAAAACTAGAAAGTTAGTTTCTTCAAGAAAACGGGAAAGTTGGATCAAAATTTGTGAAAATTTGTCTCCTAATACACCTCCATCTGTAGTGTGGAAGCTCATTCGCAAATTTAGAGGTTATTTTAACTACATTAACTCAACTTCAAATGATACTTCATCATGGATAGAAGCTTTTGCAGACATGCTTGCACCTCCATTTGTTCAGATGGCTCTTTCCCTTAACATTCCTAACTCTCTACCATGCCTGGATACATTCAATGCCCAGTTCACCTATGAGGAACTGCAGGTGGCCTTAGATGGGCTGGTAGATTCATCCCCAGGAGTAGATGGAATTCCTTATTCTTTTATTATAAGAGCGACTTAGAAAACCAAACTATTGTTTTTAAATTTAATTAACAAATTTTATGAGCATGGTTGCATCCCAGAGACATGGAGCACCCAAATTATTATCCCCTTACTAAAGCCAGGCAAGGATGCTTCGGATCCTAACTCGCGACGCCCAATTGCCTTATCCTGTGTTTTAGCTAAAATTTCAGAAATCCTTATCAAAAACAGGCTTGAATGGTTGGTGGAAAGTAGGAAACTCCTGGCTAAAACACAATTTGGGTTTAGGAAGGGTATGAGCACATTTGATAGTCTCTGTATTTTAACAAGTGAAATTCATCAGGCTTTTAAAAAAAAAGAGTACCTCATAGGTGTTTTTTTAGATGTATCAGCTGCATATGACAATGTTCTTCTCCCTGTGCTCAGAGACAAGCTGTCACAGCTGAGTATACCTGCGAGAATGACGCGCTTCATTTGCTGTTTCCTGATGCAAAGATCTATCCTAATCAGAACTGATACCACTTTCCTGTCGCCCAGATATGTGTGGAAGGGCCTTCCCCAAGGCTCAGTTCTAAGTCCTCTTCTTTACAGTCTATATACGCGAGACCTAGAACTCTCGGTTGAGTCATTTTGTCAAGTTCTCCAATATGCTGATGACCTAGCTCTGTTCATGCCTACTAAATCTATTTCGGAAGCGGAAATCAAACTCAACACAGCGCTAAGTTACCTCGGTGACTGGCTGGATGACCATGGTCTAAGCATATCAGCCCAAAAAAGTTGCTCTGTTGTTTATACAAGAAAGAAAGTCATTCCCAGTGTAAATACTATGTATAAAAATGAAAGTATTCCCCAACAAAACATAGTTAAATTCTTAGGAGTCCTATTAGATTCGAGACTGAATGGAGTTCCTCACTTCAATTATGTTGTTGAAAGATGTGAAAAAAACATCAACATTCTTCGCTCCCTCTCCGGAGTATGGTGGGGATCCCATCCATTCTCTCAAAAATTGTTGTATAATGCAATCATTCGCAGCCACCTAGCAGATTATGGTTCATTTCTTTTAGATCCTGGCAACAAAGCTGCAATGGATAAACTTAATAAAATACAAGCCAAAAGTCTTCGCATAATCTTGGGGGAGATGTAATCATCTCCCATTAACGCAATGCAGGTAGAATGTGTTGAACCCCCCCTCCAGTTGCGCCGTCAATTTCTTTCTGATAGGTTCTATTTCAAATTAGTGCAAAATGCAGATCATCTTCTTATTGGAAGGATTGAAAAATTATATGACCTGTATCACTCCCTCGGATATTATATAGGTCTGAGGAAAATCTCCCTTGTATCGTACGTAGCTTCTTGAAATACTCTCGACTCCCTTCTCCTGTAGCTCAGTTTCATGGTAACCCCTTATTCTTGACAAGTTATGAATCATTAATTTTCCAACCCTCCATAATTCTCCACTTTGGCATTGATAAGGACTCAATTGAACCCGCTAAATTATTCTCTCTAAAAATTCTGTCTGACTGGAAAGACTGGCTCACAGTTTACACAGATGCATGCAAAATGTCACAAGACAGTGACGTAGGGGTGGCTGCTTGGATTCCGAAGTATAGAATCATATTAAACAATAGATGCCCTCCTATAGCTTCAGTATTTACTGGAGAGTATATTGCCATCTTAGAGTCTATTGCCATCTTAGAGGCTATTATGTATGTAAACTCACACAAGATACCTCAAACAATCAGTTTTACTGACTCAAAAAGCTGCCTGCAGGCTATTCTTTCTAACCAATTTAAATGTAAATCTAGGTTCCCTATTATCTTAAAAATTAAAGAAGCACTATACCAAAACTTTCAACTAGGTCTAAAGTTAGTCTTAGCATGGATACCTGGCCATGTAGGTATCCCTGGCAATGAAACTGCTGATTCATGCGCCAAATCTGCGGTGTCTCAAGGCAACAGCGATTATTTTAAAATATATGCACATGACCTTCTTGCTCTAACTTGTCAGCCTCAAATGCGGATTTCCTGGGATAAGTACTGGCAAAATTCTTTAATATCCAAGGGAAAATTTTATGGCCAACTTCAATATTCTATACCTACAAAACCTTGGTTTTTTAAGTTTAAAAAAGTTAACAAAATTGCTACATCAACCATATGTCGCTTAAGCTTGGGTCACTCATGTACTCCAGTCTTTTTGGCAAAAATTAGAATTCGAGACCACTCGATCTGTGAATGTGGTCTTGATGAAGGTACTGCAGATCACATATTTTTCAATTGCCCGATGCTCCGCCGTTCTCTCTATGATATGCTTCCCCCAGATATCCCCCGTCCTACTAACCTAAGTTACCTTTTATCCCTTGCTTTTTCTCCTTTGATTAACATTTTGATTAAATGTATAGTTATTAATAAAATTAAGTTGTAGACAGTTATGTTTATGTACATGTGTAAAAAGTATATATAACCAGTATTATGTGTATGTCTAATTATATTTGTGATGTCCTGTATATGTTTTATGTGTTAATTTCAGATAAATATACCCAGACGCAAAATTGATGATCCTGGCTGAAAACACCGATCATCCTTCCTGGCACCGACCAATCTCCATCGTTTATCTTCTACTTAACCTACGTGTCATTGGCGAAATTGTGGCAAAGCCGCAGAGGCCATTAAATTAAAAGTTGAATTGAATTGATGCAATCTGCTCTAGAGCTTGAAATGTTGTTATAATGTGAATGAATATTTTAATAACTCTTTTTTATTTTATTTTATGCTGATAGGTAAGCCATTGACCATAATCTCAACTGATGGTAAGTGACTATGTGGTTGACGCTGTTAAACAGGCTTACCCTAAAGTTACTGGCTCTCAAAGACTGCTGCCGGAACGCACCGTTAGGTGCTTGGCGACTGATTTTCTACTTGAGGGTGGTCGCTAGCCAGACGGGCATTCGAAAAATGCCCTTCCACCATGCGGTGAAGCTCAAGCCCACGGTGGGATTCGAACCATGGACCTGCTGCGCGGCAGTCGATAGTCAATGCCACTGAACCATCACTGCTTCTATAATCATGTGACCAAAACCATACCTTCATAATAGTGGCACCATCGTTGGATATGACAGCCTTGCCATTGTGGTCTACTATGAGCTTGTCCATGCCACGAGGGCCCAGCGTTGTTCGGACCTGAAAAATTACGTAATTGTTTTATACATTTCATCTAAACGCCTTTCAGATGACCCCCTAGACCAAAGTAACTTAGTAAGATGGGGGAAGCCACCGAAAAGTCTTGCGGTATTTATCGGGAGGCGAACGGTACAGCAAGGCACTTGAATAACTAAAGAAGTATGAGACGACCCGCGTCGCCTATATCAAAAAGCATACTAGCAGAAATCAATTATCTGCCTTACCCTAGCGATGCCGCGCCGGAATAATATTGTGAACAGTATCCGCGTCCGCACGAATATGAACCCTATACGCCTAGAGATAAGGCTTCAACCCGAATGCATAGTTTACCGAACAGTTACCTTACCAATAATAGTGACTCATTTGCGTCAAATCAATAAAATAAAATAAAAATGGGTGCCTCATGATTTGACTGATATGCAGAAAGAAACGCGTGTTGAAACTTGCGTTGCCTTGTTGAGTCGATACAGAAATGAAAGCTCAGCAATAAAACGGTAATGGTAACTGTTTGGTGGTCTCAGCATGGTGTTATTCACTATAGCTTTCTCAGATCTGGTCAAGCAATAAGGGCAGATGTCTACTGTGCCAACAATGATAGCAAAACTAGCAGTGAAACAGCCCCTACTCATGAATTGATCTTCAACATTATTGCTCCATGATAATTAACGCTAGACATCATATAGCACGAATTACCGTTTTAACTCTACAGGAACTGCAATTAGAAACCACTCGTCACCCTCCGTATTTGTTAGACATTGCTCCAACGGACTACTTTTTTCGTGATTTTGGTAAATTCTCTGTAATAAAAAGTTTTTTCCCAGGAGGCAGTACAAAATGCTTTCACACAGTTTGTCCAATCTAGATCACCAGAGTTCTATAGGAGGGGCATAAAATGATAAATGACTTTCCTATTACATGGCAACAATGTATGGATTATAATAATAATTATCTTGTTTAAATAGACAAATTTACTTAGCATTCCATGGATTCACCGTGCGGATGCCGGGTCCATAGCGTTGCAGAGGAAGAGGCTCCAGTCAAGGTGCCTGGGACTTGCAACCCAGTGAGTAAGGTTAAGGGGCCCCTTTATGATGCATCAATGCTCCCTTTCACCGCTCGAGCCTCCTCCCCTGCCTAACCAAATTTGGTAAGATCCTACTAATGCCGCCTTGGATACACGTTCTAGGATGGAAGTTACGGTTGTTCTTGACAGGCCAAGGTCTTTTAGTTTAGGTTGTATAGGGATTTTGCTGGTATACCCCTTGCTCCGACTTCTACAGCATATAAATTAACCACATAACCGTTTTTGATTAATTCATTTGTTAAGTCATAATATTTGTTAGTTTTTATTGTGTGGTCTTTAGGTATGTTTGTTTCCCACGGCACAGTAAGTTCTATAAGTACTATGCGTTTTAGATGCTTTGAGTATAGAAATATATCTGGTCTGGATGACGAAACACCAACATCCTCAGGGATTTTGTAATGTTTTTCATACGTGTCCATCAAAAGAGTCCAATCGGGAGCTGCGCCTAAGATGGAGTAAGGCTTGGATTTAGATTTTGTAGATGACCCTTCTTTTACAAAAGCGACGTGTCGTTTGTTCGTGGTCAAACCTTTTTTTGCTCTAGCTACCGAGAGACTCGCCGCTTCACGTATGATTTCGAGGACTCTATCGTGGCGACGGGAATAATGACCCCTGTCAAGGAGCACCTTGCATCCTACCAATAAGTGCCTTGCTGTACCTTTGGCCTCCCGACAAATACCGCAAGACTTTTCGGTGGCTTTCCCCCATCTTACTAAATTACTTTGGTCTGGGAGGGTCATCTGAAAGGCGTTAAGATAGAATTTTAATAAGGCAGGTGACCAATCATATATCAAGGTGCGCCACTTTAATGCCAGAGGGATACAAAATTTACCTATGGTTAGCTACTCACTTTGCATTTCCAAGCTCATTGCATGCACTTTATAGATATCATTTTCGTCTTGTTGTAGAAAAGATTTTACAACGTCTTTATCCTCACTTTTCTTCCTCGACCCAAAACCCGCTTTGCTGGACTGTGCACCTATCATAAATCGTTTATGGAATTGAAGCCTTGAATCAAGATCCGAGGCACTTTTGTCTTTTGGGAGAGATGCGACTATATCGTCTTGAGATTTTAGTAAGACGTGCGTTTTGGTAACTCTTAGGTGTTTATAGAGCTCTGATGGTTTCTTTAATTTCATTCCAAAATTATTTTGGTCCCTAAATAAAGTAGATGGGTCTGCCGAAAGTGCGAGCCCCAACCATGACTTCAATGTCCTAATGACGTTTACATCCAGCTTTGTTAAAAGGGATTTAGTAATGTTGTATACTAGAAAAGGCCAAGTCAGACGTGATGTTAAGTAGTTGTCGTATATCCAAGCTTTTTAACGTTGCTTATTGGTTGTTGGTCTACCATACTAAGATCTTTCAGAAAACTATCGACAACTGCGTCTAGTGATGGTGTTCGTCCTTTGTAATCTATCTTCCTACCAAGAAATTTAAATGGCACAGATTCAGCAATTGTGGAAACACATTCTCCTCCTATCGAGAGTCCCGGATCGTATGAGGTAAATTTGGTGTTCCGTCTACCCAGACACAGACAGTGGCATTTACTAGGTTTTGTTCTCAATCATTTAGTCCATGCACAGAACTCATCCACTTCTCGTAAAAGTTCTTGACACTGTTTTGGGTTACGTGTCAGTATTGCAAGGTCATCAGCAAAAGCTAAGATGGATTCTGTGTATCTGTTATTTATCTTAAACTGATAGCCCCACTTTTTTTCATATTAAATAAAATAAACACGAATTTAAATTTTTCAGTACAAATTGACTATTTCATACTTTAACCCCTAATATTTGTGGTTAAATCGGCAACAGAAATACATCATCTGTGAAAATTTCAACTGTCTAGCTGTCATGGTTCATGTGATACAGCCTGGTGACAGACAAACAGACGGACATTGGAGTCTTTTAAATAGGGTCCCAGTTTTACCCTTTGGGTGTGTCATAGATTTTCACTAATATTAATAATTGTTACTATTTATATATTTTATTGTAAATGTAATGTCTGAATAAAGGGTCTGAATAATAATAATTATTATTATTGTGGAACCCTAAAACTGCAGGCTTTGGACTTGTAGGTCAGCCACCCACCTGATGATTACACTCCTTGGATGTTCCTATTGGTAATATAACCACTACCTATTAGGCTTTCAGGGTTTTAAGATTATAAGCTCTGCTGTGCACCCAATACGCAACAACACCTCACTCTTATTAAGATGTGTACTGTACATTTGGTACATGTTCTCCTTAGTCACTTATGACATTCAACAGGAAGATATGCATTTTTAATATATAGTCCCAAAATACTTAATAGTAATTACCGCATCAACAACAAGCTGGCATGCATTGATGTTAGAGACCAGCTGCGGCTTGCCCTGCGTCTGGTCTGTCCCTTCCTTCAACACTAGGATTTGGGGTTGCTGAAACACATATTTTAACATCTTGAATATATACAGAGACATGTAATTTATAGCTCTCTACTTCTAAGGAATAAAATTATGAAGATAATTATGTCTCAAATACTCAAATATTCTTGGGTAGGACTAAGGATTTAACTATTTGCATATCATAATTTACTTCAGAAGAATATAATATATACATTTAACAATGAAGGTAATCTTTTATATATATATATATTTGTTCATACTTTTGACACATTAGGACTTCAACTTTCTACATAGACATGAGTTAATTAAATTGATCAGTGGATAATCATCCTCGTTCTCCTTAATTGCAGGATGGAGATACACTTATAGATTCATGGATCTATAGATTCTTTTCTTTTTAAAAATGATACGGGGTTATTGGTAATATGCTTACTACCTCTTAGGGTTGACTTCTACTAGTCCTAAGAAACATTTTGAGTTGTTTTTTTATTTTCACTTATCATTTTATTATTACACTGGACCGCATCATGGTCCCTTTGAATAGAGTTTTGAATATTTACATCGTGCAAAGTAATAAAATATATGAAATAATACATTACAGGCACAAGAGACTTTTGACATCATGTGGTCCTCATGCTTATACAGTCAAAAACATATAAAACACACAAAAAAAAAACACCACAACTGAAAAATAAATCATCTGATACTTTTATTTGCACACTAATGACACTTTTTTTTTTAATTTCTGTGTAAATGGACTTGCTATCAGTTGTGGTAATATTCACAGAATAGTTTTTCTTTTTTATTAAATATGTATCGCACTAAATCTTCTATAAAACACTAGATGTAATAACCATCACAAGAGATCAAAAATATAAATATATTAAAATATAATACATATATAATAATGTTACATTAATAAGTGGCTCTATACCTTTTTTGCAGAATGCAGCAGTATAATATGTATGTAATTAAATTTTGTTATTGACCATTATAAGAGGGTCACACATACCTATATTTAATCAATATTACCATCTTTAAGAATCTGTAGGTACTAGCTTGTCTGGAGACTAGTAAAAATAATTTAGGAATCGAAATTTTCATTCTACCACCTTCATTCTGGGGCTCATGGGTAAGAACTTACGATTGAAAATATTTAATTAAAATATCACTAAAGGTCATAATAACTAACTAAAAATGAAATTTTTCAAGTGTACGTGTTAAGTGATAGTGATAAAATAGACATTAAACAAAGGTTTATCTCAAAAAATCAAAGTCATGTGAACATTTGCGAGATCACCTGACGACGTTTTTAAAAAACGCCGACTCCTAACCAAAATTATGATTTTATCAGTCCAAACCTATACATCAATTAAAAACAAATCCTCTGAAGTAGTCAGCTTCCATTCCGAATATGCTTCAAACCACTAACTATAGATATTTCGGAAAATATTTTTTTCTGATATTGTACTAATATTTTTCCCCTGCACTGGACACAGAAGGAATACAAAATATTGGCACCAATTGGTAGTTGGATATTCAGAAAAACTATTAATAGTAATAGGTGAATATATAATTATGAGATTACACTAATTAATTCAGATTACCATTTTGATATTCTCCTGTAATATATGATAAAACCACAACACAATCACCCACAAACAATGGAAACTAGATATTGGAAATTTGATATTGACCGCTTGACAGTTGACACTGACAGTGTTTTTATTTTAAATTTGATAATGACAGTACTGAATACGGGCACGTTCAGAACCTTAGGTAGCGCGTACTTTAGGTAATTCTGCGTTCGGAAGTGATAGCGAGTAAACTTGTGGGAGTGATTTTGCGTTTTTATTCAGTTTAGTGTGGTTAATTCCACTATATTGATTATTATAAGTGTTGGGTTGTCCTATTTAGGTGTCGGTAAGATATAATTAGTAGTAGTTTTTGTGTTTAGTTGTCTAATTCGGTGTTTGAGGTTCACCTAACCTCAAACACCCATCATGGATTACGATCCACCCGACCCTCCGGATCCTCCGGACTCTAATTCTACTTCAACCGCAACTAAGAGGCGGATTGAGTTAGAAGAACAACCCCCGGCCAAGAAGGTTATAACATCACCTGAGCTGGCAACGGCCTCTATTGAGACTGTGTACACGGACTCGTCACTAGTAGTTGGCGGACTCGCTTACACATCTCTGGACAAGGGCCCCTATGCGGTCCATGTTTCCCGAGTAGAACCCGATCTATCTGCAGGAACTACCATTAGACCTATCAAGTTTGGGCAATTTCTGAAAACAGACAAGGTGTCCAATGTTTGTATTGAGGGAGTTAAAAGAGTAGGCAGGAATAAAATATCAGTAGAGTTCACTTCCGCTGAAGATGCCAACAAATTTATCAGCTTCCCTATATTAGCCATGTGTAAATACACTGCTACAATTCCCACATACAACATAACTCGCATGGGGCTCATACGTGGAGTTCCAACTAATATGTCCATGACAGATTTTGTTACCTCACTCGAACTCCCTGTAGGATGTGGTAAAGACTTGAAAGCGCGTCGTCTCAACAGGAAGACTATAGTAGACGGAAATCCAACTTGGGTCCCCACCCAAACAGTGGTTGTTACTTTCCTTGGACAGGTTCTTCCATCTAGAGTTTACTCTTATTACACATCTCTGCCGGTTGAGCTCTACCAGTACCCCACCATCCAATGCCACTCATGCTGCCGGTTTGGTCATACTAAAGCCCAGTGCAGGTCAAAACCCAGATGCTTCCGCTGCACCAAAGAGCATACGGGTGATAGCTGCGATGTATTAGAAAAAGACTCCACTTGTCTACATTGCTCAGGTCGGCACTTTGCTACCAACAAGAATTGCCCAGAAATTGAGAGACAAAAGTCCATAAAGGCTGTCATGGCTCAAAACAGTATATCCTATGAAGAAGCTGCTACTCAATGTCCTAAAGTATCGCGATCATATTCTGAGGTCTCCCAAAGCATACTTGCTCCACCCTCCACTTCATCTCCTGCTTTGGCACAGCCAAGGTCGTCACAGCCCCAACACAGTAACTCATATGTCAGAACAGTATATGCTAGCCCTCGTACGAAAGCCCCTCTTGGGAAGTCGTACGATAAAGCAACCCACCGAGATATAGTTGCCACCCCTGCATCTGCAATGCCTAACGGTTGTGCTTTAGGCATTAACCAAGGTACAGAATCTGCTCCCCAAAACGAGAATATGTTGGAGACATTGTTAAATTTAATCATAAACATAATCTTAATGAACCCTCAATCCATACCGTCCAACGTTGCCGATAAGCTTAGACAAATAGTATCATTTACTGGCCATAATGGATCCAGTAACCGTTCTGCAATGGAACACCCAGAGCATGCGACCAAAGAAGCATGAGCTAGTCCATTTAATTTCAAAATTCCACCCGTCAGTCATTGCCATCTCGGAGACATGGTTGGTTCCTGGTTCCCAATTTAGGGTTCCGGGATACTCCTGCCTCCGGGATGACAGGGCTGACGGGTATGCCGGTAGTGCTTTACTCATAAAGCGCTCCCTCTCCTTTTCCCAAATTACCATCCCATCCCATTCCCCTGATATCAACATTGTTGGTATCAGATCCTTGGATATCTCTTTCATCTCTATTTACATACCCCATTCCAACTCTTCCTTAATACCTGATATACTCCTTCTCCTTTCTTCTATTCCTACCCCAATGATGGTCATGGGTGATTTTAATGCCCACCACATTATGTGGGGCTCCCATCATTCCAATTTATTTGGACTTTCCCTCCTGGAAATATTTAATGAGGTCAATCTTTGTGTAGTTAATGATGGGTCTCCCACTCATAGAGTCTATCCAACCCAAAATCCTAAAAGTGCAGTAGATCTAACCTTATGCTCACCTTCACTCTCATCACTGCTTACATGGAAAATTCTTCCACTTACTTTTGGAAGCGACCATTTTCCCATTATCATCTCTATTCCTAATAGAGTAGTACCATTTCGTAACCCTAGCCCATCATTAAAATATAAACTTTCTTCTGCTGATTGGTTGTCATACTCTGCTACTCTAGACAATAAATTAAATGCATCTTCTATCTATCCTTTGGACATTGACCCTCTTATGTCATATGACTTATATATACAAAATATTACTGCAGCCGCTGACCTTCACATTCCTTTAAAGAAAGCTGCAAAAGACTTTATTATATCAACTCCATGGTGGGATTCTGAATGCACATCTGCGGTGTCAGATAGGAATCAAGCTGAACAAAATTATAATTTGTGTATGACAAATGCAAACTTCATAAAATATCAGCAGGTAGCGGCTAAACTTAAGAAACTTTCCTTCAAAAAGAAAAAGTTTGGATGGATAGGTTTTTGTGAAAATTTGGCACCAAAAACACCAGCATCTCTTGTTTGGAAACAGATAAAGCGATTTAGATGTTCAACAAACATAGAAAATATATCAGCGAATGATCCCACAAGTTGGCTGGAGGCCTTTTCACATAAACTTGCTCCTCCTTCTGTCCCTTCTCTGGATTCTCTTCCTTCACTCCCTAGCTACCTTCCTTCCCATGATTGCTTTGATCAGCCTTTTTCCTTCCCTGAATTGACTCTGGCACTAGACGGACTGACTGACTCATCTCCAGGGATTGATGGAATCCCATATTCTTTTATAATTAAGTCTTCGGTCAAATGTAAGCAAACATACTTAGATTTAATAAACTACTTTTTTGAGCATGGCATAGTACCTGACAAATGGAAAACTCAACTTATAATTCCACTTTTAAAACCTGGAAAGGATCCTTCAGATCCAAGCAGTCGTAGACCTATTGCAATGTCTTCAGTTATGGCTAAAATTATGGAACATCTGATAAAACATAGGCTTGAATGGTTTGTTGAGAACAGGCTTATTCTAGCCAAGACACAATTTGGTTTTAGAAAGGGTTATAGTACCATGGATAGTCTAGGCCTTCTAACGACAGATATTAACATTGCATTTAAGGAGCAAAAATATCTCGTGGGGGTGTTCCTTGACATTGCTTCTGCATATGACAATGTGTTGCTTCCACTACTCAGGAATAAACTTATTCAGCTGAGTATCCCTGCGAGGCTTGTACAATTCATTTGCAACATGCTAATGGAACGTACCGTCGTCATTAAACATGACCAACATACCCTCCCTCCTAGAACAGTTTGGAGAGGCTTACCCCAAGGATCAGTGTTAAGTCCATTACTTTACAGCCTTTACACCTATGATTTAGACAGATCTGTGGACTCATTCTGTGAAATACTACAATATGCTGACGATCTGGCGCTGTATGTACAAGTGCAGTCCATAGAGGAGGCAACCCACAGACTGAATAGGGCTCTCTCGTACCTCGGGGACTGGCTATTTGACCATGGTCTTTCACTATCTGCTTCAAAAAGCTCAGTGGTAGTGTTTACTAAAAAGAGAATTATCCCTCCGATCAAAATAGTTATAGGTCAGGAATCTATTCCACAGCTAAACAGCACTACATTTTTGGGCATCAAGCTGGATTTGAGAATGTCAGATGTCCCCCATTTTAATACCATATCACAAAAATCAGAAAAAAACGTAAATATTCTCAGATCTCTTTCAGGTGTTTGGTGGGGTTCCCACCCATATTCCCAAAAACTGCTTTACAATCCGAAGCCACTTTGATTATGGTTCTTTTCTTTTAAATATGTGCAATAAAACAGGGCAAGAGAAGATATGCAAAATTCAGTCCAAATGCCTGCGAATTATCCTTGGAGCCATGAAGTCCTCACGTATTAATGCCATGCAGGTTGAGTGCACAGAACCCCCTCTTCATATTCGCAGGCAATTCCTATCAGACAGATTTATCTCCAAATTAATTCAAAACTCTAGCCACCCCTTACTTCCAAAATTGAGTCTTCTTTCTGACCTGTATGATTTGCGGAATACAATTAATATCCCTTGCCTTCTTCGCAGCTTCATTAAATTCACAACCCTTCCTGATCCTCTCATTCAATTGTCAATCAACCCACTGTACTCAACTCCCTATGAAGCACTTACCTTTGAACCTCAAGTCCTTTTACATTTTGGTATTAATAAAAATTCCCCTAATGCATCATCCCTGTTCAGTGAATGCATTAGTTCCCAATTCATAGGTTGGCACTATTTATTTACTGATGCATCAAAGTTGTCATCGGATAGTGCTGTTGGTGCAGCGGTGTGGATTCCCTCGGATAAAATTTGTCTACCTTTTAAATGCCCTTCCTACTCCTCGGTATTTACTGGTGAAGCCCTGGCTATACTGGAAGCCATCTCTTTTGTTAAGTCCCATAACCTTAACAATACCTTAATTTTTACTGACTCTAAAAGCTGCCTAGAAAGTATACTTTCCAATCCTTTTCGTTCTTCCTCTCGTTTCCCTGTAATTTTCCAAATTAAAAACATCCTATTTGAATGCCATAAACTTGATTTAAATGTTGTTCTGGCCTGGATTCCCGGACATTCGGGAATTCCTGGCAATGAAACAGCTGACTCATGCGCAAAAGCAGCTTCTCAAATTGGTTCACTTGAGCATTTAAAAATATATTCTCATGACCTTTGTCTCCTCCCTAAAATACACCTGCAAGATTCCTGGTCAAAATATTGGGAGGAATCCAAAAAGCAAAAAGGCAAGCATTATGGAGACATACAACCCCAAATTCCTAGATGTCCCTGGTTTTTTAAATTCCGCAATGCAAACAAAACTGTCACCTCCACAATTTGTCGTCTTCGCTTGGGTCATTCATGTACTCCTGTTCATTTAGCCAAATTACGGATCAGGGATCACTCAATGTGTGAGTGTGGCCTGGACGAGGGAAATGTGGACCACATATTTTTTAATTGCCCTAAACTGCTTTGTTCCCTGTATGATATCCTCCCACCTTATATCCCCCGTCCCACTTCCATTAAATGTCTGTTATCCTTAACTTTTTCTAAACAAGTTATACCTATATTATGTAAATTTATTAAAAGAAATAAGATTAAATTGTAAATATATACCTATTATTAACACATTAATCATATATAAGTATGTCTATTGTAATTTTGATTATGTTTTCTACTAACATTGTATTTGTCTTAGTTGTGATGTCTCTTTTGTTTTAGATAAAATAATCATCATGGTTGGAAAACATCTTGTGGATTCTCCCTTGTAAACACCAACCGTTCTCTTAAAATTAAACACTCTCCACATGATTTATGACACTAGCAAATACGGACATTGGCAGAATTGTGACAATATGCCACAGAAGCCATTAATATAAGAATCATCAGCGTACTTTAGTGCGTTCGTTTTGGCTCGATTGCGTTTGTAGCAGTTTCAAAAGTGGCATTTGTGTATTAGCGTTCGGATAGAAGCTTTTGCTATTTTTGACCACCAATTACTGCATGCTATCCGAACGGCTTAAAACGTACTTTGACAACCGACAATGTTTTAACAATTTTGCACAGTACGAAACATGGAATCAATAATAATCTTTGTTTGAGTTTACTCAGTGCTTAGGTAAATTAAGTTCGATAGTGGAAGAAAACTCTGATGCGGAGGCTATCTATATGTTAGGAGATTTCAACGCACACCCAGAAGCTCGGTTTGGTGAAAAGCTATTAGATTTTTGCTATGACCAAAAGTGGGTTTGTGCTGACATTAATAAATTGGGCTCGGAGTCGGGCACTTTTACTTACATTAGCGATGTACATGGATGTGTGAGATGGTTAGATCATTGCGTAGTAACACGAGCTGCAATGTCATCCATAAATCATGTCTATGTTAAAATTGACTCGGTGTGGTCTGACCATTTCCCACTTTTCATGGAATGCGACCTAGGGAAGATATGTTGTAAGTATAGCCCGGACCGTACAAATCAGGTTCTGAATGTAAATAAAATAATATGGGGAGAGCGAACTGTTGATCAAATTTACCGCTATCATCAACTCTGTAACTCTCGATTAAGAGATATTGATTTTCCGAGTACGCTCTCCCAATGTTCTGATGGAATGTGTTCAAATCTTGATCATAGATATATTTTAGATAAAATGTACTCGGATATAATCACCATTCTGACAGAGGCTGCATCAGATTCTTGTGAACGTAAGGCGGCACGGAGGAGAGGAGGGTACATTGCTGGGTGGAATAAACACGTAGCACCATTCCACGGAGAGGCCAGGCTTAAGTTTTTGGCTTGGATTGAAGCAGGTAAGCCAAATTATGGCCATGTTTATGAGGAAATGTGTGAGAGCAGGAAATTGTTTAAAGCGCAACTAAAATGGTGTAAAGATAGACAAGACCAGATAAAAATGGACATTCTTGCCTCACTACACACTGCCAAAGACTTCAAACATTTCTGGAAAGGTACAAATAAATTGAATGTTAAGCCTGGCTTCCCTGTGAGTATAGATGAGGTGACTGATCATAAAATGATCGCTGATCTCTTTAAAGACAACTTTAGGGTAACACCAGGGGTGGATTCAGCGATGGGTGAATCGCTGGATCATGAGACTGTCGGTTTAGAACGATCAATACACTTTAATACGAAAAATGTTAGAAAGATTATCAATTCTATGTCTAGAGGAAAATCACCTGGACACGACAGTCTCAGCATCGAGCATATCCAGTATGCTGGGTTTCATTTACCGCGCGTGCTCTCCATGTTTTACAACTTGTGTCTGTGTCATGGATATCTGCCTGAGGAGATGACTAAGACTATAGTCATACCGATTATTAAATGTAAAACTGGAGATGCATCAGATAAGAACAATTACCGGCCCATTTCTCTGGCCACAATACTAGCGAAGGTTCTTGATAGCCTGCTTAATGACATACTATTGCAATACGTCAAACTGCACGATGCGCAATTCGGCTTTAGGGCTAGATTATCAACGGAAAGTGCTGTCTTGTGTCTTAAGCAGGCTGTCAGGTACTATACAGACCGGAAGACCCCAGTACACGCCTGCTTCCTTGATCTCTCCAAAGCATTTGATACTGTTCTGTATGGAAAGCTTTGGAGCAAGATGCGGTCTGCAGGTGTGCCAGCTGAAATCGTCATAATGATAAAAAGCTGGTATGGTTGTCAGCAGAACCAGGTTAGATGGGCGGGGACGTTGTCTGAGGCATATGGTATGGAATGTGGTGTAAGGCAGGGTGGGATTACCTCTCCTCTGCTGTTCAACCTATATGTGAACGACCTTATCGGTGAACTCAGCAGTACCCATACAGGATGTTTTATAGATGGAGTATGCGTCAACAACATCAGTTACGCGGACGACATGGTACTGCTGGGACCGTCGGTAGGGTCGATTCGTAAGCTTGTCAATATCTGTGAGGCGTATGCGAGGGAACATGGACTGAGTTATAACTCCAAGAAGAGTGAAGTTCTAATATTCAGGGGTAGGAATACAAAACCTGTTCATGTTCCGCCAATTATGCTTAATGGTGCAGCGCTGCAAGTGGTTAGTAGCTTTAAATATCTGGGGCACATTGTGACGGAGGATCTCAAAGATGACGCGGATATAGAAAGAGAACGTAGGGCGCTGGCGGTCCGGGGAAATATGATAGCACGCCGATTTTCACGCTGCTCGAGGGAAGTAAAAATAACCCTTTTTAAGGCATACTGTCAGTCTTTTTACACGAGTAGCTTGTGGATGAATCATACTCGACGGACGGCGAGTGACCTACGAGTCCAATACAATGATATTTTCAGGATGCTGATGGGGTTGCCTCGCTTTTTCAGCGCTTCAGCGATGTTTGCTGAGTCGCACACGGACGGCTTTCATGCTGTTATTCGCAAGAAAGTTGCTTCCCTACAGCAGCGAGTGCGATGCAGTCGCAACAGCATTCTGCAAATGATTACGGCCAGGTCTGACTGCCCATTACAAAATAAGTGGATGGGTATTATGATGGGCGAAAAACCTTAATTAGTTTAATTTAGTTTATATTATCTTATGTTCTGTGACATTTATCGACTTGTATTATGGATTTTATCTGAATTAAAATGATTAATAATAATAATAAAAAATAATATCTAAAATTAACAAAAAAGTAGGTAAGTACCTATATTATTATTATTTCTCTGTTAATGGCTTCTGCTAGTTACTTAAATAAAAAACTTGTGAAACTCTTCAATCGCGCCAAATACAACTGTCTAACCAGCAGTTGTCAAAAAACGATCACAACGATCCCACGGTAAGACATGGGTAAAAAATATCACTTTTCTCTGTCATTTGTAGCGTTTTCAAAGCTATCCGAACGGTGAGCGAGAACGATATTTTTGCTCACGAAGTCCCAAAACGAACGGCCCGTGTGATCATTTTTAGCGTTTGTGAGTGTTATTTTTGGCACCGATAGGCTATCCGAACGCCCTATTTGAGTTCAACTTAACATAGGGTGCGTACCATTTGGAGTTACATTCGCAAAAAACGTTCACTCTCCCAAAAAGTTGTTCCACTTGGGTCTCAGCATTATTTTCGCCATAAACACTAGATGAAGCTACTGGAACAATTTGAATTACCTACATCTAATGTCTAAAGTGATAAATGATAAAAGTGGCAAATTTTAGTGGCATTCTTAGCGTTCTTATCCTAAATGGAATAGGGGAGAACCTACGAATAAATAATGTAAAGAAATGTAATTCAAGCTCAAAAACAACAGAACGCAAACTATACCGCAGCGGGCGTGGCTTAAAAAGTGTACCGCGCGGCGCTGTCAGTTCGCCGCGTGGGTTCGAGTCATGCGGTTGTACCGCGGGAATTTTCAACTGAAATTCTAAAACTGTTCTTCTGCGTTGTTTAATTCTGCAAAAATACCATAGTTTAAAATAACATGGTTGAGAAGCCATACGGATATAAAAAAATCAGGAATACCTTTTACGAACGAGTAAAAAACAACATTTTCGAAACCCATTCTTGACTACCCTGGATAGTTTTATGCAACATGAATTTAACATTAAATCAAAAATAACTTTGGACCATTGTTAGTCTTAGAACATTTTATATGAAAACAATTCCCATTTTTTTTTGTATTCTTAATTTTGTACGTCAAACATGTGCTAGAAATGTCATAAAAATATTTTAAAAAAGGTCCTCAATTCTAATTTACTATTTGTGCTACTAATGACATAAAAATATCCTAGAAATAGGGCTTAGGTCTGACAACTGTCAAAGTGTCAATTGATGTCGTATTTTTCAGTATTGATTTCATTTTGGGGATACAAATGACATAAAAATTACAAATAAATTGATCTTAGGTCTTATAACTGTCATGCTAAAGATCTGTTTCTAAGTAACTATTTTATCATTTGTAGCCAGAATATAAAATTATAACAGATAAATACGACATCAACTGTCACATTGATAGTTGTCACAAATATGGCTACGGTATTGTTAGTTCCAATAGGTATATCATAATCCATCTACTTCATTTGGTTCAATGGAATACTAGAATAATAGATCTGAGCATGCTGGGCACGCTGCCAACTGGTAGAGGGCTGGAGTGCTTACACTGCCTGCAAGCCTGCAATGACAGCTAGATTGACTAAATGCTTTCGTTGTGGTATCTAAAACTATTTATTATAGATTGCAGCATTTTCTTAAAATACATACCGCCAAAAAAAACTTGACGTACTTATTAATGTAATACACACTATAAGATTTTTTATAAATTCAAATTTAATTCTAATTTATATCCAGATCAATATCAACTTGACTAAAAAAGTTTACTTGAAATCCATTTCTACTCTTTTAGCGCATTTTATATACCGACTTTTAAATTATAGAATATTATTTTCAAGAAAGTCTTTTAGTAGTATTCCAATCTACTGAAATAAATTGCATGAAAAACCATAAATCAATTTTATTGAAAAAAGATGTAATAGAAAATTAATACGTAAACAAGCTAACATATTGTGGCATAATGCCATCCACGTGCCTCTAAAGCTGGGACCGCATTACAGAGGTGCGGCGCGACGTGGTATCTGAGCGACCATCACTACCTAATGCATTTACGGAGGTGCAGAGCAGTGCTGCAGCGAAGTATAAGTACTGCGTTCGTCCAAGTAGCGAAGTATAAGTAAGCGAAGAAATTAAATATACTTCTCGAACAATAATACTTCCGAACAGAAATCCATCTCCTATAAGTCATTCTAAATTCACCAGAAGCATAAAAATAGAAAACTACTTGTACCTATAGACAATAACGTATGTACAGCAAAAGAACCTCTCAATTCATAATTTCTCACATCATTAATAATCTGCCGTGTACAATTAGAGATAAAATCACAGAAAAAAATATTAAATAATTTCTAAAAAAATATTTAGTAACATAATTTTATAGCTACCTATATAAAATGGAACATCCTTTGTAGTGCGTAAGCGCAAACAAAATCAATTTCACTGATACACGTCAAACAGCCGTCACACAACTGGGCCGCTACTACAATTCGACAAAGTTTCGTTTTTCGTGTTTCGAGCGAAACTTTATACAACGAACATTTAATATGCGTTACGAAGTTTGTTGCTTGATATAGTAAATGGTGGACCGCAACGTTCCACACAAACCTTGACCGCTATGGCATCTCCCATAATACTCTGAAAACGCGGGTATGCATGCCTCAATCAATTTTAAGTCTTAAAACAGAGAAGTTAAAGAACATTTTCAAAAGGTAAGAGTCAGAGTCCTAGTTATGGATCAGCGAGAGGTGCCGCCAGTGTTCTAGGAAATACAGGTTAGATATTTAGGACTTAAGTTTATGTTCTAGAAACGGCGTGGCTTCGGCTGCACTAGGTTCTCCATGGGTATTTATATCTTCATTATTAATTGTGTTCTTTCTGCATATTTAGAACTCGACTTATAGGCAAACGAATAAATTATATTTATAGTATTTCATATTTGGAAAATGTACAATCCATACGAATGCAATCAAAATAAGGATATTCAAAATCTACACCGGTAAATGCTTGCAAGTCTATGCTACGAACGAAGTTAAATATAAGTAAGCCAATACGTGTTTTGCGGATACCTTTCTTTCGGACCCGAAGTTCGATACTTCGACGAATTAGAGTAGGGGGCCCTGGTTCGTATTAGTTGTATGCTCAGTGGGTAGCTGCTTACTGCACATACAATAAAATAACTCATTGAGCGCCTGAGATAATAGCTATTTGTGTGAGCAAAAGTCATGCTTGACTCTAAAATCTAGGTCTACACAAAATCTATCTTTTTACTGTTTTGTTTAGTTTTGTTATTTTGTTCGCTATTTGGCTGTGTACGTAACACATTGTAAGATATAATGTGATAATATATACCTATTTTTATCGAGAGTTCAATGTCTAGACAAACATAACATAGGTTTTACGACAATACTAACAGAAAGCATCATGTTATTATAATTTTTTGGATAATAAATTAAAAAAAACGCGCCTTTTTCGTTCACTATAGCAATGCAGCGTAGAAGGACGGTTCTTTCAACTAATGACAAAAATTCCAAGTGGATGAAGTCGTCGAAGGAGAAATAATCGTGGTGTTTTGCAAAAAGGCAAATAGAGCTGAAAACTTAAAAATTGTTCTATTTGGGTGAAAGAAACCTAATTCTCGTTTGAAAAAAACTGTTTTCCACGACTCTTCAGAGATAATAATCGATTTCAAACAAATGTTTGAACGTAAAATAAGGTCTTATGAATTTTAAAATTACAAATAAATAATCTTTTGAAATGTTGAAACGTGGGTGGACCGTGAAATGATTGGATAATTTACTACACCGCGTCTCTCTGGTGGTGCCGCAAGGTAAGCAATTGCGGCAGTGGCGCGGCGGCGTGGCGCAGCTGGGTCGCAGAGTTGGTCGAACACATCTCTCTAGCGCTGTGCCGTGCCTCTCCGAAGCCGCATTGCAATAGTGCAGTTTACGCCATTAATAAATCCATACAAATTAATATTTCTCGAGTCGCGCCGCTTCGCTGCAATGCTGTGCCACAGTAGTGCGGTTTGGCCCTAGGCAATGACGGCGGTGACAACATCACCTTGACGCAACTAATCAGATGCGATCATATCTAAGCGCCAAATCAATTAACCAATCAAATTGAATTTGGAAAATAGTGCGTGTTTTGTTACTTGTCAACTTGATGAGTCCGAAATCAAAGCGGTCACTGTATCAGAGTTATACTTCTTTACATTATTTATTCGTAGGGGAGAACATTTACAAACGATCACAGTGATCACAACCACAGATGCAGAATGTGGTCAAAATTATCGAAAATAACGAAATGAGCGTCAAATGGAATACGGCCTCATTCGTATGTACAGTCCGGCAAGTATAACTTGGCGCGGCTGTGCGCCACTGTGTTCAATGTCAGTGTTGCCACTGCACAGAAGATGACGCGAAAATTGGGAAAAAATGAAATTTAGTTCAATGATTTTCGGATTTACTTGAGGAGTATTATGATAACAGACCGAGAGCCCATGGACGCCAAACCTTCGTCATTTTATTATTAGTAGTATTTATTTTACTTGCCTGTCTTTGTATTAACAGAAATATTAAAACATAGATGAATACTGATATGTTTTTAACCAAGTAAGAATTAGAGGTGAGTGTGTTAGGGTTCGACCAAAATATAACAGTTTTTGTTAGTACATTATTTATTACTAGAACATGTGTGATCTAATAAATGATCTTGTAGATCTTCCAAGTCCGACGCAGAACTGGCAGATGAGGTATCACTGTCGCTAGCAAGACATATATTAAAACTTTCTAAGTCGACATCATCATTGTGATATTCATCTTGATTTTCAGTCTTTTACTTTTTTTTTCTGGTATAACAATTTTTGACGAGGTAGCTTCCGCTTGTTTCCCTTCTGCAACAATTCTTTGAACAGAACGTTTAGAAACACCTGAAACAAAATATGTATAAATGTAACCATGAAATTAGAGTAGGTAGGTAAATTTATAAAGTTTGCATAGCATTATAATTATAATTCATCATTACCTATTCACAACCACATTTTATTTAACCACATATTAGACATAAACATTTCGTTATACCCACGGCTAATATTTACGTGTAATGTTGACAACACTCACCAGTCATTGCCGCCACCCTTGCAATTACGGATTTTAATGGTATAATCGGTTCGTTCTTTTCACATTCTTGTGTACAAAACAAATGTACTTTTATAACTGCTTCTCTTGTACCACTTTTTATCACTTTAGGCATGATGATAGCACAGTAGTTAACAAAATATTCGCAACGATGTTTACTATGAACTCGGAAGTGTCAAAGTGAATTTTCAAGATGGCCGTTTTAGTTCCTCAAATCGCCACCGCCAACTTATACTTGTGGCACTGTACGTACGGAACAACACGGTTGTATATCGACATTGATATTAAAATTAATGTTTTTAAGCTACATATTTATGTATGGGTGCATACCCACATTTAATATGAACCATAGACATGAATTGTGATGTTCGGGCTGCGCCGAAACCATTATGATAAAACTAGTTGTGATCAAACTGGTGTATAATTAGTAGACAAAAACTAATATATGAAACTACTAAATTAATTATTGAGTACGCGCGACGCTCTCGATGGCCAATTGCGAACTGATTTGATAGAATGAAGTGATTTGATAGATGGTTAAAGTCGGAGTGTAAAACAGTAATTTTACAAAAAATGTATGTATCTTGTTCATACACACGCAAATATGCGTTATTTGTATGTACGCAAAAGTTTGGTTCATAACATCCTAAGCGACACCACGATAGCATTATACGTCACCTCCAGCTGCAATTGACGCTCACACAAAAGTGGTAGTGCAGTGTGTGAAAAACTCAAATTTTGACAGATAGATGAGGAGATTTTTTGGTTATTGTTAGAATTCTATGCGTAAAACCATCTTGTTCACAAAATAATACTTTGGTATGCAATACTTCTATTGTCGATAATTGAAGTGAACGTTATTTTGGGTTAATTGCGAAGCAGCAATTTGACAGTTAGCAGAAGTTATAAGCGCAGCTTTTAATCGGTTCACATCGTTTGCGCGTAAACTGTGCATATTCTCGTTTTGCAGTTATGAACCGAACGTTTGCAATGTATTCAGGGCTTAACAGTGTTTGCGTTAACAGCAGTGACTGACAGCTGAAACTTGCTGCTTGTACAGACGCGGTATGAAATGGTGTGCCAGTTTTCAAATTGATTCGCGTATCACGAGCACAAGTTTCCCTTTCAAACTAAGTAAATGAACAAACTGTTCCACAGAAAATTATGTATAATTATATTAGACAAACTAGAGAGGGGTAGTCAGTTGTCATTTGAGATATATCAACTTAAAATGCAACGTGCTCCAGTCCACTCCTTGAAAAAAAAAAGAGAACCTTTATGCTGTTATAATAATATTTTCCAAGTTGTTAGTGATTAATTTCTGTCATGAAAATAAATGCAATGTCCCCGCACTGCCATGCCCTCAGATTTCCCAAACATGACCATCGCATGAAAACATCATGAATCTCACAAGTAAGTAATACATATTCAATAAGATTGTTTAGTGCGATTGCCAAGTCAATCTATTTCATTTAAAACATAAAAGATATTTTATATTGGTATAATGGTCACCATACAATGTTGTTAGGTTAGTTAATTACGCAATAATTTAAGACAAAGGTCTCATATAGAGACTGAATAATTTAACTTGCTTGGTATTACATGGAATTAACATTAATTTTTTGCGGTAAAAGGACTGAATAAAATATTACTTGGTCAGTGGAACTGAGTTGCGAGACTTGGTTATTTTTTAAGTTTTGTTTTTGATGGTATTATTATGACTAATATTAATTATAAGCATGGACGTAAGAAAATAATATAGATAGACCAGTATATTAGAGATAGACATAAATTTATATAAATCCATGTTATGTTGCGTTCGGAAACGACTCGACGTAGAATCTCGATTAACTGACAAGGGACATTGGTGTTCCGAACGCAGCCTACATTGACATTAATGTTTTGTCTGTGGTTGCAAAATGCAAATAATCTGACAGAAATATTTACTGCATTCAGTTCGTTTCACAATTTCTTCTTAGAGTTTTTCAATGTACGCTGTAAACTTGTAATTTTACAATAATGAGTCGACAAGTCGATGTCAAGGCCCTTGTGTCACATATCGTCAGAGGAGATGGTTTGGATAAATGCCGAATATGCCTGGGAGACACATCGCAAGGGCAGGTGCACCTCGAAGACACAGTGATGATGGATGGAGACAAAGCGGTCACACTATCTGAACTCCTTGAAGTAATCACAGGAGTCGAGGTACGCATAAATTTCGATCTTTGAAATAAAGCATCAACCGGTTTGTTTATTTTCTGAGAAAAACGGAACGGCATTATTCCCGCGCTGCTGAAAGTTTTATGGCGGACATTTTGTATTTTATTATCACTGACTCAACGAGAGCCGGGTGCGGCCCGTTTTATGTCAACAGTAACATAACAACAAAATCCAGAGTTCGCACGATTTGTCCACCTTAATTTGTTCTATATCGCATTCTGAAGGCGTTGCCATCAATTCAGACCAACAAAAGCGACATCTTATGACATCATCCATACATATAAACAGACATGTCTTCCTTACTCACTCAAAAACAATCAACAGATCTAATGTGTATAATTTCATAAATAATTTAAGTGAGAATTTCAAGCTCTTATGAATCTATATGTACAACTTCTTCTCTTTTATGCTCCGAGCGCTATAGGTACAGAGTTCTCCTGGTGCCTCTGCTGGGCCATGAGTGCCATAATACTTGTGTGGTGATATCATAGATCTGATATCACACTTATCAGCCCTGTAAATGTTTGGCACCCTTTGTACAATGTGGACCAGCTGATAGCATGGTAGTATATCAATAGCTCAAATTGGACCATTGCCTAAGTGTCAATGCACACCAATGTGGCAACGGTTGTTTTACTGGCTAATCTCATACTTTCAGTATCTGTTAATAAGTTGTAAAACAATTGACAATGATGGTCGACTTGCATAAGGATGTGGGTACAGCGGAACTTATGCAAGCCGCTCATTATAAAACATGCATCTCTAAAATACACAAAGAACAATCATCTTAGGTATTGTTTTAATTATCAAAAACTATCTTCTTAAACATTCAATTATAAAGAAAGTACATATAACATCTAAAACATTTTTGGCAAACAACAGTGTGGCGGATTGACTCAAGTGGTGGTTGCAGGTCTCAATGGAAGAAGCCCTGCCTCCAGCAATATGCTTGCCTTGTTCATCATCAGCTCTCCAGGCAGCTGACTTCCGTACCCTAGTCGAAACTGCTGACCATCAGTGGACAAATGTATCACAACTTTTAGAACATGTACCAAAGCACAAATACTCATACAAGAGTGACAGAATATGTGCTGTGATTGATAAGAATGACATATATATATCAGATGAGCGCAATAACCCTGCTCCGTTAATAATTGAAGATGCCAACAAGAACATTCGTTTGAAAAGAGTTGGTAAACAACATGATTATCAATGCCCATCTTGTGGGAAAATCTTTTTATATCCTCAGCATTTATATAAACATTTAAAAGAATCATCGGATTTGCTCAGGGCATGTCATATTTGTGCTGATATAATGAGCAGAGATGAATTAGTGAGACATTTAATTGAAAAACATGAAATCATACCATTCAGTTGCAAAAAATGCCCTGCACTTTTCCTAGCTCGTAAGCATTTTAAAGAGCATCTGCTTAAAGCTCACATTCCAGGAGGGGCCACGTGTGGGGACTGTGGTTGTAGCTTTCAATCCAAACCTGCATTCCATGCTCATCAATCTGTACATTCGCTACGTTTCTGCCCAAACTGTGATACACAGTTCCGTAACCAGTCCTGTTACTCTCATCATGTCAAGAAATGCTGCAATATGGATACATCAAATGCTATCAAATCTAAAATAACTGTAACGTTGCATAAAAAACAAAACAAAACTGTTAAAATGGGACTACGAGGCAGCGCTCACAAAGAATGTATATGTGACTATTGCAATAAGAAATTTGCTGGAAAGAAATTTGTCGCTGCTCACATACAAATTGTGCACACAAAAGATACACACAGGCCTTGTGTTGTCTGCGGGAAGCTGTTTGCAGGGGCACACATGACTACACATATGAGAAGTCATAAAAAGCAGAGATTTGAGTGCCTCCAATGCGGTGTCATCCTCAGGTCCAAGCTTGGTTTCAGTCAGCATTTGAGGTTACATACTGGAGAACGACCTTATGCCTGCCAGTACTGTGGAGAATCATTCTCAGCATCATCAAGACGGTCTGAGCATATACGAAACACGCACAAGAAGTCAGAAATTATCTTAAAACATGTTTGTGAGCAATGCCCAGCAAGGTTCCGGCTTCCTCATAGACTAAGACAGCATATAAAGGCAGTACATGACAAAGATCTGATCAAGCTAAATGAGTTTATAAATAAGGAGCCAGGCTATGAGTGTGCAGAGTGTAAAGAAAAGTTTATCAGCTGCCGTAGCCTTCAACATCACAGTAGGATACATAATAAATAATAATATACATATGAATTTTTACTAACCTTACATTCACAGTTACTGCAACAATTTTGCTTTTTCATATTTTTACAACAAATCAAAGCCTTCAGGGCTAGAGCATGGTTATATGACTTTAATATTAGTCTCAGTTCTAGAATGATATCTTCGCTAATGCCTTCGCTAAGCAACATCTTATCTCAATGTCCTAAAAGTAGCTAGTATACTACCGACAAGAGTATTTACAAGGAGGGTAGGCATTTGGTAGGAGGCCGGTCATAGAATTATTGTTAGAACTTTACAATATGCCCTCACCTTTGTGTCGTCCTTTGTGGTTTTAGAGTAAATATGCATAAATATGTCTTTAATGACATTAAAAAGAAAATACAAAATACCATGAGGAACAGGATAAATGTGGGATGGAATAATGTCTGTTGTATAAGCAGCCCATCACTGTCAAGTTTTTCAACCTATTTTATGCATTGTAGTGGTAGAGATAAAGTTGAAAATGGTTTGACAGCTGGCTTCTGCCATTTCAGTCCGAATTAAGCCTACGGAGGAAATTTATTAGACCAATCATGTGGCCTGTTGCAATATACATATCATTTAATATGTTTGGCCACAAAAAAGGCAGATAACAGTAGTGAGACTGCATTTGTGTGTTGAAATGGATGTGGGTTACCTTGGGGTTTAAACTGTAGGGAATCCATCGCTTATATCAATTACCTATATAATATCTATAATCCCTGCAGACGGTGTGGGTTCCGAAAAATAGAACACTTAGGGCCTGTTTCAGAATGTTCGAGTAAGTTCAGGTTATACTACCCAGAACATAAAATAACTGAATGATAAAAACGACAGTTAACATGTAGCGCGTTTCAAGCTTTAACCGATGGATAGGCTAAATTGATGACTGTGAAACACAGTTTTATTTATTAAATATGTTCTGGGTAGTGTAACGGGAACTTACTCGAACATTCTGAAATACGCCCTTAATACAATTGGTAGTTTTATTACTGTAAACAACAATATACCTTAGGCTAGTTCACATTGCTTAATCTCGCACTTAACTTTCCTAATACACATATGAACTGGCAATGTCTCTGGTGGTATTGCACATGCTCCATCTTCAAGGGTCGAGAGCTTCTGCTCAGCAGCAGTAATTGAACCCCACAGGCTAGTGGAAGCCACGGCCCGGGTTTTGCGGTGAAATTTAGGATGGATGACTCCTCAGGCGAGAGAAGGTAGGGACTAGGTTAGTCACCTCGCTGATGAATACTTATCCACAGTGAATAAATGCTGTCTGCTGTCATTACTATCGTCATACTAGGTCTCAGGTCAATGGGAACAGTGCAGTTCGTCACCTGTGCGTTGTAGTGACCTAATGCATCTGGGTGTTATTGTCAGAATATAATGCTTAGCAACAGGTAAGCCTCGTGATTGTTCCGATCAAATCCAAAAGCCTGTACTTTAAATGAGTCTAGCCTGATATGCGTGACTTGATATGCAGCGTCTTCGAATGAAACTATTGGTAAAGGCGTAGAATACTTTGTGCAATGCGCAAAAAGCATGAGGACATGTGGGTAGAATGAAAGCGACGTCGGTAAAGCCCTTAATAGTAACTACTCGTATGTTTAAAAAATCGACAAGGTCGAACCCGCGCACGAAAGGTTCCGTATTATTATTTATACAACATTAGACACCTTTCTATAGTTTCCACGTGCTCAAGTCTGACTCGCACATCGCCGATTTTTTGTATTTGTTGTTATAGCGGCAACAGAAATACATCATCTAAGAAAATTTTATTTTGAAGCTCTCGTAGCGAAGTTTGCTTAGCCGTTCTTAACCGATCAGCTTGTTTATGCAACGTCCACCGCGGTCGTGACTTGGACCGCTAGTGACATTACTACTGAGCGCTTCCATGCTTCGGAAGGGACGTTAAACCGTAGGACACGGTTGTTGTCTCAGGATGGCAGTCGTCCATGGTGGTAGGGCATAATGCGAATGATCGCCTGGCTAGCTACCAACCTCAAGTAGAAAATCTGTCGCCAGACACCTTACGGTGTGTTCCGATAGCTGACCTTGAAAATTAGTAATTCTAAGTAAGCGTGTACAACATCTTCGACCGCATCATCGCTTACCATGAGGCGAGATAGTGGTCAAAGGCTAGCTTATCAGCTATAAACAAAAAAAAAAAAAAAAAAAAAAAAAAACTGTCTAGCTATCACGGTTCATGAGTTACAGCCTGGTGACAGATTGACAGTAGAGTATTAGTAGGGTCCTGTTTTTACCCCTTGGGTAAGGAATCCTAAAACTGAGATAGTTATTAGGGTGAGCGAATCGAGCCCTGACTAACCCACAACTTGTACATGTTGTGGCCCCTTTTACTGAAACACTATTACGCCTATAGATTTCTGCTTTGACATAGTAATTTAATTTCATATCTAGTTCTGTTATCTGTCAAAAATATATTATTTTATAACCATTAAAAAAAATCTCAACTTTGTATTCATTGGATAGAATGTTATTGTACTATTAACGCCATCTGTTAGAAAACTAAAGAGTTAACATCGCTGCAACAGAACTAAACTCAATACTCAAATACATCGTAGTTAATCTACTTAATACCAGATGACACCACTAGAATCAGGTTGTAAAGTAACCGCGAGCACCCACACAGCTCAGCTTTTTGCTAGTATTATAATAGGTGTTCTAAATAGCACCGTAAAGTTGGCATTAGGCTTCGTATCCTATACACATCTTGAGCACGATAATTAGCGATGTGCGAGGAAAAATTCCACGCGTGGATCGCTTTGTTATCCTAGCCTAGCTGAGCGTAGCGATCCTATTAGTGTTTTTTTTTCCTTTACCCCACACATATCTCAATCACCTTGCACATCTCTAGTGGATACGCAGCCTTACTCAGCCCTGAACTCCGTGGCAACATAAGCTATCTCTCTTGCGTTCGTACTTACTCTTATTTAATTTGGCCGCGATATGTCCTGCACTGACGTGCCGCCTGGGGCATTTTCCCCGCCAGCTTCTACCCAAGCCATCCCAACTCCTTGATATAGCGGAGAACTTTGGGTCGCTGGCATAGCTGCTCCAGTGACGTGTGTGGTGGTGGTGAGAATGACTCTCGTGTCCGGTTGTAATTCTTATTTGTTCTGTGGCTTCGCAGTGCAATAGTACGTACTCCACAGTCTCATCTATTCGCATACAGTCACTACATAGATGACTGTCTGTTGATCCAGTTTTGTACGGAAAGTAATTCAGTTTACAGTGACCTGTAATGAAGACTTCGACAACGCACAGTTATCCCGCGCTAGTACTTTTCTTTAACTATATCATTCGGATTGTCCACTGCTGAACACAGCCTTGGGGTTTTTTTTTAAATTATTATAATTCATAAACATGATGCGCAAGGGACGAATTTAGAATGACAGTAACCTATCTTAGCTAAGATAGATATCGTTGGAATGGCCTAGGTTATATTACAATTTATAGCTTTTTATAGACGTGATTTGTCTTTTTCGAAAGGCAAGATATTTTGTACGTTTAATATGTTATTCGTGTCTATTATATCCAATAAAATTGCACATCGTTTATCGGTTAAATGTTAAACGAAATGTTATTAAAAATACACTTTCAAAAAGTTATCAATATGGCTTTTACTGCCGTAAGATGCCGTGCCGTAAGGTGCCGTTGATTATTTTTAATTATAATTTAACAGAGTGAAGACTTTAAATAGGGTTATCTAAATTAAAAATATATTAAGAAATGACTGGAAAGGTACTTTCTCACGAAGAACCGATTGTTCTAGATGGAAACCACACCCACGCTGCCGTGCCAACTATGCCACAAATGCTCCGGATGTATTCTGAACTTCGTATCCTTTTTGAAATTCTGCAGAGAATCTGCAAAGAAATGGAATCAAGTCACCAACTATCTGAGGACGTTATCAGTAAATAATAAAGCTACGACAGCGTACGTCTTGCTCGACAATAACCCGAAAACTGTGGCAGATAGAAGCAACAGAAACAAAACGCCTAAAGAAGCATTGAGATGTTTGAAGCTGCGCCTCAATCACGTGCGCTATGAGAAGAAATGCAAGATCAAAAGGGCTCTATTGAGAGATATTAATTCACAAAATATTGCCAACAATAAACCGAAAAATATCGGCAAAAATTTATCTTGTCCCGACTGTGGCAAATGTTTCGAGAAATTGTGGAAGTTCAACAAACACATTAAAAATATTAACAAAATATGCTGCCACCGTTGCTTCGCTGTCATTGATGACAAATCTTTCGGGGCACATCTAATCCAAAAACACAACTTAGATAGTTATACATGTGAAGTTTGTTTGATTCATTTCGGTTCAGAAAATCGTCTACTTAAACATAGAAAATTTCACAAGAATGGACATTTCATGTGTTCAGAATGCAAAGCTACTTTTCCGACAATGGACAGGCTATCCATACATACTAACTTCAGACATACAACAATTAAATGTAATTGTAAAAAAACTTTCACAAACAATGTATGCTATAAATTCCACAAAAAGACTTGCGACAAAAAACATACACAAAAATATATCTGTGACTATTGCTCCAAAGAATTTAAACTAAAATCAGTGATACATTCACATATTAAGTTTTTTCACCTTCGAATCGCGGGGTACCAGTGTCATATGTGTGGCAAAAAGTTTACCAATAGCACTGCTTTGACAGAGCATAGCCACTCTCATGATAAAGTATTGGATCGATTCACTTGTGAGTATTGTGGGCAGAAGTACAGCAGCAGTGGCGGTTTCAGAAGACATCTGAGGAAGAAACACTACACTGTTAATCCCGAGATGTATAAGAAACCACGTTATAGGTGCAACATTTGCGATAAGATTCTGATTAGCGAGAGAAATCTGGAACGACATATGAACAACAAACATAAGTTTGACACAATATAAAATGGAGGGATTAAAAATAAAAGTATAGATACGTGTAATAATTAAGTAAATTTTATTCTTAATAAAGTAATTCTATCTTAACGACGGATTTTTATGTTCGTGCTATTTAAGTTTACTGTCGCTAATATTATATACTGTCAAGTTTGGCTATTTAGCTAGCTTGGAACAATGTTTTCGGCACAGATCTGAGAAAGGTCTCTAAAACAATGGTTTTATTTATACGTAAAAATGTTATATGCAGTAAAATGTTAGCCGTCTGAAATTCTTAGATAATCTTCAATATTGTAAATCTTTCAAATTGGAAGAACGGACTGATGGTAGACCTGGTTTCAGGTTGTGGATGAGCCAGATTTGCCGCCGAGCGTTTGTCGCCTTTGCACCGAAGCCGTCGTATCAGCTGCTGACTTCAAACAGTTGTGCCAGCAATCTGCACAAGAATGGTACAAGGGTGCCACTTTTCTAACTACGATACCAAACCCGAAAGACAGCGATAAGACCTGCTTCATATTCCTAACAAAAGACAAAGGCAGCTCCAGCAGTTGCGACGTTATATCTACTCCAGAAGACGCAATCACAGCTCTAAACACACCTACAAAACCGAAGAAAAAGAAGAAAAAACGCCACATTTCCTGTTCTTGTCCTGATTGCAATAAAAAATTCAGTGCTTTGGAAAACCTTAACGAACATCTAAAGTATTCCAATAAGAGATACTGCCACTTATGCAATGCCATAATTAGTAAGAAGGATATGTCTAAACATTTGTCGGAGAAGCACAAAGAAAATGTTTTTGAGTGCCAAGAATGCAATGAACTGTTCAACGATTATTTGGAAGCCCAGACTCATTGGACGAATTACCATTTAGACAGATCACACTCTTGTGACGTCTGCGGAAGTAGCTTCCTAAACGAACGTGGGCTTAGAGCTCATTACTTCCGCCACACTCTACTCCACTGCTCTTGCGGCAAGACCTTTGAAAACAGCAGATGTTACAAATACCACAATACCAAATGCAAGCTCGCTAAGAACAAATCAATCGAAACCTACTATGAATGCGACAACTGCGGCATGCAATACGACAAAAAACCTTCACTACGCATCCATATAGTCCAGAAACACCTCAACGTTTTACCATTCGTATGTCAAACATGTGGAAAGCGGACATCTACTCTCGCGCATTTGAGATCACATGAAAAGACGCACGAAAATAAAAGAAAGACTTGGGAATGTCATTGCGGTGCTAAATTTCGGACTGATTTAGGCTACAAGCTGCATATGAGGATACATACTGGGGACAGACCTTACAAATGTGAGTTCTGCAGTGAAAGTTTTCTGTCCGCCTCTCGTCGCTTGGACCACGTTAAGAGACGCCATCAATCCACCAAAGAGATGTCACATGGTTGTGATATATGCTCAGCGAAGTTCATTAGACCGTGGGAACTAAAGAAACATTATCTGGTGATCCACGACACAGTCGTCAATGTGGAGCCATGTAAGCGGTCCTTAGTTGCTCATAATAAACGTGTGAAGACGTTAAAATCTGCATGGTAGGTTGTTTTTCAAAATATCATTAATATAATAACCATTTGGATAATGTCGTTCGCGTATACTAATTTAATGCCTTTATATTACCTGGTTAAACTATTTGTTATACTACATTACAAAATTAGAAATATACGATAGGAAAAATTTAAGTCATGTGCGGGATTCGAACCCGCGTCCATCCGCCCCTTTAGCCGTGGACGCGGGTTCGAATCCCGCACATGACTTAAATTTTTCCTATCGTATATTTCTAATTTTGTAATGTAATCCGCTTAGCAGGCGTTATTGCAATCATAACAATATAAAAATTATAAGGTTGCGTCATCATTTACAAGTATAAAACCAATTGCAAAATTGGTCTTGTTTGTAGTACAACGTAAGTGGTACTATAGATGTCGCTCCATCCCAATACGATGGTTAATGAACTATAGGAAAAATTCGAGTTATGACGTCATGTCATGTTAGCTCAATTGGTTAGAGCATGCCCCGGCTAAAGGGGCGGATGGACGCGGGTTCGAATCCCGCACATGACTTAAATTTTTCCTATCGTATATTTCTAATTTTGTAATGTAATCCGCTTAGCAGGCGTTATTGCAATCATAACAATATAAAAAAAATATTTGTTATACTGCCTCTAGACTCTCGCGGAAACTTCTCGGCGAGAGTTTGGGAGTCTCGGAGAGACTTCTGGCAAGCACGTGAACAAATCTATCTATCTACACTCACAAATTTGCTTGTTACCATCCGGTATGGTCAATGGCTCTGTTTGAAAATGCTCAATAAATTTTATCTACAATCGTTAATCTAAATCTTTTTTGAGAAATAAAGTCGATTCTGAACGGGAAACAATCGAGCGCGAGAACGAGAAGGTGAGAGGCTATTGACTCGGGACTTCTCGGCGAGAGTCTGGACGCATTATAAAGGGGTTTTCAACAAGAACTTTATTTCTGAAACAAAATAAAACAAAGAATTTAGATGAAGAAAATTCCAATTTTTATTGTGTTACGAAGAGACACGTTTGGTAATTATGAAAAATGATATCTGGCAAATGTCCACCACGAGCACGCTGACAGATGTCGATTCCTTCATCAAAATCAAGGCTGGAAACGCGATAACTGTCAATGAATCACGCTATCGCGAGATGTTAACAACTAAATTTTAGCCTATAATTGATGACGTGGATATCATTGACATGTGGTTTCAACAGGACAGTGCCACATGTCACACAGCCAATGAACAATCAATTTATTGCAAACAAAATTTCCTGATCGCATAATTTCACGAAGTGATAAAAAACTTTGATGAAAGAATCGACATCTGACAGCGAGCTCGTGGTCATTTGCTATAATGTTTCATTCATAACTTTTCTCTTAGTTATACAATAAAAAATTGAATCATCTTCATCTAAATTCTTTGTTTTAGAAAAGAAAATTCCTGTTGAAAAATCATTATTTAGATCTAAGGATAAAAAAAATGAAGCACGATGTTACGGAGCTATTGTACAGGGTTAGGTCGATTAAAATTTTAACAGAGATTTTTATTACTGTTGTTTCTAGACTAATAAATTAATTGTACAACTTCCTACTAACAAGTTTATATAATCATGTTAATCATGAACGAGTTAATTCTTGTTTAGAATATTTTTCACTAGCAGTAATAGGAAAACACAGTATAAATACCGTTTTACACATTTTCGATAGATCTCTGGAAGTATGTGACATATTCAGGTGTTGTTTACATAAATAGTTAGAAATTTTGAAATTTTACAACTCTGTAGGTGGTTTCTATGGTACCTGTTGCAATACCCAATTTTAATGTCTACTACAGCGCTGCAGCAGCGCACAGTGTTTTGCCTAGAACAACGTAGGTGGACAAAAGTAATTTACCTAATCAGGTAATTAAGGGTCACATGCCATTAACAAAACCCCCAAGGTCTCGATAACAGGTAATAATTAGGGCAAACATTCCATAGTGGTGAATTATAAGGGGTAGAAGGTAAGTGATAAGTTAATTGCATTTGTGAAATTAAATTAGTTGCAATTTTGCGGCACTTATGATAACATCTCTTAAAATTTGTAGTGATTATTTTAGTATTTTCTGTGATGGATTTTACCTTTGAGGGTAAGTACTTTCTTACTTAATATCGACTTAATATATTATTTGCCAACATGTGCTTTAAATATCCAATTGAAAAATCTGTTAAAAGAATGTCAAGTTTTTCTTCATATCTAAACTTTCAAGGATCGCAACTTTTTGTATCCACGTGTATCCAAGTTGATTTTTATGTATGTTACAGCCACAACATTAACCTTTTAAATGATATATAATATGGAGACCGCAACGAATGCTAAACATTTTTTTTTATTTTTTTTTTTCAGATCATGTGTACACTTTTTCGAAAATGGAGTTATTTGAAGAATGGCGTAAATATGACAAAGAAGCAAGAAATGCTCACCTGATGGAGTTTATTTTTAACAAATACAATCTGAGAGATGTGGCCTCCGATTCAAGAAGAGATATGCAAACAAAAATTGCCAGCATATCGTCAAAATTTGCTGAAAAGTGGGCTGCTTCGAAAACAATGGATGTTTTTTTAAACAAAAATAGAAGTTGGCTGGACGGAGCAGACATACAATTTAGCGTTCGTATGCATCGGCCTTCTGCTTCCTCCTCATCAGAAGATAATCGACCTAAAGGTAGACCCCGAAAAGACTTCGAAGACGCCAGTTTCAAAACAAAAAAACGCAGGGTTGAAGACTTGGTGAAATTGCGGAGTGCTAGTGAATTGACCACAGCTGCGGAAGTGGCAAATCGTTTATCGGGTCATAGAGCGGTTGCCTCTCGAATCCGAAAAAGTGGCGATCATTCCAGCACAGAAGGAAAGGCATCTGAAGAATCTCTTTGTAGTGCTAGGCAGTTAAATAGTGACGAAGCGCTAGCTTATTACGTAGATTCTAAGTGCACTTCTCACTCTTACAAACAGACGAGAAAGTGGGCAATGAAGGCTGGACATCAAGTGTTTCCATCATACCATAGCCTATGTAAGTCAAAAAAACTTTGTTATCCTTCTGATGACCATATATCTATAACGGAATCGCGCGCGGAAATAAAACTCCAAGCTATTTTGGATAAAACAACTGAACGACTAGTTGAAGCACAAAGTGAAGTCATTAAAAGTGTGCTGCCCAGTTCGTCATTCACATTAGTTAGCAAATGGGGATGTGATGGTAGTTCTGGTCACAGTACCTACAAGCAGAAGTTTGAAAACACTGAGGCTACTGATGAATTTCTGTTTGTATTTTCATTTGTGCCTTTGAGATTGTGTGATGGTCAAAATATTATTTGGCAAAACCCACGACCTTCCTCCACGTTATATTGCAGGCCAATTAAATTTATTTTTTCAAAGGAAACAAATGAATTTACGACTACAGAAACTAACAGAGTGTTGGAAGAAGTAT
The DNA here is from genome assembly GCA_963890685.1 of Plagodis pulveraria. Lineage (NCBI taxonomy): Eukaryota > Metazoa > Arthropoda > Insecta > Lepidoptera > Geometridae > Plagodis > Plagodis pulveraria. The sequence goes on along the minus strand of OY982976.1, from coordinate 16,980,818 downwards.
CTCAACTTCTTCCAACAACATGTAGTGTTGGTGAATCACAAATTTCTGTGAAGCACACTCTTTTGCTAACAATGACAGACGGCAAAGTATGCAATGCTATGACTGACACACGATCTGCACAAAAGTGTTATATCTGTGGTGCGACTCCTAAGATGATGAATGGTGATTTAAGTGGATTGGAAAGTAATGTAGAACATTATGGGTTTGGTTTGTCTACATTACATGCTTGGATTCGCTGTTTTGAATGTCTGTTGCACATTAGCTATCGTTTGGATATTAAGAAGTGGCAGGTTAGAGGTGATGACGATAAAGCTAGTGTGAAACAGCGTTCAGACGACATAAAGCAAAAGTTTAAAACCCAAATGGGACTTATTGTAGACAAACCAAAACCTGGTTATGGTAACACAAATGATGGGAACACAGCTCGCAGATTCTTTACAAACCCGGAACTGAGTGGAGAGATTACAGGCTTAGACGTTAACCTCATTAAAAAATTCTGCATTTTGTTAAGAACTTTATCTTCTGGGTACGATATTAATTACAATGAATTTGAGAAAGTGTGTTCTGAAACCAGAACACTTTATCTAAATCTGTATTCGTGGTACTACATGCCAGCTACTGTACACAAAATACTTGTACATAGCACAGAAGTGATAAAAACTTGCATTCTTCCAATCGGACAGCTCTCAGAAGAAGCTCAAGAGGCTCGAAATAAAGACTGCCGGAGATTCCGTGAACACCACACCAGGAAACTGTCACGTATGGCCACAAATACAGATTTGTTGAATATGCTTTTAATAACGTCTGATCCTCTAATCAACTCTCTCAGAGAGGTACCCAAAAAGAAAATTGACAAATTACCTGAAGAAGTTTTAAATTTGATTGTTCCGCCTTCAATACAATCACATCGGGTTACAAGTAACGTTCTTCCGAGTCCGACTGATGAAGGTGATTACTTGTTACCAGACTCGACTGAATGTGAGAGTGACGAATCATCAGATGAGGATATTTAGGATAATTACGAGTATGATGTAGCATTTTTGTAAAATCTTGAGTTTACCTTTTTTTATAATATTTAAGTTATAAATAATAATGTATTTTTTTACTTTTTATTGTATAATTATGTTGTAATATATTATTGATTGTTTCTTTCTATTTTAATGTACTTATTTCTGCTGTATTTTTGCTTTTTTTTTTGCCTTTGTAAGAAATACAATACATTTTTTTATAAAGTATTTGGTTTTTCATTTTTAGACTTATAATTTAATCTGTACCTACCTGAAAATTATGAAATTAACAAATTATCATTGTCTAAGGCAAAAGCAATCGAAACCCATTATAAAATATTTTTGTCCAGCTAGCTTGTTCTAGGCGAAACACAGTGCAGCGGGGTGAATCTTATTTGAGGATAAGGAAGCATCCGTATGTCAAACTTGTAGCGCCCCGCGGTTTCACCCGCTTAGATAATGATTAAAAGTATTTCAGGACGTAAACTATCTATATTCCAAGTTTTATACAAATCGGTTCAGTGGTTTCTATGAGAAGAATAACAAACATACACAGTCATATCCTCACTTTTATTCACATTTATAACATAAGTGCGATTACTATCATTTCAGTATTATCACAAGTGTGAAAATTGTTTTTCTGGTGACAGAGCATTTTGCGAATGTTCGCCTGACTGTTAACACCCTTAAGTAGAATATCTGTCGCCAAGTATCTAACGATGTATCCTGACAGGAGTCCTAGAAAGCAAGTTCCCTTTCTAGGATAAATTTGCTTAGTGTCATCGCCCAGCAGGCGAGAAAATGGTTTAACGCTTATCTGTAAAAAATATTTTCAGTTTGGCTACTAAAACAAACTGCTAAGATTACGATACGCGTAACATTCCACTTTCTAATAATAACAAAAAAATTTAAAATATTTTAATAAATCACTTAAAAAATATAAAAATATATCTAGTGACAATTCCGCCTAATTTTCCTGTTAAGCCGACGTGACGTCATAAACGCCACGCAGCCAAACCGGAAGAATTTTCGACGCGTTTCGCTTCTACACGAAGCATCCTCAGGAGGTCTTGACTCTACGAGCGCACGATCGAGAAATTCTCGAAAATTCTTCCGGTTTGGCTGCGTGGCTTTTGTGACGTCACGTTGGCTTAACGGGAAAATTAGGCGGAATTGTCACTAGATATATTTATTAAGCGTTTTATTAAAATATTAATTTGATATTTTCCTAAAATATTTTAAAAATAATTGTTATTATTAAATATGGATTTCCGCAAAGTAACCGCTGAATCTATTCATTATTCCACTTTCTGGTTATTTTTTTAGATTCGAAAATAATTAACCGTTGCCTATTCTATTCTAATGCGCCATTTGAATCATTAGAATCAATCCGTCCCATAATTTCATAGAAAGAAACTTCAAGCTCCTGCATGTGTTGTTACAGATTATGGAAGAGAGTTTATGTCCACTGGGCGCTTGCGTGACATGCGCAAGCGCCGCCCTCGCCGCGCAAGAGTTTCGATTATTCGTCCGAAACTCGGAAAAGCTCTGGCTCAAAGCCGTCTCGAATCTGACAACTGTGGATGATGATAACTCTGACGCTGCCAAGTCAATATGCGCTTTTGTAACCCAAAGCGATCTTACTATCCAGACCACCAAAGACTACACGGGGGGCGAACCGAAAACAGTGGTTAATCGTTCCAAAGCGAGAGTCAAAAAGACAAAACGCAAACCCAGAACCGTCCGGAATGGCCCTTTGAGCATATGTCCAGACTGCAATAAAACGTATGCAAGTCCATATTTACTACATGAACATTTCAAGAACAGTGGACAGAAGGATGCTTGTCAAATTTGCGGAGTGATCACCTCCCGAGGGTCAGATATGAAGCAACACATGATGGTGGCACACAAAGAAAACGCTTTGTTGTGCTCCCAATGCCCTGCATTATTTTTGAAGGAAACTGAATTTCAAAAGCATGTAGAGACGGCTCATATTTCTGGGTCGTTTACATGCATGGACTGCGGTAGGACCTTCCCAAGGAAATCAACGTTTGAGCATCACGCCCAAATGCATGGAGTATTGACGTGTCGGAGCTGCAACCTTCAGTTCACCAACAGAATATGCTACAGAGAGCACCGGGCTCAGTGTGAACCAGGAGCAAAACCTGATACCAAAAACTTACCCAGAAATCGAAGGAGCAACATTCGAGATCCAGCTGTGTTTATATGTGATTACTGCAATAAAAGTTACAAAACGCGGCCGCAACTCAAAAACCACATCCTGTGGATTCACATGGATGTAAGACCTCATCAGTGTCAGTGGTGCGGAAAAAGGTTTTATACGGTTGCCAGACTGGCTGAACACAGTGTAGTGCATACTCGCGCGCGTAATTTCGAATGTGACATCTGTGGTGCGAAGTTAGTTTCCAAAATGGCCGCCGTGTACCACAGACGACGTCATACGGGCGAGAAGCCGTACAAGTGCGACGATTGTGATGCAACCTTCATTTCATCGTCTCGTAGACTAGAGCACGCTAAACGAAAACATTTGAAAGGCACTAGGATCCAGTGCCTGCAATGCCCGGCCAGTTTTGTTAGGAAAGGTGAACTAAAAAAGCATGAATACAAAGCTCACACTAAAGCTGATGCGGTGAAATCTGAAATTGTTGATAATTTTGAAAGTAGTATTGTTATAGGAGACGTGCATACTCTCACGGAGAAAGAAAATATCACTGTATATGTGACATGATAACAACCAAATTTATGAATAGATTGTTGGTCCAACTACCATCTCATAATTCAGTCTTATTGTAATATTACATTAACAATTTTACTTCGCACTACCAATGTCATGATAGTAAACTTACATTAAAACTTCAACGTACGAGCGGACCGTACGCATTGTATCAAGTCATTTGTTGGATAGAGATAGTGTTGTATGTACATTATTGCTTCGTGGCGGCCATGGTACAGATCTCAGTATTAATGTTTTGGGTTGAAATGATTGATTTCGATTATAGTTTTTAAAAGGTGGTAGTTGGGCCCTATGTCTGTTAAAAAGCGTTTAAGTGTGATAATTGTCTTCAAGCGCTCGTAGCAAAGTTTACTTAGCTGTTCTTAACCGATCAGCAAAGTTAAGCAACGTCGCCCGCGGTCATGTTGGGTGGGTGACCGCTAGTGATATTACTACTGTCTTGCTTCGGAGGGCACGTTAAGTCTCGTGTCAGTTGTTTTCTTAGGGTGGCAGTCGTTATAGCATGGTGGTAGGGCATTTTGCGAATGCCCGCCTCGCTAGCTACTACCCTCATGTAGAAAATCTGTCGCCAAGCACCTAACGGTGTGTTCCGGCAGCTATTCTTGTGAGCCAGTAATTCTAGGTTAGCCTGATATTCGACCACATCATCACTTACCACCAGGTGAGTTAGTGGTCAAAGGCTACCCTATTAGCAATAAAATAAAGCCACCATGCACCATGTAGATGTTGTTCAACCTGAACAACATCATACATGGTGCATGGTGGAAGGGCTTTTTGAGATTGCCCGCCTGGCTAGTCAAGTCAAAGTCAAGTCAAAATCATTTATTCAATTTAGGCGTCTACGACGCTCTTATGAAGGTCAATTACCAATTTTAGTATTGAAATATTCTACATTGTACTGCCACTTTCAGCAAATAAATTGTATAGAGCCACTGCGAGAAGAACGGGCAAGAAACTCGGGGCCATTCTTTTAAACATCTTTTAACAATGTGTTACATACATACTATATAATAGAGTTATTACAATATTTGTTTAAATTATGTAGGTGACAGGCAATAGCTTGGCGGAGGCAGAATTGTCCAGGCATTTTTGTCGTTTATGTAATCAGAAACTGTGTAGTAGGATTTTTTAATCAATATGTTTTTCACATGCAACTTGAATTTCCCTTCTGTGAGCGTTGTAATATGTTTAGGAACTTTATTATAAAACCGCACACAATTACCTAAGAAGGACCTTTTATTTGTCTTTGCTAATCTAAAACCTGGCACCACTATTTTATCTTTATTCCTAGTATTGTAATCGTGATTGTCACTGTTTAATTTAGATTTACTCAAATTTTTACGAACATACATAATATTTTCAAATATATACAGACTTGGTAAAGTTAAAATATCAATTTCTTTAAAAAGATCCCTCACAGATTCCCTAGGACCCATTTTATATATGGCTCGAATTGCACGCTTTTGTATGATAAAGATTGTCTCTATCTCAGCAGCAGTTCCCCACAGCAATACGCCATACGACATAATACTGTGGAAGTACGCGAAATAAACTAGGCGAGCAGTAGCTACGTCTGTTAACTGTCTTATCCAGTTACCACCCTCAAGTAGAAAATCTGTCGCCAAGCACCTAACGGTGTGGTCCGGCAATGATTCTTGAGAGCCAGTGAAATTACAGGCACATGAGTCTTAACAACTATGTCTCAAGGTGACGGGCGCAGTGCAATTCGTGATTTGTGACGAAATGCTTCTGTTATAGGCAGAGGTTAGTCCGCTTAACATCTGATGGGCCTAGGGATGCCATACTAAGGTATATCAATTCCTGGACATTTTTGGGTTAAGGAAGGGAGTTGGTACCTTGACATCAAGTTAGAATCTTAATAAATCCATAGTTAAACTAACGAGTTAATATTTATATGAATATTAGTTAGATGTCGTGTTTTGTTTTCAAGGAAAAAAGAAATAGCAATTATTGTTATATTTCTTTGTTTGAGACAAGGGTAATATTTATGTAATAAATCGACATAACTTAAAATAAAATTGAGCCACTCTTTAAGGCTAACCATTAACTAATTATGAAAAAACTCTGTAACCATATATAGGCATTTTAAACAAACTTTGAATACCCAAAACTCATGAATTCCGGGACAGTAGAGCAAAATTACTGGACACGGGACAAGACACCCTCTTCCGGGACTATCCCGGATTTCCCGGACGTCTGGCAACCTTAGATGGGCCTCGAGCTTGTTCCGCCTTAATAGTATTACCGGCTCTCATGGATATCTGCCGGAAGACACCGTTAGGTGCTTGGCGACAGACTTTCTACTGAGTGCTAAAGTTCCCTATCGCCATGCCATAACGACTATAACCGATAAAACCGGCTAAAGTGTCACATGTCCACCTCAGGAGTAGCACGTGCACGCTCAGTAGCAATGTCAGTAACGGTCACCCATCCAACTCATGAGCGCGGCGGACGTTGCATAACTTTGCTGATCGGTTAATAACGACTAAGCAAACTTCGCTACGAGCGCTTCAAAGCATATACCATAATTATACAGGAATGATTCCTCTCGAGGAAAGCTGCCGGAACACCGATAGGTGCTTGGCGACAGGCTTTTTTTTATTAATACCAGATATAACAAATCGCGGAAATGGAGTTTAATCGGGACTTGTTTGTTACAGTATAAATTAAACAAATTAGACACATAAAATTGAAGAAATTGTAAAGCAAAATTATACATTATATTTTATTTTTAGTCAGTTAAGTTGTTCCTGTTTTAGTATATGTACCTATATATATTTAAATTATGTAAATTATTGACCAATTATTTTTAAAGCAATAAAATGTACTTAATGTTTTAAATAGATGACTATTTCTTTTCTACAAGTTTATTTACGAACCTGTGCTGTGCCTGCGACTTCGTTCGCGATTGCCGTACCTGCAGACTAATTATTCACATTTGAGCACTGTTTAAGCAACGCTGTGGTCTGCGGTGAAGCACTCTTAGTAAAGCATAGCTCAGAAAGGAGCTTTTTACTTTGGGTTCGAAAACTCCCAGGTTATATCTTCCAGAAGACAGTAAATAAGTAACTCAGGGAGTTCCTTCGCGGTTCGCACACTAAATGTTGAAGCAAAATACTTTGTGTGTTTCTTTGGAATTTCGATTTTAAAACGGCGTCTTTTTACCGAGGTTCTCCTTTTTTGGCGGTAGAACGAAAATATATTAGATGGTGCACTTCCATTGCGCAGTCTCCAAAATGTATCCGGCAAAAGATATATAGTTAAAAAAACTGATTGTGGGTAATGTTCCAGATTTTAAAGTTTTATCTTAGCAAGCTTGTAAAAAAATATATATAAATAAGGGCGCCGGGCTGTTCGTTGGGTCATTCGTCACTATTCAACAAAAAAGAATAATTGAAATCGCACTACGCGTTAAAAAATTACAACTAAGTGTACATTTTGACTTTCATCCCCTTTCCCGAGGGAACTGTGCTGAATTTCGGGATAAAAGTATACAATAACCTTCTTCGCAGTATGAACTCAAATCGTGTTAAGTTTCATTGAATTCCATTCAGTAGTTTTGGAGTGATGCGCGGCCGGGATACATACAGACAAAAAAAAATACAGTTTTGGCATCAGTGTCAGCTACAGAGTGATCTCAAATATATTTTTTCAATATATCATATTCATAATTGGATCTGTTACAGTTTTATTATAAGTATAGATTATTACACTACACTTGGCTGTTCCCGTGGGATGCCAGCGTAGAATTCCCCCACCCCTTTCTCCATCTCCCTCCGTTGGTGTCGAAAAGGTAAAATACTAGAAGTTGGACAGCAGCGCTTTCTGAGAAACTGTTATCTTACAAGCGTGGGGATTATGGCAAACACCCACTTAATGAGGGAGGAGGGAGGATCTACTGTCTCGCGGACTTTTACAATATATATATATATATATATATAAATTATATCTTATCAGGGTACGTTTTAGATCATAGTCAACTACATAATTTTATTTCAGCGGAAATAATAATTAATTAGTATATTAAATGACTTAAAGTTGTGGACATAAATTAATTAGAATTTTATTGACTGATGAAAATTGTAATCGTTCTCTAATTATCATAGTTTTTTTAGACATTTGCACACCAGTTATACTGGTAGAATGTATTGAGTCAATTTATTTTTACTTATAACAACTGGCGACGGTAGAACCATACTGATCCAAGTATCGTTTTTATTATATTGAGAAAATGAAGGAAACGCGTTTGAACTTGTTTTAAAAAAATACGTGATTTATTATGCTTTAATCTTTATCCAAATGATTACTAATATGTCAGACAAACTATAATAAAATATTTTGATTCAAAGTTGTCAAAATGTTGGTTTCTGCAGAAAAAAAAAACAGATAAAAATTGGATCAGTATAGCAGGATATATTTTTGAAAGTAAGTATGCTAATGTATGTTAATGCTAAGGTGAAAAATTGAGGTCCTCTAGCAATAAATGCGCTTTTGTACTTGGACCAATGTGGCATCATTTGAATATTTTTTCCTTGCATTTGTTGCATATAACTCCAATATAGAAAAAATGTCACTTGGATCAGTATGGTTCTACCTTCGCTAACTTTGTTACATATGTTCTGCAAATAAATAAATGAATAATTTGTTCTGCAGTGGACAATGCGGCTGTTATAGTACACCAGTAATTGACTGCTCCGGTTTCGTCGCGCAAAGTATGAAATGAATTATTCGGGATTAGGAGACGTCCATAACTGGGGCGGGACCACCAACTCCGATTTGACTTAAAATTTACAATGTGCTCCATTTGTGCTGAGCATTATACGAATAATGCAGAAAATAGGTAGATTAGTTAGGTCACCTTCATAGAAAATGTCGCCAAGCACCTAACGATGTGTTCCGGCAGCAGTCCTTGAGAGCCAGTAAAATTACAGGCACATGAGACTTCACAACTATGTCTCAAGGTGTCGGGCGCAGTGCAATTCGCGACTTGTGACGAAATGCATCTGTTACAGGCAGAGGTTAGTCCGCTTAACATCAGGTGAGCTTCGTGCTTGTTTCGTCACAATTACATTTAAAAAAGTGTTGACACAAAAACTGTCGCATTAAAGAACCAGGGAATGTCAAATTTCTAAAATGATATAGCACTATCTTTTTTTTTTTATTCCTGATAGGTTAGCATTTGACCACTATCTCATCTGATGGTAAGTGATGATGTGGCCGAAGAAGTTGTTCAGGCTTTTCTTTTTTTATGTTATTGTGACGGAACAAGCTCGAGGTCCACCTGATGTTAAGCGGACTAACATCTGCCTATAACAGATGCATTTCATCACAAGTTATGAATTGCACTGCGCCCGTCACCTTGAGACATAATTGTTAAGTCTCATGTGTCTGTAATTTAGGCTTACATAGAATTACAGGCTCTCAAGGACAGCTGCCGATGGAGGCTCAAAGACACATCGTTATGTGTTTGGCGACAGATTTTCTACTTGAGGGTGGTAGCTAGCCAGGCGGGCATTCACAAAATGCCCTACCACCATGCTATAACAACTACCATCCTAAGACAACAATCGGGACCGACGACGGCTTAACGTGCACTCCAAAGCACGGACACGCTCAGTAGTAATGTCACTAGCGGTCACCCATCCAAGTCATAGACCGCGACGGACGTTGCTTAACTTTGCTAATCGGTAATTCAGAACGGCTAAGCAAACTTCGCTACGAGCGCTTCAAAAATCGCATGCTAAGTGGCCATCACATTTACAAATTCAAAGAGCACAATGGTTTAAGCTCGAGCGTGAACTCGCGTTCCCCAACTTAACGAACCGGGTGCCTTAACCACTCGGCCATCGAAACTGGCTGGAAAGACGCGAACGTGACTATTTAGCAGACCACTGGACTACATTGAACAAAAAGAAGTGCGTTTTCAAATACAGCTCTCGTACTGGTGATGCTATCCTTCTAAAATTGAAGAAACGCTAACTGACAAGCCTTCGAAGCTATAACTGGGGCCCAACTCCCACCCTTTAAAAACTATTATGGAAAACCAACATCTTTATTTACAATACAATACAAATACTCTTTATTGTATACCAAGCTAATTTACACTTTAAAGTAACTAACATAATTTTCTAAGGAAGTACAATGGGCGGTCTTATCGCTGTGTAGCGATTTCTTCCAGACAACCTTTGGATGGACAGAAACAAGAGAGGAGGTCGACGGTGGTGCACAATAAATATAGTTTACATGAAGAAACTGTGTAATAAAACATATACTAATAATTTCATATTATATTAGAGAAATAAAACACAAACTTAATACATACAAGCATAATAAATATATAATCAACTAATATATAGTATACATAATAAATAACTACAAAATTAATAATACAATACATATTTATTAACATGACATATATACAAATAAATACAGTGTTATATACTAGATAAATAGTGATTTATTACCATATTTTTGAATACTGTAATAGATTTGGCACGTCTAATGTCGAGTGGCAAACCATTCCACAGTCGTGCAGCCTGCACTGTGAACGACTTGTAATACTGGGAACAATGTGGGGGCATTTTCAATTGGAGAGTGTTACAAGAGCGAAGCAAGTCATGGGTAAGATGGAGAAACATAAAACGCTCTTTCAGATATGAAGGGGTATTGGGAACGAAAAGGATTCTATATAGTAGATGTAGAATATGTGCATTTCGGCGCAGACGTATGGGCAACCACTTCAGCTTTATACGAAACTCGGATATATGGTCATACTTGCGAAGTCCAAATATGAACCGAATACAGAGATTTTGTAAGCGTTCAAGCTTATCAAGCTGCTCTTGGGTTAAATCAAGATATGATATGTCAGCGTAATCAAGTATTGGGAAGGGAAGTGATTTATTTTAGATTTTTATTTCAAACTTAAAATATTGATATTAAGATTCGTACCACGGCCGTCACGAAACAATAATGTTCATATAGCGCTATCTCTATCGCACAAATGTCTTGATTCAATGCATGCAGCCCGCTCTCACGTTGAATTTCTAATGTAAATTTACTATAGTGACATGTGGTAGTGGAAATTAAAATTGTTAATGTAAGGTTAAAATAAGACTGAATTAGGAGATGGGAGTTGCCCCCCAGATCGCTATGAAGTTGTCGCGTCCAAACTAAACGATGTTTTCAAAATTAAAAACACCATCAAATAATATTTTCTAGTTTTGGGGGCACAAAATGTTTTCTTCCAACGGGAATCGAACCCGCACTGGACTTACATGTTATAAAAGAGTACGCAAATTAAACTAAAAGAGCAATAATTAAGCAATAATACATCATTTATAACAAAAAATATTTTATTTACACTACATAATATACATGAACACACACATTACATAATATATTTACAAAAACACACCGAAACTAACAAAAGTTGTTTTATACTCGGTTGAGTAATAATTCTTGTTAACATTTAAATCACTTAAGTATGTCTTATTATAATTATGTAATATGACTTTAAGTCATTATACAGGGCGTCCCACGGCGATGCCACATGGAGGGAAAGTACCTTGAATATTGTACATGGAACATTTTACTGAAAGTATAGTACTAAAACTACATTATTTAAATTAAAAATCAATTAAAACTGCATTCATAGATATTTAAATAATTACATGGTTGAACCGGGAATCGAACCCGTTACACGAGAAAAAAAAACACCTGTAGTTTTATCATACCTATCGAAAGATTTCATAACAAGGATATTTTTTTGAAGCAGTAATGGCTCAGTGGCATTGGCTATGGACTGCCTTGCAGCAGGTCCATGGTTCGAATCCCGCCCAGAGCTTGAGCTTCACCACATGGTGGAAGGGTATTTTGTGAATGCCCGCCTGGCTAGCGACCATCAAGTAGAAAATCTGTCGCCAAGCACCTAACAGTGAATTCCGGTAGCAGTCCTTGAGAGCCAGAAAAATTACAGGCCAATGAGACCTAACAACTGGACGTCTCAGTGTGACGGGCACAGTGCAATTCGTCGCTGACGAAATGCGTCTGTTATAGGCAGAGGTTAGTCCACTTAACATCAGGTGGGCCTCGGGCTTGTTCCGTCACAATAACATAAAAAAAAAAACATTAACCTATAGCGATCGAAAGATTTCATCACAAGGATTATTTTTTGCTAAATAACATTGTGTCAGAAATAAAAGGAAGATCATGAATTTTAACATTTGCTGTAATTTTTTTTTCTCGTGTAACGGGTTCGATTCCCGGTTCAACCATGTAATTATTTAAATTTCTATGAATGCAGTTTAAATTGTTTTTTAAATTTAAATAATGTCTTCTTTCAGTAAAATATTCCATCTACAATGACTACAATATTCAAGGTACTTTCTCAATGTGGCATCGCCGTAGGACGCCCTGTATAGGCACCTACTATGCACAGATAGTTCAATTAAACGTAGGTAGCACGAAAAAATCTAGCCGTTTATTTTACAATCAACATAAGAACATTTTAATTGTGTTTTACAAAATCACAAATATGCGATAGGATTTTTTTTTTCCTATCACATAATTGTGATTTTGTAATGTAATCCGCATAGCATGCATTATTGCAAACCTAACAATATATAAATATTAACATTAATAATGTTTTATTTTATTTATTCTACAAATAAATTGCTATCCGATAATTAAAAGAAAATACTTATATTAAAATAACATAACACTAATATTTGATTTTATTTAAGTTACATTCAACTTATTTTACATTTAAAATTACTATCCGATAATTGTAAAATCAACATTAATGGATATTTTTATATTAGGTACATTCAACACTGTAAAAAAAATTGCTAGCATACATTTTATTTTAGCCACGTTTAACTCAAACGGCAATGTGAATGTCTCCAGCTTACTCAATTGAAATTTCTAAATTCTGAATATGCCAATATTTAGAGCATATTTTGTGCAATTATGAATACCAACTTAAAATTTAGGTGCCAAATAAACTTCGATGTTACGTGTGATTATAAGTATGGCACAAATATGATAACCTTGGTAGTGGTCACATAGTAGAGACGTTGGCTCATCGTAATTTCCAAAACTTTTGAAGCAATGATGGCTCAGTGGCATTGTCTATGGACTGCCGCGCAGCAGGTCCATGATTCGAATACCGCCGCGGTCTTGAGCTTCACCGCATGGTGGAAGGGCATTTTGCGAATGCCCGCCCGGCTAGCGACCACCCTTAAGTAGAAAATCTGTCGCCAAGCACCTAACGGTGTGTTCCGGCAGCAGTACTTGAGAGCCAGAGAAATTACATGCACATGAGACTTAACAACTATGTCCCAAAGTGACAGGCGCAGCGCAATTCGTGACTTGTGACGAAATGCATCTAATATAGGCAGAGGTTAGTCCGCTTAACATCAGGTGGGCCTCCAGCTTGTTATGTCACAATAACATAAAAGAAAACTTGGTTCAACGAATAAGCATTGCAATTCAACGGGGCAGTGCTGCCAGCATGCTGGGCACGTTGCCAACTGTGACTTGTGACGACATGCATCTGTTATAGGCAGAGGTTAGTCCGCTTAACATCAGGTGGGCCTCGAGCTTGTTCCGTCACAATAACATAAAAAAAAACTTGGTTCAATGAATAAGTATTGCAATTCAACGGGGCAATGCTGCCAGCATGCTGGGCACGCTGCCAACTGGTATTGGGCTGGAGCATTTGGATTGCCTGAGAGTCTGCAATGGACTGTAGGTTGTCTTAATGCTTTTATTGTAGTAGCTGTAGTGTTGTATATAGTTCGTAGTATTTTGTGAGGCATACCGTCGTCGGTAAAAAAAATCACTAAGAGTTTATTTTCCGGATAGCAATTTATTTATTTGTCGAATAAGTTGAATGAATCGAAAATATGTACCCACGTGTATAAACAACTATTATCTTCTTCTCTTCAGGTACATTTCATACTTTTAATATGACTTTAGAAATCAATTCTACATCATCACAAATATACGATAGGAAACATTTAAGTCATGTGCGGGATACGAACCCACGTCCATCCACCCCTTGAGCCGGGGTATGCTCTAACCAATTGAGCTAACATGACATGACGTCATAACTCGAATCTTTCCTATCGTTCTTTTACCATCGTATTGAGATGGAGCTACATCTATAGTACCACTTGCGTTGTACTACAAACAAGACCAATTTTGCAATTGGTTTTATACTTGTAAATGACGACGCAACCTTATATTGTTAGGTTTGCAATAACGCCTGCTATGCGGATTACATTACATACATACATAAATTACATAAATTATTTCATACATAGATTTTTCCTTTCGTATATTTGTGATTTTGTAATGTACCTAATCCGCATAGCAGGCGTTATTACAAACCTAACAATATTAAATCAATTCTACACCACTTAGGCCCACTCGAACCAACGAGGAAGCGCGAGTTAAACTAGAATTAAGTGTAATTTTTCATACGAAACCAAGTTTTTACTCGAATTCACGTTGGTGCAATAAGCACTTAAATTACAAAGTAACTCCGCTTATTATAGGACATCTTGAGATATAGACATAATAGCAATTGTTTTACAAGCAAAATAAATAATCTTTCATTCTGTATTTTTTTATTCATTAATAGTCAAGATATTTACATAAAAAAACATTAAAAAGAACATGAAATTATTATGACTACATAATACATACCAAATTTAAACGAATAATTAATTAGATAGATAAAATGTCCATCCGATACATTTATAAACAATAATAAAATTACCTATATTTAACCAAATAACAACATAACACTTTAACATAATAAGAACACAAATACTTATAGTTTATCCTTTAATTCGTCAATATTGTAGTGAGCCTTTTTTTTTTATGCCTGATAGGTTAGCTTTTGACCACTATCTCACCTGATGGTAAGTGATGATGTGGTCGAAGATGTTGTTCAGGCTAACCTAGAAGTACTGGCTCTCAAGGACAGCTGCCGGAACACACCGTTAGGTGCTTGGCGACAGACTTTCTACTTGAGGGTGGTAGCTAGCCAGGCGGGCATTCGCAAAATGCCCTACCACCATGCTATAACGACTGCCATCTTAAGACCACAACCGGGACCGACGGCTTAACGTGCCCTCCGAAGCACGGAAACGCTCAGTAGTAGTGTCACTAGCGGTCACCCATCCAACTCCTGACCGCGCGCGACGTTGCTTAACTTTGCTGATCGGTTCGAACAGCTTAGTAAACTTCGCTACGACCGCTTAAAATTCCTTCTCTATTAACAATTTGTTTAATGCCCTTTTAAAAGTCACCACATTATCTTCAGCACTTATATTTGTTGAAATTTTGTTATATATAATATGCAACATGCAGAATATGTTTTTGCGCTGGAGTTGTTTTGACCGGTAGGAGACGCAACTTCCCCTCTCGAGTTGCATACTCAAAATCACTATATTTCAACAGAAAATGTTCAACATAAGTAACCAAAATATTTTCTTTTATTTGCTCCTACGTCATAATTACACGTAAATTAAAACCTTTAAGACTGAAATAAATTTGTGATCCTCTAGTTTGGAAAAATCGTATCGACACCGGAGAATACACAAGAAACTACCGGTAAAACTAATTTTTCATCACACTTGCACCTAAACAGTATGGTTTTTTAATGGTTTTTATTGTGACGGAACAAGCTGAGGCCCACCTGATGATAAGCGGACTAACCTCTGCCTATAACAGATGAATTTCGTCACAAGTCACGAATCGTACTGTCCCCGTCACCATGAGACAAAGTTGTTAAGTCTCATGTGCCTGTAATTGCACTGGCTATCAAGGACTGCTGCCAGAACACACCGTTAGGTGCTTGGAGACAGATTTTCTACTTGAGGGTGGTCGCTAGCCAGGCGGGGATTCGCAAAATGCCCTTCCACCATTTAGTGAAGCTCAAGCCCGCGGCGGGATTCGAACCATTTACCACTTAAGGTGGGCTTCGTGCTTGTTAAGTCACAATAACATTTAATGCAGATATAGAAAACATAAACTTCCACATATAATGATGGGCGGCATCCTTTCATGGTTGACATTCCTCCAGTTCGCTCGAAGCGTTTCGCTTCCACATTTATCATCCGTACAGCGAAGGAGTGGAACTCATTGCCCGCGTCTTTGTTTCCTGAACAGTATAATTTGGGGGTCTTTAAGTCTAGAGTGAATCTTCTAGGCAAGTATGCTACATCTTCGGCCGCATCGTCACTTTCCATCAGATGAGATAGCGTCCAAATGCTTGCCTATCATTCATAAAAAAAAAGCAGTACAAACTAACAATGTGCATACTAAGGTTTATGGAAATTTGAGAAGCAAGGTTTAAAACATAGAAACTCCTTACATCCTACACAATACAGCATAGTCCGGTTTTTGCAAACAACACAGGCCCGACGAATGCGGCCACTGCCGGCTGTAAGAGGCTGTAATTCATCGAGGTAATGTTGGTAGGCTTCGAAAAGCCTATCTGGGTTCTGTGCTGTTGGTGGTTTCAACATATGTCTACCTAGAAGGGATGAAACGAGGCTCTTTCGGAAAGCGCCGTAAGTCATAGTTGGCACAGAAGCTTTAACAATTATAAATGAATTTAACACAGATACATCTAGTAACCTACGGAATAATTTTTTGCACAACCCATTTACTTCTTTTTTTTTTTCGACGGTGTGCACAGCCAAAATTGTTTTTTTTTTATCTAGCTCTTCCTTCATTACTTTGATATCGTGGAGTACAGCTGGCTTTAGGACCCCTTTGACCCTTGTAACGGAGTCACCATGGTATGTCGAGATTGTTTCCACTGAATCCCTCCACACCATGTGATCAACATCGCCTGATGTTCTACCCGCGATAAGACACTTTGGCATGTTTTTATTGGCATTTTTCAAAAACTCGGGCACAAAGTTCTCCTTGGTTCTATATGTTCCAGCGCAGTCAAATCCTAATCTTTTTAGCTTCCGGGCCAAAGCTGGTGAACTGTAGCTGCTGTCCACCCACAAGGTGTGCCCTTTGTTCTCGAGACCTTGTACCATTTCAAGGACAATTTTTGCCGAAGAAGCTTCTAGAGAATCCGAATGCTGATTCTGCTGGTTGGCTCTTGGATCAGCGTTAAATTGAAACCGCCACATGTAGCCTGTTTGGAGTTCACAGAGTTCATAAGATTTGATCACAGCTGGTGTGGCTCTGTTTGGAATTAATTGGTTGTTGGTCAAATCACCCTTTTTCAGCGACCCGTCCAGCACGATATTGCGATTTAAGTTATACAATTCTTGAAATCTCTGGTTGAGATGTGACAGAAATGGTTGGATTTTGTACAGTTTGGCCTGGATAGGAGTCAATTGCAAATCGTTCATAACCCTCTTATCTTTAAAATGTATGCACCTATTCAGAATTTTAAATCTACTCAGGGACATGTGTGCTTTGAAACCTGACGTAGAGAATATATCACAATTTGTTTGCCAAAACGCTTCCAAACTCCATACGGACATAATGCACATCCCAATAACTATGCCGAGATATACATACAACTCGTCTGCATTTGTATCTTTCCATTCTCCAATGCGACTATTCGGATCTCCATTGTTGCTTGCAAATTCGGCGTTAGCGAACTGCCGAGCATCCCTATTCGTTACTGTTGCAATGTACTCCATGAAGTTTCGATCCCATATGGCAGTAAATGAGTCATATGGTTCGGCACAGGGAGATGTCGGTCCGACACTGCTTTCTGAAAATGGTTCTCTCCTCGACTCGTCAGGAAACGCTGTCGTAAGATACGATTTCCAGTGAAAATCATCAGGTTCTAAAGCCGCGCCAGATGTAGCAGCGCCTGCTGCAGCTTGGGGAGTGATAACGACCGGATATGACGATGCCGCTCCATTATCCATGGCAAAAACTTGCGCCCTCGGGATGAACGCACTCGGCACGAATAACCCAATTTCTTCAACGCTGTCTGAATCATCTTCGCGCCCTATATACACAAAATACTTAATAGGGTCGAAGGTCAAAATTAAATGCAACATTGCCTGAATAAGGTTAGCCCGTAAAATAAGTAACAACCATATTTAAACCAATGATGATTGCATTGCGAAGCAGTGATAGCCGAGCGGTTCTGGGAATCGAACCCATCCTTAATCGAATTATTGAGCAGTTTTATAAATGACCATATTAATAATTGGTATTTTTTATGGGAGGACAATTCAACATTTGGCATATAAATAGTTGATCGTTTTGAAATGATGGGCATCTAATAAATCCGGGTCGACATATTTGATCTCGAATGTGCTATGTGCAGCCAGGTAATTTATAATATTTGGAATGGGAGAATTTTATTTTTGGACTAATTATTTATTTATTAGTGGATATTGCTTTATGAAATTTTTCTTTTTGGTCATTATTCTTGTCAAGGATTTAGAGATTGTAGGTGGGCACCTACCGATTATTCGGCCATGCTTGTAGCCAGCAACTAGTAGATAGTACGATTTTTTTTTATGCTTGATAGGTTAGCATTTCAGCACTATCTCACCTGATGTTAACAAGTGATTATGTGGTCGAAGATGTTGTTCGGGCTAACCTAGAATTACTGGCTCTCAAGGACAGCTGCCGGAACACACCGTTAGGTGCTTGGCGACAGATTTTCTGCTTGAGGGTGTAGGGTTACCGGTGGTAGCTAGCCAGGCGGGCATTCGCAAAATGTCCTACCACCATGCTATAACGACTGCCATCCTGAGATGACAACCGGGACCGACGGCTTAACGTGCCTTCCGAAGCACGGAAGTGCTCAGTAGTAATGTCACTAGCGGTAACCCATCCAACTCATGACCACGGGCGACGTTGCTTATCTTTGCTGATCAGTTAAGAAAAGCTAAACAAACTTCGCTACGAGCGCTTCAAAATGTATACTATTTTTAAATTATAGATTTTATATAGCTTATACTACTACACACTGTCTCAACTACTTATATCACTGTAATATCCCGATTTTTGTTGATTTTTTCTAAAAAAGACACATGCCACCACCGGCCCCTGCGTTAAGGGTAGAGTGCACGGCGTGCTTTCCATATAAACGTAGTTTCGGCATATTTTAAATACCAAGTGTTCTCGGTGAAATTTTGTATGAATATTGCTGAGCCTAATCTATACTTCTACTTTGTTCGTTTTTCGATTTATTATTTATTTTATCCCTAATTATTTTATATATTCCAAAAACGTTTTGTACGGATGAAAATACTCTACTACTAGCGCCATGAGAACTTCTTGCCTTTAAACCCTAAAAAAATAAATGTAAATAAAAACCTGCCTGTGATGCGACATAACTGTACGTCTGTCTGTATTTCTGGTGTGAGCAAGTCAGTTATAAATGGAACGTCATCGTCGATACCAACCGAACTTCACCAAACAATGATTGGATCGGTTGAATAGTTGGTATATTTGCAACTGCCCAGTATTTTTTTTATGGGATAGGAGGCCAAACGAGCTGGCGGCTCACCTGGTCGTAAGTGATTACCGTCGCCAACGAACACCCGCAACACCAGAGGTCTCGAGGATGCGTTGCCGGCCTTTGAGGAGGGAATATGCTCTCTTCTTGAAAGCCCCTTAGTCGTATCTGTTCGGAAATACTTCACCAGGCAGCTGGTTCCAAATTTTGGCAGTGCGAGGTAGTAAATGCCGTGAAAATAGCAAGGTTGTAGACTTCCAGACATCGACATGATACTGATGAAACATCATGCTTTGTCGGGACGTCCGATGGCGAAATTGAGCTGCAGGTAGTAAATCGAACAAAAAGTTGGCTAATCTCTATTTACATACAACAGCACCTATAATGATAATTTATTTGCAAGAAATATGGTACAATAAAGGTCTTAGCTTGTAATAAGTAAGTTCTAGTACACTTCATCAGTCTGACATTCAAATAATTTTTGTTCTTAATTTCTTATAATAATCGACCCGCCCCGGCTTCGCACGGGTGCAATACAGAAATATAGTACAGAATTTATTTATATACAACATTCAAAGCTTTTTTGTCATTAGATAATACAAACAGGTTATCTTTAGAGGTTACTCTTGAAAGGTTAACGGTTACTTCTTGACATCACATTAGAAACCTCTAAAATTATCAGTTTCTCTCTAGTATATTATACATGTATTATACATATAAACGTTCCTCTTGAATTACTCTATCTATTAAAAAAAAACGCATCAAAATCATTTGCGTAGTTTAAAAGATCTAAGCAAACATAGGGACAGAAAGACAGCTGGAAGGGACTTTGTTTTATACTATGTAGTGATATTAAATTTAACAAGTTCATTAACATCTCAATAAATAGTAAATCGATAACATAATTGGATTTAAATTTCATCATTCTAGCATTATAACTATTAAAAAAAATATATATATTAAATTGTAACAATATTTTTTTTTATAATAATTCATTCACATCTATGCTACGAATAATATGATTCGTAATATCTCTGTCAATAACATAATGACAATCTATGTCAATAACACTATAAAATCAAAAATATAAATTTGTTAATATTAAATAAGGGTAGAAAAAAAATTATCAACCAAGTTATTAACTAAATTTGAATCTTAATTATTTAAGATACTTTTTTACCCACATGGGTCAAAAATTTCAAGTCGGATAATATAAACAGCCACAGAGCAACAATTTAAGTAACTCGTGTTTATTTACTTACAATGATTGCGCACTTGCGACGATTGTGCTATCTGTTGGTTTGCGAACCTGTAAAACAAAACACTTGTACATATTTTTTATATATTGAACTGGGTAGCACTGGTTTACGATGATGCGATCAATGATATCTATTCACTAATGACCCAGAAGGTATTTATTCACTCGCATTTTGAAGACCCCCATATTGTACTTAACCGGAAACACAGACTCAGCCAGGTTGTTCCATTCCCGGGCGGTTCGTATGATGAACGAAGCCGCAAATCGTTTCGTTCGGATAAATGGAATATCAACCATACAGCGGTGGCGCTTCTGAGTATCCCTGGATGTCCGATTATAGAATGGGGATGGCGGAATCAAATCATACAGTTCCGTGGCTCACTCCCCGAAATGTATCCGATAAAACACCCGATAAACAAGCGACTTTGCGGCGATGCTCGAGACTTTGGAGTCTCTTGTTTACAATTTGGTCATCGTTAATGAGTCTTGGCTCTCCTGTCAATTGCTTCCGGTGTCTCCAGCTGGTATTTGGCAGAACCATCCCAAAGGTGAGAACAGTACTCCATACACGTCCGGACTTGCGCATCTTGTCCCGGTGTGAAGTATTGTCTCACCTTAACCAAAACACCAAGCTTTTTTGAGGCTAGCTGGGCTTTAGACTCAATATAGGAGCCGAAATTGAGAGTCGGTTTTATTAAGATGCCAATAACCTCGAGATGGTAACTTATCGGCACAGACACATCCCTGAAAGTAGGAGCAACATCAACATCTTCTGTTCTAGTATAACAGATGTAGCAGAACAAATAGAACAGTAAGCAAACATACTTTGTGTTGCAGGGTCATCACCCCCCTCCTTAATGAGTTCAATCTCAATCTCATCAGTGGCAGTTGCTGTGGAGAGGGCAATGAATGGCCACTGGCTGATGTTGATGGCCTAAAAAAAATTAAGATACCTATCAAGGTCCCGGTTTGTGGCAGTCGTTATAGCATGGTGGTAGAGCATTTTGCGAATGCCCACCTAGCTAGCACTCCCAAAAAAAACTCTGTCACCAAGCACCTAACGGTGTGTTCCGGTATCTGTCCTAGTTTTGCCTGAATGACTGTGTCCAGGTTAGCCTGAAGAACATCTTCAACCATATAAAACAATTACAACTGTAGATAATTATTAAATAAACGAACTTACGTGGACGTAAAGTTCTATCACAAATATATGAGCGCCGAATCCGATGAGATTGTAGTACACATGTAGTATCGCATAGGTACCACCACTCTAGCACTTAGTTGAGATAATTTAATAATTACCGTTTTTTGTGGGTAGTTTGTTTTCGGCTCGAAAGAGCGTGTCCAGGTGGCCGAGTGGACATGAAGTTGTATGCTCCAATAATTTATAAAAATATAGTAATACATTTTTCTAAAATATTACTATTTTCTTAACATATCTTAAAAATATTAGTATTATTAATGGCAACTATGTTACCAGCACATGTTTACAGATTCCAAATTTACAGTTTGCTACTACTTTGTTGTGTTGGCAAAACAAAAGTTGCCAACTTTTGTTGTTGGAGACACAGCTTTAACTGTGATTCTTTATTTAAAATAGTATAATATTTACAGAATCAATAATACCTCAGTTAAGGAATAGATTCAGGTGTTACTTTGCTTTACTTTTAAAATATTTGTTATTATTAAATATCTCAGTTTTTATAATTTAGATTATTATTTAAATATATATAAATTTAATCATTATAACATGAATATCTGTAAATTTAAGTTCTTACTAGGAAATTATATTACCTAATAACAAACGGATTAAAAACCGGTCTTAAATCTAACCAGAAACCTTATACATCTGTTATGATATTGATAACATACAAATGCAAAAACTACATACGGGTTCCTCACGCATTTTCTCTTTGCCTTCGGTGGTGTTTCCGGTCTGCCGGTAAGCTCAGATATATCTCGTACCCTTATCCTAAAATAAAAAATAATATTTTTTCATAAATATTGGGTTAGAAAGGAAGTTGCCAAAAGTAATTGGAAAGCCAATATCCAACAAACTATTAACTATTCCCTAAAAACTAAATAGACAATAACTTTATGACATCTAAACTCGCCGGATTGCTTCGCTCGCCACCTCGCCCCTTCGCTGCACTTGGCCTCGCGGGCTTGCTCCACTCAGGATCTCCATAGCGAGCTTCTGGCTCTGCATTTTTTATATACACTTTAGGGGAAAGGACCACAAGATCAGGTGGAATTGGTGTGCTCTGTGTCAGATCTCACTTTGAACCTATCCCAATCCACTAAGCTTTAGCAATTAGAAGTATATTGTCTACCTACTAAACCTGAGCCAGAGTGGGTCACAACTTTGCTTTCACAGGAGGGGATCTACGATTCCCTGCACCGCCCCTCCCCCTAAAATCATTGCCTTCAATATTGAGGATATGAATTTAAAAAATCGTATCTCAGAAAGGGGGTGGGGGGTCTACCTACCCCCCGCACCCGACACGACTCCTCACCTCCCTTAAATCGACGTTTTATAATCTAAACCTGAGCCCCAGAATTGGTCACATATGGCAGAATATTTTCCTATATACTTGACACTTAATGTTATATTTTGGAAAATTCACTCAATACCTTTATAAATTACCTATATTGCCTTTGTGTTATTCTGATGTGTAAGCTATATTATTATATATTTTCATCAAAAATTAAATCAAAAATGTTTGTCATAAAATCCATTCAGTAGTTTTTTTTGCGTGCCAGAGTAACAAGCATCCATACCTCTACATACTAACTTTCGTGTTTAGAATAATATGATTATATTAAATAAGTAAGGATTGAAACATAAGTAGGGGTAGCTTAGTCATCGGTGTCCGTGCAGTTTCGAGCAGTGTTTTGAGAAAAACCCACGCAACGGACTAGACCTGTGTTTATTATGATTTTGATTGAACAAAATCTGGGTCGAAATGACACGATTATGAAGTATTATCTATTAGTTATTTACATTGATGTAGTTATTTTTTACCCCATAACAGGCTTGCACAATTATGTTGGCGGGAAGGAAGTTTCTACGATTTTCAAGAAAATACTGACAAAACATCTATTACATTCTACAAACAATGAATCAAATACTGTTACTTATGTACTTATGTAGTAGTGTTACTTTACCTGTCCATGTTGTTATTCCACGATTTTAAATATATTACTGAAAAAGCGCTGATTGTATTAAAGTATCGCAATTCATCATAAATTATTTATTTATTTCATGTAATCTCGCGAAATATTTCATGCATTTTTATTTTTTTCTTTATTGCTCCCTATGTCGGGATTTGGTCTCGCACGTATTGTGCATTTGCCCATAGATGAAGTAGAATATATACATTTGCCAGTGTCATGTTTTCAATCCTCGTTAGAGACGACCATAAAGCCCTACACACACCTAACGCGAGGCGGTAGCGTGGCGTGGCGGGCGCGGGGCGTGCGCTGTGCAGTGGCCTTCACACCGAATGCCAAAATGGCGGCGCGTGTGAGGTGCGGGTCCGCCGCCTGCGTTGCCATATATACAGATTTTACCGTATATATACAGATTTTCGATGTGCGATATAGTTTAGTTTTGGATACAGATATTATACCGAATTTTCACATTCTAGTGAACTAATTGCCACAATATGCTTAAAAATGGAACATAATATCAAAACAAATTACCCACTCAAATGCCGTCCGTAACAATAATGCTTATTACTTCTGAAATAAATAAATATTGTATTGTAATATTATTAAATATTGTTTACAATATCTATTATTTATGGTGAATTTATTTAATAAACAATTATTTTTACGAGATTCTAGTGCCGGCTTAGAGATAATCTTATCATCTATACATTTCATGAAGACAGAACAACGCTATAGACTTAATACAATTACTATTGAAGGTCTTTTTATTTTACTTTTATTTATTTAAAGCACAAAACAGAACACATTTAAAACAATATAAAATACATACATTCACTTATTTTCTATGCTGGATTGCGATCCAACTACATGCGCTTACAGCGATACAGATTGTATATAACATAATACGTGTGTGCTCGTAGCTAATAATATTGCTAATTTAATCGTACCAATAAATAAAAGCCGTGAACAATAATAAAATCATCATTGATGATATAATAATTCGGGCAAACGAGGCGCGGAAGCGCCGCTATTGTCCGAGTTATTTGGTTTGGGGAAGAGGATATCTTTTACAGTTTTAACCCGGCGAGGATGTGGTACAAAAAGGATACATCGAGGATGTGGAGGGTCTTGATGACCCTGTATTTAATTCATATTTTAAAAGTATTCATTGCAATTTTTTAACATAGGATAGGAAGTTAACTTAGGCATTACTTATTTATATAATTCTTCATGAAAAGAAACACTATTATGCGTATAAAATGTTTCATTATATAAATTTTACAAAAAGTCTTATTTTAATCAACTTTAGCAGGACTCTGCCATATAATAAAAAAAAACAACACATACAAATATTATTACAAGTAATTGGTAATTTTTGGTAGGAATTTATATAATATTTCATGTTTTATCACAAAATCAGTAATTATCCAGTTTTTTAGGCCACTAATCATCTCTATATATGGGTCATAATTGCCTTATTTGAGTTTGCGCATGTTTACCTGCTTCTACGTGTTGCACCCGACTAAGTGGAGGTGGGAAAAAGGGAGGGTATTTTATTGACTACAGCTACTGATAAACTCGACAGCATGCGACTGCAGGTAAAAAAATGTACATCAAACAAAATGAGCAGGGTCAAATTGACCCTACCACATCCTCGCCGGGTTAATATAAATTCTATATCTTGGATAAAATACGTCTAGTTCAGGATATTTTACAACATATTCGTTATACTGGCGGGCCATACGGACAAGGAGATTAAAGTAAGAAATGTTATTTCTGTGAATATTAAGAACAAACAAGGAGGTACTTTTGGATCTGCGTACATTTTATTTAATGTTAAGGGTTAAATTTGATAGTAAATTGGGAGTATCTATGATAGAATGAACAATTTTGTAAAGGTAAACAAAATCAATGTACCTACGACGCATCTCTAGTGATTGTACATTGAATTTAGAAAGCCTCATCTGGTATTCAAGATTCGAGCGACCTATCTTCAGACGATAACAAAGCATTCTTAAGCACTTCTTCTGTACCTTCTCAATATTATCAACGTGTACTTTGTAATAAGGAGACCAAATAGTCCTACCGTATTCCAAAATACTCCTCACGAGGGTATTGAAAAGATAGAGCAGAGTTAGAGGCTTTTTAAAACCTTTAGTTGTACTAAATACGAAGCCTAGAAGTTGATTGGCTCTTGTGATGATATGCTGATAATGAGGGCGGAAACTAAGCTGGTCATCGAAACAAGATACCAAGATCTTTAGCGACATAGGATCTTTCTAAGATTTGTCCATTAATTGCGTAATCATTAACGAGCTTGTTGCGTTTATTTGAAAAAGATATTGTGAAGCATTTACTAATATTTAAGTACATATTGTTAAGCTTGCACCATTCTGATAATGTATTAAGATCATTTTGAAAATTTTGACAATCAGTGATACTAGATAAGACATTGTAAATTTTTAAATCGTCAGCTTAGAGGAGACATGGACAGGAAAGGCGTTCAACAAGGTCGTTTATGAACACAACAAAAAAGAGGGGTCCTAAATGCGTTTTTATGAAAGAAGGAAGAAGTGAATTAGGCCCTGCACTTTTGTTACGATATAATTGCTTAATTTTTTGTATAATATCCCTTTCTGATATTGAGATACTTGATAACTAGTTAGCAATGGAGTTCTCAATATGTTCAAAATTATTTTGAGTTGACGACAATAATGGACAACTACTCTGGGCGCTATTAACTGTATCAAAAACTGAGCTGAAGTAAGAGGAGAACAGTTCACATATCCCTTTACCGTCCGACGATGTGGCATTACCAAACTTCATGACGTGTGGTATAGAGGCTTGACCCTTTCTACTATTCACAAAACACCAAAACAGTTTCACATTCTTGTCGATAGAATCTCCTGTGGAGGAGAGGTATTTATTATAACATTTATCACCCATTTTTTTAAATCTATCTCTGAGTAAAGCAGTCATGTGCATAGTCGCGAGGGTTTTTATATTTATTGTACAGTTTGTGATATTTTATTTTTCTTCAATACATTTTATTAAGGACATACTATACCAGATCGGATACATTTGTGAATTTATTGTAACAAAAGGAGTGTGACGGTTTATTATGTCAAAAAGTAAATCATAAAAAGTGTCAGTGCATGAGTCTATATCTGGGTTAGACAAGACATACTGCCAATCGATTGAGTGAACATCAGGATTTATTTTATCATAATCGCACTTTAAAAAATTTAGACGCTTACATTTTTTTTGAGGCTTTTTGATGGATTATTTACCATTATTTCTATACACAGTGCAGGATGATGTTTGTCTAACAAGCTAAGTGGAGCTGTATCGGAAACGGCCACAGAATCTACATTTGAAAGAACCAGATCCAATAAGCGTCCATTGTGATTTTTTATAGTATTTAATTTTTTTAAATTACACAATGCAATGAACTCTTTTAACAGTGCCAGCTTTTTATTTTGCGTTGATATGGAAGGTAAATCAGGAGATAAAGTAGAACAAATTGAATACTCGGTTGTGTTAAAGTCACCGATTAAGATAAAGTGTTCATGGATGTTGTTTAGTAAATGTCTTTGACAGATATCCTCTTCACCGCTTTCCTACGATGCCTGTCGAATTATTTGAATTTTTTTGAAGAGCGAATAGCACACGCCCTCCTTCTTCTTTAGAAGAAGAGGTTTGCCCGCGGTCACGCCTAAAAATATTATATCGATTATCAAAAATTTCACCATCGAATACACTTTTATTTAGGTTTGTTTCCGTAAGGCATATAACATCAAAGCTGGCATTTAAGACGTTAAGGTAAAACTGTGATAATTTACTTCCGATTCTATTAACATTCTGATAATATATATTAATCATATTGGAACGGTGAGTTATACCAAACATTAAAATTATATTGATATTTATAAGGAACAGAGAATTATATAGCTAATGTAATTTTTTAAGAGTGGCTAACGTTTTCTCTTGTATGGCGGGACTTTGTTCGTTCTTACGCACATAAATTTGACCAAAACGTACCACACATACATATAATTTTTGTCTTTACAAAACTTTCTTGCAGAACTATGTAACTCTTTGGTCTCGGGGGATAGATGTTCCGATAAGTATATTCTGCGAGTCTCGTTACTGAAGCCCATGTGAGTTGAGGGGAGCTTATCGTCAGGATGGGTTTTTTTGAATCTCGTTGCCGAAGATAAGATAAGATCTCGAAGTCTCTCAGACGATAGTGTCACTAGAATGTTACGTGGGCTGTTCAAGGTGGGTTCCATCTTAGCGACGCGTCCGCATGCTCTAATGTCGTTGTCTATAGATAACGATCTTTAGACATTCGCAGAGCTTTCCGAATAGGGCTATTAAGTTTTCGTTCTTACTCTCCGGAACCTCATGAATTTCGATATTGAGATTACGTGAGATCTTCTCAACGCTGGCCAGTCTTGTTTCTAATTTAGCTACAGTGGTTTGACTCTTAAGCAATTCGGACTCAAGATGCTTAATTTTTGAGCTCTGGTCTGTAATTTCTGACTTGACGTCTTTCTGCTCGGCTGCAATGTAATCTGTCGTGGCGGTAAATTCACCTTTCAATATTTGAATAGCGTGGTCTACTTCCACGGCTACCATCTTCTCAATGTATTTCTTGAGAGCAGGTCGTAAGGTAGTCATGATGGTGGAGTCTGGAGCCAATTTCATATCAAAAAGCTTGCTTATACTTTCCATAGTAACTGGCTCATTTCTAAAGTCAACGCCTGATGAAATGTTTGCGGCAACACTGGGATCCAGCACACTTGTCTCATGACTATACGACATATTCATTGAATCATTGATTGAATGAGCCTTACGCCGTTGCCAACAGGGAGTGTTGTCGTAATTTATTCGCCTGGTTACATTTTGACAGAAAGGGCAGCTAAGTGATTCTATTTGTTTTTCATTCAGTGCCTTGAAAGATGCAGTGGTTAAATTAAGGCACTCATAACAGTATTCATCTGAATACTGTTATGAGTGCCTTAATTTAACCACAACTAGAGCGTTATTACATCCAAGGCACTGCATCATGTAGTTATGAAAGAATATTCACAGGCGAAAATGGAATAAAAATAGTGCGTATACACAAAGTGCTCAGAATATTATTATTAAAATTGAAATATCAGGCGTTATACATATACGATATGTTATATTCTTCCTGTGTAGCTTGATGAGTAAGTGTTGTTAAATTTCGTGGCGGCGCTTCACGTTGGCATGGCGCAGTGTTAGAAACAGCGCGTCCGAATCCAACGGCACCGAGTTCGCGCCCCAGCCGGAGCTCCGACAGTTTGTGGTGACTGAACAGTAAAATACCTCTGACAGGCAACAAAATATGTCAAGTTCAGTTACCAAAACGAACCTCAATCATTCTCAATTCAAGAAGAAGTTTTTGCATGGAAAGCAACTGATTGCTGTTTTTTTAGGTCCTTATTCACTTTTAATTGGTAAGCCTAGTTAAGAGCCATTTCACAAAATCACGCAACTGAAGTTTAGGTAAATGCCAGCGCATCGCTTACACAAGCGAAAGAAGTGACGACGGAATAGCGTGACTGTGAGTAACATATTTTGATACTAGCACTCAATAATAAAGAAATCTAAGTTGCGAATTTAAAAATTGTGTGATTGGCATGAGTAAATAATCAATTTGTTGTCGATTACTTGCTAATGTTATAGAAAAGAAGTAGGCATGTACATTAAATAGTCAACCTGCATCGTGAATCTTTTATTTAAATTTCATCCTTGATGAATAAAAAATTGATATGTTTGAATCATTTATTGTAACAAAAAACTTAAATAATTAAAAAATTATACGGCTTAAAATTATATAAATATTTGATGTAACGGCATTGATTAAAAGCTGCGGACTAAAAGCTCTTTCTTTTAAATTTTCTAAAAATTGCTGTTTTCCTCGTTCACACTCTTCAGTATCTATATCCAATCGTTAACACTGTCTGTCATAATGACCATGCATAGGACCAACCACAAACGTCCCATGACGTTTTTGGTTTTCCATTACTTTAACATGTCACCCTCATATTCCCATACCATAATATATCACCTACACCATTAAAAAAATAACATTTTCATCCATTTAGTTTGAGTAGACCAAACAGCGAGATGTAAATATATATTTACAGATTTTGAGTTTTTTTTGTTTTTAAATCGAATATATTTGATGCAATCTATAATCAACATATATATACTTTCGAAATCAGATTGAAGACGTTCTGAAAAAAGGCCAGGTCAAAAGTACCCTAAACCGACGCTTATGTATGAAAGGATTGATGAGTATAGATGAAGCGAAATAGATATGTCAGGATCGTAGTAAGTGGAAATCCGTGGTCTCTGCCTACCCATACGGGAAAGAGGCGTGATTTTATGTATGTATGTATATACTTCTTGGTACCAATGCAATCCTCACTATATACTCTTATGCTCAGTGAAGACTTAGTTCTGCTGCATATGCAGTTCTTAGGATAAGACAGTTAACAGACGTAGCTACTGCTCGGCTAGTTTATTTCGCGTACTTCCACAGTATTATGTCGTATGGCGTATTGCTGTGGGGAACTGCTGCTGAGATAGAGACAATCTTTATCATACAAAAGCGTGCAATTCGAGCCATATATAAAATGGGTCCTAGGGAATCTGTGAGGGATCTTTTTAAAGAAATTGATATTTTAACTTTACCAAGTCTGTATATATTTGAAAATATTATGTATGTTCGTAAAAATTTGAGTAAATTTAAATTAAACAGTGACAATCACGATTACAATACTAGGAATAAAGATAAAATAGTGGTGCCAGGTTTTAGATTAGCAAAGACAAATAAAAGGTCCTTCTTAGGTAATTGTGTGCGGTTTTATAATAAAGTTCCCAAACATATTACAACGCTCACAGAAGGGAAATTCAAGTTGCATGTGAAAAACATATTGATTAAAAAATCCTACTACACAGTTTCTGATTACATAAACGACAAAAATGCCTGGACAATTCCGCCTCCGCCAAGCTATTGCCTGTCACCTACATAATTTAAACAAATATTGTAATAACTCTATTATATAGTATGTATGTAACACATTGTTAAAAGATGTTTAAAAGAATGGCCCCGAGTTTCTTGCCCGTTCTTCTCGCAGTGGCTCTATACAATTTATTTGCTGAACGTGGCAGTACAATGTAGAATATTTCAATACTAAAATTTGTAATTGACCTTCATAAGAGCGTCGTAGACGCCTAAATTGAATAAATGATTTTGACTTTGACTTTGACTTTGACTTTGACTCACTATTTCCTCTATAGAAAATAAATGATAATACACCTTTATATACAAAAAAATACTGGAAATGGGGTTTGAACACACGACAAAAATGGTGGGAAATAGTAATTTAATTGCTATTTCTATTTTTTCGTAACTCACCTAGAACTTCGATCTTCTTTTAATATGATAATTTACTATTGTTCTTTAGCCATGAATTGTTACAGATTTTTACGCCAAATATTTTAAAGTAACAAAAGTAAAACAACCCAATTGTTTTAAGAACTTTGGCGGTGTTAGCGCTGATGCTGAGAGGTTTCTCATGTGGTGTGAGATAAATAACTTGCAACAAGATGTTAACAAATGCGTATATAATAATTTAAAAAACAGTACAATGGTTGGTAAGTAGATGCGTAGTGCTTAGAGGGTCGCAAGATGGCGAAGTAGTTTTGTTTTTTTTTTGTTTTCTATTGGATACGTGTAGATGCGCGCTTGGATCCGCAACAGGCGGGAAAACTGTATTGGAGAGCAATTTATTTTTTCTGAAAAACTATACCACCTACGGCTTTGGTCCTTCTTTGATATTATTATTTACATGTAATTTATACACCTGTATTATTTCAGATTTTTTGGTTTAGAAGTTTAAAATTAGTTACGAGATTATTTAATACGCAAATTTGCATCGGTAAGTGTTTGCGTTGCAAAATATATCGAGTGAAAAATGACTTATACATATGCAAAATTGCGGTTTTCTAGATTTATAACTGTTGAAGTAGTTACGATATTAATATGAAATGACGTAATATTTTGGGGCCAAAATGTAAATTGTGCTGGTTTCAGATTTCATCAAAATATTCAAAATACTTCCTACTTCATACGTTATCTCAGCTAAATGTGGATTTTTTCTTGTATGGGCAAGGATGCATCCTTTTGAAAACCATTTGGATTATGAAAGTCGGACTTACGCAGATTAATGGTAAATTTGTAAATACGACTATCGACCGCTAACTGGTATCCCGGTTTGTACAAATGGTGGAAAAGCCGGGAGGCCGGTTTGTACAAATTTTCATTAGAAGGTAGTTTAATTTCCAGCTGAAGTTATCGCTGTGTTCACATATAGACATTAACTGAATCCAAAAATATTGGAAATCAATTATTCGCCTGTCATCTAATCCTCCTAAAACAAAAGTTATAGTGAGTTCCTAATTTAAACTAGAATAATATAAAAACTAGCAGACCAAAAAGAAGAAGTCAACCCTGTGAGGTTGTTAGCATTTTTCCAATAACGCTGTATAAGGCTGCATAATTGTGACGTTTCCTTTTTTTAACACAATGGATGAACAGAAACTAAAGATGTAGTTACTTAACAAGACAACAATACTTATATTATGGACAACAAAAATAAAATATAGTTTGTTACTTAAAAAAAATATCGACATGATCAAAACACTGTGGTCGCACTATAAACTTGCATCTAAGCGTTCCGCGTACGAGACGTCAGAGCAAGGAAAACGAACACAGGTCCTACCTCGATGAGCGCTCGCGCGGTACTGATCGCCTTGCGCTTGTACATTTCAATTTATGTGCATTTCGAGTTATGTTAGATATTTTTTCTTGTCTAACAAAACAGAGTTAATATCACAATTTATTAAAGATCAGATTAATTAAAGAATGAACTTTCTTTTTATACAATATCTGTTTGGAATTACACTTTATTAAACGCAATATATGGTGGTAAACTGCTGATATAATTCGTGGAAATTGGCGCAAGATCTTTATTTTTTTTTCTACAATGACGATTAATTAGCGATATTCTAGTACACTATGTGTCAACAAGATTATATGCCTGATGCACAGTTGTTTTTTTTAGTTAATTTGATGAATCTTTATACAAGAGATATAACTCTGAAGTTGGCCATGTGTACTTTAATTCGTAAAACAAGGTGCGGGAGATTGGTCACTACAAAATAATTAATGTTATGTTTGTAAATCTGGTACATTAACTGAAAAGAGAACAGATTATTCTATTTTTATCAACTATTAAACAACTTGTAGATATTTCCTATGATAGTAAATTAAGCGCTTAAAATCTTCGTATACCGCATTAAAATGTGAAATGCCTCTTAAACAAAGTTCGCCACCCTCATGACTTGGATGGGTGACCGCTATTGACATAGTAATGTCAATAGATTGAGCGTACCGGAGGGCAGGTTAACAGTCGGTAATATGTACTTTTGACCGTGGTACCAACTTGAACAAGTTATTTCAAACTTTTAAGTGTTGAATTTGGTAAAATAAAAAAATCGCCCTATTTAGTGTCCCTACTTATGGGATATATATCATCAAGATAGGATTTTTTTAAGTTATTGGAGTGTAACTCAAAAATGGCTTGACCGATTTTGATGAAATTCAAATGGCACAACATGGAAAGCATTAGCTTTCAGATAAAAAAGGATCATCAAAATCGGTACACCATGTCAAAAGTTCTGAGGCATCAAACATAAAAAAAAATACAGACATGTTGAGGACCGCCTACTTTTTTTAAAGTCAGTTAGTTAATATAGTGTCTAATGTTGTATATAGATAATGACACGGAAACCTTCGTGTCTTAGTCCGACTCGCATGTAGCTATTATTTTTCTTACGTTTTAATAACCTCCGTTTTGGTCAAAAATCTAAAAACTGATTCGACTAATTATTTTATCTAATTTAACGTGATTCCGTTGAAAACTGCGATCTGTAGGGGAAAATACCTGGACAAATAGGAAAACATTTCTGTCTAAGCTGTTTGTGAGACGCTTTGTGCTCACTTGGTAATAATATCGATTTGTTTCGTCCGGCACTCATTTCCTCCTCAATTCGCTATTCCAAAATACCTATTCCAATCAGTAAGCAACAAAATCCGTATGGAAAAACCAAAGTCATTAAAATCCACACAATATCAATCTTCCAATCAGTATGATTAAGTACCACCGAGTCTACTACTTTCTATATGGCAGGTACACGATTATTTTAAAGTTTTAGAACCCCATATCTCTATCACTTTGAAAAGATTATAATAACTGACTCGACAAAAAAATTCAATAGATATAACAAACCTGCTCACAAAATTTCATGAGAATCGGTTTAGAAATGCACCCTGCAGAGGAAAACAAGGGTACATACGAACGAATTTTTGTGGAAGCTGGATCAGAAACGCTACGCTCCCATTTGGTGCTGGCTCGATCAATTAGAATCGATACTTCTACACAACTATTTAAAAGTAATAAGCCTTAGCTTAAACATTTCAGACT
Organism: Plagodis pulveraria; assembly: GCA_963890685.1. Lineage (NCBI taxonomy): Eukaryota > Metazoa > Arthropoda > Insecta > Lepidoptera > Geometridae > Plagodis > Plagodis pulveraria. Next base: position 16,946,548 of record OY982976.1, on the reverse strand, counting down.
ATATTACACGCTGTGTTGAATTAGATTTGAAAACTTATTACGAACTTTACATATTTAAACCGCAACCACATACAAATTTGTACAAATCAGAGCTTCCAAAAAGCAACTTAGTCATTAAATAGTACTTCTTTGATTTTATACTCATGAAAACATAGAAACCATAAACAAAACTAGTAACACCGAAGGAGCACGTGACCCGCGCGGGTGCGGCGCTCTTGTCGACGCGGGTGGCGTGCGCGGGCGGTGCGTGGAGCGGGTCCCGCGCGGGTGCTCGGTGTGAAGGCCTCCATACAATCCCATACATTACAGATTGCGCGGGACCGCCAACCGCGCACGCCCCGCGTCCGGTTTGCAGAGGGCTTAAAGTAACTTTGTATATACTGGGGTGCGTTCCCGCACGCCTTCGGCCAAGACAAATTTTGGTCTAAGCGCGGATATACGCCGTTCCAGCACTCCAATCGAGCTTAATTTGATCCTGGCAAGATTTGATCATACCCGTTCCGGGCGACATGTCAGAGCTAATTTTGCTCTACTTGGCCAAATTTTTTCTACCTTTTGAATCGGCCAAATCTTGGCTAACTGTCAAATGTGACAGATTGTACAATAAATAATAAATTGTGTACAAGCTAAGCCAAGGATTAGTGATTTCTATGCTGTCTTTGCTTAATTACGTAATGGGGCTCATTCTAAAACATACAGAAAATATTTGATCACTTAAGAACATCGCTGTCAATTTCATATTGTGACAATAGCGCCAAAAGGTCGTTCCAGGTACCTTGGATCAAATCTAGCCTAGATTTTTTGGGGTCAGAATTGGCGACCAGCTAGCAACTTATCCCTCAGGAAGTCGTGCTTTCTGGTCTCTTACTAAAGCTGCTGAAGGTAATTTATGCCAAACCGTAGAGTTATTCGGCTTACGTAGCGCTGGTAAGGATACCAGCGTTACGTAGGCCGAATAACTCTCTGGCCCACAGTGCTGAAGAGAAAGCCGACCTTTTGGGACGCATCACGCAACACCTCCGGTAATCCACGGATGTGTGAGTTCCATGCCAGATGTATGTTTCTCGCAGAGAGCGGTACGGAAGGAACTCTTATCCCTTGATGTGCGAAAGTTGAGCGGGCCGGATTGCATCTCAGCTATTGTTCTCAACTCATGTGCTCCTGAGTTGACTCCGGTGTTAACCGCACCTTTTCATGCTCCTCTTTTTTCTCCAAAGGATGCGTGCCGTCTTCGTGGAAGGTTGCTCTCGTACAGCCCATTGCCGAAAAGGGCGACCGTACAGACCCATCCAACTACAGGCCTATAGCAATCACTTCCCTACTCTGTAAGGTGATGGAGCCTGTAGTAAACAACCAGCTCCTAGGTTACTTAGAAGATCACCAACTGATCAGTGACCGTCAATACGATTTCCGTCGAGGCAGATCGGCTGGTGATCTTCTGGTTTACCTCACTCACCGTTGGGCTGATGCAGTCGAGAGTAGAGGAGAAGCTTTAGCTGTCAGCTTGGATATTGCTAAGGCTTTTGATCGGGTCTGGCACAGGGCACTTATTTTATTTTTATTTTATTTTCCTTTACTTTTTTGCACTTCTTTCGAAGTTACCATCCTACGGTCTTACCGAGGGGTTCTGCATTTGGGTCGCCAGTTTTTTATCTGAACGGAGCATCGTGTTTTTGTCGACGGAGCTTGCTCCGATCCCATGCCGATTAATGCTGGCGTCCCTCAGGGATCAGTGTTATCGCCTACGCTATTTATTCTGCATATCTATGACATGTTACAAATCTGTTACATGCATTGCTATGCGGATGATACCACGGGCGATGAGCAATACTCTGGCCGTGCTAATGCCCCTCGCGTCGAAGTAGAAGGAAGCAGAACTGGTCTTGTATCTGAAGTTGAGGGTTTATTGGAACTCGTCTCACATTGGGGACAGCAGAACCTTGTCCAATTCAACCCCAAAAAAACTCAGACATGCGTTTACACCGCGAAAATGACCCCCTTCATTATCGCTCCGCAATTTCAGGGTGTTCCCCTAGAACTAAAACATGGTTATATAAAATTAGTATAATAAAAATATAAATACATAATTTTATGATATGATACAATACGTTCAAAGCCTGATCTTATTGGTTTGAATAAATTTACTTGGTATATATGTATAAGGGGTAAAAGCATATGTTAAAACATTGCTAAAGTTAGTGGGACGAAGAATATCTGTAGGTAACAAGTCGTACAAAGAGCAGTTGACATTTGTACAGCTAAAGAAAATGTGTTCTGTACCTTCGTCCAGGCCACACCTACAAAGCGAGTGGTCTCGAACTCTGATTTTTGCTAAGAACACTGGTGTGCATGAGTGACCCAGTGAAGTAACTATTTTGCAAATCTTTTTGAAGATATTCATCATATAATATATTCCTACTAAAACAATGGTCTAGTAGGAATTGTGGGTTGTAAAGAGGCATAGAATTTTCCTTTAACAGTTCTAGATTTTTGCCATAATCTGTCCCATGATTGTCGCATTTGAGGCATACAAGTAGATGTAAGGTCATATCAATGTTTTTAAGTGAAAATATCCTGAACTCACCCCTGCCCTGACAGAAGAGACTGTCAGCTGTCAGTCATATATCTTATCCCTGGGGTGCGTTCCGAACCTTGGTTAGAGCGCACTCGGAGTGCAACTTTTCACTCTAACGTCGTTCACAACCTTCGAGTAGAGCGTTCGGTTGTCACAACTGGACCGTTCCAAACCTTTGAAGGTTGCAACTTTTTAACCATAAAACGCGTGACATGAAATGACTTTGACGTTTATATCGTATTCTATCTGATGCGCTCACCCATATATCTCAAAAAATATATATACTAATAAAATTTCTCAAAATATAAAACTTAAATAAAAATGGAAAATGAATTTGTGATAGTGTTAAATAGCAATTATTATTACGATAATGATGTAAGTCTGTCAATGTCACAATTTGTTTGAGGTTATAAAACAACCGGTCGTTCCATACCTCAGGGTAAGTTGCAAAACAACCAAACAACGAAACAACTACACTCTGAGCCTCTGAACGCACTCCAGGTCTACATCTTTGGTGTACATAATCTATGGTAATAATATATAAATTTGGTCGTGGGGAGTACTCATTCAATTCGTATTATATTTTACGAAAAAATCACTGAAAATGTTCAGCTTTAAAGCGGATCTGCAACAATTATTGAAGCCCTACTATTGGGTGAATATCTTGATGAGCGTGTCCTACGTTACCAGTAAACGAACGGGCTTTATTTGCAGAAATTTATTTCCTGAGTCGGATTGCGATTTAGATAGCCGTGAAACGGAAATCCTCTTTTTCCTAATTATTGTGGTGATGCTGCGTACCAGAAAGGCAGGCAGTGTGACTATGGTAAACTACTTATCGTCGTCCTTCGTTTATACCAAGATTGCTAACCTGATTTTGTGGTTTTATGCCGATGTCAGGTGAGTGATTTTCCTTCATTATTCTGTAGTTAATTGGGTCAGTCAACTTTTATGAGCCTACCCACTTTAAGTCAATATCAAATAGCTGATCTGTAATCCACACATATTTTAATTATCCACAAATTTAGCCCTTATCTTTCCATCTACCAGCAGGCAATGTGACATTGATAATAGATTTTACATAAGCCGAATTACACTGGAGTAGTGGTTAGTTAGCATCATTAAACATCACACTTTCAGGTGGTGAAACAGACAGTTTTGGTGAATGAAAATTGTTATACCAAGTTTCTCTACTTAAAAGGCATTCATTCTGAAAAATGGGATTACAACTGAGAAAGTTTTCTAGTTATAATTATTTTATTAAATACTATACATCTACATAATATTAATGTGAGGGATGAAACCAGGTAAAAGCCAGTAAAGGTTAGTAAGATGAAGAATATGTTATCGAAGCATTTCATATACATAGAGAACAGCAAAGCATCCAACATCAGAAAAAAATATAGTCTGAAGTTCTCTTGCCAAGGCCACACTCACATATTGAATGATCACATATTCTTATGTTGGCGAGAAATGCAGAAGTGCAGACGTGACTCATTAAGCAGCAAATAATAGATAAGAGTTAAAAAAAAAACAATTTAGTACCAGGGTTTTGCGTGAATAATACATTGTAAATTATCATAGAATTTCCCTTTAGACTTCATAGATATCTGCCAAATTTTGGTCCAGGCAATATGCATTTATAGCTGGAAGTAGATAAGGTTGTGGGAGTAAACCATATAATAATCACTATTTCCATAAAGATCAGCTATGCTATGCTGGAAGGATTATTCCAGAAATCCCCTGCGCATCGTCTTTGAGTTTTGGAAGGGGATAATAGGACATTATATCCAAAAATCCCCTTGACCATTTAACTGGAAAAACCAACCAGCCATCCCCTTAATTAGTTATTTGCATTAATATTAAATAAAAATAATTGATTATGTAATCAGTCTCTATTCGCAGGGGATTTGCTATGAGGCTTCTCTAATTATTAGAACTATGGGGAATGTGTGTATGGTTTTAAATAGATTTGCTAGGATAGCTTGTAGACAGTTTTTAGTCTCAAAATTTATTTATTCATTCATTCATTACAACTATTCTTCTAGGGGCTTCACCCTAATACAATAGTATACTCAAAATAAATATTTCAATTACTAAAATAACTATAAACAGTAATTATTTCATTGCTTTATTAAATTAGTATAATATATGACACTCGTATCATATCATAAAATTCAATTATCTTACTAATAATAAATATAACTAATAATATGTCATTCTTATTAAATAAATTGAATTAATGGACAATTAAATTATCAGGGTATCAAGTCTGCTAATCAATATGAATCTATAATGGACTCGGCCTGGTCAATTTTGACAGTTTTGGTAGTCTACTAACTTCATATTGTTCCTATTGAGTCAATATAGATTCAATCTCGGTTTCATATGAAAACGAAACGAAATAATATAATAATAATAACAAAATTGTTTTCTGAATTACCTTACTATTCTATTTTATTTTTTGTTGGCAATATCGTCAAACCAGCCTAGATTCATATATTCATAAGGGATCAGCAGACTACCAATTCTGTCTTGTATGAATCTTGAATGAATCTATGCTGAATATGAACATGTAATTAGCAGACTTGGCCCCCAGATTCAATTATGTCAAATTATCATCACAATAAAAGAATAGGGTATCTTGTGGGATGATACACATAGAAAGGCCTCTGAAATAGCAATTGATTCACCCGTGAATACAGAGGCTTGTTGTTAAGAATGATCCTACAATTTGGGATGTCTATTGCACAACCCACTTCACTGTCATGAGACGATTGGATGCATCTGTATAAAGAGAGACTAAAGTATGAATTTGAATCATACAGACATGGTAGCAAGATTTAATCTTGCTTGAAAAAATTTTTGCATTAGGATGTTTTCACCGTGTGAACTGTTAATAGGCAATGACGGGAACTAAGAAGTTAAGGAGTGGCCTTTGAATTATTATTTTACACAATATTTTTCATTGATGGAGGATGCAGGATGTGCCAGACTGCTTTTTTAATGTTGTGTAAAACCCTTATTCAGTATATAACTTTTTAAATATAAAAATTGTATATTATAAAAACAGGCAGGCGAGCACTTGCATTTTGCAAGTGCCCCCCTGGCTAGCGAACACCCTCAAGTAGAAAATCTGTCGCCAAGCACTGAACGGCGTGTTCCGGCAGCTGTCCTTGAGAGCCAGTGAAATTACAGGCACATGAGACTTAACAACTATGTCTCAAAGTGACGGACGCAGTGCAATTCATGACTTGTGATGAAATGCATCTGTTATAGGCAGAAGTACACTTAACATCAGGTGGGCCTCGAGCTTGTTCCGTCACAATAACATACATACATAAAATTCATATGTATTCTATCAAGAAATAATAAGTGATAGTATATATTTTTGTAAGTAGTATTTTGTTTACATATAATGGAGCCTGTATTCCTCGAAGGGGTAGGCAGATGTTTGAAAACACCCACGTTTCGCCAATTGGGTGTTGCAGGGGGCGTCCCATGTAATAGCGGCGAGCCCATTCACTGGGCACAGTTTCAGGGTCATACAAAATGTTTTCTCTAACACACAAGAACATATTACGAATAATATGTTTACGCTAACAACATATATAAGACTGAACACAAGAACATATTGTATGAAACTCTGGCAGGGCATTAGGATGGTATACAGCCCTGTTCTGCGTCTAATGCACACAACACCCTACTCTCATACACGTGAGAAGTGGCATGCTGCGCATTTGGCGAACTTTTCCATTCGCTGCCTCTTACGACACCCATGGTAAGAAATGGGGAGATGGCATTCTAACACGGCACCCCACGGTTTTATGTATTATATCACTTTATAATCAACAAAATACTCAGTAGGAGCTCATGTTAAGATAAATGAAATGTGGGCTTTGTATTTTGTTTTTTTTTTTTATGTTTTTGTGTCGGAACAAGCCCAAGGCCCACCTGATGTTAAGTGGACCAACCTCTCCCTGTAACAGATGCATTTCAATAACGAATTGCACTGTGCCTGTCACACTGAGACTTACAGTTGTTAGGTCTTATGTACCTATAATTATACTGGCTCTCAAGGAATGCTGTCGGAACACACCGTTAGGTGCAGTGCGACAGATTTTCTACTTTAGGAGGCATTCTTAAGATGCTCTTCCACCATGTGGTGAAGCTCAAGCCTCCGGCGGGATTAGAACCATGGACCTGCCGCGCGTCAGTCCATAGCCAATGCCACTGAGCCATCACTGCTTCAGGCACAGATACAGCACAATTGAGGACTTCCTCCTCTTTTTGGAAGTCGTTTAAAGCTGGGTATTATTAAAGTAAAATTTTTGAGTGTGATTGTCCACTGCTGGACACAGTCTCCCACTTTAAGGGGACCCCCCCTGCCATACAGAATTATGGCAGAACCCCCCCTTAATGTGCCATAATCCTGTCTGGAACAGAACTCCCCACCCTGAATGGGAGACTGTGTCCGTCTTGGGGATCGACAGATCTTGGGATGAAGTACATGCATCAGGAAAATCACATTCTGTCCAATTCTGAAGAAGTGGTAGCCGAGCGGTAATAGCTATAGGCTGCGGTGCCGCAGGTCCATGGTTCAATCCCCGTCGCCGGCTTGAGCTTCACCGCATGGTGGTATGGCATTTTGCTAATGCTCGCCTAGTTAGCTACCTAAGTAGAAAATCAGTCGCCAAACATCTAACAGTGTGATCCTAACATTACACATACGGACATGAGACAATTGTATAACTCAGGGTGTCGGGCGCAGTGCAGTACGCCACTTGTGACGACATGCATTTAATGTTATAATATAATGTAACAGGCAGAGGTTGCTCCTTAACATCAGGTTGTCCTCGTGCTTGTTCCGTCACAAGCCTATAAAGAAAAACTTAAGATAATGATAATTTTCTCGATCGTGCGCTCGTAGTAGATGCTTCGTGTAGAAGCGTAATGCGTCGAAAATTCTTCCGGTTTGGCTGCGTGGCATTTGTGACGTCACGTGGGCTAAACAGGAAAATTAGGCGGAATAGTCACTTGATATATTTTTTAAGTGTTATATTAAAATATTAATTTAATGTTTTCTTAAAATATTTTAAATATATTTGTTATTATTAAGAATAAACTTCTTTATGTTCCAGATATGGCCTACCATATGGTGCTATTGTCATCCTGCTGGCGCTGCTGCTACCAGAGCCAACATACTCCGGTCCCGAGCATGTCACCTACTTCAGAGGACCAGAGACGCTTGAAGAGGTAATAATATTATAAGGTGTAATCATTCGGCTGAAATCGTATGAAGCAGGTTCGATTCGTGCCCGAACAAAAATTTTATGCTCTAATAATTATGTTTAACTTACCACCAGATAGAGTAACATATAACAGACAAAAATAGTAAATGATCACCAACATTAAACCCGCATTTTAATGTAAACCTACTTATAACCAAAGTATTAACATCTCGCTATCCTATTTAAGCAAAATGACTCCAAATAAATCATTGTGAACCCAAAAGTAGTAAATGATCACTAATATTGTATTATATCACAATTCTTCTGGCTTGTTTTGGTCACAAGTAACCTAACGTTCTTTCTCTCTTCGTTTGTCGTCGCAACTTATGACTTTGAGATTTGCCAGCATGCTGGCCACACTGGCCACACGTTTTAAAAACCCGTCTAACATTACCTTGAGCTATAACAACAGCAAAATAAATGTAGTGGACAATGCAAAGTTTTTGGGAATAATTATAGACAAAAAGTTAAATTGGAAACCACAGATAGAAGAGCTAAGTAAAAAAGTTAGTAGCTTGGCATACGCCTTATATAAACTTTCCGCTATATTAAACACTGACGCATTGCTTTGTGCTTACTATGGTTTGGTTGAATCTGTTATTAGATATGGAGTAATTTTTTGGGGAAATTCAACTAATAAAGAAGTCATATTCAAAATGCAAAAACGCTGTATTAGGGCAATGTTTGGGCTTCGAACAATAGAAAGTTGTAAGCCATACTTTCAAAAACATAAAATTTTGACCCTTCCGTCTTTGTATATACTGGAAATAGCTATATTTGTTAAAACAAACCCCGAATTGTTTCCAAAATTATCTGACTTTGTAGAGAGAAACAGACGTGACAACTATATAGTATGCCAATATTCAGGCAGCACTGCTCTTCTGGGAAAGAGTGCAGTCTGTATGGCACCACGAATTTATAACAAAATCCCAAAATTGTTGAGAGATTTAAATATCAATGCATTCAAAATTAAATGTAAAAAATTATTAGTTGATAAATTTTATTATAATGTGTATGACTTTTTAAATGATAAATTTTAATTAACAATAATTGACAATTAACCAATGACATAATCAATATATTTATAAAATTTAATTGAAATATAATTTTAAAATATGACATTATAAAAATTCTGGATGACATTGATATATAGTATTTTGTGTTTAGTGTGAAATAATAGTTTTTAATATTTTATTTATAAGGTGTAATAATGTTTATAATTGCTTAATTTTATATTTAATCTTAATAAGAATGTACGGTTGCTCCATCTCGTCAAAATTGTACGCCTGCATAGGCAAAACATGGTGGAACAATTTTAAACCCAACAACTCTGTGCATAACCATTATATTATGTATAATTTACCCATGTTTTGAACAATAAATATATCTTTATCTTTACTGCCTTGGGCTAGAGCATTTAGACTGTATGGCCTTTGGATTGCTAAATGCTTTCAATGTATTATTATGGTTAATTTCATTCACCTATTAGGCATCAGCAAAGCAGTAGCCCGTTGAAAAAAATGGCTTCGATTTCAGGAGCTTAAACATCACAAGAATGTCCAGTGGGTGGTGTGCTTGTTCGCCGCGTGGCACCCCGCCTGCGTCAACTTCGCGTCGGTGTTCTCTGAACTGTCCGCGAGCTACAATCTACCCAACTTGAAGTTTGGAAAACTCGATGTCGGCAGGTATGTACAATAAATTAGACTTTTCAACACACTCGTTCGTGACGGGCCTTTAAATGCACCGATTTTAGTGTCATAATATAGTCTATTACTCACAAGTGCTTTTTTTTGCTTTACCGCACTAGTGTTTTGTATAGAAAAAGAAAACAACGTTTCCACACTTCTCACCAAGGGGATTGTAGTTTGTTTCGTTCGTTATCATATGAAAACAAACCAAAGAGCTACTGAAGTAGAAATTTAGAAGATTTAATTATAAACCTTCTTAATCAGATTATTATTGATATCAAAACGATCAAGAAAATATTTTCGTATCGAAATGTTCGTATTCGTTCCTCGCAAGTGTGTTGAAAAACGTCGTATGAAACTCGTGCGCGTTGTTTATTACAATCTCTACTCCATTTAGGCCTCGCGTCTCGATTGTAATAAACAACTTCGCGCACTTGTTGCATAATGTACTATTCTGCTGGGACAGTCAAACAGGTTCGAACGTAACAATGGGTATCAAGGGAAAGAATTTTCCAAATTTTAAAGTACTGACATCAAATATGAAACTTCCTATAGTTAAATATTAAATTCAATAATTTAAGATAATCTTGTCAGATATCCGGAAGCGGCGGCCAAGTACCGCGTGTCGGATGCACCGACAAGCAGGCAGCTGCCGACCGTCCTGCTGTTCAGCGAAGGGAAGGAGGTGATGAGGAGACCGCAGGCTGACTCCACTGGGAAACTGCAGAAGTATGTATTCTTCTTCCTATCCGGTACGCTCTTGACAGAGCGGTTGTGATCGCTATGCAGTAGTAGTACTTGCAGGGCCAGATGTGAAGCGCCTCACGATGTTTCGCCACCTTTGCCTGCTGGAGGTCATTCTGCTGCACTGGTTTAGTGAACCTCCGATGGCGGACTTGATCTGATCAGTCCAACGAGTGGGTGACCTTCCGCGCGGTCTAGTGCCTTCCACTTTTCCTAGGATGATGATAAGATTTTTGAAGCAATGATGGCCGAGCGGTAATAGCTATGAACTGCCGTGCCGCAGTACCCTGGTTCGATCCCCACCGCCGGCTTGAGCTTCACCGCATGGTGGAAGGGCATTTTGTGAATGCCCGCCTGGCTAGCGACCAACCTCAAGTAGAAAATCTGTCGCCAAGCACCTAACGGTGTGTTCCAGCAGTAGTCCTTGAGAGCCAGTGAAATTACAGGCACAATGAGACTTAACAACTATGTCTCAATGTGACGGGCGCAGTGCAATTCGTGAGTTGTCATGAATTGCAACTGTTATAGGCAGAGGATAGTCCACTTAACATCAGGTGGGCCTTTGAGCTTGTTCCGTCACATTAACATAAAAAAAAAAAAACTATGACAAGGCGTTCTAAGGACTGATTGTCACGCCGGGAGGAGACATGTCCGCCGGGAAGTATGTATTAATGTTTTGATAAATGTAGTAAACACTTTCAGTACCGACAAAGTAAAACCAACCAGGCTATAGGGGTGGATGGCGCGGGTTCGAATTCCGCACATGACTGTTATTTTTATTTTTTTTCATTTTATTGCTGATATTTCCTTTGACCACAGTGTCGCCTGATGGTAAGTGATGATGTGGTCGAAGTTATTAACAGGCTTAATCTAGATTTACTGGCTCTCAAGGACAGCTGCCGGAAAACACCGTTAGGTGCTTGGTGGCAGTTTTTCTACTTGAGGTTGAGCTAGCCAGGCGAGAATACGCAAAATGCCCTTCCACCATGCGGTGAAGCTCAAGCCCGCGGCGGGATTCGAACCATGTACCTGCTGCGCGGCATTTCATAGCCAATGCCACTGAGCTACTACTGCTTTAACATAAGCATTTCGTCACTTGTGTCGAAATGCTTCTGTTATAGGCGGAGGCTAGTCCGCTTAACATCAGGTGGGCCTCGAGCTTGTTTCATCGCGATATAATTTTTTTTGGTCTTTTTTTTTCAGGTTCTTGTTCTCAAAAGACAACATGAAGGCTGCATTCGACCTGGACGGCATCTACGAGGAGTGCAAGAAGAAGCAAGCCGCCGCCAAAAATGTCAAGAAAACTGAATAATATATATTCTCTATAACAATGTTTAGTTATACAGAGTTATTGGTAAAATGCTAACAACCTCTTAGGGTTGACTTCTGCTAGAACAAATATTTTGAGTTTTTTTTTTTATTATTTTTTATATGTTTTTGACTGAATAAGCAAGACGACCACTTGATGTCAAAAGTCTCTTGTGCCTGTAATGTATTATTTCATATTTTTTATTACATTGCTCTATGTAAATATTCAAAACTCTATTCAAAGGGAGCGCGGCGCGGTCCAGAATACACAGAACTTAAAAGTGTCAGGCAGTACTAGAATAGTATATTATGCAACAAGTAGTAAGTAAAGTTTTGAAGCAGTGATCTCAGTGGCTTTGGCTATGGACTGCCGAGCAGCAGGTCCATGGTTCGAATCCCGCCGCGGGCTTGAGCTTCACCGCATGGTGGAAGGGCATTTTGTGAATGCCCGCCTGGCTAGCGACCACCCTCAAGTAGAAAATCTGTCGCCGAGCACCTAACGGTGTGTTCCGGCAGCAGTCCTTGAGAGCCAGAAAAATCACAGGCTAATGAGACCTAAAAACTGTACGTCTCAGTGTGACGGGCGCAGTGCAATTCGTCGTTGACGAAATGCATCTGTTATAGGCAGAGGTTAGTCCACTTAACATCATGTGGGCCTCGGGCTTGTCCGTCACAATAACATCGAGACGGGTTTTGGCCTAAATGGAGTAGAGATTGTAATAAACAACGCGCACGAGTTTCATACGACGTTTCTCAACACACTTGCGAGGAACGAATATGAAAATTTCGATACGAAAATATTTTCTTGATGTTTTTGATAGCAATAATAATCTGATTAAGGTTTATAATTAAATCTTCTAAAGTTCTACTTATATAGTTTAGAATACTCTACTTACATTATATAGTTTTGAATATTTACATCGAGCAAAATAACAAGAAATATAAAATAATAAACTACAGGCACAAGAGACTTTTAACATCAGGTGGTCCTCTTGCTTATTCAGTCAAATACACATAAAAAAAAAGAAAAAAGAATCATCTCAAAATGTTTGTTAAGATTTGAGTTAAGAATTAGCAGAAGACAAACCTAAGAGGTTGTTAGAATTTTACCAATAACACTGTATATTAGTCGTAATTCTGCTAACCAAACAAACTAACTAAAGTTAAGTACTTTACTTTTATTTAGGCTAAATCCAAATCGATTTATCAACACAGAACGATAATAAAAAAAAACCATTTAATTTTAATTATATAGTTTTTACCAATTTATATTACGTCTAAACCTACTTACCACCCGCATCTGGATAGTTTTTTTTTTTTAAATTCTATTTTTAAATGTTTTTGGTCTTTAGCACAAACAAAATGGCGTCGCTTTAAAATTAATTTCCCCCAAGCATTGTAGATATATTGCTATTATATGTTTGTGTTGTTATTAATAATGTATTGTTTGCACTTTAGAGTTCTCGACTTAGACTACTGTTCCAAATAATACAAAAAATATTGGCGTTAGACCCCTTCGGCCGTCTACGTAACCAGTTACGAATGAGAACAATATGATCTTTTGTCGAAACCAGTTGTGTACAAAGAATTATATTTCTGTATACGAACCACGGTATCGAACAATTATTTTTTATCGTTCGTCGCGTTTACTATTGATAAAAACATTAACAATAAGTTTACAATAACATTGTAATTTAACTTGACCACAAAAATGTAGGATATAGAAAATTATTAATATTATTATTTAATAGTTACTCCGCCCCGCGTGATGATGGATGATGATGACCAAAGTATCCCATGTTATCTAGCGCCTCGTTTACCTCCATAACAAATTTCATCAAAATTGGTCCAGTCGCTTGAGCTGGAAGAAATAATAAATATACAAACTTCACCACAATATTACTGTGAAAGTGGATAAACAACCCTTAGATGAGAAAATTGATTATATTGACATACGTCGGTATAGTGAACATCTGAGAAAACAATATACGTGTCATATAATATTATAATATTTATTTGAAGCGCTCGTAGCGAAGTTTACTTAGCTGTTCTTTACCGATCAGCAAAGTTAAGCAACGTCGCGCGCGGTCATGAGATGGATGGGTGACCGCTAGTGACATTACTACTGAGCGCTTCCGTGCTTCGGAGGGCACGTTAAGCCGTCGGTCCCGGTTGTTATCTTAGGATGGCAGTCGTTATAGCATGGTGGTAGGGCATTTTGCGAATGCCCGCCTGGCTAGCTACCACCATCAAGTAGAAAATCTGTCGCCAAGCACCTAACGGTGTGTTTCGGCAGCTGTCCTTGAGAGCCAGTACTTCTAGGTTAGCCTGTATAACATCTTCGACCACATCATCACTTACCATCAGGTGAGATAGTGGTCAAAGGCTAACCTATAAGGCATAAAAAAGAAATTAATTCTGGATAACTCACGTGAAAGTCAGATAGCTCTTACTGTAGTTTCGACCACATCCAGAGGTCATTTTCAAAAGAGCTCGAGACGCTGTGGACCCTTTGACGTCACGCTTCGCACATGAATGAATGTCGAGTGTCCCGTTCTTGTATGTATACTCTTCCGTAATTCGTAGGTTTCATATACAAAAATATAATTCTTTGTACGTAACTAGTTGCGTCAAAAGATTTTTTTCCTCATTCGTAACTGGTTACGGTTAGCCGAAGGGCTTTAGACAGAAGGCATAACATAAAGCCAAGAAATCTTTTAGAAAATATCGTGTGTTGATTGTTCGAGAACATGATAAGGATAAAGGAAGATGTATGATAGAGAAGCAGATTGCTTCTCTTTGCTAAGTAAATGTTTCTAAAAAACTCAGAAAAAAGTAGATCGATCGGTTTTTTTACAAACCAGACTTCGTGGTTGCCAATTCCCGCCTAGATAGCTACCACATTCAATAAGAAAATCTGTCGCCAAGCACCTAACGGTGTGCTCCGGCCGCTCTCCTTTAGACCCAGTAGTTCTAGGTTAGCCTGAACAATATCTTCGACCGCATCATCATTTACCATCACGGGAGATTTTGGTCTCAAGTTATTGGCAATTTAAATAAATACACTTTTTGTTCATACCCAAATATGTTCTCTAATATATGGTGCTACAGACCGCGAGCTAGCGTTAAGCCTAAATTCTAAGGAAGAATACCTAAGATGCGGTGGTACCAACCAAGACGGAATGTTGCTATACCCATATATATATATATATAAGTTTGAAATATTTAAAATAGCTAAAGGAGGATGATTTTCAGTTACATGTTTTAGATTTTAAATAAATAGCAGCTAAACATTATTATAAATTATAGAAAAAAATGATTTTTTTTTGCATTTTTTTACGATATCATCTTTTTATTATATATGTATGAAGGTACATTATATGGAAGAGACTTAAGGCCTGTGTCAGAATGTTGGAGTAAGTTCCTGTTATACTACCCAGAACATAAAATAACTGAATGATAAAAGTGACAGTTAACATGCTGCGCGTTTCAAGCTTTAACCGACGGATAGGCTAAATCGATGACTGTGAAACGCAAAGATAGTGTTTTATTTATTAAATATGTTCTGGGTAGTATAACCGGAACTTACTCGAAAATTCTGAAACAGGCCCTAAATCTCACAACTCCGGCCATATTAAAGTGGCCATATTATAATGGCTTAACAATCGTCGAAAAAAAAAGTGTGGTGTTCAGAGAACCTTTTGCTGTAGAAATACTATGCAAATATGTTGCAGTCTTAAGTTTATAATAAAAAATATATATAAATTATATTTGATTTAGTTTAGTTATCTAGATTTAAGTATAAATGCACCAAAAATATTATTAGGAGGAATGAATCTCTTGTTAGCATTATAGTAAACGTTGACTAACTGTGACGGAGGAAAATAAACGGCCAAGTTGAGCCAAGTTTGTGGAATTTTTATATTTATTCCTGACAATAAAAAAAACATGTTGATAGCTTGGTTTCAATATCCTATTTAGTTTTCGCCTCTATTGGGACTATTTGGAGAAAAATCTTCTTAAAGACTGTAGACCCCCATTTTAGGGGATTTAACGATTTTTAATAACAAAATCTTCAGACGGTAGCATTCACCTTTTTAGGGGATTTTAGAACTTTTTGGAGCATAATCTTCTTAAGACAGTAGATTTCCCCTTTTTTAGGGCGTTTTAGTACTTTTTGGAGCAAAATCTTAAGGATGATAGGCCCTTTTTACGAGATTTTGGGACATTTAGGAGCAAACTCCTCTTAGGACTTCACCTGGCAGTACAATGTAGAATATTTCAATACTAAAATTTGTAATTGACCTTCATAAGAGCGTCGTAGACGCCTAAATTGAATAAATGATTTTGACTTTGACTTTGACCTTAGTAAAGGTGATATATTGTCGATGCGCTTGCCAAACCTGATAGGTATGTGTTTTTTTTCGTTTTTTAGCGTATGTGTTTAATTTTTAAAAGCTGCATCGAATACAAAAACTATCATGTGTATAAACCCTCTGGTTCATGATTTACATTTGTTGTTATGTGCAAAGTATCTGATACCATTGTTGATATGTGTATTTAAAACACTTAACAGAAAGAAGCAGATCATTTTCTTGTTGCATAT
Source organism: Plagodis pulveraria (assembly GCA_963890685.1). Lineage (NCBI taxonomy): Eukaryota > Metazoa > Arthropoda > Insecta > Lepidoptera > Geometridae > Plagodis > Plagodis pulveraria. The sequence continues at coordinate 16,930,336 of OY982976.1, read as the reverse complement.
CAGATTTTGCGAGCACATTATCAGTTTTTAAGGTCTCTTGTTTTACACATAGCAGAAATTATACCGTAATTCACGTAGTTGCAAGTACAGATCTTAGTAAAGTAATACCTATAAAGAATTTTTTTTATTACAACATGGGTAAGTTTTAAAATTGAGTTCTGTTGTTGTTAATCTAACTAAATATTAGCTATGTAGTGGTTGAGATACGTAGTACCTTGTTTGATTCTAATATTTCAGAAAAAAATACTGTAAAATTTTCTTAACCTAATTTCGTAAGAATATTTCTAGTATTTCTAATCGAAATGATAATAATAAATTAGTTTTTAAAGTCCATACACTTCTGCTTAAGTCCAAGTACAAAAGAGGCACCACGTTTTATGGCATCTTATGCTATGAATTTTTTGACCGACTATAATACGTACCTTGTACTTTGCTTATTGTATTGCTAGATAGCCACACTGCACTCATCCATTTAATTTTATACAATATTATAGTACCATTCAATTTTAAATTTTGTATAAAATAATTATAATATACCTGTTTTTATATTAGATTAATTACAATTATGATCGATCATGGCATCACGAAATAATTAGCGGGGAAAAATGCCGTGGGGTGGTGGGTTAGAATTGCACCTCCCCATATCATCCCGTGGGTGTCGTAAGAGGCGACTAAGGGAAAAATACTGGAAGGTGGACAGCAGCGCCTTCTAAAGAACTGCCATCTTATACTGCGATCCCCAAGCCACCTGCCAAGCGTGGGGATTATGGCAAATACCCCTTTAATAAGGGAGGCTGTGTTCAGCAGTGGCCGATCCGGCTGATACAATAATGCTTCACCCAATTCTGATTGCCCACTTCTTCATGATTCTGCCTGCTTTCCTCATTTATTGGGGCTTACTGAAGAAGAGCAGCCTGAATTTATCTCATATAATAATACTGAGAAAATAACTGAGTATTCTCATATTGAATCAAGTGAACCTCAAGTTGAATCTCCATCAACTAATTTTATAATATAGCCCAACTATACATATCCCCGCAGAGATGGAGTATGAACAGACCGGCTTCAATAAGATAACTTTATATAATTATGATTATCTGGGAACAAGCCAACGTAAAACAAATGAAGCAAGAAGCCTACAATGCTAAAGAATAACCTTACACTCGATGTGTTAATCAGAAGTGCTAGTCGTAACTACAAATGTATTAAGTGTACTTTAATCGCCAAAGCTCAAGTAGCTGCTCAATATTGTAAAACAAAGCTGCAGTTTGGCATGGCAGTGTGTGATTTCAGCAATTTAAAACTCAACGAAAATTACAAAAACATAATACTCATATCTGATGGGTTCTCCTACCAAAACCACAACAAAATACTTGCCTCAGCTTTATGTATTCTCACAAAGCAACGAGATATTGAAATACAACAGACTATTCTGGAAAACTATCCATCACTTGGATTACACATTCTTCAAAGCTTTTTAAAAGACATGTTTGCTTCATACCATCAGAACAGGAATAAAATCAGGTGATCCTGTGGTTACCAATATAGGGGAACAAATTTTTTACAATTTGCGACATCCACGTGATTAGAAATTACTGTCACAACGAATGCGCACTGGTTAGCCAGTATTCAAACATCTGTACAAAACGCCCAGAAAAAATGAGAAATCAAAATACGACAGTTTGCAGTCCCTAAAGAGATACATGCACAGTGATTACCACGGCTTTTATGATAGCCTTGAGCAAAACTAAGCCATGGCAAGGCAGTTAATTTATGATTATCTAGTAGGATTAAACATAACTTAGTGATGTCCATCAAATTGGTTTGTTTAATAGATAGATTTCTTACTAATTGTTTTGTGAAGTAGAAAATCTTTCGCCAAGCACCTAACGGTGTGCTCCGGCCGTAGTCCTTGAGAGCCAGTGAAATTACAGGCACATGAGACTTAACAACTATGTCTCTAGGTGACAGGCGCAGTGCAATTCGTGACTTGTGACGAAATGTATCTGTTATAGGTAGTGTTTAGTCCGCTTAACATCAAGTAGGCCTCGAGCTTGTTCCGTCACAATAATATAAAAAAAGTCCTGGTTGCTCAAAAACCTCTTTTTTTTTATACGAATATTTAAAATGTTTGTTGCTATTTTTGTTATTTTTTTTTATAAAAAGGAATGTGATAATCAAACTGAATTGTGACATAATTGTGATCTTTTTGTTACTTAGAAAGTATCATTATTATAACATTAATAAGTACAATAATGCTAAATATTTAGGGAAAACAAAACTCGTAATAAATCAATATCAAAATGCATTTTGTAAGTATTTTATGCTACAAACACAAAATATCTGGTTTCATATAATTCAGATTAAATTTTCATACTAAACTAGTAAGATTCGAATGTTTTTCACGAGCAACTTAAATTTTCTTTCTGTGAGCGTTGTTTACGAACTTTATTATAAAACCGAAGGTATTGTACTGTATCTGGTGGCGCGATCACCACCATAAATCGATAATGAGGGAATTTTATGCAATTTGGGTACTTACTGGGATGGATGTTGTGGGGTGCTCGAGCGCTGGCCACGGCATTAATTGTGTGCAGATGAAGGCGGCGTGGTTTCCCGAGTCCTCGGCTGAGGTCGAACACTGGTTACTGTGCTGAGGGCGGAGTCGTAGGCTTAATCTAGCACTGTATTCATTCGCAGTGGTTTATTTTGGGAAGGGCGGATGACAGCGACTCAAGAGCACGGCCACGATAGTTTGTGGGCGGATTCACTTCACTGGCACTGTCTATCACTATATATGATAGTTTATTTAGTATATCACACGCGTTAACTCTTATGAGTATGGAATTATTTGCGCATGCGCACGGGTGAAAGTTTACGGACGAATGTAGGTCCAGACTCGTCAAGACCACGTCACTGCCCGCGGTCGGAGAGGGGCGGCGCGGCGTCCCCCCGCGGGGTCATACGTCGCGCTTCGGCGCGATCAGTATCAGTCGGTTTGTCCACTGCTGATCACAGCCACTCTCATTAAGGAGGGGTTTGCCATGATCCCCAGGCAGGCAGGCGTCTTGAGGATGGCAGTTCTTCAGAAGGCGCTGCTGCCCACCTTCTGTTATATTTCCTTTCGTCGGCTCTTACGACTCCAAAGGCCCCGCGCCCCGTGGGGTGCCGCACTAGAATGTGAGTGACATTTTGGCCCGGCACCCCACGAGGCGCGGGGCCTCGCTTTAGGGGTATTAAAGGGTAATTAAAACACAATATAGAAATTATAACAACATTTTTATTTGTATATCTAATGACTAGAGTCGAATGTTTTGTTATTAATAAATTACTTTCTTATAAACTTACAAAAGGTACATAACTAACACTAGATGTAAACTCCTTCCCGCGAGTTCGCCTGCGTTATATTTATAACGGAGATCGCGTTATTGTTTATCACTCAATACACTAAATACGGTTTTACATAACTTGGTTCTATACATTGTCTCGAGCTTTGTAGTTGTAGATCAATACATTGTCTTGAAGTATGTAGTTGTAGATCAATACATTGTCGTGAACTATGTAGTTGTAGATCAATACATTGTCTTAAACTATGTAGTTGTAGATTATTACACTGTCTTGAACTATGTAATTGTAGATCAATACATTGTGTTAAACTATGCAGGTGTAGTTTAATATATTGTCTTAAACTATGTAGTTGTAGATCAATACATTGTCTTGAACTATGTAGTTGTAGATCAATACATTGTCTTGAGCTATGTAGTTGTAGATCAATAAATTGTCTTGAACTATGTAGTTGTAGATCAATAAATTGTCTTGAACTATGTAGTTGTAGATCAATACATTGTCTTGAATTATGTAATTGTAGATTATTACACTGTCTTGAACTATGTAATTGTAGATCAATACATTGTGTTAAACTATGCAGGTGTAGTTTAATATATTGTCTTAAACTATGTAGTTGTACCTCAATACATTGTATTAAACTACGTAGTGGTAGATCAATACATTGTCTTAAACTATGTAGTTGTAGATTCAATACATTGTCTTGAACTATGTAGTTGTAGATCAATAAATTGTCTTGAACTATGTAGTTGTAGATCAATAAATTGTCTTGAACTATGTAGTTGTAGATCAATACATTGTCTTGAATTATGTAATTGTAGATTATTACACTGTCTTCAACTATGTAATTGTACATCAATACATTGTGTTAAACTATGCAGGTGTAGTTTAATATATTGTCTTAAACTATGTAGTTGTACATCAATACATTGTCTTACACTATGTAGTTGTAGATCAATACATTGTATTAAACTATGTAGGTGTAGTTCAATACATTGTCTTGAACTATGTCGTTGTAGATCAATACATTGTTTTGAACTATGTAGTTGTAGATCAATACATTGTCTAGAACTATGTAGTTTCTTTTATTTGTAACAAATGTGAATAAAGCCTTAACGTGTAAATAAGAATCGTAATGAAAATTAACTATATTTTGACTTTTAAACGCTATAATGGGCTTCATTTTCAAAGGGAAGTGTAATACATTTTACAAATGATTAGAGCACTAAATTAGTACCGGGCGGGAATCGAATCCGCCTCCCTTGATTTCGGGGCGGGTGCCCAAACCACTCAGACACCGGAGCTGTCCCGGTACAAAAAATGTGTTCTAATAATTGGTACATGTGATTTTCGCTTAGCACACGATAGTATTTATATTATCATTTATTTGTAATTATACAAATATAATTATATTTGGCAATGCAGTATTATTTTTAACAACATCTGTTCAATCTATGTTTTTGCAATGAATATGGTTGAACTTGCCGCCAAAAACGGACTAACATTTTATACAGATCAGAAAAACATTCAAAGATTTCATCTCTATTACCACAGACCACTTTACTAAGACAATAAGGACCCTGGCAATGTTAATTTGTTATGTTTCATTCTAATGTAATTTTTAAGGTATACAATTAATTAATTTTCCATCTATCTATCTAAGACACGTCAAAACTCAACTGTTAAGTTAGACAATATATACCTACCCATACCTATGGAAGCGCAAGAGACTCCTTATTGTAGGGTAAAATGACGATTGGCTATTATTTAGTCACAGTCAAGTTATCACAACATAACATGCAGTGACCACATCAGCAAAAAAAAACACCAATGGTAGGTATTACCTAAAGGCTTTGCCAAACATGTTTGTCGAACATATTTTATCATTACATGTTTTTATTTGAACGTCTGCGGTATTGTTCGACGCTTTTGTCAATTAACAAATGTTTGAAGCGTTTGATGATGTTTGAAATCTAGATGTTCGTCAAACACGTTTGAAAAACTGTCTGACACGGTTGTCAAACATGTTTGAAGGAGTGTTTGACGCGTCCCGTCAAAAACGCTGAATGCGGCCTGTAACTGCGCGTTTGTCAAACATGTTTTGTGATGTGTGGCGGTTTCTTTGATCGTATCAAACATGTTTGACCGTTTACAAAGCACTTGCGACCGCAGTGGCGTCGCTGCCAAACGACTCCGCAAATGTAACGCTTGTTTGTACAGTTATTAAAGGTAAACATTTCGCTGGAATTGTATTCTACAAATCGTTTACGAGTACATATTGAAAGTCAGTTTATATACAGGATTATTGGTAAAATGCTAACAACCTCTTAGGGTTGACGTCTGCTAGTCCTAAGAAAACTTATAATCGTATTTCTTTGTTTTGAAAAAAGAAAGTTGTATTTTTTTATATATTTTTGACTGAATAAGCACGAGGACCACCTGATGTCAAAAGTCTTTTGTACCTGTAATGTATTATTTCATATCTTTTATTACTTGCTCTATGTTAATATTCAAATTTATATTCAAAGGGACCACGATGGGCGCTCTTAGCTCGCAGTAGGCTCTAAACACATTTTTTTTTAATATAAATATAACCAAAATGTTTAGGACTAGCAGAAGTCAACCCTAAGAGGTTGTTAGCATTTTACCAATAACCCTGTATATATAACCTCACTAAACGCTCTTTATGACATTGACATAATAATATGCTGTCAAGCGACTCGGGACCAATCGAAACTTAAATAACTAATCTCATTATTATCTATAGCCTAGTGCTTAAACCCGAGGATGGATTCGAACCACGGACCCTGGCAACAGTATACACACTGTCTGCCGTAGCTATCACTTATCATCTTTTCAAAATTAAACATAACTGTCATTATTTGCTTTTTGTAACTGTCAGCGCACATCGGTGAACGGCAGATGATTTCAAATTCAATACCACTGTACTATCGTGTGCGTTCCTGCAAGGCCTTGGCACAGAATAAAAAGGACCAGAAGGATCACTCCTCAAAGACGTTTAAATAAATAAGCAACTCTGCTACGACGCAATAAAGATCAATTCAATTCGCACACCGTTGAGGACCAACTTTTATATTCACCTACAAGGCGCCTCTATTTCTATCCCGTAGTTCTCATCCCTTCTGACGTTAGGTTTATGATCTTGTGCTCACATGCTATTACAGCTACCTATGTTGGTTGGTGAATTTGATCGACGCTCCTCCAGGAGCTGTTCCAACAGCATTTATAGCTACTGTCAAAATATGAATTTATTTTTATGTGGTAAAATATTTTCTGCACGTTTTTGAAATCGGACTCATTACATAGTTAAACAATAGTAATTTAGTAAGCACTAATCTTTGGCTTTGTTTGTACAAAATGTATTATTTATTGTAGAATCTGTCACATTTGACAGCTAGCCAAGATTTGACCGATTCCAAAGGTAGTAACTTTTGGCTGGGAGCATAATTAGCTCTGACAGGTCATCCGGAACGGCTATGATCAAATCTTGTCAGGGTCAAAGTAAATTCGATTGGAGTGCTGGAACGGCGTGTATCCGCGTTTAGGCCAAAAATTGTCTCGCCTAATTCTTGCAGGAACGCACCCCGGGACGAACCTATTTACAAAATTTCATCAGAAACCGTTCAGCCGTTTCGCATTTCTTTTTTTATTTTATTGTGACGGAACAAGCCCGAGGCCCACCTGATGTTAAGTGGACAAACCCCTGCCTATAACAGACGCATTTCGTCAACGACGAATTGCACTGCGCCCGTCACACTTAGACGTACAGTTGTTAGGTCTCATGTGCCTGTAATTTTATTGGCTCTCATGGACAGCTGCCGGAACACACTGTTAGGTGATTGGTGACAGATTTTCTACTTGAGGGTGGTCGCTAGCCAGGCGAGCATTCGTGATGTGAAATATACAAGGATTTTTGTAAATAGATTAGATATTGTAATTGATATTTGGTATATATAATTGCTATCTATTATTGTAATTGATATTGTAATATAATTGATATTTGTAATAGTTATCTATATGTATCTTTTTATATAATAGCGAAATGTCACTCACTGACTAAACACGAAATCTCTTCAACTACTTGAGCTATAAAGCTGAAATTTGGCAAGTAGTATATAGGTACAAGGCGTCAGGTAAGGGAGGACTTTTCGACAGGGCCGAATTAAGGGGGTCAAATTGGGGCTAAAGCTAAAAGTTAATATGTTGCCCATAAGAAGGTAATCGACGTGACGACGCGCGACAGCGGGACAAGTAGTATAAAATTGATATATATTATTTGCAATGGAATTGATATTGGGATTTTGTAATTGATATTTTAAATGTAATTGATTAATATTTCAACATATAATACACCTTTATAATCATCAGTTGGTAAACGTCCACTACTGAACAAAGGCTTCACCCTTCACACGCCACAATCAACGGTCATAAGTCAATTACATCTCACGGCTAATTAGCTATATGTAGACATGCCTGCCGTCCACGAATGCGTGCTGGCCACTGGATAGTAATCGCCTGTTACAGCAAAGGCGGCAAGCGGGCAGCCCAATGTCCGAGCAGAATGATTAAACATTAAAGAACGAACATTTCAAAAATCATATCGATAATGTTTATCAATTTCAAGAAACGTGGCTTCGGCTCGTCTTCCTTCCGCGGCGCCTTGTCTTTGCTGACTTTGTCTATGTCTGCAAAAAAAAAAACAATATATATATTTTATGCCTGATAGGTTAGCCTTTGACCACTATCTCACCTGATGGTAAGTGATGATGTGGTCGAAGATGTTGTACAGGCTAACCTAGATGTACTGGCTCTCAAGGACAGCTGCCGGAACACACCGTTAGGTGCTTGGCGACAGATTTTCTACTAGAGTGTGGTAGTTAATCAGGCAGACATTCCCATAGTGCCCTACCACCATGGAATACTTTGTAACACATTGTTACAAGACATGTATAAAGAACGGACCCAAGTCTCTTGTCCGTTCTTCTTGCAGTGGCTCTATAACACTTTTTTGCTGAACGTGGCGATACAATATAGAATATTTCAATATTAAAATTTGTAATTGACAAAAGCGTTGTAGACGCCTAAATTTAATAGATGATTTTGACTTGCTATAAATACAATTGCTATATACAATTTAAAAAAAATGGGGGTGACTGAAAATCAGCGCCGCCCGGTATATATATTTCGGGTTGTAGAAGCTGAGTCACCTCCCTTTGCTTTGTTTCTGCCATATAGTCGTCAGCTGTCTTTGCAATAAACTAGTTTTAAAAAAACAATTATTTATTTTTATTAATATTATTAATAAATATGAATATCATACCATTCCTCTGTTCCGTCTGCCCATGTTGGAACAGTTCTGCGTGCACATGGTGAGGGGAGCTGGTCTCCAGGAAAACCTGGATGCTGTACTCTGACAGGACGGATGACCAGTGCCCGAACACTCCTATACCTGGAACCATAGAACCAGGATTGTAAAGAAAAAAACAGCCAAGTCTGAGTTGAAGCAGCCCTGTCTCACTCCGCAGTGGGCGGTATGTCGCTACAGGTACATCGTCGTATCCGTCCGCACGGGGTTATTGTACGTGCGTGCCCCGGCAGAAGAGGACAGAGCTATGCGTGCACATGCGATAGAAAGAGACACGGCTTGTAGGTGAATATAAATATTAGGTACTCCATGCTTTGCGAGCTGAAGTGCACTTTATTGCTTCGTAGCTAGAGTTGCTTATTTATTGGAAAGGCTTTGCGGAGTGGTGCTTTTTGTTGTGTGATTGGAGTCCCATAGCGAGGTATCTATATAAAAAACAGAATGTACTAAAATGAGCAAAATTATATATGATTTTAAAAAACTGGCCACTCTAGCAAATTGAGTGAATCCATGGAATGCAAAGTAATTAGTCTCTCAAAAATTGTTTCTTTTACTGGTTTGGGGATGCTTTTATAAATTTTAGTTACTATAAAGAACATACTGTTAATGTATGTGCAAAAGGTGATCGAATTTGCACGCTCGATTTAGTAGTATATAGTTTGTATTCTCTGAAGGTAGTGTGAGGGCCTGTAGCTTACCTATAGGTCGAGGGAAGTCAGGAGGAATACTGACTAAATCGGGGCCGCAAGTTGTAGAGCTTAAGTTGTTCTTGTCCCATTCAAAACTTGGCCTGAAATATATTAATGAATACTTTATATTATTTTTAGGCAAAATGTATTTTAGTTAGCCTATGTACACTATCAGCCTTGATGGTAAGTGATGACATGATGCAAGATGTTATTCAGGCATATTACATGCTCTCAAGGACAGTGTGCGGCGACAGATTTTATACCTGAGGGTAGTAGCTAGCCAGGCGGGCATACAAAATGACCTACCACCATGCTATTTATGCATTCCATTTTGCTATTTATGTTCCTTAAATGATTTGCCCCAAATTGAATATCAGATACTTAAGGCTTCTTGACAATAGCTGTCATTCTCAAAGAATAATGCATGCATGTATTTTGATTTGATTTCTAAATGATTGTATTATAAATATTAGAATAGTACAATCATGCATGCAAACAAACTCCGATGCAACATACAAAACTAGGTTTTTTTATACATTTAACTGAGAAGGATATAATTGCATGGTGGCAGGTCATTTTGTACCTACCAGGAATACCTGCCTGGCTAGCTATCACCCTCAAATAGAAAATCTGTTGCCAAGCACCGAACTCTGTTTCAGCAGCAGTCCTTGAGAGCCAGTAATTCTGGGTTAGCCTGAACAACATCTTTGACCCAATCATCACTTTACCATCAGGTGATGCAGGTAGTGGTCAAAGGCTAGCCTATCAAGCTAATAAAATAATGTAAAGTGATAAAATTTTGTGATTGCCTGCCAAGCGTGGGGATTATGGCAAATACCCCCATAATAGGAGAGGCTGCATTCAGGGTGGACGATCAGGCTGATACAGTATACAAAATTGATATACAGCAGGGCCTTGACATTTCATATCCCAGCTAATCCGAACTACCTCTTACCTCTGCACAAATGTTTTAAAATCTGGCAGTTTCATGACGCTGTACCATCACATACATTCTAGCTACTCGACATTTGTAATATGTTTTTGGTTTCACTATTTTGTTCATTACCAAATAGACAAACAAGCCCCTTTCAGAGTTTTACTAAACCAATTTCTATGTTGCTATATTCTACAACTTGTCAAATCACTATTCCAGTATTCTTCAATAATGAGTGATTATTGGTTGAATGTTTAAATTAATATCTATGCTTGGAAGTGTGCTTGGTTGATGGCAATAGGCTATTCACTCAAAACAGTTCTCAGACTCCAGCAATGCTTTTATCACAAAGACAAAGCAGCAAGCGGCTTTCAAGAACTAGCTTGACAAATATGTTCATGACCGTAATGATAAACGCTAAAGAGAAATAAAGGATGCAGGCAGTCACCAGTTGTATCAAATAACTGATAGTCAAATAATAATAACAAATATTTATACCGTTTGGATGAAGAGGGTCACTAGGCTGTGTATTACGAACGTAATTATTAATATACAACGAAAATATGTACATAAAAATAAGTTTTACTAAAAATGAGAGTCTACTTGTTGACATAACAAACTTATTTGGTGGTTACTAGTGAATTAGAATACATGTAGTTTTAATCTTAAAACAATGTTTATTGATGCTTACCTGACTGTATCAGATACATAAAGGTCTGCGTCACCAGATAGTGAGGTCAATTCGACTACTAAAGATCCTGTGTGCCCTAATTGCCAATAAGAAAAGTTACCAGCGCCGACAGCCCCTACAACAGTGTCTAAAAGCACTTTATCCGTGTCTATCTGCACATATCCCGATAGCAATGAAGATATAGTGGACATACAGATTATTCCCAATAACATCAATATAAATTCACGACGCATTTCTGTTAAAAACCGGCTTTATTTTGTAACTTTATGCAATAATTCGGTAGTCGTTTTTCAATTTCTTTCAAGCAGGGTTGGATTCAGTCCCTCAAAAAAGTATACTACATGGAAAATAAAATTATACTATTTGTCCAAAATTATACCACGTTTGACGTTACATGTATTTTTTATACGTTTAGGTGTTCTGCGTTTCTGGTTTGGATTTAAAATAAAAATGCATTCTTTAATCGTAAATAATATTTTGTTTAATTAATTTGCAACAAAAAGTTACATGCAATCCAGGCAAGTAGACTTCGATATCGGCTAATTCGTTAATCGGAACATGGTCCTTAGAATTGACACGACGTAAAATATTGTCAACGGCATTATTTCTATGCAGTAATAAGATTTACTTTCTCTTACAGTACCCATCGCAAAAAAACGATATCATGAAGTCTATGCTTTTTAATTTAGTTTTTGCCAAGTTAACTTTGCTGAACATTCTTTCACAATCAGCACTTGAGTGAGGTAAACCCACTCAATCAAAAATAATTTGGCAATTTTATAATGTTTTCAGGTATCACACCAAGCGTTCAGTTTCGCTCTTCCCGATATTATAGGGTATAATAATTATATATGCCCGATATTATACTTTTTAATAACTATTAAAAAGTAAATAGGGCTCACCAAATATTAAAAGTCGGTCTGAATATAAAATTATGGTATCATCGCGTAGTATAGTGATATGCCTATACTACACACTACATATCATGAAATAATGGTACAAATAGTATAGTTATACTACGAAATCCAACACTGCTTTCAAGGGATATATTCTCTTCTCTCCACCACTCTCCACAGAGTGGTGGAGAGATACTTTGGTTATGTTTGCTCTCTGCAGCACAGAACCATAGACACAAAATGTGATCATAATTATCGAAAATAACGAAATTTGCGCCAAGTGGTAAACGTATAAATAGGTACCCTGTTACGTAGTATTAATAAATGACCTATGCTGCTACTATACAATAAAGAGAATTCAGATCGAACACAACTGTCATAGAACATATAATAATACCCACCGTGTTCCTAACGTTTGTATTCACCTACAAGTCGCCTCTCTTTCTATCGCGTAGCTCATACGTACGGGTATCACTTCTGACGCGGTACGTGGATTAGGATTGTGGTCACTTGTGCTCGCACGCTATGTACATAGTAGGAGTTGGACCCCACTCTTTCTACTATGCTATGTACGCACATATAGCACCAATCTAGATATAACTATTAATTAAAACAATTAAATAAATTTCAAATTTATGGTTACCTAGTATTAGCAGAAAATTATTTTACTATAAAAGGCATTTATGTAATGTTTACAAGTTTTTTTTTATATTACAAGTTTTTTTTAAATCTCGATTCACTTTTTTTTATAGCTGATAGGGTAGCTTATGAACACTATGTCACCTGATGGTAAGTGATCTTGTGGTCGAAGATGTAGATCAGGCTAACCTAGTATTACTCACTGGCTCTTAAAGACAGCTGCCGGAACACACTAGGTGCTTATCCCTATAAAAAAAATGGCATATATTAGGTATATATAAGAAATTGACAACAATAATAAAAGTTTACAATAGAAACCTATATGTATACGTACATTTCCTTACCTTTCGACGTTCTTTGAAAGTGAGAAAAACGTGAGATTCTTTTAGCTTTGCATAAAGAGCAGAGTGCGCCAGGCCTGACAGAATAGATTTCTCCAGTCGTCAGAAACATAGAAGGAAAAATATGTTTAAAATTCAGCTCCCCTTGGTATGACTATATTACGTAGACATATAAATACAGTTACTGTGTAGGTACTAATTTTTTAAATTTTTTTACTGGCGGTATGCCTTTATTAAAAAAATACTACGAACTAAATACAACACTACAGCTACTACAATAAATGCATTTGGACTCATAGGCAGTTCAAATGCTCTAGCCCACTACCAGTTGGCAGTGTGCCCAGCATGCTGGCAGCATTGCCCCGTTGAATTGCAGTGCTTATTCTAAATTATTATTATATTATTATTCGTATTCATTTTTTTACGCACACATATTGCTTTATACATCTCGATAATAGTTTTGTTTTGGGGCACTTTGTCGTGTGTTATATTATATGTTGCAGAACTCCGATGCATTTTTTTTAGTTTGTTAGTTTACACTGACCATTGTCTATGTCTTTCCACGTGTAGTAATGTTAGATATTTAATAATATTTAAGGATAAACATTTATTATAATATTAAAGAAAAACCCTCAAATAATTAAAAAATATATTCAGTGATTTTCCGCTTAATTTTCCTGTTAAGCCGACGTGAATTCATTACCGCCATGTAGCCAATCCGGAAGATTTGTATCGAAGCATCATTAGGGTCTTGACTCTTCGAACACACGAGAAAAAACGAGGAGTAAATCCGCCTTATAATGCTTCGTGTAGAAATGGCACGCGTTGAAAATGCTTCTGGTTTTGCTACGTTGTGTTTATAACGTCACGGTAGCTTAGCAAGACATTTTAGCAAAATTCTCAATAGAGAGGTATTTTAATATTTCTAAACCATTTTTATAAAATAAATCTTTATTATCTTATATATATTTATATTATCTTAAAATATTATATATTATACTATTATTACTAAATATGGATATACGCAATGTAACGCCTGAATATATTACTTATCTACCCACGTGACATTATCGAAATTGTAACAAACCCGCAGAAGCTGCAAAAGAAGAAAATATATAAATAAAAGTGTCACATATGTGCCAACAAATGATGCTCATCACAACGTCACTAGACACCATCCCCGGATCGACGATTTGTATGAACCGGGGCAAAAACTTCATATTGGCACAAGTCTTGAGTCGTTTGAGATAATGTTTCGAATCGGGGCAGAAATTTGATAGTGGTGCTTTGAAAGCATCGTTTCAGAGCGTTTGAAATATATTACTTAAAAAACCCACAAATATAAACTTACTCGTATTTGTAAAAAAGGGTGTCTTTGATTTTTGTACATTATTGGTAGGTAATAATTTAGTTCTGAAGATAATTTAATAGAGATACTGGCACTAAAGAGTATGAAAAAGAAATACAAATTCGCAACTTTTGTTGTTAAAAATAATAAAACCTTATTCAGTTTGTGACTTTTTACTTACTTTCCGCGGGTTTGCGGTTAAAAAGTAAAACTAACTTCTCGTTATTTTTTGTTTCAAAGAATAACTAGCGGGTCGCCCCGGCTTTGCACGGGCATTTTGAAAATATTCTATAGTCTATGTTCATCAGGGATAATGTAGGATTCTATGGGTATATTCCATTTGCCGCTAAGAACGTTATTTTCGATAATTTTGATCACATTCTGCGTCTATGGTTGTGATCACTGTCATGTGATCGTTTGTAACTGTCATCCCCTGTTCCATTTAGGATAAGAACGCTAAGAATGCCACTAAAATGTGCCACTTCTGTCACTTTTGACATTAGATGTAGCGTTTATGGCGAAAATAACGCCAAGACCCATGTGGAACAACTTTTTGGGAGTGTGATCGTTTTTAGCGAATCTAACTTCAAAAGCACCCTAATGGTGACAGAATTTTTCAAATCGGTCCAGTAGTTTATAAGTTTATTCGTTACATACAAAAATATTAATCTTTCCTCTATATAATGTTAGTGTAGATTGATGTCTGTCGCACTGTCGCATAATCTATCATTTTGAAGCAATGATAGTTGAGCGGTCATAACTATTGACAGCCGCACCGTGCCGTAGGCCCATGGTTCGATCCCCACCGCCAGCGCTGGGTTGAGCATCACCGCATAGTGGAAGGGCATTTCGATTTTCACAATTGTACAGCATGTGTCAGCTGGAGACTATAACGTCAGTTAACACACTAATAATCACATGTAGCATCGAAGTTTATTTGTCACCTACATTTTGGTATATGTGTTTGTAACACATAAACATATATTTATTTCCATGTGCACAAATGCAAACATGCTCATGCTCTCACACTCACACGCACGCACTCAGTAGCACACACGCACACACTCTTATATTAACCCTACCACCACACATACACTCTCTCGACCCAATATACCCACGCACATACACTCTAGTACACACACTAAATGTAAAATTACCAGTTTTGTTTATACCTTGAGATATATCAATTCATGTCACCAGTTATAAAATTGTATAGATTAGGTATGTAACTTGTCCTCATTATTTGGGGAAGACAATCTGCTTTCTGCAACACAGTACTAATACTAAAGCAGAAGGCAGGGCTTCAACTATAGAAATAAGATAACCTATTATGTTGTACAAGTAATAAATATTTTGTATATATTTATTCAGAATTAAGAAATTCCAATTGAGTAAGCTTGAACCCTCAAGTAGAAAATCTATCGCTATATGCATCTAACGGTGTGTTCCGGCAGCAGTACTTGAGATCCAGTAAAGTTACAGGCACACGAGACTTAACAACTATGTCTCAAGGTGACGGGCGCAGTGCAATTCGTGAATTGTGATGAAATGCATCTGTTATAGGCAGAGGTTAGTCCGCTAAACATCAGGTGGGCCTCAACTATCTGAAACCAGTCTCAATATATTTACTTCTGCAGGTGCCTTACGTAGACTTTTCAATTTCCTACCAGCTACCACTAAGATTGCGCTTGCACAGTCTCTCTTATTCCCTATTATTGATTATGCTGATTTCTTCTACCTCGACCTCACAGAGGATATGCTAGATAAACTTGAGAGCCTCCAAAACTTCTGTATTAATAATAACAAATATTTTCAAATACCTACTTTAATTTTACAAAACTTAAAATTTTAATAAAATACTTAAAAAATATAAAAATATATCTTGTGACAATTCCGCCTAATTTTCCTGTTAAGCCGACGTGACGTCACAAACGCCACGCAGCAAAACCGGAAGAATTTTCGACGCGTTTCGCTTCTACACGAAGCATCCTCAGGAGGTCTTGACTCTACGAGCGCACGATCGAGAAAATTCACGAGGCGGAATTGTCACTTGATATATTTTTAAAGTGTTTTATTAAGATATTAATTTGATGTTTTCTTAAGATATGTAAAAATATTTGTTATTATTAAATATGGATTTCCGCAAAGTAACGCCTGAATCTATTCATTAACTTCTGTATTAGGTTAATATTTGGTTTGCGCAAATATGACCATGTATCCGAATTCCGCACTCTTTATTCGCCTTCGTCGGAATGCTCATATTGTGTCACTACTTTACAGTATCCTGTTTAATCCTTCTTCCCCGCGCTACCTCAAGGAACGTTTTAGTTTCCTTTCCACTACTCATTCATGTTCTTTACGGTCCTCAAATAATTGGACACTTACAATACCTGAGCACAGGACAAAGTTCTATGGCGAATCATTTTCCACTGAAGCTGTACGTTTATGGAACTCGTTGCCGCTCGAAATAAAACGTGCACCCTCTATGTATGTCTTCAAAAACTTGTTCAAACTCACAACCCTTCATGATAACTACTAACTAAATTAATAAAACTGATTCCATTGTTTTGTGTTTAGGATTCATATATTGTAAAAATTGAATATTTTGTACTTATGTAAATATATACAAACAATACTTGAGGCAATATGTTACACACACTAGGAAACTATGAATAGTTGATCCAGTTGAACAGAGAGGCGCCATATTCTGTAAATAGTTTATATTCCCAAGACTCGTACGAACGCTTCACTTCCACTTTTCTCTTGCGTACTGCGAAAGAGTGGAACTCCTTGCCGTGGTCAGTTTTTTCCGATGGATACAACATGGGTGTCTTCAAATCGAGAGTAAAAAGGTTTCTTCTAGGCGTGCTCCATCTGAGACCACATCAATGCTTAGCAAGACAAGGTGTGGTCAAAAACGAGCCTACTCTGAATAAAAAAAAAGTGGCAAAGTGGTAGTATACCCACCACGAAGATGATGACAGTAAAACCTGTTGAAATAACTTCAAATCAGACCATATTGGTCGATACTTACCTACCTACTTTTGTCACATGACGATTACGCACAAATCGTACAATCTTCATAATATTTACAAATTACCTACCTACCTAAGTATTTACCTACATAATACCTGATTAAGTAAAATAATAATTGATAACCTACTGATAACCGATTAAAATACAAATTAGGTAGGTACTATCTGCCTAAAACTTAATACGCTTTGTTTTTATGAATGTGAAGATAAGATTCAAGTAATTAAGTACCTATCTACTTAGATTAAGGGTATTATGTATTATCATACCATTGTGACGTCAAGCGATAATGATAAGCAAAAAACTGGGTTTCCATTGAAGACATTTAAACATCCCTTAACGTTGATAACATAGACATTTGTCTACTCGTTAAAGACTATCCCGAACACGTCGGGCGTATACCATTTGGCGCTAAATTCGTTATTTTCGATAATTTTGTGTTGTATCACATTTTGTGTCTATGGTTCATATTTAATGTGGATCCATAGACGCAAAATGTGGTCAATATTATCGAAAATAACTCAAATGGAGTACGGCCTTCAAAATGCGAAGCGAAGTGTATATTCACGGCAAAAACGAGCCAAATTCGCAAACTTATTATACCGTGACTATACCCCATAGAGAAAAGTAATATACTGGCTATACCCATAGATGAAGTAGAATATATACTACGTATACGTACGTAACGTGACTATACCAACCTCCATGTCATGTCGTAAAGATATCTACAAAAAATATAATAATTTTATTACCTAATATTTTTTAATAGGATTACTGATGAAATTAAAGTCATGAATGGAGATTTATTTTAAAATCATTTATGCGACTGGCTGTTATGTAGTTTAAAGGAGTTTTAAATTTAAGTGTCAAAAATACTTTTTAATATTTGCACGGCTACATGCAGGCAGAATACAAAAACGAATTGCCATAGTATTTAAGACCTTTTAATGACTATGTATTCTTGTAAATAAACTATTGATTTGATTTGATTAGTAATTTTGTACTAAGGTTGACATGGCGTGCATGTTCGTTCATGGCTTCGAATCACGGAGGCTGTGACAACGTATTTTTTAAATGTTATTGACGGAACACGCTGATGCCCACTTGATGTTAAGCGGTAACCTCTGCCTATAATAAATGCATTACCATACCAGTGTTGAACTGCACTGCGCTTAGGTATCACACTGAGACATACAGATCATCTGCAAGCGATAATGAATCCTCTTCATTTGTTAATCAATATAATATCGCATAGACAACGGGAATAGCTATTCCATGGTGTTTTCTAGTAGCTATATGGGGAACTTAAAAAGACAAGTTGACTGAGTTCTCAGATGCTAGCGACGGATTTGTGATAATCCCAGTGGCACAGACTCTATAGGCTATACGGTGATCGTTTTGCAGAAGCAGCAGAATCTTTGTTCGTCTGGAGAAGTACTGCACAGAAAAAAATAATCTCTTCTGACAAGCAATATTATTTGACTTAGGAAAGTATTGGTTTTCGATATAAGGAAAGTATTAATAAATTATAAATATCTTATTTTAAGATATGAAATATTTCGCATCATCGTTCTTGGCTCAAGAACTATATTAATTTTTCAATATCCAAGTCTTGTTTTTAGAAGAACTCAAAGCTATCACTTTAAGAACGAAATTATTTTAAGTGAAGCTTTTAATTATTTTTTTTATATAAACTGTTTATTCCAAGAGTATTTTAAATAAAGGAAAAATATTATGTTTAAGTTTTTTAATTTTTGTATTTTTACCGCCAAGCAGTTACTGTGTTCCGGTTAAAGGATATGGGTGCCGGTGAAGATACAGGCAGAGAAAATTACCATATTAACCAAACATTAAGCTAGGTTTAGATAAACTCTAAATTGACAATGCGACAGTATTCCTGTGAATCAAAATGGATTTAACTTTACAGTAGGATCCACATATACATGTTCTATCCATTATACTTAGTTCTGCTGCATATGCAGTTCTTAGGATAAGACAGTTAACAGACGTAGCTACTGCTCGCCTAGTTTATTTCGCGTACTTCCACAGTATTATGTCGTAAGGTGTATTGCTGTGGGGAACTGCTGCTGAGATAGCTTAGAGACAATCTTTATCCTACAAAAGCGTGCAATTCGAGCCATATATGACATGGATCCTAGGGCATCTCTG
Source organism: Plagodis pulveraria (assembly GCA_963890685.1). Taxonomy (NCBI): domain Eukaryota; kingdom Metazoa; phylum Arthropoda; class Insecta; order Lepidoptera; family Geometridae; genus Plagodis; species Plagodis pulveraria. The sequence continues at coordinate 16,910,865 of OY982976.1, read as the reverse complement.
AGGAATATTATTAATGAAATTGATTATATTGATTAACTTTACCGTGTCTGTATTCATTTGAAAATATTATAAATGATTGTAAAAGATTGAGTAAATTCATAAAATCAATTAAAGAGAGAATCACGATTATAACACTAGGAGTAAACATATAATAGCGGTGCCAGGTTTTAGATTAGTAAAGACAAATAGAAAGTCCTTCTTAGGTAATTGTGTGCGGTTTTATAATAAAGTTCCCAAACATACATATATTGCAACGCTCATAGAAGGAAAATTCATGTAGGTGAAAAACATTTTGTAAGTATAAGAAATCCTACTAGATATACAGTTTGTAATTATGTACTTAAATGACTAAAACCCTTGGACAATTCCTCCTCTACCAAGCGTGATAGCTTTTATAAAGGTAATTTAAATAAATTTAAGTAGTTAGAGATCCCTAGCGGGAGTGCGACCCGCGCTTGATTGATTTTTACTATTTATTGTAAGTTTATTGTCGTCAGATGTGTTTTTTTTTTATGCCTGATAGGTTAGCCTTTGACCACTATCTCACCTGATGGTAAGTGATGATGTGGTCGAAGATGTTGTTCAGGCTAACCTAGAAGTACTGGCTCTCAAGGACAGCTGCCGGAACACATCGTTACGTGCTTGGCGACAGATTTTCTACTTGAGGGTGGTAGCTAGCCAGGCAGGCATTTGCAAAATGCACAACCACCATGCTATAACGACTGCCATCCTAAGACAACAACCGGGACCGACGGCTTAACGTGCCCTCCGAAGCACGGAAGCGCTAAGTAGTAATGTCACTAGCGGTCCCCATCCAACTCATGACCGCGCGCAACGGGTTAAGAACAGCTTAGTAAACTTCGCTACGAGCGCTTCAAAAAACTATAATCATACAAGTTTGACACTTTTATGTAAAACCGGTTTTACGATAAACAAAAACATAAACCATTAAAAATGTTTCTTGTATGGGGACCACCTTTTATTTTACTATTATTATTATGTATTAGACAATCTGTCATACGAACAATTCTGTGAAAATTTCTATTGATTCCAAAGATACAACCAAAGACTGACGGACGAATAGTCGAGTCTTAGTAAATAAGTAAGAATAAGAATTCAAATTATTTATTTGCTTACAATAATTTATTATCAAAAACTACAGTAGGTAATATTACACCATAAGTACATGCTTTAAATAAAATTATACAATAAGTAACTTACGATAACAAGTTACATATTGTATTCTTTTATTTAAAGCATAAGTTATTATTTAATCTATGGTGATCCCTATCATCACAAACCAAATTTATTTTCTAGTGAAACGCATTACAGTCCCACCAACTTATCTGTTCAGGCGGCAGAAAAAAGAACTACAACATTCCATCAAATTGTGACAGTTTGTAGTCGATTTCCATAACCAGTAGCGCCCTCGAGAACTGCACAGTTAAGTTGGTGGTATACTACACGCAGTTTTACAGTTTACTCGATGTAAGCATAGACTAAATATCCATTTTACATTGTGATCATAGGATAGGTAAATATATATATCTTATAAGTTTGTACGTCATTTGTTTTGAACATTTTTATCTAAGTCTGTGAATACGTTTTTCAGTACCTATCTTATATAGATGGTATTAGATATAAATTATGTATGAAGGTACCTACTTACACAAGTTGACCTTGTTTATCTATTCGACTAGTACGAAACGTTCAAAGTCAAAGTAAAAAATCCAATTTAGGCGTCTACGACGCTCTTATAAAGGTCAATTACAGATTTTAGTATAGAAATATTCTATATGTTACTGCCACGTTCAGCAAAAAAAATGTATAGAGCCAATGCGAGAAGAACGGACAAGAAACTCGGGGCCACTCTTTTAAACGTCTTGTGACAATATTTTACAATTTAACAATTCATTTAACAACTTCCTATATAATACAATATTACAGTAGTTGTTTAAATTACGTAGGTGACATTTTATGAATGAGAAACAAAAGAACAAATGGACTTTGGCCAGAAAATGTTTTCGCCCCTTGGGGGTGTCGGGATATTAACTATGCACAGGAATTCATTTACTTTTAACCATATTTAAAAAAGTTGATTGTATCAACAGGTGCTTGCAACATCTGTATTTAAAATACCTATTAACTCCAACTATTCCATGAAGAATCTACTTCCAAAATTCAAATTATTTCTTCTACATCCACTAGGTACCTGACTTTGTATACAAACATACTCGTAGACCTCGTCGAACCGTTAGGATTCCAGTTTTTTTATTACCCCGTCAGGTAGTCTCCCACGCTCGTTCCCTCGGACCTCTCTTTCCCACTTTAGCTTTAGAAAAGGACGGCGTACGTCAGCTGTTTGCTTTTTTTGACAGATCGATACAGGTTCTGTGGGCCAGCAGGCAAGCCCAGCTGTTTTGTTTGGAGGTATAATTCCTTTGTTGGTTATCATCCTCTTACCCTTATTTCATGTGTTCCATGAGGTTTGAGGTTGGCCCGTCACACTGAGACGTTAAGTCTCATTTTTGCTAGTCTGTTATTTCACTGGCTCTCAAGGACTGCTGCCGGAACACACCGTTAGTTGCTTGGCGACAGATTTTCTACTTGAGGGTGGTCGCTAGCCAGGCGGGCATTCGCAAAATGCCCTTCCACCATGCGGTGAAGCTCAAGCTCTGGGCGGGATTCGACCCATGGACCTGCTGCGCGGCAGTCCATAGCCAATGCCACTGAGCCATCACTGCTTCAAAACAATTAGGGAGCAATATGAAAACTTCGATAATTTAACCTAACGTGTGAAAAAAAGAACCAAGAAAATCTTATCTTAATGTTGTTATGTTATGCGCCTACTATGCGGATTACCTACATTACAAAATCACAAATATACGATCGTATATTTGTGATTTTGTAACCAAGAAAATGGTTATATCGCGTGTGCTGCGGAAATAAAATTGTAGTACATCACTTTGTTGTTTGTTAATAAACAATAGAGCACAGTGATGTACTACAATTTTATAGAGGACATCAATATCTACAAAAAAGTCCGCAATACCATATGTCTAACTATTACAGTTATGTCACAATAAAACCTTTTATTGTGATTAAATTTATAATTTTTGAAATTTTTGTTGAATGCCCGTGCGAAGCCGGGGCTGGCCTACTAATGATAATCAATAATCATAGAGACATCACAATAAAAAATCATATTGTTAAAATACGGATCTGACCAATAATGAAAAGATTGAAATAACTTATTGAAGTCAGTACCATGCTGATTAATAACAATGCCCTCACATTATCATGGTCTGACTTTCACAAGTTATTTCATACATTTCAGAGAAGTTGGTTCTTTTTTAGGGTTGCGTTCATCACTTAGCAAAACGGAACCCTTATAGGATCACTTTGTTGTCCGTCTGTCTGTCTATCAAGACCCTTTTTCTCAGGAATGCGTGGAGGTATCAAGCTGAAATTCATATCAAATACTCAGGTCTAGTACTGTCCCTTGGAGCTGTGAAAAAAATAAACTTCTAAGCTAACGCAATCAAAAGATACAGCCGTGTATGCCGCAAATTTTCGACACTCGCAAGGGAATCAAAACCTACAGGGTACGTCCCGTAAACTCAGAATCTTGAAATTTGGTACGAAGCAACGTTTTATTGCACAGATAAAGGAAAAATTGCGAACAGCATACATTTTTAGTTACACCGTACGATATATATATTTTAGTAATTTTAAAATATAATTGATTTCATTTAACAATAAAAATACCATAACTTTTACTTATACATACCCACAGGTTTTGTACGGAACCCTCGGTGCGCGAGTCCGACTCGCGCTTGGCCGTTTTTTTTTTAATTCAAAGTCAAAATCATTTATTCAATTTAGGCGCCTACGACATAGTAGAAAGTTTCTACTATGCCTACGACGCTCTTATAAAGGTCAATTACAAATTTTAGTATTGAAATATTCTACATTGTACTGCCACGTTGAGCAAATAAATTGTATAGAGCCACTGCGAGAAGAACGGGCAAGAAACTCGGGGCCATTCTTTTAAACATCTTTTAACAATGTGTTACATACTTACTATATAATTATTATTTTTTTTTATTTTTTTTTATTGGCGATATGCCTTTATTAAACAAATACTACAAACTACATACAACAGTACAGCTACTACAATACTACAGCTACTACAGTAAAAGCATTTGGACTCATAGGGAGTCCAAATGCTCTAGCCCACTATCAGTTGGCAGCGTGCCCAGCATGCTGGCAGCATTGCCCCGTTGAATTGCAATGCTTATTCTTTGAGCCAAATAGGTGCCAGCATTTTGATCACGCGTCGCATCGACCAAGCGCTCTGATAGATTTTGGAAAATACGATGAGCTCCCGGTCCCCACGGCCCCAACGTCTCTACACCAAACGGCTCAAATATGTAACCCATACCGAGGTTAGCATATTTGCGCCGCTTGAGTTGCTCTGCCGAAGTAGCCGCGGCGCCAGCACTCACGTGGGTTTCAGAAAGGTGTGACGGCGCTAAAGTGTCTACGCATGTAGCGTCCCACACTAAGGGCCGTCCTAACTTCCATGGAACCAGAGTCATGCCGTCAGGTCTTTTACCATCGTCACGCATCAGACCGTTCGGTTCGAGAACAGCTGGAACATTGGCGCTGGTAAAAGCCCGGCGAATGATATCGTTAAGGCTGGCGTGGCGGGAAATTCGACCAGCACTTCGAGAGCAGGAGAGGCCATGGTGACCGAGTTGGTCAACTGCAGTACCACACTGGCAGTGATGTGCAACACAACACCTTGCACCCAAGCGTAAGCTAATAGCGAGACGAAAAGCTCTATAAGGCTACCAGTTTTGTAAGAAGGAATGGCTTGTAACCAAAGACCTGATTCCCACACAGAAACAGCGAGAATACGAGCACGATCTGCGATACTAGGGCACGTATTTAAAAGATCTTTCCGTGCTAGCTCGCATAGGGGCCGATCCCACTGTTTCTGAGATGACAACATTTTTGGGAACTCAGTATTTGGACAAGCCAGTCCCCATGTGGTTTTGGCCTCAGCCAGATATGCTACATCAAAAGAGCCTAAAGATTGTGCAAGAATTTTTTCTACTAATTTGTGTGTACTGTGTACAGAAGACAAAAAAGCTGGTAATGCCACACTAGAAATTTTGCGTATCCCTATGCCCCCCAACCTCACAGGGAGGGAAGCTTGCACCCAAGCCCTATCATCCATCTCAACATTCAAAACCGAAATTAACGTATCTTTTAATAAATTGTCTAAGCTTAAAAGAAGCTCACTGTGTTTCCACAGCTGACAACATCTCAAAAAGTATGTAAATTTAGGAACGAAAAGGCAAAATCTAATAATAGTAAAAGCCATATGGGCGTTAATTTTGAATAATCTGCTAGAAGCATTTCTAAACTTTTGAATTTGTTCTTCGACAAATGGTGACAAAGATTCGTCAAAAATCGGTGAACCCAAAAGACGGAGCGAACTTTTTTCTACTAATTTTATATTAGGCGCAAGTAAGTTGAATTTTTCAATAATCGAAATTTTATCCGGACAAGTATCACAAACAAAAAGTTCACATTTGGAAAAATTTTGTTCAAGGCCAATAAGATGAAAATCGTCTATAAGTACTCGCAAGTCATTCAATACCGTGTTCGCATCGCCACCTAAGGTTCCGTCATCCAAATACCAAACGTTAAGTTTTGATTGGAGACGTTGAATTATTGAGTGGATGGCAAGGCTAAAGATGGCTGGTCCCAGAGGATCACCCTGTTGACATCCTACGGAAGATAATATAACGTTGTTTTGGTATGTTAATTTTGATGGTTTCCCGTAACATTGCCAAAGAAAAGGGTATAATTCCGGAATTTTATCTTTCACTTCGGTCAAAAGGGTGCCTCTATCTAATGAGTTGAATGCATTTTTAACATCCACCTTCAAAAGCACATCTCCACAATTTTGATCAAGAAATGTGCGTAGTGAATGTACAGCAGCCTCACAACCACCCTGAGAACCAAAACCGAGTTGTAGTGGTTGAAAAAGATTACTTAAAAAAGCAACCTTTTTCCTACAACCACATTTGGCTGTGAGGCGACGATAAGTGGTGCCTACTGCTATAGGCCTAATACCACCATCTTTTTTATTAAGGGCACACAAATTCGCACCGTACAGAATTTCGGTGATTTCATTGTTGACCTGACCCGACAACATCAAATTAACCAAAGCCGTGACATCCTTTAGAAGTGTCTCGCCTACCTCACCAGAACTAAAAGATAAAATATCTTTTAAGTGCTGAGGCGTCAGGCCATCTAGACCACCGGCTGAGCCACTTCGAAAAGATGCCACGGCTGCAGAAACATCCTGTGGGGTCACTTCAACAATGTCATTATTTTGTTCAGGAGAGTCGGGAAGGTGGAGACCTGCAGTTGCAGGCGGATGCTTTTCTATTAGGGAATTCAACGTGTCAGATGTGAAAGGGGCGATTGTATCACTCGAAAACAAGATGCGTGCCGCGTTTTTGACGTCACCATCATTAATTTTATTTTCTACTATTTTAATAGTAGCTGAATCGACATTATTTGTTTTTGTATTCCGCCGCAGTGGCGGAATTATTAAAGTTGAGCCAAAAGATTGCTCTTCCCGTGCCTTGTATTTCACGCAGTTTTCCTTTACTCTAGTTGTAAGGGATTTTTTGTTAGAAGGATCAAAATTTACGTGAAATACGTGGTACGGGAATGCTAGAAGATGCTCCCAGGCTTGCCTAGTATTAATAGCCAAAACGTTTTTAATCGAAGAAGATAACGATTGGGCAACAGAAATTCTCGCACCCCGAGGTATGCGTTTTATAACAGGAATATTATTTTTGTACGAGCTTAAAACCTCCCAAAACGGTTTGGCAGGGGTAGCAGGGCTCGCAACACTGCTACCACTTACTGTTTGATTATTTATTGGCGCCGAAAGGGGAATTTCCAAACCTTTATGACACCTTTTTTGGTGAATTTTGAGGCCTTTTTGACCTTTAAAATATCGAGCCTGGGGGCACTGCGGACACAACATCTGGCTGTCTTGCGATACAGAGGTCCCAACTACTGCATTCATTGTTTGGGTACAAAGCATTGTTTACAAAATAAATCAAAGCTTATCTTAGAATCTCTAGGGTGACGTCTCGACCCGGATGAAGTCTCGCGTCAACAACGTCGTCGAAGTCCGTAGTGCGCAGGTGTCGCAGGCACCGTTGCCATGGAAACAAAAAATAACCGATTAGAAATTAATAAGCTAATGAAACTACAGAGGCTCACAGGAGCCCTACAAACAATACCTCGCAAAATTCCAAGAGGAAGAATGCGGTTGATGAGTAGATAATGCCTATCTACTATCTGAAAATAAAATTAATTATTTTTTGTAAATAAACCTGAAATTTACTGACCTGTCAATTTGACTAATCCTATATAATAGAGTTATTACAATATTTGTTTCAATTATGCAGGTGATAGGCAATAGCTTGGCGGAGGCGGAATTGTCCAGGCATTTTTGTCGTTTAAGTTTTTGTAACTCTTTTAGTCTACGAATAAATACATTATTTATTCGTAGCTTTTAGTGATGCATTCCGCTTACATGCTCTCTCTCTATCATATTGAATATACTCAGTTGAAATAGTGTTTACCATCGAGAAGAGCTGCAATTACCACTAACTCAGCCAGTTACTTGCAAAAACTGTAACAAAACTACTCGACCGGATGTTGTTGGAATTCAAATATGACCACGTTGGAGGTACTACCCAACAAAAAATTATCATCAAAATCCGATTTACTACCTGCAGCTCAATTTCGCCATCGGACGTCCCGACAAAGCGATGTTTCATCAATTTCATGTCGACGTCTGGAAGTCCACAACTTTGCGATTTTCACGGCATTTTCTACCTCGAACTGCCACAATACGGAAACAGCTGCCAGGTGTAGTATTTCAGAACGGATACGACTTAGGGACCTTCAAGAAGAGAGCATATTCCCACCTTAAAGATCGGCAACGCATCCTCGATACCTCTGGTAAAGCGGATGTTCTTGGGCCACACACACTGAGAAAAATCTAAAGTCAAAAGCGCCATAATGACGGCCAATTTATATGGTTTAAGGCAAAAAAATCGACCAAACGTAAATACGTACAAAAACGCCTTCCAACTAGAAGGCGTTAAACGAGGTCAGTGAAGGCGAATGTTTCTTTTCGTCTTCATTTAAGGTGTATTTTGTGGTCCTTCTTAAATATTGACTTTTCGATGAGGCTGATTAAGTCGTACGTTATAGTGATAATCACCGTATGTAAACCGCCGTAAAAGTAAGGTATATTTTATGGTCAATACTGCAATTATTATCGTATAACAAGTTCAATTCTGAAAATACTTTACGGAAGGTGTTTTTGACGGTTGTGTTTATTATAAAGCATGGTACATTTTTATTGATTAGTGAAAATCATCTTAAGAGTTGTGAATTCATCTTACGTAGTTACAATTCAACGGTAAAAGGTCAAATTTGATTTAAGCCTTTAAGTCGTTTTTCTCAGTGTAGTAATCAGTTTCCACCTGATGATCCGCCTGCTCGTTTGCTCTTCTATACCATAAAAAAAAAAACAATTTAGTAATGGCTGAGTAATCGCAATCGCGTAAAAAAACATGACGTTTGAAGCAATGACAGCCGAGTGGTAAAGGCTATGGACTGCCGTGCCCCAGCTCGCGCGTGGCTTCCTACCACCCTCAAGTAGAAAATCTGTCGCCAAACACCTTAAATTGAATTCCGGCAGCACTCCTTGAGAGCCAGTAAGTTAAGATACTACAGGCATATAAGACTTAACAACTAGGTTTATGTCTCAGGGTGAAGAACGCAGTGCAGTCCATCACCTGTGATGAAATGCATCTGTTATAGGCATAGGATTTTAGAAGCGCTCGTAGCGAAGTTTACTTAGCTGTTCTCAACCGATCAGCAAAGTTAAGCAACGTCGCGCGCGGTCAGGAGTTGGATGGGTGACCGCTAGTGACATTACTACTGAGCGTTTCCGTGCTTCGCCGGTTGTTGTCTTAGGATGGCAGTCGTTATAGCATGGTGGTAGGGCATTTTGCGAATGCCCGCCTGGCTAGCTACCACCCTCAAGTAGAAAATCTGTCGCCAAGCACCTAACGGTGTATTCCGGCAGCTGTCCTTGAGAGCTAGAACTTCTAGGTTAGCCTGAACAACATCTTCGACCACATCATCACTTAAAAAAAAAAAAAAGGATACCGCTTAACATCAGTTGGGCTGCCGTGCGTGTCCATCACAATTCCATAAGAAACATTCATAAATTGAGCCTCGTCCTTTTGTTAGAAGTCGGTTAAATTACAAAATTATTTAAAAGTATAGTCATGTGCGAGATTGGAACCCGCGCTACCCTAAAGCCGAGGCATGCTCTGATCTGACCATTTAAGAGGCCTTTTACATTTTTCAGCCCTCTCACTCGCACTTATAGACATAATTTGAAATAGCAACAATATGGTAATGATTTTTTTAAACATGGTCTGCAATTATGTCGCTGCATGCGACTATAGATGTTCTCGACTAATTTTCATGTTGATATCTGTAATGGGGGATCCAAAACGCGTAATTTAGTTACCTACAATTTTGGGCCTTTAATTCTAATTGGACTCAACATGTTACAAAATAAAAATATGTTGAGACCATCTATAGTCACAAAAAGCAAAATAATGTCAGACCACATTTTAAAAAATCATTACCAAATTGTTTCTATTTGAAATTATCTTTAAAAGTGCGAGTGAGAGGTCTGCAAAATGTAAAAGGCCTCTTAAGCTTTGACCATTTAAATTATGACTCGTAACCTTCGATAAAAAATTCTTGATCGAAGCTCGTAACTATATTTTTTCCTCTCGTTCTTTAACCATAGTATGGGGATGAAGTTGGTTAATGTAAACCGGTTTTAGCTTTTGTTTGATGGCTGACTGCCCTCCACCCTCCAGAATTCATTGTGTTTATAAAAAGCCATTCCGCTTGACAGGAATTTTAATTTTTGTTATGTCGTAAGAGAGGGAGTTATTACTAATGCTGTGCGTCTATCCAACCGTCTTTCTGACTTTTGAACAGACAGAAACGTAGCCTAACCTGATCTTCATCTGCGTTTAAAGGAATGTATGTTTTAAGGTGAAGTGAGCGTTCATAAGCAAATTTTTAACATGTTTTTTAAAAAGAGTGTTAGCGTTATCTAGACGCAAAAAGTATATAGGTAATATGCTAGGGGATATGACTAATGTGATTGGGCACAAATTCTACCCTACATTTTAAGCCATTAAACAGTAATCTAGGCTTTCCCGTTTGAGCTGTCCAGCATGTGCTAGCTGGGGACATGTGTCCCCAGCTTACACGTTGATTTGAGCTTGTATCTCCAAAACCTTAATAGCCAGAGACTTGAAAATTTTAGTGCCTTTGGCACAAATTTGGCTCTAAATTTTGACATATTAGACAAAGTCGTAGGTCCATTCGTTCAGAAGATACAGATGAGTAGCTGTAGACACGTGGTCTCCAGCTTACACGTTAAAATCGAGTCATAACTACTACAGCTTTCAAGTATGACGTTCAAATTTTTTTGTGCCATTGGCACAAATTATGCTCTAAATCCCTGGCTATAGTATATAACCACATCTGCAGCCGTTTCGTATATACAGCATGTGTCAGCTGGAGACCATAACGTCAGCTAACACACTAATAATCACACGTAGCGTCGAAGTTTATTTGGCACCTAAATTTTGAGTTGGTATTCATAATTGCACAAATTATGCTCTAAATATTGGCATATTCAGAATTAAGAAATTTCGATTGAGTAAGCTGGAGACATTCACACAATCCAAATATATATTTCTCTCGATCGAATAAATCATGTAAACAACTCTAAAATTTCACTAAATCTAATGTTGTGTCCACTGTCCACATATACTCGTATACCTAGTAAATAAATCGATACAATAAAAAAATTATTTGTAATTCATTATGTTGCAACTACTATGCGTAAAAGATATTTTTCGTTTTTAAAATCGCTGGATTATATAAGAAATGCGATCTGTAGAAGTTGGGTTGATCGATCTAAATCATATAATATATTCATGACTTTAATCGTTGATTAAAATAAAGTGTTTTCTTTTCATTAAAAGCAGTGATTTATATGAAACCTGATTTGGTGCATCATAAGGTTTCAAACTGTATAATAAAATGAAAATATTTGTTTGAAATGCATTATGGAAAATAACGAGTGCTAACATAAAACCCAACAAAAGATGTTTTGATTATTATATGTATTTCAGTCCAATATTATTTAAGTCATATTTTCTAAATGTTCGATAAGGAGGAATTGAGGTAAATTTTGAAATGAGAATCGAGTAAGTAGTACAATGCGATTACCTACAAGTGTAAATTAGATTTTTGATTTATGTACCATAGGCAGGTACCATAAAGTAAGTACCTTCACAAGACGTGCGAGACCATACCCCGATATAGAGGAAAAAAAAAAAAAAAAAGTAAGTACCTCTCTTTGTAACATACCTTCGTAGGTACTACGAAGGTGACTTGAATGGAAAATAGATTCTCGCCTCTTTGTGTGTGTTTCTATCTCAGATCAGGAAACAAGGGAGATAGGTAATGGAGGCGTGGCACGTGCGAACGCATCTGGCCTAAATCAGGCTTGATTGTAACAAAACCATTGCGCGCTTAGTACAAAATAAACGAATCAGTTCTTCCGATAACGCAATGGATCAGTGTTTTAACAGCTGTGTTTGTGTGTGTAACTAGTGACCGTAGCTACAGGCTGAAGTATTACCCATTTTTGCATGTGTACGATTAGTTATAGGGCGTTCGGATAGCCTATCAGTGCCAAAAATAACACTCACAAACGCTAAAAATGATCACACGGGCCGTTCGTTTTGGGACTTCGTGAGCAAAAATATCGTTTTCGCTCACCGTTCGGATAGCTTTGAAAACGCTACAAATGACAGAGAAAAGCAGCAACAAAACGAACGCACCTTAATACACATATGTAGGGCGTTCGGATAGGCTATCGGTGCCAAAAATAACACTCACAAACGCTAAAAACGATCACACGGGCCGTTCGTTTTGGGACTTCGTGAGCAAAAATATCGTTTTCGCTCACCGTTCGGATAGCTTTGAAAACGCTACAAATGACAGAGAAAAGTGATATTTTTGACCCATGTCTTGCCGTGGGATCGTTGTGATCGTTTTTTGACAACTGCTGTTTTGACAGTTGTATTTGGCGCGATTGAAGAGTTTCACAAGTTTTTTATTTATGTAACTATCAGAAGCCATTAACAAAGAAATAATAATAATATAGGTACCTACTTTTTGTTAATTTTAGAGATTGATTCCATGTTTCGTACTGTGCAAAATTGTTAAAATATTGGCGGTTGTCAAAGTATGTTTTAAGCCGTTCGGATAGCATGCAGTAATTGGTGGTCAAAAATAGCAAAACTTCTATCCGAACGCTAAAACACAAATGCCACTTTTGAAACTGCTACAAACGCAATCGAGCCAAAACGAACGCCCCTATGGTGCGTTAGTTTTGGCTCAATTGCGTTTGTAGCAGTTTCAAAAGTGGCATTTGTGTATTAGCGTTCGGATAGAAGCTTTTGCTATTTTTGACCACCAATTACTGCATGCTATCCGAACGGCTTAAAACGTACTTTGACAACCGACAATGTTTTAACAATTTTGCACAGTACGAAACATGGAATCAATCTCTAAAATTATCAAAAAAGTTGGTACCTATATTATTATTATTTCATTGTTAATGGCTTCTGATAGTTACCTATTTAAAAAACTTATGAAACTCTTCAATCGCGCCAAACACAACTGTCAAACCAGCAGTTGTCAAAAAACGATCACAACGATCCCACGGTAAGACGTGGGTCAAAAATATCACTTTTCTCTGTCATTTGTAGCGTTTTCAAAGCTATCCGAACGGTGAGCGAAAACGATATTTTTGCTCACGAAATCCCAAAACGAACGGCCCGTGTGATCATTTTTAGCGTTTGTGAGTGTTATTTTTGGCACCGATAGGCTATCCGAACGCCCTATTAGTTTGCAGCGGCAATCTTAGTGTGCGTGGCAAAATGTGCGTATGTACGCCATACTTATTGTTTTTATTGATGTGAGAGTGAAACGGGCGGGAGAGACGTGGAGACACTTTTATGTGAACAAACACGGACTGAAGGCAAATCTCCCTTGTTTCTCTGCTCTGTGGTTTCTATTATTTATTCTGCGCTATGTGGAAGAAATTCGGAGCTTATTGAATCCGCAAATACTGCAATATTATACCTTAACTAGCTGACCCGGCAAACGTTACTTTGCCATATAAATAATTTTGGCTATTAAAAAATAAGCGTTGATCGTAGAAGGGTGAAAATTGAGGATTGTATGTATTTTTGTATGTTGTATCATAAAAAAATAGAAATTAAAATTTTGTCTAAAAAATAAAAAATAAATTTAGGGGTGGACTACCCCTAACATTTAGGGGGATGAAAAATAGATGTTGGCCGATTCTCATAGATACCGGATAAGCACAAAAAATTTCATCAAAATCGGTCAAGCCGTTTCGGAGGAGTAAGGCAACGAAAACTGTGACACGAGAATTTTATATATAAGATAATAATATAATAACAATAGGACGCTCGCCAGGTTAGGCACCCCGCTATCTTTTAGTAAATAATGACGATAGCGTGTTGGATGTTAAGTATAGTACCTATTATTTACGGTATAATACGATAAATTCATACTATAAATATATAAATAGTTTAATAAAATCTGTCGGTAGTAAAAAATCATGATTTTTATCAACCCCATGTAGGCACAGCTGGACATTCGGAGTTTCGGACAGACCATGAAGAAGGGGTCTCCCCTCTTTTATTTATGGAATTACATACGAAAGCTTTTTTGCCCTAGCTTCAACGGAGACACTTCGCTCTCGTTGGTCGTTCATAATAATAATTATTGAACTCCATATGTGCGTCGTAGATGCATTGAATAAATGATTTTGACTTTGTCTTACCTTTCAATTATTCTATTATATTATAATAAAATACCATTTGAATGGTCCTTTTTAGTATTAATATTATCTATTTAAGCAAATAGGGCAGTGACGGACAAGAGCAGAGAGTAGAAATAAGGTGAAACAATCTTAGATCATGAGTTATTTAAGTTAGTCAGCTAACCTAGCATTAAGGTAGCAAAGAGGTTTTTTATACAATTGAAGCATATTATACGGTAAGGGTTTGTATTAATTACCTTATAAAAGTGGATAAAACATCACGCAACATTTCATGGACGTGCACGAGAGCACGTAATGAGTATGATATAAGTAAATATGTATTCACAATGAAATAACAAAGCATGAACCTAGTAGGAAGTAAGTAGGTGCTTACCCATGCTACGACCACTGGAGTGAGGACTCTGTAATATTTGGCTACGACTGAAGGAAGGATTTAAACAGCAGATTACCCTCTAAACAAACTGGCTTTTTTTGGCTTGTTATTATTTGCTCGTTATATATTGGGCTTAGATTAAAAATTCTTGGTCCTACCTACCTTAAATCCCAAGTTTTTTTTTATCTCTAAATTTGATGGGTTGTTAGTACTGATTAATTTGATTTCAGTAAATACCCGTAAAAAGAGAAAGGTACCTGCAGTCTATGTATGTGTAGGTACCATAGAATACCTACATATTATACTAATACTCTGTAATCTTTGATTCTAATTCCATTCCACCAAAGAATACTAACATTAAACTCCAAATGCAATAATTAACTCAATATAATACCTACTAGGTATAGCTACCTAGGTACCTACTAGAATTTATTGTCAACCTCATAAATCGCTGAATTAATAGGTATAATAACAATAATACTGATATGTAACGCATGGAGTTAATTCAACAAAACAAACATCGCGTTATCTTTATCTTGCGATGTATACGAAAATAACACTCGGTCGGATATTTTGTCTGTAAATCGACAAAATTGCGCAATTGTAACAACGCGAGCCCATTCTTTGTGTTTGCGACCTACCTTCTTTAGTCGCGTTATAATTCAACCTCCTTGTTTTGTTCGATGTTTTTTTTCAACGTTGCCACCCGATTGGTACTCGTGCTCGTTTATAAGTAAAGCATGCTACTCATGCAGCGTTTTAGCCGCGTGTAGATGCATTAGTGCATCAGTAAATATATATTATTTACTAACGTGGGAGTATTCACTGTCACGTCTCCGCATCGAGATAATAGATTTTTGAAATGTTGCTTATTTTGAAGTTAAATCAAAGGAAAATAATATGTATGACAGCTGTCTGTAGTTATCTTTTAGATATTTTTGAAGCACTGATGGCCGAGCGGTAATAGCTATGGGCCGCAGTACCCTGGTTCGATACCTACCGCCCGCGCTGGCTTGAGCTTCACCGCATGGTGGAAGGGCATTTTGTGATTGCCCGCCTGTCTAGCTACCACGCTCAAGTATAAAATTTGTCGCCAAACAACTAATGGTGTGTTCCGGCAGCAGTCCTTGAGAGCCAGTGAAATAACAGGCACGTGAGACAACAACTATGTCTCAAGGTGACAGGCGCAGTGCAATTCGTGACTTGTTATGAAATGCATCTGTTATAGGTTAGTCCGTTTAACATCGGGTGGGTCTCGAGCATGTTCCGGCACAATAACATAAATAAAAGATATTTGACTACATGAAGGAAATAGTATGTTTTTTTTCTGAAATAATCGTTTTTCTTTTTGTTTATCATATTCTTAAACCAATAAATCATCCAAACTTCTTCTGTCCGCTGCAGAAAAAATAATCAAACACGATGTAAAGTGCAAGTGAAAACTTATTTATTATAGTTCTTTGTGTGAAAAGGAAATTTTTGTGAGAACATTTAAAAACCATGAAGTTGCGGACAATAGCAGCATACATTATTCTGGAACCACAATTATTCGAACAAAGATCAGTGCCCTTGTCAATATACATCGCACCTTTCCGAAGATGATTACTGTTTACATGCATCATGATTACTGATTACATTCTTCTCCCCGATTTCACTAATACTTTTACACCTTCTTAAATAATATTTCCACAATATCACTTTATTCCCTATCTGAACGCTTCCTTTTCCCCATTTTTCCTATTATTTGAAATTGAAGCAAAATTATATATACATGTGATTCGGACGAAAGAAAATCATGTAAGAAGGACTGACAGAAACTAACATGGCAGAGTGAGCAACGGTAGAAAGTGGGTAGTATTAAATAAAACAATTTTTCTATTTTAAAAGAGTAGAAAAATACTCAAAATGTGTGATAAGGACAGCATCATCTCGCGTGCTACTGCATTTAAATAGTTATCATCTTCGTTCAAGAAGCTCGTATAATTAGACATCAAACATCGTTACACAAACAAGGTTCATTTAATTCTTAATTTTTGGTTAAATAATTTTAATTTTAACAATTTACTATTCAATACTACTTTTACAACAAAACTGACACTTTTTGACAGTTACAACAGTATGATATTCTTTTGGGAAAAAGTGCGTTGCAATGAATGTTTTTACAGTTATATACACTGAGGCATTTTAGCAGGACTTGACGTTGGGTGTGTTTTGACCATACTAATTCGAAATAGCAAATAATTTTCCTTGTCGCTAGTTTACTGGTCGTGCGTTACGAGCGTTGACGCTGAATCTAGTATATTCTATCGAAGCAAGCGCCGTACAAATTATATTAATAAGATTCCATTCGCGGAATTTCACGCTACGCCGCCGCCGTGGTAGCGTAGTTTAATCGTTCTCGTCTTATTTCAACAGTAATATCACTAAGAATGAGTATTGGGGCAAACGAGGGGTACAAAAGTCGTACCACCACGATGTAATGAGAATACAATTGCTATGGTAGATTTGTTGACTATTGTGTAACGAAATTGAATATGGATTATCACGTTTTCACATTTTGCCTGAGTAACGAGAATTTTTTCTTTGTAAAAACTCAATCACATATTAAACCATGGTAAAGATGTTTATTTTCTTTAGAATGTTCTAGTGTTACCATGACCAACGCGCCATGAATAGCCTGCCTTATATCCCCACTGCGCAACTCGCGTCGCGCAGCCGCCATTACGGCATAAATACAGCGCGCACTGCCGACGTCACGTAGTCGAAATCGAGAGGTGAAGGTGAATATAATGGAGAGGTGGCGTTTATATTGTGTGCTAAAAATCGATTATCATTGGAGCTAGCAGCGCGACCGCCGACGTTAGTCGTGAAAGTGAAGCAGTGAAGTGTTTCGACGTGTCATCCGAGGAGATCGACAACGGCTCGAGGCCAGAGGCGGCTAGCGAGCGCGACCACCGCTCCCTGCGACGGCGACCATTTTGTGAACGTCGCATTTACAATTTTTACGCACGATAAGCGAACAGTCAATCTCAACGAGCTCAAACATCAAGTGAAGGTCAGTCACAGTTCCGTAGAAGCGAAGGGAAGAGATCTGTCGTGGTTGAGTGCGATGAACTGGCAGCAACAGCCGCGGACTCGCAGGCGGTCGACCCGCACGCCGTTACCGATGGCGCTGGGGCGTCGCGAACGAGGAGCCCGTGAGGAGCGATACGCAGCCAGTAAGTGGGGCGCAGCCCCTGCGGCTGCTGCGTTGCCGCCGCCGCCTACGCACTGGCGCCGCGACGGCCGCTGTCGCCCCGAGCCAGACCGTGCGCTGCCCCTAAAGCTGCTTCTCAACGTCGCGTAAGCCTTCGGGACTCTATCCACTAGTGTAGTGCCGCGCGGGCGCTTCGCCCCCGTCCGGGACGCGGCGCTCGCGCTCTCTCGTGCTAAGTTTTTTATTTTGTGACGCGATGCGCGCGAGGCGGTCGTGCGTGGCGCAGGCCCGGGGCTTCCTTGGGCTTGCGCCCCGCCGCCGACCAAATTCCGGCGTTAGGTATTATTTTGTGAAAATTTTAGTAGATAAGTGTACGGCCGTGACAACCGCGCGCCGCCGCTGGCCACGCTCCAACTCCAGGACAAAATAATGATGAAAAACCCAAAAAAAATAGTGGAACGGAGTCGTTTGTGCCGGTGGCGACGCGAGGCGGTTGCGGCGCCCGACGTGCGCCCCTCGGCGTTTGGCGCGCAGGGCGGCTCCGCCCGCGGTGCCACTGCGTTCTGTATTAGGCCTCCGCCCCCGACAGGAGGGTGGGGGCGCGCCGCCCCGCGATTATTATTGTTACGGGCGCGGTGAAGTCGTGCTGCGCGCCGCTACGTTGCATTTGTTTTGGAATGAGGCGTTAAGGTTATATTTTATATTGTAGACGCTGAGGCTCTCGCGCCGGGCCCGGAGCTCCGCTCCGCTAGTCGTATCGTTTTATTTATCTCGAGACCAATGTATTTTTATTTGTAAACGTGGCGGTCCCACTCCGGTGAGAGGTACTAAAAAAAATATGACAGAAAAAAAATACAACATAGAACAACCTCACCCAAACAGAGCTTTAAAAAAATTTATATGAGTGGTGTCCGCACGTTCCTAATTCTAGTTATAGATTTTAAAATTTAACGATACGGTGTCAAACCGATGTTAATGATTGGAAAGATATATGTTTGTACAGATAGTATATTGATCTCAAGCTGCGGCCGTCTCACCCAGTAGGAGCTTCTGTGATGTACAAAAAAAAACGAGTATATTTGGAATTTACAAGTTTTTTATAATTAGTTTGTAAAGTATACTTTTTAAGTGAAGATGTCGGCGCCCCCCAGCGCCGGAGATGTCCGCAGCGTTCCTAATCCCACCCATGTCCCATCCCTGGTCCTTTCCTTTCCCAGGGCTCTTCGGAGCCCGCCATATGTTTCAATTGTTTCTGACGACACAACAATATCAAATACAATATGAGCTTGTCACTCTTCATGAGTCAAGCAAAGGTTAACAAATGAGTCCAAAAGAAGCATGAAGACTATTCAGAGGCCAAAAGCAGCAAGAATTTGACTCTTATGGCTAAAAGGAACATGAAGATGACCAACTCAGTCTGCAGTACCCAGTCCCGCCTACATCCCATCCCTTGTATTTCCTCTCCCAGGGCTCTTCGGAGCCCGCCAAATGTTTCAATTGTTTCTTACAACACAACAATATCAAACATTCATGCTCA
Organism: Plagodis pulveraria; assembly: GCA_963890685.1. Classification (NCBI taxonomy): domain Eukaryota; kingdom Metazoa; phylum Arthropoda; class Insecta; order Lepidoptera; family Geometridae; genus Plagodis; species Plagodis pulveraria. The sequence continues at coordinate 16,891,652 of OY982976.1, read as the reverse complement.
TTACTCTTCACGAGTTGAGCAAAGGTTTATTTAGCACAAGAAAGAAAATTCTGAAGAACTAAAGGCTTGCAGCATACGAAAGCGGGTTGGGTCAAACAACTCGTGGGGTCAAAATGAAGCATGAAGATGCCTCCAGTAGAGCCAAAGGAAGAGAATACTCAAGAATAAACTTGGTGAGTTAATTTTTTAATTCTTCATCAACCTTTCATGAATCTATTTCACTTCTGCTTCCATAGTTAGTCTTACTCCCAAGAATCTCTGTCCTCTGCTGAACACGGTCTCCACCATCAAGAAGCCTGTGCCTTAAGTCCTCACTCTTGGCATTACATTGTAAGTACTGAAGGCGCTGCTGCCAACAACTGTAATTTTACTCTTCATCACCTCTAACAATATCCACAGGAAGACATGAGGGGTGACATTCTGACCTGGCACCCCAGGGGCATATTAGTACATAATTCATTATTACTCTGTAAGATTCTGTTAGTTTAATAATTGATACTTAAAGTGAACATGGTAAAGAATTAAACTAGAAATAGCTTTTCGAAGACAGCTGATACAAGATAGCACTGTTTGGCATTTTAAATTTTAAATAACATGTAATATTAGGGCACATTTCAACTTCAACTCTTGTTTTGTGGCTTCTGTGGATACCACCACAATTTCGCCAATGTCACATAGATAGACCATCAAACGAAGGAGATTGTTTAGTTTTAATGTGCAATGTCCGGTGAGAACTGTCCAAGCTGAATTTGGTGCTGAAACATAAGATGTTAGTTGATCTAACGACTGGACGAATACAGTCACAAATATACACACACACACACAAATAAATTATATATAGGGGAAATATAGAACACCTGGGAACAATTAATGGTTAGGTTATATAATATACAAATTATTTATAGCTTGATTTTATTTTTCTTTATAAATTTGCATAAGATATATATATAGGGAGAGGATACATTTGAGGGAGAAAGGATGAGGGATATCTGTAGGGATAATATTGTAGAGAGAAGGGTTTATTTTGGTACAACAGTAGAATATATGATTCACATTTCCTTCGTCCACCACATTCGCAGAGGGAGTTATCCCTAATCCTTAGTTTGGCCTGGAAGACTGGGTTACAGGAATGGTTTAGACGCAGACGGCATAATGTAGAGGTAGTCACATTATTAGCCTTTTGGAATTTTGAGAACCAGGGTTTATTAGGAATCTCAGGTTGAATGTCACCATAGAATTTACCCCTTAATGTTCTAGAAATTTGCATTTCTGGTTCCAAGTTTTTTTTAAAGTTGGATTAAGGCACATTTCAATATTATGTTTGGTTGCCAGACAAATAGAGAATGAACAAACTGTGAAGCCTATTTTGCTTGCTAGGTCCAGTTTACCCACTTACTAATCAGCATTCTTAATGTACCTATATATAATATTCAAATCAAATATTTGGCACCTCAGATATGGTCTTAAGTTTTTAGTTTTAACCCTATAGATTAGTTATTAATGAGACAAATTAACATTCCATGGAGATTGGTCCATTGCATTGCAGATGAAGAGGCCCAAGTCACTGGTGCCTGGGACTTGCAACCTAGGGAGTAGGTATAACTGCTATGTATCAACAGGAGTCAATATAGTCCATTTATGATTGAAATTCTATTGTTTTAACTATCTACAAAGCGCATGGGTTGTTTTTTACCTCTTAACAATGTATTCAAAGCTCAACTCCACTGCTGTAGTCTCTCCCTGCTCCAAATTTGATCAATTCCTACTAATGCCGCCTTGGATATATATTCTAGGATGGAAGTTACAGTTGTTCTTAGACCAAGGTCTTTTAGTAGGTTATAAAAGGATGTCACTGGTATACCCCTTGCTCAGACTTCTACAGCTTATAAATTAACTACATAACCATTGTTGGTTAATTCATTTGTTATAATATTTGTTTGTTTTTATTGTATGTTCTTGTTTCCCACAGCGTAGTAAGTTCTATAAGTACTATGTGATTTAGTTTTTTTTAGTACAGAAACATTTCTGGTTGGGATCGTGAAACGTCAATATCCTGAGGAATTAGATAGGATTAGATTAGTTACTGTTGAAGCCCACAAATATTTGGCCCTAATTTTGTTTTGACATTGTAGCCAGGAAACAAAAGAGACGAATTACTTAGCATTGGATGGATTCACTGTGCAGGTGCCGGGTCCATAGCGTTGCAGAGGAAGAGCCCCAAGTCAAGGTGCCTGGGACTTGCAACCCAGGAAGTAAGGTTAAGGGGCCCCTTTATGATGCATCAATGCTCCCCTTCACCGCTAACCAAATTTTTAACCAAATCTGGTAAGATCCTACTAATGCCACCTTAGATACACATTCTAGGATGGAAGTTACGGTTGTTCTTGACAGGCCAAGGTCTTCAAGTAGGTTATACAGGGATTTCGCTGGTATACCCATTGCTCCAACTTCTACAGCATATAAACTAACCACATAATTGAATATATTCCCATCCTAAGGAATGACTGTCACCACTATCTCCCATTGTTGGCAAGTGATGTATTGTGTGTGACCTTAAAAGTTAGAGTCCTAAACCAAGACCCAAAGGTTTGTCTTAAAGCACCTGTTTTACCGGTACTTGCCCGTGGAACACCTACCGTTTTCGGGTGTTCTACGACCCATGGTTCAGATTTTTTTAATTTGTCGGTGGTGGAACACCCAGCTCGATGGTCTTGGTGTTCTACAGGCAACAATACCTGTGATGTATAATTTAATCCACACTGTCAATGCCCATGTGATCAGGTCTGGGTGGGTGAAGCCATGATGCTCTGCTAGTGTAATACTGTATTGTATCAGCTGGCTCGTCCACTGCTGAACTCAGCGTCCCTTAAAAGGGGATATTTGCCACAATCCCCACGTTTGGCAGGCGGCTTGGGGATTGCAGTAAAAGATTGCAGGTCTTTAGAAGGCGCACCTTCCAGTATTTTTCCCTTAGTCGCCTCTTACGACACCTACGGGATGTAGTGCTAGTGTAATGTTGGTAGTAAGTACCAACATTGTATTAAACTATGTTAGGAAAAAAGTTAGGGTGGAAAATTTGAGAATAAGGTCAGTATATTTTATATGATTTTGGTCATAGGCATGATTCCAGCCTTTGATATGATGATACTTAATTGAATCACTAACTCGGCCGTTCCCCTTCAGACATAAAAAAAAAATAAGACATAATGCTACTTGGGGCAACTTACCATTTTCATGTATGACATATCTTCTGTTATTTAATTGATTTGACAATGCAGGCCCTACAAGTAAAACACCTTGAACAACATCTTCGACCACATCATCACTTACCATCAGGTGAGATAGTGGTCAAAGACTAACCTATCAAGCATAAAAAAAAAGAAAATAAAAGTTAGCAGTATATTGAATATCTCCTGTCAAGTAGATAATGGATTATTATCTCACTATTATAGAATTATTATTAAGTCAGTAGACAGAAGAACTTACAAATGTAGTATTTTTTGGTTTCACCTTTTTTTAATGCCTGTCATGTTAGCCTTTGACCACTATCTCACCTGATGGTAAGTGATGATGTGGTCAAAGATGTTGTTCAGACTAACCTAGAACTTCAATTTAACTGCCTAAAAATACTTCAAAGGGTCAAAGTAACGTTGTTTTATTATTCATTTAAGTTTATAAGAACCAGGAGCCTATAAATGATTAAACTATATATAGATGTCTATTTTTCACCGACTAGGACTTCAAAAAAATGAGGTACTAAATTTGTCTGTTTTTTTTAAATGTTTGTTAAGTACATCAAAACTTTTGACTAGATGAACCGATTTTGATGGTTCTTTTTTATTTGAAAGCTGTTGATTGCCGTGTGGTCCCATTTAAATTTCATCAAATCGGTCAAGCCGTTTTTAACACTCCAATAACTGAAGTGTTTTCCTATCTTGATGATATAGTCATTGACAGTGAATGACAATAGATCCCATGTAGCAAGGGTTACTATAAAGGGTGAAAAAAATATTTTTACCAAAAAATGGAACCAACTTCAACACTCAAATGTGTGAAATAACTTGTCGAAGTCGGTACCATGGGCGATGCCCCGTCCACCCACTGGACTTTCCCACTGGTGGGTGGACGGGGAATTCAAGTTTCCCCCTCGACCCACTGCACTAGAGTTGCAACCAAATCAACTGCTTCATCGATATTACAAATAATACTTTTGCTATTGGATTACTACTACTCTGAACAAAGGCCTTAGACGTGAGAGCTGTCAAAGTGACAGTTCATGTTGCAGTTTTCAGTTTCGTTTCTTGTTTGGGATTTTTTAACTAATCTATAAAATTATAATGGCGTGCGGTGTGACAGCTGTCAAAGTGACAGTTTATGTTGCAGTTTTCAATTTCGTTTCTTGTTTGGGATTTTTTAAACTAATCTATAAAATTATAATGGTGTGCAGTGTGACAGCTGTTACCATGCACACAATATTGTGATAATAGGTACTTTTGAACCATCATGGTGCTGATTACAACCAGTTATTTCACACTTTTTTTCGAGAGTTTAAGTCGGTTCCATATTTTGGTATTTTTTTTACATTGTGTATTGGGATAAGTACTGCACTTAAGTCCCGATTAAGGTGTGTTGCCTGCCAGCCCCCCTAGCCATCCTAACTCCTTAAGTATCAAAGTGCCATACTTTGATACTTAAGGAGTTAGGGTGGCTGGCACAATTGGTGCATGGACAGACAAGAGAGAGCTGATCTTGAATCTACGCAGTCATTCCTATTTCATAGCTTTTGGTAGCGAGCAAGACAGTGTTTCTCTAACATTCTCCTTATTCCATGGCCTTGAATTGCTATAGAATTATCCCACAGTTTCATTCTCCATACAACCTCTGCAGGACTATCAGAAGACCAGCGATAGTTTAAATAAAACTTATTTATTCTGCTGAGATCCTATGCTCAGGCCTCATGCCTATTTAGGCTCAGCAAAATATGATTTCTTCATCGACTTCTCCATAAGCTGTTTTTATTAATTACTGGCTCTCAAGGACAGCTGCCGGAACACACCGTTAGGTGCTTGGCGACAGATTATCTACTTTGAGGGTGGTAGCCAGCCGCCCGACTGGCTGGCTTTAATAATTCGCAAAATGCCTTACCACCATGCAATGTCATCTTTTCTCGGTGCTGTTCTAAGCACTTTCATTTAGATTTCTGTCTTTTTACAGAACTGCAGAAGTAATGTATGTTTGTGAGTTTTTTTATTTCACTATAACTTCTAAACGGCTTAATTGATTGTAATGTATGATATATCGTTAGATTCGTCAAGATAGCGTAGGTGCACTAGGTACATGAAAAAAATTTAGTTAAAAAAAAAATTCTAAATCCATTGAGTGGGGAAATAAAATTAAGGGTTTTAAAAAAATGTCTATAAATATATAACATGCAGATTTAACTTCAATGGAACAATAAAATGTTTAACTAAATAATTAGCAATCGGGTTTTTACTTTTTTATTATTATTTTTTTGTACAAGTATTGTAGTTATTTTACTATACTATACGGTATGTAACATTTATTAACAAAACACTATGAACTATATACAACACTATAGCTTCTAATCATTATTAATTAATTAATTATTTATAAATGTCATAATGGATTATCATAATAGCTTCTACAATAAAAGCATTAAGACAACCTATAAGTCATTGCAGACTCACAGGCATTTGGACTGCTCCAGCCCACTACCAGTTGGCAGCGTTCCCAGCATGCTGACAGCATTGCCCTGTTGTATTATAATATTATTATGTTCTATTATATTATTTTGATGATAGTTGTCTGTATCCTGCTACTTCCTACTTGTTATTTTTTTATTTTTTATTCTTGGTATTTTAGCCTTTGACCACTATCTCACCTGATGGTAAGTGATGATGTGGTCGAAGATGTTGTTCAGGCTAACCTAGAAGTACTGGCTCTCAAGGACAGCTGCCGGAACACACCGTTAGGTGCTTGGCGACTGATTTTCTACTTGAGGGTGGTAGCTAGCCAGGCGGGCTTTCGCAAAATGCCCTACCACCATGCTATAACGACTGCCATCCTAAGACAACAACCGGGACCGACGGCTTAACGTGCCCTCCGAAGCACGGAAACGCTCAGTAGTAATGTCACTAGCGGTCACCCATCCAACTCATGACCGCGGCCGACGTTGCTTAACTTTGCTGATCGGTTGAGAACAGCTAAGTAAACTTCGCTACGAGCGCTTCAAAAATTCTTCTTGCATTTAAGAAGATGTTTGTTGAGTTGATTCCTGTACCCGTTTACAGTTTGGGCTGAAACTAAATCTTCTAGGAGCTTTTTCCACGTATTCACTATGAGTTTGCTTAAAAAGTGTAAGGATTATTATTTGAGGAGTACAGTAGCTGGAGGTGGTGGTCTCTTAGATGGTTCTTCATTGCGTACAAACAGTTTGACATCTTGAAGACTGTGTGAATGTCTCCAGCATACTCAATCGAAATTTCTTAATTCTGAATATGCCAATATTTAGAGCATATTTTGTGCAATTATGAATACCAACTCAAAATTTAGGTGCCAAATAAACTTCGACGCTACGTGTGATTATTAGTGTGTTAGCTGACGTTATGGTCTCCAGCTGACACATGCTGTATATACGAAACGGCTGAAGATGTGGTTATATAGGTACTATAGCCAGGGATTTAGAGCATAATTTGTGCCAATGGCACAAAAAAATTTGAACGTCATACTTGAAAGCTGTAGTAGTTATGACTCGATTTTAACGTGTAAGCTGGAGACCACGTGTCTACAGCTACTCATCTGTATCTTCTGAACGAATGGACCTACGACTTTGTTTAATATGTCAAAATTTAGAGCCAAATTTGTGCCAAAGGCACTAAAATTTTCAAATCTCTGGCTATTAAGGTTTTGGAGATACAAGCTCAAATCAACGTGTAAGCTGGGGACACATTTTTTCGTTCTTCTAGTCCTTATACCTTGCAAAGTTGGGACAGCTAGCATTTCTCTATCCACTCACCTCTACTGTAATCTTAGTACACACCCTTTTCATATGGATATCATTCTTCAAACAATCTTAGGGGTGAACTGGCCGGTTAGTTCTCCATACAAACGTCGTAGGGTGATCACTTCCTTATTTGAGGATTTAGGTCCAAAATAAAGCATAATACCGATTTATCTCGTCATTATCTAGGCTTGTATGATGCCGAAATTTTAATAAAATAATTAAGTTGAGAATTATGAGCCTCGAAACATTTTCATATAAAGTTTTCGAGGCTCATAACTTACAACTTAATTATCTTTATACAATTTGGGCATCATACAAGCCTAGATAATGACGATATCAATCGGTATTATGCTTAATTCTGGACCTAAAATGTCAAATAAGGAAGTGATCACCCTACGAGCGACGTTTGTATGGAGAAGTGACCGGTCAGTTCAAGCTTAAGAATTGATTTGGTTCTTCCACTGTTGGCCTGAGAGTCTGGCTGCATGTGTAACTGTGGTCTTCACCTTGTCACGCAGTTCTGCCACAACTGGGATTGATTAATGTCTGGATCATTGACCTATATATACTAGACACGACATCTCAAACAAGGTTAGTCGACCAGTGCAGGTGTGCCGACCGGCATACTCTCCCTCACGCAGCTGGGCACTCGTAGAGATTACACGCGCTTTACGTTCGCGTGTAATCTCTACGACGTATTACGAGTACGAGTATTATCAATTGTGTATTTTGAATACACAATTTTCGTACGTAAAGCGCGTGTAATCTGTACGAGTGCCCAGCTGCGTGTGGGGGAGAGTATGCCGGCCGGCTTACCTGCACTGGTCGACAATCCTCATTTGAGATGTCGCGTCTAGTATATATAGGTCAATGGTCTGAATAGATATCTGGTCTCGTTTCGAGAGTTCCAGTTGAAGTCTCTTAGGCCTCATATGTTCATATCGTGCTAATCTATTGCTCCTCAACTTTTCTGACACGAACATTTTTGATTTAGTAAATAAACTTTGCTTGTAAATTAATACATCAAATTTGTGTGTAGGTATGTAAAGTTTGTGCATTTATGATTTAGTAAATATTTTTTGGTTGTGGCTTTAATTTTGAGTAAGGATTGTGCATTTTTTATTAGTAAATAATCTTTGTGGCTACATTTTGGTGTAAAGTTGGTGCATATTTAGTAAAAAATTATAATAATATATAATTTTTTTTAATGAATAGATTCAGGCGTTACTTTGCGAAAATCCATATTTAATAATAACAAATATTAAGCGGAATTGTCACTATATATATATGTATTTTAAAATTTTTAAGTGTTTTATTAAAATGTTAATTTGATGTTTTCTTAAAATATTTTTAATTTTTTTTTTTATTTTTTTTTATTAATAAATGATCTTTGGTTGTAGGTACCCTTTTGGCCAGTAATAGTCATGGGCCATGGCCTAATCACAAGGACCTGGCTTTGATTCCTAGGTCAAACAAGAGCCAATTAATTTATATTTAATTAATGTGCATGCTAATAGTCTTACTTTACGTTGTTAAGCCTTTAGTACTTTATTAATTACCTAAGATGATGCAACAGATCCACAAAACTTAATAGACTAATAAAGTATTTCAAGTCTGGAAACCATTTTTGAGTCTACATTTTTTTGATGATATTGAAGTTCTGAAGAAGATTCTTTCCAACAACGATAGGCTTAGTTTAACATCAGGTGGCTCTCGTGCTTGCTGTACCGTTGAGAGTGGGTAAATTATGAGTTGCCCATACTGTTGGCTCTATAAATGGCCCTCCTGTATACAGGGTTATTGGTAATATGCTAACAACCTCTTAGGGATGACTTCTGCTTGTCCTAAGAAATATATTAATAGTTTTTTTTTATGTTTTTGTCTGAATAAGCACGTGGAACACCTGATGTCAAAAGTCTCTTGTGCCTGTAATGTATTATTTCATATTTTTTACTACATTGCTCGATGAAAATATTCAAAACTCTATTCAAACGGACCACGGAGCGTTCAACAAACACCAAAAAAAACAATAGTAAAAATATATTTTTAAAACAAAAAAAAACATCTCAAAATATTTGTTACGACTAGCAGAAGTACAAGAAGTATAAGAGGTTGTTAGCGTTTTACCAATAACCCTGTATAACACTATAGATAGATAGATTAGATAGACATCGTCTACCATTAGTCAGGTGTGGCTGATTACACATCCTGTGATAACGATAGTACGTTGATAACAAACAATATTTCCTTATTATGACGTCACTGATAAGAGCACAATGCTCGGCGCTGAATGACTTGAATTTTACCTTTTTATTGTACCTACATTTTCTACCTTTATTTCTCTTTACAAAAGTCACACCTATTCTGTACTTGGTGTCCCTCATCCTAGCGTACTCACCTAAGAAATTTAAAATATTGACTATGCCAAAAAATAGTGCTGAAATAGTGACAAATAGTGCCACAGAAAATAAAAATAGTGCCACTATATAAAGCAGTTACAGCAATTGAAGCAGTGATGGCTCAGTGGCATTGGCTATGTACTGCCGCGCAGCAGGTCCATGGTTCGAATCCCGCCGAGAGCTTGAGCTTCACCGCATGGTGGAAGGGCATTTTGCGAATGCCCGCCTGGGTAGCGACCACTCTCAAGTAGAAAATCTGTCGCCAAGCACCTAACGGTGTGTTCCGGCAGCAGTCCTTGAGAGCCAGAAAAATTACAGGCTAATGAGACCTAACAACTGGACGTCTCAGTGTGACGGGCACAGTGCAATTCGTCGTTGACGAAATGCGTCTGTTATAGGTAGAGGTTAGTCCACTTAACATCAGGTGGGCCTCGGGCTTGTTTCGTCGCAATAACATAAAAAAAAAAAAATAGTTTGGTGAGGTCGCTAGAATGATATCATCCTCTCTCTCCTCTCTCTCGCACTCACTAAACTATAGCTGTAACTTTTTTAATTTAGTATCAATATTTTTCTTTTTTATAGAACTATTTGTCACTATTTCAGCACAATTTTTTGAGAACTAGATCAAATCGAAATTAGCTGCCGTTCCTGAGATATAAACGTGAGTACGCTAGGATGAGCCTCACTCCAGCTTACTCACCAAGATACCTTATTAATGAATAGTGAATAGATTCAGGCGTTACTTTGCGGAAATCCATTTTTAATAATAACAAATATTTCAAAAGTATTTTAAGAAAACATTTAATTAATTATTTAATAAAACACTAAAAAAATCTTTATAAAAATGATATATATCTAGTGACAATTCCGCCTAATTTACTGTTAAGCCGACGTGACGTCACAAACGCCACGCAGCCAAACCGGAAGAGTATTCGACGCGTTTCGATTCTAAACGAAGCATCCTCAGGAGGTCTTGACTCTACGAGCACACGATCGAGACAATGATCAGTCGTGGAATTGTCACTGGATATTCGGTACTTGCTCGTGGATCAGGTATGGTCTTCCTTTTATTTCTGATACTATGTTATTCATCAAAAATAGCCTTTCGATCGGTATGATAAAGCTACAGTCTGACTATTATTCTCGTGTAACGGGTTCGAGCCCCGGTTCAACCATGTTATTATTTAAATATCTATGAATGCAGTTTAAATTGTTTTTAAAATCAAATAATGTCTTCAGTAAAATATTCTCCCAAGTTTTTTTTCCCTTCATTCCATCTACAATAAAGGCACTTTCCCTCCATGTGGCATATCCGTGGGACGTCCTGTATATACGGTAGTTTTGTATGAATCACAACACATGTGACTTGAGACTAAACATCACGTCATGCGTCACCATTAGTCTCAATTGATAAGGATTTTAGGAATATCCGAGTCATTCGAATTTTGTTAACTTAGGGCCTGTATGTATCAGAATGTACGAGTTAATTCTGGTTATACTACCCAGAACATAAAATAATTGAATGATAAAAGAGACAGTTAACATGCAGCGCGTTTCAAGCTTTAACCGATGGATGGCTAAATCGATGACTGTGAAACTCAAAGATAGTGTTTTATTTATTAAATATGTTCTGGGTAGTATAACCGGAACTTACTCGAACATTCTGAAACAGGCCCTTAGGGTAACTTATGTATACAGAATATACATTGCTTAAATTGTCAAATCTGTCATGTTATCAGTCAGAATTATAAATTATCAGATTGTACAAGTTCCAAAACGCAAAATTGATGATTTGCTATAATGTTATACTCATGGAGTAGAAGTTCAATGGATCTACTGCTTTATACATTTTGTATCTTGGTTGACATTGTAGTTTGATTCTTAACAGCTAGTTTTTTATGTAATTGTTACGGAACAAACTCGAGGCCCACCTGATGTTAAGCGGACTAACCTCTGCCTATAACAGATGCATTTCGTCACAAATCACGAATTGCACTACGCCCGTCTCATGTGCCTGTAATTTCTTTGGCTCTCAAGGACTGCTGCCGGAACACACCGTTAGGTGCTTGGCGACAGATTTTCTACTTGAGGGTGGACGCTAGGTGAAGCCCAAGCCCGCGGCGGGATTCGAACCATGGACCTGCTGCGCGGCAGTCCATAGCCAATGCCACTGAGCCATCACTGCTTCAAAAGTGCAGTAGCTAGTGGTCTTTCTTGGTTTCACACGTCACTTTCATAGAATACTACACAGGAATCAGGGAGAGGAAACTCCTCTCCTGTCTTCTTGATACTACAAAACTGGGCTAGCATAGACAATAAAGAACTAAGGCAAAGAAATACCACTTTTTGTTTAAATCAAAATCAAATCCAGTATGTTTATTTCGGACAACATTAGTCCATATATAAAAAGTATTAGTACAAAAATAAAAACTATTTAAACTAATTTTAGTAAATAATACGGGATAACTCACGTAAATAAGTCAGATAGCTATCTATAGTTTATCCCGTATTATTTACTAAAATGAGTGAAAACCACGTTAGTTTTTATAACAAAATATTTAAACTAATTTCGAAGATTATTACACACCACAACTGTAACGCTTAGTCATGTAATATATCTACGAGGTAATAATCCACGTGAAAACATTGTTCGCATAAAATGTGCAAGAAAAGATCTCTGATCATCTGGTACAGTTTTCAAGACGATGTTGCTAAACCCCCGCACCCTGCTCATCAATGACGCTACTTTCTTTCTAAATAAAGGCAAATCTATAATAAGTAAATCAATTAGATACATTTAAACAAGTAGGTACCTACCGGTCCTGGCGTTATTAAATTTCGATTTCGAAGGTTCGATCCCCACCGCCGGTTTGAGCGGTGGACCACTGCATGGTGGAAGGGCATTTTACGAGTGCTCGCCTGGCTAGCGTCCACCCTCAAGTAGAAAATCTGTCGCCAAGCACCTATCCAATGTGTCCCGACAGCAGTCCTTGAGTGCCAGTACGATTACAGGCACACGAGACTCAACAACAAGTCTCAATGTGACGGGTGCAGAGCAATTTTTCACTTGTGATGAAATGCATCTGTTATAGGCAGAGATTAGTCCACTTAACATCAAGTGGGCCTCATGCTTGTTCCGTCACAAGGACATAAAATAAAAATGTGGCTTTTACTCGCCATACAATATCCAACAAAGAGGTTATAGGTATATTATTATACTATATATATTCAAAAACTATTCACACTCCAAGACATACATTTACTACACTTCAATCAACAAAAACACATACTTACCCTTTTTAAGTACCTATTGAATTTTTCATGTAATATTTATTTATTTTTATTGTAACTATCTCACTTAATATGTTATATTTCATAAAATTATATTGTTAAGAAATTAAAAATGGGAGAACCCACTGGTTCCTGAAACACAGAGTTATACACTAGTTCGGGAACCTATGGGTTAATTATATGTACTGTAATCAATGTACTTATGTCAATAAAAAAAATGGTTATAGTGTATCTTATATTAACTGTAGGTTTGAAATAGATACCTAATCTTGTAGAAGATATAACCGTTATATGTCATTGAAGCATTTATACAATCAGATAACTAGGTCAAAGTTTTGTAAACATTTCGTTATCTATATAATGTTATGACAATATGGCAGTAGCTATATGAAACGAGTCGTAATTTTATTAGGGTTCCCTACTTAAAGGGAAATAAAAATAAATATCCCTAAAAACATGATGCTTGCAGTGTGGTCCCATTTAAATTTCATCAAAATCAGTCAAGCCGTTTTTGAGTTACTTACACTCTATTATGGGCGTTTACCATTTGACGGAAATTTCGTTATTTTCGATAATTTTGATCACATATTGTATCATATTAAATGTGGATCCATAGAAGCAAAACGTGGTCAAAATTATCGAAAATAACGAAATTGACGTCAAATGGAATACGGCATAACTGAGAAGTATTTTCCTATCTTGATGATATAGTCATTGACAGTTAATGACAATCGATCCCATAAGTAGCAAGAGTCTCTAAAAAGGGTGAATTTTTTTTTACCAAAAAATGGAACATACTTCCACACTCAAAAATGTGAAATAATTTGTCGAAGTCGGTACCATGCGCACAATATTGTGATAATAGGTACTTAGGAACCATCATAGTACCGTTTTTGAGTTACACTCCGATAACTGAAAAGTATTTTCCTATCTTGATGATATAGTCATTGACAGTTAATGACAATCCAACCCATAAGTAGCAAGGGTCACTAAAATGGGTGAACTGTTTTTATTTACCAAAAAGTGGAACAGACTTCAACACTCTGTCTCTCACAAATATTTGAAATAACTTGTCAATGTCCATTTTTTGGTAAAAAAAGTTTTGTTGATTTCTATATCTGATTAAAACTAACGTAAGTTTGACACGTACTAAAAGACTTCTTTAGCCGATTTCACTTACGGTTTTTACGTCGCGAAAGCATCTAGTTAGATGTAAAAAAAAACTAAATCTGCTCCATCGCAAAACATTATTCGATACAAGCGTCAAACTTATGATAGTTCCATATATAAAGAACAACTACAAATGCTAAAAACCGTCCAAGTGCAATTTCGAATAACTTCAGGAATCTCAATCAGAAACAAAAATGTTTTTTTTTTATGTTATTGTGACGGAACAAGCCCGAGGCCTGATGTTAAGTAGACTAACCTCTGCCTATAACAGACGCATTTCGTCAACGACGAATTGCACTGTGCTCGTCACACTGAGACGTCCAGTTGTTAGGTCTCATTAGCCTGTAATTTTTCTGGCTCTCAAGGACTGCTGCCGGAAGACACCGTTAGGTGCTTGGCGACAGATTTTTTACTTAAGCGGTCGCTAGCCAAGCGGGCATTCGCAAAATGCCCTACCACCATGCGGTAAAGCTAAGCCCGCCGCGGGATTTGAACCATGGACCTGCTGCGCGGCAGTCCATAGCCAATGCCAAGGAGCCATCACTGCTTCAAAAATATTTTTTTGAAGATACAAGCTTTATATACAAGCGTCAAACTTATGAAGATAAAAGTTCCATATGTAAAGAAAAACTACAAATTCTAAAAGTCGTCCAAGTTCAGTTGGAATCACATCAAGAATCTCGATCTTTAAAAAAAATGTGTCTCAAACATCAGTGTGCGAGTCGAACTTGCAGCCATTTTATTAAATATCCAGATTACAGGCCAAAGTTGCTAAAAACATTTCGTTATCTAAGTTGATTATAATATTATATTACGGTCACAGTCTCGGCTCTGTGATAATTTTCAACATAATAATAATTGAATTGAGATTGTTCCATACTTCCATTTTGAAGCAGTGATGGCTCTGTGGCTTTGGCTATGGACTGCCGCGCAGCATGTCCATGGTTCGAATCCCGCCGCGGGCTTGAGCTTCACCGCATAGTGGAAGGGCTTTTTGCGATTTCTCGCCCGGCTAGCTACCACCCTCAAGTAGAAAATCTGTCGCCAAGCACCTAACGGTGTGTTCCGGCAGCATTCCTTGAGAGCCGAGTGAAGTTACTGGCACACAACTATGTCTCAATATGCAATTCGTGACTTGTGACGAAATGCATCAGTTATAGGCAGAGGTTAGTCCGCTTAACATCAGGTGGGCCTCGAGCTTGTTCCGTCACAATAACATAAAAAAATACACACGTAGTTTCGTCATATTTTAAATACCAAGTGTTCAAACTCAGTGAAATTTTGTACGCATATTGCTGAGCCTAATGTATATGCTTCTGGTTTGCCAGTTTTTCGATTTATTATTTATTTTATCCCTAACTGTCAAAATAACAATTCCCATACAAAAAGAATTCATCGAAGAACACGCCTACTTTGATAATATTATATTTATTTAATAAACTTCAAATGTACTTATCAGGATCCAATACATTTTATATAATGTTAAAGTCTACAAATAAACTTGTAAAAAAAATTACCTAAAAATGGAACGAACTTCAACACTCAAAAGTGTGAAATACCTTGTTGAAGTCGGTACCATGATGGTTCAAAAGTACCTATTATCGCAATATTGTGCGCATGGTACCGACTTCAACAAGCTATTTCACACTTTTGAGGGTTGAAGTCGGTTTTTTTTCACCTTTTTTAGTCACCCTTGCTACTTACGGGATCAATTGTCATTTACTGTCAATGACTATATCATCAAGATAGGAAAATACTTTCCGGTTATTGGAGTGTATCTCAAAAATGGCTCGACCTATTTAGATTAAATTTTAATGGGACCCCAGCATCAGCTTTCAAATAAAAAAAGAATCAGTAAAATCGGTTGAATCGGTTAAAATTTTCTTTGGTACAAAATTCCACCGAAAATCAGTCTGCCCGCAGCGCTCAGGCCGTTTTATCAATACAATTTATTTCTAATTATTATGTAGCAACCATATATTACTTTTCTCTATGGTAGCAACCATGTGAAACAGTAACTAAATGATCAATTCCGTTTTTGAAAGCTCATTCATCAAATTATTTTATATGATATTTTTTACGTATTCTCTTTACTCTATTTTATTCCGTTTCGCATGCGGAACTACAGTTCGACCAACTTATCTGTTTAGGCGGCAGAAAAAAGAACTACAAAATTCCCTCAAATTGTGACAGTTTGTAGTTGATTTCCTTCACCAATAGCGCCCTCGAGAACTGCACAGTTAAGTTGGTGGTACTATAAGTATCTCCGCACATTCCCTGAGTCTGACATTTTTTAAAACACTGCCGCTGTCATATGCTGAAATTCCGTGTTATGATTATGATCTCTTTACTTACTTCAGAGATTATAGACCACGTTTAAGTATGACGCATATTGTCAACTCAATATATATTTTAAATACATAAATAATATTGAATGTATATATCGTTGGCATAAAGTAACTTTGTATATATCGTTGGTTTATAGTTTAATAAAGCCAAGTTTCCCTTTTGGTTTTGTCTTTTACAATGTATCAATTTATTAAACTATAAAATTTGCCATTATCATGTCGAAAGATGACTTTATACCAGTGACCAAGAAGACTTCTATTACTCAATACTTACGCCCCGAACGTTTTGATGTGGAGCCTGCTGCCGTTGCTTCCGACTTAAAATGGATTCATTGGCGGTATTCTTTCGAAATTTTTTTATCAGAAGAGGCTACTACTGCTAGTGAACAGTCAAAATTCAAGCTCCTTGTAAATCACATCTCACCGGCTATATTTAATCTTGTACGTGAGTGCGTGGAGTATAGCTCTGCTATTAAAATACTGGATAATGCATACGTGAAAGGAAGGAATATTACATTAGCACGCCATCACTTGACCTCTAGAAAACAACAAGTCGGTGAATCTATATCAGAATATTCCAGAGCTCTCACCTTACTTGCCTACGACTGTCATTTTAAATCTGTAACTGCCGAAGAACACCAAAACGAATCAATACGTGCTACGCTCATTACGGGACTCAATTCTAAAAGAATAAGAGAACGACTACTGGAGAAATGTACTATGACGTTAGAAGAAACCCTAAATTTAGCTATTTCTCTTGAAAGTGCAGAAAATACTTCCCGCGAAATAGAGTCCAATGTAACTCAAACCTATTTCAATAGTGTTACAGAAGCTGTAGATCAAGAACCAAAACGATTACCGAATTCGGCAGCCACAAACTCACAAAATAGCCGCAGGCGATGTTTTTTTTGTGGCGGCAATATTCATCAAAGGAATAAATGCCCTGCATACAACGTAGATTGTCAACTTTGTTCAAAAAAGGGCCATTTTGCTAAAGTTTGTCGCTCCAGTCAAATGCAACAAAAAGCGAGCGCTGCTACTACATCAGAGGATGAACGTCATAACTCTCACTTATCTGTCATTTCAGCCGCTTCTCCATCAAGCTTACGCAGAGCAACTATACCAGTTTTTGTTAATAATTATCATGCTGATGCTTTAGTAGATACAGGAAGCTCTATTAGTTTCATCGATAATAGTTTAGTTAAAAATTTGAACCTGAAGAGAAAGCCCTGTAAACAAACAATAACTCTTGCTTCACTTAATCATGTATCTCATGTCAATGGATTATGCTACGTAACTTTACAAATCAATCGCCATGTTTACAAATATCAACCATTGCTTATTGTAGACAATCTCTGCGCAGACATAATTATCGGACATGATCTTCTAAAGAATCACTCTTCTCTTGAACTACAGTTTGGAGGTGAAAAAGAACCATTGAAGATATGTAGTGTATTAGAAGCCGCTGTTCCACCAGCATCTATATTCACCAATCTGTCGCCTGATATAAAACCAATTGCTATTCGCTCCAGACGACACTCCGAAGAAGATGAAGTATATATTGCAAATGAAATATCAAACCTTCTTAAAGACAAAGTAATCGAGCCTAGTGTGTCACCTTGGAGAGCACAAGTATTAGTTGCCGGTGGAGGCAGCCACAGGAAACGCCTAGTGATTGATTATTCACAAACTATCAACCGATACACGGAATTAGATGCATTTCCCTTACCCAGCATCGATTCCATAGTTACTCAAGTCGCCAAATACAACTGCTTTAGTCAAATAGACCTCAAGAGCGCTTACCATCAGGTCGAAATTCTTCCTAAGGAAAAGATCTATACAGCATTTGAAGCATGCGGAAATCTTTACCAGTTCACCAGGATACCTTTTGGTGTAACAAATGGGGTTGCTGCGTTCCAAAGAACTCTGAATTTTATCATAAACACAGAGAAATTAACAGGTACGTATGCTTATTTGGACGACGTAACGATTTGTGGTATAGACAAGAAAGATCATAGCAATAATCTACGCAGATTCATGGAAGCTGCAGAAAAATACAAACTTACTTTAAACATTGACAAAAGCACATTTGAAACGGATTCTATCAATCTTCTCGGCTATACCATTCACAAAAATTCGATTAAGCCGGATAAATCTCGATTGGAACCCCTAATTAACCTACCTGCCCCATGCGATGCTGCATCTTTAAAAAGAACACTAGGATTATTTGCTCACTACTCAAAATGGATTTCCAATTTTTCCGCAAAAATAAAACCTTTGGTTGAAGCAACTTTCCCACTGTCTAAAGATGCCATGAGCTGTTTCACTCGTTTAAAAACTGACGTTTCTCAATCGGCTCTCGCCGCAATCGACGGGAAAGAAGTATTTTCCGTCGAAACTGACGCTTCTGCATACGCAATTGCTGCAACTCTGTCACAAAAAGGTCGCCCTGTTGCATTCTTTTCACGCTCACTTAACGATTCCGAACGTCGACAGCCCTCGATAGAAAAAGAAGCATGTGCCATCGTTGAGGCCTTGCGAAAATGGCGCCACTACTTGATTGGACGACACTTTTTGCTCATTACGGATCAACAGTCTGTCTCATTTATGTTTAATCAGAGACATTCCAGTAAAATTAAAAATGAAAAAATAGAAAGATGGCGTCTAGAACTATCTTGTTATAAATATGACATAATTTACCGCCCAGGAAAAGAAAATCATGCTGCCGACGCATTGTCTAGAGTGTGTGCTCATATGAATACTACTTCAAATAAACTATCTGAATTACACAACAACTTATGCCATCCAGGAGTAGCAAGAATGGTTCACTGGATTCGAACTAAAAACTTACCATACTCTGTTGAAGAAGTAAGAAAAATGACTGCTGCGTGCCCAGTTTACGCTGAAATAAAACCCAAGTACGTGAAAAATGAAGGGCAACTTATTAAAGCAACAGCGCCTTTCGAAAGGCTTAACGTAGATTTTAAAGGCCCGCTTCCGTCAAGTACTTCTAACAGGTACATTTTAACTATTATCGACGAGTACAGTCGGTTTCCTTTCGCATTTGCTTGTAAAGATATGACAGCGGAAACCGTAGAAAAATGCTTTAAAGAACTTTTCTTTTTATTTGGAGCTCCAGGCTATATCCACTCCGACAGAGGTAGTTCCTTCTTATCTGAAAAATTAATAACCTTTTTGACATCTCTTGGAGTAGCCTGCAGTCGTACGACTCCCTATAATCCACGAGGAAATGGCTTGGTAGAGCGCCTAAACGGAACATTATGGAGGACTATTCAGTTACACCTGCGATCCACTAAACGAGACATTGCAGATTGGGAGAAAGCGATACCAATAGCACTTCACTCAATAAGGTCCCTATTATCTACTGGAACGAATGCTACGCCCCATGAAAGAATGTTCAACCATCCACGTCGCTCTGCCAACGGTCAATCTATGCCAACTTGGTTGCTGTCACCGGGACCGGTATATATGAAGAAAAATGTCAGAAATTCGAAATACGATCCGATTGTTGAAGAAGTCGAGCTGCTACAAAGCAACCCTGACTATTCCTACATAAGATTACCGGATGGACGTGAAACAACCATTTCAAACAGACGTCTGGCACCACTTCCAGTGACTGAAGACATTCAATCTGATGATGACTATCTGACTCCTGATACTGAGGAAGGTCAGTCTACTAATCAAGACCCGTCTCCGGAATCCATAGTTGAGGACGTCCAGCTCCGTCGTTCTGCTCGGGAGTGTAGGCCTCCGTCCTACCTTCAAGACTATGTTACGTCATAAAGGATGGGAGAATGTTATGATTATGATCTCTTTACTTACTTCAGAGATTATAGACCACGTTTAAGTATGACGCATATTGTCAACTCAATATATATTTTAAATACATAAATGTATGTATCGTTGTACATAATGTATATATCGTTGGTTTATAGTTTAATAAAGCCAAGTTTCCCTTTTGGTTTTGTCTTTTACAATGTATCATTCCGTCACTATCGGACTGCATAGGAGTGAAAGAGAGGCAGCTATGTTGAAATCGCGATAGGTTTGGGTGAAAAAGTACGTAGTTTATTTATTCGTGGGTGAAAAACGAAAAAAATACCTGTAAATTTAAACGAAAATGTAACATGTTTCTCTTGTCAAGACAGGATTTTGCTATTTTATTGTTATATTTTTATATACAGTCATACTACATGAAAAATAAAGATATTTACGTTACAAGCAAAATTTAGAGTTAACTTTGCAATTTTATTCTATAGGGTAAATTTAAAGAAAACGTGTTTTGGAATTAACTTAGCCCTTGTAAATATGATCAAGATTAACATATAATTTTTTTAATGCTAAATCCTATATATATTTAGCTAAAAAACTGTTCAAGTAAAGCTATTTTGCACAAGCGCCCCTAGTTTACTGGTTATACGAACGACTGCGGTACGATCGCTTCAAAATTCAGCAGAACATTCAACTCGTTCTTAGTAATTTCGTTCTTGGTAACTCTTGCAAAGCGCCTTGACTCGATTTGCCAATGTAGGTATGTTCAGTTTTGGGGGACGTTTGTAGAATATTAATCGGTATTCTTTATGTAATGCTAGAGGTCAAATCTTAACTGCCCGAGTTGATTGGAGGTCAGTAGTACATATTGTTTTTGTTGTATAACATGACTGATCTTTTTAGGGTTCCGTACCCAAAGGGTAAAAACGGGAACCTATTACTGAGACTTCGCTGTCCGTCCGTCTGTCACCACTCACCAGGCTGTATCTCAAGAACGGTGATAGCTAGACAGTGGAAATTTTCACAGATGATGTATTTATATTGCCGCTATGAACAACAAATACTAAAAATAAAATAAATATTTAAGGGGGGCTCCCATACAACAAACTTGATATTTTTACCGTTTCTTGCTCGATGCTAATAACGGTGACAGGTAGACGCTTTAACTATTCACAGAATATTTAGTTACGGAACCCTTCGTGCGCGAGTCCCGCGCGCACTTGGCCGATTGTGTTAGAACTTGATTATTGACATTTTGATATTGTTAAGTTTGCAATACCGCCTGCTTGGCGAATTACGTTACAAAATTAAACATTTACGAGAGAAAATTATAGTCATGTGCGGGATTCGGATCTGCGTCCATCCACCCCTTTAGCCGGGGTATGCTCTAACCAATTGAGCTAACATGACACAATGACACATGACTCTAATTTTTGCTCTCGTTCTTCAACCATCATATCGGGATGGAGCGACATCTATAGTACCACTTACGTTCTCCGACAAACAAGACCAATTTCGCAATTGGTTTTATACTTGTTAATGATGACGCAACCTTATAATTTTAATATTGTTATGTTTGCAATAACGCCTCTGTAATAGACAGGGAGAAAATAACGGAAAGCGATTCAAGAACAAAATAGGTTATGCGAGAGAGCGACGTGAGGTCGGCGCGTATGTATGTGGCGGACTAGCTGACACCGCGGCGGTGCTCGAGTACCCCTCCCAAACTTCAGGTGCCCCTCTGATACCCTACACTGGTAGTGCTTCGCCCAGGTAGCCAACCTCGCAAACCTTTGTATTTATTAAAGAAAATTACATTAGCATACGACACATATTTAAAACATAAAAAAAGGTAATAATATTATATCTATAGCTCATGCGTCGCTAACAGCCTCCTTGGCGAATTACATTACAATATTACAAAATTACGAGGGAAAAAATCCCACACATGACTATATTTTATTTCTCTTGTAAGTTCTAGTTTTGTAATTGATTATTAACAGTTCTAAGCGGAGGTCTCTGAGACGTTGCGTGGGTTCTTATTTTGACGTGTATATGTTACCGGCAATCTGTATAATTCAGGTATTCTATACAATACCTAGGCAATGTATAGAAAATATTATTGTCCATTACATATTTTACCTAGGTAATGAATATATTTCCTAGGGGTTGTATAGGGTATCTGCTTTTGCACCGGCATTGTATAAAATAAATAGATCTTGGTTTATATTTATAAATATTAACCAGTCAAAAAATGCCGGGCGAATGAAACATGTACTATTACTTAAAATCAACTTTAATAAAATTATCAATTCGAACCATGGACCTGCTGCGCTGCAGTCCCTTGCCAATGCCACTGATCTATCACTGCTTAATAGATAAGATATATAAGATAATTTTTACGGAGCACCCTATGCTCCGTAAAAATAATCTTATATATCTTATCTTATTATCTTTATGAAAAGGGTACCTAAAAGTATAATTTCTATTACTTATTATTAAGCAGTGATAGATTAGTGGCATTGGCAATGGACTGCAGCGCAGCAGGTCCATGGTTCGAATCCCGCCGCGGGCTTGAGCCGCATGGTGGAAGGGCATTTTTGAATGCCCGCCTGGCTAGCGACCACCCTCAAGTAGAAAATCTGTCGCCAAGCACCTAACGGTGTGTTCCGGCAGTAGTCCTTGAGAGCCAGTGAAATGACAGGCACATGAGACTTAACAACTATGTCTCTATGTGACGGACGCAGTGCAATTCGTGAGTTGTCATGAATTGCAACTGTTATAGGCAGATGTTAGTCCACTTCCCTTCACGTCCTTCCGTCACAAAAACATAAAAAAAAATTAAAAAAAATAGTGTTGCAGCTACATATCTATCATCGCCATCCAAATTTCAATTACACCACTAGAGTGATGTGGTCGAAGATTTCACACTCAGATTACATTTATTACAGACAGATTTTTTCTACTTGAGGGTGGTCGCTAGCCAGGCGGGCATTCGCAAAATGCCCTACCACCATGCAAAAGGCGCTTGGCGACAGATTTTCTACGCGCATTTTTTTATGTTACTGTGAGGGAACAAGCTCAAGGCCCACCCGATGTTAAGTGGACTAACCTCTGCCTATTATAACAGATGCATTTCATCACAATTCACGAGTTGCACTGCGCCCGTCAGCGCCCGTCACCTTGAGACATAGTTGTTAAGTCTCATGTGCCTGTAATTTCACTGACAGGACTGCTGCCGGAACACACCGTTAGTTGTTTGGCGACAGATTTTCTACTTGAGGGTGGTAGTTATCAAGGCGGGCAATCGCAAAATGCCTGCGGCACGGCAGTCCATAGCTATTACCGCTTGGCCATCATTGTTTCTAACATTGCATAAAAAAGTTTTAGTGCACAATATTTTTGTATCGATCGGGATTCGAACTTGCGTCCCCCGGTATACTGGTTGGACAGGTTACTGGCTTGACTGAAGGGGTGGATATTGAGGATCTCCAAAGAAACGCTGAACTTTCTTAGATATATTGCGGTTCTACAATGGTAGTGTAAAAACAGACAGGAATATAGGAGGCTCGAACAGAAGTGAGCAGCAAGGCTTCGCAGAAACTTCATATTCATGCCGTGCGCATGTGTGGGTGACATAGGTTTTAGCGCACACATGCAAGGCGCTAACACACCGTCCCCTATAGGGGGTATCTTATCGTGTATGCCGGTATATATTATTAATTGTATAATATAAATCCTTATAACGATTAATTAAATTATTAATTATTATTAAAATTAAATTAATGATTATATACTTAATTAAATTATTAAAACTCCTTATTATTATATACAATTAAAGCAAGCAAACGCGTCTATCTAGCAAATATTGATGACCGTTTAAGGAGCTAAGAGTTACCAAATCAGTATTTTCATAAAGTACATATTCTATCAACATTACAAAAATAAAATGTATAATAATAATTCATTCTGATTGATTGCAATTGAACTGAATTGAATTACATTTGCTTCATTATGATTAAAAACATATTTTTCTAACGTCTTTTTGTCTATACAGGGTTATTGGAAAAATTATAACTACCTGTTAGGGTTGATCTGTATTTGACGGAATAAGCACGAGGACCACCTGATGTTAAAAGTCTCTTGTGACTGTTATTTATTATTTCATATATTTTATTACTTAGCTCGATGTAAATATTCAAAACTCTATTCAAAAGGAGCGTGGCGCGGTCCAGTGTTGCCGCGGCGGACGCGCTTGGCTCGGAGTAGGCATTGTCTTTTACTGCAAGATATAGAACTTAAAAGTGTCAGACAGTACTAGAAAAACTTATTGTTTTAAGTTTTGAGTCTCTCCGAGCGAAGAGCGCCCACTAGAGCGCGCCGCGTTCCCTTTGAATAGAGTTTTGAATATTTACATTGAGCTAAAAAATATGAAATATTAAATTACAGGCACAAGAGACATTTAACATCAGGTGGTCCTCGGGCTTAATCCGCCTAATACACATAAACTAACAAAAAAGAAATAATAAAAAACTTAAAAAAAAAAAACAATTTATCTCAAAATGTTTGTTAGGACTAGCAGAAGTCAACCCTAAGAGGTTGTTAGCATTTTACCAATAACCTTGTAAAACTGAAGCAGTGATGGCTCAGTGGCTACTGCTTCGCAGCAAGACCATGGTTCGAATCCCGCCACAGGCTTGAGCTTCACCGCATGGGCTAAGGGTAATTTGCGAGTTTTGCCCACCTAACTTGCGACCGCAAGTACAAAATCTGTCGCTAAGCACCTAACGGTGTGTTCCGGCAGTTCTCCTTGAGAACCAGTCAATCTAGGTTAAGCCTGTTAACACCTTCAACCACATCATCCCTTACCATCAGGTGAGATTGTAGTCAAAAGCGTAATAGACGTGATAAATCTGTAAAAAGAGTCTTATGAATAATAGCATTTTCTGTATGGAACCAAAAATATACAATCAAATACCAAGGTCCTTAAAGGAGCTTAATAAAAATTTCTTTAAAATTAAGCATAAGAAATTTTATTAAAGCGTAAACGAATTCTTGAGTGTCAAAAAGCTGAATTGATTTTTTATGATTATAATAATAATTTTATTTATTTCGACGAGTGACTATATGATTATGGCTATATTGATACAAATTAAATAATATAAATTAAAGTAAAATAAAAAAGTATTCAAATGTTATAATAAATAAATAAGAGGGTCACAATCCATAAATAATAATAATATACGCGAAATAATATCAGTAATAATTTACATTTAATTATAATAGTATCATATAAATTATGCTTCGAAACATGCTGCCTGGCGCTTGCACGTTTGCCCTCCTAACCCATAAAAAAAAAAAGATTCTGCCATTTGTTTATTTATATTTTGCATATTGTTTTGTACAATTTGTTTTTACATTACATCCACTTTTTTGTATGTACATATCTAGAATTGAATTGAATAATTGACATTATATTGAAACTTGTGTGAATTGTTCAAGTCATAGAGATACTTTAGTTTCTGTGATCTGTGGTTCATGTACTTATCTAAAATCATATTTTTCTCCTTTGTTTTTGTTAAATTGCTTCATTGATTGCCGCCTCTCAAAAATGTGTACGCCTGTATAGGCAAAACATGATGATCACTATATTTAATTATGACACCAATATGCGTGCGTTTGTTATGTATAATACTCATGATTATCTTATCCTTATTCCTACTTTGTGTGGTAATCGCGAAAACTGGAGAAAATATTATCTATTTACATAACCTTAAGTTAAATAAATATATACTTAAGATTATATTTTTTCATTATTAAAATAGCGATATAATTACGTACGGATATTTAAATAACCTGTTTAAGTTTGATAAACATAGCTGTATATATATTTTTTTATCATCTATGTTGTGTAAATATCTTTACCTATGCAATGAATGACGTAAATAATATTCTCTTTTATCGCATATATTATATAAAAAGTGCAATCGTATTGCATAACGATATATAACACATCAAATAACTTGTAAGTAATGTACCTATTCACAATAATATATTATAGAATCTAGAATTTGCGCGCGGCTTGCCCTGCGTTTGGTCTAAATTATCTTACGTTTCGTATGAAAATCGTCATTCTTTCACAAGTAATATTATTTACATTCCTTTCAACATTTTAATTTACATTATCTCAACTTTCATCGATATCTACATCTACCTCGACAAAGACTTTATTTATATTACCATTATGATCCCCTTAGTCCTTCCCTTTCATGAAGCCCGCCGAATGCCGAATTTGCCCCTGCCATGCCGCCCTTTCATAAATTCATTTATTATCTGATGTTTACAAACTATTAGGAAAGGAAAGTACTTACCAAGTAAACTTAAATATAGGGTTTTTACATAATATAAGCCTCTGTATATTTTAGTTCGTCCATCTCCGTATCGTAAAAAACTTAGTACAGTACTTTTTATTTTTTCCTTTTAAGCCTACCTAAACCATTTAGTGATTATTATATCAATTATTCTCTAGAATATCTCTGCTAAAATTAACAAGAAAGTTTATTACTCTGGCACTAATTATAAGTAGTTTCTTATTTTCATTTTGGCGATTAAAATTATTTAGTTCAATTTATTCCGAATACCAAGTTATGCATCTGACAGGACTAAAACTAATTATAGTCAAGTTTTAGTTAAGTTCGTGATATGAAATCGAACTCAATACTTTTATTTTTATACTTATTTAACTTACATACATACACAAATCACGCCTCTTTCCCGTAGGGGTAGGCAGATACCAAAGATTTCCACTTACTACGATCCTTACATATCTCTTTCGTTTCATCTAGACTCATCAATTCTTTCATACATAAGCGTCGGGGAGTACCCTACACAGGAGTACCTAACCTGACCTTTTTTCAGTCTTCAATCTGATTTCGGAATGTTCGCCTAGGTCTTCCCCTTCCAACACTTCTGTTCTTTTTTATTTATTTAAATGATTTGCAAAAATAAATGGGAAATAATCACACTAAAACTCACAAAGAATGGTCCGGCATGTATGTAATATACTAACTTTTAGTAGATTGCGCTACGTCAAGTTGTGCAAAATATTAAATATATGAGAAATACCAATGACGGATACAGACAGAGCATAAACTAGAAAAAATGTGGCCAAGTTTTTACGGCGCACTTTTTTAGAGTTCCTTGTCGCCACAGTCCGTAACGAAATAAAGGTTTGTTTTCTTCAAAACTACAATTAAACATTGATTTAGTTTATTACCGATATAATGTGGTTAGAATGAACTTAGATTTTGTTTGTCACTGCGAAAATGGACTCGACATGGCTTTGGGACAGATGCTACCCTCTATAACCATGGAGATCCGTCTTCTGCAGACGCCGAAAACTAAATACTACAAAAAGAGGATTCGAGAACGGAAACGATGTTCGGTTGCAAAAAAGTTTTTCCCGCTGCCTCTGCCAAAATTTCTAGGCCAATATTCAACACGAACACGTCTCACACGAATTAATAATAATTTAAACAACAACTCTACAATAACAATACATGTATATTGTTAAAAAAATGCTATTATAACGAATACACACCCCAATAAAACAAAAAGAACATTCAAATATACCTAACCTAAGAAATACAATTAAAGTAACTCACCTGATGGTAAGTGATGATGTGGTCGAAGATGTTGTTCAGGCTAGCCTAGAATTACTGGCTCTCAAGGACAACTGCCGGAACCAGTGCCGTTAGGTACTTGACGACAGATTTTCTACTTGAGGGTGGTAGCTAGCCAGGCGGGCATTCGCAAAATGCCCTACCACCATGATGTAACGACTGCCATCGTAAGACAACAACCGGGACCGTGCCCTCCGAAGCACGTGCACGCTCAGTAGTAATGTCACTAGCGGTCACCCATCCGACTCCTGACCGCGGCGGACGTTGCTTAACTTAGCTGGTCGATTAAGAACGGCTAAGCTAACTTCGCTACGAGCGCTTCAAAAAATTTAAAAAGAAACTTATAAAATATATTTCCTAACATATGATCTGTGGACGAGCATAATCATAAATACTTTGCAATTAAATATTATTTGTTAATTTATAAGAACTCATTATAAGTGAACTGAAAAAATATGTTCTTAAGAAATAATTTAGTGCAACGAAATTCCTAATCCCAAGTGAATTCCTAAATCTGTGGTAAAACTTAATAAAATTTCAGAGTAACACGTTTGTTATACGTTCCGTAAACCTAAAAACATGAATAAAAGGATTGAATACAGAGACAAAGATATCCCTATGGGTGCATACCATTTGAAGTTAGATTCGCTAAAAACGATCACACTCCCAAAAAGTTGTTCCACATGGGTCTTGGCGTTATTTTCGCCATAAACGCTATGAGGCTACTGGAACAGTTTGAATTCCCTACATCTAATGTCAAAAGTGACAGAAGTGGCAAATTTTAGTGGCATTCTTAGCGTTCTTATCCTAAATGGAACAGGGGATGACAGTTACAAACGATCACAGTGATCACAACCACAGACGCAGAATGTGATCAAAATTATCGAAATTAACGTTCTTAGTGACTAATGGAACATACCCTATGAACGATATCGTAAGTACAAAGAAAAAGAAGCGTTAGCATGACTCGCCGAGAGTCGTCACATGACGCGATACCTCCGTTACGTGCGGATACGTCATCAGGAATTACCGCGAACGGTGACGCAAGGCGCGCCTTTTTGTGCTGCTTTTGGATTATTGAGAAACATATATGACTTCCTTGTACGGAAACTACATGTTGATTTGTTATGTTGAAATAACAGGTTTTAATGTTTACTTACCTCTTTTGGGTTTCGTACAAGAAATAGTTAAATTTTATGTAAGCAAGGCTGTTGTTATTCGTTTATATTGAATCCTGAGCGAAGAATTTTAGTATTGAACATTGAACTACGAGCAAAGTTAGTGGTGACGTTTTCAAACGTTCGAGACGCAAAATAACTGCTTCCGAGCGTAGCACACGATTTTTCACGTCATTCCAGGAAGGAAAATGCAAGATGCGATAAAAACATTTTAAGTAAATAATGTAGTCACTGTGTATAGTAGATAATGGAAGTATATTTACTAAAATTGGTAATGTAGGTAGTTAAAATATTTGTAGAACTTTTATGGAAGTTCTATTTTCAAAAACCTTTTTCAGTCTAGCGGATTAAAAAAGCAGGTCGAAAGTTTTGTTCAGGATAACCTAGAATTACTGGCTCTCAAGGACAGCTGCCGGAACACACCGTTAGGTGCTTGGCGACAGATGTCTACTTGAGGGAGGTAGCTAGCCAGGCGGGCATTCCCAAAATGCCCAGCATATTATAACGAGTGCCATTATATGAAATGACAAACAACTACCTACACCAACGGCAACGTGCCACCCGAAGCACTTGCACGTTCAGTAGTAATGTTACTAGCGGTCAACCATCCAACTCATGCATGACCGCGGCGGACGTCGCTTAAGGGGAGCACCTGTTTTTTTTTTATGTCTGATAGGTTAGCCTTTGACCACTATCTCACCTGATGGTAAGTGATGATGTGGTCGAAGATGTTGTTCAGGCTAACCTAAAAGTACTGGCTCTTAAGGACAGCTGCCGGAACACACCGTTAGGTGCTTGGCGACAGAATTTCTACTTGAGGGTGGTAGCTAGCCAGGCAAGCATTCGCAAAATACCCTACCACCATGCTATAACGACTGCCATCCTAAGACAACAACTGGGACCGACGGCTTAACGTGCCCTCCGAAGCACGTGCACGCTCAGTAGTAATGTCACTAGCGGTCACCCATCCAACTCATGACCGCGACGGACATTGCTTAATTTTCTTGATCGGTTGAGAACAGCTAAGCTTCGCTACGAGCGCTTCTTCCCTGATCTTGGTAACTTTGAAGACGAAATCCTTTTCAAAGGGTCCTTATATGGATTCTATATATGTATACCTACATAATATACGAACGTTTTGACAATAAATCCACACTGAAGGCAGATGATTTCTTCATAACTGCTTCATTAACAGGTGATGCACTGATGGCTCAGTGGCATTGACTATAGACTGCCGCGGAGCAGGTCCATGAGTAGAATCCCGCCGCGGGATTAAGCTTCACCGCATGGTGGTATGGCATTTTACGAATGCACGCCTGCTTAGCGACCACCCTCAGGTAGAGAATGTGAAATTTCATATCAAATGTTAAAATTCACGGGCTTTCTTTTATATCTGACACTATGTTATTTAGAAAAAAAATATCCTTATGATGAAATCTTTCGGTCGGTATGATAAAACTACAGCTGATTTTTTCTCGAGTAACGGGTTCGATTCCCGGTTCAATTATTTAAATATCTATGAATGCATTACAAAATCACAAATATCTAGGAAAAATTAAGTCATGTGCGGGATTCGAACCCGCGTCCATCCACCCCTTGAGCCGGGGTATGCTCTAACCAATTGAGCTAACATGACATAACGTCATAACTCGAATCTTTCCTATCATTCTTTAACCATCGTATTGGGATGGATTCGAATCCCGCACATGATTACATTTTTCCTATCGTATATTTGTAATTTTGTAATGTAATCCGCATAGCAGGCGTTACTGCAAACCTAAAAATATTATAATCTATGAATGCAGTTTAAATTGTTTTTTAAATTTAAATAATGTGTTCCTTCAGTAAAATGTTCCATCAACAATATTCAAGGTACTTTCCCTCCATGTGGCATCGCCGCCGTGGGACGCCCTGGATAATATGTGTTGTATTAGTAAATTGCTTTGTAATACAGTTTGATTGTATTGGATTAAGGGCCAGTACTTCTAGGTTAGCCTGAACAACATCTTCGACCACATCATCACTTACCATCACGTGAGTTAGTGGTCAAAGGCTAAATTATCATGAAGAAAAAAAGGGCCAGATAATCAAGAGACCTACCACCTCCTTGCTAAAGAACAGACGGGGAAGGGCTGACGAAAAGTATAGTTAAGTATGTCTAATTGGTAAAAAACCCTCGGTGACCCGTTCTTGAACTGACAACGAATCAGTGTTTTTTTCTTTGCTGATAGGCAAGCCTTTGACCACAATCTCACCTGATAGTAAGTGATGATGTGGTCGAAAGTGAAGCTTTTAAGGACAGCTGCCGGAACACACCCTTGGGTGCTCGGCGACAGATTTTCTACTTGAGTTTGGTCACTAGCCAGGCGGGCATTCGCAAAATGCCCTTCCACCATGCGGTGAAGCTCAAGCCGGCGGGATTCGTACCATGGACCTGTTACACGGAAGTCCATAGCCAATGCCACTGAGCCATCACTGCTTCAAAATCATATATCGCTATATCCATATTAAATATATATAAACGTACTTTTGTACTTGGTACGAACAAGTTAATAGGTCCACTTTCTGGTTTAGTTTCAACTTTCTAATCGAGTATGCACTCAGTGGGCTGTACTCGAGCCTATAGAGTATAGAAACTTCCTAACGCTCCTAATACACTATCATATATTATATACAAAATATGTATATAATATATGTATTAACAGTATTAACTATGATCATATTATGATCATAGTTAATACTGAGTCTCCAATAAACAAAAAAATGTTAGCAAATAACTTATTGAATCATGATGGTTCAAAAGTACCTATTATCACAATTTTGAAGCGCACGTAGCAAAGTTTACTTAGCTGTTCTCAACCGATAAGCAAAGTAAAGCAACGTTGCGCGGGGTCATGAGTTGGATGGGTGACCGCTAGTGACATTACTACTGAGCGTGCACGTGCTTCGGAGGGCATGTTAAGCCGTCGGTCCCGGTTGATGTCTTAGGATGGCAGTCGTTATAGCATGGTGGTAGGGCATGTTGCGAATGCCCGCCTCACTAGCTACCACCCTCAAGTAGAAAATCTGTCGCCAAGGGTCCGGCAGCTGTCCTTGAGAGCCAGTATTTCTAGGTTAGCCTGAACAACAGCTTCGACCACATCATCACTAACCATCAGGTGAGATAGTGGTCAAAGGCTAAACTATCAAGCATAAAAAGAAAAAAAAATAATAATATACCATTACGTGTAGGCAAGCAGCGGCGTCGTGTGTCGAGTCGCCCTCTTCCCTCAGAAATGGTTGAGGAGGACGATGGCGGCCCGCAAGTCAACTCGTGAACGAGTGCTGCTTGAGAACAATGGTCCGTTCAGAATGCCTGTGTTTTTTTTTATATTGTTAGGTTTGCAATAACGCCTGCTATGCGGATTACATTACAAAATCACAAATATACGATGGTTAAAGAACGATAGGAAAGATTTGAGTTATGACGTCATGTCATGTTAGCTCAATTGGTTAGAGCATACCCCGGCTCAAGGGGTGGATGGACGCGGGTTCAAAACACATGACTTAAAATTTTCCTATCGTATATTTCTGTTTGTAGATGTATATATTAGGTATAATTAGCATCCCTTATAGCTGTGTTTGTATGTATATAGTACCACCAACTTAACTGTGCAGTTTTCGAGGGCGCTACTGGTCAAGGAAATCAACTACAAACTGTCACAATTTGAAGGAATGTTGTAGTTCTTTTTTTTGCCGCCTGAACAGATAAGTTGGTGGGACTGTAAGAATGTTCCTCATAGCATATAGAAAGTACTAATTAAAAAAAAGTATTAGTACTTTTCTCTATGCTCATAGTAATATAATTGTTTAATTAATATCTTCGTTAACTTAAAAAATAGCACGGACCCTGGACTCTGTGGAAAATCAATAAATTCAAATAAAAAAATATATCATCATATATTATATACATAGGATCATAGTTAATACTGTGTCTCAAATAAACAAACAATTTTTACCAAATAACTTGTTGAAGTCGTTATCATGATGGTTCAAAAGTACCTATTATCACAATATTGTGCGCATGGTACCGACTTCGACAAGTTATTTCATACATTTGAGTCGGTTCCATTAATTAAATAAAAAAAATGTTTCACCCTTTTCAGTGACCCTTGCCACTTAAGGAATCGATAGTCATTCACTGTCAATGACTATATCATCAAGATATGTCAATACTTTTCAGTTATTGGAGTGTAACTCAAAAACATTTTGATCGATTTTGATGAAATTTTAATGGGACCACACAGCAAGCCTCAACTTTCAAATAAAAATAATCATCAAAATCGGTTCACCCAGTCATAACTTCTGAGGTAACAAACATAAAAAAATACAGACGAATTAAGTACCTCCTCTTTTTTTAAAGTCGGTAAAAAATAACTAATTGTTAAGTTGCCAACACAACAATGTTTCTAAAAAGCTATCTCAAATATGTCCAGTAAACGAAAATTGGCAACTTTTGTCCCTTGAACTGGTTGTTTGGTGGAAAGCTTCAACTATGATTATTCTATAATAGTGTATTATTAAGCGATGTGTATGTGTCAAACTAAGCTGCTGTTCATTGTTTACAGTCTACCTCATTTTCTATTTATACGGATAATTTATTAAAGGAAGAAAAGAAACAAATACAATATATGTAAATACAAGTATGTATGTATTTATTTCTCAAAATACACTAGGGGACAAAATAAGGTTATGAAAACTTAGCTTGAGTAAGCTGGAGACATTCACATGCCTAAATACTCTTACAGTCGTTAAAAAAGGTGTCTTGACAGGGCAATTGTGCGGGGTGAGGGACGAGACGCGGGGGCGCCGTCCCAAACTACATACATCATGGCCACCGTACTTGGTTTGTAGTCGGGGACACAGCGTTCAGGGTTTACGCGTATTTGTTTCAATAAAAAATAAAGGTACATTATGTATATTCTACGTGTGTCCTACGAGACTACAAGTCATCGTTTTACACAACAAAATAGCTGCGATTTCACCAGTTTTCACACAATATTATTTAATGATAACAACATTTTGTTATTTCATGCCACATTACCATCGACATCAATGTGAACAGAGTGGTGGAGTCGCAGTAGCGAGGGCACGTGGTAGATATTAGAACATTATTTATTTATTATTTTATTTGGATAGGTTTGCATTTGCCTTCTTAGCATTATCAAACATCTAATATTATTCATTGTTGATGAGGTTGGACGTGTTATCAATTTGTCTAGAATGTAAAAAAAGATCATCATCACCATTAGCTGGAAGACGTCCACTGTTGAACAAAAGGTGGGCACCTTAAGAAACCTTGTTCATTACCGCCAGTTTTAAATTTAAAACAGTCGTCATTTTCGTACTCTCCACCCCAGAAAAATTCGAAATACATAGATTTTTATGGTGGGGCTTTTGTTCTTTTATTAAATTGCATGTGTGTAGCTTTTGAGGGTATTTGGGGCGTAGATTACAAACATGACATCCGTTTTGATATCCAAGATGGCAGACATATTTTTAAATAGAATAATATGCGTATTACTGTGAAGGATTTTTGGGGGTGCAGTATAAAAAAAAACCATTTTGAAATCAAAGACGGCGGATACAATTCAAAAATAACAAAAATAAGACAGGAATCACTTTCGCGGTATTTTGTGGCGCTGATTCCGAAAATGACACCCGTTTTAAAATCCAATATGGCAGACACATTTTCTTATATACTTAATTGATTCCACAGGCAGTTATTCAATACACAACTTTCCATTTTGGTATATATAATGACATTAGTAGGTATAAGTAAAACATCAAACACTTAGTATCAAAATTTTATATTAGGCACTTAAAATAAATGACCACTGTAGGCCAGATACTTGCGGCAGCGTCGGCTTTTAAACAAACACCAAAGGCATTTCACCACTGTTTGGTTCATACAAGTATAAGACTGTGGTGTGGCCTTACTTAATATTAAAGAGTAGATTATTAACACAACTTTTTTTGCTGCGGCCTCACACGCACTCATTTGCGTCAGAGCCTGTAAAATTATAGTGTATTTGCATAGAACATTTATTAGGTATATAATGTTGTGTTAGGTTTTAGCGATTATTACACATAGTAATTAAACAATATTAATCGGTTTAAATCGCGTATATTTAGTAATAACAAATATTTTAAAACACGACTCTACTTACTCTATGAGCGCTCGTAGAGTCAAGACCTCCTGAGGATGCTTCGTTTAGAAGCGCAACGCGTCGAATAATCTTCCAGTTTGGCTGCGTGGCGTTTGTGACGTCACGACGGCTTAACAGGAAATTAGGCGGAATTATCACTAGACATATATAATTTTTATAAAAAAAATTGAAGTGTTTTATTAAATAATTAATTAAATGTTTTCTTAAAATACTTTTAAAATATTTGTTGTTATTAAAAATGGATTTCCGCAAAGTAACGCCTGAATCTATTCATTATCGCGTATATTTATCATTATTTTTGTCCCGACGTTTCAAACACTTTGCAGTCACCCCGTGACCACGACCACTGCAAAGTGTTTGAAACGCATTGAACTATAGGTCAATGAATATACACGACATCTTTTTTATGCTGCGGCCACACACGCACTCATTTGCGTCAGAGCCTGTAAAATTGCATGTAGTGTAGTTGCATAGAACATTTATTATATGCCTGTAACTACTCTAGTAACCACGTTTTAGAGCTAAGTTATTTTTACAACAGCATTGTAAGTATCGCTAACCCTAAGCTAGAATGGCGGTTATTGGCACATCGAATAGGGCGTTCGGATAGCCCATCGGTGCCAAAAATAACACTCACAAACGCTAAAAATGATCACACGGGCCGTTCGTTTTGGGACTTCGTGAGCAAAAATATCGATTTCGCTCACCGTTCGGATAGCTTTGAAAACGCTACAAATGACAGAGAAAAGTGATATTTTTGACCCATGTCTTACCGTGGGATCGTTGTGATCGTTTTTTGACAACTGTTGGTTTGACAGTTGTATTTGGCGCGATTGAAGAGTTTCACAAGTTTTTTATTTAAGTAACTATCAGAAGCCATTAACAAAGAAATAATAATAATATAGGTACCTACTTCTTTGTTAATTTTAGAGATTGATTCGATGTTTCATACTGTGCAAAATTGTTAAAATATTGTCGGTTGTCAAAGTACGTTTTAAGCCGTTCGGATAGCATGCAGTAATTGGTGGTCAAAAATAGCAAAAGCTTCTATCCGAACGCTAATACACAAATGCCACTTTTGAAACTGCTACAAACGCAATCGAGCCAAAACGAACGCACCAAAAGAGAGTTATGGCTAATGTGAGCTATGGGCACACCAGCGTTTATTAGTACGCTACGACAATAACCCTATTGTCGTAGCGCCACTAAACAAAAGCTGGCAACTTTTGTGTTTCCAACACATATTGGTGTTAAAATTGCCAAGTAGTTTGGGGAGATGCGGCTTTAGGCTTTGTAACAGATAAAAATGCAGATGTGGCCATACGAGTAGAAGCTTAAACCTTATGGTAATAGCTGTAGCTTTTAGGTGTTAGGCACTAACGCAGGTGTGGGTAGACGCGCCATTTTGAATAATCACTTTGTCTCATTATAACAGTCGGTCCATTACGATTATTTTAAACTACTTTTGAAATAACTAGTTTGAATTACTTTTTGCAATCGATATGACCGGCTTAGAGGCACCAGCTTGTACATTAGTTGCGGTACTTATACTAGTATTGCTAATATTAGCTGGAGATATCTGATATAACGGAGGCAACGTTATAACGCCTTCGTTATTGTGCGTTATAAGGCTCTGAATAGGTACCGTTATAACTCTAGGACCACCGCCGGTGTTTGTTTCACTTATAGGCAAAGTAATAACTCTTTGTGGAGTGTTTACGTTATTAGAAATATTAGCACCATTAACAGCGTTATCTAATGTAACAGTTTCATAACATACGTTATTTTGCGTCGGAGTTTTCGTTTGCGCGTTTATAATTAAATTTATAATGTCCAAATGTAATTTTTGAGTGTTCTCCTCTGGAACTTTTTTTAGTAACATTGTAATGTAATTTACAAAGATTTCTAATTCATCGGGAACTCTTTTTGATTTTGTCTTCGGTGTCTCATTTAGCACGTACTCGTCGGATGACACAGATTCTGTTCTTTCTTTTTTTACGTATCTTATTTTTTGCGGTGGACGGTAAGTTTGGCGCTTTTTGTTCGAAACCGGAGTCTTCGCTTCGTCTTCTAAGTACACTACTTCAGTATATACGTCGTCTTCTGGAATTTCTTCATCGGAGTCTGCGTCTAGGCTCTGCATATAGAAATACAAAGAGTTTAAACTAAAATTAGGTATTTTTTATTGCTGATAGTTAAGCTTTTGACCACAATCTCGCCTGATGGTAAGTGATGATATGGTCGAAGGGTTTAGCAGGCTTAACCTAGAATTACTGGCTGTCAAGGACAGCTGCCGGAACACACCGTTAGGTGCTTGGCGACAGATTTTCTACTTGAAGGTGGTCGCTAGCCAGGCGGACATTCGCAAAATGTCCTTCCACCATGCGGTGAAGCTCAAGCCGGCGGTGGGGATCGAACCATGGTCCTGCGGCACCGCAGTCAATAGCTATAACCGCTCCTATCATTGGTGTTCGGAATCATCTCCTTTCAGAGGCTGTATTGTTTGGATACCTTCAACTTACTTGAACATAATGTTACAAAATTGCAAATATACGCTAGGAAAAATTTAAGTGATGTGCGGGATACAAACCCGCGTCCATCCACCCCTTTAGCCGGGGCATGCTCTAACCAATTGAGCTAACATGAAACAAAGAGTTTTTAGAACTCAATTTTTTCTTATCGTTCTTTAACCATCGTATTTGAACATAATGTCTTCCATCAAACACTTTTGGATGGTGGTAGGGCATTTTGCGAATGCCTGGCTAGATACTACCCTCAAGTAGAAAATCTGTCGCCAAGCACCTAACGGTGTGTTCCGGCAGCTGTCCTTGAGAGCCAGTACTTCTAGTTTATCCTTAACAACATCTTCGACCACATCATCACTGACCATCAGGTGAGATAGCGGTCAAAAGCAAACCTGTCAGATATAAATAAACTGTCAAGCGCGTGTCGGGCCACGCGTAATGTAGGGTTCCGTAGTAGCCCGTTATCATAATATAGAATAATTCTGTTGTTCTTTATCTTTTTATCTCTCTACCTATAACTTTCTAAGCAATTTGTTCTTTTGTTTATAAATTGTGATTGCTTGCACGTGTAGACTGTTGTTGACCGTGACTATTATGTAGGAATCATGGATTATCTATACGTTCCTTAGTTGCTCACAAACTTTTTTCTTCTCACCATTTAACGACACCTCTCTATAACGCCATAAAAATGCACAGTACCTTAAGTTTACACTGTATATGTATATATAGTGTAAACTATATAACGATACTGAAGGGACTGTGCATATATATATATATTCAAGAACCAACAAACAGAGTCACAATATTTTCCCAATGAAAAAATATTCTAATTAATAATAATTATTATGAGACGGGGTTATGAGATGAGGTCTAAAAAGTACCTTATACCGAAGCTAATCGATCAACTCTGTACAGTCATATCTGTTATGACTTATGATATAGGTCATACAGAAGCATAATATCTAATTGTTGCCTCCTAGAGTTTAAATGCAATAATTTATATTTGTTTATCAGCTCTTCATAATGGTTTAATATTATGCAATAAATACGTTAATTCGTTGTTGAAGTTACTAGAGGACCTTATGACAAAATTAAATATTTTTATACCACGTGCTATTATTATATTTTGAATATTTACATTAACGATTAATTTACTACCTAATATTATTATATATCCTTAATGACTTGAACCTCATCAAAGTTAGAATCCCATAACACATATGTAAAATTACACATTGCAAATCACATGCACGTATACTCAAACATACAGAAACACGCACCGACACATACACCTTTCAAATTCAACACAAAAACAACACTTAAACTCGTACACCAATACTACACCACAGAATAATTACTACACGTATATATTAATTCTTTAAAATATACAAAATGACATTAATTTCGAATAAAAACGATTTATGATTAATTATTTTCATGAAGAAGAAGCAAATTTCCAGAAATTAAAAAAAACAACTATAGGTTTCTGTAACCCCCTCCCATCAATGGGGAATATTCCGCCCTCTCTCCCCCTCCCCGTTGCACAAAATATATACATACCATAGTCCTTCTAATGTGTGTAGATACGCATTTTTTTTTAAATTAATATTATTTTAAGAAAATAGTTATCGTAATCCCCCACCCATCTGGAGGGATGCTACAACCCCCCCCCCCCTCCACCCATTCCTATAGTACATAACTATCTATATCGATTCTAGTCCTTCCAGTACTTCATCTTAGTAACTTTAAAGGATTTATTGTAAGGATTTTGTATTTGGTGCAAAATTATCTAATACCCAAGTTCAACGACTATT
The DNA here is from genome assembly GCA_963890685.1 of Plagodis pulveraria. Lineage (NCBI taxonomy): Eukaryota > Metazoa > Arthropoda > Insecta > Lepidoptera > Geometridae > Plagodis > Plagodis pulveraria. Next base: position 16,852,220 of record OY982976.1, on the reverse strand, counting down.
ACTGCTAAAGTAATAAAGTTATCTTAACCGCTATAATTTTCCTTGAAAGTTCATGAACTACACTATCATCATGAATTTTTTCAGATCTTTCAAGTAGTTTAGGTTTTAGAGGGGGGGGCGCCCTTCTGGAACAAAAATTTGCACTTTAAAGTTGAATATTTCATAAATGGACCATTAAATCGAAAAATAGTATTAGCAACCCCTAAATTATTTCAAAATACCTATTCAATGATACCCCATTAGATGGGACGACGAAAAAAAAATTCATAACCACAACACTTGTATGGGAGCTACCCTAAAAAAAAATATTATTCAAAATTTTATTTTACCACTTTGTCGGCGTGGTAAGTTTACATACCCTTACAAAATTGCAGCTTTCTAGTACAAACAGTCTCTTAGCAAAACCTCGGACAGACGGACAGACAGACGGACATGACGAAACTATAAAGGTTCCTTGTAGGTACTACGGAACCCTAAAAAACTAACCTTTTGAGCCTTAGCGATGATATCATCTAAGACCTCAGTATGATTCTCCTCCAGGTGGTTCTTCATATTATCGATGGTTCTGTCCACCGTCTCCTTGCAGATGCTGCATTTGGCATCGTTGTCTTCGTGCTCGAAGTGCCGCCACAGCTCCGAGGAGAACTTCACTGTGTTTTCTGAGGTTTCCTCTGGAAGAAGAGAGTTTATATACTCCACTAAACAAATCTGTTGTATTGGACGAGACTGGTCCCAACTTTTTTTTTTATCTACATATGATTAAAAGCACTTCGAGTCGATTCCCGCCTGACATAATATTTTGTGCTTCAATAATTGTAAACTATGATTTTTAGGGTTCCGTACCCAAAGGGTAAAAACAGCACCCTATTACTGAGACTTCGCTGTCCGTCCGTCTTTCACCAGGTTGTATCTCAAGAACGGTGATAGCTAGACGGTTGCAATTTTCACAGATGATGTATTTCTATTGCCGCTATAACAACAAATACTAATATAACATAAATAAATATTTAAGAGAGAATAAAGAAGAATTTTTTTTTTATTACCGTTTCTTACTCTATACTAATAACGGTGACAGGTAGACGCGTTAACTATTCACAGAATATTTAGTTTTATGTTCTCTTTATTAATATAATGAATTAAAATAAAATAAATAATTAAGGGGCTCCCATACAATGAGGTTTTCGCCGTTTATTTGGTAAAAATATTTATAATGAAAACGAGATAATGGTACGGAACCCTTCGTGCGCGAGTTCCACTCGCACTTGGCCGGGTTTTTTCTATTTCATTAAGTGATGAGACGGATAAGGCGCTTACACTGAACTGCTCTCGTCACGCTAAATCATTTTTTAATATAAATTTGATTATAATTATGAATTATTTTATGGATACTTTGCAGCATGCTGGCAGCATTGAATACCAGCGCTTATTCGTTGAGCCAAAACGCTTATTCCTTTGATAGTTTAATAGGGGCCTGCATAACGTGCCCTCCGTACCTACGTATAAATGTTACTAACGGTCACCCATCCAAAACATGACCACAGAGAACCTTATTGACCGCTTAATAACGACTAGAAAAGTTACAGTAAGAGCGCTTTTCACACAAACGTAGTTTCGGCATATTTTAAATAGTTACTAAGTGTTCAAACTCAGTGACATTTTGTACGCATATTGCTGAGCCTAATATCTTTGTTTCTGGTTTGACAGTTTTTCTATTTATTATATCCCTAAATGTCAAAATATCCATTTCCGTTCAAGACGATGTATTGAATTATTTTTAAAAATACTTAATTTTACGGAAATCTGGAAAACCAGAAGCATAAATATATTAGGCTCAAGGATGTACGAGTACATGCCAAGTTTCGAGTTTGATCACTTAGTATTTAAAATGTGACGAAACTACATTTGTAAGGAAAGCGTTTTGAAGCAGTGATGGCTCATTGGTTTTGCATATGGACTGTCGCGCAGCAGGTCCATGGTTCGAATCCCGCCGCGGGCTTAAGGCGCTCCTGGCCAGAAAACGCCTTACAAGAATTAACTTTTCTCAAAGAAAAAACTCAATTATTGAATTGTAAAAAATATATGTCATTTTTAAGCATATGTTTTAGTGTTATCATAAATCGGATACACATAATTAATAACTTCACTCGATCGAAAAAAATCCCAAAGTCACCTCTATTTTGAATTTAAAACCGATTTTTTGGTTCCTTATTACCAATATTTAATTTTAAATGAATTTTTAATGAATTAATTAGTAATTAAATCAATTAATTCATAAATAAAAATATTAGAAAGTTATCATGTTAATTTTATATGATTTTTAACACGAATTCATGGTATCAGAGCTCGCTCACTTGACCGCCAGTGCGCTCGCAGAGCTCGCTCACTTGACCGCCAGTGCGCTCGCAGAGCTCGTCGACATAGGACGTGTGTCAATTTTTGCGATCTACGCTATTCCACACAGAACAAGACCAAAATGGGTACCAAATACAACAACATAAAAAGTGCTCTGGTCTGGATTTTAGAAATCGTACGAGTCCAGGAGCAAACGGCGGTAAGTATGTAGATACTTGCCGCCGCCGCGCCGTTTGCTTTCTTTACGCTCAACTCGTTACGCCTATCTTGATGACTTACTGATTGACGGTGACTGACAATCAATTTTGTAAGTAGCAATGGTCACTGATAAGGGTGTTATTTTTACAAATAAATGGAACAGATGTCAACACTGAAAATTGTGAAATAACTTGTTGAAGTCGGTACCGTGCGCACAATATTGTGACATGTGACAATAACATATACTACTTTTTATTCCGATTTTCCGAACAGTTCCTGATGGATCGGGTAAATAAAATTAATTGCAGGCGAAGGCTAGTTATTATGTAATTGATTGTTCAAAACTATTTATCTAACTCTTGTAGTTTTTCAATTTGTGGCATTTTGCGAACCATATAATATGAATACGTACATAATGGTAAATTAAGGTAATTAAAATTGTTATCACTATTGTTATATGTCCAATGCCAATTATACCAAAAAGTATTAATACAATTAATTCTGTTGTATATCTTTATATTTGTTATCTGAGTAATTCTCAACTCTCATGTACAAAAATAGATTACCATATTTTTTTATGTATAACAATAATTTCTTTCCATTTTAGCAAGCTTTATGAACCTAGGAGGTTATTAAAAAAATAATTAAAAATCACGGGTGTGACATCGAGTAACATGGTTGTGACGTGGCATGAGTTTCCATATAGCCAGATTTATGTATTTTACTTATAATTTAATTTATATATAACAGTTTTAATAATCTAACAGTGAGGTAAATGTAACTGATTGACTTCGTTTTTATCTCAATAAATAACATATATTTTTTTTTTATTTAAATGAAGTTCATTTGCCAACCATATAATATTTTGATTTCGATAAACGATATAAAAAAGAAGTCTAACTAGCATTAACGATCACTTAATGTTACTTAATATTTCTATAATAATAATAAAAAAAGCTAATCAAATTGACCTACTAACCAATCCAATACTAATGTAATGTCTCAATATAAAAAAGCGTTGCCATTATGTACCTAAATAAATATAAATATGTTAAAAAACATACCTTGCAATTATTACAAACTACTTAAAATTCATTCATAAATTTTTAATACCAAATATTGTAATGAAAAATGAAATTAACAATCATTTAACAAAAATAACGTCCATGTTAGTAAAACTAACATTTTGGGTGCATGGTTGCCTTGATCAGAGATTGCTGCATTGTCAATAACTACGTCATCAATTGATTACTGTCTACCTTGGCAAAATTGGATTCTTTGATGGAAGGATATGTACCCACCACACATATGTACCCATTGACTTTGAATTAATCGCTCTGTACAGGACAGCTTTATGAAATTTATTATAATGTGGCTCTTGTCAAAACCAAGACTATTGATACATATTTTTAGTTTCAAAAATATCTCACTCTAGGCGCTCAACTTTACAAGTTATCGGCTTGGATATCTTGGTTTCTTTATTTAACTTGCACAACAGTACATTGGAATGAGATTATATTATATCAAAAATGTTGTGAAATTTGTTTTCTATTTTTAGGTGAAATACTTACTGAACTCACGATATAATTCTATGAGATTTGTAACACTTGGTCTGCAAGTAATAATCTAAAAAACTTTAATTACTTCTTAACGATTCTGAAAGTCACGACCATGGCCGACTTGTCACAACCGTGGATTTATGAAATCCACGATTATGATGACCATGGAATGGACTTGAAATTTTCCACCATGTCATCTATAACCACAAAGATTAAACAAAATTAGCCGTGCTAAAACAATCACTAGATTAATTGTTATTCAACACACTATATTAGGGGTAAAAGTATGAAATTGCCAATTTGAAGGGAAAAATAAATTGAAATTAGTTTTTTTCTATATTACCATATTTATTTAATCAAAATAATTACAATTTTTATCTATAAATTGCTACAATCTAATAGGAAGGTCATTTATGCCTATGCGATAGTACTCTGATGATCTAGATTCGACAAACTGCGTGAAAGCATTTTGTACTGCCTCCTGGGAAGAAAACTATTTATCACGTAGAAAATTGTCCATATCACAAAAAATATGGTAGTTCGTTGGAGCAAGGTCTGGCGAATACTGAAGGTGATGAATGGTTTCTAATTGCAGTTCCTGTAGAGTTAAAACGGTTTCTCGTGTTGTATGAGGTCTCGCGTTATCATGGAGCAATAATGGTGAAGATCGATTCATGAGTCGGGGCTGTTTCACTGCTAGTTTTTCTATCAAGGTTCGGAATCCGACACCGTAGACATCTACTTTTATTGCTTGACCAGATCGGAGAAAGCTATAGTGAATAACACCATGCTGAGACCACCGATACCATTACCTTTTTATTGGTAAGCTTTGCTTTAGGACACTGTTGTGGCGTTTGAGTTGGGGTCAGCCATTGCATTTGTCACTCATGGTTATCGTAAAGATTCCACTTTTCATCAAGTTTATTTTAGGAGATGAGATGAAACTTTATATTTTTCTATATAAAATTTGTACATCTGTGGAACATGACTATTCTAGATATATGTCGCCATGGGAAAAGAAATCATACTAAGAGCATTTTCTTTTTCCAGTAGACTTATTACTGAATTCTGGGAATCTCACATGACATGGTTGTGACATTTAGTGTTTTTTTTATATATGTATAATATTTTTTTAGATACTATATTACAATTTGTGTATAGGTGCATTAAATATCTTTCCCTATATAAAAATATAATAGAACTTTAATATATTAATTGAATATAGTTCTCTCAAATAAACACATTTTTCTTAAGAATGAGAATTACCCATCTAATAAAATAACGGTAGGTAAACGATCACCCTAACATCATGTATTAATATAAACTACTGACTGAACCCCCAACAGGACCCGATTATTTTTCCGGCGTATGTACCAATACACGACAAAAGCTAATTCCATTATAAAATTTCATACTGACTTGATCTACGTTACAGATATAGGTAGGTACACAACCTGGCAGACGAGCGTAAGACGTGCGCACGGCGCATCGCACACAACTTTGTGTCGCGTAAATGAATGCGTCGAGCTCCCAAATAGTGCGGCCTGAGGTAGCGTAAAATACCTAAAGTCCATGGAAAGCCTCGCCTTAAGCTTCTCCGCATGGTGGAAGGGCATTTTGCGAATGCCCGCCTGGCTAGCGACTACCTTCAAGTAGAAAATCTGTCGCCAAGTACCTAACGGTGTGTTCCGGCAGCAGTCCTTGAGAGCCAGTGATATTACAGGCACAACTGTTTCAAGGTGACGGGCGCAGTGCAATTCTTGCCTTGTGACGAAATGCATCTGTTATAGGCAGAGGTTAGTCCGCTTAACATCAGGTGGGGCTCGAGCTTGTTCCGTCACAAAAAGCGCTCCATGAACTCTACTCTTCATTGCTAAAACAAATTTATACCAGACAAAGTGACAAGCAGAACATACGTGACATATTCGGCATCAGTAACCATTATGAACGAATCTCTACCCTGTTATCTAACGAAGTCACTATTATCAAATCTGTGTAAAGGGCTTTGCACTCAATAGGTCATATTTGTAATTGTTTACGAGTAAAGAACAACGCAGACGAATCGCTGCGGCTTGTGCGGCACCGATATGATCCCATTCTACGTATGTCCGATACGACGTTGATCAGAGTGCATTGTATTTATGAGTTCCATTCAAAGAATATTTAGTGCCAGTGTCTCTCAGGCCTTTCCATACAAACGTAGTTTTTTTTAATGTTAATGTGACTGATCAAGCACGAGGCCCATCTGATGTAAAGCGGACTAATCTCAGCCTATAACAGATACATTTCGTCACAAGTCACGAATTGCACTGCGCCCGTCACCTTGAGACATAGTTGTTAAGTCTCATGTGCCTGTAATATCACTGGCTCTCAAGGACTGCTGCCGGAACACACCGTTAGGTGCTTGGCGACAGATTTTCTACTTGAGGGTGGTCGCTAGCCAGGCGGGCAATCGCAAAATGCCCTTCCACCATGCGGTGAAGCACAAGCCCGCGGCGGGATTCGAACCATGGAACTGCTGTGCGGCAGTCCATAGCCAATGCCACAGACATCACTGCTTCAAAAGTAAAGTTTCGTCATATTTTAAATACCAAGTGTTCAAATTAATTGAAACTTTGCATACATATCCTTTAGTCTAATATATGCTTCTGGTTTGCATGTTTTTCGTTTTGTTATTTAATTTATCTCCAATTTGTGAAAATAAAAACTCACATACCAACGAATTTTCGAAATAACTTAGAATATACTTTGTAGGAAAATAAATTATGTTACAATTTAAAAACCGCCAGTTTTTTTTTTTTTTTTTTTTTTTAATGCTTGATAGGTTAGCCTTTGACCACTATCTCACCTGATGGTAAGTGATGATGTGGTCGAAGATGTTGTTCAGGCTAACCTAGAAGTACTGGCTCTCAAGGACAGCTGCCGGAACACACCGTTAGGTGCTTGGCGACAGATTTTCTACTTGAGGGTGGTAGCTAGCCAGGCGGGCATTCGCAAAATGCCCTACCACCATGCTATAACGACTGCCATCCTAAGACAACAACCGGGACCGACGGCTTAACGTGCCCTCCGAAGCACGGAAACGCTCAGTAGTAATGTCACTAACGGTCACCCATCCAACTCATGACCGCGGGCGACGTTGCTTAACTTTGCTGATCGGTTGAGAACAGCTAAGTAAACTTTGCTACGAGCGCTTCAAAATTTTATTATTATTTTTATTATATTCTAGTTTTACTTGCGCTATTAAGACGAATCTAACAATATCTCGTACATTAAAATCGGCTAAACCGTTTAGAAGTTATGGTGGAATAAAGAAACTCACAAACATACATACATGAACCCTGAAAACAACACTCCTATTTTTATGCAGTCGTGTCAGAATGAGTTTGAACACTTACTATTTAAAATATGAGTAAACTACGTGTTAGGATCCGGCATGATATTAATAAATCGATATACGAATATTTACTTTAAAATTGAGAAAATAATACGTTATTTTAAGAATAATTTATAATATGAAACACGATTTATAAATGAAAATAAAAGAATGCAAAATAGGACAATAGGACGGCCATGACAAAAAAGAAGATAGACACGAAGGGCGCCAAAGAAAAAGCGCGCAAGATTGGTTGTGTCAGTTGTATTAAAAAGAAACAAGTTTTTGAGTTCTAAGAATAGTAACTGTCACGGAAAACTGGCATATTTAACAAAAGGAAAATCTTCACATCGAGGGTAATCAAAGGAAGTTCTTTTAGTGCTTATTGCACCAACGTTAATTCGGGAGTTAAAGTCGGGTTAATTTGGTTTTTATGACAATTTACACTTAATTTAAGTTTAACTCCCGTTTCCTCGTTGGCGCAAGTGGGCCTTAGAAGGGTAAGACGTAAGAATATGTTTGTATGGATATTCATAACGCTTATGAAGACAGTAGCTATAAACGGCTTCAGTTGAGGCGATGTCGAAGCGCTGCCGCATGCCGGGTGGATTAGTGCGCGATAACTATAATGCTGTAAAATGTCTTTTATCTTTCTGGGTTAGCTCATTATGTATTGCGCAGTTTCTAACTTATTTATACTAAGTGTACGTACTTATATGTTTGTACCTAATTGTTTATTAAAAATATTTGTTTTCTTCTGTCGCGATGCAGTCTCTTACTTAGCAGGATTTAACATTATTTACAATTCGTATACAGTGTTATTGGTAAAATGCTAACAACTTCTTAGGGTTGACTTCTGCTAGTCCAATATAACAGTTTGAGATGATGGTGTCTTAGGTTTTCGCGGTTATTATTACATATAGTAACACTTTGCAGTGATCGTGGTCACGGGGTGACTCTGGGACCACGATCACTGCAAAGTGTTTGAATCGGCGGGACAAAAATAATGATAAATATACGCGATTTAAACCGTTTAAAGTTGTTTAATCACTATTTTGAGATGTTTTTTTTTTAAGTTTTTTATTATTACTTTTTGTTTTTGTGTATGTATATGACCGAATAAGCACGAGGACCACCTGATGTTAAAAGTCTCTCGTGCCTACTCTATTTAGTTAGGTATATATACAATAAAACTTTGTATTACATCCTATCCAATAAAAGGTATAGGTAGAATCGAGATACAATATGAAACAAAACTATCTAGTGACTGCAAATTAATATAGGTTAAGAAATATAAGTCAACCTCAAAAGCAGCAGAACTCATAACACATAACATTTTAACAAAGTCACGAACTTTGTTACAATTTTTTGCTTACAAATATGTAAAAAAATTATTAATAAAAATTTATTAATTTATAAATTAAATTTTCACCAGTCAATATAATTAAATTTAGAAAAAAGTAATCAAATCCTTAGAAGTAATATATTACAACCAACAATTGGAAAAGGGTTTATTTATAAACTTCTTATTCTCTCTGCTATTACCGCCCGTAATATTTTTAACCAACTTCAATAAAGGAGGAAATTCTCAATTAGACTGTTTTTTTTTGTTTGTTACCTCCTAACTCTTTACATGGTGTACCTACCAATTTTAATAATTTTTGTTATGTTTAATTCCATTAAAATTTTAGTGAGATCTTACGAGTAGTATTTGAGTTATTCCTAATAATAACTATGTTTGAAGTTAGTTTATTTTATTTAAATTATTTAGAATATTTTCAATTAATTATAGTTTAACAAAAATATGCGCTTTGAGCTCTACTTGTGGCCAAAACTTGCGATATCTACACCTAGCTATAATATATTAAAAAACTGTTTTTTTTTCATATTCTCAAAATAACCTCTAATGTCGTTACCCCTACATGCAAAATAGTGTATATACACAATACACGCAACCTCGACAAAAAATATATAATTTATATATTAACATTAAGAGGCCTTTTACATTATGCAGCCCTCTCACTCGCACTTTTAAAGATAATTTCAAATAGCAACAATATGGTTAATATTTTTTAAAATGTGGTCAATCATTATTTCGCTGCGTGCAACTATAGATGTTCTCAACATATTTTTACTTTGTTACATGTTGAGTCCAATTAGAATTAGAGGCCCAAAGTTTAAAATAACTAAATTACGCGTTTTGGACCCCCCATTACAGATATCAACATGAAAATTAGTAGAGAACATCTATAGTTGCATGCAGCGAAATAATGATTGACCACATTATAAAAAATATAAACCACATTGTTGCTATTTGAAATTATCTTTAAAAGTGCGAGTGAGAAGGCTGCAAAATGTAAAAGGGCTCTTAACAATAAACACGTTTAGTGGAAGGGCATTATTTTTTGACTGAAAGATCTCTCCAAAGGTTTGTATACACAAATAAAAAACACCAAATACACATTCCATTCGTTTAATACAACAAATACAATAATACTTATTATTTAGTAATTATTACGAAATAATTCGTAACCCAAATTCATTATCACAATAATGATGAAGTCCATTCCATTTTCACATCAGATTTCATCATCAATCGTTTTATCTCAGAGTTATGTTGACTCATAACTAATATAAAATAACTTATACTCCTTGTTCACTGTTACTAGTAACGCGATGTTCTTCTATACTGATACCTTGTTTATAACTGGTATTTATAACTAGTATTTATAACCCGTGATTTGTAATCGTTATTTTCATCGTTAAAATAACTTATATTCCTTGTTCACTGTTACTAGTAACGCGATGCTCTTCTATACTGATACCTTGTTTATAACTGGTATTTATAACCTGTGATTTGTAATCGTTATTTTCATCGTTACGTATTTGCGCTTCCATTATTTGTCTCACGAAATCTACTTGAAGTTCATCTGATTTTTGTTTTGGCAGTTTTTTTAATAACGATACCATGTATTTGCCAAATATGTCTAATGAGGTTTCTTCTGGCGTCGTTTGATTAGCGCTTTGATGTAATTTGCGTATTTTCGGTGTACTTGTATATTGGGATATGTCATCGAATATGTTCTCATCTAGGTATGTCTCTGACGCGTGAAGTGCTTCAACCTGTAACAATATCAGTGGTCTGTCAAATATATATATAGAAACAGCAAAATAAAGAAAAAAAAACTGTTTGTGAACGTGTCGCATGCCGGGTGGATTAGTGTGCGATAACTATAAAGCTGTAAAGTGTCCTTTATCTTTCTGGGTTAGCTCATTATGTATTGCGCAGTTTCTAACTTATTTATACTAAGTGTACGTACTTATATGTTATGTACATAATTGTTTATCTATAATACTTGTTTTCTTCATTCTGTATGTCGCGATGCAGTCTCTTACTTGGCAGGATTTAACATTATTTATATTACAGTAGGTATATAACCTACTCAATTTACATAAAACTTTGTATTACATCCTATTCAATAAAAGGGATTGGTAGAATAGAGACACAATATAAAGTAAACCATCTAGTGACTGCAAATTAATATAGGTAAAGAAATATAATTCAAGCTCAAAAACAGCAGAACGCATAACACATCCAAAATTGTAACAGTCACGATCAATCCTCGTTTGAGATGTCGCGTCTATATATAGGTCAATGTATTCTAGACGGGATATTTTTTGTGGTAAATATTAGTTGTTTATTTAAATCTACAAACAAGCTCGTAAATTGGATTGTTGACATTCAAATATTACATTTGTCCAACAATTATTTAACTATAAGAATATCAACGAAACTGTGTGTGTCAATGAAGAAACACACATCATCCCTAAGTAATTCCCTGTAGGATACTAAAATCAACATAGGCGAAAAATCTAAGAGAAACGGGCCTGTCATAAATAATAGTCTAACCCGGAGCATAAATAATAATCAAAGCCCAAGCATAATTTACCTCATCGTTATGTTGAGACCACGTATCGCTGTCATCGCCGCCGTCGTGCCGCGCGGAGCCTGGCTCATGCTTGGCCGCACTCTCATCGATCTCGTATATTTCACCATTATCCGTTATCATCAGCTTTTTAGGCTAAAACAAATCAAACATGAGAAAACCACTTAAAACTTTATATCTAGTGACAGTTCCGCCTAATTTTCCCTTTAAGCCGACGTGATGTCATTAACGCCACGTACCCGAAACGAAAGAATTTTCGACGCGTTTCGCTTATACACAAAGCATCCTAAGTCACTTATCACCTAAGTCACTTTTCAAGCGCACGATCGAGAAACAGGGTGAGGAAAAAAGGAAAGGTGATTAAGGGTAAGAATTCAACGAAAGAACCGTGCCATTGCTTACATTGACGTAATTGCTGCAAATCAGCAGCTCATCAGCAGGCTATTTAATGTACCAGCTCAAAGCCGTCATAACCTGAACATTTTGTAGTTATTTTTTACATAAATGATAGACTTGCCTATTAACACTATCTATCTCACCTGATGGTGAGATATGGTCATAAGTGATGATGTGGTCAAAGATATTGTTCAGGCTAACCTAGAATTAAGGCTGGCTCTCAAAAACTGCCGGAACATACCGTAAGCACTTTCTTGGCAACAATTTTCTATGGCTAGCCAGGCTGGCATTCACAAAATGCCTTACCACCATGCAAATAATGATGATAACACTCAGAGCGATCTCTCAGCCAACATAACACTGAAGGACTACATCGATAACGCGTTTGTAATCGATAAATACAAACAATATATTTTCTAATGAAGCTAGGTTTATAAATAAAATTAATTATACAATTGATTTTAGATTCACTAGATAGGTATCCGATGCAAAAATATCTTTGAAAATCTTACAAACCTTATCTTTAATACCATCCAAATCAATAAACGGATGTTTCCTATTCATATGCTTGATAAGTTCTTGATCATCGCAATACTCTATTCTCTTCTTGCAGACGAGACATGACGCTATCTTCAGCGTTTTGTCGAGGCATTTGAAGTACGCCCACACTGGCGTATTTTGTCTGTGGGAGAAACAATAATTGTTTAGAATCACACTTAATTCAGTTATTTTTAACCCCCGTTGCAAGAAGATGCGTGTTATAAGTTTGACGTGTACAGCCACACACATGGCATCGAAGGTGACCCAGCACCAAAGGACAGATTTCGATGCGGTTTTTTCCTTTGACAGCTAACGTGATCGATATGGTTCTTAGCTACCATTTATGATAATTTGTGCCGTGTTAATTTTTTTATGTGACTTGATACAGTTTCAAATAAAACTGAAAGAAAACCAAATTCGTCATCGACCAGACGACGTCCACTGTTGAACCTTTAAATCCTACAGTGAACTGTTATTAAACATTTTATTATAATGTATAACACAGGCAAGTGTTCAGCGGCCAAATATTCATACCCTAAGTACATAAAGTTGGTAAGAGTTGGTAGGCCCCCCACCAGGTGGACTGACGACATCGTGAAAGTCGCGGGTAGCCAGTGGTTACAAGTGGCTAATAGCCGTTCTTTGTGGCGTTCTATGGGGGAGGGCTTTGTTCAACAGTGGACGTCTTCCGGCTGATGATGATGATGAAGCACATACAGGTAGAATACAAGAAGATAAAATGTAATAGACTTAAATATTTACAAAGGCACAGGAGAACTAGTTCAACAACCAGTTGGGCATCAGCTTGTATCTTAGTCTATTTACTTCAAAGACACTATACATTTGAGATGAGTTTAGTATAAAATAAGTTGAAGTTACTAAATTTGGATCAATTAGGAGCATATCACGGAAAAACAAAGCATTAATTATATTCTGTTGTTTTTTCTGTTTAAAACAATACTTTTCACATGGATCATCCATGGATGCAATTGTTCGACTTTAATATTTTCACCACGAACTTGTAAAGGATATAATTGGTCACATTATAGCAATAGTAAGGATGCGAAAATTGATTATCGTTGAGGCGAAGTTCAAAAAAAAATGTTAATAACAAAAAACACCTATACTTCAGATATTTTTTACCAATATAAAAGTCTTTAAAAACCTATAAAAACTTTCAGATCGGATGTGTGTGAAACGTTCGGATATAACATATATTTATTTTAAATCTAAACAATGATCCTAAAAAATAGAGGAAACAGATAAAGAGGTAGAGCTCACCTTCAATGTTACCAAAATCAACAAATCAAGCCCCTAAGGGGCTGGATTTTTTTTGCAAAATGTATTTAGTTTGCAGAAGTAAAAAAATATATGTCTATGTTGATCATATTCTCGAGGGCTAAGTTAATTCCGAAACAGGTTTCCTTAAAAAAATTACCTTGAAATAATAAAATTGTAAAGTTGAATCTAAATTAAGCTTGTAAATATCTTAATTACTCATGTATGTGTATAAAAATATAACAATAAAATAACCCTTATGAAGAGGGATAAATTAAGTTACATTTTCGATTTAAGTTACTAGTTTCGTGTTAATAAGTTTTATTTCGTTTTTCACACAAACTGAACTCTATTTCACCAACGCTGCCTCTCTTTCACAGTGACAGAATTTCGGCATCTATCAGCGTTTTAACACCAACATACTTTATTTTTTTCTTAAAACGTAATTTTATTAGATAAAGGAACTAATATACAAACTGGTGGCCCACCCGATCAATTAATGTTAAATCTACAAGCAGGAGTTTAATTGCCAAATATTATTACTAGGTAATATTATATACAGTTCCACTGGTACTTACTCCAAATCAACCTCGATCTCATCATCTCCTTCATCAGAAGAAGGTTCTACAGTCTCTCCAGGATGTTTCCTGTTTAAATGCTTGTTCAAATTGTTTAAGTAGGTGTACGCAAACTTTTTGAAGCAAATTTTACACTTTGCCACTTTTGCGTCTGGATCAACTATAGTGAACGAATTCCAGATTTTGCTCCGGTTAACTCTTTGTCGTCTAGGTCCGGATTTAATGTTGTATTTTGCTCTCTTCGCATCTCTACAAGGTTAATAACATATTAATACACCCACAGATACCAGAATATATAAAATTTACCTACAAATTATCATTTTTGTATCACAAAATTACGAAACGGTCAAGTAGCCCCACATCTGATCGTAAGCGTTACGTCTGAACGTTACAATTGCAGTGTCACCACTCTTGTTCTGCATGAAACTACACTGCGCTCGTCAGTACAAGTCACTACTTTTTGCAAGATGGAAGGACATTTTGCGAATGCTCGCCTGGCTAGCTACCACCCTCAAGACAGAGCGCTAGTAAATTACAAGCACATGAGATCTAACAACTGTATGTGACGGGCGCAGTGCAGTTTATCACTTGGGACGAAATGCATCTATTCTCGGCAGAGGTTAACATTAGGTGGGCCTCGTGCTTCTTTCACCTAGTAATTTCACTTGCAACAGAAGGGCATTGTTTCACGCGCCTAAAAACATTATTCCCGTTTTGGGACAGAATATCTGACACCACGGTGCTACCCACCAAGACATACTCTAGCTAAATAGACTGTTATTTATAGAAATATCAAAGCTTTCTGTCTCTTTCATAGCTGTCACACATTCTATAACACAAGGCCCTATACTAAATAACAATTGCTGTCTTAGTTTATAGTTCATAATAATCAAAAGAAAGGTTTGCTTTGTGGATCATGTAGACGGCTGAAGGGCTTTTTATCATTAAGCTAATTATAATAAATTAACACTTGCGTTTTAGCGCTTCCTTCAGAATCCATTGACACCATTCTTGGATCGAACCTTCCGTGGGTTCTCCTCAGATGCTTCTGCAGGTTATTGAGAGTATGATATAACAAGTGCTTCCCGCACGCTTTACAAATTGCTATTTTAGCGTCTGGATCATGTACGTCAAAATATTTCCAAATCATTGTAGAAAGTTTTCTACGCCTGGCCATCTTTGTGGAATCGCTAAAATAAGAAAAACAACGTGTTCTCTGATTACAATTAACACTTGAATGTGTGACTATTATTAATAAATTAAAATTGGAATATATCAAAAATTAGTTGAATGAAAAATATTAAAACATAATAATTGTTATTTTCTGGCAAAAATAGAAAAAGCTCATGAAAACGGTAGCATTACATTTTAAAGCATATTTTACGAAGCCTCTTATAGCACCAGCTGTGAACCATTTCCATCGCAAAAACGGTCAACATATGATTTTATAAAACATAGCCAAGAAAAAACCATTCAAAAATATTTTCTCTAAATACTGATATATTTTTCAGATGCAATTTATTTAAACACATGTATTGGATATGAATAGTTGCTAAATATATAAAAAATGATACGCAATTCAATATGCATTTAAAAGTCAGACTAAACTTTATGGTCAGCGAAATTAAATCTACTAATTTTAGCAAGGAAACTTATTGGGCAACTTAGGTCATGTAGCTATGATGGTCAAAGTAAACTGAGAGTAAGACAACCGAGCACGGGATTCGTGGTTTGCATGTTTGATGGTTAAGAATTGTGCTAATGCTCGCCAGACCAACCACCACACTCAAGTAGAAAATCTTTCACCGAGCACCTATCAATGTGTCCCGGCAGCTGTACATCCAGTTCCCTTGAGGCCTTTTAACACCTTTATTAACTTCATATTATGGACAAAATAATAATCGTAACTTATTTTATTATAACTAATATCACATTATAAGGCGTTACAAAAAATATTATGGTATTTATACCAGTTATTTAAAAGTACTTAATACTGGTATTTGGTACTACATCAGTTTTCTGAACAACATCACTCTCTTACTAGATAAGAATAGTGAATTCTTATTACATATACAGCGTGTCCCAAAATTCAACGATAAGCCGGCATCGGAGCATGGACCTACTCATGACTCCTCGGAAAAAAAAAAAAAAAATTATAACTGTTTTTTTTTATTAATTACAGAGACTTTTATAAATTTCATCGATATTCGATACCCATTATGCTATTTTCAACTACCATGACCACAATTTTTGACATATTTTTGATATTTTTTGTGCATTAGCAACCTAAGAAGGACGGCTATCTACCACAATCCTTTAAAATTACAGAAAGTCTGTAGTTATTTTACAAAAATCAGTAAAAAAAATTGTTTTCTTATAATTTTCATAGATTTTAACATTCTATGCACTTTCTATAGTCTGGGTTAAAAAAAAAGTATGGACACTACCATGGCAAGTTTTATTAAAAGTTGGCGCAACTTTATAAAAGTCTCTGTAATTAAAAAAAAAAACAGTTATAATTTTTTTTTTTATTTTTTCTTGAGTTGTCATGAGTAGGTCCATGCACCGATGCCGGCTTATCGTTGAATTTTGGGACACGGTGTATACCGGCTAAAGCGACCCGGATATTCACACCGATGGTTCCGTACTAACGCACATTAATTTTTGTTAATTATCAAAATGAAAGAAAGTTTCTTCAGTTCGGAAACTTTATAGGGAGTCAAACTTGCACTTCGCCCATTTATTACTCTTCTGTTATACTACAGAGTTTGCACAATAATCACACCAAGTGTGACGCTTGGGTGAGTAACCTAATGTTTGGGTGAGTAACTAAATGTTTTATTAAGCCGGGTGCTCACTAGCGTTCAGTATCCGTAAACGTTGCATCACTGTAACCGTTGCATCTCTATAAGTGTAACCGAAAATAATTGTGTGTATGTAGGTGATCGCGAGCCAGCCGCAAGTAAATACAGTATTTATTATTTCTCGATTGTGCGCTCGTAGAGTCAAGACCTCCTGAGGATGCTTCGTGTAGAAGCGATACGCGTCGAAAATTCTTCCGGTTTGGCTGCGTGGCGATTGTGACGTCACGTCGGTATAGCAGAAAAAATAGGCGGAATTGTCACTAGATATATTTTTAAAGTGTTTTATTAAAATAATTGTTATTATTAAGGATGGGTGTATAATTACTCACTTCGACATATTCTTGTCCCCATCAGAACTGTCGACGCCTTCAACCTCAATCCTGGCATGATCCTTATCAATGTGCAGCTTCAGGTCCGCCACGCTTCGATAACGTATCTCTTTGCCGCAGAACTTACAACGTGCAGTGTTGTTATGGTCCTCCACGTAGAACAGTTCCCAGGTTTTACTTCTACGGCTGCCCAGGGTGGTCGATCGCCGGGGTTTCGTTTCGACGTCAGAATCATATCTAAAAGTAATGGAAATAATGACAAAGGCCTTTTTTTATACAAATACAATTTTTTTTAAATATTGTTAGGTTTGCAATAACGCCTGCTATGCGGATTACATTACAAAATCACAAATATACGATAGGAAAAATTTAAGTCATGTGCGGGATTCGAACCCGCGTCCATCCACCCCTTTAGCCGGGGTATGCTCTAACCAATTGAGCTAACATGACATAAAATTATACGGTTGCGTCATCATCAAGTATAAAACCAATTGCAAAATTGGTCTTGTTTGTAGTTACAACGCAAGTGGTACTATCGATGTCACTCCATCCCAATACGATGGTTAAAGAACGATAGGAAAGATTTGAGTTATGACGTCAAGTCATTTTAGCTCAATTGGTAAGAGCATACCCCGGCTCAAGGGGTGGATGGACGCGGATTCGAATCCCGCACATGACTTAAATTTTTCCTATCGTATATTTGTGATTTTGTAATATTTTATTGGTAAAAATAGATTAAAGCCGAGACACACGCCTGTAGAATGTAACAGTAGCTTGCATCCTTGTTAACGGCATATAGAAGTTACTGGCGCAATGTGGATAGATTTGCAAGTTCAACTTCCATGTAATTTGCATCCTTGCATGTTTGTATTTGCAGAACGTATAGACAAACCAGTTCACGAGACAGCCCCCCGTGGCCCCTCCCTCACGTTGCATGCCAGTAAATCAAATGTTGTGCTATCTACTTGCGTGGCAGATACAGGCATGCAAGTTAGCGTATACACATGCAAGTAAGCGGCATGTGCATCTTCTGAGGAGCTTTTATGCAAGTGTGCCAGGTACAGGCATGTGTATTCCCGCCTTTACATGTCATAAATACAATTTATGGCATAACAATTTTATAATTTACTGCGTAAGTAGTGGGTAAATTCATCTTTTAAAAAATCTCTAACTTCATAACAAGAAAGTATTTTTAGTTTTAGTTTATATATATGTGCGGAAGCTGCACTTCTTATATCTACAGGTAGGTGGTTGTGTAAGTTCGGACCGCCTACATATACGGACTTCACCGATTTAGCGAGGGAGTGAGCAGGTGTCCAGTCTGTCCCTTGGCCTCGTTTCATAGCTGTGGGAGAGTCCTAGTGGGTTGAAGTGTTCGGGGTTTCGCACAAAGAGACACGCCTGGATGGACGGTAATTTCAATATCCCGAGTTCTCTGATGTAGGGTCTTGCTGACACATCCCATTTATTTCTCCCATTTATTCCCATATAGGGACGACATAGATGTTGGCTACCGCTGCCAGCCGTCCAACTTCACCGGACTTTGGGCGAGGGAAGCCCCTCCTATAGCTCTTTAAAGGCCTTCACAGATTCTATCACATTCTATCCCGGCACCCCACGGAGAGTCCGTGTCTAGGGGAGGCCATGTCTACACAATAGGACGGCTTTATCCGGTTTGGTGTGTGAGTGTACCTAATGCCGTGCAATCATAATTCCGCGGGGTGACTCCCATCTCCTCCCTTGTGTGTTGTAAGAGGCGACTAATGGGAAAATACCAGGTGGGCAGCAGCGCCTTCTGAGGAACTGCTATCTTATACTGCGATACCCTAGACGCCTGCCAAGCGTGGAGATTATGACAAACCCCCTGAACGGGGAGGCTGAGTTCAACAGGGGACAACCCGAATGGTACATACGATAAGCGAAATAAAAACATGTTCAAATTTTGAATGAGTTTGTTGTACGGTGATCTCTGTTAACAGTATTTCTTTATTGCCGGATATAGGCTTGCCTTAAACATATTCTCACGTGATGGTAAGTGATGTTGTGGCCGAAGGATGAACAAGCTTATCCCAGAAAGGAAACAGTCAAATCTTCTCAGACGCATTCTATCGCCACGTTCAGAAAAAAGTGTTATAGAGCCACTGCGAAGGGCCATTCTTGTGTATTACAAAATATTTTATAAAATAATTACATTTGTTTCAATTGCGTAGGTGACAGGTGAAATTTTTCAAGCATTTTGTTCCAGGGCATTTTGCTAATGTCTCCCTGGGTAGCTACCACCCTCAAGTAGAAAATCTGTCGCCAAGCACCTAACGGTGTGTTCCGGCAGCTATCCTTGAGAGCCAGTACTTCTAGGTTAGCCTTAACAACATCTTCGACCACATCATCACTTACCATCAGGTGAGATAGTGGTCAAAGGCTAACCTATAATGCAGTGTAATTATTATAATTTTATTTGGTGGGAACTGTACTTAGACCATTCTGATCTGAAGGCAAAAATCATGAAAATCAAAGCAGGCATTTTGACAGTTACGATTATTACCATTGTGTGAGATTGGCCGTATTCCACTTGACGCTACTATCGTTATTATCAATATTTTTGACCACATTTTGCATCAACGGTTATAACATTTATATGAACCATAGACACAAAATGTGGTCAAAACTATCGAAAGTAATGATAGAGACGTCAAGTGAAAGGCAGCAACACAACAAATAAAATATTTGAAAATATAG
This sequence comes from Plagodis pulveraria, assembly GCA_963890685.1. Lineage (NCBI taxonomy): Eukaryota > Metazoa > Arthropoda > Insecta > Lepidoptera > Geometridae > Plagodis > Plagodis pulveraria. The sequence goes on along the minus strand of OY982976.1, from coordinate 16,832,067 downwards.
GATAAATTTGCCTAATAATTATTATTTGGCTTATTCCACTAAACACTAAATCCATTGTTCTCAAAACTCAGCGGTCCGTATATTAATTCCACCTTGAACCCCAAAGCGACGAATACCTAAGTATTAAATAACATTAAGAAATATATATACTTCAATTCCACTTAAACCCCAACCCCAGTTTTGGTAGAGTAACTAACTTCATAATATGATAGTATTTTTAGTTCAGTTTTAGTTCAGTGAACAGCTAAATTGCAATATGCATAAAATATAGTCCATGCTCATAAAAACTAAATTGGTTGGAAAAGGACCACCATCGAATTACTCTATTTATTACTCTTTTATAGACAGTTTTTAAATGTGGAAATAAATGAAATTTAACTAATAATTTAAGAATAGTAAATTAAGTCAATAAAACTAGTGCATCAAGTTCTCAAAGTGTCCACCTCATTGTTTCAAGCATAATATTGAGCAAAGCAAAATTTGATGCGGGGTTTGTTGTTCATGGATGCAAACAAAATTTTCAACAAGTCCATAAATAAAATAAGACATGCAATATAAACACCTTGGATAGAATTTATTAATGTGTGATAATATTTATGGTATGGGCTAGCTTGAATGATACATATGAACTTAGTTGAATTTTAAAATAATGAATTTCATAATGACATATTCGTAGCTGAGCTAGGACCAGCCTCATATTCATCGTACTCAGGTTCATGCATCTTTAAGAACTAAATACAGTTTTAAGGGGGGTTATTTCCAAGTAGCGGTGTATTGATACGTTACTTATGGGGCTAACCTAACCTGGCCACCTATCCGGTGAGCAGGTTCGGCGTAGGGTTATGGAAAGGAGCGCAGGTCGTGTAGACATCCATAACAAGTCTAATATGTTACCTTCTCGTGGTGCCGCCTGTCATTGGTCTGGTCCCATCAGGAACAGATGAAACTAAAACACTAGACGCAACTCTTATTCTAATTCCCATCCCACCTATCCCATCCCAACCCACAAACAGTAAACATTAAGTTTCCCATCCCATCCAGTAGATTTTAATCCTATCCCAACTCTAATCTATCCCATACCGCTACAGTGACAGGAAGGTGGTCTGGTCACTGTGGTCTTGCCATCCCACAAAAGAGTGATGGCAAGAGGGGCAAGGACCACCCACGTGTCTTGGTGCTGCACGTGGGGGGCCCGTATGGGTGGATGAAACAAACCTGGAGGCTGAGCGCAAAAACGCAACACTCCTCTTTGGTGTGGATTTCACCCAAAACGGGGGGCCAAGAGCTAGCCACTCTTGGTTACGCAGCACAGACGGACAGCCTTCTGCTTCCGTCACGGCGAGAGGGGGGGATCAATGGGGTCTACAGTCGGCGGAGTACGGGCGTCAATCAAGCTGGTTGATGTGGCTCCTTTACGCCGTGCGGACTCGTGGATAACGTGATCTACCCCTCTATACCTGACTGATATCCCTGGTGTTAATCATTAACATCCCCAGGTGCGGGCTCCGTGGAGGGTGGGGAGTCAGAAAGGTGAAATTAATTTAAACAGGTATGGATACCAACAAAATCAAACCAGCATACGATAACATAACAAATAAAAATAACCCTTCTCCCTCGGGTATGGGGGAGGTGGTGCAAGACCTCGTGGCGGCCTTATCGGCCCCGGAGCCTTGTACCTCATCGTGGACGGTGGTCAGACCGTCGAAGAAGAAGGGACAAAGGCCAAAAGCCGGAGACCCTCCAGCAGGTTCGTCAAGCCTCGAGGTGGCGCAAGTCCCGGAGCGCTTGACGAAAAAACAAAAACAAAAACTGAGGCAGAAAGAGAGGAAAAGACTGCAACATGAGGCAACACGGGTAGGACAAAAGCCGGAAGCCAGAGACCCTAGTTCGGTTCCATGCTTGACGGGACAAAGGCATCAAGCCGGAGACCCTAAAGCGGGTGACCGTCCGACGGGACAAAAGCCGACGACTGGAGACCAAACCCCGAGCGCCCCCAGAGCCTCTCAACCTAGCAGAGCATCCACACAGCCTAAGATCGCTGCTGGTCTACCAGTGGTAGAACCCATACCCTCAGGATCGAAAGGTAAATGGATGCACACTAAGCACGGCAACCGCTACAACCGCCAAAAACGAGCAGCGATGGCGATTGCTAAATCGGCACAGGCCCCAGTTCGTGCCGAACCTAGCAAGAGGACGCGGTTGGACGATACAGTGTCACCCAGAGGGGAACACAAGAAGACAAAGCTTGACAGCTCACGCAGGGCCCAGACCAGCTATGCCGAGATCGTCCAGAACGACCTCTGCGTAGCTGTGACAGGAGCAAACTACGAACTGAAAGCAGAACAAGCCACGAAGGTGAAGAAGTTCCTAACAGCGCGGATTCTGGCGGATGTTAAGGACCCAACCATCTCCTTCTCCCCCCTCTTCAGAGGCAAACCCATTATAGCAGATGGCGCGCTGAAGTTGTGGTGTGAGAACGACGCTTCACTTGAGTGGCTCAAAAAAGCTATAGACAGTATACCAACTGAAACAGACACCAAACTGATCGTGAAGAAGCAGGCGGACCTGACCAGACTGGTTAGAGCAGCTCTCTTTGTTCCGGAATGCGAGGACACAGTGGAAGATACTAGCCTAGTCCTTGCAGACCAGAACAAGTGGGCACTTGTCCACACGTGGAAGCTGTTCTCCCACTCTCTGCACGGGCCGGAGAAAGACACAATGTTCCTTACATTGGGGATACCAGAAACCGTCATACCGACTCTCCTGGATAACGGTCGACGACTATGGTATAACCTGGGGAACATATACGTGCGCTTCTACGCGGCAAACGGATCGCTTCAGGACGAACCACCGGAGGGAATGACGACGAAGACCGCACTAGAGGCATCTAGTGTGAGTGAGTCTCAACCTCCGGTGCCAACAGCAGAACAACCAGCTCCAACAGACGGGACGATGGAAGTAACTCCGATTGCACCGTCTCACTCATCGCCTAGACCATCAACCTCAAAGGTGACGGAAGGCATGAGTGTGGATTCTGACCACCCTAATAAGGATGCATGGTGGAAGCCAAGAAGGAGCCAGACGGTGTCAGATGGGGAGGGAAGCTCGAATGACGGCGACCCAAACCCCTTTGACCAGTAACGTGATCCAGATCAACCTCCAGCACAGCCTCACTGCAACGGCTAACCTACGCAGAGTGCTGGAGGCAGACAACGAGGAGACCATCGCCATGATCCAGGAGCCGTGGATCAGGGCAGGGCGTGTGTGTGGTCTCACAAATCTAAGCGGTAAGTTGATCCTCGACAACACTTGTGACAAGCATCGAGCTTGCATCTATGTACCAAAAAATACAATAGCAATGCCTCTAACCCAGTTCTGTTCCAGAGACTTGGCAACAGCCAGGCTCCAGAGTGTGATTGGGGAGGTGACAGGAGACGTTATCGTCGCGTCAGCCTACATGCCCGGTGACGAGGAGATTCCTCCGAAAGACGTAGCAGACCTGGTAAGATACTGTGAACAAAATAATCTTAATCTTATAATATCAGCAGACACAAATGCCCACCATCCGATCTGGGGCATGCCAACACAAAACAGCAGAGGAAACGATCTGGTAAATTTCTTATTCTCTACCAATCTTTCTATAGCCAACACGGGTGCGAAACCTACCTTTGTGAGAAATCAGAGCCGCACCATCATAGACCTAACCTTGGTATCAGGTAACTCAAGCCTAATCGCGAACTGGAGAGTTTCGGATGAACTCTCAGCCTCGGACCATAGGTGGATAAGGTTTGAATTACAGGTAACTAAAACTACACCATTGCCCACACGAAACCCCCGAAGGACTGACAAAGAAATCTTTAAAAAATCTCTGGGCCAGTATCTTAAAGGGGCTAACACTACACAACCAGACAGCACTACAGACATTGAGCAGAATGTTAAACAGCTTGTAACTGACCTCACTAAAAGTTTCGAGAGTGCCTGCCCTCTGTCACTGCCCAGTGACGAAAAGGGTAGGAAAATTATTTGGACAAAAGCACTAGAAAGACAGAGGGGTAAAGTCCGCAAACTGTTTAACAGAGCCATGAACACCTACAAAGACGAGGATTGGGACAGGTACACAGCAGCTAGATCAGCTTACACGAAACTTATCCGGTCTAAATCTCGTAGGTCTTGGCGAAACTACAGCACAAACATAGCATCCAACGCGCAAGCTAACAGAGTACGAAAAATAATGGCGACCAACTCTAATAAAGATATTGGTACTCTGAAGAAAAAGGACAACACTTACACAAAAACAGACACAGAGACAAACACACTATTACTAGAAACACACTTCCCAGGGTGCAACATCGTAGATACCATATGCTGGAGTCCAGATGAAGTAACCACACCCACACTGACAGACTGGTCGGTCGCACAGAAAGTGGTCACGGAAGAAAAAATCAGTTGGGCTATTAATACTTTCCTACCATTCAAAACACCAGGCTTGGATGGGATTTTCCCGGCACTCCTACAATGGGGCTTGCCTCATATAACCAGAGTACTCAACCCCATTTTTAGGGCATGTCTAGCATATAGGTATGTACCCGTGGAATGGAGAGAGGTCAAGGTTATCTTCATACCCAAACCAGGTAAGAGTGATTACACAGAAGCGAAATCGTACAGACCGATAAGCCTCACATCTTTCCTCTTAAAAACCTTGGAAAGGCTGTGTGACAGGTATATCAGAGATAGCATACTTACTAAAACACCTCTTCATCCTGAACAACACGCTTATAGCGCAGGTAAGTCTACTGAATCTGCCTTGCACAACGTGGTACACAGAATAGAAAGAGATTTACAAAATAAAAATCTATGTATAGGCGCCTTCATTGACATAGAGGGCGCCTTTGACAAAACGAATTTCACCAGCATTAGAACTGCAATGCGGCGACATGGGGTTGATCTCACCCTAAGCGATTGGGTCATTAACATGCTTAAGCTGAGGGCGGTACGCATAGTTTTAAATGGCGAAACCAGGGGGGTGGTATCGCGGGGCTGCCCACAGGGGGGAGTCCTGTCTCCACTTCTCTGGAATATGGTGGTCAATGACCTGATCACTAGACTCAACTCCAGCCGATTCTTCACTGTGGGCTATGCCGATGACCTGGCCATTCTAATATCGGGACTATGTGCCAGCGTCGCATGTGACCAGATGAAGAAAGCCCTGAGGATCATTGAAGCTTGGTGCACAGTACACGAGCTCACCGTAAATCCTGATAAAACAGAGCTGTTGTTGTTCACAAACAAAAAAGAGCTAGGCAGGTTTACACTACCCCGTCTTTTTAATAAACAACTAAAACTGTCAAAGGAGGTGAAATATCTGGGCATCATACTAGACAGCAAATTGAACTGGGCAAGCCATCTTGAGAATAAGTTAAACAAGGCCAGTGTTACTTTCTGGCAATGCAAAAGAATGATCGGTAAAACGTGGGGACTTAACCCTAAGATCACCCTATGGTTGTATGAAACGGTTATCCGACCATCCCTTACACATGGAGCAGTGGTGTGGTGGCCCAGAACCACATTACAAACTGCCATTACCAAACTGCAAAAATTCCAGAGACTAGCCTGCGTCGCCATCACTGGGTGTATGAAAACCACGCCTACTGTCGCGATTGAAGCTCTCCTCGGCATGATACCGCTACAGCTGTACATACAGCAAGAAGCAGCGGCATCCGCATATCGACTCAAAGCATTAAATCTCTGGAAACTAAGTAAACAAGCACCACACACTAACATCATAGAGAACTACACTGATAACAATAATGGTTTGATCTTATCTCTCTATGACAAAGTTAACAAGCAGTACCACTTCTCTAAGAGCTACACTATACAAACACACGAAGAGCCTACTGACAGTTCAGGTACACACGAATATAGAATTTACACAGATGGCTCAAAAATGACTACAGGTACAGGAGCAGGTAGCTTCTCCGAAGAATTTAACATACACATAGCAACAGGCCTGGGTGCACACAACTCCATATTTCAAGCTGAATGTGTGGGTATTATCCAGGCATTGACTGCGCTACTGAGTAGAAAGGTAAATGGTCATTTTATCAAAATCCTCTCGGACAGTACTGCAGTTCTACGAGCCCTGAAACGACATGACCTATCATCGGGGCTGATCATACAGTGTCATCAGCTACTAGAAGAAGTAAGTAGTTACAATAACAAAGTTACTCTTCAGTGGATAAAAGGGCATAGTGGGTCTAGAGGCAACGATGAAGCAGACGAGTTGGCGCGGAGAGGTTCTGGTCTTCACCCTGCAGGACCAGAGCCTCTGATACCGCTACCATTCAGCCAAGTCCGAGCTTGGATCCGCCAAAGAACTAAAAACTTACATCAAAATCACTGGGCAGGTACAATAGACTGTAGACAGGCGAAAGAAGCTTTCCCAGAGTTAAACTTAAGGTACTCTAGAAGGCTCCTCAAGCTTAAAAGAGACAAATTACGACGGGTCGTTGGAATTGTCACTGGACACTGTCATCTAAACAAACACCTGTTTACTATAGGTGTCACAGACAGCCCCCTGTGCAGAGGCTGTATGGAAGCAGAGGAGACAGCCGCACACGTGCTCGTTGAGTGCAGCAGTGTGGCGTCCCAAAGAGCAGAGCACCTTGGTACGCCAGGGACCGTCCGGGAGGCCTGCGCCGGCGTCAGCGAGCTGCTGGCCTTCCTGGCCGATATTGGATGGCTGGATTAACGACAGCCTCCAAACTCGACGCAAAATAGGCTGCACAAGAGCGGCAAAATTGCGGAAAAGAGCCCGCACACCAAGTACCAAGTAAGTAAGTACCAACTAAATACAGTTGAAACCAACCACATACAACATAAACGGTATCACAGACACGTGACAGTATTAGCAAGAGAGCAAGGTCAAGTAGTGAAGTTGCAAAAGTGCACCCTAGCAGACCCCTGTAACTGTAACTGTATCAGCCGGATTGTCCACTGCTGAACACTGCTTCCCCAATTAAGGTGGGCTTGACCATAATCACCACACTTCGCAGGCATCTTGACGATCGCAGTTTATGATATCAGTTATAGTTTATTTAAGGGGGGTTACAATCGAACATGGCCTCCCCACAGGTAAAAACCACTTCTCCCACTTCTCCCTACACAGGTAAAAAATGTAAGATAAAAAATCATCATCTGATTGTTTGAGAGAGCGGGAGAGCACAATATGTTTCTGCATACATGAGCGTCGTTGTCGTCATCATTGTATCAGCGATGCTTTTTTTTCTAGTTGTGCAATAATAGTTTTCATTTACATTTTTACTTACTACTTCTGATTCTTGGGGTTTGAGTGGAAAATATTACAGAATATTTAATCCTACCTATAAATCGTCTTGGGATTGAAGTGGAATGATTTTTGGGGTTTATTGGAATAAGCTGACAGAACTCAGAAATAAATTCTATCTTCAATATTGTTTATTTATTCATTTCATGTCAATGGCTCTTACATATTTTTTGCCCAATGGGAGGCTGTCAGATGCATTCTTCAGGTTCTCTTATGTGAGTGGTCGGACACAGGGGACATGAAAGTAAGTGAGCCATATTTTGCTCAGGGGCACTCGCATTCCACGTGTAATTTATCCCCATTCGGTCAGGCTGCTTTTGCAACAACCAACTTGGGTATGGAGTCGGTTGAGAGACTTCCGAATTGGCCACTGCTGTTCGTTACCAAGAGGCAGGTGTTCCGCTGGGGTAATATAGTTCTGCCCTTCTACACTAATGGCCAGTAGAATCCTGGGTGTTTTGAATGGGGCCTATATTTTCATTACCTACAATACTACCAAATTTATTTGTTTCTGAAATTGATTTATTATAATTTAAGATATTTGAGAACACAAAACACTTACAAATTATTTAGCATTCTATGGATTCACCGTGCAGGTGCCGGATCCATAGCATTGCAGAGGAAGAGGCTAGAGGGACCTGAGACATGTAACCCAGGGTAGGGTTAAGGAGCCCCTTTACGACGTCATCGATGCTCCCCTTACCGCTCGACCCTCCTCCCCTGCCTAACCAAATTTGGTAAGATCCTACTAATGCCACCTACGATACACGTTCTAGGATGGAAGTTGCGGATTGCGCTGGTATACCCTTTGCTCCCAACTTCTAAAGCATATAAATTAACCACATAACCGTTTTTGGTTAATTCATTTGTTAGGTCATATTTGTTTGTCTTTATTGTGTGGTCTTTATGTATGTTTGTATCCAACGGCACAGTAAGTTCTATAAGTACTATGCATTTTAGATTTGGTGCTATTTTTATTTTTAATGGTCATTGCAATCTTTGTTGCTGGTGAACAGTATTTTAGGTGAGTGACAACAATCTTGTAAGCAGTATATATTACAGAAAATTGTGAAACAAGTAGGTACCTATATTTTATTATAACTGAACCAACTTCCAACATTGAAAGTATAACTTATGGAATCGGACCATGATAATGTGAGGTCAATGTTTTGAATTAGCATGTTACTTCAACAAGTTATTTCAAGCTTGTCATTGAAAGATCTAAAATTAAAAATAAAATGTCAGACATAATGTTTTAATGAAAACCATTAGCCTACACTACAATAAATTGTTGTTTAAATATAATAGGTATTAAATATGAATGTGTATAGTTGTTATTGGATTTTGGGTTCATAGTGCTGTCTTCTTCCATAAAGTGTCTAAATTTAAGTTTATAGTCTAATATCTGTAACTGTACCTATGAAGAAAAAATAAAATAATGTAAGTACATTATTTATGTAGGAAGTAGATTTAGCATTATATTTATTATTAGAGCAATTATATTGGCATATCAGTATAATAAATGAGTCTCAGTCAATAGAGACTAATACTATAGTCGCGTATGTACCTACATATTTATGTTGAACTAAATTATTTGTGAATAGTATTTATAATGACGTACACAAATCAGAAAGTAGGTAATTTGACGTTGTATCCAGATTTTTTGTGTCGCTGTACATATGCAGAACGTACCAATATATTGATATGATAGCAAAACAATCAGCAAGTTGAAAACAGAAACGAATCAATGAAGTGGAGCATAAAATAACTTTGTATAAACTGGAGTTTATGATAGTTTCGTAGTTATGCATGAATACTATGATATTCACGCCATGAAGTGTTAGAAGAATTGGAATCAATACTGGGTTTTGTTGATACCATTACCAAAATAAGACTAGCAGTTATATTATACGAAAATAAGGTCCAAACACTTACTGCAATTCCTCTTTATCTGGTTCATATTCCACATCTGTGGGATCGTTATCGACTTCCAAAATATCCATCAAAGTATTTACGAACAATATCAGCTAATAAGTGAAACTGTATTTTATTTATTAAATTATCAATATTATCATGCATTTAGTACTAGGTATTCAGTTTTGTACAGGTATCGGCTTTTAGGTACGTACAGCGTACTGGTACTTATTTACTGAACTTTATGTTTTGTTTTGTAAGAAGAACGAACGTAGTCCGCCATTTTATCTTGTTAAAATAAATACACACATGCATGGAACTCCTGGGCCGCGTTCCAAGGCTCAGAGTGTAGTTGTCGGTTGCTTTAACTTACTCGAAGGTTTGGAACGACTCGGTTGTTTTATAACCTCAAATATTGATTTATGGCGGGGGACTCGCAAAATATATAGAAGTTTTATGATGTTTGAAAAGCAATAACTACCGTTACCTGCAAAATACAAAAGAGTGCCTATAATTCTCTCATCAAGAAATGTCAAGGTCTTGCAGTAAAAGATTCAACCTTTTAACGACCGTTTTTGTTAGTTAAAAAGTTGCGCTCTACTCGAAGGTTGTGAACGACGTTAGAGTGAAAAGTTGCACTCCGGGTGCACTCCGAGTGCGCTCTAACCGAGGTTCTGAACGCCCCCCTACTCAGTTCATTCGCAGTGCACACTCACCAACACTACATCCCACCATAACTCGTTCCAGAGATATCTAGTGTTGCCGCTGTTCAAAATATGTAATATTAGTAACAGTAACGAGAAGGAAACCGTACTACGTATTTCGTGAACGTTCGGCAGCTCATAACTATTTATTTCATCAATACCTATCTTATATTACTGACTGTGAAATAACACGCAGGTTAAAAAAAAAGTGAATATGATTGCAATATCTAAGTATTATGAAATGATTACTACAAAATTACAACGCGAGGTAAAATTATACTCAAGTGTGAAATTGGAACCCACACGCCATTCACCCATATAGTCGGGGTATGGTCTAACCGCTAACCAACATGACATGTGGTTTTAATCCTACCTTATCACCACAGGCGCGGGCTTAAGCTTATTTCGATAATATCACCTTTAGAAACAATTACCATTCTAGGTTAAGCCTGTTTACCATTTCGACCACATCGCCACATACCAACATCTATTAGCTGCACCTACGCCTAGTATAAAAATCATACAAAATAAAATAGATTTTATCGTACAAAAAGCACAATTTTAACGACATTTTTAACTTACCTAGGAAAGTAATTATGAAATCCAGAATTAATACATAACAGTATTAAAAACTTCAATCAAATCATCGGAAATCCGGTGTTACATAACGAATGTTCTCCCCTTCCTGTAAAATAAAATAATGATTATGTACTCCTATTCTAGTCTTTGAAGTCAATGGAAAATGCAAAGTTTAAGCAGGAAAATTAATAGGTGTACTCGTATCCACAATGAGTGAATCGTAATTATTTTAAGTGTTGGGTATAGAATATGAGTTACCAGCAAGTACCCCGCTAAATATTAACCTTAATATGATTGTATTATTATATCACTGGCTTCCTTGTCCTTAAACCCAAAACACTGCTGCATGCCCGCTGAACTATTACACAAGGTGTTGGTATCTATCCTACCAGACATTTTCATTGACAATAATACCTGCCACCTAATTTTATTGGAAATTATACTTACACACTAGTAAAAATTACTTAAGTATAACTAAATATAAAAAATGGTATCAATACTCACTTTGCCTTTTCGCATAATGTTTCTTCATCTTATTCATGACCTTTATCTGGTATAAATTACAAAATTGTTGCCATCACTATCAATATCAAAAGCCGACAATGAAAGGAAACACGTTCATCCAGCTCAAACCTAGCGGTTGAAACCGAAGGAATATAACTCCCAAAAAAGAAATATTGAAGAATAAAACATGACACTGGCAAATGCACAAGACGTGCGAGTCCAAATTCCGTGAGAAGGAAATAAAAATTAACACTAAGTGAAAATATCACATGTGATGTGTTATGTACTTTTATGGCGTTATTTCCTGATACAAATCAGAAATTATTATAATAAGTTATTGCGTTAACATCCTCTCATCTCATCTCATTATTAGTTTGGTCACTATTAGATATGTGAATTTATTATGTGCTGTTTATTCGTGACGAAACTAACCGTATAAACTGACCAAAGACGTTAAATTTTTTTTTTATTTTTTTTTTTATGGCGGTATGCCTTTATTAAACAAATACTACAAACTATATACAACACTACAGCTACTACAGTAAAAGCATTTGGACTCATAGGGAGTCCAAATGCTCTAAAAAAAAAAAAAAATTATATATTTTACAAAATTACAAATATACGATAGGAAAAATTTAAGAACTTTCCCGCACATGGCTTAAATTTTTCCTATCGTATATTTGTAATTTTGTAATGTAATCCGCATAGCAGGCGTTATTGCAATCATAACAACATAAAAATTATATATTTTTTAAACTGACGAACAATATCTGAGTTCGAAATGTTTTAGTGCGGTATTTGTTTACAAAAACTGCTACTAAATATATTTTTTTCCTAATCCAGAATACACAATGCTCTTGAGTTTTCATCGGTAATGGCGAAGGCTCACTGGCATTAATTTTAAAATATCGAAACCACGGAAATATTATAATCACAAAACTCAAATATCAAACAAGCTTATGAGGTATTCACGATGGTGCTACATACATAACATTAAAAACAACAGTTATGTAAAAATCATAATATTAATTGGTATAGGGATCAATACAGTTATATCCAGTTATAATATCTAAGGAAAACTGCGGATGCGTTATAGCATATTGTTATTTGTTACTCCTTGATACTGTATCTGCCAGAGCATTTACTGTAATCGTATTATGTAGTGTATTGTCTGATATGAAGCCACAGTTCCTGTCCATAATGTTTTTCCTTGGTACAGATATACAGTAACTATTATTTAAAATGTTCTACTGCGTTCAAGACCTGAGATATTCAAACTCATATTTCATGTGCCTGTTATTTCCCTCGCTTTCATATCCTTTAGACGAGAATACAGCTATGTCAAAACTGCTACTTCGCGAGGCGGTGATATCAAGCAGAAAAGAGATTCCTGTGTAGGAATCGTACTAAATAGTGTTTAACAATGACAACGAGTCAAATCTAGTTTAGTAGTGAAAGGATCATGGAGTGTTTTCGTAAAGTACACTAGCTTCTGCCCCTATTGAATACTTACCATGCTCCCTCGTGTACTCTGGGTTCATTGTAATTTTATACCCACCTGATCACAAATTCCGTTAAATCATTATAAAGCAGCGCTAAAGAATACGAGTCAGCTCCATACAAGCATAGCCGTGTGCAAATGTTAGTTTTTTATTCAATAATATTGGTAGTATACGAAGATATTAAAAAACTTCTTACGTTACCTGTCGCGTCCTGTCCAGATTCCACGCTATGCCGCCGGTTCAGTCTGGTATCAGACAAATAATCTTCTATTGCAGCGTATGCCATTTTATGTTTTAATCTAAGATGGTGTTTTAAATTTGATGTTGTAGCTTTATAAGAATACTTATTTAGACAAAAGCTACATTCAGCTAATTTTGTGCCTTTTATTTTTGTAAAGTAGTTCCATAGTTTTGAAATATTCCTCATTATATTCTGTAAGTTACAATACAACCTATTTATATAATAATAATTCATACAACACTTTCCAGTTTTAACTTTAACAATACGACCATTCTTATTTGGTAACACTAGATTGTTATGAATAGTTACTAATATAACCTATTGGAATGCTTTGTTATATTTTGCACCGTTTTCACTTATTCATATATAGAAGTAGAGTTGTAATGTAACGATATGATATGCTGTTATTTTAGAGCGACGAGCGATGAAAATAACTATTATTTCTCAAATTTAACACGATAACTACAAGAAAATGACGCGTTGTTGAATGAACTAGATATCGTGTTTCATTCAATGTTAGAACAGAATTTATATGATAAAAAATAAGAGTAGTGAAATTTTCTATTGTAACAGACGCAGTAAGTTCCTTTAATTTGGCTGGGTTAACATATTAGTACCCATAGACGATACAAGCACAGACGACGGGATACTTGAATGAAGGAGTCCAATATCCACAGATACGGTACAGAGAGGCAACAATATTGCCAGTAAATGATCTGAAGTACATATTATTTTTACACATAATACGTGCTTCGTTTTGGTAATGAATTTATAAGTGTTAACAATAAAATAGATTTTAGAAAGTTGTAAAGATAGAAAATAGCTACAACTGATGATAGCAGCAAATTTAACAAATATAAAATGAAACTGCCATTGGTTGCGCCTTTGAATAGTGACCTGATGTTAGTTAACTTTATTATTGATATAGTAACACCTATCGTACATCGTACGTCAACTGAGGCAGTCACTGTGTCAATGGTCTAAAAATAAAAAAATTAAAAAGTGGTAAAAAGTTTACGAAACTGTGATAAAGTTACATCAAAATACGCATAATCATACAAGCTATCAAGTGCAGTAATCAGAAAGTGAATTTAATTAGATTTGTGACCAATAACTTTTGTGCAAATAAAGGATATCACAATATTTATTCAGTGCATAGTGGGTACTTCAATATCGTCAAAAAACAACAGCATACAGTCGACTTAAGACCTTACAACAGACCAGTATTTTCGACGTTGCATTGTATGTGGGATTGGTCGTTTGGTTATGCTAACCGGCTTGTATGCCGAAGTGACGGCGATCGAATCCCCGTAACCTAGTTTACTTTTTGCACATTATTTTTTTGCCTTTTTTTAATTTTCGTGATTTTCCTATTGGACTATTTAACAATCTCTGTAAATCCTTGGACTTCGAAATAAGTCAAGACCAGATACATTCCTGTCGCAGAGTCGCAAAGTTGAATACTGCTTCCGACAGGCCTAGGAACTTACTTGTTACTCTTATTAATCCTCGGCTCAGAGACAACATATTATCTGCTTGTTACCGCTACAACAGGACTCATAAAGGCGATACTCTGAACACCTCAAACCTTGGACTGACATGTGATAAACAAAGAATATACGTCACAGAACACCTACCACCTGAGTGCAAAGCGCTCCACGCCGCGGCTAGAAAGGCTGCCAAAGAAAAGTCATTTAAATACGTTTGGGTAAAGTACGGCCGGGTCTACATGCGCAAGGACGATGGTGCGAACTGTATCTCGATAAAAAACATAGATACATTAAATAAATTGTTTTAGTTTTATTCTGTAACTTCTTAGACAAATATTTTTAGCATTTATAGATTTTTATTATGTTAGTTTTTTACCAAAATGTTAACCGTATAAGATCTAAAACCAAGAACGTTTTTCTTAATGTTATTAATTGTGATTATGATATAATCTGTTTAACTGAGACCAACTTCAACGAAAGCATTTTTGATGCCGAGGTGTTTGACAGCCGCCACAATGTAGTAAGACGCGATAGATACACAACAAAAGTTCGTAAAGAAGAAGGCGGTGGTGTTTTAATTGCTATAAAAAAGAATTTGAATTTCGTCCGTCAAACATCTTGGGATTCTCAGTTTGAAGACATTTGGATAAGCATTCTACCCCATAATAAAGACGAAAATGTAATAAACATATGCTTACGCTATCTACCATCACATTTATCACTTGAACGTATCCAAGAATTTTATGGTAACTGTCAAAAGAATATTTTGCAATGGAGTAATCGCGGAGAATTTATTTGTATTGGCGACTTTAATACACCTAATATTACTTGGTCTAAAACAATTAACTTTCATATAATGTCAGCTAGTAATCCTCACGGTGAAAGAGCTGAACTTCTTATAGAAAATATGACCATTTGTAACCTGAACCAGTTTAATAATGTAGGTACCAAATAAATGTGGTAGATATTTAGACCTCATTATGTCCACGATAAAATCTTTACAAGTTAATAGCGCTCATCCCATCAGTAAGCTGGATGATAGATATCACCCTTCGCTTGCTTTTGATATAAATGCTATGGCCGTAGTTAATACGACGTGTAAACCATTTAAATCTAATAAAATTAAACGTTTAAACTTCAATAAAAGTAATTTTACTGGCATTATTGAAGATTTAGACTTAGTCAACTGGAATAAAGTTTTAGACGTTCATGACATTGATACAATGATTGGCCAATTCTATGAAGAATTCAATAAAATACTAGCCAAACATACTTCTTTTACGAAATCTACTTCTGATGATTCTCCCGCTTGGTTTTCACCCGCTTTAAGGCGCAGTCTTGCTGAGAAGTTAAAATACCATCGCCGCTACCAAAAATATGAAAATCCCCGTGACTATAACACATTCTCTATGCTACGACTTAGATGCAAAAACCTTATAGATAGGGATTACGCGAACTTTTTGAATTCCGTTGAGTCATCCTTAGAAGAAAATAACATCAAACACTTTTGGCGATATGTTAAAAGCAAAAAACGCACCGATTCCATTCCCCTAACGATGAAATATGGTGATCATATCATCGAATCAGAGAGAAACTCCAATTATTTTTGTTCTGTGTTTGAATCCACCGATACTCCTGTTTGTGATCAAACAATATCAATGAGCCATACGACAAATACACTAAGCACAGTCGCGATAGCACGTGGAGACATTCTCCGTAAAATTGCTAAGCTTGATGTTAACAAGGGAGCCGGACCGGACAGAATACCTCCTCTAGTTATCAAAAAATGTGGGAAAGTACTATGTACACCTCTTCTTAAGATATTTAACTCATCATTACAAAGAGGTACTTTCCCTTCGGCATGAAAAACAGCTCACATTGTTCCTATTTTTAAGTCTGGAAATCGATCCCGCTGTGAAAACTATCGCCCAATAAGCATATTATCTTGTCTTGCGAAACTCTTTGAATCCATAATATATGATGTTCTTTTCCATCACATTAGTCCCTTTTTATCTCCTAAGCAACATGGTTTTATCCGTCATCGATCAACAACGTCTAACCTACTGGAATTTAAAAATTACCTGTGTAGAGCCTTTGCTAAAAGAACCAAGTAGATTGTGTATACACAGACTTTGCCAAAGCCTTCGATAAAGTAAATCATAAAATACTTATGGCTAAATTGGCATCAAATTTTGGGATACACGGTGATTTATTAAGGTGGATTAAATCATACCTGACTAGACGCAACCAACTAGTAGCACTTAAAGGATTTCTTTCACCTCCTGCCCAAATTACATCTGGAGTACCCCAAGGTTCACATCTTGGCCCATTGCTTTTCATTTCTTTTATTAACGATTTAATTGACAAAATTCGTAGTCCTTGTTTATTATATGCTGATGACCTCAAACTATACTCTACGATACGTCATATAAACGACTCCAAAGCACTTCAATCAGATCTGTTTGCTATAGATAATTGGTGTCAGGACAACCCCATGTTCCTTAATGTCAAAAAGTGTTTTGTTATTACATATACAACTAAATTTAATAGAATTGTCTTCAATTACAAACTTAAACATTACTACCTAGAGAGAAAAGCAGTAGTGAAGGACCTTGGTGTGATATTTGATGAGAAATTAACTTTCCGAGACCACTATGATTATATCATTAATAGAAGTACTCAACTTTTAGGCTTTATCTGTAGAATCACTAAAGACTTTAAAAACCCCCGTAGTTTACTTTATCTTTACTACGCCCTCGTCCGTAGCATCATCGAATACAATTCGGTCATTTGGTCTCCGTTTTATGATGTACACATAAAAAGGATTGAACGAATACAATCAAAGTGTCTAAATATACTGTGTTACAGGCTAGGCTTGAATCGAAAACTGCGGTCATACGACAAAAAATTATGTGAGTTTAAAGTGTAGTCACTAGAAATCCGTCGCAAATACTTTGATATTCTGCTTGTTTAAAATCATTAATACGCAAATTGACTCTCCTTCTCTTCTTTCTAGTATAAATCTTAATATCAAACCTCATTCTCGCTATCCACATAAAAACATTTTTTCAATACAAGTGTATAAGAATAATACTTCCTACTACAATCCAATAGTCAGGATTTGTCGCCAATACAACGACGTATTAGTAAACCATCATCCCAATATTGATGTCTTTGATTATAAGTTACCTAAATTTAAAAAGCATGTCTTTGAAATTCTTCATAAACTTGATAGCTAGTATAGTTACAGTGCAACTAGGTAAATTAATTTGTAACCTAAATACCTTTACATAATTTACCTGAAATTTCAGATATTTATTACTGGTGTATTATTTTGTTCATGTTGTGTACACATGTTTTGGAATACGATCTAGATTGATAATCTGTAACTCTGTTATTTAGTCATGTATTGATTTTATTCTGTTTTGTGTGCCAGAAATAAATAAATAAATAAATAAGTAACAGCTCTGTACTTAGTACTTACAGAAGTTTCATATCAGGTCACCACCTGGATACCTCCGTAAAAGGATAATTTAAACATCGGCCAAGTATCGCACTCCGATGTTGTGCACCAAAACTCAATATATTTGTCATAACGTGTGTATGTGTGTATATTAGAAATGGATATATTTTAGTTCAGTTTCTACTATGATGAAACCAACTTCAAGGGTGGCTCATGCTGTTAATAGTACAGTAAGTAAACAATAGTGAAAACTATAAGAACACTGTTTTTATCTTTGTTTTTTATTATTATGAAGCGCTCGTAGCGAAGTTTACTTGGCTGTTCTCAACCGATCAGCAAAGTTAAGCAATGTCGCGCGCGGTCATGAGTTGGATGGGTGACCGCTAGTGACATTACTATTGAGCGTTTCCGTGCTTCGGAGGGCACGTTAAGCCGTCGGTCCCGGTTGTTGTCTTAGGATGGCAGTCGTTATAGCATGGTGGTAGGGCATTTTGCGAATGCCCGCCTGGCTAGCTACCACCCTCAAGTAGAAAATCTGTCGCCAAGCACCTAACGGTGTGTTCCGGCAGCTGTCCTTGAGAGCCAGTACTTCTAGGTTAGCCTGAACAACATCTTCGACCACATCATCACTTACCATCAGGTGAGATAGTGGTCAAAGGCTAACATAAAAAAAAAAAAAAAATTATGTACAAAACGCCATAATAATATATTAACTGGTCAAAGGATACAGTCGTTTCATAGTACATTCGTCGTGCTACGAAATGACTGCATGATGAACTGATAGATAATACGCTTAGTAATTTTCAAATCAGTATTTAATGGGTAATTTTTTAAGCGGTTTTTAATTTAAATGTCCTTAACAACCATTATAAATATTTATAATGGTTTATATGGTTATCATTAATCTTTCCGGTAAATATAACGCGAGTCCCAGCCGGGTACCTATTTATTTATAATGGACAAAACTCGCGCGTTTTCCTTATAAACCAATACAAACCGATAAGGAACATCGATGATATTAAGATTATTTGGCAGCTGAAGCCCGGTATGACTGGTCTTCAAGTGCCGAGGACTTATGGGTTACCTTAACATTGAAAAACCGTCGGCCTAGATCTACTTACAAAATGCACATTGGCGTTGTTTACATCTGTGATGAAAACTTAGGAAACTCAATGTCAACTCAATTATCTAACTTCTCAACAAGTATGACTAAAATTGCGTTGGAGAACCCTCTTGACAAAATAATTGTACTTGGTGATTTCAATATGCTCTATGTATCTTGGACCTTGGACAACGATGATGGAGTCTCCTATCTTCCTACTAATATTCAGGGTCCTCACCAATTACAATTATTCGATAACTTAAATACATGTAATCTCTCACAATACAACTCCTTGGTGAATGACAGTCACGGACGGCTTTTGGATCTAATTTTTTCAAATAGTGATGTCCTTATTAATGCATGTGATTTTCCTCTTGTCCCCGAAGATCCTCACCACCGGTCTGTGATAACTACTGTGGAATATGTTCAGTTACATACAATCAAACCGCGCCCTTACATCAGGTATTTATATAACACTGGTGATTTTAATTCTATTTGTGCCAACCTTGATTCCGTTGACTGGCATTTGGAGCTTGGTAGGAGAAGTATTGAAAACGCGACCTCCTTTTTCTATCAAACTTTAAATAATCTACGTGACACTTATGTGAATACCAAACTAGTTACACCTTCCCGTAAGTACCCATCATGGTATAAACGACCATTGATAAAATTGTTGCGGGAAAAGGCTAAGTTCCACAAAAAATATAAGACTTACGGCAATATATATGACCGTGACTCATTTATTTTACTCCGAGAGAGAGCACACCTGATGGAGAAAACCATGTATGAAAATTTTATTTCAAATATGGAAAACTCTATAAAAGAAAACCCACGCGCATTTTGGTCTTTTGTAAAAAGCAAAAATCATTCGAATGTGTATCCTTCTGTAATCGAATATGGAAATCGTGCGTCTAATACGGGTGATGAAATATGCGGCTTGTTCGGGGAATATTTTCACTCTACTTTTCTCGATAATTCCTCTACTACCGAAGAGTCTGGTCAACTTTATATTTCTGATCACGAGTCTTCCACTGATATTTGTTCAGTGGATATTCTGGAAGGAAACGTCTTTAAACTTTTAAAATCTCTCGACTTATCTAAATCTGGGGGCCCTGATAACATACCAGCCATATTAATAGTGAAATGTGCAAAGAGCCTTGTTCTTCCTCTCTCCGTGCTTTACCGCCGGTCTCTAGCTGAAGGCATTGTCCCTACAGTATGGAAATCCGCTTTCGTTACTCCTATTCACAAAAAAGGTCCAAAAAATAAGGTCGAAAATTATAGACCAATATCCAAGCTGTGCCTGTTTGCGAAGGTATTAGAAACAATTGTTTATGCACAGCTGTACCCCGCACTCAAACACAGCATTTCGCTAGACCAGCATGGTTTCTTAAGGGGTAGATCCACTACATCAAATCTTTTACTTTGTGTTGACTTTTTGTCAAGACATATGTCTGAACCCTCCCAAGTCGATGTAATTTATACAGATTACTCAAAGTGCTTTGATAGAATAGATCACTCAATTCTATTGAATAAGCTTCTAAGAATAGGTATTAGGGGAAATCTGTTTCGATGGTTTTCGTCATATGTCAGAAACCGCTGTCAAACTGTAGTATTGGGTGGCTACAGTTCATGTACTATGAACATCTCTTCCGGCGTACCCCAAGGATCCTTATTAGGACCACTGCTTTTTACAATCTTTGTAAACGACATAGCTTCTTGCTTTATGAGCTCTAAAATACTTCTATATGCCGATGACATGAAAATTCTACGTCCAATCAATAATATCCACGACTTTGAGTGTCTGCAAGAGGATCTCCTTCGATTTGAAAATTACTGTACCCTAAACAAATTAGATTTAAATGTCTCGAAATGCTACGTGTGTACCTATAGTCGTAAAACCACAACACTAAGATCTTATTATACATTTTATAATGCGCCCTTAATTAGAGTAGATTCAATTAGAGACTTGGGGGTTACTTTTGACAGCAAATTGTTATTTGATCAACATGTTAACAATATTGTAAAAAAGGCATCACGTTCATTAGGCTTTATCTTAAGAATGTCGTCGGAGTTCAAAAGTATTAAAACTTTTAAAATACTTTACTGCGCATATGTCCGTAGTCATCTTGAATATGCATCACAGGTGTGGAATCCCTGTTATGATGTGTATTCTTCACGACTAGAAGCTATACAAAAGAGATTTCTACGATATCTACAATTTAGAGCCCATATATTCTTGCCTGATTACGATACAAGGTGTCGTAAATTTCATTTCCTTCCGTTGTACAAACGAAGAGAAGTAGCTGATTTATGTTATCTGTTAGGCATTGCGAATGGCACTGTGGACTGCCCTGAACTACTAGAGCACATAAGGCTGCGAACAATTGCAGTCTCACTGAGAAAACCTGACATTCTTCATGTTCCTTTGGTTACATCAAATTATAGACAAAACACATTTGTCATAAGAGTGGCCAGATCCTTTAACTCCTTAGCTAGGGTAAACTGTGAATTAGACCTATTTAATACAAGCTCAAGTAGGCTTAAACGCTTACTTAACTATATGTACTTTTGTTAAATAAGGCATACAATTTGGTCCGCGTGTGATTGTGTTACTTTTCTATAACTATACACTTTTCTATGTTTATTTTATTATTATCGTCGTTAACTGTTACTGATAATCTACATACTATTCCTACTTACTAGGTAGGTACTAAGATATCTGTGAAAACTTGTAATTGGCCTTCCTGTATATGTAACTTTAAGCTGCATATATATGTATATCGACCTAAATTACATACCTAGCTGTAAGTTTTCCCACGATTTTGTAAATAAATAAATTAATGTTCCATTTAAAGAAACAGTAAATTTTAAACCTCACCTGATATGGTTAGATCCGTCTCAGCTAGCAGCTTAAAGTCTATATTATGTTTAACGAATAAATGCTGTTTCAAATTTCCAATAGTTGATTTGTACGACATCCGTTGTTGACATACATTACAATATGCTATTTTAGTTTTAGGAATCTTTGTGAAATATTTCCAAATTAAGACGTTTTTGCCATACGACATTTTAAGTACCTTAAAAATATCCGTAACGGTTTTTGGTAGGTACACACTTTCAAAGCTATTTTATTTAGACTGATCCAGTTAATTTTGTTATTTTACCCTACCCCGTTACATAAGGCATATACATGGCAGCACTGTAAAGCTTTCGTAGGAAATTTCAACATAAATGATATATCAAGGTGATATATCGCGTTTGGATATACAGTTTATGAATACTCAAAACCACAGAATAAATTGAACGTTCTAACGTTCTACACAACCACTTGCATGGTAGGTATTGTGAATACCATAAAATAACGCACAACGAAACACAAAACACCAGCACTGAACCAATAATACACCTTTCGCTTGCGTTGTTCTTTATGAAACAAAATAACAAAGTTAAAATATGCGTTGGTGGAGTTACGGCTTTTGTAATTTTTATATTGGTCGGGTTATCAAAAAGGCGAGACGACTAGAGTTGTACCTTGATATAAGATCGAACCAGTGTTTTGCCACAGACTAAAAACATAGTCTAGAAAACAGTTCCTAAATAAAAGTGTCCGACCGAGTGCGAGTGACTCGTACGCCTAAAATTCCGTAACCACACAATTTTCATCAAATTTAGATGCCGGAATATTAACCTTTTTGCATTCACTTCGGTATCCATAGCGCATGTCCGAAATCCGAATCGCACTCGCCCTTTTATTCTGTGACTCGGCTGCTATTTTATTATATTTCGTTGTTAGCACCACATTAAGCTTGACGCTTTTAACTACAAACGATGATAGATCAAAAACATAAAAATGTTACTATAAAAATCGTAGAGGGAGTAGACTAAAGTCTATGATAAAAATACACTTCATATAAGGGGACACCCCTTCATAGTCATACTTCTTCTTCATACTTCTCGTTTTTTTATAACCCGGTTTATTGAAACGAGTTAAATAGAAAATGGTGCCAATAAACCACTCACTCCCACAATATTCATTATATATACATATACATTTTGTTACTCATAAAAGTTATCTGACTTATATTATAAGTATTATTTTTTAACATTGTTTATCTCATTAGTTATTAAAAATTATATAGAATTATTTTTACAAATTATATATTTCTAAAAATAATATAGGTACATATAATAATTATAGGTAGGTACATATAAATGACATATTTTTTTGTCTGTCCCTATGTATACTTAAATCTTTTTAAACTACGCGACGGATTTTGATGCGGTTTTTTTAATACATAATATGATTCCAGAATTTTTCTTCTTTGTATGTATTACATGCATAATACAGTAGAGAAACACTGATAATTATCACTACATAGTATAAAACAATGTAGCTTCCCGCTGTCTGTCTGTCCCTATGTATGCTTAGATCTTTAAAACTACGCAACGGATTTTGATGCGGTTTTATTTAATAGATAAAATTATTCAAGAGAAAGGTTTTGTGTGTATAATACATGGATAATATAGTAGAGAAACAATGATAATTATACAGTTTCTAATGTGATGTAATATATAAACGCATTTTTGCGCTTACATTGCAAACCAATGGGCGATATTGTCCACGGTTCCGGAACTGGTTAGAACCAGCTCAGTGAGCATACAAAATTTTCTTAGCTATCATTTTTCTCCTTTCTTTATTCGTGTACATGAACAATAAACATCTTTCAACGAACGTGTTACATTATCTAGTTATTACGTATTCTAAGCACAACAAAGGACATGACTGACATGTTGTGTTGTCTCACATATTAAACTAAAAGTATCTACACACGACACAATTTTATACACAATATGCTGTTGCGATCTGCTGTGAACCAGCAAATTGTATTGTTTGTAGGTGTGTTGTGTATGGTCCGTCCTAGTAATCTGCAGATTGTTACACCAAATTTTAGCCGCGTCGTAACGTCAGTAGTGCGGTTGTAACTTGTAAGCAATCTGGGTCCTAATTGTGCCATCCTCGCTGACCGTCGTCGGCAGCGCTGTTAATTTAATGTATGTACGAATATGTAATGCTGTGTTCTAAATAAAACATTTTATTTACGTGACATTTTCTTTCTTATCTGTCGCCAATAGTTGGTTAATGGGGTAGTAGGTAATAATAGGGTAATGGTTTAGTTGAATTTGTCTTATTTTAGCAGGTGTACTTACCTACCGTATAATTGACACGTAGCATGCCATCCAATTATAAAATCGCAAGCACTGCTTTTTTATATTTGGACGACATTGTAACCATTATTTTATAGACGTGTGTGCAGGCTCTGGTGATCAAACGTGGTTTTTTTTTTATTAAAGTCACTACGTGAGTAGAGTCCGCCCAACCGCGATTCCGGCATGTTGCAACAACAGATTGTTTGGAAAATTGAGTCATGTGTAGATTACTACACACATACAATACAACATTCTGTTGTGAAGGAGCAAATTGTATCGTTTGTACACGTTTTGTGACTCTCTTCCAACATGATACAAGTCGTATCATCCGTCTTAGCAATCTGCAGATTGTTTCAGTAAATTGTAGCCACGTCGTCGTAACTTGAGTAGTGCGGTGTTTTCTGGGCTCAGTCACGGTCGTGGCGTGTTTTGTGGCTATCGGCGGCATGGTGAATTGTATGTCCTTACCAGATAATTTAATTTATGTGTTCTAACCTTAATATAATATTCGTACGTGAGATTTTCTTTTTTAACAGTAGTTATTTTGACCTAATTAGTTTCTTATTCATAAGGTATACCGAATAATTGACATGTAGCAAAGCCAATTGCAAGCCCCGCTTTTAGATATTTGGAGAGCATTGGAGCAATCATTCTATATATACACTGGTGCGCAGGCTATGGTAATCAAACGTGGAATGAACGTGTTAGCGCAAGTCCCACCTGATGTTAAGTGGAATGACCTCTGCCTATAACAGATGCATTTCGTCAACGACGAATTGCACTGCGTCCGTCACACTGAGACGTACAGTTGTTAGGTCTCATGTGCCTGTAATTTTACTGGCTCTCAAGGACTGCTGCCGGAACACACTGTTAGGTGCTTGGCGACAGATTGTCTACTTCAGGGTGGTCGCTAGCCAGGCAGGCATTCGAAAGATACCCTTCCACCATGCGGTGAAGCTTAAGCCCGCGGCGGGATTCGAACCATGTACCTGCTGCACGGCAGTCCATAGCCAATGCCACTTCTTCAAACCTACTCAACTCACGTACACGGCAAACCCCGACTCCAGCATGTTGCAACAGCAGATTGTTTATAAAATTGTGTCGTGCGTAGACTCTCTTAGGAACAAAATGTATCCCAAAATATACCTTAAAGGGTTGAGATATGAGTCAATTTAACTTACAAAGGACAAGGATCGATGTAACAGTTATGGAAGCACCTTGAATTCGATTTGAATATGGAACAGAGCACAGTACAGCGCCATCATATGTACCTAGTACTTGCTATACAAGGTGTCCCAAGAAGTAGTGATATACTGAAGCTGGGAGGTAGAGGACTGAATCACATTTAGATTTCAAATGTTTTATTGAAGCCTTATGAATAATAAAATGAAATTTTCAGGGTACCTGATAGATGGAGCAAGTTTCAAAAGCCAAACGGTATTTTTTTATATGATTTAATTTTTTTAAGCGCCCTTGAAGTTGTGAACATACAGAGTAATTTTATCTTCCTTGGCATTTAATTGTTTTTTATTCCGATCAAAGATCTAACGATAGTAAATGTTACCATACTGAATTGGGACATCTTGGTAGGTACCACCGCAGTGACAGATATTCAGCTTCGAAGCGGCATTGTGCAAATACAACTGTGTTTAGTTATGAAGAGCACTGTAATAAGTGACATTACTGGGCAAACCAGTATCAAGCAATTACAAGTGTGTTGACACTGCATCTGTAATGTACAAGCGTGACCGCTTACCATCAGGAGTGTGACTTGTTCATTTCACTACTTCATAAGTTTCATAACATATAAGTCGGCCAAGTGCGGTTCGGCCTTGCGCACGAAGGGTTCCGTACCATTGTCAATACAACATTAAACACTATAGTATAACCTACTCCAAACACCCTCGTTGGATGACTGGTAGATAATGCCTTAGCATTAAATCCTTCTTTTGTACATTTTCATTTGTACAAAGTATTAAATAGATAATTTAAAAAAAAATAGTATCCATGTGCGCGGGTTCGACTCGCACTTCGCCGATTTTTAGTATCTGTTGTTATAGCGGCAACAGAAATACATCATCTGTGAAAATGTCAAGTGTATAGCTATCACGGTTCATGAGATACAGCCTGGTGACAGACGGACGGACATTGGAGTCTTAGTAATCAGGTACCATGTTTATCCTTTGGATACGGGACTCTAAAAGAGACAAGATATCTTCCTTGTGAGTTAACTGAAGTGTATTGTAAGACCATTGTTTTGTATAAGTAAGTTAATTTTTTGCAGAAGATATCAGCAGAAGTCACTTATAATCTATATAATTTATTTTTGTTTAAAATCTGTGCTTTATAAGTACTTACCTCTAGTATTTAAGAACTTACCTCTAGATTAGATGTGTAAAATCAGTTTAATAAATTCATTTTTTACAATATATTAATACAATAAATTTTTATTTTTATTTTTTTTATTATGAATAGACACGCATTTGACCGCAGTCTCACCTGATGGTAAGTGACGACGCGGTCGACGGTGGAGCATGCTTGCCTAGAAGACATTTATTCACTCTGTGTTTGAGACATCCAGATTGTAGCTTTCGGGGAACAAAGACGCTGGGAGGGTGTTCCATTCCTTCGCTGTCCGTATTATGAAGGTGGACGCAAATCACTTTGTGCGGACAGGAGGAATGTCAACCATATACGGATGCCGTGTTTCCGTACGTCTTGTTGTCCGGTAGTGGAAAGTAGATGCAGGAATTAAATTATGCAACTCCAACTCACCCTGTCAAAGGCCTTCGAAATATCCAGAGAAACGGCAAGCGCCTCTCCGTACCGTTCTATGGCCTCACTACAGATGTGGATGGCATACGCAAGAAGATCCCCAGTAGACCGTTTTCGACGAAATCCGTATTGACGGCCACTGAGGATGTCATTAGCTTCAAGGTATGCCAAGAGCCTGTTGTTGAGTACACGTTCCATACTTTTACAAAGTATGGAAGTGACTGAAATGGGCCTGTAGTTAGTAGGGTCAGCACGAGTGCCTCTCTTGGGCACAGGCTGCACGTTGGCAAGCTTCCAAGTTTTCGGCATTTGTCCAGTCTCCATCGAGAGGCGAAAGAGGCGCGTCAGCACAGGAGACAACTCAGGAGCACACACTTTCAGGACTATGGCTGGTATCCCATCCGGACCACTTGCTTTGTTCACGTCCAGATTCCTCAGCGTTTTGCGTACCTCGGTCTGACGGATACGAATTTCCGGCATAGATGCATCGCTTCTAGGTAGACACGGAGGTTCCAGACGTGAAGATTCGCAAAAAGAGAAGCAAACAAGTTCGCTTTCTCCTCTGCGGTGTGGGCAAGTGATTCATCTGGTTTCAGCAGTGGTGGCAGGGAGGAGCGGCAGAAATTAGCTTCAACCGACTTTGCCAGTGACCAAAATGCTTTGCTACCAGCAGGGTACGAAGCAAGTTTAGCCCCTATACGGCTTATGTGGTTGAAGCGTGCTCTTCTTAAAGCCTTTTTGCAGGACTTGGCAACCTTATTGAAGGCTCTCTTCTTATCGCGAATGTCCTTCGATTTTCGGTTTCGAGCATCAGCCCATGCAACGTATGCTTCATGTTTTTGCGCTTCAGCGCGTCCGCATTCAGCTCCGAACCATGGACGAGCTTTGCCTGACTGTGGTGAATCAGAAAATGGAATAAAGTACTCCATAGCCTGAAGCAACACACTCGTTACTGCATCCGCACAAACCGAGGGATCGCCAGAAGAGAAGCAAACAGGCTGCCAAGGATAAGCAACGCATCTCATCTCAATCTGCTGACTTGTATCGCCATACCCGCCGGTTGCCTTTTGGCAAAGATCAGGCGGGGAGTACACCGATACAGATTTCACCAGACAGTGGTCAGAGCTACCTAAAGGTGAAGAAACTGACACCGAGTATCGGTCTGGATCTGTTGTCAGCAGAAGGTCCAAGCAATTGGCTGTATGGCCATCAACGTCAGGAACCCTTGTAGCGCCTTGAACCAGCTGGGTGAGATTTAACGTCAAGGCTAGCTTATACGTCTCTTTCCCAGCGTGGTCAGTGTTCTGGCGTGGGAACAGCCACTCCTGGTGGTGGGCATTGAAATCCCCCAGTAACACAAGCTGAGCGGTAGGGTACCGATGTTGTGCCACATCTGCCGTCGCACTTAAATAGTCCATAAGCCTGGTTGTCTCCTGATCACCGCTATGCGATCGGTAGACACTGGCATAGAGAATTTTCTCTGATCCTATTCCTAACAAAATCCACAAGACTGAGAAGCTGGAGTCTTCAAGATATCGGAGATGCCGATAACAAATGTCATCGCGAGCATATACGCATACCCCAGCACGTGGTCTGAATTTATGTTCCAGGACATAGCCAGGGTACGAGAGGTATGCCGCGTCAGCCGGACACGTTATCTGGGTCTCCGTGAGGAATAGAAGGTGCGGTTTTGCGGTCTCGAGGTGGTGGTGGACCGTGTTGATGTTGGAGTGCAGGTCTCGAATATTTGAGAGGTGCACTTGGAGCGAGAGGACGTGCATCCGCTGTGGAACCGACTTCTTATTTTTCCTGTTTTTCATATTAAGAGTGAAAGAAATAAGGTAGGAGGACAGCAGTGGGACGAGACGCTACCTGCCGACTCATTGGCACACAACTCCGATACCGTACCATTTGGAGACTAGTCCGGAGACCGCGGGGACGCCCGAGCCCCCCCAGAAATGTCCATCGGGTCCTCTCGTCCGTGCGCCAAACGGCACGATGGCGCATTCCGGGATTTTTCGCTAGGTGGCGGGGCAGCCTTTCGTGTGTGGCTAGTACACTACTTGGGCCACCTACTGTCTGCGGTCGGCCAGCGGATAACCGTGCCTCGGATCCCGCTGCTCTCCGAGACTAGTCCCCCAATACGGTTCTTCGTTCTATGCCAACAAACAAGTCATCTCCAGCAGCGCAACTGTCCCGACCTGCCCTCCTTGACGGTTACACCGAATAGTCGATCCTTACCTACTGCAACACCTCTTGGGGCGGTGCAGGTATAACATACATGTTATTGCTAGAACGTGCTCAAAGAGCGCTACTAAAAACTGCAACTTTTAGAACACGTATATTTCCTACGTCTGATCTATACGAGGATTGTGGAGTATTGACGGTTCGGCAATTATTTATAAAAAATATTGTGATGGGTCGTCACAGTCAAACGAGTATGATGGAAAATGTTGAAAAAAAAAAGCGTAAGGATAAAAAATTTCTGAGTACAAAATTCAACACAAAATTAGCTAAACATCACGCATGTTTCTTGGGGCCATTCTTGTACAACAATGTTAACAAAATAGTAAAAGATTTTGTTACATTGAACAACAGAGATGCAAAAGCGGCGCTATTTAGTTGGTTAACAAAATTAAAGTATGATGAAACTGAGAATCTTCTCAAAGTAATCGAATAATATTCCTGAGGATGTTGGTATTTCGTCATCCAGACCAGACATATTTTTATACTCAAAAAATATAAAACGCATAGTACTTATAGAACTTACTGTGCCGTGGGAAACAAACATACCTAAAGACCACACAATAAAAACAAACAAATATTATGACCTAACAAATGAATTAACCAAAAACGGTTATGTGGTTAGTTTATATGCTGTAGAGGTTGGAGCAAGGGGTATACCAGCGAAATCCCTATATAACCTACTTAAAGACCTTGGCCTACCAAGAACAACCGTAACTTTCATCCTAGAACGTGTATCTAAGGCGGCATTAGTAGGATCTTATCAAATTTGGTTAGGTAGGGGAGGAGGCTCGAGTGGTGAAGGAGAGCATTGATATATCATAAAGGGGCCCCTTAATCCTACTCCTGGGTTGCAAGTCCCAGGCCCCTCTAGCCTCTTCCTCTGCAACGCGATGGACCCGGCACCCGCACGGTGAATCCATGGAATGCTAAGTAATTCGTCTCTTTGCCATAAAACTTCATTCCCTGCCCCTTTACAAACCTACAACACACACACACACACACACACACACACACACACACACACACACACACACACACACATACACACACCACACACATATTTATCTCCATCATTTATGAATATACTGTACGTACTTATGCATAATTATATATATATATGATATATTTATATATAAAGAATTGTAATGTTGTCATATTTATGAAATCCTTAAGAACATCTTTGATATTTTGTTTGTTTATGAACCTGACAGCTACATAGACTTACCTCTTACTCACTGTGCATATGAAGGGGCAGAATCTACGACACAAGAATTTTCTTAGTGTAGGTTCTGCAAGACAACACTGTGACTATCTATGATTCTTAATGAATGCCATATTAGCTAATAGGATTTGTTGATATTTGTATTTAGTTGCACATTTGTATGAATATTTTCTGAATAAATTATTATTATATTATTATTATTAATATCGTGCCGGAACACGGCAGAGCCGCTTGGCGACACGTCTTTATTCGGTGGGTGGTTCAAACCACGGCCGAAGCCTACCACCAGTAAGGAGTCACCACGTTTATCACCACCCGTGGGTCACGTGTAGGGTCTCGAGGGTATATCCTACGGACGCGGGTGACTTTCAACCCACGATATGAAATTGTAATTTTTAACCAACTTTTAAAATGAGGACATTTTCATTTCGTCTTTTTTATTTTGTTTGTTGCTATTTCTTTTATTAATTCTTTATTTCTTTCATTTCACAAAATCATAGTGTTACCTCATCAACATCATAACTCTTTACAGCCTATACCGATAACAATGATTTGTTTTATTTTCGAAAGCTATTGCTTGTCATGTGGTCCCATTTACAGAGTGAGATCAGACGAGTAGTTTTTTTTTTTTTTATGCTTTATAGTTTAGCCTTTGACCACTATCTCACCTGATGGAAAGTGATGATGTGGTCGAAGATGTTGTTCAGGCTAACCTAGAATTACTGGCTCTCAAGGACAGCTGCCGGAACACGCCGTTAGGTGCTTGGCAACAGATTTTCTACTTGAGGGTGGTAGCTAGCCAGGCGGGCATTCGCAAAATGCCCTACCACCATGCTATAACGACTGCCATCCAAAGACGACAACCGGGACCGACGGCTTTACGTGCCCTCCGAAGCACGTGCGCGCTCAGTAGTAATGTGTCACTAGCGGTAACCCATCCAACTCATGACCGCGCGCGACGTTGCTTAACTTTGCTGATCGGTTAAGAACAGCTAAGTAAACTTCGCTACGAGCGCTTCAGTAGTGTTTGAATTATCCCTAATAGTGCATATTATATATATAAAAGTCGGTTTTTAAGATATTTTTCGGTCGAATTTAGCGGTATAGATACTCAATAAACTAAAAACAAATATGGCCACTTTACTACAGCTAATAATACTTAAGGCCAGGTTGTACCTACTTAAGACATTTTTTAAAATCTGTAACTCGAATAGAATTGAAAATTTAGAATATATAAAATTATTTATATAAAGTTGAACATACTCTCCAGGAACGTACAAAGTCAAAAACGTGATTATGAACAATTACTTCGATAAAAAAAAATGTCAAACATGACACCATATCGCTACTTAAATCAGGTAGAACTAAAAGATACTATCATGAAACTATGTGGAAGTTTTACCAATGGATAGAGCTTGTTATTTATTAGTAACGTTTGAAGGCACATTTTCAAATTTAGCTATAGTTTTTTAACAAGAAAAAATAAACTACAAATCTAAAGATTCAAGCTCTCGCTCACGTCATTCAGTACCCGCCTAGGCGTCATCGAGGTAGGACGCGTGTCGTTTTCTCCAGCAAAATTCTCCCCGACGATTACGAGCTAGAAATATTTATAAACAGAATTATTATTAGCAGAATGGTGACACTGCAACATTTATGGTTATCCGCTGGCGTGAATCTTCCATCAGGCGAGTGTCTTGTACGTCATTTCAACCATGCCAAATAAAAAAAATACTTTCTCGATGGCATTGTTTTCACGCGCCACAGTATAAAAAGTACAGTATGGTCACGCCCCAATTACTAACTGTGGGTGTCGTAAGAGGCAACTAAGGGAAATACCGGAAAGTGAGCAGCAGTGCCCTCTAAGAAGCTACCTCCCTCCAGTAAAAAATCTGTCGCCAAGCACTTAACGGTATGTGCCGCTATGAGTCCTCCAGAACCAGTAATTTTGCATGGTGGTAGGGTATTTCGCGAATGCCCGCCTGGCTAGCTACTACCCTCAAGTAGAAAATCTGTCGCCAAGCACTTAAAGGTATGTGCCGCTATGAGTCCTCTAGAGCTAGTAATTTGGCATGGTGGTAGGGCATTTTGCGAATATCCGCCTGGCTAGCTACCACTATGTGTCAAGTAGAAAATCTGTCGCCAAGCACTTAACGCTATGTGCCGCTATGTGTCCTCTAGAACCAGTTATTTGGCATGGTGGTAGGGCATTTTGTAAATACCCGCCTGGCTTGCTACCACTATGTGTCAAGTAGAAAATCTGTCGCCAAGCACTTAACGGTATGTGCCGCTATGAGTCCTCTAGAACCAATAATTTTGCATGGTGGTAGGGCGTTTTGCAAATACCCGCCTGGCTTCCTACCACTATGTGTCAAGTAGAAAATCTGTCGCCAAGCACTTAAGGGTATGTGCCGCTATGAGTCCTCCAGAACCAGTAATTTTGCATGGTGGTAGGGCAATTTGCGATTACCCGCCTGGCTAGCTACCACCCTCAAGTAGAAAATCTGTCGCCAAGCACTTAACGCTATGTGCCGCTATGTATCCTTAAGAAATAGTAGTTATGCATGGTGGTAGGGCAATTTGCGATTACAAGCCTGGCTAGCTACCTCCCTCAAGTAAAAAATCTGTCGCCAAGCACTTAACGCTATGTGCCGCTATGTATCCTTGAGAACCAGTAATTTTGCATGGTGGTAGGGCATTTTATAAATACCCGCCTGGCTTGCTACCACGTTGTGTCAAGTAGAAAATCTGTCGCCAAGCACTTAACGCTATGTGCCACTATGTATCCTTGAGAACTAGTAGTTGTGCATGGTGGTAGGGCAATTTGCGATTACCCGCCTGGCTACCTACCTCCCTCAAGTAAAAAATCTGTCGCCAAGCACTTAACGCTATGTGCCGCTATGTATCCTTAAGAACTAGTAGTTATGCATGGTGGTAGGGCATTTTATAAATACCTGCCTGGCTTGCTACCACGATGTGTCAAGTAGAAAATCTGTCGCCAAGCACTTAACGGTATGTGCCGCTATGAGTCCTCTAGAACCAATAATTTTGCATGGTGGTAGGGCATTTTGCAAATACCCGCCTGGCTTCCTACCACTATGTGTCAAGTAGAAAATCTGTCGCCAAGCACTTAACGGTATGTGCCGCTATGAGTCCTCTAGAACCAATAATTTTGCATGGTGGTAGGGCATTTTGCAAATACCCGCCTGGCTTCCTACCACTATGTGTCAAGTAGAAAATCTGTCGCCAAGCACTTAACGGTATGTGCCGCTATGAGTCCTCCAGAACCAGTAATTTTGCATGGTGGTAAGGCAATTTGCGATTACCCGCCTGGCTAGCTACCACCCTCAAGTAGAAAATCTGTCGCCAAGCACTTAACGCTATGTGCCGCTATGTATCCTTGAGAAACAGTAATTTTGCATGGTGGTAGGGCATTTTATAAATACCTGCCTTTCTTGCTACCACGTTGTGTCAAGTAGAAAATCTGTCGCCAAGCACTTAACGCTATGTGCCGCTATGTATCCTTGAGAACTAGTAGTTGTGCATGGTGGTAGGGCAATTTGCGATTACCCGCCTGGCTAGCTACCTCCCTCAAGTAAAAAATCTGTCGCCAAGCACTTAACGCTATGTGCCGCTATGTATCCTTAAGAACTAGTAGTTATGCATGGTGGTAGGGCATTTTATAAATACCCGCCTGGCTTGCTACCACTATGTGTCAAGTAGAAAATCTGTCGCCAAGCACTTAACGGTATGTGCCGCTATGAGTCCTCTAGAACCAGTAATTTTGCATGGTGGTAGAGCAATTTGCGATTACCAGCCTGGCTAGCTACCTCCCTCAAGTAAAAAATCTGTCGCCAAGCACTTAACGGTATGTGCCGCTATGAGTCCTCCAGAACCAGTAATTTTGCATGGTGGTAGAGCAATTTGCGATAACCAGCCTGGCTAGCTACCTCCCTCAAGTAAAAAATCTGTCGCCAAGCACTTAACGATATGTGCCGCTATGAGTCCTCTAGAACTAGTAATTTGCATGGTGGTAGGGCATTTTGAGAAAACCCGCCTGGCTAGCTACCTCCCTCAAGTAAAAAATCTGTCGCCAAGCGCTTAACGCTATGTGCCGCTATGTATCCTTGAGAACCAGTAATTTTGCATGGTGGTAGGGCATTTTATAAATACCCGCCTGGCTTGCTACCACGATGTGTCAAGTAGAAAATCTGTCGCCAAGCACTTAACGGTATGTGCCGCTATGAGTCCTCTAGAACCAATAATTTTGCATGGTGGTAGGGCATTTTGCAAATACCCGCCTGGCTTCCTACCACTATGTGTCAAGTAGAAAATCTGTCGCCAAGCACTTAACGGTATGTGTAGCTATGAGTCCTCCAGAACCAGTAATTTTGCATGGTAGTAGAGCAATTTGAGATTACCCGCCTGGCTAGCTACCTAACCCTCAAGTAGAAAATCTGAAGCCAAGCACTTAACGGTATGTATTTTAATAGTAATAGTTAAAGGTTATCAACTGTGTTAGTTGCACTATAAGGGAATAGTCACAAGAATATAATAATTGAGTACTGGATTTAGTAGCAGATACCTAAAGTAGATCAACTGTTTTAGTTACACTATGAAGCTGATAGCGTGCGGCTGGGGACATCGACCTGACGAGCGCTGTGCATCTAAAGCGCAGCGCCGCGTAGTGTCCATAGCCTACAACTCTCGCACGCTAAATTTGCCTACTGTGCAGGTACAAGCCGGCCTTAATATTTATATGTCAACGCTACTGTCACATGTCATAATAGTACATTGTAACACCGAGGGAAGAAAACGATCCATTTCTGGTTAAAATTATGTTTAAGCCCGACGCACAGCGGAAGGCTTAAAGGAAACTCGAGAACTGAAGTGGAACTTTCTCCCGAGTGATACATAGTGCTTTATACTACACCTACGAGGAAAATAATATCATAAGTTTTCTCGTATTTGTCCCGAGACTTGTCAGGAAGTAAGTTCTTCATGACTTCTTGAGCTGCATTTTAATATCTGGTGGCGCCATCATTATGAAGTTTCACTTTCACTATCAGATGACATTTTGGAAATTATTTAGAGTAATTAAAATAGTTTTAGTAAATAATACGGGATAACTCACGTAAATAAGTCAGATAGCTCCGACTATAGTTTCAACCACATCCGGTGGTCTTTGTCAAGGAGAGCTCGGGACGCCCGCGTTTACGTCTCCCTGAGCACTGATTATGATATAAAATAGAATTAAAATAGTACCTTTACCATAGCTAATAATAACAAATATTTTAAAAGTATTTTAAGAAAACATTTAATTAATTATTTAATAAAACACTTAAAAAATCTTTATATAAATTCTATATGTCTAGTGACAATTCCGCCTAATTTCCTGTTAAGAAACGCCAACGATACGACGATACGAGCGCACGATCGAGACTACGTGCGCTCGTAGTCAAGTCAAGTAATTAAATGTTTTCTTAAAATACTTTTAAAATATTTGTTATTATTTAAAATGGATTTCCGCAAAGTAACGCCTGAATCTATTCATTATCTTTACTATAACGTATTAATACAGTTAATAAAATCTATTTGATATAGTAAAAAACAGAATAAGTTGCTGCGCTTTATTTTTCAGTTGCCAACCTCATTTCATTGACAATCGAGTACAAAATAAACTCATATTTTCTAATTATTTGATATAAAAACCATTTGAAGTTTGACGTTTGTATTTTTTTATGTTCACAGCCTAAAAAAAAACAAGAACGCTGGCAGGGCAGGTATGGATTTTCATTTTTCATACAACATTCCTTCACAGCTACGCCTACGGAGGGAAGGATATAACTTCGCCACACATTGGACAATTCCGCCTCCGCCAAGCTATTGCCTGTCACCTACATAATTTAAACAAATATTGTAATAACTCTATTATATAGTAAGTATGTAACACATTGTTAAAAGATGTTTAAAAGAATGGCCCCGAGTTTCTTGCCCGTTCTTCTCGCAGTGGCTCTATACAATTTATTTGCTGAACGTGGCAGTACAATGTAGAATATTTCAATACTAAAATTTGTAATTGACCTTCATAAGAGCGTCGTAGACGCCTAAATTGAATAAATGATTTTGACTTTGACTTTGACATTTAAGGGAAACTTTATAACACGTTTTTGAACGATCAAGGAGTTGGAGCAGTCTGAGTAGGTGTAGTATAAGTCTAAACTCCTTGATTTAGACTTTTATACTACACTTATTCTTTTACTAAGTCAAGAATCTAACAAATTTAATATTATCTGCGTCTAGGTTTGACGTAAAATATTCCTTGCTCAGTGGTTTGATGTTCTTCCACATCGAAGGCCTACCACATTGTTATAAACTAGTTTAAAATTATGAATCTAAAAGTTATTCGTGTATATTTTAACCCTAGATTTAGCCATAATCATCGCAAGGAACTCTAAAGCTCGATGGCCATAATAGACAAAACTACGTCGTAGAAAATTCTCGAACGGTGATTCACCGAAATAAATTACAACACAAAAAAGAGCGTAACCAAATATGATTCAAGCGGAGTCGAGAATGTTCAATCTCTTTGGCCGCCCACATCGTCTATTTTCAGCGCTTTTTCTCAAGTGTAATAAAATAATTATAGCTCCGCCAAAAATATAACAATCTACGAAATGTTTCGGAAATGTTTGGCATTGCTTTGGACAGTACTAGTTTGGTTATAAATAGGTAGTTATGCTTCGATAATTAATATGTCATATATGCGTTATTATTATTCGATAATTAATGTGACATATTTAAATGATCGAAGCAGTTCTTCTTCTTCTTCTTGTTTTGACTTGATCGAAGCAGTTAGGTAACTTGACTTCTTCTGTGGCATATTGTCACAATTCTGCCAATGTCCGTATTTGCTAGTGTCATAAATCATGTGGAGAGTGTTTAATGTTAAGAGAACGGTTGGTGTTTACAAGGGAGGATCCACAAGATGTTTTCCAACCATGATGATTATTTTATCTAAAACAAAAGAGACATCACAACTAAGACAAATACAATGTTAGTAGAACAATCAAAATTACAATAGACATACTTATATATGTATAATGTGTTAATAATAGGTATATATTAACAATTTTATCTTATTTCTTTTAATAAGTTTATTAAAAGGATTTGTGTAGCATTAACAGTAGGAATGTTATGCTACTGCTAAAGTTGCTCGAAGAGAACTCTTTGAACCCCGTGGGGTGCCGGGATAGACTTGAACCCCCATATATTCCTGTAGGAGTCGTAAGACAAAGGGAACTATACTAGAATAATCACAAAATCCTTGTCTAGAAATGTCTATTATATAATTCTAATAGTAATTTCATAAAGACCAAAATTACTCATGTATTTTTTTACACGTTAAGCACATAGCACAAAATTCGCATAATCGTTCTAAAACGTTTTTATATTCAAATCTTGTACATTTCTTTTAATATCTTCTTACGATATTAAAATCAAACAATTGCTTAAAAATAATTGAAGGTTATTAATTTTAATTTTTCTTTGCGTGTTTGGCTATATTTACTTACTTTCTTATTCCGAAAACAAAGTATTTTGAAGAACTGCCTTGTATGTTTTTCTTGTATCAGTACCTTCTTATGAAATAGAACAATTACTTAAAAACAAAAATTCTAAGTTGACAATTTGGTTTTTTCTTTCTGTGTTTAGCAATATTTACTTTATTTCTCATTCCAAAATCCTGTTTCCTGAACAACTGCCTTGTAAATTTTTCTTGGTAATAAATTCTTATTTTTAAACTAAGTAGGTACTACAAAAAAGAGGAGGATCTCAATTGTATAGTACCACCAACTTAACTGTGCAGTTGGCGAGGGCGCTGCTGGTTAAGGAAATCAACTACAAACTGTCACAATTTGAAGGAATGTTGTAGTTTTTTTTCTGCCGCCTGAACAGATAAGTTGGTGGGACTGTACTGTTTTTTTTTGTTACTTCATAACTCTTTACATGGTGTACCGATTTTAATGTTTTTTTTACTTTCGAAAGTGCTTACATATGGTCTCACTAAAGATTCTGTAATATCAAATCAAATCAGTAGTCTGAAGCAGTATTGGCTCAGTGGCATTGGCTATGGACTGCCGTGCAGCAGGTCCATGGTTCGAAAGCCGCCGCGGGCTTGAGCTTCACCGCATGGTGAAAAGACATTTTGTGAATGGCCGCCTGGCTAGCGACCACCCTCAAGTAGAAAATCTGTCGCCAAGCACCTAACAGTGTGTTCCGGCAGTAGTCCTTGAGAGCCAGAAAAATTACAGGCTAATGAGACCTAACAACTGGACGTCTCAGTGTGACGGGCACAGTGCAATTCGTCGTTTACGAAATGCGTCTGTTATAGGCAGAGGTTAGTCCACTTAACATCAGGTGGGTCTAGGGATTGTTCCGTCATAATAACATAAAAAAAAACATTTATTTGCTAAAATACGTGTCACATAAGATCGTATAATAGTGGTTAAGGATACAATGTATTTAGTCTGCAAGCAGACGTGCACATTTTTGTGTAGTATTTATTAAGTACTTAAAATTGATGTTTTACAAAATTCTTTAAATTCTTTCACACTGTAAAAACAGTTGTCAAGAAGCCAGTGAGTCAAAGAGCTTTTAAATTTGTTACCATCCAATATTTTGACGTCGTTTGGTATACAGTTATAAATGGTTAGACACATATTGTAAATATTGTTTTTATATAAGTCCTTCTTAGCACGAGGTTCATACAATAGATTGGTGAACTTTGCCCCTTTTTGAAGTGTAAAAACATCACCACGTTTCTTAAAAAATCAGGGTGTTGTTAAGAGACAAGCAGTATTTGAGTTATCTCCAATATGATTAAAGTACGGGTTTTTTTCTTAAGATTTTAATTTAAACACTAAAATTTGTAAACAAGGTAAAAACTAATGGCAGACACCCAATTTCTAAATACTAAAATAGAATTGGTAGGTACCTATTCAGCCGTAGGTATGTACTACAGCTTAGGGTATGTTCCATTAGTCGCTAAGAACGTTATTTTCGATAATTTTGATCACATACTGCGTCTATGGTTGTGATCACGTGATCGTTTGTAACTGTCATCCCCGTTCCATTTTTGGATAAGAACGCTAAGAATGCCACTAAAATTTGCCACTTCTGTCACTTTTGACATTAGATGTAGCGTTTAAGGCGAAAATAACGCCAAGACCCATGTGGAAAACTTTTTGGGAGTGTGAACGTTTTTAGCGTTTTTAGCGAATCTCACGCTAATGGTACGCACCCTTAGTAGCTGCGTTCAGCGTAGGTATGTACGTAGTGTTACGAGCTGAGGGTTCGGTATAAATAATGCAATACGTTTTCAGCAACTGACACCTTTATTCCACAGTTTTACAGTCACTTCGCACTTCACTGAACACAACACTAAAACACTGACTGTTTGCACTTTAAAGATCACTAATCACACACTTCACTCAATTTAACTATTCGCGCTTGGAGCACTTGGTCCAAAGGTAATCGCACTGTTTCTCGTTTCGAACTCAAAGTAAGACTGTCTTGTCGGCTTTTTTTTTTTTTTTTTTTAGGGAGGACATAGATGCTGTCTACCGCTAAGCGGACGTACAGCTCCACCGGACTTTGGGCGAGGGGAGGCCCTCTTATAGCCCAGGAGGAAGAAGCGCTGAGGGCACTTCTTCTGAGACGGGCGTATAAGGCGAAAAGCGCCTTATACCTCCGTCTCCTGCGGGCGCCGAAAACGCCACGCTACTATCGGGAGGGGGGTCTTGTCGGCCCGGACCCGACCCTATTTATACCCAAAAGTCAAAGCTTCCAGAATATTCTATACTAGTCTAGACAGAAAAACAATAGGGGCCATAAATCACTCGTTTAACGTAAACTTTTGTGTGCAATTAAATGGAAACTAACTACTACTTATACTGTGCTTGTTTACTAGTTGCCTGAGAACAAAAGGCGACCCTTTTTTTTATAACATTTTTTGTGAAGAGTAGGTACATTCTTTGTTTTCTTTTACTTTTTTTTTTTATGTTATAGTGACGGAACAAGCCCACCTGATGTTAAGTGGACTAACCTCTGCCTATAACAGACGCATTTCGTCAACGACGAATTGCACTGTGCCCGTTACACTGAGACGTCCAGTTGTTAGGTCTCATTAGCCTGTAATTTTTCTGGCTCTCAAGGACTGCTGCCGGAACACACCGTTAGGTGCTTGGCGACAGATTTACTACTTGAGGGTGGTCGCTAGCCAGGCGGGCATTCGCAAAATGCCATTCCACCATGCGGTGAAGCTCAAGCTCTGGGCGGGATTCGAACCATAGACCTGCTGCGCGGCAGTCCATAGCCAATGCCACTGAGCCATCACTGCTTCATCGACGTTGGATTAATCTAGACTGTTCGAGCTCTTGCGCCGTAACAGTAGCTTGGGATGTCTAAGAAGGTCGCCGTCATGTAGAAATCATGTTAAAAATCACAGTCAAGTCAGGTCATATTCTACACATCAAACTTTGGTAAGGCAGTCAAACTGTTTTATATTGCTGTTAGTCTTTGACCACTCTCTCACATGATAGTAAATGATGATGTGGTCGAAGAAGACGTTCAGGCTAACCGAACTACTGGCTTAAGGACAGTTGGATGGAACACACCTCTAGAAGGTTGGCGACAGATTTTCTACTTGAGGGTGGCAGCTAGCCAGGCGGACATTCGCGAAATTCCCTACCAGTCCTACCACCATGCTAACCACTCCTTCTACTATGACTAAACGGCCCCGAGTTTCTTGCCCGTTCTTCTCGCAGTGGCTTAATTATTTTTTTTTGCTGAACGTGGCAGTACAGTGTAGAATATTTCGATATTAAAATTTGTAATTAACTTTCATAAGAGCGTCGTAAACGCCTAAATTTAATAAATGATTTTTACTTTTACAGATAAATTAACAAGGTAAAAATGTGGTTAATTTTTCTGTAGCTTCTGTATGTTTGACTCGCGTTATAAAACCCAAAAAAAAAAACACCCTCTTTAGTGACCCTTGCTACTTACGGGATTGATTGTATTCAAAAATCTGCGTGAGGTTGCAGATCGGAAATTAATTTTTAATGTTTATCTCGTTAATAATAACAAATATTTTAAAAGTATTTTAAGAAAACATTTAATTAATTATTTAATAAAACACTTAAAAAATCTTTATAAAAATGATATATATCTAGTGACAATTCCGCCTAATTTCCTATTAAGCCGACGTGACGTCACAAACACCACGCAGCCAGACCGGAAGAGTATTCGACGCGTTTCGCTTCTAAACGAAGCATCCTCAGGAGGTCTTGACTCTACGAGCGCACCATCGAGACTGAATGAATGAAGATGATGACAAATATTTTAAAATACTTTTAAAATATTTGTTATTATTAAAAATGGATTTCCGCAAAGTAACGCCTGAATCTATTCTTTATCTCGTTATGTAAGTCTATATAAGTGTTTCTTATTGCAACACTTCTTGGGGTGGGGCATGCTTGACTTATATGTTGAATTTAGAGCGTGCTCAACGAGCAGTATTAAAAGTTGCTACAACCAGGCCTTATAAATTTCCTTCTTCCGAACTCTATGGAGACTGTGGTGTTCTGACTATAAGACAGTTGTTTGTTCAAAACCTTATCTTACTTCAACAAAAACAGACAACGCCGGCACTTGTAGCTAAAAACAGACAACGCCGGCACTTGTAGCTAAAAACAGACAACGCCGGCACTTGTAGCTAAAAACAGACAACGCTGGCACTTGTAGCTAAAAACAGACAACGCCGGCACTTGTAGCTAAAACAGACAACGCCGGCACTTGTAGCTAAAAACAGACAACGCTGGCACTTGTAGCTAAAAACAGACAACGCCGGCACTTGTAGCTAAAAACAGACAACGCCGGCACTTGTAGCTAAAAACAGACAACGCTGGCACTTGTAGCTAAAAACAGACAACGCCGGCACTTGTAGCTAAAAACAGACAACGCCGGCACTTGTAGCTTAAACCTGAGTTAAACGAAGGAAGGATAGAGTATTCAATAGCAATAAATACCACTCAAAACTGGCAAATCGCCACCAACATTTCCTGGGCCCGTTTCTGTATAATCAAGCAGCAAAAGTTCTTCCAAATCTTATTTCCTTAAGGCAAAAAGAAGTGAAGATAGCAACCCATTACTGGCTACAAAATATTAATTATGACAACACTGAAAAATTATTAAAACCAATTAAATGAAGAAGAGAGCATATTCCCTCCTCAAAGGGCAGCAACGCATCCTCGAGACCTCTGGTGTTGCGGATGTTCGTGGGCGACGGTAATCACTTACCACCAGGTGAGCCACCTGCTCGTTTGCCCTACTATCCTATAAAAAAAAATGATTTACTGGCAGATTTATTCAAAACACACACACACACACCATCACACAAAAACACACATACACACATACACACACACACACCCTCTCACACAACACTTGTATACAAATGGCTTTCTCCTCACACTCACTCACACTATTTGTAATTTTACACAGAACATATTTACAATCTTGCATGCTAATATAATTAATACATTTTATATAGTATATATTGTTTAAAATAATGTTAAATTCATGTTCATGGAAAATTAATAATTAAATACATCATAACTAATACTCTGTAAATAAACGTGTGACCTTGGAAAGGATAGCAAACCTACAACACAAGATTAATCTTAGTGTAGGCATTGCTATGTATTAGTTTCTACAACATTACGAGTATAAATTACTGGCTCTCAAGGACAGCTGCCGAAACACACCGTTAGGTGCTTGGCGACAGATTTTCTACTTAAGGGTGGTAGCTAGCCAGGCGGGCATTCACAAAATGCCCTACCACCATGCTATAACGACTGCCATCCTAAGACGACAACCGGGACCGACGGCTTTACGTGCCCTCCGAAGCACGGAAGCGCTCAGTAGTAATCTCACTAGCGGTCACCCATCCAACTTATGACCGCGGGCGACGTTGCTGATCGGTTAAGAACAGCTAAGTAAACTTCGCTACGAGGGCTTCGAAATATATAATTATATTATTAATTATTATTATTATTGTCATTAATTGTCAATGACTATATCATCTAGATAGGAAAACACTTTTCAGTTATTGGAGTGTTACTCAAACACGGATGGACCCATTTTGATGAAATTTAAATGGGACCACACGGCAAGCATCAGCTTTCAAACATAAAAGAATCATCAAAAACGGGTCGTGTTGAGTGTTCAAGCCGGTTTCATTTTTTAATTTATATAATGTCGCATCCATTTAGGGTAACTATCGACAGATAGAAGAAACACATCGCATTTTCATCAC
Source organism: Plagodis pulveraria (assembly GCA_963890685.1). NCBI lineage: Eukaryota > Metazoa > Arthropoda > Insecta > Lepidoptera > Geometridae > Plagodis > Plagodis pulveraria. The sequence goes on along the minus strand of OY982976.1, from coordinate 16,788,393 downwards.
ACGTTCGTAAATAGTGACGCGATATTATGACGTAGGTATTATGCGTGCGTTACTTTAGGATGATCATTAGTTTTTTTTTTTATGTTATTGTGACGGAACAAGCCCGAGGCCCACCTGATGTTAAGTGGATTAACCTCTGCCTATAACAGACGCATTTCGTCAACGTCGAATTGCACTGTGCCCGTCACAATGAGACGTCCAGTTGTTAGGTCTCATTAGCCTGTAATTTTTCTGGCTCTCAAGGACTGCTGCCGGAACACACCGTTAGGTGCTTGGCGACAGATTTTCTACTTGAGGGTGGTCGCTAGCCAGGCGGGCATTCGCAAAATGCCCTTCCACCATGCGGTGAAGCTCAAGCTCTGGGCGGGATTCGAACCATGGACCTGCTGCGCGGCAGTCCATAGCCAATGCCACTGAGCCATCACTGCTTCATTTTGTAATAACGTGATTTTACAGTTATTTTTGTAACTGATATTTGTGTTTTGGATTTGTATTTAAACAACTTTTTTCTCATAAGATATAAGGGTGCTTACCATTTGAAGTTAGATTCGCTAAAAACGCTAAAAACGATCACACTCCCAAAAAGTTGTTCCACATGGGTCTTGGCGTTATTTTCGCCTTAAACGCTACATCTAATGTCAAAAGTGACAGAAGTGGAAAATTTTAGAGGCATTCTTAGCGTTCGTTCATAACCTAAATGGAACAGGGGATGACAGTTACAAACGATCACAGTGATGACAAATGGAATATACCCTAAGTACATCACTATGATTGCGATGCAAAGAAACTAAAAAAAAATATGTACAAATGCCTAATCTCTGGTTACTGTTACTAAAGGAGTTCCCACACGACAGCTATAACATGTTATATTATAGCATACCTGTCGGTAATAAGATACGGCAATATAATGATATTAGTAGATTATGATACAAGTGAGCTAAGTTGCTCATTATACACGAGGCTGTGTGTTGCAGCCCGAGCCGTAGGCGAGGACATCAGTCGAGTGTATAATGAGCAAGTTGCTCACGAGTTTCATACGCAATTTTTCAACACCCTTGCGAAGAATAAAATATATATATTGCACAAATGCGATACAAACAACATACAAAAATTATAGAAATAGCGCACAAGTTTTTTTTTTGCGCCATAAATGTATGATGTTTAATACATATAAACCTCTTTGATGTTACAAATCTGTATTACCCGGTTAAATTGAAAATGCTCTGTTTACTCGCATATAATTTGCAGTTAGGTACTAACTTAACTTTGTAGGGATAATTCTATTACGCACTAGTGTATAATATTATTATGCACGAGGGTGTTATAGTTCGGTTTGTGGCCCTAAGAACGATATAATAAAGCTCACTTTACGAGCAAGGGAGTTGAAAAATATATTATAGCTGCCGTGTGTTGTCACTTGTCAATTTGTATGGAAAATTGAATTTAATTCTCATATTTTATATTGAAATATATATCGAGCTATAAATGTATAGCTTTAATATAGTATAGCAGCCGTCTGTGAAACGCTTTAATTGTCTTAGTTTTTTAGTATTTGTTTTAACATTTTCATATTGTTATTACTTAATTTGGTAACTTAGCTGTGCTCCGCTGATCAATAATCTCTTCTTTCCGTAGTAACTCCTAGACGCAGCTGCTAAAATTTTATATTTGTTTCGATGATTGTGTGTGTTTTTTTTATACTTTGTCGTATGTTTGATTAACGGTATTAGTATTATTTTCGTATAGTTGCGGTACATTGAACATTTTAGTTTATTCGTATTTATAATATTTTGCTTGACATTTGAAAGGGATAGCGTTACAAAACTTTAATATTGTTTTAATAATATTATGTTTGCAATAACGCCTGCTATGCGGATTACATAACAAAATTACAAATATACGATAGGAAAAATTTAAGTCATGTGCGGCATAGGAAAGATTTGAGTTATGACGTCATGTCATGTTAGCTCAAATGGTTAGAGCATACCCCGGCTAAAAGGGAGGATGGACGCGGGTTCAAATCCTGCACATGACTTAATTTTTTCCTATTGTATATTTGTAATTTAATAATTTTGTTTTAGGTTCTCTATAGTGGGCTTTTAGGTACTTACCTATTATTACCTCCATATACTATTGAATGGAGACGCGGTGTGAAGCTGTTATCTAAATAATTATAGGTTCATATAGGTATTTAGATTACCCGTGTGATGCCGGACTACTTCATTCTATGAAGACGTTCTGATAAAAGGCCAAGTCAGGAGTACCCTAAGCCGTAGCTTATGTATGAAAGGATTGATGACGCCAAGCACCTAATGGTGTGTTCCGGCAGTTGTCCCTGAGAGCCAGTACTTCTAGGTTAGCCTGAACAACATCTTCGACCACATCATCACTTACCATCAGGTGTGATAGTGGCTAGCTAACCTAGCAACTATCAATAAAAAAATAACCTTATCAACACAAGTAGATTTATGTCCGCGTAAGCATAACATACTCATTTATCAAAAAAAAAAACATTAACAAAAAAATTAACACACACACAATAATTTTATTACAGTATTATTATAGCGATCAATATGCGGGTACAATACAAAATTCTTTTAGACACATCGGAAATTCAGCACATCACTTAAACTATATTTTAGGCTGTAATTAAGGTTAGATACCTAAATTATTCAAAAAGGTAAAGTTTTAGGTTTAATCCCCGCATTCATAGACTGTTCTAGAACTTTTAGAGCTATAAAAGGTCCTGTTATGTCGTAAAATTCGATTAGGTATTAGAAGAATTTACATATTATGCCGAAAATGTAGGTAACAAAATTAGCAGAGCAGGGTTATGTTCCTGCAATGCTTTGGCCAAATATTGGTCTAGCTAGATTTGCTCTATGCCTAGAACAACCTTTATCAAAATATGAGTTTGATAGCAACGTTTTTTGGTGGTAAAATATTTTCTGCATGTTTTGGAAATCTAGCTCATTACGTACTTAAACAATAGTGATTTAGTAAGCACTAATATTTGGCTTAGCTTGTATAAAATGTATTATTTATTGTAAATCTGTCACATTTGACAGCTAGCCAAGATTTGTCCGTTTTTTTTTATGTTATTGTGAAGGAACAAGCGCGAGGCCCACCTGATGTTAAGCGGTATCCTCTGCCTATAACAGATGCATTTCATCACAAGTGACGAACTGCACTGCGCCTTGAGACATACCTGTTAAGTCTCATTTTGCCTGTTATTTCACTGGCTCTCAAGGACTGCTGCCGGAACACACCGTTAGATGCTTGGCGACAGATTTTCTACTTGAGTGTGGTCGCTAGCCAGGCGAGCATTCGCAAAATGCCCTTCCACCATGCGGTGAAGCTCAAGCTCTGGGCGGGATTCGAACCATGGATCTGCTGCGCGGCAGTCCATAGCCAATGCCACTGAGCCATCACTGCTTCAAAAGTAAACTTGGCTAAGCATATTAATTAGCTCTGACAGGGCGCTCGGAATGGGTTCAAATTTTGCCTGGATCAATAAGATCGATTGGAATACTGGACAGGCATGTATCCGCGATTAAAGGTAAATTTGGTCGAAGGAATGCAGGAACGTACCCCAGGAGCGCTGCGCAGTAGAAGTACAGTCCCATCAACTTATCTGTTCAGGCGGCAAAAAAAAGAACTACAACATTCCTTGAAATTGTGACAGTTTGTAGTTGATTTCCTTGACCAGTAGCGCCCTCGAAAACTGCACAGTTAAGTTGGTGGTACTATATTTGTTAGGTAGGTCTACCTATACCTAACTAGGTAGATACCTAGTACAGTACCTAGAGCAAACGAGTTCCTTATCGTTATGAGAATAAACAAGTAATATCAGTATGCTGATGCGGATGTAACTATTTATATATTTACTTACCTACACTTTGCAGTTCCGTATTCGTTATAGCTATTGTATAAAAATCGACCAAATGAGAGTCGAGTCTTGCTCCATTAGGATTCCTCGTTGACTAAACAAAAGAAAATATTGTTTTGTTATAACATTGTTATGTTTGCAATAACGCCTGCTTGGCGAATTACATTACAAATATACGAGAGAAAAAGTTATAGGTGTCGCTCCATCCCGATACGATGGTTGAAGAACGAGAGAAAAAATTAGACTTATGAGTCATTGGGTGCGTTCGTTTTGGCTCGATTGCGTTTGTAGCAGTTTCAAAAGTGGCATTTGTGTATTAGCGTTCGGATAGAAGCTTTTGCTATTTTTGACCACCAATTACTGCATGCTATCCGAACGGCTTAAAACTTACTTTGACAACCGACAATATTTTAACAATTTTGCACAGTACGAAACATGGAATCAATCTCTAAAATTAACAAAACAAGTAGGTACCTACTACATAAAATATAAATACTATATACAAACTTATGAAACTCTTCAATCGCGCCAAATACAACTGTCAAACCAGCAGTTGTCAAAAAACGATCACAACGATCCCACGGTAAGACATGGGTCAAAAATATCACTTTCCTCTGTCATTTGTAGCGTTTTCAAAGCTATCCGAACGGTAAGCGAAAACGATATTTTTGCTCACGAAGTCCCAAATCGAACGGCCCGTGTGATAATTTTTAGCGTTTGTGAGTGTTATTTTTGGAACTGATAGGCTATACGAACGCCCCAATTGTGTTATGTAAGCTCAATTGGTTAGAGCACACCCCGGCTAAATGCACATGACTATCCATCCACCCCGGATGGACGCGGGTTCGAATCCCGCACATGACTATAATTTTTTCTCTCGTAAATTTGTTATTTTGTAACTATGTTTGGTTGTTTGGATGGGGTCGTTGTTCGCCCCTAATGTTAGCTCCCCTCGTCTCAGTTACCCACGGTCTCAGTTCCCCCCGTTAACTTTAATTGAAGGAAATATAAATAAATTAAATATAAACCTATTACATATACTTACTGTTAACAAAAAAGAGTTTAAATATTATAAATTACACCAGCAAAAACACTCACGTTGGGGATCGAATACGTCTCGCGGGTTTCGAGCATATCAGATGCTTTTTGATCAGAGATCGTAGTGTCCGCCGGGAGCTCGCAAACGCAGTTGCGCACTCGCCCTGAAGTTGTGCATCTGATATACTCGAAACCCGGGAGACGTATTCGATCCTCAACGTGAGTGTTTTAGCCGGTTTAATTTATAATCTTTATACTTATAATAAAACTGTAACATATCCAAATCTGACATGACAGATATATTGAAAAAAACAATTGAGAGCACTCTGTACCTGACACTGATGCCAAAACAGTATTTTTTATTTTTGTCTTTCTGTCTGTGTGTTGTGGAATTCAATGAAACTTAACACGATTTGAGTTCATACTACGAAAAAGGACATTGTATACTTTCATCCCGAAATCAGCACGGTTCCTTCGGGAAAGGGGAAGAAAGTCAAAATGTAAACTTAGCTGTAATTTATTAACGCGTTGTAGATTTCAATTATTCTTGTTTTTTGATAGATTAGTGACAAGTGAGCCCAGCACCCCACGAGCAGCCCGGCACCCCATGGGCAGCCCGGCACCCCCCAGACATTCCCGTACCCCCGGGCATTCCGGCACCCCACGTACAGCCTAACATACCACGAGCAGCTCGGCACCCCACGCGCCTTTTCTTTCTACCGCCAAACAAGGAGAACCTCGGCAAAAAGACGCCGTTTTAAAATCGAAAGTCCAAAGAAACACACAAAGTACTTTGCTTCAGCATTTATGTGCGAACCGCGGAGGAACTTTCTGAGTAACTTAACTACTGTCTTCTGGAAAATTCATTCCGGGAGTTACCAAACCTAAAGTTAAAAGGTCCTTTCTGAGCTATGCTTTACTAAGAGTGCGTCACCACAGACCACAACGTTGCTTAATATGAGATAAACAGTGCTCAAATGTGAATAATTAGTTTGCAGGTACGGCAATCGCGAACGAAGTCGCGGGTACAGCTAGTATTTAAATATGTATGAAACTCACGAGAATGACATTTCTACAAAGAGTTTCTCTTCTATACTATATATTAATATTACAAAGAGAAAAAGTTTGAATGTTTGTTGGCATTGAATAGGCTCTGAAAGTATTAAACCGATTTGAAAGACTCATTCACCATTAGATAAGTTGAACATAGGCGTAAGAAAATTTTCAAAAAAGTTATGGATCCCTATGATAACTTCGACAATGTAACCCGTGTGAAAAATATACCAAAAAAAATCGATACTCTCCAGAAATAATTGACAATAGAGCAAAGTGATGTATATACTACAATTTTATAGAGGACATCAATGTCTACAAAAAAGTTCGCGATACCATATGTCTAATAGCCCAGCAGCTGGTTAATAACTCATATACCGAGAATACCGATGATCCCAACTACTCTACCAATCCCATTTAAAAAAGCTCCAATTTCCGGTGTCGAAGTATCGTGGGTCGGACACGCCTGCTTTCGCCTGCTTCGCTCATCCCAAAAACAATCAGCACAGACAATACACTCATATGGAAAATCTATCAATTTTAGTCGCTTATAACACTCCTTGGTATATGCTAGGACTTGGGGCTCACTTCTTGTACCCCATATAACATTTTTATTTCCATTATTATCTTAGGCAAGACCTTAGGAGTAAGTAACTTTAAATTACATTATATGATAATTGGAAAGTGGTCTGAACAACGAATGTCATACTCCACATCAACGTTAAGTATATTATAAAGGTGCTAGTGGAAGGGAGTAGGGACTCCCTTCCATTCTCATTAAGTTTTTTACTTAGATTATTGATGGGTCTCCGATCTAAGGTTTTTTATTTTATTTATGAGCCGGACATGTCGCTCGCGTCATGGTAACCGTCACGACTCACGACTGTTAATTAAAGTTGCAGTATCACTGTTCTCGATCTCCTCCTGGTTGTCACTGCACTGCGCTTGTCACTCTACGACGTTTTTTCTTACGTCTCGTTCGCCCCTGTAATTTTAATCGCTTGTATGCCCTTCACTAAACCCATGATTATTTGCATCGAAACTGCTGCTGTTTCAACACTTTTTTTTCAAATGCAATATTTGTTAGGTGAATACGCTAGCATCGTATACACTACACTATCTGATACCTCAGTGGTAGGTATCCACGAAGATGGACTCTTGCTAAATAGTGCTTTTGAAAAAGGATCCCGGAGTCAGTGGCAGGTCCATCCGGTAAAAAATTAAAATGACAAATTTTAAATAAAATTTCTTTTGTGTTAATTTAAGAATAAATTAGGATTAAGCATGCTATCAACTAAGCAACTTAACTAATAATATAATAATAAGGGATACAAAACATACATAATAATAAAATAAAAAAATTATATATAAGTATATATGGACTCACTTAGTTTTTAAGATATAACACCTTACACTAACCACCATCTAAGTGTAAATAGTAATTGATGATTGGAGAATGATATTGTAAAACTAGTTAATATAATAAAATAAAAATAAATCTAAAAAGAGTAGGTACGGACCACGAGTCTGTAGAGCGATATTTATTATATATAAAAAAAAATAAACAAAAAAAAAAGTGCTTTTTAAGTACCTAGTAATGATAGCCGAGTGGTAAATGGACTGCCGTGCCGCAGTTCCATGGTTCGATCCCCACCGCCAGCCGTAGGCGTGAGCTTCACCGCGCGTGGTGGACGAGCATTTTGCTAAAGCTCGCCTGGCTAGCTACCACCCTCAAGTAGAAAATCTGTCGCCAAGCACCTAACAGTGTGTTTCGGCAGTAATTCTTTTGAGTCTTAAAATACTAAGTAAGACTTAACAACTGTATGTCTCAGGGTGCCGAGGTATATCATCAAGATAGGAAAACACTTCAGTTATTGGTAAGTATAGTTAATAAGTTGGCATTGTCAGGACCACTATGTCTAGTTATGAATGAAATTCTATTATCATTATCGCCGATGCCAATGGGTTAGTAGGTATTGGAGTGTAACTCAAATGCGGCTGGACTGATTTTGATGAAATTTAAATGGGACCACGCCGGATACATCAGCTTTCAAATAAAAAAAGATTCATCAAAATTGGTTCACCCAGTCGAAAGTTCTGAGGCAACAAACATAAAAAAATACTGTGGATTGACTACCACCTCTTTTTATGTACCTTGGCGGTCAAAAATATTGTAGGTATAGGTAGGTACCTATCAACCTACCTATAGATAAGTACCTACGTCTTCTTATACTATAATATATCTACTTTACCTGTCTGTCTGAATTCTAGCTCAAACCGAACCATGCCACCCGTAGGTACCTACCAAGCTCATGGTATGACACAAAAATTCAATTACTTTATATTGTGCTAAGAGTCAAGTGATAGTTCTGCAGCGTACCCATTTCATCTCTAAGTAGGCACATATACATAAATAACCAAACCAAACCAGCAGAACGAACCGGTTGGAGAGAAAGGCGGCGTTGCCACTCCGTGCGACGCGTAAACAAGAGGTGACGGCTGGTCAAACAGGCACGTTGTGCTGGGGCTGTTATTATGTTATGGTGCGACTGTTTTGTTGTTATTTTTTAAAAGTAATTTAATTTTAAGAGTCCCGGTATAAGAGGGCCTTTCCTCCCAAAATCCGGTGGAGCTAAACGACCGATAGCGGTAGCAAAAACCTATGTCCTCAGATAAAAAAAAAATTGTTGATTTAGTAGGTACTATCAAAGAGTTTTGTTAGGGCCTATACCTACCATTTGACGCTAAATTTGTTAATTTTGATCACATTGTGTGTCTATGGTTCATATTAAATGTGGATCCATAGACGCAAAATGTGGTCAAAATTATCGAAAATAACTCAAATGGAATACCAACGGCCTTAATGGCGTCGCGTCGTTAGATTGCATATACCTACTAGATACGTTCATAATACGATTGATGTGTGTATGTATGATAAAATAATATACCTATACCTAGCTACTTATAGGTACTTACCGACTTAGATACGTGTAGGTAGGTATTAAGTGTACCTAGAACTACCTACCAACTTCAAAGAAATGAAATAATTTAAAAAAACCTTTGTAGGTAGTAGTTAAGTTGGTAGCTAAGTATTTATATCACTAGGTAGGTAAGAGATAGAAACTGACCCTCAGCTCGATGACTGATAGCTAATGCTTTAATGAATCGTATAGTAGTTACCTACCTTCTTAGTCATATATTTAAGTACTTACCCAAGTATATACCTATTTGCAGTGCAAAATGTGTTAAATAGGTTACATTCAAAATTGTACAAGTAAACTACCTAGGTACCTATCACGTTAATATTAGGTAGGTTACATAATTACTACATAGATCAATTTAAAAAAACCTTTAAAAAAATTCCAAATTTTTCCTTTATGTGTGCTACAAAACATTAGTTCGTGCCAAGTATCAAGTTCACTAACTAATACCTATGTTCTATTGAATTCATGATTATGTTCGCAAGTAGATTAGGTTTGCAGTGGGCACTTAATAAGTACCTACTTATCAATAAATAGTTTATAATTATATGGGGAGGTAACTTTAACTAGCTTAACTTACCTAAATATTAAAGCTTGGCAGCCTGAAATCTGCACTAGGATAAGTAGGTAAGTACCTAGGTACTTACCTACTTTGATCTTAATATAGTTTAATTAACTACCGAACGTCTAAGATTTTATTAACTGTATTTCTACAATTTCAACTCTCTTTCGACTATAGTTACTTCTTTCAGTTTAATACCTATGTGATTTCAAGGGGAAAATGCTCCGCTGACGAAGTCGCCGGAAGCAGTTAGATTATAAGTTATAACCAAAAGTTAATCTTTGCTGAAAATGTGATACTTCATTATTGTGTTGAAATCCTATTCAAATGCCATAATATAAACCCCGGATGTGTGTGCTGCGCTGTGGGGTCAGGTTACGGCAACATGTGTTGCAAAATATTGTCGAAGGAGCGGAAAGATAATTATGAACCAGACTATCTGCTTGCATATAGTCTACATCCTGTCACAAAAAACGTTCTTTCTTGCCATAAAAAACAAGGATGGAGAAAACTATGGATCTGATTCAGTTTAATTAGTAGGTTGGAAAAGTTCTGTAGGTAGGTACGAAAAACAAATAAAACCCCATTTAAATAAGGTTGAATGTGGCGTGGCGCTATGACATATCATTGTATGAATACCACAAAAAGTATAGAAAATAATAATTTTGACATAGATGCGATTTATATATCAAACTCGTTCACATGGATTTGAGGAGAAGTATTTAAATGGCCATATTTTAGAGATCGTTATATGCAAAACAATAGCTTGCGTTAAGAAAAAGTATTATAAAAGTATTCAAAAACAATATCACCTCAGCTAAATTTAAAATTAATTAAATACGAATCTGTAGATGAAATATCCACATAACAATTATATATATTTTATAGTCATTGTCGATTGAAAAGGAGTAAACCCAAAAACATTACCAAAAATAAGGAGATAATAAAAAAGGTGACTTTATGACTAAGTATATGACTGGTATAATTCACTTACAAACAAGTACTTAAGTATAAATTAATAAAAAAGTAAAACCCGACCACAAATTGTTTATTTTTGTTAAACGTTTTATCTTTCCATTTAACATAATACTGCAAGTTGTATATATTTTTATGGATACGTGTTTAAAACCCTCCATTTTTATACTCGGTAGGTATCGAAGATTTTTTGTTATATTACTATTTTATGTCTAATCTCCGCCAGTTTGTTTTTTTACTTATTTTTATGTACCTACCTAGTGTCACTTACGCTGTCAATACAAATCTAACGATATGTCTTACATTGAAATCGGTTCGACCGTTTAGAAGTTATGGTGGAATAAAGAAACTCACAAACACAAACTATTTTTGGGCAGTCGTGTAGGAAAGCTGGTGGCTGTGGCTGGATAGAGTAAGTAGGAAGTTTCCATAGCCTCAAAGCGTGGGAGGTCGTTATTAACTTTCTTTGGGATGTGGGTGAGAAGGCGATCGTCCAACATTCCTAATAGTTATGTACAATGTTATTTAAAATACTCCCATTACTTTAACTTTATAACATTGTTTCTATTCACAATTTAATTATTTTTTTTCTTTTTTACAAAAATGTTGGCCTTAATTATCTTAAAGCTATTCGAAAGCTAGACAATGTTTGCAATTTAAAAACTTTCAGAGAGTAATACCTAGCTCTCACGGTAGTATTCCCAGTGTTTGTGAGAGCTAGTTTACTCCATCAGGGTCTAAGTTAACATAACTATTTGCAAGTGTTTTTCAGTCATCCTGAGTAAAATGGTGTCTTAAGATTATATTATAACCACATAAGTCCAATACTAAGGGACCTTAATTTGTTTTAAGCATCAGGAGTATGCAAAGCTCTCTTTCACTAATCCTCGTCATAAAAATCCACTTAAAATTCACCGTATATCTCCGTAATGATGCTAATTCATTGATTTTCTAGGGCAGTAAGTATATATTCGTCTATATTTAGACAAATTACTAACCACCGCAGGTAAGTGACCACCTTGACATGGTTTCGATGAGTTCCTCAGCACCTAAGCAAGTGTTATCTAACTCTATCGATTTTAAAGAAGAAATGTATTAGAGCAAGAAGGCTAGTTCACAACAAATTGCAGCCTCATTGTTATAGTGAATTAATACATGTTGGTTTATATATTATCAAAAAATATGTAGGTACTTAATCTTGACAAAAGCAAGAAAATAATTTGTTGCGTACTAATAAAAATCTTCATATATTTTTGTTGTTTTAAAAATTGTACCGAACTCCTACCCTAACCCTGAACAATTTTGCTCACATACCTATATAGGTACTTAAAATTTCTGCTTTTTTAAGGAAGGAATCAAGGTACCTACATACCACTGCTACAATCTGTGACCTGCCAATTTCATGTCAATAGGATCAAGAGTTCAAAAGTCAAACCATACTACGAAACTAAAAAAGAATTTATCATACCAATAATCTTGATATTTAGGTATAATAACAGCTATCTATACGAAGTTCTTATAAGGGATTATAAATTAAGGTACAGTTAGTTTCTAAATGTTATTAGGTTATGTACCTAGGTACATATTATAAATAAAGGGTGTGGGATCCGATTGTGGTATATCAGGCCGGAATACACTTTCATATTATACACTCGAGAGCAATGAATCCGGGTCACTTAAAGAATCCTAAAAATCTCGGAAACTAAAAATGCTAGGTTAATGCAATAAATTGTATTTAATAGACAATGTAATACTCCTTAAATGAAGGTATTAAAACTTCTTAGTTATTGTAAAGTTATATCATAAAAAAATCAAATTTGAAAAAGGGCCACTTTCGAAGATGGAACTACGAAATTACAGCATTTGGTTTTGCTTTTGTTTGTAATCTGTCATTTATGTGGGTACATAAACCATGTTGATAGTGCTCTATATTCATTATTCAAGCTGAAATTATGTCGCTTACGCCTGAAGAATGCACCAGAATACTTACAATGCTGGAAACCGGCCGGAGTCAGCGCGATACAGCCAGGACTGTCGGTGTGTCGCTGTCAACAGTACAAAGAGTTCTCCGACGTTACGAAGAAACTGGTTCTAACCTACGCAGACCAGGAACGGGCAGAACCAGGTGTACCACAGCACGAGAAGACCTATACTTGGTGAACACCATGCTTCGAAATCGCTTTCTCACAGGAACTGAACTCACCAATCAGTTTCGACGCCTCGGAGGAAGTAACCCAAGTGCATGGACAGTAAGACGTCGGCTTGCTGAATCTAACTTAAAACCCCTTAGACCTGCAAACGGCCCTAAACTGGAGCGTGGGCATCGTATTTCGAGACTAAGATATGCCCAGAGCCACGTAAATTGGAGTATTGAAGATTGGTCAAAAGTTATGTTCTCCGACGAATCAAAATTTATGCTCTACAAGCACGATGGAAGACACAGAGTGTATCGAAGACCAGGGGAAAGATTCAAGCAAGCATGCATCGAAGAAAAAGTAGCCTACGGTGGTGGGTCTGTACTTGTGTGGGCCGGAATTTCTTCTGAAAGTCGCACAGAGCTGGTGATCATAGAAAACGGCTCTTTAACTAGCGTAAGATATGTGGAAGAAATCCTCAATGATCACGTTGGTCCATTTATGGTCAATTTAGGTGAGGATGCTATATTTATGCATGACAATGCCCGACCTCATACAGGTAGGATTGTGAATGACTACCTTCAAGAGATGAACATTACTCGTATGGAGTGGCCAGCGCGCAGCCCGGATATCAACCCGATCGAGCATGCTTGGGACGAGCTAGGCAGATGCGTAAAACAACGAAACCCTCCCCCAATCACGCTTCGTGAGCTCAAAATTGCTCTCACAGAGGAATGGGAGAATATTCCCCAAAATCGTATAAGGAACTTGGTGTACAGCATGCCAAACCGCGTAAACGCAGTAATGGAAGCACGAGGAGGCAATACGAAGTATTAAAATTCAAGAAAATCGTAATAAAGTTCAAAAATTTCATGTTTCCTATTTTTGTTTTAAGGAGAGATCAGCAGTTTTTTTCTTTATGTAATTTTGTGTTAATAAAATGTATGGTGACTCATATTTTTTTTACTTTCATTTAAGGAGTATTACATTGTCTATTAAATACAATTTATTGCATTAACCTATCATTTTTAGTTTCCGAGATTTTTAACATTCTTTAAGTGACCCGGATTCATTGCTCTCGAGTGTATAACTATCAACATTTAACTTAATGGGTACCTACATTAATTTCAAATTTGTAATTACGTGGGTATTACTTTTACCATAGGTACTTATTGCTGTACTAATTGCACCAAAAACACCCGCTTATAGTCGTTTAGGTAGGTAGGGTTGTTCTAATCATATTTATAAATTTTGTTGAATTCAAATTACCTACCGATATACCTAAATAGGTACTTACATGCGCTGGTTTTTTGAAAACGGAACATGTAGGTACTTAAGTCATATTTTTTGTCTTATAACATGAGGCACATGATATCTGTCTGGATGTGTTCAATCCACACTGTGGTTCGTCGTAAGTACTTTGTGTTATGGTAGTGAACCTGCTGATATGTACTTATTCCATCTACAGACGACATTTTTGTTAGGTAGGTAGGTACTTAAGTATGTATGTACTTACATAGCAATGACTTACATACGTTTCCTCTAATGATGTAGGTACATAAACGTCATTGGTTTCCTTCCTCGATTCGATATCAATTAAGTACCTACGAATGCATGGGTACCTTTAGATGTTTCAAATAGGTAGCTAAAATCGAATAACTAAGCAAATGAAGCAACATCTCTCCCGGACTCCAGAAATTCAGGTAGGTACAGCCTCAATGCCATTTATAGACTTGATCAATATAAACACGCGCGACGTTGCCAGCTCGCAATTGAAAACACACAGGCTCTCTACGTAACTGCTTTGCTCCCTGTCTGCCTTATGTCGTAACGTCATTTCAAATTTCAAGCAAGTTTAGCCAGTAACTAATCTGTTTGAGGATTAAAATCGTGGAGCATAAAAGCCGTTTGTGCCTTTCTTGAATTTTATGTTCATGTAAACAACATTTGATTGCAAATGGTTTTAGGCTTTATAACGTTACACTTAAAACACATTTTGTTGTGACTGATTTTCAAGATTGATATGTGAAGTTATTACTACATATTCTTGCTTGTCGGAATCACGTACACCGTCGAATTTTGTAGAAATTGTATGAAACAAATTAGTAAACAACATTCAACATGTATTGGTATATGTAGGTATCTACAATACGTCAGAGCAGAGAAGCGTAGGTAATTTAGCTAAGGTTAAAGTAGGTAGGTAGGTGCTAACTTATATAGGTATCTAAGTAGTTATTATTATTATATATTTTTACAGGGGGGAAGGTTGATAATAAGTCATTGGTGCCTAGGTAGGTATAGAAGATGACCTATACTCCCGTATAGGTCATCTTCTATCTTGTAGGTGTGCATTTGGACTGGGTACAAAGTAATTATACTTTCAATTATGAAAAATTTGTAATAAAAATTATTATAATTACCTGGAAGACTTTTTCAAAATCTATTAATATTTTTATTGAAGAACTCTCCTACCAACGCCATCTAGCGGTATTCTTGGCAGTAGGGTGATAATCATAACCATAGAGAAAAGTAATATACTGGGAATAGAGTGAGCCTTTACGATTTTTTATGCCGACCCATTATAGGTGCGTTCGTTTTGGCTCGATTGCGTTTGTAGCAGTTTCAAAAGTGGCATTTGTGTTTTAGCGTTCGGATAGAAGCTTTTGCTATTTTTGACCACCAATTACTGCATGCTATCCGAACGGCTTAAAACATACTTTGACAACCGACAATATTTTAACAATTTTGCACAGTACGAAACATGGAATCAATCTCTAAAATTAACAAAACAAGTAGGTACCTACTATATAATATAGTATTTATATATATTATATATAAAACTTGTGAAACTCTTCAATCGCGCCAAATACAACTGTCAAAAAGCAGTTGTCAAAAAACGATCAACACGATCCCACGGTAAGACATGGGTCAAAAATATCACTTTTCTCTGTCATTTGTAGCGTTTTCAAAGCTATCCGAACGGTGAGCGAAAACGATATTTTTGCTCACGAAGTCCCAAAACGAACGGCCCGTGTGATCATTTTTAGCGTTCGTGAGTGTTATTTTTGGCACCGATAGGCTATCCGAACGCCCTAGTCAAGAGACTGCTCTGGTATCAAAATCCGGAACTAAAATTTACTCAAACATGCACGACTATGAATGTGTGATTAGATTAGTATTACTTACACATACATTCATATAATACCTACCTGCTACGCCGGCGCCGGCGGCGTCGTGTATGACGCAGATATATTTCGTTTCGTTACTCAAACGAGGATATTCAACCAGTGCAAGTATGGCGGCCGGCATACTCTACCGCGTTATTTTGTTACTGCTGAGGTTACCGCATAACACCAGGGACCCACCTGGTGCAATCGAGCTTTTTACATCACGATTGCATAACAAAAACCGTCACTATTTTAGTTACAAGAAGTAAATGCATGCAAAATAAATATTTCATTTTATTTCTGAAACATTTTCCATTCCCTTTTTCACTACTTTTACCGAAGACTTACGTCGGAACTGTTATATTAAAAGTAATGGCGTTATACCTTGGTAACGTTACATTATAATTGGTATCATTTTAATGTAATTTTTATGGGGCAATTTGACTTATCATGGCCACACGGCACACCGCACACGCACTACATGTTTGGAAAATCCCTCACTTCTCTGTTCACAACACTATCTTGACTTCTTTATTGTTGCAAAGACCAGAGAGTCAGAGAAAACCAGTGTGGTGATGTGACATCGTGAATTGTAAGGTGAATGATAAACGTCTCAATACGTGAGGCATAGCGTATGTATGATTATAATAATAATGTATAATTATATGCATTTGATTGCGATACATATCACGTCTAGTCCATCTAAATTAGTCAGTCTGTTGTACTTCAGTAATCAAATTGTACGTGCCGTTTATTCATATCCCAAAGTCAGATAATAGATAGAGAAATTATAGTCTTAGGTTTTCGCGATTATTACACATAGTAATTAAACAACTTTAAACGGTTTAAATCGCTTATATTTATCATTATTTATTTCCCGACGTTTCAAACACTGCAGTCATCGGGGTGACTGTCACCCCGTGACCGTTATGATAAATATTGGCGATTTAAACCGTTTAAAGTTGTTTAATCAAATGTTTATTTCCAACTCAGTGTCTATTTACGATGAAAATATAATACACACTAGCAAAAAACTGAGCTTTGTGAGGACTCGCGTTTATTTTACAACCTTATTCTAGTGGTGTCATCTAGTATTGAATAGATTAACTACGATGTATTAAAGTGTTAGTTCAGTTACAGCGATGTTAACTCTGGTTTTCTTAAATGATGTTAGTAGTACAATAACAGAGTACATAATGGTTAATGTTAATTTTGTTAATGGTAACATTTTTTTTTTTTGGCAGATAACACTTCTAGATACGAAGTTAAATTACTAATTCAAAGCACAAATCTAAAGGCGTGATAGCTTTTCAGTAAAGGGGGCCATAATATGTACAAGTTGTGGGTTAGTGATAATAAATGTCGCGGTATTTATTGAACGTGTAGCTTTCGTATGCAATTGAGTCGACCATTGGTATAATTTCTCTGTTTTATCAAGAGATCCACAGATACAATTATTACTTAATTCCATGGACATATATCTATAGATCCATGCTTAATTATCTCAGGCCCAATTTTACCAATCTAAAATTTATTTAATATTCGAATAGTAACCACTAACCTGCATGGTTAAGGTACATAGATTTAAGTCAATGAGTTTGCGTGATGAGCTTAGAATGCTCGGTACCGATTGGTCGCGTCGCAGTAATGATGTTTTTCTTTATGGGATAGGAGGGCAAACGAGCTGGTAGCTTACCTGGTGGTAAGTGATCACATTCGCCGACGAACATCCGCAACACCAGAGGTATCGAGGATGCGGCCTTTGAGGAGGGAATATGCTCTCTCTCTCTCTATAATAGAATATGTTGCGCCGCACGATACAGTCTACACCATAGAGAAATATATTGCTCTGTCTTTTCTGTGGTCTACACCCACCGCGGTAAACATTGCGTTCTGCTGTTTAAGAGCTTGACTAACATTTCTTGACACATTCGTAGTTAACCACTATCAAGACACAATAAAAACACAATACAAATATAATATATAAATCATTTATTTACAAACTCATCGATTCTCTTTACATAATAACTTAAACTACTATATTCTAGCGAATTTCATAACACAGTCAACGTAATGCCTTTCGCACACAAGGTGAGGGGCAACGCAGGCGGTTCAGGTTGCGGCCCCTCTGTCTCGGACTCCGAGTCCGACTGACAGAGCGACGAGAAATTTGACACTTGAGCTGACAGCTCGTCAGCGAGATCTTTGGATATCAGGATCTGTGAACAAAAGACGGCGAAATTTTTACATAATGTTACTGAAATTCAAGTGCTACACACAAAATCAAAATCTAAGAAGATTATATACAGGGTGGAAACTTTCAGCGGGGCAGTAAGGGGAAGTACCTTATCCATTGCACCTACTCGGAAATGGTCTTAGGAGACTATCCATATTTTTTTATGGTACATTGATCCCCATTCACAGATTCAAAAAAAAATACAGTTAGCAAGAAAATAGCCATTTTACACAACAACATTGTTTGATGCCAATCGATCCTGTTTCTAAAACAGATCAGAAACTTCTATGGCGCCAACCATCGTTGGAGTACTCAAAAAGTCACAAAGGCAAATAACTTCTTCCTTACATTTTGTAAAGAATTTGTGTAACTGAAATACAAAAAATAAAAGACAAATTTTAATATTGTTAGGTTTGCAATAACGCCTGCTATGCGGATTACATTACAAAATTACAAATATACGATAGGAAAAATTTAAGTCATGTGCGGGATTCGTCCATCCACTCCTTGAGCCGGGGTATGCTCTAACCAATTGAGCTATGACATGACGTCATAACTCAAATCTTTCCTATCGTTCTTTAACCATCGTATTGGGATGGAGCGACATCTATAGTACCACTTGCGTAGTACTACAAACAAGATCAATTTTGCAATATATTTGTGATTTTGTAATGTAATCCATAGCAGGCGTTATTGCAAACATAACAATATTAAAAATAATGTTACAGACATTCATGTGCTACACACAAAATCTAAAAATATTTATATTGCAGGCGTTTTTTATTTATTGTTCATTACTCTTAACTTATATTTAGAAGCGCTCGTAGCGAAGTTTACTTAGCTGTTCTCAACCGATCAGCAAAGTTAAGCAACGTCGCCCGCGGTCATGAGTTGGATGGGTGACCGCTAGTGACATTACTACTGAGCGTTTCCGTGCTTCGGAGGGCACGTTAAGCCGTCGGTCCCGGTTGTTATCTTAGGATGGCAGTCGTTATAGCATGGTGGTAGGGCAATTTGCGAATGCCTGTCTGGCTAGCTACCACCCTCAAGTAGAAAATCTGTCGCCAAGCACCTAACGGTGTGTTCCGGCAGCTGTCCTTGAGAGCCAGTACTTCTAGGTTAGCCTAAACAACATCTTCGACCACATCATCACTTACCATCAGGTGAGATAGTGGTCAAAGGCTAACCTATCAGGCATAAAAAAAAAAGAAACCATGTTTAAATTCTTAGTTTGCGTCATCGTAAACAAGTTTAAAGCTACTTGAAAAGTTAGTTTTGTTTGTAGTTCAATTCAGTTTGGCTGCAGATGTCGCTTTGTCCCCTTAAGACGGTTAAACAATAGGAACGAAATAATACATTAAAGCTATGACTCACTCACTACGATAACTCAATTAACAGAGCATGTCTCGGCTATAGGAACAGACGGCCACAGAGTCCCGCTCCTAGTTTAAAATTTTCCTTTCGCGGTAATTTAGTATGATTATTATCATCGGAAAACCTAAGAAAGACTAAACATTGCTAATAACAACAAATATTTTTAAAATATTTTAAGAAAACATCAAATTAATATTTTAATAAAACACATAAAAAATACAAAAATATATCTAGTGACACCTCCGCTTAATTTTCCTGTTAAGCCGACGTGACGTCACAAACGCCACGCAGCCAAACCGGAAGAATTTTCGACGCGTTTCGATTCTACACGAAGCATCCTCAGGAGGTCTTGACTCTACGAGCGCACGATCGAAAAATTCCGGTTTGGCTGCGTGGTGTTTGTGACGTCACGTCGGCTTAGCAGGAAAATAAAGCGGAATTGTCGCTAGATATATTTTTACATTTTTTAAGTGTTTTATTAAAATATTAATTTGATGTTTTCTTAAAATATTTTATAAATATTTGTTATTATTAAACATGGATGTCAGCAAAGTAAAGTCTGAATCTATTCATTAACTAAACATTGCATATATCCATATTTAATTATTCTGACCTTATGATGTCCATGCAAGTAATTATCAGATATATCTTATTTTTTGTAATTAAATCAAAATTTACTTTGTATAAGTTTTAGTGTTATTACTAAATGAGTTTAAAACACCATTTAATAAATGAGCTGTGTGATTTGTGTGTGATATGTGACGTACCTGTAGCCACCTATGGCGTGCGGCGAGGGGGCGGTCCCCGGTGGTGAGGGCGCCGGTCACTGCGGGGGACAACATCGTGACGGCGGTCTCACCGTCTCGCCACGTGAAGTGTGCCCCGTGCTTTATTCTGCCGCTATAACCAAATAATGTTTTAAAAAGCGAAAGATATGGATAAGTAAGTCTAATATATAATGATGCTAAATTGTCCCTTTTACGTTTAAACTATTTGCTTGTCCACTATACATTAAAGCCTCTGAGAGAAATCTTTGGAATCTAGAACATATTATGTACCGATTCCGAACATCGGTAGTCCCATTGCGTATATTCCTAAAATTTTATTTATAAAAGGCTAATCAAGTGAAAACCGATACAATAAGTCAAGTAATGCTAATTTCATTGTTTAATTTATTGCATATAAAATCATGGCAGTAATCAGTCAAATTGCAACAAACTTTTTATTTTTTATTTTTAGTATATCAACGCCGAACGAATCTTAAATTTACAAAATAGTAATACCAGATGCCTTAAGTATCTCATATTTAATGTGAATTGAAGCTACTACGCGTCTGACACAGCAACATTCATGTTAATAATATTAGTCTTAAAGGATAACCACTGTGTTGACAAAAAAAATAGTACGCGTGGAGCGCGCGAGACGCGATGCATGACGTCATCATACAAACAATGCTCCAAGCGCGCGTTTCGAAATAGCCGAAACCTAAAAATTTAATAACCTCAACCTTTCTTTTTCTTAAATGGCTTTTTTATTTTATTATATACATCTACACTCCACAGACTCCAGGGTCCGTGACTTTTTTTAATTATGACCATATTTTATTTACAAACTAGATACTTACAATATACAGTTGTGGTCATATAATTAGAAACGCAGAGTCACTTGTTGGTGTTATTTACTTTTTAAGTTATCACTGCAATTAATTGCGAGGTAAAAGATTCATTAACAACATTAAAATATACACTCATAACTTTGGTATTAAAATAATCACTAATATTCTGATAACTAATAAAACATATAAATAATATATAACTTATAAAAAAAAATATCAATATCTTTAGCACTGGCAGTCGGACAACTAATAGAAACAAAGTGTAACTTACGGTCTTAAATTAAATTTTGAAACTACAATACATCTTTCTTAATGTCATCACATTAGGCAGTTTACCGCCTTTTCTTATTCAATTGGTTAGATTACATTCCGAGTGATTTAATTATTAATAATGGGTAAAAACAAGAGCTGTGATGCAGCAACAAGAAAAATTATAGTAAATTTTTATTTAAAACGAAAATGGTCTTACAGAAAAATAGCCGCTCACTTAGAGTGTTCCGTAAAGATGGTATTTAACGCCATTGCACATTACAAGCAGCATGGAACATCGGATAATGTGCCTAGAAAAGTTAGGCCAAGGAAGACCACAGCTCAAGAAGACAGGCTTATGATTCGTTTGGCTAAGGCGGACCCCTTTAAAGGTTCTAATGTTATTCGAAAAGAAGTATTTTCACAGGACGACCCTCGAAACGTGTCCGCAAGACTAGTCCGTAGGCGGTTGGTTGAAGGTAAATTGTTTGGAAGGCTTGCTAGGAAAGTACCACTTCTTACCAGGCAACATCGAGAAAATCGTCTAGCCTTTGCTAGCAAATATGGCAGCTGGACTGTTCATCAATGGAAAAATGTTTTATTTTCGGATGAAACTAAAATAAATTTGATAAACTCCGACGGAAAACGATATGTACGACGACCAGTTAACGAGGCTTTGAATAATAAGTACACTAAAAAGACAGTCAAGCACGGCGGTGGTAATGTTAAAGTGTGGGGATGTTTTTCAGGATACGGAGTTGGTCCCGTGACAAAAATTGAAGGGCTAATGGATCAGCATCAGTACAAAGCCATCTTGGAGGAAACTATGATTCCATATTCCGATGAAAATTTGCCAGTGACTTGGATATTTCAACACGACAATGACCCAAAACACACAGCAAACAGTGTAAAAGTGTTTCTCAGAGAACAATCGGTGACAATGTTGGAGTTGCCAGCTAATAGTCCGGATTTAAATCCGATAGAGAATTTGTGGCACAACGTGAAGAAAACACTGTCGGATAAACATATTACAAACACCAACCAACTTAACGACGCACTTGTTGAAGTTTGGAGAGGTATTCCATTGGAAACGAGTGAAAAATTGATAGAATCAATGCCACGGCGTTGTAAAGCTGTTATTGACAACAGAGGCTACCCAACCGAGTACTAATTGGTTATGAATAAGATATTCATAGTATCCATTTCACGATTTATTCAAATTATTGGAATTTTGTTTAATTTTTTATTCTTGATTTCGAGTGTTTCTAATTAGTTGTCCGGCACAGTTCATTGTATTTTAATGCAATTTTAATAAAATAATATAATGTTTTAATTTAAAATAATTACCATTGTTAGTTATTACTAAACTCATATTTTTCTACTATATCAGATCAGAAAAGTACTTAAGAACCCTCTTTTACATAATAAAAATTATTGAAAATGGAAATGAAGGTCAATGTTTCTAATTATATGACCACAACTGTATATGAAACATGCAACATTCTAAAAGAGAACAGTGTTAAAAGAACAGTTTTTTTTTCCGATAAATGTCATTACCACTTGCATCCAGAGCAGACCAGTGTCCTCTAGCAGCACCCGTTCACGAGTTGTAGTTAAATGGCTTTAAATCATTTAAATGCTTAGAATATTATACCTATGTCCGCATAATTAGAAGTCAAATATCGTGTAATGTGAATGATCTTCATTCCTGGACACAGTGTCCCAATGCTTGCACTTTGGGTGACCTGTACGAGGCCTCTACCCTTGGGGTGGCTACAGCCCAGTACTGGCAGTCATCTATCTGATAACAATGAGTCGTCGACACGAAGAAGAAGAAGATTCCTGGACAGAATATGTAGTGTGTATAGATACTGAACTGCAAGCCCTTGGCCTTGGTCTAGGCCTAGTCGTGGTTCAACTCAATCCTATATGTTGATCCGAGTCACAATATTTACAGTTTATTGTACATGTTTACAATATTTACACAATATTTAGGTATAAGTCCAACGTAATTCTGATTTATACGGAAAAAATGGGATTAAATATAAACCACCATAAAATGCATTGACACCCTTAGCTCTTTTAACAAAAATTTTAATCGAACACCAAATGTAATAGACGAACACTAAATCTCAAAGTCATATTTAGGAGCGACGATGAGCGAAGCCAGGAGGAGCGTTAGGTTACTTGTGCCCACAACAACGCGCGAGCAGCGGCCGGCGGCGATGCGCCAGAAGAATTGTAGCAAGTTTGATTTTGGTGATAATTTACTACTTTTGAGTAAACAATGATTTATTTGGAGTCGTTTTGCTTAGATATGATAGTGAGATGTTAAAACTTTGGTTATATGTTTACATTAAAATGCTGGTTTAATTTTTGTGATCATTTACTATTTTTGTCTGTTATATGTTACTATATCTGGTGGTAAGTTAAAACATACGCCAGAAAAAAGTTGTTTGCTGGAAGAGAACTCTTTTAGGGTTAAGCTCGCCTTTATGCATATTTTATACTAAAATTATTTTCTGTCTCTACTGTTTGTGTGCAATAAAGAATCTTAAAAAGAAATAAGAAAAAAATCATTCTTATTCGAAAAAACGTCCATTCATGCAGTATTTCAAAATCCTAAAGGCTAACCTATCAAGCATAATAAAAAAAAAAAAAAAAACCCAAAAAGTTTTTTTTTACGTTGCAAACAAACGTTTTTTTTTAGAGCTTCGAACAATGATCAACGGCACGCACGAGACTTAATTTATATTGTCTACCCGTAATCATCTGTATCGCAATCCATCAATACTCTATACTACACGTACGAAATGCGACGTGTAGCTTTCGCCTATCGTCACAGATTAAATAATAGTAGTAATTAAGAAAACGATTCGAAGCAGGACCGCTACTACAATTCAACGAAGTTTCGTTTTTCGAGTTCGAGCGTTAGACAACGAAAATTGAATTTGCGGTACGAAGTTCGTTGTTTGATATTGTCTATGGTCGGACCGCATCGTTCATCACAAATCTTGCCCCGCTATGGAATGTCCCATACTAATCTGAGAACGCTATTACGTCTCAATCAGATTTAAGTCTTATTCTAGAGATATTAAAGAACATTTTCCCATGGTAAGACTCTGAGAATCCTAGTTATGGAGTTCAGCGAGAGGTGTCGCTACTGTTCTAGAAAATACAGGTAAGATATTTAGAATTTACGTTAATGTATTTGTTCTCCATAGGTATTTATATCCTCATTAGTATTTGTGTTATTTCTGCATATTTTGAACTCGAGTGACTTCTTATAAGCAAACGAATAAATTATAATTTCATATTCGGAAAATGTACAAACAATACGAATCCTATAAAGAAAAAGTTATATTCAGAATCTACACAGGCAAACGCTTGCAAGTTTATGCTACGAACGTAGTTATACAAAAGTAAGCCAATACGTGTTTTGCGGATACCTTTCTTTCGGACCCGAAGTTCGATACTTCGACGAATTAGAGTAAGGCGCGCCGCGCCGATGCGGACGGTTCGTTCAAGCCAGCTCGCTCGTAAAGCAATGTCCTTCAGCGAAGCATCCCGAATCGGTTCGGCTCAATTCGCCGCGGCCGACGCGCCGGCCCTAGTCAACTCTACGAAGCGGCCGCATGCCGACGCGTCCGTGTGCATTTTTATGATATGTTTTTATAGTTAGTTATCAAAATGGATGAAAAAACGCTAATATCACTTGTTGAAAAGTATCCAGCATTATACGACCATGAAGATACTGGTTACCACGACGATAAGCGTCGGATGATTGCATGGAATCAAATAGCGGGAATACTGGATGAGAACAGTAAGTAGGTTTTTTTTTTTAATTTATTGGCAACTGGATACATAGTGTAGTAAGTAAGTATTGAAAATTGAAATGCCACTGGCGTACTGAGCAAGTAATAACTGGCGCATGGCGTGTCATGGCATATCGGAGTTATTGACAGGTCTGAACATCGTGCGCTTATCTGTGTGTTTTCATAAATGTCAGTATTTTTTTGCCGGGAAATTTAAGTCTTGTATTTGTTTGACGGAAAATTTTAAATCAGCATTTTGCTTTTGTGATAGTAAAGAGAAAACAAAACTGCTTGCTTCTAAGGCAGGTGTTCGAGCACTTACACCATATTTAAGCACCATGAATTTATGATATTATTTATTAGTACGAATATCAAACACAATACCGCTAAAACAATGTTTTTTGTTTTGATATTATAATATCGGCGTGCGTCGCGAATTATGACAACCTACAAGTCATTGTAGACCCACAGGCAGTCCAAATGCTCCAGCCCGCAATTTTTTTCATTAAACTAATTTCCCTTAACTGATTAACACACATTTCTTTTCAGTAAACACATGCAAAGAGAAATGGAGAAAACTCCGCGAAAACTACAGAAAAGCAAATATCCTCAGGAACAACAACACAGACAGACAGTTCAAACCCATACGCTATGACAAAGAGCTCCGTTTCCTCAAACCGTACATACAAGACGAACCAGAGCAGACCCTACCAACGTTACTCTACGATGACCAAAGTGAATACCACTCAAAGCTCTCACCGAAGCCAGCGAAGAAAAAAAAGATAGATAAACAAGAAGAACGAGACACAGAGGAGAGCAACCAATCCACACATGAATCGTTCACATACAATATAGAAGAGAAAAGAGATTCCCCTCCGGAGAAGGAAGATCCAATAGTAACCTTTTTCAAGAACCTCGGGCAAACCGTAAAGGAGTTCCCACCAGATCTACGAGTGAGGGTGAAAAGAGCAGTGTTCAATGTTGTCAGCGAAGCAGAGGAAGAGGTTATAGAGAGGACTAATCAACGCGTTGTATTTGCTAATACTGTTTCCAAGGTGGAAATAAATCCTTTTCATAGTGATTAAATTATTTTTAACAAATTTTAATTAATTTTATTGTGGTAGTATTTCTTCGGACCTTCTTCAAACACAGATATTCGAAGCGCTCGTATCGAAGTTTGTTTAGCTGTTCTCAACCGATCAGCAAAGTAAAGCAACGTCGCCCGCGGTCATGAGTTGGATGAACCGCTAGTGACATTACTACTGAGCGTTTCCGTGCTTCGGAGGGCACGTTAAGCCATCGGTCCCGGTTGTTGTCTTACGATGGCAGTCGTTACAGCATGGTGGAAGGGCATTTTGCGAGTGTCTGGATAGCTACCACCCTTAAGTAGAAAATTTGTCACCAAGCACCTAACGGTGTGTCCTGGCAGCTGTCCTTGAGAGTCAGTAATTCTAGAATAGCCTGAACAACATCTTCGACCACATCATCAGGTGAGATAGTAGTCAAAGGCTAACCTATGATGTATAAAAAAAATAGGTTATAAAACTGAATACTACTTACTCAATAGCCAAAGGTAGTAAACTAGCGCCCTCTGCATTCATGAAAATGTGAACAGCATCCAAATACTGCACGCTGTCTTCGTCTTGCCAAGAACTCTGCACAGAAAAAAATAAATAAACATTTTTTTTTATTAATGTCTTCGACGCTCATAAGTTTCTACTTTTAAAAATTTCGTTACGATACAAGCCTACATAATGACGAGTTCAATCGATATTATGTTTTATTTTGGACCTTAATCCTCAAATGAGGGAGTGATCACCCGACGAAGCACGCACCCAAACTGGTAGAATTTTCGACGCGTTTCGTTTCTACACAGGAGGTCTTGACTCTACGAGCGCACGATCGAAAATCTTTCTCGATCGTCAGCTTAATAGGAACTAGGCGGAATTGTCACTTGAGATATTTTTTATTTTTTTTGTTTATAAATAGTTATGTATTGTTTTCTTAAAATATTTGTTATAATCTTAATATAAAATTCTCGTGTCACAGTTTTCGTTGCCATACTCCTCCGAAACGGCTAGACCAATTTTGATGAAATTTTTTGTGCTTATCCGTCTATGAAAATCGGCCAACATCTATTTTTCATCCCCCTAAATGTTAGGGGTAGTCCACCCCTAAATTTATTTTTTATTTTTTAGACAAAATTTTTAATTTCTATTTTTTTATGATACAACATACAAAAATACATACAATCCTCAATTTTCACCCTTCTACGATCAACCCTTATTTTTTAATAGCCAAAATTATTTATATGGCAAAGCAACGTTTGCCGGGTCAGCTAGTTAAATATGGATTTCCGCAAAGTGATGTCTAAATCTATTAATTATAGTAATAGATATTGTTATAATTCAGAAATGATTTGAATACTTACCACAGTGTCGGTGATCTGCGGCAGGGCACGTTCCATGCTGGACATCTCGAAGCTGTCTGTAGACATGTGCCCCACTGCCTGACCTGCCACACGACATCGTACATTTACGTTACCAACAAGGAATTCTTAAGGAGCATTTGAAGCAGTGATGGCTCAGTGGCATTGGCTATGGACTGCCGCGCAGCAGGGCCGCTACTACATTTCAACGAAGTTTAGTTTTTCGTGTTCGAGACCTTTTGGACAACGTAAATTGAATTTGCAGTACAAAGTTCGTTGTTTGATATAGTCTATGGTCGGACCGCATCGTTCATCACAAATCTTGCCCCGCTATGGAATCTGCCATACTACTCTGCGAACGTTATTATGCTTCAATCAGTTTTAAGTCTTAATACACAAAAATTAAAGAACATTTTCCCATGGTAAGCGTCTGAGAATCCTAGTATAGAGCTCAGCGAGAGGTGTCGCTGTTCTAGAAAATACACGTAAGATATTTAAATTTTACGTTGATGTCTTTGTTCTCCATAGGTATTTATAGCCTCACTAGCTTTCCGGCCGCAGCTCCGCCCGCATTTGCCGTATATCGCGAAATACCGTAAACCTCTTTTTGCGCAGTTGGATAAAAACTATCCTACGTCCTTCCCGGTGTCTCAAACTATTTCCATACCAAATTTCATCCTAATCAGTCCAGTAGTTTGAGAGCCTATTCAATGCAAAAGAACAAACAAACATACAAATAATCAAATCTTTCCTCTTTATAATATTAGTTTAGATTAGTATTTGTGTTCTCTCTGCATATTTAGAACTCGACTGACTACTTATAAGCAAACTAATTAATTATAATTTCATATTTGGCAAATGTACAAACCATACGAATCCGATTAAAAGAAAACAGAATCCACGCAGGCAAATGCTTGCAAGTCTATGCTACGAACGAAGTTTAACATAAGTAAGTCAATACGTGTTTTGCGGATACCTTTCTTTCGGACCCGAAGTTCGATACTTCGACGAATTAGAGTAGGGCCTCAGGTTCGATCCCGCCGCGGGCTTGAGCTTCACCGCATGGTGGTAGGGAATTTTGCGAATGCCCACCTGGCTACCCACCACCCTCAAGTAGAAAATCTGTCGCCAAGCACATAACGGTGTGTTCCGGAAGATGTCTTTGAGAGCCAGTAATTCTAGGTTAAGCGTAAAAAAACGTTTTTTTTTATAATATTGTATAGCCTATGTTCATCAGAGATAATGTATTATGAGTCTTTGTGTCATGTTAGCTCAATTGGTTAGACCCCGGCTAAAGGGGTGGATGGGCGCCGGTTCGAATACCGAGACTATAATTTTCTCTCGTAAATTTGTAATGTAATTCGCCAATCAGGCTTTATTGCAAACATAACAACATTTAAAACTTTAAACGGTTTAAATGGTATATATTTATCAATATTTTTGTCCCCTGACCAGGATCACTGCAAATATTTAAAACGTCGGCACAAAAATAATGATAATAATACGCGATTTAAACCGTTTAAAGTTGTTTAATTAATAAATAAGATTGATTTAGTTTTAACAAAATCCGAGAGATGGCGTTAATTTGCAAAAAGAGGATACGTTTCGAGGTCCTCTTTCAAGGCGCAGTTTTGCACTCAAATTACACATCTCATACAGTATGTCTCACGGATATGCCACATGGGGAGTAAATATTGTAGATGAAACATTTTACTCAACATTAATGGTCTTCCTTTTATATCTGACACTATGTTATTTAGCAAAAAATAATCCTTATGATGAAGCCTTTCGATCGGTATGATAAAGCTACAGGATGATTATTTTTGTCGTGTAACGGGTTCGATACCCGGTTCAACCATGTAATTATTTACATATCTATGAATGCAGTTTAAATTGTTTTTAAAATTCAAATAATGTCTTCTATCAGTAAAATGTTTCATCTACAATATTCAAGGTACTTTCCTTCCATGTAGCATTTCCGTGGGACGTCCTGTATATCATATCTATACGTATAATAAAACTGTAACAGTTCCAATTCTGTACATAGCAGATATTTTGAAAATCATTTTTGAGAGCACTCTGTAGCTGATACTGATGCCAAAACGGCATTTAGTTTTATTTTTGTCTATCTGTCTGTATCCCGGCCGCGCATCACGCCAAAACTACTGAATGGAATTCAATTAAACTTTACTCGAATTGAGTTCATACTACGTAGAACGTCATTGTATACTTTTTATCCCGAAATTCAGCACGGTTCCCTCGGGAAAGGGGATGAAAGTCAAAATGTACACTTAGTTGTAATTTATTAACACGTAGTGCGATTTCAATCATTCTTTTTTGTTACGATAGTGATGAGTGAGCCCGGAACCCCATGGGCAGCCCGGCACCCCACGGGCAGCCCGGCACCCCACGGGCAGCCCGGCACCCCGGCAGGTAGCCTAGTATAGGAATAAAAGCATACCTTTAGTGCTGGAGTCAGTACTCATGGCGCTGAGTCCTCGCTGCAACGTGTCTTTGATCTGCTGCTCGACGGTCAACGGCAGGTGGGACGGAGACGCGGGTTCGGCGCTCTTCTGAAGGAAATTTTGTTGCAAATTATATTTATTTATCAAAAATAATAATATTATTTAACTTATTTGTAATTATGGACGCTGTTTTTAAATATTGACATGAATTTTAATTTGTAATTATTGACATGAATTTTAACTTGTAATAATGCAGAAGGTATTGTCACCCAGTGAGCTTCGCTGGTGTGAGTGAGCCAAAGAATATTGCTAATATGTACAGTGACCACATTCGAGTTCAGTCGCTCCTCGCTCCGGTAGAATAGAATAGAATATAATTTATTTGTAACAGAAAACTAAAAATGAAAAATAGAAATCAAAAGCAATAGTTTCCCGCCACAAACCGGCCCCAACTCAGCATAATGCTGGCTGTTAACAACCAGCGCTGATCTTCCGTAGGGACCGGCAGGTGACGTCACGCACGTCTTAATCTGAACAGTGCACACAGATCAGCATACTAAAAATGTAAAAATAATTCTTACAAAACCAAACAAAAACAAACGATAAAAAATAAAATAAAATACATCTTACGGTTACCAATTCTACTAAAGAAAACAGACAACAAATACAGTATGAATAATAGTTAAAAGTGCAAAGAAAAAATATATATCTATAATAATAATTATTAGGAGCAGATATAAGGAGGAGAAGTCAGCATATATTATTTAATAACAACTAAATTGCGCTAGTGTCATTTCTCATAGGTTCTTCACCCTTCTGATGCTCATAAATAAATGTTTTCAACTTAGCTCTAAATGTATGAATACTTTGCAGGTTCCTTAGGAGATGGGCTGGATAGTGATGTGCCGGTGGGGATCGTCGGGACCAGGTTTAGTTCCAGTGATGTAATTAAAATTATAAAATCTATATCAAGAGGCAAATCGCCTGGTCACGACGGCCTTAGCATCGAACATTTGGTTTACGCCGGGTCACATATTGTCACCATCCTACCTAAGTTTGGTAGTAGGGAGCATGAAGAAAAAAAAGAGAAGAATTCAATATATATGCAGACAGATTGGACTGCATATACATACAGCACTGCTGCAATAGGCACCTACCTAATTCTAGATATAAAAAGACCTCCTGAGGATGCTTCGTTTAGAAGCGAAACGCGTCGAATACTCTTCCGGTTTGGCTGCGTGGCGTTTGTGACGTCACGTCGGCTTAATAGGAAATTAGGCGGAATTGTCACTAGATATATATCATTTTTATAAAGATTTTTTAAGTGTTTTATTAAATAATTAGTTAAATGTTTTCTTAAAATACTTTTAAAATATTTGTTATTATTAAAAATAGATTTCCGCAAAGTAACGCCTGAATCTATTAATTATATAAATTATAAAAAAAAAAAAAAAAAATATTGTTAAGTCTATATTTTGTCATATGAGCTTTGAAATGAATTTATTTATTTATTTGTTATTATTATTTATTATTATAATAAAGAGAAGGGTCGTGGATCTCAGACAGGTATGGCAATTATTATTTAGTAACCGGCTAGGACTCGCGTAATATTTACCGGATATTGCTCCGACCAGCTTTTTTTTTTTTTTTGGTTAGCCTTTGGCCACTATCTCACCTCATGGTAAGTGACGATGTGGTCGAAGATGTTGTTCAGGCTAACCTAGAAGTACTGGCTCTCAAGGACAGCTGCCGGAACACACCGTTAGGTGCTTGGCGACAGATTTTCTACTTGAGGGTGGTAGCTAGCCAGGCGGGCATTCGCAAAATGCCCTACCACCATGCTATAACGACTGCCATCCTAAGACAACAACCGGGACCGACGGCTTAACGTGCCCTCCGAAGCACGGAATCGCTCAGTAGTAATGTCACTAGCGGTCACCCAACCAACTCATGACCACGTGCGACGTTGCTTAACTTTGCTGATCGGTTGAGAACAGCTAAGTAAACTTCGCTACGAGCGCTTCAATATCAGTAGTAATAATTCAGTGTTTCGAACTTATTTGAAGTTCTTCATCTGCGAGTCACGATTGTGCACAGCGGCGAGCGCGGGATGAAGCACGTATCGAGTTACGTGCTGTATCGGTGTTGCCTTTTACATTAGAATATGAAATATGGGATATACCTAAATGTATCTCTCGAAATTCTTCTAATCCTTCGGATAATTTATATTTTCAGAGGGGGGAAATCACGCGACCAGAACCCCCCGAGATCACCATACGTGCTGATTAAGCATAGCAAGAAAACTGCAGCGTTGCATTAAGACGAGTCGTATGATGCGATAACGCGGGTGGTCTTCTCAGTCCGGTTCCGAACAGAATCAATTACTTTAAGTTAAAATTTGAAGTGAATAGACGAATAAAAATACTTCTGTTTTCATTTTAAATAGCGTTCTAGTCCCGTTCGTTTAGTTACTAAACTGTTTTACTTTACAAACAAAACGTATAAAATGTACGATTCCAATAGCAAACTAAAAAAAACACAGTCTCAAATGCCGCCACTAGATGGAGTTAACCATTGTTAAAACACGCAATCGTTTTGATTTCATTACATCGTACTACGTGAAGGAAAGGTTGTTTGTAGGTGGTTACTGGTTGTTTGATTTACCCCAAATTTAAAATTTTTGAACGGATTGTTTTTCCAATCCAGTGTAATAATAATAAGTGTGATGTTACATTTTAATCATTTTATCATTAAGGCCGTCTTGCACTCAACCAGTAGGCAAATTTAGCGTGCGAGAGTTGCAGGCTATGGACACTACGCGGCGCTGCGCTTTAGATGCACAGCGCTCGTCAGGTCGATGTCCCCAGCCGCACGCTATCAGCTTCATAGTGTAACTAAAACAGTTGATCTACTTTAGGTATCTGCTTCTAAATCCAGTACTCAATTATTATATTCTTCTGACTATTCCCTTATAGTGCAACTAACACAGTTGATAACCTTTAACTATTACTATTAATGAATAAAAATTTGCGATTCACAATAAGTACCTATTTTTATTAGATTATTTCATTGTTTTTAAACTTCCAAACCGCAAAACCGATGCCTGTCTGTATGTCCGTCCGTATGTCACCGGTCGTTAGCTCGTAAACGGAATGAGCAACAAACCTGAAAATTTGATTTATTGTGTATAACATTTACCAAGAGATGAATAATGGACTAGGCTTTTTTTAAATTATTTTTACGAACAATACTCTTTACAGGTTGTACCAATTATGATGTTTTTTTTATATTCGAAAGCTGATGCGGTATGTGGTCCCATTTAAATTTGAGTGAAATCTGACGAACAATCTTCGAGTTGTTCCTAATAATGCATATTTTAATTTTAAAGTCGGTTTATTGTCAAAGTTTCGTAGTGTTCTGTAGGTGTAAATTTTGGCTCAATAACCTATTGGGAGTTGAACCAGAATCATAAAAATTGCTTACAAGCAAGGCCTTAGTAAAAAATGAAATAAAAAAAATTAAAGGGAGTCAAGGTTTGCTTGAAACAGACGAAACTAAACTTAGCTCACCAAACGTTGTTATTTATAATATAACTACACCTATTTACAATAAATCTTACATACTGCCAACTAGCTTCCGCCAAATATTTCGTTGGGCTTTATCAAGCTTTGGATATAAAGCTGAGAGTAAGTTTTTGCGTGAGAAGCAGACTTCTTAAATTACTTCTGTTATCTCTACAATTTCTAAATTCTCCTTGACGTGTTTACAAAAAAAAGGGCGCCGTATACATTTTTGCAAAGAGTAAACGCTGGCTATATAAACCTTGCTTTTAATAAAGAAGACAACGAGAAGAACGGGAAGAACCTAAAATAAAAAAACCTAAGGACACGTATAGGAAGCGGTGAAAATACTCTGTTAACAAAGTAGTTTTTCCCTTTTACCTATTGTTGGATGCCCACAGTTCGTGGAAGACGCAGGTAGTATGAAATAACTTGTGGACGTTGAAACAAGAAAATGGAGTGTTTTATATGAGCATGGTAACGACTTTAACAAGTTATTGCATACTTTTCAATGATGATTGGCTTTAGTTTTGTATAGGTATTCTAAAATAACATAAACTAATTGCTATAGTTTTAATGTTTTCTATTACAAATGCAACGCAAATTTATGACGAATAAACAATGCACGTCGTCTTTTATAAAAATCAGCAAACTATACAGTTCTGTATTAGCCGGATTGTCCACTGCTGAACACAGCCTTTCCCATTAAAGGGGTTTAACATAATCCCCACGCTTGGCAGGCGTCTTGGGGATATCAGTTCCTTAGAGGGCACTGGACACCTTCCGATATTTTTCCTTAGTTGCCTCTTACGACACCCACAGTTAGTAATTTTGGGGGTTGGTTACGAAATTAGGGGGTGACATAGCCCGGCACCCCACGGGCTCGGCTACACTATTTACAGCTCACTGAACTAAAATAAGTGGCGCGTGAAAACAATGCCATAGAGAAAGTATTTTTTTTATTTGGCATGGTTTGAAATGACGTACAAGACACTCGCCTGTTGGAAGATTAGCGCCAGCGGATAACAATAAATTGCAGTGTCACTATTCTGCTAATAATAATTCTGTTTAGCTTAGCTCGTAATCGCCGGGGAGAATTTAGTTGGAGAAAACGACACGCGTCCTACCTCGATGGCGCCTAGGCGGGTACTGAATGACGTGCGCGAGAGCTTGATTCGTTAGATATGTAGTTTATTTTTAATTGTTAAAAAACTATAGTTAAATTAGAAAATGTGCCTTCAAACGTTACTAATAAATAACAAGCTCTATCTATTGGTAAAACTTCCACATAGTAGTATCTTTTAGTTCTACCTGATTTAAGTAGCGATATGGTGTCATGTTTGATATTTTTTTTATAGAAGAAATTGTTCATAATCCCGTTTTTGACTTTGTACGTTCCTGGAGAGTATGTTCAAATGTATATAAATGATTTTATTTATTCTAAATTTTCAATTCTATCGAGTTACAGATTTTAAAAAATGTCTAAAGTAAGTGCAACCTCGCTTTAAATAGTAGTGATGGCCAGGGATTTCGAAGTATAATTATACTATTTGTACCATTAATTCATGGTGTATGTAGTATAGGAATGTAACTATACTACGCGAAAAAAACAAAATTCTATATTCAGGTCGACTGACTTGTATTAATGGTGAGCCCTATTTACTTTTAATAGATATTAAAAAGTAATACCCTATTATATCGGGAAGGGCAAAATGAAGCGCTTAGTGTGATATTTAAAAAAGACTCTTTTCAAAAATTCACAATTTTGATTGCCTGGTTTAACTTACGCAAATGTTGATTGTGAAATAGTGTTCAGCAAAGTTAACTTGGCGAAAAATTAACTAAGAAATAAACTTGCAACTCGTGGAGAGTTGCATTCACTCGCGAAAAAAGTAAATCTAATAACTGCATAGAATTTATAACAACATTTAACGTCGTGTCAATTCTAAGGACCAAAATAAAATATATATAGGGACAAAAATAATGATAAATATACGCGATTTAAACCGTTTAAAGTTGTTTAATTACTATGTGTAATTATTGCGAAAACCTAAGACAACATTCTAAGGAGCAAGTTCTGATTGACGAATTAACAGAGATCGAAGTCTACTTGCCTGAACTATTGATATGCTTGGATTTTAGCATATTTTTATCGCAAATTAATAAAACAAAATATTATATAAGATTAACAAATGCATTTTTATTTAAATTCTAAAAAAAACACTTAAATCTAAAGGTAGGTATAAGATATTAAAAAAAACATGACTATACTCAAACGTGGTATAATTTTGGACGAATAGTATAATTTTATTTTCCATGTAGTATATTTTTTTGAGGGTCTAAATCCAACCATGGTGATGGCAAAAACGTAACAGCATTCTCTTCACATCTGTCTCTGTGAGTAATAAATGGTTATAGTACCACCAACTTAACTGTGCAGTTCTCGAGGGCGCTACTGGTTAAGGAAATCAACTACAAACTGTCACAATTTGAAGGAATGTTGTAGTTCTTTTTTTGCCGCCTGAACAGATAAGTTGATGGGACTGTAAGTATACAAATACACTTTGGTGTAGGATAAGATTAGAGTGCACTATCTTGGCCAAAGAGGATGTAGTAAAGATCTCGTTTATAGGTCAACATTCTGAGAGAAAAAATATCTTCCAATATATTTTGTAAATATTGCCATAAAATGGTTGTCAAACTACACAACACCTGATCTATGCACGTACTGTTTTTTTGTAACTTCTTCCACCTAGGGTATATTCCATTTGTCGCTAAGAACGTTATTTTCGATAATTTTGATCACATTCTGCGTCTATGGTTGTGATCGTTTGTAACTGTTCTCCCCTGTTCCATATAGGATAAGAACGCCACTAAAATTTGCCACTTCTGTCACTTTTGACATTAGATGTAGCGTTTATGGCGAAAATAACGCCAATACACATGTGGAACAACTTTTTGGGAGTGTGATCGTTTTTAGCGTTTTTAGCGAATCTAACTTCAAATGGTAAGCACCCCTATTCATAACGTGAAAGCAAAAAGTAAGTTCACAAACACAATAGAAATAAGGTTCAAGATAGATTGCAGCTACAGTCATCAGGACGGCAACGCCGCGCTCAGAAATGTTTTTGCTTATTACAAAAAAACTATGCGGCGCATTATTTTGAAAATTTTGGAGCCGATGGCACAAATTCTACGCAACATTTTAAGCTATTAAATAGTAATCTAGTCTTTCCCGTTTGAGCTGTACAGCATGTGCTAGCTGGGGACATGTGTCTGCAGCTTACACGTTTGTTTGAGCTTGTAGCTCCAAAACCTTAATAGCCAGAGACTTGAAAATTTTAGTTCCCATGGCACAAATTATGCTCTAAATTTTGACATATAAAACAAAGTCGTAGGTCCATTCGTTCATAAGATACAGATGATTAGCTGTAGACACGTGGTCTCCAGCTTACACGTTAAAATCGAGTCATAACTACTACAGCTTTCAAATAGGACGTTCCAATTTTTTTGTGCCATTGGCACAAATTATGCTCTAAATCCCTGGCTATAGTATATAACCACATCTTCAGCCGTTTCGTATATACAGCATGTGTCAGCTGGAGACCATAACGACAGCTAACACTAATAATCACACGTAGCGTCGAAGTTTATTTGGCACCTAAATTTTGAGTTGGTATTCATAATTGCACAAAATATGCTTTAAATATTGGCATATTCAGAAATTTCAATTGAGTAAGTTGGAGACATTCACACTATCTTGTGTTGTTGAGCTTGTATCAGTTTTTCAGCAGTTCAAAGATTCGAATCAAAGTGCTTCATTTGCATCAGTGACTCTAAACTCGATATACTAACGCAAATAAATTAAATAAAACCTTCATGAATCATTTTTATTGGACCTTGTTTGAGGAATTCAGTAAAGTATATAATATTGTGTTAGTATTTTGTTTTATTAATTTCATTTGCCTAAAACTTCCCGATAAATCGATTTTCAACGAAAAAACTTTAGAACTTTTTTGTGCTTGAAACGTTAGCTTATGACCACTATCTCACCTGATGGTAAGTAATGATGTGGTCGAAGATGTTGTTCAGGCTAACCTAGAAGTACTGGCTCTCAAATACAGCTGCCAGAGCACACAGTTAAGTGCTTGGCGACAGATTTTCTACTTGAGGGTGGTAGCTAGCTCGGCATTCGCAAAGCGGGCATTCGCAAAATGCCCTACCATCATACTACAACGACTGCCATCCGAAGACAGCAACCAGGAGTCGGGAACGACGGCTTAACGCCTTCATTAGTAATATCATACTAGCGGTCACCCATCCAAGTCATTCGAAGGCCATAGCCAATTAGGTAAGTATACCTATAAATAATTATTTTTAGGTATAAGTACTTATCGGCCTTTTTATTTATTATTAAATAGGTCGATGATGATCATTGTGATAAAATAATCAAATAAACATAAAAATATAACTAAGGCCCGGTTTTTCTATCTACCTAGTTACTATTTCTATCAAAAATATATATGCACCAACACACACACCGAATACCTAGCTGCGTGTTAAATGAACGATATTGGTGATCTTTACGAAAGCTCATAATATATTTAACTGACTTTAAAAAATAGGAGGAGGTTTGTTGACCGAGACATGAGTTGGATGGGTGACCGCTAGTGACATTACTACTGAGCGTGCACGTGCTTCGGAGGGCACGTTAAGCCGTCGGTCCCGGTTGTTGTCTTAGGATAGCAGTAAGTATAGCATGGTGGTAGGGCATTTTACGAATGCTGGCCTGGTCAGCGACCACCCTCAAGTAGAAAATCTGTCGCCAAGCACCTAACGGTGTGTCCCGGCAGCAGTCCTTGACAGCCAGCGAAATAACAGGCAAAATGAGACTTAACAACTATGTCTCAAGGTGACGGGCGCAGTGCAATTCGGCACTTGTGACGAAATGCATGTGTTATAGGCAGAGGTTAGTCCACTTAACAACAGGTGGGCCTCGTGCTTGTTCTGTGACAATAACATAAAAAAAAATGTTTTTGTCATAATTCATGTACTTATTATAAAAACTTGCGCTAATT
Organism: Plagodis pulveraria; assembly: GCA_963890685.1. NCBI lineage: Eukaryota > Metazoa > Arthropoda > Insecta > Lepidoptera > Geometridae > Plagodis > Plagodis pulveraria. Next base: position 16,749,773 of record OY982976.1, on the reverse strand, counting down.
CAAATTCAAATCATTTATTTGCCATAATGTAGGTACAGTACAGGTCTTAACTAAAATAATATGTGACTCTACATTTAAACCTTAAAGGCGTGCAAATTACTGGGTAAATCTAAATTAATTTAACAAATTATTATTACAATGTCATTTCATTTACTTACAAAAATATATTATTCATGTCAATCATTAATTTATAATTTATCTGTGAGAAATTCATCAATAAACCTTATCAATAAGAAACTCCTTTAATTGCAATTTAAATATGTCAATATTCTTTGCCTCTTTTATGGTTTGCGGTATTTTATTATATATATTAATCCTTTTGCCAAACACACTTTTACTAATTAAAGCCTTTTTATGTCTCTGAGCGCATAGTATATTATCATATCGTTTTGTTGCCAACGTTTTATAGTCACTAAGATTATTTCTCATGAGAATAGCTGCTTCATAAATATACATAGACGGAAGAGTGAGAAGTTTTAATTTTTGAAAATACGGCTTACAGGACTCTGTTGATTCTAGTCTACATATGGCACAAATGCATTTTTTCTGAGCCTTAAATGCTGATTCTTTTTCTGTGGCATTTCCCCAAACTAGAACTCCATATCTTAAATTTTTTGTTTAAAAACAAAAAATAATGTTTATATTTTTTGTTTAAAAACACGGTGCCTGTAATTTCACTGGCTCTCAAGGACTGCTGCGGCTTCTACCGGTTATTCTATGTTATTGTGAAGGAACAAGCGCGAGGCCCACCTGATGTTAAGCGGCATCCTCTGCCTATAACAGATGCATTTCATCACAAGTGACGAACTGCACTGCGCCCATCACCTTGAGACATACCTGTTAAGTCTCATGTGCCTGTAATTTCACTGGCTCTCAAGGACTGCTGCCGGAACACACCGTTAGGTGCTTGGCGACAGATTTTCTACTTGAGGGTGGTCGCTAGCCAGGCGGGCATTCACAAAATGCCCTTCCACCATGCGGTGAAGCTCAAGCTCTGGGCGGGATTCGAACCATGGACCTGCTGCGCGGCAGTCCATAGCCAATGCCACTGAGCCATCACTGCTTCAAAAAATATGTGTAATAATCGCGAAAACCTAAGACAACATAATAATATATTCGTGTACTTTATAATTTGGTGTGTGTGTTATGTTAAGAGAGGTTAGTTGTATGTATATAAGACCTGGTGTATCGGTGGTGGTGGTGCAGCTGCAGCCCACCGCACTAGCGAGGAGACCCCGGCGAGCGGCGCGCGCGTCCTGCCTCCCCCACCCCGGCCTCCGCCCCCGCCCCCCACGCGGCATGACGTCACGCGCCCAACACGCGTCACCAGGTACGACCCGCCGCAACTATCAAAGCACATATACAATACATACAGTGGAATCCGTATACAATGACATCGCAGGGAAATAACAACACGTCATACTAAGCGGACGTCATATAAAGCATTTTATAGAAAATAAAACATCATTGAGATTGTCGATTGACCAATCCAAATTTGCCTTGCGAGATGAGTATAATTCTCAATTTTCTAATCTGCATAATATGCACCTTTCTCAATCGTAAATGCTTTACGACGAGGTTGAGATGTAATTTTTTTCGAAGGTGTTAGCCATCATGTCAGTCACTATAACAGGACGCAATTTATTAAAAATGGGTCACAAATCACAATAAGCTAGGTCCGACTTGGTTATAAATAATTTTATATGAAATCCGAACGTCGCTGTGTAATTAGTTCATAATAAGCGGTTGGTCATTATAGGCGGAGTCATAATAAATGGATTCTACTGTACATACTACATTCTATACTTATAATTATGAATAGATTCAGGCGTTGCTTTGCGGAAATCCATATTTGACAATAACATTGACCTATATATACTAGACGCGACATCTCAAACGAAGATAGTTGTACAGTGCAAAGAAGCCGGCCGGCATCTTCTCACCCACTCGCTACTGGGCACTCGTAGAGATTACACGTGCTTTACGTTCGAAAATTGTGTATTCAAAATACACATTGATAATAGACAATTTTCGAACGTAAAGCGCGTGTAATCTCTATGAGTGTCCAGCTGCGTGTGGGGGAGAGTATACCAGGCGGCATACTTACACTGGTCGACTATCCTCGTTTGAGATGTCGCGTCTAGTATATATAGGTCAATGAATAATAACAAATAATTTTATAGTAGTGTATGCAACTGTCATATAATAGAGGGTATTAAAACATGAGTATAGTTTTTTGTAGATTACACGAGTGTTTTAATACCTAATTATATGCAGTTGCATACACTACTTTTTTTAATCGCATGGCTATAGGTAGCTACCTCAAATAAACATTTTATCCAACAAAATATTACTCAAATTCGTATGTACGTAATAGCGCCAAAATGGAAAAAGTCTGTTATTGGTCTATGGCTCGGGACCAGCGCTCACCACAGATAATGTGTACTTAAATTGAATTGAAACCTCCTTGGTCGAGACACATTGTACTTTAATAATTAAACAATTGTTTTATACCACACCCACTCAGAAAAGGTCTCATTACTCGTTCAAAAACATGTAATAAAGTTCGTCATTTCTCCCTTATAAATGTTCGGCGTGGAAAGTTATATGGATTTTCATTCCTTCACTCCGTGGCAAAGAAGGAATGTTGTATGACAATCCATACCTGCCCTGGTAGCGTTCTTTTGTTTTTAGCTGCTTACACACTGAGAAAATCTAAAGTCAAAACCGCCCTAATGACGGCCAATTTATATGTTATGAAGGCAAAAAACCGACCAAACGGAAATACGTATAAGAAGGCGTTAAACGAGGTCAGTGAAAGCGAATGTTTCTTTTCGTCTTCATTTAAGGTGTATTTTGTGGTCTTTCTTAAATATTGACTTTTCGATGAGGCTGATTAAGTCGTACGTTATAGTGATATTCATCGTATATAAACCGCCGTAAAAGTAAGGTATATTTTATGGTCAATACTGCAATTATTATCGTATAACAAGTTCAATTCTGAAAATACTTTACGGTAGGCGTTTCTTGACGGTTTTGTTTATTATAAAACATGGTACATTTTTATTGATTGGTGAAAACCATTTTAAGAGTTGTTACATTGCGTAGTTACAATTCAACGGTAAACGGTCTACGTTACACTGAGAAAAACTATTTTGGAGCTTAAATTTGATTTAAGCTCCAAAATAGGTTTCTCAGTGTACATACATTCTTCAACACCCTTGCTCGTAAAGTGAGCTTTATTATATCGTTCTTAGGGCCATAAACCGAACTATAACACCCTCGTGCATAATAATATTATACACTAGTGCGTAACAGAATTATCCCTACAAAGTTAAGTTAGTACCTAACTGCAAATTATATGCGAGTAAACAGAGCATTTTCAATTTAACCGGGTAATACAGATTTGTAATATCAAAGAGGTTTTTATGTAATACATTTGCCGCGCGCCTAAAAAAAATACTTGCGCGTTATTTTCCATAATTTTCGTATGTTGTTTATAACGCATTTGTGCAATATATATTTGTTTCCTCGCAAGGGAGTTGAAAAAGTGCGTATGAAACTCGTGAGCAACTTAGCGCACTTGTATCATAATCTACTATTATACTTATAACATAGAGAAAGGACTAATAAGAGCAACAATCGCAACGTAAATTCAAATAAAAAAAAAACATTTGCCAGAATACAAACAGTTCATATTACATTTTGAGTTGTTGTACAAATGTGCCGCATTAGTATTCAGTGCAAATGTTTTGTCAAGTCGCAATAATTATTACTAAAATTAAATATTGTCAGTTAACATTTGTAAATCCCTAGCAATTCTAAATACTCTTTAACACTATAAAAACAATTATCTAATAGCCACTTAATTTTTTTTTTTGATATTGTGACCGAACAAGCCCGAAGCCCACCTTCTGTTAAGTGGACTAACCTCTGCCTATAACAGGTACATTTTGTCAACGACAAATTGCACTGCGTCCTTCACACTGAGACGTACAGTTGTTAGGTCTCATGTGCCTGTAATTTAACTGGCTCTCAAGGACTGCTGCCGGAACACACTATTAGGTGCTTGGCGACAGATTTTCTATTTGAGGGTGGTAGCTAGCCAGGCGGGCATTCGCAAAATGACTACCACCATGCGGTGAAGCTCAAACCCGCGGCGGGATTCGAACCATGGACTTGCTGCGCGGCGGTCGATAGCCAATAACACTGAGTCATCACTGCTACATAATATCTAATAGTATTTAGCCCAGTGCCAAGGGTGGGTCATGTGCCAAAGGCTGGGGAGATGATTCATTTTATATAACCTACTTGGGATCTTCCCTCATCAGTTTCAGCACTTCAAAACCTGATCCTCTTTGCGCAGCCTTCAACTCCCTCCCAGTGCATCCGACCAACTGCAATCAAATCATCATTTTTCATCATCACATTTGGATTTCACGGAAAAAAAATCTTTTGTAATGCAATATATAAAAGTATTTAAAAAATAATACGTTTCATTCATTTCTGACACTATGTTATTTAGCAAATAATTAATCTTTTGATGAAGCCTTTTGATCGGTATGATAAAGCTACAGGGTGGTTTTTTTTTCTCGTGTAACGGGTTCGATTCCCGGTTCAACCATGTAATTATTTAAATATCTATGAATGCAGTTTAATTTTTTTTTTAATAATGTGTTCTTTCTGTAAAATGTTCCATCTACAATATTCAAGGTACTTTACCTCCTTGTGGCATATCCGTGGGACGCCCTGTATATACCCTCTCTCAGACACTCTCTCTCTCTCTGTAACTCACTCTCTCTCACTGTAACTCACTCTCTCTCACTGTAACTCACTCTCTCTCAGACTCTCTCTCTCTCTCTGTGACTCACTCTCTCTCACTGTAACTCACTCTCTCTCTCTCTCTGTAACTCACTCTCTCTCACTGTAACTCACTCTCTCTCTCTCTCTCTGTAACTCACTCTCTCTCACTGTAACTCACTCTCTCTCACTGTAACTCACTCTCTCTCACTGTAACTCATTCTCTCTCTGTGGAACTCTCTCTCCCTTAGTTAGCAACACTGACCTGTAGGAACTCGACTTTCCCGTGCGGTGTTTGTGTGGTAGGTAGCGTGGGGTCACGCGCTACTAACAGATGTTTGACGCGAGTGCGTTGCATCTCTGTTTATAACTATATATACTCTCTCTCAGACACTCTCTCTCTCTGTAACTCACTCTCCCTTAGTTAGCAACAATGACCTGTAGGAACTCGACTTTCCCGTGCGGTGTTTGGGTGGTAGGTAGCGTGGGGTCACGCGCTACTAACAGATGTTTGACGCGAGTGCGTTGCATCTCTGTTTATAACTATATATACTCTCTCTCAGACACTCTCTCTCTCTGTAACTCACTCTCCCTTAGTTAGCAACACTGATCTGTAGGAACTCGACTTTCCCGTGCGGTGTTTGTGTGGTAGGTAGCGTGGGGTCACGCGCTACTAACAGATGTTTGACGCGAGTGCGTTGCATCTCTGTTTATAACTATATATACTCTCTCTCAGACACTCTCTCTCTGTAACTCACTCTCCCTTAGTTAGCAACAATGACCTGTAGGAACTCGACTTTCCCGTGCGGTGTTTGTGTGGTAGGTAGCGTGGGGTCACGCGCTACTAACAGATGTTTGACGCGAGTGCGATGCATCTCTGTTTATAACTATATATACTCTCTCTCAGACACTCTCTCTCTCTGTAACTCACTCTCCCTTAGTTAGCACCACTGACCTGTAGGAACTCGACTTTCCTGTGCGGTGTTTGTGTGGTAGGTAGCGTGGGGTCACGCGCTACTAACAGATGTTTGACGCGAGTGCGTTGCATCTCTGTTTATAACTATATATACTCTCTCTCAGACACTCTCTCTCTCTGTAACTCACTCTCCCTTAGTTAGCAACACTGACCTGTAGGAACTCGACTTTCCCGTGCGGTGTTTGTGTGGTAGGTAGCGTGGGGTCACGCGCTACTAACAGATGTTTGACGCGAGTGCGATGCATCTCTGTTTATAACTATATATACTCTCTCTCAGACACTCTCTCACTCTGTAACTCACTCTCCCTTAGTTAGCAACACTGACCTGTAGGAACTCGACTTTCCCGTGCGGTGTTTGTGTGGTAGGTAGCGTGGGGTCAGGCGCTACTAACAGATGTTTGACGCGAGTGCGATGCATCTCTGTTTATAACTATATATACTCTCTCTCAGACACTCTCTCTCTGTAACTCACTCTCCCTTAGTTAGCAACACTAACCTGTAGGAACTCGACTTTCCCGTGCGGTGTTTGTGTGGTAGGTAGCGTGGGGTCACGCGCTACTAACAGATGCTTGACGCGAGTGCGATGCATCTCTGTTTATAACTATATATACTCTCTCTCAGACACTCTCTCTCTCTCTGTAACTCACTCTCCCTTAGTTAGCAACACTAACCTGTAGGAACTCGACTTTCCCGTGCGGTGTTTGTGTGGTAGGTAGCGTGGGGTCACGCGCTACTAACAGATGCTTGACGCGAGTGCGATGCATCTCTGTTTATAACTATATATACTCTCTCTCAGACACTCTCTCTCTCTCTCTGTAACTCACTCTCCCTTAGTTAGCAACACTAACCTGTAGGAACTCGACTTTCCCGTGCGGTGTTTGTGTGGTAGGTAGCGTGGGGTCACGCGCTACTAACAGATGCTTGACGCGAGTTCGATGCGTGCCGCCGTCTAACGCGCGATGCCACGATATGTGATCGCCGGCGCAGAACTTGTTACCTGTTAAAGGACATTTGAAGCAACTTTATAAGTGCCTACCTTCTGGAGCTATAATTAGATTAAAATATATATACTGTATTGTATTATTAAACTACTAACAAGATTGGATATAAAACAAATTAAGAATACTTTCTCAAGATATACTTTAATGTAGAATAAGTCAAAGAATTTCCGTGCTTTGGAGGGCGCTTGGCGCTGGAGGCACTTTTAATCTTTCTTGTAACTAGTATTAATTATTTTTAAAAGTGCAATAATGTGTTATCTATCTATCCACTTGAAGCCGTCGGTCGCGGTTATTGTCTTAACATGGCAGTCGTTACAGCATGGTGGTAGGGCATTTTGCGAATGCCCGCCTGGCTACTAACCACCCTCAAGTAGAAAATCTGTTACCAAGCACCTAACGGTGTGTTCCGGCAGCTGTTCTTGAGAGCCAGTAATTCTAGGCTAGCCTGAACACATCTTCGACCATATCATCACTTACCATCAGGTGAGATAGTGGTCAAAGGCTATAAATAAAATAAAAGCTATGAGCTATAAATAAAATAAAAGATGCGGGCAATATTTTTATGTTCACACTGCAAGGGCAAAATCTAGTATAAAGCGTTTTAGATCATACGATCGGAGAACCAATACCTTCTGATAACGGTTAGTGTAGAAGCAACACGCTTCGAAAATACTTTCATCCTGTCATCTAGTGAAATTTTTATATATTATACTCCTAATAATAACCAGTATATTTACAGTATAGTTAGCCCATTGTTTTTGCTATAGATCTTATTATGACATAGGCTTTATTAATGGGGTAATAAGGCGTTTACCTAAATACATTTGTGACAGTATTATTTAAAATTATAGAAACAACAGCTGACTCAGCTGGATTTTGGAGGGGGGTTTGCCATAATCCCCACGCTTCACTTATAGTTCAAGATAAGAAAACAAAGAGTATAGATTTTTAAAATGGTTGAACTGTCCTCCAGACATGGCCAATAAAAAAATTAGCGTCACTGCCTATCACAACACAGTGGACAGTGACCATAAAAAAAACATGTCTAATACTAATCACTAAACACTTGCACTAAGCACTCGCACTAAACAATAATTAAAGTTCAAACTGGTTTTAATGTATCTATAACTAAAGTGAGTGGAAAAAGACTAACCAGTCGTGAAGACGTATCTAGCCAGAGCCTGGCAGAGTTGCGCTGGCCACAGCGGGGGCTGCCGCTGGTGGCTCTCCTCACAGCAGAGACGGAAGGTCAGCTCGAACCCATACCCTGACTCTACGCCCGGGGGAGGGTGGACTCGCCCGTCGCCGTGGAGGTCGGACAAACCAAAACTGGAATCAATCATCACGGTAGGTTTTTTTTTTTTTTTATGGAATTGTATCGGTACTATGCTCGTTTCTGGGATTTTTTTATTTATCCTTGATAGGTTAGCCTTTGACCACTATCTCACCTGATGCTAAGTGATGATGTGGTCGAAGATGTTGTTCAGGCTAACCTAGAATTACTGGCTCTCAAGGACGGCTGCCGGAACACACCGTTAGGTGCTTGGCTGCTTTTTTTTTTTATCGGTAATAAATATCATTCAATTCCTACCTGATATAATGCCAATGAGGTGGTATGTGCTCTTCAGGTCTCCCAGGGTTCCAGTACATGCTGATATAGTCCAACGGGTCTTCTCCACCTAGCCTGAAATAAAAAAGTTTTCATCAGCACTCTTGTAGAGAGAAATTACTAAGCATTCAATGGATAGTCCATCGCATTTCAAGAGACAAGAGCCTGATGGTGCCTCAGGCTGGCAATTTAGTTTTAAATTTGGGTTGCCAGTTCTAATCTAACCCAAGTAGTGTTACCATGTGACAGGCTTTCGCCTAATTGCCAGGCGTTTTAGCTCTTGATCAGGCTTCTGCATTATTCTATGTTAGACATTTTGACCTTCCCCCACACAATTGTTGCATATAATGCCAATGTGGAAAGGATGTTTTCACTAATAATGGTCATTGCTCAATAGATGAAAGAACGGAATCGATTGCACTGAGAGCATAAAAGTCATTCATTATTCATAACTTTTAGCTCGGAGTATGCATTGTCTTTTACTATGACACAAAACTTAAAATGTCAGACATGACTAGATGCCACGGCAACACTGGACCGGGTCGCGCTCCCTATGAATAGAGTTTTGAATATTTCCATCGAGCAAAGTAATAAAAAATATAAAACATTAAATTACAGGCACAAGATACTTTTATTATCAGGTGGTCCTCGCGCTTATTCCTTCACAAACAATTTAAAAATAAATAATATCAAAATGTTTGTTAGGACTAACAGAAGTCAACTCTAAGAGGTTGTTAGCATTTTACCAGTAACCGTGTATATAAACTCAAAAACACTTGTTAAAAATTACAAATATACGAAAGGAAAAATTTTTGCTATCTGCGGGATTCGAACCCGCTTTCATCCACTCCTTTAGCCGGGATATGCTCTATCCTATTGAGCTAACATGACATAATTCGAATCCCGCAAAGTACTTAAATTTTTTCTATTAGATAATAAATAATTATAAGTAATTTTGTAATGTAATCCGCATTGCAGGCATTATTGCAAACATAACGATATTAAAAAAAACTTTTATATTTGCAATTACCCATTACAAGAAGGAAAAATTATAGTAATGTGAGTAACTTCGTATGGCAGATATCAGGTAACTTTTAAAGAATTGTGCTAATCTGGATATCGGCAGACCGTGAAGTATACTAACCAATATTTTAGTCTAGTTGTGACCTGTAGAGGGTTGGGCTGGTCTGGGTACAACGTGGAGCATGCATCACATAGAGACTTCAATCCTAATGGCACCATTCTATCTGTAAACAACAAATATAAAGTAATTCTCATAATAGTATTGACTATTACGAGAATTAAAGCACTCATAGCGTAGTTTGTTTAGTCGTTCTTAACCAATCAGATAAGTTAAGTAGCATCAATTGCGTTTAAGACATGGATGGGTGACCGCTAGTGACTATCCTACTGAGTGCTTCTTTGCATCGGAGAGCATGTAAATCCGTCAGTCTGGATTTTGTCATAGGATGGCAGTCATTATTGCATAGTCTTAGGGCTAGCTACTACCCTCAAGTAGAAAATCTTTCACGAAGCAACTAAGTGTGTGATCCGGTAGCGGTCCTTGGGAGATAGATTTAATTCTACAGCTTCGTAGCCATCAAGAACAGTAGAAACTTTCATTTATAGGTGTGTTGAAAGGTTAAACAGTGTCCCATACAGACAACATTGGAAAACAGATCAGCAACAGAGTACAAGTAGTATCATAGTATTATGCCATTTAAGGGTAATTAGCCTCATTCAACAACATGTGAAATTAATGCTGTTTATTTCTAAATATAATTACAAGCACTATCGCGTACTAAGCGAAATATATTTAACAAATTATTGGAGTACAAAACTTTATGCCCAAGGCAGGAATTGAACCCGCGTCCTCCGATATCGCGTCAGATGCCTATACTCCTCCAAGTGGCCGAGGGGTATAGGCATCCGACGCGATATCGGAGGACGCGGGTTCAATTCCTGCCTTGGGCATAAAGTTTTGTACTCCAATAATTTGTTAAATATATTTCGCTTAGTACGCGATAGTGCTTGTAATTATATTTAGAAATAAACAGCATTAATTTCACATGTTGTTGAATGGGGCTAATTACCCTTAAATGGCATAATAATATGATACTACTTGTACTCTGTTGCTGATCTGTTTTCCAATGTTGTCTGTATGGGACACTGTTTAACCTTTCAACACCCCTATAAATGAAAGTTTCTACTGTTCTTGTATTAATTACTTGTATTACACCAGCTTAGTATGGTGTCTTTATTTCTCTGTGATGTCATTATAAACAGATTCCACTGTATGTGCTATCTTCAAATTGTGCCTTGAAACTTCAACCTCTTTTTAGGGTATTGCTAAAATTTCACCCCACCTATATTGTGTTAAATACAAATTAATTAAACTAATACCATAAAATTTCAATGAAATCGAGTCACACTGACTGATAGATTGGATAACAAACTAAACAGAGTGATTGGTCATCATCTAAAAGTATCTTAGGAATCTGTTAATTTACAAAATTAAACTCTAAATATTCTGATGGTGTATTCTAAGGTTATGCTTCCGTCTTTTATTGAAAATAATATCATATCATTTTTGTAGGGACCTACTTATATATTTTCATATACATAACCGTTTGTAATTTTTGGTATATATGCGTTATTTAATAGTATGTAAGTTCATGTCTTTTCTAACTAAATTAACCTGCTTGTGATGATTGCTCTCCATTGGTTTCCTGAAGATTCCCGTGCGCATTTTCAGGTTCAACTGGTTGCAAGGGTTGCGCAGACGCAACAAAGGAAAGAGCACTGTTGCACACTACTCCTGAAGGTGGCGGAGCTACTGTACCACTAGAACTCGACATTATTTAACGCTCTAATGATAAACCATGAATAAATTATAAAATTCAAATCAATTATTGAAATAAACAAAGGAAAATGCTTTTTACTATTTTACTTTACTCTTCTTCTTCTTCTCTGGACGGACAACCAGCGGTGTGACCAGATTTAAATTGTACTAAAGTCTGCTAACTTTATTTTTGATAAATGCCAAAGTTCTGCTTTGGAATGAAGACCCAGCAAAACGAATGCTATATATACATAACAAAACATTTATTTTATTATAAAAAATGTATGATTGAATATCTAGCACGAATTAAAATATTTTTTATTGTTACCTAGGTACATTTAATTTTCTGTGGTGTCCATATTATTATCCAGAACCGGTGAGCTTTGAGAGTCTTCTATCATTTTCTTTAATGTCGTAAAATTAACTTATCTACCCTCATTTTTCATTGCCTGGTTCACATGTAGAATTTCAGCAACATGTTCAGTTGTTCAACACAAAGTTAAATCAAAAAGATTGAATTCTGAGAATTCCCCTAAATTGTGCCTACATATGACTGCCAGAATAGTAAGAAGAAATCGTACATCATTCATGCATACACATATTACAATTAAGAATATTTCTAGCACCACAGCCCAAGTAAAACACAGTTAATTTGCTAGTTCTTCTTCATCTTGATAAGTTTCTGCGGATATTTTATAGAATTCTGCCAAAATCTGCTAATATTTCAGATCTGCGACACAAACTGCTAGACCCTAAATTGGAGATCAAATTAAGCTAAAATCGCTGAATTCTGCTAAATCTGGTCACACTGACAACCAGGGCTAAGTTCAGATCCTCAAAAAATATTGTACATGGAAAATAAAATTATACTATTTGTCCAAAATTGTACTACGTTTGTCGTTTCCAGATTTTTATCAACACTGATCTCTGTGTTTCACATTAGCAATATAGGGTGCATACCATTTTAAGTTAGATTTGCTAAAAACGCTAAAAACTTCAACTTCAACTCTTGTTTTGTGGCTTCTGTGGTCACCACCACAATTTCGCCAATGTCACGTAGTTAGATAGACCATCAAACGAAGGAGATTGTTTAGTTTTAATGTGTAATGTCTGGTGAGAACTGTCCAAGCTGAAATTGGTGCTGAAACATAAGATGTTAGTTGATCTAACTACAGGACGAACACAGTCACAAATATACACACACACACACAAATAAATTATATATAGGGGAAATATAGAACACCTGGGAACAATTAATGGTTAGGTTATATAATATACAAATTATTTATAGCTTGATTTTATTTTTCTTTATAAATTTGCACAAGATATATATATAGGGAGTAAATACTAGGGAGAGGATACATTTGAGGGAGAAAGGACGAGGGATATCTGTAGGGATAATATTGTAGAGAGAAGAGTTTATTTTCGGACAACAGAAGAATATATGATTCACATTTCCTTCGTCCAAACCACATTCGCAGAGGGAGTTATCCCTAATCCTAAGTTTGGCCAGGAAGACTGGGTTACAGGAAAGGTTTAGACGCAGACGGCATATTGTAGAGGTAGTCACTTTATCAGCCTTATGGAATTTTGAGAACCAGGGTTTATTAGGAATCTCAGGTTGAATGTCACCGTAGAATTTACCCTTTAATGTTCTAGAGATTTGCCATTTCTGGTTCCAAGCTTTTTTTAAAGATGGATTTAAAGACGAACAGATATCAAGCGAGTAAAGTTGGGAATGTCCTTGAGAGCCTGTATGAATGGCGTTTTTAGCACAGGAGTCAGCTGATTCATTACCTAATATACCGGCGTGACCAGGAATCCAGGCTAGGATAACATTTATGCCGTGAGAGCTACATTCCAAGAGGGCATTTCTTATTTTTAAGATAATTGGGAACCTAGATTTGGACCGAAATGGGTTAGAAAGAATAGATTGGAGGCAGCTTTTGGAGTCTGAAAATATGATAGTGTTGTTCAGATTGTGTGATTTTACAAAAAGGATAGCTTCCAGAATTGCTATGGCTTCTCCTGTAAAAACGGAAGTAGTAGGGGGGCATTTATAATTTAAAATGATTCTAGTAGATGGGATCCAGACTGCAACACCAACTGGACTATCTGGATTTTTGGAAGCATCTGTATATATTGCAGTCCAGCCCTTGTATTCTGTAAAGAATTTATTAATGAACACCTTATTAGCTTCTATTGTATTTTTATTAATACCAAAATCTAAAATGACGTTTGGTTTGAAAATTAAAGCTTCATAGGGTGTTGAGTACAAAGGCATAGCAGGGTTCTGAAAGAGGGGATGAGGAAGACGGGAGAATTGTAAATAGCTGCGGAGGAGACAAGGGAAGTCCTCAGATGAGAGGTTATTGCATGAATTATATAATGTCAGCAAACAATCAAGTTTCTGAAGAACAAGGTGATTTGAAATTTGAGCTAATTTAAAAAGGAATCTATCTGAGAGAAACTGTCTGCGAAGGCTAAGAGGAGGTTCTACACACTCAACTTGCATGGCATTGATAGGTGATGATTTCATTGCCCCAAGAATAATTCGTAAACATTTTGACTGGATTCTATTAATCTTTTCAAGACCAGATTTATTTGAAGGGTCTAATAAAAATGTGCCATAATCCATGTGGCTTCGTATTAACGCATTATACAGCAGTTTTTGTGTGAATGGGTGCGCACCCCACCAGACGCCAGATAATGATCGCAGAATATTAATATTTCTTTCACATTTATTACTAATATAGTTAAAATGAGCTGAGCCTGTTAATCTGCTGTCTAGCCATACACCAAGAAATTTCACTGTAGGTTCTAGAGGAATAGTTTCTTCATTTTACATTAATAAAGATAGGTGGAACTAGCCTTTTTTTGGTAAATACGACTACACTGCTTTTAGATGCTGATAAGGACAATCCATGCTGATGTAACCAATCGGAGAGGTATCTAAGAGCTGAATTCAAGCGGATTGATGCATTATCAATATTCCTGTCTGATATGTAAAGGGCCAGGTCATCAGCATACTGCAATATTTGACAGAAAGGAGAAACCGAGTGCTCTAAGTCATATGTGTAGATGCTGTACAGTAAAGGGCTGAGAACTGACCCTTGTGGTAAGCCTTTCCAGACGGTTTTTGGTGAAAGGAACGAGTTTTGGGACTTAATTAAAATGGTTCTTTCCATGAAAAGATTGCATACAAAATGTGCTAGCCTCTCAGGAATACTCAACTGTCTAAGTTTATATTTGAGCACCGGAAGAAGGACATTGTCGTATGCGGAGGAAATATCGAGAAATACCCCTACTAAATATTCTTTTTTAAAAAATGATGTGCGTATATCAGTTGTCAATATTGCAAGACTATCTATGGTACTCATGCTTTTTCTAAATCCAAATTGTGTTTTTGCTAACAAGTTTCTGTTTTCTACAAACCACTCCAGGCGGTGTTTTATCATGTGCTCCACTACTTTAACTAACACTGAGGATAACGCTATGGGTCTATAACTGTTAGGATCTGATGGGTTCTTGCCAGGTTTTAGTATTGGGATTACTACTTGAGTTTTCCATGGAGCAGGTATAGTTCCATTAAGAGCCATTTCACAAAATCACGCTACTGAAGTTTAGGTAAATGCCAGCGCATCGCTTACACAAGCGAAAGAAGTGACGACGGAATAGCGTGACTGTGAGTAACATATTTTGATACTAGCACTCATTAATAAAGAAATCTAAGTTGCGAATTTTAAAATTGTCTGATTGGCATGAGTAAATAATCAATTTCTTGTCGATTACTTGCTAATGTAATAGAAAAGAAGTAGGCATGTACATTAAATAGTCAACCTGCATCGTGAATCTTTTATTTAAATTTCATCTTTGATGAATAAAAATAGATATGTTTGAATCATTTATTGTAACAAAAAACTTAAAAAATTATACGGCTTAAAATTATATAAATATTTGATGTAACGGCATTGATTAAAAGCTGCGGACTAAAAGCTCTTTCTTTTAAATTTTCCAAAAATTGCTGTTTTCCTCGTTCACACTCTTCAGTATCTATATCCAGTCGTTAACACTGTCTGTCATAAGGACTATACATAGGATTGAGGTTTATTTTTCTGTGCATCCGGAAAACAACTTAGTACCAACCACAAACGTCCCA
Source organism: Plagodis pulveraria (assembly GCA_963890685.1). Taxonomy (NCBI): domain Eukaryota; kingdom Metazoa; phylum Arthropoda; class Insecta; order Lepidoptera; family Geometridae; genus Plagodis; species Plagodis pulveraria. Next base: position 16,734,386 of record OY982976.1, on the reverse strand, counting down.
TGACGTTTTTGGTTTTCCATTACTTTAACATGTCACCCTCATATTCCCATACCATAATATTAGGTCCTTACATATGAAATTGGCGTTTTTCGTACTGGCCACTTTAATCACGAATTTCTCCTCTTTGGTAAGGAATTCCAAATTCAAATTTGTACAGCTATAGACTCATGTATTTGTGCTTCGATGATCGTCATTCATTTGTTTTTTTTCTTCTGGTTTTTTCTGTTTGCGTCACTCATTTTACAAAATGGAAAACCTTAAATATCGCATTATTTACGAGTACGAGTTCCGCCGTGGCACTAGTGCTGCGGAAACAACTCGAAGGGTGAATGATGTGTATGGCGGTCGTGTTGCAAAAGAAAACACAGTTCGTTTTTGGTTCCAACGTTTTCGTTCTGGAAATTTCGACCTGCAGAACAAGCCCCGTGGACGGCCTGAGACTCAAGTTGATAATGAAGAGTTGAAGGCTATTGTGGAAGCGGATCCATCGCAAACCACGTCCGAGTTAGCTGCAGGCTGCGATGTTAGTGATAAAACTGTTTTAATTCACTTGAAGCAAATTGGGAAGATTAAAAAGCTTGAAAGGTGGGTACCTCACGAATTGACTGAAACAAACCGGCAAACGCGCGTCGACTGCTGCGTTACATTACTAAACCGGCACAATAATGAAGGTATTTTAAACCGAATCATTACCTGTGATGAAAAATGGGTTCTTTACGATAATCGGAAGCGCTCAGCGCAATGGTTAGATCCTGGCCAGCCAGCCAAATCCTGCCCCAAGCGAAAATTAACCCCAAAAAAGTTACTTGTAAGCGTTTGGTGGACTAGTGCCGGTATTGTTCATTACAGTTTTTTCAAATCTGGCCAGACTATTACGGCTGATGTCTATTGTCAGGAATTGCAAACCATGATGGAAAAGCTAGCGGCTAAACAACCTAGGCTGGTCAATCGCTCCACGCCACTGCTGCTTCACGACAACGCTAGACCACACACTGCGCTACAGACGGCTACTAAATTAGAAGAGCTTCAATTGGAAAGTCTAAGACATCCTCCGTACTCCCCGGACCTTGCTCCAACAGATTACCATTTTTTTCGAAATTTGGATAACTTCTTGCAAGGGAAAAAATTCAACTCCGATGGGGCAGTCCAAATCGCCTTCAAAGATTTTATTGATTCCCGTCTGACTGGTTTTTTTAGTAAAGGAATCAATGAACTACCTATGAGATGGCAAAAGTGCATAGAAAATAATGGTTCATACTTTGATTAATTAAATATATTATATTAAAAAATATTCGACTTTTTGTTCCTCCCATACAAAACCTAATATATCACCTACACCATTAAAAAAATAACATTTTCATCCATTTAGTTTGAGTAGACCAAACAGCGAAATGTAAATATATATTTACAGATATTGAGGTTTTTTTGTTTTTAAATCGAATATCTTTGATGCAATCTAAAATCAACATATATATACTTCTTGGTACCAATGCAATCCTCACTATATACTCTTATGCTCACTATTTCCTCTATGGAAAATAAATGATAATACACCTTTTTATACAAAAAAAATACTGGAAATGGGGTTTGAACACACGACAAAAACGGTGGGAAATAGTAATTTAATTGCTATTTTTATTTTTTCGTAACTAACTCACCTAGAACTTCGATCTTCTTTTAATATGATAATTTACTATTGTTCTTTAGCCATGAATTGATACAGGTTTTTACGCCAAATATTTTAAAGTAACAAAATTAAAACAACCCAATTGTTTTAAGAACTTTGGCGGGAAAACTGTATTGCAGAGCAATTATTTTTTCTGTAAAACTATACCACCTACGGCTTTGGTCCTTCTTTGATATTATTATTTACATGTAATTTATACACCTGTATTATTTCAGATTTTTTGGTTTAGAAGTTTAAAATTAGTTACGAGATTATTTAATACGCAAATTTGCATCGGTAAGTGTTTGCGTTGCAAAATATATCGAGTGAAAAATGACTTATACATATGCGAAATTGCGGTTTTCTAGATTTATAACTGTTGAAGTAGTTACGATATTAATATGACGTAATATTTTGGGGCCAAAATGTAATTTGTGCTGGTTTCAGATTTCATCAAAATATTCAAAATAATTCCTACTTCTTACGTTATCTCAGAAAAATATGGATTTTTTCTTGTATGGGCAAGGATGCATCCTTTCGAAAACCATTTGGATTATGAAAGTTGGACTTACGCAGATTTATGGTAAATTTGTAAATACGACTATCGACCGCTGCCTGCTATCCCGGTTTGTACAAATGATGGAAAAGCCGGGAGGCCGGTTTGTACAAATTTTCAATAGAAGGTAGTTTAATTTCCAGCTGAAGTTATCGCTGTGTTCACTTATAGACATTATCTGAATCAAAAAATTGGAAATCAATTATTCTCCTGTCATCTAATCCTCCTAAAACAAAAGTTGTATTGAGTTACTAATTTAAACTAGAATAATATAAAAACTAGCAGACCAAAAAGAAGAAGTCAACCCTGTGAGGTTGTTAGCATTTTTCCAATAATGCTGTATAAGGCTGCATAATTGTGACGTTTCCTTTTTTTAACACAATGGATGAACAGAAACTAAAGAAGTAGTTAACAAGACAACAATACTTATATTATGGACAAAAAAAAATAGAGTATAGTTTGTTACATAAAAAAAATATCGATATGATCAAAACTCTGTGGTCGCACTATAAACTTGCATCTAAGCGTTCCGCGTACGAGACGTCAGAGCAAGGAAAACGAACACAGGTCCTACCTCGATGGGCGCTCGCGCGGTACTGATCGCCTCGCGCTTGTACATTTCAATTTATGAGCATTTCGAGTTATGTTAAATATTTTTTCTTGTCTAACAAAACAGAGTTAATATCACAATTTATTAAAAATCAGATTAATTAAAGAATGAACTTTCTTTTTATATAATATCTGTTTGGAATTACACTTTATTAAACGCAATATATGGTGGTAAACTGCTGATATAATTCGTGGAAATTGGCGCAAGATCTTTATTTTTTTTCTACAATGACGTTAATTAGCGATATTCTAGTACACTATGTGTCAACAGGATTATATGCCTGATGCACAGTTTTTTTTTTAGTTAATTTGATGAATCTTTATACAAGAGATATAACTCTGAAGTTGGCTACGTGTACTTTAATTCGTAAAACAAGGTGCGGGAGATTGGTCACTACAAAATAATTAATGTTATGTTTGTAAATCTGGTACATTAACTGAAAAGAGAACAGATTATTCTATTTTTATGAGTTATTAAACAACTTGTAGATATTTCCTATGATAGTAAATTAAGCGCTTAAAATCTTCGTATACCGCATTAAAATGTGAAATGCCTCTTAACATAAAATGTATTAATTAGTTCTAGGTAATACTCCTTTGTTCCACTCGAAGCATTTATTATAAAAGAGTATGGAATCCCATCATTCCCAGGTGATGAGTCCGATAAGCCATCAAGTGCAAGTTGGAGTTCATAAGATGTGAAAGGACAATCAAATTGAGTAGAAGAAATGGGTTTTTCTGAAGTAGGAAGAGTGTCTATGTTTGGTACATATGGAGGGGCCAGTTTATCTGCAAAGGCTTCAGTCCATGATGTAGGATCGTTTTGAGTCTTATCCTCACAGGAATATGATCCCCTGTAACGCTTGACTTGTTTCCAAACAAGTGTCGACGGGGTTCGAGGAGACAGGAGTTCACAATATCTGATCCAACCTTGTTTCTTTTTCTTTGAACGCAAGCTCACAACCTTGGCAGCAGATTTCTGGTAATTGAGGAAGTTTTGTCTAGTCATAGAACCATTATATGTCTGTTCAGCCGTGTTCCTTGCTCTAATGGCAGCTGTACATTCAGCATCCCACCAAGGAGTGGAAACCATAAAATCTGGAGCTATTTTAAGAGGGAACTGTTCATCTGCACTGGAAATAATGGCATTTACAAATTTATTGTAGCATTCTATGCTATTACTGTTCTCTATAATCGGAAGCATTTCTAGTTTGTTGTCTAGGCAGGTTGAATATGATGACCAATCAGCATTAGATAATCTATATTTGAGAGAAGGAGAGAAATTGTGTGTAGGTCTTACTCGGTCACACACTGTGATAATAATAGGATAGTGGTCACTTCCATAACCATTAGACAAAACATTCCAAGATAGGACTGGAGCTAAGGAGGCAGAGCAGATGGAGAGATCCACTGGGCTATTTGGGTTTTGGTTGGGTAGTACTCTTCGTGTGGGAGAGCCATTATTTATGACACAGAGGTTTGCTTCGTCAAACATTTCTAGGAGAGCATAGGCAAAAGCAGTATTATGGGTAGAGCCCCATGAGACATGGTGAGCATTTAAGTCACCCATTAAGAGAATAGGAGGAGGGACTGATGATATGACATATAAGATATCCGGAATTAAACTTGGGTGAGGATGTGGGGTATAAATTGAGAGGAAAGAAATGTCAAAGGCTCTTACAGCTACAATATTAATTTGGGGGGAAATAGGGGGAAGAGGGATTTGGGAATAGGACAGTGGGCGCCTTACTAGAAGGGCGCAACCAGCATACCCGTCAGCCCTGTCATCCCGGAAACAGGAGTACCCTGGAACACGAAAACGTGATCCAGGGACCAACCATGTCTCCGAGATGGCCAGGACTGACGGGCGGAATTTGTTTATTAAGAAGAGAAGCTCATGCTTCTTTTGACGAATGCTTTTCGAATTCCATTGAAGGATGGATACTGGATCCATTATTGTTGGTTAAGGAAATAATGTGGGTCAGTTTATGGGCAACGTTGGACGGTATGGAGTTATTTTTAGATATAATACTGATTAATAAAGTTAGAAGGACATCTAGGAGGCTGTCCTCTTGACATGAAGGATTAGAGTTGGATTGCTGAGATAAAGCAAAACCATTTGGAAGTGTTGATGGCTCATCAGCCACAATAGCTTGGTGGGCAGCTCTGTCAAAGGACTTTCCTAATGGGGTTCTGGTACGTGGGGTGGGGAACACTGTTTTTCTGTGAGATGTGGTGGAGAAGGTTATTGGTTGGCTGTCTTGGGTAGAATGTACCTGAGACGGATTTAGTAGAGAGGGTGTAGCTGAAGCTACTTCAGCATATGGTCTCAACACCTTGGGGAATTGAAGTGCTGCTTCATCATAAGACATGTTTTGTTGCGACATTAATAATTTTATAGATCTCTGTCTACCCTGCTCTGGGCAGTTCCTGTTGTTGGCAAAGTGGTGACCGGAACAGTGCAAGCAAGAGGCATTACACTCCTCAACATCACAAGTATCTCCCGAGTGTGGTTGAGCGCATCGGAAACATCTTGGTTTGGATCTACAAACTGCCTTTACATGACCAAATCTGCAGCAATTCTGACATTGAATTGTTGGGAATTGATAGGGTTCTACAGGTAGAGAAGTATGGTATGAGAAAATTCTAGCAGGAAGGCATTGGCCTTGGAAAGTCATAACAACTGTCTGGGTAGGGATCCATGATGGCTTACCTTCATTTATAACCTTACGGTTTAGTCTCCTAGCTTTCAGGACCTCTCCACACCCAGTGGGGATGACCAATGAATCTACAAATTCGTCCATGGACATATCAACAGGTACCTGACGAACTATACCCATTTTGGTGATGTTATATGATAGTGGCTTTATACTTACACATGTCTAGAATCTGGTTGTCAAGGAAATTGTTAGCATCAATAGCATTTTGAAATTCTACCGAGATTCTATTCCTACCCACTTTTTTTACGCCATCAGGACAAGTGTTTTTGACTTTGTTTCTGGAGAGAAACTGGCCAAACTTAATTGGACGAATTGTCGTTCCTGCTGCCGGGTCTGGTTCAGTTCGGGAAACGTGAACAATAAAAGGTCCGTTGTCAGTAGGCAAGTAAGATTTAATGCCAACAACTAGTATGGGGTGCGTATATATGTTTTGTATTGAAGCTACTGCCATTTCTGTATCTACAATAGTTTTTTTTGCTTGGCTTTGTTCTTGATCATCGTCAAATCGACGTTTTACAGCCGAAGGAGTAGAAGTGGATGTAGAAGGACAAGGGTCCGGAGGGTCAGGTGGTACGGGGTCTAGAGGATCCATATTGGATTCCTCTAGGAATCAGTAATACAAACAACTATGTTAAACCCAACTACTTACCAGTTTTACGATAAACCGACACCTGTTATTTAACACCGATGTTCCAGCTTGGATATTTGTAGTTTTTTAAGCCTAAAAAGGGCTTCCAAACAGTAAATGTATACACAAAACTCTCTAACACGTGTGACAGCTATCGGGTGCGACGGCGGAAAAAAAACAAACGCTAAAAACGATCACACTCCCAAAAAGTTTGAATTCCCTACATCTAATGTCAAAAGTGACAGAAGTGGCAAATTTTAGTGGCATTCTTAGCGTTCTTATCCTAAATGGAACAGGGGATGACAGTTACAAACGATCACAGTGATCACAACCACAGACGCAAATGTGATCAAAATTATCGAAATTAACGTTCTTAGCGACTAATGGAACACGCCCTAAATTGAAACGAATCTTATTTAACAGAATCTTTGCTCCTCTTGTTTCGTCCGTGACCAATAATCGTCTATGAAAATGACAACCAAGCTACTTTTCCCCGGTGAAACCAATTTTTGGTACTAAAGACGAAAGAGTTTTTAGCAGTTTTGTATCATAGGTTCGGTAAGCAATTGTTTGATAAATTTCTTACTCTCTGTAGCTGCCATTCCCAAAGGATAACGCGTGCGCGACGCATGATGCGGCGACGTTAGTATGAAAAGTTTCACTCCGAGTGCGCACTAAGGTTCTGAACGTAACGTACCCCAGCTTATTGTCAAAATTTTACTGTCAAGTGGCAACAGTCAACAGTTTTGAACGAATCCATCCTTCTCCGATCTCATATTTGTTTGTTTCTTTTTCCCAGTGTTGTTTCCTCTATTTATAAACACAAATTACTCACTCGTAAACTATAAATAACTTCTTGAACCACTTGGAACGTTTTATCTGAGTTTTGTTCTTTTAAGTGTTGTTATTCTAACGAATATGAGGTACCTCTTTTTGATTACAATTTTCAGTGTGGTTTTTGCTTTTGAACAAGATATGACGATAACTGTTCAAGCCGGAAAGATAGACTGTATATACCAAGGGGCTATGCCAAACGATGTTGTGGATATTGAGTATCAGGTAAGCATAATTTGATAGGTGTCTGACCATAACATAACCTCTAATCTTTCATAAATTTTTGGTAGTTTTAATCAAGGATCTTCCAAGAAAGTTAATCTTAGTTAATTCTGCCACAGAATTTCAGTGGCACAAGTCATGAAACTTTACGAACATAATATAAAATATATAAGTAAATATTTGTTCTTCCCTTAGTAATCTTATCACACATTTCTTCTTGCATTGTTTTTGGACATCCCAGAGTATAAAGCAACTAAAATACATGGACAGAAACTCACTTTCCCGGGCTATAAGAGAGCCTTCCCTCGCCCAAAACCCGGTGTAGCTGGACGTCCGCTTAGCGGTAGTCAGCATCTATGTCCTCCCTAAAAAAAAAATAAGGAAAGAAACTCACTGAAAGGCCCATGGTACATGTTGTCCAAACAAGCACTATTCATTTTGAAATCTACATTGTTTGCATTAAAACAACTTTTGAATAATCATCCTGCTACACCAAAATGAGCTCAGTCCTAACCCAGTGCAGGTTAATTTGAGGTCACAATAGTGTCACCATAAGTTGAACCCATTGATATGTTAAATTTATTGAAATTAACTTAAGTTCATTGTTTTTAATCATTTTTATTTCTAAAAAACTATAAGCTTCTGAACCCCACCACTCTGGTGAATGCTCCAACACCCCTCTCCTCCCCTTCCTAATTTGATTCTAAAGTTTGGCTAAACAATAAGTATGTATAAGACAAAAGGATTAAAATACAATGGGTGGGGTACAGAAGCTTATAGGTTTTTAGAAATAATTATTACTAAAAATAATGAATACATACATTGGAAGGATTAAGAATCAGTACCTATATATACATATGTACTAGGGAAGGGGGAAGAGAGGGTGGTATAATCTCCGCTAAGGGAAGGGTTACAGAAAAAAAAAGGTAACATATGAATGTCTTATTTGATTAGTCATCAATGTGCAAATGAGTGGAAGCAAAAATTCACAAATAATCAAGGTTTTGATAACTTAAATATTTTATTTCTCATAAACTATTGATTTCCATAAGAAAATTGTATGTGGTTGTTCAAGGTAACTATTATCTATCTGTAAAAAAAGAATGAAGCTACATTGAGTTTTTTTTAATGTAATGGATTGGCAAACAAGCAGACGGCCCACCTGATGGTAAGCGGTTACCGGCGCCTATGGACATTTGCAATACTAGGGGCGTAACCAATGCATTGCCGACCCTGTAGTACTCTTTTAACACCCTTTTTGAAGGAATCCATACCGTAGCTCTGCAGAAAAACGTTACAAGGAAGATCATTCCACATTTTGCATGCGGTAAAAAGGAATGCTTAATTCGAGCTGTGTGAGACTTCCAGGACTCGGTGTATACTGATTCTAAAGATGTGTCTATTTTTTCATTGTCCATAATAATATTATACCCTAGATACTTGTTTGTGTTTGCGAGCTTCAGTCTTAATAAGTTTCTATATCATACACATGTTTTGAGTTTCAATCCAGGACAGATTCGAGAGCATTGGTTGTTAAATACAACCTGAACAACCAGAAATCCAGACAGACATAAGGAAGCATTTTTGCTCAAGCTGAAATGGAGACGTTTCGGACGCTCAGTGAATAAATATTTAGGTTGTATCTTATAAATAAAAATATTTCAGGTGATAGATGCATCCCATGGAGATCTTGACATATCCTTCCAAATGACAGACCCGGTCGGTAGAGTCATAGTTGCAGACTACAAGAAGGGGGAGAACTCCCATCGACACACGTCAACTTTGCAGGGAGACTACAGGTTCTGTTTCGACAACAGCTTCAGTACTTTCAGTACCAAAACAGTGAGTATCAAAGTTAATTGTGATCTAGACTCCAAATGTAATCTTCCAAATGACAAACCTGGTTGGTTGAGTCATAGTCGTGGATTACAAGATGGCGGACCACTTTCACCATCACAGAGACGAATTACTTAGCATTCCATGGATTCACCGTGCGGGTGCTGGGTCCATCGCATCGCAGAGGAAGAGGCTAGAGGAGCCTGGGACTTGCAACCCAGGAGTAGGGTTAAGGGGCCCCTTTCGAATATATCAATGCTCCCCTTCACCGCTCGAGCCTCCTCCCCTACATAACCAAATTTGGTAAGATCCTACTAATGCCGCCTTAGATACACGTTTGAGGATGGAAGTTACGGTTGTTCTTGGTAGGCCAAGGTCTTTAAGTAGGTTATATAGGGATTTCGCTGGTATACCCCTTGCTCCAACATCTACAGCATATAAACTAACCACAAAACCATTTTTGGTTAATTCATTTGTTAGGTTATAATTTCAATTTCAATTTATTTCAAAGAAACAAAGAAACAATTCAGTTACAATACAACATATAACATTCACACAAAATAATGTTAACAGAACCTACACTAAGTTGAAAATAACTTGTGCTGTAGGTTACTGTTACATCCCTTCTAAGATTGATATGTATTACTAACTTTATTTCTAATATAATTATGTATCCTTAAAGTACTTTTGTGATGTTGTGTGTATACCAGCGTGTCCGTGCATTTATTTGTCGGTGTTGGTGTGGAAGTGTGTGTATATGTGAGAGAGTGACAATGTGTGTGTGAGCGTGGGTGAGTAATGTGTATGTGTGTTTGTGTTACAAGGATAAATTTATGAAACCACCATTAGAATTTCTTCTGTCTCACCATAACTTAATGTATTTATCCAATTTACTAACTTCGTCTTAGCCTCAGAGGTTCTTAATGCAACAAAATTGTTGATTATTCCATTTATTTTATTATAAACATAAGGACCAAGAAAAATTTCATGCCTTTTTGCTAGTTTTGTGTTAGTCCTATGTCGTGAAAAAATTAGGTCTTTACGCCTTTTACTGCTATTTTGATTTTGTATCATTGCTTTTTTGTGCATTGTCAATACAATATCAACTATGTATAGCTGCCGTACAGACAATACTTTACATTCTTTGTAAAGTTTGTCCGTAGGGTAAAGATAGGGTTTATTAGTTGCGACTTTCAAAACAGCACGTTGGGCTCGTTCAATTTTAAGCATATTTGTTTTACACGATCCTCCCCAAACTGTATTGCAATATGTCAAAATTGACCTACATAGGGCATTATAAATGTTAAAAATTAAAGAAGAACAAGCTACTTCACGCATATTCTTAAATAAATAAATCAGTTTTCTAACACGACTACTAAGGAGGTCTATGTGAGGTTTCCAAATCATCTTATGATCAATAGTGACACCTAGATATTTTATTTGATTTACCCGCTCCAGCTGCGGGCAATTGCAGTCGTCTAAAGCACAGCTAGAGCGATGCACCTTAACACTGACGTTGGTAACCCACCTACGAGAGCTAGAAAAAGCCATGAATTTGGTTTTATCCACATTGAGTGTCAGTAAATTATCTTCAAGCCAATGAGTGACCTTCCTAACTCCCGATTCAGCGAATAAACGAGTTTGCTCCCACGTATCCCCAGCAAATATCAAAACAGTGTCATCTGCGTAAGAAACTATTGTCCCGTTACATAGATTTAAGTTGCATAGATCATTAACGTACGTAAGAAACAGCGTAGGACCCAATACACTGCCTTGAGGTACTCCGTAATGAAGTGATGTGCTGTCACTCATTAAATCACCTATTTTTGTCCTTTGCGTTCGACCTCTTAAGTAGTCTTCCATAAGAGTAAGTGTAGTACCCCGAATTCCCGTAAGTTCCAGTTTCCTCAGTAATTGGGGAACAGAGACAGTGTCAAAGGCTTTTGCTAAGTCTAGAAATATTCCAATTACTTTTTTATTTTTATCTAGTGAATCAACTATAAAGTTAGTTAGACTAGTGACGGCGTCAGCAGTCGATTTCCCTTTTCTAAAACCAAATTGAGAAGGGGACAATATTTCATATTTTTCATAAAATGCAATTATTCTTTTATTTATAATCTTCTCAAGTACTTTAGAAAATACAGGAAGGATTGATATAGGCCGATAATTACTGACACTATCTCTGTTTCCACTTTTGTGCAGTGGGATGATAACTGCAGTTTTGAATACCTGAGGAAATATACCCGTAGTCAGACATAGGTTACATATATAAGTGATTAGAGGTACTACTGTTGATGCTACTTCCTTTATTATATTAGTTGATATCCCATCATGCCCGGCTGCGCTGTTGTTTTTTAAATTATTTATTATACACAGAACCTCGTTTTCATCAGTGCATAAAATACCTATAGAGTTTAGTTGAGAGGGCGGTGTTCTGTTTGTATTAAAAGTATTTTTTAAAAGGTCATCTTATTTATTGATTGTTCATTTAGAACAATTAATTGTTCATTTAGAACAATTAATAATAATATTATCAGCTAAACTTTGACCTATACTGGAAAAATAATCGTTTACAAAATTTATTGACTTTTCAGGGCTAGATTTTATTTTAAGTAGTACGTCATTGCTAGGTTTCGGCTTTTGGTTCGAAGTAATTTGTTTTATGGTTTGCCATGTTTTCTTAACATTATTTTTATTTTTGTCTAATTCTGTCCTGTGATAATTTAATTTTAATTTTTTAAGTAGATTATTACAATAATTTCTATACCTAGAATAAGTTACTTTTAAGATGTTATTGTCAGGTGTTTCTTTCAACTGTAAATGCATTTTATCTCGTGTGCGTATGCAACGAAGCATGCCTGGTGTAATCCACGGTTTAATTATACGTTGATTATGAGGTAAATTGAATGTACGCGTGTTTACTTTAATTATTTCCATAAGTCTGTTGATTAGTAACTCAGTTGCTAAGTTAGCATCTAGTGTAATAAAAATATCAGAAAAATCACAGTTCCTTATTGATTTAATTACCTTTTGTATGTTTGTTTTATAGACTAATTTACTGGGTAAGTAGGAGTTTAACTTATTATTTTTGATATTTAAAAGCACAGGAAAATGATCAGTGACAAATGACTCTAAGACAATCGTAGTGCAATCGGTTTTACTTTTTAACATGACGTGATCCAGGCATTTCCTACCTCTAGTTATCATATTATGACTGGGAAGTAGTCCGTGATAAGAAAGTAACTCTAGATAGATAGCTGAATGTCTGTCCGTAGTGTTTGGTGAGATATCAATATTTATATCACCCAACACTGTTATTGTTTGGTATTTTTTTAAGGACGTTAATACAGAGTCTAGGGAGTCTATAAAAGCATCCGTAGAAGTAAAAGAAGGAGACCTATATAATGCTACTAGTGCAATATTATTGCCTATTTTAATTATTAGACAATTTGCTTCCTTAAAGTCAGGTTCTTGTACTGTAATTTCAATATGATTTCTTGAAAATACTACAATGCCGCCGTTTTGATTAAAACATTTTTTTGTAAACGATGATTGATAGTTATCTAGTTTAGGAAAAGGTTTACCGTTGGCAATCCAGCATTCCGTGAGTATTATAAGGTCACATATGAAATCAAGCCTTGCTAGTAAAAGTTCCAGTGCTATGAAATTCTTGTTAATACTCCTGATGTTCAGCGATAATATATTAAGACCTGAGTCATTGCAGTTGTATATGTAAGAATTGCATAATTCAGGTGTGCAAGAAATGGCTTTTGCCACAGTAAACTCATCCAAGAGGTCACATAAGACATTATCTTGGATGTTACTATCCATAATCTTTTACGGAGTAAGAGGTACTAATTTCCTTTCCCTTACTTAAATAGCTAATACCAAGGCGAACATATACTTTTAAGGGGGCATTGTTTTTGTTTATCTGACAAATATCGTTGATGTCGAACCCATCTTTTTGATTGCACGATAGTTCATGATGTTTTGTATTGTACATGTGATTACTGTAGTATATGGTGTACAGGTAGTAGCAGTAAGAATGGTAATGTGGGTGAAACTGTGTGTGAGCGTGTCTGTGGAGAGTTGGAATATAATATCTGTAGCAATATGATTCATTATTACTTACAAATTTTCTAAAAAATATAATAAAATAGAAACTGTGTACTTGAGTTACGTTAAATCTTAAACATATGATTAGTTCAGTATTGTAGAGACTATGAAGAAAGCTAGTTAGTTTTTTGCCTGCAGGTCTTCAAGTTGCCTTTCACTAGTAATGATGATGGGCTGCATGCCTTCAGCTTTTCTCAGTAAAATTTTTCCATTTGCAGTCCAGCAGAAATTATATTTCAACGTCTTTGCAACTTCGCGTGCAAGAAAGTAGAGCCTTTTGGCCTTGGGAGTTAGAAACTCAGATACGAACACAGAAATTTTATTGCCATCTATACCCATAGCCTGTGTGCTTAATCTGTCAGTAGTACGAGTGGCATTGTACTTTCTAACTGCCATAAGGATGTTAGCCTTTTGTGAAGTAGTGGCAAAATCAACCACAATGGGATGATCACCATTAGTCCTGCTCTTCAATCGGTATGTGTCCTTGATACCATTAGGTTGTATATCCACTTTTAATACTGAATGTAGTTTATCAACCGTCGCAGTTAAGTCAGCCTTAGTCTCTCTGGGTTTTACAGGTATTCCTCTTATTTCAATACAGGTACTCCGAGCCTGTCTTTCTAGGTCCTCAATTTTGTTCTCTAAACTTTGTATATGCTTATTGCTATTGTCTCTTTCCTTCTCTAAAAACACAATTTTATCCTTTAATTCTTCCAAAACTTTGTTGTGGAATTCCATAGATTTTTCATAACATTTTTCCCTTTCCGTGTCAATTTTTCGAAATTCAACCATCTCGGTTTTGATGACCGAGACATCTTTTATTACTTGGGTCATCATAGTCATTAGTTCGTCAAGCCTATTTTCACTATGGGTAGGCGAGCGAGGAGACACAACAGGGCACGGCCGTTTGCTACGTGAGGTTATCAGAGGGTTCTGTTTGGTCGGTGTGTTCTCCATAATTTGAATTGAAGTAAGTATTAGGAGATAATGAAAGCTTTTGGTATGCGCAAGCCGCAGTTCTTTAATTATAAACAGACAAAAGAGAACTCGCAAGTACTAGGCGCTCATAGGCATAAAGAAAGCTAATACGTACTGACCACTGCTGATTGGTGAGAGGGCGGATCGTTGTGGCGCTCGCGCAGGATGAGTCACTCCAGTATTGGAGGCAGCGTCGGTGTAGGCGGTCTCGTGTGGGCGGGGCTTCGAGTCTTTCAGAATGGCTGGCAACGCGCAGCGGACGGACGTGGTCGCTCGTATATCTCTTTCGTATTTATGCACTCCTATTTTTTTGTTAGTAATTAAATCAGCCGTAATTTTAATTAAATTGTAAGAAATAAAGAAATGCAGTTCTGGGGCACGACTTCTCACTATCGAGGTCCGGAGGGAAGGGGAATATTTGTTTGTTTTTAATGTGTGGTCTTTAAAGTACTGATTGAAGTCCGTGGCTTATGTCCATGGTTTCTTTTGGTCCCGTGGTTATTGCTCCCGATTCCAATTAATTTGATATCATTAGCTAGGGAAGAGCTAGGTATACTATCGTTGGGAGTGGTAATAGCGAAGTATACAATAATTGAGAATTCCCAATGAGAAGCATATGACAGGCGACTGTCAACAGAAACCTATATTGTAGCCTTGTTCTGGATGTTCTTAACAAAACACACAAATGGCACTGGATTTTTTTAAAATAAAATTCTTATATCATCACTTGGCGGAAAGTGACGAAGCAGTCAACAATGGATCATGCTTTCACTCTTTATTTGAAGTCTCCCAGAATATATTTTACTAGAAAATCTGTCGCCAATCAACTAACAGTGTGTTCCGGCAGCAGACCTCCAGAGCCAGTAAGTAATTATAAAATTACAAGCACAAGAGACTTAACAACTGTATGTCTCAGTGATGGACGTAGTTCAGTTTACCATTTGTGCTGAAATGCATCTGTTATTATTAGGCAGAGGTTATCGCTTAACTTCGGGTGGGCTTCGTGCGTGTTTCGTCACATCCACATTTAAAAAAATGTATGGATGGCAACGCTCCTGTACGTCTTGTTAGAAATGGTGGAATAAAGTTTTGTAGACTAATTTCCGCAAATCCGCAAATAAATCGCACATTCTCCGAAGTGAATACTTACATGCAGATAGGTGTGGGTAGGTAGTTAAAGCCAAGCCATTGGTTGATTATCCAACAATAATATACTTTTCAGGTTTTCTTTGATCTTCTGATCCAAAATGAAGATATAGAAGATGTGAACTATGATGACGACAAGGAGATGGAGCTAGGTATGTAAAGTATAATCACATGAAATATGTAGACATTAAAGCTCAGCATCCACCAGAGTTGTACGAGGGAGATAAGAGGTTCGTGAAGAAAATATCCACCAATAGAATCGCTCCATTTACCAAGCCTCGCCAAGCGCCGCGATCCTATTGGTGGAATTTTCCTCGCACACAGCTCATCTACCTCGCACATATCTGGTGTAAACGCAGACTAAGGGGTTGATTTAAAAAACACGAGTTTCTCCTGTTGCATGTTAGTATGTAGATTAGGGACTTGACATTAAACCTTTTACCACCCATCTCACTTGTTGATAAGTGAAAGTTTTTTCCTCTTACATTTTTTTTGTATTGTATCAGCTGGATTGGCCACTAATAAACACAGCCATTAAGAGAGGTTTGCCATAATCCCCACGCTTGGCAGGCGTATTGGGTATCGCAGTCTAAGATATCAGTTCCTCAGAAGGCGCTGCAGTGCACCTTCCGGTATTTTACCTGTAGTCGCCTCTTACGACACCCACCCAGCATTGTATTCGTGAGTTTTTTTTTAATAATATCTCGAAAAGTTATTGTACCCTAACTCACATGATTCTATAAATTACCCATAAAACATTTAAAAAGATCGTCTACATAATTATGCAATTAATTATATATTAAAAAATATTAGGTATCATAACCTTTTCGAATCTCACGTATTACAATAGTTAGACAATCTAGCAACAAAAGAGATATTTTTATAATTTTTCGCCATAGGGTAAAACCCGGATAGGTGCCGCAGTGGGATAGGTGCCTGGTTTTCAAAATACCTTACTTCCCAAAATCCTAGCAGAGAATAAATAGGTTATATAGGGAGCTTAGGCCCCACACACCTATAAGTTCCCGCAGGTCATCTTGCGGAACATACCTGTTTAGCTCGCAAGTGGAATCATCTGTGCGACAAACACGAAGAGCGTGTAAAAATTTCAAACGCGAGTTTTTATTTTTGTATAACTTTATAAGTAGCTACAAATTCAGTTCTATTTTCATTATAACTATATACTGGTTCATTGAGTGTCACCCCTAAGTGTCAATAATAGCCCTTTTGTATTTAGTTTATTTTAAAAAAAATAGGGCATCTATCCATATTAAAAAGGATAGCCGCCCCAATTTTTGGCGGTATAGGTGCCCTTCGGGGCGAATACATGCGTCTAAGGGCACCATACTTCCATACAAATTTTAATGTATTTTAGAAATAGTTTTCTGTTCTGTTATTTTTGATTGCTATTTTTAGAACAGTCGCTACAATACTGGATCGCTAATACGCGATACTTGCATTCGTGCAGCTACGCCTGCAAACACTTGTGTCTTTAGAGGTAGCGGAATTTATCCTCTTAGTCCACATGCTTTGCCAGATACCGTATTCAAACAAAATCCTGGTGAATCTTGTGAGCTAAATGGACCTAAACGACAAACATCAACACCCTGCCTCAGACAACTTCTTGCCTACCAGAGCTGGTCAATGGAATAGTAATTGGAGAACCTTATGAGCCTGTAGAAGTTATACCACAAACACTCCCGCTTCAGACTTCTTCTTCGATAGATCGCCAACCTAATGATTAAACACCCCCAACAGAGAGAGTCCTAGTCTTCTGATCGATCCTGAGGTTTTAGCAGATATTAGAGTGGTTGATATTGGTGATGATACACTTCCACAGTTTTTATATAGCAAAGTAGAAAAAGAAACACCGTCAAAAATTCTTATTCAAGCATCACCTTACCACAAATTTCTTTGACTATGCCTAAGAGGGCCAAGCTGTTAGCAGACATTCTGAATTGAAGTAAGAAAATAAAGAAAAGACACAAAAAAAAATCTAAATTAGGCAAGAGAAACAATACTGAAACTACTAAACAAAAGGACAAACTTGAGAAAATAAATAAAGGAACCATAGGTAAAGCACAAGATTAGAAAGCTAAGAAAGTTCAAAATATATTGATTTACTGAGGAACAACATAACGACGTAACTTAATTTGGTTATAAAGAAAAAGAAAATTATTTTAAAGTAAATAAGGGTCGAAGATCACGAAAACTTAACAAGCTATAATCATAAGAATTTTTCAAGATTTATAAATAATTTTAATATTATGAGGCCCTGTCAAAAAGTGGGGCATCTATCCTGGTTTTACCCTAGTATTTAATAAAACAATATTTTCTTGTTCAGAACTAAAATAGCGCGATTCCGCGACCATTGCAAGTACGCGCGATCAATGAAACGTTTAGGATACGCGATCACATCGTGCAAAATCTCAATTGTCCATAGCAGCGTGACAAGATGCAACACAAATATTATTAATATCCCATTCATCGTCATCTTTCAATTCTATCGTTATTTCAGACACTTCAACTGCATAATCTTACAATCTTCCGCAAATAACTCATAATTAAGCCTTTATGTTTGAAAACGGGCTTAATTCGCTCAAACTTGCAATTCTTGCGCGATTGCGTTTTATTAAGACGACAACTAATAGTAGATACTGCGGAATAGGAATTTACAGATTTTTACTATTTAAAGATGGCGTATGTCCGTGCGATAAGGATATCTACTAATATTTTCATACATATAACGGTACACATAGTAATTAAACAACTTTAAACGGTTTAAATCGCGTATATTTATCATTATTTTTACAAAAATAATCAATTTGTTGTTTAAATCGCGTATATTTATCATTATTTTTACAAAAAGAATCATTATTTTTACAAAAATAATGATAAATATACGCGATTTAAACCGTTTAAAGTTGTTTAATTACTATGTGTAATAATCGCGAAAACCTAAGCCAACATTATATTTGACGTTACCTACATCCTGTTTAATATACTTCGTGGCAGGCAACTCAGCAGAGACGTACATGATGCGAGTCCGCGACATAGCGACGAGCATATCGCGCGTGCAGGACAACGTGTCGGCCGCGCGCCGCCTGCAGGAGCTGCACTCGGCGCACGAGGCCCGGGATAGGAATCTAGCCGAAGGGATCTGCACTAGGTATGTCAAAGTCATTTATTCAATTTAGGCGTCTACGACGGTCTTATGAAGGTCAATTACAAATTATAATATTGAAATATTCTACATTGTACTGCCACGTTCAGCAAATAAATTGTATAGAGCCACTGCGAGAAGAACGGGCCAGAAACTCGGGGCCATTCTTTTAAACATCTTTTAACAATGTGTTACATACTTACTATATAATGGAGTTATTACAATATTTGTTTAAATTATGTAGGTGACAGGCAATAGCTTGGCAGAGGCGGAATTGTCCAGGCATTTTTGTCGTTTATGTAATCAGAAACTGTGTAGTAAGATTTTTTAAACAATATGTTTTTCACATGCAACACATGCACACTTCACTGAATTTTCCTTCCGAGCGTTGTAATATGTTTGGGAACTTTATTATACAACCGCACACAATTACCTAAGAAGGACCTTTTATTTGTCTTTGGTAATCTAAAACCTGGCACCGCTATTTTATCTTTATTCCTTGTATTGTAATCGTGATTGTCACTGTTTAATTTAAATTTACTAAAAATTTTACGTACACACATAATATTTTCAAACTAGGGTCATCTACAAAAACTAAATCCAAGCCTTACTCCATCTTAGGCGCAGCTCCCGATTGGACTCTTTTGATGGACACGTATGAAAAACATTACAAAATCCCTGAGGATGTTGGTGTTTCGCCATCCAGACCAGATATATTTCTATACTCAAAGACTCTAAAACGCATAGTACTTATAGAACTTACTGTGCCGTGGGAAACAAACATACCTAAAGACCACACAATAAAAACTAACAAATATTATGACGTAACAAATGAATTAATCAAAAACGGTTATGTGGTTAATTTATATGCTGTAGAAGTCGGAGCAAGGGGTATACCAGCAAAATCCCTATACAACCTACTAAAAGACCTTGGCCTGTCAAGAACAACCGTAACTTCCATCCTAGAACGTGTATCCAAGGCGGCATTAGTAGGATCTTATCAAATGTTGGTTAGGCAGGGGAGGAGGCTCGAGCGGTGAAAGGGAGCATTGGTGCATCATAAAGGGGCCCCTTAACCTTACTCACTGGGTTGCAAGTCCCAGGCACCTTGACTGGAGCCTCTTCCTCTGCAACGCTATGGACCCGGCACCCGCACGGTGAATCCATGGAATGTTAAGTAAATTCGTCTCTATACAGACTTGGTAAAGTTAAAATATGAATTTCTTTAAAAAGATCCCTCAGAGATGTGCCATCAAACGTATAGGACATTTTGTTTTCTTCTAGTCAACTCGCTGTGAGCTACATGATCGACTCCTCGAAATATTATACATCGATATTTCGAGGAGTCTAACATGTATTCTGCTAGTATAAAATGTCGGCCGCTTGACGCTTGCTGGGGCTCCAATCGGCGCTCGAAGCTAGATATAGTAATCTAGTGGGAACACTACGTAGTTCATAGTTCTTTATTGTTATTGTAAATATAGGTCACAAGAAATATACATTTAAAAAAATATTGAATTATATGTAACCAGTATTATACATATTAAATTTCCCAATGATTAAGTAAATAAAAAAAAAATTAACTAAATGTAAAAAGTAACACAGGTAATTGAGCTTAAAGGGCACTTTGTGAAAATTTGCTGGACTAGCTACAACCCTCAAGTAGAAAATCTGTCGCCAAGAACCTAACAGTGTGCCGGCAGCAGACTAGTCAAATTAAAGGTACATGATACTTAACAACTGTATGTCTCAGGGTGATAAACATAGTGCAGTTCGTCACTTGTGACGAAATGCTTTTGTTATAGACAGAGGTTACCGCTTTACACAGGTGAGCTTCGTTTTTGTTCTGTAATTCCATTAAAAAAATACCACTATCATTTAAACATAATTTTTATTATTATAAAATTACCGTTTTCGTAACTAGTTACAAATCGGGTTATTTTGCTCACCTTTTTGTAACTATTATTAGTAAGCAGCTGCGATCAAGGATCAAATGACACATTAAGTAAATAGAATTCAGCTAAAAGGTTTAGGTGGTGCTAAATTAGCAGCTAGTTGTCAGTTGTAAGAAACGCTTCTAAATAATATGTTATTATCACGATATCTCGGGCTATAAGAGATAAAATAGACGTTACATACGTACAACATAATTTTTTATACTTAGGGCCTGTTTCAGAATGTTCGAGTGAGTTCCGGTTATACTACCCAGAACATAAAATAACTGAATGATAAAAATGACAGTTAACATGCAGCGCGTTTCAAGCTTTAACCGATGGATAGGCTAAATCGATGACTGTGAAACGCAAAGATAGTGTTTTATTTATTAAATATGTTCTGGGTAGTATAACTGGAACTTACTCGAACATTTTGAAACAGGCCCTTAAATGTAGCAAATATAATAAAATTCAGTCCAAATTCGATTAATTGCATTTGGACTGAATTTTATTATATTTCAATTTAATTTTAGTTGTGTTGATAGAATATGTACTACAAGCTGTTGCAGCACTAATCCTCTGTGACGTCACGAAGTGGCTCCAGCTAAGGCCAGTGCTAGTTTTAAATTAATTTAGCACATGCTGAGTAGGAGACCAGTTTATGATGTTAAACCATCAATCATATCATTTTTAATATGTTATATTGTTTAATGTATAAATCGCTACACTGTCGCATTGGGTTGAGTACCTGTAATGATAGCTGTAAGTTTGGATAGTAAAAAAATAAATAAATACAAATGTTATTTTAACTTTTTTATGTTTCTATGTATATTGCTGATGTCATAAATAAATAATTATTGATTAATTGATTTAATATAGAAAATATTATTTTTTTACCATTTGGTAACTCTTAGGCCGGCCATTCTCGGAATATTGATTTTACTGGAAAATACTATATAACGTATGTTCATGATATTTTGTATGAATTTGAAGCGTTCAATAAAACGTTTTTTTTTTGCTGAAATGAGGTTGTGGCCGGCCTTAAATTGCAATTTATTTAACCAAACCAACATATTCTAGGTTTTGGCAGGGAAATTTGAATATGTATGTGAAATTTTTGTTCCATTTTTTGTTGTATTGATTTTGCAAAGAAGTGAGGGTCAGACATGCACACAAAATGTTCCGTACCTACATTAAATTTTGCGCTTGGGTATTGCCGGTATAACATAGCAGCAAAAACAAATAAAAATAAAACTGCCAATTGCGAGTCGGATTCGCCGACTAAGGGTTCCGTACCATTGTCTACACAACATGAGACACTATATTATAACCTTTTTTTTAATTAACACGTGCGTGAGCCGTCTCGCATTTGGCCGTGTTTAGTATTTGTTGTTATAGCGGCAACAGAAATACATCATTTGTGAAAATTTCAACTGTCTAGGTATCACGGTTCATGAGATACAGCCTGGTGACAGACATACGGACAGTGGACTCTTAGTTATAGGGTCCCATTTTTATCCTTTGGGTACGGAACCCTAAAAAATAAAAGTTAATGTTTCCTGTATAGAGTCACCTTGATATTTTACCTTATGTGTTTACTATTATTTGGTTGTATATACGATATAATAATATTATGTTAAGGTTTCAATTGATAGATTATTTAAAAAAAAACAGCTTTTTAAATGTAAGATGGACAAACGGACGCTTAGTAACAGAGGGTTATACCTATATACATAAGTTAGTAAAAAAGGGCAAAAAGTTTTTGTAGTATCAAATTAAATTTTTGGTTGGTAAGGAAAACTTATTCTTTTTTCTGATGTCAAATTGACTAGATGGACAAATCGCCCTCTTGGTATTAAGCGTCAGTCCATTACAGTTGCAGTGTCACTGTTCTCATTCATCTTTCTGATCTCATCTAATTCTTGACACTGCACTTCGTCCGTCACTCCAAGAATCTAGTTCTTGTGTCTCGTTAGCCCAATATTTTCACTTGCTACAGTGCCATTCATGCCTAAAAATAGTGGTGTTTGCTCACTACTGGTTCCAGGCGGAATATCTGGCACACCAGTGGCACCCAGCAAGACAGACTCTTGCTGAAGACCTACCTGTTAAACCTGTTTGTGAGTAATTCGTTGATATTTTATAAAATGTTTGTTTTTCTATTTCAGTGTCCTCACGTGGTCAATATGGCAGATTTGTCTCATGATGGTTGTTGGTGTTACACAGGTAAATTTAATATATAAAATAATTAATGGATTCAGGAGTTAATTTGCGGAAATCCATATTTAATAATAACAAATATTATTATTATTTATTATCAGGCAAACAGTTGTAACAACTGATAGTTGCCTGTATCCTGCTTCTCTCTACTAGTTGTTTTAACATTAAGATATTTGTCGAGTTGATTCTTGAACTGATTTACAGTTTGGGCTGAAACTACGTCTTCCGGAAGTTTGTTCCATGCATTGACTACTCGGTTGCTGAAAAAATGTTTGTGAGCATTGTTATTTGAAGAGCTGGCACATAACTTAAGGTGGTGGCCTCTTAGATGCACATTATCATTGCGTATATACATTTTTTCCAAATCTTGAAGGTCATAATGTCTATGTAAGATCTTATATGTCTCAATTAGATCTCCACGGTCCCGGCGATCTTTTAAACTTGTGAGTTTCAATACTTTTAAGCGTTCTTCATATGGCTGTCGTTTTAGGGCTCGTGGTATTTTTGTAAAGCTGCGTTGTACCTTCTCGAGGAGTTCAATGTCTTTAGTAAAATAGGGGCTCCCAGGGGCGCTGATTATAAAAATATTTTAAGTTAACATTAAGTTAATGTTTTAGAAAAACATCTAAAAAAATAAATATATGTCTAGTGAAAATTCCGCCTGATTTTTCAGTTAAGCCGACGAGACGTGCTGCAATGCCTCAGTGTTGTTGTTGGCTATGTTAGGACCGTACTGATTTGCAATAAGGGCACACTTTTATTTGTGCTCTTTTGTATGTCTGATAGTTTAGCCTTTGACCACTATCTCACCTGATGGTAAGTGATGATGTGGTCGGAGATGTTGTTCAGGCTAACCTAGAATTGCTGGCTTTCAAGGTCAGCTGCCGAAGGTACTTGGCGACAGATTTTCTACTTGAGGGTGGTAGCTAGCCAGGCGGGCATTCATGCCCTACCACCCTGCTGTAACGACTGCCGTTCCAAGACAACAACCGGGACCGACGGCTTAACGTGCCCTCCG
The DNA here is from genome assembly GCA_963890685.1 of Plagodis pulveraria. Lineage (NCBI taxonomy): Eukaryota > Metazoa > Arthropoda > Insecta > Lepidoptera > Geometridae > Plagodis > Plagodis pulveraria. Next base: position 16,710,740 of record OY982976.1, on the reverse strand, counting down.
AAGCACGTGCGCGCTCAGTAGTAATGTCCCTAGCGGTCACACATTCAACTCATGACCGCTGCGGACGTAGCTAACTTTGCTGATCGGTTGAGAACAGCTAAGTAAACTTCGCTACGAGCGCTTCAAAATTTCTTATTTTTCTGTCACGAGCGATGACCCTGAATCTATAGTAGTATATTTTATGGAATTGTTTAACAGTTATTTTATGATTCTTCGTCCACCTCTTGAGACAACCTGGGTGATCCGTGAAAGATCTTTTTTACAACGGCTCAAATGTTTTTCTGAAACATTATTTCAAAGTGTTTAAAAATTTATTTAACAATTAAATTTTAGCTAGAACAGATTTCTGACAGTTGAAGGGTCAATGTATTAGTTCTAATATTCAACTGGCAACTGATCGTCTGACATTAAAAAAAAACTTTTTAAATTGTAGTAGGGTTCCGCCTGCTATTAATTTTAATGCGGGATTCAAGCAGTGATGGTTCAGTGGCATTGGCTATGGACTGCCGAGCAGCAAGTTCGAATCCCGCCGCGGGCTAGAGCGTGAGCCATCGCATGGTGGTAGGGCATTTTGCGAATGCCCCCTGGCTAGCGACCACCCTCAAGTACAAAATCTGTCGCCAAGCATCTAACAGTCTGTTCCGGCAGAAGTCCTTGAGAGCCAGTAAAATTACAAGCACATAAGACCTAAGAACTCTACGTCTCAGTGTGACGGGCACAGTGCGATTCGTCGTTGACGAAATGCATCGCTTATAGGCAGAGGTTAGTCCACTTAACATCATGTTGGTCTCGGGTTGGATCCGTGTCAATAAAATAAAAAAAAAACTTAATCTTATATCGGTAGTTTTAATGTAATTTTGTTTTTTAGTGTCCCATAAAAACATACAAATTATATATATTTTTGTAATCGCCTTTAAATTTCTCTTATTTTGATACCCAATTCTTCCGTCGTTTTAGATTTTCTTCATATTGCTATCTATGGCCACTTGGTTGTTTTTAAGATGAATAGAACTATACATTAGCTGTCGAAATCCATCCAGCTGACTGGTAGATACGAAGCAATGCAGAATTAGAAGATACGTGCGAAAAACATTCCCTTCCTTGGCAGTTGGGTAAAAAATAGACATGGGCAAAACAGTGCACTAAAAGTCAATGCCATATGATATGTATTGACCTGAAATTACATATCAACTTTTGATATGTACTTTGGTACATACATATTCACCGATATCAAAGGGCCGCAAACATGGCAACTGGGTATGGGTATGTAGGTATGTAATGCGGTTTATATGTATCACAAATGCCATATTGAGTGATTGATATATATATTACTGCAATTATCTTCTGTCCCCGGATATGTTTGCAGTGTAAAAAACACATTATAATATATATTTTTTTGTCTTTTCACAGGTATTCTTCGTAAAGAGCCTCTTCGCCGACATTAACACCAGTAGTATAAATAGAATAATGTCGAAATTGTCTCGATGACCAATATCAACGAGGTTTGGTGCGATCGAACCTGGTACAGGGCAGCGTTCGAGCAACGCTTCGGTCAAATGTTATCCGAACGTGATTTGATCGGTGCGTTGCTCAAACGTCTACAGATCAAGTGATAGTTAATTTAAGAACAAAATTATAGCCAATAGCCTATAGTCGAATTTTTAATCAGATGGAGTAAACTGACAGATCGAAATGTCACATTTCAAAATAAATTTGCCAACTTCAAATCATAGTGATGTAATAAATCATCATGGTCTTCAAAACTCTGGTCGTATCTTGATTCTAAATACCGATCATATTCTAAATTAAAGTAATAACTAATAATTAAAGTAACTTAAACCGCAGAAGCATTAACAAAGAAATAATAATAATGTTTTTAGTTCAGTTTCTATGAGCGGAAGTAGATTGTGCTGGATATATAATAATTGTCATCCCTAAATTGTATAATTTAGTGCTGTGCTGCAATCTCATAAATAACATATCTTTTTATAATATAAATTGTTTGTATACTAAAATCCTTCTTAGGACAATAATTATGACTTTTACGAAGATTATGAAAAAAATATACATCTCACTGACGTGAGAAAGTGAAAGAACTAAATCAATACAAAATCACAAATATACGATAAGAAGTTGTATTATAGATGTCGCTCCATCCCAATACGATGGTTAAAGAACGATAGGAAAGATTTGAGTTATGACGTCATGTCATGTTAGCTCAATTGGTTAGAGCATACCCCGGCTCTCGGGGTGGATAGACGCGGGTTCGAATCCCGCACATGACTTAAATTTTTCCCATCGTATATTTGTGATTTTGTAATGTAATCCGCATAGCAAGCGTTATTGCAAACCTAACAATATTAGAACTAAATCATTTTACCACAGCACTATATTTGTATCGTCAAAAAGTAGCAACACCTGTAATGTCACTTTACTCCGTCTGATTAAAAATCCGACTACAGGAGATCCTTAAGGACAACGCAGACATTTCCGCCCGGCTCCGTATCAACATCGCATCGCCTTATTTATACCTTGTTGACTGTCAAATTTAAAATGTAATTCAGGATTCACCTTAGTCGGCTGTAGTTGTAGCCTGAAGCAAGGCTGAAATATACGACATCTGTCAATTTACAGCTGACATGTCTAAGACCATTGAAGCAAACAGATATTTGTCTCCGTTGGTAACTGGCATTATTAACCGTAACTATTATTCCTAATTATCACATATGGTGGGCGTTGGAGCTTTTTAAAAATACATCCATAATGTCGCCAGCGCTGGTTAGGCAGTGCCATTGGTGATAAAATTTTCTGTTTTGAAACTGGTTACTAAATTATAGTTACGAAACGGGAAATACAGTTGTTTTCATAATTGTTTATATTCTTAATAATGTATATTCCCGTTTGGGAACTGGTTATAAATTATAGTCACAATACAGGGGGGGAAATCCTGTTTCGTAACTGGTTGCAAGTTGGGTATTTTCTATTCTCGTTTGGAAACTGGTAACATATTTCAGTAAAGTAATGCATTGGAAAAATTCTCGCAATTACCACGGAACTTTGTAGTATGGATTTACGTACATGATATACGGATTGGGAAGAGCTGATGCGACGTCGATACAGTGCCGTAGAAGTATGCCAATAGAAGTGTTACGGATACTAATGCATCACAACCTCCAAATTGGGCAGCTGGTATAGATTTGGGACACTTAAAAGTTTTTATATTGATTTAATAAGGCGGGAAATTCCAAATTTAAACTTTTGTTAAAAAACGCGTACACCGCGAATTACCGTTCTAGTTTGGTATGTTTAACATCTTCGGCCACAACATTACTTACCAACAGGTATATGACGTGTTCTAAAATAACCTAATACCATAACTAGGTACCTTGTGAAGTTACAGTCAACTTGAATTGGATTCCTTGGTTGAATCAAAGAAATACATTGTTCAAAATAAGGAGGGAATGTCAGCAAAAAAAAAAACAAATTAAATATTAAAGTCAATAAACTACCTCGCTCAGATCTGATGATCATATATCAGTACCCAGTCACAATTAGAAAATACGTAGAAAAATTAAGATAATAAAGTTTTCAAAAACTACTTTTTTACTAGTTTACAAAGTAAATACTTAAAATAATAAAACACAAATTATTTATATATATTTTAATTCGAAAATTTTGGGGATAAATCGGGGAAAAAATTTGGAAAAAAATTTACCTGAACGGGGAGGTATAGCAAAATTATTCAATATAACAGAACATGACTGCCCTGCCAAATAATTTATAGCCAGAGTCACTCAACACACTCACGATATTGTAAGAATTTTATGATTATCTAAATAAGTTTGAATAAATAAATAAACCCTCAAAAACCAATACATAAACCTTAAACAAATTGGCAGTCGTTTAAAAATAACATTTCTGACTACCTTCACTTCTTTTTTGGTGATTTCTATCTACAAAAAAAACACTAACGTTTTGAAAACAAAGGAATACATTAAAATTAGAATACTATTTTCTTTATTATGTATTGAAGATCTATATAAGTTTAAAGGCTATGCCATATATACGTATTGCCGTACGGTATAGTAAATAACTATACCTCGACTATGTTAATAACCTGTAACAGCGCCATCTCTTAGACTGCGTAGTCACTAGACATAAGCGATGTGCGAGGAAAAACCCTCCAATAGGGGCGCGTCATTTTCCTACCCTCGCTAAACGCAATGATCCTATTGGTGCATTTTTTCATCGCACACCGCACATCGTTGGTGCATATAGTATCACCAACTTAACTGTGCAGTGTTCGAGGGCGCTACTGGTCATGGAAATCAACTACAAACTGTCACAATTTGAAGGAATCTTGTAGTTCTTTTTTCTGCCACCTGAACAGATAAGTTGGTGGGACTGTACTGCAGTGATTGTAGGTATCAAATAATATTAGGGCAGGTTTTTACTACATATTCGGGTTGTAATAATAAGTGATATTAATTCCATTAGTGGCTCAGTCACTAGGTCGATAAATAATTGTATATAATTAAAAAACCAAAGCGCCACGTGTAGCATTTAATTAAATTAAGTAGGTACGTTTGTAAAACCTCACAAATAACTAGGAGACTGTAATAAAATGATTGTTTTTTAATATGTGTTTTATTGTTGTAGTATCACACGCATCCAATGAATGAAATTCAATTGCTATCGTTGTCTATGGTATGGACAATTTGGTGATAACGTCACGATTTTTTTAAATTACCTCAAAGTTATTTTTTTGTCGAGTGTACGTTCGTAAAACCTCATTGCACAAATATCAAGGAGACTATTTTTTTTAAAAATAAATTAATACTTTCTATTGTTTCCCTAGCAGTCCGGTTCGTCCTTGTAGATTTCATAGATCTAAGTTTGTCATGCAAGGCGATTATGTTTCTATTATTTATGATGCAATACATAAACAATCAATAAAATGTCAAAATTATTCACAGAGTTATTTTGGGCCCAACTTCCTTCAGGCCGTACGAAGGTGACGTCAAATATGATTCCTATTTGCTATCTTAGTTCAAAGTAATTTATGAATCAGCCGTTTGCGAGAATATTTATCAAATATATAGGTACATGGTTATTGGTAAAATGCTAACAACCTCTTAGTGTTGACTTCTGCTAGTCCTAAGAAACATTTTGAGATGATTTTTTTTAAATTTTCTTTTGTGTTTTATATGTTTTTGACTGAAAAAGCACGAGGACCACCTGATGTCAAGTCTCTTGTGCCTGTAATGTATTATTTCATATTTTTTATTTCTTTGCTCGATGTAAATATTCAAAACTATTCAAAGGGACCACGGCGCGGTCCAGTGCTGCCGCGGCGGACGCTCTTGGCTCGGAGTAGGCATTAAAAAAAAATGATATATAATGTTTGTTCGGACTAGCAGAAGTCAACCCCAAGAGGTTGTTAGCATTTTACCAATAACCCTGTATAATAATGACTTAAATTACGATTTCCACAAGATTCTGTTTACTTTTCTTTAATAATTACAACACTACAAGATGTGTGAATGTGTGTGATCCATCGGACTACGTGAACTATAATATAAGATCAAACGAACTTCTTGAAGTGAAGTTCGATCATTATTATATGAATCGCTTCATTCGAAGATACAGTTTTACAAGGTAGTTCTTTATCCTGCAAGGCATTATTCGCACTTTAGAGAATCTATTTTTAATCGATACGTTTTTTTTTTTTTTTTTTTTTACTGGCAACATTTACCGCCTATTCGTTCATTTCCGTTCCGGCTGTCTGTTCCCTCATTTATGTTCAGAGATATTCTTAATTTTCTACTTTGTTTCGGGGTTGGGTGGGAACTCTGTATCTTCGAATGAAGCGATTCATATAATAATGATCGAACTTCACTTCAAGAAGTTCGTTTGATCTTATATTATATATCATCGCTTCATTCTTCAGATACAGTTTTACAAGGTAGATGTTCAGAGATAAGATGTAAGTAAATGTGGGTAAGATGAGTTTACATGAGTAAAACATACAAGAACTAAGTAGAAAACTTTAATGATGTAACGTTAAAGAAAAAAGCAATGTTTCTTATTTCGTTACTAAATAATCAAAATGAATCAATATACAACAGTATTAATACATATTATTTTAACATATGTGTTTATCTAATTATTAATTCCACAAACGGATCGAGCAAATACACCCTCGTCAATAACTGGACGGTTATAAAATCGAGCAAACATCACAGACGATCTGGACCAACCCGCAGTCTTTCTGATTGTGTCAATACAGACTCCGGCTGAGGCCGCTGCCGAGGTGGAGGCGTGACGTGTGCTATGGGCGCTGAATACTGAGATGTCAACGCCACTTTCCGCCAGAGTACACTTTATCCACCTGCTTATGGTTTGTGACGATACCACCTTAAAAGGTTTTTTATAACTCAGCAAAAGATTATCTGTGCCTTCAGGGCGCAAATCTGATGTTGCCGTTAAATAATCTTCGAGGGTTTTTGCTGGGCATATATTTGGTTTGTCTAGAAAATACGGCAGAAAAAGTACCGGCTGCTCACGGTTAGATGCTGAGGTTTTTATTATGTCAGGTATTAAAATCGTTATACCTGAAGGGGTTTTATCAATGTTCTGTACTTTAATGACCGATAAAGTCTGCACTCGATGAGAAGTACACAAAGCTAATAAAATTACACATTAAATTTATCTCTCTGTTGGGGTACCAGGTGGACACGTGGTCTAATACAATTTTTGGATCCCACGTGCTTGTATATTTAGGCCGGGATGGGTTTTGTCTGTAAATACCTTTTAATAAGCGTTTAACACGTTCTTCAGATCCAACGTTATTCCCAAGCAATAAGGATAGAGCAGATCTGTGGCTGTTGAGAGAGCCATAAGATGCTCCTTTATGAAAAAGATCAACAAGAAACGATAGTATTGCTGAAACTGGAGCTTCGTAGGTATTCACAGAGTTTTCTAAACAAAATGACCACCACAATTTGTACGTTGTTGAATATTGCTTCATTGGATTATCCGAAATGGATGCTAGCATCAAGTCCAAAGCTATTTCCGGAGTGTTTAGTCTAACAAATGCTGCCCTGAGAGCGTCGCGGCCCCCAGGGAAAGGCTGTTGTGCAGTCGGTGTTGGTATCTGTAATTTGAACGTATAAGGTCCCGATTAGGCTCAAAGATGACTATATCAGAGATGAGCATTCTTTTGAGTAGAGGAAACCAGGCTTGACCGGGCCAGTAGGGGAAGACTAAAATGCCGGTGGCTTTGTCGTTAATGATTTTTCTCAGGCATTTAAGAATAAGAGCAAATGGCGGGAATGCGTAGAAAAAAGTAGGACGCCAATCAATTGTGAAAGCGTCGATTGCCATTGCATCGGGGTCCGGCTTCCACGAAATATAATTACTGCATTTGGCATTAATACGAGATGCGAATAGATCAATTTTTGGCTCACCCAGAGTATGAACAATTTTTTGGAATACCCAATCTGATATTTCCCACTCAATGTCAGCATTAACTTTTCGAGATTCTTCGTCTGCTTCTTTGTTTTCATGGGTATTAATGTAGGATGCAAAAAGTGAAATATTCCGCTTCTCGCACCATTGCCAAATTTCTTTCGCCAACTTATTTAAATGAGGAAATCGAATGCCCCCCATGCGATTAATATAGCATAATGCTGTGGTATTGTCAACACGCAGCAATATAGAGCAATCAAAATGTGTGCTTGCAAAGCATTTTAATCCTAGGAAAACGGCCAACAACTCTCAAGTGATTAATGTGGAAAGATAATTCCTCTAGTTTCCATGCACCACTTGCTCGTTTTCCATCGCAAAAGGCACCCCACCCCAACCAGTTCTAGAAGCATCCGTACATATTGCCATGCTGAATTTTTTGTTGGGTCTCAGAAAGTTGTACGTAGAAATTATATTTTCGTTCCACCATAGAAGATCGGGTAAAATTATGTTCGTTAGTTTAATTTTTGCGTCAAAATCCTCATGTTTCTGAAGGGCTAAATATTTTTGGCGTTCAAGGGTTTTCGTATACAACCAACCATATTTTACTGCAGGGCATGCTGCAGTAAGCACCCCAATGAATCGTGATAGTTCCCTTATAGAACATGTTGGCAAACAGATAAATTTTTTAGTCAACTGCATGATACCTTTCCGTTTTTCATCCGGCAATGTTAAAGTCATATTTAAAGAGTTATATATGAATCTTAAAAACCTACAGTCTTGTTGAGGTTCAAGGATAATCTTGTCATAATTTACGATGAAGCCAACACATTGGAGCAATTCAAGAGTTTTTTTAACATTGTCTTGACATTCTACATACGTGTCTCCTATGCACAGGATGTCATCTAGGTATATAACTGATCTATAACCTATTTTCCGTAGATGGTTTATCAGTTCTTTCATTAACTTTGTAAATACTCTAGGTGCCACAGACAGGCCATAAGGCATGGCGCAAAATTCAAAGCAAGTACCGTCAAATTCAAAACGTAAGTATTTACGGTGCTCTTTTGCAATAGGAACTAAAAGATATGCTTCTTTTAAATCTATATTTGCCATAAGCCCCCCTTTAGGTACCAGTGTAGCCGCTGTCCTGTGGTCCTCCATTTTAAAATGGATAGAGGGTATAAATTTGTTTAAAGCCTTAAGGTTCAAAATAAATCTTTTACCCCCATTAGGCTTAGCCGCTAAAAATATGCTAGAAATAAAATCATTTTTAGATCTATTGCATTCAGATATAGCACCAAGGCCTCGCAATTTATTTACAGATTGTAACATGTCTTCATGATCACTATAGGTAAATAAATTACGCGGGGTGTATACTTGTTTTACTTTTCTACAAAACGGTATGGAATTACCCTCCGAAACCCACTTAAGTATTTCGGAATTTTTAGTAATGCGAAGCCAGCAGTTATAATAATGCTGGATTCTTCCAGCGTGTACCTTTACTGTTGACCCGTTGCACGGGGCTGCTTGCTCTGGTATGACTGTTTCTGTTGAGAGGAGACTCCTGAGGGAGTCTTCCGGCCCGCTGTAGCTGCCGGTCTCTTCTGCCCTCCTTTCCCCCCTCTGTTCTATGAGGAGCGAGGAGGGCCCATCCAGTTTCCCTGTTGGCGTGATCTGCTCGTCGATGGTTGATAAGATGAAGAAGAAGATGTCGTCTTAGGATTTGGTGGTGTCTTCTTGATTTGCAAACCATGCTTTTCAATAACCTTTGTGGCTTTTATTTTTTCGGAGAGCTTATTTCCGAAAAGCAAGTCATCTCGGTCCGCATCTTGCATGACATTTAAAAAGGATTTATCCAATCCCGGAGTGATAAACCTTTTTCTGGCTTCTGTTTCACCATGATGTAGGTCGCACAAAATGCGACAGCTGTCGCTCAGAAATTTTATAGCTTGAAGCTTTTCTGAGCCATCGTCTAGAAGCTGTTCTAAACCTTTGTTAAAAGCAGCTATACCCTGGCCGAGTTGCTGTTGTATTGCTTCGACACGCTTGTCACGCGCTCTGGTACTCTCAGCAACTGCCGCCGAAATTTCAGGGTTTAATTTTGGTGCTTGTAGCATTGGGCAATTTTCCGGTATTAGATACTCTTTTATTAGTTTTTCCTTTGCTTCTTTATTCATGCCTTTTTTGAGAATGGGTGCCCAGAGAAGAGATAATTTTTCATGAAGTTTTGGACCAAACTTTGGAGCCTCTTCTGTGGTTTCTCCTAAGGCTACGAGAACGTTCGGATCCAATTCTGGAGCCGAGTTTTCAATTTCATTTGCCTTATTATAGTTGTCCTTGGATGACTCTGACTCTGTGGCAGCGATATTATCGTTATCTATAAAAAATACAATAACAAAACGTTATTGAGGGTAAGTGAGAAGATGGAAAAAAGATAATTATTGTGAAAAGAGATATTTGACCCGGAAATAATGTAAATATCAATTTGCCTTCGTGTGGATACACGATCCACCTCCTGGCATGACATAATTAATATATGTAATTATGAATCGCTTTCGTGAGGATACACGATCCACCTCCCAGCATTACATACTTAAGATTGCCTCGATTAGTTTAATCATAGTCGTCTTACAGACAATTACGATACTCCCACGTGTTAACACACAGTTAACCTCTCGGGAAAAGTTACCTTCGTGATGACACACGGTCAACCTCCAGGCGTGGTAATCGAGGAATCAGGGAAAAAATCACCTTTTTAATATGTAAGGTAGGTAACTAACCTGATATATCTGAGTCTTCGGACGATGAGTATACAATTCTATTGTATCTACGTTGCTTTCCTTCTAATTTCCTGATTTTGCGTTGATAACGCTCAATTTCTTCTTCGTTTCGCCTTTTAGGCATGATGAAGATGGCGTCACAAGATTTTTGCACCAAACTGAACTTATTTCGTGTGGCACGTGCGAACGCTGCCTCGCTCGAAAAAAGAATGAGGGAACAGACAGCCGGAACGGAAATGAACGAATAGGCGGTAAATGTTGCCAGTAAAAAAAAAAAAAAAACGTATCGATTAAAAATCGATTCTCTAAAGTGCGAATAATGCCTTGCAGGATAAAGGACTACCTTGTAAAACTGTATCTGAAGAATGAAGCGATGATATATAATTGTAGTCAGTGCGACCCAGAGATCACACGAGGGGGATGAGGCTTTATGTTTAAAGAAATTCAAATTTTATTAAGTTAATGGGTAAATAAATAGTTCAATACTACAGGTTCACGGTATTAAGAAAAAAATGAGTTTTAACATTGTATATTCATAATTATTATTTAGTAACCGGCTTGAACACGCGTAAGCACAAACAAAGCGAGCATGGAAGTCACAATAACTGAAATTCGACACATGCTCCGACCAGATTCAGCACCATTCAAATTTTCACCTGTCGGTGAAGATATTTGTTACGGACAGAACGAGCCCTCTCACTGCCCCGCCTGTAAATAGCTAGATATCATAGGTGTATGTTTCGATTTCTCCTTTATTATTGTAGAATTAAGTTGTTTGTGATTTACTAGGTATATAAGTGTATAAATAAAGGAATAGCAATGGTATAGATATAAGAATAAATGAACGTGTAATATTGTACTATGTAATGTGTTAACAGGTTGACGGCGCGAGCGCCGACGGCAGACTGGGAGAAAATGCGCCCATTTTTTTTTTTTAGGGAGGACATAGATGCTGTCTACCGCTATACGGACGTACAGCTCCACCGGACTTTGGGCGAGGGGAGGCCCTCTTATAGCCCAGGAGGAAGAAGCGCTGAGGGCACTTCTTCTGAGACGGGCGTATAAGGCGAAAAGCGCCTTATACCTCCGTCTCCTGCGGGCGCCGAAAACGCCACGCTACTATCGGGAGGGGTGACAGCGAGCTCAAGGGCACCACTGTGGTTCGGATCTCGGCTTGTCTCGCTGCCGAGAGACAAAGGGGGAATCGGAACTAAATGCCCCGGTACAACTGCAGTGTTGTACCGTTGAGAATGGGCCCTATTGAATATTGCTCTGTGACTATTTGGAGAGACACTAATCGGGTTTTTATTTTTGCCTCGAGCTCGCCGGCGAGCTCGGTGTTTGATTGTGTAACCTCTGATTACCGCACACCTGGGGATGTTACCAGGACGACTTGCGGACAACGCTAAAGCTGCCAACGTAATGGCTGCGATGGGGTCATCCGGGTCGTCCAATACCTGCCGTGGTCGGCGACGGGGGGGTTTGAAGTATGGGTCGGATGAGGCAGTCGAATAGTTCGCTGCCTGGACAACCAGAGGGTTCGGGTGGTGGGGGGCTCGATCAAAGTGTCGGCGGACGCAGCCCTTATTGAACTGCGCTAAAGAGGGAAGGTTTAGGTCGCAGTGCAACTCGGCGCTCCGGACGTACCAGGGAGCGCCGGTTGCCCTGCGAAGGAACCGGTTTTGGAGGGCTTGAAGCTTATGTAGGTGGGCCTCACTAGCATGACTGAACACTACGGATGCGTACGTCATGATGGGGCGGATACAAGCAGTGTAAAGTGTCTTCTTGTTACTAAGAGACATTTTACTTTCTTTACAGATTAAGGGACTTAGGCGACCCATGACAAAGGCCGCCCTGTTACGGACCGTATTAATGTGATCTTTGAAGGTGAGATTCCGATCAAGGGTTACTCCAAGATATTTGGTTGTTCTCACCCAGGGAATGGGTTCATCGAACAGAATTAGTGGCTTCGGATAGCGGGGGCGGGTTTTCTCAGTAAAGCACATAGCTGTGCTTTTAACTGGATTGACCGCTATGCGCCATTTTCGGAACCAGTCACCGATCTCGGTGATGGCCCGTTGAATGACGAAATATGTCTGTCTATTTACATGCCAGCCAGTGGAATAAATGGCGGTATCGTCCGCGTATTGGGCTATAAAAACTTTGGGTTGGGCGCGAGGGATGTCACTGGTATACAGTGCGAAAAGGATGGGTGATAGCACGGAGCCCTGAGGGACTCCGGCTCTGACTGGATGAGGAGTGGAAAGGGTGCCTTCCACGCGGTAGCGAAAGCTTCTGTCCCTTAGGAAGTCTTGTAAGGTGAGCACAAGACGCTCTGGCACGCCAAAGTGGTATAGCTTGTAAATCAAGCCATTGTGCCAGACTTTGTCAAAAGCTTTCGCTACGTCGAGGAAGACTGCTACCGTCGATTGGGGTTTGGGTTTCTTATTGAAACCCTCTAGGATGTGCTCCGTGAGGCGGTGCACCTGTTGGACGCATGAGTGTTTGGGTCTAAAGCCAAACTGCTCATCGGGAATAAGGTGGTGTTCCCGGGCATGGGATTGAAGTCGGTTCGCTAGGATCCGTTCGTAGAGCTTCCCCAGGGCGCTGAGGAGGCTGATGGGACGGTAGCTGGTGGGATCAGAGGAGTTTTTGCCTGGTTTGTGAATGCCAATGACATTTGCACATTTCCAGGTGTCAGGGAACACACAATGGTTCATAGCCGCATTGAAGATGCTGACTAGGAGATGAATGAGAGGGGGGGAGAGGGTTTTAAGAACCTTGTTAGAGATGCCGTCGGCACCGGGGGCTTTACGTTGTTTGAGGTCCTTGATCAGTCTCGTCACCTCAGCGAAGGATACTGGGGTGAGTGGGGGGAGTTCAGAGATGACCACAGAGCTTTTACGTTCGACTTCAGCGTCCACCGTATCGAGGTGAGCTTGGTCTACGTGATCGACATTGGGGGAGCATTGAGCCTCTAGGCTGTCGGCTAGGCACTCAGCTTTGTCTTCGTCAAAGAACGCTGGGACGAGGGGGACAGGTCTGTATAGGGGGGGCATGTCGCTTTGTCCGACACCTTTCATACCTCGAGCGAGATGCCAGTAAGCCTGGTGGCTCGGCACGAGGTTTGAAAGTTTGTCGCCCCAGCTCTGATCACGCAACTCGGACATGCGACTTTCAACCATGCGTTCAAAGTGGCGTTTCCGAGTTTTGTTTACTTTGCTTGGGTAGGAGTCGTAATGTCGGGTCACTGCTTTACTCTTAGTCACTAATCGTCTCACATCCGCTGGAATGACAAGGCGCCGGTCGTCCGGCACTATGACTTCCTTTGCGGATGCACCTACTACGGTGGAGAGGTGATTAGTGAAAGAGTCGATAGCGAGGGATACGTCATCTTTAGTCACAATGTCGTCAGGGATTTTGTCAAGGTCGGGTGAGCTGATAGCCTTTAGGGATTCACCTAAGAGCTTCCAGTTCACTATCGTCTTGGTCGGGCAGGGTACGTCAGATGTTGGGTCGGGGCCTAGTCGCAGTATTATGGGGCGGTGGTCAGAATGTAATTCGTGACACACCTCCATAGAGCGTAACTGAAGTGTTACGCCTTTGAAAAGTGCCATATCGAGTAAGTCGGGACGGCCGTGGTCGAAGTAGGGGTAGTGAGTGGGCTCGAGTGGAGCTATTATGTCAAAGTTTAAGTCAGCGACTAGGCGTTCAAGGTCAACACCGTTGGAATTGTTGACATTACAATTCCACAGGACGTGTTTGCTGTTGAAGTCACCGATCAGAAGGACGGCGCTTCCTAGTGAGAAAAGTGCTACTAAGTCAGCGCGGGCGACACGCTTTTTACAAGGTAGGTAACAGGAAACTATGACTAGGGGTTGATGACCCGTCATGGCTAGCATGCAACAAGATGCTTCCATAGTAGTGAGAGTCGGGGTAGGTATGGGGATGCAGTGCAGGGACCTTTTGTAATAGATAAGAGTGCCTCCTCCACGACCGGTCACTCTATCATTACGTACCGTTCTGAAATTGGCAAACCTGGGGTTCGCCTTCCCCGGTTTTAGTAGGGTTTCCTGCACGAAATGCGCCCAGCGCCATCTTTAATATTTATACATGTAGAACGAGACAGCGATATGTTCTGTTTCACTCATAGCGTCACTCGCTTTTGATATAAATATTAGAGCGTTTTTGTGTAATTATGCATTCTGAACTGACTCTCGGAGTCGACAACATTCTTTGTTTCATGGTGCTTACACCAGCTACCTAACGAGTAAGAAGAAATAAGAGCTTGTTACATAGTATAAGCTAAGAAGAAATTGTAACAACAGGAGAAGAACGAAATACAGTCCACCAAAGTTTAAAGCGTCGAAGTGTGTTTTATTTGAACAACCCGTAGCGTAAGGACCCCTACAGTTTTTGGTCCTCCGCAAGCCGGATTCAAGCAAGCGGGAAAGAAGAACTTCGTCAACTCCGGGTCGTCGTCATCAAGTCAAGAATCAGCATCATCGTTGGCGAGGCACTGTGACGTCTACACCCACTGCACCTCTCACGCAGTGTGTAGAACGCGTGTCAACATTGCAATACATATCTCTGGTCCACCAGAACGAGTGTGGAACCAGATCCACCAGAACGAGTGTGGATCCACCAGAACGAGTGTGGAACGTGCTACCAAGGAGCAACAGCAGCGAGCCATTGGGCGAAGATCACCCAACGGTGCGACGATCGCCGTGACATCGTGAGACCTTGGACCGGGGTCGGAAGATCACCCAACGGTGCGACGTTCGCCGTGCGCCGTGCAACGGGTACCCCGAGTGAAGAAAGAAGAGAAGACTTTAACGCGGTTAGCCGCGGCCTGGTCTCTCGAACCCCCTCACGGTGCTAAGTCGACAAGAGGGCCAGGTTAACGCCAGTACTGGCGGTGTGACATTTGGTGCGGTGTCACCGGTCCCCACGGACCGAAGTTGTACCCCTGACGTCGGTAAGGTTGTAGTTGTGGTGCGGAGGCCGGACTGTAGGCACTGCGGAAGGCAGTCGGACATTCCAGCCGACTGTCGAGCACTCCGTCACCGCTTGCGACCCTCTGCCGGGCAGGCCCACCTTCCTTACCCATCCCCCTTTTCCATCTCCAAAGGAGCGTATCTCGCGCCTTAGGGCCGGGCCCTCCTAAGGAATTGTTAGGGACCGTTAGGCAGGTAGGGAATTAGGGGCGTGAAGAGCCGAAGATGCCGACGACCAGGAGCCAGGTCGCCGATGGGAAGACTCTACGCGTATATGAAGACTACCCCGCGTCGCCGTCTGCATCCGCGTTCGCGCACGCAATCGTAAATAATGAGCAGCCGCTCACAGAGTCCGCGTCGTGTCCGAATGTAAATAACAATACGCGACCGCGATCCGTATCGGGTAGGAGACGCGAAGGGCAAGCATTATCGGTTCGTTCACAACGTTCGAGCGCAAGTGCCGTCGCAAGAATACGGCAAATGGAAATGGAGGCTGAAGAACGACTAGCCGACATAAGAAGAAAAGAATTGCAAATTGAAGCCGATCTGATCAAGAAGAAATTAGTCGCCGACATAGCGGCTATAAGGGAAGAATCTGATCAGGAAAGTCTCTGCGAACAGGAAGCTATGGAAACCAGCATGAGAGTCAAAGACTGGGTTCAACACACGCAGAGACGGGGGGAGCACGGCGTAGATATCGACGCTACCGTACTCATGGAAAGAGCGAAAGAGACGGAACGATGCCAACATACGACGCGTGTGAGAGAGACCGAGCGAGGTCAAGTAATTAGAGCAAAGGAAACGGAGCTATGTCCCATGCCCACAACAAACCAAGTAACGTTCGAATCTTCATCGCGGCGCCAACCGTCACCAGCCCGCCCTGTATCCAGAGACAGGGGCATGGAAAGGCTTGCGGAAATATTAGAGAAAATGGCACGGAACAAACCGCATAGAAGCGCACCGGACTTACCTATATTCAGTGGAGCCGCCGGGGAATGGCTACCGTTCAAAGCTGCTGCCAAGGAAGCAAAGGCAGTGTACGGGCTGACGCCAACCGAGAACCTCGCTAGGCTACGAGCGTGCCTGCGAGGCGAAGCTCGGCAATGCGTAGCCGCGCTGTTATATACAGCAACGGAACCGACTGCAATAATGAAAACGTTAGAACAGCGTTACGGGCAGCCGGAAATAATAATCGATCAAGCATTAGACGACTTAAAAAAGCTACCGCGCATCGGGTCAACTGCAGCGGAGCTCAACGAATTTGCAATAAAACTGCAAAATATTGTCACGGTAATTTCGTGTCTGGACGAACGCGGTTACCTACAGAATCCAATGTTAACGCGACATATCACCGACAAAATGAGTGAACACCTACGGTCGCGTTGGTGCGATTATGCTGAAGAACAAGAGCAACAAACAGAAGCGGAAATCGTAACGTTATCACGTTTCTTCATGCGTGAAGCCGAACGTGCAGTACGCCATTGCTACTCGTCTGCACAGCATAACCCGCCTACAAAAGCGAACAAGGATTCGCCGCAATTCCGACCCAATAACCGCAATAACCAACGAGTTAACGTCTATGCAACGAACGAAACACAGAAGAACGTTTGTCTGTGTTGTGGAAACGAACACGCGACCCCACAATGCCAAAAAGTCAAAGAAATGACTGTGGAAGAGAGATGGCAATGGGTGAAAGAGACGCGTACATGTTTTTTGTGCATGAATAGCAAACATCGTCGCTATAGTTGTAAAGCAAGAAAATGCGGAGTCAACGAATGTAGAATGCCACATCACGCATTACTGCATGCGGTTAAACGAATAAAAATGGAATCAAAACCGCAAAAGGAAGACACCGCTATTACCGCCTCCGCGCAGGCTACAAGTAACAACAAAGTTTTGTTAAAAGTGTGCCCGATCACACTTAAGGGACCGACAGGAGAAATAGAAACGTTCGGTCTGTTAGACGAAGGGTCGACGATTAGTTTAATCGACCAAGAAATAGCCAACCTAATCGGCGCGCACGGGCCTACAAGGGCGCTTAACATCCACGGAGTCACATCGAGTCAAAGGGAAGCAGGTAGCCAAGCCGTAGACATCGGGATAAAAGGAAGACGTCAGACGGTATATCACGCTATTAAGGCGCGCACTGTTCAACACTTAGAGCTAGGTAGTCAGTCGGTGAATAGCGAGATAATGGACCAACGATACCTACAAAGTGTGTGTGCCGAAGACGTGTGCTACTCCGGAGGAAAACCGCGCATATTAATCGGCGCCGATAACTGGCATTTAATAGTAACCAGAAAGTTACTCACGGGAAGAAGGTCGCAACCAGCGGCATCCCTCACCAAGCTCGGATGGGTGATACACGGAACCGTACCGCAAAGCTCAATTATGTCTCATGATGAACGCACACTGCATATACACACACTGCAAGGAGAACGAGACTGCGAGCTACATGAGTTGGTGAAAACCCACTTTGAACTGGACTCGATTGGTATCTCAAATAAACGAAAACCGGTTGCAACCGACGAAAGGGCAGTAGAGATATTTGATAAGTCAATACAACGAGTGAACGGCCAGTTTGAAGTCGGCCTCCCATGGAAATCGGAGGATGTACGGTTACCACCCAGTTACGACATGGCTTCGCGACGCTTAAAAAGCTTAGAGAGAAAAATGGACAAGTCATCCGAGTTTAAAGAGGCGTATACGAATGAAATAAACAAACTGCTAGAGAAAGGATATGCAGTCAGGTGTGAGCGCGACCACAGTAGCAACCCTCGTCTGTGGTACCTACCTCACTTCGCGGTAACCAACCCGCATAAACCAAACAAGGTACGTTTGGTATTTGACGCCGCGGCACGATCAAACGGCGTATGTATGAACGATGCGCTCTTGGAAGGGCCGGACTTGCTGAAAAACCTAAACGGTATATTATATCGTTTCCGCGAGCGACCGGTCGCTGTAACAGCGGATATAAGGGAAATGTTTTTAAGGGTAAGAATCCGACCCGAAGATCGCATCGCACAACATTTCCTATGGCGCGGAAATGAACGGTCACAACCACCCGACACTTATGTGATGACAGCTATGATATTTGGCGCTAAGAGCTCACCATTTCTAGCGCACAGCGTGCGGAATAGAAATGCAGAAGAAATGCGAGAATCGCACGCGCTAGCGCACACAGCTATAACTAAGTGTCACTACATGGACGATTGGGTGCAAAGCTTTAGTGACGAAAAAACCGCCGCGCATACGATAAAGGAAGTAATTGAGGTACACAAGAGAGCAGGATTCGAACTCGCAGGCTGGAGCTCGAACCGTCCTCAATTACTGGGGGGAGTGGGGCACGAGGAACGCGCCACCACTCACAAGGAATTAGGTACCGGGTTGAACGAGTATGGAAAAACCTTAGGCATAAAATGGATCGCGTCTACAGACGAACTAGCATTTAACACGGAGATGCCCCGTATCCCGACCGAAGTGAAAACGGGAACGCGAACGCCTACTAAGAGAGAGGCACTGGGGGCCGTAATGTCTATATTCGATCCATCAGGTCAGCTATCCCCTTACGTCATTTCTGCAAAGATGATACTGCAGAGCCTATGGAGACACAAAATGGGATGGGATGATCCCTTGCCACCGGAAGAAGCCGCTAGTTTCAACGAATGGATACGCGATATGGAATACATCGAAAAACTGCGTATCCCGCGATGTTACAGTACGAGACTAGCCGTAGAAAGACAGTTGCATGTATTCGCGGACGCGAGCGAACAGGCATACGCAGCGGGGGCCTATTGGAGGTATCTGTACGACGATCAAAGCGTACACGTGACCTTAATCGCTGGAAAAGCGAAAGTAGCGCCTATGAAGCCGCAAAGTATACCGCGCATGGAACTACAGGCTAGCCTAATTGGTGCGAGATTAGCCGCTGAGATTATCCGCGAACACGACTTCACAGGCCGTGTCACATATTGGAGTGACTCGAAAACGACCTTACATTGGATACGTAACGACTCAGCACGCTATACGCCCTACGTAGCACATCGCTTAGGAGAAATTGCGGAACTAACCAAAGTGAACGAGTGGCGATGGGTACCTACCGCGCATAACGTCGCCGACGACGCAACGCGAACGGGCAGCACTCGCCTAAAAAGCACCGATCGTTGGTTCACCGGTCCTAAGTTCTTAAGAAAGTCAGAGGAACATTGGCCACAAGAAGAGGTCACTGGGAAGGAAGAAGACGAGGTCGAAGTGCTTACCGTACGAACGACGGATTCGACCCCACTCATTGATGTCAACCGATTTTCGTCATACGATCGTCTAATACGGACTGTAGCGCGAGTGCTGACGTTCTGCGACAAATGTAGAAAAGTCGAGAACGTGACCGACGTAGACCGCCTACGGCGTAGCGAGAAAATACTGCTACGACAAGCGCAGAATGACTGTTTTACGAACGAGACGGCAAGATTGAAAGCCGGAAAAACAGTCGAACGAACGAGCCGCTTAGCGAAATTAGACCCTATATACACGGAAGACGGGCTAATATGCCTGCGTGGAAGGATTAACGCCGCGCTAGTACCGGAGGAAATGAAGACACCGCCCGTACTTGACGGAAGGCATCCGTTGACGATGCTGCTTATTAGGCGCGAACATGAGAAAAATGGGCACATAGGGCGCGAACACGTTGTGAACAACCTTAGGCAGCGTTATTGGATATTACATATGCGTCCGTCCGTGAGAAAGATAACGCGCGCATGTACGTGGTGTAGCGTTAAACGAGCGACACCCGCGACGCCGGTAAAGGGTGACCTACCGCGTGAAAGTCTGAGTGCGTACACCAGACCTTTCTCTAGGTGCGGTTTAGATGGGTTCGGTCCAATGTGGGTCGTGATAGGTCGCCGGCGCGAAAAACGATGGGGTTTGTTGTTCACTTGCCTAGTGACGCGCGCGATACACGTGGAGCTCTTAAGCAGTTTGAGTACGGACTCTGCCATTATGGCAATTAGGCGAATGGCCGCAAGGCGAGGGTTTCCCGCCGTGTTCTATAGCGATAATGGAACGAACTTTCATGGTAGTTCGGTCGAAATGCGGAAAGCTTATGACGAATGGTTACCCACTCTCCAAAATTACGCGAACGGAAAAATGGCTAAATGGTTATTCACTAACCCCGGGGGGCCGAACGAAGGGGGGGCGTGGGAACGAATGATTAAAACGGTGAAATCGTCATTAGCCGTGACTTTAACTGAGCGCGCGCCAAAAGAGGAAGTATTAGCTACCGCGCTCACAGAAATCGAATACACAGTAAACTCGCGACCGTTAACGCACGTATCTGTATGTGAAGACTATCCGGAAGCACTAACCCCTAATCATTTGTTGTTAGGTACGGCCTTAGGTATGCCATACGTTGGGGAATGCGACATCGCCGATAGAAGGACTTGGCGAGCCGCGCAAGCAATAGCAAACGCGTTTTGGTCTCGGTGGATAAAGGAATACCTACCAACGTTAAAACCCCGTGGTGATATAAGGAAAGACGCGCGAAATGTGAAAATAGGAGACGTTGTTATTATCGCGGACGGGATGTTGCCACGCGGCGTGTGGCCGCGCGGATTAATTGAAAAGGTGCATACGGGACCAGACGGCGTAGTAAGAAGTGCAGACGTGCGTACGCGGGGTGGTATCTTCAGAAGGCCAGTGAGACGGCTCATCGTCCTCCCTCATAATGATGGCTTCGAAGGTCTACGCCGGGGGGAGAATGTTACGGACAGAACGAGCCCTCTCACTGCCCCGCCTGTAAATAGCTAGATATCATAGATGTATGTTTCGATTTCTCCTTTATTATTGTAGAATTAAGTTGTTTGTGATTTACTAGGTATATAAGTGTATAAATAAAGGAATAGCAATGGTATAGATATAAGAATAAATGAACGTGTAATATTGTACTATGTAATGTGTTAACAGGTTGACGGCGCGAGCACCGACGGCAGACTGGGAGAAAATGCGCCCAGCGCCATCTTTAATATTTATACATGTAGAACGAGACAGCGATATGTTCTGTTTCACTCATAGCGTCACTCGCTTTTGATATAAATATTAGAGCGTTTTTGTGTAATTATGCGAGGATCGCCGCTGACTCCGTACGGATCGCACGTCTCGAAATCGCTGTTTGTGAATCTGAATTATTTTTATTGAAAAATAATTCCGATTACGCCCGTAGCGTAGCGCTGCGGAGGGGAAAGCTTGCGTCTTCCAGAAAGCCGGGATTAGGAGATGCTGGTCTAACCATACCCCAGCATCCCTATTCCCAGCGGTCACGGAGCCTACTCTCCACAGCTGCCAGTATGGACCCCTCACCGGGCCCATCAAAAGGCCCTTTTCAGGGCCACTCTCAAGGTGCGAGTGCAAGACGTACGAGAAGTCCGCCGCAATCGCCCGACGCTGCCATACGTCAGCATCATTTCGATGATGCTGACCAACAAGCTGTAACCATGCGCCCGCACCATCAAGAGGTGCAAAAAGGCCCTTCTCAGGGCCACCATGCTGTTAACCCATACATGTCGCCGCCATCCGGGAGTAACCACCCGGATGACGACAGCTACCTTGTGGGACTGGGTGACTCGCCTCCAGCGGAGGCATTATCCCCGAGGGGACGACACGAGCGTGACGTAATGACGCTCGCTCGACTCATGGGAATCGGGGTGCTTTCGGGGGGCATGCTTTCCTGGATGGCCCTATACACCCGCCTAGAAGAGGCCGAACTTGAGGGGACGGAGCTTAGTGCAACGGACCTTACAATTCTTGAGATGGCATCGAAATCTCTCATCTCGTTGCCACCCGCTACCCACATTAGTGTGATCCCGAAGCGGCGTAAGCCCACCTCACCGCTACAAACGGATCCACCGAAACGCCCACGTGCGCGATCGCTATCCGCGTCACCGCCAGCCAAGAAGCCCACGCATACGGACGCTAGCCCACCGGCCCGTCCCGTTGAAAGTGCGATGGCAAAGGTCACCAAGACCACCCCCATGCCATCCGCAGCACCCCTACCCCAAAGACAACCCAAGAAACCACAACCCCAGACCGTTTTTACGCCTTTTCCGGTCGAAAAGAAGCAGGCGAAATCGACCGCTGAAAGGAGGTCGTTCGCGGAGGCCGCGCAACTAGCGGCGGGCCCAGCGAGCAAAACTGAGCGACCAACCACAGCCACAACATCTGTGGCCAAGACTGTGACGATATCGACGGATCCGACGGTTAGACAACCCACGGCCGTACCATCCAAAAAGTCTCAGAATGCCCCGAAAATCGCTACAAGCGTAGAAGCAGAGGCCCAAGTGGCAACGAAGCCCAAGTACCCGCCGCTAGTCGTCGAGAGAATCGACAATTGGACGCGGCACTTTAAAGTGTTAGCCGCTAAACTCGGCCGGCCTCCAAACGGAAGACCCTATGGGCAAGGGATCCGTTTTACACCGGCTGATGAAGACGAATATAGGATGATCCAATCCTACCTGACCCAACTAGAGAAGGAGGAAAACATCAGCTGGTTTTCGTACTCCTTACCTGCAGAAAGAAGCCTCAAAGTTGCAATACGCGGGTTACCGGCAGATACCGAACCGCAAGAAGTCAAAGAGGACTTAGAAGGAAAAGGCTTTACACCGGAGTACGTTAAGTGCATCAAAGGCCGACAGGGGCGGCCGGGCTGCGTATTCCACGTACAGCTGAAGAAGACTCCAGACCTAACACCAGCGATTTACGAGATCACGGAAATGCTGTATATGCCTGGTGTTAGAGTTGACGCATGGCGCGGGAAAAAGGGACCGGCGCAGTGCCATCGCTGTCAAAAATTTAGGCACAGTTCACACAATTGCCACAGGGAACAGGCATGTGTGAAATGCGGAGAGCCACACCGTGCCAGTGAATGCCCAAGACCGCGAGAAGAGCCGGCAACCTGTGCCAACTGTGAAGGCACACACCCTGCCAACTACGCCGCCTGCCCAGTCTTCAAACGTGAGATCAGAAACAAGAAGGCTGGCACAGTAGCAACCACGCAAACAATGAAAAGAGGCACTGCACCGGTCTTACCGGCCACAGTAGAAGAGACGGGCACCACTTCCCTAATGGCACCGGCTAACCTACCTAAGCAGACCGGTTCGAAAGCCAAGAAGAAGAAGCCGAAAAAGAAGGCTGAAGCGCAAAAAGCGCAACCAGTGCCCCCCGCGCCGCGTGCCCCTGCCGCGCCGCGCGCTCCCGCCGCCCCGCGCACGCCCTCCGCGCAGCCCACAGAGCGAAGGGATTCGCTAGGCCAGACAATCGGGGTCCTTAAGGACATCCTGGAAGCAGTACAGACCGGTATGGACCCCGAAACCGCGACCCTTCGCGGGCTAATGAAAATTCTTAACTCTGTTAATGGATCACAAATCTAACAGAATAGTACACTGGAACGCCCAAACGCTCACGGGGAAGAAAGGAAGGCTGATCATCTTCCTCCGTGAGCACCGAATTGATATAATGCTGATCAGCGAGACGCATCTCAACCCTACACATGTGTTCAAGATACCAAACTACACAGTTTACCGAAAAGATGAAGTGAGCGCGGAGGGCAAAACCTACAGAGGGCTCGCCGTCCTGGTTCACAGAAGGATAATCCATCAGCTGATACCCGTCCAAGAATATAGCTCCTTTCAAGCCCTGGGTGTGCTTGTGAATATCGCCGGTCAACCGCACCGGATATATTCCATATATAAGCCACCGAGAAGCACCCTTATTACGTCTGAGCTAAGGTCGCTGCTAGCCGGAGACGTACCTACCATCGTGGCCGGCGATATGAATTCAAAGCACACCCACTGGAACTCGAACAAGATCGACAAAGGCGGACAGATTCTATACGATGACTTAGTGAACCAGGACTATGACGTCATAGGCCCAAGCGAGCCAACTCATTACTCGGAAATCGGCGAGGATGACGTCATCGATCTTACAATAGTGAAAGGCCTACGCACGATGCCAGATCAAACTGTGCTTCCGGACCTGCAGTCGGACCACAGACCGGTGCTCCTGTCGCTGGAAGAGCTCCCCAGTAGAGTGGTCGCCCCCGCCGGGAGGCGGAAAATCTGCTGGGACACCTTCGAGTCAGAAGCGCAGAGGTTAACCACCACAGGCCCCATTTCCACGGCAGATGACGTCGAACGCGAGTGCGACAACCTAACTGCAGTCATCCGGGCCTCCCTCAAGACGTCAACACACACCACCAAACCGGGAGAGCGTCCCGACTCCCTCCCGGCACGGTTACGGGAAATGATCTGTGAAAAGAGGGATACCCGCAAGCTTTGGCAAGTCTCGCGCTGCCCGCAACTCAAAAAGAAGCTTAATAAACTAGTAGAAGATGTCAGAATAGCTCTCCAAGAACACGCCGGTGACTCATGGGAAGAGCATATCCAATCCATAGGCGATCATGTGCCCTCTGTCCATCGCCTATGTCATCAGCTGTCACAAGTGCCCCAACCGATTAGACCGCTGCTAGGCAGCGACGGACTGCTGAAATTTGAAGCCAAGGCACGGGCGGAAATATTCGCCGATCACCTCGAAGAACAATTCCAGCCGTTCCCTACACGCAACCTACAGCACATAGAATTCGTAGAAAGCAAACTACAACATTACTTTGAGACGCCGAGTGAGACAGCATGCGTTGGACAGAGTGGCAACGTGTGCGAAGAAGAGGTCGAGCGAGCAAGTGAACCGGGCAGCCGGATAGAGTCGGAACCTACTATCTTCTCCCCGGGACGCGTCGCGCGCATAATCTCAAGGCTGCCTACGAAGAAAGCGCCCGGGGTCGACGGGATCACAAACATGGCCCTACGACACCTACCTAGGAAGAGCATAGCCGCCCTCACACGAGTGTATAATGGAATTATGAGATCCGGTCACTTCCCATCCTCGTGGAAACTCGGAAAAGTAGTGATGATACCTAAACCCGGAAAGGACCCTAAGAAGCCAGGCAGCTATAGACCGATCACCTTGCTGAGCACCCTCTCAAAAGTCTTTGAGAGGTTGTTGCTATCGCAGGTGGTCCCACACATCCGACCGCGCGAGGAACAGTACGGGTTTAGGTCCGAACATTCCACGACGCTGCAGGTCACGAGGATGGTGAATGAGATGTCCATGAGCCACAACAAGAAGGAGGTGGTCGCAGTGATCCTGCTCGATATGGAAAAGGCGTTCGACAGGGTATGGCATGAGGGGCTGCTGTACAAACTGTCGGAGTCAGCCATCCCTAAGAAGATAGTAGAAGTCCTCGCCTCGTTCCTCAAAGACAGGGAGATCCAAATGACAGTGGAAGGTGTACTGTCATCCAAGAAGCCCGTTCGCGCTGGAGTCCCCCAAGGTAGCTGCATCTCACCCGCATGCTACGCCTGGTATACCAATGACATCCCCGTCATTGGGCAGGCGCAGCTGGCACTGTACGCGGACGATGCAGCCTACTTTGCCTCTTCCTACAAGCCTGAGTTCGCTGTGAGAAGACTACAGCCTACCCTTGAAGCCCTGCCAGAATGGCTTGAGAAATGGCGGCTATCGGTCAATGTTGACAAGACACAGGCCATGCTCACTGGGAGAACCAAGCTACCATCCCCACTCAACCTCCTCGGGAAAGACATCCCATGGAGCCCCAGTGTGCAATACCTAGGCGTCAACATTGACCGCCAACTATCGTTTAAGAAGCACGTGCAAGCTACTATTGGAAAAGTGAAAGGAGCACGCGCCGTCCTGAATCCCATCTTGAGATCGTCGCTACCACTCCGGACCAAGTTAGGTATATATAAGACATATATCCGCTCACGTCTTACATACGCGGCTCCGGCGTGGTATGCTTTCCTGGCCAAGTCAAACAGGAGAAGACTCCAACAACAAGAAAACGTGTGCCTCAGAAAGTTAGTAAACGCCCCGAGGTACGTTAGGAACGCCACCATTGCGAGAGACCTACGTCATGAAGACCTTGAGACCTTCGTCACCGCGCTCACCACCAAAATGTTTAAGCGCGCGGACGAAGCCAGAAACGAGCATCTTAGGGGCATTGCTCCGCTACACGCAAGACCGCCAGATGAGAAGGGGAAGAGAAGGTCGAAAGCCTACTCAAGAGATCTTGTCACCCACAAAGACAAGACCACAGCTACCGAAGAGGAGAGATCGATAGTGCGGGAACCGCCGGCTGCCGCTGCCAGTGTCGCTGATCGGTCCGCTGGGCTTCTCCCGTGTAGGCGGGGGATCAACCTGGCGCGGCCTGATCGCCCTGGTTGAGTGGAGGCCGGGTCTAGACCCGCACTGAATCGACGCCTCCGCACCTAGAAGAGGTGCAGGACATAAAAGAGACCACGAGATAAGCCAAACGAGCGAGCGAAGCCATGACACAACCCAAAAGAAAGCCAAGCGAACAGATACCAGATGCCAAGATACCGAATCAGAGAGAGATAGAGAGAGAGCGACTGTACGGAACCCGCCGGCTGCCGCTGCCAGCGAGCCGATCGGTCCGCTGGGCTTCTCCCGTGTAGGCGGGGGATCAACCTGGCGTGGCTTGATCGCCCTGGTGGAGCGGAGGCCGGGCCTAGGCCCGTACAGCATCGACACCCTCAGCACCTACAAGTGGTGCCAAAGACCGTTCCCTTGTTAGGAAACGAGACTTGCCTGGGACAGAGTGCGTAGCACTGAAGCCCATTCCCCACAGCAGCAATGTTGTGAGATGAAGAAAATGATGATGATGATGTAATTATGCATTCTGAACTGACTCTCGGAGTCGACAACATTCTTTGTTTCATGGTGCTTACACCAGCTACCTAACGAGTAAGAAGAAATAAGAGCTTGTTACATAGTATAAGCTAAGAAGAAATTGTAACAACAGGAGAAGAACGAAATACAGTCCACCAAAGTTTAAAGCGTCGAAGTGTGTTTTATTTGAACAACCCGTAGCGTAAGGACCCCTACAATATTATTAAAAAAGTTTTCCTTTCCCTTAAATCTAAGCCCTTGGGTAGTGATGACATTGGTCGTGTTATGATCTCTCATATCATAGATCACATTCTATCCACCTTAACTCATATTGTCAATTTCTCATTGGATTCAGGCGAATTCCCTGATCAATGGCGTGTTGCGCATGTTGCACCAATACCTAAAGATTCTAACCCTATACTACCTAATCAATTCCGCCCCATTTCAATTTTGCCATTTCTATCCAAAATTATTGAAACAGTTGTGAATAAACAAATCACAGTTTATCTCTCTAAAGCCTCCCTCCTTAACACATACCAATCAGGTTTCCGTCTTGGACACAGCACTACTACAGCACTTCTTAAAGTTACTGAAGACATAAGAAAAGCCATGGAAAGGTCCCGAGTCACCATACTTGTACTTATCGACTTCAGTAATGCCTTTAACGCTGTAAACCATGACCTCCTGCTCGCTGTTATGGCCCATCTTAATTTTGATGCATCTGTTGTCACTTGGTTTTCTTCCTACCTTAAGGGTCGCAGGCAAGCTATCCGCTCTGGTGACACAATGTCTGAGTGGTGTGAGTTAAGCGCCGGTGTACCCCAAGGGGGGATTTTGTCCCCATTACTGTTTTCAATTTTTATCGATATGCTCTCTAAATGCCTTAGTTGTAATTATCATTTCTATGCTGATGATTTGCAACTTTACCGTCACATTGACGCCGAAAACATTGCCACTGCGGTATCTTCTATAAATGATCATCTCTCTCTTTTATACTCGTGGTCAGTAAAGTTTGGAATCCTAGTAAATCCCAGTAAATGTCAAGCAATTATTATTGGTAGTAGTCGACAGCTCGCTAAAATTGACAACAACTATTTACCCTCCCTATCATTTAACGGCTGTAATATTCCTCTATCTTCAGTTGTCAAAAATCTTGGCATCATTATGGATTCCGAACTAAATTGGGCATCCCAAGTCTCGGAAATCTCAAAGAAATTCTTTTCTTCCGTTCACTCTTTACTTAGGCTAAAAAACTTTCTTCCGATTCCTACTAAAATTGCCCTTGTCAATTCCCTATTACTGCCAATTTTGGATTACGCCGATGTATGTTACCTCAACCTTAACGAAGATCTATTAAATAAGCTTGACCGTCTCCTAAATGTTGGTATTCGCTTTATCTTTGGCCTTCGTAAATTTGACCACATCTCGCAATACAGATCACAACTTAAATGGCTCCCCATAAGGGACCGAAGGAATGCCAGGATTGTGGGCTTACTTTATAATATACTGAATGATCGCTTTTCGCCTACTTACCTAAAAGAAGAGTTTATCTTTCTGGCCGATAGTCACAATTTAAACTTACGTTCTGCTGATTCCTTGCTTCTTACTACGCACTCCGACACTACATCTTTCATGGACAAATCTTTTATTGTTATGGCAGTGAGACTATGGAATCAACTCCCGGTCAATATCAGAAAATCACCCTCAAAAGCTACTTTTAAAAAGTCAGTTCACGATTTTTATTTGAGTAAAATTTCATTGTCAGGCCCTTAATATTATTCTAGTTACATTTGATATAATTTTCCCGCTTTATTCATTTGATTTTATTGTGAACATTGCTATATAAGTTTATTTTACAGCAATTTATATCAAAATTTATAAATATATATTAAGCTATTTAACACTGAAGTTTGTTATAATCGTTTATTCAGCATTAAAACAATACAGTTAGGCGTACACAAAACAATTTAGGCACAACGGAAGTAACAGTAACTTAGATTGGTAGGTAGGTATACGTGAGCCGCGAAGGATAACAGGAAGAGCGCGGATTCTCGATCGCGTCGCGCAGCTCACTAACTAGCTGGCCGCCACAAACTATCCCGAGAGGAGACGTGCGGGTTGAGAGGGGACGGCGCGAGCGCTGCCGAGCCACCGCGTCGACCCATCGAACGATATACGAGCGCGGTTGCATAGCAACTAAATGAACACGTTTGGGTAGGTACCTATAGTAACGTAAGTAAATTGATATCCCGCGTTACAGCCTCCCCCTCTAGCCTAACAAAGCGCCCCGACTGTTTGGCTAGCAATCATATCTGCGTGGTCTTCCACGTTTTCTCTTTTCCCTGACCGGAGGTTCAATTTCACCGACAAAAGGTGTGAGGTGCGAAGTGTGATATTTGCCCATGTCCCTACCGGTCTGGACATTCTCCAGAATATAAGTAGACGGACTCACCATTTTACTAATCCTGTAAGGACCATCACGTCGCGGGATAAATTTGGCAGACTGCCCACGTCCCGCATCGTTCGCTCCTTGAGTCTTAAGGAGGACCAGATCTCCTACCTGGTAATTTGGTGATTCCCTCCGTCCTTTGTTGGCGTTCTTCCTCTGTACCTCTTGCGCTTTCTCATGAGTGTCTCGAGCTTCGTCCAGCGTTGCAGCCATACGCTTTAGATATGGAGTGATGCTGGCCACGAAGTTGTCATTGTCGAGAATTGCTCGCATATCTGTCGCTGAGTCAGAGGGAGATCGCAATTCCCTACCGAAGGTAAGATAGGCTGGTGAAAATCCAGTGCTCGCGGTTACCGCGGAATTCATTGCAAACCTTACAGCTGCGAGATGTAAGTCCCATGTTGCATGGTCTTGCCCTACAAGAATAGCCAGTTGAGGCTTAAGGTCCCTGTTTTTTCGCTCGATTGGATTAGCCTCCGGGTGGTAGGAAGGTGTAAGCGCTTGGTTTATTCCCAGAGCGTGGCAGACCTGCTGCATTACCTCACTCACGAACTGGACGCCGTTGTCGCTAATGAGACGACGCGGCACCCCGTATCGGAGAAAGACCTCGTTGGCTAGTGTCTGAGCACACTCAACACTAGTGGCGCTCTCTAGCGGGAATAGCTCCACCCACCGCGAACACACGTCCTCTACAATGAGAACCCACCTGTTTTTCCTAGGCGTTTCCACGAGGGGCCCGAACAGGTCCACGGAGACAACCTCGAATCTTCGAGACACAGCAGGCGTCTGCAACATTCCTGCTGGCTTGCGGTTGTCTGCCTTGTACCTTTGACAAGGTACACACTCCTTAACATAATTGGTAACAAAACTGCGCATGCCAGGCCAATAATACCGAGACCTAACACGGTTTAACGTACGCTCTACACCCAAGTGACCGGCTGTAGGCGCATCGTGAAAGTCGGCCATTACCTTTCTGCGTTCGTGTTCTGGTACAACCAAACACGACTCTTCTTCCTCGTCAGATTCCAGACTGTACCTATAAAGGATGCCATCTGATATGGTGTACCCACGGTCCGACCAAGGCCTCCCCCTAGAGAGTTCGTCAGACTCTAGGTCTTCAATAATTTTACGTACCTCTGGGTCCGTTAACTGATTTTCGCGGATGTCGCCACTGTTCCTCTTTGGCATATCCACGACAGTCAGACATATATCGCAGTCTGGATCCTCTGTACATACCGGGCGTGATAGTGTATCAGCAACCACGTTTGAACGCCCCGGTGTATATTCGATGCTGAGATCGAAGTCCTGCAAGATCAACGCCCACCTGGCTAGCCGACCGCTAGGTGACCTTTGACTCATAAGCCAGCGCAAAGGCTGGTGGTCGGTTCTGATAATTACCTTGGCGCTCTCCACGTAACCACGAAACTTACCTAGTGCCCACACGACTGCGAGCGCCTCTCGCTCGGTTGTGGAATAGTTTCGTTCGGCGCTGGTGAGAAGTCGGCTAGCGTATTCAATCGGCCTCTCATCGTGGCCCTCCCCCTGCATCAGGACAGCCCCAAGACAGTATCGGCTACTGTCAGTGCATAGCACAAAGGGTTTCGATTCATCCGCCTGACGTAGGATGGGAGCGGAAACGAGGAGGGACTTGATGCGCTCGAACGCTTCCTGTTGCTCAGTGCCCCATTGCCAAATACTCCTCTTCTTAAGCAGGTTCGTGAGAGGTCTCGCAACTTCTTCGTAGTTAGAAATGAATCGTCGAAACCAACTTGACGTTTGCAAAAAGCATTTCAAATGCTTCACGTTTTGGGGAACGGCCATGCTGTCGACTGCTGCAGTCTTGTCGGGATCCACCTGGATACCACCTGGCACGATAACATGGCCCAGGAATTTGACTGATTCCCTAGCAAAATGGCTCTTATCCCTATTGACACGCAAATTAAACATCGCTAGGCGATCAAAGACAGCTTTTAGGTCATCCAGGTGCTTCTCAAATGGACCTGGAGACAAGAAAATCACGTCATCCAAATACGACAGCAGCTCTATCCCTTTCAGGTTAGAACGAAATCGGTCCATTAGTATTTGAAACGTAGCCCCCGAATTTCGTAATCCCATTGGCATACGTTTAAATCTAAAGGTTCCCAGTGGGGATATGAAGGCTGTCTTGTCCTGGTCTTCAACAGAGACACTGACCTGATGATACCCTGACCGAAGGTCAAGGGTAGTCATATACTCACTGGTTTTAGCCGCGTGCAAAATGTCCTCAATGCGCGGAAGTGGATACCGGTCCGGCTCTGTCACCGCATTGAGCTTCCGATAGTCTATGCAGAGCCTTAAACCACCATCCTTCTTACCAACAAGTACGACGTTCGAAGCCCAAGGAGACTCACATTCCTCTATGACGTCACTTTGTAAGAGCTTGTTCAACTCCTTCTGCAAAGCATCTCTCTTATGCTGGGACATCCTGTATGGAGGAGAAGCAATGGGCTCCTGGTCGGGATTTACCTTGATTCGATGGACAGCGAAGTCCGTGGGCGGTCCATCGTGCGCAAACTGCAGCGCTCTGCCGGTGATAAACTCGTTGAGAGTATGTTTTTGATCCAAGGTCAACTTAGAACCCTCATCAGGGCGCAAGGTAAGCTCTGTGCAGTCGGCGCGCATTAACTCAGTAACGGCTGAGCGGAGGGTGTATGACTGCACAAAGTCGTAACGATGTTCGGGATCGTCCGCGAACATCCACTTACCATGAGCAACATCCAATACCATGCCTGCCTGAGACAAGAACTCTACACCTAATAAAGTATTGGTCTCGTCGTCGGGCAAAACAAGAAACTCACAATTTACCTTACGACCCTCGATGGTAACAGGTGCCTCGGTTATCAGTACCAATTTTAGCGACTTTGATCCGTCAGCTAAACCTATGAGACGCCTAGTCTCTTGAAAATTTAAACCCGTGTCTGTTAGAAGCCTATATAACATTGGGCTTGCGATACAGTGTGTAGCACCCGTATCAACAATGGCCACCCCATCATGACCCATAATATTTATATTAACCATTGGGTGGCTAACACTTTCGTGCGCGATTGTACATGGTGAGTGTTCATATAAAGTGCTAATATCGAAGTTGACAGAGTCGCTGTCACTCGAAGTTAATACCCCATCCAAGTCGGCAATATCAAAAGTCGCACTGTTAAAAGCTACCCCGGTCTCCCCTTTTTTCGACGTCGATGTTCCCGGATTACAAACATCACATTTCGACCTCACAACATTTTGTTTACCACAACCATAACATCGAATGTTTTTATTCGTATTCCCGCTTTCATAACTTTTACTATTCGTATTATTACTATTATTAGACGCTTTTTCGCGCTGACGGCACTCCGTATTAGTATGTCCAAAAGCACGGCAAAAAGTACAGCGGGGCCTATCCTTATGTTTATTATTGTTGCGCGTGGCGGCCGCACTCATAGTAGGGGAACTCGAACGAGTGATATTCGAACCGGTAGTAGGACCCTTAGGTATAAATCGCGAGTTATCTCGATTATCGTTATTAAGTTGTGTAGTTACCTGCGTATACTCTTTGAGTGTATCCTCCGCGACCCTCGTCTCACATAAAAGCATATCTAAGCTTACGATAGATTCACGCGGCACTCTTTTCCTAACACGACGGGGAAGGAGTCCGTAACAAATGTCTATTTGCACAACTTCGTCAAGTTTATACGGTAACTTAGCTATCAAAGCTCGTAGCCTACACAAAAACACTTCGGCCCGTTCGTCATCACGTTGCTCGGCGGCGAAGATTTGTCGAAATATTTTATAAGATGGTTGTCTTACTCCAAAAATCCCGCGCAGTCGGGCGAGAGCGTCTTGCCACGAAGTCACAGACGCTTTGACGCCTCTCCACCATACTGCAGCTTCTCCCTCGAATAGCATGGGGAGTCCACGAAGAGCGTGCTCGTCACTCACGGCCGCACACTCTTTGAAGACCTCAACAGCATCTATAAATGCCTCCAAGGTTTCCGCGTCGTGGTTGGATCCGTTGAAGCGCGCCGTACACCGCATAAAATTAGCTCCACTGCTGCCACCAGCGGCCGTGGGAAAAGCGCTGGTTCCGGCGCAGGTCGTGCTCGTCAATGGCATCACTGGGGTGGACGACCTGAATTCACTGCCGGGCATCATCAGCGAGTTTATGAGATGTCTGTTGGCCTCTGCCTGTGTACGAGTGATTGATTCTATCAGAGTTGCGAGAAATACCTCCGAAGGGGGATGGAACACAGGTGACTGTGCCGATCGCGCGGCGGCGGCACCCACAGGTTCGTCAACGCGGCCGGGGTCGCCGGCGCAGGCGCTGTCCTCTTCGGTCGGTGCGATCGTGATTTCACCATCGCCCTGTTGCTGGCGGAGCGATCCCTGCCTCGTTATCGGCATCTTCAATAGGGCAGCGATAACCAGGTGCAGTAGAATGTCCGTGTTATTAACGAGCAAGGCAAATGATGTATGTAGTTACAATACACGAATGTAAACAGTTCAACACAAAGCGGTTCAGCCGCACGTTTGAGGCGCCAGTTTAACACTGAAGTTTGTTATAATCGTTTATTCAGCATTAAAACAATACAGTTAGGCGTACACAAAACAATTTAGGCACAACGGAAGTAACAGTAACTTAGATTGGTAGGTAGGTATACGTGAGCCGCGAAGGATAACAGGAAGAGCGCGGATTCTCGATCGCGTCGCGCAGCTCACTAACTAGCTGGCCGCCACAAACTATCCCGAGAGGGCGCGCGGAGACGTGCGGGTTGAGAGGGGACGGCGCGAGCGCTGCCGAGCCACCGCGTCGACCCATCGAACGATATACGAGCGCGGTTGCATAGCAACTAAATGAACACGTTTGGGTAGGTACCTATAGTAACGTAAGTAAATTGATATCCCGCGTTACAGCTATTATTATTATTTACTATCATATTTTATATTACATTATGCATTTATTTATTATATGTAGTTATAGTTATCATAACAACTTTTTTTTTCTCTTCTGTACTTCTTGTAGTTTCCTTTTTGCATACTTAACCTATTTATTCACCCCATGATGCACATACACCTTCTCAAACACCCTCGCTGGATGACTGGTAGACAATGCCTTAGCATTAAGTCCTCCTTTTGTCCTTTTTTTTGTGCAATAAAGTATTAAATAAATAAATAATAATTACCGGATATTGCTCCGACTCTTTTCGAACTTATTTGAAGTTCTTCGTCTGGGAGTCACGATTGTGCACAGCGGCGAGCGCGGGCCTCAGCACGTAACTCATACCACAGAAGTGCTTATTATACAGCCATAAAAAATATAATTATATTTATCACTCTATAATGAATGGTTGTAAATAAAAAAATAGATGAATGCGGTGGCAGGTGATGGATGACGAACTAGGAATGGCAAATGTACAAAGCATACAACGGCTATTTGAAATAACAAAAAAAGCTTCGATTGTTAGGGTAAGTACCATTTGGCGTTAAATTCGCCAAAAACGATCACACTCCAAAAAAGTTGTTCCACATGGGTCTTGGCGTTATTTTCGCCATAAACGCTATGAAGCTACTGGAACGGTTTGAATTACCTACATCTAATGTCAAAAGTGACAGAAGTGGCCAATTTTAGTGGCATTCTTAGCGTTCTTATCCTAAATGGAACAGGGGAGAACAGTTACAAACGATCACAGTGATCACAACCATAGACGCAAATGTGATCAAACTTATCGAAAATAACGAAATTAGCGTCAAATGGAGTAGGCCCTTACTGTCAAATAAAACAATATGGCCGATGTTTTGTTTATTTTTATTCGCAAAACTTAGGTTGCTGATGGTTAGTCAAAGAATAAAATAATCTTATCCGAGATTTATGTATGAAATTATTGCTAATACGGTGTAATTTTATCACTGTAACACAGAAGGATGCAGAAGTTATCAAATGTTTGTCATTAAGTGATTAAAAGCTCAAGTATTTCAAAATGCTGGCTGTGTTGTTGCACAGGATGAGTGCCAAAAGGCGTATCGCAGCGAAAAAAAGGGCAATGATTCTCGAGAATAGTCAACGGAATGGTCCTGAGAGTGTATACTGTCGGACTTGCTTGAGCACTGAGAATTTAGTGCCTATATTCTATACACCTGGTACCGAAGCAAAAATGTCTCACAATTTAAAACTGGTAACAGGCTTAGAGGTTTGTTTCATATTTATTGATATTCCATTTAAATTTGTTTATCATAACCAACTTAAATATAGATTATCTAGGTTTGAAAAGCCTTTATTCAAAAAACGCGTCAACCTCAATAAAACACTACGGCTGCTACAATGAAAACATTTAATCAACATTGAAGCCTACAGGCACTACTACCAGTTGGCAGCACGCTGGCAGTATTGCCCTGTTGGATTACATAGCTAATAAATTATTAAAAGTATAGTCCATGGAACCAATATATAAACCATTTTTCTACCAATTCAAAGTGACATGGTTGAAACATGTTCTTAGAATTCATTACCAAAAGTTGTTTAATGCCATTTTGCCAAAAGTAAAATGAAAAAGAGTGAGATTCAAAAGTCTACCTGCCTTCAGGTAGATGGCTTGGAAGCTCTCAAGTTTAATTGTGAGTTAAACTAGTTAGTTATTGGTTGAGCCCAATAAGTGCCCTCTGTTTGCGAATCGCATCAACCAATAGCTAATAAATTTTGAAAAGTATGATAACTGGACTGGATGATGCTGGACCCAACATCTTTATATACCATTTCTCTATCAATATGAACTAACATGATTGCAACATGTTCTCATAAAATTTATGTATTCCCTTAGAAATCATTACAAAAAGTTGTTTCTTGTAATTTTGGGAAAAGTTAAGTGTAAAAGTGTTCAATTCAAAAGTCTACTGTCTCTGGGTAGACAGCTTGGAGGCTCTCAAAGTCAAGTCCAATATGTTGAAATTATACCATCATATCCAATAGTTTGTGTACTCTCTACAATTATTCAATATAAATAAATAATGTATACCGAACTTGTATTTTACTTAAGACAACAAAATGTAAACATTATATTATTAAGCTTTACTATAGGTTTTGGTATGTTTTTGGAAATAAACTTTATTATTATTTATATTCTTTTGGTCTCCATAAAGGTGCGTTTTGTTTGTCTGTTACAGATAACAGTAAATGACAGTCTATCGCAAAACATATGTACAAAATGCTTAAGCACTTTTAATGAATATCTTGAATTCCGACGGAAATGCAAACAAGCTGAGAAATCTCTACTTGAAATGCTATCCCAGAACTACACAAAACCAACCAAGAATAAGACAGAAGCTGGAAAATATTTGATAGATGTCAAACCACCGAAAATGAAGAAGGCTAAGGTGGAACAAGAAGAAGACTATGAGTATATGCCTGATGAAGGCTCGTATGGTGATGATTTTCAGAATGATGACGATTTTGATTGTAAAGATGATGTAAAACCTTTGTATGTTGGGAATGTTGAAAAAGACGTAAGTTGTAATTTGGCTTGTCGGAATATTCCCCCATAGAACATACTATGTACATATTTAAAGTCCTCCCTATGTATGTAGGTATACATATTTTTCTTATATAATTATTATAGTTTAAAAAAATAGTTACCGATGCCCCTCACCCCTCTGCCAAAATCCCCCTTTCCCCTCTCCGCCCCTTCCTTAAGTACATATGTATGTATACCGATTCTAAAGTTCTTCCGTAATTTTTATATTATCTTTAAGAATGATAGGTTTATTGCACGGTAAAGTCTTGTATAGGTTCAGAAAGCGAGTGGACTTGGAATTTGACATGCGACATTGATAATATTGATTATGCATATGTAAATTTAATATTAATACACATACTAATATCTAATATACAATGTGTGTGTCGTTAGACTTATAGTTTATTTATATTATATATAAAAATCGCAAATCCACATGCTTTCTGAATATTCTCTCTCTCCCTATGGCAATGGTTTTAAATTATGATTCTGCCTGCAAATACAATGAGATATTGGTGTTCCGGCAGCAGCCCTTAAGAGCCAGTATATATAGCGTGAAATTACAGGCACATGAGACTTAACAACTATGTCTCTAGGTGACAGGCGCAGTCCAATTCGTGACAGGTGACGAAATGCATCTGTTATAAACAGAGGTTAGTCTGCTTAACATCAGGTGGGCCTCATTCTAATCCGTAAGAAATACATAAAAAAAAAAACTGTTCGCCACACAGTAAAAAAAATATAAAATCTTATGATCATGAAGGTTTTTAGAAGTTAAACCTATGTTACTGTACATTCCAGCAGAGTCCACCTCCACCGTCCCGCACTAGAAGAGCCAACATGAAAATACCAAACGCACTCTCATACAGATGTAACACATGCAATAAGGACTTCCGAATGAAAGCTACGTACAAGGCGCATATGAGATTTCACAACAATTACTGCGTTTGTGAGGTAAGAATATCATTTAAGTTGTTTAAGTTAACAATATCATTATACAAATTATTTAGCAAAACAGGCCTGTTCAGACGGTGTACCTTTTACTATACCTCCATTTTATTCTGATTGCATTTATTTAATAAGAAGGCAGTGCTATGAACTGTGGAGAGAATATTTTGACGTGCGTTCCAAAGAGAAGGGTATATGGTATAAGACTGTCCAGCCACATCCCCCAAAAATACCTTGGATTGATAATGCCAAACTTAACAGATTAGACATGGTTGTTGCCTTAAGACTTGGATCCGGTCATATACCTTCAAAGAAGTTTGCATACTTGATGCGTAAAGTTTCTTCCCCAAATTGTCCTAATTGTGGAGTCCTTGAGGACATATATCACATTCTGACGGAATGTGTACGGAACGAAACCTTAAGGAGGAATATTGTTTGCCAGAACACTTCAGAGCAAAGTCAAAAACATTGCGAAGTCTTTATTTATATATTTTTTTATGCTATTGTAACGGAACAAGCTCGAGGCCCGCCTGATGTTAAGCGGCTAACCTCTGCCTATAACAGATGCACTGCGCCCGTCACCTTGAGACATAGTTGTTAAGTCTTATGTGCCTGTAATTTCATTGGCTCTCAAGGACTATTGCCGGAACACACCGTTAGGTGCTTGGCGACAGATTTTCTACTTGACCTACTAGGATAGCTAGCCAGGCGGGCAATCGCAAAAAGCCCTTCCACCATGCGGTGTGCATTTTTTATAGACTAATGTGCTATGTCCAAACTGTTTATCCTATCAACAGGCGTGCGGCAAACGGTGTAGGAATAACAATCAGCTTCAGGAGCACAAACGAGCTAGGCACGGACTCGGCAGGATACATAAATGTGCATATTGTGAATATAGCTCGGCCACCAAGGAAGCGTTGACTGTAAGTATACTTTTTTTATTTTGGACACTTCATGACACTCATTTTGAAGCAGTGATGACTCGTGGCATTGGCTATGGACTGCTGCGCACCAGGTCCATGGTTCGAATCCCGCCGTGGGCTGGAGCTTCGCCGCATGGTGGAAGGGTATTTTGCGAAAACCCGCCTGCAAGCGACTTCTACTTGTGTAGAAAATCACTTAACGGTTTGTTCCGGCAGCTGTCCTTGAGAGCCAGTAATTTTAGGTTAAGCCTGTTAACACCTTCGACCGCATCATCACTCCCCATCAGGTGAGATTGTGGTAAAAGGCTTACCTATATGCAATAAAAAAAAAAGCCTAAACATAATGTTTATAGTAATATAACATACAACTAAAACATGTTTTTACGATTTTCCAAGTGTCTATTTGAGTGTTGATGTGTAATAACAACCGGAAAACATACACCGTTGAACAAATTGAACAAAAGCCTCCGCAATTAGGGTGGGAGAGGGGTTTCCATATCGCAGTTCTTCAGAAGGCACTGGTGCCTTCCTTCTGGCATTTTCCCTACGTCGCCTCCTACGACCCCCACATAAAGAATATTTAAAGAGGGGGGGGGACAATTATAGCGCCCGCCATCTCATGCGGTTGTATAATCATTTTGAAATAATCGTTGAGTGTTATTGAACAAGCTCGAAAATTTCTAATAGAAATTTTCTTAATAGAGAAATTTAGATATTAGAATATTT
Organism: Plagodis pulveraria; assembly: GCA_963890685.1. NCBI lineage: Eukaryota > Metazoa > Arthropoda > Insecta > Lepidoptera > Geometridae > Plagodis > Plagodis pulveraria. The sequence goes on along the minus strand of OY982976.1, from coordinate 16,671,167 downwards.
TCGAGCTAGAAACTCTTTGTGGTCTTGTAGAATATAAGTTTGTTGGCCTCTATATATATATATATATGGCTAGGACAGGACAGGACTGTGACTCCCCAAAATGCTTTATGGTTAAATCTCAGGGTCAGCCTCATCAGCGTGGCAGTTCCATAGCTGTTACCACTGGGACATCACTGCTTTAAAAGATGTTTTTATTTTATTCATATATATTAATTCTTTTGTAGATACACGAACGACGTCACACCGGCGAGAGGCCGTACATTTGCGACCACTGTGGCGCCACCTTCCATCGGAGAGCTAATCTAGTCCAACACATAGCTATACACTTACCCGAGAAAAACTTCCAGGTAATGGACAATTCAAGCTTTTGCAAACTTAATTCATGTTTAATGACTAATCGAGAGATATTGCATTTGGTCCATCAATGCTTCATAAATACTATTTGCGGTCAATGTTCATGAAATAGTAACCTAATTTATGATAGCAATAAGATATATATTTGCCAGAAAATAAACCTGGGTGAACGTTATTAAAAGACTGCTATTATAAACCCTCAAGGTATGTTTAGGTATGAGATTTTACCGTTAGGCCTTAAAATCTTATTGTAAAATTAAATACGATTCACTAGGAAGATTAGAAAGTTTCTTTTGTTGTTATTAAAATTTGTGAATTATTTGTTTTATAATCCAGATATTTTCCAATTAGATATTTTCTTAAACATGTCATAATTTTAGTAAATGTAAGTTTCATCAATATAGGATTGAATTTATACGCATACTATTGGTGGAGTTATAGACATAGAAATAATGTTTATTATCAGCTTTAGCAAGATGGCCACATTTAATTTTAGATTATTGAACTATAGAGCAAAATTCAACTCTTTAACTTTTATGAAACTCAATACCATGGCAAATTTACATAAATATAAAATACTGCAACATCATTGGACGCCTATAGTGATGAAAGTCTATCCTATTTTATTTGTCAGAGGTGTAAGTTGTCCTCATATGGTTACACCCATTTTTTTAAGTCTTTTGCGGATTTAACTATTAGACTCAAGTTTGATTGTAAGGACTTCAACTTCGTTAGGGTCAAAAGTTTTGGTTAGAACAATCACAATGAATTCCTTTTGACAGTGCGACATGTGCCCCAAAAAGCTGAAATCCAAAAAGTTTCTCCAAATACACAAACACAACGCTCACACTGGCAAGCGTTACGGATATCTGTGTAGTGTATGCGCCCATCGCTTCGAGAAGCCGAACAAAGTCCGAGCTCACACGAGGCGCGTTCACGGAATCCCCGACGACCAACAGGGGCCGATACAGAGAGTGCAGCTTTAGGATTCGAGTCCAAAGTTAGGATTGAAATACGCAGTTTGCATTTTAGGGTTCGAGTGTTGAGTTAGGTAGGACGCGACGGGATAAAGTGGAGTGAGGATTGGAGTGTAAAATTAATAAAGGGAGAGGGACAGAGTATAGTTTAATGTAGGATTGTAAAGCTAAGGTAGCTAAAATCGAATTGCAGCTTTAACATACTAGTATTAACTAGAAAGGGACATAGTGCAGGTTCAGGATTCCAGTGAAATATTAGGTCATGATTGTATTCGCTTGTTTTACGCGCTGTCCTTATGCAATGCAGTATACAAGTTAACACTTGCGGCAAAATGGTAGCTTGGGCTAGCTTTGAATTGCGACTGCACAGTCCTGGTTCCACGGATTCACTTATGGACGAGCGTTCGAACTGCGCTCCATTCCAGTGAAATTATTGTCAGGCCACACTTTAGATTCGAAAAGTTAAAATCTTTATGTACATTGTCATTTGAATATTTGCGAAACGAAAACCTTGGATTGATATTATTTTGATTAAAATTAATAGAACAGGTACAGGTAATAGAACTCAAATTATTGCAATATTTTATGTCAATGAGGCCAAGAGATAAGTAAGATTGAAGCTTGCAAGAGTTTTCATGCGAACGTATACTGTGTTGCCAGTTGTGTAAAAAGACGGTATACCTTACTACGTGTAGATAAACGGAACACGGTGACCCGTGCAGACAAGACGTTGCGTGTAGGCGGAGCGTTAGTTCAACGTTAGGATTCAAGTCTAAGTCCGTATTCGAGAATTATATTCAGTTTTGAATCTTGATTTTAGTCATATCATATCGAATACGTGATTGTAACTTAAGCACGTTTACGAATACGAATCTTTTCATATTTTCTCCTTTAGGAGCAACGAATTACGAATCTTTTCATATTTGCTCCTTTAGGAGCAACGTATATGTATACGAATCTTTTCATATTTGCTCCTTTAGGAGCAACGAATATGTATACGAATCTTTTCATATTTACTACTTTAGGAGCAAATATGAAAATATTCGTATACGAAATACGAACTATTTTTTATTCGTATATGAAATACGAACTATTTTTTATTCGTATATGAAATACGAAACGAAGAGTATTCGTAAACGTTAGGATTCAAGTCTAAGTCATTAAAATCATTAATCAAGATTCATAACTGAATATAACTCACGAATACGGACTTAGACTTGAATCCTAACGTTTACGAATATGAATATTTTCATATTTGCTCCTTTAGGAGCTTATGGTACAATCACGTGATTGAAGATTAATTGTAATTTTTGATTAGATTTGGTGATCGAACACCAAACGCTGATTAAGTTTCATTCACAAATATCAGTTAATACTGAAGTGATAATAATATAAGTTCAATTATGTAGTTAATATTTAATAATTTATAACATATACGCTAGTAAAGTATTTTTTAACATAAATGAATTTTGCCATGTTTAGTCGTGATATATTGTACTTAAGAATTACTGTAAATGTTAATCATGAATATTTATTATAAAACATCGTAATAAAGTAAAATAAATAAATATAGGAAAAGAAGTTCCGAGCATAGGCAAAAATCGGTGATTAGGCTAGTCAGGTATGTTTGCCCAAGATCTTATGGCAGAATGTTTTTGTTTCAATAGAGTATACTAGTGAAAATGGCTGAAAATGTATGTAGATTATTGACAGAAAAATTGATGATGTACTTCATCTACAACAAATGCGCAAAGATGTTATTACTTTATTAATAGTAATAAAACAATTTTAAACGTTTTAAATTGCATAAATTTATAATTGTTTTCTCAACACCCTAGCTCGTAAAGTGAGCTTTATTATATTGTTCTTAGGGCCATAAACCGAACTATAACACCCTCGTGCATACTAATATTATACACTAGTGCGTAATAGAATTATCCCTACAAAGTTAAGTTAGTACCTAACTGCAAATTATATGCGAGTAAACAGAGCATTTTCAATTTAACCGGGTAATACAGATTTGTAACATCAAAGAGTAGATTGTATGTAATCAACATCACACATTTGCCGCGTGCAAAAATAAACAGGCGCTATTTTCCATAATTTTCGTATGTTTTTTGTATCGCATTTGTGCAATATATATTTTTTTCCTCGCAAGGGTGTTGAAAAAGTTCGTATGAAACTCGTGAGACTCGTACACGGGGTGTACTAAGTAACTTAATGATTATCTGTGCGTCACTCTATGCTCTATAAGATAACCTAGTTATTTTCTCTACGCACAGAAAACCGATAGCTAACTTAACTACGGTTTTGTGTACGTCGTACGTGATTTAAAACAGAACTTCTACCGGAGATGACATCGTTCTGCCAAAAGAGTACAGTTTAAAATTGTTTATATCTTAAATACAAATACTTAGTTAACTACCACGTTTTCCTCACTGTGGTATCCTATTTTCACAAGCTAATATTGAGTTCTGCATGTAATCCGCGGGGCTGACGTCTGCTCTATTTCGGTTTAAATAAAATCATATTATTACATAAAATCATATTATTTACACTTTTTGTTTACGAATAATATGGTTTTATATATATATTTATTTTGGCTCACAGATGCAAGCTCGTGTTATATTTACAATAGCTTAGTTATTGGATTAGGTTATTAGCTACGCCACATTAATATTAATGCAATAAACAGAAAGACAGATTTTATTACAGTTCGGTTTAAGTAGGTAATCTACCAGTTGCTAGAGAGGCTTCAAATTGTAGGTCTCATATAATTTAGTACAATATTAGAAAACATATATCGGCCCCTGTTGTGGTTCATGGAAAAAATATATCAAGGTAAGGTAAACGGCACTAGTTGTTTTTTGTTTAATAAAATTGTTCGGTCATATTATATTTAAAAACTATATTAGTTTTAAATTCAATATCAAATTAACCTTATTAATTATTATAAAATGACCGGATTATTGTTAATGTTATAAAATATTTTGATTATATTAAATTACTGTGCACTAGTGGTTGACATTACTGTTAAAAACAATTAATTATATCCAATTGTTTGGTAAAAATAATATTTTTGGATATTTTTTACGTATTTGGTAAAATTTATTTTCTTGTTCAGTAGTCAACAACTAGTCGCATGTCAAGCACTAGTGCCCTTTACCTTAATTAATATTAATTTGTCAAATAAATTTATAAAATTTATCAATGCCCAAACCCCACAAATACGTCAACACGAGTTAAGCCGCGTTGACACGATCAGAGTGCACTCAGGCCGAGTGCATTAGGGTACCTACTCGGACACTACTCATTTTGTGACAACCGGTAATACGAGCACACTCGGACACTACTCATTTTGTGACAACCGGTAATACGAGCACACTCGGACACTACTCATATTATGACAACCGGTAATACAAGCACATTTGGACGACGGCGTCCGATCTGTGTTGACTCGGACCGCGTCCTATTGTTACGACCTAGCTCGGATGAATATTGTGAAACAATATGGCGGCTAATAATAATAGATATAGTCGGTGCCAAATAGCATGGCAATAGATTTCGTATATTTTAGAGTTGTTTATTTGTACCGTTGCGTCCTTGTAGGCCCTGTACCACGAAATTCTAGCGATACAAGTTTAGCAATAGTTTGTATGGTAAACGATAGAATAAGCGATAGACGCAATTTATTTTGTGACATCATGGTGAAGGCCAGCGAATTACCTCTATTGCCATGCTATTTGGCACCGAGTATAGTCAAATTGTTTTTATATGTACTTCTATTTCTATTTAACGTAGAAAATTGTCAGACGCACCCTGCTCTTTGCGCCTTAAAATCCATTTGCAGGTCCACATGTTTCTCTTGCGTGGCTTCTGCTTATAATGGTTTGCAAACTCTATGATTAATATGTCTGCTACAGCTTCGACATCCTGTAGTAATAAATCCGCCTGTGCTACATCGAATTGTGATGTTGATAGTAATTGAAAACGAGTTAACTTAGATATGTCGACTGTCCCTACGTATACTATCGAAACTAAATATCGCGAATTTTAAGTTTCGTGAGTTTACGAGGACCAGCGACGTCACATTCTATACTTTACGACTTCGTTAAACTGAATATATTAATAATATTTGAAATAAATTTTATCTACATTGTAATATAATGTGATAAAAACAAGTTGCGTCGGTAATAAAATAACCCTTTTTTGAGTTTCGATAGTCTATGTAGGGACAGTCGATGTGTAAACCACTATAGGTAAACGATTTATCTTAATCCTCGCCTGCCCGGTACAGAAGCGCGGGGGTATGACGACAAGAGGGTGCGGGCGGTGGGCGCGGTGTATCACACTAAGCGCTCCCGCCGCCCGCACCTCTCTCAGTCCCCTTTGTCGTCATACCCCCGCGCCTCTGTACCGCGCAGGCGAGGACTAAGATAAACGGTTTACCTATATCCGTGTACACTCGTATGGAGCCGACTCGAACGAGGGTACTCGGTCCGAGAATACTCTCATCGTGTCAACGTGACTTGCGCGACATGCGGTTTATTGGGGACAGGTTTACCCTTAGTTGTTGTTTATGACATTTGATTGGGAAAATTTGGGACAATCTCAATGCTTAAACCGGTAAACTAGATACCGAAAGCGTTTTACCGCTGAGTTTAATTTACACGCAATAATTTATATAAAAAGTGACACTAAATTGAAATAATGTATACATAATAATACTATTACCATAGAGAAAGTAGTAATAAGAGATTCAATCGCAACGTACGCCGGAATAAGCTCAAATCTTGTATTACATATATATTCAGATGGCGCTGACTCGTAGCCTGGAAATGTTGGCTTCGACACTTAAAGCCGATCAATTTTAATTTCATCGATGGTAAACAGGCCCAAAAGATGTCTTGTTTTTTTTGAATACGAAATATTGTGTTAAAATGCTGCTCCAATAAATTTGTTTTTTATGGATAATTTACCACCATTTATAAGTTTATTGATAGATGGCGCTGCAACGCATGGAAAATATATGGCAAATAACGCCATCTAACCATTTGTTTTCGTTCCAACACAAGTTCAAGTAGCCTTATTGAGACTTACGACGGCCATTAAAAATGCAATTTCGATATTTTATGTGATTTGATACATTTAGCGACATCTTTCGCCGAAGCTGGTATTTAGCTATCGGTGCACGCTGTAATGTATGGTCTTTGTCACTCTTATTAGTTCTTTCTCTATGCTATTACCTAAGTCAAAGGGAGAGTCCACTATGATATTTTTACTACAGTGAAAGGTAGAGTCCACAATAACACTTATGCTAAAAAGCAATGATAGCCTATATAATCCAATATAGGCTCTATGGACTGCGGTATCGCAGGTCCATGGTACGAACCTAGCAGCTATTAAAAAAAAACTCGTACTGCAAGACATTCGCAGTCACATCTTGTTTAGAACTCTATAATTTTCTTTTACAAACTTATAATAAGTTTAACCCGTTATGTTATCAAATTAGACCCCGGCGTCCTAGTTATGAATGAAATCTATTGTTATAAGTATTGCCGATGCCAATGGGTTAATAAACAAAATGAATAAGTAAATAATAGTATGCTCCATTTTTCAGTGTTCGTTTTGCCCCACCCGAGAGAAGTCTAAGAAACGACTTCAAATACATATATCGAAGATTCATCGACCCCGGCGTTATAGGTAAATATAAGTGTTTTTTTAATCAATTTAATAAAATGGACGAATTAAATTTGTAATGGATCTATTTATTTATTGGATGAATTAATTAATAAAAAATGTTTTATTAATTAATGTATTCATGGTATTTTTATTAATATTTTATTAATTAATTGGGAGAAACAGATCTCTATTGCTGAGACTCTTTAATTATCCTTTACAATCTATTTCACCCTTTTATATTAGTTTTTAGCTTCGTCTACGTGTGGCTTTTAACTAACTTCAAAAAAAGGAGGAGGTTTTCAAGTCGTACGATATTTTTTTATATATGTTCCCTGATTACTCGAAGACGCCTGTATTTTTTTTTATCCTAGGTGATCCCATTTAAAAAGCATCAAAATCGGTTGAGTAATTTTAGGGTTCCGTACCCAAAGGGTAAAACCGGGACCCTATTACTGAGACTTCGCTGTCCGTCCGTCTGTCACCAGGCTGTATCTCAAGAACGGTGATAGCTAGACAGTTGAAATTTTCACAGATGATGTATTTCTATTGGCGCTATAACAACAAATACTAAAAATAAAATAAATATTTATTAATAATTGTTTATGTGTATAACGAAATAAGCACGAGGACCACCTGATGTTAAAGTCTCCTGTGTCTGTAATTTAATAACTCATATTTTTTAATACCTAGCTCGATATTATAATCGAGCTAGGTATTAAAAAATATGAGTTATTAAATTACAGACACAGGAGACTTTAACATCAGGTGGTCCTCGTGCTTATTTCGTTATACACATAAACAAAATTATAGCTCGATATTATAATCGAGCTAGGTATTAAAAAATATGAGTTATTAAATTACAGACACAGGAGACTTTAACATCAGGTGGTCCTCGTGCTTATTTCGTTATACACATAAACAAAAACAAAAAAAAATAATCTCAAAATGTTTGTTAGGACTAGCAGCAGGCAACTCTAAGAGGTTGTTAGCATTTTACCAATAACCCTGTATAATACATTTGTCGCATTTAGTTTTATATTCTCAAGCTTTGTCGTTTTTTCATATCAGTGATATTAAGGTTATGTCAGCTCGACCCACAATAGAATGTAATAGTTCAAGATCTAATCATAAATGTTTTTATGTGATATTTACGCAACAAGCACGAGGACCACCTGATGTTAAGCGGTAACCTCGGCCTATATCAGTAGCATTTCGTCACAATTGGTGAACTGAACTGCGCCAATCGCCCTGAAACATAATGTTAAATATCATGTGCCTTGAACTTCACCAGCACCCATACCTTTCAAACCGGAACACAGTAATGTGGACATTATTGCTTGGCGGTAAAAATAAACATGGTGGTAGTACTTCCCCTCGCACAGAGTATTCTACAGCTACTACGTTTGCGGTTTCCATGTACTTATCAATAATTGTATTTTCTACAACATTGCTCGTAAAGTGAGCTTTATTATATCGTTCTTAGGGCCATATACCGAACTATAACACCCTCATGCATAATAATATTATACACTAGTGCGTAATAGAATTATCCCTACAAAGTTAAGTTAGTGCCGACATAGCATTTTCAATTTAACCGGGTAATACAGATTTGTAACATCAAAGAGGTTTATATGTAACAAAACATCATACATTAGCCGCGCGCTAAAAATAAAACAAAAATCTTGCGCGCTATTTTCTATAATTTTCGTATGTTGTTTGTATCGCATTTATTTGCAATATATTTTTTTTACCTCGCAAGGGTGTTGAAAAAGTGCGTATGAAACTCGTGCGCGTTGTTTATTATTATTATTTTATTATTATTTATATTATATATATTATCTTCGATCTCAGGCCTACAACCCGTCTCGATTGTAATAAACAACTTTGCGCACTTGTTGCATAATGTACTATTTTCGTCTAGCGCACCCTATCGCCGTCTCTCTCATCTGCACGCGCTAGTGTATAGCGCTATCCTTATTTCAATTGAGCCCCTATGTGTTTTATTTTCAGCTACAAATGCCCTCGATGCTTCAAGCTGTTCATTAGAAACGAGCACACGCACCGGCACCTCGCTCGAGTCCACCACATACCGCGGTCGGAACATCCTCCCATAGAGAAAGTGCTCATAGACAACGCTGAGAAGGACTGTACATACAAGCCGCTGCCTTACCAGGAACCAGTGCTGTATCACTCCAGTGAACAGGGGATCGGTTTTACAAATACATCCGCGTGAAAACTTATATTTTATTCAAATATTATAAATTAAACCGGCAAAAAACCCTCACGTTTAGGATCGAATACGTCTCGCGGGTTTCGAGCATATCAGATGCTCATCATCAGGGCGAGTGCGCAGCTGCTTTGCGAGCTCCCGGCGGGTACTGATTCGATCCTCAACGTGAGTGTTTTTTTACCGGTTTAATTTATAATATTTAAATATGTGTGAAACTGACGACAATTTCAATTCAGTTATATTTTACTATGTAACACTAGAGAGAATTGTTGAATTTACTTCAAAATGCATGTCCAAAGTTGTAGTCACGGTGTGAACCAGTACTGTATCACTCCTGTGAATAGGGGATCATTATAACAAACACATCCGCGTGAAAAGTTAGATATATTTATTGTGTATCACCAGAGAGAATTATTGAGTTTACTTCAAAATGAAATTTTACAGTTGGAGACACGGTGTGAATCAGTACTGTATCACTCCAGTGAATAGGGGATCATTATAACAAATATATTCGCGTGGAAAATTGATTCATTATGTATCACTAGAGAGAATTATTGAGTTTACTTCAAAAATAGTTTCTAAAGATGGAGTCACGGTGTGAACTAGTACTGTATCACTCCAGTGAATAGGGGATCATTATAACAAATATATTCGCGTGGAAAATTGATTCATTATGTATCACTAGAGAGAATTATTGAGTTTACTTCAAAACGAATATCTACAGATGGAGACGGTGTGAATCAGTACTGTATCACTCCAGTAAACAGGGAAATACATCCGCGTGATAAGCGGATGTAAAGTAAGATTAATTTATAATGTATCACTAGAGAGAATTAATTTAAAATCTTATAAATTGTATATAAAGTTGCAGGTCACGTGATGTGTCGGCTGGACCTCTTTATGGTTTGCGCTACCCTATGCCATTAAAAATGATGTTGGCTTTGCTACTTTTTTTTAAATTGTGGTCACACATTTTATCCGAAGAGCCCGTGAAATCAAAATAATGTCAAACAAAACTATAATACATTATTGTAAAGTGAAAAAAGTTGTGTAAATAAAAATAACTTTGTTCATAATATACCGATAGCTTATGTAAAAAACGCCAAAAGCTAGCGTTATCTTTCATACATATTTTAGTATGCTGAAGTTTCCGCTAGAGGGTGCTGATATAAAATGTATAGAGAAAAACTTAAAATGTTATGTATATATACACTAAAATGCGTTAAAAATAACGCATTTTAGTGTATATATATAGATATGTAAGTTTAAAGTGTTTATAGTCCCACCAACTTATCAGTACAGGCGGCAAAAAAAAAAGAACTACAACATTCCTTCAAATTGTGACAGTTTGTAGTTGATTTCCATGACCAGTAGCGCCCTCGAGAACTGCACAGTTAAGTTGGTGGTACTATAGTTTAATGTATGGCAAACGCTTTGACGTCTATGGAGCAAAATAGTTTTTTTTTTCATATATATTTTAACTACACACGACCTGATCACATAAAATGCGAGATCTTAAGTATTGGTTTTACAATTTCTAGATCTAACATAATTTTTAATACGAATTCATTTTATTTAATGTAGTAATGTAATATGGGAATGTAACGTTTTTTTAATGTTTTTACAATTTTGGGGGTTGATTTGTGGAATCGTGTAAATACATTGTTGTCTAATAGATGTTCAAGATACTAAGAGCAAAATGTCTCGATAGTGCGCTCGTAGAGTCAAGACCTCCTGATGATGCTTCGTTTAGAAGCGAAACGCGTCGAATACTCTTCCGGTTTTTTTTATTTTTATGTGGTTTATTAGATTTTCCACAGACTCCAGGGTCCGTGCCATTTTTTAGGTTAACTTAGAAATTTATGAATTAATTACTATGGGGAGCATTACATACTCTTCCGGTTTGGCTGCGTGGCGTTTGTGATGTCACGTCGGCTTAACAGGAAATTAGGCGGAATTGTCACTATATTTATATTTTATATAATTTTTATAAAGAATTTCTAAGTGTTTTATTAAATAATTAATTTGACGTTTTCTTAAAACACTTTTAAACTATTTGTTATTATTACGAGCAATGTTAATGAATATATTCAGGCGTTACTTTGCGTAAATCTATATTTAATAATAAAAAAATTAGGAAAACACTTGAAAAATATATCAAGTGACAATTCCGCCTAATGTTCCTGTTAAGCTGACGTGTTGTTACAAACGCCACGCAGCCGAACCAAAGAATTATCGACGCGTTTCGTTTCTACACGAAGCATCTTCAGGAGGTCTTGAGTCTTAAAGCTCATAAAATATTTGTAATTATTACGAGCAATATTATTAAATTATTTATAATTAATTTAATTTAATCTATTTCGTGAATTGATCTTGTAGAATGCTTATTAAACTTATCTGCAAGTTAATGAATAGATTCAGGCGTTACTTTGCGGAAATCCATTTTTAATAATAACAAATACTTTTAAAATATTTTAAGAAAACATCAAATTAATATTTTAATAAAACACTTAAAAAATATAAAAATATATCTAGTGACAATTCCGCTTAATTTTCCTGCTAAGCCGACGTGACGTCACAAACGCCACGCAGCCAAACCGGAAGAATTTTCGACGCGTTTCGCTTCTACACGAAGCATCCTCAGGAGGTCTTGACTCTTCGAGCGCACGATCGAGAATGAGCGGCCGGCTGCTCGGCACGCCTTTATATAGACGGGCTGAGTTAGCACGCTCGAGTCTTTTTATTTAATTATGCTATTTATTTTGTTAATCTTAATTTTTAAGACCTGATTATAATACTCAGTTTGTATTTATTGTATATAAAGAAAGAAAATATGTATTCATTATACATATTATAATTTAAAGAATTATTATTATTTTTAAGTTAATATTGTATAAAAAAAAAAACGTAAATAAATATGTAAACAAAAGTAAGTGAAGTTCGGATAGACTTCAAAATGAAACATTAAAAATAAAAAATAAATATATGGACTGAAATAGGGGATCGTCGTGGAACGAGCGTTTTATTTTAATCAATCAATCTATCATTTATTGGTAAAATAAACTTTACACGTCATATTAAAAAATTGTATTAAAATAAAATTTGCATGGTGGAAGGGCATTCGCGAATGCCCGCCTGGCTAGCTACCACCCTCAATTAGAAAATCTGTCGCCAAGCACCTGACGGTGTGTTCCGGCAGCTGTCATTGAGAGCCAGTACTTCTAGGTTAGCCTGAACAACATCTTCGACCACGTCATCACTTACCATCAGGTGAGATAGTGGTCAAAGGCTAAACTATCATGCATAAAAAAAATGGTATAGAACATTTAAATAACTAAAGTAAATACAATTAACCCATTGACATCGGCAATAATGATAACAATAGAATTTCATTCTTAACTAGGACATAGTTGTACTGACGATGCCAACTTAATAATACTCTATACACAGTATAGCAATTAAATTAAAAATTAACAATACATTTTGTATTAATTATTGATGTAATGTGGATCAGCAGTCATCGTTTTATCTGTCAGGAACTCATCTAATGCAGCATCAGCTTAAGCCTTAGCCTGCCAATAAACGAGCTCATGCTTGGCGCATCAATGACTAAGTCAAAATCATTTATTCAATTTAGGCGTCTACGGCGGTCTTATGAAGCTCAATTACAAATTTTAATATTGAAATATTCTACATTGTATACTGCCACATTCAGCAAATGTATAGAGCCACTGCGAGAAGAACGGGCAAGAAACTCGGGGCCATTATTTTAAACGTCTTTTAACAATGTGTTACATACATACTATATAATAGAGTTATTACTATATTTGTTTAAATTATGTAGGTAATAGCTTGGCATCAATGATGTTACAAAATCACAAATTACTATAGGAAAAATTTAAGTCATGTGCGGGATTTTGTGATTTTGTAATGTAATCCGCATAGCAGGCGTTATTGCAAACCTAACAATATTAAAATCAATAATGTTCTTAGGTATTGTGTTATAAATCTTAATACCCACGAAGTCAACCAGCTTAGATTTGGTGAGGCGTAGGCTTGGGAGCCTGTGGTGTCTAGTCGGGTAGTTGTGGAAATAAGCCGACGTCGGGAATAACCACTGATACGTCGGATTTCCCCGTGGGGTGCCGGGTTAGAATTGCACCTCCCCATATCATCCCGTGGGTGTCGTAAGAGGCGGCTAAGGGAAAAATACTGGAAGGTGGGCAGCAGCGCCTTCTTAACTGCCATGTAACAATGCGATCCCCAAGACGCCTGCCAAGTGTGGGGATTATGGCAAATACCCCCTAAATAGGAGAGGCTGTGTTCAGCAGTGGACGATTCGGCTGTTACAGTACAGGACGTCGGATTTTGCGATAGGTGCTCTATTGTGGTGGGGTACAGTGGGCAGTGATCGCCCCATTGCCTACGCGTAGGCCATTAAACGATGCGGAAAGCCGATACAGCAGTGCAAGTACCGTAGTACGGCTCGTTAAATTATCGAATCGCTATGATGATAAATTTAGCGAATCGTATCGCCCATTGCAAGTATGGAACTGTTGCCGAGATATCTTATCGACGGCTTACAATCGTGAAATTGTAGACAGTATGTCGATTATTACGAAATGGCATCGTCGATTCTAGAGTCGTTTTGCTCAGATTATTAAAATCATACATTCAGTGGGGAAATGAGTTTTCCTGAAAATATTAATAATTAAGGTATTTGTTTTTAATAAAACATCAACTTATGATTTGATGATTAAAACAAATTACACCATTATTTTAACTAAATTATAAAATTTCTCAGTATCATATAGTTGAAGTTTAAATAATAGTTATGACAGCTGACTGAATTTAACTTTTTTATAAAAAATGGTTCTTGAGATAATCATTAGGTTAAAATTTGTTAAACGTATTCGTAAACCAATAAATTATCTAAAAAAAATAGTTTTAGTAAGTACTTAGTTCAGTACCTGCCTATAATATTCATTTATAGGAATTAACCATAGGCCAAAACTTAGTCAAATTAGATACAATACCTACTAAGGTATGTAGTTATTGTAATGTGGACGGGTAGGACCTTGAGATCACGATCTATTGTCGTTATTAATACCTTGCAAAAGGGTGAGTACAACTTCTTTCGATATTCGGAATAGATTCCTGAAACACTCTCCGAAAGTTTGATGTTAGCGTTCGTCAACCTCTTCTCTGTAGCATTTGGCTGTTTATAACCGCTCATATTTCAATAATAAAAGAAGCCAAAATGTCAATTTTTAATTTTGTCGTAGTTTTATCGAGCTTCTTTTAAAACCTGACAAAATCATCGTTAAAATCTACAAAATAGACGATCTCAGTCGTCATTTCAAAGATCCATGCTAGGGTTATCGTTAAATTTTAACGAATGTAAACCGAATTTAATTAACGATCGTTTAAGTAGGTTTCATACTTGCAACGTCGATATAACCCGTTTTATCGAATTTAGACGATTTTAAATATCAAATTTAGCGATCGGTAACTACGGTACTTGCGCTGCAGGGCCGCTACTACAATTCGTCGAAGTATCGAACGAACTACTTAAACTACTACGGGGTCAGAATGAAAGGTATCCGCAAAACACTTTTTTTTTATCCTTGATAGGTTCTTAGATTCTTTATTTCACACAAACAGTAGAGACAGAAAATTATTTAAGTATAAAATATGTACAAAGGCGAGCTTAACCCCAAAAGAGTTCTCTTCCAGCAAACCTTAGAGTAGAGAGAAATGTTCTTTGTAGGTTTCCACTGTGTACAGAAAGTGACATATTTTGTATATAATGCAACTCTATAAGTTAGCCTTTGACCACTATCTTACCTGATGGTAAGTGATGATGTGGTCGAAGATGTTGTTCAGGCTAAACTAGAAGTACTGGCTCTCAAGGACAGCTGCCGGAACACACCGATAGGTGCTTGGCGACAGATTTTCTACTTGAGGGTTGTAGCTAGCCAGGCGGGCATTCGCAAAATGCCCTACCATGCTGTAACGGCTGCCATCCAAAGACGACAACCGGGACCGATGGAGTGCTTTACGTGCGCTCCGAAGCACGGAAGCGCTCAGTAGTAATGTCACTAGCGGTCACCCATCCAACTCATGACCGCGGCGGACGTTGCATAGCTTTGCTGATCTGTTAAAAACAGCTAAGCAATAGTTAATTGACTAAAATGTTCATATAAGATACACTGACTTGAGAGAGTCACATTAATTCTGTTATAAACTAGTTTTTTTAGCCTTTACATAAACACAAATGTAGTCGTAATTAGTTTTTAT
Source organism: Plagodis pulveraria (assembly GCA_963890685.1). Lineage (NCBI taxonomy): Eukaryota > Metazoa > Arthropoda > Insecta > Lepidoptera > Geometridae > Plagodis > Plagodis pulveraria. The sequence continues at coordinate 16,655,624 of OY982976.1, read as the reverse complement.
AATTGTTCACACTGGCATCGCCCATAGCAAATGGACTGTATACTTGTTCAACTCCCCAAATAGAATAGTACACGCAAAAGCGATAAAAATACATAGAATCGAAATTGTATTTACATGAAGATGCCGACTGCCGGTTCTGGAGCTCCGTTAAGCTGTCTCGACCGTCACCGACACCGCTAGCACCCTTTAAGGTTGAACTGGCCGGCCCGTTCTCCATACAAACGTCGCAGGGTGATCACTCCCTTATTTGAGGATTTAGGTCCAAAATAAAGCATAATACCGATTGATGTCGTCATTGTCTAGGCTTGTATGATGCCGAAATGTTAATAAAATAATTAAATTGAGAATTATGAGCCTCGAAACATTTTCATATAAAGTTTTTGAGGCTCATAACTTACAACTTAATTATATTTTTTTAAATTTGGCCTCATACAAGCCTAGATAATGACTATATCAATCGGTATTATGCTTAAGTCTGAACCTAAAATCTCAAATAAGGGAGTGATCACCCTACGACGTTTGTATGGAGAAGTGACCGGCCAGTTCAACCTTAAAAGCTGAGGGATGAGTGACAGCACCGCCTGGACGGCGATTCTCGTGCAGTGATATGAATATCATAGTAGATAAATATCGAGAAAACATGGCGAATATCAAGTCGTGTAGTTTTGTGTTATTCTCGCAATATCACTATCGATAAATATCAAGCCCTAGCGATCGACACGCAACGTTGCGATATCGGGATTATCATTATACTTTCTATACACATGAACACAAGTTCATCTGTGGACATATTTTTATATCTACCACTCGCGAGAATAGCATTTTTGTGAAAAGTCGATATTTTTGGGATATTAATAGTCTATAGGTGACACGGGATAAATATCTAGAATCGATACATTTATCCCAATTTTGAGATTGTGCCACACGTGTGAGTGAACCTATCTTACCACAGATAATAAGGCTCGTAAATGAGAACGGTTATAAGCATCATCATCGTTCTTGCCTGAACAATAATACAGCAAAGTATTTTAGAACGAAAAAATATAGACGTCTAACTTTGTTCACGACCATGGTTGCCATGGTAACAGTTACAGCAGAGTACTTTAGAACGAAAAAACAAACATGTAATCTTGTTTATAAGAATGGTTGCCATAGTTACAAATCATTCCGACCCAAGAGAGGTAAGCATTTACTATGAGTTTTTCCCACCCTTAGGTGGGAAGTAGCGTCTTCCACCCGCTACTCAGATCAAGTAAACACTACTTTCCTTTTTTTTTTTAATATACTTAGTACGTCATTATATTACAATCTAGCCAACAATACGGACTAATGAGTAATTTTACCTTGACTTTCACTGCTAAATGAATATGAGAAATGAAAAGACTTTTGTTTTCTTTCAATAAAAGCGTTCTGGTCCCATTCGCATAGTTATTATACCGTTTTACTTTACAAACAAAACGTATAAGGTGTACGATTCCAATAGGAAACTAAAAAAAAAACACAGTCTCAAATGCCGCCACTAGATGGAGTTAACCATTGTTAAAACACGCAATCGTTTTGTTTTCATTACATTGTACCACGTGAAGGAAAGGTATCACCTGTAATCAGAGACAGAGCGTTCCCGCTCTTAAGTATTTTTACTTACGATTTTTGTAATGGATTGTGTTTGTTTTATCAATCCACTTAATAGTAACGAACCTATTTATACTTACTAGTAGAGGTGTGATAAGCGGCTTCTTTTAGTAAGCGCTGATAAGTCTTAAGCTTAATCTTAAAATCAGACTTTTGAACGCTTATTCGTTGTGACGCTTATGTACGTAAAACGAAACGAAATCATAGTGTTGGAACCACAGACCTAGGATTTTTTCGCTACGCTCAATAGACCCAATGAGGATACAATACTAATAGACCTACGAAGTGTGTGAGTGAAAGGTCCTAAGCTGCTACAAACCGTCGCGAGAAAAAAAGAGATAGTGAAACAAGAAGACGGTATGTCATTTTTTACTCGAGTAAGAGGCCATAGCGTCCCGGCCTCTTCCAAGTCGGCGCGAATTTTGTGTATTTGCCCAAATATCTTACGATTATAATATAAAATATGTATTCTGCAAGCATGGTGTCTTGTTCAGTGAGTGAATGTGAGGTTACAAGACACAGTAACCCGAATATATACACTTTTCACAGGTAATTTATGTTTAATTGTACTGATTTTTGGATAATCATTATTTTGTCATTTTGTTTTAAAATTAGTTATATGAACTATGGAAATATTAGATAATAGGTTTCTCTTCATACTTATCATCAAATTACATTGCTAAATGAAGAATTGGTTGGTATTTTACGAAAAATACAAAAACATTTGTTTACGATAGGGCTTGATAAAGTCCTGACGTCACAAGTATCGATAAAGTCGATAGTTTATGTCTGACCTGTAGCTTCGACGTGAATGCTCGGGTACATATTCGAACCTCAAAAATAACCAGTACTTAGTTAGTTTAATCATAAATTTGTTTAATAATAATATAATTACATAATAAGTAGCGAGAAGTTGACAGATCAGTTTATAGCTTATTGAGTATTTACGAATAAGGGAGTAAATATTATCACAAGATATATTATTCAAAATTTATTATGATGTTTTCTGTGAAAAGTTCCCCTAACACCCAATAAATAATTGGAAATATCTCTTACATCTGTCAGAAAATATTAGTATCTATATACAAATGGCTATTTAACAGAATTTGAAATAACTATATGCACGCGTATAATAATGTTTGTGTTCTTACAGATTACCAACAAATTTTCAGTATGTGATAAAAGGGTTCAGATTATTGACGCAATCTAAATAAAAACTCTACAGTTTGTAGTAAACTTTGAATCGAAATGCTTCATACAAAGAAAACATCGATGTATACTAATGAAAGACTCAATACCAACTTTTAATGTCCATGAATGCATAAAGCTGTGGAAATGGTAGTCAATAGCTTTAAGAAATGATGACACAAGTAACGTAAAGTTTAATTTGTAGTAAAATACATGGTCAAATATTTTTTTTTCATGTAAAGACTGTAGGATATGTTGAGTCAATCTAGTAACCCTTCCGATAGCGTCCCTGGTGCAATAAAATCTACAATACTCGCTTCATTGCAGCGCTGGATATCTATAGCTATCCTGACACAAAATAATTTTTATTTTTCCTTTCAGATCAAATTGAAAATAAGATGGCCCTGACCTTACTTAAATAGAGATATATTACCACCGTTAGCCATTACCTGCCCTTCAAATCAAGTACTGTCTCCAAGGAAAAAAACTTATTTACTAATGTTCTAAATTGTGACAAAAATTACAAAAAAAAAATTGCTCTTAAGAAGTTTAAAAGCTGAAACAAAAATAATGATAAAACGGCTTTTACTTAAAAGCAGCTAAAGAATTATATGTTCTGTAGGCCAGTTAGTAAAGATCATCGAAATTATGTACACATCGTCATTTCTACAGCCCAATGAGCTCTGTTTACACAAGGGACAAATTCGACCTTTGCTTACCACATGTGAATGCTTTACGCAAATGGTATTCAGATAAATGTAATTTAATAATTTACAGTCCCTGTATATTTGCAGCTTAATGATTTTGTTAATGGTAATTATAATATTTAGTAATGGTAGGTTTTATTTCATCTTGTTACGATGAAGTTATAGTAGTTTACTTTTAAAAGTGCTGTACCATTTTAGACCTACAATAAATGCATTTGACTTCAACTTTGAATGTGTTTTATTTTTAACAAATCAAAAAGGGAGCAGGTTCTCAATAAGGTGGTATTCATGTTATGATATTTGGTTTGATTTTCATTTGAAAACATCGTATTTTGTTTGAAAGGATATACTTTAAGATTCATCCCTTTGAAATTTCATCATAATCAGTTAAGTAGTTTGGTTTTTAAATCATAATAACTTGAAAAATAAGTTGTTCAAGTTAATTGCATTTCTGTGATTTCAGTGTTGTTTACGATCATTACAATAGTCTAAATGAACTATATAGGGCATAATTTCAAACGAATGTGTCCTAAGATTCAACAAGTAAAACTGTCGATAGTATTACGCTCGCGTCATAACAACACTATGTCACTCACACATTTACATTTAATTTTTTGTTACACCATTCATCCGTCACTGTTGGTCTTGTACATCCTAAGCCTATGGTTGGAACAGAATAAAACGTAAAATAACCAGCCAAGTGACGTCATCAAACATCGGCTGGCGGTCACGCTACTCGATAATAGATGGTGCCACTGTCTTAGCACCTCAGGCTGTACAGTAAGGCCACAGACAACAGTGTTCTGTGCAAAGATGTTACCAGAGCAAAAAATTTGCATTATTTTCGTGTATTGTTTTTGCACTGGTAACAACTTTTCTCATGGTTCTGTGGAAATGTGTTACCAAGACAAAAAACACACTTTTATTCACTAGTAGCACCTTCGTTCAAAAAAAATATCTCAATTTGACTTTGAAATTAAAGTTTTAGGCTAGACAATTTATTAAACTACAAACGCTACCAAAATACAATAAAATTACTTTCACATCAATGAATTTCCCTTCGTACTTTTCAGGCTTAGGACTGTCCGAAATGAATCTTGCGTCAAATAAATATTTCGTCTCCTTAATTGACGAGTCTTTCGAAAAGGGTTATGGGATTCATATCAGGCGTACTTAGAAGATCATTGATTTTATTTACATTGTTAATTTTTTATATTACATATTTACACTTTAATTTACATTGTTCATTTTATAGATTACAAAATGTACATTATTATTTACATTGTTTATTTTTGTGTTTTTTTTATGTTTTTTTTTATTTACATTGTCCATTTTTACATATTTACACTTTTATTTACATTGTTTATTATTGGGTTTTTTAAAGTTTTTTTTACACCTTAATTTACACTGTCCATTTTTATGTTACATATTTACACTTTTATTTGTATTGTCTATCATTGTGTTTTTTTTAATGTTTATTTTTATTTACACTTTCATTTTACACTGTCCCTTTTTGTGTTACATATTTACACTTTAATTTAGATTGTTTATCATTGTGTTTTTCGTCATTGCTTTTATTGTTATGTTTTTTTTTTTTTTTTTCAAATAAAGTTTTTATATATTGCAGGAATTAAGGAACATTAGTTTTTGTACCTTCGATGTAGTCAAACGGGTTCGTCTGTCGGATATCATGTATCCTGCTTTGGAAAAAATTCGCTCACAGGGTACCGATGTAACTACTATGTTTGAGCAGCAAATGAACGATTGGTACAATTTAGGGTATATGCCTTTGTGCTCCTTCCACCATTTAATAGGGCATTCTGACCGATTGAGGACGTTTTCTTTCCAGTACATTTCTATTTCCTCGTCCGCCTTTTCTTCAGCTGTTTTTGGTTGTAGCGATGTTGAAATTTTCTCTTCGAATTTACTCCACAGTGATGTTATAGTTGAAGTAGGCGTCTGGTTTGTATTTTGCTCTACAGTGGTTTGCTCTTGATCATACATGTCTGATAGTTTTCTTGTTAGTAAATCTTTTCCACTGAGCATTGCCGCTTCATTTTCGAAGGCATGGTGCTTGAAGCGGGGGTCTAAAAGAGTGCACATGACTATTGCTGTATCGTGCTCGATGTCCGCAAACCGTAGTTCTACCCCACTTTTTAAATATTCTAATAATTTTTTCACAGGTCTGAGTAGGTCTCGCTGTAACAACTGGCCACACACCGTTTTCAGCCCAGAAACTAGAACCACAGCTTTACTCGCATGTAAATATTTTTCGGTGCTCATTATCTTTGTCACTTCTTCGAAAGGTTTTAACACCTCACATATTTGATTAATGCATTCCCACTCTTGCATGGGTATAATGGGCAGATCAGAATTTAAATTTGGGATCGTAGCCCTTAAAGCTTCTTGTAAAGATGCGAATCTTTTCAGCATATAATATACGGAATTCCATCTAGTTGGGATTGATAGTATGAGGCTTTTTGGTTGCGATATGTTTTGTGATGCGGTTTGATATCTTAAAAGTCTTCCCTTGGCTATACTGCTTCGTTTAAAATGAGACACAGTCTTTTGAACTTTGGTGATGGTGCACGATATTTCTGCAATACTCAAAGCATTTTGGACTACAAGATTCAATTTGTGAGCGTAGCATCCATAGTGAGGTTTTCCTAGACTTCGGACAGCTCCTACAACGTTAGTTGCATGGTCAGTAACTATTAAATTTATCTTGTCCCAAATATTCCACTCGTCAAATATTTTTCTCAGTTCACAAGCTATTCTCTCTGAAGTATGGTGTCCTTCAAGGCCTGCACATTGAATTAAAAAATTGTGGAATTCTAGGGTATCTTTATTAATGAAGTGGCCTGTTACCGCCATATAAGACTCCATATTTTTCGAAGTCCAACAATCTAATGTGACACAAATATTATGACAGCTCTGTCGTACTAGGGCCTGCATCTTCTCATATTCTTTACTGTACTCTTTAAAAAGTATGGAGTTCGATAATGTTTTTCGGTTTGGCAGCTCGTAGTTTGGGTTTAAAGCGGTTACAAAATTTTTAAAACCATCATCCTCTACGATGCTGAATGGTTGAAAATCAACAGTCATTAATTTTAGTAACGCATTGTCAATTTTTTGTTTTTCGTCTCGCTTTAATTGCCGCGGTATAAATGAGGCCATTGTCCTTTGCCGAGTTGGCCTAGCTAACGCAGAGGATACAATAGAATTTGTGTTAGTAACATTATTAGTAACACCTCCACCACTAGACCCACATGCAATGTTAGTGTTAATAATGTTCTCACCATTGTCCCCATCAGCCCTACCACCACCATTATTCTCACAACCTTGAGAAACCTGCAGCACTGGTGTTGGTCCATTATTAGTAGACTGAAATAAGCCATGCAATTGAAATTGATGAAAAACACCTACGTGTTTAATCTTCAAATGTTGTTTGAGGTTAGTTATAGTGGTTTTATAAGAAATCATTGATTTACATGTATTACACTCAGCAAGTCTGCTATTGTCATTTTTCTTAAAATAATCCCAGATCGCAAGATTTCCGCGTCTCGACATTTTCACTTCACTATTTTATTTACACGACACTAGTAGTTTCAATCAGGTAAAATAGTTTATGCTACAGAATGAATTAATAATCCATTTATCTATTGGATGACCAGTTCTTCTATTCTAGTACAGTTAGTACTTATTCACAAATAACTAATTAAAACAAAAACATAACATTGAATCCAACCTAAAAAGAACTTCACAAGCCGACAGCTGGCCGCGGTCCACTGGCGGATTTATGTAGAACCAAATTAAATAGCAATATTCGTCAAGGACGAACAAAACGTACTGCTATACTATGCTATGACATATATTCAACAACACAACGAAGAACTTTCTTGTACTTTCAAAAAGTTTAAGTCTTATTTTTAACCAACCAGATACAGAGCGAATAAACTTACTTACAAATAATGCGCACCTAAGTAAAACGTAAATTAGTCGTCTAATATAACGTAGTCCATTGAATTGAAATTAAGTCTTATTTGCATAGAGGTAAGGTTGTCGAAAAATATTATTTTTAACACTCACGTTGAACCTTATTGCTATGAAGATAAGGTTCGTCATTCAAACTTTATTATAAGTCGTGTTGTGAACTTGCGAATGTTGTGTTGTACGCCCAACGTGGCCGGCCGACCATTTTGCCGCTTTACGATAGCGCTTACATATTTTGACAGTGTACTTATTGACTACTTTTGATAAGCGCTGTTGTAAGTGATTTCCGCTTAAGCGCCACACCGCTACTTACTAGTGCTGACAATAATGTATCTTTGTTGGGATTGTAACATTTGAATCTGGATCAGTTCAAAGATTCGAATCAGTAGAGTGCTTCATTTGCATCAGTGACTCTAAACTCGATTTAAACTAAATAACCGCAAATAAACTAAATAACCTTAATGAATTACTTTTATCGACCTTGTTTGAGGAATTATGTAAAGTATATAATATTGTGTTAGTATTTTATTAATTTCATTTGCCTGAAACTTTCATAGAAATCGATTTTCAACAAAAAACTTTTAAACTATTTACAGTTCAACTCAGTTTACTCACTATTTTCACTAACTAAAAGTCTATTCACAAAATGCAGACCCAACGTAATTTTTTTAAATATATATAACGGTTGTTTCTTCCGAAAACAAAGGTCAACTAAACAAACAATAACAACGTAAGGAAAGATGACCATCTTTCCTTACGCGTAATACGTGCGTAGCTGAGCAGTCACCTACTAGTAGTGAAAAAGTGAGAGAGACGGCGGTCGGCGATCTTCGACGCGACCGCGACTGCGCGACCCGACGCGCTTCGAACAGTCTATCTATCTCACTCAATCGTGTCAGTAAGCGCCGCGTGCCGATTGAAACCGAGATGCAATTGAGCGAATGATTCATTTGACGGGTGTTAAAGATGCGAATCAGTGAATCAGTTTAAAAAAACGACTCACTGAGTCGTTTCCGTGAAGAGCGACACACCTCTAATACTTACTACTTAGCCATCGCGTCAATAATACCGTTACAGTCCCACCAACTAATCTGTTCAGGCGGCAAAAAAAAGTACTACAAATTGTGACGGTTTGTAGTTGATTTCCTTGTAGCGCCCTCGAAAACTGCACAGTTAAGTTGGTGGTACTATACGGCGCAACGGCTCGAGTAATCAGCAATCTATACTCTGGTTTTATTTCGAGAACAAAGGGGTTAACCGTGCAAAAAAATGACATATACTTAGTAATTATACTAATTTTGGAAACCGATGAAGCATTTCACATTAAAAAAAATTTTAAGCAATAATTGATTACAGTAGTATTCACTAATAAAACACTTTTTTATGTGCGTACATATTAACTCATATATTCAAACCTCTAAAAAATAGTGTAAGATTTTTTTGTTTTTAATTGCCACACTGGCGGGATCGTCGACATTTTCCAGCTGACGCCATTTTTGCTTGTTCGTAAATCGTATTAAGATTCGAATGTTTCTCGCCGATAATTTTTCTTATTATTGTGAATTTCCTTGTTATTTATTATTGTTTTTATCGTTTATGGTTATTTTTAGAGAGTTCTGTTCAGTTTCTGTTTATTATTTATTTATTTTCGTAATATAGAGGCTCCCAGCCAGAGCTCTAACCGGTCTCTTCAACAACGAAAGATATTGTATCTCCTGTTAAGAAACGTGTTCGTAAATTTTAGAGTGCTTCCGAAAAGTTGACGGTGATTAAGGCGTATAAACACACATCTATAGCGTGGCCAAAAGACGAGTATTGCTCTTTTTTTATGTTATTATGACAGAACAAGCTCGAAGCCCACCTGATGTTAAGCGGACTAACCTCTGTCTGTACAGTATCATGTGCCTGTAATTTCACTGGCTCTCAAGGACTGCTGCCGGAACACACCGTTAGGTGCTTGGCGACAGATTTTCTACTTGAGGGTGGTCACTAGCCAGACGGACATTCGCAAAATACCCTACCAACATGCAGTGAAGCTCTAGCCCGCGGTGGGATTCTAACATTGGAGCTGCTGCGCGCCTTTCCATAGCCAATAGCACTTAGCCATCACTGCTTCAAGTGTCCTAAAAAAACCGCGGACATGTTGGGAATATCGTAAGTTTCAGTTAGAAGGATAGTCCGCAAAAATAAGGGAAGGGGTGAGTTCACTTCGCCAAGATCACTTTTCACCCTATAGGTACGTACAGCAAATTGTTGAAAAATTTTTCAAGACAGCAAAATTCATAAGTATAATTTAGTAAAGGTAATTAATACTTTTGTACTTACTGACCAAAATAAGAAAACATATACCTCCTCAAGCACAAGTCACACAATCAAATCCGAAACTTCCACCGTTGAACAAGGTTCCAATGGAGGCATTTGCCATAATCCCCACGCTTGGCAGGCGTCTTGAGGATCGCAGTAGAATTTGTTAGTTCTCTAGAAGGTGCTGCTTCCCACCTTCCGGTAATTTTGTGACCCAGCTTCCCATGGGATGCTGGGTTATAATGTCACCCCCGTTTCTTCCCGTGGGTGTTTTAAGAGGCGACTAAGGTAAATATATATAATTCCACACCTTCAAAATGTTTTTACGTAATCCGTAGCGGCGCTCCCTGCTGCGCTAAGTTTCACACATGTTTATTAAATTGAAATAATCCCACAACTATATACCGTAAGTATGTATACCGTACGTACGGTATATAGGTGTGGAATTATTTCACACATTTTTTAAAAATGTGTGAAACTTAGCGCAGCAGGGAGTGCCGTTACGGATTACGTAAAAACATTTTGAAGAAAAAATATTGAATACCCCTGACCAGTCAATTTGACAATGACATAACTATATTAAAATTTCTTTGTTTACCTTTTTGATCTCGAATTAAAAACCAGAGTACATATAGAATAATCCAACGTCAAAGAAATCAAGAATGTACCTATTCTTCACAAACAATGTTATACTCATAAAAAAAGGGTCGCGTTTTTTCTCAGGCAACTAGTAAACAACCACAGTATAAGTAATAGTTAGTTTCTGTTGAATTTCATACAAAAGTCGTTTACGTTAAAAGGGCAATATATCCTACTACGGTAACACATTCTTAGGCGTCCACACCCTATCACTACAAGTTTAGTTAAATCCATTACCCACTTGTATCATTTGAATCTTTATCTTATGTCATCTATTCCACTACCAGAATGTATTTTCCTAAACATTCTAACAACTAATTAAATTTTACACTGGTATAAAACAATTTTCAGTCAGCACAAGTATTAAGGATCATTTGAGTCAGTGCTACTACTCTAATCATTTTCTGAAGTATGATCATCATGAGCGAAGGAAATGTTTCTCTACATTAGTCTTTTAAGATTTTTTATAAATCTTCCGGTTCTTGAAATCGTGCTGAAGACGCGCTGGCCCTAATCATCCATCTATTCCATACACTAGACAGTCTACTGCATTTTTACCCAATATACCACATGTGGTATACATGCGTTCAATAACAGTCTATCGTAGAAATATTCGTCTACAGGCTCGCCCGTCTTCATGCGTCGTTCTAACATTTCTGTCTATTGACACTATAGCACCATAGTTGCTTTCCGATGGAAATGCTTTAACTAGCCTATCCTGCCAGGCGGTCCATGTCAAAAGTATTGTTGGTAAATCTTCATACTATTTTGTAGCATGACCACCTAACTTTGGTAATGCATAATGGGCAGTTTGCTCATCGGTCCAGTTGTACATTTTTGCACACTCATTAACCTTGGCTATCCATCCCTCAATACGCTGATTTTTCTGTGCTAGATCAAACATAGGTATTATGTTTTTATCATAAGTCAATTGAGAATTCGGCCGCATAATGTTTTTTAGAAATTGGGAAAAATCATTCATATAAACCATTAAATTAGAGTTACTTGTGCTGCAGTCCTTCTCGGTATGCGTGGTAGCGTCTGCTAGAGTTGTAGTTGCTGGTAGCTCATACATAGGGATGCTGGGTCCCATCTCTCGTTGCATCGCAGAGACTGCCGGTTGTACTCGAGTATGCATATCGTTTATCTGTAATGTGTGAAATGTGACCTGGGCATAACAAAGAGCAATAGGTAAAGCATCTAAGAAATAAATATAATTATTTTTATTGTAAAAAAAAGTTTCATTATTTTAATTCATTAATACCAGAAGAGCCCTCCTTCAAAATAATTGTGTAAATGACTTAAATCTTTCCTATCGTATATTTGTGATTTTGTAATTGTGTAAAATCAGTGCTGGCGTCACTTTTATCTAAAGCGAGGAGACAAAGAGGATCATAAGAAAACGATTGATTGGAGAAAAAAATAATATTAGAACTACTTGCCTGATTCACTAGGTAGTGAAGAGCAGGCAGGGGCCTGCTCTTCACTACCCAACGACAAACTTGGCCCCTACATGCACTGCTGGCTCTCTGTCCTGTAGTGGCGTGCTTGAGGCAGGCATAAGCAGATCTTCATCAATGTGTGTAGCATGATGTACAGTTGTCTGAAATATGTATAATCAGAGGTGCATAAAATTGGAAAAACAAAAGGTATCAGAATCTTCATGTTATTATTATTTTAGACAATATTGGAATGAAAAGAGTGTATCATTAAACATGATATACATATATGGAATAATCAGTGTACATATATAGCAGCCAGAATAACACAGAAAATAGCAAAGGGCAGGCGTCATTTAAAGTATTAACACTTAATGTATATATAATTGATCTTAATAATTGAATAATTGATCATAAAATAAAACGAGTTAAAAAGAATAAAGAGAAAATAAAGAAATCTTTCTTCACATAATAAGACAAAAAATAGAACAATGTTAATAATAACTACATTATATTGATCGCCTTAAATAATATTTTCAAAGTACAAGTGAAACTTGCCTTATTATTACGTATTCTTATTATGCAAATGTAACTCCACAACTTAAAAAATTGATCATAAAATAAAACGAGTTAAAAAGAATAAAGAGAAAATAAAGAAATCTTTCTTCACATAATAAGACAAAAAATAGAACAATGTTAATAATAACTACATTATATTGATCGCCTTAAATAATATTTTCAAAGTACAAGTGAAACTTGCCTTATTATTACGTATTCTATGCAAATGTAACTCCACAACTTAAAAAATGGACCCACGATACTCAATGACATTTGATTGACATTGACATTAGATATAGGTACTACAAACTGTTCCAGTAGCTTCATTGCGTTTATGGCGAAAATAATTCCAAGACGAGTCTTATCGTTTTTGGCGAATTTAACTTCAAGTGGCACACACCCTGATACATCATGAACAGGGGCCGGTTCCAAGCCTCATGTAAATGTTTGGTTGTTTTATCTTACTCCAAGGTTCGGAACGACTCGGTTGTTTTATAACATCAAGCATCGATTTTTGGCGGGAAACTAGAAAAATATATAGACGTTTTATGATGTTTTAAAAGCAATAACTACCGTTTCATGCAAAATACTAAAGAGTGCTTAGAATTCTCTCATCAAGAAATGTCAAAGTCATATTAGTTAAGGAAGCAAACTTTTAAAGACCTATGTATTTTGATAGTTAAAAATTTGCGCTCTACTCGAAGGTTCTGAACGACGTTAGAGTGATAAGTTGCACCCTGAGTGTGCTCTACTCTAACCATGGCTCTAACTCTAACCAAGGTTCTGAAAGCCCCCCAGTTGTGAAATCTAACAATGTGATCAAAATTATCGAAAATAACGAAATTAGCGTCAAATGGAGTAGGCCAAGAAACGCTTGACTTTCTGATCCATAGAGAAAAGTAATTGTTCTGATCTTTGGTCAATAGTTAGTTTTCGAGATTATTTTTGTTTTGTATTGTTTTCAATAAATTCAACCGTAATTTCCCAAACAAAAGAAATATTTACAAAATAATAGTACATGGAAGTATAGACATATATTAAAAATGGAAGTTTTAACCCATTACTATTGCATTTTAATTGACTTTCAAACCCACTAGGATATTTTATGGTTCAATCAAGCAAAACTGGGAAAATAAATAATGGATGATTGGCAGTGTTGCAGAACTTGTTTGTGTGTGCAAAACTTGAATCCCATATTTCCTATGCTAGTACACAGTGATAAGTATTCCGAAGTTATTTATAATACTACAGGAATAAAGGTAATTGATTACTTTTAATCATCTGCACTATAACAGCCGGATTGTCCGCTGCTGAACACATCCTCCCCATTTTGGGGAGGTTTGGCCTAATCCCCACACTTTTTAATCAATATGTTTTTCACATGCAACTTGAATTTCCCTTCTGTGAGCGTTGTAATATGTTTGGGAGCTTTATTATAAAACCGCACACAATTACCTAAGAAGGACCTTTTATTTGTCTTTGCTAATCTAAAACCTGGCACCGCTATTTTATCTTTATTCCTAGTATTGTAATCGTGATTGTCACTGTTTAATTTAAATTTACTAAAATTTTTACGAACATACATAATATTTTTTTCAAATATATACAGATTTGGTAAAGTTAAAATATCAATTTCTTTAAAAAGATCCCTCACAGATTCCCTAGGACCCATTTTATATATGGTTTGTGTTAGCACATACACTCTGAATTTGCTTATTGTGCTCTCTGACTTCTTTGTCGCGGATGACTTTCACCAACAGATTACTATGTGCAATAATCGCGAAAACCTAAGACAACATTATTATAGAGTTGATAAATTTTTGAATGATAAATTAATGTAATGTATGTAATTTGAATGACAAATAAATATTTAAATGATAGATTAATAATTTAATCCTGACAATAGGACTATAATATTATATAATGTTTTAATATAATTTCCTTTAATTATTTAATATTTTGCTTATTTACTTTATTTTTATAATTTTGACATTCAACTTGATTTTTATTTGACCTTGATACATACCTTTTGTTTTATTATTTAAATGCTTTAGCACTTAGACAGTATATTTTTATAATTAGTATAATACTTAATATTGCATGCCTCATGTAAAGGCCGAATAGAGTGTATCTTAAAATATTTAATGTAAGATCTCTGTATCACCTTTATTCGCAATAAATGATTTGAATTGAATTGAATTGACATTATGGACAGCTATGTTGAAGATTCAATCCCTGCTGACTTGAACTACACATTATGGTGGCAGGGCATTTTGTGAATGCTCACCATCCTCAAGTTCAAAATCTGTCTCTTAGAACCTAACAGTTTTCCCGCAGCAGTCATAGAGAGCCTGTAATTCTAGGTCTAGTCTGATGGACATCCTCAAATCATTACTCAGCAACTGGAGAGATATTGGTCAAAGTCTAGCCTATTTATCACATCATCCAAAACACCCACTGTTGAACAAGGTCTCCCCCATTATTGGAGGGATATGCCAAACTCCCTGCGCTTGGCAGGTGTTTTGGGGATTGCAGTAGAAGTTGGCAGTTCTTTAGAAGATGCTGCGTCCCACCTTCTGGTATTTTTCCTAGTTAGTACTAGTAGTTTTGTACATAAAAACGTGGTAGGCTCCCTTATTGGAGGATTTAGGTCCAAAATAAAGCATAATACAGATTGATCTCGTCAGTATCAAGGCTTGTATGATGCCGAAATTTTAATAAAATAATTAACTTGAGAATTATGAGCCTCGAAACATTTTCATATAAAGTTTTCGAGGCTCATAACTTACAACATAATTGTATTTTTTAAATTTTGGCATCATACAAGCCTAGATAATGACAATATCAATCAGTATTATGCTTAAGTCTGGACTTAAAATCTCAAATAAGGGAGTGATCACCCTACAACGTTTGTATGGAGAAGTGACCGGCCAGTTCAACCTTAATTCAATCTAATATTCTTTCAGGTGGAACTCAATGACTCACTCCCACAACACATGTGTAGTCCTTGTGTGAATTTCATAAATGAAATGTACAAATTCAGAAAGAAATGTGAGGAATCTCAGAAATCATTGCTGGAGCGTCTCAACCAAAAACCGTTGTACGAGATCAAAATCGAACCATGTATCCTAAAGTCTGAGATTGAAACCACAGTAGACATTACTGACTTAGTAATAGACACTGAATTCAGAGACTATGATGATAATATAACATTAAGTGAATATACTATACAAATCGAGAATTGTAATGACAATTTTGACAATGTTAAAGAGTGTACCATAAAAGAAACTGCTGCAGATGGTAACATTATTGAAAATAATGAAAACGTTCAAATACAAACTAACGGAGTAACTCATAAAAAAAGTAGAGCTCAAAAGAAGACTCAAGATAAACCTGTTAAAAAAAGAGGTAGGACGAAAAAAGAAAATCAAGAAGAGAAAAGAACAAAGGAGAAAAAGGAAAGAGTCAAAGAAGAGATACAATGTGAGATGTGCCATAAGATTTTAACATCAAAACTTTCATTAAGAAATCATTATAAAATACACACTGGTTTTGATGTGGTTTGTGAGGTAAGAAAGAATTTTGATGTAATATAAATGTGATCTAGTACTATGTCTCATACAATTTTTTTTTTTTTTTTTTATGTTATTGTGACAGAACAAGCCCACCTGATGTTAAGTGGACTAACCTCTGCCTATAACAGAAGCATTTCATCACAAGTCATGAATTGCACTGCGCCCGTCACTTTGAGACGCAGTTGGTAAGTCTCATGTGCCTGTAATTTCACTGGCTCTCAAGGACTGCTGCCAGAACACACCGTTAGGTGCTTGGCGACAGATTTTCTACTTGAGGGTGGTAGCTAGCCAGGCGGGCAATTGCAAAATGCCCTTCCACCATGCGGTGAAGCTCAAGCCGGCGGTGGGGATCGAACCAGGAACCTGCGGCGCGGCAGTCCATAACTCCCATCTCTTAATTCAGTCTTATTTTAACCTTACTTTAAAAAAATAATTTGCAGCCCCACATACCACTATAGTAAACTTACATTAGAACATTTACGTGAGAACAAGCTGCGCGCATTGCATCAAGTCATTTGTGTGATAGAGATAGCGCTATAAGAATATTATTGTTTCGTGACGACCACTGTAGGAATCTTAGTATTCATATTTTAAGTTTGAATAATGATGTTGGTATTCCATAATGGCTTTTAAAAGGTGGGAGTTGGGCCCTTTATTAGTTTTAAGGGTGAACTGGCCGGCCCGTTTTCTATACAAACGTCGTAGGTGATCCTCCCGGTGACTCCCTTATTTGAGGATTTAGGCCTAAAACAAAGCATGATATTGATAGATCTCTTTATTATCTAGGCTTGTATCGTAACAGTTTTTTAATAATATAATTAACTTGAGAATTATGAGCCTCGAAACATTATCAAATTTTAATATTGTTATGTTTGCAATAACGCCTGCTATGCTGATTACATTACAAAATTACGAATATACGATAGAAAAAAATTAAATCATGTGCGGGATTCGAACTCGCGTCCATCCACCCCTTTAGCCGGGCTTTGCTCTAACCAATTGAGCTAACATGATAATGAGTCATAACTCAATTTTTTCCTATTGGTCTTTAACCATCGTAAATCCCGCACATGACTTATATTTTTCCTCTCGTATATTTGTAATTTTTTAACTATCATATAAAGTTTTCAAGGCTCATAACTTTCATCTTAATTATCTTTTTAAAATTTTGTAATGATACAAGCCTAGATAATGACAAGATCAATCGATATTATGCTTAAAAAACGACACTTCTTTTACAAAAGCAACGTGTCGTTTGATCGTGGTCAAATCTTTTCTTGCTCTAGCTACCGAGAGGCTCGCCGCTTCTCGTATGATTTCGAGGACTCTATCGTGGCGACGGGAATAATGACCCCTATCAAGGAACACCTTGCATCCTACCAATAAGTGCCTTGCTGTACCTATGGCCTCCCGACAAATACCGCAAGACTTTTCGTTGGCTTTCCCCCATCTCACTAAATTACTTTGGTCTGGGAGGGTCATCTGAAAGTCGTTTAGGTAGAATTTTAATAAGGCAGGAGACCAATCGTATATCAAGGTGCGCACTTTAATGCCAGAGGGGTACAAAATTCACCTATGGTAAGCCATTCGCTTTGCATTTCCAAGCTCATTGCATGCACTTTATATCTATCATTTTCGTCTTCTTGTAGAAAAGATTTTACAACGTCTTTATCCTCAACTTTCTTTTTCGACCCTAAACCCACTTTGCTGGACTGTGCACCTATCATAAATTAACCAAATAAGGGAGTGATCACCCTACAACGTTTGTATAGAGAAGTGACCGGTCAGTTTAACCTTTAGTTTTATAACATATCAGAACATTTTGTGTTTCAGCATTGCGGCAAGAAATTCATAACCCGTAGATTGCTCCTGATGCACTGTAAAGCGAAGCACGGTTACGAAAAAACAGACAAATGCTCCTTCTGCGATTATAAAGCTTCTAATGCTGAACAGGTTAAGGTAAGGGTATATTGTTATGTTTGCAATAACGCCTGCTCTGCGGATTACATTACAAAATTAGAGAAAAAATTACAGTTATGTGCGGGATTTGAACCCGCGTCCATGCACCCCTATATGTAGGGTATGCTCTGACCGACTGAGCTAACATGACAATGACTCATATCTCAAATTTTTCCTGTCGTTCTTTATTTAACCATACGATGGTAAAATAAGGAATGGGATCAACTTGAGTTGTGCTACAAACACAAATCAATTATGCAATTAGTTAAACTTTTTTTATTTTTTTATGTCTTATTATATAGGTTAGCCTTTTACCACTATCTCACCTGATGGTAAGTAATGATGTGGTCGAAGATGTTGTTCAGGCTAACCTAGATGTACTGGCTCTCAAAAAACTAAATACTTAGAATGTCACCCCCCTATTTATACCTGTGGGAGTCGTAAGAGGCGACTAAAGGTAAAATACTGGAAGGTGCGGGCAGCACCGCCTATTAAGGAACTGATCTTAAACTGCGATCCCCAAGACTCCTGTTATATGGGGATTATGGCAAACCCCCCCGTTAATAATGGAGGGTATGTTCAGAAGTGGACCATCCTGCTGATATCTTATAATTGGTTTCAGATCCACGAGCGTCTCCACACGGGCGAGAAGCCGTACGTTTGCTCGGAGTGCGGCTCGGGGTTCCACAGGAAGAGCAGCTACCTACAACACGTCGCTATACATCTGCCCAACAAGACTGTACAGGTAACTTTATTTTACCTGATAGGCTTTTGAAGCAGTGATGGCTCAGTGGCATTGGCTATGGACTGCCGCGCAGCAGGTCCATGGTTCGAATCCCGCATGGTGGAAGGACATTTTGCGAATGTCTGCCTGGCTAGCGACCACATTAAAATAGAAAATCTGTGGCCAAGCACCTAACGGTGTGTTCCGGCAGCTGTCCTTGAGAGCCAGTAATTCTAAGTGAACAACATCATCAACCACATTATCACTTACTATCAGGTGAGATAGTGGTCAAAGGCTAGCCAGCTAAGCTATAAAAAAAATACAATTTATTCTTAGACAACATTGAATTGATAATAATAAAAAATGCTTTCAAAGTTACCAGTTGTAGTGATAAAAAAATATTTTTAAAAATAATATGCACTATTGTACTGTATCAGCCGGATTGTCCACTGCTGAATACAGCCTCCCTCATTTAAGGAGGGCTTGCCATAATCCCCATGTTTATCAGGCGTCTTGTGGATCGTAGTTTAAGATATCAGTTCCTCAGAAGGTGCTGCTGCCCACCTTCCGGTATCTTACCCGTAGTAGCCTCTTACGACACCCAGAGGTAGCAATAGAGGGTAATATTCTAGTCCGGCACCCCACAGGACAATTAATAAACACTAATTTTGCTAAATTAGTTGAAACTTTAATATTTAAGCAGATTTTCTTGCACCTTACATTTTCCTCTCTGATTTAAAAGATCTGTGTTATCCTTGATAAGCTATTTTGCCCCTCATACCTTTGAAACCTTCGCTACGCTCGAGATTCTATTTATAATCTGCTCGCTTCGCTCGTGGTCATGTCACTGTCCACCATTAGGGACGAAGGAGAAAGTGGGAATAAACCAGTTCAATCTAGAATAACTCACTTCCTTCAGATTTCAAGGAAGTTCTGGCTCTAAATAACAATTTTGCAGTGTTGCATAACCAACAATTTTATTTTTACAAATTATAGGAGCACAAAATTTTAAGCTCCGGGCGGGAATCGAACCCGCGTCCTCCTATTTCGTGCCGGATGCCTAAACCACTCGGCCACCTGGGAAAGCTATTTCTAATATGATTTTCGCTTAGCACGCGATAGTGTAATCATATTTAGAAACAATACTTTTTTTGTTACAGTGCGACCAGTGCCCGGCTAGGTTCAAATCCGTGACCCTGATGCGTATCCACCGCAACCGCCACCGAGCAGCGCAGTGCACGTACACGTGCCGCGTGTGCGACAACACGTTCGCGCGCCGACGGAACGTCGTGCGGCATCTGCTCAGGATACACTCGCTGCAACCTCAGGATGAACACATACAGCGGACCAAACATGCTTGAAAATCACATCTACAAGAGCACGATATGTCCTGTGAACCGCTTGGCCATCGAGACTTGGCTGGACAGACTCGAATTTTGCGCTAGCTATACAGGGTTACTGGTAAAATGTTAACAAACACTTAGGGTTGACTTCTGCCAGTCCTAACAAATATTTTGAGATGTTTTTTCTTTTGTTTTTTTTTATGTGTATTTGAAGGAATAAGCACGAGGACCACCTGATGTTAAGAGTCTTGTGCCTGTTAATATTTCATATATTTTATTACTTCGCTTGATGTAAATATTCAAAACTCTAGATCTTAGCTTGATGTAGGCATTGTCTTTTACTACGTGACACAGAAATTAAAAGTGTCAGACAGTACTCGAAGAACTTAGTGTTTTAAGTTTTGAGTCTCTCGGAACCAAAAGCGCCCGCCGCGGCAGCACTGGACTGCGCCGCAGTTACTTTGAATAGAGTTTTGAATATTTGCATCGAATAAAATAAAAAATAAAAATCAAATAATAAATTACAGGCACAAGAGACTTTTAACTTCAGGTGGTCCTCGTGCATATTCCGTGAAATACACATAAACAAACACAAAACTTGTATTTTAATGGTCGTAGGTGACGGTGCAATCAACTATACTACTAGACTTCATTTGATCGAAAGAAGTGCTTTATAATAATAAAATTAGATCACACAAAATTCGCATCTGTTAAGCCGGTCTCGCTAGCCGAGCGGTTTAGGAACCCTGCGAAAAGTAAATGGCACAAAAAAATTGTATGTGTGATGAGCGGTCTGCATGCATTTGAAAGTGTTAATAATTACGGTTTAAAAAGTTAACACTTGTGGGAATGTAATTAAAGTGACTTGTGGAATATTGAAAGTGTTTAAAGACAGTATTATTACAAATATATAAGAAATATTCAATGTGTGCGACAACCACGATGAATGCCACTTGAAAGAAATGTCAAGGTTAGTCAATAATATTGTTTTAATATTAAGTTGTATGTGATCAGATATGAAGAGGTTCTGAAAAAAGGCCAGGTCAGGAGTAACCTAAACCGATGCTTATGTAAGAAAGAATAGTTATGTAGATGAAGCGAAAGAGATAATGTAAGTATCATAGCAAGTGAATCTGTGGTCTCTGTCTACCCCTACGGGAAACAGGCGTGATATTATGTATGTATGTTTGTGATCACACTAAAATTATTTCTGATATAAAATGGGGCAATCATGTTAACGTTCCCCGTGGGGTTACCGGGTTAGAATTGCACCTCCCCATATCATCCCATGGGTGTCGTAAGAGGCGGCTAAGGGAATTATACTGGAAGGTGGGTAGCAGCACTTTCTAAAGAACTACCATCTTACACTGCGATCCCCAAGCCGCCTGCCAAGCGTAGGGATTATAGCAAATACCCCCTTAATAGGGGAGGCCATGTTCAGTAGTGGACGATCCAGCTGATACAGTATGTTAACGTTAAAAAATACAATTTTACGAGAGGTAAAATTGTAGTCATGTGCGGGACTCGAACCCGCGTCATGCACCCCTATAGCCGGGATATGCTCTGACTGACTGAGCTAACATGACATGACTAATTTTTATCTCTCATTCTTTAACCATCATATGGCGATGAAGCGATACCTATAGTTCAACTTATGTTGTACTACAAACAAGACCAATTTTGCAATTAGTTTTAAACAACCAACAACAACAATTTTAATATTGAATCCTGCACCTAACTATAATTTTTCCTCTTGTAAATTTGTAATTTTGTAATGTTATCTGCAGAGCATGCGCTATTACAAAAATAAAAAGACGAGACGAATATACTTAGCATTGGATGGATTCACCGTGCGGGTGCGGGGTCCATAGCGTTGCAGAGGAAGAGGCCCAAGTCGAGGTGCCTGGGACTTGCAACCCAGTGAGTAAGGTTAAGGGGACCCTTTATGATGCATCAATGCTCCCTTTCACCGCTCGAGCCTCCTCCCCTGCCCAAACAACATTTGGTAAGATCCTACTAATGCCGCCTTGGATCCACGTTCTAAGATGAAAGTTACGGTTGTTCTTGACAGGTCAAGTTTTTAGCAGGCTATACAGGGATATCGCTGGTATTTACCCCTTGCTCTGACTTCTACAGCATATAAATTAACCACAACTGTTTTGGTTAAGACGCTGTCAAATGCTGAATTTTTGTCACTACCTGACTACGAAGGAGTAAAAGAGAGGCAGCGATGGTTAAATCGTGATCAGTTGAGGAAAAATCCGAATGAAAGCTTGGTGACACAAAACCAGTAGCGTAAATCGAAAATGTAACTTTTCTTGTCCTTTAAGATAAAGTTTTGCTATTTTATTAATATAGTTTCAAACACATTCATACGTAAATAATTAATATATCTATGTTACAAGCTTAATTTAGAGACAACTTTGCAATTTTATTCTATAGAGAAAATTATAAGGAAATGGGTTTCGGACTTTTCTTGTCCTTAGATAATGTGATCAAGATTAATATATAATTTTCTTACTGCTACAAACTAAATACATTTTGCTGAAAACCTGTTCAAGTAAAGCTATTTAGCACTGTCAGCATTTTAATTCATTTGTTAAGTCATAATAGATAAAGATAAAGATAAAAATCATTTATTGGCCATAACATAACATCCGTTACAGGCAGGTCAACTTTTACAATTTGGAATTGATTCTTAACATAAATAGGATCATATCATCATCTACATCACATACATTAAAAACCTTAACTAAATACATTCTTATATTGATAATTGTGCTGGTTCCTGACACTGGAATGACGTTTCCAAGATGTGCATTGACATGTACTCATTTACACTATAAAATGGATTATGTTGGAAAAAAGTCTTAACCGTTTCCTTGAATTCATTAAAATTTAATTTGGTGATACTAATAGGCAACTTATCATACATCAAAAGTTTAAAGCAACGGCCCTGGTTTCGGACTTTGGCTAGCCTAGTTTGTGATGTTTTTAATATTTGTTAGTTTCTTTTGTGTGGTCTTTAGGTATGGTGTTGCCAAAGGCATAGTAAAAAGAAAGTTATTAAAAAAAGTCATGTTAACTGTCTGATGGTAAGCATCATGCCGGTCTATTACAGTTGCACAATTCTATGTGAGACTCCACTGCACTCGTCACTAAAGACTTTTGTCCATTTCTCTCGTGTGGCCAGTAATTGCACTTCAGGCCTCAACACCGTAGTGTTTACACTCAATGCTTGGGATGATGAACTTTAGAAAGGTTTTAATATTGTTATGTTTGCAATAACGCCTGCTATGCTGATTACATTACAAAATTACAAATATATGATAAGAAAACTTTAAGTATTAATAATTAGTATTAATCCCGCACATGAATATAAATTTTCGTATTGTATATTTGTTACTTTAGAAATGTTTTTTTTAATGTAACAGTTTTTTTTTATTTACAGCCTTTATTTCAGATACACATTTTATAAATGATCTTAATACTAATATTACTATTGTTCATCACTATATGTTTGCCTCTGACCAAAAAGACTGCTTCCAACGTCGTATCTATTTAGAAAAGTTAAATTAATTATGTCTTTTTGAAAAGCATTTTATCATGATTTATCAACATGTTTATTTATGTGAGTTTGTTATTTGATGTGATAATAGAATAAAAATATGTCATTCAATGTGTGTAAATTTTTTACATCTATTTGTAATTGTATATCTTAACTCATTATGAAACCGCTAGGACCCGTGTTTATATTTGGAAAGATTCCGACCAGTTACGGACTGTACCCCTCGTGCGTCCAATCTGTACACCTCCTATGACGAAATCGTCCAAACTGCTCACGTTTTTTTATCCCGCGACGCCCCGTAACGTTTTTTTGTAGTACTAAGTAGTTTTCCATTACCTAAACATGTCACCCTAACATCCCCATACCCCAATATATTACCTATACCATACAAAAAATAACATTTTCATACATTTAGTTTGAGTGGATCAAACAGCGAATAAAAATATATTTTTCCAGATTTTGAGGTATTTTGTTTTTTAATCGAGTTTATTTGTGGCAGTCTCCAATAAACATATAAACTTCTTGGTACCAATGCAATCCTCATCATATTCTCTTTACGGGAAAAGAAATGAAAATAGACCTTTTCATGGAAAATTTTACAGGAAAATGGGTTTGAACAGACGACGAAAATGGCGGGAAACGGCATTTTTTATATTTTTTTTTTATTTTTTTTTTCCGAAACTATTCCACCTACAACTTTGTTTTTTTTTTAATGTGTGTATTTATTATGGTTCTTTACCCATGAATAATACCAGATTGTAAGGATAAATATTTTATAAGTAGTAACGAGATTAAAACAACGCGATTTTTTTTAAGAATTTTGGCGGGAAAACTGTACATAAGCGGATTTTATTTTTTTTCTCAAAAACTATACCACCTACGAATTTGGTTTTTCTTTTGATATGATTATTCAGATGTAATCTATACAACTGAATTGTTTCAGATGTTTAGGTTTACAGGTTTAAAAGTAGTTACGAGATTATTTATTACGTAAATTTCGATCGGTGAGTGTTTGCGCGGCAAAATGCATCGAGTGAAAGTTATTTTTTTTCATTTCATGATTTGAGTAACTTCTCGTTACCATAGAGTAATGCGGTTTTTTTTGTTGTATAGCCAATGATAGTAGCTTACTAACAACGTTTAAATAATAACGATCGGATAAATACAAGCTTCACACTAAACCTTTTTTTTAGACCACCGGAATTCCAGCCGTAACAAAAACAGGGGTCAAATAAAAAAATCTATAAAAAAAAAAGTTATCAATCCTTATCCTTTTAATTTCTTTTAACATCGTTATTGACTTATTGCCTATACAAATGCAAAATTACAGCTTTCTAGGTTAATTACTTTAGAAGTAGTTACGAGATTATTTTTAAATGACATAAATCTATACAAAATTTTGGCGCCAAAATGAAATTTGAGCTTGTTTCAGATTTCATATCAATTTTAAACATACTTTCTGTTATATCAGAATATTATGGATTTTTTCTCGCATAGCCAAGGATCCATCCTCACGAAAACCGTTTGAATTATGAAAATCGAACTTACGCAGATTTTATGGTAAATATGTAAACACGACTATTGACCGCTCTCCGGCAGGCCGGATGGGACACATAAGGGAAATCCGGCAGACCGGTGGATACTCAATAGGGGTTAAAAGTACTTGTATGTCACTTGTCTCACTGTCACTAACTGTAATGACAGTGACAGTTCCGACGGCGACTTGACAAATGCAGCTGAGCCGGGGCAGACAGCGCCGTCGCAACGTCAGTTATAGTCCCACCAACTTATCTGTTCAGGCGGCAGAAAAAAGAACTACAACATTACTTCAAATTGTGACAGTTTGTAGTTGATTTCCTTGACCAGCAGCGCCCTCCAAAACTGCACAGTTAAGTTGGTGGTACTATATGCGCTGAGGCCCGTGCTCGTCGCTTCGCGCAATCGTGACTCCCAGACGAAGGGCTTCAAACAGTCCGAAACTGGTCGGAATCTTTCCGGTAAATATAACGCGGGTCCTAGCCGGTTCCTAATAAGTTAATATGGATAAAACTTGCGATAGTTTTTAAAGTGAAGTTGTATAAACCTTATTATATATTTATTTATTTCATGACTTAAAAGCGAGATCTGATATTTGTCAAGGCTGAAATGGATTTTATTCACAAGTTGTACACTCGGCTTTTCTTGCGAAGAAATTATTATAATTTGAGATTAATTCCGAAATAATGTATGTCTGGCCCTTTAATAATATTCCTGATCTTTGGGTATTTTTTAAGACCCGGGCGAACTTCCTACGTGAAATATATTACGAACTGAATCTCTGAATAGTTTTAAATATAATATATATTGTTATGCAAAATAACATTTGAATTTCTGATTAAATGTAGTAGTAAAATGTATATGATTATATGTATACGTATGATTCTCTAATATTTCCACAGAATCTCAGGAAGATCTCTTTATTTGCTTATACTCCAAAGGGAATGAAAGTTATTATATAAACATATTACAAATAAAAGGTGTGTCATTTTTTAAAAAACCCTCATCAACTCTTCCTTAAACTATGGAACCATGTAGTTCAAAGTATGGAAGCCATGGCCCTAGATGAGGATTACTTTTTTTATGACCTTGACCACTATCTCACCTTATGGTAAGTGATGATATGATCGAAGATGTTGTTCAAGCTTACCTAGAAGTACTGGTTCTCAAGGACAATTGACACACCGTAAGGTGCTGGTGACAGATTTTCTACTTAGCAAGCTCGCAAAACTAAATAAGGGTGCTGGGCTGCCCGTGGGGTACCGAGCTGCCCGTAGGGTGCCGGGCTCACTCGTCACTATTCTAAAAAAAAAAAAAAATTGAAATCGGACATCTCGTAAATAAATTACAACTACTTATGTGTAAATTTTGACTTTCATCCCCTTACCCAAGGGAACTGTGCTGAACTTCGGTATAAAAAGTATACAATAACCTTCTTCGTAGTATGAACTCAAATCGTGTTAATTTTCATTGAATTATATTCAGTAGCCCATGGGGTGCTGGGCTGCCCGTGGGGTGCCGGGCTGCCCATGGGGTTCCGGGCTAGTCCGTAGTCCGATTTCAATTATTCTTTTTTGTTAGAATAGTGATGAGTATCACTATAATAATTGAAATCGGACTACGCGTTCATAAATTAAAACTAAGTAACATTTTGACTTTCATCCCCTTTCCCGAGGGAACCGTGCCGAATTTCGGAATAAAAAGTATACAATAACCTTCTTCGTAGTATGAACTCCAATAGTGTTAAGTTTCATTGAATTCCATTCAGTAGTTTTGGAGTGATTCGCGGCCCGGATACAGACAGACAGACAAATAAAATACAGTTGTGTCAGCTACAGAGTGGTCTCAATTTTTTTTTTCAAAATGTCTGCCATATTCAGAATTGGATCTGTTACAGTTTTATTATAGGTATAGATTATTGTATTATAGCATTATCATATTTACACTTGAATATTTTATTTTTGCAATTGAACGCAAGCTCTGCGAATTACATTACAAATTTACGAGAGAAAATATAGTCATGTGCGGGATTCGAACCCTAGTCCATGCACCCCAATAGCCGGGGTATGCTCTGACCGACAGAGCTTACATGACAATGACTCATAACTCCCAATTTTTTGTAGTAGAACCTATAGTTCAATCATATGATGGTTAAAGAACGAGAGGAAAAATTGTAGTTATGACGTCATTGTCATATTAGCTCAGTCGGTCAGAGCATACCCCGGCTATAGAGGTGGATGACACGGGTTCGAATCCAGCACATGACTATAATTTTTCCTCTCGTAAATTTGTAATTTTGTAATCATATTTACATTATTTATTTTACTATAATTGTATTGTTTCTGTACATAGATTATCCGATTGGCAGCAGACGTATAAATAGTTTGAGAAGTGGAATAAATATTTATCTATACATATATTCTGTGTTTTTTTTAAATACTAATTGACCAAATCCGCGCTCAGTTCTCCGTGCCTAAAGCAGTATAAACATTTTTTGAAAATATATTCTCGAGTGTTTCACATTTAAATATTATACAATTACTGGTAAAAACACTCACGTTAGGGATCGAACCAGTGCCCGTCAGGAGCTCGCAAACGCAGCTGTGATGAGCATCTGATATGCTCGAAACCCAGGTCGACGTATTCGATCCCAAAAGTGAGTGTTTTTACCGTAATTTATATAATGTTTAAATAGTATAAAAAAGCACAATCAACCGGAACGTCTACCGTTGAACGAGGTCTCCTTCACTGGGGGGACTTGCCATAATCCCCAAGCTTGGCAGGCGTCTTGGGGATCACAGTAAAAGTTGCCAGTTCTTCATAAGGCGCTCCTAACTTGCGGTACTTTTCCCCTCATTCGCCTCGTATGACACCCACGGGAAGAAATGGGGCTGATATTCTAACCCGGCACGCCACGGGACATAAAAACTATAAAAATGCACGTCGTGCAGGGGTGCGTTCCGAACCTTGGTTAGAGCGCACTCGGAGTGCAACTTTTCACTCTAACGTCGTTCACAACCTTCGAGTAGAGCGTTCGGTTGTCACAACTGGACCGTTCCAAACCTTTGAAGGTTGCAACTTTTTAACCATAAAACGCGTGGCATGTAATGACTTTGACGTTTATATCGTATTCTATCTGATGCGCTCACCCATATATCTCAAAAAAATTAAATACTAATATAATTTCTCAAAATATAAAACTTAAATAAAAATGGAAAACGAATTTGTGATAGTGTTAAATAGCAATTATTATTACGATAATGATGTAAGTCTGTCAATGTCACAATTTGTTTGAGGTTATAAAACAACCGGTCGTTCCATACCTCAGGGTAAGTTGCAAAACAACCAAACAACGAAACAACTACACTCTGAGCCTCTGAACGCACTCCAGCAGATAACTACCCAAGTGACACTTAACTGAGATGGCAAGTTATCACATATACCTGTCAAAACGACGGTGACAGTCACAGTGATAGTGACCGAAGTGACAGTTCGGACGGAGGAATTTTGACTTTGACAGCTGCGGCGCAACCGTCTCAACGCCAGTTACGTGCTGAGGTCCGCGCTCGCCGCTGTGCACATTCGTGACTCCCAGACGAAGAACTTCAAATAAGTTCGAAACTGGTCGGAGCAATATCCGGTAAATATAACGCGAGTCCTAGCCGGTTACTAAATAATAATTATAGATATAAAATAGTTTACAATGTGTACTCGTGGCTTATGTAAGTTTATTATTGGACTAAGGGTCCGTTTCCGAATGTCCTAATAAAGTTTCGGGTTGCTAACCAACACATAAAATAACTGAATGATATAAATGACAGCTAACAAGCAGCGCGTTTCAAGCTTTAACCGATGGATAGGCTACATCGATGACTGTGAAACGCAAAGATAGTGTTTTATTTATTAAATATGTTCTGGGTTGTATAACTGGAACTTCTCGAACATTCTGAAACAGGCCCCAAGGGTCTCTTTCGTGACCTTCAAGTAAAGTGTCAATTATTTACGGCTTGGTTAAAGTTACTCGCCTTTTTTTTTATTTTTATTGCTGATAGCCTTTGACCACTATCTTACCTGATGGTAAGTGATGATGTGGTCGAAGATGTTGTTCAGGCTCACCTAGAAGTACTGGCTCTCAAGGACAGCTGCCGGAACACACCCTTAGGTGCTTGGCGACAGATTTTCTACTTGAGGGTGGTAGCTAGCCAGGCGGGCATTCGCAAAATATCCTACCACCATGCTATAACGACTGTCATCCTAAGACAACAACCGGGACCGACGGCTTAACGTGCCCTCCGAAGCACGGAAGCGCTCAGTAGTAATGTCACTAGCGGTCACCCATCCAACTCATGACCGCGGGCGACGTTGCTTAACTTTGCTGATCGTTTGAGAACAGCTTAGTAAACTTCGCTACGAGCGCTTCAAAAAGTTATATTTTTGGTGTTTCAGTTTAATTTTTAAATAGAAAACAGACTTCTGATTAACAACCCGATGCGGTTACTTGAAGGATCTTCGGAGTAAATTTAAATATCCGTTCAAAATCTGTCAACAACGTCTCGTCAACGTTGTTTGTTGTCATAGCTGCAAGCAAATTTTAAATTAAATCGTAGTTCTGTTAGATTCCAAAACATATATATATATATAAACTTAGGTACAAAAATATATTAATTCATAGGCAAAGGACAAATTTTGAAGCAACCTTTAAAGTCAAACACAGCCGAGCGATACGAAGCAACAACTAGTTATAATAACCTTACACAGCTCACACACGCACACAAACACACTCTCACACACACGTTTCCTCACAGAGACACACACCGTACCATATACTACCAATTACAAATAATTTTATAATACCTTTTGAATACCAAATTTTAATATAATAAATGTGTACCTTTAAATGTTTACCGGTTCTATAAATTCTTCTAATTTATAGTAGGTGTCTACTATAAAATATTATTTAATATGTAACAATTTTTTTTTTCTCTATATAATGTATTGTATTTTTAATTTTCATTATCTCAGCTGTTCTTTTTCTTTTGAATGAATTTATGATGTTTTTTTTTAGATGTAAGCGTGTTACGTGGATAACTTTAATTTCATAAATATTATGTATATATAGTACCCGCATCACTAATCTTCACTCGATTAACACCTATGTTCGAGCAAAGGGGTATGCTGAAAACCAGCCCTGCGTGAACCATCCGGCTTACGCAGTACAGTGCTGAGCCTACCCCTATTGCCAGTTATATTAGATAGTGTTTTTTCCATTTTTTATTATTGGTCAATGTCCAATTTGTTAAATTGTGTTTTACTGGCAATAAATGTTATTCTATTCTATTCTATATACACCGTGTCCCAAAATTCAACGATAAGCCGGCATCGGTGCATGGACCTACTCATGACTACTCGGGAAAAAATAAAAAAAAAATTATAACTCTTTTTTTTTTTATTACAGAGACTTTCATAAAGTTGCGCCAACTTTAAATAAAACTTGCCATGGTAGTGTCCATACTTTTTTTTTTAACCCAGACTATAGAAAGTGCATAGAATGTTAAAATCTATGAAAATTATAAGAAAAAATTTTTTTTTACTGATTTTTGTAAAATAACTACAGACTTTCTGTAATTTTAAGGGATTGTGGTAGATAGCCGTCCTTCTTAGGTTGCTAATGCACAAAAAATATCAAAAATATGTCAAAAATTGTGGTCATGGTAGTTGAAAATAGCATAATGGGTATCGAATATCGATGAAATTTATAAAAGTCTCTGTAATTAATAAAAAAAAACAGTTATAATTTTTTTTTTTCCGAGGAGTCATGAGTAGGTCCATGCTCCGATGCCGGCTTATCGTTGAATTTTGGGACACGCTGTATATATTTATACCACTAAGTTTGCAAACAAAGCGGTAGGCAGTTACCGTAGCCTATGGACGCTTGCAACACCAGGGGTATCACTCGCGCGTTGCCGACCCTGAAGAAATCTCTTCACGCCCTTTTTGAAGAACCCCATGGTGTACTCCATCGGGAAAACCACGGTGGGGAGCTCATTCCACAATCTGAGCGTCCGCGGAAGGAAGCTCCTTTGAGCCCGCACATATTTATTTAAAAATCTCACTATAAAATAAAATCGCAGTTGGTCGCAAAATCGCTAAATTACACTTGTAACGTAAATATCCTAATTATTATTATATAATATGTATATAAAACTATAACAATAGAATAGCAAAATCTTATCAAGAGGGAAAAGTTAAGTTACTTTTACTAGTTTTGTGTTAGTAAACTTTTTAATTTTTCACCCAAACTGATTGCGATTTCACCATAGGCTTAGGATATTAGCGAAAAAATCGTGAGTCTATGGATTTCACCATCGTTCCCTCTCTTTCACTACCACGCAGTCCGATAGTGAGGCATTCCACCTCTTGTGAGTGTCATAAAGAAGAAATAAAATAACATTAATTATATTTTATGTAACTTTATTAAAGGACAAATAATGCAACTTATATTCTACATATTAACAATTTGACATAAATAATTTATAAAGTAATATTGCTTCATACGCTAAACAAGGAATTATTAAAATGCATGGGAAACAATTCTCATAGATCTATTTATCTTAAATATTCTATTTTGATACATTGGGGCTCACACCGTCCACCGTCCACTAGGATTGCATCGAATCAACATAAACAATATCGGTTCAAATCATGCAAACAGCTATCGTTGAATACATAGCAAACGCTCGGTTCATAAAGTGCACGTATTTCAGAAATATTGAAGAGAAATATTCACTGTTTTCACGCAGATACAGACCCACCAACTTATCTGTTCAGGTGGCAGAAAAAAGAACTACAACATTCCTTCAAATTGTGACAGTTTGTAGTTGATTTCCATGACCATTAGCGCCCTCGAGAACTGCACAGTTAAGTTGGTGGTACTATAATTTGAACTGACTAGCAGCCGCGCTTACGACATCTGTCAACTGTCAAATTGCTTCTTCGCTATTGACCCAAAAATCCATTCACTTTAAATAACGACAACAGCAGTAAATTTCAAGTCATTCTTATGTGAACAACGCTGTATAAAAATATATACACAACAATCAAAATCACCTTATCTGTCAAAATTTGAGTTTGACGTTTGTCACACACTGGACTACTTTTCTATGAGCAATTTAAGCAGCCGGTGACGTCATAGATGGCGTATCGTGTTGTCTGTTTGGCATATTATAAACCGATCGTTTGCGCGAATACAGTCCAAATAGCGCATATTTGCATGATTTGAACCGCAGTGATAATATCGTCCAAATTGTCAATTAAGTTGGGCGGCAAAAGTAAATAATTTAATTCTCTTACAATTATTTTCTTCAATGTACATTTTATTAAATACGATTTGATTCAAATGTAGTGGATGCCGAAGAAATCTATAATTAGTTATAGTACCACCAACTTAACTGTGCAGTTTTCGAGGGCGCTACTGGTCATGGAAATCAACTACAGACTGTCACAATTTGAGATAAAGTTTTAGTTCCTTTTTCTGCCACCTGAACAGATAAGTTGGTGGGTCTGTATATACATTTGAAAAAAAAAATACGTCTCACGCTTGCAGTTACATGACCGTATGTTTGAGGTTGGCGCTCACTAACGGGAATGGCCCGTGACGCCGTCCTTTCAGATGAGAACTGTTGGCTACTAGTGGATCTAGTAGGATTTTTATATCCTCGTCTCCCCATTTAGGCGGTGAATCCAAATATCTAAGTTTGACGAGAAATGTTTGGGCTCGTCATCACCGACAAATTGTCACAAAAATCAATGATTAAAAATATTGGTTTTGCCCTACCCTACACACATTTAATTTTTACAACAGTTTTTGACCGCATTCTCGCCTGGTGGAAAGCGACGACGCGGTCTACGTCCGTGGAACATGCCTGAATAAAATATAAGCCTATAACACATTAATCTACGAACTAAATCACACTGTAATTGTTCTCCCTATACCATTATAACGACTACCCCCTCCCTCAATGATTTTAGAAAAAAGAGGTAGGATAAATGCGCATCGCAAATGGCACATAAAAACTTAGCTCATTCGCTAATCTACTCAGTCGTCGCGTCTTCCACGACGTTGGACGTATTTTGTAGGTAAAGACACGTTCAGAACCTTAGGTAGTGCGCACTCGGAGTGCAACTGTTCACACTAACGTCGTTCACAACCTTAAGGGTGGTTACCACTCCCTTATTTGAGGAAGGTCCAAAACAAAGCATAATACCGATTGATCTCGTCATTATCTAGGCTTGATGATGCCGAAATTTCAATAAGATAATTAACTTGAGAGTTATCAGCCTCGAAACATTTTCATATAAAGTTTTCGAGGCCATAACTAACTTAATTATCCTTTTCAAATTTCGGCATCATACAAGCCTAGATAATGACGATATCAATCGGTATTATGCTTAATTCTGGGCCTAAAATCTCAAATAAGGGAGTAACCGTCCTACGACGTTTGTATGGAGATGTGACCGGCCAGTTCAACCTTAAAGTAGAGCATTCAGTTGTTGACTACTCGATCGTTCCGAACCTCTGAAGCATGACACTTTTTAACTATAAAAATCGGCCGTCAAAAGGTTGCAACCTAACTGACATGCCTATGACATTTGTTGATGATAGAATTATAGGTAATTATATGAGTTTCTTAGGTAACGGTAGTATTACGCTTTTCAAATACCATAAAACGTATATTTTTTGCTAGTTCCCCGCAAAAAAAAGAAAACAGAACAAACACCATAGAGTAAATAGATATTTGAATACCAATGTCGATATTAGAGGTTATAAAACAACCGTGTCGTTCCGTACCTCCGAGTAAGTTCCAAACAAACCAAACAACTACACTATGAAGCTCTGAACGTAGCCCAGTGGATACAAGTACGCCACACAGTAGATCGAAACTCGTCTTTCATAGACATAGAATCTTGAATTATTAAAGGTCAATTTTTTTGCTTGGGACGAGTTCTGTTAATCATTGTTATACTATAAAATGGGATGTGCGACAATTGTGAGCACAAATAGGCAAGATATAATTTTTTTTTGAAAA
The DNA here is from genome assembly GCA_963890685.1 of Plagodis pulveraria. Taxonomy (NCBI): domain Eukaryota; kingdom Metazoa; phylum Arthropoda; class Insecta; order Lepidoptera; family Geometridae; genus Plagodis; species Plagodis pulveraria. Next base: position 16,621,373 of record OY982976.1, on the reverse strand, counting down.
ATTTGTATGGGACTAACATATAAAATGTCAATATCTCCGTAATCACAAGTTTGGCCGTTATATCCTTGCACACGTATATAGTACTAATTATTTATGATTTTTTGATATACTTTGTTTTGCGGCACCACTTGCGATTTTTTTTTTAAAAATCGTCAAAGTTATTAATTTTTTTTTATATTGATGACTGTTTGTAATGCTAAAATATGCGATTATTAGTTCTAGTTTAGGGTATTTTATAAATCTTAACAGAAAACTTTCTAAGAAATCACAAGACTGTTAACCAAAACATTTTCACGTCTCAATACAACTTGCACGGTAATAATAAATTATATATTTTTGAATCTAATCTAGTCACCTGTAATGGTATGGTAATCAATAACAAATGAGTACTGTAAAAGTACTCATTTGTTAATGACCTCCGTTAGGTGATCAGATAGACTAAATACCTAATAAAGCAATTAGCGAAAGGATACACTCAAAAGAATATGTATTAAGTTTAAGAGCTCCGTAATTTAATAATTAGTGCAGAATTATCATTCTTTTTTATAGGCTATATTTAATGCTTCAAATATACGTAATTTATCAGTTTTATACTATGCAGATCCATAGTATAAAACTATCATTAAATTAAGATAAAAACTTTTATCTTATATGAGATTTAAACTATCTAGTATTAGATACTTAGATAAGTTGGGTTATAAAATTAAAAAAGAAGTTTAGAAAGAATTGATTTTTTTATTAATGTAAAAAACATAATAAAATCATGAATATCAAATATAAATATCAGAAATCATAAAATTCTTCAAAATAAATTAAATTAAATACTTAAATCTAACAAAAGATGAAATCAACTGAAATTTAAAATAAATTGAAATTATTACACACAATAAATATTAAATTGGAATCAAATAAAATGATTTAGGTAAGTACAATTAATATAAGTAAAATAAATAAATAAATAAGTCAAATACAAGTGAAAATAAAATTACAATAATTAAGTAACTACTTATAATATTAAAAGTTAAATTATTCTAATACTTCACCACCATCAGAATCCACTTCAGAATCTGACTCTACAGTTCCCATTACATCCAAGAACTCTATCGGAGGTTCCTGAAGTTTGAGTAGATCTAAAGCTTCTCTAAAGTATACCTGCTTCTTATGGGCATCCAGTTTTGGTCTTATTGAAGAAATCAGAGGATCAGATGAGAGAAGAAGCATGTTGAGGATGTCTTCGTTAGATGTTTGTCTACTCTTCTTCCTTGAATGATGTTCCCTGAATCTTCTGAAGTCTTTATTGCGGGCCTCTGAAGCTTCTTCTGATAGACTCCCAATTGGCACAATAGCATTTTCGGCTATTATATCACCTCCGTGGATTAATAATTTGTGGACAGTTGAGGACATGTAATACCAATTATAAAGTTCTACATATCTTTCGGCAGTTAATTTGGTATACTCTTTAAACTTAGGCACATCAATTATCTCACCAGAAGTGATTGCCTGCAGAATCACGGCAAACCTGTAGATAAGGTTTTCATCCAGTCCTGTTATTGCTGCAGTTTTCTCAGGAAACTCGAAAAACCTTCTCGCAGTATTACCATCGTTAGTTGTGCCTGACCCTTGTTTAACGATGTCGATCAAGAGATTAAGATCATCTCTGAATCGATCTTGGATAAGCTTTTTTCTGGTCTGTAACAGTATCTTGTGAGATTCCTCCCTCGCAGACCACTTCTTAAAATCGAGGCGATAAGCTATGTGTAAAAGACATTCCATTACATTAATACGGGCATGTAGTGGTGACAATCCAAATTCATAGGAACCAGTAGAAACGGTCTTTGACGTTACATTATCTAACTGATTCATTTCGGTTGGCTTAGCCAAACACAGGTAGCAGGCCGCATTTGATTTAGCTTCCGAGAGATATGTACAAATTTTGCCATCGATCATTGTTAATAACAATTGATGACTAATCTCATTTGCTTGGTATTTTGTGGAAATCAAAGCCTGGATTTCATTATCCATTCTAGTTTTTTCATTCATGACAACTTCTTTGCTCTCCTTCAAAAAACTGAACTGCACTGGGCGGCAATATGTAGAAGAGCAGGGTTTTGGATTTATCCAAATAGTATCACCTTCTCCTGTTGTTAACTTTAGAGGAACCAAAGAGGTCATAAATATGCTGGAATCATCTTGCTCACTGTCTATTTTCTGCTTATATCTACTTTGGTTGGATGCACCGTCAAATCCCCACTTCGATATTAAAATCAATTGCTTGCCTTGTATTTCACTAGTACTAGGAAGACTTTCAATAATCCTGGTCACTGTTAAATCTAGTAATGCTTGGAGTGCAATCGAAGCTGAGCTATCCGTTATGGTCACAAATGTCTCCGGAGGGTAACACTGAAGCTTAGCCTTTTGAAGTTTATAATACGACGGATATATATCTTTCGAACCTTCTCGAGTTGTTGTTTCCCTCAAAGTGATGTATTGCCATTTTGATAATTTTAATGAAAGCAACAAACCCAGTGCTTTCTCTGGTGAAAATAATACTTTAGGGACTGGTTTTTTGATCATTTCCTTAATTCTTGCTGTTGCATCTGGATTTTTTAACATGTATTCAATAACGTATGCAATATCCTCACGACCATCTTGTTTTAAAAGTGCTGCAGCTGAATATGCTAATTCAACAGGTTCTTCATCTTTATGTTCATTTGATCTCCTCTTCTTCTGCTTGTTGCTTAAATCTTCAAAGGGCTTTCGCGACCTTTTTGTCATTGTTGAAGCCGATATCATCGTTGACGTTGATGGTAAGGGTTCAGCATAAGTACTTTCATTTACCGATTCTTGTATGAGCAAATTTGTTTGTACGCAGCTTGGCCAGTCAATATTTGCCTCAAGCCAATTGGAATAATCACGTCTAAAAATATCAGGTTTGCGGTGGGATCTTATCCATCTCTTCTGAACAGCCCGTGTGAATTTCCGACAAAATTCCTTGAGGGTAACACGGTCTTCATCGGAAAGGCTAGAATCTAGTCGATTAACAAGCGTGTTAAATAATATTTCGTGATCGAATTTAGTATTCTGACTACTCAGAATAACAAACAAGTCCAAGTTTGAAATTACACTTTCCATTATTCACAATCACGGGGTAAGCGGGTAGGTAGATACTATTAGTTGTTAGCAGTAGAAGTACTCAAAATGAACTGAAGCTACATAATTTGATTTTTGACTATTTATAGGTATTGACTAATTATGAGGGTACTATTTTTTCTTAATTTATAATTAGTTTTGGTAATGAGGGTATCATTATCACAACTAATTTTGAAATTAAGCAGCATTTGTCACTTTAGATGTTATATTCATTTACTTAATTAGGTACAATATTAATTAGTATTAACGGAAGTAACGGAGGTCATTAACAAATGAGTACTTAACCATAAGAAGTAACGGAGGTCATAAACAAATGACTACTTAACCATTAGAAGTAACGGAGGTCATTAACAAATGACTACTTAACCATTAGAAGTAACGGAGGTCATTAAGTTAGTTATTAGTCACCATTACTGGTGACTAGATTAGATTCAAAAATATATAATTTATTATTACCGTGCAAGTTGTATTGAGACGTGAAAATGTTTTGGTTAACAGTCTTGTGATTTCTTAGAAAGTTTTCTGTTAAGATTTATAAAATACCCTAAACTAGAACTAATAATCGCATATTTTAGCATTACAAACAGTCATCAATATAAAAAAAAATTAATAACTTTGACGATTTTTAAAAAAAAAATCGCAAGTGGTGCCGCAAAACAAAGTATATCAAAAAATCATAAATAATTAGTACTATATACGTGTGCAAGGATATAACGGCCAAACTTGTGATTACGGAGATATTGACATTTTATATGTTAGTCCCATACAAATTTTTAAAAAAAAAATTATATCTTGCCTATTTGTGCTCACAATTGTCGCACATCCCATTTTATAGTATAACAATGATTAACAGAACTCGTCCCAAGCAAAAAAATTGACCTTTAATAATTCAAGATTCTATGTCTATGAAAGACGAGTTTCGATCTACTGTGCGCCATCCATCTCCCGCATTTATAGTACCACCAACTTAACTGCGCAGTTCTCGAGGGCGCTACTGGTCAAGGAAATCAACTACAAACTGTCACAATTTGAAGGAATGTTGTAGTTCTTTTTTCTGCCGCCTGAACAGATAAGTTAGTGGTACTATATAGGGTATGTTCCATTAGTCGCTAAGAACGTTAATTTCGATAATTTTGATCACATTCTGCGTTTGTGGTTGTGATCACTGTGATCGTTTGTAACTGTCATCCCCTGTTCCATTTAGGATAACAACGCTAAGAATGCCACTAAAGTTTGCCACTTCTGTCACTTTTGACATTAGATGTAGGGAATTCAAACTGTTCCAGTAGCCTCATAGCGTTTATGGCGAAAATAACGCCAAGACCCATGTGGAACAACTTTTTGGGAGTGTGATCGTTTTTAGCGTTTTAGCGAATCTAACTTCAAATGGTATGCACCCTTAATGTATGCCGATGCGTTTTATGTGCGTGCAGCCGGCGGTGACGCAGCGTGCCACTTTTAAACTTAGGTAACGCATTAACCAACCTCTTTTTCATCTAATATCATTACTCTTCATAAACAACTTGTGAAATATTTAATATAGTGAAACACTACACATTAAAAGATGTCTTTGGCGAAAAAAAATCTGTGTTATTTTAGTTAGCAGTTTTTGTACTGACATATACAAAGGGAATTTCAAAATTTTATATTTGTTTAGTTTCATTTCTTGGTAGTAAACTTACTGGCAATGCCAACCTGGTCAAGTGCAATGCCCACAAGACCCAGGCGTGTTTATTCTCCGCTAAAAGGAGACCATTGCAACTGTCTCCAACTTTCCGAGATGTATCCGTGCCGGTCACAGACCACCTTAGACCTCATTGATGTTACTCTATCGCGAGATGTTTCCGTGCCGGTCACAGACCACTATAGACCTAATTGATGCCCCTCTATCGCGAGATGTATCCGTGCCGGTCACATACCACCTTAGACCTCATTGATGTTACTCTATCGCGAGATGTTTCCGTGCCGGTCACAGACCACTATAGACCTAATTGATGCCCCTCTATCGCGAGATGTATCCGTGCCGGTCACATACCACCTTAGACCTCCTTGATGTCACTCTATCGCGAGATGTATCCGTGCCGGTCACATACCACCTTAGACCTCTTTGATGCCCCTCTATCCCGAGATGTATCCGTGCCGGTCACATACCACCTTAGACCTCCTTGATGCCCCTCTATCGCGAGATGTATCCGTGCCGGTCACAGACCACCTTAGACCTCCTTGATGCCCTCTATCGCGAGATGTATCCGTGCCGGTCACATACCACCTTAGACCTCCTTGATGTCACTCTATCGCGAGATGTATCCGTGCCGCTCACATACCACCTTAGACCTCCTTGATGTCACTCTATCGCGAGATGTATCCGTGCCGGTCACATACCACCTTAGACCTCCTTGATGTCACTATCCCGAGATGTATCCGTGCCGGTCACATACCACCTTAGACCTCCTTGATGCCCCTCTATCGCGAGATGTATCCGTGCCGGTCACATACCACCTTAGACCTCCTTGATGCCCCTATATCGCGAGATGTATCCGTGCCGGTCACATACCACCTTAGACCTCCTTGATGCCCCTCTATCGCGAGATGTATCCGTGCCGGTCACATACCACCTTAGACCTCCTTGATGCCCCTCTATCGCGAGATGTATCCGTGCCGGTCACATACCACCTTAGACCTCCTTGATGCCCCTCTATCCCGAGATGTATCCGTGCCGGTCACATACCACCTTAGACCTCCTTGATGTCACTCTATCGCGAGATGTATCCGTGCCGGTCACATACCACCTTAGACCTCCTTGATGTCACTCTATCCCGAGATGTATCCGTGCCGGTCACATACCACCTTAGACCTCCTTGATGCCCCTCTATCGCGAGATGTATCCGTGCCGGTCACATACCACCTTAGACCTCCTTGATGCCCCTCTATCGCGAGATGTATCCGTGCCGGTCACATACCACCTTAGACCTCCTTGATGTCACTCTATCCCGAGATGTATCCGTGCCGGTCACATACCACCTTAGACCTCCTTGATGCCCCTCTATCGCGAGATGTATCCGTGCCGGTCACATACCACCTTAGACCTCCTTGATGTCACTCTATCGCGAGATGTATCCGTGCCGGTCACAGACCACCTTAGACCTCCTTGATGTCACTCTATCCCGAGATGTATCCGTGCCGGTCACATACCACCTTAGACCTCCTTGATGCCCCTCTATCGCGAGATGTATCCGTGCCGGTCACATACCACCTTAGACCTCCTTGATGTCACTCTATCGCGAGATGTATCCGTGCCGGTCACATACCACCTTAGACCTCCTTGATGTCACTCTATCGCGAGATGTATCCGTGCCGGTCACATACCACCTTAGACCTCCTTGATGCCCCTCTATCGCGAGATGTATCCGTGCCGGTCACATACCACCTTAGACCTCCTTGATGTCACTCTATCCCGAGATGTATCCGTGCCGGTCACATACCACCTTAGACCTACTTGATGCCCCTCTATCGCGAGATGTATCCGTGCCGGTCACATACCACCTTAGACCTCCTTGATGTCACTCTATCGCGAGATGTATCCGTGCCGGTCACATACCACCTTAGACCTCCTTGATGCCCCTCTATCGCGAGATGTATCCGTGCCGGTCACATACCACCTTAGACCTACTTGATGCCTCTCTATCGCGTGCGGGTCACAGACCACCGTAGACCTCCTTGATGCCCTCTATCGCGAGATGTATCCGTGCCGGTCACAGACCACCTTAGACCTCCTTGATGCCCCTCTATCGCGAGATGTATCCGTGCCGGTCACAGACCACCTTAGACCTCCTTGATGTCACTCTATCGTCTATTAACAGGATCAGTTCGATGAAAAAAAAAAACCATCCTTTCAGAGTCGTCCTCAACCGTTTCTACACGACAAAATTTTATCCGAGTGAATTTACTGGGCAAACGAGACTTTAGAACGGATGTCTCGGAGTGACGAGCGCAGTGCAGTGTGCAGGTCAATGACACTGCAACTGTTTATGAGCAGACGTGATGCTTACCATCAGGCACCGTTTCGCTCGTCTCGTCACTTCATAGCATAAAAAAAAAAACTTTACACTCGTTTCGTGCACGAACACTTAACGGTTAGTTATCATACATTATTATTTATTATACAACAACACTCCAGAAAACACAATATGGAAAGTGATACTATTAAAAAAAAGTTTACCTAAAATGGACACGACTTCAACACTGAAATGTGTGAAATAAATTGTTGAAGTCGGTACCATGATGGTTCAAAAGTACCTATTATCACAATATTGCGCGCATGGTACCGACTTCGACAAGTTATTTCACACGTTTGAGTATTGAAGTCAGTTCCATTTTTTGGTAAAAAAAACATTTTCACCCTTTTTAGTGACCCTTGCTACTTACGGGATCGATTGTCATTCACTGTCAATGACTATATCATCAAGATATGTAAATACTTTTTAATTAATGGAGTGTAACTAAAAAACGGCTTGACCGATTTTGATGAAATTTAAATAGGACCACACGGCAAGCATTAGCTTTCAAATAAAAAATAATCATCAAAATCGGTTCACGCAGTCAAAAGTTCTGAGGTTAGAGATAAAATTATGAAGTCGGTAATAAAACTTATAAACCCAATTTTAGACTATGCACAACGACTATGTCATATATTTCTGAAGATCAACGAAAATTACTGAGACTAGACTAAAAAATAGTACATTATGATACAAAACTATGTTGATTATTACACTCAAAGCTGGATTGCAGACCGAGCCGAAGGCGAGGACGTATAGCAGCCGACAGTGTAATGACCAACGCTCAAGCGTTTCATACAACGTTCTTCAACACACTTGTGAGAAAAAATAAATACAATTTCACCAACTTTGCTCAGATTTACTACAAACTGATCCGCACTAGTGCAGTAAAGTAAAGTTATCCGCACTAGTGCGTTAAGGTTGAACTGGCCTGTCACTTCTTTATACAAACGCCGTAGGGTGATCACTCCCTTATTTGAGGTTTTAGGTTCATAATTAAGCATTTTAAAAAGATAATTAAGATGAAAGTTATTAGCCTCGAAAACTTGAAATGAAATAGTTTTTAGGCTCATAACTCTCAAGTTATATTATAACAAAAATGCCATTAACGCAATAATATTATTAAAAAAACTGTTACGCTACAAGCCCAGATAATAAAGAGATCTATCGATATAATCCTTTGTTTTGGATCTAAATCCCCAAATAAGGGAGTGATCACCTACGAAGTTGTATGGAGAAGTGACCGGCCAGTTCACCCTTAACGTAAACTAATCCACTCTATTGCGGATAATATAAATTAATCCACACTAGTGCGTTAACGTTCAATAATCCGCACTAGTGCGGATAGTGTAAAGTGATAAATACGCGCGTTGCACTGCATTACGAACCTCAAAGCGGTGCAATAAGAGCCATTTAAAGAGATGTGATTAAATATTTGTATATATTGTTCTATCACTTTTTAACTAGTACCTCGAAAGAGATTGAAATAAATAAATATGTAATAACAATAAACAGTGTTTAAGGAATAATATTTACTGTGAGGAGGATTTAACTATTCTAGGTGTTCACTCTTTTATTGATGTTGGTTCAAAATCTGTAAAGAAAGAAAATAGGTATTAATATAAATTCTATTAAAGTCCGGATTACTGACACAGAATAATGCAGACTCACAGCTCCCCGGGGTTCATTGGTAATGTAGTTAGAAAACTCATTGTTACTGCACAAAGACTACAATCCGGACACTTTCCACTTAGGGAATCGCATATATGATAGGTGAAGTATTGTCACCTAATCATAGAACACATAATAATACTACGACCTAATTGTGAGGTGTTTGATAAACTTGTTGTTGTGCTTTATTTTTTATGCTTGATAGGTTCGCCTTTGACCACTATCTCACCTGATGGTAAGTGATGATGTGGTCGAAGATGTTGTTCAGGCTAACCTATACCTAAGTACTGGCTCTCAAGGATACATTCCGGAACACACCGTTAGGTGCTTGGCGACAGATTTTCAACTTGAGGGTGGTAGCTAGCTAGGTGGGCATTCGCAAAATGCCCTACCACCATGCTATAACGACTGCCATCCTAAGACAACAACCAGGACCGACGGCTTAACGTGCCCTCCGAAGCACGGAAACGCTCAGTAGTAATGTTACTAGCGGTCACCCATTCAACGTAGCTTAACTTTGCTGATCGGTTAAGAACAGCTAAGTAAATTTCGCTACGAGCGCTTCATTAAGTGAACGGAGTGTGTCCGGTACCAGACTGATAGGCGTCGAATATGTATAGACCTTAATGTGAGTGAGGCAAATATCGGTGCAGTGTTTGACGTATTGTCCAGGCCAACTTCTCGTGAGGCTGGTATTATTTATGAATTAGTGGCTTGCCTTAATTTATAAATCAAACTACACTATATCATTCACCATGTCACTAACTGTAATTTATTATTGAATGCGGTCCGAATTACGCAAACAGTACTAACGGTGCTAGGAGTACTCACGATTAGACCGATTTGCGTATGCACGATCACGGTTGCTTGCATTACTAACAATTCGGACCAAGCAAAAGCGTACATATGACGTCATGCATCTATCTGAACAAATATATCTCTATTCCTTACCTTCTCAAAAATTTTACAGACTGTAATTGAGTACTAGAGAGAGAGAGAATGATGACCCGCAAAACAAGTGTAAATGGTCTCAGATCAATTGAAATCTCTCATATTGAAATTATCTCAAATTGAAATTAATTTACTGCGATCGTTGGGCCACACATTTGCAAGCAAGCCAATGCTTGGTCCGAATAACGATCTCTGCGCCGTGAGTATTGTAGCCGCTGTGTAGTGACGTCATCGAGACATCACACCTTGCAAACGTTAGGTGTCGTTCGTGCGATTCGGACTGCACTCTTAAATTAGGTCAGTTAACATTTTAACAGTCTATATTTTTATCTGATGATTGAAAAGCCAGACCTGATGGTGGTTTTTATACATTTCGGATAAATGTAAGGATAATTGTATGCTATAATCTATAATTAAAATATAATATAAATGACATACTATGTTGCAGTTTGAAAATTTGGTGGATTTTGTGGTGAAAAATTAAAATAGATTTTAATGACTGTGAGAGCAGCTGTATACATAGAAATAGTATGTTTAAATAAATAGCAAAACGGCATTTTTTGGCTTCGCACGGGTATTTAAGAATTTTTTTATTAATTATAAATTTCAACCCATAAAAAAGTTGTTATTGTGACATAACTGTAATATTACAAAATCACAAATTTAAATATTACAAAATCATAAAATAAAGGGGTGGATGGACGCGAGCCCGCGTCCATCCACCCCTTGAGCAGGGGTATGCTATAACCAATTGAGCTAACATGACATGACGTCATTACTCGCATCTTTCCTATCGTTCTTTAATCATCGTATTGGGATATATATGTTATATAACGTAATCCGCATAGCAGGCGTTATTGCAAACCTAACAATATTAAAATAACTGTAATAGTTAGACAAATAGTATTGCGGACTTTTTTATAGATATACCCCCTTACTTATAAAAACATCGCTATGTAGTTGCTAAGTAATGGATAACTAAACAGTGTTTAAGTAATGCTTAAATATTTCTTACTTATAAACGCTACATAGCACCTGTTTAGCTAAGCAATGGATAATGAGGTCGAACGTATTTTAAACTGACAACATTGTACTAAAAAGTATTATGAATGACCTAAATGGCCAAATAGCATGTATCTAGTGCTAAATATCTTGAAATTAAAAAGTAAATATAATACTTTTCTTTGTATAGTACCACCAACTTAACTGTGCAGTTTTCGAGGGCGCTACTGGTCAAGGAAATCAACTACGAACTGTCACACTTTGAAGGAATGTTGTAGTTCTTTTTTCTGCCACCTGAACAGATAAGTTGGTGGGTCTGTAACTAAATCAGCTGATCAGAAATATGGGCGCCATCTTGCTACTTAAATATTTAAACATGGGTGGGACGGTGTTTAAATTGACAGCTGATTTAAGCAGTACTTAGGAACTGGATAAAGTTATGTAGCGTTTATGAGTAAGAAATTTTGCTAATCAGCGGCTAAGTAATGTTTAAAATTTAAGTAGCGTTTATAAGTAAGGCTGTTATTGTTTTTTTTATCTTTTTTATTAAGATAAAAACGTCACAGGTTTAAACATTTATCTCACAATATAGGACAAAAAAATATGTAAAATAACTACAACAATCAACATTATTATTAAATTTTGAAATTCATAAACTGCTTAGGTCAAATATAAGATATTATAATCAATATGTTTATTTTACAAAATTAAAAATAACATAAATAAAAATTGATGTTTTCTATAAAATTGTAGTACATCACTTTGCTCTATTGTCAACAATTTCCGCAGCGTACGCGATATAACGATGTTTTTTGGTACTTTTTTCGCACTTTGGGTAACATTAACGAAGTTTTCATACGGATCCCTAACTTTTTAGAAAATTATCTATGGCCTATGTTCATCAGGGATAATGTTGAGTTCTCATGCTGAAAGATTTTTTCAAATCGGTGCAGTAGTTTCAGAGCCTATTCAATGGAAACAAACAAACAATCAAATCTTTCCATTACTATATTAGTTTAGATATATATAACCCTAATTTTATGACACATTTTTTAAATTTTATTTTATTAAGTGTCGAGACTGACAGTTCGGTGCCTGATGGTACGTCTGTACGTTAGAGTTCCATTATCACTATTATGTGTGACAATGCACTGCGCTCGACACTCCGAGATATTCGTTATTAAGCCTCGATTGTCCGGTAATTTAACAATACTTTTTACAATAATTTAATCAACCTACCCCAAATATTAAGTTCTTTCCAGCAAAAAACACATGCAACTGCATTCAGTAGTTATGGCGTTCCCTGGTGACAAACAATTTTGGTATTAATGTTTTTATATCTGTCTTTGGATTCTATCACACCCGTTGGTAACTGATGATGCGGTCGAGGTTGCTAACGAGCTAGAACTTGAAAACCTACTAGCTCTTACGTTAATAACAGACATTTAATTTAAAAATGCCAAAAAAGGATGCATAAGCTCGATATGTGGATTGAAAAAAACTCATGTACAAAGCATTTCATATGTTTGAAAATATTGATTCTACCATCGTTATATACAGGGTTATTGGAAAAATGCTAACAACCTTTTAGGGTTAACTTCTGTTAGTACTAACAAACATTTTGAGATGAAATACATGACAGTCACAAGAGACTTTTAACATCAGGTGGTCCCCATGCTTATTCAGTCAAAAACAAATTAAAAACACAAAAGAAGATGAAAAAATATTTTATTTCAATACAAAAAAATTATAATCTCAAAATGTTTGTTAGGACTAGCAGAAGTCAACCCTAAGAGGTTGTTAGCATTTTACCAATTACCCTGAATAATGTTTACATCGGGCAAAGTAATATAAAATATGAAATAATACATTACAAGTACAAGAGATTTTTGACATCAGGTGTTCCTCGTGCTTATTCAGTCAAAAACATAAAAAAACACAAAACAAAAAAAATTCAACTCAAAATGTTTGTTAGGACTATCACAAGTCAACCCTAAGAGGTTGTTAGCATTTTACCAATAACCTTGACCAATGACCTTGTATACTAAGGTAGTATTACCTTTTGTGATAAAAATGAATATAAATATTTATTGTTCCCTTGAACTGCTTACAAAAATCTATTGAACCATCTCTATGAAAATAACATACATTGAAAATACTGCCATCTATGTATAAAACTACTTAACTTTTGCACATTAAATACAACACCACCTATTATCAAAATACTGCAACTTCTCATTCTCTGTTGTACCTATACTTGATAAAATTAATATGAATATTTAATGTTCCGTTGAACTGCATAGAAAAAACTATTAAAACATCACCATCTCTACAAAAAAACATACATAAAAATACTGCCATCTATGTATAAAAATACTTAACTTTGTAACATTAAATACAACACCACCTATGATCAAAATACTGCAACTTCTCATTTTCCGTTGTACCTATACTTGTAAGTTGGCTGTTATCTCATGTAGACTTGTGACATATTTGGGACGACGTTTATGCAGTCTTGCCTGACTCACTCGACACTTGAGGTATGTTGTATATGTGTACCTACCTATACATGTATGTGTGTGGCTGCGACCACCAACCGCCATCTTATTTCTAATACGTAAATAAAGACAGTGCGGCTCTAGCCTCCGTGTGTTTTGCTTGTCCCGTTCCATATAATATACAACAAGGTACAAAGCTACAGGTACATTATTGTACTGTGCGTGCCGCGTCAGACGAGGACAGAGCGATGCGTGCACATGCGATAGAAAGAGAGACGCCTTGTACGTGAATATAAATATCAGATACTCAGTGCTTCGCGAGCTGAAGTACACTTTATTGCTTCGTAGCTAGAGTCGCTTATTTATTGGAATGGCTTTGCGGAGAGTTCTTTCTGTTGAAGGGATGGTGGCTGCTGGAGCCACCAAATGAAAGAGGTGTTATATCCTTTAACGTTCCATCGTGTATTAAGACTGTATTTAGACTTCCTTAACTTATATTATACATCTCTTATATACTACAACAATTGGTACTTATGTTAGTTAGTACGTGCTTGATACATGTAACAGAGGTTGTCGGAAGAGACGTGCTGGCCTAGATCTGAATCATCGTTTCTCTTAGCTATCTACGACCGCATAGTCTCATGTAGGCACGTATCACATCATGTACCTACTACATCATCAACCTTTTTTTTTTTTTTTTTTTTTTTTTTTTATATGATTGAATAAATATTTTACAAGTTCTATCTAACTTAAGTAACGCAGTCTAGTAATAATAAACAAAAAGAAACACATAACAATACATTTATAATAAGTTCCTATTTTATACTTAGAAATCACTTATTAATGATCTGTCTAACTTGAGAAGCGTTACATTACAATAATATTAAGTAGCTTTCTTTTTATATTAACTTGCTCAGTAAATCATTAGACAATAAACTTTATTTTTACAGTATGTTGACCTCCTTCAGCTATTTGCTGATACTGCAAGATATGGACATTACATAATTGTTTCTAATGCTGACCTTCAGCTATTTGCTTATATTGCAAAATACACATATTATAATAAATCTCACATAATTGTGTTTATTTTTCGAACCGCTAACCTTCAGAATTTGCTTATGGTGCAAAAGTGCATTACTCGGACGTGAGCTTGACATACTCGTGTAAAGGCGTGTTGTGCACATTTCATCGCCACTAATTAACACGTTCGTATTTGATGTTATTTAAAATTATCTGTGATTGATCCCAATTATTTAATATTTTTGTGAAATTGGTATCACGAAGTAAATATTGATATGATTATGTTTAAATGCACATTGTAAGTAGTCATTATGACCTCAACTATTTACATGAACAATTAAATTGATTCTTATTAATTAATTAATTAATAAGCCATTGGCAAACATTTTATACATTTTCTCATTGATTTATCTGATATATTCCCGACTTTAATACAATATAATAAAGGTAGGGTTGTAAAGCTAATAGTTTTTTTTTTTTTTTTTTTTTTTTTTTTTGGTATATTATCTAAGTTATACCTACTAAACGTTCGTCAAACCTTTCTTTACTTATAAAACTAACAAAATTATTATTCTTACAACTTAACCGTCCTTTTTTGACACATATTTCGTCACACTTACTCATTAATTTGCTGTCTTTTAATAATTCGTTATCATAGTCAATTTTAAACTCCTTTTTCGCAATAAAATCGCTTAATTTTACCTGTAACTCCTTTCTATTAGTGAAAAACTTCTTATTAAATTTGTCAAAATTTATATAACATTTTTTTTCGTCTTTATTGACGCATTGTAAGTCAACAGTATCACATAATTCATAGTCCTTACACTTTTCGGGATAGCTTATAACTGAGGATTGATTAGGTCTTACATTATTGGAACTCAAAACTGTCAAATCCGTAAATTTTTCTTTTTCATATTCCTCAGACATGTTTTCAGAAAACAAAATTGACATATCGCATATAATATCATTTTCATAACTTTCCTTATTCGACTGTGAGTTAGTGGGCTGCTCAATACGCTGATCGCGCAAAACATCATTGCAGTCCGATGTGCGTGAATACGACAACTGTTGGCACCTGGGCCTGGGTGATGTCACTGCGTCACATGATGTTTTATTTGAATTCCTCATGTTTGTTGAATTATATTTTTTACATGGGAATGAATTTACTTTAGGGTTAACATGATTGTAATTATGATAATTGTAATATCGGCGTTGATAATTATTTTGCCTTTTCAAATAAAACATCATATTTTCATCTAATGCTGTCTGTATGGCATCTTTTAAATATTGAAATTGTCTTGATATTAATATAATTTGTATGTGGCTATTGTTAAGACCGTCAGCAAATCTTCGTATCGTCATTTGTTCATTAATAGGGCGTAATATATTGAACTTATTTTTGTCGCCATCTGACTGAGCCATAGTTAACTCGTAAAATAATTCCTCAATTTCTTTACCAAACACTTCAATTGATTTGTTCCCTTGTCTACAATGAAAAAGTTGTGTTTGTAAGGCTATTGGACATTTTTTCGGTAATAAGTGTGTTCTCATATCGCTGAGTAAGCATTCAACATTCTCATAACACGATTGCAAATAAAACTTTGCTATTCGAGTTATTCTAGTTTTTAACACAAAATCGATTAAAAATTTATGAGAATTTTCGTTGATCATACTGCTATAAAATTCAACATTGTCTATTAAAGACCTCGTAATATGCTCTTGTCCAGTCATTACCGGCAACAAGGCAATAGCAGTTTCTAAATCAAATTTCTCCATTTAAATAAATGAGAATAAACACCAAAAATTATATAAATTAAAAAATACACTTCAAAATCTCTCCTACAACAATACTCACGGCTTTAACTTATTTTCTAGCACATGAAAATACACAGACGTCGTCAATTTCCTTTTTCTTCATATTCATAATCACACTGCTGCATACGTCTTGCGTTTGCCGGCCGGGCTATACCCTGGACTCCGATCCTTTGATCCCGTTTTCGTCTCTTTCGTATTTCTTCGTGCGTAATAACACTAATTCCCATTCATTATCTTCAAATAATATTTAAATATTTTATTCTATCTTCACATGTAATCGCCGCAAAATTATTTTTCATTCTTCATAATAAATCTTCGTTTATTGCTTACATATTGCTTTTTCACTCTTCATATAAATCTTCGTCGGGAAAAAAATCTTCTCGTTGCTAATTAAAGTATTTTCCATATGTAGGGCTCTCAGTCACGGTCGCCATGAAGGGATGGTGGCTGCTGGAGCCACCAAATGAAAGAGGTGTTATATCCTTTAACGTTCCATCGTGTATTAAGACTGTATTTAGACTTCCTTAACTTATATTATACATCTCTTATATACTACAACAATTGGTACTTATGTTAGTTAGTACGTGCTTGATACATGTAACAGAGGTTGTCGGAAGAGACGTGCTGGCCTAGATCTGAATCATCGTTTCTCTTAGCTATCTACGACCGCATAGTCTCATGTAGGCACGTATCACATCATGTACCTACTACACTGTTCTGTGGTTTAAGGACGTAGATAATAGAACATTAACGTAATTGTTAACACCGCCACCTATGATCAAAATACTGCAACTTTTCTGGTCCTTTCTATTCAGTGGTTTAAGGACGTAGATAATAGAACAGTACCGTAATTGTTAACACCGCCACCTATGATCAAAATACTGCAACTTTTCGTTATCTATTGTACATACTTGCGAGTTGGTTATTTTCTTATGTAGATTTGTGACATATTCGTTACATATACTTGGAACGACGTTTAAGGTTGAACTGGCCGTACAGTTCTCCATACAAACGCCGTAGGGTGATCACTCCCTTATTTGAGATTTTAGGTATAGAATCAAAGCATAATATCGTTTGAACTCGTCATTATCTAGGTTTGTATCGTCACGAAATTTTAAAAAGATAATTATGTTGAAAGTTATGATCCTTGGACACTTTATAAGAAATTGTTTCGAGGCTCCTAACTCTCAACTTAATTATCTTTTAAAAATGTCGTCACGATACAAACCTAGATAATGACGAGTTCAATCGATATCACACTTTGTTTTGGACCTAAATCTTCAAATAAGGGAGTGATCACCCTACGACGATTGTTTGGAGAACTGACCGGCCAGTTCACCCTTAAGCTCGTGAAAATAGAAAATGTATGTAATTGTTAACACCGCCACCTATGATTGAAGTATGGCAACTTTACCTAGTTTGTCCGACAGTTTCCCTCGGCAAGTGTTGGTTGGGTGGGTTGGATGCACCTACCGTTGGAAGGTGTTGAGTTTGTCACAGCTGGGCGTGCGCAGTTTCTGCGCCTCGGCGTATTGCTTGGAGTCCCCGAAGTTGCGCGCCTTCCACGCCATACTGTCGCGGTAGTTCCGCTCGCGCTGGCACGCGTGCCGCAGGCCCACTGGGGGGGAATTATATATTGTTACTAGCTGACCCGGCAAACGTTGTTTTGCCATATAAATAATTAAATGGCTATTAAAAAATAAGGGTTGATCGTAGAAGGGTGAAAATTGAGGATTGTATGTATTTTTGTATGTTGTACCATAAAAAAATAGAAATTAAAAATTTTGTCTAAAAAATAAAAAAAAATCGGGGTGGACTACCCCTAACATTTAGGGGGATGAAAAATAGATGTTGGCCGATTCTCATAGATACCGGATAAGCACAAAAAATTTCATCAAAATCGGTCAAGCCGTTTCGGAGGAGTATGGCAACGAAAACTGTGACACGAGAATTTTATATATTAGATGTTTGCTATAACTCCTGCTCTACGGATTACAACATTTTGTTTGAAGCGCTCGTAGCGAAGTTTACTTAGCTGTTCTCAACCGATCAGCAAAACTAAGCAACGTCGCGCGCGGTCATGAGTTGGATGGGTGACCGCTAGTGACATTACTACTTAGCTTGCACGAGCTGTCATGTATTCTGCCTCAAAGCAGTATTGCACTGTGTTTAGATATGAAAGGCACTGTAGCGAGTGAAATTACTGGGCAAACGAGACTTTACAACGGATGTCTCGGAGTGACGAGCGCAGTGCAGTGTGCAAATCAATGACACTGCAACTGTTTATGAGTAGACGTGATGCTTACCATCAGGCACCGTTTCGCTCGTCTCGTCACTTCATAGAATATAAAAAAAAAAAGCTTTGGTGGGCATGTTAAGCCGTCGGTCCCGGTTGTTGTCTTAGGATTGCAGTCGTTTTGCATGGTGGTAAAGCATTTTGCGAATGCCCGCCTGGCTAGCTACCACCCTCAAGTAGAAAATCTGTCCCCAAGCACCTAACAGTGCGTTCCGGTAGCTGTCCTTGAGAGCCATTAATTCTAGGTTAGCCTGAACAACATCTTAGACCACATCATCACTTACCATCAGGTGAGACAGTGGTCAAAGGATAACCTATCACGCATAAAAAAAATTTGGGCACTATTTTTAGGGAAATCTTCCCAATAATTTATTTGAGTGGCCATAATCCCCACACTTTGCAAACATTTTGGGGTATGCAGTTCTTCAGAAGACGCAGCCTCCCACATGCTGGTATTTCACTCGTTGTTGGCTTTTACGACTCCCACATGCAGATATGAGGGATTTGATCCCAGCGAGTCATCCCCACTGGCAGAGACAAAAGAAGTAACAATACCTATATATTCCTCTTCTATGGCCATCTCGAGTCGTCGCAATGAGCCCTGGTAGTCAGTGTGGAAGTTCTCTTTCACGTAGTACGGGACCTGAAACAATAATATTTAAAACATATAACAATAAAAAACGTTTTTTTTATGGTATAGGAGGGCATACGAGCAGGCGGCTCACCTGGTGGTAAGTGATCACCGTCGCCCACGAACATCTGCAACACCAGAGGTATCGAGGATGCGTTGCCGGCCTTTGAGGAAGGAATATGCTCTCTTCTTGAAGGCCCCTATGTCGTATCCGTTCGGAAATACTGAACCTGGCAGCTGGTTCCATACGCAGTGCGAGGTAGAAAATGCCGTAAAAATCGCAAGGTTGTAGACTTCCAGACTATGTGGTTAAGTTATATGATGTAGAAGTTGGAGCAAGGGGTATACCAGCGAAATCTCTATACAATTTACTAAAAGACCTTGGCCTGTCAAGAACAACCGTAACTTCCATCCTAGAATTCCTTCCACTGGGTTGCAAGTCCCAGGCACTTTGACTTGGGCCTCTTCCTCTGCAACGCTATGGACCTGGCACCCGCACGGTGAATCCAACCAATGCTAAGTAACTCGTCTCGTCTTAATAAAATAGAAAACCCATATCAAGAGGGATAAGAAAAGTTACATTTTTTATTTACGTTACTAGTTTTGTGTTAGCTTTCTTTCGAATTTTACTTAGACTGATAGCGATTTCACCATCGCTGCCTCTCTTTCACTTCTACGCAGTTTTTTTTATTCATTGTGACGGAACAAGCTCGAGGTCCACCTGATGTTAAAGACTAACCTCTGCCTATAACAGATGCATTAAATCACAAGTCACGAATTGCACTGCGCCAGTCACCATGAGACATAGTTGTTAAGTCTAAAGTGCCTGTAATTTCTGAATCCGATAGTGACAAAATTTGAGCATTTGACAGCGTCTTAATAAGAATATGAGCCGTAATCCGTACCTTCATATTGACTGTCTCCCTGGGAACAGGATACTTGGGCGAGGGCGCGAGCGAGAAGACCGGCTCGTTGATGAAGAAGCCGGACATCATGGAGAGCAGCACGAGCACCGCCACCGGCAGCAGCTGCACGAGCCCCCCGTGCCCCTCGCGCGCCTCGGGCTCCCGCTGCCGCCGCCGGGCGTACACCGTCGGCCCGCCGCCTGGGAACGCTAACGCAACTCTAGTTTATATTAACTTCAACTTCAACTTTTAATTTAATGGCCTCTTTTTTTTTTTTTTTTTTTTTATGTGATTGTGACAGAACAAGCACGAGGTCCACCTAATGTTAAGCGGTATCCTCTGCCTATAACAGATGCATTTCATCACAAGTGACGAACTGCACTGCGCCCATCACCTTGAGACATACTTCTTCAGTCTCATTTTGCCTGTAATTTCACTGGCTCTCAAGGACTGCTACCGGAACAC
Organism: Plagodis pulveraria; assembly: GCA_963890685.1. Lineage (NCBI taxonomy): Eukaryota > Metazoa > Arthropoda > Insecta > Lepidoptera > Geometridae > Plagodis > Plagodis pulveraria. The sequence goes on along the minus strand of OY982976.1, from coordinate 16,600,914 downwards.
ACCGTTAGGTGCTTGGCGACAGATTTTCTACTTGAGGGTGGTCGCTAGCCAGGCGGGCACTCGCAAAATGCCCTTCCACCATGCGGTGAAGCCCAAGCTCTGGGCGGGATTCGAACCATGGACCTGCTGCGCGGCAGTCCATAGCCAATACCACTGAGCCATCACCTCTGCGGCTTTGCCACAATTTCGCCAATGACACGTAGGTTAAGTAGAAGATAAACGATGGAGGTTGGTCGGTGCCAGGAAGGATGATCGGTGTTTTCAGCGAGGATCATCAATTTTGCGTCTGGGTATATTATTTACTATCTACCCTCCTTTTACCGAGCTCCTCAATAAGACTGTATAGTACCACCAACTTAACTGTGCAGTTCTTGAGGGCGCTACTGGTTAAGGAAATCAACTACAAACTGTCACAATTTGAAGGAATGTTGTAGTTCTTTTTTCTGCCACCTGAACAGATAAGTTGGTGGGTCTGTATACAGGGTTATTGGAAAAATGCTAACAACCTCTTAGGGTTCACTTCTGTTAGTCTTTGTGAGCCCAAGCACGATGACCACCTGATGTTAAAAGTCTCTTGTGCCTGTTATTTACTATTTCATATTTGTTATTACTTAGCTAAATGTAAATATTCAAAACTCTATTCAAAGGAAGCGCGGCGCGGTCCAGTGTTGCCCCGGCGGGCGTTCTTAGCTCGGAGTATGCATTGTTTTACTACGAGACACAGAACTTAAGTGTCAGACAGTACTAGAAAAACTTATTGCAAATATACGATAGGAAAAATTTAACTCATGTGCGGGATTCGAACCCGCGTCCATCCGCCCCTTTAGCCGGGGTATGCTCTAACCAATTGAGCTAACATGACATGACGTCATAACTCGAATATTTCCAATCGTTCATTAACCATCGTATTGGGATGGAGCGACATCTATAGTACCACTTACGTTGTACTACAAACAAGACCAATTTTGCAATTGGTTTTATACTTGTAAATGATGACGCAACCTTATAATTTTAATATTGTTAGGTTTGCAATAACGCCTGCTATGCGAGTTACATTGCAAAATTACAAATATTTGTAATTTTTTCAATGTAATCCGCATAGCAGGCGTTATTGCAAACCTAACAATATTAAAAAAACTTATTGTTTAGGTTGTCCTCATGCATATTCTACTTATTCAAAAAAAAACATTACAAAAAAAAACAATAATCTCAAAATATTTGTTAGGACTAGACTAGAAGTCAACCCAAAGAAGTTGTTAGCATATTTAATCCAATAGCCCTGTATAGTACCGGTCTATATGGTATAGTAGCTCAAAAATATCGCTCAAATATAGTAGATCAAAAATGTGTAAGTAATGTAAATATTACAAAAAATTATTTTAAAAACATTTACATGTGCAATGTAATGCCTTTGTCACTTGATCAAAACTATTTATGCAATAAAAATGCAACACTTCGTGTATGTGACGTGAGTTCGACGAAAATGTATTTATAGTCACGATATTTTCAAACGTGTTTCACATGCAAGCACCTAGAGAAGACTAAGCTAAACCACGCCCCTACCATTGACGTCACGGCCGACTTGATGGAGACAAGGCCGACTTACATATTACTCTCATACTCCTCTCCCCCTCCATCCTCCAAGTTCTTATTTCATAGCTAAAATGGCTGAACCGATTTAGATAATACTTATATATAGATAGTTTAGATCCGGGATGAACATGTGGGATATTTCTCATCATCATCACTTTTCTACGCAGGTAATACCTCGGGACGCAATTAGTACTTTACCTGCAGCTCCAAAGAACATGTTGAACAGCTCCTCGGCAGTGAGGTCGGATTCGAACCCGCGTGCGTAGTACGTGTGATGCTGGTGCGCCGCCGGCGTAGGTTCCTCGCCTCTTATGTCGTACTGCTTGCGTTTTTCCGGGTCTGTGAGGATAGCTGCTGCATTGCCGATTGCCTGCGGGTTATACCAATCCAAGTTAGAATTTTAACAAAGTAGAAAAACAGCCCGAATATATATTTTAGGGTTACGAAAAATATATGGACCTTAATAATAACAATATTTTTAAAATAGTTTTAAGAAAACATTGAAATTTTAATAAAACACTTACAGAATATAAAAAATATATCTAGTGACAATTCCGCCTAATTTTCCTGTTAAGCCGACGTGACGTCACCAACGCCACGCAGCCAAACCTTGCTTTCCTCTAGATAATACTTGTTTGTTTTTATTGTGTGGTCTTTACGTATGTTTGTTTCCCACGGCACAGTAAGTTCTATAGTACTATACATTTTAGATTTTTTGAGTACAGAAATATGTCTGGTCCTGATGACAAACACCAGTCATCCTTTGAAGTTTGTACGGAAAAGTGATTGGTTTATGCTTAAAACTACATACCTTAAAGGCTTCTGAAGCTCCGGGAGCATGATTCTTATCAGGATGGAGCTGCAATGCAAGCTTCTTGTATGATTTCTTGATATCTGAGTCTGTAGCTTCCTTTGTGACACCTGAAATACATACAAAACAACTTGTTGTACCATGTTATGTGAGGAGTGAGAGAAAGGAGGGATCAGAGATATGATATATATACAAATAGGAGGGGTTTACCATAATACCCACTGTTGGCAGGGCTCTTGGGGATTGCAGTTTAAGATTTCAGAACCCGCTGCTGCCCAGCTTCCGGTATTTTACCTTCAGTGGCCAACACCCACAGGTACCAATGGGGATTAACAATCTAGCCCGGCACCCCACAGAGATTGCTTAGTTGACCATTTATTCATAAATAAGCATACAATTATTTTTTTACAAATATCAAGGACTTTTCTACTATGCTTTTCTTCTAATTAAATCCAAACGCACACCTTTTAACCAATTCAAAAGCATCGCCTGTCACATCCCTAAGTGTCACATTATGTGTTGTGTCCTTATTCACATTATATTATATATAAAAAAAAGCTTAGTTTATCCGTTAAGTAAATAATTACTGCACTCAAACTAAATTGTTATATATGTGTACAAGTAGTTTGTATGTAGATTATCATAGTTCTGAAATCCTGAGGTACTACAACATTATACCCTCTCTACTTTTAGTTATTGCATGACGAACCTCACGTCTTTACGGCTACCTAGCCAAATATATGATAAGTACATATTTAGTATTTAATTAAATTTATAGGTACCTACACACAGAGTTGAGGATCATTAAATGTATTCACGGTTCCAATATACACTACGGTTTATTGTTCAGATTACATACAGACAGAACAGAGTAGATTGAGCACAGTTAAGCACAGCAGTAGAAGTAGACGCACACAAGAAAGAAATAGTTGAAATAGAAAGAATAGAAATAAGAAAGTAAAGATCGCGACGGTTAGGGCGGTTGTTGGACGGCCGAGCGGCATAGGTCCAGCGCGGGAAGGTTTCTGGCGGACTGGCGAGGCCCGATTCGACTGACGGCGGGCGGCTGGCTGCTGCGTCTGCGCACGTCCTGCCGCACCTGCGTCTCCGTCGCCTGAGACAAGCTAGTCCCACGCACCACAAATTTATAACAAAAACTTCAACTTCTTACGGCTCCTGCGGGGTCGCCACAACATAAAAACTTCAATTACAAGTGCTGTAACTCAATAGCTTTTCTAGCGCTAAAACAAGACTGGGCAGAGCACATACACGACAGGTCCAAGGAATTATAGCCCATAGGAATTAACACCATCATTACAAGGACTACTAAAAATAAACAGTAGATAATACTCAGATCTAACCATCTGAACTAATATAAGTTGTAAATGTCTTTGAATTTTTTGTCTCTAACTTGCCCTTAGATGTCACTAAATCATTAGGCTCATGCCACAATGTAGCAGAAGCTCTGATAAAACATAATGATCCATCCATAGTACATGAATTTTTGTTTTAGACATTACAACGTTTGAAATTATAAATGCTTTTAAATCTTTAAACATAAGGAGTACTGAAGATGTGTGGGGTATGTCAGTATAGTAGTATATAATTGCTACTATTGCACCATATTGAGTAACTACTTTCAATCTTTGTGTCGATAAAGGAACCTTTGCAGATATCATGAAACATAGTTTAATTTCTATAATTTTCAAGTCAGGGACTAGATCTGTTCCTGACAATTATAGACCGGCACCCATCCTTCCTGCTCTGGGTAAAGTTTTTGAGAAAATTGTTACCTAAAAAAATGCTTTCCCAACTTTTGTCGCACTTTAATGAAATTATACATAAATCAGTTCAGTTTTAACAAAAGCAGGTCAACAACCTACGCAAGTGTAATTTAATGTCACATATATTTGGCTCACATACCCTTCAAATGGGAACACAGAAATGTAAACATTGCTACTTTGAGGTATAAATAGGTATGGGCTACATACCAACTTATAATATAGGTATATACCAGCTCAAGCCAAGCTATCGCCTCTCACCTACATAATTTAAACAAATATTGTAATCATTTATTATATAGTAAGTATGTAACACATTGTTAAAAGATGTTTAATAGATTGACCCCGAGTTTCTTGCCCGTTCTTCTCGCAGTGGCTGTATAATTTTTTTTTTGCTGATTGTAGCATTACAATGTAGAATATTACAATATTAAAATTTATAATTGACCTTCATAAGAGCTTTGTAGATGCCTAAATTGAATAAATGATTTTGACTTTGACTCATTCACAAAGAGTTCTACTGCTAATAAACACCTAATGTGTTGATAATTATAATGCCTCATTGGTTGAGTGCATACGGAATCGGAATCTCAAGGTTCTGGATTCAATCCTTGGATCAGACATACCAGCCAGTAGTAAGGTTTCCCTGACAAGGAAAATTAGTCTCAATAAAATGAATCTTAAAGGTAGCAAGTGATACTGGCTCCTCCTGCTACAAGCGATCACACAATTTTTGGTATTCCAAAAACCTGATCTCATGGGAACATAAGCTAAATGGGGCAAATTCATTTTTTGAAGATTCTGTGCCTTCATTGGCCTGTACAAGGGTAGACCCCCTGTGAAGGGGAAGTAGTGACCCCCACCCTCCCCCCCCTTTCTAAGATATAATTTTTTTAAATTTCTAATCTCACATAAAATAAAAATTTTACTTTTTCACAATTAAATTTCACTCTTTGGTTGGCTCTTGCCAGAACTCTTGCTATATCGCCCTATCTCCATAGCGAGCTTCAGGCTCTGCATTTTTTATACACACTCTCGAGGTAGGGACCACAAGACCAGGTGGAATCGGTGTGCTCTGTGTTGGATCTGTGACTCACTTTCAACCTAATCCAATCCACTACACTAATAACATAGGTTTTACTAATTAGAAGTACATTATCTACCTACTAAACCTGAGCCGGTGGGGGTCGCAACTTCCCTTTTACAGGGAGGGTTCTACCTTTCCCCCGCACCGCCCCTCACCCCCAAAATAGATGACTGCCAGTAGTGAGGATATAAATAAAAAAATAATCATATCTTTTGAGATATGATTATTTTTTTATTTATATCCATTTTTATTTACAAAAAGGGAGGGGGGGGGGATCGCAACTTCCCCTTCACAGAGGGGTGTTTACCCATCCCCACACACCCGCCTTAAATCAATGTTTTATAATCTAATCCAAAGCTGGGTTTACCAAACTATATATATTGTTTTTAATTATTGTTTAACTACATAATGAGCCTGATTTCCAAAACATGAAGAAAATATTTTACCACCTAAAAAAAATTTTATTTTTTGACAGCATCTATATAGTTTGTTCCAGGAGCACCAATCAACCTCCAATCAATGACCAATCTTTGGCCAAGGCCTTGCAGGAACATACCCCAGAAGGTGTAGCTGCCCACCCTCCAGTATTTTACCTTTACTTCTTTCTTAGGAAATGCAGGAGTAACATTATGTGAACATGGTGGTGTAGAATGGTTGATAAATAGCCTCCTTGTATATACTTAAAAATAAAAGATTATTATAAATGATAATATGTTTGAAAATGTTTATTATTATGAAAAATGCTGTGATTGCAACACAGTGTAATCATGTTCATAGAAACAAAGACTATTGGCCTCCAAGACAGACATTACTCTACAATGAAATGTACCAAACAATAAAAGCTACAGTTTAACAAACACAAAAACAATTCTGAGACGACCTTGGCTAGATACACGTCAATCCTAATCGAATATTCTACTCAACTTACCGAGTATTTCATAATAATCCTTGCACTTAGTGTTGATGCGGCGGACGGCGTCGAGCTGGTCTTGGCTGTATTCCCTTTGTGGAGTGGTGTGAGTTGGAGTTTTACGTCTCCGAACATCCTCAGTGGAGGAATCAGGCGAACCTTTTTTAGGCGTCGCAGTAGAAGGCCCAGCGGCCCGTATTCGCGACAACAACTCTTTAGACCTCTGGGAAGGGTACAAACGCTCAGCTTTCAGCGCAAATTTCTCGGCTTTTTCATGATTCCCAGATGAAAATGCAGATTGTGCAATGCTAATGCACTTATCTGCTTCATCCTTGTTTCCTTCAATGGACATTTTAGATAATTAGGGAGGCGCCAGACTGTTGAAGTCGATGGTAAACGATGCGGCAGATATTGCAGAACGATAAGCGCAAGTATTCTGCTTAATTTAATTAGTGTAAACAGAATTTAATTACGTTTTACTTTTCATTTCACTCCATTTACTGATTTACACTGAGCAAGTAATATATTACTGATTTACTTTTCGTTCTCGTAAGCATAGATTAATAAGCCCATGGTATTTTCGCATAAAATATCTGACTTAGGGTGCTTACCATTTGAAGTTTCATTCGCCAAAAACGCTAAAAACGATCACACTCCCAAAAAGTTGTTCCAGATGGGTCTTGGCGTTATTTTCACCATAAACGCTACATCTAATGTCAAAAGTGACAGAAGTGGCAAATTTTTGTGGCATTCTTAGCGTTCTTATCCTAAATGGAACAGGGGAGAACAGTTACAAACGATCACTGTGATCACAACTATAGACGCAAATGTGACCAAAATTATCGAAAATAACGTTATTAGCGTCAAATGGAATATAACCTAATTGTGTACGGTTTTTTAATAAAGTTCCCAAAGATTACAACGCTCACAGAAGGGAAATTCAAGGGTGCATACCATTTGAAGTAAGATTCGCTAAAAACGCTAAAAACGATCACACTCCCAAAAAGTTGTTCCACATGGGTCTTGGCGTTATTTTCGCCATAAACGCTATGAGGCTACTGGAACAGTTTGAATTCCCTACATCTAATGTCAAAAGTGACAGAAGTGGCAAATTTTAGTGGCATTCTTAGCGTTGTTATCCTAATTGGAACAGGGGATGACAGTTACAAACGATCACAGTGATCACAACCACAGACGCAGAATGTGATCAAAATTATCGAAATTAACGTTCTTAGCGACAAATGGAACATACCCCAAGTTGCACGTGATAAACATATATATTGATTATAAAATCCTACTACACAGTTTCTGATTACTTAAACGACAAAAATGCCTGGACAATTCCGCCTCTGCCAAGCTATTGCCTGCAACCTACATAATTTAAACAAATATTGTAATAACTTTATTATATTGTAAGTATGTAACACATTGTTAAAAGATGTTTAAAAGTATGGCCCCGAGTTTTTTGCCCGTTCTTCTCGCAGTGGCTCTATACAATTTATTTGCTGAAGTGGAAGTACAATGTAGAATATTTCACTACTAAAATTTGTAAATTACCTTCATAAGAGCGTCGTAGACGCCTGAATTGAATAAATGATTTTGACTTTGATCGTCAGACTAAAATTTCCTCTCGTTTTTTAAAATGATAGTATTGCTACTAAATAAGGGTGTGAGTTTTCTTTTAAAATCTGGAGTGGCTCCTCGATCTATACGGACATCTTTATGTTTTATTATAACAAGAATAGTAAAACTTTACGTATTTATATATCGATATCTGAACAATATTACGGTTATTTTAGAAGTGTCGATATCGATAGAAATCAGGACGGCGATTCTCGTGCAGTGATATGAATATCATAGTAGATAAATATCGAGAAAACATGGCGAATATCGAGTCGTGTTGTTTTGTGTTATTCTCGCAATATCACTTTCGATAAATATGAAGCCCTAGCGATCGACACGCAACATTTTGATATCGGGATTATCATTATACTTTCTATACACATGAACACAAGTTCATCTGTGGACATATTTTTATATCTACCACTCGCGAGAATAGCATTTTTGTGAAAAGTCGATATTTTTGGGATATTAATAGTCTATAGGTGACACGGGATAAATATCGAGAATCGATAAATTTATCCCAATTTTGAGAATTGCCCCCCTGTCTCTGTACGGAGAATATCCCCTTTGAGTTTGTCATGTTGGCAGTATTGTTTAGGGGTAACATGACATTGAGACCAATTCGAGATTAGTTCGAGTTTAACTAAACTATATCTTAATCAAAAATAATTTTCCGTGAAAATAAGTCAAACTGTATTCTATTTTATTCCAGGGGGGCAATTCTCAAAATTGGGATAAATTTATCGATTCTCGATATTTATCCCGTGTCACCTATAGACTAATAATATCCCTAAAATATCGACTTTTCACAAAAATGCTATTCTCGCGAGTGGTAGATATAAAAACATGTCCACAGATGAACTTGTGTTCATGTGTAAAGAAAGTATAATGATAATCCCGATATCGCAATGTTGCGTGTCGATCGCTAGGGCTTGATATTTATCGATAGTGATATTGCAAGAATAACACAAAACTACACGACTCGATATTCGCCATGTTTTCTCGATATTTATCTACTATGATATTCATATCACTGCACGAGAATCGCCGTCCAGGAACAAGTGAAGTGACCATAGAGAAAAACATTAGATTCGAGAGATCCTCATTGACCGATTGTATATAAAATTATAAATCGATATCATAATGACTGACCATATAATCTCTTTAGCAAAATACTGATCGTAAAAACAAGGGTATTTTTTTTATTGCTATATTATCGAATTTACGTGCGGCGTTATATTATATATATATCGGAGATTTCGTATGTTTTTACCCTCGACATATTTTTTTAATGGCAAGCTCTCTTAACTTAAGCGTACATGTTGGTATCGTACAAATGAGAAGACACAAATGACTATAAAACACTTGGTTCATCGCAGCCATTTGAGTCCTCGCCTTGCAGGAACTTCTCTTATCTCGTGATTCGTTTAGGTTACCTCGTCATTATAGTCAGTACCTCCACTATCACGATGTCATCCTTGGTACACTTGCCAAAGTTCTGTTATCATCTAGCATCATAATGATCACCTTTGATAACACGTGGCATGGTGAAAAACTATTGTAGAATCTATGAAATAAGATCAACTTCTAATCATATAGGCTTGTGCCAATATCTTCTAATCATAAAATTACTGTTTCGTAATAGGATCGCACTGATGTAGACTGATTAGTTTACAGTCCTCACGTCATATGTTAACTGTCATTGGTTTCACTACATAGGTGGTGCCTGATCCGATGGTTGGTAGAAGAGTGCTGAATCAATTGCAGTGTCTAATGAAGTTAGTACCACTGACTTAAATGCCACACTAGAAATAACACCGACAAATCTTAGTGTTGCCAGGCTCGAAGAAAACTAACTCCAGTTACCCAATTGAGGTTTTTAAACGTTACTTATTTGATGGCTTGATGGATGAACGCTGAGAAGAGCCCAATGTGTTGCAGTCTATGTTACCTACCACCCCAAAGTACAAAATCTGTCACCAAGCAACTAACAGTGCGTTCCGGCAGCAGTTCTTACGATCCAGTAAAATTACAGGCACATGAGGCTCAACACTGCGCCCGTTACCCTGAGATGACGGGCGTTGTGCAGTTCGTCACTTGTGACGATATACATCTGTTATACCACTTAATATCAGGTGGCTCTCGTGCCTTTTCCGTCAAAATCACAATAAAAAACCTAACGTAGAATGGATACTGGCTTTCAAAGACAGCTGCAGAAACACACAGGTGCTTGGTGACAGATTTCCACTTGAAGATAGTAGTTAGCTACGCAGGCATTCTGCCACAAAGCAAAATGCGCTACCACCATATTGATAGACATACCATTCTAAAATGACAACCAGGACCGATGGCTACACTTCCTCTCAAAGCACGGAAACACTCACTTTTTTGTAGTAAATGCCACTAAAACTATCCATACAAACAATTCAACCACTTAACTCAGTTTTTAGGTTAAGAATGATTTTGTTAGTTCCACTACAACTTAAAACATACATATAAAAAATATTTGATGATGTTTTGAGAATGCTGTCCGCAAACCTCATCTAGTAATTATGTACCAAGCATATGGTGATGTGGTGCACAAGCTATCTTGATATAAAAAAAAACTATGCCTGCAATCATTATATTCGATTCGATTCGACGCTTATCGATTATTCTCTAGAATATCTCTGGTAAAATAAACACGAAAGCTTATTTTAATCTTGCCGATTAAAATTAAATTAGTTCAACTTATTCCGAATACCAAATAATGGATCTGACAGCACTAAGACCAATTATAGTTAAGTTTTAATCAAGTTCGTGATATGGAATCGACCCCATTATTTTTTGTTAAGGCTCTCGCATGTTTCCTTATATTTTTGTTCAAAACTACAAATAGTTAGTCTGGTCTTTTAAGACTTTATGACGTAGTGATTACACACCATGGACATTATTTAATACATATTCATTATCCATGACAACACTGGCACCTAAAGATAATAATAAATCTTAATTTCTGCCGTTGGCCCTACTGATTAGTTGTAGCATAGCGACAATATTTTCACTCTTTCGTTCTTGCGTAGTTGTATGTATTTGTCACTTTCATACATTGTCACAATATACAAATATTTCTTACGTCATTCGGTCATGACGTATGTTGGTACATGGTACGTCGCATTCTTCGATTCAAATAGAAATTGATAATTTTATACGCCAGGCGTAGCCGGAGTATTAATAAGTAGGCATTATTGCTATAAAAAGTTGTGCGGCTTGCTTGTGATTACCTCATTTCACTGTGCAACTACTGACAAAACAATGGCTGCTCCCATTTACAATCCCGTAAGTATTTTTACAATTTTGCTTATAATGCGGTCTTTTCGGCATTTTCAAGGGCATCTAGAACAATAAGAAGCAATTAGCTACGTTGCTGACTATGTAAATATATTGTTTTGTTGGATTTGCGTGTTATCATAGTCCATATAAGGATCAGTTACCAAAAGACCTATCTACATAGTACCGCAAAATAGCCCTCAAGGTTAGTTTGCTAACTATAAAGTAGGTAGTTACTTGCTAAGTATTTACGATTTTTAGAATAATACTTTCGATTCTGATTAATTCTGCGGATTTGCTTGACTCGCTCATTGCCGATATCTATACGTAAAGTTCAGAAATTCAATTCAAAGAAAAACACATAAGTATACCCATAACGACCCCCCTGTGAAGGGGAAGTTGCGATCAAAATCAAAGCTGATTACTCCAACCTCAGTTTATGTTTGGTAGTCTATCTTGGGTAAACACTTTCCACAGTAGGTGCTATCTATGCATGTTTCTTACAACATCATTCCCTAGAAAGCACAACTCCTGCCTTTTGTATCGCTTTCATCTGGCTCTTCCCATATCTGATATTAAGGTTGTACTGGCCGGTCGCTTCTCCATACATACGCTGTAGGGTGATCACTCCCTAATTTGAGACTTTAGGTCCAGAATTAATCATAACACTGATTGATCTTGTCATTATCTAGGCTTGTATGATGCCGAAATTTTAAAAAGATAATTTAGTTGAAAGTTATTAACCTCAAAAATGTTATATGAAAATGTGTCAAAGCTCATAACTCTCAAGTTCATTATCTTATTAAAATTTCGGCATCATACAAGCCTAGGTAATGACGAGATCAATCGGTATTATGCTTTGTATTGGACCTAAATCCTCAAATAAGGAAATGATCACCCTACCACGTTTGTATGGAGAACAGCCCAGCCAGTTCATCCTTAAGGGCATTAGCTAGTGATTGGATGAATACAATGAGAGGTAAAATGAAATTCCAAATCCATTGTTATGAATAACATTTAAAACTACAATACATATCATTACTTCATAAGAATTCTATGTATTATATATTATCTATTCTATATTCTAGCTCTAATAATTTAGGTTGAGGTATGTCAGTCTAAAAATACACATTCCTCCAATATCTTTACCCCTACATGCAAAATATTGTAGACACAATTCACACAACCTCATCAATATCATTACTTCTTCAGTCATAGCTGTGTCCACAGGCCACAAGTCCGAGTTTAAAGTAAAATAAATTAACCCTAAAGAGTATGTGACATATAATTCTATGTACAACACTTTCTCTAGAGTCTGTTGTATAAAAATGAACAGTAATTTTATTATGATTTTATTTGTAGGATTTATAATAATAGTATTTTAATATAATTTTTACATTGTATCTCTTGATTGATCTTTAAAGAGTCATCAAAATACTGCAAAACATCCCTGGAATTATAATATATTTATCTGACAGGCTATCCTTTGACCACTATTTCACCTGATGATAAGTGATGATGTGGTCGAAGATGTCATTAAGGATAACCTAGAATTACTGGCTCTCAAGGATTACAACAAACAAGGATCACACCCTTAGGTGCTTGGTGGTAGCTAGCCAGGTGGACATTCGCAAAATGCCATACAACCATGAAAACTATATAAATAAATTTGGTTGATTAATTGACCATAACTTAAAAATTGCTAAAACGATTTTGTTGAAATTAAAAAATTGTACCAACTTGGAAGTATACCCTACCCATCATAAAAGGAATCATCAAAATTTCTTCATAATTGGCAAAGCAAATGCGTAACAAACATAAAAAAAAATATCAAGAACCATAACCTTGAGATTAAATAAATTTAAAAAACATAACCTTGAAATTTGTATCCTCATGCTACTGGAATAATGTTTTTCTACATGTCAGTGAATATATGACATCATTCAATGAGGCTTAATTGGATGTCTCACTGTATGTGTCACCATGAGGGAAATACAGGTTGCAAATTAAAAAATAATCGTGATTGTAAAATTATCTGAATTAAAATTTATCTTTTTTATGGTATGTAATTCTTATTCTTTTAACACATGGAACCCTATTTCTGAACTTGTAACGTCTGTCCCTCCAACTCTATACTGAACATATACATTTTAAGAGGTAAGTTCGGAGTATCCTTGTTATGGTGTATGACAGTTAGATTCATAACAGATCCCACGGTCATGAGTTGGATGGGTGACCGCTAGTGACATTACTACTGAACGTTTCCGTGCTTTGGAGGGCACGTTAAGCCATCGGTCCCGGTTGTTGTCTTAGGATGGCAGTCGTTTTAGCATGGTGGTAGGGTATTTTGCGAATGGCCGCCTGGCTAGCTACCACCCTCAAGTAGAAAATCTGTCGCCAAGTACCTAACGGTGTGTTCCGGCAGCTGTCCTTGAAAGCCAATAATTCTAGGTTAACCTGAACAGCATTTTCGACCACATCATCACTTACCATCATGTGAGATAGTGATCAAAAAAAAACCTATCAGGCATAAAAAAAAAAGATATAAATGAATAAATAATAGTTGGAGGATTTTGGTTCCGCATTGAAATAAATATCTGTTACCGGATAAACACTGTTTTAATTATATTGCTTGCTCTCAGATTTTACACTTGGTATCGGAAAATATTTTTTAGTAATGAGTTTTTGTCTGTGTTTCTCTTATGACATTATCTAAGATGACACAACTTTTGCATCCATATCCTATTGAATGAAAATTCCTTGTTCAGAAATACCCAAAAACTAATAATAAGAAGAATAAGAATTAAGGATTACTATAAGAGCAAAGAGTCATTCTCACCAACATTCCCACCACCATCAGACACACCACTACTACCTATGACAGCAATCTGGGTAGATGGCTTGGGTAGATTGTCTAGTTGGAAATGCACAAAACTATCCCAAGCAGGACATCAGTGCAAGACATCGCCCTGAAGTAGAATAAGAAAGGCTTTATTCAGGGATTGAACTGAGGAGCATGATATTTTAATTTAAGCATATTACTACCATAGTAATTAAACAACTTTAAACGGTTTAAATCGCGTATATTTATCATTATTATTGTCCCGACGTTTCAAACACCCCGAAACACAGTCACCCCGTGACCACGATCACAGCAAAGTGTTTGAAACGTTGGGACAAAAATAATGATAAATATACGCGATTTAAACCGTTTAAAGTTGTTTAAATACTATGTGTAATATTCGCGAAAACCTAAGACAACATTATATTATTTACCAATGAGGCAGTAGTGTCTAATTTTTATTTGTATATTTTTCAGGTGATCCCATGCATCCATCCGATCCCAAATGGCATGTACCCGGGGCGCATGATCCGTGTGCAAGGATCACTGCCACCCGGCGCGCAGAGGTGAGTCTTTTTACTATATTTATTACTAATAGGCTAACATATTAGTACTTATGATTCAGATATTTATTTAATCATTTTGTTATATTACAAAACATTGGCATGTCCAAAATTTCCTGATGTCGTAATTTTATTTCTTTATTAAAAAATTAAATTTATTTAAGAACATATTCTATAATATAGTAATTAAACAACTTTAAACGGTTAACATCCCTAATATTTATCATTATTTTTGTTCTGATGTTTCAAGCACTTTGCAGTGATCATGGTCACGGGGTGACTGATGATCACTGATCACTGCAAAGTGTTTGAAACGTCGGGAAAAAATAATGATAAATATACGCGATTTAAACCGTTTAAAGTTGTTTAATTACTATGTGTAATAATTGTGAAAACCTAAGACTACATTATTTTATAGTACTTTTTTATAATTATTTTTTTATATGGAATAGATTCAGGCGTTACTTGGCGGAAATCCATATATAGCGGAAATAAGAGTATTCTAAGAAAAAACTAAATCAGTATTTTAATTAATCACTTAGAAAATATATCTAGTGTCAATTCCGCCTAATTTTCATGCTAAGCCAATGTGACGTCAAAAACGCCACGCAGTCGAACTGGAAGAGTTTCCGATGCGTGTCGCTTCTACACGAAGCATCCTCAGGAGGCAGTAAACAAGCTTTATTAATGAATGAGTATTGGAGTATTTGAGGTCTTGACTAAAGAACTTGAGCGCGCTATCACGAATTTGCCAACACATTTTAAAATGAAGCATATTTTATGCTTATCCCACGAATCAGTCTTTTTTTTAAATGTATTTGTGACGGAACAAGCGCGAGGCCCACTTGTAAGTGGACTAACCTCTGCCTATAACAGATGTGTTTCTTCACATGTGACGAATTGCACTCCATCGGTCATACTAAGACAAACAGCTGTTAAGTCTCATGTGCCTGTAATTTTACTGGCTCTCAAGGACTGCTGCCAGAACACACTGATAGGTGCTTGGCGACAGGGTCTGTTTTTTAAAATATTTTATTTAGGGAGTTTGGATCATTAAGTTTATTCCAGCCAGTAAGTGGCATATTACATGAGTCGAAGTGATACAGATACATGGTCATACAGTCAAACCACGTAGCATAGATGTCACTTAAAAAGAATACTGAACGGTATGAGTTAAGGCGATGTCCATACTTTGACAGGTGGAGTTGCACTAAGAGTTAGATGAATATATATATGTTTAATTTTCCCAGATTCGCCATCAACCTCCAGTGCGGACCGAACACGGACCCCCGTGACGATATCGCCCTCCATCTCAACTTCCGTTTCGTAGAGATGTGCGTAGTGAGGAACCACCTTACCGCCATGGCGTGGGGCAATGAGGACACTAGCGGGGGCATGCCGCTCACCAGGGGCGAGGCTTTCGAGGCTTTGATACTCTGCGAACCCAATTCTATGAAGGTAATGCAGAAACATCGTCAGAATTATTAAAATGTTTAGTAGCAAGTTCGTAGTGTAGTGAAGCAATGGCGTGGGGCAATGAGGACACTAGTGAGAGACATGCCGCACACTTGAGGAAATGTGTTCGAAGTTTAGAGTCTCTGTGAACCTAATTCCATGAAGGTTATGCAGAAACATCATCAGAATTATTTAGTTGTTTAGTAAAAAGTGCGTAGTGTAGTGAAGCAATGGCGTGGGGCAATGAGGACACCAGCGGGGATGACGCTGACTAAAAGAAAGGTTTTCGAGGCTTTTATACTCTGCGAACACATTTCTATGAAGGTAAGCAGAAACATCGTCAGAACTATTTAGTTGTTTAATAGAAAGTGCGTAGTGTAGTGAAGCAATGGCATGGGGCAATGACGACACCAGTGGGGATATTCCGCTAACTAGAGGAAATGTATTTGAGGCTTAGAGACTCTGCAACCCCAACTAAGCCGCAGTATTTAAATCTACAAATAAATATGTAAAGAATGAACTCATGAAGTTTACAATTAACAAAACACACATCTTCCAAATACTAGATTGGTTAATTGATCTTAGAAATGTTCGGTACCGATTGGTCGCTATGCAGTAATGTTGTCGCCTTGCACGGTACAGTTTAGCCACGCCCGCCGCGGTAAGGTTTACATCCTGCTGTTGTGTGAGCTTCATTTCTTTATACAATTTCTCTCCCAATGTTTGTTAGGACTAGCAGAAGTCAACCCTAAGAGGTTGTTAGCATTTTACCTATAACCCTGCATATTTGTTCGCAGATGTGAATGTAGTAAAAACTTCGTCAAAATGATTGGTTAGTGAACTTAGCCACTGTCTAGCTTTGACTTCACTGCTGTTGTTTACCAAACAGCACCATATTTACACTACGGTTTAAATCACGCAAACACTGCTGCCACTGAATACATTGCAAACGCTCGGTTCATAACTGAAAAACCAGAATTTGCACTGTTTGCGCGCAAACGATCCAGAAGCGCTCGTAGCGAAGTTTGCTTAGCTGTTCTTAACCGATCAGCAAAGTTAAGCAACGTCCGCCGCGGTCATGAGTTGGATGGGTGACCGCTAGTGACATTACTACTGAGTGCTTCCGTGCTTCGGAGGGCACGTTAAGCCGTCGGTCCCGGTTGTCGTCTTAGGATGGCAGTAGTTATAGTAGAGCATTTTGGGAATGACCGCACCATCAAGTAGAAAATCTGTTGGCGAGCACCTAACAGTGTGTTCCGGCAGCTGTCCTTGAGAGATAGTAATTCTAGGTTAGCCTGAACAACATCTTCGACCACATCATCACTTACCATCAGGTGAGATAGTGGTCAAAGGCTAACCTATCAAGCATAAGAAATGAAATACGATATGAACCGATTAGCAGCCGCGCTTATAACATCTGCTAACTGTCAATTTGCTTCGTCACAATACTTCTAAAATAACCTTCACTTCAATTATCGACATTAGAATTATTGCATTTGAAGGCATTATTTTGTGAACAAAATGGTTTTACGTATAAAATTCTAACCACAACAACTAAAATCTCCTCATCTATCTGTCAAAATTTGAGTTTGACGTTTGTGCACACGCTGCACTACAACTTTTCTGAGAGCGTTGTTTGCAGCCGGAGGTGAGGTCATAGATGACGTAATGCTATCGTGGTCTCTGTTTAGCACGTTATGAACCGAAAGTTTGCGTGCAATCAGTACAAATAGCGCATACTTGCATGATTAGAACCGCGGGGTTAAATGTACTTGATAAATGCTTTGATTATCTTCAGGCACTTTATGGTTTTCCTGTCTGAAATTAAGGTTCTTTTTTTTTATTATGACAGAACAAGCCCGAGGCCCTAATGATGTTAAGTGGACTAACCTCTGCCTATAACAGATGCATTTCGTCAACGACGAATTGCACTGTGCCGGTCACAATGAGACGTACAGTTGTTAGGTCTCATGTGTCAGAAATTTTACTGGCTCTCAAGGACTGCTGCCGGAAAACACCGTTAGGTGCTTGGCGACAGATTTTCTACTTGAGGGTGGTCGCTAACCAGGCGGGCATTCGCAAAATGCCCTTCCACCATGCGGTGAAGCACAAGCCCGTGGCGGGATTCGACCCATGGACCTGCTGCGCGGCAGTCCATAGCCAATGCCACTGAGCCATCACTGCTTCAAAACTGGTAATACACTGGTACCAACATATTAAAGTGAATTGTTAATATTTTTCAGATAGCCCTAAACGGCATGCATTTCTGCGAGTTCCCACACCGGCTGCCGTACCAGCGCATCTCGCATTTGACAGTGGACGGTGACGTCATGGTACAGTTCATAGGGTTCGAGGGTGCGCAGGCGCCGCCGCAGAACCAAATGTACATGGTGAGTGTTGCGAAGTTGACGGAGTTAGCTCATAGATGGCGCTATTATCAAGTTTTAAAGAAACTGTTAGATTTTTACAGCGGACTGTAGATTATACTTAGAAGTAGTGGGAATTTCGATTAACCAATCGATCGAACAACAAATAAATTGACTCACCGATATGTATCCTGTGAGCCTTACCGGGGATGCAAATAAAATAGTTACTTGGGCGCCCTTTTACTATAGATCCTTACATTTCCCACACATCCCATTCAGGCGACGATGATACTGCGTAATTGGATTGCAGAAATTGGATGAATCCAGGAATCGGGTCACTGCAATTCTCACGCTGCGATGGCGATAATGTAACACACGTATAATTTGATTCGCGGTGTTAAGTGGAACGAGAACGAGCAAATAACGAGATATCGACGAAAAAATTGCACTGATCAGCTTGGCGACAAATTTTGAACAGGACTGAATGAGTAACTGGCATTAACTGTCTAAAGGCTTTTAGGCAATGATGGCTCAGTGGCATTGCCTATGGACTGCCGTGCAGCAGGTCCATGGTTCGACTCCCGCCGCGGGCTTGAGCTTCACCGCTTGCTGGAAGGGCATTTTGTGAATGCCCGCCTGGCTAGCGACCACCCTCAAGTAGAAAATTTGTCGCCAAGCACCTAACAGTATGTTCCGGCAGCAGTCCTTGAAAGCCAGAAAAATTACAGGCTAAATGAGACCTAAAGCTGAACGTCTCAGTGTGACGGGCACAGTGCAATTCATCGTCGACGAAATGCGTCTGTTATAGGCAGAGGTTAGTCCACTTAGCATCAAGTGAGACTCAGGCTTGTTCCGTCACAATAAAAAAAAAAAAAAAAAAAAAAGGCCGGAAAGTTGGTGTTGCCATTGCGAATATTGATTGTGAATATTGAACAGAACCCGTGAGATGTTGCAGTGTCTGACGTGTTGGTATGTGTTGATGTATCCACATCAACACATACCAACACGTCAGACACTGCATGATACCAGGCTATATAATGTAATGATTTCTGACAGACAGCTGCCGGAACACACTGTTACTTAAGAGCTTCGTTTTTTTTTTGGGTTTAGTTCTTAGTAAACCAACTATATAAAATGTCCTGCCTGCATTGACTTGCAATATGTTTTCACTAACAACGTACAAGGTTACTGCTAATTAACTGGCGATACGCGACAGGCGTGATGGGTATCGATAACAAAAGCTAAAAAAATTAAAAAAAAAAATTTTTTTTTTTAAGAATTTTTCAACCTTTTTTGATTTATCAATGAGATACTAAGTGATACACAATACTGTATGGTGCTTAGAATCACTAACAAAACAATAAAAAAGAATAATCACTAAGTAAAAGCATCAGCTGTTTTGAATTAAAGACGCTCGCGACGCGACCCGCTACGTTGCGATCGCTTAGTGATTGAAACGGCGGCCGCCACTTGATATCGCTGGTTCGAAGTGCAGCGCGCCGCGGAGCAGCGGCGGCGGTGTCGCATGTCGGTGTGCTCCGACGTCCCATCTATCTTTTGTTTTACCTACCTAATCCATCCATGAAATTTCATCTCCATCACTCTCTTAGTAAGCGTTACATCCTATCTGCTCATAACAAGCCAAACGAAATCCTGACATGTAGGTTAACTAACTTATTCATCATTAAACTTCTGTTGTCGACAATAAATAATCTAATCACACCTTTTGTCAAACGACCACTTTTACACAAAAATAAAACAATTTTAAAAGCGTGATATTCAAAATGTGGTTTAACAAAGTTCATTATTCATTACCTACATTGAGCTAATAGGTACGTTACACACGTCAACGATTACCCTACCATATTATATCATAGATAGGTAATTAAATCAGCTGCTTTTTGTGGATAGGTAGATTCTTTGTAGGTAATCACATCAATTTGTTAAGATAAATTTTCAGAAAACTTGAGTAAGTAGTAGGTAACGAATTACCTACCTACCTAATACTTAATGACAATTAGTTGTACATTACATCTTCACAAGAAAAACTGTTCTAGCACGTACCTGGTAGGTATAAGGTGCAAAATGACCTATCGGCGATTCGAACTCAAACGTACGAAAAACAGTAAACATGTAAAAACAGTTTCTAATAGGTTACTAACTTGTGTAAGTATGGATTACATTTGCATACATAACCACGCATGTTATACTTATTTATTACCTACTATGAACGTATTGATCTTAGTAGGTAAGTACCTACCTACTTAAACGCTATCTGCGCACGAGTAACGTAGGTACCTACCTACTCACCTAATAAATGAATAACTTTAAAAATGCACAAACGTTTAACATATGGTTCAATATGATATTAATGCCCCCAGGCTAGCTACCACCCCTAATTGGAAAATCTATCGCCAAGCACCTAACGGTGTGTTCAGGTAGCTATTCTTTAGAGCCAGTAATTCCAGGTTGGCTTATAAGCAGTAAAGAAAAAAAAATTGGCTAGGCGCAAAGCAAGTACATAAAGTTAAATGATACCTACTTTTTAATTAAATCATTCATTATCGTATCAACTTAAATTTTCCACCACACTTCACCCAGGCTATGGACTGGCACGCTGCTTTAATTAGGTACCTATTTCAGAAGCCGTGAGGTAAATAACGCGAACAAGACATTACCCGTTGGTAGGTACCTACCTAGGTAGAAAGTAGATATTGCAATAACAATGAAACCCAACGATTATTGTTCTAAATAAAATCTCTACAGACAAACTCGTACTCTCTAGCTACATACATACCTACTAATATGTAGTATACCTATGTATGTAGCCTTGATGCACCTCGATGCGACGCACAACGGTCGCCAGTGGCGATCTTTTTCGAGCTTCTCCGATCGCGGGAAGCCCGGCGGGGCGGCGCGCGTAGCGCATCAAAGATGATAGAAAATAATAGGTAACGTAGGTATTAAGCGATTTTGACGGGGAGGGTGCGGGGGTGCGGGTGCGCAGTGCCGCTGACATGGAACCCGACTGACTAATTATTTTGAAATTAGTTGTTATTGCATCGGGAATGCGTATACACGCGAATCATCGTGCCGTACCGATATACGGACAGACAGTACACCGACATGGTGATGTGTTACGCAGCAAGTGGATATGTTTTGGACGCTGCACGTGTTATGTACCGTCAAATGCACCGATTCGAACCGGTACCAGCTAGAGGAACCATACTGGGGGCATTGAGATTTGGTACTACGTACTAGTAATAATATCTCGATGACTGGGGGCCGTTCAGAGGTTGCGGGACTTCGGGGTTTTGTGACGTCCAAATGTCGATGCTGGTCGACCACGTGGTGATGCTAGGCTGGAAGAAGAAATCGTAGAGTACTTCGAGGATAATCCTATGGCCAGCACCAATGATGCAGCGCAGCAGTTCGGGGTCAGCCAGTACATCGCGTAGCAATTAGTGCGCGAAGCGGTAAACATCCTTACCACTTCAGGAGGGTCCAACTGCTTACTACTGATTTACGCCAAGGTTAGAGTTCTGCAATTGGCTGGTGGAAGAGCCACGAAACATACTGTAGACCGATAAATCCACATTTTCCAGGGTTGACATCTTCAACCAGCATAATTCAAATTGATGGGCTAGTGAAAATCCACACGTCACAATGGCAGACCATTTCCAGCATCGGTTTTCTGTCAATGTCTGTGCTGGCCTGCTGAACAATGTGATTCTTGGACCAGTTTTCCTGCAGCGACTCAACCATCGAGCAACAACTCGTTGGACTCAACGGTGCTTCTTACTTGAGCATGCTTCAGGAGGACGTCGAACAACTGTTAGAGGGTTAGGTACGTAGGTAGGTACGTACTCGTGCGCAGATAGCATTTAAGTAGGTAAGTAAGTAGGTACTAACATCAATATGATCTTGATAAAAACATTCATGGTTTTGTATGGTAATGCAATCCATGCTTAGACAAGTTACACTGTAAATACAAAATGTAAAAACAGTGTCTAGTAGGTATACTGTTTTCTATGTTTACCTACCAATTTTTTCATTCGATTGAGTTCAAATCCATGACTATCGTGCCGATAGGTAAATGAACCTTAGACTACGTGCTTTTCTTGTGAAGATGTGATGATATTCCTACTAGGTAGGTACTAATTGACATTAATTAGGTACTTACCTACCTACTACTGAGTTATCTTGAAAATTAATCTTAACACATTGATGTGAGTACCTAAAAAGTGTTCTACCTATCCACACAAAGCAGCTGATTTTAATTACCTATGGTTTAATAATATGGTAGGTATCATTGACCTGTGTATCGTAACTCAATGTAGGTAATGAATAATGAACATTTTTACTCCACATTTTGAATATCACGCTTTTAAAATTGTTTTATTTTTAGTGTAAAAGTGGGATTTCGTTTAGCTTGTTATGAGCAGATAGGATGTAAGAGAGACTAAGAGAGTGATGGAGATGAAATTTCATGGATGGATTAGGTAGGTAAAACAAAAGATAGATGGGACGTCGGAGCACACCGACATGCGACACCGCCGCCGCTGCTCCGCGGCGCGCTGCACTTCGAACCAGCGATATCAAGTGGCGGCCGCCGTTTCAATCACTAAGCGATCGCAACGTAGCGGGTCGCGTCGCGAGCGTCTTTAATTCAAAACAGCTGATGCTTTTACTTAGTGATTATTCTTTTTTATTGTTTTGTTAGTGATTCTAAGCACCATACAGTATTGTGTATCACTTAGTATCTCATTGATAAATCAATGAAGGTTGAAAAATTCTTCAAAAAAAAAATTTTTTTTTTTCATTTTTTTTAGCTTTTGTTATCGATACCTATCACGCCTGTCGCGTATCGCCAGTTAATTAGCAGTAACCTTGTATATGACAAGGATATAGTTAAAGTTCTGGTTTTGTGGCTGGCTACGTTTCTGACGCCATCCCTTTTAAACTGTTTTCATTGGTAGTTCCCCCACTATTTTTCGGGTAATTAGGGTGCTATTATGGTAAAGAGCTCTCGGGCCCAACTCCCACCTTTTAAAACTATTATGGAAAACCAACATCATTATTTCAAACTTAAAATATTGTTACTAAGATTCGTACCACGGCCGTCACGAAACAATAATGTTCATATAGCGCTATCTCTATCGCACAAATGTCTTGATTCAATGAATGCTGCCCGCTCTCACGTTGAAGTTCTAATGTAAGTTTCCTATAGTGACATGTGGTAGTGCAAATTACAATTGTCAATGTAAGGTTAGAATAAGACTGAATTAAGAGATGGGAGTTGGCCCCCTGATGCTGATAGACCCGCCATTTTGCTAAAAAGTGATTAAAAACTTTGATGAAAGAATTGACATCTGTCAGCGTGCTCGTGGTGGACATTTGTCAGATATCATTTTTCATTCATAATTGACAAACTTTTCTCTTCGTAATACATTAAAAATATGAATCATCTTAATCAAATTCTTTGTTTTATATTGTTTTAGAGAACAAAGTTCTTGTTGAAAATAATTTTATAATCTACATTATGTCGTATGGTGTATTGTTGTGGGGAACTGCTGCTGCTGAGATAGAGACAATCTTTATCATACAAAAGCGTGCAATTCGAGCCATATATAAAATGGGTCCTAGGAAATCTGTGAGGGATCTTTTTAAAGAAATTGATATTTTAACTTTACCAAGTCTGTATATATTTGAAAATATTATGTATGTTCGGAAAAATTTAATTAAACAGTGAGAATCACGATTACAATACTAGGAATAAAAGAATAATATAAAGATAAAATAGCGGTGCCAGGTTTTAGATTAGCAAAGACAAATAAAAGGTCCTTCTTAGGTAATTGTGTACGGTTTTATAATAAAGTTCCCAAACATATTACAACGCTCAGAAGGAAAATTCAAGTTGCACATGAAAAATACAATGATTAAAAAAATCCTATCATGTCACCTACATAATTTAAACAAATATTGTAATAACTCTATTATATAGTATGTATGTAACACATTGTTAAAAGATGTTTAAAAGAATGGCCCCAAGTTAATTGCCCGTTCTTCTCGCAGTGGCTCTAAACAATTTATTTGCTGAACGTGGCAGTACAATGTAGAATATTTCAACACTAAAATTTGTAATTGACCTTAATAAGAGCGTCGTAGACGCCTAAATTGGATAAACGATTTTGACTTTGACGCCTGTATTAACTACTGTATATTAGATATTTCAATACTACCACAGAATAAAAATGATGACCAGAAAGATCACTGCAAAGCCATTCCAATGAATAAACGACTCTAGCTACTAAGTACTAAAGTCCACTTCAGCTTGCAAAGCACGAGTACCTATCAACAAAACAGTTATTCAGACGAATTGAGAACCTCATTTTTTTTAATCGTTTAAAAACATTTCTTTTATCTTCAATTCCAGCAACAACCAGCGTACGGCACGTACGGCGCTGCGCCCCCGGCCTACGGAGCCCCCGGATATGGAGCACCCCAAGGTAAACTATAGTTTATAGTTCTCTCAAAGACTGGTGCCGAAGTGGAACGACACTTTTAGGATGTACGTTCAATATTGGACCTTATCTTTACGTAGTGAAGCATGAAATCGAATGAATAACAAAACAATCGAGGTTTTATGGTTGGCACGCACTGATTTCTGATAATTTTGAAGCAATGATAGCGGTAATAGCTATAAACTGCCGTGCTGAAGGTCCCTGGTTCGATCCCCACTACCGGCTTGAGCTTCACCGCATGGTTTAAGGGCATTTTGCGTATGCTCACCAGGCTAGCAGCTAGCTACCACCCTCAAGTAGAAAATCTGTCGCCAAGTACCTAACGGTGTCTCCGGCAACAGTCCTTGAGGGCCAGTAATTCTAGGTAAAGCCTGAACAACATCTTCAACCACAACATCACTTACCATCAGGTGAGATTGTGGTCAGAGGCTAGTGTATAAGCTATAAATGGGTGGCTTAGGTATAAAATAATTTTTAAGATATGATAAGTTTTAAACGATCGCAAATTACATAAAAAGGATAAAAATGTACATACAAAAGTTAGTTACAAAATTGAAACAAATAGTCGATTTGATTTTTCTGCCACAGTGGTGAAGGTATACCTTTAGTTTTTAACTATAACTAATTAACTAACATTTCTTTTATTTTAATCTTAAACAATATTAAGAAAACCATATTTAACGATAGAAGTGGTAAAACTATGTTTATTTGATGTGGCAACATTGTTTTTAACGTTATTGGCTGAACAAGCTACGGTGTTACCAGTATTCTGAAAATAGTAAAGTGTATACTAATTTACTTTCCTCCTTGAGAGCAAGTTCGTAGTCCATGTATATCCTGATCAACATCGACCACATCATCAATTACCAACAGGATACAGCGGGTAATGGCTAACAACCGACCAGATTAAAAATAACTTGTACATAATGAATACATTCAGGAGTTACTTTGCGGAAATCTATATTAAGACAAATATTATTATTATTATTATTACAATAAATATTTTAAGAAAATAATAAATTAATATTTTAGAAAAACACTTAAATTAACTAATTTTATAAATTCACCTGTTAAGCCGACTTGATGTCACAAACTCGACAGCTAATCCGGAAGAATATTCGACCCGATTCGCTACTTCACGAAGCATCCTTAGTAGGTCTTGACTCTCTGAGCGCTAGATCGAGAATGACTATTTTCTATCGACGCGATAATACTTCCGGTTTGGCTGAGTGGCGTTTGTGACGTCACATTCGTTTAACAGGTAAATTAGGCGGAATTGTCACTAGATATATCTTAACCGCACCAGTGGGGTGCCGAGTTAGAATGTCACCTCCCCATTTCTTTCTGTGGATGTCGTAAGAGGCGACTAAGGGAAAAGTGCGCCAAATGAGCAGCAGCATGCAACTTCTCACGTGGATGCGAGTAGGGGGTTATAAGGTCATCTCCCCATTTCTCCCGTGGGTGTCGTAAGAGGCGGCCAAGGGAAACGTGCGCCAAATGAGCAGCATGCCACTTCTCACATGTATGTGAGTAGGGTGTTGTGTGCATTAGACGCACAACAGGGCTGTAAACCATCTTAGTGCCCTGCCAGGGTTTCATACAATATGTTCTTGTGTTCCGTCTTATATGTTGATGGCGTAAACATATTATTCGTAATGTTGTCTTAGGTTTTCGCGATTATTACACATAGTAATTAAACAACTTTAAACGGTTTAAATCGCGTTTATTTATCATTATTTTTGTCCCGACGTTTCAAACACTTTCCAGTGATCGTGGTCACGGGGTGACTGCAAAGTGTTTGAAACGTCGGGACAAAAACAATGATAATTATACGCGATTTAAACCGTTAAAAGTTGTTTAATTACTATATTATTCGTAATATTTAATTATAATTATATCAGACTATCTTCGACCGCATCATTACTCACCATCAGGTGAGATTGTGGTCATAGGTTAGCCTCAAATAAAAAGAGACTTGAGTCGTATATGGTTTCCTTGATATGTATACATTTGTTTTTTATTTGTAAAATTCAAAATTTGCATGCTTGAAGTATTTATAATTGGCATGCTTGGCAGTTATTGGGCTTTTAAACATTTTTTTTGGTTATTTTGGTATATGCATTGCGAATACAAATTACGAACTAATTTATATATATTAAAATATAATTAACTAAAAAAAATAAAAAATATGATTACAAATATATCGTATGTCTAAAATCACATTTAAAAATTATTGACGCACAAAATTGTTTTAACACGGGCGGGAATCGAACCCACGTCCTCCTATTCCGCGCCGGATACCTAAACCACTCGGCCATCGGAACACACACTTTCGTGACGAAATTTTGAAAGAGCGCGTTCCGTTTGCCGAGTGTTTTAGAAAATAATTTTGTGCTCCAATAATTTATAAATGTAAGTTATACAAGACGAGCTTATGACCTTATATAACAAGTGTGTTTTGTTTTGTATATATTAAGACGTTGACAAGTGCTAAATAGCTTTACTTCAACAGATTTTTAGCAAAATGTATTTAGTTTGTTTTACTTCAACAGATTTTTAGCAAAATGTATTTAGTTTGTAGCAGTAAGAAAATTATATGTCAATCTTGATCACATTATCTAAGGATAAGAAAAGTCCGAAACACCTTTCCTTAAAATTTTCTCTATAGAATAAAATTGCAAAGTTGACTCTAAATTAAGCTTCTAACGTAAAAATCTTAATTATTTACGTATGAATGTGTATGAAAATATATTAATAAAATAGCAAAACCTCATCAAGAGGGACAAGAAAAGTTACATCATCGATTTACATTACTAGTTTTGTGTTATTAAGCTTTCTTTCGGATATTACCTAAACTGATCGCGATTACAACATCGCTGCCTCTCTTTCACTCCTACGCAGTCCGATAGTGACAAAAATTCAGCATTACAAAATCACAAATATACGATAGGAAAAATTTAAGTCATGTGCGGGATTCGAACCCGCGTCCATCCACCCCTTGAGCCGGGGTATGCTCTAACCAATTGAGCTAACATGACATGACGTCATAACTCGAATCTTTCCTATCGTTCTTTAACCATCGTATTGGGATGGAGCGACATCTATAGTACCACTTGCGTTGTACTACAAACAATTATACTTGTAAATGATGACGCAACCTTATAATTTTAATATTGTTGTTTAATGTTGTTAGTATTGGGTTCGAATCCCGCACATGACTTAAATTTTTCCTATCGTATATTTGTGAATTTGAAATGTAATCCGCATAGCAGGCGTTATTGCAAACACAACAATATTAAAAAATTCAGCATTTGACAGCGTCTTAATGTTTGAAATTCTAATTTAAAATATAAATATCGCGATGTTTGCAATAATCGACAGTGCAAGTGTATATAAAAGTGTATATGTTTATATAAGCAAGGTAAGTTGTGTTTTATATATTTTAATTACATTATACACACAAATATATACACTACACACACTGATAAAAATAAAATATTATACAAAATACTACGTATGTATATTAAATGGTGAAATAGTACATTTTGCAACAAGTACGCGAAGTTGTTTATTACAATCGAGATGGGTTGTACCTAAATGGAGTAGAGATTGTAATAAACAACGCGTACGAGTTTCATACGACGTTTTTCAACACACTTGCGAGGAACGAAATATTCTTATATTTTCTTGATCTTTTTGATAGCAATAATAATCTAATTAAGAAGGTTTATAATTAAATCTTCTAAAGTTCTACTTCAGTAGGTAAAAAACTCTTTGGTTTGTTTTTATATGAAAAACGAACGATACAAACTACAATCTCCTTGGTGAGAAGCGTGGCAACGTTGTATTTTTTTCTGTTTAAAACACTAGTGCGGTAAAGTAAAAAAGCACGAGTGCGCAATAGACTATGATACTAAAATTTCTGGGCATTTAAAGGCCCGTTACGAGCGTTTTGAAATAGTAGATTGTGATACAAGTGAGCTAAGTTGCTCACGAGTTTCATACGCACTTTTTCAACACCCTTGCGAGGAAAAAAATATATTGCACAAGTGCGTTATAAACAACATACGAACATTATGGAAAATAGCGCGCAAGTTATTTTTTGCGCGCGGCAAATGTGTGTTGCTTGATTACATATAAACCTCTTTGATGTTACAAATCTGTATTAGGGCATTTTCATTTTAAATGGTGCTGGTTTTAAAAACAGCTTTTAAAAATACATTATTCTTTTAGGATTTAAGAACTATGAATTATGGTAAAAAATATTATAATTTATGTGATATATGTAAAAGTTCCAAGCAGAAATGTCTATTTTATGTCTTAATTTAATATATTAGTAGTGGATTGGGAAAAAAATGTCTCGTTAGTAACAAAAATCAAATCGCGATAAATATTTAACTGCTGGAAATTAAATGAGAAAATCTTTCCTAATGAGCTTTTATATTTCAATTAATGAAACTCAAAATATAATACTAAAACATTAGATATTATTTTTTATTCAAATTCAACTATTTGGTCAGTATCGTAACATCTTGTCCAAATAAAAGGTTTATCTTTGTAATACATTTTTGATTTGTTAATAAATGAATAATTTATAAATAGAATCTATATTGTTGTTTTTTATCCTTTTTTTATAAAAAAATATTAATATTGGTTAGCTTATATAACTTTAGTTTTTTGAAAGAAATACGGCGAAATATTTTAGGGACAGTCACTAAATGGACATGTGAAGTGACGAAACAGAATTATTAAGAATAGTACTCACTGTTTGGTTAAAATCTTATAATATAGTTCTTCTAATGAGTAAATAAATTTGACATTTATTAAATATAATATACTGAACTAACGATAAATTATGAAAAATATTAACATTCCCACAGTCATGACAGCGTACCTATTGATAAAATAAAATGAGTCGACTTCCAGGACCAGTTAAGATTGTCCGATTAACAATCATAAAAATCTTTCTACTCCAGAAATATATCCCTGTTAAAATATATCACCATTTCGAAAAGCAATTATACCACCTGTAAGTTAAAAAAAATATTATCGATCATTATTTTTAAAAAGTTTCGTCCAAATTCGTTCAGCTGTATTTGCGTGAATAACTATAAAAACATCCAAGCATACAAACTTTGAAAAGCATAATATTAATATGATCTCTAAACAGTTGTTGTTTTCAAACTTTATAAACTCCGTTAAGGTAAATCGTCATGAATGAGTAATAAGCTTTATAATGTCTGTTTCGTAACATTTTTGTCCATCCTATAGAAACGGTTGCTAACAGGACGTGACGAATGTCGAATTCATTTTAAATATATCTTGAAATACTTGAAAATGTTATTAAAAACTACATAATTCAACTTCTATATTCTTCAGCATGCTTTGAGGTATATATACAGCTCAAGAAGAGATAGAGACAAATTTTAAATTCGTTAAAAAACGTTACTAACCACAATATATTTTTCTTGCCCAAAATTTCAGAAACTAAAGAGTTCCGCGCCAACAGGACACCTTGCGTAACAAACTTAAAAAAAGCGTTTCATTCTTTGACATTGTACTTGAATTTGCCATATAAACCAAATTTACTCCATAAATGGGACATCTTAGTAGTAAAAAACGCGTGACTATCCAGACATGTCCTGTAATCGCGAAATCGTGAGACAAGCTTTTTTATATTATAAAATAATTATAGATAATTATTGATGTAAAATACTTAGTTAAAATGCAGCAATAACTATCTAACAATGAAAATAAATTGTCGCTACCTTTCCCCAGGGTACAAAAAACTTCCGTAAAATCAAATTCGAGGAGGCAAACTGTCATTGGGACAGCATAGTTTTACACATTTTCGAATAATTTTTATTTAAAATAAAATATAAAATGTAATATTTCAGGGTACAATAAATCAGATTTATACAGAAAAAACAGGTATCTCAAATATCGTCAACTTTTTCATAAAAGAATATGTTTCCAAACATATTTTTCATCGGATTGTTTTTAGGGGACAACCAAAAAAACAGCCTGCACCATTTAAAATGAAAATGCCCATTACCCGGTTAAATTGAAAATGCTCTATTTACTCGCATATAGTTTGCAGTTAGGTACTAACTTAACTTTATACCCTATAAAGTAATATAATAACTTTATATTTAACTATTACGCACTAGTGTATAATATTATTATGAACGAGGGTGTTATAGTTCGGTTTATGGCCCTAAGAACGATATAATAAAGCTCACCTTACGAGCAAAGGTGTTTGAAAGTATATTTTAGAATCGCGATATTCTTTAACTAAAGTATATATGTACATATTATATGGTGCTTGAGTTTTGTTTTGCTTGGCTTTTACTAACAAAAAATAATATTACTAAAGGGACAATTGTAAAGGGGGCTTTTACCTGATTTTAGGTCAGTTGGA
This sequence comes from Plagodis pulveraria, assembly GCA_963890685.1. Classification (NCBI taxonomy): domain Eukaryota; kingdom Metazoa; phylum Arthropoda; class Insecta; order Lepidoptera; family Geometridae; genus Plagodis; species Plagodis pulveraria. The sequence continues at coordinate 16,569,629 of OY982976.1, read as the reverse complement.
AGGTGAGCTTCTCTACGGAGGATCACGAATAGTAATAAAAAAAATATGTGTTATGTAAGGACGTTTTGGCTACAAGTCGTGCTGAAGGTTTTTTTATAACTGCTTCATTAATAGGTTAAAAATACTCTCAAAAAATAGTAAAAAAGTAAAGTTAAAGTATGTAACTTTAAGGATCAGCATTAATAAATATTAAATCGAACAATCGCATCCATGTGAAAAGTATTATTTTCTATACTATTCGCGCAATTCAAACAAACATAAGGTCGTAACCGCCACGTGCACCGCGTATTAATATTGAACTTTATTTCAATCATGTTTTGTTTTATTTTCCGTTACAAGCTCCTAATTGATTAGAAACGCTTTTATATAAATTTTATAACAATTTTCAGGATTGTATGTATTAATGTTTTACGATAGAGCTAAAAACGAGGTTAAAAAACGCATTTATTGTAAGATACATTTTTAACTTTTTGTTATTAATATTATTTGTTAGGATATCCGCCATACTAATACATATTCTATGAAAATTTCATCCAGCTTCCTTATAAGGTTCCAAAGATACTGCCTTTTAAACGTCGGACGTCTGTCCGAAGCTTAATAATACGTAACCCTAAAAATGAAATATTTGATTCACGAGCGGGATTCAAACTAGCAACTATCCCAGAGACAAATGATCGGCCCGTGGTCTTACAGCATAGTACAAATTCCTGTTATAAGTTTTTGTAGAAAATGCTATTGGTTTTCATGTGACGTTAGTTCGTCTCTTAGTGAATCAATCCATTAGCCGTTGTTAGCCTATAGGCAGCCCTAAAGCTTAAGCTAGCTAGTAGCGTGCCCAGCATTACCTAGTTAGCGCATCATTGCCAGTTTAGATACAAAAAAGTATACCATTTTATTTTTTATATATAGCAATATATTTTAACTCTACATTTGTTGGCAACATACATTTGATTTGTTTTATTTCTTTTGGCGCGGTTTTCTACTGTTGGGCTTTTTATTAGTCGTTGCAGCCCTAAAGCTTTAGCTAGCTTGTAGCGTGCCCAGCATTACCTAGTTAGCCCATCACTGCCAGTTTAGATAAAAAGTATACCATTTTATTTTCAATTTATGGCAACGTATTTTAGCTTCAGATGTTGTTAGCAACATGCATTTGATTTGTTTTCTTTTCTTTTGGCACAGGCTTCTACTGACGAGCTTCGTAGACTATGGCAGTTGAAAAAAAGGTATATAATTTTATTTTTATCGGGTTTTTATTTTTAAGGTTAAAATAAGTTAGGTATGGTTTACAACTCGGTCGAGAAAATATGAATAGATGATAAACGATCGAGTGGTCTTCAATGCTTTAATGTCCTTAACATAATGTAGTCCGCTTTAAACAAAGTCCATTAAACTAATTTACTCACTCGTAACTAGTGGAAAACACCTATCGGGCAAATCATCCTCAATTTAAAACTCATAAAACAGATAACTTTTAACGAAATTTGTTATGAAACCAAATTTTCCACAAGGCGGATGCAGACTTGTGTCACCAGAAATTAAATATTTTAATATACATATATTTTGCTAAATCCTTTATCTCTTGTACTTGATTGCGTAAAACGCGAGAATACATTTCAAACGTTTTGTCCTAGTACATTTTATATTGGAATCATTTCACATTTTAAACGTTTTGTTCCAGTAAATTTAATATGTGAATCATTATACATTTCAAACGTTTTACTTGTATTATATTTAATATTGGAATAATTTTACATTTCAAATGTTTTGTCCTAATACATTTTATATTGGAATAATTTTACATTTCAAACGTTTTACTCCGAGTACATTTTATATTGGAATCATTTTACATTTCAAATGTTTTGTCCTTGTACATTTTATATTGGAATCATTTTAAATTTCAAATGTTTTGTCCTTGTACATTTTATATTGGAATCATTTTACATTTCGAATGTTTTGTCCTTGTACATTTTATATTGGAATCATTTTACATTTCAAATGTTTTGTCCTTGTACATTTTATATTGGAATCATTCTACATTTCAAACGATTTACTCCTAGTACATTTTATATTTGAATCATTCTACATTTCAAACGATTTACCCGTATGACATTTAATATTGGAATCATTTTACATTTCAAATGTCTTGCTCCTATGACATTTAAGGTTGAACTGGCCGATCACTTCTCCATACAAACGTCGTAGGGTCGGACGGAAGATTTTAGGTCCAGAATTAAGCATAATACCGATTGATCTCGTCATTATCTAAGCCTGTATGATGCCGAAATTTTAAAAAGATAATGAAGTTGAAAGTTATGAGCCTCGAAAATGTTGTATGAAAATGTTTCGAAGCTCATAACTCTCAAGTTAATTATCTTATTAAAATTTCGGCATCATACAAGCCTAGATAATAACGAAATCAATAGGTATTATGCTTTATTTTGGACCTAAATCCTCAAATAAGGGAGTGATCATCCTATACCACGTTTGTATGGAGAACGGGCCGGCCAGAAGCAAACTATTTACTCCTAGTACATAGTACATATTGGAATTATTTTACGCTAAGCTTTCAAATCGAGAGTATCTTTTAAATTAAGGACGTTATGCTTCCAGGGCGTTTTAGGTAGCGGTCCATTGGTTAACAAAGACGTTATAGCATTGAAGACTATTCGATCCGTACTTGAATAGATTAAATATTGAAGACGAAAAACATAACGTGTATGGATTATGGCAACGATCCCATCCTGATGGGAAAGGCCTTTATTCAACATGGACGTTATGGCTGTTGATTATATCAATAATGGACTTAAAAAAATAAATAGATGCACGAAACAAACACAGATGTACTGTAATCGCGTAATTGCAAAATGGCGATGGGTCCAAGTTGACGCCTGCCACAGTCCAATAACGGCAGCAGTGTATATTTAGATGAACATTTGAGACAGTTGTCCAAACTGACACGAAATTGGCCGATAATTAGGTACACACATACATTTTGAAGCAGTGATGGCTCAGTGGCATTGGCTATGGACTGCCGCGCAGCACGTCCATGGCACGAATCGCCGCGGGCTTGAGCTTCACCGCATGGTGGAAGGGCATTTTGAGAATGCCTACCGCTCAAGTAGAAAATCTGTTGCCAAGCACCTAACGGTGTGTTCCGGCAGCTGTCCTTGAAAGACAGTAATTCTAGGTTAAGCCTGTTAATAACAGCTTCGATCACAATTTCACTTGCCATTAGGTGAGATTGTGGTCAAGGGCTTACATAACAACATTAAAAAAAAATGCGATATGGACGGTGATTAAGTTGTAAAGCACTGCTACTTTGGCTTTAAAGAAAAATAGATTTTATTAATTTATAAATATTTAGTGCGCATTTATATATTTTTATTTATAAATAGAAATGTGGGTGGCCCAAGATTTTATTATTAATCGAAATACACTAAGAGATACAGAGTTGGGAATACACTGACGTTGGGGTTACCGGATCGAGTTGCGACCGGAATGTAAGCGGCGATGTATAGCGTTAGTACGTAGCGAGCGCCTCTTGCTTACCGGCTCGGTCATTGGCCACGCCCCCACCTATTCTTGCTTACCGGACGGAATCGGCCGTGTGTGAGGCGAGTAGTACAACAGTTTTGTATTAGATTCTGGCCTCCAGGGCGTCGAGTCTGCTAATCAATAAGAATCTATAATGGACTCTGCCTGGTCAATTTTGACAGTTTTGGTAGTCTACTAACTTCATATCGTTCATATTGAGTCAATATTGATTCAATCTCGGTTTCATATGAAAACCAAACGAAATAATCAAATAATAACGAAATTGTTTTCTGAATTACCTTACTCTTCACTTTTTATTTTTTGTTGGCAATATCGTCAAACCAGCCTAGATTCATCATAGATTCATATATTCGTAAGGGATCAGCTGACTACCGATTCTGACTTGTATGAATCTTGAATGAATCTATGCTGAATATGAACATGTAATTAGCAGACTTGGCCCCCAGGTAGCCTGATTCTCAAGTAGAATAGGCCCGGAACGAAAGGTTTGAGTTGGCGCTTAAGATGATCGTAATCTGGCCGGCCTTCTTAATTTATAAGGCGATAAATATGACGAATAAAAAGTTCTTACAGAATTGTGTACATCGATATACTACATACTAGAGTTAGCGATCCGAACACTTCACTTTTTCGTCTGAACTGTACTGAAATCTATACACCTTTATATATATATTATTAATATTATTCAATATTGATTTTGTAAAGTAGCACTTGTACCTATTTATTACACAATTAATGTTTTTATTTTCTTTTTTCAGGTGCCTTGTAAAAAAACTGAATATGGAGAATAATAACAGCACAAATCGCATCAAAAACAGTTTATTCACTTATTTTGCTAAACACTTTGTTACTAGTTTTTAGTAAGTTAATACTTAAATCGATTTTATAATTATTAAGAATAGCTTTCATATAATATTTCTTTAAAAAGTAGCTGACTATTTAATTATAAATAATGATTACGTAATAAAAGGTCGTGGCAGTTCCCGCTGGGGTAGGTCGAGACTGTGGATTCGCATCTACAAAGATCGTTGCACACGACTTTCTCCATTTCCTTATCTCATGGTTGGTTGAAGTGATTTTTTTAATATATAATTAATTTTTTTTTTGTACTAATTTTATTTTATTTTATGACATAGGCACATCACATCGGTCAGTTAAATAGTCAACTACTACGCAAAAATATTTTCACTAAAATTGTTAAATAATGCCAAATAAAAATGAATAAATGCATTTGATATTAAAAATGTTTATATTAGATTATATTTGTTGTAAGCCCACGATTTTATTAGAAAAAAAGTATAAAAAAGAATAAATGATTAGAAATGCATATATTTTTTAATATCACTAAGAACTATTCTAAATTAATTAAACTAATTACTCCAATCTAGAATTATTATAAATAAAAAACTAATTATTTTGTTAAATTAATAATAGCGAACTTTTCTTATATCTTACTTAAATTTTCATGAGGCATTCAGCTACCACTTTCAAGTGGGAAATATGTCGCCAAGCACCTTACGATGTGTTCCGGCAGCTGTATTTGTTAACCATTTCTTATGCTAGGCTTAACTCGTTAAACCTTTCTTACCAAAAGGTGAGATAGTGTCCAAAAAGAATGTCAGTAAAAAAAGAGTATAAAAAGAAAACAACAAAAAATTTGGACCACTAACTGCAAGCAGCGCGGTCGTGGGTTCGTTTTATTTTTTTAAGTTAATTGCCTAGCAAGCTTTCATAAAACAATTTCAATTTTAAATTAAAACAAAATTATATTGTTAGTGTAAAATTGTAATTTTTTTATAATAATGTCGTGGGTAAAAATGAAATAACACCATAATTTTTGGAATGATAATAATACAGATTGGTGTTCAAATGTGATAGAAAATATACGAAAATTAAAAAAAAGTTAAAAAGAAATCATTATCCATCTCAACTATTGAAATAAAATCAATAAAATTTATATATATTTGTAATTATCACAAAAAATATTTATGTTATTTAAACGTCTTGAACCAATGTCGCCAGACCCTCGTATCAGACGGTTTTTTGTCCATTAATTTTTAATTCTAACCGATTTTTAATATAAAGTATAAAAAGAGGAAGAGTTCTCAAAATTCGCATTTCAATTGCATTTAAAATGATCTGTGTAATGGCAACATCAAGTAATGTATAATTGTCGTATGGCAACACTACGTCATTTGATGATATAATAAAAATAAGAAATGTGTAAAGTACTATCTACCTGAAAGAATTTCGGGCATTGACCCCTAAATCATTCATCTGTCATTCTACTTACAATCATATTGCTATTGCACTCACGTACGTTCCAATGGCCATCATTGCGTGAGTGAGACGATAATAAGCTTTTACCTTAGAATAATATCTAAAGCAATAGAAACATTACTACAGCTATCTTATTCGCATCTGATAATAAGGCGTCCACGAGTGTGAGTGAAATAGAAAACAACACAAGGTTGTTATTTTGGAATTAGTCACAAGTTAATATGTCATATGATTGAATATGGTTGTGATTATGTTACTAAATTAAAAACGTATTTAAGTTGGGCACTCGTGCCTGGGGCGAGAACTTATAATTTTAACAGGTTTATCGCGCCTATAGTAACCATTCTTAATGATCACGTTATTCGCGAGTTATATACTTAATATTCTTCGTATTATCTTTAACAGGTTATTTAAAACATATACAGGGTTTTTGGAAAAATAACAAACAATCTTTTAGGGTTGACTCCTGCTTAGGACTAGACAAACATTTTGAATTGAATTTTTTTTGTGTTTGTTTTTATGTAATTGACGGAATAAACACGAGGACCACCTGATGTTAAAAGTCTCTGGTGCGTGTAATTTATTATTTCATATTTTTGATTTCTTTGCTCGATGTAAATATTCAAAACTCTATTCAAAGGGAGCTCGGCGCGGTCCAGTGTCGCCGCGACTGGCGCTCTTAGCTCGGAGTAGGCATTGTCTTTTACTACCAGACGCAGAACTTAAAGTGTCAGTCAGTACTAGAAAAACTTATTGTTTTGGACTAGCAGCAGTCAACCCTAAGAGGTTGTTAGCATTTTACCCATAACCCTGTTTATATATGATTACATAAATTGCTTCCAAATTGCGTTAAAAATATTTTAGATTAGGGTTACCCGTAACTAATAAATGTAATCAATTCAATAAATAAATATAGTAGATGTAGTAGTAGACACATACTCTCCGAATTTCGCGTAATACGTGATCAAATACAATAGAATAATCTAGCAACGAAACCAATGTTTATATATTGAATTACCAGCCCTAGACGTCCAGTACCCGCGTATAAATACGTCCCATGATCTTTTACGTAATGTTTATTTATTTATTTATTTACACACTTATACATATACAGCATTACAGAATTAATTTTCCAAGGCGCTAACAAATGTTAGATTCATAGAGTAACTTTGTAATAAGATCAACTTAACAAGGTCGTATTGATACCGGACTTATCTGAATAAACATACACTGGTCATACTTTGACATTGGCAGAATATCGTCAAACAACGATAAAAGCCAAAACAAGAAGAAGAAGGTCGTTTTGATTTTGACAGCTTTATGGATTTAATATAAATAATGAATGTTAGTGAATTTTCACTGATGAGAAACTCAGACCTATATCCAAGTAGATGATGACCCAAGGTCTTCAAACTGTATAAAAACTAAGCGTGTCCAATTGCTCCGTCCAAATGCTGAGGATTAAGAAGATCACTGTATCAGCAGAATAGTCCACTGCTGAACACAGCCTCCCCCAATATGGAGGGGTTTGCCATAATCCTCACGCTTGGCAGGCGTTTTGGGGACCGCAGAGTGAGAGTGAGATATCAATTCCTCAGAAAGTGCTGCCTTCTGGTGTGTCACAGTTAGTCGCCTCTTACGACAACACGGGTAGAGATGGCGAATGATATTCTTGCCCGGAACCCCACGGGTAGAAGAGATGAGAAGATTAGATGGTCAGAAAAGATCTCAAATGAAGTATTACATAAAGAGTAAATGAACAACAACTACTAAAAATGATTGATAAGAAGAGAAATTATGGTATTCCATCTTATTCGATAAGATAACTTCATGAGGATTATCGTCGAAGGAAGGAGAGAGAGGGAGAAACGGAAGAGCGAGAATCAATTACATGACATAAATAAAAATAAAATTGAATGTCTGCAAAGAAGTTAAGAAGATCAGAAAATTACAAATTTACGAGCGAAAAAAAATTATTCATTTGCGGGATTTGAACCCGCGTCCTTCCACCCCTTTAGCCGGGGTATGATCTGACCTGTTTGTAGACTCTGTTTGTAGTACAACGTAAGTTGAACTATAGGTGTTGCTCCATCCCCATACGATGGTTGAAGAACGAGAGCAAGAATTAGAGTTATGAGTCGTGTTGTCATGTTAGCTCAGTCATCAGAGCATACACTGGCTACAGGGGTGGATGGACGCGGGTTTGAATCCCGCAAATGACTATAATTTTTTCTCTCGTTGGCGTTAGTGTCTTAAATGGGTTTTTAATGGTGGTGATGGTAAGTGCACGCCGTGCGAAGTTAATTTAATGGCACTATGCCAAATTAATTCAAAAGCAACTCCCGGCCCGTTCGCGTCAGACTACAAATGTCAAAAATGACACATTCGACTTGCGGTATCTACTTGGATGTAGGTCTATGGTAAAAAAACTAGACAACACTCCGAAATGTACGTGCATCCCTTTCTAACACATAGTCGATGCTGTAAGTGCGAATAGTACAAAATGATGTATTTTGTTACTACTTTGGTAAAGTTTCTATTACTTTAGTTATTTTTACTAAGGGTGCGTACCATTTGGAGTTAAATTCGCCAAAAACGATAAAAACGATCACACTCCCAAAAAGTTGTTCCACTTGGGCCTTGGCATTATTTTCGCCATAAACGCTATGAAGCTACTGGAACAGTTTGTAGTACCTACATCTAATGTCAAAAGTGATAGAAGTGGCATTCTGAGCGTTCTTATCCTAAATGGAACATGGGAGAACAGTTACAAACGATCACAGTGATCACAACCATAGACGCAGAATGTGGTAAAAATTATCGAAAATAACGAAATTGGCGTCAAATGGAATACGCCCTACAAAGACAAAGGTCAGTGTTTTATGTTAATGTTCGTTGTTCTTTCTCCCTGCTGATGTTTACTTTACCTGTATAATTTTGTAATTATCTGCGTTGTGGCAACACTAAGTAATAATATTTACTATATGTGTTAGATGTTGTATATTTATTCGATATGTTTAATAAAAAATATGTATTGGAGAAATTGGATTTTTTATTTTCCTACCTAATAAAAGTATATTTTGATTTTTTTTTAATACTAGCTTTCCGGCCGCGCGTATGTCGGTTATCGCGCAAAACCATTACTCTTTTTGCGCAGTTGGATAAAAAGTATCTATGTCCTTCCCGGGGTCTCAAATTATTTCCATACAAAATTTCATGCAAATCGGTCCAGTACTTTTTTTTTTTTTTTTTTTTTTATTTTATTGTAATGGAACAAGCCCGAGGCCCACCTGATGTTAAGCGGTATCCTCTGCCTATAACAGATGCATTTCATCACAAGTGACGAACTGCACTGCGCCCATCACGTTACGTCTCATTTTGCCTGTTATTTCACTGGCTCTCAAGGACTGCTGCCGGAACACACCCTTCGGTGCTTGGCGACAGACTTTCTACTTGAGGGTGGTAGCTAGCCAGGCGGGCAATCGCAAAATGCCCTTCCACCATGCGGTGAAGCTCAAGCCGGCGGTGGGGACCGAACCACGGTACTGGGGCACGGCAGTTCTTATCTATTACCGCTCGGCCATCATTGCTTCAAAATTAATTTATACATGTTATAATTGTCATTTTAAGTGTTGAACGAACGTGGAGTTTATTGTGGAAAATAAAAAATCTACTATAGTTTAATAGAAAATCTGTCGCCAAGCATCTAACATTGTAATCCGGCATCATCCTTGTCAACATCTTCGATCACACCATCACTTACAAGCAAGAGAGTTAGTGGTAAAAGATGTCTCCGAAGAAGGTTTCTCTCCGTCCCCGAAGGTATATAAGATTAAGAAAGAACGCATAAGTTCCAATGATATAATCACCACGCTCTGGCAGCTGGATTAGAAGAGCATGTACCTCCTTTTCGGAAAAATGTTACTGCCTCTGGCGACTGCGGCACATGCCCGCGCGTGTACGTATACAAAGGCACAAATATTGTTTTATGTTAATGTTCGTTGTTCTTTCTCCCTGCTGATGTTTACTTTACCTGTATAATTTTGTAATTATCTGCGTTGTGGCAACACTAAGTAATAATATTTACTATATGTGTTAGATGTTGTATATTTATTCGATATGTTTAATAAAAAATATGTATTGGAGAAATTGGATTTTTTATTTTCCTACCTAATAAAAGTATATTTTGATTTTTTTTTAATACTAGCTTTCCGGCCGCGCGTATGTCGGTTATCGCGCAAAACCATTACTCTTTTTGCGCAGTTGGATAAAAAGTATCTATGTCCTTCCCGGGGTCTCAAATTATTTCCATACAAAATTTCATGCAAATCGGTCCAGTACTCTTTTTTTTTTTTTTTTTTTTTTTTTTATGTTATTGTAATGGAACAAGCCCGAGGCCCACCTGATGTTAAGCGGTATCCTCTGCCTATAACAGATGCATTTCATCACAAGTGACGAACTGCACTGCGCCCATCACGTTTCGTCTCATTTTGCCTGTTATTTCACTGGCTCTCAAGGACTGCTGCCGGAACACACCCTTCGGTGCTTGGCGACAGACTTTCTACTTGAGGGTGGTAGCTAGCCAGGCGGGCAATCGCAAAATGCCCTTCCACCATGCGGTGAAGCTCAAGCCGGCGGTGGGGACCGAACCACGGTACTGGGGCACGGCAGTTCTTATCTATTACCGCTCGGCCATCATTGCTTCAAAATTAATTTATACATGTTATAATTGTCATTTTAAGTGTTGAACGAACGTGGAGTTTATTGTGGAAAATAAAAAATCTACTATAGTTTAATAGAAAATCTGTCGCCAAGCATCTAACATTGTAATCCGGCATCATCCTTGTCAACATCTTCGATCACACCATCACTTACAAGCAAGAGAGTTAGTGGTAAAAGATGTCTCCGAAGAAGGTTTCTCTCTGTCCCCGAAGGTATATAAGATTAAGAAAGAACGCATAAGTTCCAATGATATAATCACCACGCTCTGGCAGCTGGATTAGAAGAGCATGTACCTCCTTTTCGGAAAAATGTTACTGCCTCTGGCGACTGCGGCACATGCCCGCGCGTGTACGTATACAAAGGCACAAATATGATAGCCTATATAATGCCTGATAGGTTAGCTTTTGACCATTATCTTACTTGTTGAGTGATGATGTGGTCGAAGATGTTGTTCAGGCTAACCTAGAATTACTGGATCTCAAGGACAGCTGCCGGAACACACCGTAAGGTGCTTGGTGACAGATTTTCTACTTGATGATAGCTAGCCACGCGGGCATTCGCAAAACGCCCTACCACCATGCTATAACGACTGCCATTCTAAGACAACAACCGAGACCGACGGCTTAACGTGCCCTCCGAAGCACGTACACGCTCAGTAGTATTGTCATTAGCGGTCACCCATCCAAGTCATGACCGCGGCGGACGTTGCTTGACTTAGCTGATCGGTTAAGAACAGCTAAGCAAACTTCGCTACGAGCGCTTCAAAAGTGCAAGTGGACATGACAGTAAGTGAGCCATATGTTGCTCAGGAGCACCACACCCTACTCACATTCCACATGAAACTTGTCTGCTATACCACATTTGGCTTCGCTTTGGCAACAACCAACTTGGGCACAGAGTCTGTTAAGCGGCTTCCAAGATGGCCACTGCAGTTCGTTACCAGGAAGAGGTGTTCCGCTGGGGTAATATAGTTTATGGTCTACGAATAATACATATTTATTCGTTGACCGCGGTGTAGCTACTGACTACTCCATTCACACACACAAGCACGAAAGATACGCGAAGTCAATAAACGGACATCACAGGCACAACAAAACAGCTGTTTCGTGTACCTATTCTGCTCTGGTCGATCATGACAAATCTTTAGAGTATGAAATTTATCACCTCGAGAATTTATCACCTAGGGTGGGAATCGAACCCACGTCTCCCGTTTTTACGAACCGGGTGCCTTAACCACTAAGCTGTTGAGGTTTGCGCGACAGAGCCGAAATTTTTTTTTTATTTTTTTTATTTTTTTTATTTATTTATTTAAATCATTTACAAAAACAAAACAAAAATAAGCATACCAAAAATCACAGAGATTTGTCCGGTATGCGTACAAAAGTCGAGTAGTTGACAAATAACATAACATTACACAAAATGCATAACAATAACAAGTGAACTATGATCACACATAAGTCGCATCATAAACGCTAATGCGGAAAAGGGACAACCATACTGGTTTTATTTCGCCGAGCAGTAAAAGACGACTCGAGCCGATAACAAAACTTGTTCTTCTACTGCCTAGTGAGTCATCTACAGGCTGTTCAAAAGGTGTGATTTTAGTTTATCCTTAATATTGTTCCTCGTAATACTGTTTTTGTAACTTACATCGATATCATTTAATAGACGAGGAATTAGATAGCGTGTTGTTCGTTTACCATATGTATTACTGGATGTTATTGTATATAATTGTTCATCAGTAATTTTTCTAGTGGTTATATTGTGAGAATTTTTTTGTTGTATATCTAAATTGAAATATTGTTCTTTAAGAAGGTAGTAAATAAATTTTTTATGTACTGGTAGAATTTTGCAGTGCCGAAAGAGTTGTTCCAATTGTATTATTTTAACCGTCGTCATAGGGCATTCTTGTGGTGCCAGTGGCTAAGGCCGTGCGTAAAAACGGGGATGTTGGTTCGATTCGAACACAAGATAAATGAAGAAAGGAAAATGTAGTCAAAAAATTTGCTATAGTGCTCGTATATTTTGATTCAGTTTCTGTAAAATATAAATTTTAATGTTTTAATAATGGTTGATATTGTTAAATAGGTCCTTATATATTTCCGATTAATCAAATATTAATTATTGATATGTAATTCCTGAATCTATTAAATACTGGAACATTATTGGGTGCTTGGCGATAGATATTCTACTTGTAAGGTAGGTGGTACTAGCCTGCACTGTACTGCAAATATATTGCGTACCTAATCCTTATTTTATAGACCAACGGCCCGCCCCGGCTTCTCACGGGTATTTAATTAAAAAAACATTTTTAAAATTATCTACATCCTATGTTCATCAGGGATAATGTAGGATTGTAATGGCGAAAGAATTTTTCAAATCGGTCTAGTAGTTAAGTTAATTCGTTACATACAAAAATACAAATCTTTCATCTTTATAATATTAGTGTAGATAAGTCTTTATATGTATATGTTACATATAACATTCCTATGAAACATAACAAATACACAAAGGGCGGTCTTAGTGTTTAAAGAATATTCTAACTGACAACCGATCGGGAAAAAAAAACTCGCAATAAGTAATCAGGTTTGTAGTTAACTAATAATATGTTCATGTTTAAACATGACTGATGTAGTAGGTACCTAACTAATTAGTTACACTGTCATATATCTTATTCTGAAGTTAAAAAAATAATTATATAAAATATCAACGAAGGGATTTTTAATAATAAATAGATTCAGGCGTTATTTTGCGGAAATCATTATTTAATTATTTTAAAAGTATTTTAAGAAAACATCATATTAATTATTTAATAAAACACTTAAAACATTTTTATAAAAATTATATATATCTAGTGACAATTCCGCCTAATGAATTATTTAGATATATATTATTATTTTAAAGATTTTTAAGTGTTTATTAAATAGTTAATTTGATGTTTTCTTAAAATACTTTGAAAATATTTGTTATTGTGAAAGGTTTTTTTTTAACTACGAGTGGGATTCTAACCCGCGACCATCTGTCCCTACAGCCCGGACATGCTGCGCCAACTGAGCTATCGTAGTGAGTGAGTCATAGCTCAAATTTATACCTTCGCTCCAATCGTTTCTCTGTGTTAAGGGGAAAACATGTGCTGTGTTTAGAAAATTACAATGTTAGAATAATATTGTTTCTTTTTCCAGGTTATGGCCAGCCACCTTCTCCACCGGTAAGCTGATCCTTTTTTTTAACTTATCGATCTTTCATGCTTTTATGAACCTATCCTCCCAATTTCCTTCTGCAGGACCTTAGTTTCCTTGATATAACAGCATGTCCCTTCCTTTGTTCCAAGTCTGGGATGGAGTCTGTTGTAATTCATTTGCTAACCAAACGAGATATTGTTAAGATGCTGCCTTCAGTTGTATGACGGACGCCAACTCTCAAAATTAAAAGGAAATCCGTTAGTTAGTAGTAGGTATACATCCTGTGAGGTGCTGGGCGAAATGTCGCTACCTGTGGGTGTCGTCTGCGCCTTCTAAGGAACTACTATCTTACACTGCTATCCCCAAGACGGCGAGGGGTTTATGGCAAACCCCGTCTCAATCAGAAAGACCATGCTCAGCAGCAATCCGGCTGAAAGCTGTGTACCTACAAACGCGTTAAAACTGTTTAAATTTTGAATTTCCCGCACCTGTGGTGAGTTTTCGCCTTAGACTTCGTAATAGGTGCGAGGGAGATGACCGGAGTGCGGGGCGAAAATCCTCCAATAAGATCGCTGCTTTCCGCGAGGCTAGGAGAATGAAGCGATCCTATTGGTGCATTTTTTCCTTGCACATAAAAATGGCTGTACCTGGATTGATAATGATGTGTAGCTTAGAGTATACTGCAAGTTTCTCTTTTCCTAGATGCAAGGCTTCTTCCAAGGGCCGCGGGGAAGGGGCATGCGCCCAGGGGTGCCGGTAACCTATCCTATCCTACCTTAATCCTAATCCTAGGGTGCGGTCCGAAATGCCCCAATACTACCAACGGTGGTAACAGTACGATTGGACCGAATTGATTAAGCACGCTCACGGCCGTTTGCCTTACTAACATTGACATGCCTAACATGCCTATTGACGTGATCCATCTATCTAAACAAATGCATAATCTCTACGTTCTCAAAAAAATAGGACTTTAAGGGCCTGTTTCAGAATGTTCGAGTAAGTTCCGGTTATACTACCCAGAACATAAAATAACTGAATGATAAAAATTACACTTAACATGCAGCGCGTTTCAAGCTTTAACCAATGAATAGGCTAAATTGATGACTGTGAAACGCAAAGATAGTGTTTTATTCATTAAATATGTTCTGGGTAGTATAATCGGAACTTCTCGAACATTCTGAAGCACGCCCTAACTGTTATAGAGTACTTGAAAGAGAGAATAACGAACTGTAAAAAAACTATAAAGGACTCAGATTATTTTACTTATCACTTTTCATTTGCTGTGACAGTTAGGCCAGAGATTCGTAAGCGAGTCAATGCTTGGTCCGAAATGCGCTCAAAGTGCTTATGGCACGGAGTGCTCACGTTGCATCCGCCGAGCCGTGAGTACTGTGAGCGCTGGGTGTTGACGTCATCACACTTATCAGCCATGCAAATTGATGCCCTTGGTACTAATCGGACCAGCTGTGAGCGTGCTATTGTACCAATTGCGCATATCGGACCGCATCCTTTGTACAGATTTAGTAACAAGTTTTAGTGGTTTAAGCTCGACGATGTTTTTTTATTAAGGTCACGTTGCATCTCATGTTTCATGCGCTTACAATGATGAAAATTCATGATGATGATGATAAAAAGTATCTGATAAGTTGATACAGGACCTAAACTATCTATGTTCTAATTTCATCCAAATTGGTTCAGCTTATTCAGCGTATAGGAGTAACAAACATACATACTCACAAACTTTCGCATTTATAATATTAGAGAGATACCGCAATCTCACCTGATGGTAAGTGAAGATGTGATCGAAGACGGTGGTTCTCAAGTACAGCGGCTTAAAATGCTTGGCGACAGTTTTTCGACCTCAATGGTAGCTAACCAGGCATCATATCAGTCGGTGGAGCTTTTTTAAGCTCCACCGAATGATATGATGCCACTTTATGGTAAGTGATGATGAGGTCGAAGATCTTGTTTAGGCTATTCTAGAATTACTGACTCTCAAGGACTACTGCCGGACAGACCGTTAGGTGATAGATTTTCTACTTGAGAGTGGTAGCTAGCCTGCCGGCATTCGTAAGATGTATGCTTTACTTACCACTTTACAGAATTGGTAAATTGTATTTTACAAAATATTAGAGCCCAAAATGTTATGCCCAAGACTTGAATCGAACCCGCGTCCTCTGATGAATAAACGAGACAGGTCCCACGAAAGCAGACACGATATTTAAAAATTTGGATTTACCACCTAGGGCAAAAAAGAGGCAAATCCAATCTTCAACAATGTGCGGTAATACTAAAACTTTGTAATATATCTTTAAAACTTTGTAAAACGATGTGAAACAGTTTCTCAAACTTATTTATTCCCCGTATAGATGGGGTACGCGCAGGGCCAACAGTACGTGCAGGGCCAGCCCCGCAGCAGGGGCATGGGCACCGGCGCGGCCGTGGGGCTCGCAGCCGCGGGGGTCGCCGCCGGGGGGCTCGCCGGGTACGCCGCCGCCGGGGGGTTCGGGGGGAGTAGCAGCCCGGAACAGGTAATGACTTCTTTAAACTTTTGTTTATCATTGTACTGTTTGTTTTCTCCAGCAGGTCAATTATGTAACCTTATTGCAATCGAAACGTCGAGGCTTATTCTGTTTTTATATCTCATTAAATTAAGTTTCCTCAATCTTGTCCAGTGCACTAGTAACGAGGTCAATTTTCACATTGCAATGGAGCTTGGTTGCTAACAAGTGTTGTCAGTCAATGGCAATGACGATTCCAATCAATAATTTGAAGCAGTGATGGCTCAGTGGCATTGACTATGGACTGCCGTGCAGCAGGTCCATGGTTCGAATCCCGCCCAGAGCTTGAGCTTCACCGCATGGTGGAAGGGCACTTTGTAAATGCCCGCCTGGCTAGCGACCACCCTCAAGTAGAAAATCTGTCGCCAAGCACCTAACAGTGTGTTCCGGCAGCAGTCCTTGAGAGCCAGAAAAATTACAGGCTAATGAGACCTAACAACTGGACGTCTCAGTGTGACGGGCACAGTGCAATTCGTCGCTGACGAAATGCGTCTGTTATAGGCAGAGGTTAGACGACTTAACATCAGGTGGGCCTCGGGCTTGTTCCGTCACAATAACATGTTACATGATTGCACAGGAGCTGTACCAACATTTGGTAGCAGTTACTATAATTTCGCTTACACTCGATGCCTCGTAGAGTCCCTGTGATAGCTTCTGGTTTGAAATCCTGTCCCTTTAAGTCATAAGCAACATGTGCAAGACATGTAATGCCATCACTGACAGTTTAACATCAATCATAAGTGTCATATTATATATTATCATCATTCATAAGTAGCCGAATTCGGACATGTCAATGCTAATGGGTTAAATAGTGAAAGAAGTTAAAACAAATGAATAACTCCGTCACAACTTAAATAGGTTCACCGACGCGTGTCGTGGCTTCACGAACACCAGTGAAGTCACCAATCGAATTATATTTATGTGGGTTTTGTCTCTTCGAAAAGTATCGTCATCAGACGCTGAAGCACTGAAGCTACTGATGTCACGTCAGTATACCTATAAATTTGGAAATTTTGGCAGAAATACCCTTTTTAAACTCAGTAATTATTGAAGATGAGAAGACTTGAGTCTGTTCACATAGAATGACGCGGGGAGCAGAGCAAATGTTGTCTAATAGTGTTTAAAAGTTATGGTTTAGGTCTTAGGTTTAATTACTTATTTGTTATGCCCGCAAGCCGTGTGAATATTAATAATTCTTAATTTCCCAATTCCCAAAGCACTATCCACACATTCAGGTCAGGGTCCCGTCAGTGTTCCGCAAGGACGGAATAAGAGGTAAGAGTCAGCTGGATCTGGGAGGTCCAGTGTCCCGCAGAACGCACGCTTCGTTTACTCGAAAGGCCATGAACCGAAATTGTGTGGATAGCCCTTATTTTAAACACTATTAACATTTGCTTTGCTTTGCGCGCCGCCTGTCTACATCTTATTCGTACATAGTCTAAAGTAACCATAACTGCACAGGGCCAACAAGTCTCTCCTCCGGGCCAACCACCCAATGCTAACCCAGAGACACCTGGGCAAGATGCCAATGTAGATCCAGGGCAAACGTACCAACAAGTACAGCCTCCTGGACAAACTCAAGAAATACCCTCCGATTATGAACATTACGATGATGAAGGCATGGAAGCACATGATGGTTATGATTACGGCGGCGATGATGGTGATTTTGATTATGGTGATTAAGGGATCGATGATGGTCTAGAATTGTTGTGAAGAGGATTTATTTCGTAAAATTGTTAGTAAAATTTATTTGTGTCCGTAGAAGTCGAAGTGAAAGCGAAATATCTCGCGTTGGGGAGTTTTGGCAATAGGTCCAGCAATCCGTGCTAAGGACACGAATTTTTTGAATGAAGTGATGATACGAACGGTTCGCCTATCTTACGATATGCGTTTGGCCTGTCCATTAGGCTGCGTATCCGCCAGAGATATGCGAGAGAGATAAGCGGTGTTCGAGGAAAAAATACACCAATAGAATCATTTCATTTTCCTAGCCTCGCTATTGTTGGCTCTCGAGATCTCAGATTCGATCCCCGGGCAGTTATTTGATTTTCGACAACGTGATTTTCAGTAGCAGTTCAGCCGGAGTCTGGCACTGTGCCTGAAAATGACAATAGGCGCTACCCGTAATTACATAAGACTAATAAATTATCTACAAAACGAAGTGTTTAGCAATTTCCGCCTACTTCTTCGGGGATATAAAGGCGCGATGATATTAATATGTTCTTTTTTAATTTAAATGTTGATAAAAACCGCTGTATGCGAATCTTACTTTTTCTTATTTTAAAATGGCTGGAAATAGGTAGGGTGCATTTCGTAATACAAAGGGCAGTGTGTTATATACATAGTGTTACTTTTCAGGTGCAAGTATCGTCGTTTTCCGAGAGCGTCGATTTCGGCGGCGACGACTGGGCAGAGTGAAGTCTGTCGCCCGCCATGTGCTGCCTTATAGACTTTTGTATCAACGACTGATCACAACTTTCGAAATTTGGTGATGGGTAAAATATAGGCTGGAGCTCACTAACAGCACGGCACGGCATGGCAAAGGATTGGTGTAGGACATTGGTTCCTAATCTTTTCAGAATTGTTACCCCTACTGCTTGTTAAAGAAACTGATATTGGCCCTAATTCAAAATTATATAAGTAAAAAATTCAAGTAAGTAAAATATCTTTATTCATAAAAAATGCACACTGATAATACCACTTTGTTAATAATATTTAATATTTTTTTCCCTGCCAGCGGTATCATTTTATTTTAATTATATTCTATTTATGTTACCCCCATAGAATATCTATTTTACCCCCGCAGGGGTAATTACCCCCAGGTTCGGAACCACTGGTGTAGGACGATAGAACGCTTGAAAGCCTTGGCGATGAACGTAAGCAAAACTACATCTGTTTTCATACAAATTTGCCGTGTATTTTTAGTATGGTAACTTTCGTTCTTGTACTAATAAGTTCTGTTATAGTATATAAATGCTTTGTACGATTATTGCTCTCAAAGTCAAAGTCAAAGTCAAAATCATTTATTCAATTTAGGCGTCTACGACGCTCTTATGAAGGTCAATTACAAATTTTAGTATTGAAATATTCTACATTGTACTGCCACGTTCAGCAAATAAATTGTATAGAGCCACTGCGAGAAGAACGGGCAAGAAACTCGGGGCCATTCTTTTAAACATCTTTTAACAATGTGTTACATACATACTATATAATAGAGTTATTACAATATTTGTTTAAATTATGTAGGTGACAGGCAATAGCTTGGCGGAGGCGGAATTGTCCAGGCATTTTTGTCGTTTATGTAATCAGAAACTGTGTAGTAGGATTTTTTAATCAATATGTTTTTCACATGCAACTTGAATTTCCCTTCTGTGAGCGTTGTAATATGTTTGGGAACTTTATTATAAAACCGCACACAATTACCTAAGAAGGACCTTTTATTTGTCTTTGCTAATCTAAAACCTGGCACCACTATTTTATCTTTATTCCTAGTATTGTAATCGTGATTGTCACTGTTTAATTTAAATTTACTCAAATTTTTACGAACATACATAATATTTTCAAATATATACAGACTTGGTAAAGTTAAAATATCAATTTCTTTAAAAAGATCCCTCACAGATTCCCTAGGACCCATTTTATATATGACTCGAATTGCACGCTTTTGTATGATAAAGATTGTCTCTATCTCAGCAGCAGTTCCCCACAGCAATACGCCATACGACATATTTTTACTCTCAGTTTGATACCACTTCTACATGGTAATGATGAGCGATACTGTTTATACCCGTGCTTAGACGATTGGGCGCGCTTCACAGACCTATATCTCAGTAGATTCCACAAGTCTACCTACCTTTTTTTTATGTTATTGTGACGGAACAAGTCCGAGCCCCACCTGATGTTAAGTGGACTAACCTCTACCTATAACAGACGCATTTCGTCAACGACGAAATGCACTGCGCCCGTCACACTGAGACGTACAGTTGTTAGGTCTCATGTGCCTGTAATTTTACTGGCTCTCAAGGACTGCTGCCGGAACACACTGTTAAGTGCTTGGCGACAGATTTTCTACTTGAGGGTGGTCGCTAGCCAGGCGGGCATTCGCAAAATGCCCTTCCACCATGCGGTGAAGCTCAAACTCTGGGCGGGATTCGAACCATGAACCTGCTGCGTGGCAGTCCATAGCCAATGCCACTGAGCCATCACTGCTATCAAAACCTTTCGTGTCGTAATGTGTCCTTACAATGATATATTGTCGGAGTTGCCTACGTGGCGTGAGAGTGTCATTAGCGATGGGTTAACTGTGACGGTCGGTGCCTTTGAACTACTTTCTTGGAGTGCTTTTGAATTGAATTCGTCTGCAAAACGGCATGTTATAACCTATTTATAATTATTTAAAGGGAATTAATCGCGATTAAGTCCCGTTAAATACTTATGACTATGTTTTCAAGTCGAGTCTTAAAGTAACCATATTATTACTATCAGTAAAATGTTCTCTTAATGTCATAGTAGGTGAAAAAATTACACGCTTACTTTTCATACAATTTAAAGCGCTTGTGGTATCTACTTGAATCTAAATCTGTGACAGCTTATAAATCCTATAATAATGTAAAGGTATTATTTGGCTGATGTGGTTATAAATCGTATCTTATTTCTATATATCACTTTTTTTATAGGGGTTTAGCACTTTTCGTTGATTTTGTAAACTGCAGATACAGCCTCTCCGATTAAGTGAAGGTTTTGCCATAATCCCCACGCTTGGCAGGCGTCTTGGTGATCGCAGTGTAAGATAGAAGTTTTTCAGATGTTACAGCTCACCTTTTGGCATTTTACCTTTAGTCGCCCCTTACTATACCTATGATGATTATATTGATGTGTTATAGATACAGGAAAACTTGCCGAGGAGTGCAGTGTGATTATCTTATGGAATTTGAGTACTAAAGATTTTAAAATAAGTTTCAAAATTGTTACAGCTAAGTATCAATCATTGTAAACTTACCTCCAGTTTCCGAAACGAATGTCGTAGCCTCGATTAAGTAACAGAGGAAATACTGTACGCTGATTGGTCAATGGCATTCTATGACGCGATATGTGACCAATGAGCGTTCAGTATTCAGTCTGTTAACGGATTAAGACTGACAAACGTTCCAGAAACTGGAAGTTAGTCTTCTAGCTCCGAAGTTAGCGAATTTGAGTGCTAAGGTTATTAAAATAAGATGCATGATAATTTCAGCTTAGGAAAATTCTTTGCTGTGCTGCCGTGTCGTTCGTGAGCGTTGGCCTTGAGCGGAAAATAACTTGATCTCTAGAATTTGCGCTACATAAACATTAATAACTGTACGCAATTTGAGTCGTACAATCTGCCGCGATACGCGGTGTGAAATTATCTAGCTACCTACTTTAGAGATAACCTAACCTAACCCATAAATTTGTAGTCACTCACCGAACTAGTCCCAACGTTTCCTTCTGCGTCTTCTAGCCGGGCGCGTCCGACTTGCTGTGGTAGCTGTTTGAAGAGAGCTGAGGATAAAAATTTGATCCTCGTGCTCGCGGTGTGTCGATTAATTGCCTCAATCTCCCCCGGTCCGATCACAATAGATCAGGCTGATCGGCCTCCGAAAAACACTTACGTAAAACACCCTCAACACTGGCACCAATTCTATCACAAAACTAAATACTTTTAACTAACACCTTCAACTCGTTCACTATCACCACAAAAAACTTAATTTCTGTTCGATGTCAAAGTTACGTCGTCCGCAGACCGGACCTGCCAAAACAATCGCGATGTCGCCCGCGCAAGAATTTAAATAAGCGAGCTTGGACTCTAAAATACAACGTGTACGATTAGAAAGCAGTTTAGGTCTTTACAATATGTGTTCTCCATTAACAAAAGAAAAAAAAATTTAATAAGTATTTGCACCAGTTTATGGCCGGCGGACCTCTTGGCGCCATCCCTCTTAGAGCATAATCTCCTTGGTTGCATACCTTCAATAAAATAGGAAAAAAATAGATCTTATGTACGCCGTCGTAACATCAGGCCCGCCACTTAATGCAGCCGAAATGATTTAAACGTCGTAAAGTGTTGACTCTTCGAACGCACGTTCGAGAAAAATGATTGTTTGTCATCAGAAAATATAATAATAATATAATTTTAAAAAGTGGCTCAAGTTATTTTCCGCTCAATATACGTTCCATAGTTTATACGTAATAAATGTGTTTTATTTGAAAAGGTTTGAGTTATTGGTCGTTCATACAAAACAAATAAAATTAAGTATTATTTATTTCACTTAATTTATTAGCACTTAAGAAATCTACGGAATCGTGGTTGATTGATTATGCCTTAATGTATTTATTAATATAGAAATAAGCTTTGAATGCACATAGTTATGAAACAAAAAATAAATATTTATTGTAAAAAATATATTGTAAATCATTTATGTAAAGGACCAGAAATAATACACTATCAAAATGTATCTTCACTGGATACGCAGGTCTGTGGCGAGTTTGAAATCGGGTGCACAGATTATAATTATTGTACGTGCACCATACAAAACGATTCACCTATGTACGTCTTATCTCGCTCTTACTAGCGTAGCAAGGTACTGTGTGAGTGTAACAGCGATAGGTTTGTAGGAAAACGACAGAGGTGAACGACCTCGAGGTCAATGTCCGATTTTCTCTCTGCGTGTTTACTATGATTTATACAAGGTAGCGACAGAATTGACCTTATAATGTGCGTTTAGGTACATTTTGTAATTTAGCGGTGACGACACTTGCCGTTTGATGTAAGCTTTTATGAAAATATAAAGTTGTAGTACTGAGCACGCAATTTAAAGCAACGCCGTTTCCACCACCTACCATCTAGCTTAGAGTATGTGAGATTCAGGAACGAGTGGTGCAGATATTTGTCCGTCCTGCTCGTACACTCAGCGCAAGGGCATGCCGATAGGCGTTCATAACGAGTAAAGTCAAAATAATGTATTTAATATGAACCAACAAGGTCCATCCGCGTCAATTGTGTACTGCGAGAAGAACGGACAAGAAACTCGGGGCCGTTCCTGTGAAATGTCTTTCGAATAATTGTTTCAATACAGGATAAATAAAATATTACAAAATTTACTGACCACAGTGAAAGATGCTAGATTAGCAGAGGCGTAATTTTCCAAGCTTCTTGGTCGTCAGAAATAAGCATGGCGGTAGGGTATTTTGCGAATGCCCGCCTGGTACAGCCAGTAATTCTTGGTTAGCCTGAACAACATCTTCGACTACATCATCACTTACCATCAGGTGAGATAGTGGTCAAAGGCTGGCCTATCAAGCATTAAAAAAAACGGTGTAGAAGGCGTATCAAAATGTTTTAAATGCAATTTCATTGCCTCACTCTGAGCACTATCATATCTGTCAACCGTAGTAATGTTATAAATATATCGCAAACATTATCACTTAATAAAAAAAAACAGAAGGATCACTTCGCAAAGGCATTCCAATGAATAAGCGACTCTAGCTACGAAGCAATAAAGTGCACTTCAGCTCGCAATGCACTAAGTACCTAATTATTTATATTCACCTACAAGCCGTCTCTTTTTGCATAGTGTACCACGCATAGCTCTGTCCCCTTCTGCCGCGCACGTACAATAATCCCGTCCGATGGATACACCGATGTACCTGTAGCTTTGTACCTAAAGTGCGGAGTGACTGACATTGTCTTAAAGATGACATTCTGTTTGCCTTTGCTAATCTAATATAGTACCACCAACTTAACTGTGCAGTTCTCGAGGGCGCTATTGGTCAAGGAAATCAACTACAAACTGTCACAATTTGAGGGAATTTTGTAGTTCTTTTTTCTACCGCCTGAACAGATAAGTTGGTCGAACTGTACCTGTCACCACCATCTTATCTTCTATATCCTCGGAAATGTATTCTCCGGCCTGCCGGATTTACCCTGTGTGTCCCAACCGGCCTGCCGGTGAGCGGTCATAGTCGTGATTACATATTCACCATAAAATCTGGGTAAGTTCGATTTTCATAATTCAAACGGTTTTAGTGAGGATGGATCCTTGGCTCTACGAGAAAAAATCCACAATATTCTGATATAACAGAAAGTATGTTTAAAATTGATATGAAATCTGAAACCAGCTCAAATTACATTTTGGCGCCAAAATATTTATTATATTTATGTCATTTAAAAATAATCTCGTCACTACTTCTAAAGTAATTAACCTAGAAAGCTGTAATTTTGCATTTGTATAGGCAACAAGTCAATAACGATGTTAAAAGAAATTAAAAGGATAAGGATTGATAACTTTTTTTTTTATATATTTTTTTATTTGACCCCCGTTTTTGTTCCGGCCGGAATTCCGGTGGTCTAAAAAAAAGGTTTAGTGTGAAGCTTGTATTTATCCGATCGTTATTATTCAAACGTTGTTAGTAAGCTACTATCATTGGCTATACAACAAAAAAAACCGCATTACTCTATGGTAACGAGAAGTTACTCAAATCATGAAATGAAAAAAAATAACTTTCACTCGATGCATTTTGCCGCGCAAACACTCACCGATCGAAATTTACGTAATAAATAATCTCGTAACTACTTTTAAACCTATAAACCTAAACATCTGAAATAATTCAGGTGTATAGATTACATCTAAATAATCATATCAAAAGAAAAACCAAATTTGTAGGTGATATACTTTTTGAGAAAAAAAATAAAATGCGCTTATGTACAGTTTTCCCGCCAAAATTCTTTAAAAAAAATCGCGTTGTTTTAATCTCGTTACTACTTATTAAATATTTATCCTTACAATGTGGTATTATTCATGGGTAAAGAACCATAATAAATACACACATTAAAAAAAAAAACAAAGTTGTAGGTGGAATAGTTTCGGAAAAAAAAAATTAAAAAAATATATAAAAAATGCCGTTTCCCGCCATTTTCGTCGTCTGTTCAAACCCATTTTCCTGTAAAATTTTCCATGAAAAGGTCTATTTTCATTTCTTTTCCCGTAAAGAGAATATGATGAGGATTGCATTGGTACCAAGAAGTTTATATGTTGATTGGAGACTGCCACAAATAAACTCGATTAAAAAACAAAATACCTCAAAATCTGGAAAAATATATTTTTATTCGCTGTTTGATCCACTCAAACTAAATGTATGAAAATGTTATTTTTTGTATGGTATAGGTAATATATTGGGGTATGGGGATGTTAGGGTGACATGTTTAGGTAATGGAAAACTACTTAGTACTACAAAAAAACGTTACGGGGCGTCGCGGGATAAAAAAACGTGAGCAGTTTGGACGATTTCGTCATAGGAGGTGGACAGATTGGACGCACGAGGGGATAACTGAGGTACACACGCCCTAAAGATTACAAGGACATACGTAGTGTATATGGGAAATTAATTTGAACAGGAATAACTAATTAGATCATTGAACACTTGTTCCATATAACACAACTACTTTTGAAGCATATAGATTGGGTTGGGACCAATCCAAAGGTACACCTGCGCGTTAAAACATTAGTAGCTCTAACTGGGCTATATACACCGTTGCATGTAGGGTCGTCTTCTTCTTCATAAATGGCTCTTATCGTTGCTTTGACGATATACTGCCAATGTCTTGTCTGTGTGGCCAGTGTACGGTATAAGAAAAAAAAAATTAACGGCTAAATATCGTAGTGATGTTCACACTGAAGACATGTCAGGTTGTCAATGTCAGAGTAAGTGTGACATTGATAATTAGTCCACAAACCGTTTGAGTATTACTTTCAGAATGACGTTTGTTTACACTACGTTTAAAGTCACGGAAACTGCTGTCGCTGAATACATTGCAAACGCTCGGTTCATAACTGATATACGAGAATATGCACTGTTTGCAGGCATACGATGTGAACCGATTAGCAGCCGCACTTATAACATCTGCTATCTGTCAAATTGTTTCTTCGCAATTAGTCCAAAATAACTTTCACTTCAATTAACGACAGAAATATTTCATTTCAAGGCGTTATTTTGTGAATAAGATTGATTTTTACGTATAAAATTCTCAACACAACAGAAATCTAATTTTCTGTCAAAACTTGACGTTTGTGCACACGCTCAGAACCTTGGTTAGAGCGCACTCGGAGTGCAAGTATTCACTCTAACGTCATTCACAACCTTCGACATCCTTTAACTGACATGACCTTGACATTTCTTGTTGAGAGAATTATAGGCACGCCTTTGTATTTTGCAGGTATAACGGTAGTTATTGCTTTTCAAACGTCATAAAACGTCTATATATTATCTATATTATTGTCTATATACTGCCAAAAATCGATATTTGAGGTTTTAACCCAACCGAGTTGTTCCGAACCTTGGAGTAAGTGAAAAAAACCATACAACTACACTCTGAGGCATGGAACTTGGCCCTGCTCTACTTTCTTTCTGTAAGCGTTCTATGCAACCGGAGGTGACGACATATTATGATGACATCATATTGCTATCTTGGAGTCTATTAGCACGTTATGAACCGAACGTTTGCGTGCAAACAGCGCAAATACCGCATATCTGCGTGACTTGAACCGCGGTCATGTTTACCTCGGTTATGTAGAAACGTTTGGTTTCTGCGTGTCAAATGTATTTTGTTTTCGTTTTTCTTCTTGCGTCGCTTGCACGGCCTGCGTCTAGATTTGGCGTCTTTAGGAACTGTGCATTAATTAAGGAACACGAGTGTGGCTTGAGTTGTAACCACACGTCATTGTAAATGTTTATTGTACAAATAAATGAATTATGTACCGTTGGAAATGGTTTCATTGTAGTTACTCGTAGTATTGAGAACCAGTAATTCTAGTATCGCGAGAGTAGC
Organism: Plagodis pulveraria; assembly: GCA_963890685.1. Taxonomy (NCBI): domain Eukaryota; kingdom Metazoa; phylum Arthropoda; class Insecta; order Lepidoptera; family Geometridae; genus Plagodis; species Plagodis pulveraria. Next base: position 16,542,486 of record OY982976.1, on the reverse strand, counting down.
AGACCTTTTTTGCCTCGAGAGAGACAGAGACAAATGTACAGGGGGGCAATTCTCAAAATTGGGATAAATTTATCGATTCTCGATATTTATCCCGTGTCATCTACAGACTATTAATATCCCAAAAATATCGACTTTTCACAAAAATGCTATTCTCGCGAGTGGTAGATAAAAAAATATGTCCATAGATGAACTTGTGTTCATGTGTAAAGAAAGTATAATGATAATCGCGATATCGCAATGTTGCGTGTCGATCGCTAGGGCTTGATATTTATCGATAGTGATATTGCGAGAATAACACAAAACTACACGACTCGATATTCGCCATGTTTTCCCGATATTTATCTACTATGATATTCATATCACTGCACGAGAATCGCCGTCCAGAGCTGATCGCCTACCTTCAGTAATTGGAGAGGCACTATAAGAAGAAGAAGAAGAAGAATTCTAGTTCTTTTTTATGTTATTGTGACTTAACAAGAGGCCCATCTGATGTTAAGCGGTATCCTCTGCCTATAACAGATGCATTTCATCACAAGTTACGAATTGCACTGCCCCCGTCACTTTGAGACATAGTTGTTAATTCTCATGTGCCTATAATTTCACTGGCTCGCAAGGACTACTGCCGGAATACACCGTTAGGTGCTTGGCGACAGATAATCTACTTGAGGGTGGTAGCTAGACAAGCGGGCAATCGCAAAATGCCCTTCCACCATGCGGTGAAGCTCAAGCCGGCGATGGGGATCGAACCAGGGACCTGCGGCAGCAGTCCATAGCTATAACCGCTCGGCCATCATTGCTCCAAAAAGGTTAGCCTCAACAATATCTTCGCCCATCATCACTTACCATCGGGTAAGATAGTGGTCAAAGGATAGCCTATCAGATATATAAAGTGGATATATATCTGATAGGCTAACCTTTTAACTAACTTCTAACCCATTTTGAAGAGAAGTTTGCTTAGCTGTTCTTAACCGATCAGCAAAGTTATGGAATTTCCGCCGCGGTCATGACTTGGATGGTACCGCTAGTGACATTACTACGGAGCACTTCCGTGCTTCGGAGGGCATGTTAAGCCGTCGGTCCCGGTTGTCGTCTTACGATGGCAGTCGTTATAGTATGGCGCTAGGGAATTTGCGAATGCCCGGCTGGTTAGCTACCAAGTATAAAATCTGTCGCCAAGCACCTTACGGTTTGTTCTGGCAGCTGTCCTTGAGAGCCAGTAATTCTAGGTTAGCCTGAACAACATCTTCGACCACATCATCACTTACCATCAGGTGAGATAGTGATTAAAGGCTGTTTGTTGTGTGGTGCATTATATACACCTTATATATGAAAAAAGTATATTCAGAAAGAGAGATGCTTGATATTCTTAAATTGAATAAACTATAGCCATAGCTAATATCCGGATATCGTTGTCATATATACCTACAGGTCGTCCCACGGCTTCGAGAAAGTAACCCGAAGAGACGCCATTCTATTAGCTTTGTAAGAAACAAATTTCTGTCAATTTTTCTCATATCGAAACAAGTTCTAATTGGCTAAGCCACGACCACGTGATTTATAGTGATGGGACGGAATGAATGTGCAATTTTAATCGATATCGATATAGTGCATATTTGGAACATCAACGTGGTAATATATCTATAAACATCTTAAGCGTTGAGTGTGAATTATATTTACTTGGCTGTAAGAAGTAGGTAAACAATGGAAACTACTGTGTAACAAAACCTAATGTTAGCAAATTATAAAGTCAAATACACTTATAAACTGCTGTATTGGCAGGATTGTCCTCTTCCGAACACATCCTCCACCATTTAGGGAGAGTTTGCCATAATTCCCACGCTTGGCAGGCGTCTTGGGGATCGCAGTTTAAGATATCAGTTCCTCAGAAAGCGCTGCTTCCCACTTTTCGGTATTTTACCTTTAGTTACCTCTTACAATACCAATGACACCGATAGCAATGGTGGAGTAAAATTCTAGCACGGTACCCCACGGGATACTTATCAATTAACACTTATAAATTAACATGAGCACCGTGTCTATTCCACTAAGTCTATTTTTAATGAAGTCAGCGCATTTTAGCTAATCCACATAATGTAAGTTAATATTTTAGTTTTCACAGCTATCAATAAGAGAAAATAAAATACAGAAGAAATATAAAGCAGTGATGGCTCAGTGCCATTGGCTATGGACTGCCGTGCCGCATGTCCATGGTTTGAATCCCGCCGCGGGCTTGAGCTTATCATTATCATATTTAAATAATTACATGGTTGAACCGGGAATCAAACCCGTTACACGAGAAAAATATACAGCTGTCATGTTCCACTCATACTCTATCGCTACCACAGACCTCTACGTATTGTACTGCGGTTGCTGATGGAATGACACATTTAAAAAAATACTATTATATAATCTCATTCGGTAATATTCTAATTATGAAATGAAATAGAGACTTTTATTGGCATATTTTATTTACATACATCTATAAGAAAATTAAAAAGTTAAAGCATTATTCTCCTAACAAAACAATGCTTTAAAACATTTTTTTAATTATTAAAGTACAATGTGTCCCGACCAAGGAGGTTTCAATTCAATTTAAGTACACATTATCTGTGGTGAGCGCTGGTTCCGAGCCATAGACCAATAAAAGACTTTTCCATTTTGGCGCTATTTCGTACATACGAATTTGAGTAATATTTTGTTGGATAAAAATTGTATTTAATGTCGCTACCTATAGCCATGAGATTAAATAAAGTAGTGTATGCAACTGCATATAATTGGGTATTAAAAAACTCGTGTAATCTTATTTTGAAACTCTCCTCTATTATATGCCAGTTGCATAAACTACTATTCCACTATTACTGTGTGTATTTACTGTCACTAGCCACCGAAACGGCTGCACGGGTTTTGATGAAACTTGTCACAAATATTACTTGAATCCTTTTTATCCCAATTCACATTTCGAAGCAGTGATAGCTCAGTAGCATTGGCTATGGACTGCCGCGCAGCAGGTCCATGGTTCGAATCCCGCCGCGGGCTTGAGCTTCACCGCATGGTGGAAGGGCATTTTGCGAATGCCCGCCTGGCTAGCGACCACCCTCAAGTAGAAAATCTGTCGCCAAGCTCCTAACGTTGTGTTCCGGCAGCAGTCCTTGAGAGCCAGTGAAATTACAGGCACATGAGACTTAACAATTATGTCTCAAGGTTACGGGCGCAGTGCAATTCGTGACTTGTAACGAAATGCATCTGTTATAGGCAGAGGTTAGTCCGCTTAACATCAGGTTATCCCGTCACCATAACACAAAAAAAACATGCCTCGCAAACTATGTATGTGGAAATATAACAGATTCCCACGCGAGTTAATTGTGTCGAGTCGGTTCGATCGCAAGTCGGTGGCTTGCTATCAATAGTTTTTGACATACATATTTAGTATGTTGTAAGCTATTTTGTTGCGATTGCGTTGCTACAGTGGCATATAATATTTTGGATGATTTTAGATAGAAAATTAGCATAGTGATTTAAAAATATTTATTTAATGTATTGTTTGCTAGACAACCACTGTATTGATGTTTCGAATGATGCGTGATTGATGTAAGTTTTCATTATTATTTCAGTAATAAAATTTGCAAGCCATAGCACAGCCATACGATTGCTATACAACTGCGATTAGGAGCTAGAGTTAGCAGACTACCGAATTTGACATTAACAGCAGTTCGAACGCAGAAGCATCGCAGTAGTGTGGCGTTTGGTCAATAGCTAAGAGAATTGAAGCCCAGGAGTGTGGAGGTAGTGATGGGCTGAGCTAGTGATATAGAAATGAAATCAGTTTTTAGTGAACAATAATATTTTATTCAACAATAAATGCGTGCTTATAATTAATATATATACATCGTACGTAGATACATAGCCATATATTTTTATAGATTTGGTCCCAAAACTTATTGTTGAACTCTTTGTGGCGCATGATATCCTGGTACTATTACGTATTCCGAGTTTTTACTTCTTGGAATGGTCTAGATCTTTCTTGCTTATCAACTGACTACAAAATTATTTTTTCTTTTTTGTTTATTCCCTCATAATCCCGTAAGTTGTAGATTGTTTATGGATTTTTTTTAATTGAAATTATGTAATTTAAATTCTTATGTAAGTCCCATCATAATCGGTATAGTACTATGGCGCCTTAAAATCGAAATAACTGGAAACAATACCCTGTACAAAAAAAATTAAGAACATTGAAACATATTTTCGTACAGAAGGACCATTTCTCTTACTTATTGATTATATTATCTATTATTTTATCTCTTATTGATTCTCGGTTTTCGAATGGCGAACAAGAAGTGGAAGAAGTAACCAAGGTAAGGTCACCTCTATGTGGACCGACGACATCGTGTCTCCGATGGATGCTAATCTCTTTAAAGCATTAATTGTGGTGTTGGTAGGGGAGGTTTATGGTCAGCAGTTCAGTTTTCTGGATAAATGATGATGAGGAAGTAGTTTCAGGTACCAGGAGCGCAGAAGTTCGTAGGAGATTCGAGCGATATGTTTCTTACTTAGCATAAAGTCATAAATAAACAAGAAATATGGAAATGTTGGTGAAATAGATTTCTTTTATGGTTTGTGCTAGCTGATAACTGATGCGAAGCTTAAAGTATGAAGTGACTTCATCAAAAACTGCTTAGTATTCGTCGTGGAACGGATACTCTGGGTGATGGGTGCTGTAACAAAAAAAAGTTATTAAAGTAATGATTAGTTAGACACCATTTTACACTCTCTTCAAAATATGTATAGAGAGCAGAGCGGTAATAACTACTGACTGTCGTGCCGCAGGACCATGGTTCGAATCCCGCCGCGGGCTTGAGCTTCACCGCATGTTGGATGGGTATTTTGTGAAAGCTCGCCTGGCTAGCTACCACTCTCAAGTAGGAAATCTGTATCCAAGCACCTAACGTAGAGGCCCACCTGATGTTAAGCGGACTAACCTCTGCCTATAACAGATGCATTTCGTTACAAGTCACGAATTGCACTGCGCCCGTCACCTTGAGACATAGATGTTAAGTCTCATTTTGCCTGTTATTTCACTGGCTCTCAAGGACTGCTGCCGGAACACACCGTGTTGCGACGGATTTTCTACTTGAGGGTGGTCGCTAGCCAGGTGGGCATTCGCAAAAAGCCCTTCCACCATGCGTTGAAGCTCAAGCCCGCGGCGGGATTCCAACCACCTGCTGCGCGGCAGTCCATAGCCAATGCCACTGAGCCATCACTGCTTCAAAAGCTTTGCTTAGTTCGTTAAAGTTGTTACTTGCTCGCATTAACTAAGAGTTGTTTAAACTAATCTATGAATAAACACAATTAATGACAGTTACACTATATTATAAAATGCTTACAGTAAAGTTGATCAGGTATGTCAAGCGTTGGCAGTGGGTCCCAAACTAGGCAAAGCCTGTATCTTTGGCACCCTTGGGGACGATACCCACAATTACACACTGAGAAAAACGACTTTGGAGCTTAAATCAAATTTGACCTTTTACCGTTGAATTGTAACCACGCAATATGAATTCACAACTCTTAAGATGATTTTCACCTCGTAAGTGAAATCAATAAAAATGTACCATGTTTTATAATAAACACAACCGTCAAAAAACGCCTTCCGTAAAGTATTTTCAGAATTGAACGTTATTACGATAATAATTGCAGTATTGACCATAAAATATACCTTACTTTTACGGCTGTTTATATACGGTGATTATCACTATAACGTACGACTCAATCAGCCTCATCGAAAAGTCAATATTTAAGAAAGAACACAAAATACACCTTAAATAAAGACGAAAAGAAACATTCGCATTCACTGACCTCGTTTAACGCCTTTTAGTTGGAAGGCGTTTTTATACCTATTTAAGTTTGGTCGGTTTTTTGCCTTCATACCATATAAATTGGCCGTCATTAGGGCGCTTTTGACATTAGATTTTTCTCAGTGCATTTTTATCACACAGAGTTGTACATGTTCACGAATCAAGGATGTTTCATCAGCTGCATATATCGTTATGAGGAGGATTACTTGACTGCATATTGCGTACAATGCGATTAAAATAAGAATAGGACGGGCTCTCGGCTAACTTCACTCATATTCACTCTAATAAGTACGATCAGCAGAACAAACTTAAAAATAGAGCTGTGCCATATATTTATAGATAATTTTAAATGAGTGACCCGAAATTGTTAACTTTAATAAATTCATATTTTGGTTGACAGCACAGACGCCATTTTGGTTTGATGAAAACGCTGGCGTCAGGGTCTTATTTCTCCGACAGTGTATTACTACGCGACACGTTTCCGAGTGTTTATTGATCTTCTCGTTTAATTTTTTTTTTACTGTATAATTTGTTCTTCTGTACTGTTTAATATGTTTTTGGTGATTGTTATATTTGTTTTTATTACCCGTTACGATGATAACGATGAGTCTGACTCAGTGGGCCATCAGGGCATGCGGCATCGAAGAGCTAAGCGATTCAAATTAAGATACCAAATATTGCTAACAAATAAAATCAGTTCTAATTATTTCTGTGTTTGCTGTACCTACAGTCACCTACAATTTCGTTTACCTACCTATGACTACTTGTTTTTTTACATGACTACAACATCTAAACGGCTTAACAGATTTTAATGTACGAGATATCGTTAGATTTATTTTGATAGCTCAAGTGACACTATGCACACATAAAAATAAAAAACAAACTGGTGTATTTTAGACGCCATATAGTGAGAAAAACTATTTATTTTTTCTTCCAAAGCCATCGTGTTGGGTATCAAAATGATGGCTTTAAAAAAAAATTCCATAAATATATTAACTGGCAGTTTTAATTTCAAATGCTCGATAAAACACTTAACGAAAATAAATTATTTGTAGTCGGGTTTTTTATTTTCTTTATTAATATATACATGTTTTATCATTTCTTTTTTGCACACTGTACCAAGTTCTACGTTTGACGTCACAACATGGCGCTAGGCCGATCCTATTCTTATTTTAATCGCATTGTATGCACATTTGCGTGGGGGTATAGGTACGTGTGTGTTTAAGGGGGAAGCCATGTATGTGCACTGAGAAAACTCTAAAGTCACAAGCGCCCTAATAACGGCCAATTTATATGGTATGAACACAAAGAACCGACCAAACGTAAATACGTACAAAAACGCCTTCCAACTAGAAGGCGTTAAACAAGGTCAGTGAAGGCGAATGTTTCTTTTCGTCTTCATTTAAGGTGTATTTTGTGGTCTTTCTTAAATATTGACTATTCGATGAGGCTGATTAAGTCGTACGTGATAATCACCGTATATAAACCGCCGTAAAAGTAAGGCATATTTTATGGTCAATACTGCAATTATTATCGTATAACAAATTAAATTCTGAAAATACTTTACGGAAGGCGTTTTTTGACGGTTGTGTTTATTATAAAACATGGTACATTTTTATTGATTTCGCTTTGCGTGGTGAAAACCATCTTAAGAGTTGTGAATTCGTTGCGTAGTTACAATTCAACGGTAAAAGGTCAAATTTGATTTAAGCTCCAAAGTCCATGTTTCTAAATCCTAAACGGGTCTTTACACGCACGAATAACGTGAAGCGGTTGAAATTAAGAAGTACAAAAATTTCAATAGGGGGGATGGATTTAAATTGTCTACATCATGGGATCCTGTAATAATATAAAAAAGTGCTCGAGTTGTTCTTTGTCTCCGCGTGCAAGTTCCGATACTGTTAGTGTAGTGTGTCGAGGTGACAGTGATAATGACAAACGAAAACCGAACGGGGGTAGATTTAAATCGCTCCCGCCGCTCCTCAAGACGATGACACCCGCTTCTTCAGTCTACTCGTGACCACGGTCAATGCAACTTGATCGAAACGTCGCGGTTAGTCAAAATATAATTATTTTGATGTTTATTCGTGCGTGAAAAGACCCGTTTTGGATTTAGAAACATGAGCTTAGTTCACGAAAGTTTAAAGAAAAGCTCCAAAGTCGTTCTTATCAGTGTGTGAATAAGTGTATAAGTATGGGAATGAGCAGGGATCTTTGAACAGGAGGACCAAAATCTATGATTGAATACAAGTGTTAGAATACTCACTCGCCCATGGAGCAGAGCCTGCCGTTGCACTCGAGGCTGCCGATCTGATGGACGTCCTCCAGGGTCAGCTGGAAGTTGAATACGTCGAAGTTCTGCGCGATGCGCTTCTTGTTCACAGACTTGGGGATCACGATCATGCCGCGGTCGATCGCGTATCTACAATATCAACATAATGAAAATAAATATTCAAAATTCAAAATTGTTTATTGTCCGCTGTGTGTTACATGTTGGTCAAAATGATGAAAGTATCAACAGCTACCTTTTCAGGCGTACAATATTACATAAATCAATAGATTACAATTAATTATATTCTAATTAATATTATGTCATGCAATCATTATTTTATAGGTAAAATGTCAAGATTATTATCATTTAAGAATTTGTCAATTGTATAATAGCATTTGTTCAGTAGTAGTTTCATTAGATTGTTTTTAAATTTGATGAATGTCATAGCTTTCATTGTATCTGTTAAATGGTTGTATAATTTAGAGCACATTACGTAAATACTTTTGCTACAAAATTTAGTTTTGGTGCCCTGAGGGGGTAACACACAGTAGTCTTTACGAGTTTTTCGTGGCTTACGTGTAATTTTTATGTCAAAACTATTTAAATTTTGTTTAACAAATAGGCAAGCCTCTAGAATATACGATGATGCTAAGGGAAGTAATTTAAGCCTTTTAAATATTAGTACACAACTTTGTCTTTCTCTGGCTCCGGTTATTGCTCTTAAACATTTTTTTTGCATTACAAATACTTTTCTAGCGTTCACAGAGTTTTCCCAAAGTAATAATCATAAGAATATTGTAATAAAATACTAAATTGACAATTAATTTAATGTAATCCGCATAGCAGGCGTTATTGAAAACATAATATTATAATTATAAGGTTGCGTCATCATTTACAAGTATAAAACCAATTGCAAAATTGGTCTTGTTTGTAGTACAACGTAAGTGGTACTATAGATGTCGCGCCATCCCAATACGATGGTTAAAGAACGATAGAAAAGATTTGAGTTATGTCGTCATGTCATGTTAGCTCAATTGGTTAGAGCATACCCCGGCTAAAGGGGTGGATGGGCGCGGGTTCGAATCCTGCACCTGTAATTTTCCTCTTCGTGTAATTTTGTAATGTAACCCGCAGAGCATGCGTTATTGCAAAAATAAAAATGTTAAAACCTTAACAAACCCTTTACACTGCCTTTTAGAGGTATAAGCATTAGTTATTATTATTTATTTATTACGCACTATTTTATTGGTTAGGCATACCTTATGAGGACTTGAGCCACGCTCTTGTCGTATTTATTGGCTATTTCCTTCAGCTTGGGGTCATCCATGAGTTGGGGGTCTTCCGGCTTAGCCCAGGGTCTGTCAGGGGAGCCCAGCGGCGAGTAGGCGGTCACTGCTATGTCGTGGAGTTTGCAGAAGTCGAACAGTTTCTGCTGGTTCAGGTATGGGTGGCATTCGATCTGGAACGGAAAGGTTTGAAGGTATAGAGTATATAAGGTATTGGAGTAGGTATATAAGATAATTATTGACCGTGGTACAATTAAATGGTTTTCAACACCCTTGCTCGTAAAGTGAGCTTTATTATATCGTTCTTAGGGCTATAAACCGAACTATAACACCCTCGTGCATAATAATATTATACACTAGTGCGTAATAGAATTATCCTTACAAAGTTAAGTTAGTACCTAACTGCAAATTATATGCGAGTAAACAGAGCATTTTCAATTTAACCGGGTAATACAGATTTGTAACATCAAAGAGGTTTATATGTAATCAACCATCATACATTTGCTGCGCGCTAAAATAAAAACTTGCGCGCTATTTTCCATAATTTTCGTATTGCATTTGTGCAATATATACCTATATATATTTCCTCGCAAGGGTGTTGAAAAAGTGCGTATGAAACTCGTGAGCAACTTAGCTCACTTGAATCATAATCTACTATTCTTTGAGTGTACGACTGAAATTTATTTTTTGCTTATACCTTGGAGGTATACGACAAGACACCAGCGTGTATGGTATCGGAGATAGGCACTTGACCACTATCTCAACTGACGGTAAGTGATGATGTGGTCGAAGATGTCGTTCAGGCTAACCTAGAATTACTGGATCTCAAGGACACGGAAAACACCGAAGGGAATTTCAAGTAGCACGTGGAAAACATATTGATTAAAAAATCCTACTACACAGTTTCTGATTACATAAACGACAAAAATGCCTGCACAATTCCGCCTCCGCCAAGCTATTGCCTGTTACCTAAATAATATAAACAAATATTGTAATTACTCTATTATATAGTAAGTATGTTCATTGTTAAAAGATGTTTAAAAGAATGGCCCCGAGTTTCTTGCCCGTTCTTCTCGCAGTGGATCTATACAATATATTTGCTGAGCGTGGCAGTACAATGTAGAATATTTCAATACTAAAATTTGTAATTGACCTTAATAAGAACGTCGTAGACGCCTAATTTGAATAAATGATTTTGACTTTGACTTTGACCGGAATAAGGTTCACGGGTTTTTTACTTTAGTGTGGTAGCTAGCCAAGCGGATACTTGCAAAATTAATCACCATCATTCTGTAACGACTGCCATCCTAAGACAACAACCGGGACCGACGGCTTAACGTGCCCTCCGAAGCACGGAAACGCTTAGTAGTAATGTCACTAGCGGTCACCCATCCAACTCAAGACCGCGGCGGACGTTGCTTAATTTAGCTTTTATAAGGATTGTTGCCGCTTATATAAGGCGGGACTTGTGCGTATTCCGTCCTAATCTATAAACACCCCACACGTGTGTGATGGTAGGTAGTCTTTTAACTATAAAATAAAAAAGCTTTCTAGTGTAATAAAAACTCCAGCTTACCATGTTAAAGCTACTATATTTCATACTTATCTTATCTTATAATCCATAATTCAGGTAATCTTACTGTCAAACACTGTAAAGCTGTAGTACTGTCGTATATTATACATGGTACTTTGCGTATTATGGACAGTAACATCCTTACACATAGAGAAAAGTAATATACGTCCTTACACCACGAGACGCTATTGAAGACTGTCTCGAATTGTCCCTGCAACTGGCCATGTTTGCTCTCCCCTCCAAGTATTACGTCACGAGTCAAATCAATGTCTAATGGACTACGTAATTATCAAATAAGGTACTAAAGGAGTCAAATTAAATACTTTCAAGTAAAATGTAAGGCATCAAATTAGGTACAAATAAGATTGGAACCTAACACTAGGTTACCTGAAGAGACTGCGGCTTGATCTTCGCAGCAGCCAACACCCTCTCTATCTGGCTCTTGTTGAAGTTGGAGAGGCCGATGCTCCTCACGAGCCCTTTCTCCACGAGGGCTTCCATCGCCTTCCACGTGTCCACGAAGTCCACCGGCGAGGGGATCGCCTTCTCATCAGCGTCTTTAGGGAACAAGTCGTCGCCTTCCTGGAAAGGGGATCATATGCTTTTAATATTAATAACAAATATTTTAATAGAAAATATTATATTAACCTAAACCTTACCTATAAAAATTGAAGCAGTGATGGCTCAGTGGCATTGGCTATGGAGTATGGACTGCCGCGCAGCAGGTCCTATCCTGGTGGAAGGGCATTTTCCGAATGCCCGCATGGCTAGCGACCACTCTTAAGTAGAAAATCTGTCGCCAAGCACCTAACGGTATGTTCCTGCAGCAGTCCTTGAGAGCAACAATGACTAGCAGAAGTCAACCCTAAGAGGTTGTTAACATTTTTCCAACAACCCCTAAACTTGCGTTAACAGCGTCCCGTGAGATAAATCGCACTGTGTCCACTGCTATAGACAAAGGTTACCGCACAGGTGGGGTCTGTCACAAGCCCATAAAACAAAACAAGTACATCAAAAGCAACAATACCAATTTTTATATATTAAATTTCCCGCCAAAAGAGTCAGCGTGCGTCGTATCATAATATTGGGAACGTAACATTACAATAAATAATGGCCAATGCTGACGTTCCGTTAATTTTATAGAATTGGTAATCGTGGGAAGAAGGCCCTATTGTCATATAACCTTGTCTCCAATATGTCTATTTACCTATATACTCGTAAATACACACGATTAGGGCTGTGAGTATTCAGTTTTGCGCTTTCAATGCATACGTTTGTATGTATGTGCAGGGGCCTACGAATAAAATTGTTCTTTTTATTGTGACGGAACAAGCTCGAGGCCCACCTGCCTGTTGCCACCCTGGGAGCCAACTCCCACCTTTTTCGAAACCATCATAAAAAAGAAACGTTTTGTTTCATGATTAAAAGAATAATTCGCAGACACGAACCCACAATCGCGTCAATCAATATTGGTTTGATCCTACTTAAAGAACGAATGAAATATGTATCACGGGTGTGCAAGCGAGATACAAGATAATAACAAATATTTTTAAAATATTTTAAGAAAACATCAAATTAATATTTTAATAAAACACTTCAAAAATATAAAAATATATCTAGTGACTATTCCGCCTAATTTTCCTATTAAGCCGACGTGATGTCACAAACGCCACGCAGCCAAACCGGAAGAACTTTCGACGCGTTTCGATTCTACACGAAGCTTCCTCAGGAGGTCTTGCGCACGATCGAGAATAAATAGATATATTTTTATAATTTTGAAGTGTTTTATTAAAATATCAATTTGATGTTAAAAATATTTGTTATTATTAAATATGGATTTCCGCAAAGTAACGCCTGAATCTATTCAATATCTTGAGATACAAGATGTTTATAATATAGCGTTATTCCGCTCACACTGCTCCGAACTACGATGTTATGGAACGGTTTTCCCATAGTTTTACGATATTATATTGTATGCTGCACAACAACTGTCTGTTACTCCTTATGGTTTCAGTCATCGAATAATTTTGCCGCATTTATTTGAAAGTATAATAGATATAAAAACATTGTACGTAATTTACACCTCAATAAAACTCATTTTTATTGTAAAATTGACAAATTCAAGTTTAAATCCGCTGCTCGAAAGTAACTTTTTGAAGCAGTGATAGCTCAGTGGCATTGGCTATGGACTGCCGCGCAGCAGGTCCATGGTTCGAATCCTGCCCAGAGCTTGAGTTTCACCACATGGTGGTGAAACTCAATTTGGCATTTTGCGAATGTCCGCCTGGCTAGCGACCACCCTCAAGTAGAAAATCTGTCGCCAAGCACCTAACGGTGTGTTCCGGCAGCAGTCCTTGAGAGCCAGTGAAATAACAGGCAAAATGAGACTTAACAACTGTCTCAAGGTGATGGGCGCAGTGCAGTTCGTCACTTATGATGAAATGTATCTGTTATAGGCAGAGGATACCGCTAAACATCAGGTGGGCCCCGCGCTTGTTCCATAACAATAACATAAAAAAATAAATAAAAAAAAAACTTTTTTAAGATTCATAAACATGACGGATTTGTCGTTGGAACAGTAATACTTCGTATTAAATGTCACGTCAGAGTTCGCGAAAAGAGTGAACAATATGTTGTGACGTCATCAAAACGCCGAGCGATTCTATTACTGTTTGTAAGCTTGTTTAATTGACGTGGAGGTATAAAACATTTAACATTGACTTATAAGAGGTGATTGTTGGCCCCCTGATGTGAAGCGGTAACCTCTGCCTATAATAGATGCATTTAATCGCAAATGACGAACTGCACTGCGCTCGTCACCCTGAGATATACAGTTGTTACAGCGCTCAACGCTTGCAAGCGGGCGCAGCAAATAGCATGAGGGTAGATATTATGTTATTTTTTCTATTATGAAATTCTTACGTGGTGTATCTATTTGTAGATTTTGTTTTATGTATGTTTTATTGATATTTTTAAAATTCCGTAAATTAAGTTACATTTCTGGTTTTGTACACTACGATCTGTGGCACAACATGTATATTATAAGTTAATTTAAGTATCACAGTAAGTGAATAAGTGTATTCTTATGAGATAATAAATATTCTGAAACCGTAAGACTCAAGTCTCTATAATTTACTATAGGTTATTGTTTCTATGTAATTTCCTGATTTTGGTGTCAATAAAGAGTTATCGTATATAATAATTTCAATAAAATTAAATTAGTAGCAACAAATCTATTTGAAATGAAATGATTTTTATTTTTAGGATTTAAACTTAGACAAGGATAGCGTTATGCATCATCTCGTGCAGATGAAAAGAGATGAACGTATCGCACGTTTACAAAAATATAAAACTACTAGCTGACTCGGCAAACGTTGTTCTGCCATATAAATAATTTAAAAAATAAGGGTTGATCGTAGAAGGGTGAAAATTGAGGATTGTATGTATTTTTGTATGTTGTATCATAAAAGAATAGAAATTAAAAATTTTGTCTAAAAAATAAAATTTAGGGACTACCCCTAACATTTAGGGGGATGAAAAATAGATGTTGGCCGATTCTCATAGATACCGGATAAGCACAAAAAATTTCATCAAAATCGGTCAAGCCGTTTCGGAGGAGTATGGCAACGAAAACTGTGACACGAGAATTTTATATATAAGATTGATTAGTATATGGAAACTGCGTTGCTTTTAGTAAATGATTTTAAATTATAAATTTTGAAATTATAAAAAACAATTTACTAGTTTCATAATAAATAATTACGAATAGGCACTGGAAATATTTATTTTAGGAATAAATAATTTCAAAATATTTTGAAAACAATGTAAATATTTCTTATATCCTCATTTACCTACAGTTGTTTTTTTTATTGCTGATAGGGAAGCCTTTGACCACAATCTCACCTGATGGTAAGTGATGATGTGGTCGAAGGTATTAACAGGCTTAACCTAGAAATACTGGCTCTTAAGGACAGCTGCCGAAACACACCGTTAGGTGCTTGGCGACAGATTTTCTATTTGAGGGATTTCGCTAGCGAGGTGGGTATTCGCTAAATGCCTAATAAGCTTTAGCAAAATGCCCTTCCACCATGCGGTGAATCTCAAGCCCGCGGCGGGATTCGAACCATGGACCTGCTGCGCGGCAGTCCATAGCCAATGCCACTGAGCCATCACTGCTTCTGAAGTGCAATTTTTATTTTATTTAAACTTGAGGCTATACTATAGACAGGTTATAAATATATATTACTATTTTAGTATAGACTACCGTTAAGGAGGTAACCTCTTTTAAAATAGTTTTCTGACTTACCTTGTAGGCCTGAGGCCAGTGAATGAGATAGAGGTCCAAGTAATCCAGACCCAGGTCCTTTAGGGAAGTCTTCAGGGCTCCTTCCACCAGGTCCGGGTGGTGGAAGGTGCACCATAACTTGGATGTGATGAAGATGTCTTCTCTACGGACAAAAATACTTATATAGTTAGAAGAATATTAAGAAATTCATGGGTACGTAAACTTTTGAAGCAGTGAGGGCTCAGTGGCATTGGCTATATGGACTGCCACGCAGCAAGTCCATGATTCGAATGCCGCCACGGGCTTGAGCTTCACCGCATGGTGGAAGGGCATATTGTGATGGCTCGCCTGGCTAGCGACTACACTCAAGTAGAAAAACTGTCGCCAAGCACTTAGGTGCTCTAGGCGACAGTTTATCTACTTGAGTGTAGTGGTGTGTTCCGGCAGCTGGTCTTGAGAACCAGTAATTCTAGGTTGAGCCTAAAAAGCCTTAAACTTCACGGCTTATGGAGTACCTGATCACCAAAAAGTATCTACTGAATAACAAATCTTTAGGATAATCTGGCCTATTCCTTATCTTATCTTGCTTGTCTATGAACGTAGGTACTTTGTAGATAATTAATTAACCTATATCGTATATTGTATTAACCTTATTAGCAGATGTAATAAACTACTTGATTCTAAATATGATCCGATTTATTTAGGGCAAATAAATAATAATTAAAACAATAAATTAATATTACAAATTTAAGAGAGAAAAAATTATAGTCGTGTTAGCTCAGACGGTCAGAGCATACCCCGGCTGTAGGGGTGGATGGACGCGGGTTCGAATCCCGCACATGACTATAATTTTTTCTCTCGTAAATTTGTAATGTAATCCGCCGAGCAAGCGTTACTGCAAACATAACAATTTTTTTTTAAACCAAATTTAAAAATATTATAAATAAATATACATCTAGCGACAATTCCTCCTAGTTTTGATGTTAAGCCGACGTGACGTCACAAACGTCACGCAACCAAACCGGAAGAATTTTCGACGCGTCTTGGGGATCGCAGAGTCAGATATCAGTTCCTCAGAAATCACTGCTGTCCACCTTCTGGTATGGGTCCTTAGGGCCAGTTTCAGAATGTTCGAGTAAGTTCCGGTTATACTAGCCAGAACATAAAATAACTGAATGATAAAAATGACAGTTAACATGCAGCGCGTATCAAGCTTTAACCGATGGATAGGCTAAATCGATGACTGTGAAACGCAAAGATAGTGTTTTATTTATTAAATATGTTCTGGGTAGTATAACCGGAACTTACTCGAACATTCTGAAACAGGCCCATAGTCGCCTCTTACGACACCCACGGATATAGAGATGACGGGGTGCCCAGCCTTCTAATACAGACTTGAGAGTAGGCAAGGTCCTTTATTATTATTTGGGAAAAAACTAATACACTTATAACCAAAAATTCTTTGTCATGCCTGTGTGTTATAATAAACATATATTGGTACATTTTGTTGGAGAAGACATAGTTAGGTATGGTATTGTACCAACTTCGTGTGAGGGTGATAAGGCTAGGAACATGATACCAGGGCCTACAACGTGAGTGGCGTTAGTAGGAGCCTTAAATTGTAAAAGACGATGTCAAGGTTATTTAAGGCAATTTTTAGATAAATGTTTATTTAAGATAAAACGGTTAGCAGGATTAAGATCAAACAGGGGGCCAACTACCATCTCTTAGTACAGTCTGATTTTAACCTTACATTAACAATTTTAATTAGCACTACCACATGTCACTATAGTAAACTTACATTAGAACTTCAACGTGAGAGCGGGCTGCATGCATTGAATCAAGACATTTGTGCGACAGAGATAGCGCTATATGAACATTATTGTTTCGTGACGGCCGTGGTACGAATCTTAGTATCAATATTTTAAGTTTGAAATAATGATGTTGGTTTACCATAACAGTTTTTATAAAGTGGGAGTTGGGCCCCTGATAAAATCTAACATCATTTTATGGGTTTATTTATTTATCATTATTAAAGAGGTCTAAAATCTAAAATCTCCCTTTCATAAATTATAAAGGTATACCTACACACTGAGGGTGAACTGGCCGGCCCGTTTTCCATACAAACGCCGTTGGGTGATCACTCCCTTATTTGAGGATTTAGGCCCAGAATTAAGTATAATATCGATAGAACTCGTCATTATCTAGGCTTGTATGATGCCGAAATTTTAATTAAATAATTAACTTGAGAGTTATGAGCCTCGCAACATTTTCATATAAAGTTTTCAACTGTCAACTTTAATTAAGTATTTCCTTATAATTCCTAACAATTAAGGGATGTGTAATTATATCGCGTTCCAAACAAACGTAATTACATCATATCTTCAATACCAAGTATTTAAACACGCTGAAATTTTGCGTGCATTTCGTTGAACCTAATGTTTCCCAATGCTTCTGGTTTGTCATTGTTTTTTTTTATCTCTGTATGTACGTATAAATAATAAGATGTGGTGGAAGGAAGCAATGATGGCCGAGCGGTTACAGCTATAGACTGCCGTGCCGCAGTACCCTGGTTCGATCCCCACCGCCCCGGCTTGAGCTTCACCGCATGGTGGAAGGGCATTTTGCGAATGCCCGCCTGGCTAGCTACCACCCTCAAGTAGGAAATCTGTCGCCAAGTACCTAACAGTGTGTTCCGGGAATAGTCATTGAAAGCCAGTGAAATAACAGGCACATGGAGACTTAATAACTGTGTCTCAAAGTGACGGGCGCAGTGCATTTCATGACTTGTGATGAAGTGCATCTGTTATAGGCAGAGGTTAGTCCACTTAACATCCGGTGAGCCTTGAGCTAGTTCCGTCTCAACAACATAAAAAAATGGAGCCACGCGAGCATCTCGCAAAATCCAGTGAAGTTTAACTTGTAAACCTAGTCATTGCTTATTAGTCAATGCCTATTGCCCGTGGGATGCCGGGCTAGAATGTCACCCCCCATCTCTATCGGTGGGTGTCGTAAGAGTCGACTAAGGGTTACACACCAGAAGATGGGCAGCAGCACTTTCTGAGAAACTGATATTTCACATTGTCATTCCCAAGCCGCCTGCCAAGCGTTGGGAAGCAAACCCTCTGGTATTGGGGGAGGCTGTGTTCAGCAGTGGACTATCCGCCTGATACAGTACAGTGCATTTTAATATTGTTATGTTTCAATAACGCCTGCTATGCGAATTACATTACAAAATTACAAATATACGAGAGGAAAAATTTTAGTCATGTGCGGGATTCGAACCCGCGTCCATCCACCCCTTTAGGCGTGGTATGCTCTAACCAATTGAGCTAACATGACAGTAGTATATTATTGGGAATTCTGTCCCACCTTGTCGCTCGGCGAACAAGTTCGCCTTCACGACGGTGTGTCAGAAATTCCCAATAATATACGTTCGATTTCATTGAATTATGAAACAGGAAGTCATCAGTTTCTTCTTTCATAAATGATTATGTTATTATAGTGCTTGCTCATTACCAATCAAACCGCAACACGCATCAAACATGAGATTTGTCAAACAACCCCATTCATTGCAGATAAACACAATCTGCGATGATTTTCCTAAGTTTGATTTTCGGCATGGAGAATTATTACCAAACACAGTTCGGTGCATTATTTGTGGACCGTCAAATTGTGGAAAAACAAATTTACTGATTGGACTTCTCTTACACGAAAATGGTTTAAAATTTCAAAATATTTATGTTTATTCAAAAACTCTGTACCAACCTAAGTATATATTTTTAGAAAAAGTTTTACAACAAGTGCCCGGTGTTTCACTTCAGAAATATCAAGGAAGTGAGGAAGTATTAAAAGTTCAAGATGCCCAACCCAACTCAGTAATAATATTTGACGATGTTGCCTGCGAAAATCAGAATAACATGCGTGATTACTTTGCTATGGGAAGACATAAAGGCATTGACTGTTTTTACCTAAATCAAACT
Source organism: Plagodis pulveraria (assembly GCA_963890685.1). Lineage (NCBI taxonomy): Eukaryota > Metazoa > Arthropoda > Insecta > Lepidoptera > Geometridae > Plagodis > Plagodis pulveraria. The sequence goes on along the minus strand of OY982976.1, from coordinate 16,523,238 downwards.
TACAGTAAGGTCCCTAAACAATTAGTGAGAGATAATGCCAACCTAATCATACTTTTTAAACAGGATGAAATTAATTTGAAACATGTTTATGAAGAACACGTTAATACTGACATGAGTTGGCTTGATTTTCGTGAAATGTGCTCAACGATATGGAGTGAGCCTTTTAACTATGTTGTAATTAATAAAGATTGTTCCAAAAATAACGGATGCTATAGAAATAAATTGGACACTTTTGTAGTCTTTGATCAATAATATATATTTAAGGAATACTACCTTCTCAATATCTTTATTCTTCAGACGACTCTTAATCGATTACAATCTTTTTACTATTATGGAAAAAATGTTGAAAAAACAGATCGTTGATGCTGCAGAAGCTGTAAAAAGAAAAGTTCGAAAAATGAGAGACTTTGAAATCGAAAATAATCAAGCGCTGGAATCAGTTTTCAAACCTGTAACAGAACCTCTCAACGTAATAGCTAACATCAGTAAGCAAACTGCTTTTCCTCGTTATCCAACAGAACCTGAAATTCCTCATATTGAAAAAAAAAAACAGGACGAAAACTGTGATAGCAAAAGAAACATTGTTGACGATAACGAGTCAGATGAAAATGAATCTGATAGTACGAGTAATATTTCATATGAATCAGCTGATGCTATTGAAGACGACGATACATCATCCGGGTTAGTTTCTCAAGATGCACCGATAGATATTCCATTTGGTGTCCGAACCGAGCGCAAGAAACTCATGTTAGGCTCTGCTTGTATTACAATCAGCAACGATTATATCATAGTAGCGGAACGCAAATACCAAAACACTCCTGGTTTAAAACAGTTGTTGTTGAAAAAGGAAGTAGACTTAAATTTGGTTACTGAAAGTGATTTGCGATATTATAAGTCCATGCTACTTGATACGAATGCACATCGTCGAGATTTTGACCCTACTAAACCAATCAAAAGTAATAAAGGACAAAAGTATATGCAAATTATCAAACCTCTTTTCACCTCACAAAATAAGAAACAAGATGATCAATATAAGGGAGAAGGCCTACCTTTGACTAAAATGTGGAAGAAAAATGTAGATTTTATATATTGGGATGATCCGAATGAACTAGTAGATCGATTAAAGTTATTGATTGCATCTCGAGATGCTGGAAACACTGGCTTAGATAATGAAATCATATCTATCATTGAAGAGTTACGTGAGAGTAAAATTATTAATAAATAAATGATATATTATGTGCACTGTTCATTTAATTATCAACCTTTCAATACAATACATCTTAAATATGAATGTAGATAAATTCGGACACTATATCCATAAAAGAATGCGTTTATCAGAATTATTTGAGTTTAGTGATAACGCTTTGTTAAAATCAGAAAACGGAGATTTCGATTTGAAAACGTCTAGGTTGAGAGGAATCAGACTGCCTCTAGAAGCAGATGATGCTGTTAGCAAGGAATATGTAGATCAAGTTAGAGATACAATAATACAAGACGTTAATAAACTGATTGGCTCATTACGCTCAAGAATTATATCAGATGCTCGAAGTACTACTGAAAATTATTTAAAAGCGAAGACATCTGAGATTTTAACTGATTTGGAAGAAAAATTCTACACCAAAGCAGAAGTAGAACAATTGTTTGAAACAAAACATTCAGCGCAATGGCAAAACAAGAAATTATAAATGAAATTCACAAATCAGCAAGGAAAAATTTTCTTAGACGTTCTGTTATACTAAAAGGGATCGATGACTTGTGGCAAGCTGATCTTATAGACATGCAAAACTTAAAAAGTTATAATAAAGGCTATAATTACATTTTAGTGGTAATCGATTGTTTCTCAAAGTACGCTTGGACCGAACCATTAAAACTAAAAAATAAACACAGTGTTACTCAAGCATTTGAGCGAATACTGGCTATAAGCCAGCGTAACCCAGTTCACTTACAAACTGATTTAGGAACCGAATTTTATAACGCGGAATTCCAAACGCTTATGAAAAAATATAACATAAATCACTACTCCTCTTTTTCTACTAAGAAAGCTTCAATTGTAGAGCGAGTAATTAAAACTATTAAAAATAAACTCTTTAAATGTTTTAGCCTTAATGGAAACTATACGTGGTTAGGCAGAGAATTGAAAGATACGCTGGATACCTATAATAACACAAAACATCGTACAATAAACTTTAAACCAATCGATGTTAAAAAATTTAACGAGTCTATAATAAAAGCCAATATTAAAAAATCACACAAACATGTATCCGTTCAATGCAAACCTAAGTTCAAAGTTGGTGATAATGTTCGAGTCAGTAAATACAAACATATTTTCGAGAAAGGCTATACTCCTAACTGGTCAACTGAACTATTTAGAATTAAAAAGATCAATAAGACTATACCAGTGACCTATCTTATAGAAGATCAGCAAAAGCAACCAATATTAGGAACTTTTTACGAACAAGAACTTCAAAAATCTTACTGTCCAAATATCTATTTGATAGAGAGAAGGTTTTAAAAAAAAGAGGCCAGAAACTGTATGTCAAGTGGTTGGGTTTGAGCAACGAAGAAAATAGTTGGATTAACAGATCAGCAATAGTAGGCTAGTAATATAATTAATATTTTTGACAAATTTCTTTCATTATACTTCAAGCAATGCAAGGTGGTGGACTAGTTAATAGTTTAATTAATAATCTACCGTTTGAATTACATTTACCTGGTTACAACTATTGCGGGCCGGGTACAAAACTTCGAAAACGATTACTGCGAGGTGATCGAGGCGTGAATAAATTAGACGAAGCTTGTATGCATCACGACATTGCCTACGCAAGCCATCCTGACTTAATAAATCGTCATAAAGCAGATTCACAACTATTAAACATGGCCAAACAAAGACTTAAATCAAAAAACGCTGGGAAAGGTGAAAAACTTAGCTCATGGTTAGTGAGTAAAATTATGAAAGCCAAGTTAAAGTCAGGTGCCGGTGTTAAAACTTTTAACAGTTTTGTGTCAAAAATAAGATCAAAAATTAAAAAAATGAAGCCTAAGGGTAATAAAACTTTAGTAAACGCAGCTTACTCAATTGCAAAAAGAATCCAACGCATTCCTAAAATTCGAGTACCTCGAGTAATACCGATACCGAAAACTGGAGGAATTCTGCCGTTAATCCCAATTTTTGCAGGCTTATCGGCTTTAGGAACTTTAGCTGGTGGTGCAGCTGGCATAGCAAAAACCGTGAACGATTACAAAGCAGCTCAAGAAAGTTTGAAAGAAACAGAACGACATAATAAGACTATGGAGGCTTTAGCCGTAGGCAAGGGTTTATATATTAAATCATATAAAAATGGTAAAGGTTTGTTTATAAAATCTCAAAAAAACTGAATACAAAGCTACCCAGTCGTGCCTTAACTAATGTAGATATCCAAATGCACGCTAGCGACATCCCCTACTTTCGAGGAGTCTACATGAAAGATCAGTTACCAAGGACGCCAAAACGAAGAGAATGTGGTATCGTTAACCTAGATGATTCAAAAAATGAAGGAACGCATTGGGTAGCTTATGTTAAAGTTAATAAGTATTGTGAATATTTTGATAGTTATGGTGATTTGAAACCTCCAATGGAATTGATGCGGTATTTTAAAAATTGTAATGTTTATTATAATTACATAAGATTTCAGAAATTCGATACTATAAATTGTGGTCACTTATGTTTAAAATACTTACAGAATTTTTGGAATAAAAACGTATAAATCTTATGATTTCTTTTATTTCAATCATTAGCAAAATGTCTCTCACATTGTCGATAACAGGAAATTCGTCAGATTTAACTACTTACTATCCTAACTCGTTGCAGTTATACGGACAGTATGAGTGCGCCTTGTTACATTTCTCAACATTTAATTCTATTCCAAACATTGACACAAGAAACAATAAGCTGTATTATGGTTCCAGTGAATTAATTGAAATACCAGAAGGCAGCTACGAGTTACAAGATATTGGTGATTATTTAAAATCTGAAATAAAAGATGCTACAATTAAACTACAGTGCAATAACAATACTTTGAAAACTACCTTGTACTGTTCTAAAAATATTAATTTTACTAAAGATGATACTTTTAGAGGTTTATTAGGCTTTAATAAGCAGATCTTGAAAGCAAATAAATGGCATGTGTCAGAGTTTCCAGTCAACATTTTGCCTACGACCGTGATCAGGATTGAATGTGATATTGTTAGCGGCTCATACATAAACGGAGAACCCAGCCACATTGTGCACGAATTTGCTCTCAACGTACCTCCCGGATACCGTATTATAGAAATCCCGAAAAACGCAATATACTTTCCAATCAATCAGAACAACATAAGCTGTATACATATCAGGTTGCTTGACATAAACAATAGTTTAATAAATCTACGCGGTGAAGAAGTACAGCTGTATCTACATCTGAGAAGAAAAAATGATTGACTACAATAAATATGAGCACCAACAATCTAAAAATATCAGTGCTACTCAAGCTATCAAGCAAAGAAGAGATCGCTCTAAAAAGAAAATAAAATTGACAAAAGACAATAAGGCGTTTCTTAAGGCAATCGGTTTGCTAAAATGAATATTTTAGATGTATTATCCGCTCCAACCTATGACAACACCGTCGAAGGAATTGAATTTCATTCGTACAAGCCATATGTAACAAGTTTCAACAGGAATGATGAAATTCGGATACCTATCAACCAACAAGATCTATACATACTACCGTCAGCAAGCACTCTTTATTTAGAAGGAACTGTGATCGTTAAGAAAAATGATTCAAAGGATATCGCAAGTAGCGTGCAATTCACGAATAATTCTCTACTCTACTTATTTCAAGATATAAGGTATGAACTAAACGGAGTGGAAATTGATAATGTAAAAAATGCAGGTGTTACAACTACGATAAAATCGTTAATATCGATGAACGAGAGTGAGTCAAAAATATCTCATGCTTGGGGTTGGAATATAGATGGTATAAAAAATATTCATGGTGGTAATTTTTCTGCTTCCATCCCTCTTTGTAATATTTTAGGCTTTGCTGAAGATTTTAAAAAGGTCGTAATAAATTGTAGACATGAATTAATATTGTTGCGAAGTAATACTAACTTGAACTCTGTAAAACTTAACACTGGTGAAGTAGTAGAGGACGTTCAGATTAATAAAATCATATGGCGTGTACCGCATGTTAAAGTGTCAGACAAAGAAAAAATAGGCTTACTTAAAGTCTTGGAAAAAGATCGACCACTTCAGATGATTTTTAGAAACTGGAATTTGTACGAAAACCCTGTATTACCTAAAACTACAAAACATACGTGGTCTATCAAAACTTCATCGCAAATAGAAAAACCAAGATATGTAGTCATTGGTTTACAGACAAATAGAAAAAACCATCCGACTGCTGATATGTCTCAGTTTGACCACTGTAATATTCGCAATATTAGAGTCTACCTAAATTCATCCTACTTTCCATATGAAAATCTAAATGCAAATTTTGCACATAACAGGTTTGCTTTATTATACGAGCAGTACACAAGATTTCAACAGTCGTACTATGGACGTCGTTCGGAGCCTTTACTAAGTGAAAAACAATTTAAAGACATAGCGCCATTGTTTGTAGTAGACTGTTCGAGACAAATAGATAATCTAAAGGCTGGTCCTGTTGTGGATGTGAGAGTGGAAATTGAAAGCAATACGGATATACCCAATCAAACTTCTGCATATTGCCTTATTTTGAATGACTGCATAATTGAGTATAAGCCGTTGAGCAATACTGTGAAAAAACTATCATGAATCCTGATACTATTATATTGGATGTTCAAGGCTTTAAAGATTTACATAATAATTTTATAATTAAAGAATTAGCTTTCGCCACTCATGACTATACACAAACGTTTTTGATAAAACCTCCATATCTGTTTAAGTATTTGACAAGAGATGAAAAGAAGCAAGTTAAATGGTTGGAAAGAAATAGAGGTATTTACTGGAGCGAAGGATATATTGACTACAGAGAATTCCTACGTTTAATTGTTCCATACCTAGAAAATAAAAAAATTTTAGTTAAGGGTTTGGAGAAAGTAAAATGGATAAATAACCTAGGCGTGCATAATTGTAATATATCAGAACTTGATGAAAATCAATGTCCTAATTTAGCTGAACTGCATAAGAAATACTGTGGAAGAAGTAATTTAAATTGTATTATGCATTCAAATCAATGTGCGCTTAAAAATGTATTATGTTTGAGAAAACATATAGAGCAAAAATAAATGTGTACCTATCTTGCTAGTTTTAGATAATGAATAAAACAATTTTTAAGTAAATAGTTTTTCATTTATTTTACATACTTCATTATGTAAGGTATTTTATAAAATACAATGCAATGTAATACTAAACCTATATAACTACAGGTTGTAGAAATCGTTGTCAATTAAAGACTTAGATATTTTCTTAACTAAACACTCTGTTTCATCCATAACGCTATCAACAACATCTTTAACAATGTATTGTGCCTTTATCAAAACATTTTCACTGTCACTGTCACTGTCACTGGCTTGAACGTTATTACACAGGTCTATGACCTGAATTTTTATTAGCTTAAGTCCTCGCTGATGGAGCCGACTCATAACGAAAGATTTTAACGAATTTGGTTTTTTTTGTTTTTCTCGACGTCGTTGTTTCAGGCTCTTATCTTTCGTCCCCAATTTTAATTTCGTACTGCACTCAGCTTCATGGCAACGCATCTCGTTAAACTCAGCTTCATTTAAATAATCCTGATCCTGGGCATATTGACTGAATATTATATTGTCTGATCCTTGAGTAATCTGAAACAAAGAGTTAATAAATTTATAAATGTATTGTAATGTACTAAGCAGTATTGTTATATACACTTCGTTACAATCATAGTGTTAATTCGAATTAAATAAATAACTTTATTATTATTAATTAACTTACCGATGTCATGATTATGATGTGCTAATCAACTACTCGAAGCCAGTGATATTTACGAAATAACAAAAAAATACAATTACAGTGATTATTGGCCCTGCCTTGACTTGATAACCATAGATCAATAAAAAATAGATACCGCATATATACTCAAATTCATGATTGAAATGAGAGACTAAAATATTGCAAAAATCATATGCGATTTTTAGTTTTAGGCAGCCTATAAAAGTGTAATTTTATATAGTTATAATTCATCTTCTAGTGATCAATCATCGGTAATATAGTAGATCGGTCATGCATTTTTTAACGCATGTCATATCTATTTATTATTAATCGTTGGCACTACCTATGAAAAAGCTAACTAAGCATTTATGTCTCAAAGCCGGAGGACAATGAACTGACCTACTTAAATATAGATACGATGTATATTATGCTCTCTCTATCTATTACATGGTACTGTAAAATAAACGTCTTATAAAAGAATGACTTTACTACCAGTATACTGGTTTATCGTACTTAGTATTATAAATTTGTAAGATTCTCTGTCTGTTGGTTGCATCATCACGAATAATCAGTTAAAATGATCATGATCGAATTCGGTAGAGAAATAAAAGAACCTGTAAGAAAGTATGTAGACTATTTATTATCAACATTATCGTCAGCACTTTCTAACTGCAATTTAAGTAATAAAAATCCTGCTATTCGTAGGTATGTTTGTTGAAACTTGATATAAGATTGGTTAAATTTTATTAAACAAATGAAGCATACCTAGCGGTTATAACTTAACACGGATAGATAAATAAGACAATATTGTTATAATTACACAGACACTTTATTTACAATTGGTTTATATATACAATTACATTTAAACACCTACACATATTCCTCGTTAATTTTACCTATTCTAAGATTATATCTAAGTTATATAATACAAGGATAGCTTACATTCTATTATTGTTTATTAAAAATATTTACACATCTTTTAGCATAGCCGAGTGACCCCAGGCAAGTGTGGATACCTTATCTACAGATATCGCACGTTTGTCATCGTTATTTGATAAAGCAATTTTGTTTATACTCTGAGTGAATATCTCGTGCTTAATTGATTTGAACATCATATATTTTTTGCGGATTATACCACCATTAAATAAAATATTTTCATAGTCTGTGATGCTTAAATCTTTCACTACGCACGATTTTACTCCCTTTGCTTTTTTAATGATTTTATCATGAGTCTTTATGGAATAAAGTTTCGATCGTAACCCGACAAAATTTGAAATATACTGTCCTCCCATTTCATCTTTGAACAGCCCGGGTACTTTTTTGTTTTTTAAAGGTATGTTAAATTCATTTTCATCGGTGTAGTTACTAGTGTCAAAATATTGCAAAAAATTGTATTTCAGATCGTGATAAAAATCATTGGTATAAATTTTGTAGACAAACGAATCGGTATCTGTGTAACACAGCTGCACTCGATCTCCGTAAAAAGGTTTGACAACATTGTAATGAAAGTCATACATATGTGACTTAGAAAGCTCTAATACAGTGAATCCAATATAAATAGGTTTATCTAAAATGATTCGATCTGGTTTCATTTGTATTGCAACTAAATTTTCTGTGAGGATACATGCACTATGGAAATAAGGATTAGCTATAAGTCTCTCAGCGGATATAGATTTTTTTGTCTTGTTGTATTTATCACACCACTTACTAACCAAATGAACACATACTCTATTTTCGGTATTTTCTAACGTCTTACCAAAGACGCTGTTATTTAACAATTTGAAAAAGTCTTGTTCGAATGAATTTTTTGCGTTTTGTCTTAACTTTGTATTTAATTCTATATACTTTTTTAAATAGGGACTCTGTCTAAATGTAATAACTCGGTGTACTTTACGTAAAATTAGACCGTGTTCTAGACACTTTTTTAAATGAACATAGTGAATCACATAGTTATATTTGTTATACAAATTTGCGATTAATTTTTTTGTTTTACCTCCAGGGGGTACACATTTTTCAGGGCAAAATGGTAAGTCGTTGTGAAGCTTATGCAAATGTTCAGGATACAAAAGGTCAACTTCTAATATAAATCCCCATTCAGCATCGCTTTTAATTTTCTCAATACATAAATTATCCATTTCATCTTGACTAAGAAATCTAAAACTAGAGTAGGGTAAAGCTTTACAAAGCGAAAAACCATATAAATTGCAACAGTCAGCATAGAATATAAAACAGGAGGGCTTTGCAGCATCATATTCTAACATGTATTTATGATTGGCTTCTGCATATCGATGGGAACACATGCACAACCCCCCTCGAATACCGCTTTGAATCATCCTCACGATAGCTAAATCTGATATGAGTTCTAATTGTACACCTGTTTTGAGTAACATTGCATCAAAAGATAGGCTAGGCGCAGTTACATAAAACGCGGGGTCGAGTTTATAATGTTGCTTGCATGTTTTTCGGAAATTCTGAAAAATATCTGTCAATAAAAGTACATCCGTTTTTAGGTATAAATCAGTATATTCACCCATATTTGTAATGTTGAATTCACTCCAAACAATTTGAGCATGTTCATAGTCATCATTCGAAATATTTTCGTTAGTCAAAGAGTTATGAAAACTGTGCTTAGGCGGTAACGATTTTTCATCGTAACTTGTCCAATGTGACATGAAGTCATACGGGTATACGCCTTTTCGTGTTAATAAACTAAATTGTTTTTTATCAGGAAAATGAGACTGTAGATAAACAAAATCGTCTGTCTGCATGGTTTTCGCCAGCTTATCTAAACTTGATGCTAAAAAGTTAAAGGAATCTAAAAATCTTAGCTGTATAATCTCATTAGCACTAATAGGGATGAACTTTGAGAATGTTATATATTTTTCCTTAGTCTTAGGAATAATTTTAATTTGACCAGGGAGTTCAGCTAACTTTTTAATGAATAAATGACAATCATATCCGCATAAATTATGAAAAAATATTGGAACAAATTTAGGTGTTTTATACTGCAGATTACAATGACGATGTGCTGCGCCTCGATATCGACCAGTTATATGACAATGATCTCTAACTCTATCGTTCCACAGTAAATTTTCACATATGTGACATGTGATAGCATGTTCGAAATGCAGAGCATCTTTTTCTGTAAATATCATGTTCTCGGTTTTGGACAGAGTTCTATGTATTGCTTTAACATCTTCAATTAAATATTGTATAAATTTCGAAATACAATCTTCCCCCCGATAGCTCCTAAACCCATCGACTAAGTTATTTGATGATGAAACAACATTATAGGCAAACGCGGCTGGCACGTGTCGTTGCAAGTATGACGTATTGACGGTGTCTAATGTCGAGTCAACGTTGGGTACAAGCAATGTTTCGAAATCAGCATATATGACGAATGGAATATTTTGTTTTCGCTCATAGTTATTAAACTTTAAAATTGATCCCTGTTCTGGTAAAACTGTGGCAACTCCTCCACACAAATGTGTTTCGATTTGATGCAAATCAGGGAAAAATAACAAACAGTTTTCGCAAAAGTATAATTTACCATGATGTTTGCTTATCTGACATCTGACTAAACGAGAAAAGTTGGTAATTAAACAGTAATGAGAATCAGTATTATTTTCTAAATATAGTAGATGGATGCTTCTAGATTTATTATTTGATGTTTTATACAAAGGCCCAGTTACTATCTTGTCATTTTTTAATCCATAAACAAAAATATTTAAAAAAGGATTATTTTTTTCAAACACTGCTATATCAGAAAATGTAATTGGAAAAGACAAATCATTAATATTTAAAACGTCTCGAAAATGTGGATATGACGAAATTCTTTCAGGATGACTATTTGTAGGATACAAAGCTGCTACAACACTCCATAAAAAGCAATACTTATCTCTGTTTTGAATATTCAAACATGCCTTTTTATTCCTTATATATTTTGGTAAAGAAATAAATTTTGATCCGCTGAGAGGCTGATACTTACTAATATTTATTTCTAAATGTGAATTGCACAGAAACGTCCAGCCACTATCTCTCTCCTGAAACTCTTCGATTTTCTTTAAAAGGGTCTCGATTGCTGGTTTATAAATTAAATCAAAGTCATAATGTACATGTATGATAAAGTTTTTTGTAGAAAATGATTTCAATTCCTGTTCATCATTTTTATACAAAAGAAAATAAGAAAATAGTTCTAAATTAATCTTAACACCTGTATGCTTTTGTAGCGACCTATCTATAAGGTTTTTTACATGTTTACTGATGTTATTAAGAAATATTTCAGGGAAATTATTTATTTGTTCATTAGTTGCAGTGATCCGGTAACTTGTAATTCTTCTTTTGAAAGAAGAATCAATTATTTCAACATTGTCATACATCAGAGTTTTGCTATTATTTTTATGAACATTACTACGTAAATGACCGGACCACCGACGATTATCTATATCTACTTTACAAACCGAACAATGCGGCATTTTTACTTTAACTAAGACCTACGACTACTTTTATACTGAATTTAACCTTAAATAGATTATTAATACTTACTATTTTTATGAGTGCCTTTTCTTGTTTCAGAAATATTAGTTTAAACAATTAAGCATAAACAATTAAGTAATGCACTAGGATTTCTTATCACCAAACCAGGACTGCTTTACGGTCTTCCGTAGGTTAACACTTTCGGTCAAAGTAATCGAAGATCCTCCGTGATGTTCTTCCTAAAATTGTAAAAAAATAATAATAATTAGCATGCGTATGTAATTGTAGCGAAAATTAAAAAAAGATTTACTATAAACAATAACTTTAAATAAAAAAATTACAATATAGGTACCTGATAATTTATCCAAGTTCCAATTTAGGATTATCCCGATTTTTTGGTCACCAAATCACATCACCCAATCGTAGTGAAATTTTTGTCCTAAAAACAAAAAAATTATAGTTTCTATATAATGGTGAAAAAAAAAAAAAAAAAAAAAATAAATAAAAAAAATTTAAAATGATTTAATCTATTACAATGGTGTTAAAAATATATATTACCTGATAATTAATAGATGCACGATCCAATTCAAGGTTCAAACCACAGCCGTGAACGTTACAGAATTAATCTTGTGATCAAGTAGTCTAAGTGGTTGTATCTAAAAAAAAAAATAATTATATAACATAGCTTATATATACAAATAAAAAAATGTGTAACAAAAAAAAAAAAAAAAAAAAAAATGCTAAATATTACCTGCTGATTTATGCGTCGCTCTTGAACTTTATTAATTAATTGAATTTATTATTTATTTTATTTACAGCTGCCTGCACAGCTTTAAATTACTTTTAAAACTGTGCAGACAGCTGTCTTTCAAAATAAGCAATAAATTATACCGAACCGACACTTGATACTTGCCTTGCCAAACGTGATGTCGAAATATCCGCGAGCGTCGGTCAGCAGTTTCAGGTAAGGATGTCGCGCACTCACATACACATTGTCTTTGGTATTTGTTTTGCTTTAGTTTACGCAATAATATAAATATATCAACCCTAACTATTTCGCTGCATCGACAGTTGAAATAATTACTTAGTCATTATTTTGTTTAAGTTTAATACGGCAAAAAAAAAGAGTTGGTTTTTACAATATCACCTAAACATTAGCGATGATTTTTAATATAGTGAATTATCGCGAGTTTTCACCTTATAAGCGGCTCATTTTCTTCAATACGTATTCGTCAACGAATCGAAGCCTGCAAGTGATCCAGTAATCTGCAAGAAGTCATCATAGAAGAACAGAACCAGCCCTGAAGAACGAATCCCTGCCTCCTGCGCTATCTCTGCTGCCATTGGGACCATCAGTCTTCAACGACAGTCCTGCGCTGCTGCCAGCTGACCCGTCAAGCAAACATTCAAGAACGATCCGCTGTCACCCACCGAAGGCTGCACCACCAATCCATCAATCAGTTACTTATCAAGTTCACTGGAAAATGTAAGTACCTTCAGACGTATTACCGTAGCCTGCTTAGTTTTTTTTTTTTTACTTCAAAGTCACAAACCAGATTAACTTTGTTTTTGATGCTCACCCAACCTTAATAGTTAAGGTTCTGAGTAAGAGGGCTTGGGTTGGTGGGTGGGTGGACCAGGCTCACCTTTCAAATCGTGAATTTGTATGCTACAGCCCTAACACACGAAAATCTTAGTGGAGAGCTACAATACAATATAACTTTATAGCACATCAAACAATATGGTAATATAAATATAAGTAGTAACATTTCATTTCATTGGGCGACCTTATCACTTGCAACGATTTCTTTCAGGCAACAGGCTATGAGCTATGAGTGTGAAAGTGTTTATTTTGACATTATTTATTTTTACCATAATATGATTGCTTTATACGCTTCAACATATCTGATGGCAAGGAATTAGAACGGCTCCTCGCCACAACCGGCTTACGTAGTAGCTACGGACCTCCCGTTTATGTTAAGTAACTTTATCAATTGCGTAAATAATTACATCTTAATTCTTTATTTCAGGTCTGAATCTGAGTGCGAATACTATCAATCATGCTCGAGCGTGGAGCCAGCAGGGAACACCAAACCCACTCGCAAACCCGCTGCAGACAACAGTAAGAAGCGTAAGCCGCGTTCATCAACAACGGATTCAACTACACCAAGGTAAATTTGACTTATAAATTTGTACTATTTTTATTACCTTATCTTATGATAGCTAAAATAACGTTACTTAACATAGGGAAGACCCGGACTCCGGCCTGTACCAATAGGTTCTTTGGAACTTATGTACGGATCATACCACTAGCTTTTCGGTGAAGGAAAACATCGTGAGGAAACCTGCATGTGTCCTGAGAAGAAATTTAATAGCACATGTGAATCCACCAACCTGCACTTGGCCTAATCGCCCTTTGAGGGTAGGCCTATATCCCAGCAGTGGGATGCTAAAAAGGCTGATACAGATAGGGTTTAGGCTCTATCCAAGACAGAGCACGTTTGATATGAACGAGCCGATTCACTTTCGATATGCAAAGGCTTGGAGATTAGGGATTGTATCAACCAAAGTACAGATGATCAAACAGCGAGTTGTACAGTGCGCACATAATAGGTCTACCATTCAACATAATTTTCTATTGATATATATTGTATGCTAACGATGAACAGGTGGATAATATAAAGAACATTAATTAACAAAGGTTTTCTTGCTTGTTTCAGTAAAAAACCTCATACTGTCTCCGATATATTCGGAGTCAATCAAAACCGCGATCCCGCCTCAACGCACAATGAAGATGGAAACCAGCAGCTGCCTTCATTTTTCGTCAATCGGGTGGGCAACAGGTGCGAGCGGCGTACGACGACTACAGACGGCGACTACTACGTCGACTGTAAAGTTTATAAGACGGAGGACGCGCGTGCCGCCGACTCCCTGGAGCTGTGGAAGAAGGCGCTCGTCCGCATCAAAGTCCAGACGAACGCTGAGTCTCCGCAGTGGCGAGCACTGCAGAAGTTTGTATTATCATCGGACTTGTTATTTCCAAATCCACCGCGATTTTTTGATAAGTAAAAATATGTACATAATATAATAAATGTATCTAATCGTTAATCGTTTTTTATATTGGATTTATATATACATCCATACATATATACATTTTATATATCATACAAGGTTCTTGACTATACTTACAAGCAGGCACTTACATTTAAACTTTTACTTAAATTTGCATGTTTAAGTAAAAGTTTAAATATTTGGAAAAATTACTAGGTTTGTCTATTTAAACATTTAAATAGACAAACCTAGTAATTTTTCCACACTTACAGATTAATTTAATCTAGCTGATCGTGTAAATTTACACATTCTGAAGCTTCGTCGCGAATGAAATCGAACGTATAATAATGGGCATTTCTGTCCCACCCTGTCTATCAGCGAATCCTGTTTCAGTTACATTTTTTCAATGAAATCGAACGTATATTATTGGGAATTTCTGACACACCGTCGTGAAGGCGAACTTGTTCGCCGAGCGACAAGGTGGGACAGAATTCCCAATAATATACTACTCATGACAATGACGTCTAAACTCAAATTTTTCCTATAGTTCTTTAACCATCGTATTGGGATGGAGCGACATCTATAGTACAACTTACGTTGTACTACAAACAAGACCAATTTTGCAATTGGTTTTATACTTGTAAATAATGAGGCAACCTTATATTGTTATGTTTGCAATAACGCCTGCTGTGCGGATTACATTACAAAATTACAAAATACCAGATTTTTTTTTACATACATTGCTTATAACTTCAAACGGTTATGTGGTTAATTTATATGCTGTATAGAAGTCGGAGCAAGGGGTATACCAGCGAAATCCCTATACAACCTACTAAAAGACCTTGGCCTGTCAAGAACAACCGTAACTTCCATCCTAGAACGTGTATCCAAGGCGGTATTAGTAGGATCTTACCAAATTTGGTTGGGCAGGGGAGGAGGCTCGAGCGGTGAAAGGGAGCATTGATGCATCATAAAGGGGCCCCTTAACCTTACTCACTGGGTTGCAAGTCCCAGGCACCTTGACTGGAGCCTCTTCCTCTGCAACGCTATGGACCCGGCACCGGCACGGTGAATCTATCCAATGCTAAGTAAATTCGTCTCATGGTGAGTTTTCGTTCTTACCTTTTGACGACTCCTTCTAGAAACTTCTGTGTAAGTGCTGGCCCCACTTCCTTCTCGTTGAGGTAGATGTGGGCGCAGTCGATGTGGCGGTACCCAATGTCGATCGCGTCCTTCACTGCTTGGGTCACCTCGCCTGGTTGGGACTGCGGGCAAGAGATACATATCTTTAATGAAGAAATAAATAGATTCAAGTATTACTTTGCGGAAATTCATATTTAATAATAACAAATATTTTTAAAATATTTTATGAAAACATCAAATTAATATTTTAATAAAACACTTAAAAAATACGAGAGTCAAGACTTCCTGAGTATGCTTCGTGTAGAAGCGAAACGCGCCGAAAATTGTTCCGGTTTGGCTGCGTGGCGTTTGTGACGTCACGTCGGCTTAGCAGGAAAATTAGGCGGAATTGTCACTAGATACATATTTTTGTATTTTTTAAGTGTTTTATTAAAATATTAATTTGATGTTTTCATAAAATATTTTAAAAATATTTGTTATTATTTATTGAAGAATATTAACACGTTCTTAGGAAATAGCGAGCTTGTTATTACAAATTATAATCCCATTCGCCGATCACGTGTACCGCACGTGATTGGACTGCAGAAATGTTTATACTAAAATCACGTGCTCCTAATGAGTTTGTCTGTTTTTGTGGGTACTTCAATCTCTGTAATTAAGTACCTATATTCTCGATGTCCTCATCGATGGAAAATATATATATATATTTTTTATATTGATACTATCTTACACTGCGATCCCAAGCCGCCTGCCAAGCGTGGGGATTATGGCAAATACCCCCTTAATCGGGGAGGCTGTGTTCAGCAGTGGACGATCCGGCTGATACAGTATGTTGATATGACGGAACAAGCTCGAGGCCCACCTGATGTTAAGCGGACTAACCTCTGCCTAGAACAGATAAATTTCATCACAAGTGACGAATTGCACTGCACCCGTCACCTTGAGACATAGTTGTTAAGTCTCATGTGCCTGTAATTTCACTGGCTCTCAAGGACTGCTGCCGCAACACACCGTTAGGTGCTTGGCGTCAGATTTTCTAATTGAGGGCTAGCCAGGCCGGCAATCGCAAAATGCCCTTCCTCCATGCGGTGAAGTTCAAGCCGATGGTGGGGATCGAACCAGGGACCTGCGGCACGGCAGTCGATAGCTACCACCGCTCGGCTGTCATTGCTTGATTTTCGGGGTAATTTAATTAATTAATTACAAGACTTTAAAAAGTAACTACAGTAATCCTGGGTGGACCACGGGCACTTTTTCTTGCCGGTGGTCCACCTTTATAATAATATATATTGTAATCTCTTTCCTTTTGATGTATTATATTTACTTGTATATTACATATAAATGATAAAGGTTTATCTTTGGAATAATATCGTTGCATGTTTCTTAGCTCGTAGAATGAAATGAAATGTAATATGTATGCATGTGGCGTAGTTTTCAGGCTACCTACATTATGTCGGCGTACGCTGGCAGGTTATCCTAGATTGTTCATTATATGTTCAACAGTCTTGTGATGAAATAAGATGACATTGTTTGTGAGGCATTTAACGTTACATATTGATTGGACTTAGCGATTGAGCGAATGGAGACTGAATCCCACGACACAGGATTTATCTTAGTGTGGGATTCAGAGTTCATGAGTATGCATTAAATGTATAACTAAATACAGGTACTTACATCGTCTTTGAATGTACTGTTTGTGGTAGTGCAATTTTATACACTTGTAATTTTCTGATAAGGACTTGCCTTATTTATAGTTCTTACTGTATAATTATTGTGTGCTTACATTATATATGTTCTCATTTCAAGTAATGTTATATAAATGTTGATTTAAGTAGTCCTATTGTAATGAATAAGTACGCACTAACTGCAAATTAACTGTCTTACATCAAATACTTAATTGATTTATTTTCTCTTAGTTGATGTAAACAATGTGTTTTTGGTACAAAATAAACTAATATTATTATTATTATTTCAGTTCTTCCAAGTTTTTCTTTGAAAACCAAATATATAACAGGTAATGACGATATAATAGAGATAACCGATTCCCATATTGGGTTTTTCAATTTTTATTTGTTCTTCCGGCATTCATATTTGTTCTGTAGTAAAAAGACAGGATCAGGACGAGGATTTTATTACCGTTGAATTATATAATGTACCATGCCCTATACACATTTTTGATTTGAACATTAGGTGGACCACCGGCAAGAAAAAGTGCCCGTGGTCCACCCAGGTGAACTAAGCAGGTGGACCACGACCGAATCTCGACAATAATTTGTCCAAATCTCATATT
The DNA here is from genome assembly GCA_963890685.1 of Plagodis pulveraria. Taxonomy (NCBI): domain Eukaryota; kingdom Metazoa; phylum Arthropoda; class Insecta; order Lepidoptera; family Geometridae; genus Plagodis; species Plagodis pulveraria. The sequence continues at coordinate 16,505,314 of OY982976.1, read as the reverse complement.
ATCTTTAGTAATTAATTGCTGACAGAAAGGAAATGACAATGGGCGAGTCTATTACTTTATGCATAAAAATATTGCTTTAGATATACTTTTGAAGCAATGATGGCCGAGCGGTAATAGCTATGGATTTTGAGAATGTTCGCCTGGTTAGCAACCAACCTCAAGTAGAAAATCTGTCGCCAAGCACCTAACAGTGTGTTCCGGCAGCAGTCCGTCAGAGCCAGAAAAACTGTATGTCTCCGTGTGACAGGTGCAGTGCAATTCTTCACATGATAAAGATAAAGATAAAGATAAAGATCATTTATTAGCCATAAGATAACATTCGTTACAGGCAGGTCAATTTTACATTTTTAAATTTTTATTCTAAACATCATGAACATATAACACAAATTAAAAACCTTAATTAACTACTTTCTAATATTGGTAATCATGCTGGTTCCTGACATAAGAATGACGTTTCCAATATGTGCATTGACATGTACTCATTAACACTATAAAATGGATTATTTTGGAAAAAAGTCTTTACCGTTTGCTTGAATTCCTTAAAATTTAATTTAGTAATACTAATTGGCAACTTATCGTACATCAATAGTTTAAAGCAACGGCCCTGATTACGGACTTTGGCTAGCCTAGTTTGTGGTATAACTAAACGTTCATTACGACGTAGGTAGTATGGAATCACATCCTTCTTTCTTAATAAGTTTTCCCTATCCGTATGTATTTCTAATAAGCTTTTGTAAATGTAAAGTGAAATCACAGTCATTATTTTGTTTCGTTTGAAGTATTTTCTTGCCGAGCTACGTTTTTTTAAACCATTTATTAATCTGATTGCTCTTTTTTGACATTTTAAAACGTTTTTAATGTTCGACGCATTGCCCCAAATAGTAATGGCGTAGCTTATAATAGAATGTATGTAGGCATAGTAAACAGTTATAAGTGTTTTCTCGTTTATTAACGGCTTAAGTTTGAATAGTGCATAATTTGCACTGGACATTTTCTTGCAAATTTTATCGACGTGTGCAGAGTAACTTACTGTGTTGTCTATAGTATAACCTAAAAATACATTTTCTTTCTTTGTTAAGTTACCGTCAATACCGAGTTTTGATTGATACTGCATCACAATACTTTTATTTGAGTTAAGGATAATACCATTTGCATTAAACCAGTCTTTAAGTTTTTCCATAACACCATTTATTTTTATTTCTAACGTTTGCTTACTTTTATCACTTATCCCAACATGGGTGTCATCTGCAAATAAACTTAAACACGTCCAGTCTGGCAGAGAGCTTGCAAGGTCATTGATATAAATTAAGAACAACACTGGCCCTAGGATTGACCCTTGTGGTACTCCTATCTTCACGGTACCAGGAGAAGAAATGTGTTCGTTGACATAAACTACTTGACTACGATTGTCTAGGTAAGTTTTCATCATATTTAGTTCCTTTCCTTTAAATCCATAAAACTCAAGCTTTAACAACAGTATTTCATGCTTCAAACAATCAAAAGCCTTGGACAAATCGCAAAAAATGCTTGCACATTTATGCGAGGTATCCAAAGAGTCAAGAATAAAATAAATCATTTTTCTCATAGCCATTTCAGTAGATAGACCTTTCCGGAATCCAAATTGTGATAAATTAAATAAGTTGTTATTTTCAAAGTACTTAACTATTCTAGATTTAAGAGCTGCTTCTAATATTTTGGATAAAGTTGGCAAAATACAGACTGGTCTATAATTATTGATATCTGACCTATCCCCTTTCTTAAAAAATGGTATGACTCTACCCGGTTTTAGTACGTCGGGAAATATACCACTCTCTAAACAATTATTCATAATTATATATGTCAATTCAAATAAGTTATTATTATTGAGAATTATATTTCTTAATGTCCTCGTGCTCATTCCGTAAATGTCAAGTGTAGATTTTTGCTTAAGTTTAGTAATTATCATTCTTAATTCTCTATAATCTAATTGGGAAAATTCAATACATGTCACGGGTTTATTTACATTATCTAGGTATTTCAAACAATTATCGTCATTATTTTCTAAATTACTAGTCAAACTATGGGCAATATTGCGAAAGAAATCATTAAACAACGTTGGAATTTTTAGAGGATCTGTAATAATCTTTCCACTGTTACTTTTTACTGATTCTATGCAAGATTTTGTTTCCTGTTTTTTATTATTTCCAACTTGTTCATTAATTATGTTCCATGACTCCCTGATTTTATTTTCAGAATTTTGTATTCGGTATCGGTACTGCAACTTCTTTGCTGTAACCATTGTCTTTCGCAATATTTTTTTATACTTTTTAATATTTATTTTTATTTCTTCGCTGGGGTCATGATCCTGTAATATCTCCATTTTAATTAAATTATTCTTGGAAATTTCAATACCTGCGGTAGTATATTTTTTCTGTTTTGAGCGTACTTGTTTTTTTCGTTTAGGAAAGGCTATATTATAAAAATGATTCAATGCTTCTTGGAAAATACTCATTCTAGTGTTTATGTCCGTAGTCATTAAAATATCTGATTTTAATTTGGTATAATTATTGTCAAATAAGTAATTAAAATAATTAAAGTTATTTCTTGAAAAAGATCTGGCTATAAATGTCGTACTTTTGTTATTATTTCTATGATGAAATAATTCTATTTTTATAACATTATGATCTGAAAGCTTATAACCTAAAACAGAGCATTTGTATTCATTAAAATTCACTATAAAATTGTCTATACAAGTGGAACTAGTTATGTTTCTTACCGTTGTTTGGGTTCTAGTGGGCTCATTTAATACCCATTTGCATTTAAAATTACTAAGTATGCCTTCAAATTTTTTCACATTTTTGTCAATTTTTAATACATTTATATTCAGATCACCTGCTATTACAATATGTTTGTTTTCTCTACAAAGTTTTCTAAGAATATTTCTTAATATGGTAAAGAATAAATCAATGTCATAATTTGGTCTATATAATACTATAACTACAGTCTTGGATGCTTTTAATTCTATTCGCTAATGCCGCTAATTCACAATTCATTTCAAATGTTAGTTTATTCAAGTCATTTCTAATTTTATAATCTAAATTATTTTTAACATATATTGCCGTTCCTCCGTGTTCAAACATAACTCTATTAAAATAAGTAGCAAGCGTATAATTTTCGATAGTCATCGCATTTATCAGATGATTTTTACCCCACGTCTCCGTCAGGCACAGCACATCACAGTTTTGTTCATTGGCTAAATTTTCGATTTCTAAATATTTATTGTGCATGCTTCTAACGTTGGCGTGGAGGATTATGGTACTGAAATCAGCGCTTGTGCTTGTTGAAAATTTTTGTCTTGATCCCGTGTGGTAGCAATTAATTCCTGTTGGCATTTGATAAAACGCAGAGAAGATGATCCTTGAAATCTGCGGTTCAAACAGGCTATTACATTTTCCGTGACGAGGTTTTTAATTGATGTGTAGTTATTGTACTTTAAATATTTATCTGTCATATTTGGGTCTAGATATTTGACATTTTCATTTACCTGACACAGATTTGCTATCAAATAATTAGTATGGTAAATATCACGGTCGTGCTTCCCATTATAACGTAGACCTGTGATTATGATATTAAATTTTCTATCTGGTTTTCTTATAATAGTACTTAATCGCTTAACATATTTTTGTTTGTCATAATACAGAGAATTTTCATATTTTGTAAGTAGTATTGCCATAGTATCTTTTTCATCTAAATATTCAGCTTCCTCTTCAAGGTTTTCTAAAATTTTTTGAAATCCTGCTTCTGGTTTGCATTTGTTTAACACTTGACAATCTGTGTTTTCGATAATCGTTTTCGCTATTCCCTGTCCAATACTATCTGAAAAAATTAGTAATTTTCTAATTTTTGAGTGTGATTTCACATTCTGCTTTATTTGATTAATTTTATTATTTACTATTGTGACTTTTTTACTATCCGAAAAAATTGTTTTTTTTTCTACAAATAATCTTTTGTTTCCATTTACTGATTCTTGAGCTTTTTCACAGATAGTTTTATTTGTTTTTTCATTCAAAAAACGTTGTTTCTGTGTACTATTTTGCACGCTAGAGTTACATTCATCTAATTCCAAAGACCGTCCTTGTAGAAAAGGTTTAACTGCTTTTTTTTCGGAGCTATCTTTCTTAGGAAATGAGAATGAACTTCGCCTTTTAGGTGTACTCATTGCTTCTGTGAATAGCTTCTTCCACTTAGTAGTTAACGTGTCTTTTTCCACAATTTGTTTTTTTAAATCCGAATTTTCCATATTTAGATTTTCTATTTCATTATGTGCTTTCTCTAATTCCAATTTTAAATGTGTTATTTCTTTTATGTACTCCTCTTTCCCTTCATTTTGTAGTAAAGTCATGTCCGGTAAACTATGTGAATCGTCTTCAGAACTGGTGGATTCGCTTTCCTCAGATTTGTGTAATGGTGTAGTTGGAATTGTTTTGTACATTGCTTTGCGTCTTGTGACGTTAGACGAGGGAGTGAATGTGCTAGTACTTGCGACTGGTAATTTTTCTTGGGAATTATAGCAGTTATGGCATTTCCAGTTGTCTTTTTTAGATTTTTCCATAATGTAAAATCTGGTACTCGACACTTGTGCACAAATTGTATCGAATACATTGTTACAAACTGAGCAGCAAAGAAATTCCCTATTTTTTATAGTTTTTTTGCATTTATAGCAGACTTTTTTGGAATTCGTTTTATTATCCATTTTTGGAAGAATAAATAAAATATTAGGATTTTAAAACAATAAAAAAAAGCAGCAAAACGAGAATCCCTGTTACGAAGATTTGAACTCGGGGTTCTAGATTGCAGAGCGGCCACTGTAATCACTGTGCCATAGGACCGTAATATGAATGCGCGAAAGTGCTTATCGTATGTAACGACGAATACTATATTATTATGTCGAGTAAAAACGTTATGCGTGAGTCATGCACTTAACACTCGACACTGTTTACGTTCACTCGCGAGATTTTAAATGAGGGTGAATTTGGATTACACTTATTTAATTTTGCGGATTTTAGCACTGTTTCTAAACTCTCACTGGTGTCAGAAGGTAAAATAATCATATTTTGTCTTCATTCACGTCGTTGAACTCCCACTATATTGTGATATATACAATTTATTCTTACAGTTTTGGTGTGAACATATTATTACACTAAATAGTTGTTTATAGAACTGCTTTTCTTGCGCTAACAGTTGCACTAACTCTTTGGGACTATTTTTACACAATTCACTTATTTATTCGAAAAAAAACTGTACTTTAATATTTTTAATAATTTTTAACACAGAGGCGATGCACTCGCGATGACTGCGCCATCTTGATGATATGCATCTGTTATAGGCAGAGGCCAATTAAGGTTGAACTGGCCGGTCTGTTCTCCATACAAACGCCGGCGCCGTAGGGTGATTACTCCCTTATTTGAGGATTTAGATCCAAAACTAAGCATGATATCGATTGAACTCGTCATTATCTAGGTATGTATCGTAACGAAATTTTTAAAAGATAACTAAGTTGAGAGTTATGAGCCTCGAAACATTTTCATATAAAGTTTTTAAGGCTAATAACTTTCACTTTATTATCTTTTTAAAATTTCGTTTTTTTTTTATGTTATTGTGACGGAACAAGCACAAGGCCCACCTGATGTTAAGCGGACTAACCTCTGCCAATAACAGATGCATTTCGTCACAAATCACGAATTTCACTGCGCCCGTCACTTTGAGACATAGATCTAGTTGTTAAGTCTCATTTGCCTGTAATTACATTGGCTCTCAAGGACAGCTGCCGGAACACCTTTAGGTGCTTGGCGACAGATTTTCTACTTGAGGGTGGTCGCTAGCCAGACGGGCATTCGCAAAATGCCCTTCCACTATGCGGTGAAGCTCAAGCCCGCGGCGGGATTTGAACCATGGACATGCTGCGCGGCAGTCCATAGCCATAGGCACTGAGCTATCACTGCTTCATTATGATTCGTTACGATACTAACCTAGATAATGACGAGATAAATCGATATTATGCTTAATTCTATACCTAAAATCTCAAATAAGGGAGTGATCACCCTACGGCGTTTGTATGGAGAACTGTACGGCCAGTTCAACCTTAACATCAGGTGGGCATCATGCTTGTTACGTCACAATAACATAAAAAAGAGACATTATGTAGAAAGAAAACAGGAGTTTGTATGTAGAATCCCACGTCGGCTTCAAACGAAGCGTTGCGTGCACTGAGAAAAATCTAAAGTCAAAAGCGCCCTAATGACGGCCAATTTATATGGTATGAAGGCAAAAAACCGACCAAACGTAAATACGTACAAAAACGCCTTCCAACTAGAAGGCGTTAAACGAGGTCAGTGAAGGCGAATGTTTCTTTTCGTCTTCATTTAAGGTGTATTTTGTGGTCTTTCTTAAATATTGACTTTTCGATGAGGCTGATTAAGTCGTACGTTATAGTGATAATCAACGTATATAAACCGTATAAAAGTAAGGTATATTTTATGGTCAATACTGCAATTATTATCGTATAACTAGTTCAATTCTGAAAATACTTTACGGAAGGCGTTTTTTGACGGTTGTGTTTATTATAAAACATAGTACATTTTTATTGATTGGTGAAAATCATCTTAAGAGTTGTGAATTCACCTTGCGTAGTTACAATTCAACGGCAAAAGGTCAAATTTGATTTAAGTCGTTTTTCTCAGTGTGACCGTGGAAATATACATCGTTATGTAAAACAATAGTTATTGAGCGCTTGTTAGCACTCTACCAAAATGGAAACAATCGATCAAATTAACGAGTTAGGTTAAGGTCGGCCATGTATATATAAACCAAGTCAGTACACAATAATAAAAAATATTTTTAATTTTTTTTATGAAATCATCAAATTAATATTTTAATAAAACACTTAAAAAACACAAAAATATATCTAGTGACAATTCCGCCTAATTTTCCTGTTAAGCTGACGTGACGCAGTCAAACCGGAAGAACTTTGGCGCGTTTCGCTTCTACACGAAGCATCCTCAGGAGGTCTTGACTCTACGAGCGCATGATCGAGAGAGAGAAATTTCTCTTTTTCTCTATCTCTATATCTAATAGTGTTTTATTGAAATATTAATTTGATGTTTTCATAAAATATTTAAAAAATATTTGTTATTATTAAATATGGATTACCGCAAAGTAACGCCTGAATCTATTTATTATCTTAAGTCAGTACACTTTTTAGGGTTCCGTACCCAAAGGGTAAAAACGGGACCCTATTACTGAGACTCCGCCGTCCGTCTGTCACCAGACTGTATCTCAAGAACGGTGTTAGCTAGACAGTTGACATTTCCACAGATGATGTATTTCTATTGCCGCTATAACAAGAAATAATATAAAATAAATATTTAAGGAGGGCTCCCATACAACAAACTTGATTTTTTTACCGTTTCTTGCTCGATACTAATAACGGTGACAGGTAAATGCTTTAACTATTCACATAATATTTAGTTTTATGTTCCCTCTAAAAATAATTAATTAAAATAAAATAAATAATTAAGAGGGCTCCCATACAATAAAAGAGGCTCTCGCCGTTTATTTGCTACAAATAATGATAATGAAAACGGGATAATGGTACGGAACCCTTCGTGCGCGAGTCCCACTCGCACTTTGCCTTTTTTTATAAACAAAACATATAGGTACAAAATTGTCTTCGGTTATTTCAACATCAAAATGCTAAAACAAACTGAAGTATTTAAAAAAAATATTTTTAATGAAATTCTCGTGTATTTAGCAAAAATCTAATTTTTTAAATTATTTTTGTTGTTATTTTATCGTGACGGAACAAGCCCGAGGCCCACCTGATGTTAAGCGTACTTCTGCCTACAACAGGTGCATTTCATCACAAGTCATGAATTGCTCTGCGCCCGTCACTTTGAGACACAGTTGTTAAGTCTAATATCCCCGTAATTTCACTGGCGCTTAAGGACAGCTGCCGGAACACACCGTTAGGTTTTTGGCGTCAGATTTTCTACTTGAGGGTGGTTGCTAGCCAGGCGGGCATTCGCAAAATGCCCTTCCACCATGCGGTGAAGCTCAAGCCCGCGGCGGGATTCGAACCATGGAACTGCTGCGCGGCAGTCCATAGCCAATGCCACTGAGCCATCACTGCTTCAAAGATAAGATAGAGATAAGATAGAGTTCTAGAGATAGTGTTCAAATGCTAAATAAAAGGAAGATAGGGTACTCTCTAATGTTATGACAATATAATGTAGAGAAAATTTAACACTAACATATAACACATATACATTTAACACTAACATATAACATATAATAGTAGAAAGTCTGTCGCCAAGTACCGAAAGGTGTGTTCCGGCAGTAGTCCTTGAGAGCCAGTGAAACTACAGGCATAATGAGACTTAACAGCTATGTCTCAATGTGACGGGCGCAGTGCAATTAGTGAGTTGTCATGAATTGCAACTGTTATAGGCAGAGGTTAGTCCACTTAACATCAGGTGGGCCTCGAGCTTGTTCCGTCACAATAACATAAAAAAAAAAAAAAAAAAAAAAATAACGCACACACCTACACTTCCATTGTATATGATACGTTTTAATGAATGACAAAGAAGGAAGACAAGCATGCAGTAGACGCACATACGCACTACTGAGACTCAATGAGGAGACGTCGCAGGATTTGACGTTGCCATGTTCGGAGTATTATGGTTTCGAAAAACAGATACGCGACAACCGGTGGCTCGACAGCACACCATCTCGACAAACGGTGCGACAGGTCTTTTGTTCGACGATCGATGGTGCGATACAACGTTGGATCGACAAACGTTGGCGCGACAATCACAGTAGCGAAGAGGCCCTCTTCCACATACTGATTTGAGAAACAAGGATAATAAATCAGCTGGCTTTGTCCTCTGCATGGCGTTAGAGGCGACTAATTGGTATCACTGGTAGTAGTAGAGGAGGTACCCTATACTGTTGTCCTACTTCAGCCTCATGGATCTTATTGTTTTGTTCGAGGTACGGGTGCCGTTATATCTCCAGTTTATCTACCGACTTAAAAAAAAAATAGGAGGTACTAAATTCGTCTCTATGTTTTTTTTTATGTTTGTTACCTATGCACTTTTGAGTGGGTGAACGGATTTTGGAGATTCTATTTTTATTTGAAAGCTGATGCTTTCCGTGTGTCCTTTTTAACATCAAAATCGTTCAAGCCGTTTTTGAGTTACACTCCAATAACTGAAAAGTATTTTCCTATCTTGATGATAAAGTCATTGACAGTGAATGACTATCGATCCCATAAGTAGCAAGGGTCACTAAAAAGGGAGAACATTTTTTTTTTTTACCAAAAAATTTAACCTACTATACTCAAATGTGTGAAATAACTTGTCGAAGTGGTACCATGCGCACAATATTGTGATAATCGGTACTTTTGAACCATCATGGTACCGACTTCAACAAGTTATTTGACACATTTGAGCGTTGAAATCGGTTAATTTTTTTAGTAAAAACATTTTAAAGTAGGATAGACTAACTATGTAAGATACTAGCAATTCCGTATTCAATGCCTTCCACAAAACAGTTGCCCTTTATAATCTTTACAAACAAAAACCGGCCAAGTGCGAGTGGGACTCGCGCACGAAGGGTTCCGTAACTAAATATTCTGTGAATAGTTAAAGCGTCTACCTGTCACCGTTATTAGTATCGAGCAAGAAACGGAAAAAAAATCAAGTTTGTTGTATGGGAATTTTTATTTAATTTATTTTTTGTATTTGTTGTTATAGCGGCAATATAAATACATCATCTGTGAAAATTTCAACTGTCTAGCTATCACCGTTCTTGAGATACAGCCTGGTGACAGACGGACGGACAGCGAAGTCTCAGTAATAGGGTCCCGTTTTTACCCTTTGGGTACGGAACCGTAAAAAAATATGTCCAAATCAAAACGTATTCTACTTTTATCTAACTAAAGGCATTAAAAAGTAGCTAAGCTTTAAAAATAACCACGATTTCAATATTATAATATTAAAATCGTGGTTTGTTAAATTTCAATAGTATAACAAAGAGATATAATAACAAAGTAGACTATTTAAAGTGTACCATATAACATTTTTAAGAAACGTACGAATATCGAGTTAATGGTACACACAGTAAAACAAAAATTAACGAAAATAGTATTGTCATATAAGTAAATACTTAAGCTGCGAAGCGCAAGACATCAGTCGCTCTCCTCCAGGAGCCTTACGTCGGTGGAATAAAAAAACTCAAAAATTACAGAGACCAGGGCCCCAATTCTCTTAGCTATTGACCAAACGCCACACTACTGCGATGCTTCTGCGATCGAACTGCTGTTAATGTCAAATTCGGTAGTCTGCTAATTCTAGCTCCTAATCGCAGTTGTATAGCAATCGCGTCGCTAGCGTATGGCTGTGCTATGGCTTGCAAATGTTGCCACTGAAATAGTAATGAAAACATCTATCAATCAAGCATCAGTCAAAACATCAATACAGTGGTTGTCTAGCAAAAAATACATTAAATAAATATATTTAAGTCATTTAGCTATTTTTCTATCTAAAATCCTCCAAAATATATTATGCCACTGTAGCAACGCAATCGCAACAAAATAGCTTACAGCATACCAAATATGTCAAAAACTATTGATAGCAAGCCACTGACTTGCAATCGAACCTAAATAGCGGGCAGACTACGGATACTGTCAAAAACTACAATTTTCATGCAATTAAGTTGCGTTAACGCCGTTCAATAGCTAAGAGAATCGAGCCCCAGAGCGCTGACCAAGGAGAAGGGATTGTGAAGTCGGCATTACCATGTACCCTCACACTAAGATGTCGTGTACAAACGAGACTTCCACGTACAAATGTACCTACATCTATAATGTACTGTGGATGGGCGCGCCTAGTAACCTAAACTGGTATGTATACATAGCATTTCCATAATAAAATATTCAATACAGTCCAGTCAAACACAAATGGGTTATAAATAATAAAACTATATTCGAAGGGCACTTGGCAAAAATCAATACACATTCATTCAATGTTTGTTTTTGAACGACCTTCTTGTTAGCGCTCGCCAACACAGGGGGCCGTTCAGAACCTTCGTTAGAGCGCACTCGGAGTGCAACTTTTCAAACTAACGTCGTTCACAACCTTCGAGTAGAGCGCAACTTTTTAACTATCAAAATCAGTCGTTAAAAGGTTGCATCTTTAACTGACACGATCTTGACATTTCTTGATGAGAGAATTATAGGCACTCTTTTGTATTTTGCAGGTAACAGTGGTTAACTTTTCAAACATCATAAAAAGTCTACATATTTTTCTAGTTCCTAGCCAAAAATCGACATTTGAGGTTATAAAACAACCGAGTCGTTCCGAACCTTGGAGTAAGTTGAAACAACCAAACAACTACACTCTGACGTTTGGAACGTGGCCCTGTATAGTCATAGATTATATAGCATAGCGTTGTTATATAAAAAAATGGAATTAACGGCGCCTGTACTTCGAACATGGCAACGTCATATCAGACGATGTTCGTGCGCCTACTGCATGTTAATTGTCTTCCTAAGCTGTATGCATTATGTTGGTTAAATTTTCTCCACATTATATTGTCATGTCGTGATGTTAGAGCGTACAGTATCTTTTTATCTACCGTTATCTATCCCTAGTTATTGTTTAATCGTTAATCTGTTATACATGAGCGCGTAAAACGCGAGATTCGGTGATGAGTTTTAACAATGTTTTAATGTATAATACAATGTTTCTTAGGTTTTCGCACCAAACGTGGTAGGGTGATCACTCCCTTATTTGAGGATTTAGGTCCAAAATAAAGCATAATACCGATTGATCTCGCCATTATCTAGGCTTGTATGATGCCAAAATTTTAATAAAATAATTAACTTGAGAATTATGAGCCTCGAAACATTAATATAATTATCTTTTTAAAATTTTGGCATCATACAAGCCTAGATAATGACGATATCAATCGGTATTATTCTGGACCTAAAACCACAAATAAGGGAGTGATCACCCTACGACGTTTGTATGGAGAAGTGACCGGCTAGTTCAACCCATAGAGATAAGATTATGTCTATGGTTCAACCTTAAGATGGATACTCTTTGTTATTAGCATAGACAAAATTCTTCTTCCTTTAGTCTTTTATCTGTGGTATTAGTGAATATTCTAGGCAATTGGCGAAACGGAACTCAAGTAGCGATACACCGCTGTCTGTTCGTCATTCCGTCCATGTGAGGTCGTAAACGGATTGCGTGACTAGCCTGAAATAGGATATTTTGTGTCAAGCGTTGACCCAAATTGACACACTCTTCCAGATCGCTCGGTCAATAATCACCATTGACCTTTATATATATATATTGGTCAATGGGTACATCATAGTATAAAACAAAGTCGCTTTCCGCTGTCTTCCCTATTTTAATATTTAAAACTACGCAACGGATTTTGATGCGTTTTTTTATTAAATAGATAGTGATTCAAGAGGAAGGTTTATATGTATAATACTTGCATAACATAGTAGAGAAACGCTGATAATTTTGGATGTCTCTAATGTGATGTTGCACGTGCAAAGCCGGTGCAAGTCGCTAGTATTTTATATTATATTTCGTGGCGAGGCACATTATGAATAATTTCTTAGCTTTATGCCCGTAATAGCCTCAGGGAGGTCGTTGAATACAAACACTACACAGCGATTGATTTTCATATCAAGCTGCTCTTCGACTGTAGTTCAATATTGGAAAACCATTTTTTCTTATCGCCGACTTATCATGCCATTGTTCCACGTATGGGGGTCGTTATTATCAATAACTGCTTAAATCGTTGAACATAGTCTCCCACATAATGAAAGCATTGGACTTTATTGGTAGTATACCCATTGCCTTTTGGTAAATGGTTCCGGGGTTCGAATCCCGCCGCGGGCTTGAGCTTCACCGTATGGTGGAAGGGAATTTTGCGAATGCCCGCCTACCTAGCTACCACCCTCAAGTAGAAAATCTGTCACCAAGCACCTAACAGTGTGTTCCGGCAGCAGTCCTTGAGAGCCAGAAAAAATACAGGAACATGAGACCTGACAACTGTACGTGTCAGTGTGACGGGCACAGTGGAATTCGTCGTTGACGAAATGCATCTGCTATAGGCAGAGCTTAGGAGAGTACTATGTGAGTGCGACAAATGGATGCTCGATTAACGCTTGTGCGACAAAACTGTACTGCGATTCACTCACATAGTACTCTCAGAGCTTAGTCCACTTAACATCAGGTTGGCCTCGGGCTTGTTCTATCACAAAAACATAAGAAAAAAATAGGTCTTTCAGATTTTAAAAAGCCTCTACTTTATCTATGGATCAGCAATACCATACTCGTTAAGTGAACTAACCTCTGCCTATAACAGACTCATTTCATCAACGACGAATTGCACTGCACTGCACCTGTCACACTGAGACGTACAGTTGTTAGGTCTCATGTGTCTGTAATTTTACTGGCTCTCAAGGACTGCTGCCGAAACACACTGTTAGGTACTTGGCGACAGAAATTCTACTTGAGGGAGGTCGCTAGCCAGGCTGCATTCGCAAAATGCCCTTCCACCATGCGGTGAAGCTGGTGAAGGTGAAGCCTGCGGCGGGATTGGAACTATGGACCTGCTGCGCGGCAGTCCATAGCCAATGCCACTGAGCCATCATTTCTTCGTACTAGTGGCATGCTGTTCATTTGTTGCATTATATTCCTTTGGACCCATAACGCCACTTGTATAAAGCCTCCCGAGCCATAGGGACCTTAATCCCCACGCAGGCGTCTTGGCATTTTAAAGGCACACGAGATATAAACAATTGTATGGGGCGTGGATCGTCAGATCGGCCAGATCGTCACTTGTGTCGAAATGCATCTGTTATAGACAAGTTTGAAGCAATGATGGCCGAGCGGTAATAGCTATGGACTGCCGTGCCGCAGTACCCTGGTTTGATCTCCACCGCCGGCTTGAGCTTGACCGCATGGTGGAAGGGCATTTTGCGATTGCCCGCCTGGCTAGCTACCACCCTCAAGTAGAAAGTCTGTCGCCAAGCACCGAAAGGTGTGTTCCGGCAGCAGTCCTTGAGAGCCAGTGAAATTACAGGCACAATGAGACTTAACAACTATGTCTTAATGTGACGGGCGTAGTGCAATTCGTGACTTGTGATGAATCGCAACTGTTATAGGCAGAGGTTAGTCCACTTAACATCAGGTGGGCCTCGAGCTTGTTCCATCACAATAACATAAAAAAATAGAAAAAAAAAACCGCTTAACATCAGGTGGGCCTCGTGCTTCTTATCGGCAGAAAAAAGAACTACAACATTCCTTCAAATTGTGACAGTTTGTAGTTGATTTCCATGACCAGCAGCGCCCTCGCCAACTGCACAGTTAAGTTGGTGGTACTATATAAGAAGACGTCCACTGTTGAACAAATGCCTCCCCCATAGAACGCCACAAAGAACGGCTATTAGCCGCTTATGATTGGCTACCCGCGACTTTAACGATGTCGTCAACCTTTAGAGAAATCAATTTTTTTTTTTTTTTTTTTATGTTATTGTGTCATAACAAGCCCGAGGGCCACCTGATGTTAAGTGGACTAACCTCTGCCTATAACAGACGCATTTCGTCAGCGACGAATTGCACTGTGCCCGTCACACTGAGACGTCCAGTTGTTAGGTCTCATTAGCCTGTAATTTTTCTGGCTCTCAAGGACAGCTGACGGAACACACTGTTAGGTGCTTGGCAACAGATTTTCTACTTGAGGGTGGTCGCTAGCCAGGCGGGCATTCGCAAAAATGCACTTCCACCATGCGGTGAAGCTCAAGCCCACGGCGGGATTAGAACCATGGACCTGCTGCGTGGCAGTCCATAGCCAATGCCACTGAGCCATCACGGCTTCAAAGTATTATTATTTGGAATTGTTTCAGCCTGTAGATTAGGTGCTTATAAAGTCAATGACCCAATTAAATTACTTGCGGATATTTATAAACTTTCTTTTATTTTGTTGATACATAATTGTAATGCGTTATCTGAGTAATTAATGAATAATAAATAAATTACATTTAATTACCGGAGTAAGGATGGAAGCCAACGCTATCTTATTCAACACAAATTCTTTGACCTCCATAACAACATACAACAACATGTTGTTGTATGTTTTTTTGAAGCAGTGATGGCTCAAGGCTTTGGCTATGGACTGCCGTGCCGCAGGTCCTTGGTTCGAATCCCGTCGCGGCTTGAGCTTTTGCGAATGCCCGCCTGGCTAGCGACCACCCTCAATTAGAAAATCTGTCAAGCACCTAAAGGTGTGTTCCGGCAGCAGTCTTTGAGAGCCAGTAATTCTAGGTTAGCCTGAACAACATCTTCGACCACATCATCACTCGCCATCAGGTGAGATAGTGGGATTAAAAAGTATATTGTGCCTGTAATGTATTATTTCATGTTTTTATTACTTTGCTCTTATTTAAATATTCAAAACTCTATTCAAAGGGACCACGGCGCGGGCCAGTGTTGCCGCAGCGGGCGCTGTGGACTCAAAGTAGGCATAAAACACACAAAAAAAAAAGTTTTATGGGACTAGCAGAAGGCAACCCTAAGAGGTTGTTAGCATTTTACCGATAACCCTGTATATTGTAGTATAATATACAGAATAGCATGCAAAAACCACTCTAAGCTAAAATATTCCTTTGGTTATTACTCATTATATTTGTGTAAGTAGTATTTGGATACATGTATGTATATATATTAAAATGTATGTAAGTAATGTTTATTATAGGTATATATTTTAAGATATGTATTTATATGAATAATACTTCGTGAATATTTAATTTTTATTTATTTTTAAGTAATGTTTACGTAGTAAACTGCCAACCTGGCTAATTTTTGTAAATCTTTTCGGTTGTCTGGAATAAATTGCTTTAAGCAATAAGACCACCTTTTGTATACATAATTTGTGTGTTAATTTTTATTGTAATGTTTTTAAGGTATGTAAATAAAGTGTTTCTATCTATGTATCAATGAGAGTGTGCCGACAAACTGGTCACCAGTTAGGCAGAATTTATATTATGCATTGTAATTTTTTTTTAACTGGCGGTATGTCTTTATTTCAGGTATCGTACAACCCCGGTTTTCGGTTAAGCCTATCGGAGAGTTTTTTCATTTATCTAAAACCATTTCTATGAGGTTTCCAACGGAAAAGGTTACCCTGCCTTCAACCCAACTGTAGGGTAGCCCTATCCCTATAGGGTTTTTGATATAAGAGGTATTTGTAACTTTCTGTAACCATAGGGTTAAACGCTACCTTTCCTGTAGTTTATTAACAAAATACTACCAACTATATACAACACTACAGCTACTACAATAAAAGCATTTATATCCCTATAAGTCATGACAGACTCACAGGCAGTCTAAATGCTCCAGCCCACTACCAGTTGGCAGCCTGCCCAGCATGCTGGCAGTATTGCCCTGTTGAATTGCAATGCTTATTCGTTGAGCCAAAAAGTTGCCAGCAAAAATAATATTAATGTAAATGTAAGCAATTTGAATATAAATAAAAATAAACTAATAAAATGCGTGTCGGTCACACACTGCGAGTTCCTTAAAATCATTTTTAACCGAGTTCAAAACAAGAAGTTCTCAATTCGTTTTTTTTTGTGTTGTTAATTTATTTCTATACAGAGCGTACCGATTTTGTTGTTTTTAGGGTTCCGTAACAAAGGGTAAATACGGGACCCTATTACTGAGACTTCGCTGTCCAAGTTGTCTGTCACCAGGCTGTATCTCAAGAACAGTGATAGCTAGACAGTTGAAATTTTCACAGATGATGTATTTCTATTGCCGCTATAACAACAAATACTAAAAATAAAATATTTTAGGGGGGCTCCCTAACAACAAACTTGATTTTATTACCGTTTCTTGCTCGATACTAATAACGGTGACAGGTAGACGCTTTAATTATTCACAGAATATTAAGTTTTATGTTCTCTTTAAATATAATTAAACAAAATAAAATAAACAAATAAGGGGGCTCCCATACAATAAAAGAGGTTTTCACCGTGTATTTGCTAAAAATAATAATAATTAAATTGCTTAAAATAACATAATGGTACGGAACCCTTCGTTCGCGAGTCCCACTCGCAATTGGCCGGTTTTTTTTTAAATTCGAAAGCTTTTGCTTGTCATGCCGTCGCATTTAAATTTGAGACAAGTAGTATTTGAGTTATCCCTAAAGTAGCGTAGGTATTTTATGTTTGTAGTCGGTTTTCTATTGTTTTTTTTGCATACAGAGATCCTTAGTAGCAAGCACAGATAACATAAGAGTACAAGACGAAGAGTATGTTCAAAAAGAAACTGAAATTAGGATTCCTAATTATAATGAATAGATTCAGGCGTTACTTTGCGGAAATCTATATTTAACAGTAACAAATATTTTAAAAGTATTTTTAATAAAATATCATTTTAATTATTTAATAAAACACTTAAAAATCTTTATAAAAATTATATATATCTAGTGACAATTCCGCCTAATTTCCTGTGAAGCCGACGAGATGTCACAAACGCCACGCTGTCAAACCGGAAGAGTATTCGACGCGTTTCGCTTCTACACGAAGCATCCTCAGGAGGTCTTGACTCTACGAGCGCACGATCGAGACATCGAGTCTCGATCGTTCGAGTTCTTAACAGGAATTAGGCGGAATTGTCACTAGATATATAGATATAATTTTTATAAAGTTTTATTAAATAATTAAATTGATGTTTTCTTAGAATACTTTTAAAATATTTGTTTTTATTTTGAATTATGGTTTAATTTAACCTAGAATTTCTGGATCTCAAGGACAGCTGCCGGAACACACCGTTAGGTGCTTTCCGACAGATTTTCTACTTGAGGGTGGCAGCTAGCCAGGTGGGTAATCGCAAAATGCCCTACCACCATGCTATAACGACTGCCATCCTAAGACAACAACCGGGACCGACGGCTTAACGTGCCCTCCGAAGCACGTGCACGCTCAGTAGTAATGTCACTAGCGGTCACCCATCCATCTCATGACCGCAGCAAACGTTACTTAACTTTGAAGGAAACTTTACTGCGAGCGCTCTAAAACGTACGTATGTTGTTTAGGACCTCATATCTAAAATAAAGTCTGCAACGTCACCCAGAAATGCTAAAATAAAAAGAATTCACGCATTCTCAAGCAGTGGCTATTTGTATTACTTTTTTACCGGCGGTATGCCTTTATTAACAAAATACTAAAAATTATATACAACACTACAGCTACTACAATACTACAGCTACTACAATACTACAGCTACTACAATACTACAGCTACTACAATAAAAGCATTTGGACTCATAGGCAGTCCAAATGCTCTAGCCCACTATTTATTTCTATTATATAGTTAAATGTTGGTTTATTTCTTATAAATCATATTTTTCTATAAAACTATCGTATTAATATAAAAACTATATTCATATATATATAAAAACAGAAAATAAAAAATAAAATAACTATATTTATTAAAATAAAAACTATGTTTATTAAAAAATGTCATATGTTTTTCTCTAATTTTCTAAAAATATTATATATTTATTTACGAAATTAAAGTTAAATAAACTATGTTTACTAGACAGTAAAAAATACGCATTAAATTATTTCATATCGTATGAAGTGTTATTATACATTATTTGTTGTATATGTTTTTACTCAATCGTGTTTTTTGATAAAAATACTGAATAATGTAGGTATCACATTTAGTACTTTACCAATAAGTTCACCAAAAAAATGTACTTTTGATAGAGTGCTGTATTTCGGCCAAAAAAAATTATTATTAAGGTAATACAGGCAGCATTCTGGATACTTTTCCCACCTCCACAGAATTATTAGATTTTTAGTGAAACGTCATCTTAAGAATTATATATAATGTTATGTTATGTATGTAAATAATTGATGGTAAGTTCGGAAATAGTAGTTTATGCAGCTGTCATATAATAGAGGGTAAGTAATAAAACATGAGTGTA
Source organism: Plagodis pulveraria (assembly GCA_963890685.1). Lineage (NCBI taxonomy): Eukaryota > Metazoa > Arthropoda > Insecta > Lepidoptera > Geometridae > Plagodis > Plagodis pulveraria. The sequence goes on along the minus strand of OY982976.1, from coordinate 16,486,259 downwards.
GTAAGTCAAAATAAGATTACACAAGTGTTTTAATACCTAATTATATGCAGTTGCATACACTACTTTATTTAATCTCATGGCTATAGGTAGCTACATTAAATAAAATTTTTATCCAACAAAATATTACTCGTATGTACGAAATAGCGCTAAATTGGAAAAAGTCTGTTATTGGTCTATGGCTCGGAACCAGCGCTCACCACAGATAATGTGCACTTAAATTGAATTGAAACCTCCTTGGTCGGGACACATTGTTTAATAATTAAAAATATGTTTTTTAAAGCATTGTTTTGTTAGGAGAATAATGCTTTAATTTAACTTTTTAATTATCTTAAAGAAGTATGTAAATAAAATATGCCAATAAAAGTCTGTATTTCATTTCATAATTAGAATATTACCGAATGAGATTATATAAATGTATTTATAATAACAAAAAGACTGCATAAGTATAAAATTATATACTTAGGCCCACTTGCGCCAACGCGGAAACGCGAGTTAAACTCGAATTAAGTGTAAATCGTCATACAAATCCAAGTAAACCCGACTTTAACTGTCAAATTTAAGTTGGCGCAATAAGCACATACTTTTTATGAAGCAAAATACTGTAAAAGATTATATGTAAATATGAAATAATTTTTTTTCTAATTAATCATTAAATAAAATGTTTATATACACAAAAAAGGACAAATGCGTAATCAATTAAAAATAGAAATAAGATAATTCATTGATTAAGGGCCTGTTTCAGAATGTTCGAGAAGTCCCGGTTATACTACCCAGAACATAAAATACCTGAATGATAAAAATGACAGTTAACATGCAGCGTGTTTGAAGCTTTAACCGATGGATAGGCTAAATCTATGACTGTGAAACGCAAAAATAGTGTTTTATTTATTAAATATGTTCTGGGTAGTATAACCAGAACTTACTCGGACATTCTGAAACAGGCTCTAAGGCGTTACTTTGCGGAAATCCATATTTAATAATATCAAATATTTGAATATATTCCGCCCTTGAGCGGAACTGTCACAAGATATATGTTTTTTTTTAAGTGTTTCATGAATATTTTTTTTAATACTAGTTATTATTAAAAATAGCCATAATTTATTTATGAAAATATGTACTCACTTTCCAAGTTCCCAGCCCTATAACAGGGCACGTGCGGCCATTGTTGAAAATTATCGGGGCCGGCGTCGTCATGTTATATTTAATATATTTTAATTAAAGTCTCAAAATATTTATTCAAGTCGCGACCGTCTAGGAGGATAGCTTAAGACTGACTGACACTGGCAGGAGGCTAAACTTAATATACTATCAGGTATTATTGGCTTAAGGACCGGTCTTACTGTTGCGACTTTTTCCACCGCAGTCGCTTGACAGCGATGTCTATTTAATTTTTTGAAGCGCTCGTAGCGAAGTTTGCTTAGCCGTTGTGAATCGATCAGCAACAAGCAACGTCGGCCGCGGTCATGACTTGGATGGGTGACCGCTAGTGACATTGCTCCGGAGGGCACGTTACAGCATGGTGGTAGGGCATTTTGCGAATGCCCGCCTGGCTAGCTACCACCCTCAAGTAGAAAATCTGTCGCCAAGCACCTAACGGTTGTGTTCCGGTCCGGCAGCAGTCCTTGAGAGCCAGTGAAATTACAGGCACATGAGACTTAATAACTATGTTGTCAAGTCGCCGTCAGAACTGTCACTTGTCTCACTGTGACAGTTCTGACGGCGACTTGACAAATACAGCTGAACCGGGGCAGACAACGCCGTCACAACGTCAGGGCTTATATTATATATTCGACAGAGGGAGATCGAAGAGCAAGCGAAGTCTCCACTTTTTAGCTTTGGCAATCATGCTTTTGTACGTCTGTCGGTATTTCTGGTTATTCTCCTCTAAAGGTTGCATTTTTCAAACGAGAAATTTTGTTGATGATTAGTTTTTGGAAATAAAACAAAGAGCCTCATCACTGAACCGCTATTGATAGGATTCAACTATCGTTATGCTGTTATTTAGATGCTAAATAGACAGCGCAGAGATATCATAGAAAACTAAAATTTGGCATGATATTGTCACAAAACAAAGATGTCGATTTTTTTTTATGTTATTGTGACGGAACTACCTCGAGGCCCACCTCATGTTAAGTGGACTAACCTCTGCCTATAACAGATGCATTTCGTCAACGACGAATTGTACTGTGCCCGTCATTGAGACGTACAGTTGTTAGGTCCCATGTGCCTGTAATTTTACTGACTCTCAAGGACTGCTGCCGGAACACACTGTTAGGTGCTTGGTGACAGATTTTCTACTTGAGGGTGGTCACTAGCCAGACGGGCATTCGCAAATGACCCTCCACCATGCGGTGAAGCTCATGCTCGCGACGGAATACCAACCATTGACCTACTGCGCGGCAGTCCATAGCCAATGCCACACTGTGCCACACTGGCAAATGAGCAGCTTGACACTAGTTATGTTTATGTATGGGCTATTTAGGTATATTAGGCACGTAACGGGGGCGTATGACAATACTTTGATCCCTTTTTAACCTACTTGAGTTTATTGAAAGGCGACGAAGAGAAAAATACCACAGTGTAGGCTGTTGCGCTTTTTGAAGAACTGCCATCTTACACAACGATATTAGGCACCTGCCAAGCGTAGGGATTGTCCCTCCCCCCCTCCCCCTCTTTATTGAACGGTGGACCAACACTAAAAATACCACCAACAAGTATTAACAATGGAGGATGGTGTCAGCTAGGCAGCTGCTTATTACACGACACTGAAGCCAAATCCTTTAAGGCGGGTATACACATGACTATAGCTGGCACACTTGCATAAAAGCTCCTTGCACATGCCGCCTACTTGCATGTGTATACGCTAACAGGCCTGCCTGTATCTGCCTCGCAAGTAGATATCACAACATTTGATTTACTGGCATGCAAAGTGAGTGAGGGGCCGCGGGGGCTGTCTCGTGAACTGGTTTGTGTATACATCTTGAAAATACAGGCATGCAAGGACGCAAATTACATGGAAGTTCAATGTGGATAGATATGCATGTTAACTTGCAAATCTATCCACATTGAGTCAGTAACTTCTATATGCCGTTAACAAGCATGCAAGCTACTGCTCCATTCTACAGGCGTGTGTCTCGGCTTTACAGTTTTCAGTGTGCTTTGTTGTGAAAAGTGCATAGTCGTACCAACCCCACCTAGATGGGATCAGGGTAGGAAAATGAAAGAGATCTCGTGTTCTTAATGTCAAAAGAGACATAAAGGTCACAAAAGTTATTTTTCTCAATTAGTAACGATGATACTATGTTAAGTTATGGCATAATTAGAACACAAAAGAACAATATTTTGTTTCTATACCGAACAATTTTAAATTTGTATGGTTTATGGAATAAAAACATGCAATTATATTCGTAAATATGTTTGTACAGGTGATAATAAATATATTTATAAAATTATGTGATGGTATAATTGAAATGTGACTTTAGTGATGTAATAAGTTCGCAGTAAACAATATATTCCGGCATGTATTTTTTTACACAACATGGAACACATCGGTACGTGCTTGTCGACAGATTTTTTACTTGAAAGTGGTAGCTAGCCAGTCGGGAATTCGTAAAAATCCCTACCGCCATGCTATAACGACTGCCATCCTAAGACAACAACCATAGGACCGACGGCTTAACGTGCCTTCCGAAGCACATGCACGCTCAGTAATAAAATAGATAAATTAATCATTTCTCTTTGGTAATAATGTCATTAGCGCTCACCCATTCAAGTCATGACCGCAACGGACGTTGCTTAATTTAGCTGATCTATTAAGAACGGCTAAGCAAACTACGCTACGAAGTCTTAAAAAAACTTTTTTATTATGCTTAAGCTCCGGAGGTCGTACAAGTTGATGTTGTGTAGAATTATTTAATAGATGACATGTTTTCTAAAGTATTAGTAGGTGATATAAAGGCTAATGAACAGGAAAGACAGAAGAGTTTACAATATGTCGACCAATTTGAATGCAGGATAAGAGCATGGCATTTTGAAGCGCTTGTAGCGAAGTTTACTTAGCTGTTCTCAACCGATCAGCAAAGTTAAGCAACGTCGCGCGCGGTCATGAGTTGGATGGGTGATCGCTAGTGACATTACTACTGAGCGTGCACGTGCTTCGGAGGGCACGTTAAGCCGTCGGTCCCGGTTGTTGTCTTAGGATGGCAGCCGTTATAGCATGGTGGTAGGGCATTTTGCGAATGCCATCCCGGCTAGCTACCACCCTCAAGTAGAAGATCTGTCGCCAAGCACTTAACGGTGTGTTCCGGCAGCTGTCCTTGAGAGCTAGTACTTCTAGGTTAGCCTGAACAACATCTTCGACCACATCATCACTTATCATCATGTGAGATAGTGGTCAAAGGCTAACCTATCAGGAATAAATAATTTAAAAAAAAATGGCAAAGAAGGTATTTGTCATGAACCAAGTGAGTACCAACATTGTGAAGAGTTACTACTATGAACTATGGGTGGTGGCGCCGCAACGTAGCCATCGCTCTAATCAATGAATAAAATAATTCATAAAATGCTCAATAAATTATACACTTATCATCAAAAAAAACGAAACGCTTCCGTTTTTATTGTTTCTGCTCTAATTTAAAATAAATAGTTTTTTTTTTTTTTTTTTTAAAATACATAAATGTATAGCCGGCAGTTTCAGTGTTAAGCAGTAATTCAAAATTAGAATTTCATTTGTTTACTACGAATAAATAATATTTATTCGTAGTTCGTTTATCATAAAAATGAAAGGAATCCCTGATTTGAGACAAAACTGTGTTTTAGAATTGTTGTAACTGTTTGTGCGAGTTCCTCTTGGGCAGTACGTCGGTACTTATTTCCACTGCCAATGAAGTAATGTGAACATTACTGTGTTCCACTGTGAAGGATGCCAGTGAAATTACAGGCACATGAGACTTAACTCAAATAATCTTGTTACATTCACAGACCACGCGTAGGACGAGAGACGAATTACTTAGCATTGTATGGATTCACCATGCGGGTGCCGGATCCATAGCGTTGCAGAGGAAGAGCCCCAAGTCAAGGTGCCTGGGACTTGCAACCCAGGAGTAAGGTTAAGGGGCCCCTTTATGATGCATCAATGCTCCCTTTCACCGCTCGAGCCTCCTCCCCTGCCTAACCAAATTTGGTTATATCCTACTAATGCCGCCTTGGATACACGTTCTAGGATGGAAGTTACGGTACATTATGGAACAAGTGCGCGAAGTTGTCTATTACAATCGAGACGGGTTTTAGGCCTTAGATCCAAGATCGAAGGCCTAAATGAAGTAGAGATTGTAATAAACAACGCGCACGAGTTTCATACGACGTTTTACAACACACTTGCGAGGAACGAATACGAAAATTTCGATACGAAAATATTTTCTTGATCTTTTTGACAGCAATAATAATCGGATTAAGAAGGTTTATAATTAAATCTTCCAAAGTTCTACTTCAGTATAGGTAAAAAAACTCTTTGGTTTGTTTTTATATGAAAAACGAACGAAACAAACTGCAATCTCCTTGGTGAGAAGTGTGGAAACGTTGTTTTTTTTCTATTTAAAACACTAGTAGTAAGTAAAGTAAAAAAAAGCACGAGTGCGTAATAGACTATATTATGACACTAAAATGGTGCATTTAAAGGCCCCTTTATATAGCAAACTATGTAGTAGATTATCTTTACTCGACTATTGAGGGATGTGGCCGGATAAACGGCAAATTTACCATGAGGTGCATCACTTGCATATTAATTACGAAATTAACAATTGTATACATAAATAAGTAGTTACAGTTTGTGTTAACAGCTTTTTTGAGTGTCATTCGTCACACTGCGGCACAACTTGTAATAATTAAAATGTTATGTAAATACATACGTACCTAAATAACAAACTCATGTTTCTATTATATTATTGAAGAATACTTAACTATTTTTTTTTATATGTCATACCTTTTACCACTATCTCACAGGATGGTAAGTGTTGATGTGGTCGAAGATGTTGTTCAGGCTAGCCTAGAATAACTGGCTCTCAAGGACACACCGTTAGGTGCTTGGCGACAGATTTTCTACTTCAGGGTGGTAGCTAGCCACGCGTTCGTAAAACGGCATTCGCAAAATGCCCTACCACCATGCTATAACGACTGCCATCCTAATACAACAACCGGGACCGACGGCTTAACGTGCCCTCCGAAGCACGGAAGCGCTCAGTATTAATGTCACTAGCGGTCACCCATCCAACTCCTGACCGTGGCGGACGTTGCTTAACTTTGCTGATCGATTAAGAACGGCTAAGCAAACTTCGCTCCGAGCGCTTCAAAATATAAAGCGATGACGGCGGTAATAGCTAGCTTGAGCTTCACCGCATGGTAGAAGGGCATTTTGCGAGTGACCGCCTGGCTAGCTACCACGACTAAGTTGAAAATCTGCCACCAAGCACTTAACGGTGAGTTCCGGTAGCAGTCCTTGAGAGCCAGAAATTACAGGCACTTGAGACTTAACAACTGTCTCAAATTGACGGGTGCAGTGCAATGCGTGACTTGTGATGAAATTCATCTGTTATAGGCAGAGGTTAGTCCGCTTAACATCAGGTGGGCCTCGAGCTAGTTCCGTCACAATAACATAAAAAAATATAAATAACTCGCTATTCTTGACCTCTTCGCATCCCCAGTGCACGATATCGTCAATTCCTATTGTTATTTCCAATTGTTATAACTACTACGACGCGCAAAATACTTCATAAATGTACGATTGAACACGTGGAAGATGCTTGGCTGTACATAGCCTGAGAGGTATGGGAATAAGATGATGATGGACTCACAATAGGTTTCCGGGGTCATCTTCGACATTTATTATCCTTCGATTGTGATTCGTTTCGATTTCGAGTTTTTCCGTATGCGATTTCCTCTCAAATCAGCTGGTGGTCTCCTTTTCGTTTAACACAGTTTTATACATATTCAATAAAATATACAATAAATAAGTAAAACATTCAATCCCAAAAATATGTACTAGTATGAAAATTTTGCTAAATATGACCATATAATCCAAGTACTGACCAAATTTTATAAAATTTGACGAAGTGATGCGAGTTGGACCTTGCTAAGAGAATGTTTGACGGTTTTGATACTACCTTCAAAACTACATTTTTAAATGGTAGTTTAAAAATTTGCTGTTTAAATATAGAACATGAAATAAAATAATATACCAAAATGTCTGATTGCTATCCTAACTTAATTTTTAAGTTTAAAATTATAATGCATTAAGACCATTAACGGATTGAAAACAAACAATTTTTTTTATTTGCAGATATGTAAGTCTTTGACCACAATCTCACCTGATGGTAAGTGATGATGTGCTCGAAGGTGTTAACATGCTTAACCTAGTGTTTATAATTTATATTTGTACTCTACTCGACCACCGCACACGATGAAGCTAAGCTCGGCTACGTTTTTATGTATTGGATCCCCAATAAAATAACTAATTTCAATTTAAATATATTTTATTTTTGCAATATCGCAAGCCGGTTTGTAATACAACGAAAGTTGAACTATATGTGTCGCTCCATCCACATACGATGGTTAAAGAACGAGAAGAAAATTCGAGTTATGAGTCATTGTCATGTTAGCTCAGTCGGTCAGAGCATACCCCGGCTCTAGGGTTGGATGACGCAGGTTCAAATCCCTTACATAACTATAGTTTTTCCTCTCGTAAATTTGTAATTTTGTAATAATTTCAATTTCTAATATAATATTTGTTTTTAGCTGATTATGCTACATTAAATACGTAAAGTTTAGTATTGTAACTCATTCCGTTTACGCGTTAGAGTAGAGATACGTGATATACGGAGTGACAGACAGACAAACAGACAGCCAGCGTAGCCTCCTAAATAGAGCTCCGTTTTGCCTTTGGGAGCGGACATAAAAAAAGGGTCGTAAATCGCGTCAATGAAACTGTTCCTTAAACCTGAAGTGACGTTAGGCTGTACACAGGTTATGTGATAGTTACTACGTATTTGATATAGTGCATTCAGCACACTATAACCAGTATGGAGATGTACAAAAACTGACCAAATGCGAGTTTGCTATTACGGCTACGCAAAATAATTTGTTGGTTTTAATCAAATAAACATTAAGTTTACTAGTAATATGCTTTTTCAGTATTTGTTGGATAAATAGAGAATGTGGGTACATAAAATAACGATACTTTTGATTCCTAACTCGTTTAGTTCTTGAGATAGATAATTATAAAATAGTCTGTAATTAGAGAAAAAAACTATACCTTTGGCCTTGTCGATTGAGGACAAAATAGTTTTTTTGGCTACTATTTGATTATACTGGACTGGACATTTAATATAATGATATTTCTTAATCCAAAATTTGGTTTTACGTAAAATTTCTTCGCAAAATATCAATATTTTATCATAGGAACTCATTATTTTTTTTATGTTCTTATGATGGATCGAGCACGAGGCCCAGATGATGTTAAGCGGACTAACCTCTGCCTATAACAGATGTATCTCGTCACAAGTGATGATTTGCACTGCGGCTATCACCCTGATACATGCAGTTGCTAAGTCTCTTGTGCGTGTAATTTTACTGGCTCTCAAGGATTGTTGTTGGAACAGACTCGGGCCTATAGAACCTGGGAGTATTCGACTGTGGGAAAATCCACCGATATGCGGACAGAACCAACAAACCAAACATTTGAACGAGTACCATCTTCTAAAAAAAGATCATGGAGTCGTCGTACAGTGAGAGAAAGAAAGGGATGCTCGCGCTGGGTGGTTATAAACAAACACAGAGGATTTCTCTGTTCCCATCAGTACGGTAACGCTGCAGCCACAATGGGCACGTTTGGGCAGCATTGCATGTTCGAATTTTTGACGATTAATTTATTTTATAACCTACAATATTTATATTTGACCTAGTGTACATTTTTAATAGTAAATCACTTACTAAAATAATTCAATAAAATTAGTTAAACAAGGCGAACTAAATTAAATTTATCAAATTAATAATTTATTTGGTTTGAATGGGAACTTGCCCTCCAGGACAAACAGACAGCTGTTGGGCAAACTGTCCGTTGATATTGAAACGCTCATACTGTATCGTACTGTACGTCGTCGTATAGTTGTTGACATACTGTTTGATTCACACTGAGCGGAAAGTAACGAAGTCCTTGACAAGTGTGATATGGTGATTCCAACCTATTTTTTGTATACCTGACCTGAATCAGCAATGGAAACTGAATGGAAGGAAGAAATATTTAAAATACGGAACTTACTTCCATCACTGAAAAGTATGATATAAGGCGTTGACAAGTTTTGAAAAAGTTTTTGAAGCGCTCGTAGCGAAGTTTACTTAGCTGTTCTCAACCGATCAGCAAAGTTAAGCAACGTCGCGCGCGGTTATGAGTTGGATGGGTGACCGCTAGTGACATTACTACTGAACGTGCACGTGCTTCGGAGGGCACGTTAAGCCGTCGGTCCCGGTTGTCATCTTAGGATGGCAGTCGTTATAGCATGGTGGTAGGGCATTTTGCGAATGCCCGCCTGGCTAGCTACCACCCTCAAGTAGAAAATCTGTCGTCAAGCACCTAACGGTGTGTTCCGGCAGCTGTCCTTGAGAGCCAGTACTTCTAGGTTAGCCTGAACAACATCTTCGACCACGTCATCACTTACCATCAGGTGAGATAGTGGTCAAACGCTAAACTATCAGGCATAAAAAAAAAAAAAAAAAAAAAAATATAGCTTTACTTGAACAGATTTTTAGCAAAATATATTTAGTTAGTAGCAGTAACAAAATTCTATTTTGATCTTGATCACATTATCTAAGGCCAATAAAAGTCCAAAATACGTTTACTTAAAATTTTCTCGACAAAATAAAATTGCAAATTTGACTCTAAATTACGATTGTAACGTAATAGTAGATTATATATTATATATATTATATATAACCTTTGACCACTACCTCACCTGATGGTAAGTGATGATGTGGTCGAAGATGTTGTTCAGGCTAACCTGGAAGTACTGGCTCTCAGGGACAGCTGCCGGAACACACCGTTAGGTGCTTGGCAACAGATTTTCTACTTGAGTGGTAGCTAGCCAGGCGGGCATTCGCAAAACGCCCTACCACCATGCTATAACGACTGCCATCCTTAGATGACAACCGGGACCGACGGCTTAACGTGCCCTCCGAAGCACGTGCACGCTCAGTAGTAATGTCACTAGCGGTCACCCATTCAACTCATGACCGCGGGCGACGTTGCTTAACTTTGCTGATCGGTTGAGAACAGCTAAGTAAACTTCGCTACGAGCGCTTCAACTTAGGTACTAACTTAACTTTGTAGGGATAATTCTATTACGCACTAGTGTATAATATTATTATGCACGAGGGTGTTATAGTTCGGTTTATGGCCCTAAGAACGATATAATAAAGCTCACTTAACGAGCGGGGGTGCTGAAAAGAAATTAATTATTTACATACGTAAAAATGTGTATGAAAATAAAATAGCAAAATGTATCAAGAGGGACAAGAAAAGTTTTATTCGATTTACGTTACGTTTTATTAAGTTTTATGTTACCAAACTTTCTTTCGGATGTTACCTAAACTGATCGCGATTTCACCATCGCTGCCTCTCTCTCACTCCTACGCAGTCCGATAGTGACCGTTCCTTTGCCGTGGTACCATTAGATAGTTCCTTTGATGGTACCACGGCAAATTTAATTTAGTTACCATTGTCTCAATGGTACTACGAAAATGCTGATTTCTATTAACCGTGGTACCATTGAATCGTAAGACTAAAAATACCCTTGGCCTTGCTTAATTCAACGGAAAAAAGAATAATGTAGAAATATTTTTATATTAATATTTTTTATAACGGTAGATGTTGATGCGACAGCTTTCAAATGTGACAGTTGTCAAAATTACACTTCATTTCTAAAGCCCTATTTCACATTTTGTTTAAAATTTTTCTAAAAATGGCTAGGAAAAAGGTTTAATATGTGACAGCTGTCAAAGTGACAGTTTATGTCTAATAGACAGGTGTCAAAGTGACAGTTGGTTTCGTATTTTTATACTCTATAACTTGTCGTTCTCAGGACATCTGTCAAACTTTTATAGATCTCATAGAGATCTTCATTTCAGATGACAGCTGTCAAAATAAAATAGGATTTATCTTGGAAACTATTAACCCTAGACTACAAGTTTCTTTACAGATATGGTAGATCTCATAGAGATCTTTATTTCAAATGACAGCTGTCAAATTAAAATAACATTAATCTCGGAAACTATTGACCCTAGACTACCAGTTTCTTTACAGATATGATAGATCTCATAAAGATCTTCATTTCAGATGCCAGCTGTCAAATTAAAATTGGGTTTATCTTGGAAACTGTTGACACTAGACTACTAGTTTCTTCACAGATATGATAGATCTCATAGAGATTATTATAAAATTATAAACTTACAAGGAAAAATTAAATGTGCGGGGTTCGAAACCGCGTCCAAAATAAAAATATTCCTCACGTAAATTTGTAATGTAATCCGCAGAGCATGCGTTATTGCAAACATAAAAATATTATAATTATAAGGTTGCGTTGCAATTAACAAGGTTAAAGCTAATTGCTAAATTAGTCTTGTTTGTAGTACGACGTCAGTTGAACTATAGATGTCGCTCCATCCCAATACGATGGTTAAAGAACGATAGGAAAAAATTGAGTGATGACTTGTTGTCATGTTAGCTTAATTGGTCTCGTAATATCATATCCCGGCTAACGGGGTGGATGGACGTGGGTTCAAATCTCGCACATGACTTAAATTTTATCTCTCGTAAATTTGTAATTTGTAACTAATTTTCTATTGTGTATAGGTTTCCTAAGCCATTGATGAAACCCTCAATAAATAAACATATAATATAGCTGTTCCTCTTTGTGTCGAGATTAAGTTTCATAATTGTTAAGTGCATATTAATTTTTATATTGACAACTGTCATCTGAAATGAAGATCTCTACGAGATCTACCACATCTGTGAAGAAACTAGTAGTCTAGTGTTAATAGTTACCGAGACAAATCCTATTTTAATTTGACAGCTGTTATCTGAAATGAAGGTCTCTATGAAATCTATCATATCTGTGAAGGATCTAGTAGTCTAGGGTCAATAGTTTCCAAGAGAAACTCAATTTTCATTTGACAGCTGTCATCCGAAATGAAGATCTCTATGAGATCTATCATATCTGTGAAGAAACTAGTAGTCTAGGGTCAATAGTTTCCAAGATAAACCCAATTTTAATTTGACAGCTGTCATCCTAAATGAAGATCTCTATGAGATCTATCATATTTGTTACGAAACTAGTAGTCTAGGGTCAATAGATTCCGAGATAAACCCTATTTTACTTTGACAGCTGTCATCTGAAATGAAGATCTCTATGAGATCAATAAAAGTTTGACAGATGTCATGAAAATAAAAAGTAATAGAGTACAAAAATACGACACCAACTGTCACTTTGACATCTGTCACATAGCACACCTGTCTATTTGACATAAACTGTCACTTTGACAGCTGTCACATATTAAACCTTTTTCCTAGCCATTTTTAGAAAACTTTTTAACCAAAATGTGAAATCAGGCTTTAGACATCAAGTGCCATTTTGACAACTGTCACATTTGAAAGCTGTCATTCTACCGTTATAAAAAATATTAATATAAAAATATTTCTACACTATTCTTTTTTCCGTTGAATTAAGCAAGGCCAAGGGTATTTTTAGTCTAACGATTCAATGGTACCACGGTTAATAGAAATCGGCATTTACGTAGTACCATTGAGTACCTAAAAAAAAAAAAAAAATATATATAAAAAATTAAAATAAAATTTGCCGTGGTACCATCACAGTAACTATCTAATGGTACCACGGCCAAGGAGCGCAGTGAAACGCAGTTTTCTGAAACGCAGTGAAGTATATACCCATCAAAAAAGATCAAAGTTTGGAAATCTTTTATTTGAACCACCTGCCCGAAAAGATTTATACAAGCGAAACGCTTATTATATGTCGCTATCAATTTACAACTGGTTACCCAATAGCCTAAAATTACCGTCTGGAGATAAATTTAAAAAAGAAATGACTGCATGGCTGCTAAATAATTGTTTTTTTTTTTATGCCTGATAGATTAGCTTTTGACCGCTATCTCACCTGATGGTAAGTGATGATGTGGTCGAAGATGTTGTTCAGGCTAACCTACAATTACTGGCTCTCAAAGACAGCTGCCGGAACACACCGTTAGGTGCTTGGCGACAGATTTTCTACTTGAGGGTGGTAGCTAGCCAGGCGGGCATTCGCAAAATGCCCTACCACCATGCAAAACGCATTGCCCTACCAAAATGCATTGTTTTTATAGTATTAAGGAGTTTAAAGAATATAAATGTATAAATAAATAAAATTATGTAAAATATAAGACTAATTAAATTGCAATGTAACTGTATGAAATATTTGCACGTCCGCTTGCAGACAGAGTACAACTGTGAGTAATAATATTTTTAAGATCCTATTAATTTGTATTCTTGCAAATAAACAATTTGATTTGATTTGATGTTCAGCAGCAAGTTGTCTTTTAAGCAGTGCAGCTTTATATTTTGTCTTAAAAGACTCTATTTCCTCTTTTAGTGACCATTGATACTTACGGGACCGATTGTCATTCACTGTCAATGACTATTATATCTTTAAAAACACTTTTCAGCTACTGGAGTGTAACACAAATCAGCTTGACCGGTTTTGATGAAATTTAAATGGGACTACACGAAAACAATGAAAAAAGAATCATCAAATTCGGTTCACTCTTAGTGCTCGTAGCTTAGTTTGCTTACCGATCAGCAAAGTTAAGCAACATCAGCCACGGTCATTAGTTGGGATGACCTACTGAGCGCTTCCGTGCTTCGGAGGGCACGTTAACCATCGCGTTGGACCCGGTTGTTGTCTTAGGATGGCAGTCGTTATAGCATGGTGGTTTGCGAATGCCCGCCTGGGTAGCTACCACCCTCAAGTTGAAAATCTGTCGGCAAGCACCTAACGGTGTGTTCCGGCAGCTGGCCTTGAGAGCCAGTATCAGGTGAGATAAAGAAGTAAGAACCTCCTCCTATTTTTTAAAGTCGGTTAAAAATATGAGCTTTCGTAAAGACCACCAATATCGTTCATTTAACACGCAGCTAGGTATTCGGTGTGTGTGTTGGTGCATATATATTTTTTGATAAATTTTTTTTTGATTGATATTAAAATTCCTTTATTTAATAAAATTTTATATATAACAATGTTCAACATACACAATTTAGAAATGCAGTTAAACAAACATTAGGTTATAATATTTTGTACAGGCTACGATTTACACTTATTTAAAACTTTTTTTGATAGAAATAGTAACTAGGTAGATAGAAAAACCGGGCCTTAGATATATTTTTGTGTTTATTTGATTATTTTATCACAATGATCATCATCGACCTATTTAATAATAAATAAAAAGGCCGATAAGTACTTATACCTAAAAATAACTACATAGGTACTTACCTAATTGGCTATGGCCTTCGAATGACTTGGATGGGTGACCGCTAGTACTTATGATATTACTAATGAAGGCGTTAAGCCGTCGTTCCCGACTCCTGGTTGCTGTCTTCGGATGGCAGTCGTTGTAGTATGGTGGTAGGGCATTTTACGAATGCCCGCTTTGCGATTGCCGAGCTAGCTACCACCCCCCTCAAGTAGAAAATTTGTCGCCAAGCACTTAACTGTGTGTTCCGGCTATCCTTGCGAGCTAGTAATTCTACGTAAGCGTGAACAACCTCTTCGACCACATCATCACTTACCATCAGGTGAGATAGTGGTCAAAGGCTAACCTTTCAAGCACAAAAAATTTTTTTCGTTGAAAATCGATTTCTATGGAAGTTTTAGGCAAATGAAATCAATAAAACAAAATACTAACACAATATTATATACTTTACTAAATTCCTCAAACAAAGTCCAATAAAAACGATTCATGAAGGTTTTATTAATTAATTTATTTGCGCCAGTAGAGTCACTGATGCAAATGAAGCTCTTTCATTCGAATATTTGAACTGCTGAAAAACTGATACAATCTCAACAAAGATTAGGTGTTTTTCTAACACACTGGACGAAACATAAATACATATTACGAATAATTTGTTTACGCTTAAAATATGTTTACAAGACAGGAACACAAGAATATAGTGTTACGGCGCATGGAAACGAACAATCTAGAATAATCCAAGGTCGATAAACAAGTTAAAGAAAACAAAGAATGTACCTACTCTACACAAAAAAATTTTATAAAAAAAGGGTCGCCTTTTGTTCTCAATCAACTAGTAAACAACCACAGTATAAGTAGTAGTTAGTTTCCATTGAATTGCATACAAAAGTTGTTTACGTTAAACGAGTGATTTATGGCCCCTATTGTTTTTCTATCTAGACTAGTATAGAATATTCTGGAAGCTATGACTTTGGGTATAAATAGGGTCGGGTCTGGGCCGACGAGACAGTCTTACTTTGAGTTCGATACAAGCTACAGTGCGATTACCTTTGGACCAAGTGCTCCAAGCGCGAATAGTCAAATACAGTGAAGTGTGTGATTAGTGATCTGTAAAGTGCGAACAGTCAGTGTTTTAGTGTTGTGTTCAGTGAAGTGTGAAGTGACTATAGAACTGTGGAATAAAGGTGTCAGTTGCTGAAAACGTATTGCATTATTTATACCGAACCCTCAGCTCGTAACAATATTGTATGAAACCCTGGCACTAAGTTGGTATACAGCCCTGTGGTGCGTCTAATGCACACAAAACCCTACTCACATCCACGTGAGAAGTGGCATGTTGCTTATTTGGTGCTCTTTTCCCTCTGTCGCCTCTTACGACACTCACGGGAAGAAATGGGAACATTCTAACCCGGCACTCCTCGGGTCAAAACATATGAAAATAGTATATTAACATTATTTTATTATTTAGACTTAAATAAAGACAAAGGGAAAAAATTCCGTAAGTTCTAATGAACCAGTTTTTTTTATGGGATAGGAGGGCAAACGAGCAGGCGGCTCACCTGGTGGTAAGTGATCACCGTCGACCCACGAACATCCGCAACACCAGAGGTATCGAGGATGCGTTGCTGGCCTTTGAGGAGGGAATACGCTCTCTTCTTGAAGGCCCCTAAGTCGTATCCGTTCGGAAATACTGCACCTGGCAGCTGGTTCCATATTGTGGCAGTGCGAGGTAGAAAATGCCGTAAATACGCGTGGTTGTGGACTTCCAGACGTCGACATGAAATTGATGAAAC
Source organism: Plagodis pulveraria (assembly GCA_963890685.1). Taxonomy (NCBI): domain Eukaryota; kingdom Metazoa; phylum Arthropoda; class Insecta; order Lepidoptera; family Geometridae; genus Plagodis; species Plagodis pulveraria. The sequence goes on along the minus strand of OY982976.1, from coordinate 16,469,910 downwards.
ATCATGTTTTGTCGGGACGTCCGATGGCGAAATTGAGCTGCAGGTAGTAAATCGAACAGTTCCTCAGAACACTCCCCGTGATAGATACGGTATAGAAGATGCAGAGTGATCCAACATCTCTACGTAGTGCCAAAGGGTCGAGCCGGTTGGAGAGAACTTGATCATCAACGATTCGAGTCGCTCTGCTTTGTACGCGGTCAAATGGAAGAAGCTGGTATTGAGGAGCTACCGCCCAGAGGTGAGAGCAGTACTCCATGTGAGGCCGAATCTGTGCCTTATAAAGTTGCAGGCGATAGGCCGACGTGAAGTACCGCCTCGCCTTTCCAAGCACACCAAGCTTTTTGGAGGCTAATTTAGCCTTATCTTCCAAGTGACAGCGAAATTGAACGACGCTCGATATGTCGACGCCAAGTACTCCGATAAAAGATGTTTAGTGAAAGAAACATAATTTACTTTTGTTTACATTTCGCGAGATGGTCTAAAGTTTACTGGACCTCCTGCTTGTTCAATATCGTCATTTTGTGGTCAATAAGAAATTTGTGGTGTGTATCCGTATCTTACTATACTCTGGTTTTTAATTCGAGATCAAAAAGGTAAACAAAGAAATGTCAATATATGTCATTGTCAAACTGACTGGTCAGGGGTATTCAATATTTTTGCTTCAAAATGTTTTTACATAATCCGTAACGGCGCTACCTGCTGCGCTAAGTTTCACACATTTTTATTAAATTGAAATAACTCCGCCACTATATACCGTATATATTTACCTTAGTCGCCTCTTAAGACACCCATACGGGAAGAAACGCGGGTGACATTATAACCCAGCATCCCATGGGACGTTGGGCCACAAAAATACCGGAAGGTGGGAAGCAGCACCTTCCAACAAATTCTAATGCGATCCTCAAGACGCCTGCCAAGCGTGGATATTATGGCAAATCCCCCCATAGGAACCTTGTTCAACGGTGGAAGTTTCGGATTAATTGTGTGACTTGTGCTTGAGGAGGTACGAGAATATGTTTTCTTATTTTGGTGAGAAAGTACAAAAGTATTAATTACCTTTACTAAATTATACTTATGAATAATGCTGTCTTGAAATAATGTTGAACAATCTGTCGTACCTATAGCGTGAAAAGTTATCTTGGCGAAGTGAACTCACCGGTTCCCTTATTTTTGCGGACTACCCTTCTGACTGAAACTGACGATATTCCCAACATGTCCGCGGTTTTTTAGGACATTTGAAGCAGTGAAGTGGCATTGGCTAAGGAATGCCACGCAGCAGGTTCATGGTTCGAATCCCACCGCGGGCTTGAGCTTCACCTCATGTTGGTAGGGTATTTAGCGAATGTCCGCCTGGCTAGCGAACACCCTTAAGTAGAAAATCTGTCACCAAGCACCTAATGGTGTGTTCCGGCAGCAGTCCTTGAGAGCCAGTGAAATTACAGGCACATGAAGTCTCATGCAGTCGTATAGACAGAGTTTAGTCTGCTTAACATCAGGTGGGCCTCGAGCTTGTTCTGTCACAAATGTCACAATAACATAAAAAAGAGCAATACTCAGTGCTAAGCGAGACGACAACGCGGGCGTCCCGAGCTCTCCTTGAAAAAGACCACCGGATGTGGTTGAAACTATAGTCCGGAGCTATCTGACTTATTCACGTGAGTTATCCATTATTTACTAGAAAGAGCAATACTCGTCTTTTGGCCACGCTATAGATGTGTGTTTATACGCCATCTCCATCAACTTTTCGGAAGCACTCTAAAATTTGCGAACACGTTTCTTAACAGGAGATACAATATCTTTCGTTGTTGAAGAGCCCGGTTAGAGCTCTGGCTGGGAGCCTCCATATTACGAAAATAAATAATTCGTAACAATAAACAAAAACTGAACACAACTCTCTAAAAATAACTATAATCGATAAAAACAATATTAAATAACAAGGAAATTCACAATTACAAGAAAAAATATCGTCGAGAAACATATTCGAATCTAAATACGATTTACCTACGAACAAGCAAAAATGGCGTCAGCTGGAAAATGTCGACAATCCCGCCAGTGTGGCAATTAAAAACTAAAAAATCTTACACTATTTTTTTCAGGCTTGAATATATGCGTTAATATGTACGCGCATAAAAAAGTGTTTTATTAGTGAATACTAAAGTAATCAATTATTGTTTTTTTTTTTATTTTAATTGCTTCATCGGTTTCCAAAATTAGTATAATTACTAAGTACATTTCATTTTTTGCACGGTTAACCCCTTTGTTTACATTTTTGATCTTGAATTAAAAACCAGAGTATAATAATAACAAATATTTTAAAAGATCGCACGATCGAGACATGTCTCGATCGTGCGCTCGTAGAGTCAAGACCTCCTGAGGATGCTTCGTTTAGAAGCGAAACGCAGCCAAACCAAGACATGTCTCGATCGTGCGCTCGTAGAGTCAAGACCTCCTGAGGATGCTTCGTTTAGAAGCGAAACGCAGCCAAACCGAGACATGTCTCGATCGTGCGCTCGTAGAGTCAAGACCTCCTGAGGATGCTTCGTTTAGAAGCGAAACGCAGCCAAACCGAGACATGTCTCGATCGTGCGCTCGTAGAGTCAAGACCTCCTGAGGATGCTTCGTTTAGAAGCGAAACGCGTCGAATACTCTTCCGGTTTGGCTGCGTGGCGTTTGTGACGTCACGTCGGCTTAATAGGAAATTAGGCGGAATTGTCACTAGATATATATCATTTTTATAAAGATTTTTTAAGTGTTTTATTAAATAATTAATTAAATGTTTTCTTAAAATACTTTTAAAATATTTGTTATTATTAAAAATTAATTTCAGCAAAGTAACGCCTGAATCTATTCATTAACCAGAGTATAGTTACTTTTTACTCGATGCTTTGGTTTTACTTCTTGTATGATGTTCAATGCTTAGATTATTGATGGGTCTCCGCTCGCGCTCCGACAGCGCGCGCGGAGACCCATCAATAATCTAAGGTTCAATGTAATCCACTGAAAATACCCGCCAGTACTAAAATACCCCCCAAATTGCCCGCCAGGGTCTAAAATACCCCTTTTCGGGTAATTTACCCGTCCTCCGGCAACGCTGCCGGCCGGCTGCACAAAAGAAAATACTGTTACGTTTTTGCTAACACACTACTATTTAATGATAAAATGTAACATCCATCCCACACTTACTATTATTACAATTTGCAATGGATTGGTAAAATACAATCCATTCAAAAATATTTTTTCGCTACGCTCAACACATGCGTACATCCTAAGCCTATGATCTAAATATTTCCTTCACATAAGGGGCGTTCGTTTTGGCTCGATTGCGTTTGTAGCAGTTTCAAAAGTGGCATTTGTGTTTTAGCGTTCGGATAGAAGCTTTTGCTATTTTTGACCACCAATTACTGCATGCTATCCGAACGGCTTAAAACATACTTTGACAACCGCCAATATTTTAACAATTTTGCACAGTACGAAACATGGAATCAATCTCTAAAATTAACAAAAAGTAGGTCCCTATATTATTATTATTTCTTTGTTAATGGCTTCTGATAGTTACTTAAATAAAAAACTTGTGAAACTCTTCAATCGCGCCAAATACAACTGTCAAAACAGCAGTTGTCAAAAAACGATCCCACGGCAAGACATGGGTCAAAAATATCACTTTTCTCTGTCATTTGTAGCGTTTTCAAAGCTATCCGAACGGTGAGCGAAAACGATATTTTTGCTCACGAAGTCCCAAAACGAACGGCCCGTGTGATCGTTTTTAGCGTTTGTGAGTGTTATTTTTGGCTCCGATAGGCTATCCGAACGCCCTAATAGTACACTGTAATAAAATCAAAACGTTTGCGTGTTTTAACAATGGTTAACTCCATCTAGTGGTGGCATTTGAGACTGTGTTTTTTTTTAGTTTGCTATTGGAATCGTACATTTTATACGTTTGTTTGTAAAGTAAAACGGTTTAGGAACTATGCGAACGGGACGACCAGAACGTTTTTTTTAAATGAAAACAGAAGTATTTTTATTCATCTATTCACTTCAAATATTAACTTAATTTTAACTTAAAGTAATTGATTCTGTTCGTCACCGGACTCAGAAGACCACCCGCGTTATTGCATCATAAGACTCGTCCTAATGCAATGCTGCAGTTTTCTTGCTATGCGTAATCAGCACGTGGGGTTCTGGTCACATGATTTCCCCCCTCTGAAAATAGAAATTATCCGAAGGATTAGAAGAATTTCGAGAGAATGGTACAATTGTAAAATCTAGTAAAAGTACACAAACGGAGAAAGAAATCAATATAAATTCTTATGATACCCCTAAGCACGACCGGGACACAAAGAACCGAGAGTTTTTTTGTGTATCACTTTGTACATATAATGCACCAAAACATAAATAGTTTAGTTAGCAAAATGGACGACTTAACTTTATGTATTGATGATTTGAGAAACAATAATACTCTTACTGACGTAATATGTGTAACTGAGCACAATATGATCCAAAACGACTGTATAACGCTTGACATACCAAACTACTCTCTATCTACCAAATTTTGTCGACACAATAGAGCAGGTGGGTCATGTATATTATTATTAGTTTATAGTCAACATAGATACAAAATTGTGACTGACATTAATTCTTTGAGCGTGACAAATATATTTGAATGCTGTGCGATTGAACTGCTAGAACATAAAATCATAGTAGTGTGCATATACAGATCTCCAAGAAAGAAAGAGTCCATACGAGAGCAATTTTTTACAAAACTCGTGGAACTTGTAAATAATATCTATCGAGTAAGAAAATTGTAATTTGTGGCGACTTAAATATAAATCTGCTAAAGAAAGATCCAGCTACTAGACGATTTGAAGAAATACTATCGCAGTTCAATCTCAAGCCGAGCGTAAATCAACCAACTAGACTATCTAGCAATACATGTCTTGATAACATAGCACAAAATATACGAGACGGGAAAACAACTGTTTTGGAATGTGCATTATCAGATCACACTGCACAAATTTTGAAATGTCCAGTGAAGATGAGTTTTTTTTTTTTTTTGATAGGTTAGCCTTAGACCACTATCTCACCTAATGGTAAGTGATGATGTGGTCGAAGATGTTGTTCAGGATAACCTAGAATTACTGGCTCTCAAGGACAGCTGCCGGGTGCTTGGCGACAGATTTTCTACTTGAGGGTGGTAGCTAGCCAGGCGGGCATTCGCAAAATGCCCTAGCACCATGCTATAACGACTGCCATCCTAAGACAACCGGGACCGACGGCTTAACGTGCCCTCCGAAGCACGGAAACGCTCAGTAGTAATGCCACTAGCGGTCACCCATCCAACTCATGACCGCGGGCGACGTTGCTTAACTTTGCTGATCGGTTTAGAACAGCTAAGTAAACATCGCTACGAGCGCTTCAAAATTTATTTCCTTTCGATTTTGATTGATCGAGTTACTTTGTCACACACATTTTTTTAGGTGGAAACGAGACTACAATAACCAAAATGTCAACAAATTCATTGAATGCCTGAGCAATTTAAGTTTTAGCAATGTTTATAATGCTGATAATGCTGATTTAGCTTAAAATGAATTCATCGAATTTTTTCTGCTATTCTACAATCTATGCTTTCCAGTTGTAAAAGTTGAAATTCCAGTAACTAAACGACCAAAATGGTTAAGTGAAGGTGTAAAAATTTGCTCAAAACGAAAACGTTACCTTCTTTGGAATTATCGGCGCTCTTCATCTCACGCAGATAAAAATATTTTCAAACAATATTCTGCTAAACTAAAGAGAATTATTAAACAAACACAAAAAGTACAAAACAACTACTTTATTCAACAATCATCCAATAAATGTAAAGCTGTGTGGAACATAATAAATAAAAACAAACAACAATATTAAAGATGAAATTAGACATATAAAAGTAAACGAAACAGTGATATCTGCCCCTAAAGCAAAAAATTCAATAATTTTTTCATAGACGTAGTGGAAAAAAACTGTGTGAATAATACAAGCGCTCCAACCACATTAGAGCAATCTGTTTTAAACTCTTGTTTCATGAAACCCACTTATGTGAATAAAATACTAAATATCATACATTCCCTAAAAAACACGAATAGCACAGGTTATGATGGCATAAATACAAAAATAGTGAAAATAACAGCTAATCTCATATCGCCTGTTCTTAGTCACATCATTAATAAATGTATTGAGGATGGTTTATTTCCCAGTAAGCTAAAGACCTCCATTGTAGTGCCCCGTTATAAAAACAATGACAGAGAAGATATGCGCTCTTACAGACCAATTGCACTCATACCAGTGTTTTCAAAAATGTTTGAAAGGGTTATTCACAACAAGTTAAGTGATTATTTCGAATGTAATAAAATTTTTGTACCAGAACAGATTGGCTTTAGAAAAGGAAAATCCATAAACATGGCTCTTCTAAATTTTCTCGAAAAAGTTTATACTGGTCTTGATAACAAAAAGCGAGTCACAGCACTTTACATGGATATGAGCAAGGCTTTTGACCATGTAGACCATTGATGACCATCCATTCATGACCAACATTCTAATTAGAAAGCTAGACCATTACGGCATAAGAGGTAATGTATTGAAATTGATAAGGTCTTATCTCGTAAATAGGCAACAATATACAGAGATCACTAGGTTAAATATGGTCACAAAAATAGAAACTAAATATAGATCACATTGCCGAACTGTGAAATTTGGGGTTCCTCAGGGGAGTATATTAGGACCCTTATTATTCTTAGTTTACATAAATGATTTTCCCCGGTCTATCGATCATCCAATGATTATGTTTGCTGATGACAGCACTGCGTTATTTACTGACAATAAAAACGGTGAACATGAATACGACATTAATCACTCATTAGAAATTAATAATAGAATGGCTTCGAAATAATAATCTTAAAATTAACTTGGACAAAACACATATAATAACTTTTAAAAATATTAATTCTAATTTTGACATTCTGAACATCCATTACAATAATAAATATATTGACAAATTACATATGACCAAGTTTTTAGGCATTTACATAGACTCTGACTTAACATGGAATTCACATATCAAGCATATATGTACAAAGTTAAACCAGTTTTCATATGCATTGTATATGTTACGAAAGGTAGCGAACGATAAAGCGCTTTTAAGCGCCTACCATGCATATGTAGGCTCCACCTTAAGATATGGAGTTCTAGTTTGGGGAAATGCCACTGAAAAAGAATCAGCATTTAAGGCTCAAAAAAATGCATTTGTGCCATATGTAAACTAGAATCAACAGAGTCCTTTAAGCCGTATTTTCAAAAATTAAAACTTCTCACTCTTCCGTCTATGTATATTTATGAAGCAGCTATTCTCATGAGAAATAATCTTAGCGGCTATAAAACGTTGGCAACAAAACGATATGATAATATACTATGCGCTCAGAGACATAAAAAGGCTTTTATTAGTAAAAGTGTGTTTGGCAAAAGGATCAATATATATAATAAAATACCGCAAACCATAAAAGAGGCATTAGAAGAGGCATTGACATATTTAAATTGCAATTAAAGGAGTTTCTTATTGATAAGGTTTATTACACTATTGATGAATTTCTCACAGATAAATTATAAATTAATGATTGACATGAATAATATATTTTTGTAAGTAAATGAAATGGCATTGTGATAATAATTAGTTAAATTAATATTTTATTTGTGATTTTGTGTTGTTAAATTAATTTAGATTAACCCAGTAATTTGCACGCCTTCAAGGTTTAAATGTAGAGTCACATATTATTTTAGTTAAGACCTGTACTGTACCTACATTATGGCAAATAAATGATTTGAACTTGGATTTGAAATGCTGACGCTGTAAAACCTAATTTCACTGTATTCGATTTCACTTACATCTTCACACTTTCAAAGCTATGTGTTCTGGGGAGACGGGTTTTATATCTTCAATCTTCATGTTACTATAATAGGAAGGTTGACAATTGGTAGTTTGCTGTAATTTAGGCTGTCTATTTGATGTGGCCAGATTTTCATAGAAAATCTACCAATTTTTACTTCACATTGTCTTCGAGTGTTACGATATAAGTTCCTTGGACATTCTGTTGAAATATTTCGTTGATACATAATATTCTATAAAAAACTGAGTTTTCTTTGGAGAATAGGATCCACGGATAAGGCTGAATACGCTGAATTAATATGCTCTCCAAATTTACTGGAATCAGTGTTCATTAACTGGTGTCATTAGAATACTTCATAAGGTTGGTTATGCATATGTAAACCGAACTATAACACACACGTGCATAGTAATATTATACACTAGTGCGTAATAAAATTATCCTTACAAAGTTAAGTTAGTACCTAACTGCAAATTATATGCGAGTAAACAGACCATTTTCAATTTAATCGAGTAATTTATCTCTACAAAGTTAAGTTAGTACCTAACTGCGAATTATATGCGAGTAAACAGAGCATTTTCAATTTAACCGGGTAAAACACATTTGTAACATCAAAGAGGTTTATATGTAATAAAATATCAAACATTTGCCGCGCGCCTAAAAAAAAAGTGGCGCTATTTTCCATAATTTTAGTATGTTGTTTGTATAGCATTTGTGCAATATTTTTTTTTTCCTCGCAAGGGTGTTGAAAAAGTGCGTATGAAACTCGTGAGCAACTTAGCTCACTTGTATCATAATCTACTTTTACGTCACATACCTGGGGTTCAAATTGTGTTAACCGATTGGTTTATTTTTAATGAATAATCGTATGTCTGTACATTTAAACAATTGACCAAAGATTACTAACCTCAATTGACTAATGGACTTGGTATTTTGACACCTACCTCAAATTCTTTATATTCCATGACACCAATACCATTACGCATGTCGCTAGCTCAGAGAAATTAATAAGAAAGAGGGAGTCTAATGAAAATCAAAAATTAAGTATTCTTACGAACAGATTTTGCAGTATATTTATATCATCAAAATTTTTTCTCCCATAAATCCTACAATTTAGTTATTTTTGCTTTCATATAGCAACACTTCTATCGCACACATGTATAAAAGTGTGGCTTCAGTTTGATGTTTTCGAGACTCCGTGTTTTCTTCTATTTTGTCAGAGGTCGGTAGGTAATATTACGCGCGTTTCAGACCGTGGTTCTAATTTACAACAGTAATCTGTGACTCCACCAAGCTAAGATTGCACCTCAGTTTTTTGTGTATATTTTAATGTACCTATGTATAACTTAATGTTAAAATCAATAAATCCATATTAAAATCTAACAAACATTTGTTTAATTTTTTTATAGTCATAGCGATTCCTTTTTTTGTAGACCATACCTAAGCGTCAGTGTGACGTAATCGACGCGAGGTGCAAACTTAGCTTAGTCGAGTTGTAATGATTTCTGGATTGTAAATTAATGGAATCACTGTGTCTCTAGTTTGTATGACTTGATCTTTCATGTCTGTTTTAGCTTCGTGTAGAAGCGACACGCGTCGAAAATTCTTCCGGTTTGACTGCGTATCGTTTGTGACGTCACGTCGGCTTAACAGTAAAATTAGGCGGAATTGTCACTATTTATATTTTTATATTTTTTTAAAGTGTTTTATTAAAATATTAATTTGATGTTTTGTTAAAATATTTTAAAAATATTTGTTATTATTATCTTGCGGCTCGTTTCAACTAGTTGAGGCCCCCATGTTAAGAAACTGTCAATAGTTAAGCCAAGGTTATTGACTGTTTTACTAAATGGAATGGCAGGCCCATCGAACACAACCTTCGTAATAAGTTCCAGTCAATTCTACGTATCATGTCAGAACTTCTTACTAGTGCGAGACCATATCCCGACATAGGGAGCAAACGAAAAAAAAAAAAAAATCTTCTTATTATAATGACTTCTTCTTCTTCATAAATGGCCTATAATGACTTGCGTATTCGTAATGTTGACATGAGACCGTAAGCTCCATTCTGATATTTGAACCAAGTCTGTGTTTATGGCTGCAACCATAGACTTAGGATTTTTTCGCTACGTACATCCTAAGTCTATGGCTGCAACTGCATCCGACAAGTCAATGAGAGGTGTTTGAGAGTATAATTGTAGATCGTCTGCGTAGAGGTAGTAGGAAGAAGATATACTTCTAGAAATGGAATTAATAAAAATAGCGAATAAACTTCCTTTAGTTTTCACCCAAATTGATCTCGATTTCACAGTCGTTGCCTTTCATTTCTACGCAGCCCGACAGTGATGAAACTTCAGCATTTGCCCGCGTCTTAGTACAAACTATTCCTCTTTTCGATCAATCATCAAGAAAAGTCATAAATGTCATTGTTAATACCATATGCTATCAAAATGTTATCATCTGCAATTATGTCAAAATTCGTAGTTTACGCACCACAAAAACAACTTTTAAACATATTAAATTAAAAAATGTGTCTTCCACTGTTCCACGAAATTAATAGATATATTTGAAGTAATTTATGTATAAAATAATTGTTTAGCGAGAGGTATGGGGAACGTGAGTTGAAAACATATTACTTAGGTTATATTAGTTCCTACCATGTACCACATGATAAAGAAAGGAGTGAAAGCAACGGAAAACTTTGCCCGCTTTCTGAGCTGGTTCAAACTGGTTTTGCCTCCGAGCGGGCGCCGCTGCAAGCCCCGCTTTTTTTTCTTCTTTATGTTATTGTGACAGGAGAAGCTCGAGGCCCACCTGATGTTAAGCGGACTAACCTCTTCCTATAACAGATGCATTTCGTCATAAGTCACGAATTGCACTGTGCCCATCACATTGAGACAGTTGTTAAGTCTCATGTGCCTGTCATTTCACTGGCTCTGCCGGAACACCCTGTTAGGTGCTTGGCGACAGATTTTCTACTTGATAGTGACTAATTCCGTACACATAGCTGTACGTGCAGTAGTGAAGCTTTCATTGCATCATCATCAAATCAATCGGAATGTCCACCGTTGAACAAGGTCTCCCTCATAGGCGGGAGTTTGCCACAATCCCCAAGCTTGGCAGGCGTTTTGGTGATCGCAGTAGAAGTTGTCAGTTCTTCAGAAGCCGCTTAGTCCCACCTCCCGGTATTTTACCCTTAGTCACCTCTTACGACACCGCCGGGGAGAAATGAGGGGTGACATTCTAAACCGGCAGCACAGGACGAGAGGCCTCTTAACTATGTACTGTAACAGCCGACTCGTCCACTGCTGAACACAGCCTCCCCCATCAAGGGGGTATTTGCCACAATCCCCACGCTTGGCAGGCGGCTTGGGGATCGCAGTGTAAGATAGCAGTTCTTTAGAAGGCGCTGCTGCCCACCTTCCAGTATTTGACCCTTAGTCGTCTCTTACGACACCCACGGGATGATATGGGGAGGTGCAATTCTAACCTGGCACCCCACGGGGGTAACTATGTACCATTCGCTGACTGAAGCGCTCGTAGCGAAGTTTACTTAGCTGTTCTCAACCGATCAGCAAAGTTAAGCAACGTCGCGCGCGGTCAGGAGTTGGATGGGTGACCGCTAGTGACATTACTACTGAGCGTTTCCGTGCTTCGGAGGGCACGTTAAGCCGTCGGTCCCGGTTTTCTTCTTAGGATGGCAGTCGTAATAGCATGGTGGTAGGGCATTTTGCGAATGCCCGCCTGGCTAGCGACCACCTTCAAGTAGAAAATCTGTCGCCAAGCACCTAACGGTGTGTTCCGGCAGCAGTCCTTGAGAGCCAGTGAAATTACAGGCACATGAGACTTAACAACTATGTCTCAAGGTAACGGGCGCAGTGCAATTCGTGACTTGTGACGAAATGCATCTGTTATAGGCAGAGGTTAGTCCGCTTAACATCAGGTGGGTCTCGTGCATGATCCGTCACAATAACATAAAAAAAAACCTCATGGGTTATTAAGGGTTGCCAAGATACAGGCTGCGCCTAGTTTGGAACCCATTAACGCCTTCACTCAGGAGTGAAGGCGTACCTATTTTGACAAACGTTACCTATATACCCTAAATGCATGTTTTTATTATAAACACATAAATAATTGCGTTTTGCGGCCATCATTATATGATTCGCATATCCAAATATCATTTGGCGGAGTTAACAATGATAAAAACAAACTAGTTTGAATTTTATAAAAATAGTACTATAAACCTACAGTATTAACTATATATATATATATATATATATTTATAACTTTTTAGCCACATAAGTTTCACCAACTTTGTATTTAAACTAAATATGAATAAATGATTATTATTAGAAACTAGGTATATTGTAATTATGTATGTTGTTGTTAACAATGTTTTGAAGAATAATAATAATAAACAATAATGATATCTATAGTAATTAAACAACTTTAAACGGTTTAAATCGCGTATCGCGTATATTTATCATTATTTTTTTTTGTCCCGATGTTTCAAACACTTTGCAGTGATCGTGGTCACGGGGTGACTGATGATGTCACCCCGTGACCACGATCACTGCAAAGTGTTTGAAACGTCGGGACAAAATAATGATAAAATACGCGATTTAAACCGTTTAAAATTGTTTAATTACTATGTGTAATAATCGCGAAAACCTAAGACCACAATAATGATATCTATTAAATATCACTCATATATGGATGATATCGGCTTCGCGTGATACGTAGCGGTGGGTGTTGTGCCATTATCCCAGCACTTGGCAGGCGTCTTGGGATCGCAATATAAGATACCAGTTCTTCACAAGGCGCGGGCAGTCGCGCCTTGGAACAATAACCTTCGGGTATTGTTCCCTTCGTCCTTACGAATCCCTCAGAAAGATTTGGTGATCGTAAACCCCGACATCCCACGGAGTAGGGTTGGCACATAGTCACACACATTTTTTTTATGCCTAATAGGCTAACTACTTTGATTACTATCTCACCTGATGGTAAGTGATGATGTGGTCGAAGATGTTGTTCAGGCCAACATGGAATAGGTGCTTGACAGATTTTCTACTTGAGGATGGTAGCTAGCCAGATGGGCATTCGCAAAATGCCCTACCACCATGCTATAACGACTGCCATCCTAAGACAACAACCGGGACCGACGGGTTAACGTGCCCTCCGAAGCACGGAAACGCTCAGTAGTATCACTAGCGGTCACCCATCCAACTCATGACCGCGGGCGACATTGCTTAACTTTGCTGATCGGTTGGGAATAGCTAAGTAAACTTCGCTACGAGCGCTTCAACACTCTTTCAACTTGTTTGAAGACTGTTGTTTTTTTTATTTATTATTTTTGTTATACTTCTGTAGGTACCTCATGGCCAGGGAGGTTTTGGGCATCAGGGAAGTCCGTTCGGGCACCAGCAGCAGTTCTATGGACCTCAGCAGCATGGTTACCCGGGACAGGTAGGCATTTCATAGTTCCGTATCTTATGGCGCTGACAAATGCTAAAAAGCTTTACCTAAACAGAATTTGAAGCAGTGATGGCTGAGTGGCATTGGCTATGGACTGCCACGCAGCAGGTTCATGGTTCGAATCCCGCCGCGGGCTTGAGCTCACCGCATGGTGGAAAGGCATTTTGCGAATGCCCGCCTGGCTAGCCACCACCCTCAAGTAGAAAATCTGTCACCAAGCACCTAACGGTGTGTTCCGGCAGCAATCCTTGAGAGCCAGTGAGATTACAGGCACATGAGACTTAAGAACTATGTATCAAGGTGACGGGCGCAGTACAATTCGTGACAGACGAAATGGATCTGTTATAGGCAGAGGTTAGTCCGCTAAACATCAGGTGGGCCGCGAGCTTAATCCGTCGCAATAACTTAAAAAAAAATTAAAATATATTTAGTTTGTAGCAGGCAGAAAATTATATGCTAATCTTGATCACATTATCTAAGGACAAGAAAAGTCAGAAAACGTTTTTTTTTACTAATCTCGATGGAATAAAATTGTAAAGTTGACACTTAGTTACGCCTGTAACGTAAATATTTTAATTATTTACGTATGAATGTGTATGAAAATATACACAATATTTTCAAATATACCCAGACTTGGTAAAGTTAAAATATCATTTTTTTTAAAAAGTTCCCTCAGAGATGCCCTAGGACCCATTTTATATATGGCTCGAAATGGTTTTCATGAGCTCTTGCGTGAGGTATGCATGACTAATAGAAAAGTTGAAAAGCATCGCCAATGGGTAGAACCCGCACATTGCACATTGCGGATGTTTATGTCACATAGCGAGGCTTAGAGACAAAATATGGACCTACAACACCACCATGGAGAGGACCTCAAGGAAAAAGAAAGAGAGGAAGGCCCTCAACACGCTGGGAGGACGAAATAAAAAAAAGTCGCTGGTCCAAAGTGGTGGCAAATAGCACAAGATAGAGAGAAGTGGACATCGTTGGAGGAGGCCTTTACCCAACCTGGGGAGCTTGCTAACAATTTAACATAGTATATAGATATAACAGTGGCTCAAAAAATGTAGCAAGATCAAATAAAGGCTTTTTTATTTTTATTTTTATTATATTTATTTATGTCTCTCTATATAATTTATAGCAAATTTACGAGGATAACTCGGTGGAGTGAGTGTTTTTGCGTGTAGTTGTTTCTGGTCTATATTGACGTGGCACTAGAGTGTCCCGCATCTGCCGCCTGAAACTATTCATTAAGGTGGAACTGGCCGGTCGCTTCTCCATACAAACGTCGTAGGGTGATCATTCCCTTATTTGAGATTTTAGGTCCAGAATTAAGCATAATACCGATTGATCTCGTCAATATCTATGCTTGTATCTTAACGAAATTTTAAAATGATAATTAAGTTGAAAGTTATGAGCCTTGAATACTTTATATGAAAATATTTCGAGGCTCATAATTCTCAAGTTAATTATCTTATTAAAAAAATGTTACGATACAAACCTAGATAATTATGAGATCAATCGATATCATGCTTTGTTTTGGACCTAAATCTTCAAACAAGGGAGTGATCACCCTACGACGTTTGTATGGAGAACGGGCCGGCCAGTTCACCCTTAAATATTTTTTTACAAAATCTGTGGCTTTTTCTTCTACATTATTAAACACACTAAAATAACCCTCTGTATGTTTTTATGTGTTTCAACAGGGCTACCCACAAGTAGGCTATCCTCAACAAGGCTATGGACATTCCGGATACGGTCAGCAGCGTCATGGCTTCGGGTTTCCAGGGTTTGGACATCACGGAGGTGGGCAGCAGGGTTACGGACAACCAGGCTATGGGCAACCGGGGCTTAGACAACCAGGATATGGGCAGCAGCCAGGAGGTTGTAACTATACATTTTTATTTTATTTTTTTAATTCTTGATACGTTAGCCTTTGACCACTATCTCACCTGTAAGTGATGGTGGTCGAAGATGTAGTTCAGGCTAACCTAGAAGTACTGGTTCTCAAAGACAGCTGCCGGAACACACCGTTAGGTGCTTGGCGACAGATTTTCTACTTGAGGGTGGTAGCTAGCCACGCGGGCTTTCGCAAAATGCCCTACCACCATGCTATAACGACTGCCATCCTAAGACAACAACCGGGACCGACGGCTTAACGTGCCCTGCGAAGCACGTGCACGCTCAGTAGTAATGTCACTAGCGGTCACCCATCCAATTCATGACCGCGCGCGACGTTGCTTAACTTTACTGATCGGTTAAGAACAGCGTAAACTCCGCTACGAGCGCTTCTAGATTGATTGATAGGTGTACAGGCTTCTCTCCCAGCTGTTAGGCTATTTGTTTTTTTTTAAGTATTATTTTAGATAAGCTAGCATTTTACCGCAGTCTTACCTGGTGGAAAGTGAGGACGCGGTCGATGGTGAAACATGCTTGCCTAGCAATTACCTACATGTTTACTCTGTACAGACTCCCAGCTTATAGATTATGTATTACTGTGGAAATATTTAAATAATGCTAACTTACATATTTTTTTAAGATTGTCACGTCATATACACCGTGTCCCAAAATTCAACGATAAGCCGGCATCGGTGCATGGACCTACTCATGACTACTCGGGAAAAAATAAAAAAAAAATTATAACTCTTTTTTTTTTTAATTACAGAGACTTTTATAAAGTTGCGCCAACTTTTAATAAAACTTGCCATGGTAGTGTCCATACTTTTTTTTTTAACCCAGACTATAGAAAGTGCATAGAATGTTAAAATCTATGAAAATTATAAGAAAAAATATTTTTTTTACTGATTTTTGTAAAATAACTACAGACTTTCTGTAATTTTAAAGGATTGTGGTAGATAGCCGTCCTTCTTAGGTTGCTAATGCACAAAAAATATCAAAAATATGTCAAAAATTGTGGTCATGGTAGTTGAAAATAGCATAATGGGTATCGAATATCGATGAAATTTATAAAAGTCTCTGTAATTAATAAAAAAAAACAGATATAATTTTTTTTTTTCCGAGGAGTCATGAGTAGGTCCATGCACCGATGCCGGCTTATCGTTGAATTTTGGGACACGGCGTATATTTCTTTATTAAAAATAACAGTACATTAAATACTAACTGTAAGTGTGTTTTTAGAATAATCAGTTATCTATTACACTTATACAGTGTTATTGGTAAAATGCTAACAACCTCTTAGGGTTGACATCTGCTAGTCCTAAGATACATATTGAGATATTTTTTTAGGTATTTTTTCCGGTGTTGCCGCGGTGGGCTCTCTAAGCTCGGAGTAGGCATTAAAACACAATTTTTTTTTTGTTTCGAAACCGTGAATAAATTATCTCTCTAATGTTTCATAGGAATAGCAGAAGTCAACCCTAAGATGTTGTTAGCATTTAACCAATATTGTATATATTACTTATATATAGTGTATAATGAGCAAGTTGCTCACGAGTTTCATACGCACTTTTTCAACACCCTTGCGAGGAAAAAATATATTTATTGCAGAAATGCGATACAAACAACATACAAAAATTATGGAAAATAGCGCTTAAGTTTTTTTTTGCGCCCGGCAAATGTATGATGTTTGATTACATATAAACCTCTTTGATGTTACAAATCAGTATTACCCGGTTAAATTGAAAATGCTCTGTTTAATCGCATATAATTTGCAGTTAGGTACTAACTTAACTTTGTAGGGATAATTCTATTACGCACTAGTGTATAATATTATTATGCACGAGGGTGTTATAGTTCGGTTTATAGCCCTAAGAACGATATAATAAAGCTCACTTTACGAGCAAGGGTGTCGAAAATATCTTTACAATAATGATCCTCATCCACTATCTAGCAGGCGGCGGCCTTGGCGGTTCTTTGGCACAAACTGCATGCTGCGGCGCATGCATAGCGTGCCTCACTTGCATCATGTTCTCTTGCTGCCAGTCACTGATGGGCAGCATGGGCGGGATGTCCGATGACGACGGAGACGATGTCGGCACTGGGCCTGTTCAAGATGTGTCACCGCCATAACTGTCTCCAAGTCTTCCCAATGACGCCTCCCTGGCTCACTGTCAGGAATCTTTCTTCTACCATCGCTTGAAATAATTTGTACTCCAAACAGTCTTCTATGTAAGTTTTATTTACTGTATCCGGATTGTCCACTGCTGCGCACGGTATCCCTTAGGGTTTTTTTTAATAGGTTCGCCTTTGACCAATATCTCACCTGATGGTAATTGATGACGTGGTCGAAGATGTTGTTCAGGCTAACCTAGAAGTACTGGCTGTCAAGGACTGCTGCCGGAGCACACCGTTAGGTGCTTGGCAACAGATTTTCTACTTGAGGGTGGTAGCTAGCCAGGCGGGCATTCGCATAATGCCCTACCATCATGCTATAACGACTGCCATCCTAAGACAACAACCGGGACCGACGGCGAAGCACGCGCGTGCACGCCCAGTAGTAATGTCACTACCGGTGACACCCATCCAACTCATGACGTTGCTTAATTTTGCTGATCGGTTGAGAACAGCTATACGTAAACTTCGCTACGAGCGCTTCAAATGGGTTTGCCATAACCCCCACACTTGGCAGGCGTCTTGGGGATAGCAATTCCTCAGACGACACCTTCAGTGCGCACAGCACGCGACATGCTGCTACTTCCGCCGCCAGCGCCACTGGCGTCAGTGTAGATACTATTCGTAAGACAGCCGGCTGGACCGGCACGTCTACCGTTTTGGCCCGTTTTTACAACCGACTAATACTAGAGGATAATTCGAGCGAATTTGCTAGAGGCGTTGTGTTCTCGTAATATAATATTATATCTATACGTTCAGAACGTGTTACTGCTAATATTAGTCTTCCCAATTACGCCTTACTGGCGCTGACTAGGCATTATTATTTGTCGCTTCCAAGTTTTAATCCAAAGACAGTGTTCCATATGAGAACAATTTTATCAGTAAATAAATGACAATCCCTCTCTGATAAAAACTCCTACATCATATGCTTGGGATATAACTCTTTGGAGGTCCGGCGTCATTATCACCAAATGGTTACAATGTGCAAGGTACTTCGTGGCAGGATCGATGCGCCGAACTTGCTGAATAAGTTATCGCGACTTTTTGTCCCCGATCCCGGTAGTTGCACTCGTCGCGGGCGTCATCAACTATTTTCAGTCCCCTTGGGAAGAACGACGGCGCACAGTCATTCCCCTATCCAGCACACTCTTAGCCACTTCAATCGTCTCTTGACCAAGATGCCTGAATGTGATATGTTTGCGGATGAATGGAAGGATATTCTGTCGGAGTTCTTGGAGTACTGTGAGATGAATCCACAAAAGACGAATGAGGATGATGAATTTTATTTTGATAATTATTTTTCAGTTCGCTCTAATATGATTTTAATATTATGTTATTTTTATATTTAGCTTTGACATTATGCTGTATATTTATTTTGACATTATTTTGACATTTTATGATGCTACATGTTAGTAGTGAAATCTATTTGTATGATAATTCCTCAACTATTGTAATTGGTTTCATGTAAATCGTTTTAGTTGTTAATAATAAATAAATAACTTGAGGGTGGTAGCTAGCCAGGCGGGCATTCGCAAAATGCCTACATATATTAATGATCTGCCTTGCATGGTCAAAGATTTCTGCGATATTGTTTTATTCGCAGATGATACCTCTCTGATTTTTAAAGTAGATAGGAAAGACAGTGAACTGACGCATGTAAATAATGTATTATCTAAGATTTGTAAATGGTTTGCCGCTAATAATCTTCTCCTAAATTCAAAAAAGACGAAATGTTTAAAGTTTTCTTTACCAAATGTTCCTTATGTTGAACCAAACATAAAGCTTGGCCCAGATAAACTCCCTATTGACAAAGCGACAGTCTTCCTGGGAATCAAAATGGATTCCACTTTACAATGGGATCCACATATACATGATCTCTCCGGAAGACTTAGTTCTGCTGCATATGCAGTTCTTAGGATAAGACAGTTAACAGACGTAGCTACTGCTCGGCTAGTTTATTTCGCGTACTTCCACAGTATTATGTCGTATGGCGTATTGCTGTGGGGAACTGCTGCTGAGATAGAGACAATCTTTATCATACAAAAGCGTGCAATTCGAGCCATATATAAAATGGGTCCTAGGGAATCTGTGAGGGATCTTTTTAAAGAAATTGATATTTTAACTTTACCAAGTCTGTATATATTTGAAAATATTATGTATGTTCGTAAAAATTTGAGTAAATTTAAATTAAACAGTGACAATCACGATTACAATACTAGGAATAAAGATAAAATAGTGGTGCCAGGTTTTAGATTAGCAAAGACAAATAAAAGGTCCTTCTTAGGTAATTGTGTGCGGTTTTATAATAAAGTTCCCAAACATATTACAACGCTCACAGAAGGGAAATTCAAGTTGCATGTGAAAAACATATTGATTAAAAAATCCTACTACACAGTTTCTGATTACATAAACGACAAAAATGCCTGGACAATTCCGCCTCCGCCAAGCTATTGCCTGTCACCTACATAATTTAAACAAATATTGTAATAACTCTATTATATAGTATGTATGTAACACATTGTTAAAAGATGTTTAAAAGAATGGCCCCGAGTTTCTTGCCCGTTCTTCTCGCAGTGGCTCTATACAATTTATTTGCTGAACGTGGCAGTACAATGTAGAATATTTCAATACTAAAATTTGTAATTGACCTTCATAAGAGCGTCGTAGACGCCTAAATTGAATAAATGATTTTGACTTTTGACTTTGACTTTGACTTTGCCCTTCCACCATGCTATAACGATTGCCATCCTAAGACAACAACCGGTACCGACGGCTTAACGTGCCCTCCGAAGCACGTGCACGCTCAGTAGTAATGTCACTAGCGGTCACCCATCCAACTCCTGAACGCGCGCGACGTTGCTTAACTTTGCTGATCGGTTAAGAACAGCTAAGCAAACTTCGCTACGAGTGCTTCAAAATTTTCACAATAATTACTAAAAATCTGCTTAGTGCGAAAACTAAAATTAAAGATACGGAACCATTCGTGCGCGATTAGGACTCGCAGTTGCCTGTTTTTTTTTAATTTAGAATAGATTTGCTTGTTACCGACAGACATAAGGGCGAAGCGAGACGTCAACGCGGGCGTCCCGAGCTCTCCTTGAAAAGGACCACCGCATGTGGTTGAAACTATAGTCGGAGCTATCTGACTTATTTACGTGAGTTATCCCGTATTGTTTAATAAAATTGTAGTTAAGTTTTTAATTATTGTTTTATTCGTTTATGCCTGGTAGGTTAGCCTTTGACCACAATCTCAAGTGATGATGTGGTCGAAGGTATTGACAGGCTTAACCTAGAATTACTGGCTCTTAGGGCCAGGGTAAGCGCTGATTTACGCAATCTTCACGTAGACAACTGGCGTGAACAGGACCGGAACCAGTGGGGAGCTCTCATATCGGAGGCAAGACTCACTTCGGGTCGCTGAGCCAGTGGAGTAGACAGACAGATTTTATGGTCGCTAGCCAGGCGGGTCAAGTCAAGTCAAAATCATTTATTCAATTTAGGCGTCTACGACGCTCTTATGAAGGTCAATTACAAATTTTAGTATTGAAATATTCCACATTGTACTGCCACGTTCAGCAAATAAATTGTATAGAGCCACTGCGAGAGGAACGGGCAAGAAACTCGGGGCCATTCTTTTAAACATCTTTTAACAATGTGTTACATACTTACTATATAATAGAGTTATTACAATATTTGTTTAAATTATGTAGGTGACAGGCAATAGCTTGGCGGAGGCGGAATTGTCCAGGCATTTTTGTCGTTTATGTAATCAGAAACTGTGTAGTAGGATTTTTTAATTAATATGTTTTTCACATGCAATTTGAATTTCCCTTCTGTGAGCGTTGTAATATGTTTGGGAACTTTATTATAAAACCGCACACAATTACCTAAGAAGGACCTTTTATTTGTCTTTGCTAATCTAAAACCTGGCACCGCTATTTTATCTTTATTCCTAGTAATGTTATTGTGGCATTCGCAAAATGCCCTCCCTCCATACGGTGAAGCTCAAGTCCGCGGCGGAATTTGAACCATGGACCTGCTGTGATGCAGTCCATAGTCAATACCACTGAGCCATCACTGCTTCAAATATTATATGATTATTATTATGATATATATTATTGACATCTTGTTTTTTTTAAATATTTTGTGTTAAATATATTGATTTGGCATGTGCGCGGATCTGTTAGTTCATGATAAAACTCATTTTGATGCAAATTAATGTTTCTAAATAACATGTATCTACACTTTGTCTTTACTTATCTTTTTATTATATTCACTTCGTAATTAGGTGGCAACGTCCTCTTTATAGTGTAATTAAACTTGTTTCCAGTGTTATCAATATAGCACAATGTTATTTAGAAACAAATGTTATTTTTAAAAAGTTTTTTTTGTATGTTATTGTTATGGAGCAAGCACAGGCCCTCCTGACGTTAAGCCTGCACCAAGGCAATTGTGAAATACTTACGTTCGCTTGATCGTAGCTGTATCTTTATTTCTTAATTTTGAGTTATGCAATTAATATATATGATATTTAAGGATTCATTCCATAAATCATACACTTTAGAAACACTATTATTTTAAGTTTCCTCGATAGAAAAAAAAACCAAAGTTATAGTAATTAAACAACTCTAAACGGTTTAATCGCGTATATTTATCATTATTTTTGTCCCGGCGTTTCAAACACTTTGCAGTGATCGTGGAATTTTTTTGAATAATAAAAAAACAACGTAGTTTCTATAACGTATACACATTACATTTTTCAAACAGGTATTTGTTTTTATTATACGAAGGAAATAGCTACATTAACGCGCGTTCCGTCCATTTTAGCCAGAGCCGGGATGTTTTCTCCCTGTCCCCTTTAGTACAGCTTCGGCTGTCGGACAGGGACGGAAGCTGGGGGCGTGCCTTACTCACGCACACATACGCGAATATCTAAAAAGCTCGGTGCGCTCTTAAGGCAACCAATGCCTATAACAGTAGTTATTTCTCTGCACTGCGCCTGTTACCGTGACACATAGAGTTGTTAATTCATAATGTGCCTGTAAATTTACTAGCACTCGAGGACTGCTGCCGCACCACACTGTTAAGTGCCTGGTGATAGATTTTCTACTTAAAGGTGATAGCTAAACAGCTGAGTATGCGCAAAATGCTCTTCCACCATGCTTTGAAGCTCAAGCCCGCGGCGGCATTCGAACCATGGACCTGCGGCACGGCAGTCCATAACCAATGCCACTGAGCCATCACTGCTTCAAAAATAACTAAAAAAACTATCCTATGTGCTTTCCTAGGCCTCAAACTATTTCTATACCAAATTTCATCCAAATTAGTCCAGTAGTTTTTAAGTTTATTCGTTGCACACAAAAATAAATTATATTTCCTCTTTATGATATTAGTGTAGATGTAGAAGTGTAGATAGAAAAACATCTTGGTGCATTTAAAATGTAATGCCCTGTAAAATTAGGTAGATGTCGCTACTGTCCAAAAGTTGTGCATTTAAACCTTTGAGGTTCTATCTTACTAAAGAGGTGGTAAGCATGAAGGAGTACCAAAAAATAATTTGAAAACAGCTGCATTTCTATTTATTTTTTAACTATTCAGTACGTATTTGTTGCCAAATCACCCATACATATAGTATTTTTTTTAATAATTTCATAACAGTTATCATTTGTAGCGTAATTCACCTTTAACGTGACCAAAATAAGGCAATCATGACCCAAATAACTAATAACATAAATTGATTCAATATTACAATAAAGGCTCCTTATCCTCATTCGCGATTTCACTATTCGCAGGTAAAAAAAATGCGAATAATTTTCTGTATTCGCGGATAAATATTTTGGTATTCGCGAATCCAGTCGGTACAATAAATCGAAATAGGTGTCCTTTTAAGACGTCGACATCTTTAAATACTACTGGCATGTCCCGATGCGGCATTTACAAAGGGTTTTGTCGGCTGCACCAGAACAAATATAAAAAGAAAAATATGTCTTATTGTCATCACGCCTAGTTATTTGTCAAATGAGGTTGCCGTAGCGCGCTATCACACGTAGGTATTTCACATCTATTATGCATGCCGCTGTCCTTTATCAAAAACATTTGTTAAGGTCAGTATACCATAATTCCAATTTGTGAAGATTGACCCATCTTAGGAGAAATCTTATTTTCAAAAAGAAAAATGCTTACGCCTCTGCCGAATTGAAGAACGTTTTAAAAGCGGCAAAACAAGAGTAAATTACTACTTTATAAACTTTTGACTAAGTCAGATAATAATAAATGGTAGGTGTTCTTAAAAAAAAAGGGGTACCTACATTATGTGATTAAAGAGATTTTTAGTATGATTTTTTCATTTGAGTTCTTGGAACGTATCCCCTACATTCCTATACAAATTACCGTTCCTTATCAACAGTTTCTGTATTCGCGGCATATTGGCGAAACGTAGTAACAGTCCCGGAGCCAGCTACTGCCAATCCTTCCATGAACTCTACAAAAACAACATTCAGTAATTTATCTGACACGCCAATGAAAACTTATTTGAAGAGAAGGAGAAGAAACATTTAGAGAAAAAAATTAAAACTAATATCATTGCAGAGAAGAAGGGAGAAAACCAGCAACAAAGAAAGAAAATGTACCGCAGGAAATGAAAAAAATAAACGAAAGAAAGCAACCAACAAAAAAAGAAAAAGTAAAAATAGTAGAAAATAAACTTTTTGAATGAAACTGAGACGTCTGAAGAAGAAGACGCCGGGAATCTTTGCGACGGTGAGACAGAATATTCAGAAGAAGAGACATTGTGTGCTATTTCCTGTGACACAGGAAAAAGTAACGAAATGTGGTACCGTTGCAGAGGTTGCGGTATATGGGCACATAAAGAATGTTCTGGTAGGTACTGACAGTCTCGTTGATTATATTTGCGTTTTTTGCTTGGATCCTTAAAGTTAACTGTAATACGGTTATGTTTATATTAAAATTTATACGAATTAGTAAGATTACAGACTGACATAGAAATGTTTAAAGTTAATTTAATAATTAAGTAGCTCCCATTACACATATGGGAATTTATAGGCTCTCATTTCCCGCAAAGTCGGGTAATAAGAGCGATTCTGTTTTTTTCCTTTAACTTTATCTGTGGCCAAATGCCTAATAATATAACGTTAACACTATGATTACATGATAGCCAAATAAGTAAGGATTTAGTTTATAATAAAACTTTCCTAAAGTATCCATTAATTTGCCTTTTATTGAACTTTTTCCTTAGTAGGCTCCAATTCCCCCCTTCTCCCCTACCCCGCGAATAAGAAACTTTTACTGTAATTCAATACAATAAACGTTTAAATTTTATTAACATCTTTTCAGGGAGGCGGTTGGTAAAGAAGACATCAACAACAAGGGGACCTTCAACTACGCCATAAATACAAACGAAGGATAGATTGCTAATGTCATACATTAAAATATTATCACCACTACATAGTCTTCGACTAACTAAAGTTAGATGGCGCTACTGTACTAGCTGAAGTATATACTCAGTGCCATCTATCGAATAGTTGATGAACTTCTTTGATTGATGACAAGATCTATTAAAAACAGAGATATAAACACGACCTATGAGACCTAAACAAGGCTATTAACAATAAATTAAGCTTTAAAAAGGCTATCAACAAGAAATATAGCCTGATTAGGGCCATAGACAAACGATTAATAGAAAAAAATATCAAGATTGTCTCAGTGCTTGAAGTTTTAACAACATAAGATCACGGTGGCTATACATACGTAATCGATGGAAACAACGATATAAAATATGATTAAAGATCTCTGTAGAGTTATAATGCCAAAAAATCTTAGTGCTATCAGCAATAGAGTGAAATATGATAGTAATATAAACAAAACTCTCAAAACTGATAGATAATTCGAAAGCCAGAAATCAGTACACGCTACATGGCCACGTTCCAAGCCTCAAGAGTGTAGTTGTTTGTCTAACTTACTCGAAGGTTCGGTTGTTCTGAAACCTCAAATATCGATTTTTGGCGGGGAACTAGAAAAATATATGACGTTTGAATAGCAATAACTACCGTTAGTGCCTATAATTCTCTCATCAAGAAATGTCAAGGTATTTCTGATAAAGATGCAACTTTTAACGACCGATTTTGTTAGTTATAAAGCTGCACTCACTCGAAGGTTGTGAACGACATTAGAGAGAAAAGTTGCACTCCGAGTGCGCTCTAACTAAGGTACTGAACCAGCGTTTTAACTACAATTCTAAGGACAGCGGTAATAATGACAAAACTGCAGCAGATGACAGGCGTAAATTTGAACAAAAGGGCCACTTGTGCTTAAGGTAATGAATAGATTTAGGCGTTACTTTGCAGAAATCAATATTTAATATCCATATTTAATTATAGTGGTAATAACAAATATTTTTAAAATATTATAAAAATATTTGGTATTACCACTTGTACTGGTAAGTACAATATTTTATCAAAAATCGTCACAACACAAGCACCCAACGGTGTGTTCCGGAAGCAGTCCTTGAGAGCCAGTGAAATTACAGGCACTGCAGACTGAACAACTATGTCTCAAGGTGACGGGCGCAGTGCAATTTGTTACTTATAAAGAAATGTTTCTGTTATAGGCAGAGGTTAGTCCGCTTAACATCTGGTGGGCCTCGAGTCCGTCACAATAACATAAAAAAAGTATTTTGACAATGTGTTACATACTATATAATAAAATTATTACAATATTTGTTTAAATTATGTAGGTGACAGCAATAGCTTGGGAGATGCGGAATTATTATCGTTTAAGTAATCACAAACTGTGTAGTAGGATTTTTAAACAAAATTTTTTTCATATGTATCTTAAATTTTCCTTCGAATGTGCACGTTTCGCACTGTGCGTGCTTGATGTTACCTATCATTATCTCCTACTCCTATTCCTCGGTTTGTAGGGTCGGTATGTACAATAATATGTTCTCTCAAACTTAGCTAATGTTTCTAAATATTATTACAAGCACTATCGCGCGCTAAGCGAAAATATATTTAACAAATTATTGGAGTACAAAATTTTATGCTCAAGGCGGGAATCGAACCCGCGTCCTCCGATGTCGCGTCGGATGTCTATACCTCCTCAGCCACCTGGACTCGGCATTTCTAGCCGGTGCGCGGCCATCAACCAGACTACTAGACTTCATCTGATGCGCACCGTCCCCAATGACGGATAAAGTAATACAATCGTAACACAAAATTTCGGCTAGAAATTCCGTGTCCAAGTGGCCGAGGAGGTTTAGGCATCCGACGCGATATCGGAGGACGCGGGTTCGATTCCCGCCTTGGGCATAAAATCTTGTACTCCAATAATTTGTTAAATGTTTTAGCTTATGATTCTTTTTTATTATTACAGGTGCGGAAGTACAAAACTGTGCTCAAAATCATATCACCAAAATAAAAATATTGGAAAATACAATGCATTTTATTTCATTCTCAGGTACTCTTTCTCTTACAAAATCACAAATATACGATAGGAAAAATTTAAGTCATGTGCGGGATTCGAACCCGCGTCTATCCACCTCTCGAGCCGGGGTACCTATGCTCTAACCAATTGAGCTAACATGACATGACGTCATAACTCAAATCTTTCCTATCGTTTTTTTACCATCGTATATACCCCGGCTCAAGGGGTGGGACGCGGGTTCGAATCCCGCACATGACTTAAATTTTTCCTATCATATATTTGTAATTTTGTAATGTAATCCGCATAGCAGGCGTTATTGCGAACCTAACAATATTAAAACTCTTACTCTTAGTTAATAGTAGATTATGATACAAGTGAGGTAAGTTGCTCATTACACACGAGACTGTGTGTTGCAGCCCGAGCCGTAGGCGAGGGCGTAAATCAGCCGAGTGTATAATGAGCAAGTTGCTCACGAGTTTCATACGCACATTATCAACACCCTTGCGAGGAAAAATATTGCACAAATGCGATACAAACAACATACGAAAATTATGGAAAATAGCGCGCAAGGTTTTTTTTTTGCGCGCGGCAAATGTATTTTGGTTGATTACATATAAACCTCTTTGATGTTACAAATCTGTATTACCCGATTAAATTGAAAATGCTGTTTAACTTGCATATAATTTGCAGTTAGGTACTAACTTAACTTTGTAGGGATAATTCTATTACGCACTAGTGTATCATATTATTATGCACGAGGGTGTTCTAGTTCGGTTTATGGTCCTAAGAACGATATAATAAAGCTTACGAGCAAGGGTGTTGAAAAGGATATCTGCAGTCTTTGCATATATGTACATAATTTATTACACACATTATAAGTACACAATATTGTTTATAAATATTGTGTTCACTTTACTGGTTATGTGATTGTGACGAAACAAGCACGAGGTCTACCTGATGTTAAGCTGATTAACCTCTGCCTATAACAGAAGCATTTCGTCATGTGACGAATTGCTTTGCGCCCGTCCAGTGTGACGGGCGCAAAGCAATTCGTCACATGACATACAGTTTTTAAGTCACATGTGCCTGTATTTTTTCTGCTTCTCAAGGACTGCTGCCGGAACACACTGTTAGGTGCTTGGCGACAGATTTTTTACTTGAGGGCATTGGCCTATATATACATTATATTATATTGACCGGTATATATAGGTCAATGCTTGAGGGTGGTAGCTAGCCAGGGGAGCATTCGCAAAATGCCCTTCCACCATGCGGTGAAGCTCAAGCATCGTACCATGGACCTGCAGCACCGCAGTCCAAAGCTATTACCGCTCGGCCATCATTGCTTCATGTTTATGTAAACTATTGCATATTACCTAACAATACTAAAAATTCAATGTCCGTATGGATTGAGGAGCCACTCCAGATTTTAAGAGGAAACACCCTTATTTAGTAGCAGAGCTAAACATTTTGTACGAAATAATTCTAGAATTTGTAGTAAAATGCTTCAAGTTATTTCAATATAAAAGTGGTCAATCTAAACATCTGAATTGAGGAGCCACCTTGAACTCCGAAAGTAATGGATTAATGCAAAGGTAAAATATTAAATAATATGAACTGGCTAAGTGCGATTAAATAATTAAAACTTAGCCAGTTTTAAGAGTCGCACAACCGCTCCCAACACAGAGTAGGTACTTTTCTATCTATGGTAGAACTACGGGGCCTTCAACATTCCGATGCGTAAGAAATAGCGTAGTAAAAACTATTTTTTGGAAAATTGTGCGTTGGTACCTCAGACCAGGAAACAAGGGAGATAGGTAATGGAGGCGTGGCACGTGCGGACGCATCTGGCCTTAATCAGGCTTGTCTGTAAGAAACCCATTGCGCGCTTAGTACAAATCAATAAACGAATCAGTTCTTCCGATAACGCAATGGATCAGTGTTTTAACAGCTGTGTCTGTGTGTATAACTAGTGACCGTAGATACAGGGCCGCTTTTCAGAGTGTAGTTGTCGGATGCTTTAACTTACTCGAAGGTTTGGAACGACTCGGATGTTTTATAACCTCAAAATATATCGATTTTCGGCGGGAAACTAGAAAAATATACAGAACTTTTATGATGTTTGAAAAGCAATAACTACCGTTACCTGCAAAATACAAAAGCGTGCCTATAATTCTCTCATAAATAAATGACATGGTCATGTCAGTTACAGATTCAACCTTTTAACGACTGTTTTTGATAGTTAATAAGTTGCGCTCTACTCGAAGATTGTGAACGACGTTCGAGTGAAAAGTTGCACTCTGAGTGCACTCGAGGTGACTCAAACCGAGGTTTGGAGCGACCCCCTGGCTGAAGCACAACCCATTTTCAAAAGTGTACCATTAATTAGTGTATTAGTTTGCAGCGGAAATCTTAGTGTGCGTGGAAATTGTGCGTATGTACGCCATACTTATTGTTTTTATTGATGTGAGAGTAAAACGGGCGGGAGAGTTTATGTGAACAAACACAGACTGAAGGCAAATCTCCCTTGTTTCTCTGATCTGTGGTTGTACGATCGGTGTGTTGCCCCATGGGGTGCCGGGCTAGAATGTCACCCCCCCATTGCTAACTATGGGTGTCGTAAGAGGCGACTAAAGGTAAAATACCGGAGGGGCAGTAGGGTCTTCTGAGAAACTGATATGTCCAAGACGTCTACCAAGCGTGTGGATTATGACTTATGACAAGCTGACAAGAGGAAGCCGTGTTCAGCAGTGGACATTCCAGCTGCTACGTACGTTCGGTGTACGGGTGTGACTCGCACTCGCCCAGTTTTATTGTAATTATATTACCATAGCCTAATATTTATTCGTAGACCATAGCCGAATACGAAGAGGGTCCAAAGTCGATCTAAAGTTCAGCTTTTTCCTAGGTCCAAAGTGTCTAATACCATAGGCTTAGCGTAGCGAAAAAATCCTAGGTCTGTGTCTAATACCGACCCCTTTTATCAGCGAAGCGTAGCGGCGGCACGTGTTTCTTTTTAGTTTGTGATTAGACTCGTATGGTTTGTACACTTGGTATTTCCTGTTTTACATAGTGCGAAGTGCCAACTTGATCTTTTAATATGACAGTAACTCGATTCACCTTGACTGTTAACAAGATGAGAGTTAATTTATACATTGCGAGCAGCTGTCTTGTCGACCAAATGATCCTATAATAAATATATAATCAATAACTGAATTACATGGCATTGACTGAATTATATAATAATGCTGAAAGATTACCATAATAAAATAATAAATCTAAAATTACGAAATGGCGCGACAACGATATATAAAAATGGCTGCGATGAACTGTATTACCACATTGCTATGTTTTGAATTAGAAAGAATTTATAAACGTTAAGATTATTAGTTAAGATATTAATTTATATATAAATATTTATAAAAATAATTATAGAAAACCATCTATTCGCGGGCATTTTATAATACAACTCAAATACACATAGAAACGGTAGAGGGTTCTTGAGGGCTACCAGCCGGCTCATTGAACACTCGGTGTCACGGAGATAGATTTTTTGTGGAGATGGAGTGACGATGGTGATGCTGGAACGAACAAGTAGATATAAAAACCAAGAAGAATATTAACAGGAATTGTTATACTTTGGTTTTTAATATAAGTAAATAAAAGTTATTAAAATATTGATCACTTAGTAATTATAATTAAAGGCATATAATTTTCTATATTCCTCACACTATCCCACAACCTGAGCATTTCGTGGTACACTTTATTGAAAAACTATACTTAACGCCTATAGTTTTTAGTATTAACAGTTTTTTTTAATATTGTTAGGTTTGCAATAACGCCTGCTATGCGCACATGACTTAAATTTTTCCTATCGTATATTTCTGATTTTGTAATTTAACATAGTAATTTAACTCCTTATCTAGACGTGTTATCGGTTAAAAAATATAACAATTAAAAAAAGAACATTAACAATTTTGTTTTCATGGGAAAGAATGTTATTGTACTACTAACGCCATCTTTTAGAAAACCAAAAAGTTAACATCGCTGCAATAGAACTTATCTCAATACACAAATATATCGTTATAACGCAAGTACGAGTGGTGCAGATTGTTTTAAATTTGAATAAAGAATGGGAGTATGAAACATTTATGATGACAGTAGTGAAAAAGAAATATAATGATTATGCTTAAGGTTAAACGTTACGGTCGCTAAGCAAAATCATCCGCGTGATGGCGCTGTTTCTGCATAATCATGTTTTTTTCTTTTTTTACTTCAATTATTGAGAAAAATATATACTTCACGTAATTTGGCGGGTTTGCCAACTTGTTCTTAGCACATATCAAATATAATTAAACCTATTGACACCTACACTGTTACGTAAATGTTAATTAAAACCAATCTCATGTATATGTGAAGTAATGACACACACACATGTAAATAGGTAAACTGTAGTAATTATACACCAAAATTGAATATGCACTGTAAATACCTAATAGCGCAATTGTAACTGAAGCGGCTTTGCAATGTGAAGTGCTCGAGTTCAAGTCTCGTTAACTGCATATCACTTTTTGCAATAGATTTTTTTTTACATTATTGCGTTTCATCTAAAAATATCATAGGCCAGTATAAATACAATACAATACAAATACAAATATTTTATTTCAGTAAACTTAATCTATAATACATTTCATGGGTTTGAGACTCTCTTTTAAGTATGCAGATACCTGTGTTAGAGTGTCTCGCTCTTCCGTGGTACTAGGTTAGATCATGATAGATAGATAAAACAATTTTATACCTAATGACTTTTTTCTTTTGAAATGAAATGAAATGAAATGAAATTTATTTATTTACGACGTAAGCAATTTACAACAGGATATTTACATAAAAGGCACATTTGACAGACATAGAAATAATTGCTTTACATCATAAATTGGTCCCCAACTCAGCATGTGCTAGTTTTATTTAAAGCTAGCGCTGGTCTTCCGTTGGAGCCATTTTGTGACGTCACGGAGGATTAATGATACAACAGCTCAAATTTTACAACATAACCATTAAATTATTACTACTTTTAATCGCTGATAGGTAAGATTTTGACTACAATCTCTCCTGATGGTAAGTGATAGTGTGGTCGGAGGTGTTAACAGGTTTATAATCTAGAATAACTGGCACTCAAGGACAGCTGCCGGAACACATCGTTCGGTGCTTGGCGACAGATTTTCTACTTGAGGGTGGTCGTAGCCAGGCGGGCATTCGCAAAATGCCCTACCACCATGCGGTGAAGCTCAAGCTTGCGGCGGGATTCGAACCATGGACCTGCTACGCAGCAGTCCATAGCCAATGCCACTGAGCTATCACTGCTTCAAAAACTAACAATTACCTAATTTTTGTGCGGTGTACGAACATGTATAATTTACCTAGATCAAGAAGTGAAATGAAAGATTAGATGAAGTTCAAAAATATTTATTGCTAATTAGAACTCAGAATCTAAATATTATGCATTTTTTACTCTTCTGAGTAGGTAGGTCATAAGAAATAGAGTAAGTAAAATGAAATCTTCATCTCTCTCAATTTCTAACATTGGTGAGATGTAGCACACAAAAACATCTTTTTCATTTTTGTTACACTTAGCTGACCTTGTACCTGTAATACAAAGAAAGAATACAAATATTATATTTATATTAGCGATATAGGGATTTGTTTTTAACTATTTTTAAATCTTGCGGGGCCAGGCTTGGAGTCATAAGAGGCGAGGAAAGGAAAAATATCAGAGTGGGCAACAGGAAGCAGTGTTCAGCGGTGAACAATCTGGAAATGTTCTTGGCATCAACTATTTTTTTTTACCAATTATAGAACCACTTTTACTCACTCCTGTTGTAGCACAATGTCTTGAGTAGGAATCAACAGTTGAGCAAAAATATCACAATTTACATAACATGTTCTGTAAGTTTCGGTGTTTGCAAACTGTACTTTTATCCACCAAAAATAAATAAATTCAATTAATCTTTTCTTTACTAATATAGCATAATCGATATATCTACATAGTTGGTACCTGGTAATATTTATTACCATTTTCATGTAATTTCAATTGTTCATCTTTGAATACAAGTGTTTTTTTTTCTATGGCAGTGCTTTCTGTATCTTTAGTCAGCCTACCTGAGGAATATATTTTATTTCTAAAATCGCTTTTTACACCTATAACAATTATTCATCATCTGTAATTAAAATTTTACATTATTACCATCTGGGCCTGCTCCTGGAAACCCATATTCCTTGTATCAGCAATATATAATCCAGCTGGACGAACTGCTTCCTGGAAATAAGTTGTTCTTCATTGCCTTTACGGAATTCCTTGTCACTTGTTTTGTACTAAAATATAAGTTAAAATGCTATTGAATCCGCTTCCTTATTCACTCAAATTGTGCCATGTCTTTCCAAATCAAACGCCCATGGTACATAAAGGACATGCTGTATATCAATGATTCTATAGCCAGGGAGGTTATGGAAGTTATTGCTTTGTACAGATTCAATAGCCAGCTGGTGACTATCCCGAGTTGGATCTGTTATTGGCCAGTTGGTATTCATTTATGGGAGTTCTTGGCTCTTTCTGGTATGACCTAGTGCTGTACCTAGTGGTGGGACATTTTATGTATGATGTAAGCTTAGATTTTTTCGCCATGCGTCTTCCCGTCGGTAAAATAAAAAATAAGTAACTGTTTAGTAGTTATGCAATAACATAGTTTGGTTTTTGTTACAAACAATGTGTCGCATGCCTATAGAAGCCGGCTTCTTATGAAACATCTTTGCCATGAAAACAATTGAGCTAAGCAAGAACACCTTTGCAGCTACTTTTAGACCCAGAATAACAATTAGCTTTATAACTCGATTTTGATGTATTAGGTATATTCATTTTGCTGTCCATGTGCAAACCAAACACAAACTTGTACAATATTTTTTATTCGAATGTTTTTTAGCTCTAAACGTGATAGTAAAATTGACACTGGTTATCACGGTTTACAGCACTGAAACACTGTATTGGAGATGGAGACTTCTTTATCTTTGCACTGTAATGTGAATATTTATAAAAACATTGAATTGTACCGACGCGAACTCTACTCAAAACAAATTTTTATTGCCAGTAGGTACACAACGGCCAAAAGTACAGATCACTGTACTCTCTGCTTTGGTTAATTTCACGCCCGAGTTATTGTTATAATTTATAAAATACTTAGGTACCTATGTAGAAATTTATCCTCCAATGGTTTTAGAATATATTTGTTATGTGAAATAGGTTGTTGGTCATTGAATAATTGACTGTTACCACAAAACAATCCAAAAGTACTATCATTATTTCATCTGTGTATTACTATAAAACAAATATTATCACTTTACACTATACAATGTAGATAACTTTATCGTCTACAATACAAATAAATGGTAATCTCATCAGAAAAAGGCGAAAATATTACATTCCGTTTTTAAAGTACCACGAGAATATCGCGATAATGTAATAAGTAACTCAAAATGATAAGCTTGCAAGATTCTGGCAGCACTGAGTTAAATACATCGGTTATTATTTTGAATAACATATTTTTGTAGTTTTGATTTATTGCCGCGCGGAGCGGCAACGTCGCGCTTTGACACTGCACGTACAGTCTGACAACGTCGCACTCACATACTCACATCATCAAAATTTTACTCTCACTACGATCGCGTGCTTGTATAACATGCACAACTACAAATGTAAAATATGTCGAATTTATTAAGCTGAAATACTTACTTCAAGGCTATTAGGTCATTCTATTCTTAATTTTGCGGCTGTAGAAGCCTAAATTAGGGCTATTTTAAGTCATGATATGCTTGAAATCACAACAGGAAACGTATATAAGTCAATCAAAGTTTGTATGGAAAACGTTTAACCTTAAAAGGAGGATGACTTCGGCACAAAATGTCCACATAATCTTCTCTTGTGAGCCTTTACGTCCAAACGATATTTTGGATAATTATGTGAGTTGCTTAGGTGTTGCTATGTAAGGGGAAGCGAGTGACGAGTGAGAACAAAAATGTTAGTAAAAGTTGTACTACATAAGGCCCAAGTTTCTACTTTATGGCAAATAGAGCAATACAACATGTGTACGTGACGCTGATCCTATGATCCCATATTTTTGTCGGATGGTGGAGGGGGTAACACTCGCGTCCTTCAGCATATGTATAGTGTAGAGTCAGGTAACGTCTACAAATAAGACTTTTTCTTGTTTAAATTTTTCCTTTAGTTGTATTATGGTAAATTTAATAATTATTTATTATGCACAAATAAGTGTACAAGGAGAACTCAATGCTAAATAGTATTTTTAAATTATCTTGGTTATCTACTGACCGAGTTGCACATGACGGTAACTCGTATGATATACAAGACACAGCAGCAACTTACCGTGCAGCTTGCAAGCTAGCTTATACAGTGTAAGCCAGCCATATGGTGATATTCATAATTCATATGGTGATACGTAGACTCGTGATCATTATTGTTCGTTTACGCAATCAAGAAATAAAGTAGTTTTTGCCATGAAGGTTGGTATCAAACTAGCACTGTCACTGACCTTTATGTTTATATTATCTGGATATACTAAAACCACCGCTTTATAAGGGCCTATTCCATTTGACACTAATTTCGTTATTTTCGATAATTTTGATTATATTCTGCGTCTATGGTTGTGATCACTGTGATCGTTTGTTCTCCCCTGTTCCATTTAGGATAAGAACGCTAAGAATACCACTAAAATTTGCCACTTCTGTCACTTTTGACATTAGATGTAGGTAATTCAAACTGTTCCAGTAGCTTCATAGCGTTAATGGCGAAAATAATGCCAAGACCCAAGTGGAACAGCGTTTTGGGAGTGTGATCGTTTTTATCGTTTTTAGCGAATTTAAGTCCAAATGGTACTTACCATAATTCGACAGTGTTTTGGGTTTCGTACCCAATGGGAAAAACGGATCCTTATCAATGTGACTGTTATATACGGACGGATAGACAGACGTCTCGACACGACTCTCGGGTAATATGTATATATGAAGCCGTAATAAAGGCGATGAGTTCGCCTAATTCACAAATTTTATTTGGGTTCTCAATGGCCTGTCACAAGATTTTTTCTGTTTAGAGTTATTTTCACTGAGTTTGTTTGATAAGTAGTCCTGCTTATGTCGTCCTCGGAACGGCCGAGATGTTTCATGTCTGCTCCGAAGGTAGATAGTTGCTGTGCTGCCCTGGCTTCCTGTTACGTAGCCACGGAATGGTGGCGTAACCCATGGAACGGCATTGAGCGGTTCTTTGTTTGTGATCGGTAGCGAGCGAACAAGAAGTACATTAATAATAGGTGATGTTAATATAATGAATAGATTCAGGCGTTACTTTGAAATCCATTTTTAATAATAACAAATAATTTAAAAGTATTCTAAGAAAATATTTAAAAAAATATTTAATAAAACACTTAAAAAATCTTTATAAAAATGATATATATCTGAAAAATGATATATGACGATATGTCTCGATCGTGCGCTGGTAGAGTCAAGACCTCCTTAGGATGCTTCGTTTAGAAGCGAAACGCGTCGAATACTCTTCCGGTTTGGCTGTATGGCGTTTGTGACGTCACGTCGGCTTAACAGGAAATTAGGCGGAATTGTCACTAGATATATATCATTTTTATAAAGATTTTTTTAAGTGTTTTATTAAATAATTAATTAAATATTTTCTTAAAGTACTTTCAAAATATTTGTTATTATTATAGGTGATGTTTGTATTTGTCACAATGAGTGGAGAGTTTCCAATGAAAAATGAAGGAATAAATACAGTTTAATAGCAAAATATGAATTACGGTGAAAAATAATAAGCTATCAGTAGGTGCATGGGTAAGACAGGGTTATGGCAAAAATGCTAACCACTTCTTAGAGTTCATATTTTTTACAAACAAATTAGTTAAAATTAACATTTAACATTTAAATTTAACAAAGTAGTTATATTTTTTATTTTCTTGTGTTTTTTTTAAATATGTATAGTTTTTTATGTGTTTGTGACGGAATCGGAAAGTTTATTGTGCCTTTAATTTATTATTTCGTAGTTTTATTAATTTGCTCGATGTAAATACATATTCAAAATTCTATTCAAAGAGAGCGCGACGCGGTCCAGTGTTGCGCGGCGGGCGCTCTTAGCTCGGAGTAAGCAATGTCTTAGTCGCGAGTTCTTTTTTTATGCCGTAGGTGGCAGGCAAGCAACCCAGCCGCCTGCGTAACAAACGCTATATTAACATGTTATATCTACATTACATTGGGCTTGTTTACATATTTTGTCCTATCGGGGCAAGCAGAGCTCACCGACTGAAGCCGGTTGTGTACGCTGGTAGGCTGGTAGTAAGTTTTCTTGACATATGATACCTGTACTGAAATTATGAGTCGTATAAAAATGCTATATTGAAAAAAAGCTGGACAAATTTATTACCTGCCATTTTCCCAGTACTTGATAAGATATATCATTTTCTAAATGAAAAAGGCATAGTTTTGAAAAATATATAGCTAGGTACTATCGGCAAAACTTTGAGCTATTGTGTTTTCCTTTGGAGAGAACACACATTCAACTAAAGAAATATATATTGAAGGCTTGACCGGAAATACTTTTATATAAATTTTTCAAATGACCTATTTTCAAATCACAGCCTCAGTTGACTCGTCTTTCGAAGAGCTTCATGTTGTAGGTGCTTGCAAATAACGTGGGAAGAAACTCATTCCTCATACTACAGATGTAAGGCAAATCGCATGAATGGTACAGTATTTGATCTCCATGTGTGGAATCTCTCAATTAGAAAATCTGTCGCCAAGCACTTAACAGTGTGTTCCTTAACTGTGTGTGGCAGCAGTCCTTGAGAGCCAGTAAAATTACAGGCACATGAGACCTAACAACAGTACGTCTCAGTGTGACGGTCACAGTGCAATTCGTCGTTGACGAAATGCGTTTGTTATAGGCAGAGGTTATTCCGATTAACATCAGGTGGGCCTCAGGCTTGTTCTGTCACAATAACATAAAAAAAATGTGGGGCCTGGCTTACTCCACACTTTAGGTACAAAGCTACAGGTACATCGACGTATCGTCAGGGCGGGATTATTATACAGTGCGTGCCGCGACAGAAGAGATTAGAGCTACGCGATAGAAAGAGATACGCGGTATAGGTGAATATAAATATTAGGTACTCCGTGCTTTGCACTCGCAGCTCTGATGCGCACTTTATTGCTTCGTAGCTAGAGTCGCTATTATTAGAATAGCTTTGGGGAGTGATCCTTCTGGTCCTTTTTATTCTGTGATAGTATGTGAATGAGCGTTTTTTTAGAGTGCGACTAGTGTGACTTAAAAATGCCAGGCCGCCATAATTATTCCGCTTATGTTGGAGAAAGTTCAAAAGACCTTTCTCAGATATCTATAAAAGCGCTTGTATGGCTATTACCCTAACATGTACCCTACAAAATGTTTGCTAGGTAGCCTATTCGCTAGAAGTCCGTAGATCTTATGACCAGCTCGTCATAATGTGCAAAGTTCTTAATGGCAAAGTCGATGCTCCGGATCTCAGTGATGTTTTGTGTCGCCTTTATGTTCCTGACAACTACCTTTCGGCGAGGAAACACAAATTTTTTGCTGTTCCAAACTGTAGGACAGTCACTCATGCCGCGTCCCCGATACAGCGATTCCTTAAAGCGCTCAACGCTCTGGTGGACGCCAATCAAGAGTGTGACATATTTAATGACACATGGAAGGACATCCTCACAGAATGCTTAAAGCTCTGTGAATGGTATAATTATATATTTTTTTGTTTATTATTATTTTAAATTGTGTGTATTATATTAAATTGTGTCAATTATTAAAAAATGTGTCTAATATTTTAAATTGTTATTATTATTATTTTGAATCACCATTTGAATATGCACTCGGTTGCGTTGTATTTTTAAATCGACATTTATTTTAATTTTTGACATATTATTGAATATTTAATGTTTCTATATTTTTTTTTATCGTTAGTGTAAGTGGTGTTTGTAACCGTTCTAATTGAATAAATAAATGATGTCATCTAATTCTTCAGAACACTCGCTGTTATATATGCGATAAAAGATACAAAGAGATCCAATGTCTTTGTACATATTTAGTAGATAGTTCTACGCTTTAACACATCAAAAGGCTCAAGCTTGGGTGCTCCGCTCCAAAGGTGAGAGCAATACTCCACCTGAGACTGGACTTGTGCTTTATAAAGCTGAAGCCTTTGGCTTGACGTGAAGAAGCGCTTCGCCTTATTAAGCACACCAACCTTCTTAGATGCGAGGTTGGCTTTAGATGAAATGTGGTTGCGGAACTGTAGGTACACAACCTACAAAAGCAGAAATGTCGACTCCCAGGATTCCAAGTCCGAAACCTTGAACGGAGTGGAGCCGCAACAAAAGCTGTTTTTTAGAGGTGAACGCAAAATTCTGTGTCCTTGCGAGGTCAAAAGCCAGGTTGCCTTTTCCCCAATTCGAAACTTGATCGAAAGAAGTATCGACTACCAGTTTAGTACACCAGTTTCTTCTGGGTTTCATCGACAATGATGCGAGGGGTATTTGCACGACCGGTGTACAGTGCATCGCCAGTACTATCGGTGGCATAACAATGCATGTTGCAAGTATGCATAACATTTCAATTATGTGAAGAATAAAAAGCATTGGCGACAACAAAACCATGAGGAACACCAGCATTGTAAAATCTTCTGGGAAATTAAAATTATTTTGTGAAGAATTCGGTTATATTGATGCTAGCGTCCGTTCGTACAGATTTCCGTGGTATAGCTTATATATGGCCCGCGGGGGGAGCCAGATGAGGTGTGGGGAGGCCCGGCCGCCTGCCACATTGCTTAGCTATTGGTACCTATATGTTAGGTGTCAATATTATCGCCGACGGCTTGCATCAATGCTTGTTAACACTAACAAGCATTGATGCAAACCGTCGACAACAAAACAACCTTTGCTACTAAATAAGAAGCAAGCGATTAAAGTGCATAAATCCTGGGTTAGGCCGGAGGATGGTAGCTTGGTAATAAAATATATGTAAAAATCAATATTCGTTTTTTATCCCTGATAGGTGACCGCTATCTCAACTACACAACGTGATGATGTGGTCGAAAATACTGTTCAGGCTAACCTAGAAGTACTGGCTCTCAAGGACAGCTGCTGGAGCACACCAGTAGATGCTTGGTGACAGATTTTCTACTTGAGGGTAGCCAGGCGGGCATTCGCAAAATACCCTACCACGATCCTAAATCATACTTTTCAACGGAGATCTACCCGTGGAGGTAGCAAAATCAGGAAACTAGGTTCAGCTATTGCCTTTCAGCTAAGGCGAGTCATACACACACAACGTTAACTTTTATATTAATTATATACTTAGTGTTATTTTAGTATACTGTTATAGCTGATTCTCAATAGAAATTGTTACTTTTCTTATTATCTACCATTGACTCGCTTTTCAATCCTGTCTATAT
Organism: Plagodis pulveraria; assembly: GCA_963890685.1. Classification (NCBI taxonomy): domain Eukaryota; kingdom Metazoa; phylum Arthropoda; class Insecta; order Lepidoptera; family Geometridae; genus Plagodis; species Plagodis pulveraria. Next base: position 16,429,475 of record OY982976.1, on the reverse strand, counting down.
AATAAATATCAATGCAAAACAGAACCGAACAGTTTCTCACCAGTGTATTACAAACTTTTTAAACATATTGGAACCTTTTCGATAACAAAAACTCAGTATAAAATAAAAAACAGAACTTGAAAAAGAAGAATCATAAGAATTTGAATTTGGATAACTGACTCAGCTTTTGTTCAGGCACCACAGGATTGAAATCTCAACCTACCATGGCCCAAATTTTCAAGTAAAAAATCAAAATTAATATTTCCAAGCTCCATCTTTCCCGGCATAAACATTTAAACTAAATTCCAGTTAATTCTTCGTAAAACATGGCTCTAGTTTTGAGAAAGGCGGTTTTGCCGAGGAACGTTTCGCTGCTCAAGTGCATAAAGGGAAGGTCCCTGGCATCGTCGGCGAACAAAAACACAGCGGCACCATTATGTGAGTACCTTCATCATGTTAATATCATCGTATTGTTGGGTATTTTGTAGAATTGTTATAAAATCAATTTAGTTCGTTGACCTAGTAGTACGCGTAACGATAAATCATTAGATTTTTATTAGTTCCTTGTACAGCTCTATCTGTAAAGTCGAAGCAAAGATCGGTTAAATTTGAAATGTATATTAAAATATAAGTAATATCTTTAACCCTAGCTGAATAATATTTTGTTTATAATAATAGATCTGGTTTAGTGTACCTAATTGTAGTCTAAACTTAATGCAGGTAAGTGGTAAAAATTATCATTTTTTTTCTTGGCTAAAACGTGTACTATAGTAATTTTGCTTGCTATTGGCGGCTGTCACTGTCAAATGGAATAAAATTAAACGTTCTCTAGGGATGATCAGTTATTTATCTGTAAAGTTTTCCTGTATGCGTTTGCTGCCGGTTAGTGTGATATATCCGTGTTTTTGTGCTGGTGAGGCTCGGTTATTTCGGAGAACGGTGGTGGCTGCCGTGTGACATCCAGGCTATAATACTCGACGAGAGCGCGCCCTACGTTCTTCTGAATAGCATGAACCGACCAGCGGCTTCTCGACTAGTATTATATCTTGGATGTCTTTGCAGTGACTGCGACCGGTTCTTCCGCGTTCGAGTCGTCTTACAACGGTCATACCAAGCTGCTTTCTTGTGGAGATCCAAGTGGCTCGTGGCGACATTTTGCTGATAAAAAGGAGGATAAAAAAGATGAAGTTTGCTGCCCGTTATGTGGATGTCCTTGCCCTTGCGGCCCCTGTGGTGCTTGTGGGCCATGCCGACCTTGTGCGCCATGCGGACCTTGTGGGCCATGTGGTCCCTGCGGGCCTTGTCCGCCTTGTGGTCCATGCGGGCCTTGTCCGCCTTGTGGGCCATGCGGGCCTTGCGGACCTTGTGGACCTTGTGGACCTTGCGGACCCTGTGCACCTTGCGGTCCGTGTGGACCCTGTGCACCTTGCGGTCCGTGTGGACCCTGCGGTCCTTGCGGGCCATGTGGACCCTGTTGCCCCTGCGGACCTTGCCGCCCCTGTGGTCCATGCCCTTGTTGCCCTTGCGGACCCTGCGGACCATGCGGCCCGTGTGGACCGTGCCGATGCCCATGCCCCTGTGGCCCTTGCGGACCATGTGGGCCTTGCGGACCATGTGGGCCTTGCGGACCATGTGGGCCCTGTGGTCCGTGTGGACCACCCTGCCCTTGCCCGTGCCCTGCACCGTGCCCTTGCCCATGTCCTCCTTCGTGCCCGAGCCCATGCCCGCCTCCGTGCCCTTGCCCCTGTCCCAAACCAAAGAAGTGTGAGTGTGGCACCTGTCCTACTTGTATATCAGAACAACAGATGAAGCCACCATCAACGGAAGCTCCAAAAACAAAGGAGCCAGACTATAAGCAGAATAACAAAGAAAAGATTTGCGATCGTATAACAGCAGCAGGGGCCGTGAAAATTACACCATGACAAACACAGGAAGAAAGTCTTTTGCAATAGTTTAGTGTTTGGAATTAATAATTATAATGAATTATACCAGTGACAATACTTGTTCGTCTAAATTTATGCAATAAAAATGAATATCAGATATTTTTGTTTTACTCTGTAGGCTAGGCAGGCTAGATGCACCCGCAGGATAGGAAACTCAGATTTTCGGATCGTTAATCGAGGTGAACAGCGTAACATACCTTTGCAGCGACAACGGTGCCATGTCGGAGTTTGAAGGAGTTCAAGGCGCGGCTCTTCGGCTATTTCAAGATTGAAAAAACGAGGCAGCTGCCGACCGCGAGGGAATCTCGCGAGCCAATGAGGACACTGCCGCTTCGTTACTGCATGTCCTGTCCCAACTTTGTACCGGAATCAAGGAAGCGGCCACACCTACCGCTGCGACACTTCAGCCCTCTTAGAACTAGGCCCATGTATTACGAATCCTGCAATTCTAAATGTTTCGCTTCAAGTTCCTACAATCCTCTCAGCGCTCCTAGTATTTTGCAACGATTGCAACCTAATGGGTCTCAATTATCTTCAGTTAGAAACTATGCCAAAACGTGTGACTGTGGTTCTCCCTGTCCATTCCCTTGTGGCCCCTGCGGCTCTCCCAGCGGTTGTAATTGTTTGCCTCCACCATGCAACACACCACCAAAATGTATTCAATACATGACTGGCTACTATTACTATCCATATGGTTTCTGGTTTTGCGGTCCATACCATGTTACCGGGACTTGTGCTCCTTGCGGTCCTGTCAGTCCTGGAGGCCCATGTGGTCCATGTGCTTCTCCCACTCCTTGTCCATGTCCTTCTACCTGCCCACCACCGTGCTCCCCTTGTAAATGCGCTCCAGCGTGCGTGTGCCCCGCACCTGGTGGCATATTAGGTGATATGGCATCTGGTTTGAGGTCTAGTATCCCCAAATCTAGTGCATTTCAGGGAAATCAAATTCAATCTCCAATACCTAATCAGCCACCAGGTCAGCCTAACTCACGATCTTCCAGCAGCAGTAAACCTAGTGTCTCAAAATACTTTCCTTTTAATGCAGCTGCTTCTACTCCACCGACCTATAAGGATCCTACTAATAGACATCAAATTCCTCCTTATGTCTCCACTATAGTTAGCCCCTATAGTTCCCAGTTGTACAGTACCCAGGCTCATGACGCACAATCTGCTATATTATCTGAACCTACATCAGGCCTCACCAAGAACGTGCCTGGAGTTGCCTCTAACAGTTCTCTCAAGTCGTCTCCCTCGTTCAAACGGTCAGTATCAAATTATTTTGATAAGACCAGAAGTACAATACGACACAAAAAGTCCGCAAACAAAAGGTACCTTTATGAAGTTTGCCCTCCACTTGATCGACCCAAGGTAATTATGACTCGGGAGCAGAGGGACAGACCTTCAGTAAAACCAGGAACATTTAACTACTCGTCGGTCCCTCATTATAAGAGCCCTTATGTTGACCCTTTCGCTGATATGGATTTTAAGCCTTATGACAAATAACTTTTAATTATTTGGGTCAAAGAAGTGGCCTCATATAATATTATAATGGAAATGATTTTAAACTCTGTAAATATTCACACAATAAATATTACTTATTCAAGCTTAAACTGGTATCATTTCAAAACAAGATGTGTCTGCTGTCTTCGTATATAGGAGATAGGTTTTTTTTTTGTTAGGATGGATTGTGATTACAATAAGAAATCATCCTTTCAGCGAATGTTGGAAAGAAGAGGAAATTGAGAGAACAACTAAAGTCAATCCGCCAGATTCCTATAATCAGGATGAAGGAGGTGCCAGTCGAAAATGATGAAAAGCAACTTGATATCGCAAAATCACTGTTCAAGAGCATGTCCTGTCCGTGCTTCGTGTCTAACGCCTCCCAAGAGAGCAAGCAACAAGTTGAGATACCAGACGAGTACTTGCCTAGAAGTCAATCCACGGTCTTTCACTCACAACAAAAACACTATCGTTGGCACGATAAATCTGCTCATAAGGCTCTTCCTAACATACCTCACTACTTGCAATCATACGCACCTGCTTTGGGTGCCCTGCAACCATTTTCAGTGTGTGGCGGTTGCTTACCATTATGCCCTTCTTACAAATGTTCTTTACCTGTTTATAGATCTTCTTCAAGTCCTTTCGGCCCAATTGTACCTCCCTGTGGCATATCTAATGTAGGTTTTGGTCTTTGTCGCAGTTTTTGCGGTTGTGGTACATGCGCTTGTGGTCCTTGTAGCCCTTGCTGTGAATCATGGTGTGACTGTTATGGGGGCTGTGGGTCTTGTAGTCCATGTGGTGCTTTTCGTCCATGTGGCATATGTGGATCTTACGGGCCTTGCGTTTGTGGTCTCTGCGGATGTTGTGGATTTAGCAGTTGTAATCCATGTAGCTACGGTGCGTGTGGGTCATATGACGCTCGCAGTTGTGCCCCGTACGGCTGTGTTACATCTGGTCCTTGTGGTTTTAGCTGCGGCTGTCAACCCTGGAGTGGTCCATTCTTCAATTGCTGTATACATCCAACGCCTATTGATAGCGGTCTTTCTCTTGAAGCGCCTTGTCCTCTGTGTTTACCTAGTGCAGATAACACACAATTGGCACTGCCTAACGTTTCTCAAAATATTGTTTCTGGAAAGTGTACAGCTTGCATACATATTGCGAATTCTCCCCAAAACGACATTCATCCTAACCTTGTCAGGACATACCCCTACAATAAACCCAAACCTATGTTGCACAATCGTAATTTGCCACTGATCAACTGACAATTAGCATATTACTTTTCAACGAAATGCAGACCATTTATGTCAAAGAGCAAAGAGGTATTTTCAGTAATCAAGTAAAATGTATACAGTGACTACAAGCCTCGTTACAATCTTTTATGGAAGCCGTTTTATGATGACCTCTCACCAGGACTGTGCAAGTCGAAGAGTATCGTGACTGAAGCACAAAAAGACTCTTGTCCCGCATAGCTGCTTGAAGACTCTAAAATATAATAAGCTTGCTGAAAGTAAAAGAGGAATATCATTACAAAGAAGAGTTTGTACAAAAACCGATTCACAAGACCCTACTAAAAACTCTATATAGTGTTTCAGTATATTTTTTTAAAACTTCCTATTTTTCGATAAAACAATAAAAAAATTCAACTTAAATATATGTATATGTTTTGGTTTATATGTATAGGTTTTTCAAGCTTGATATAGTTTTTCGAATCACCCTTCACCGAACTATATGCTACAAATATTTTTTCATAAAACGAAATCTATAATCTTTCTACTTATGAAATATTTTTGAACTCACACTTCTCTCTCAACTGAAGTGTTACGAATTGGAATTCCCCATTCCAAACTGTTTGATCAACCGAAATAACAATCTTACAATTTGTACACACATTCAATCAGGCTATAGTTATGAGGTTATAAACTAAATTTTGAAAAAAAAACCTACTCGTATTTTATTAGGCAGGCCGGTTTCAGTCGAATTACTGAGGTTTAGGTTGGTAAGAAACGTATAGTGGACCACTGGAAAAGAAGCTAGGTTATCAGCGTAATATGCCTTTCCAGCAACGGTGCCAAGCTGGTGTTTGAAGACCAAGCCGTGCCTCTGCGCAAAATTTAAGATGGAAAATATCAGGCTGCTGTCTTCTAAGGGAGAAAATCAGACGCCAAAGAAGTCCACGCCACTACTGCGGAACTGCAAGTCCTGTCCTGAGCTTGCACCTGAGCCGAAGACAAATCCTCCTTCGTTACGATCTTCCAGCCTTTCTAGAACTAGAACCATGATTTACAAAGGTCGTCCATATCCCACGTCATATGATTCACTTTCTACTTGTAATGCTCTCTACACCAGGAGCTGTCAGGTAAACTTCTCAAGGCCTTACGCCAAAAATTCCAAAGGTGCTAAGCCTTGCTGCCCTTGTCCATTCCCTTGTGGCCCGTGTGGTCCCTGCGGTCCATGTAGCCCATGTGGCCCATGCGGCCCATGTAGTCCATGTGGCCCTTGCGGTCCCTGTTGTGGACCTTGTGGTCCTTGCGGTTCATGTGGGCCCTGTGCTCCCTGTCCTGCTCCTTGTAGCCCATGTGCTCCATGTGGACCCTGTGGTCCCTGCAGTTCTTGTTGCTGTGATCCTTGTTGCTGCGCTAAGTCTCTGCCTCCACCATGCAACACACCAGCAAAATGCATTCAATTCATGACTGGCTACTATTACTATCCTTATGGGACCTGGTTTTGCGGTCCGTATCACGTTTCTGGGATTTGCTCCCCGTGTGGTCCTTGCAAACCATAATGCATTAATACCAACTGTCTTGTCGATCCACTAGTGTCCATAAGTGACAACTTTGGTGTGATCATAACCCTTTATTCCAAAGGGAATTCCACGTAACTTTAACAGGAAATAGGTATCCTTCTTAGCGTATTTATATTCCCAACGTAACCCAACGCCTATCTGTTTTTCCTCTCATCTGTTTTAACTTTTAATCCTCCTTTAATTTTAATGACAAAACATTTTGAATTTCTAAGTTTCTCTACCTAGGTTCGGTTAAATTGTCCTCTCCGTAACGTCTTAATATAATTAAATTTTGTATATAACTGTGTTATAATTTTGCTGTTACTTAGTTCATCAATGAATCACACCTATTACTTTTGTCATTATTTTCATATTGAAAACTCTGTTTAATAATTAAAGTATCGTTCAGAATCCAGACATGTTTTATTTATTTTAATCTTCACTATACTTGTGTAGGTTGCTAGGGATTGGATTGTGATTACAAATAGACATCCGTCCTTTCAGCGAATGACGAAAAGAAGAGGAACTTGACCTTGAGAGAGAAACTTGACTCGATTCGTGATATCCCCAATGATGTACCGAAGACAACACCGGTGAATAAAGAGCGGATTGAGAAAACTCAAAAGGTCGAAAAGTTAGACGGAACTGTGACCGCATGCATTGCTCCGGATGCTCAATCAGCTAACAATAAAGAAGCTGATACGTCGAGCAAAACTGAATCCGGGAAAGAGGCCAAGCAAGAAGCGTATAAATCAGGCAAACTAGAAGATTCTACGAACGAACTTCCCAGATCTCATTTCAACTACTACGGATACTGCCCACAGCACCAGCAGCCTCAGTTCACTATTCCTCAACATTTTCTATCATACTTCTTTCCGATCCCAGAAATCCCGAACATAAAAGTTGAAGATAATAAAACTAATCTGTCTGAAATTGCGAAACACTTCTGCAGCATATGTGGATGCCCGTTGACATACAGCTGTACGTCACGACTTGCACTGCATCGATGTACTCCCCAATGTATGTCCGGGAACTATAACTGCCAATGTGCCCGAAATATTTCAAATCCTAGTTCAACAGGCGACACATCATGCAAATCTTGTTGCATTGGCCCATGTGATCCTAAATTTCACCCTAACTGTTTTTGGAGCCCATGTAATATTGGCATGACTTCACCACAAAATTCGCCTTCAATGCCAGAAAATACAGCTTTGCCAAACTCTGCTTCTCAAGGCAGTGACGACCATTTATCACCATCATGTGATACTACTAAAACTCTTGGTGATTCATATCAACTGTCTACTGGTAACATAGGTGCTTCGAATTCCCTTCCGTCTGGAGGCTTGTGTGGACACAGCTCTTCATGTTATAATAAACTACCTCTCCACCCAATCATTGCAAGCAAAGGAAACCCGAATCAATTTACTTGCGGTGGTTTTTATAGCCCTTGTCCAGCTTGTTGTGGCTGTTTACCCATCAACCCCATTATCAATGGCAAAACATTCGATACGCAAACACCGAAGCCTAAGGTCAGTGAAGCTCTTGACACTTGTGCTGCCGCTTGTACATGCTTACCTATGTGCCCTCCCTACAGAAGTAGTAAATATTTCAACACGAGCCCATTGTGCAGACCTTGGTACTGTAGCCCTTCCACTCCTAGTTCAGGTTTTTGCCCTTGTGGTATATGTAGTGGTTGCATGCCCTGCAACTGTTGTAGTTACGGAGCCCCGTGTGGTAGTTCAGAAATCTGCCGCTTTTGTGGTCCATGTGGGGTCTGCCGCGGTGGCCCATGCTTACCCACTTGGTGCGGCTGTAATTCATATGGACCGTGCCGCTATGGTGTTTCTTGTGAACCTTGCGGTCCATATGGATTAACTAGTCTTTATGGTCCACGTGGTTATTATTGGGACGGCATTTACTGGCCGTATGGCTGTAAAAATTTCGGCCAATCTATACCTAGTGCGCCGTCTGACCCTAGCACATTTAACGCTTGCGCTCTTTGTGGTTCATGTGGGCCTCCCATCTGTGGGCCTTGTGATTTTAACCAACAATTTTGCAGTACTTGTTGTGTTCCACAATCCACAGAAAATCTCTTATCTTCAAATATGATGGAATTTGACAAAATGTTTCGGAACCTGACTACACAGAAATGCCTTCCATCTAAGGAACTAAGAGACCGTCCGGATATTCCAGCTAACTGCTTTTCGTATATGAACACACCAACGTATAAAAGACCATATCCAGCATGCCCTAAACCTGAAGCAGAAAATATAAAGCCTTAATAACATTCAACCAAACATAAGTCTGGTTACATAATAAATACAGAATCCATAAATACGATTAGTTTTATTCAAGCCCCTGTTATCCTACTCCCTTATCTTATCTTAGGTTGATTGGACAGGATTGTGATAACAAATAAGAAACCATCCTTTCAGTGGACACCCGAAAGAAGAGGAGAATGACCTTGAAAGAGCAACTCAAATCTCTATACCGGTTTCCTAACGCCAGACTGAAGGAGGTACCGGTAAAGAAGTCGGTAACGATGTTGCAAGATATACCCGTGGTCAAGGAGAAACCCGAGCTGAAAGTGGATAAAGATAAGTCACAATCCTTCATGACCTCTTGGCAAAATAAGAAAACCAACCCTATCAAAAGCATTTCTTATCCATCTTTCACGCCTGCTATGCCGCAAGTAAGCAAGAATGAAATTAGCAAGAATGAAGTCAGCCAGAATAAAGTCAGCAAGGATGAAGTTATCAGCCCGAGCTCGTGCCATCCAAAAAGTCAACCTACCGTCACGGAACCTGCAGGAAGTCCTGATATCGTCGAGCAACCCCAAGTTCCTAGTCCAAATATCTTTCATTCATTTGAAGTTCCTAACTCAAATCTTGCGAATCAGCAGCTCGTCGAAAATGAAACTGTCAGTGAGAACGTGTTAGATGAAGTTAAGCAGCTTTGTAGTATTTGTGGATGTCCAACGCCCTGTGGCTGCTGTCTTCCAGGGCCTTGCGATGTGTGCCCTCAGTGCATCCAGTGCATGACCGGTTACTATTACTATCCTTACGGCTTGTGGGTCTGTGGTCCTTACAATGCACAATGTTGCTGTAATTTCTGCTGTCCTGACTGTTCAAGTAACTCTGGTCCGAGCCCTCCAAATCAGAATCCTCCAAATTTCCATACACCAAGCGTCTCCAGTAGTACTTGTTATTGTTTACCATTTACCCCCATCGAACCATGTAATCAAAGCACGGCCAGTGTCATATTCTCTTCATATTTCACTGGGCCTAATAATACAAATACAAGTGAGACAACTTCTGCAGATCCTAATGGTCTCAGTTGTATGTGTGGTGCTTTATTGTCTCCATGCAATGCTAAACTTTTCCAAATTAACCCACAAAGCAGTTGTAGAGATTACTGTGCTTACTGTAAGGCCTGGAGTAGTCCCTTTGGTCCATACGGGCCTTGCGGTCCCTGCGGGATCTATAGAGATAACTGCCCGTGGCGCATTAGTGGTCCCTGTGGCCCCTGCGGGCCCAGTGGATTAACCCGTAGTTGTGGTCCCCTAGGAGTATGCTCTTATGAACCTTGCTATCCATGTGGCTACAACCTCGGTGGCTGTGCTTCTTGGAACTGTGGCTATGGTTGCGGTTATAACTCTTGGTATCCTAATAGCTATGGATCTTGTGAAATTGGCCGTTGCAACAGTTACCATAGTATGTATGGACCTTTTAATCCTTGCAACTGCGTTTTTGGCAACTTTGAAACATATAACAACAATAGACCTCGCAGTGATTTCTGTATCAATAGTTGTGCGTCTCCGTGGTGTGGAACTGCTCATTTATCTAACATAGAACTTCAATCCTTTGACACATCTCTTCATAGTCCTCATAATATACAAAGCACAAAAGCACCTTCATTAAAGGAAGAAAAAGAGCCATGTTCAGCTTCCAAAAATAGCTGCAACACTCAAACGTTTGCACCTTGGCTTTTTTCATCTGAAAAGTTCAATTCTGTATCCAAATGTCCACATCAAAAAGTTCCTTATGATATGCAGACTTCTATAGCATGTTCATATCTCAATAATGCAGGTAAAATATCAAACAATAGCTTTACCACTCACAAAAGTGCAGCTAATGCAAATACCAAAGTGACATCACAAAACTTTTCTGACCATAGACTGACTTCTACTGCTTCGTCAAACGATGGAGCTTACGGTAGTTCTGTCTCTCCGACGCATGCAAGTGGTCTATTTTGTGCTGATAACCATAATGCCAAATCCAAATCTTCAGAGGAAAATGTTCCAAATAATACCCTGAAACCTCCAAGTTCTTCAAGTAATGTAGCTAATTCTTTCACTAGCTGTGTCACACCTATTTCAGCTGCCCTATTCTCTGATGACAAAACTAATGCTGATTCAAAATCCTTATCTCATAATGATTCTAACGATAAGCAGCCTCCCATAGCTCCTTTATTGAATATTGAATCTAAGTCAACCAGCAGTACTATTAAACCACCGTTTGCATCTGCCCTCTTCTCTGCTGTAGAATCTAACATGGATTCCAAGCCATCACTACTAAATATCTCTAACAATATTCAAACTACAGCGGTTTCTCCATCGAATAATTCAGCCGAGTCTTCCTCTATGTCAGATACACCTACAAAAGCATCTGTAACTTCTGATGCTCCAATTTCTGGTATATCATCGGATACCAAAATAGATTTGAACCGTAAACATGTAAGAGTATTTAGAAGTATTGAAAAGCCAACATTACACAGACGCACTCTACCATTAGTGAGTACTATATTGACGAGCTATTATAGTACAAAGACACACAGATTTACAAGGAAAGAGCGTGGAAAGCAGCGACGACAAAAGACGCTTTGAAAGAATCTCTTAATGCTCTATCACTCTGTTAGGAAATAAACTGAATCTTCACACCGTTTTTCTAATAGTGCGAAAGTCAGAAAAACTGTATTCCAAAGTTCATACTATGGTGTATATATTTTTATTATCTTAACAGTAGCGTTATGATTTGAACTACTTTAACTGTGCCTTATTTTGGACAAAATCTGAACTATTTTTTAAATATAGTTTGCAATTCTAGATATAGCCACTTGCAGCTGCCTTAAGAATTAAGGACTCGTGTCTCCTCTGTTGCTCCTCTCGGGCAGACATCAGGATTCCATCAGTCACGACATCTCTCCTAGGCCGGTTAGAAATCAGGACTTTTTAATAATATTTTGAGTTCATTTTAATTACACTGGCAGTACCAGGTAGGTAGGTACTTATTTATAATGTAAAATTGACAGGTAATACTCGAGTAATCTAAGGGCCTGTTTCAGAATATTCGAGTAAGTTCCGGTTATACTACCCAGAATATATATAATAAATAAAACGCTATCTTTTCGTTTCACAGTCATCGATTTAGCCTCCATCGGTTAAAGCTTGAAACGCGCTGCATGTTAACTGTCATTCTTATCATTCAGTTATTTTATGTTCTGGGTAGTATAACCGGAATTTACTCTATCATTCTGAAACAGACTCTGTATATTATTAAAATGTAAGCCCTGTTATCTCTTCATCTTAGGGGAGTTGCCAGGAATGAATCCTGATAGCCTTTACTTACACACGAGTCAATAAGCGAGAGGAATTCAATTAGTTATTAATATTCTGTACACCTAATCCTTTTTTTGTTACCTAATTCAGAAGCCCTAACTAGTGACGATTACACGCTTCGCTTACGCCTGTCCTCCTGTTTCTATAGGCGTCATACCTTTTCAAGTAACTCAAGTACTTAAGTACAAAATAATAAAAAAATAGCAAAATTATTTTCATGAAGTTTTTCTGTTAACGTTTAATTTGCTTTGTCTCATACATTTATAGAAGTACCTATATTCAGAAGGAACGACCGCTTTACTCTGTAGCTTTGGTGAAGGGCCCGACCGTGGTCCAACATCATAAGAACTATAATAACAAATAATGAATAGATTCAGGCGTTACTTTGCGGAAATCCATTTTTAATAATTAACAAATATTTCTCAGGACTCAACTAGTACCAGAAAACGGAATTCCTTCACAGTAAAATGGCGAGCCTAATCTCACTCAGAAATATCCTCTTAATAAGTCTTATGTTAATAATAGATTCAGGCGTTACTTTGCGGAAATCCATATTTAATAATAACAAATATTTTTCAAAATATTTTAAGAAAACATTAAATTAATATTTCAATAAAACACTTAAAAAATATATCTAGTGACAATTCCGCCTAATTTACCTGTTAAACTGACGTGATGTCGAGAAATTCTCAATCGTGCGCTCGTAGAGTCAAGACCTATTGAGGATGATTCGTGTAGAAGCGAAACGCGTCGAAACTTCTTCCGGTTTGGCTGCGTGGCGTTTGTGACGTCACGTCGGCTTAACAGGAAATTAGGCGGAATTGTCACAAGATAAATTTTTTAAGTGAATTATTAAAATACTAATTTAATGTTTTCTTAAAATATTTTGAAAAATATTTGTTATTATTAAATATGGATTTCCGCAAAGTAACGCCTGAATCTATTATTAACATAAGACTTATTAAGAGGATATTTCTGAGTGAGATTAGGCTCGCCATTTTACTGTGAAGGAATTCCGTTTTCTGGTACTAGTTGAGTCCTGAGCATCGTGGATAGAAGTGGAATTGCATTTGTTAGTATTAGTTGAGTCTCCTAAATAGGGTACTGCAGTGGAATAGTGAGTGCTGTACAGTCTCCTGGGGGACTGAAGTTGTGGATCTTAGTGGAACGAGCGCATTTTCCCACAGTTGGGACCACCGAATACTATTATCGATATTTTTTTTATATTTTTATTATTTATATATTTGATTTCTAAGTTTCCTACGCCTCAACCAGCTGGGCATAGTAGTTGTGCCATGGATCCGGGTTGAGTCGTTGGTGCCTCACTTGTGTAGAAGGGAATCAGAAGTGCCCATGGCACAACCAGTTGAGCATTGTAGTTGTGTCATCGGTCCGGAAGGATTCATTGTCCCTGTTCCACCTGGCTGAACCAGGGAAATGTACTATGAAGTCCACTTCAGGAGTGTCACCAGGAATATTTATTTGTGTTTTGGGTCCGCGGAACCACCCAATACAACAAGATATATTGCAGTTACTTTTTCTTGATACATTGATTTTCGGGCGATGCCCCGTCCACCCACTGGACTTTCCCACGGGTGGGTGGACGGGGAATTCAAGTTTCCCCCTCCACCGACTGCACTAGAGTTGGAACCAAATCAACTGCTTCATCGATATTACAAATAATACTCTTGCTATTGGATTACTACTACTCTGAAGAAAGGCCTTAAACGCGACAGCTTTTAAAGTGACAGTTGATGTTGCAGTTTTCAGTTTCGTTTCTTGTTTGGAACTAATCATTTTGGTAATGGTAAATTTATTTTGCCGTGGTACCATCAAAAGAACTAACTAATGTTACCACGGCAAATGAATATTCCATGCACCCTATTACAATATCATATTTATATGATCATGTCCATAGACAAAGACACATCTAGTTGGCTGGGCAAACTGAGTCATATGTATTATCATATCCACGTATTATATATCATATAAAGGTATATGAGATCATATATTGCATGATGGAAGGACATTTTGCGATTGTCTGCCTGGCCAGCGGCCACCCCCAAGTAGAAAATCTGTCGCCAAGCACCTAACGGTGCGTTCCGGCAGCAGTCCTTGAGAGCCAGTGAAATCACAGGCACACGAAACTTAACAACTATGTCTCAAAGTGACGGGCGCAGTGCAATTCGTGACTTGTGATGATTTTTTTCTGTATTTTATTACTCTAGGCAGAGGTTAGTCCGCTTAACATCAGGTGGGGCCTAGAGCTTGTTCCGTCGCAATAACAAAAAAAAGCAGATCCTTTAGGCCACGTGGTTCTACCATTTGACCATAGTGGTAATTATCATTGAGTTAACTGTCACTTTAAATAGTCTGAAGCCTAATTCAGAGTTAGGCACTTCTCTTGTAGGTCAAAATATGTGAATGTAAAATATAAAAATACATGAAAGTATGTATTACTACGGAAAGTGGTCGTTATGGGAAGTGCTCAACACGGGATTGAGACGTTTTAGGAGTACTCAATCTGGTGAATGGTCAATATGGAAAGTGGACCGTTTGGGAAGTGGACATTATGGGATGATACTAATCTCGAGCCACTAAAATGCTGCAGCGAAATATTGCCAAGCAAGACAACGTTAACGATCTTGTAGTCGTAGGGTATGTTCCATTAGTCGCTAAGAATGTTATTTTCGATAATTTTGATCACATTCTGCGTCTATGGTTGCGATCACGTGATCGTTTGTAACTGTCATCCCCGTTCCATTTTTGGATAAGAACGCCAAGAATGCTACTAAAAATTGCCACTTCTGTCACTTTTGACATTAGATGTAGCGTTTAAGGCGAAAATAACGCCAAGACCCATGTGGAAAACTTTTTCGGAGTGTGATCGTTTTTAGCGTTTTTAGCGAATCTCACTCAAATGGTACGCACCCGTAGTGTTAACTGTCAACGGGCAAGCTGGACTCAGGTATGCAAGGCCCCTACAGGGTCTGACTTGCACTGCCAAGCGGACGTTACGAGCTGCGACTGCTGCTCATATTCCCATATCGCCACAGCCTAGTAAGTATACGGTGCCCTGGCACTGGATACTGCAGTAAAATCTGGATACTTGCTCTCCATTCTTTTAGCGAAAGTAAATATTGCTAACAAATCAGACAATCCTATCAGTGGTAGACTGCGCGATGTTGCCACACATGTTTATCTGGTAGGTGTGTCAAGATGAAGAAGACGGACAGCGTGGACGATCTTTGCTGCAATGGTCTGCGTGCGTTTCTACCCTTTGAAATCAAGCAGGGGCCCGATTCTCTTAGCTATTGAACGGCGTTAACGCAACTTAATTGCATGAAAATTGTAGTTTTTGACAGTATCCGTAGTCTGCCCGCTATTTAGGTTCGATCGCAAGTCAGTGGCTTGCTATCAATAGATTGGACATATTTGGTATGCTGTAAGCTATTTTGTTGCGATTGCGATTGCGTTGCTACAGTAGCATAACATATTTTGGAGGATTTGAGATAGAAAAATAGCTAAATGATTTAAATATATTTATTTAATGTATAGTTTGCTAGAAAACCGCTGTATTGATGTTTTGACTGATGCTTGATAGATAGAAGTTTTCATTATTATTTCAGTGAGAACATTTGCAAGCCATAGCACAGCCATACGATAGCGACGCGATTGCTATAAACTGCGATTAAGAGCTAGAATTAGCAGACTACCGAATTTGACATTAACAGCAGTTCGATCGCAGAAGCATCGCAGTAGTGTGGCGTTTGGTCGATAGCTAAGAGAATTGGGGCCCTGGTCTAGGGTGGATCAGCTGGGTTACGGCCATTTATTCTACTTGTTAGCTATAATTGAACATGTCTATCAGTAAAAAGCATTATTATTAACCTTAAAATCAGGTATGGGTCATAGAGCAGAATAGTTTTCCAGTCCATTTATGTTCGTTTTGATGTGTTACGGACGTGTTATACTACAAATTCTAGAATACCTCCTACTAAATATTTAGCTTTGCTACTGAATAAGGGTATGAGTTTCATTTTAAAATCTGGAGTGCATGCTCAATCCATACGGACATGTTCACTTTAGTTCACCTGGGTGGACCACGGGCATTTTTTCTTGCCTGTAGGTCACTTTGGTTCACCTGGGTGAACCGTGATGTTTAACTTGATGCTTACAGGATGAATAAATTCGTAATTTTGTCAAGTAAAACAGCTTATATTTTTTTTAATATTATTTGCTTTTAATAAGCTTTTGTATAAAATGTAAGGATTTGTCGAAAATCGTTATTACGTCAGCTCACGGACACCTGCAGCCTGTTTTTGACCGCCTTTTCTGTCAGCGGGCCGATCACGTATTTTTGTAGCTATCAGACAGTTGATGCTATCAAAGTTTTGTAGCAATCGATATTTTGCGATCATGTACAATGCGATTAAAATAAGAATAGGACGGGCTCTCGGCTAACTTCACTCATATTCACTCTAATAAGTACGATCAGCAGAACAAACTTAAAAATAGAGCAGGGCCATATATTTATACGTAATTTTAAATGAGTGACCCAAAATTGTTAATTTAAATAAATTTTAATTTTTATGGGTGATAGCACATACTCCATCTTTGTTTGATGACAACGCGGGCGTCAGGGTCTTATTTCTCCGACAGTATACTACTACGCCACACGTTTCCGAGTACTTATTGATTTGTTTAATTTGTTTTTGGTGATTGTTATATTCGTTTTTGTTACCCGCTACGATGATAACGATGAATCTAACTCAGTTGGCCATCAGGACATGCGGCATCGAAGAGCTAAGCGGTTCAAATTAAGATACCTTAATACAAAATATTGCTAACAAATAAAATCAGTTTATATTATTTCTGTTTGCTGTACCTACAGTCACCTACAACTTCGTTTACGTACCTATGACAGCTTGTTTTTTACACGACTGCCCACATAAACGCGTGTTAAGTTTTCAGTGTTCATGTATGTTTGTGAGTTTCTTTATTCCACCATAACTTCTAAACGGGTTGTGTATGTAATGTATTTATGTATGTTTTATCATTTCTTTTTTTGCACACTGTACAAAGTTCTAGTTTTGACGTCACAACATGGCGCTAGGCCGATCCTATTCTTATTTTAATCGCATTGTATCTTGTAGCATCCAAATATCAATGTGTATCTATCGATAAATTGCAAAGTGAAGTTGATGCGAATCATTGGCTATCTGACCAATTTAAATGGCGCCATCTACTATGAATGTCAAAATAACTAAGGCACAACTTTATTCAATAGTATAATACATTTATGTCTCTTTCTAACCGGTGATTGATACAGAAACTGTCAAAAACAATATAACCTATTCCCGCGAAGCGAATTGAAATTGTGAATAGCAAGCAATATAATGTTGTGAGCTTTGACTTCAATTCAAGAAAGAATTTGTATTGTGAAGAGGTATATACTTATCATGGATCATTAAACAGTTTTCTCACTATAATAATTACGCAGGATAAGTGTGACCCTACTTACTTGTGATTCTCTACTTGTTTAAGACATGATATATTACTATTAAAACTACAGCACTATGGTTTTTATGGAACTGAACTAAATATGCTGCGTACATATTTAGAAAATCGTAGTCAGATTGTTTCACTAAATGGAGTTAATTCTAAAGTCACTACTGTAGACATTGGGGTACCACAGGGATCAATATTAGGGCCTGTTTTATTCCTTATATATATTAATGATCTCGTCCATGCCATGCCTGATTGGACTAATGTTAGCCTATTTGCCGACGACACTCATGTTGGAATAAAGGACAAGGAATTTGAGAAAATACAAATAAAAATTTTGGCAGCACAAAACATTCTTAAGCAATGGTTCAATGCAAATGGGATTACACTAAATGAAGAAAAAAACATCATTATGCATTATCAATCGCGCAAAGGTATTGTAAAGAATCCTGCAGTAAAAGAAAATGTCTTCTTAGGGTACACTATTGACCATACGATTAATCATGCAAATCACATAAATAAGCTATGTAAGAAGTTAGCAAGTGCTAACTACGCGCTAGTTAAATTAAAACCTATATTAGATGAACGAGCTATGCTGTCAGTGTATTACGCATATCTACACACTATTATACGATATGCGATTACTGTATGGGGTAATGGTGCGGATATGATAAAAGTGCTAAGAACCCAAAAAAAGGCCATAAGAATAATATTTGGATTAAGAAAACGTACCTCTGCACGAAAATATTTTCAGAAACACAAAATCATGACAGTAGTGTCTATGTTCATTTATAATTGCCTATTGGAAATCTATGACGAGAAGGAAAATCTTATGACAAAACCGCAACATGCATACAACCTCAGAGAGCGAAGTAGACTGAACGATATACTAATGACACCAAAAGTACGATTAAGTAAAGTGAAGAAACAAGGGATATGGATTAAGATACATTTGTTTAACAAATTACCTCATTCTGTAGCAAATTTACAGGCAAATGATTTTAAGAAAAAAATTAAACAGTTCTTCTATGCCACTCCATTTTACTCGGTAAAGGAATTCTTGCAAACTAATTTGACTGAATCTTCATTCTCGAATTGATGAAATTGTATATTAATATGGAATTTTATGCGACTTGGATTTGTAATAAAATTTAATAATGACATTTTTTATATATGCTTAGTTTTTACATTTAATTATTATGTTATATGCTTAGTTTTTACATTTAATATCTATCTTAATTAATTTATAATTTTGTACAATATTGACTTGCCCAGTGTAACAAACGCAGTTATAAGGCCAATAAATGAATCTTATCTTATCTTATCTTATCTTCTCTCAAAGCTATGGCGCCAATTCGAAAGGTTTCGAACCGCCAGCTGCAACTGTTGGTGGAGTTGGCGATGCAAAACCCCGAAGTGGCGCTAAACTCCTGACGTGGTAGCGGACCTCTTGGTCACCAGCGGCAATTTTATGTCCGTCCCCGTGTCTCAAACTATTTCCATACCAAAGTTCATCCTAATCGGTCCAATAGTTTCAGAGCCTATTCAATGCAAACAAACAATCAAATCTTTCCTCATTATTATATTAGTTTAGATTGTTTCAGCCGTTAAACTCTGAACATGTTACTATGTGTGGGCTATTTATGGTTTTATTAGGATCTAAGTAATCAACTTATTTGAACCAATAGTTGTGCATGTCATTTTCAGCTACATGATGACCCTAATTATCTTGGGGCTTCCTCTCAAATAGAGATGCTGGTAGAACCGTTGCATGCCGTGGAAGAAGACAGCACAAGTAAGTTTCTTAGAATTTATCCAAATCAGTTAATTATCAAAAAATCTACAGTAAACATTGTTTTAAAAATAATAATCTTCCTTTACTTTTTGAAATGGAGATGTCCGAGGCATTTCATAGGTTAAAGCTTTGAAGATTTTGAAGTTGTGCCACAAACTCTTGCTCCTCTTTCATTATTTTTTTTAATATAATACCCTAAAGTGTCACAATGCGATCATAATATAAAATAAAACTTCTTTCGGCTGTAAGTGATGTTTGTCCCGATCTTAAATTTTGTTTATATGAACTATCCTTATAATTTTTATTTATTATAATAATAATATGACTTATTTAGTTTACCATCGACGAAATAATTTATTTTTAGTTTTATTTTAACTAAAAATTACTTGGGGTACTGGCTCCTGGCAACACTCACTGGCCACCGCCGCCCGCCATTTTGAAGGCGACCATCTTTCTTTTGAACGCGAGCTTTGTTTGGTTAATTTTCAATTTTTGTGGCGTATCTTATGATATTTCAAATAAACGGACTGTGAAGTGATGAGGACTTAATTTAATGGTGCTAAATAGTGATTTTGCGCATACAATGGAAGAAGACTATATTATGGACGGACATGATTCCTCGCTCAATGAGTCTGGAAATCGAGGTGTTGATGGTTCCGACAATTTAGGTGATTCTCTCAAGGATTTCGGTGATCAAGGTTTATACGACGAAGCATTTGAAGACGAGGAAGGTAACAACTTTCGAAACAACCGGGGGCGTGGAAATTTCAGGTAATGTTAATTCCATTCATAACACTCGTGTATTTTTTCCGGTTCCTATTGATTTTACGGTGCCGGCCTTCATATACCCAAGGATTATGAAATAGGTAGCATTACTAGGTATTTTATAGTCATGCCTCGTAAATTTTAAATGCAAATGTATGCTCTTCTGTATTGTAAAGTTTTGTTTGCATAGCTGGTACTAAAATTCAGAAACGCTATTTAAATATTTTAGCGTTGCTGGTATTTGTAATATTAGGATATTTATTACTAAAATTAAATTAATTTAGCTAGATTCTTCAGGACTCGTGCAATTGAGCAACTCCAGGGGATGTTTTTTCTGTTTTTTTTTGTGATTGTGACGGAACAAGCACGAGCCCCACCTGGTGTTAAGTGGCAACATCTGCCTATAACAGATGCATTTCGTCAAGTTACGAACTGCACAGCCCCGTCATCCTGAGAAACAGTTGTACTGGCTCTCTAGGACTGCTGCTGGAACACACTATTAGGTGCTAGGCATCAGATTTTCTATTTGAGAGAGGTAGCTACCCAGGCGGGAATTTACCTAATGCCCTCCCACCATGCGATGAAACTCATGACGGCGGTGGGGATCGAACCATGGACCTGCAGCACCGCAGTCCGTAGCTATAACTGCTTGGCTATAATTGCTTTAAATATCATGTTTAAGGTCACAATTTTATGAAGTGTTGTACTTGCTATGGGCTGAACCATAGCATAAAATATTCCACATGTGTTATTCCATATACCCTTGGGGTGCTGGGTTAGAATTGCACCTCCCCATATCATCCCGTGGGTGTCGTAAGAGGCGACTAAGGGAAAAATACTGGAAGGTGGGTACCAGCACCTTCTAAGGAACTGCCATTTTAAACTGCGATCCCCAAGCCGCCCGCCAAGCGTGGGGATTATGGCAAATACCCCCTTAATAGGGGAGGCTGTGTTCAGCAGTGGACGAGTCGGCTGTTACAGTTATTCCATATAATATGTGTCTTCATAACATGCGCAATATCCATGTAGTACTTAATTTACCTGCTTGCCTATTGCAAGAATTCTTTTGAGTATTAAATTTGAATTATTTATGCATGCAGACCAAGGATATTAATGCTACAGTGCATACATCCCATTTTAATCACAAGACTGGCATTGGCTGCATTCCATTCTAAGCCTAAAGCGATTTTAGCAATATAATCGGTGATGTATTTCTATGCCAAAATGATCCATGTCATGTCACGGGTTACATTTAATGCCCCATTTTATTATTATTATTATTTATTATTATTTCAATGACCATGCTACTAACTGAAGTCACTGAGCAGTTTTTTTTATGTTATTGAGACGGAACAAGCTTGAGGCCCACCTGATGTTAAGCGGACTAACCTCTGCCTATAACAGCTGAATTTCGTCACAAGTCACGAATTGAGCTGTGCCTGTCACCTTGCGATATAGTTGGTTAAGTCTCATGTGCCTGTAATTTCAATGGCTCTCAAGGACTGCTGCTGGAACACACCGTAAGGTGCTTGGCGACAGATTTTCTACTTGAGGGTGGTCGCTAGCCAGGTGGGCATTCGTGAAATGCCCTTCCACCATGCGGTGAAGCTTAAGGCCACGGCAGGATTCGAACCATGGACCTGCGGCATTGACTATGGACTGCCGAGTCCATAGTCAATGCCACTGAGCCATCACTGCTTCAAACGGTGTGGTGCTGTCCAACCTGCCATTTTGCTTATGTGTCAGTGAGTACATTCAATACATGTGTAGCATACTCGCAGGTACCAGGTACATTTTAAATGTGTTGGGGGCTACTGAGACCTATTACCGCGCGGCTTTCACTGCTTTGAAAATACCAGCATTACTTAATCCAATACATTTGAATCTCAGAAAATTAGGCAGTGACTGGGACCCTACACAGGTAGAGTAGTTTGTTAGGAATTAATTTAATGCACATTGATATAATAAAATGTGAAAGATTGTGCGTCTTGTTGTGCCGTGACAGCTGAAGAGAGTGGGACAAAATTTAGTGCATATATTTATTAGATCTAGGACAATTAATGTTATCCTGGTTACAGAGTATTTCTGGTAAACATGTATTGAAACCAAAGTCTATGCAGTTATGAAGATGCGGTTGATAACTAATAAGCTAATAGATCTGTCATATCATGGATGTTTCTGTTGTATAGATATTAAGTATTGCTGTAGATATGAAGATACAGACCACATAATTGCAAATACAGCAAAAAAAACTTCAAATTTGTAGATGTGAGAGAGAATGCGCTTGATACAATATTCAAACTAATTTCAAAAAATTACTCTCTCACTTGTTTTATGACCTCTGCAGCATTGACTCAGTTTCGCCAATGTTCAGTAGGTTGAGCAGATAATAAACAATGGGGTTCCATCAGTGGCAGGAAGAATGATTGGTGTCTTCAGCCAGGATCTTCAATTTGGTGTCTGTAATAAACTTTAAGATATATTGTCTCTTAGAACAGTGCCATGAAGCTACCAGTTTTATGGCAAACATAACCTTGACAGTTAAACATACCCCTGCTATAGGGTGCATGGCGTGGGCTTGTATCCCATATGTGACTATAATTAAGCCTCTCACTGTAATTTTGTGATAACTTTTACAACTACTAATTTGGTCATTTTTTTATGTTACTAGATCCATCAAAGTTATGAGCAGACTGACTGTATCAAAGCAACATGATTTGTTATGTTATCAATGGTTCTCCAAACAAAACTTCTGTACTATGATCTGATGTGTATACTTATTTGTCTTACAGTGGAGGTCTTCTATTGAAGACTCTTCTAAATTTATTCGGTTTCGTTGGCTAATGGTATAAAATAGTAACTTGATTGAAGACATGTGTGTATGAGTATTGTTACAATATAATTAATTGGTGTCTCAACTGCGAATGAAAAGTTCTAATTTTGACCCTTGTATGTCACGCCTTGTGCAAACAGGAATCGTGGCCGGGGACCCCCTCCTGGGTGGATGAACGGCCCCCCGCCGCCGATGCGCTTCAGAGGTCGTGGCTACGGACCATCGGGACCACCAATGAGAGGCCGCGCATTCTTCCGAACTCGAGGCGGGCCTCGGTTCAGCAACACACCGCCTAACTTCGACGGGAACTGGGGGCCGATGGGTCCGCCGCCGCCGGGGATGATGGGCGGCCCGCCACCGTTCGGCCCGCCGCCGGGCATGATGCCGCCTGGAGGCCCGATGGGACCGCCGCCTAATATGATGGGACAACCACCTCCGTTTGGTGGACCCCCTGGGATGCCCCCGCCTAATATGGTAGAGTATTTTTTCTTAAGGTTGAACTGGCCGGTAACTTTTCCATACAAACGCCGTAGGATGATCACTCCCTTATTTGAGGTTTTAGGTCCACAACTAAGCATGATATCGATTTATCTCTTCATTATCTAGGCTTGTCTTGGCACCGATTTGTAAAAAAAATCTTCACATGATAGTTATAAGCCTCGAAACATCCCTGTAATATCACGAATTTTAGCGCATGTTTAGTCGTAAATAAACGACTTATAGAGCATGAAATCCCTAAAATTATTTACATAGAAGCATAGATCAGTTCATGATCATTTTAGATAACATTTTGGAAAACAAATACATCCAGTAGTATAATCATAAACATCCTAGAGCCAAAGGTCGGAACACATAGTTTTGCGCGCTAGTTTTTCGTTCAAAATATTGGGCATCTCATGTCAATACTTCCATTCCGCGGTGAGGGAAGCGGGCGGGCGGGTCTCATGCGCAGCACACTAATATATAATTAACAAAACGCACACTACCAAAAGTCACGTGCACCGCGCCGCGATCTTAGAACATAATATTATATTGTAGGAATGCCCTGTTGCTATTTGGTGTGCACGTATGTATACACTACCAATATGTAGTGCCTATGCCTACTTACGTACTTATATATATATATATATTTACATATGTTGGGAGTTGGGGACCGGATTTTCTTTCGCATTTGATTAGTTTGTGCGTGATAGTAAGTGTCGGACGCCATAATCCATATAGATAGGCAGGTGCTTGGGTAATATAAATACGTAACTATGTCTAGGTACTCACCTACTCTCACCTAAGTTAGAACCTAGTAGGTATTAGTCAATACGCAGGTCATGATAGCTATGGAGAGTACCTAATCATTTTAGCAACACTTAGACAATATAAAAATCTGCATTTGGTTAGATATGGTATGGACGTAGGTAGTCCGCATTCTTTTTAGAATATAGTCTAAGCAGTAATATAACTTCGAGAAAGTACCTACCTAACACAAAGTAGTAAAGGGTTAGAATTAGAAGCTCAATGGAAGCAGGAAGATACCTACCTATCTACGATATAATTATCATTTATCATATAGGCCTGCCTAGGCACGCAACTGTCAGCGATGTCAAATCGACATTCGCGGGCGCACATTACATTGCATACCTATCTACATAGCTATAAGATCACAACAAATAATAAAGTTAGTACTATGTATCTACCTACGTAAATTAGTAGAATAAGTATGTATATTTGTAGTAGGTACTTATACCTAAGGTAGTACGAAAGTTTATATGGTAAACTTAGCGATGATTGTAGGCACTTACCTATTCAAAAATAACCTATGATTAGTTATTGATTTTTATTGGAAATAATTTAAATCAGTTACGGGTAGGTAGAGAATTTTTATTCCAAATGTGTTCTACCAGGATTGGTAGATCCATCATGCCATCGTACATTACCGATACGATATCGGTAAATCGGTACGACATTTTGGCTCTCATCTCAAAGCTCGCTAGCCGGGCGCGCATTCGCAAAACAACCTTCCACCATGCGGTGAAGTTCATGCCCGCGGCGGGAATCGACCCATAGAACTGTTGCGCGGCAGTCCATTGCTAAGAGCCATCACTGCTTCCCGTTAAGTGTTTCGTGACAGAATTTCTACTTGAGGGTGGTAGCTAGCCAAGCGAGCATTCGCAAAATACCAAGCGGTGAATTTCAAGCCCGCGGCGGGATTCGAACCATAGACCTGCTGCGCGGCAGTCACTAGCTAATGCCACTGGCCCATCACTGCTTCCCGTTAGGCGCTTACTGAGAGATTTTCTGCTTGAGGATGGTGGCTAGCCAGGCGAACATTCGCAAAATGCCCTATGCCCTTCCACCAAGCGGTGAAGCTCGAGCCCGCAGCGGGATTCGAACCATAAACATGCTGCGAGGCAGTCCATAGCTAATGACACTGAGTTCACGTTAGTTGCATGGTGACAGATTTTCTACTTGGGTAGCTATCCCGGCGAGCATTCGCAAAATGCTCTTTTCTTATGCCTGATAGGTTAGCCTTTGACCACTATCTCACCTGATGTTAAGTGATGATGTGGTCAAAGATGTTGTTCAGGCTAACCTAGAATTACTGGCTCTCAAGGACAGCTGCCGGAACACACCGTTAGGTGCTTGGCGACAGATTTTCTACTTGAGGGTGGTAGCTATACAGGCGGGCATTCGCAAAATGCCCTACCACCATGCTATAACGACTGCCATCCTAAGACTACAACCGGGACCAACGGCTTAACGTGCCCTCCGAAGCACGGAAGCGCTCAGTAGTATTGTCCTAGCGGTCACCCATCCAACTCATGACCGCGCGCGACGGTGCTAAACTTTGCTGATCGGTTGAGAACAGCTAAGTAAACTTCGCTACGAACTCTCCACCACGCGGTGAAGCTCAATATCGCGGCGGGATTCAAACTATGGACCTGCTGCGCAGGAGTCCATAACCAATGCCACTGAGCCATCACTGCTTCCCTTTAGGTGCTTGGCGACCGATTTTTTACTTGAGGGTAGTAGCTATCCAGGCGGGCATTCGTAAAATGCTCTTCTACCACGCGGTGAAGATTAAGCCCGCGACGGGATTCGAACCATGGACCTGCTGCGCGGAAGTCCATAACCTATGCCACTGAGCCGTCACTGCTTTACAAAATATGTTGTAGTAAAAGCAGTAACTTGATAATTATGTAATAAATAATTATTGTAGGTAAATATTTACTACATCAATATGAAAAGAACAAACTAATACATTTACTATGTACCTACAAATCATTGTACCTACTTACTAAATATTTACCTACTATAGGTGAAATAACAACAGAGTGTAGTAGTCATAGTTGTGTCAGAATGTAAGCTAAGAAATATATGTTCAATATTTCTTTCAATTTGTATACCAGAAATTTGAATGATTATTCGTTTTTATTACACATTTCACAGCCAAGTAATCTAAATTGGTCAAGCATAATGACCTTGTATTGGCATTTTAAAAACTATTTTCCAAGACATTTACAATCAATGAGTAAAACCATGCATACTAATATAATTTATGTGGTTTATTGTGGCTTCAATATTTATCAAATGTTGATAATGTTATGTTACAGGAAGTTTGTTAGAAAAACTATATTATGTATTTAAAAGCTGACATGTGACCACAATCTCTGATAAGGATAATTGATGAAAAGTGGTTGGACATGCTAGTAGGACAGACGTTGCATGAGACGAATTTACTTAGCATTGGATGGATTCACCGTGCGGGTTGCCGGGTCCATAGCGTTGCAGAGGAAGATGCTCAAGTCAAGGTGCCTGGGACTTGCAACCCAGTGAGTAAGGTTAAGGGGCCCCTTTATGATGCATCAATGCTCCCTTTCACCGCTCGAACCTCCTCCCCTGCCCAACCAACATTTGATAAGATCCTACTAATGCCTACTACAAGGCGATTACGTCCGAAACATTGGTTGATAGTAATTAATTAAAAGTCAAAAATTGTTTTGATTCTTTCATCTCTATTAAATACTCCCTGGACTTGCAGTTGGAGAGAAGTTTTCTCTTTGCACATTATAAAAACAACTATTACAACTTAACAAATGAATTAACCAAAAATATGCAGTAAATATATATGCCGAACAAGTCTGCCCAATGGGTATAACCAGCAATGTCCCTCTGAAACCTACTAAAAGACCTTGGTCTGTCAAAAACAACTATAACTTGTATACATCCTAGAATGCATATCCAAGTGGCATTAGTAGGATCTTATCAAATGTTGGTTAGACAGGAAAGGAGGCTCGAGTAGTAGAGAGTTGTATTGGTGACATTATAAAGGGTCTCTTAAACCTAATCCCTGGGTTTCAAGTCCCAGGCACTTGAGTCATGAGCTTCCTCTGCAACACTATCAATAAAATGCTACTGCAAAGTAATTTGGAATGTATAAGTAACCATATAAAGAACTATCCATGCATCCATCCATAAACCAAGGCGAGGTTATCTCAATGACAAATTTAGTTCCCATATGTTTTACAGTTGTTTTCCAACTTTAATCATTTTAAAGCAAAGTTAAGCAACGTCCGTCGGGTGACCGCTAGTGACATTACTTACTACTGCTTCGGAGGGGCACGTAAAGCCGTCGGTCCCGGATGTTGTCTTAGGATTGCAGTCGTTGTAGCATGGTGGTAGGGCATTTTGCGAATGCCCGCCTGGCTAGCTACCACCTTCAAGTAAAAAATCTGTCGTCAAGCCTAACGGTGTGTTCTGGCAGCTGTCCTTAAAAGCCAGTAATTTTAGGTTAGTCTGAACAACATCTTCGACCAAATCAACTGACCATCAGGGGAGATAGTGGTCAAATGCAGGCATAAAAAAATCCAGGGCACAAGTATGGAGGTTATTGTTTTCATTGCCGTGGAGCCAGCATTATTCAATCATCATCACCCTGGTGTACAAATACAGCTATATGAATACTTGATTTACTATTCGTGAAACGAAAAAAACTTCCCAATTAAAATGCAAATAACCCAATCATGTTCTGATGCTGAAGCTCAGCATAACTTTCTTTATAATCTTTAATCATTTTTTTTTATGCTATATTGGTTAGCCTTTGACCACTATCTCACCTGATGGTAAGTGATGATGTGGTCGAAGATGTTGTTCAGGCTAACCTAGAAGTACTGGCTCTCAAGGACAGCTGCTGCAACACACCGTTAAGCGCTTGGCGATAGATCTTTCAACTTGAGGGTGGTAGCTAGGGCATTCCCAAAATGCCCTACCACCATGCTATTACGACTGCCATCCTAAGACAACAACCGGGACCGACGGCTTAACGTGCCCTCCGAAGCACGGAAGCGCTCAGTAGTAATGTCACTAACGGTCACCCATCCAACTCATGACCGCGCGCGACGTTGCTTAACTTTGCTGATCGGTTCAGAACAGCTAAGTAAACTTCGCTACGAGCGCTTCAAATTCAATGCACATTTATAACCTCAGTGCTGTATCAACATATCCTTGCCTCATCGTTATGAATACACGCTTGTCCGAGTTGAGGCCATGCTGATAAGTATGTTTTAATATATAGTTCTATACAAAGAACAAATAGCTTGAGTTAAAGTTCATTTGTTGCTGAGCAGATTAGTGTGCACCAATCATAAACTAAAACATTTTCTGTATCCACAGCCTGCTCCGGAACTGTGGGTAGAGACAAAGTCAGAAGACGGCAAATCATACTACTACCATGCTCGTACCAGGGAGACCACGTGGACTCGTCCGCAGGACACTCCAACCTGCAAGGTCATTACACAGCCAGAAATGGAGGCCATGGTTAACACAGGTATGTGCTTTTTTTATACCAATTAAAATTTAAGGATCTGTTAGCTGCATTCAACGCAAACATGCCAGCTACATTAGAATAATCCTTGTAATACAATCAGTAATTTATAATTTTAAAACATATCCTTATTAGTTCTGGTATTGATAGCACTGCCAGTATACTCTGGACTAAATCGACAACAAAATAATTAAGGCCCAGGCCTCATAACTATCTCCTTTAACTTCGTAAAGGTTCGTCCCAGTGACATTCTTCAACAAGTGTTGTATGTCCTCTACAACACCAGACGTTACAGTTAGGTGAATAGCTATTCTCATCAGAAATGTGCCGAGAGCAAGTCTACAAATCATCACAATCATTCTTCTGCTTAGGTTTGCCATTGAACCGTGGCAATTTAGGTTTCAGAGACCTAGAGAGAAGTTCTCTTACGCGTCACGCGAGAAACCTATATGCAGCGTCGACGGCATACACCGTAAATATGATTAAAACTCCGGTCATTTGTAACCTGTTCGAGGTGAGCGTGCGAGCAGACGATATTTATTAAAATGCCGTATTGTTCAGTGATAGTCTGCAAAAATCAAAGCCAACATGTAAACTACAAGAACCATCACCTATCACTTGTATGTATTAAAATTTCTGATATTTAGAGTAATAACCTTGGAATAAACTTCCGGAAGGCGTAGTTTCAGCCCAAAATGTAAATCAGTTCAAGAATCAACTCGACAAATATCTTAATGTTAAAAAAAAACCAGTAGAGAGTAGCAGGATACAGGCAACTATCAGTTGTTAAAACTGTCTGCCTGATAATAAATAATAATAATAATAATCGCAAATATAGCTTGAATTATTTTAGTCCAACCATTACCAAGGTACAGCTTCTACAAAAAACATGACGCATACATTGCCGTTTAGTTGTATAAGAACTTAAGGCTAACTTCGTTATTCCACGCAACAAATAGAGATCTGTGATTACAACCAACCAATGTCAAGCTACACAATCGTCCTGCAGCTCTCTCAAGTCTATGTATTTGTTAACAGGTCAGTTGCCCGGCGTCCCGGGTCCGGGCGGTCCCGGCGGTATGGGCATGGGCGGCATGATGCCGGCGATGATGCCGCCGGGACATGGACACCCCCAGGGCCCGTCGCAAGGGCAGGTGCCACCCTTCATGACGCAGCCACCACCATGGCTCAAAGACGGTCAGTTTTGTTATTGTATAAAAGTACTTTTTAACCAGCCTGAATGTCTAACTAGATTTTGAAGCGCTCGTAGCGAAGTTTGTTTAGCTATTCTTAACCGATCAGGAAAGTTAAGCAACATCCAGTCAGGAGTTGGATGGGTGACCGCTAGTGACATTACTACTGATCGTGCACATGCTTCGGAAGGCACTTAGACGTTTAGCCGTCGGTCCTGGTTGTTGTTTTAGGATGGCAGTCTTTACAGCATGGTGGTAGGGTATTCTGCGAATGCCCGCCTGAATAGCTAGCACCCTCAAGTAGAAATACCGTCGCCAAGCATCTAACTGTGTTCCGACAGCTGTCCTTGAGATCCAGTAATTTTAGGTAAGCCTCAACAACATCTTCGACCACATCATCACTTACCATCAGGTGAGATAGTGGTCAAAGTCTAACCTACCAGGCAGAAAAAAAAAAAAAAAAAATTTTTATTTATGTTATTGTGACGGTACAAGCTCGAGGCCCACCTGATGTTAAGCGGACTGACCTCTGCCTATAACAGATGAATTTCGTCACAAAGTCACGAATTGCATTGCACCCGTCACCTTAAGATAGTTCTTATGTCTCATGTGCCTGTAATTTCACTCGCTCTCAAGGACTGCTGCCGGAACACACCGTTAGATGCTTCTCGACAGATTTTCTACTTGAGGGTGGTCGCTAGCCAGGCGGGCATTTGCAAAATGCCCTTCCACCATGCGGTGAAGCTCAAGCCCCCGGCGGGATTCGAACCATGGATCTGCTGCGCGGCAGTCCATAGCCATGGCCACTGGACAGTACAAACAGAAGAATTTTCGACGCGTTCTATTTCTACACGAAGCGTCATGATGAGGTCTTGATTCTTCGAGCGCACGATGGAGACTTATGTTATGGATTGGAGTGGATTTCGGCAATGTTATGCCTAAATCTGTTAACACGAGGTACATTTTCAGGTAACAAGGAGGCCGAGGAGGCGGGCGGAGCTCCCCATAGCGTGCACAACCCTTCAGAGAGCGACGACACGCCGCCGGGAGAAGCCCCCATGTCGCAGATGCCTCCAGCCTCCTCAGCGCCCTCCGGTAACTATCATATTATGAAGCGTTTGATTTTTTGCCGGTTTAATTTATAATATTTAAGCGTTTGATTGCTTATCATTGATTGGTAATTTTTTTAATTCTTATAAATTCTCTGTTCTATGGTAGTTTTTATCCCTTCCTGCTTAAATTCAAGTTTGTATAATTTTATTTAATTAAATTAGATTAATTTAATTAGATCTAGACGACTAAATCTGCATAAAACATACCCGCAAAAAAACATTGTAGAACATTTGGCTAATTTGTATTTGAGAATATGAAGTCTAAGAAATCATATTCATTCATACTGAAATACAAATTAGTCAAATGTTCTTAAGCGTTTTTTGTCTGGAGAATTACTAGCTGCACAAAATACCCCAAGCGGGACGTCAGTGCAGGACATATCGCCCCCAATTAGAATTACTAGCTACGCCCCATGGTTACAACCATGTGGTGATGGATGACGATGATGGTGATGGTGAAAAGTATCCTAGGTCTTAATCCAGCGTCTCATCTACCTCCATACCAATTTCATCACAATTGGTCCAGCCATTTGAGTGTGAAGAAGTAACAAACATACAAACACACTCACAAACTTTCGCTTTTATAATATTAGTGTGATCATTATAAGTATTTAGAAAATTTTGAATTAGGAGAATTTTTGTAGAATTCACTCCTGCATTTAAAGATGCCTGGAAGGTTGCCATTGCCTTGTTTATGATAGGCAGCACATTGTAGTTACAGTTTGAATGATGTGTTCTTTGCGCGCCTCCTTCAAATCTAATACTCATTTTAATATTAACAATTTTGTTTTTAGGCAATCCATTCCCAGGAGGTCCTCCGCCCAACTTCACAAACACTCCGCCTAATTTCCCAGGCGGACCAAATATGGGGCAGCCCATGCCCAACCCAATGAACCCGATGGGTCAGCCAATGAACCCTATGAATCCAATGGGGAACCCAGGGGGACCTATGGGCAATCAAGGTCCAATGGGTAATCAACCCGGCATGGGCAATCAAGGACCAATGGGTAATCCACCAGGCATGGGCAATCAAGGACCTATGGGAAATCAGCCGGGTATGGGCAATCAAGGTCCAATGGGAAATTCGCCGGGCATGGGCAATCAAGGCCCCATGGGTAATCCAGGAAACATGGGAAACCCGCCTGGTATGGGCAATGGAGGTCCTATGGGTAATCAACTACCTATGGGCAATCCTGGACAGATGGGCAATGCTGGACCTATGGGCCCTGGAGCCCCTGGAGGCCCTCCGGGAGGTTTCCCTGGAGCTTGGGGTGGTTGGGGAGGCTGGCCACCACCGTTGGTGGCTAACCCACCACCCAATTTGGGGAACGCTGCCATGCCTGATGCAGGTTAGTACATTATCTTTTTATCTATCTGTGCCAATTCTATCCTTAACTAATTTAAACACATAACTTACAAACAAGTGAGAAAGTCGATGCTAACCTATCAGTAATGATTAAAAACTGGCCAGCTGCGAGTTCTTTTAACATAGAACAACCTCAACATGTGAGTTAATAAGTTGTAAAATTCAATGATTGAATGTTTATAACAGGCGCAGCATCACAACAGCTCGCCTCGGCGGACAGCACCCCTCCTCCGCATCATCAGGAAATGATGCAAATTGCTGACACACAGCAACAAGTTAATAAAAGGGAACTGGTAAGTTGTCTACATGAAATCAAGAATAACTCGATTCTAGATATGACTTCTGTATGCCTAGTATGAGTTTTCATTGATTATGTTACCGTAAAAGTTAATGTTTTCTCCTAAACTTTTAGTTGGATAATGATGCCGCTAAGGGTGTTTACAATTTTCAATCAAAAAATGTTTTCATGGTTACGTATATATTGGTTTGAAAACTTGTACATAGAAATATATGAACATCGTTATGAATGACATGATAATGTTGGGAATTCGTCATCCAGTTTGGACATTTAGTTCTTTTCAAGGCAACAAAGTATGCATTGATCAATTTTTTTAACTACTGTATACATATTTTTGTCACTGAATCTAAAGATATTCAAAAATAAATAATATATATTCAATAAAAATCATATCCAGAAAAATTTAAGTTTGCAAGTAGAATTTATTTGTTGTACTAACAATATAATAATCTACCTCCCCTAATTACAATACTTGCATACTTTTATAAACTTCATTTAGTACTGTACTGTACAAATTTCTTCTTCACAACAAAATATTTATATATAATATATATACATGTTAAAACCATGAGGATTGACTGTGAGAATCGTCACATTTTAGCAATTGATTTCCAATTTTTTTATTTAATTACAGATCTAGGGGGTGGGTGTATAAAGTTAGCTATGATTTAACTAGAGATTGACGATATTTTAATTAAATCAATTAAATAACTAACAGATTTTGCAAAATACACGCAGAAAACTATATTGAAGAGTTATATATATACACAGCAAGTGAGTTAGGATATCGTGAAAGATTTTTTGGAATATAAACCATATGATAAATAAAGTACACTAGAAGGGTAAATGTTTGGTTAGGGAAATTTGATTGATGAGA
The DNA here is from genome assembly GCA_963890685.1 of Plagodis pulveraria. NCBI lineage: Eukaryota > Metazoa > Arthropoda > Insecta > Lepidoptera > Geometridae > Plagodis > Plagodis pulveraria. Next base: position 16,396,092 of record OY982976.1, on the reverse strand, counting down.
AAAAGTGTTATTTGGACTGCCATTCTATTTAGGGATGCAAGGAAAATAGTTACTATAGTCTTTTCACTACCTATTCTTAGTTTAAATTTATGGGAAATTTTCTATTGCCATGGCGAATATTGAGATCACTTTTTTTTCTAAGGTCCAATTACAACCAACTAGGGCAATAACTATATGATCATAACTTTAATCTCTAAAACCTACAAAATATGATAGACCTTTGCCACCATAGATGTCCTATGATATTGCAGTATTTTAAATTTACTCTGGTAATGAGAACTTACTTGAACATTTTGAAACAGGCCCTAAGAGTACTGAACACTTCCGTACAATCTCACTACTAGCTTAACTAATATGATAAATCAATTCATTACATTTTTATACTAATATCGGTTAGGTTATTTGGGGTCTGTAGCACCCATTTGGATTTGACTTGTGTGGCACATAATGTTCATGTACAGCATACTGTACTGTGGAACACTACACAGCACATAATAAATTTAAACTATTCTTACACAGTATAAAATTCAGAAAATATCCACATTTGTACAAAGTACATGCTGTCTGCGATTTCCTAATATGTTAACGTAAGATTGGTTTTAGTATAGACATCTCATTTCACCGATACTATTCCTGCAGGCTTAGCATGGACTGGAGATATATTTCCCCCAGAGAGGGGATAAAAATCTTCCCTTTGTTTTCTTTTAATTGATATATGAATTGAGTGGAGAAAACCTGTCTCCTTGCTGTCGTCAAATAGAATAGTACCTATAAATTAAAATATCCTAACACTTGTTTAATTAGGTATTAGTATATGCGAATTATGAATAATATTTTTATAAATGGTTCCCTACTAACCATAAAACGCACCAGCAAAACCATACTGAATGTTATTATTTTTAATACTTCTTTAAACTGTTGCATACTAGGCTTAATAAGAGAAAAAATCTACTGGCTTTCCCAAATCTTCCGTGGTAGCCTAACATAGCAACATTTCGATTCTTAATATTAATTTCTCAAGGAAAGGGCATTGTTATGACACACTTTCTATATCTTCAATTATTAAATATATACCAATGCTCGAAAAACAACGCTAACATCTTCCTTATGTCAGAGAGTATCTTATCCACATTACATTTAGTCTATGCGAGGAGCTAGGATAGCTTCGGTAGATCCTGGCAAACGAGAAATGCATGATAGATCCCAAGCGGGATGTGAGTCCTTTTCATACCCAAATACAGTAAAAATGAGTCCATGCTATGAAATCAAATATATTATCATGGAAATGCCAGAAGCAGAAAAGTTATTCTCTCCTATGTTGCTGTGCTATAACAGTCTGTTGTCTGATGACTCATTTCGTAGCATGGAGGCATTCCTATTGTATGTGGGGATACATTCAGCACTCACTATCTGATAAAGAACTACTCAAGCAGTTTATCTAATAAGTGTCAATATTGACACTTGCAAGGGAAATCTTTATCTCCGGTCCATGCTGGGCCTGCTGAGGTATAAGTAGTGTGGAGACTCATCGTGGGCAGCATGACGTCGCTGTAACGTTAACTGTACCAACTCCCACGCACCACACCTACTTCAGGGGCCTCTAACTAGAATGATAATGAAAATTAACTTCATTTTGACATTTGCACTCCGTAACAGGTTTCTGTCATTGTCATGTCATATTGGTGGAAATGTCTAAATGAAATTAATTTCCATTATGATTCTAATTTGAAATGCCTTCAGGATGCCATACTACCTACAACTATTGTGGGATATATACAATTATTATATAATTGTCATATACATATATACAATTTCCATACGTTTATTTGCTTGATGACAGTTTGATTGCTAAAATCAATTAATGTTGCCCCGTTGCATTACTGAATCGAGTATTTAAGTTAATCAATTCAATTCCATTAATATATTTTTGGTATTAATTTCAGTCTTTTCCTAGATAATTCACCGAATTGTATGTTTATTAAATATACCCATATGAAATTGTTATTTCGAGTAAAATAATATGCTTGTTTTGTCTTAGGTTTTCGCGATTATTACACATAGTAATTAAACAACTTTAAACGGTTTAAATTGTGTATATTTATCATTATTTTTGTCTCGACGTTTCAAACACTTTGCAGTTATCGTGGTCACGGGGTGACTAATTGGTTTTATTTGTCACATGAGTTAATTAAGAAATTATTTGTCCTACCCTCAGAAATTTTAAATTAATCATAACGTTCCCTATTCACGCAGTATTCGTTCACAGTGTCCATAGGTCTTGCAGACTTGTGTCGGCCATGAGATTTAATTAATATAATCTAAAAAATATAAGGACAAAACAAACCATTTAAAGTTGTTTAATTACTAAATGTGCTTGTTTATATAAATCGAAAATTATCATTATATTTTTAGTAATTAAACATTCAAGGAATTATAATTTCTACATTATAAGAACTCATTGTTTTGATGTACTCAACATTATAAGAAAACAATAGTCTGCTAAATTCAACTTTATGGGCCTAAAGATTTTTACTAGCTACATCGACCGATGATGGGTGAACATCATTCTGTTGACTGTCACCAGTGACAAGACGCTTGTGTCTCTGCGTTTCTGTTTACAGGGATTCTGTCAATTTATATTTATATTAAAATTAACAAACTACTAATGCAGGAAAAATGTACACTTCTCTTCGCTGAAGGTGGAATTATTGAAAATGTTAAAAACAAGCAAAACATTATGTGGTCGACGAAATGGCAGCAGACCAGTTAAATTACAGAAATATTGATATTAAATGTCATCCTTTGCATAAATGTCTAATTATTCTTAATGGACCATTTTTCAGAATAATAAGGCATGTTCTATTTTTTTTCAACCATACATTCTTCAGGATTAGGCAAACTCGTACTGAAGTGATGATATAGTATGTCAAATTCTTCGCAAGTGAGGGGAAGCGGGATGAGTAGTCGAGTAGATAATTGATCTGTGGCTTATAAGGAAATTCAAACTTCAAATTGTTGACTAAGGTTACGGTGTTAAGAAATTACACCTATTTTTACTGCTGTTGAAAATATGTAGTTCGTGCAACCTTTCACCATTTAGTTTATTTTTCACACGAGTGATCACATCGGACTTGGATCGCAGACTGTGCCCTCGTCAGTGTAACGCCGTTGTTTTAACACCGACAAATGTTCAACATTTCTAAATGAAGTCCGGCCTGTCCTTACGAAGAAATATTTATGTCAATGGTAACGCTGAAGCCCGAAACTGGGCGATTTTTCTAGAAAAAAAAAATGTTATTTGTTGGAACCATTATAATCAAAGCATTCTGATAACACAAGTGGACAACATTCACTAATAATTAATGTGAAATATGTGAATCGAAGACTCTACTACTACGCATGAGTAAAGACGCGTGAAGAAGCAGAGATAGTAAAAGATAAGTTAACTTATTTTCGTTGTTTTATTTGCATGTTGACGTATTTGATTTCATTATAATTAGGTTACCATTATTTATTTGTGCTTAAAACCAAATCTTTCTTTTAAATGTGTTTTAATTTCATAAGTATTATGTAAATTAATTTATTAATTACTATTTCGTTTCCAAGTTTAATCGATTTTTATTTGATATATTGATTAACTGTATGTTGATGATTTTGTCACATAAATAACACATAAACACTCACGTATCATAATGTAAGGGTGAATTGCGCCAATCTAAGGTATAACTATACAAGGATAGCTAATCTCTGTAGTCAACTAAATAGTATAGACTTTTGTTATCATAGTTCAGACCAACAAATAATTACAGGCGGATCATAGCATGATAAAAGTAAAGCCAAAAAATAACCATGCTAATTTCAACTGAAGCAATGATAGCCTAGCAGGTATATGCGCTATGGACTGTCGTATTGCAGGTCCATGTTTCGATCCCCGCCGCCGCCGGCTTGAGCTTCACCGTATAGCAGAAGGGCATTTTGCGAAATGCTCGCCACGCTAGCTACAACCCTCATGTAAAAAATCTGTCGCCAAGCACTTAACAGTGTGTTTTGGCACCAGTCCTTGAGAGCCAGTAAGTAATCATAAAATTACATGCACATGAGACTTAACAACTGTGTCTCAGGGTGAGGGGGCCTGTTAAATGCAGAGGTTACCGCTTCTTAACATCAAATGGGCCTCGTGCTTCTCAATCAAGGAGTTTTATTATTTCCACAACAAGCAATAACAATATTAAAATCTGCTACATGGTTTGATGTTCTATGATTGCAAACGCCTATCACATTTTAATGATTTATGGGATAAAGTTATCTGCATATTAATTTAACCCTACATTGGTACAATTGGACCTTAATATTTTTTTGGTAATGTGTTTTTTGGTCTTATAAATTATAATATAATATGTACATATATTGGTTACGTTCTATAGATACGTCATCAAGTAAATAAAAGAATGGAAAAGTTATACCTAAGCTAGTTGCTGTCTGCGATTTTGTAATGTGTTCGAGTTATAGGGGAAGAAGCCAGAGTCGTGTCTGGGACTTGTACCCCAGGGCTGGGTCCGAGGGGTCCCAACAAGGATCCGTTTATAAAGAGAAAATTCACAAGATCGAGGTTCCGTATTTCATCCGTATTCTGTTCCAAAACAGCCAATACAATTATTTCTTGGCTCTAAAAATTCCAAAACTATTACAATTCAATTATTTTTTTACTTTTCCAAAGGTATGCCAATTCAATTAATCTTTGATTTTAAAATTTCCAAAACTACGCACTTCAATTATTTTTTGGTATGAACATTTCCAAAATTAAGCCAATTCAATTATTTTTCGATATTAAAATTTTAAGTAAGAGTATATCTGCGCTCTCATTATTTTCTTTTATATTAAAATATTTCAAATTTTTCTGGTGATCCTCTGATCATGGCGGCAAAACGAGCCATTTTGTGTATTTTTCAATGTTATTTTTTCTTTCGTATAATAATTACTCGCTGAAAAAAAAGAAATGACAGGGACGTGTCTATAGCAGGCTTAGATTTTATCCAAAACAATTATTTATATATAGACATTATCCAGGAAGAAAATGGGGAGTACGTATGTATAGAGAACCGCGCGTCGCATTCCCTCTCCACTACTCGAGCTTCTTCCCCTGCCAAGCTAAATTTTATCAGACCATGGTTTGGATAAATTCCAAGATGAAAGTCATGACAGGCCGGGGTCTTGTTATTTACACTACGACCCTTTGCACCGAATCCTATCTAACCAAGTATTTTTCTAAAGGGCGATGGCTTATCCTCTTGGACAGTATAACGTCACTGTGACGTCAACCGTTTTAACACCCATCTGCGCCTTTACGGCTGCGTACCAGATATGTGCGAGGGAGATGAGTGTGCGAGTGAAAAATCTACCAATAGGATCGTTGCGTTCGGCGAGGCTCGAGAAATGAAGCGATATTATTGGTGGATTTTTTCTCGCATGCTGTTCATCTCACTCTCACGTTACTGGTGGACTCGCAGCTTATGGGTTCATATTTACCAGAGCTATGCGAGCAAGCTGAGCAGTGTACAAGGAAAAAATCCAACAATAGGATCACATAAAAAAAAATTGCCATAACGCATGCTTCTCGGATTACATGGTGCATAAACATCTGCATGGCGGTAGGGCATTTTGCGAATGCCTCAAGTAGAAAGTCTGTCGTTAAGCACGTAACGGTGTGTTCTGGCAGCTGTCCTTGAGAGACAGTAATTCTAGGTTAGCCTTAACAACATCTTCGACCACATCATCACCTACCATCAGGCGAGATAGTGGTCAAAGGTTAATCTATCAAGATTAAAGAAAAAAAAATACACCATTACGAAAGGAATAATTATAATATAATGATTATTATATTTTTGTAAAGACACTGTTTTAATAATTTATTCATAGCAATAGACAGATATAGAAAAAAATATATAACTATCATACACTGGTCACAATCATAACAGCCAGAATAAGATAAACAAACCTGTTTTTTTTTAATAATGTAATCATGAAGCCGGAACGAAGCGTCTCCGTTTCAACTTGGGTAAAAAAATTATTTGCTGATTCAGTTTTTGGAAATTTTTCTAAATGGTGGAAATTTGAGTGTTGCAAACGTTGGGAAAAATATTTTTCGGTGGCGAGGTATGCAGCTCACAGTGCCACTAGCTTACGTTACATAAGCGCCAGGAAGCTATTTCGTCTTAATAATAACCAATTGAGATACTTTTATTTCAATATTATAGTTTTTACACGTGGCTTGAGTTCCCCTGCAACAAAGGTGCGATGTTATTGTTGGATTTTTACCTTGGCCAACCTCTGTAGACGCCGTTATGCGGCTGTAGTGAAGCTTTGCCACTAAATAGTGTTTTGAACAATAACATGTGATAAATATGACAGGTGATACCAGGCTACCCGTCTACCCAGATAAACGGCGGCGCTATGGAATATAGGAAAACGGCACGCCGTCGGTTCAACCTTTTTAAAAAACCACTACCTGTAAGGACATGCTTGTTGAAGAGAAATTGAGAAATGGTTGGAAATTTTAAAAAAGAAATTAATAAAAATCATACCCTATCCACGCCCCACGCTAAATGCGGTGCGTGTATGTCTTTATGTAAAACTTAAAAATAAATAAATTGCACAGATTCAATCCGTTTCTCAATCTTTTCTGATACGGCGCCATTTTGTTCAGTTTATGTTTTTTCATATTGTTATTGTTTGAGTAAAACACAGTGGTGTTAGTTTTAAGGCTGTTTTTTTTTAATTCAAATCTATGTATTGCATGAACATGGGTGGTATAAAACTTCTTAATTGTACAAAAGTTCTCCATATTCCACCCTTATGGTATGCAAAAGTTAAAGAGTTATTTCTTAATATTATTACATTATTATTATACATACAAATGTGATTCAGGTAAATTAAATTTCTATTTCACATTACATTTAAATCTAAATTCACAATGATATTATTAAACAGTAATAAGCATAGATTAGAAGAAATATGGTCAATATAAATCAATCACAATAAACCTACATATTATCTGCCCCTTGTCTTAACATAAGTCAGAAATATACCTTAGAACAGTTTTAACAAGGTAAAACGTGAACGGTATTTTAAATATTCGTTAACTGTGTTATAACTTTTATTAACTAGAAAAGTATTAAGTCTTTTCTTAAGGCAATGACGCAATCAGAATCCAATGTTGATATTAGTATATGGTTATGTAACTTCAGAGCCATACCAAGCACACTTTTACCCATCAATGCAGATTTATCTCGCGCTGCAGGGAACTCCGTGACTTTGTTTTTGTATGTTATTCGACATAGGATGCTCGTAAGAACGTAAACCGCCTGTTAGAAACCGTAATATAGTATGTATATTGTGTTTGTTGACCCAAAACCAAATATTGTAGTAGAAATTTAAGGAAATCATATATCAGTAGACCGCTTTTGGTCCAACACTCGGACATAAGCACTTGGAATGCAATAACACCATTAACGTATTTATAGTTACAGCAGTATAGTTAGAGTTAGCAGAACCAACATCGGTACAATGCAAGTGACTAGCACCAATGACGAACAACGAATGGCCGCCATATTTATCCCCACCATTATACTTGCTTGTGATTGGTTGTTGATAACTGTCAAAATCTCGACCAATCACATTAAGTCAATATAATTACTTTTAACATACAAATTTATAGAAATTATTGTATTTGGTCAACAAACATTAATAATTATAGGTATAGTTTAAATATTTTTAAGATGGGCCCTAAAGAAATAGCCAGGTTACCCAGGTAAGGGCACCAACATACGTTAGGTACCTATGATTTGCCACACCATTATGTAGTATATCTTGAGGTGATGACAATCCAATGGCAATGGCTGTAGACTGACACGTATGAGGACCGTGGTTTGAAACATTTGTTGTTGAGGGCATTTGCCAACCCTCAAGTCAAAATCTGACGCTAAGCACGTAATGGTGTGTTCCGGCGGTTATCTTTGTGAGCTGGTTACTATTTTAGATTCAACCTTTACAACTTCTTTAACTAGAATTAACATCTATCACTATATCCCTCCATTTTGCCGTCGTCATTATCATACATATTTTCACATTGCATGATTATAGAACTATTAGAAATGGATGTAATTCATTAAATACCATACATACATATAAGGTGGTAAAGAAAAAGATCCAATACAAACTAAAGGTCAACGCAGACTAATCGTCTCGGCACCAATACAACCTCGCCATGCCTCATTTTTACGAGTACCCGCTAGCTCATCCCGAGTGTAGCCGATGTCGATAGGGCGTTGTACATTGTGCCTTTTAGTATGGACGTTACGTACAAATAATACAGAACAGTTGGAGTTGAGGCAAATTCTATACGGTGCTGGGTGGACTAGTCTGAGTCAATCTTGAAACATACCCCACCTTTCTTCCAATCCTGTATTTTCCGAGGCGGTAGACAGATGTGTAAACAGTTTTGGTATCTTGTACTCTTGTTGTGTTATATCGTTAACGAGCATATTGCCTTCTCTCTGAAAAATGTGCAGACTATTGACAAGTCCTATGTCAGATAAACCCGACCATCTTTTCCGGGATCGAACCCAGTACCTCGAGATGCGATTTTTACACATACCAACGAGCAGCCTTAATCACATGAGTAAAGAAAGGAACAGAATGAAAAATACTAACACTGTCCGCTCACTGAACTGGTTCAAACCGGTTCAAAAGGTACAGAATCAAATCTAAAAACACTGTCCGCTCACTGAACTGGTTCAAATAAGTTCACGAGGAACAGAATCAAATCTAAAAACACTGTCCGCTCACTGAACTGGTTCAAATCGGTTTACTTCCGTCTTGTCAGTGTTAGTTACGGACACATAGCTATGCGTGCGGTAGTGAAGCTTTTATTCTGTACCGTTCTTTATTCGTGTGCAAAAAAAATACAAATTCTTGAAGAGACGTTCGTAGCTACCTCGAAGAGATAGTCGTAATGATGACAGCTATTGAATGTACTATCGTTGCGTTAGGTGATACCGGCCGGGCTGGAGGCTCGCGCGGCCGAGTGGACGACGCACAGTGCGCCCGACGGGCGGCCCTACTACTACCACGCGGCCACACAGGAGAGCGTCTGGACCAAACCTGAGCCTATGAAGGAGTTGGAAGGTACGTCAATATACAACATTAACAGTATGAGCGTTTTTAAATTTACTCATGTCTCAGTCCATAAATACACGCCCCTACAATGTATTTACCCCTATATGCAAAATAGTGTGTACATGTAATATCTCGTCAATATTAGTGTATGTGTGCGTGGACGATTCCGAGCTAAACACATTTAAATGCACACTCATTTATATAATCATGGATAGAGCAGGGGCGAGCATTTGAAGACTGATTTTTCTAGATTTTCCATATGAACGTTGTCTCGTCAAATTTATTTTTTTCATTACCAAATGTTTGGCGAAATGTTACATTTATTATTCAGTAACCGGCATGGACTCGCGTGATATGCACAGGATTTTTGTCCGACCGATTTCGAGCTTGTTTGAAATTTTGTGACTCCAAGATTTTCAAAAAGTCCTAGCCGGTTGCAAGATATATGCCAAACTCGCGATAGTTGTCTAGAAGTTTTGCATTTGCCTTGACACTAATACTAGGTTTTTCGTTTTTTCCAGTTTTCCAAATTTATGTACTATCGAAATTATTCGGAAAATTGTTTTGTAGGAGAATTCTTATATTAAATTTTATAGCTAGATGGATAAAGATACTGTAAACTAAACCATAGATATTAAGGTCAAGGACATGCAATCAAAATTACAGATAATAAAACTACAGTGCGTGCGCTGAGAGAATGCGTTTGACAGTTCGTTTTACAAAAAAGCCCTAGTTGAAAGTAATATAGACAGTCTGATTACATGATATTGTGTTAGTTGGAAATTAAAATGTCTGAAAGTATTTTTCTTTGTATATTTTACTCCGTTTAAAAGTCACGACAAATACGAATATGAACTGTTTGACGTATTCTCTTGGAGGCCGCATTTTATGTTAAAACATTTGGTATTCAAAATTTGACGAAACTACGTTTGTACAAAGCGCTATGAATACACAATTTTTAATAGGTTTTTGAATTTTTATACTGCCAAAAACAAATTGCGAGATTAAATAAATATTAATACAAAGAGGGATTTACGTGTTCACCGTACAGATAATGAGTTTGACAACTGTCAAAGTGGCGCTGTCATTGCTTTCGCAATATTGCATGACATTGACATGACATGTCAATCGGCATAAAAAACCTAAGCTATGCTAGCGCCATCTATGAAAAGTTTCTACTCGCCAAAACCTATATCCGCCAAAATTTATTTCAAAATATAATTTACTATGACGCTAATCCCTTTTTGTATATACATTTTGAATTGCGAAAGCTTAAAAAAACTTTATTATCTGAATATTGAAAAAAGCCAGAAAATACCCAGTTTCTAGACTGTTTGTTTGATTAGCATACATATACAATACTGAACTCTGATTACGAAAACGTATCTGATGATGCCACAGGTGACCAATGAGCGTTGAATATTCAGACAGATCAAGACTTTGAAAAAGTTCCATAAACTGGGGATATGTTAGTGAAACATTTTAACAAATTATATTTTAACTGCATAGATATGATATTTTATAAATGTTAAAGTGTTTGTTTATCTGTACTTGACGTGATAAAAAAACTGAATTTGTAACCGGAAATGTCATAATTCTGGCAAAAATAATGGCGCAGAATAGGCAATTTGTTATTACGCAAATTACTTTGACAGTGACAATTGTAACAAATGTCTTTAAAATTGACGTACGACTTATATTTAACGAGTCTGGTGTTCTGCCGTAGTGAAGTAACAAAGCGATTAAGCGCCATTTTGAATATATTAAAATATAAACTATATTTAGGCTTATCTATGCTATTTACCAGCTGATCAGTTTCACGAAACTAATAATAACAAATATTTTAAGATATTATTCAATTAATGTTATAGAAAAACACTTAAAATATATAAAAATATATTTTGACAATTTTGTCGAATTTTCACGAAGCATAGAAGAAGGCTCCCTGTGTTGACTCTTCGAGCGAATGATCGGGAAATCGATAAACGAGAATCTCTCGATTGTCGATTATCGATTTCTCGATCTTGACTTAACAGGAAAACTAAGCGGAATTGTCACTAGATTTTTTTAATATATTTTAAGTGTTTTTTTAAATATATTAATATTTTTTTTAAATATTTAACAGCTTTTTAAATTTTAGTAAATAATACGGTATAACTCACGTGAATAGGTTAGATAGCCCCGACTATAGTTTCAACCATATCCGGTGGTCTTCACGTGAGTGATCCCGTATTATTTACTAAAATGAGTGAAAATCACGTCAGCTTTTTAAATATTTCCAAAAAATATTAATACTGTCTTGTTCAGGCGTTATTTTGGGGAAATCCACTAATTAGAGTTTTGGCCCACTTCGCGTCCGCCCATCTACATTCTACACACACCGTCTTACCCAGGCAAGCCCCCACAATCCCACAAGTACTCACATACGTGGGAACGGCAGTGCGGTAAATAGCTCATGCAAGCCTCTATGCCCGAATTGTAGAATCTTTGACATGATGAAGACTGAAACTACACAGTCCAGGTTTGTAGGACTACTCGCGCGTGTGGCCGCCGTTCGAGCTTTTCTTCAGTCCAATGAAACTATTGAACAGGGGACATGTTAGGCTCGAAACATTTGTAGCTCTTCAGACACTGTCTTTTGAATATATCCGAAGCGAAATCCTTGGAGTATCTATTCTTGTTTTAATCGTTGGTGATAACTCCTGCACTGAGGTCCCGCATGGGGCGTTTTGTGCGTTTCCCTCGCCAGCTTCTACCCAAGCTTTCAACCCAACTGCTTGTATCGGAGAAGGACTTTGTGTCGCTGGCATAGTTGCTCCAGTGGCGTGTGTGATGGTGGTGAGGATGTCGATGATGAGGACTCTCGTAGTCTGGTTGTAATTCTTATTTGTTCCGGGCTTCGAAGCGCAACAGGACGTGCTCTACGGTCTCTTCACGCATAAAGCCTCTACATAGAGGAATGTCTATTGCTCCAGTTTTATGCAGGAATTAGTTCGGGTTACAGTCACCTTTAATGAGGCCCGCAACAACGTAGTTCCTCACGCTTTAACTTCAGCAAATTATGCGTCAGTATATTAAAAAATAAAAACGAAACCGACTTCCAACACTGAAAGTATGAAATAACTTGTTGAAGTCATGAACCCTGAAAACAAAACATTTCTTTTTTTGGGCAGTCGAGTAATTTGAGGTATTAGTCAATCACAGATAGGGAACTATGATTTTCCGATCTTTATCGCACTGTTCTCGAAAGTTCACTATATCAGTCCCTCTTGCATAGTTAAGCCTTGTCTAAATATTCAAGCCTTTTCAATTAGTGTTTGTCGTACAACTTTAAACCTAATTTGAGGTTTTCTTATAATTTGTAAATCTACTTCCATAAAAGGAGGGCATCTTAATTCTACTGTATGTGTTTGTTGGGTACAGTATACGTCTAAGATGTTTTCTCATTTATCTTACATCAAAATCGGTTGAGTAGTCAATACCGTGTGAAAGTCGAACCATGATAATATACAAGGTCAGTGTTTTGAATCGGCGTGGTACCGACTTCAACATGTTATTTCTTCCTCTTAAGTGTTTTAAGTCGGTTCCTTTTTATTAATATTTTTCATCGATATATTTTTTGCCCTTCTCCGGACCTTATACCTTACCCTTTTATACCAATGCCACCTGCAATCGAAATCTTTATACTTAGGGCCTGTTTCAGAATGTTCGAGTAAGTTCCGGTTATACTACCTCATATTTAATAAATAAAACACTATCTTTGCGTTTCACAGTCATCGATTTAGCCTATCCATCGGTTAAAGCTTGAAACGCGCTGCATGTTAACTGTCATTTTTATCATTCAGTTATTTTATGTTCTGGGTAGTATAACAGAAACTTACTCGAACATTCTGAAACAGGCCTTAAGTGTTAGACTTGGGTTTAAGATTCTAAATAGGTTTACAATATATAATTTGATATTTTCTGAACTCTTCGTTTTTGCTAGTAATAGTTTTTACTCGCTCTTATCTCCTATTACAAAGTGTCTTTATGACATATTTGCTTATATTTAGTGCGTACGTAGACCTATTATGGCTCCTTTGTACCCGATCGGTACAGAACTGTCTTAACATGCTTATTTTTTATTATAAAATACGTAATATTAATGATTTATAATACCTTATCGCTATCTTATTCTTCAGTTTTTAAAAGGCCTTTTTTTATTTTTTTATGCCCGATAGGTAAGCCTTGGACCACTATCTCACCTGATGGTAAGCGATGATGTGGTCGGAAATGTTGTTCAGGCTAACGTAGAAGTACTGGCTCTCAAGGACAGCTGCCGGAACACACCGCTAGGCGACAGATTTTCTACTCTTTTGAGGGTGGTAGCTAGCCAGGCGGGCATTCGCAAAATGCCCTACCACCATGCTATAACGACTGCCATCCTAAGACAACAATCGACACGCGACGGCTTAACGTGCCCTCCGAAGCACGGAAACGCTCAGTAGTAATGTCACTAGGGGTCACCCATCCAACTTATGACCGCGCGCGACGTTGCTTAACTTTGCTGATCGGTTGAGAACAGCTAAGTAAACTTCGCTACGAGCGCCTTGTTTCTTATGGCCAATTCCACCCAACTAGTTAGTCAAAAACGAGGGTAACATCTCTGCAATCAAAAAAATCTGATAGAATATGTCACCAATCACGTAAATTTATTATATTATTACGTTATCTTGACCAACATCTTCGACCACATCATCACTTACCATCAGGTGAGATAGTGGTCGAAGGCTAACCTATCGCGCATAAAAAAAACCAATAAGGTATCTTGATATGAAAAAAAAGCAATGAAAGAACATCAGTAGAAATAAACGGCTCGTACCAAAGGAAGCACGCTATTCTGGTGGTTGAAAACTCAATATAAAGTATTTGCTCTCATAGTGCGCGCGTATTTGTCGCCATTACTGAGCTCAGAATCGAGTAATCAATAATTGAATTGACCTGTATTAGTATAAGAACCTCTCAGAAAATGTTTAGATCGATTCATTTTTTTTTTAACCTATAAAGAATCCGTTTTATGCAAATCTCCGTCCTGCTTCCGTTATTCTCCGCTCCCTCGGATACAAGGTACTTCGCCTCCGCAAAAAAAAAAACAGTCATGAGACTTAATAACCTTGAGACATAGTTATTAAGTCTAATGTGCCTGTAATATCACTGGTTTTCAAGGACTGCTGCCGGAACACACCGTTAGGTGCTTGGCGACAGATTTTCTAGTAACGTTAAGACTTTCGCGACTTGAACACATATTTATAAGTATTAAACGAGGCTTAATCGCGCGAGCACATGTACAGGAGACACTGAAACGAAACGGCTACAAAAACAAAATACTTGGAGGTCCGCGACACAAACAGAAGGGGATGAAAATGGGGGTGGAGAGACTACCGGCTTTCTTGCCATATATAAAAGGGGTAACGGATAAAGTTGGAACAGTATTGAAGTCCTTCTCCATTAAGACTGTATATAGTCCATTATCAAAGTTCGCAAGTCAGGTCACCCAAGGATATTATTCCTCTTCAGACACCTGGTGTATGCAGGGTAGATTGCAGCTGCGGTAGTTCATATATTGGACAAACCAAGCTAACTATAAGTGAACGGGTCAAAGAACATATCGCAGCTGTGAAAAATCGCCAGGTGGAGAAGTCTGCTATAGCAGAACACATGCTAGAGTCAGGACCTGATCTCTGGATTGAGCTCCACGACCAGAAAGTCCTCTCAACGGAACGTCAATACCACTCCAGACTAGTACGAGAAACTATTGAGATACGAAAATATCGTAATTTCAATGATGGTTTTAAGTTAGCTGCATCCTGGAATCCAGTGATAAGGAAATGCACCAAACGCGTTTTACCTTCCTTAAGACCTGTGGATGTTGTCAGTGTTGTGTGTCGAGACGATACATTTCTAAGTCAAATGCGGGTAGTTGGAGAAAATACCCGCCCTTCAAGACGTTGACACCCGTCTCTTCAGTCCGCTCGTGACCACGACCAATGCAACTTGGTCGAAGCGTCGTGGTAAATAAATTAATACATGTTTTTATCGCGATTAAGTCCCGTTAAATACTTATAGACAGATTTTCTACGTGAGGGTCGCCAGCCAGGCGGGCATTCGCTAAATTCCCTTCCACCATGCGGTGATGCTCAAGCCCGCGGCGGGATTCGAACCATGGACCTGCTGCGTGGCAGTCAGCAGCAATTGCCACTAGACCATCACAGGTTCAAGTTACTCAAAGCTGTGCGATCTGAATTACTCCTTATTGCGTCGTATCAAGAGCGTTACTATATATTATGTGCTAGAGGGTTTAAATTGCCTAGTTAATTGATTAATACATGGTTTTAAGGAACAAGCGAATTTATTACCAATTAAATAGCATGATTGCCCCCAAAAATGTATACCCAGTGTCAATCTGGTTGAAGTAAGGGTTCTAACGATGTGTACCACATACATTAAAATCTGTTCAGGCATTTAAAATTGTGTGTAATAAAGAAACTCATATACATACATACATGAACCTTAAATTACTTATTCCTCAACTGGCGAGCGTGAACTAGGCGAGTGCGCGCGAGTTGACACCTTCCGAGTTTACCTATTTTTCTGTCGTCAACTCGCGCGCACATATAACGTACAGTCATATAAAGTTTGACTATCCAGAAAGAAATAAATAAAGAAAATATGTTTATTTGAAATGACAAGCTTGACTTATACAAAATAGAACCACTAAGATGAAAGTACAGACGAAAGTACAAATCTATTTTTTTTTGTCATAACTATTAACAATATCATAATAATAAACTCAATAATTTGGTTAATAACCTGTTATGTAATTGCCTATAACTAAGCAAAAAAAAAACAACTAAATCATAATATGTGTGTGAAGCGAAATCGCTCCCTTTCTTTCTCTATAGTCGATACTTAACTGTTTTGAATACTTTTTTCATATGACTGTACTTTATCATTATAAATCTGCGCGAGTTGACGACAAAGAAGGTAAAATCGGAAGAGCCAAATCGCGCGCACTCGCGAGTGCACGCTCGCCAGTTGACGAACAAGTCCCCTAAAACTTTTCTATTGGGCAGTCGTGCAAAAGTTAGTCGCTGGGCGGACAGATAGCATTATTGACTAGCAACGTTATTATCTAACAAAATGGTTATGGAGATGAACTTTCATTTTGACATTTGTTCTTCAGAATGGACTTTTAGTAGGAATTGTGTAAAAATTTGGTGAAAAGCTTGGAGAACGAAAGAATGTAAGCAAATATAGTAGTTTAAAAAAGTCAAGCATAAACACTGGAGCATTGAGCATTAAAATATTAAAATGTAAAATGAAGTTCACTCAAACTTATTTAAGTTTTCATATAATTACGAAAACCGAATGTATATTTGCTAAACATAGGATCTATAGTCGGAGTTTTAATCAGACGGAGTAAAGTGACATTACGAGTGTTGCTACTTTTTGACGATACAAAAATAGTGCTGTAGTAAAATGATTTAGTTCTTTCACTTCGTCACTTCCGTGAGCTGTATATTTTTTTTTAAATCTTCTTAAAAGTCATAATTATTGTCCTAAGAGTGATTTTACTATACAAGCGATTTATATTATTATAAGATAGGTTGATTATGAGATTGCAGCACCGCAATAAATTATACAATTTAGGGATGACAATTATTAAATGACCAACACACGCATAGTTATATAAAAACTGAACTAGAAACATCACTATGATTTGAAGTTGGCAACTTTATTTTGAAATGTGACATTTCGATCTGTCATTTTACTCCGTCTGATTAAAAAATTTGACTATATAGTACCACCAACTTAACTGTGCAGTTGGCGAGGGCGCTGCTGGTCAAGGAAATCAACTACAAACTGTCACAATTTGATGGAATGTTGTAGTTCTTTTTTACTGCCACCTGAACAGATAAGTCCCCGTGGGGTGCCGGGTTAGAATTGCACCTCCCCATATCATCCCGTGGGTGTCGTAAAAGGCGACTAAGGGAATAATTATACTGGAATGTGGGCAGCAGCGCCTTCTAAAGAACTACTATCTTACACTGCGATCCCCAAGCCGCCTGCCAAGCGTGGGGATTATGGCAAATACCCCCTTAATAGGGGAGGCTGTGTTCAGCAGTGGACGATCCGGCTGATACAGAACAGATAAGTTGGTGGGTCTGTACGTTGTCATTCTAAAGAAAGAGATAGTAAACACGCGTAGCGTCATTTTTGGCCACATGTCTTTACTTTAAAGTATTGTGTGCATTTTAAACTCCACTGACACCTGTAGGTATATATATCCTTCTTAATGTAGAGTAAGTTAAGATAAATCAGAGGTTGACATTTGGCGTAATGAATTGGCAAATAAAATAATTCAGTCGACTAGCTGAGGTATGCGGGGCACGAAGAAGCAGTAAAATACCGGATGGTTAGAACTCAATTTGAAAAAAGAAACATAGGGATGAGGTATTCAAAATGCAAACATTTACTTGAATACGTTTCTAGGTCGTCTAAAAAATTAATATGCTAGATTCGGAGAATATTTTGAAGACATCTAATATATAATTTATATATTTATTGAATTGATTTCAATGGGAATTGAGAGAATTACTGAAAACTATTTCACAGATGGAGCTGTGTGTTTGTTACCTGGTAGAATTCAAAACTGTTTTTTTTTCTATATTTTACTAGCTTTTAGGTTTTTTTTTAATCTTAATTGTATGCTTATGTCGACGTACGTCTTATGTCGTGTACGACTATGTCAGCTCCATAATGTACTTTCAATTGAAGTCTACTTTAAAATCTAGTACATTAAAACTAACAGTGACTTTTCCGCGTCGCTTAATGGCGCGGACAGGATACCTTGAATAGCTCCTACCTCAAGAAGATAGGAACTGTATTCACTAAGCATGGGCGTAGCATATTCCACCAGTACGTGATATACGTCCTCTAACACTCCACAGGAGCTACAATTAGGGGAGTCTGATATTCTCATTAGGTGCTTAAATTTATTCAGCGGAAGGTGTCCAGAGCGAAGTCTGTAAGCTAAAACTACCTCTTAGGTTTGAAACAAGTGATGTTATCTAGTAAGTTTTTTTTTGTTATTGTAACGTAACAAGCTCGAGGCCCACCTGATGTTAAGCGGACTAACCTCTGCCTATAACAGATACATTTCATCACATTTCACGAATTGCACTGCGCTGCAAAGTTACGTAACTTTGAAACATAGTTGTTAAGTCTCGTGTGCCTATAATTTCCCTGTCTCTCAAGGACAGCTGCTGGAACACACCTTTAGGTGCTTGGCTACAGATTTTTTACTTGAGGGTGGTCACTAGCCAGGCGGGCATTCGCAAAATGCCCTACCACCTTGCGGTGAAGCTCAATCCCGCGGCGGGATTTGAACCATGGAACTACTGCACGGCAGTCCATAGCCAATGCCACTGAGACATCAATGTCTCTGAATAAGCGAGAAGTTAAAAACATACGAGGTGATTACCTCCTGGGAAGTTCTCCTACAGTATATTCATAGCTTAATTTTTTCTGGCCAGTTTCATTCACTTTAAATTCGTTTTAGAACAACATTTTATTCATAAATTATATAAAATTAAACATTTAAGTATGGTATTGACGATCTAGGTGTATATTTAATTTTATATTTATTTATATGTCAGATGCTTACTGTGCTTACAGCAAGCCAACGCACACAATAAGCAAATTAATTAAAACTTAAATATATTATGCATAATTTAACAAAACAAGTGACATTTTATACAGAAAATATTTATAGTAAGAGAGTTAGCGCGTAACATCATTTGTAAGACGAGGATAGTGATTGTGAGCTTTGTGACGCTTTTAAGCCATTGCGCATGCGTCGAATGTTCTGTTTCTCTACCATCGGGGAATTCAGGCGACTTAATAAATACTACTAAAGATACAACTTCCTTTTCAAAATGAAAAATTTAATGAATGTAACAAAAACATTAATATTGATGAATGCAACCTTGGTAGGTATATATTCTCCTTATCATAGATATACATAAAAACAGTTTTTTTAGCAAAAACTTGATGTATGTTTTAAATAATGAAAATTCTCATAGTTTATTCAATAAAATTCTATTTATCGACATTCAGGTGCTACAGAAACCTTTCTTTAATAAAAGTAGTAAAAAAAAAAAAACTTTTCCGTAATAGTAGTTTATGCAACTGTCATATAATAGAGGGTATTAAAACATGAGTGTAGTTTATTTAAACGAGCCGCAGGCGAGGTTCAAAATAAGATTACACGAGTGTTTTAATACGTAATTATATGCAGTTGCATACACTACTTTATTTAATCTCATGGCTATAGGTAGCTTTTTATTATTACTCAAATTCGTATGTTCGAAATAACGCCAAAATGGAAACAGTCTGTTATTGGTCTATGGCTCGGAACCAGCGCCCACCACAGATAATGTGTACCTAAATTGAATTGAAACCTCCTTGGTCGGGACACATTGTACTTTAATGATAAAAAAATAGTTTTAAAGCATTGTTTTGTTGGGAGAATAATGCTTCAAATTAACTTTTTAATTTTATTAAAGAAGTATGTATATGCCAATAAAAGTCTGTATTTCATTTCATAATTAGAATATTGCCGAATGAGATTATATAAAAAATATTTTTATTTACATTTCTTTGTAACAAACATTGATCGCTATCTGAGTGGAATCACCACACACAATCATTTTATATATTTGACAGCTTTAGGGATAACTTATGGAATCGTGTGCATAGGTGTTCAAAAACATCGATGATAATACAAGCAGTATCATTTTAAACTCATGAATATCATAATCGTGTATCTGCAAGAACAAAACTACCCGCAAAAGCAAAAAAATCTGTTTATATTTTTAATATCCCGCTATAGATGTGAGTTTCCCCCTTAAAGCTCTGAGATTCCAACCGAAGTGGCAGTGGCAGCGCAGTTCATACCATTATCGACTTTGTCTCTATTACTATAACGTATAGTATCGCTTGAAAAACTTGTAAGAGTCGCGCGACCGCTCGCTGCGCCGCGGGCATTCGCGTGCACGCCCGCGGCCAATCACCATCAATTATTTCATCCTATACTATACATTATAGTAATGGAGACAAGGTCGATAATGGTTTGACGGTATAACTTATTTTATTTATTGTATTGAAAAACTTTAAATGTTATAATGAAGTTTATCTCCATTAACATTCTTGTTGGGCAATAACGCTGCTGGTATTCTTGTAAATTTATTTAAGTTAAAATTAGTAATTAAAATTTACGCAGAGATACAAGCTAAAATACAAGCAGAGAAGAACAGAGCTGCAAAAATAGCGATCATTCAGGACAAGGAAATCAAAAAGAACCTTGAAGGTAAGTCGACGGGTTGGAGATGTTTAATATATGTGTGGGATTTGGCTTATATAACGCGACTTGGATTAGTAAGTATGCTTATTAAACACAAAAATATATAAATAAAATTAAAAATTTTACAAAGCTGTTTTTTGTAATATATAACTTTGTTGCAAAGGGACATTTTTCAATATTAATAATAACAAATATTTTAAGAAAACATTAATTTTATATTTTGTAAATCATTTAAATATACATCTAATGATAAATCCGCCTAATTTTTCTACTAAGCCGACGTGGCGTCATAAACGCCGCGTAGCCTGTCGGGAAGAATTTCGTAGTGTTTCGATTGCACGCGAAGCAACATCAGGAGTCTTGACTCGAGCTCAGGATCGATCGACAGACATTTTTTTATATACAGTCAATCTTATACAGTAATTCTATTAACAGGAACAGTAGGCCTAGCATGGACTGGAGATATAATTTTCATATCCTAATTTTATCCACTTTAAAGAGACAAAATTACCTACATAGGTGAGTGAAATTATCTCCTTTTAAAATTTCGGTGGATATATGTCTCGGTTTTAAAGAATTGACACACAACGTGGATTAAATTGTCTCCGTATGACATATAAAAAAGGGCGAAGTTATCCTTGTTTCAAGACGTGGGTATATAAATAACTAATTGAATAATATAATGACGCGTGCGTATTTTAATTTGTAATAAAAAAGCGCTCCCTCGGGAGATAAGTCTTCAGTCCGTGATAGGTGAGCGAAATTGTCACTAGATATACACCGTGTCCCAAAATTCAACGATAAGCCGGCATCGGTGCATGGACCTACTCATGACTACTCGGGAAAAATTAAAAAAAAAATTATAACTCTATTTTTTTTAATTACAGAGACTAAAGAACAGAGACGAAAGTTGCGCCAACTTTTAATAAAACTTGCCATGGTAGTGTCCATACTTTTTTTTTTAACCCAGACTATAGAAAGTGCATAGAATGTTAAAATCTATGAAAATTATAAGAAAAAATTTTTTTTTTACTGATTTTTGTAAAATAACTACAGACTTTCTGTAATTTTAAAGGATTGTGGTAGATAGCCGTCCTTCTTAGGTTGCTAATGCACAAAAAATGTCAAAAATTGTGGTCATGGTAGTTGAAAATAGCATAATGGGTATCGAATATCGATGAAATTTATAAAAGTCTCTGTAATTAATAAAAAAAAACAGTTATAATTTTTTTTTTTTTTCCGAGGAGTCATGAGTAGGTCCATGCACCGATGCCGGCTTATCGTTGAATTTTGGGACACGGTGTATATCTTTTAATGTTTGTTCATGAATTAATGTTTTCTTAAAATTGTATGTTGTCAATTATGGATTTCCACATAGTAACGCTTGAATCTGGTAATAAGCTACAAACATTATAGTATAACGTAAATCATATCCTTCTAGTATAAATTGCACAGAAGAGTTAATACGAATCATTGATTATACGACCAATTTAAATTGTGATGTCACGTTTTGAACGACGTACTAACCACTTCATTCCACCGTATCATACGTTTTTTGAAACTCTGATACAAAATTAATTTAACGGTAGATACATATCACGTGAAACATTAGTTCAGTAGTTAACAAGGCTTTGCACTTGTAACTCACAAAGATTCCACAGGCACAGCATTACCCCAAACGAACTGCCAATGTTGTTTTTATTTTTAAGATAATCTTCGTATGTCATTTATTCTGATAATAAATAAAAAAAGTTAAAATGTTTGTTGTATAATATTTTGTTTTTAATTTAATAAAAAAATATTTAAAAAATTACTATAATTACAGTGATAATCGCACTACACTATTAGTTAGTCCCCTGGTCTCTTTATTTAATTTTTGTACACTGTATTTGTACCTGGTAAATTATTATTGTGCCTCTAGGCTTGCTTTTAGGTATTACCATCGGTTCGTAAGTAAGATCATTGTAATGTAAAATGTATTTTCTCCATAGGTGGTGGATAAATGTATTAATTTTATTCATTAACACTAGCATTACAGCATTAATTAACATAACTTATTTTTTTTTACATTAAACCTTGATTTATCGTGAACATTAAACCTATAATATTTTTTTTACATTAAACCTTGATTTATCGTTAACATTAAACCTTTAATTATCATTAATATTAACCCTTCATATTGACATTGAACATAAAATTAAGATTGCATAAAGTTTTAGTTTTCATTAACACATACATTGACCGCCATACTAGTGCACTTGGACATGCCAATGCACAAGTATGAAGCGCTCAAATCAGAGCTTGCCTAGTCGTTAACCGATCGACTAGGATAGGCAACGTTTTCTGTGTGTCAGTACTTGGATTGTCGCTCCGTGCTTCCGAAGGGCAAGTTATGACGTCGGTCCCGGTTCTTGTCTTAGGATGGCAGTCAGTGGTGCTAGGGCATCTTACCAATGCTAAACCACTACGGCTGGCTACCGGGTGATAGTAGAAAATCTATCACCACCTAACGCTGTTCCGGGAACTGTCCTCGCGAGCCTGTTCTCGCCAGGTTACGCCTTTTGACCATGAAGATTGTTATAGTAAGGGTAGGTTTAATATATAGGCTAGGACGTAAGCAGTAAAAAAGATACAAATATATTTCATACCATAAACATTGCAAGGTTTTAATATTGTTAGGTTTGCAATAACGCCTGCTATGCGGATTACATTACAAAATCACAAATATACGACAGATGCGGATAGTCCGCACAGCAGGCGTTATAGCAAACCTAACAATATTAAAATTATAAGGTTGCGTCATCATTTACAAGTATAAAACCAATTGCAAAATTGGTCTTGTTTGTAGTATAACGCAAGTGGTACTATAGATGTCCCTCCATTCCATCCCAATACGATGGTTAAAGAACGATAGGAAAGGTTTGAGTTATGACGTCATGTCATGTTAGCTCAATTGGTTAGAGCATACCCCGGCTCTAGGGGTGGATGGATGCGGGTTCGAATCCCGCACATGACTTAAATTTTTCCTATCGTATATTTGTGATTTTGTAATTGCAAGGTTACTCGCTGCTCCTGTCAGAATGATTTTAATCATAACTCATTACTAACAAAGTTAATTAATCGTCGCACTAATTTACTACGGCTTTTGTTTGGTGAATGGCTGCAGGCTGAGTACACGATCGCTCGACAGTGTGCTCAATGCTTTGAGGTGAAAGATTACGTCATTGGCGAGAACTAAAAAAAAATAACGATAAGTTTGTGGTCTGTTTTCTACTTAGGGTGCGTACCATGTGGAGTTAAATTCGCCAAAAACGATAAAAACTATCACACTCCCAAAAAGTTGTTCCACTTGGGTCTTGGCATTATTTTAGCCATAAACGCTATGAAGCTACTGGAACAGTTTGAATTAACTACTTCTAATGCCAAAAGTGACAAAGGTGGCACATTTTAGTGGCATTCTTAGCGTTCTTATCCTAAATGGAACCGGGAGAGCAATTACAAACGATCACAGTGGTCACAACCATAGACGCAGGATGTGGTCAAAATTATTGAAAATAACGAATTTGGCGTCATATGGAATACGCCCTTATTGGACCTCATCACATTATTCAAAGAAATTGAATATATATTTTTGATACTTGATTAGAATTGTTACGGGTATCAGTAATTTTTATATTTTCACGATTTTGGAGATAATTTACGGAAGTATGTGCATTGGTGTTCAATAACTTATAACAATGAGAATATCAGAAATTGTATCTGAAACTCGCGTAACTTCTATAATGTAAAATGGTTACTGAAACTAGCTTCAAGAGCGATGAAACTGTTTAAAATTTTAATTCCCGTCACTTACGTGAGCTTTCACCTTAAATATAAATGCCGGCTTTAAATATTAAGTAAAACGTATTGTCTCGCTTGTATACCCCGGGGTAGGCAGTGGTGTAAATAAGCATGTTTCTTTAGTTTGGTTCCATAATACGGTATGAGCCTATTATCTAAGCCCATCTCCTTTCCATTATCACACAACAAGGCGTACGGAGGTACGATAGTAGTATATAATTAGGGTTTCTGGATCACGAGCTATTCGAAAACTGCAATTTTCGAATAGGTCGTAATCCAAAATCTCTAATTATATACATATTCGAATAGATGATATTATGAATTTTTGAATGTATTCAAGAATTCCTTAATTCAGAAACATTCATTTTCAACCTATTCACTAACCACAAATTTTATTTAGTTAATTCGCATAGATAATATTATGAGTTTTTGATTGCATTCAAGAAGACCTCTATTCAAATTATATAATAAAATTATGACTCAGATATACCGGTATATGTATAATGGCGATCTTTCCAATAATTGATTTCGAGTAGGATATAATATATAATTAGAGTATGTGGATCGCGAGTTATTCGAAAACTGTTTCGAATAGCTCGTAATCCAGAAACCCTAGTTATATACTACTTAAGACATCCATTCATTGTCGACATTCTTTCTTATCAAACATCACCATCGCAGCGTTTCGCATCCACTTATAACTCGAACAAGGAACCAATAAACTTATCAGCGTCCTTGTTCCCTGACAATTTATAATCTGAAAGGCTAGCAGCCTCTATTACATTGGACAGAACATGCGTTTTAGACCACTGCCCATCTCTTCGAGGGCTACAATAAGACTTATATAACTGCGAAAGACGTGGACCCAACAAAATGTATCCTCAAGCTGCAAGATTAATAATATTATACAAAATAATAATTAATTTTTATACAATTTATTATTAATTTAAATTTACGACCGTATGACGACCTATGTAGCCCATGGTGCTAATTAGCACTATTGAACGGTTCATGCTGTAGCGCTTATGGCGCGTCTTCCTCAGTTATATATGTCTATGATTATACAGGCTAGAGGATATGTGGTTGTTAATTTCGTGAAACCATATATTCGTCTGATGATTAAAATGAATTCAGTTATAGATGTCGAAGCGCACGAACAAGAGAAAGCAGCGGCAGAAGCCAAAGCTATAGCGGACGCGGAGCGAGCAGCCGCCGAGGAGAAGGAACAACAGGAGAGGGAGCGGCTCGAGAAGGAGAAACAGGAGAGGGAGAAACTCGAGAAGGAGAAGGCGGAGAAGGAGAAAGCTGAGAAGGAAAAGGAGAAGGCCAAAGCTGACAAGAGTCGACCTATTTCTAGCACGCCCATCTCTGGTACACCTTGGTAAGTGAGATATTCATTTGTAACTGACTCAAAAAACAGTAAATATTTTTTTATTGCTGATAGCTAAGCCTTTGACCACAATCTCACCTGATGGTAAGTGATGATGTGGTCGAAGGTGTGTAAAAGGCGTAACCTAGAATTATTGGCTCTCGAGGACAGCTGCCGGAACACACTGTTAGGTGCTTGGCGACAGATTTTATACTTGAGGGTGGTCGTTAGCCAGGCAGGCAATCGTAAAATGCCCTTCCACCATGCGGTGAAGCTCAAGCTGGACGGCGGCGGGATTCGAACCATAGACCTGTTGCGCAGCAGTCCATAGCCAATGCCACAGCCATCACTGCGTCAAAATGTTCTACATTTTGAGTATATGGTAATTTGTACGATAGATAGCTTCAATCATAATAATTTTGACACATGTATGTATTCACTGCTTATACAATAGAGCAAATGGTAAAAAATATGTTTCCTGTTTATGGGTTTTTAAGTTGTAGCTATTAATGTTATTCATTAGGAAATCCGTCATATTGCGATTGTAAAGATACAGCCCATTAAACATTAAAACGACGGACAGCCGAGGCTTAGGGTCCAGTTTTCTACTTTTGATACGGAACCCTAAAAATAGATAAAAAGTAATTGATTTTGATGTAAATAGATCTATGATAAATATATCTAGCCCTCAGGGCTAGATCTCCTCTGTGTTTATGAAAGCTCATTCACTCTAGAATCTATGTTTTTTTTAAATATTATTATGACGGAACAAGTTCAAGGCTCACCTGATGTTAAGCGAATAAACCTCTGCCTATAACAGATAAATTTCATCAAGTGACGAATTGCACTGCGCCCGTCACCTTGAGACACAGTTGTTAAGAGGCCTTTTACATTTTGCGGGCCCTCTCACTCGCACTTTTAAAGATAATTTCAAATAGCAACAATATGGTTTATATTTTTTAAAATGTGGTCGATCATTATTTAGGTGCATGCTACTATAGATGTTCTCAACATATTTTTACTTGTTACATATTGAGTCCAATTAGAATTAGAGGCCCAAAATTTAAAATAACTAAATTACGCGTTTTGGATCCCCCATTACAGATATCAAAATGAAAATTGGTAGAAAACATCTATAGTTGCATGCAGCAAAATAATGATTGACCACATTTACAAAAATATAAACCATATTGTTGCTATTTGAAATTATCTTTAAAAGTGCGAGTGAGAAGGCTGCAAAATATAAAAGGCTTCTTAATGTAATGTTAAAATAGAACAATGTTCAAAACTAGACGCAAACTGTTTAGTAAAAAAAAAACATCGACTGGTTTGATTTCACATTCAATTGCGATAATTGTGTATGTGTTTGTTGTTAAACTTTCTTTCATTTTTGAGAAAAGCACTATACAAGCCCCAACCAGTAAGACCTCATGTGCGGTTCGGTCCGGTTAACTCTTAGGGTAGATTTATATTAGAGCGGGCCGTGCCCGGGGCGTGCCGTGCACGTGGCCCGTACGGGGCACGGATTTGAAACGTTACATACATTTTGTATGAAGCAGTTTATATTAGACCGTGCCTGATCCGTGTCCCGTCCGGGCCCGCCTACTAACAGCACGGATGGGCTCCGCTCCGGCCCGCCCCGTCCTCGCCCCGGCCCGGACACGGCCCGGTCTAATATAAATCATCCCTAACTCTAGATTGACTCTCTCACTCTATAATGTATGTAAACATGTATAAGCAACACTAGGTAATGTTTGTTTAGGTGCGTGGTGTGGACGGGCGACGGGCGCGTGTTCTTCTACAACCCGACGGCGCACTCGTCCGTGTGGGAGCGGCCGCCGCAGCTCGTCGGCCGCCAGGACGTCGACAAGGCCGTCACGAACCCGCCGCCAGCGCTACAAGATATACAGGTATACAACTATACACTGCCCCACACAGCCTCCCCATATAAACCATGCTTGGCAGGCGCCTTGGAGATCGCAGTTGCAACAGCAGTTCCTGATACAACGATGCTGACTTTTTTATATTGTTTTTTAATCTATTTATATTGTTTTTTAATCTGATCTATAAAATCATAGTATTTTAAAGCGCTCGTAGCGAAGTTTACTTCGCTGTTCTCAACCGATCGGCAAAGTTAAGCAACGTCGCCCGCGGTCATGAGTTGGATGGGTCACCGCTAGTGACATTACTACTGAGCGTGCACGTGCTTCGGAGGGCACGGTTGTTGTCTTAGGATGGCAATCGTTATAACATGGTGGTAGGGCATTTTGCGAATGCCTGCCTGGCCTGGCTAGCTACCACCCTCAACTAGAAAATCTCGCCAGGCACCTACGGTGTGCTTCGGCAGCTGTCCTTGAGAGCCAGTACTTCTAGGTTAGCCTGATCAACATCTTCGACCACATCATCACTTGCCATCAGGTGAGATAGTGTTCAAAGGCTAACATACATGAAAAAAACAATGATTTCATCATCAACAGCCATAACGCGCCATAATCCATAATCTCCACGCTTAGTAGGTTTCTTGGGGATCGCAGTAAAAGATTGCAGTTAGACAACGCTGTTGACTTATATGATTTCATTCATCATCATCATCAGCCATAACGCGCCATAATCTATAATATCCACACTTGGCAGGCGTCCAGGGGATCACAGTGTAAGATAGCAATTCCTCAGAAGTCACTCACACACACTTCCGAATACAAGAACTTCATAATACCGAAAAGGGTTTCGGTATTATTATTTATCCGTAGTCGCCCCTTACAATACCCACGAGAAGAAATGGGGGTGACATTCTAGCCCGGCATTCCATGGGCATATAAACGGACAATAATTAGTGTAGGGTGTACTTTGGTTATATGACCTTTGGTATATGTATCGAATTGCAGCTAGACTAGGCAGTGGAAATACTCAAAGAAAATACATAGAATAGAATTTGTCCTTACCATAGACTATGAAAAAAAAGTCTCCTCTTATACATGACATACAAAAATAAATAATATGCGGTCGCATAAACAGTAAAAACAGCTATCATAGCTCATTATGAGATATACAGATTCAAGACAATACACGGTATACTGATGAGAGTGAACAATTAGGATAAAGCCAAGCCCTTGATAATGTGGGTAACATTGGTATGACTCGTTTCAGCGCAAAGAACAACCGGCACCCGTCGTCGCAGCGAAGAGTTCAAACGGCGAACTGAAGCGCACCGCCGACACAGACTCTGACGATTCTGACGGAGAACCCATCAAGAAGGCCAAACCTGATGACAGTGAGTGTACATTACTATGTAAATTGTCTATGAAAAATCTTTCCTACGCTACGGATTCTATTTTCACACGACTGCAAAAAAAGGAGTGTTATGTTTTCAGGGTTCATGTATGATTGTTGTTGAGTTTTTTTTTATTCCACCATAATTAACGGCTTAACCGATTTTAATGTATGAGATATCGTTAAATTCGTCTTGACTTGCAAGTGACATTTTGACGTTGGAATTAAAACTGCAAATTATTAATTATTGAATTGATTTTTTAAAGTCTTCAATTAGGTACTAAAAAAAATATACTGGCGTATTTAAGAGGCCAAATTAAGATTTTTTTTTTCTTCGAACCCTATCGTATAGGCCACATGATACTGTAGCCTTTACGACGGGCTGGGAAGAAAAAAAAATTTTCTTACAACTTTCGTCTAAAATACACCAGTATATTTTTTGAAGTACCTAATGATGGCTTTAAAATGACTCTATATAACTTGCAGTTTTAATTCCAATAGAATGATAAAACGCTTAACGAAATATTATTTGTAGTCGGGTTTTTAACACTTTAATTAATTTATACTTGTTAAATCCTAGTATCCTTTGCTTTGTAACGTTTCATTACATGTACTTGCGCCAAATAATAAGCTTTAAGAGGGCCCTTCCCGGTCCGTCTATCGTCAAAGCGAGCATGATTGAAAAGCTTGTTGTTTCATCTTTTTTTCATCTTCTGCGCTTGACATTCAACTCTCCGTCTCACTCCGTCCCCCGCATACCTCTTTCCGCCACTTGGCTAACGAGCAAGTGAGAACGAAATAACATTGAACGAAATATAGTGTGCGTAAACTTCATAAATCTTGATCAAGGAATTACGCGTTTTTCATTAAGCCTTTTAAATTTGTAAAATAAGTGTTTGTCATTTAGAATCTCCATTATATTGGCAAATATGTTCTCTACTTTTACAATTTATGAGTACATTCTGAACCCTCAAAGTTCAGGTAAAATTTGTACAAAAAAGCTGATTTTTGGAGGCTTATATTAAAGTTGTCCTTGAGAGCGAAATTACAGGCACATGAGACTTAACAGCTATGTCTCACAGTGACGGGCGCAGTGATGCAACAGCATCTGTTATAGGCAGAGGTTAGTCTGCTTAACATCAGGTGGGCCTCGAGCTTGTTCCGTCACCATAACATAAAAAAAAGTTGTTTCTCAAAATTTTACTTTTTTGTTTGCATACAAATCTAGATATAGTGCACAAGAGACCTATTAGCTCAAAAGTTTTAAATAAAGATCTGTTACAACGCCATAATCACGTAAGAGCGTTTGTATGAAAAGTAAGACAGGTTGGCAAAAGGATAATATTAGTAGATTATGATACAAGTGAGCTAAGTTGCTCATTAGTTTTATAAGCACTTTTTCAACACCCTTGCGAGGAAAAAAAATATATATTGAACAAACAACATATGAAAATTATGGAAAATAACGCGCAAGGTTTTATTTTTTTTGCGCGCGGCAAATGTATGATGGTTGTTTACATATAAACCTCTTTGATGTTACAAATCTGTATTACCCGGTTAAATTGAAAATGCTCTGTTTACTCGCATATAATTTGCAGTTAGGTACTAACTTAACTTTGTAGGGATAATTCTATTACGCACTAGTGTATAATATTATTATGCGCGAGGGTGTTATAGTTCGTTTTATGCCCCTAAGAATGTTATAAAAAAGTCAAAATCATTTATACAATTTAGGCGTCTATGACGCTCTTATAAAGGTTCTCAATTACAAATTTTAGTATTGAAATATTCTACATTGTACTGCCACGTTCAGCAAATAAATTGTATAGAGCCACTGCGAGAAGAACGGGCAAGAAACTCGGGACCATTCTTTTAAACGTATTTTAACAATGTGTTACATACTTACTATATAATTAAGTTATTACAATATTTGTTTAAATTATGTAGGTGACAGGCAATAGCTTGGCAAAGGCGGAATTGTTCAGGCATTTTTGTCGTTTAAGTAATCAGAAACTGTGTAGTGGGATTTCTTTATAAATATGTTTTTCACGTGCAACTTGAATTCCCATTCTGTGAGCGGTGTTAATATGTTTGGGAACTTTATTATAAAACCGTACAGCTCACTTTACCAGCAAGGGTGTTGAATATAAATATAACATATGTTGTTTGTGGTGAAGGCAAGAAGCCGCCGGCGCAGATCGACGCGGGCAAGGAGGCGGCCATCGAGGCGGAGGT
Source organism: Plagodis pulveraria (assembly GCA_963890685.1). Lineage (NCBI taxonomy): Eukaryota > Metazoa > Arthropoda > Insecta > Lepidoptera > Geometridae > Plagodis > Plagodis pulveraria. The sequence continues at coordinate 16,364,800 of OY982976.1, read as the reverse complement.
GCGCGCGGCCCGCGAGCGCGGCGTGGTCCCGCACGAGCAGCGGCTGCGCTCGTTCCTCGCGATGCTGCACGAGAAGCAGGTCTCCGCCTTCTCCACCTGGGAGAAGGAGCTGCACAAGATCGTCTTCGACCCCAGATACCTCATGCTCAACTCCAAGGAACGCAGGCAGGCATGTCGCATCGATGCTACTCAACATTTACTATTCTAAAAACCAATAGCAAAGTATTGAAGCAGTGATGGCTCAGTGGCTTTGGCTATGGACTGCCGCGCAGCAGGTCCATAGTTCGAATCCCGCCCAGAGCTTGAGCTTCACCGCATGGTGGAAAGGCATTTTGCGATTGCCCGCCTGGCTAGCTCAAGTAGAAAGTCTGTCGCCAAGCACCAAACGGTGTGTTCCGGCAGTAGTCCTTGAGAGCCAGTGAAATTACAGGCACAATGAGACTTAACAACTATGTATCAATGTGACGGACGCAGTGCAATTCGTGACTTGTGATAAATTGCAACTGTTATAGGCAGAGGTTAGTCCACTTAACATCAGGTGGGCCTCGAGCTTGTTCCGTCACAAGTGCAACGTAAGTGGAACTATAAGTGTCGTTCCATACACATACAATGGTTAAATAAAGAAAGAAAGGAAAAATTTGAGTTATGAGTCATTGTAATGTTAGCGCATATGAGTCATAACTCTAATTTGTCCTCTCAAATCCTGAATCCAATTATTTGTAAGACATAACTTTTTTTGTCTGCAGGTATTCGACCAGTATGTGCGAGAGAGGGCAGAGGAGGAAAGGAAAGAGAAAAAGAATCGGTTGCTGCAGAAGAAGATGACATTCCGCACACTCATGGAAGAGGCAAAGCTGCATTCCAAGTAAGTTTGTATTCTATTCGATTTTATGGTTAAGTCAGGCATCTGTGTCATCCACATGTCTCTTAGGTGGAATGAGGGTGTTTCAGCCGGATAATCCACTGCTGAGTTCCATCATGAATAAGGAATTTTCCACTATCCCCACGCTTGGCTTCTCTCGGATTGCAGTTAAAGTTCTTTAGAAGGCTCTGCTGCACTACTTTCAGTATTTTCCCTGACTCTCTTCATACTACACCCACGGGAAGATATGAGGGCATGCTGGGGCAAACCGGGCACCCCACAGGGGTAGTTTTTTTATGTTACTGTGATGGAACAAGCTCGAGGCCCACCTGATGTTAAGCGGACTAACCTCTGCCTAAAACTGATGCATTTCATCACAAGTCACGAATTGCACTGCGTTCGTCACTTTGAGATATGGTTATAGACTTATCAGTCTGAGAAGGGCTGCTGTTAGGTGCTTGGCGACAGATTTTCTGCTTGAGGGTGGTCGCTAGCCAGGCGGGCATTCGCAAAATGCCCTTCCACCATGCGTTGAAGCTGAAGCCCGCGATGGGTTTCGAACCATGGGCCTGCTGCGCGGCAGTCCATAGCCAATGCCACTGAGCCATCACTGCTTCGAGATTCCTTTAGCTTTTTTCTCATTCTAGGATTATTAGAATATTTAACATCTTCGACCACATAATCATTTACAGATGATTTATATTGAATTTTTTTTCAGATCTTCATTCACCGAGTTTGCATCAAAGCATGGTCGAGACGAACGTTTCAAAGCTATAGAGAAGGCTAGAGAGAGAGAGCTATACTTCAACGAGTTCATCATTGAAGTGAGAAGGAAAGAGAAGGAGGACAAAGAGAAGAAACGAGAGCAGGTGAGCAAGGTGGTTAGGGATAAAGCCGAGCGAAGTGGAAATTTACTATATATCTTGAAATCATCTTCATGGCTTAGAGTCAGTGGAAAATCTTTACATATATTAAGCAAGAGGATCAAAAAGTGTATATTGAATATAAATTTTAATAAAGTTGGTGTCAAGTTTTTGCAACAAGAATTTAAACTTTAAATAAAATATTGTTTAAAATCCAGGATATATTTTGACACTTAATTTGAAAACTACTAAACTGACTTTGATGAATATCACTTATATATATTACAACTTGGTTGCGATATCAATCTCCAGCCATAAAGTTTTGGAGTACCTAAATAAATTAGATATGTGAAATAGTTGTTACAATAGAAAAGAAAAGAAAAGTCTAAATGCAATGCAAGTTTGTTGTAGTACTATGCTCTGGTTTTCTTCTTTTTCTTCAGATGGCTTTTAAACGCTGCTTGGCGTTTTTTTGCCAGTGTCAAAATGTCTACAGTGTACCTACGGCTTATATCAAGGATGGCCTCTGTTCCTAATATGAAACATGTTTTGTAACAAAGTCGTCAAACATGTTTATCTATCTTACAAAAGTAATGAAAGGAAAGTTTTTAATCACCAGCAGACAAATTTAATATCGTTGTAATTTTGTAAGGGTATTCTCGCTAAGCATGCCTTGATACAAAAATTACTATATTAGATTGTTGAGAAATGTTACTACGCACTTAGCGATCAGCCAGTGGATTCTAAACTTTTCACAATAAAGCCCCCTGCGGGATCCTGGCTAATTATAATATGTCAGCAAATAATACATTATAAACATTAACATTCAGATAGCATATAGAGACTACGAACACAAATAAGGGCCTGCTTACATTGCAAAGTGATAGATGTGATATAAAGCTTAATTTATTATAACTATCACACATGCATACACAATAAACGTGACTGTGTTGATGATGAGCAGCAATTGACCAAAAGCAAATTTGAGCGTGCTGGTCTGGTCAAACGAATGTGAGTACTAAAATTTTCTGAAACGCATCTGATTCTCAATGTCAAGTTCTATACAAAATCTGAAAAATTTACCACATAATCCTGAAATGAAGATCTCGTAGAGCAAAATTATTATTTTTGTATTGTTTTTCATCTGGTAATTCCGGTCCCTTCTGGACAACAAGTCAGTATTGTTAGCATGTGTATGTGTATTTAAAAAAGTGATGAAACGGGTGTGTGGTTGTCCCAATGTAAAGCTATTGTCGATATATCCTATAACAAGTACCGGATGTTCAGAACACTGAAATCTTCAATTTATAACAGCTAAGCCAAGATCTGCTGATATCTGGATGCAGCTTAGGCAGCAGTGCTTGAGAGCTAGTTCCCTGAACCATAGCCTAGCTTGCTTACATATTTGACTATAGAATCACTGAAACAGGGAGATGGTAGTCAAAAGACCTCATATCTATTTTTAAACTTTTTAAATCGCTTGGATCACAAAAATATCTGCGAAATTATTTCAAAATATGCTCAGATAGGTCTAGAGAGAAGTTTTAAATATTTTTATCAACTATGTTACACCATATTAAGTAAAATAATATATATCTACGATATTGATTATTTTAATGAGCTTTGCAATCATAAAGTCTATTTTACAGCTAACAAAAAAAAACTAGTTTGTGACACCGATTCTGTCTAGCAAAGTAAAAAGGAAAATATATGACATGTTATTGATAATTTTTTTAAATCATAATTAGCAAGTGCAAAAATGAGAGCTTTTGCTTGCTGTACATTCATAGATTTGTATCATTCACATTACTGTGCCATGAACTTATATCCAACCAAAAAGTGATTCTTACTTTGTCAGCTCAGCGTATGGTTTAAATACAATTGTTGTTTAAATAATCAATGTTTTTTTTATAGGTTCGATATCTGTATTTGGGTTCGAACCCCAATATTTCAATTGCAAGGGTGGTGATTCCTAAACTTTAACCATTGATATATTTCGTTTCAGAGCTTCTTTATATCAATATAATCTATGTCATAGTAACAGGTTCGATTCCTGTGTACACAAATTGTGAGTTCGAATCTCACATTATAGTATTATTTTATGTTGGATCTGCATTGGCCTCCATTAAATGTTTATAATTATATATTTTATTACCAAATTTTTTATAAATGAAAATCATTTTATTTTAATAAATTTTTCCGAAAATGATTTTTCAATAATATTTCTATACTTTTGTGTTTTTTGTAATAGTTCTATATTTATTACCGAATGATTTGTTCAATTATTGGAGAAAATATTAATGTAGGTAAAATATGAAATGGTTGAAATCATATTTCTATCTGAAGACTTTGCGAATGTGTTTCTTGATATTGCCCGAAGGTTGTTTGTCCTAAATCAGGTATTCTCAAACTTTTACTATAATGACCCGAAAAGTGGGCTCTCTATTTTGTTAAGTGTATATCTATATTGGACGTGTTTAGAGAAGTGTAATTATTATAAGCGAACAATTCATGTTAAATTGATACACACAATTTATAAATCATAATCTTTTTATATGCCTGTATTCATATTTATTATTTCCACAGACAATGCAAAAATTACATATATTGAATGAATGGAAATGAAATAAGTTTATATATTAAAAAAACACACAAGTGATAAGAATGTAGTTGACACAACAATGTAGAAAAATAATAACGAATTCGGCAAGAACCTTAGCTATGGTTTTCTAAGGCGTATAACAATTAAAAAACTAAGGTGAAACTGAGGGCAGCTTCACGAACACACGCTCGCATCGTATGAAACCTCGATTGAAACCCCATAATTCGTTAATCCGCACATTTAGCGACTACGGACTTCCCATGCGTGCTCGCGTGACGTCACGAGGAGGCGAAGCGGCTTCGGCGGGAAGCGGCGCCCGGAGACTACCGCGGCTGTGGTCATTTGACGATTGTAACCTTAACTACGACAATGTGACTTCACATCGGGTAGGGATCTCTTCATATATATTCTGTAGAAAAACTTACTACCCCAGGCATTTCGTTTCTATAATTTGATATTCACTTGATTGCTATTAAACGTCAGTTCTTTTCATTGGATATTTCACTGCAGAATGTATTATTTTTTAATTGAAATGACTGATTTATTGAAGACTCTTTTTATATTTCATAACATAATTTTTTTATATGATTTTATGTAATTGTTTCCTTCATAAAACGTAGAAAATTTTAATTTGCATTCATTGTATCTTCAAAATATTTGAACTAAAGATATTTTTCAGATAAAATATGAAACAGTCTACAGTCATTTTACTTGTAGCACAAGTATTGCAAAATATTTTTGTGATTGGTATTATTCCTTTATTCCAGATAGGAATATACTAACGCGTTAAGGATTGCCATTGTGCTGTTCGTTAATAATATAGACATCGTCAAATGGTCACGACGCGCCGTCACAAAAATATATAAGGTTAGATATATATTTAAGCAGATCGAGATTAAACATATAACAAAAAATATTATGGTCAAATCTAACCGTACGCGATGGCGACCAGAGAAGTATTTTTAAAGTTTTTTTATCAATGTTGTTTAGAGCAAGTATTGTTTATTAACATTCGGACAACTCCCGATGTGTTCAAATACTTCTGGAGCTATTTACTTCATGTTCAAACTAATAAATATATTATTACAAATTGAAGTTTAGCCTTTGACGTCTGACCCTAGCAGTACAAAAGCTTTCGTCAAACGAGCGTACATTTAAACACTCATGTGTTCAGCCCACGTTGCCACCGAGCTTCGCTTGGTTAATAGTGGGATAATTTTCAGGTCCAAGTAAAAGCAGTAAACTTGAATAAACAAACAAATTAAAAGGCAATAATTTGTTCAATATCAAAATTTCTGTGTTCAAAGTGTTATTTAAAAACAATTATATCAATTGGCTGTTGTCGATTATTTTGGGGGCCACGAAAGACAAGTTTTAGAAACACTGCCTTTGCTCTAAGCTTCATTGTCATTCATACATATCGAACTACAAGAACAAAATATGTTGAATTGAAATTTAATATGAATTAGGCTTATGTCCAGCGATGTGGTTTTGGAAATAGTTGGTTTTAAGAACCCTCAAAGCTTATAAAGAAATTTATTAATGCATGCAACAAGACGGCAATGTTGCCAGCTTAAAGCTATATGTAAAGTAGACAAATCGGTGATGGGTTCCCGAATACAAGGTGTAAAATGATACAGAAATATGTAAATAAATAAATGAAATCAAAAGGACCCGGTTAGGCTAACTAATCATTTTCTTTTCAGAGATTTTTTAATATATAATATTATGAAATTTACGAAGAAATTTTGAACTAAAACATAGTCAATTCCGTAAAATGTAATATAAAATATTTGAAATGGTGACTAAACTGAGACCATGGTATTTTCAATATGTGATGACGAGCCAAGAAAAATCTTTGACTGATGACAATTATATATACGTGTGGCTAGAATGGCATATATCTTCCTGTAGGAGTTGTAAGAGGCGACGAAAGGTAACATACCAGTACAGGTGGGCAACAGTAACTTCTGAGGAACTGCCATCTGACACTGTGATCCGCAAGAAGTGTGGATTATAGCAAACTCCATTATGACGGAGGCTTTGTCCAATGCGTTATGGCTGTTGATGATGACGATAATGATGAGTTCCAAACTTTCTAATTACATTGTAAATTTATATAATTAACAGATTCAGGCGTTATTTTAACGGCCAAGAGAACATCAAATAAGTTATAGTCATAATGAAGTCCATTCTATTTAGACAAAAAGGCCACAGATTTGAACTGTACCGGAAAAAGGCTAGATCATGAGTACCATTAACAGACGGGCGTAAATTTAATGAAGAGAAGAAAATGAAAGAAGATGATATAATGCTAAGATCATAACAAATAGAAATATTTGGTCTCTGCTTATTCCTTCAGGAAACAAGCGTGACGTTATGTGTACAAGGTTATAGGGTATACTGTATCCCCTCTATCTATACATATTACCTCAAGAAATTGATTCGAATCTCAGCAGTTATCGTCGTGATAATAAATGTTGGTGATATGTTTGTTCAAAATTTCTTTGTAGATTATGTACTAATAAGAGGAATCCCATCTGGAATACAGAATTTAAAGTTTTTGAAACTTGCATATAATTTTGGTCCTTTCCGGACATTTTATTATTACAATTATAAAGCCTAAAAAAGTCGAAGAACATAAGCGAATGTAAAGGGAAACCTGTAACTCTATTAAAGAGTTTGAATCACAGAAGTGAAGTCAATTTTACGAACGAAAAATGTATATGTTTATTGTTTTTTCTAGAAATATTTATTTTTAAGATATTATGACACCTAGAAGGCTTCTATGTTTCCTTGGGGTCAAGTTAGATAAAAATTTATTATTCCCCTATATATGCAATAAGATGGATAGAAGAGAAAGATTTGGTGGTATAACTTTCAATCCGAAATACGGTATGTAATCAAATGTCTTTCAGCCAGGAACATTTCATGTTGCTAAACGCTCAGCTGGTTCGATTCCAGCAGGTCATCCGGAATCCTCGGCAAAATATCTGGTATTGACAATATTAATTCGTAATGGAAACATTTAATCTGTTATGTTCAGTGACTGCCTTGTAGGTTAAGTCGCTTAATGCATCGCTTTGTAATCTCAAGGGGTTCGATCCTCTAGTCAGCGATTTGATTTTTCTGGAGAAAGAAATTTTCAGTAGCCTGAAGTGTGGCCGGTTGATGGAAATAGGCTCGCCCTTCTTATACGGGTCCGAAACATATGTGCTGAAATTGCCTTTGCCTTCTGGGATATAAAAGCGTGATGATATGATGTGATAGTGGTCAAAAGCTCTCAGTTTGTAAAACAAACTAAATGCACAATTAAAGTTGTTAGGTTCATATTTTTAAATTTCCTTTGTAATTTTTCTCATTATATGAAGGAAAGTAAATAGTCACTTAATATAGAGCTGTTGCTAATGTTACATTGTTTATATAATGTGTACAGTCCATAATTTCCATCCGAAATGCAGCAGTATAAATATTTAGCTTAGCAGCTAAACTCCAGGTTTCCTCAATTCGGCCGAAGGAAGTGGAGAAAGTAATTATGCTCTGGATATGTCAAGACGAATATTGACTCAGCGGTTAGCCTATGTATATTATACCGAAACGAGCTAGAGGCTAGACAATGCCCAGCAAATGGCTTAATACAGCGTAAGACCATGAATAGTGAAAAGTATTCGTGGAAGACTGCTGCGGTGCTAATCAGTATTATTGTGTTAATTATTTAGTTGTCTATTATTGTTTCCATGTATTCCCTGTTAAAATTAACAGTAGGTAAGCATATTAAGATATTTCCTTTATGTAAATTTAACATACATACTGCATGCGAAAAATGGAGATGATTAGTTTAATTTCGTTCGTAAGTTTGGTTTCATTTCATAAAAGTACAGGCAAACAAAAGAAACAGTCGAGTCACTTGGTAGGATAAAAAAGTGTGATCAGAGGATTGTGGAAATCTGATTGTCTTGATTGTACATTACAAATAACTATAGCTCGAATAAAGACTTGCTATTTCACAGAACCAAACAGGAACTTCATTTAAAAAATAAATTTATTTATAACCAAACAGGAATCCAAAATCTTAAGTTAACCTCGTTTTTATACCAAATTTCAGCAAAATCTTTTCAAACCACTAGCCAATGTAATCGCTTCACACGAAGGTGCGTTCTAAAATGAGAAAGTCATACAACCAATCAAAGAACAGTCTTTTTTAATGATTTTATGCCATTATGGGTATAATATGTATGACAATATCTACAAATTTGTATTTGTCAAAGTCGCCTCCAAATGGGCTACTTTAATAAGGTGCTGGGCTGATAGTGTGCATCAACTATGAGTTGTTGCTAAAATCATCATTAAACAAACGAGCAATATTTTATTTCAATGCTTTTCCGGGTGGTCTGGATAACCCGGTTAGCGTTATATGTGGTTGGGTAGTTAAGCTGTTGCTCAGGTAATAAATGTAAGGTTTTAATTTAATTTATTGAAATGTATGACATCATCAAATGAAATCACGTCTTATAATTCTCTGATCACACTACAACTAATCAAAACTTCTTTTCAGACACTAATTTCATATTGTTTCCACAGCTGTTAATATATTTCTTCTTTTCAGATATTAATATAATTTTATTTCAGTGGGGCCGCTCCGCTTGCACAATTTGTGCTGTCTCTGTGTTTAGGATGTCACGTGTATCGGTTCGAGGGGCGGTGGAGATTTCAGTATATTAAGTGTTCTGTAGCTTTGCGAATGACATTTAAACATCCTTTTTCCCGATCCTTGTTCCATGTCTTAAAAGTCAAATGGGGCCACTATGGAAAAGATTGAGAATCTGTGAGGTCTTTACGTGAAAACTATTAACTTACATAGTGACTGATCTTTACTTATTAAACATTAGCGAATCGTCTTATTTTATCTCTCTATCGTAAATAGAACAAGATCACGTACTCTATATTAAAAATAATTTGGTATTAACTGTTCTGGGAGCATTAAGACGCCGCCCCGCTGCTACTACTACTACTACTACTACTACAAAGACTTGGTTTCATAATTTTCGTGGCTAGAGAAAAGCATCTATACATTTACCCCCCGCGCGGGTAGAGTGGGGCGGGGTCCTGGATTTTGAACCAATGAAATGTAGAGTACGTATTTCTGAAGCAATGTTTGTAGGTCAAATGTATGTAGTTTTGAATATATATATACACAGCTTTCAATATTATTTTTGTAAAAATTTTCGTAAGTCATATCGTAACGGAACCGCTTTTAATGCATACTTGTGACCATGGAAATCGTTCGAAATGTTTCGTTTACATTTTTTTATTAATTTTCTTTAATTTTATATACTCCATAGATGTCTTACAAGTAAAATAGTGGTGGAAATTCTTGTCCTCTCTTATTATTTTGACTAAAACGACAAGGACAGTTGACGATACTTTTTTTAATACTACTCCATGGGTCTTTGCGTAGAAACTACTTTTCCTTCTATAGAATAAGTAAGAATGAAAGCTCTGGTCTGTGACACCGTCCGCGTTTAACTTAACGGGGTACTTCAGACTATTGTCAGCTCTTGCAGTATCTAGAGGAGCACCAGCTGATAAGCGATCGCCAGTACGGTTTTCGTCGCGGTCGCTCAGCTGGTGATCTTTTAGTATACCTTACGCATCGATGGGCGGAGGTAGTGGATTCCAAGGACCAGGTGTTGGCAGTTAGTTTGGACATAGCGAAGAACAAAAAAATAATAAAACGCCATTTTAATAAGGTTCAATATCAGGATCCGATAATAAAATTTTCTCTCTTTGTTAATGATATATTTGCCACATTTTAGTCCAATTTAAACGCAAAATATTAGTTGTAAATAATTATTTACTTAATATATTTTTAAACCAATAACGATAGTAAATTTTAATGACATTTCCGTTCACTTTTTCCATTGTCAAATAATTAAGCGCTAGGAATGAGTCCCAAATCACTTTCGAAGGGTACACTAATCTAGACTAAGGTAAAGTGAATCTCAAAAAGACATTTGTTTTTAAAAGAGTGTACGCCTTACAGATATAAATAAAATATAGTTTATCAAGTTTTATGTGAATTTATTTTATAATATTCGCTTATGCTATTTAAACAACGCGTAGTTTTGTTTCGCTCGCTCATATGCGAAACTAGTTATCTCCGTCCTACGCCCTCAGTCTGACAATTCACAGACCAATTCGTCTTAATATAATAATGTCGTGCAAGACAACAGCGACAATTTATGTTAAATAAATAGCTGCATATCTTACAAAGGGACCACAAATCAGGGAATCAGATTCGTAATGTTGAATATATTGTCCAAAATTTAAAAAAACGAATTATGTTTCATTAACATGTCTAATCCAACATCCAACTACTCCATTTCCTTCCCAAGAAATACCCAAAGCAACAAATCTGAAATTCAAACCTCCACCACCCCTCATAGCTGGCACAAACCTACCGAACGCCAGCCGCGAACCGCCCTGACCGTTGTCTCTCATTCTAGGCGAAAGTGGAGTACTTTGCACTCCTCAAAGAAAAAGGCATCGACCGTCACACGCGGTTCAGTGAAGTGAAGAAGAAGATTGACACCGAGCCGAGGTACAAGGCCGTAGAGAGCGGCGTGGCAAGGGAAGACTACTTCAGGGAGTACTGCAAACAGTTAAAAGATGACAGAAGGAAGGATAAAGAAACGAAGGGTACGTATTTCTAAAAGTGATTACAAGTACAAATTCAAATTAAAATTATTTATTTGCTTGAACATGGGTATGTGTACAAGGTATTACAGAAAATAGGCAGTGCTCCACATTCCACCATAATGGCATGCAAAATCATACGTTAAAGTTATCAAGGTGACATGTTCAATTTGGAGAATAATTACAAAATTTCTAAATTTAAATGTCAACAATAGCGTGCTAAGCTAACATCACACATTACAAATTATTAGAGCACAAAATTTTATGTCCCGGGCGGGAATCGAACCCGCGTCCTTCTATTTCGGGCTGGATGCCTAATCCACTCGGCCATCTGGACACATTCTTTCGAACAGAAATTTGCATTGTTTCATTTTGCTCCAATTGTATAACTTTTGAATAAGTGTGCGCAGGACGCAGAACGGATTCAGTGTGACAAGTCCCTTACGCATATCCCATCCTCCGTCAAAAAACAGTTTCAATGAGTAGTAACGGAACGTTTCATCTATTTTAGAACGTGACCGCAGCAGCAAGAAGGAGAAGAAAGACAAGGACAGGGACAAGGAGAGCAAGAAAGACAAAAAGAAGGAAAAGGGAGAGGTAAGTGTAAAAACACTTGTTTAATCGTCCAACTGAGAAGCCAGATGCTGGCTTGTTTCATTCATAAATCTTTCATCACCGCTGAAGGGCTTAGACCTTCCTAATGTATAAATTGACAATTCACTCCTCTTTATTGTTGTACCGTTTTTCTTGCCTTTTGTATTTATCTAGATATGTGCGAACATTTTAAATGAAATATTGCATTAACTGCAATTAACCTTGTCTGGTGAAAACAAGGTGCTTGATAATACAATACTTTTTCACGTCAAGTTGTTTGTGTGATTACAATATTTTTGATAATCCAAAGGAATCATTGCATATAGACGCTTACCCACAGCTTCTGCAACGATTTTCAAAGCCTTGATTAATGGACAGACTAAATACTGAACGCTGATTGGTCAATGATATTCTATGACGCGATATGTGACTAATTAGCTTTCAGTATTCTGCCTGATAACTGATCAATATTTTGGCAAACGTTCCTGAATGTTTGGAGATTAGTTTTGTTCCAGTGAAAAAACAAATAACTATAAACCAAATGCAGCCGCTGTATATGTACTACGATGATCGCATAAAATTAATTCCCTTTAATTCAATATTTATTCAGGTCAAATTGATTTAAAATTAAAAATATTTCTTCTTATGTAACTCTTATGGGACTTTAGGGGATGGTACTTTAAACACTGTAGCGGATAACATTCATCTGTTGATATTTCTCCCCATAAATCCATTATAAATATGTTTTACTTCGTATAGAAAGACTCCATATATCCATGTTCTAATATAAGTAATTATATTAATAGTCTTAATTAAAATATGGACATACAACGTATGCCCTATAGGAAGTCCCCATATGTCCACATTGTATATAAGTCCATATTAAAATATGGACTTATGGGGACTTCCTTTTAAGAAGTTAAACTTTCATATATTTATATACTTTGTGTATTTGTGTGGACAGAAACATTTTGAATACATTAATTATATTTTAGTATAAATCACGGCAAGTATAAACCCGATTGTGAATTAAAAATGCAGCTATGTGGACTTTCTATACTTATTAAAACTACCATCATGTTCATATGTTTTTTGTTTCAATATTTAACAGCTCATCGGACATTGGGTATGATCGCTGGTATTAATATAGTTTACTATTTTAAATATTTATAGGAAAAACGATATAGGAAATAACTTTATTTATCTATTCTTGCGCAATTATAGTAAATATACCTACTTAATATCCACAGACGTCACAAAGATTACAAGTTTTGATAATCATATACATATATATGATTAACTAGTACATACTAGTTGCAATGGTATATTTGAGAAGGTTATAGTAGAAGTAATTTTTATCTGGCTTACGTGGTACATTTACTTATGCGAAATAAGTCATTTAAGCTGGTATTGACCATAACTCGTGCAGTTAAGTACGGCCTACTGTCGGTTGTTCGAAATATTAATGAAATTTAAGTACTGAATTTATGTGTCATCAATTTAGTTTGTTTATTTACAGATCGTCGCATTATTATTCAGTATTAATCATATTATATAACATGTATCTTAGAATAAGAATTCCACGTGACGCAAAACAGATGCCCTATTCTTTTAAACAAATTTATATCGATGTTGTAAAATAAATTTTAACTTGCTTTACGCGAACTGCTTTAGTTATAAGAGTGTTTAAAATATTAACAAATATGATAGTAAGAAATACCTGCCCCGCGAATTGGTGGGTAAACCTGCGTCGGACATGATAGCGGGAAGACACTATGCAAACGTTTTTTTTTTTACTTATTTTTATCGTTTTTATGGTGATAATGGTGATATCTACGATTGAAGAAAGAAGATCAAGATATATTAAGTTCCTCTTAATTTTAAATAATTCTCAAATGATGAATCTCTTCAAAGATGCCCACTTTCGGATTTACGCTTAATCTTTGGCGTACAGGGATTTCTCAGATTAATGTCAAGAAAACGTCAATCATTTGTCCATTATACTCAATTTCAAGCCAAAGCAAAGCTGAAATTTGCGCCTATTTTACTTATTTCTATTAAGACCATCATATAATCACTGCCACCCCCGAAGGGCAAGAGGTATCTAGACAACCAAATGTTAATAATTTCAAAAAATAATGTGACGAAATAGTCCCACCGATGAGTAATTAACGGAAAAATGAAAATAATAATAATCCAGTACAGAGGTAAAATATTGTAACTCAAAAGGACAGAATGATTGCAGTTTATTTATAAACATATAAATTAATAATATTTTAATTCAAATCAGTACGAGAAAGGCTGCTCTTCGTGTATGAGTATCTGCGCTGACAAGGCTAAGTGTTACCTGTATTCTAAATAGAAGTAAGCTACGCTTTATCAGTAAGAAGTTTAATGAAGCGGGAACTTAATGCCGATTGTCATTATCTGCGGGTGGTTGCTCGTTGCCTACACGCATTACATAGAGCTAGCAAATTAGGGAAAAATCTGCAAGACAAAAAATAATGAAGTGTTTTTGCAGTAACGGTTTGGGGATTGCAACGGAGGAACGGAGCGCTGAGTTGGAGGAAATGTGAACAATTAGATTAGATAGACCGTTGATTAGCTTAGATCACTCCTTATATGCATATACAAGTATTTTGTTTAGATACCGGTAATGGAGTAAAGCACCTTATCTTTTTCCCGTACACATACAGTATTTGGCATTGCTTAGGTAATAGTTACAGTGCCGATAAGTGAGTTAGTCTTATTGAATGTTACGTCATATACGCTATAAAATTAGGCCAAGCTTTTGATGATGCTACTGCAACTGCTATTTATGTATTTGCTGTTATATGTTTGATTACAAGGCTACACTTGACACGATCGATGTGATATATATGTTATCTTATTATTCTATGATAACAAAAAGTTGTCTTGTAAACATTTAGATGCCGAGTAGCCTACTTATTGCGGTTTTCTCCAGATACACCGTATTAAATCTAGTTTGATAAATCTTAACTCAGTAGCAGTAAAACCTTATAGTTTGAGTCTTAAACTTAAGTCCATATCGCATTAGTTATTTCATTACATAAACGGTAGTATTTGACATCAACGTTTTTTACTCCTTAAATGCATGATATCCAGAAGAAAATAGTTCCGTAGCTTTCCTTTTCGGGCCAGGATTGGACTGAGTAGTTGGAATTAACTATAGTATTTTAAATATTGTTATGGTTTAGGATAGCTATAAACGCGTGAAACCTACATCGGATGCGGCGGCAATCCTGCAGATATATGACAGACGGCCTTAGGGAAACGCCCCGTTGCGAAATATATGCTGTGCAATATTTTTTCTTGTATATATTTTAGAATAACTGAAATTTCTATTTATTTGTTGCTATTTCCATTTCCTATATATGAGGAAGAAAAATCCATGTATGATTTTAAAAAATTGCAGCAATAGAGACGCTATTGTAACGGAAGCGCTGTAAAAAACAAGAAAACTGAACGTTAAAATATAACGCACAAATTTCATACGAATGTTTACTCTAAGGCCGTTATGATAGAAGCGTTTTATACCGTGTCCGATGCAGGTTTACTCATTTATCACATATCTAAACACTCACATTTCCTCCAAAAATAATGACTAGTTGATTGCTTAACTTTTTTTTAGACAATGAACACGTGAGGAATTTCATGCGTGAAATGTAATAAAGAAAAATCATTTCTATTATGACCTAAAAAGTTTGTATTCATTTAAACAAATAAAACAATACGCTTTTTGCATTAACGCCGACTGAGCGAATATGCCTACGAATCGCGGGTACGAATCACGCTCGTAGTTGTTCCTTTCGTTGTAATTTTGTAAATATAATCTGAACCTTAACGTAAAAGGTCGTTGGAGTTGCAGTGTTCCTGTGTGTTATAATTACTCAATCTCGCGTGTTCATTGCAAATGCTTAAGCATTCTAAATAAAGCTGGGTGCACAACGACTCATTTCTCAGTGGATCTAGTGTGATTTTTCTCGTGATAGGCCGCGAGTGCGTTAACCTGAATTTGTATGGCAAATCGCGCTGCACCCCTTGTGGCGCATTAGTAAAACACGAGTTTGCCATACATACCAAAACTCATTAACGCACTCGCAGCGTATCACGTAGAAAACTGACACTATGCCTACCGTTCTCATCCCCAGACTGAAGAAGAAAGAAAACAGCCTACACCACCACCTGACCAATGGGCCGAAATACTCGGCATTCCGGGCGAGGAAGCCCGGGCCAAAGCTAAAAAAGCTCTAGAATTAGCGGAAAACGAACGAAAATCTTCCGAAGAAGAGATGCCATCTCCCAAACAACTCCGATCGTCGAAAAAAGAAGCCCCCACACCGGAAAAGTCGGAAAACACCCCCATAAAATCGCCTCCAAAGAAACGAAAATTTGAAGAAGCGACTCTCCAAGAAATAGAGAAGAAACCGAAAAAGAAAGCAGAAAAGAAGACGAAAAGCTCTGATAAGACTGAGAAGAAAAAACGGAAGAAGACGGAGAAAGCTTAGTGTTTAATGTATGTTTTCGGGAAGAAATTATCCTGGGCCAACAGAGTGATGTAAATGGACAAGTGACGTTATTATATTTTATGTTCGTGTTTGGTTTTCTTTTAGCGGGTAGTTTGATAGTTTGAACTGGCTAGAATGGTGAAATTTAGGAGTCTAAACAAACTGTCTCTGTCATTGTATTACAAATGCAAGCATACGGTTTTGATTTTAGACACCTAAATTGTGAATTGTATTTTACGTAGTTGCTGCTCCAGCTATGTAAAGATAGTGGCACTTACATATGTAATATTCGATTAAAAGTCCCCTTACATTTCGAACGATAAGTCCCCCTAAGGTCAAAAGGGGACTCACATTTCTGGGGCTTTTCGTTTCAAATGTCGAGTGTTAACATAAAACTTCTTAATACAATGTTAACTTACCAACCCGTGACTTGAATAACATAAATTGAGCAGCAATATAAAAGACATTCAAGGTACGAAAATACTGTGCAACATTTTGTACAGTTTCGGATTGAATAACCAAAAACGTGTTCAAATTTTCAAGAACTGCAAAGTATTTTTATGATCTAATAGAAGCAATAGTGGCCACTGTTAAAATTAATTTGCTGTCCCTCAAAATAAGTATGAAAAATTAATCTCAAAAAATAAATGATCTGATATGCTCCAGGTGATCTGCAAAATTTGTCTGGAAACTAGTGGCAGTAATCTCTTTATTTTGAGATAAAGTGAAACGCAAAAGATAAGCATTATCGCATGCATAGCTGTTATCACATCTTCAAATTTTGAATGCCCATTATTTTCATTCTGGATCGGGCTCGCATCTTCTGGTAGCTGCTTCAAGGCAGTATTTTGATATGTTTTAAGAAATAATTGATATTTTTACAAATATTCTTATCAGGGTATGAACTGCAGCTTATTAAATTGAAACGGTTGACTACCGTATCGAGCAATTTTCCGGTGAAAATTCTACAAAATGTTGCCGTATTTATAAAAAATAGTAATAAAAATATTTCTATTTCACAGTTGAGTCCAGGAACGAATCTAGAAGACCGTTCCTTTTTTTGAGAGGTCCCGTATTATCCTTCTAAATTGTGGATAGACTCTTGTTGATTATGATATCAACCCATGCGTTAGATACAATGAATGAACCCAAGCCCAAGGTTTTAAATATAACTACAAGGAAAAGGACGTCACTACACAAAACAAAAGCGTAAAATATTTTATATTTAATAAAAAGTCCCTTACGTTTTCTATAACTAAGTCCCCTGAAGTCCTTGTTAACAATGACTTTATAAGTGATAAACATTTGGGGACTTTTTATCTAACTTAAGACCGTCTTTCATAAAAAGGGGAATTAAGCTGTCAACGATTCGTTCCTGGTTGAGTTTAAATTAAAACTCGTTATTGAGATCTGCTCTTATTTCAAACTACCTGCATATTTTGCAAAAATACATACGCAGACGTCACAAAACTTATTACATAGTTTATATTATACTTGTGTATGTTTTGTGTATATGTTATAGTTTGTGTGTGCGAGTGTGGTATATGTTGTATATAAGATTTATATTCAATATTGTTAGTATGCACCAGTCCCGTCTGCACCATGGTGACATAGTCTACAAATAATTAAGGCAGTTTATAGATTCTTTATATGTATCTTAAAACCTCGAGTCATTGAACCTAATATACAAGGTTATTCGATAATGCTAACAAAGTCATAGGATTGACTTCTGCTAGTTCTAACAGTTTTTTTTGTGTTTGTTAATGTGTATTTGAGGAAGCACGATGACCACCTGTTGTTAAAAGTCTCTTGTGCCTGTAATATATTATTTCATTATTTTTTAAATATTGTTTTAATTTTGAGTCTCGTAGCAAAAAACAATGCCTACTCCGCGCGTAACGCCGGACCGCGCCTAGCTCACTTTGAATAGAGTTTTGAATATTTACATCGAGCAAAGTAATAAGAAATATGAAATAATAAACAGGCGCAAGAGACTTTTACCATCATCATTATTATTCCGTCAAAAACACAAAAAAAAATTAACATTTCAAAATGTTTGCTAGGGCTAGCAGAAGACAACCCTAAGAGTTTGTTAGCATTTTTTCAATAATCTTGTATAAGCTAGTTTTTTGAGACGCCATAATCGGATAAATAATAATGGTTTATAAAAAAAAGTTGCTATAACGCGAATCACATAAATTACACAATAATCAGACATATTTGCGTTCTGCAGCCATCGCTTCACGTATTACTCTATTCAGGTAATATTGCATTTTATATTAATATACAATTTTAAACGATTTAAGTCTCGTATGTTTAACAAATTCTTTTATGTCGATGTTTCAAACAGTTTGCAGTTGTCGTGAGCACAGGGTGATCGATCAACTGACCACTGACTGACCCTTGACCACGAATAATGATAAGTGTTTAAAACATCGGTATAAATATAGTGATAAATATTAGCGATTTAAACAGTTTAAAGTTGTTTAATTACTCTGTAATAACCGCGTGAACCTAAGACTAAAATATTGCATTTTATTTATGACAGTGCCAAATGCCGTATATATCTACTAAGGGTCGATTTCACCAGTCTAAGGTTTATTTAATGCGCCGGATAACTTTATACTATAAACAATTTAAGTGTGATAGACATTTGCCTCACATTTCAACGGTACGATATACATTTGCCTATCACATTTAAACGTTATGATATACATTTGCCTATCACGCTTAAATGGTATGATAAACATTTGCCTATCACAATTCAATGTTGTGATAGAAATTTGCCTATCACAATTCACCGGCATGATAGGCCAATAGAAAGTGAAAACTTATAGCAGGTTTTCAATTTGTTTTGATATCTGTCGTGATCGAACGTACCTCATATGTTAGACTTTTGTAACATGTGACAGCAGATGTTGACATAAAATTGGTTTGTTTTTGACATCTGTACCAAAATGGCTATATTTGTTTTTAGATTACGGAGTTATAGGTACCGCCAAATTCAACGGTCAATGCCGTGGCAAATTTAAAATACTGCAACATCATTGGATATTTACACTGATTAAAAGCTTGTCATATTGTTTAAACGTATCCTCGTATATGTCCTAGATTGGCGCAATTCGCCATTAGGCCTAATGGCGAATTGCGCCAATTGTTTAAGGTTTCATTAATGAGTGGTTATTTTTTTTTCTAGATCAATAAAATGTTGTAGACCATGTGAACATAGAACCGGAAAATAACGTGGTAAAGGGAAAATTATATGTTTTGAATTTTATGACATGTGTCAGTAGATGGCGACATAGAATTAGTTTCTTTTGACAGCCGTAGCTAAGTGGTCATATTTGTTTTTAGATATTGGAGCTACACCGCGATGTTCAGCGCTATAATTTTTGAATCTTGTTTTTTTTTTGTTCATTTGTCCGTATGGTGTCAGATTGTAGAAAAGTCTACGAATAGCAAGTCAAGCTTAAAAACAGCAGAACGCAAACCTTACCGCGGCGCGTGTTTTAAACTGTACCGTGCGGCGCGACAACATTACCGCGATGCGACCAATCGGATGCGATAATTTCTAAGCACCAAATCAACAAACCCAATTGAATTTGGATTGTGCGTGTTTTGTTAACTGTCCACTTGACGGGTCTGAAATCACACTGGTGACTAATAATAATAAGCATTTATTCAAGAAAAAGCACAATCTTAAATATTGTGACGCCAGAGAAATTTAACATTTTGCTTCTTGGGTATCTGCTGCCGAACTAGGCTTGTGACCTGTATTTCAGCATACAGCGCCCTTCCCTATGGTAGTGCTAGACGTATAAAAGTTACACTTCTTTACATAATTATTCGTAGATAAAAATCAATACCGTGGTAAATCAAAAATACCCAAATATCATCGGATATTTATATACAGTAGAAGGTCTATTATATTTTGTTGTTTACAGATATTAAAATTATCCTCGCACAGTTATTCCTTAGATTGGTGATATTCACCCTAAGTCGACATAAAAACTTACTAAACAATAAAAATGTGTTACGAAAGAGAATTAATAAAGAGAAGTTTTAATGATAGTCTATGATTTTTCAATGTTGTCGGTGTTCGTCATAGATCTATATTTATATCTAGAGCTCGAAGTCTATTGTTAAGGTTAAAAAAAAAAAACCTTCAGTGGATATATATACCTGTTGTGATAGTTTAGGTAATAGATAAGAAATATCTTTGTGTTACGTCTCAAAAAATCTATGTCATATATTTAAGAAGTGTAGATTCAAAGAACATACATATAGTTGTCCTAGAGAATTTTGCATGTAATCGTTAAAGTTGAGTGCAGACAGACATAAGCACGTGCATAATCGTAAACTTGAACGTATTTTTATATATTTAGTGTTAGGTACTACAAAATAATTGTGTGCAATAACAAAAAAACATGCGTTATTAACGTCGAAATACGGTTGTGATGTTTTCTGACCACTGTAATTAGGATATTTCCAATTGAATGCTTTTTAATGTAGGTTTTAAATAATTTGTTTAATTGCATTGGTTTTAAATAATCTGTTTATGATCATTCGATTTCAACCAAGGTTTACCTATATTGATTTTGCAGTTAAGGGAATGTTAATCAAATAATTGAAAAGTAGAAAACCAAGATCAATAAAGTTAATTTTGGTTAGGTCACATATGCAGGTCTAATGTGTTAAAATGACAGATTCAGAAATTGTCAGAAACTCGAAATCCGGTTAGACATGGAATGTTACCGAAAAATAAAGGTTGGATTCGGAATATACTGACTTGTATCTAGCGACCTAAATATTTGGGCATGGTGATAAAAGACGCAAGACCAAATATGTTTCATAGACCTTGTTAAAATATCAAATTCGAAAATCGACTGAAATTCGAAAGCCAATTAGACGATTAGATGAAATGTTACCGCAAAATAAGGGTTGGGTTTGGAAGCTAGTGACTTCCATCTAGGTGACAAATTTAGACGCAGTGTTTTGAATAAACATTGAGACTAAAAGTCTATCATATATATATGAATAATTCGGAAATAGTCAGCAACTCGAAAGTCAAAAATCACAGGAATGATTTCCGGATCAACGGGCGACTTTACATGTACCCAGTGATTCCCGAACGCAGCCTACATAGGTGTCACCATCGTAAGCGAAAACAAAATCACAACAGTACCATCTGTCATTTTGACACCTGCCACATCTGACATAATGTTAAATATGACGTTTCATAACGGGTCTCTTGGCATGTAAGAAAATCTGTTTCATATCAGCGATCGGAAACTAACTTTAATACACATTTGATACCTCTATTAAATTTTCCCTTCATGGACTTTATTCGTATTAAGAGGCATAAAATCTGCGATGACTTTTTATTATGGGCTATTGATTAATCGACGGTTTTGCCAGCGCACTTGTCATGGGAAGACTGACGCTTGTAACAGCATCGAAATATCGGGAGCTCATAATAAAAAATGTAATACCTCGCCTTTCAGTTGGTTTGTTACCATGTAGTAGGTTTTGCTTTAGTTGCTGCTGATACCGGTCAAAGAAGCTGTCTTGTTGTTCACTCCTCAAACCACCTCCCACACACAAACAATTTAATTACTAATATGTGTCTATATCGATCACATCTATATCAAAAATTGGAAATTGTAAATATTGGACAAAATTGTATAGAATTAATCGTAATTAGTTGATAAGGTTGTATTTTAGAAACTTGTGAAGTATTTTGGTTTAAACCGGTATGTGTTTTGTCCAGTGTAGATTTTATTTTATATCCGTCACTTTCTGCCACTCGTTAAAGCGAGAAAGATTGCTTGAGAGCGTTCACACTCTTCGGTATTGTCGGGTCAATACTTATATGCATTGTTTTCTCGCTCTACTTATAATGGCATTCTCATGGAGTGATTTTAGTCGAACAATTTTAACTGAACGACTATCTTATCGTGAGTGTCCTCTTTCTATTAAAAGTTGGTTAATCTTTATTGAACGACAAAAAGTGGATTCCTTGACAACTTAAAGTATGATAGTTCAATTTGACGAAGTCATAGTTGCTAGTTGCAACTTTTAGAACATGAGAAGCGTAATCAAATCGTGACTTATTTTAATTATTATATCATGAAGATTTTTTTAAGTTATGGTACGACACGAACAGTACTCTTACTAATTTCGCGAATACAACATAGCACGTCATTGCTCGGCGCTATATATTATCTACTGTACTTACGCATCGAACGGTCATGCTTTTTACATATGTTTATTCGATCAACTAAAAGGTGACCGATTGAATCGCTCCATGTGAACGCCAAATTAGCGAGGATAACGAGCAGCACGAGAATGCTGAGCGGTGACCGTGTGGACAAAATGCAATAGGATTGCTTGATATATTTTTCCGATGAAAATGGTGGATACCTCGCGTTGCTTTGGTGGAATGGGGCTCAAAGGCTGATTGCAAAACACTTACTAAATACAAATAAATTTTCATGTGTAATAGGTGTGTTTAGAAAGTTATTTTAGTGTCAAAAAGCATTTCATAGGTTAAATAATGTCTTTAAATAAAACTTGGCTCTAGCTAGAATTCGCGTGATATATCACGGAATTATTCTGATCAGCCGCCATTATTTTCATTAATATTGATACGAAAGGACATAACTTCATTTTGACATATAATCTTTATATGAAAGGAGATAACCTCATTTTGATGTATAATCGTGATACGAAAGGCGATAACTTCATTTTGACATACAATCTTGATACGAAAGAAGATAACTTTATTATAATCGACATAAACTATATTTTGACACATAATATAGATACGAAAGGAGATAAATTCATTTTGACATATAATCTTGATGTGAAAGGAGATAACTTCATTTTGCCTTGTAATATTGGCGCGAAATGAGATAACTTCATATTGACATAATATAATCTTGATACGAAAGGAGATAACTTCATATTGACATATAATCTTGATACCTTCATTTTGACGAATAGTCTTAATGTGAAATGAGATTAACTTCACTTTGACATATTATAATCTTGATATTAAATGCGACAACTTCATTATTTTTTCCAAGTTTTCGGAGCGGTCGCGTTAACTTCTTGATTAGCAGTGCCGGCTGACGTTTTAATTTGTCTATTAATACTGTCTAGTGTTTAGTAAGGGGTTTGCAAGCAGCATATTTTAATTTGTCTATGGTATATTTTAATAACAGTGGTTTTATATGTTTTAAGCGGAGTATGTATGCTGTTTCATATTGATTTAATATATGACATTTTAATAGTTTCTATGTCAGACAATTTTTGTTCGATTATATGATTTGAATTTGCATCTTTTGTTTCTCGCAGCTGGATATGGGACATAATTGTGGAAAGGCTCAATACGAATAGAATTCTACTACTAATTTTAAGATTTGAGTTTTTTATGTAAACGCTATGGTAGTAATTACACTTTAACAGATGCCGTTATTTTTTTCATTAATCCGTTTCTATATAAAAAAATATTTCATGCAACTTATGCTTCTGACGGGAATATTGGTTGTTTGTTTATTATTTTTATTCACAGTGTCTTTTGTCTTTACCATATGTTGATTTATATGTACTACGTACTAATGGCTCTGAGATAAAGAACACGAGACTGAGTTTGTTGTACATTTCGAAAACTTTCCAAAAAATTAATCGTCAAAGAAATCCATAAATTATCGATACTGCTCACAAAATGTCACGAGTATCGTATGGTATGTTAGAGGACGACAGCATTTTTGCTCATGCTGGAACGGAGAATTCGGGCTCGCTCGGTCAACTAAATTTCGCGATCTGAATGCTCACTTTATTCGACTGAACTGTACTGATATCCTGTCATCTTACTTTAGTCAAGTTTAGTGTAGCTGCGACATTGATACAGTGTGGTCTTACTTTAGTCAAGTTTAGTGTAGCTGCGACATTGATGCAGTGTGGACGCGTACGGAGCGACGATTATAATACGAGAATTCTAATCAAAGTGTGAACCTAGACCTCATTAACAATTCAGTAGTCAAGTATGGAAAAGTATTTGCTATTCAAGTAAAGTAAATGAATAGGTAAAAATAAAGTATTACCATAATAGAATAAAATATGTCCTCATATAAACGTCACGCTATCTGCAATCATAAACTAAAAAGTGATCTGTCGCTGTAAGTTTTAATAGTATGGTTGAAAATACCTGTCAGTCCAATGCAAACTCGCCCCACGCAGGCCCCCCACTGTCAGCAAGTTACGTCACGTTTTTTGTTTGGAAGAGTTTCTCCAGTACGTAGTACTTATATCTCAATGATGCCAGAGATGTGTGAGGAAGAGTAAAAGGAAAATATCTTAGTTTTTCTTCGGTCATTGCTGAGCTGACTCAGACAGTTCTAGGAGAAAGGGCCTTAGGCGGCATCGGGTTGATTTTATTCAAATAGTAGGTTGTTCGCACAAGTTTTTTGGCTTATTCAATTATCAAATATTTTATTCTGATTTTTTCTCTGATTTTAATTGATACGGCTTGATTTCAAGCAAACACTAACATTATAAATATTGTAAATTGTCAATGTAGTTCATTTGACACGTTGCCAATTTAGGCAGTAATAAAATAATGGATTATAAGGAAGATAGTTACTCTAAAATAAATTGTATTAGAATAAAAAAAAGGGTAATTGTTATATGTGTCGTTAAATCCGCCTCTTTAGAACTAAATAATTGTCCATGCTTTTAAAATAGATTGTCTATAGTTGTTATAAAACAGTGAAAGGGGCTGAATCCTTACTAATACTAAACTAAAAATGTATCGTAGGAATCGTTAATCGAAAAATATAGTTTTATCAAACATATTAATGGGTCTTGACATATTTCAAAAGAAAAATGCCGGTTATATGTTTTGGATCGTCCCAACTATACTTTCAACTACATCCGGTTGTCATGTTTAGTATTTTATTTTTGTATCAATTTTTACCTTGCTGGGTATTGAATTTGAACGGCCGAAATGCTTTTCAAGTAAAAATATAACAAGTATATATTTTATACATACCGTTTACCTGAAGATTCTACTTTTAGTCATACTTTATCAACGTTCAATTACATCTGTGCGTCAAGTCTGTTAATCAATATGAATCTATAATGGACGCGGCCTGGTAAATGTTGACAGTATTGGTAGTCTACTAACTTCATATCGTTCATATTGAGTCAATATTGATTTAATTTCGGTTTTATATGAAAACTAAACGAAATAATAATAATAAACAATAACGAAATGCTTATTATTTTTTGTTGACAATATCGTCAAACCAGCCTACATTCATCATAGATTCATATATTCATATGGGATCAGCAGACTACCGATTCTGTCTTGTATGAATCTATGCTGAATATGAACATGTAATTAGCAGACTTGGCCCCCTGGTTGTCACTTTCAGTGTTTTATTTTTAAATCAAGATTTACCTTGTTAGGTGTAGAATCTTTTTGGGGCGTGAAGGTAGAAATACATACATGCCTCTTATATGCTTTAACATATTGGCTTTTACACTATCCCCTGCCTCTGCTATTCGTGCTGTCATGTTCCTGAATAGGTAGTCTGGGGATTGGGTAAAATTAAACAACCACCACTCGTGAAAATGTCACCAGCTGTCACGTTCTGAGGCTCCTTTTACTTTAATCAAATGACATCTGTCAGATGTACAGTCGCTTGCAGTAACAAGTATACACTTCGTAATTTTCAAAATAATGTTTGAAAATGATTTTCAAAATAAAGTTTGAAAATGATTTTCAAGATAAAGTTTGAAAAAAAATACGAATTAAATTCTTAATTATGAAAATAAACATAAGTAAAAGAAAACAAATTATTCTTTGATTATATAAATAAATAATAATAATAAATAAATTCATTTATTTCGGGCAACTAGACCAATATAAGGCATACATTAAAAATTAATAATAATAAATGTCAAAAAATTCGAAATAAAATAAAATCAAAATTTAAAAATTACAATTAAATAAATTCAATTACATCAATCTACACAGAAAAATTATATAAAAAATAAAATAGAAAAATTAACACGAATACAAAATATTAATAGCGCCTGACAAACGGCATTGGCTGAACATGTCTGCTGCAGCAATGCAGCATGTACGGGCAGTCCAGCCTGTCAGCAATCATCGCCAGGACTGTGTTAGAGCTGGCCCGTACTCTGCGCACCAAGGAGATGCTCCGCCTGCGCATAGTCGTGTGCAAGCAGGCGGTGCGTGCCTCCGCGAACATACCTGAGGCGCTACAGAACCGAGGCAGCCCCACCACAATCCTAAACGTTCATATATCTTCATATAACATCATTATAAGATGCTTCTGTGTATAGAGGAAACAAAAGTCTTTGGCACACGTTTTTGATAATTACAATGTATACTTGTTTTTGTAGGCGACTGTACTTAGAATATATTTTTACACTGTTCAGATATTTTAAAAATATAGGGAACGTTTACCTTTGAGGGAAATATATGGAGTTGAAATACGTTGAACGAAACGTGCCCTTAAATGACGTAAACTCAGTAGTGTTTTCATTCGAATTGTTTGTTTTGTAGAGCAACCACTTAATCTCAAGGGTTTTTCGTTGTTTAAGATTTACTTCATATATGAAAACCCATTGTATAGATGTCTAAAACCGATCGTACTGATAATGAATAGATTCAGGCGTTACTCTGCGGAAATCAATTTTTAATAATAACAAATATTTTAAAAGTATTTTAAGAAAACATAAAATAATTTATTAATTAAACACTTAAAAAATCTTTATAAAATATATATATATATATATCTAGTGACAATTCCGCCTAATTTCCTGTTAAGCCGACGTGACGTCACAAACGCCACGCAGCCAAACCGGAAGAGTATTGGTCGCGTTTCGCTTCTAAACGAAGCATTCTCAGGAGGTCTTGACTCTACGAGCGCACGATCGAGACTGATCATTTTTGTAAAGATTTTTTAAGTGTTTTTATTAAATAATAAATTTAATGTTTTCTTAAAATATTTTTTAAATATTTGTTATTATTGATCGTACAGTTGTTAAATGTTATGACATCTCCATGTATTCCGATCTCTTTGGTGTTTATGTATTCCCGCGGCCCTATTTGTGTCGTTGACGTTCCGCTCACTCCCTTGTTAGCGGAACGTCAAGATTAGAGTGCACGGAGGCTTTCCATAAAAACGTAGTTTCGTCATATTTTATAAACCAAGTGTTCAAACTTGGTGAAACTTTGTACGCATATTGCTAAGCCTAATATCTATGCTTCTGGTTTGCCAGTTTTTCGATTTATTATATCACTAAATGTCAAAATAATAATTCCCATACAAAACTATTTTGCGAATTATATTTGTAAATACTTCATTTTACGGAAATCTGGCAAACCGGAAGCATAGATATTAGGCTCAATATACATGCAAAGTTTCACCGAGTTTGAACACTTAGTATTTAAACTATGACGAAACTGCGTGTATAGAAAGCGCTCCGTGAACTCTACTCTTAACGCCTAATATAATAACGATAGTAAAATAACTATTAAATTCTGATGTTATCCATAAGTATTTTAAAACAATATGATTAAGTTACTTTAAAAAGTACACAAATGTACTAAACGGTTTATTGTACCTACTAATTACTTTATTTTTTAATTATTGTACATAGTTTGTTTTTTTTTTCTAACATAATTTTTGTTTGTATTTTTAAGAATTGTGAATAAATAAATATTTGTGAGTATCTATGATTTTTTTTAGAGTTAAGTGCGAGGGAGACGGTTGCCTATTTCTAAATTCAAGTTGTTTATTCTTAATTATAAAAATATGTAAGTACCTTTAGCACCGTAATAGAATATAAAAAAATATTTTAAATATAAATTACTATGTTAATTTAGGAAAACACAGAAAATATTTGTAGCGACGATTCCTAGTCAATTTCATGATATGCCGACGTGTCTTCAGAAACACCACGTAGTCTAGCCGGAATAATTTACGGCGCGTTTTGCTTATCCACGAAACATATTCTGAAGGTTTTAACTCTTCGAGCGCATGATCTGGAAATTTTCTCTTGTGTCTCGTTCTGAAATCACATCGACTAACCAGGAAGTTTAGGCAGAATCGTCGACACTATATATACAGGGTGTCCGGAAATATAATAGATAACCCGGCAAGTACATGCAAAAGCTGTAATGGTTAGTCATAAAAATAAATGTAGAAACTAGTCTAGATATATGTCTATCTATGCTGCCTATGTAGACCTTATTGAGCACTACAACGAAAAAATGAGGAATGATCAATGGTTTTTTTTCTTTACGAAGCCTGAATATTGGCACTTGCCAACGTGCATACCGATTCAAGCGTGGCGATTGCTGGATTTTTTCTTAAAATCAGTGAGAAAAAACAGCACCTCCGGTGAGGAAAGATTTATGGCAACCTGAATGAACAACTATATTAAATACGTGCCTACATTATGCAGATTCCAAAAACAATTAAAACAAATAATATTACTGTACATACTTTCGCAAATATTTGTAAAATAGTGGAATTATCATATTACTCTGAAAGTCGCGTAGTAATTAAACAACTTTAAACGTTTGTAATTATAATTATTAAATCGCATAAATTTTAAGTAATGATCGTGAAAACCTAAGACAACATTCTGAAAATCACCGTTTGTTAGGACTAGTAGATGTCAACCCTAAGAGGTTGTTAGCATTTTACCAATAACCCTGTATATGTCTTGGTAAAAAAAAAATATGAATTCAGCTCAACATTTCCCTTAGTCAAGTTTTGTGTCTATATAATTGATATTTTACCAAAGTATATATGTATGTATAATACTCAAACTGAGCAATAATCTTTTATTATACGTTTTAATTAAAAGCATACAGATTACATAATAAATAGTGAGGGTAGAACGTCAGAAATAGTGACAAGCGCGAGTCGTTTTATAGTTCACACTATAGATGATAGATGTCGTTCTGAGTTCGGTGTTCCAATTAATTAATTTAAATTTTCAAAAAATCTAAGTAAAATATATTTCAGATAATTTATTGCTGTATAAAGCAATAAATTATCTGAAATATTTTTTACGTTTTTGAAATGCTGCATTTTATATGAATTTAAAAACTAACGCTATTTAATTAATGCGTTGTCAATTGATAATAATGGTAATGTAGTTAGGTAATCATAGCTAGACAAGCACCTAACGGTGTGTTCCGGCGGCTGTCCTTGAGAGCCAGTAATTCTAGGTTAGCGTGAACAACATCTTCGACCACATCATTACTTACCATCAGGTGAGATAGTGGTCAAAGGCTAACCTATCAGGTATAAAAAAATAAATATAGTAATAATGTGGTATCCTGTCACTTCAACGGTATTGCAATATGGAGGGTAGAGGTAAGAAGAATCATCTGTGTACATGAAAAAGTTTCCGTCCAAATGCATTAAATAAGGTTGGCGCCACATTAGCATCAGGGTAAATTTTAAAGGAAGCGCCAAAATCAATAAACGTACGTGTATTTTTATAATATTGTTATAATTATTATTTAGTAACCGGCTAGCACTCGCGTTATATTTACCGGATATTGCTCCGACCAGTTTCGAACTTATTTGAAGTTCTTCGTCTGGGAGTCACGTGCGTGCACAGCGGCGAGCGCGGGATGAAGCACGTAACTGGCGTTGAGACGGTTGCGCCGCAGCTGTCAAAGTCAGAATTCCTCCGTCCGAACTGTCACTTCGGTCACTATCACTGTGACTGTCACCGTTGTTTTGACAGGTATAAGATGGTTGACACACTACACTAGTACTGTCCTCTTCGCGGTTCCACAACTCTGATGCCGTATCATAAACATTGAGGACTGGTATCCAGGACGGCGGAATGTTCCACCCACGATCCCGGTTAAAATTAGGGTGGCGTCTAATTTCGATGGCCTCTCGTACTTTGCGCGGAACAAAAAACTTCTCTCGCGCTAGTACGGCCGCCCTATCGAAGCGGATATAGTGTGCGCCTGGGATTTGGGAATGCTCTGCTACCGCCGACCTCACGGTATCCAAGTTTTTGATACTCCTGATATGCTCAGTCACTCTGGTGGAAACATTGCGTCGAGTCTCGCCTATATACGATTTGCCGCAATCGCATGGGATCTTGTACACTCCAGGGCAATTCAGGGTACCCTTGTCCTTAGGAGACCGGAGAAGTTGACGCAGCTGTCCGGGTGGACGGAATACAGTCTTCATGTCGAACTTCCGTTTCAAACTGGTCGGAGCAATATCCGGTAAATATAACGCGAGTCCTAGCCGGTTACTAAATAATAATTATGGACAAAACTCGCGAAAGTTTTTTAGCTCAATATTGTTATGTTTGCAATAACGCCTGATATGCGGATTACATTATAAAATTACAAATATACGAGAGGAAAAATTTAAGTCATGTGCGGAATTCGAACCCACGTCCAATCACCCCTTTAGCCGGGGTATGATCTAACCAATTGTGCTGACATGACATACACATGACAATTGTTTAGATCATGCCCCGGCTAAAGGGGTGGATGGAAGAGGGTTCTAATCCCGCACATAACTTATTTTTTTCCTCTCGTATACGATAATTTGTAATTTTGTAACGTACGTATACTTTAAAGCACTACTTTGTACTACGCAAGTAGTTGAAACATTCAATAAGTAACTACTGTAGTCGACAATATTTTTTTTTTAACTTGGCATATTTCAATTCGTTAACAATTGCTACATTCATTCCATACCCTTTGTCTACAGCAGCGCCACTCTGGAAGGTTTTTGAACTGTTATTTATAGCTCATAGGTGGATACTTTTTAAAGTTTTCTGCCATATGAGTTGACTTTCCTTACCTCTGTACTGTACTGTATCAGCCGGATCGTCCACTGCTGAAGACAGCCTCCCCTATTAAGGGGGGGTATTTGCCATAATCCCCACGCTTGGCTTGGGATCGCAGTGTAAGATGGCAGTTCTTTAGATGGCGCTGCTGCCCACCTTCCAGTATTTGTCCCTTAGTCGCCTCTTACGACACCCACGGGATGATACGGGGAGGTGCATTTCTAACCCGGTACCACACGGGGATTTACCTGTACCCTCCATATATTGCAAGAAATAGCAACCTCGACCCGTACCTGCTGCATCACCTGCAGTTTAAACTCCTCACCCTCTTACAGCTGGGGTGTTGTGATCAGGGTTGGTGGGCTTTGGTTTTGAATATTCTTAATGTAATGTATGGCAATAGAAGATAGAATATTTTGTTTGAAATTTATCCATAGAAACACTGGTACTAATAAGGATACAAGTCACACGATTGGAAGGTAATTAAGATATTTGAAGCACTCGTAACGGAGCTTGCCTAGTAATTTTTTACCGATTTTAAGTTTGCCTACGTCCACTGTGGTCATTATATGGATGGATGCACGTTAAGCCGTCAATGTCGGTTATTATCTTAGGATTTGCGTCATTATAGCATGGTATTGAAGCAATGATGGCCGAGCGGTAATAGCTATGGACTGCCGTGCCGCAGGTCCCTGGTTCGATCCCTACCGCCGGCTTGAGCTTCACAGCATAGTGAAGGGCATCTTGCGATTGCCCGCCTGGCTAGCTTCCACCCTCAAGTATAAAATTTGTCACCAAGCACCTAACGGTGTGTTCTGGCAGCAGTCCTTGAGAGCCAGTGAAATTACAGGCACATGAGACTTAACAACTATGTCAAGATGAGGAGCGCAGTGCAATTCGTGATTTGTGATGAAATGCATCCGTTATAGGCGGAGGTTAGTCCGCTTAACATGAGGTGGGCCCCAAGCTTGTTCCTCATAATTTTTATTAATATATTTTAAGACGTCAAGGTCGTTACTTTAGTCAAAGCTATCGCGATCTAGCTACGTTTGGTAATATTAGGAACATACATAAATATCATCGGAACAGCTGGAAACTGACAATGGTCCATAAAAGTTAATCAGTTTGCCTTTATATTTAAAATGCGTTTAGACAATAATTGAGAAATTCCTAACAATAAATGAGAAATACAATTTGCAAAAAAACACTTCTTTACGGAGTCAAGTAATTAAGGGCAGCAACGTCGCCTATGACTTAAAAATTGTGTTCAGCTATTAATTTGCACTTCTGCTGCGAATTAATCGCTGTTTCTCTTCGCTACCGGCCAAAATAGAAAAGCGTCGGGTACGATACGAAAACGTATCTCTGTTAATGAAATATTTGCAATTATATCTATCTAATAACGTACAACTAGCAAGAAGATACATAAACGTATCTCTGTTCTTAAAATATTTGCAGTCATATCTATTTAATAAGATTCAACGAGCAAGAAGATACAAAGCGTATCTCTGTTCTTGAAATATTTGCAATTATATCTATCTAATAACATTCAACGAGCAAGAAGATACAAAAACGTATCTCTGTTCTTGAAATATTTGCAATTATATCTATCTAATAACATTCAACGAGCAAGAAGATACAAAAACGTATCTCTGTTCTTGAAATATTTGCAATTATATCTATCTAATAACATTCAATGACCAAGAATATACAGAAACGTATCTGTTCTTGAAATATTTGCAGTCATATCTATTTAATAAGATTCAACGAGCAAGAAGATACATAGCGTATCTCTGTTCTGGAAATATTTGCAGTCATATCTATTTAATAAGATTCAACCAGCAAGAAGATACAAAAACTATGTCTGTTCTTGAAATATTTGCAATTATATCTATCTAATAACATTCAATGACCAAGAATATACAGAAACGTATCTCTGTTCTTAAAATATTTGCAGTCATATCTATTTAATAAGATTCAACGAGCAAGAAGATACATAGCGTATCTCTGTTCTGGAAATATTTGCAGTCATATCTATTTAATAAGATTCAACCAGCAAGAAGATACAAAAACTATCTCTGTTCTTGAAATATTTGCAATTATATCTATCTTATATGATTCAACGAGCAAGAAGATACAAAAACATTTCTCTGTTCTTGAAATATTTGCAATTATATGTATCTAATAACATTCAACGACCAGGAAGATACAAGAACGTTTCTCTATTCTTGAAATATTTGCAATTATATCTATCTAATAACGTACAAAGAGCAAGGAGATACAAAAACGTATCTCTGTTCTTGAAATATTTGCAATTATATCTATCTAATAACATACAACGAGCAATTATTGTGTATTACATATAATAACATTCAACGATATATTTAAATATTTCGTGTATCTTGGAATCTCTCGATATCGAAAATTCTAATAATTTGTATAAAATTTTGAACATTGATAAGGTTTTGCGTTAATTTTATCTATATAAAAGTCATTGGTACAAAAACGCACACAAAAAATAAATGTTTTTTTATTATGTAATCGAGAGAACCTTATATTTAAATGTCAAAAGCGCCATCTCGCAATTTTTTATGTACTTGCATCGGTGCACTTTGATGTTAGATACTCAAAACCAAAATAGTAGTTTGCCTGGAGTCCTGTAGCAGATTACAATGCCTTCTCTATTCTGTATACCGACGACCGGACAAATATATGGCAATATATACAACCTCATTTATCAAAGTTTTATAGGTGATTATACAGGGTTATTGGTAAAATGCTCACAACCTCTTAGGGTTGCCTTCTGCTAGGCGTAACAAACATTTTGAGATTAAAATAAATATTTTTTGAAGAATTTTTTACATTGAATTTTATTTTTTTGTGTTTGTTTATGTGCATTTGACGTAATAAGCAGACCACCTGGTTTTTATTTAATATTTTTATTACTTAGCGCGATGTAAATATTCAAACCTCCATTCAAAGGGAGCACGGCGCGGTTGTGTGTTGCCGCGGCGGCTCATAACTCGCATTGCATTGTCGTTTCAACTTTTATTGTGTTATCAACAAACACAAAAAAATAAAAATTGTAAACAAAATTCTTCATAAAAAAAATGTCATCACAAAATGTTTGTTAGGACTAGCAGAAAGAAGTCAACCATTTTTTATTTTTTTATTATCATGATAAAAATGTATTTACGCATACACACCCGCCGGGGAGCAGCTGGTTTGTCGGACTCAGGGTCAAAAGAGGCCCCACTACCGACTAAAAACCTCATGGTGTTCCGTCGTCATTGACTAGTGGCACCGCGGGGTCTAGCACCCCAGCAGAAGTCAACCCTAAGAGGTTGTTAGCATATTACCAATAACGCTGTATAATATGAATAACTACTATATTAAATCAATTCGTAGCTACCGACAGACACCAGTATCATGATTGAAAATAATTATATTATCTCTAAATATATCAACGCACTCTAGACACGCTAGATAGTTGTCCTAGTGTGCGTGCGTAAGGGCGTGCACACATACAAGCTGCATTCAGTACCGCCTTATAAAGTCAAATTACTTATCCGGTATTACTATGATATTGAGAGCCAGTACTTATAGGTTACCTGAACAACATCTTCAACCACATCATCACTTACCATTAGGTGAGATAGTGGTCAAAGGTTAACCTTTCAAGCATAAAAAAAAAAGCTAAAAATTGTGAGATGGTGGTACAAAAGACGGCGATGGAAGGTCGGTCGGGCAGGTATGTATAAAACATAACCAACCAGCAGCCGAAAGCGGAAGAGGCCCCGGTGGCGACGGGGGAAGCGGCAGCACAGCCGGCGGCAGAGAGCCCGGTGTCCGACTCGGCGGCCAAGGAGCGGGAGGCGCGCGCGCAGGCCTCCATCAAGGAGCGGGAGCGAGAGGTGCAGCGGGCGCTCGCCACCAGCCTGCGGGACAGGGACAAGGAGAGGGAGCATCACAAGCGGGACGAGGCCGTGCAGGTCAGTCTTACTTATGTCATACTGCACGCTTGCTTCTATATGTGTTACCTTATATTATAATAAAATCTTTAATAATAACAAATATTTTAAAAGTATTTTAAGACAACATTTAATTAATTATTTAATAAAACACTTAAAGAATCTTTATAAAAATTATATATATCTAGTGACAATTCATTCGAGTGAGACTCACGCTGGTAGAGTCAAGACCTCCTCAGGATGGTTCGTTTAGAAGCGAAACGCGTCGAATACTCTTCCGGTTTGGCTGCGTGGCGTTTGTGACGTCACGTCGGCTTAACAGGAAATTAGGCGGAATTGTCACTAGATATACAGCGTGTCCCAAAATTCAACGATAAGCCGGCATCGGTGCATGGACCTACTCATGACTCCTTGGAAAAAAAAAAAATATAACTGGTTTTTTTTATTAATTACAGAGACTATTATAAATTTCATCGATATTCGATACCCATTATGCTATTTTCGACTACCATGACCACAATTTTTGACATATTTTTGATATTTTTTGTGCATTAGCAACCTAAGAAGGACGGCTATCTACCACAATCCTTTAAAATTACAGAAAATCTGTAGTTATTTTACAAAAATCAGTAAAAAAAAAATTTTTTCTTATAATTTTCATAGATTTTAACATTCTATGCACTTTCTATAGTCTGGGTTAAAAAAAAAAGTATGGACACTACCATGGCAAGTTTTATTAAAAGTTGGCGCAACTTTATAAAAGTCTCTGTAATTAAAAAAAAAAAAGAGTTATTTGTATTTGTAATTTTTTTTTTATTTTTTCCCGAGTAGTCATGAGTAGGTCCATGCACCGATGCCGGCTTATCGTTGAATTTTGGGACACGGTGTATATCATTTTTATAAAGATTTTTAAATGTTTTATTAAATAATTAATCAAATGTTTTTTAAAATACTTTCAAAATATTTGTTATTATTAAAAATGGATTTCCGCAAAGTAACGCCTGAATCTATTCATTATTTTAATAAAATCTTTATTGAAAAACATGTAAGGTACAATTGTTTAATATAAAAACACTAATAGCTATTATTTTAGGATCTTAAATTACAGTTTTTTTTTATTTCTGATAGGTAAGCCTTTGAACACAATCTCACCTGATGATAAGTGATGATGTGCTCGAAGGTTACAGGCTCAACCTAGAATTACTGGCTCTCACGGATAGATGCCGGAAGACACTGTTAGGTGCTACGCGACAGATTTTCTACTTGAGGATGGCCAGCCACGCGGGCATTCACAAAATGCTCTGCAACCATGCGGTGAAGCTCAAGCTCGCAGCGGGACACGATATAAATACAGTAAACAGTTACAAAAACATATGAAGAGAGTGTGACTGTGACCCCCATTTCCAATGGTGGAAAATCCAAAGTGGTTGGAAGCGGCCTGCATCCAGCGTCTTCCTGCGATCTTAATAACGTCGTCCGTCCACCTTGTAGGTGGTCTTCCGACGCTGCGCTTGCTGTTATGTGGCCTCCATTCGAGAACCTTTCAGCCCATCGACCATCAGTTCTGCGTGCTATGTGCCTTGCCCATTGCCACTTCAACTCGCTAATCCGCCTCCGCCGGGCTATGTCGGTAATTTTCGTTCGTCTACGGATCTCCTCATTCCTGATTCGATCTCGTAGAGAAACACCGAGCATAGCCCTCTTTATAGCTCGTTGTGCGACTTTGAGCTTACTTATAATAAGGTCCACAGTTCGCAGTGATGGCTCAGTGGCATTGGCTATGGACTGCTGCGCAGCAGGTCCATGGTTCGAATCCCACCGCTGGCTTGAGCTTCACCGCATGGTGGAAGGGAATTTTGTGAATGCCCGCCTGTCTGGTGACCACCCTCAAGTGGAAAATCTGTCGCCAAGCACGTAATGGTGTGTTCCGGCAGCAGTCCTTGAGAGCCAGCGAAATTACAGGCACATGAGACTTAACAAATATGTCTCAAAGTGACGGGCGCAGTGCAATTCGTGGCTTGTGACAAAATGCTGCAATAGTCAGAGGTTAGTCCGATTAACATCAGGTGGGCCTCGAGTTTGGCTCACAATAACAAAAAAAAATATGTGACAATTATTTATTTATTTGCAGCATTTCAACGCGCTACTCGCAGACCTTGTCCGGAACCCGGAGCTGTCGTGGCGCGAGGCTAAGAAACAGCTGAAGAAGGACCACAGATACACACTCGCCGAGCTATTAACCAAAGACGATAAGGTAAGTCGGCGTACCTTGATTTATAAATTGTTCTTATTGTGTCATGTGACGTTACACCAGCATTACTAAGGTGAAAACGATGATGGAGGGACAAGCATTGTTATTATATTTGTTTCAGTTATTATATTTCAGTTTGTATGTATCTTGAGTATTGCCAGTGTTTCAGCGGAAATAATAAAAAGTTTATCATTAGAAAAAGTAATATTTTCCAAAAAATTATCCGTGTAATGTTCTAATGTTCTATATTTCTCAGGATTTGGGTATTCAATTAAAAAACAGGTTCTCACGAAACGAAAAGAGTGTATTGATAAAAGTTCTGACACGAATTTGGTACACAATACAGTAAAAATTAAATAAACAATAACAATCACGGGAGCGAGTGTCTCACGCGTCGCGGGTCAGTTGCTATTCTCCTCTCTTTCTCTCTATTTTCGCGCGCCGGCGGAGGAGTGCGAAGAAAGCCGATCGTTAGGCGCGTTCAAAAACAACCCAAAAATTAAGTTCGCGCTACATCCGTTAAATGTTATATGTAATGCATCATCCGAGGGATTTGTCATACTGGCTGCGTTCAACGTCCTACGTATTGGTGAACTGAACGCAGCCCTCGCCTTGCTTGCACATCATTTGTTGCTTCGATAGACGTTCACCAATTGAGAGGCCCGGTCCGTCCAGGGCAATTGGTCAGGATAAACAACATCCATTTTACATTTGATCAGCCCGCTAGCCGTGTAGACCTGCGTCTCTGCCCGATTCCTTCCATGGTTGTTTTCATGTGCCTGCATCTTGTGCTTGTTTCAAATGATCGTATTTACACAAAATGTATTATATCTGTTATAGGCAGAGAGTCCACTTAACATCAGGTGGGCCTCGGGCTTGTTCCGTCACAATCACATAAAATATAATATGTATATATAAAATATTAGTACATATATATGTATATATCATATATGATGACAAGACCTTAAATGTGTACAAGTGTTTTTTTTTGTATGGGATAGGATGGCAAACGCGCAGGCGGCTCACCTGCTGGTAAGTGATCACCGTCGCCCACGAACATCCGCAACACCAGAGGTCTCAAGGATGCGTTGACGGCCTCTAAATAAAATGTGGAAAAATAGCAAGAAATATTATTTTTCTAGTTCAGGCCTAAATTTTCTAGAAAGTTATAGTAATGCTGGATAGGTATATGACTAGGATTGTATTGTGACTGCTTTCATACATTTAAACATGGCCTTTTACTCAACAAAGATAAATGTAACTTATTTTTATAATATAGCTTGGATTATGATTTGCTTTCAAGGGCAGCAGTTGCATTTGGCTAAGCTAGGAGAGAATCAAATAAATAGGAATCAACTTACTGAGAATTTAACATAATCGGAAATCTACATTTTGAGAATTCAAAATTATAGCAGTTCATTTTGAGAATTCAAATCTCCGGATCGGAAATAATTTCTTACCTATAGAATTAAAAATAAAGCAGCAATGTTGAATTCTTTAATAATAACAAATATTTTAAAAGTATTTTAAGAAAACATCTAATTAATACTTCAATAAAACTCTTAAAAAAAATATATATATAATGACAATTCCGCCTAATTTTCCTGTTAAGCCGACGTGACGTCACAAACGCCACGCAGCCAAACTGGAAGAGAATTCGACGCGTTTCGCTTCTAAACTAAAAATAGGCGGAATTGGAACTAGATATATATATATATATATGATAAATATATATATGTGTATTTATTTTAAATTAAGTGAAGTTTTATTAAAGTATTAATTATTAATTTGATATTTTCTTAAAATATACTTTGATATATTTTTTATTATTAAATATTTTTTGTATGTTATTGTAACGGAACAAGCTCGAGGCCCACCAGGTCTTAAGTGGACTAACCTATTCCTATAACAGATGCATTTCATCACAAGTGTCACGAATTGCACTGCGCCCGTCACTTTTAGACATAGTTTAAGTCTCATGTGCGTGTAATTTCCGCCAAGTAACACTTGAATCTATTAATAATGTTGTATGTATTTGTGTAGGAGCGTCTGTTCAGCCAGCACACGTCGTCGCTGGCGTCCAAGCGTCGCGACAAGCTGCGGCTGCTGCTCACGGAGCTCGCCGTCTCCTGCACCGCGCATTGGAAGGAAGTCAAGGAGCTGCTCAAGAACGAACCTGCCACTCCTCTCTACTCCAGCAGCTCGCAGGTAACTACAATGCACACACAGGTGACATTTGGCACTTCGAAATACTTCCTACGACATTCAAACTTTTTAGAGCACAACATTAGGTAATAGCAATGAACTGCTGTGCCGCAGATCCATGGTTTCGATCCCCGCTACCGGTTCAAGCTTCATCGCATGGTTGAAGGTCATTTTGTGAATACTCGCCTGGCACTACCCTCGTTAAAGGAAAAAAAAATACAGTATAAAATTCGTCTCTGTCAATCCAACTTCGATAGCCCAGTGGTCATGGCACCCCGCGCGTAGAACTGCGGGTTCGACTTCAGCTCCAGGTAAAAAAAAAAATATGAATGTAAGTTTTGCCTAAACCGCGACAGTTACTGTTTCAGCCTGATCGTCCACTGCTGAACACAGCCTCCCCTATTAAGGGGGTATTTGCCATAACCCCCCGCTTGGCAGGCGGCTTGGGGATCGCAGTGTAAGAAGGCAGTTCTTTAGAAGGCGCTGCTGCCCACCTACAAGTATTTTTCCCTTAGTCGCCTCTTACGACACCCACGGGATGATATGGGAAGGTGCAATTCTAACCCGGCACCCCACGGGGAGCGATAGTGCTTTAGAAATATTTTCTAATAACTGTGTTATGCTAATTTAGAGTAATCCTTACATTTCATTAAAAAAAATGGGTTTTCATCTCTCTAATAGCAAAACAGGTGTTTTGGTGTTCAAAAATTAGCAGCTATATTATATTGTGCAATTAATGTAAAAAACAAGTCATTTTTGCCCGAACCAAAAGCGAGGGTTGGTATGTAAGGTATTCTCTTGGAGGCTAATATGGGTTTTATGCATGAATTATACACTCGGGAGTTGCGCGGAAAATAAATAATATAAACTTCAATTCAATTTGAAACTGATGATTAATCCTAAGTGCCGTTGTTTCGAAAAAAAAAACTGAGTCTTTAATAATACCCCGGATCTATGGGTATTATTAAAGACCCAGGTAAACTTCATACATAAATAAATAAAACAAACAGAACCTTGTTAAATAAAATAAAATAATTATTTTATGCCCTTGTGCTTTAAAAACAGAATTTTATGCACTAGAGCATAAAAAGCCGTTGGTTAGTCCGCTTACATCGGGCATAAAAAGTAGCTTACGAGCACGAGAATCGATAAAAAACGATTTTTGCCGGGAGCGTGAGAATGCGTGAATCTATTTTAAACAAATAAACAATACATTAACTACTTCATCAAGGCTAGTTTATTTTATGACCACTTTTGTCTTTACAGATGGAGCGTGAATTCC
This sequence comes from Plagodis pulveraria, assembly GCA_963890685.1. Classification (NCBI taxonomy): domain Eukaryota; kingdom Metazoa; phylum Arthropoda; class Insecta; order Lepidoptera; family Geometridae; genus Plagodis; species Plagodis pulveraria. The sequence goes on along the minus strand of OY982976.1, from coordinate 16,324,062 downwards.
GCGACTTCCAACGCGACAAGCAGAGTGCCGCGAAGACCGCGCTCAGACAACTACTTCTAGAAACACGTTCCATCACACACAAGAGCCACGCGGCCGTCAGAGAAAGCACTACCGCCATGCAGAACGTACACGACTCTCTGAAACACGACGCGAGGTGAGCACTCAACGTTACTCACTGTAACATTGTTAGCTATACGTTCCGTTACACACTGTAACATTGTTAGCTATACGTTCCGTTACACACTGTAACATTGTTAGCTATACGTTCCGTTACACTGTAACATTGTTAGCTATACGTTCCGTTACACTGTAACATTGTTAGCTATACGTTCCGTTACACTGTAACATTGTTAGCTATACGTTCCGTTACACACTGTAACATTGTTAGCTATACGTTCCGTTACACACTGTAACATTGTTAGCTATACGTTCCGTTACACACTGTAACATTGTTAGCTATACGTTCCGTTACACTGTAACATTGTTAGCTATACGTTCCGTTACACTGTAACATTGTTAGCTATACGTTCCGTTACACACTGTAACATTGTTAGCTATACGTTCCGTTACACACTGTAACATTGTTAGCTATACGTTCCGTTACACACTGTAACATTGTTAGCTATACGTTCCGTTACACACTGTAACATTGTTAGCTATACGTTCCGTTACACACTGTAACATTGTTAGCTATACGTTCCGTTACACTGTAACATTGTTAGCTATACGTTCCGTTACACACTGTAACATTGTTAGCTATACGTTCCGTTACACTGTAACATTGTTAGCTATACGTTCCGTTACACACTGTAACATTGTTAGCTATACGTTCCGTTACACTGTAACATTGTTAGCTATACGTTCCGTTACACTGTAACATTGTTAGCTATACGTTCCGTTACACACTGTAACATTGTTAGCTATACGTTCCGTTACACTGTAACATTGTTAGCTATACGTTCCGTTACACTGTAACATTGTTAGCTATACGTTCCGTTACACACTGTAACATTGTTAGCTATACGTTCCATTACACACTGTAACATTGTTAGCTATACGTTCCGTTACACACTGTAACATTGTTAGCTATACGTTCCGTTACACTGTAACATTGTTAGCTATACGTTCCGTTACACTGTAACATTGTTAGCTATACGTTCCGTTACACACTGTAACATTGTTAGCTATACGTTCCGTTACACACTGTAACATTGTTAGCTATACGTTCCGTTACACTGTAACATTGTTAGCTATACGTTCCGTTACACTGTAACATTGTTAGCTATACGTTCCGTTACACACTGTAACATTGTTAGCTATACGTTCCGTTACACACTGTAACATTGTTAGCTATACGTTCCGTTACACACAAGAGCCACGTCATAAAGTAACTTTGTATATAGGGTGCCCGGTAATGAATGGATAACCTTAAATTAGGTATTTGTATATCTAATGGGAATTTAGAAAAAAAAATAGAACAAAAAAAAATCAAGTAGTACCAAAGTTATGGTCTTTTTAATAAACAAACATATTCATTTTGCCAAAGTTTACGCATCCATAGCGTAAAAAAAAGTATGAATATATATGTGACCAATGATTTTAAAATAAAGTGTGCCTAAAGCCGGTTTCAAAATGGTATTTGTTTTATTATTAATTTTTTTTTTTTTGTTCTGTTTTTTTTTCTCAATGGCCATTAGATATACAAATACCTAATTTAAGGGTATCCATTCATTACCGGGCACCCTGTATACAGAAATAGAGACCAAACTTGACATTCCTAGCTGTTAATAGATTTTTTCCGATGACGTCACGGATAGTAAATTCCATATATAACTGATGGCACTAAAATAAAACATATTATAATACAGTGCTGCCATCTGTTTTCATCGACCATACGTAACTGGCCTGTGCTCATCCCAGTTACGTATGGTCGATACTTTGTACCTTTATTTATTTAAGATAAAAAAATTAAAACTTATTTCGGTATACGAAACTAGGTAACCAACACATATAACTGCGAAATAGCCATGTTATGTGATAACATTCTCAAGTAAAACTGTCAAACTTGTATTTGTCAAAAAACGATCGCTAAAGACCTATTTTCTATTTTTTTGTCAAAATAATAATAATGTTTATTTCAGTAACCAAAAATATACAAAGACAAATTAAGCGAACAGATATTCCTTTTAAGCAAAGAATGCTTGTATTAGGAATCATTGCTTTCACATAGAAGCTGTTTAACTAGGAATGTTTGTTTAATATGAAAAAATATGTTTGAGGGTGTGTTTCTTTCTACGTTTGTGTCTCGTCACCTAGCTAAAATGCTAAAAAATATCATATTAGGCGTTCCTTGTAGAACGCAATAAGAACAAAATTGAGTTTTGAACGTTTTCTTAGAACAGGCAGTGTTAGAAAAACTTTGAAAACAGCTACAAATCACATACACACACCGCAACACCCCCGCGCGCACACAAACGTAGAAACAAATACAACCTCATACATATTTTTTCACATTCAACAAACACTCAATTCTCAATTTTATTGCATCATATGTGGTGTACATGCTGGTCTTAAATGTTTATATTATTTTACATATGACCCATTTTGGGAATAGCAACAGATATAACTAATATAGTACGAGATCCCGCTGCAGATTGGTGTGCTCATCGACTTTTTGTTTAAAACCAAATTTTTATGTTTATTTATAGTTAAGAGTATATATATTTACTAGGGTGCCTATCAAAATTTGGCCGCCATTATTTTTAATTAAATTATTTTTAATTGATTTTTGGTAAAAAATTTCGTTTATTTATTTTTTAAATAAAATAACGTCTACATCACGGTAATTAATATGAAGATTCTAAAAAATCACGGTTGCCGTTGCGCACCTGGCCGCACCTCTTTGCAGCCAGGTGTAAACAGGTATGATTTCGATGAATTTATACGTTTATAACCTATTTTTATTAATTATATGTCAAATTGAAGCTAATTTTTTTCTATTAATTATCATATAAAGTTGCTTAATTAAATCTGGCCGCAAATAAGGGTTGCTGGCTGTTAAAGATAATTAATATTTAAGGTAGAGTGAAAGAGAGTTAGCGCGTAACATCATTTGTCAGACGAGGACAGCGATTGCCGGCTGTGCGACGCTTTTAAGCCATTGCGCATGCGTCGAATGTTAGTGTTCTCAACTGAACAGATGCAGCATTTTTATTCTAACATAAAAACCACGCTGTTTTGGAGTTCGTAATAAACAACGTTTTCCCCTCGTGAGTACAATCTGTCCACCTCCTATGACACAATCGTCCAAACTGCTCACGTTTTTTTATCCCGCGACGCCCCGTAACGTTTTTTTGTAGTACTAAGTAGTTTTCCATTACCTAAACATGTCACCCTAACATCCCCATACCCCAATATATTACCTATACCATACAAAAAATAACATTTTCATACATTTAGTTTGAGTGGATCAAACAGCGAATAAAAATATATATATTTCCAGATTTTAAAGGTATTTTGTTTTTTAATCGAGCTCCGATGATTCAGATTTTTAAATAAGAGTTACGAAAATATAAGAATTATAAAATAAATTTAATAATTTTTTAATTTGCTTAAATGTTTAATTAATATGTAACAGACAATTAAATACTTGAATAAAATCTAATAAAATTTTTAAAAAATACTTTCGCAATAAAATTTTCTTTTACTTAAGTCACCTTGGTTTTATTTTTTTATTTTTTAAATTAATATTAAATATCGACGTTCTAATTAGCAAATTATCTAACTCCATTTTAGAGAATCTTTTATTTGTACGGAAAAAAACAATTACTTCAAAATTTATTATCATTTTAAAAAACCATTTAATATCCTTTATATCTAATAGAGATATAATATTTAAGTTTGAATCATTCAAATAATTTGTAATTGGATTATTGCTTTATCAAAATGTTAAAAAAATTACCCTCTAAAAAATAAGGAGTTAGAAAAATTGCTAACTAGACCGTCGATATATCAAATCAATATTAATTTTTTGTTGCAATTTTTAAATTTGTCATTTTGAAAAAAATTACATATTTTTTGGAGTATTTATTATAATAGGGCGTTCGGATAGCCTATCGGTGCCAAAAATAACACTCACAAACGCTAAAAACGATCACACGGGCCGTTCGTTTTGGGACTTCGTGAGCAAAAATATCGTTTTCGCTCACCGTTCGGATAGCTTTGAAAACGCTACAAATGACAGAGAAAAGTGATATTTTTGACCCATGTCTTGCCGTGGGATCGTTGTGATCGTTTTTTGACAACTGCTGTTTTGACAGTTGTATTTGGCGCGATTGAAGAGTTTCACAAGTTTTTTATTTAAGTAACTATCAGAAGCCATTAACAAAGAAATAATAATAATATAGGTACCTACTTTTTGTTAATTTTAGAGATTGATTCCATGTTTCGTACTGTGCAAAATTGTTAAAATATTGGCGGTTGTCAAAGTATGTTTTAAGCCGTTCGGATAGCATGCAGTAATTGGTGGTCAAAAATAGCAAAAGCTTCTATCCGAACGCTAAAACACAAATGCCACTTTTGAAACTGCTACAAACGCAATCGAGCCAAAACGAACGCCCCTTAAGTCGTCTCTATAACTCCCCGGTGGTTGAGAACACTAACATTCGACGCATGCGCAATGGCTTAAAAGCGCCGCACAGCCGGCAATCGCTGTCCTCGTCTGACAAATGATGTTACGCGCTAACTCTCTTTCACTCTACCTTAAATATTAATTATCTTTAACAGCCAGCAACCCTTATTTGCGGCCAGATTTAATTAAGCAACTTTATATGATAATTAATAGAAAAAAATTAGCTTCAATTTGACATATAATTAATAAAAATAGGTTATAAACGTATAAATTCATCGAAATCATACCTGTTTACACCTGGCTGCAAAGAGGTGCGGCCAGGTGCGCAACGGCAACCGTGATTTTTTAGAATCTTCATATTAATTACCGTGATGTAGACGTTATTTTATTTAAAAAATAAATAAACGAAATTTTTTACCAAAAATCAATTAAAAATAATTTAATTAAAAATAATGGCGGCCAAATTTTGATAGGCACCCTAGTAAATATATATACTCTTAACTATAAATAAACATAAAAATTTGGTTTTAAACAAAAAGTCGATGAGCACACCAATCTGCAGCGGGATCTTAGACGTAGTAGGTAGTATTGTTCAAATCCGCTATACAGCACCAACGCGCTATAGACTACAAACTATATTGTAATAACGCGCTACATTATACGCTATCGTTATAACGAAACCAGGCGCTCGCGCTACATGCTACGTGCTAGGTGTTGTCACAATAGCGTCAGGCGCAACATGCTATTTGTCGTTATTGTTCGACAATAGCGCAGCGTGGCTCTAATGAGTAGGTAACGACTTGATTCTAACACATACAAAATTAAATATTACATTCCTTCATTGTAATAAATAGAATAAACTTTTCTTTATACTATTCAGGCTTAGGACTGTCTATAATTTTCTTGTACATTGATATGAAATGTGTGCATTTATAGGCGTATTTACAAGTTCATTTATGATAGGTATGTACAAGTTCAACGTTTTTTTTCTACTCTTTGAGTAAGAATTTTTTAAAGTTTTTTTTTTACTTTATAGGTATACGTTGTTCTTTTTTGTTTGTTGTATGAATTAACTTCACTACTTTTACTACTACTAGGTAAGCGCGAGTGAATAGATCGCGTGCGGTCACACAACACAAACGAGTAATAGGTATATAGCGCGTAGGCCCATAACGCGTACATGCGCAGAGCGTGTTACCGCGATCGCAAGCACGCGAGACGTTATATTTATAGCGCGAAGAGAATATACATATAGCGTGTTGTATGCGCTACAAAGCAATAACGCGCTATACTATGGCGCTATATGCTATATTATCCATCACTAGTAGTAGGGCGACCGATCCTTTTAATTATCATTTAAATTTGTCACCAAAGAATTCAACTACAAGTTAAAAAGCTTCTATGTGAAACCAGGGATTCCTAATACAAGCATTCTTTGCTTAAAAGGAATCTCTGTTCGCTTAATTTGTCTTTGTATATTTTCTGGTAACTGAAATAAACATTATTATTATTGTGACATTGACATAAACAGCTTATTTTGACACATATCTGAAAATAGGTATTTAGTGATAGTTTTTTGACAAATACAAGTATGACAGTTTTACTTGATAATGTTATCACATAACATGGGTATTTCGCAGTTAAATGTGTTGGTTATCTAGTTTAGTGTGTCGTATAGTATATTTTATATTCGCTTTGATGAATTACGAGTAACATTCTTTGAATACCGCAAATACCAAGATTATATTATACTACCCAGAACATAAAATAACCGAATGATATAGGGTATGTTCCATTTGTCGCTAAGAACGTTAATTTCGATAATTTTGATCACATTCTGCGTCTGTGGTTGTGATCACTGTGATCGTTTGTAACTGTCATCCCCTGTTCCATTTAGGATAAGAACGCTAAGAATGCCACTAAAATTTGCCACTTCTGTCACTTTTGTCATTAGATGTAGGGAATTCAAACTGTTCCAGTAGCCTCATAGCGTTTATGGCGAAAATAACGCCAAGACGCATGTGGAACAACTTTTTGGGAGTGTGATCGTTTTTAGCGTTTTTAGCAAATCTAACTTCAAATGGTATGCACCCATAAATGACAGTTAACATGCAGCGCGTTTCAAGCTTTAACCGATGGATAGGCTAAATCGATGACGGTGAAACGCAGAGATAGTGTTTTATTTATTAAATATGTTCTGGGTAGTATAACCGGAACTTACTCGAACATTCTGGAACAGGCCCTTAGCTATGTATAAAAACGAAATAAGTCTTTGGTTTAATAAGGTAGTAATTAAATGTATATTAAAGTTTTATTTAAATATAATTAATTAAAGTTTTATTTTATTAATTACTATACCAGCCGGATAGTCCACTGCTGAACACAGCCTCCCAATATGGGAGGGTTTGCCATAATCCCCACGCTTGGCAGGCGCCTTGGGGATCGCAGTGTGAGATATCAGTTCCTCAGAAAGCGCTACTGCCCACCTTCTGGTGTGTTACCCTTAGTCGCTTACCACACCCACGGGTACAGAGGGGTTGACATTCTATCCAGGGACCCCACGGGCATTTTATTAATTAAATTAATTAAAGTTTTATTTTATTAATTAAATTAAGTTTTTTTCCGAAATTTAAGTTAATTATGAATCAGACGTGAGTTTTATCACCGTCCCGTGATTGTTTGCAGGTACTTGGCGCTGGAGCACATCCCGGCGGAGCGCGAGGCCATCATCATGAGTTACCTGGAGGAGCTGGAGAAGAAGGGCCCTCCGCCGCCGCCCACCGCCACCGAGCCCACGAGGCGCTCCAAGCAGTGACAGGTCGGTTTTTTTTTAACGTCTGCTGTCTATGGATGGACGAATCTGAATCCTGTTCAGAAACGGTGCATTCGTGGTATATAGATACATGTAAACCTCTTTCAACTAAATAACATCATAACGCTTTTTTTTTTTGCCTGATACTCTAGCTTGACCACTATCTCACCTGATGGTAAATGATGATGTGGTCGTAGATGTTGTTCAGACTAACCTAGAAGTATTAGACTCTCAAGGACAGCTGCCGGAACACACCGATATGTGCTTGGCGACAGATTTTCTACTTGAGGGGGGTAGCTAGACAGGCGGGCATTCGCAAAAATGCACTACCACCATGCTATAACGACTGCCATCCTAAGACGACAACCGGGACTGTCTGCTTAACGTGCCCTCCGAAGCACGGAAGCGCATTACAAATATGTCACTAGCGGTCACCCATCCAACTCATGACCGCGCGCAACGTTGCTTAACTCGGTCGGTTAAGAACAGCTAAGCAAACTTCGCTACGAGCGCTTCCACACACATATTCTTATTGATACTGAACAAATCTGTTAGAAACGCCACACAGCATAGCCGGTACGGGTTTGAAGCTAAGTTACCGCACCTTACATTCACTGCCTGCCATAACTGCTTGGTGGTAGGGCATTTTGCGAATGCCCGCCTGGCTAGCTAACAAGTAGAAAATCTGTCGCCAAGCACCTAACGGTGTGTTCCGGCAGCTGTACTTGAGAGCCAGTAATTCTAGGTTAGCCTGAACAACATCTTCGACCACATCATTACTTACCATCAAGTGAGATAGTGGACAAAAAGGACAAAAAAATTACTTGTGCTCTTAGAGGAGTCGTAGGGTTAGAAATGATGAAGAGGAAATATAGCTGCGTCATCATTTACAAGTATAAAACCAATTGCAAAATTGGTCTTGTTTGTAGTACAACGCAAGTGGTACTATAGATGTCGCTCCATCCCAATACGATGGTTAAAGAACGATAGGAAAAATTTGAGTTATGACGTCATGTCATGTTAGCTCAATTGGTTAGAGCATACCCCGGCTCAAGGGGTGGATGGACGCGGGTTCGAATCCCGCACATGACGATATTTTTTTTCTCGTAAATTTGTAATTTTTTTTTATTCCTTATAGATTAGCCTTTGACCACTATCTCAATTGATGGTAAGTGATGATGTGGTCGAAGATGTTGTTCAGGCCAACCTAGAAGTAGAGAAATTTATCTGCAAGGTAACGTTTAAATATAATGTTAATTAATTGTATGTTTTTTTGTTCCAGTTACCAAATAGTTAGTGAAGTAACCAAAAAGTCGGCGCCGGGGGGAGTGCGGGGCCGCAGCCTGAGGGGAGGGGGGGATTTGTAATTATTAATGAATAATGAATTCCTTTAGTTTGTAATTATTGAAATAAAATAAAAAAACATTTGCCTTATTTCAGCTGTTTCATTTCTCAAAAAGCTTTGGATTCTGAAATTTGATGTATTTCCAGAAAAGGAGATAATTTAACATAACTTAATATAATTACAAGCACTATCGCGTGCTTAGTGAAAAGCACATTTAGAAATTAATGAAACACAAAATTTATGTTCTGGGCGGGAATCGAACCCACGTTTTCCGATTTAGCCCCGGATGCCTAAACCACTCGGCCGACGGAACATACTCTTTCGAGTCGAAACTTTGTGCTAAAATTGTATTTCTTTAACAATCATAGGTGACGGTGACCAGACTTCCAGATTTTTAAATGAGATTATTTATCACTGACAGGGCCCCTTTGGGCTTTTTTTCAGTTGGTTTGATTATCAAAACGTCAGAATTGCAAATCGTCACAATTTTTTTTTGCATGGTGATAGGGCATTTTGCGAATGCCCGCCTGGCTAGCGACCACCGTCAAGTAGAAAATCTGTCGTCAAGCACCTAACGGTGTGTTCCGGCAGCTGTCCGTGAGAGCAAGTACTTCTAGGTTAGCCTGAACAACATCTTAGACCACATCATCATCAGGAGAGATTGTGGTCAAAAGACAGCAATAAAAAAAAAACAATCCTCTCTTGAAAAAAAACCTTACTAATAATAAATGTAATTGCGACGTACTGTACTGTCATAGTAGAAAGAGAGGAAGTAGGCCATCTCCGGCCCAATCCGCGATATAATTACCTACCACACTTGTCTGTCTCAGGGTTGTCACTTTTAGCAAAATTTTAAACAATGCTTAGAAATTGGCACCGGCCGGGAAGTTGTATTTTTTACTTATGTTGTGTGGGTTCAGGGTAAGTGAGGTCGGTTTTACCTAAACCATGATGAAGCCTTTCACGATGATAGAAAGAGCGACAGAAGATACCTATGTGGTTGTGGTGGTTGTGTAGCTACCTGATAGATAGAGCAAGATTTTAAAAGCCAAACGGTATTTTTTTTTATTTGATTTTATGTTTTTAAGGGCCCTTAAAGTTGTGAACATACTGGTGCGTTTCTATGAAGATAACTTACTTCCCACTCTTTCTACTATGGTACTGTATCAGCCAGACCGTCCACTGCTGAACACAGCCTCCCCCATAAAGGAGGGTTTTACCAATATCCCCACGCTTGGCAGGCGTCTTGGGGAACGCAGTATCAGATAACAATTCCTCAAAAGGCACTGCTGCCCCCACCTTCCGGTATTTTACCCTTAGTCCCCTCTTACGACACCCACGGGAAGTGGGGGGTGACTTTCTAGCCGGGCACCCCACGGGCACTTGCGACGTACTACGTACGTATTTCCATTTATCATAATACTGCGACAATATAAACTAATAATTTTATATCAGTAAACAAAACTTTACTTCGGACTCTTGAAGCCTATTTTCTAGTTCTCAGTATCTCGGTTCCATTTACAAAACTTCAACATAAAAATAGGAACTATGAACGGGATTCATACTCGGGAACATCCGTACCTACAGCCGGAACATGTTCTTCCAACTGAGTTATCGTAGTGAGTGACTCATTGCTCAAATTTGTCCTTTCGCTCCTGCAAAGACATGTTCCTTTTGTTCAGGCTAACCTAGAATTACTGGCTCTCAAGTACAGCTGCCGGAACACACCGTTAGGTGCTTGGCGACAGATTTTCTACTTGAGGGTGGTAGCTATACAGGCGGGCATTCGCAAAATGCCCTACCACCATGCTATAACGACTGCCATCCTAAGACCACAACCGGGACCAACGGCTTAACGTGCCCTCCGAAGCACGGAAGCGCTCAGTAGTATTGTCCTAGCGGTCACCCATCCAACTCATGACCGCGCGCGACGGTGCTAAACTTTGCTGATCGGTTGAGAACAGCTAAGTAAACTTCGCTACGAACTCTCCACCACGCGGTGAAGCTCAATATCGCGGCGGGATTCAAACTATGGACCTGCTGCGCAGCAGTCCATAACCAATGCCACTGAGCCATCACTGCTTCCCTTTAGGTGCTTGCCGACCGATTTTTTACTTGAGGGTAGTAGCTATCCAGGCGGGCATTCGTAAAATGCTCTTCTACCACGCGGTGAAGATTAAGCCCGCGACGGGATTCGAACCATGGACCTGCTGCGCGGAAGTCCATAACCTATGCCACTGAGCCGTCACTGCTTTACAAAATATGTTGTAGTAAAAGCAGTACCTAACTTGCTAATTATGTAATAAATAATTATTGTAGGTAAATATTTACTACATCAATATGAAAAGAACAAACTAATACATTTACTATGTACCTACAAATCGTTGTACCTACTTACTAAATATTTACCTACTATAGGTGAAATAACATCAGTATGTTATTATAAAACGAACGAAAATTATAACAACAGGTACCTACTGTCCGAACCAAAATGTATTCCTCTGTGAATATATAATATTATTTTATAAGAAATACCTACACACGTCGTGACGTAGCTTGAGACACTATCTCCGTCCGTCGTCAAACATCGTAATTCGTTCGGCATGGTTCGGCTTTCATTGATATATCGCAAACAAGTGTGCGTAATTAGCGTAGATGCAATACGGGTGTGTGTTGCGCGATCACTATCTTCTTACTACTCATCACGGAGTCTTACCCTTTCCCACAAAGGTATAGGTGAAATAGCATGCTTTGTTGCCTCGCCCGCTGATAAGTTCGAGCCGCCGGCAAGTGCATCCTTAAAAGGAATCTCTGTTCGCTTAATTTGTTTTTGTATATTTTCTGGTTACTAAAATAAACATTATTATTATTATTTTGACATTGACATAAACAGCTTAATTTGACACATATCTGAAAATAGGTATTTAAAGTCCGGCCGCCGAGAGAATGCGTTTGACAGTACGCGTTTTTGTTGTCGTTGTGGCTTGTAAATGGAGTAAAATGTATATGAACAAATATTTTCAAACATTTAAATGTCTGACTGATACAGTATTATGTAATCAGACTGTCTATATTACTTTGGGAGGGGAAAACCATATTAATAAAATGAACTGTCAAACGCATTCTCTCACCGGCCGCACTTTAGTGATAATTTTTTGACAAATACAAGTTTGACAGTTTTACTTGAGATTGTTATCACATAACATGGCTATTTCGCAGTTAAATGTGTTGGTTACCTAGTTTCGTAAGTTTTATTTTTTTTATCAAGGAAATAATTAGATGTGATTAAAGTTTTATTTAATTATTTACATTTGATTAGTTAAAATTTTATTTTATTAATTACTATATCAGCCGAATAGTCCGCTGCTGAACACAACCTCCCTAAATATGGGGGTTTGGGCATAATCCCTATGCTAGGCAAATGTCTTGGGGAGCGCAGTGTGAGATATCAGTTCATCAGAAAGCGCTGCTGCCCACCTTCTGGTGTGTTACCCTTAGTCGCCTCTTACGATACCCACGGGTACAGAGGGGGTGACATTCTAGCCAGGGACACCACGGGCATTTTGTTAATTAAATTGATTCAAGTTTTATTTTACTAATTAAATTAATTCAAGTTTTATTTTATTAATTACATTAATTACAATTTTATTTTAAAATTAAATTAATTAAAGTTATATTTTATTAATTACATTAATTAAAATTTTATTTCATTAATTAAATTAATTATAGTTTTATTTTATTAATTACATTAATCAAAGTTTTATTTTATTAATTAAATTAAGTTATTTTTCCGAAATTTAAGTTAATTATGAATCAGACGTGAGTTTTATCACTGTCCGTTGATGGTTTGCAGGTACTTGGCGCTGGAGCACATCCCGGCGGAGCGCGAGGCCATCATCATGAGTTACCTGGAGGAGCTGGAGAAGAAGGGCCCTCCGCCGCCGCCCACCGCCACCGAGCCCACGAGGCGCTCCAAGCAGTGACAGGTCGGTTGTTATTTTTAACGTCTGCTGTCTATGGATGGACGAATCTGAATCCTGTTCAGAAACGGTGCATTCGTGGTATATAGATACATGTAAACCTTTATCAACTAAATAACATCTTAACGCTTTTTTTTGCCTGATCCTCAAGCTTTGACCACTATCTCACCTGATGGTAAATGATGATGTGGTCGTAGATGTTGTTCAGGCTAACCTAGAAGTATTAGACTCTCAAGGACAGCTGCCGGAACACACCGTTAGGTGCTTGGCGACAGATTTTCTACTTGAGGGTGGTAGCTAGCCAGGCGGGCATTCGCAAAATGCTCTACCACCATGCTATAACGACTGCCATCCTAAGACGACAACCGGGACCGACGGCTTAACGTGCCCTCCGAAGCACGTGCACGCTCAGTAGTAATGTCACTAGCGGTCACCCATCCAACTCATGACCGCGCGGACGTTGCTTAACTCGGTCGGTTAAGAACAGATAAGTTAACTTCGCTACGAGCGCTTCCACACACATATTCTTATTGATACTGAACAAATATGTCAGAAACGCCACACAGCATAGCCGGTACGGGTTTGAAGCTAAGTTACCGTACCTTAAACTCACTGCCTGCCATAATTGCATGATGGCTAACTACCACCCTCAAGTAGAAAATCTGTCGCCAAGCACCTAACGGTGTGTTCCAGCAGCTGTCCTTGAGAGCAAGTACTTCTAGGTTAGCCTGAACAACATCTTCGACCACATCATTACTTACCATCAAGTGAGATAGTGGACAAAGGCTAACCTATAAAGGACAAAAAAATTACTTGTGCTCTTAGAGGAGTCGTAGGGTTAGAAATGATGAAGAGGAAATATAGCTGCGTCATCATTTACAAGTATAAAACCAATTGCAAAATTGGTCTTGTTTGTAGTACAACGCAAGTGGTACTATAGATGTCGCTCCATCCCAATACGATGGTTAAAGAACGATAGGAAAAATTTGAGTTATGACGTCATGTCATGTTAGCTCAATTGGTTAGAGCATACCCCGGCTCAAGGGGTGGATGGACGCGGGTTCGAATCCCGCACATGACGATATTTTTTTTCTCGTAAATTTGTAATTTTTTTTTATTCCTTATAGATTAGCCTTTGACCACTATCTCAATTGATGGTAAGTGATGATGTGGTCGAAGATGTTGTTCAGGCCAACCTAGAAGTAGAGAAATTTATCTGCAAGGTAACGTTTAAATATAATGTTAATTAATTGTATGTTTTTTTGTTCCAGTTACCAAATAGTTAGTGAAGTAACCAAAAAGTCGGCGCCGGGGGGAGTGCGGGGCCGCAGCCTGAGGGGAGGGGGGGATTTGTAATTATTAATGAATAATGAATTCCTTTAGTTTGTAATTATTGAAATAAAATAAAAAAACATTTGCCTTATTTCAGCTGTTTCATTTCTCAAAAAGCTTTGGATTCTGAAATTTGATGTATTTCCAGAAAAGGAGATAATTTAACATAACTTAATATAATTACAAGCACTATCGCGTGCTTAGTGAAAAGCACATTTAGAAATTAATGAAACACAAAATTTATGTTCTGGGCGGGAATCGAACCCACGTTTTCCGATTTAGCCCCGGATGCCTAAACCACTCGGCCGACGGAACATACTCTTTCGAGTCGAAACTTTGTGCTAAAATTGTATTTCTTTAACAATCATAGGTGACGGTGACCAGACTTCCAGATTTTTAAATGAGATTATTTATCACTGACAGGGCCCCTTTGGGCTTTTTTTCAGTTGGTTTGATTATCAAAACGTCAGAATTGCAAATCGTCACAATTTTTTTTTGCATGGTGATAGGGCATTTTGCGAATGCCCGCCTGGCTAGCGACCACCGTCAAGTAGAAAATCTGTCGTCAAGCACCTAACGGTGTGTTCCGGCAGCTGTCCGTGAGAGCAAGTACTTCTAGGTTAGCCTGAACAACATCTTAGACCACATCATCATCAGGAGAGATTGTGGTCAAAAGACAGCAATAAAAAAAAAACAATCCTCTCTTGAAAAAAAACCTTACTAATAATAAATGTAATTGCGACGTACTGTACTGTCATAGTAGAAAGAGAGGAAGTAGGCCATCTCCGGCCCAATCCGCGATATAATTACCTACCACACTTGTCTGTCTCAGGGTTGTCACTTTTAGCAAAATTTTAAACAATGCTTAGAAATTGGCAACGGCCGGGAAGTTGTATTTTTTACTTATGTTGTGTGGGTTCAGGGTAAGTGAGGTCGGTTTTACCTAAACCATGATGAAGCCTTTCACGATGATAGAAAGAGCGACAGAAGATACCTATGTGGTTGTGGTGGTTGTGTAGCTACCTGATAGATAGAGCAAGATTTTAAAAGCCAAACGGTATTTTTTTTTATTTGATTTTATGTTTTTAAGGGCCCTTAAAGTTGTGAACATACTGGTGCGTTTCTATGAAGATAACTTACTTCCCACTCTTTCTACTATGGTACTGTATCAGCCAGACCGTCCACTGCTGAACACAGCCTCCCCCATAAAGGAGGGTTTTACCAATATCCCCACGCTTGGCAGGCGTCTTGGGGAACGCAGTATCAGATAACAATTCCTCAAAAGGCACTGCTGCCCCCACCTTCCGGTATTTTACCCTTAGTCCCCTCTTACGACACCCACGGGAAGTGGGGGGTGACTTTCTAGCCGGGCACCCCACGGGCACTTGCGACGTACTACGTACGTATTTCCATTTATCATAATACTGCGACAATATAAACTAATAATTTTATATCAGTAAACAAAACTTTACTTCGGACTCTTGAAGCCTATTTTCTAGTTCTCAGTATCTCGGTTCCATTTACAAAACTTCAACATAAAAATAGGAACTATGAACGGGATTCATACTCGGGAACATCCGTACCTACAGCCGGAACATGTTCTTCCAACTGAGTTATCGTAGTGAGTGACTCATTGCTCAAATTTGTCCTTTCGCTCCTGCAAAGACATGTTCCTTTTGTTCAGGCTAACCTAGAATTACTGGCTCTCAAGTACAGCTGCCGGAACACACCGTTAGGTGCTTGGCGACAGATTTTCTACTTGAGGGTGGTAGCTATACAGGCGGGCATTCGCAAAATGCCCTACCACCATGCTATAACGACTGCCATCCTAAGACCACAACCGGGACCAACGGCTTAACGTGCCCTCCGAAGCACGGAAGCGCTCAGTAGTATTGTCCTAGCGGTCACCCATCCAACTCATGACCGCGCGCGACGGTGCTAAACTTTGCTGATCGGTTGAGAACAGCTAAGTAAACTTCGCTACGAACTCTCCACCACGCGGTGAAGCTCAATATCGCGGCGGGATTCAAACTATGGACCTGCTGCGCAGCAGTCCATAACCAATGCCACTGAGCCATCACTGCTTCCCTTTAGGTGCTTGCCGACCGATTTTTTACTTGAGGGTAGTAGCTATCCAGGCGGGCATTCGTAAAATGCTCTTCTACCACGCGGTGAAGATTAAGCCCGCGACGGGATTCGAACCATGGACCTGCTGCGCGGAAGTCCATAACCTATGCCACTGAGCCGTCACTGCTTTACAAAATATGTTGTAGTAAAAGCAGTACCTAACTTGCTAATTATGTAATAAATAATTATTGTAGGTAAATATTTACTACATCAATATGAAAAGAACAAACTAATACATTTACTATGTACCTACAAATCGTTGTACCTACTTACTAAATATTTACCTACTATAGGTGAAATAACATCAGTATGTTATTATAAAACGAACGAAAATTATAACAACAGGTACCTACTGTCCGAACCAAAATGTATTCCTCTGTGAATATATAATATTATTTTATAAGAAATACCTACACACGTCGTGACGTAGCTTGAGACACTATCTCCGTCCGTCGTCAAACATCGTAATTCGTTCGGCATGGTTCGGCTTTCATTGATATATCGCAAACAAGTGTGCGTAATTAGCGTAGATGCAATACGGGTGTGTGTTGCGCGATCACTATCTTCTTACTACTCATCACGGAGTCTTACCCTTTCCCACAAAGGTATAGGTGAAATAGCATGCTTTGTTGCCTCGCCCGCTGATAAGTTCGAGCCGCCGGCAAGTGCATCCTTAAAAGGAATCTCTGTTCGCTTAATTTGTTTTTGTATATTTTCTGGTTACTAAAATAAACATTATTATTATTATTTTGACATTGACATAAACAGCTTAATTTGACACATATCTGAAAATAGGTATTTAAAGTCCGGCCGCCGAGAGAATGCGTTTGACAGTACGCGTTTTTGTTGTCGTTGTGGCTTGTAAATGGAGTAAAATGTATATGAACAAATATTTTCAAACATTTAAATGTCTGACTGATACAGTATTATGTAATCAGACTGTCTATATTACTTTGGGAGGGGAAAACCATATTAATAAAATGAACTGTCAAACGCATTCTCTCACCGGCCGCACTTTAGTGATAATTTTTTGACAAATACAAGTTTGACAGTTTTACTTGAGATTGTTATCACATAACATGGCTATTTCGCAGTTAAATGTGTTGGTTACCTAGTTTCGTAAGTTTTATTTTTTTTATCAAGGAAATAATTAGATGTGATTAAAGTTTTATTTAATTATTTACATTTGATTAGTTAAAATTTTATTTTATTAATTACTATATCAGCCGAATAGTCCGCTGCTGAACACAACCTCCCTAAATATGGGGGTTTGGGCATAATCCCTATGCTAGGCAAATGTCTTGGGGAGCGCAGTGTGAGATATCAGTTCATCAGAAAGCGCTGCTGCCCACCTTCTGGTGTGTTACCCTTAGTCGCCTCTTACGATACCCACGGGTACAGAGGGGGTGACATTCTAGCCAGGGACACCACGGGCATTTTGTTAATTAAATTGATTCAAGTTTTATTTTACTAATTAAATTAATTCAAGTTTTATTTTATTAATTACATTAATTACAATTTTATTTTAAAATTAAATTAATTAAAATTATATTTTATTAATTACATTAATTAAAATTTTATTTCATTAATTAAAATTTTATTTCATTAATTAAATTAATTATAGTTTTATTTTATTAATTACATTAATCAAAGTTTTATTTTATTAATTAAATTAAGTTATTTTTCCGAAATTTAAGTTAATTATGAATCAGACGTGAGTTTTATCACTGTCCGTTGATGGTTTGCAGGTACTTGGCGCTGGAGCACATCCCGGCGGAGCGCGAGGCCATCATCATGAGTTACCTGGAGGAGCTGGAGAAGAAGGGCCCTCCGCCGCCGCCCACCGCCACCGAGCCCACGAGGCGCTCCAAGCAGTGACAGGTCGGTTGTTATTTTTAACGTCTGCTGTCTATGGATGGACGAATCTGAATCCTGTTTAGTAGGACATATTCTTATTGATACTGAACAAATCTGTCAGAAACGCCACACAGCAAAGCCGGTACGGGTTTGAAGCTAAGTTACCGCACCTTACATTCACTGCCTGCCATAACTGCTTGGTGGTAGGGCATTTTGCGAATGCCCGCCTGGCTAGCTAACAAGTAGAAAATCTGTCGCCAAGCACCTAACGGTGTGTTCCGGCAGCTGTACTTGAGAGCCAGTAATTCTAGGTTAGCCTGAACAACATCTTCGACCACATCATTACTTACCATCAAGTGAGATAGTGGACAAAGGCTAACCTATAAAGGACAAAAAAATTACTTGTGCTCTTAGAGGAGTCGTAGGGTTAGAAATGATGAAGAGGAAATATAGCTGCGTCATCATTTACAAGTATAAAACCAATTGCAAAATTGGTCTTGTTTGTAGTACAACGCAAGTGGTACTATAGATGTCGCTCCATCCCAATACGATGGTTAAAGAACGATAGGAAAAATTTGAGTTATGACGTCATGTCATGTTAGCTCAATTGGTTAGAGCATACCCCGGCTCAAGGGGTGGATGGACGCGGGTTCGAATCCCGCACATGACGATATTTTTTTTCTCGTAAATTTGTAATTTTATTTTATTCCTTATAGGTTAGCCTTTGATCACTATCTCAATTGATGGTAAGTGATGATGTGGTCGAAGATGTTGTTCAAGCTATCCTAGAAGTAGAAGAATTAATCCGCAAAGTAACGTTTAAATATAATGTTAATTAATTGTATGTTTTTTTGTTCCAGTTACCAAATAGTTAGTGAAGTAACCAAAAAGTCGGCGCCGGGGGGAGTGCGGGGCCGCAGTCTGAGGGGAGGGGGGGGATTTGTAATTATTAATGAATAATGAATTCCTTTAGTTTGTAATTATTGAAATAAAATAAAAAAACATTTGCCTTATTTCAGCTGTTTCATTTCTCAAAAAGCTTTGGATTCTGAAATTTGATGTATTTCCAGAAAAGGAGATAATTTAACATAACTTAATATAATTACAAGCACTATCGCGTGCTTAGTGAAAAGCACATTTAGAAATTAATGAAACACAAAATTTATGTTCTGGGCGGGAATCGAACCCACGTTTTCCGATTTTGCCCCGGATGCCTAAACCACTCGGCCGACGGAACATACTCTTTCGAGTCGAAACTTTGTGCTAAAATTGTATTTCTTTAACAATCATAGGTGACGGTGACCAGACTTCCAGATTTTTAAATGAGATTATTTATCACTGACAGGGCCCCTTTGGGCTTTTTTTCAGTTGGTTTGATTATCAAAACGTCAGAATTGCAAATCGTCACAAATTTTTTTTGCATGGTGATAGGGCATTTTGCGAATGCCCGCCTGGCTAGCGACCACCGTCAAGTAGAAAATCTGTCGTCAAGCACCTAACGGTGTGTTCCGGCAGCTGTCCGTGAGAGCAAGTACTTCTAGGTTAGCCTGAACCACATCTTAGACCACATCATCATCAGGAGAGATTGTGGTCAAAAGACAGCAATAAAAAAAAAACAATCCTCTCTTGAAAAAAAACCTTACTAATAATAAATGTAATTGCGACGTACTGTACTGTCATAGTAGAAAGAGAGGAAGTAGGCCATCTCCGGCCCAATCCGCGATATAATTACCTACCACACTTGTCTGTCTCAGGGTTGTCACTTTTAGCAAAATTTTAAACAATGCTTAGAAATTGGCAACGGCCGGGAAGTTGTATTTTTTACTTATGTTGTGTGGGTTCAGGGTAAGTGAGGTCGGTTTTACCTAAACCATGATGAAGCCTTTCACGATGATAGAAAGAGCGACAGAAGATACCTATGTGGTTGTGGTGGTTGTGTAGCTACCTGATAGATAGAGCAAGATTTTAAAAGCCAAACGGTATTTTTTTTTATTTGATTTTATGTTTTTAAGGGCCCTTAAAGTTGTGAACATACTGGTGCGTTTCTATGAAGATAACTTACTTCCCACTCTTTCTACTATGGTACTGTATCAGCCAGACCGTCCACTGCTGAACACAGCCTCCCCCATAAAGGAGGGTTTTACCAATATCCCCACGCTTGGCAGGCGTCTTGGGGAACGCAGTATCAGATAACAATTCCTCAAAAGGCACTGCTGCCCCCACCTTCCGGTATTTTACCCTTAGTCCCCTCTTACGACACCCACGGGAAGTGGGGGGTGACTTTCTAGCCGGGCACCCCACGGGCACTTGCGACGTACTACGTACGTATTTCCATTTATCATAATACTGCGACAATATAAACTAATAATTTTATATCAGTAAACAAAACTTTACTTCGGACTCTTGAAGCCTATTTTCTAGTTCTCAGTATCTCGGTTCCATTTACAAAACTTCAACATAAAAATAGGAACTATGAACGGGATTCATACTCGGGAACATCCGTACCTACAGCCGGAACATGTTCTTCCAACTGAGTTATCGTAGTGAGTGACTCATTGCTCAAATTTGTCCTTTCGCTCCTGCAAAGACATGTTCCTTTTGTTCAGGCTAACCTAGAATTACTGGCTCTCAAGTACAGCTGCCGGAACACACCGTTAGGTGCTTGGCGACAGATTTTCTACTTGAGGGTGGTAGCTATACAGGCGGGCATTCGCAAAATGCCCTACCACCATGCTATAACGACTGCCATCCTAAGACCACAACCGGGACCAACGGCTTAACGTGCCCTCCGAAGCACGGAAGCGCTCAGTAGTATTGTCCTAGCGGTCACCCATCCAACTCATGACCGCGCGCGACGGTGCTAAACTTTGCTGATCGGTTGAGAACAGCTAAGTAAACTTCGCTACGAACTCTCCACCACGCGGTGAAGCTCAATATCGCGGCGGGATTCAAACTATGGACCTGCTGCGCAGCAGTCCATAACCAATGCCACTGAGCCATCACTGCTTCCCTTTAGGTGCTTGCCGACCGATTTTTTACTTGAGGGTAGTAGCTATCCAGGCGGGCATTCGTAAAATGCTCTTCTACCACGCGGTGAAGATTAAGCCCGCGACGGGATTCGAACCATGGACCTGCTGCGCGGAAGTCCATAACCTATGCCACTGAGCCGTCACTGCTTTACAAAATATGTTGTAGTAAAAGCAGTACCTAACTTGCTAATTATGTAATAAATAATTATTGTAGGTAAATATTTACTACATCAATATGAAAAGAACAAACTAATACATTTACTATGTACCTACAAATCGTTGTACCTACTTACTAAATATTTACCTACTATAGGTGAAATAACATCAGTATGTTATTATAAAACGAACGAAAATTATAACAACAGGTACCTACTGTCCGAACCAAAATGTATTCCTCTGTGAATATATAATATTATTTTATAAGAAATACCTACACACGTCGTGACGTAGCTTGAGACACTATCTCCGTCCGTCGTCAAACATCGTAATTCGTTCGGCATGGTTCGGCTTTCATTGATATATCGCAAACAAGTGTGCGTAATTAGCGTAGATGCAATACGGGTGTGTGTTGCGCGATCACTATCTTCTTACTACTCATCACGGAGTCTTACCCTTTCCCACAAAGGTATAGGTGAAATAGCATGCTTTGTTGCCTCGCCCGCTGATAAGTTCGAGCCGCCGGCAAGTGCATCCTTAAAAGGAATCTCTGTTCGCTTAATTTGTTTTTGTATATTTTCTGGTTACTAAAATAAACATTATTATTATTATTTTGACATTGACATAAACAGCTTAATTTGACACATATCTGAAAATAGGTATTTAAAGTCCGGCCGCCGAGAGAATGCGTTTGACAGTACGCGTTTTTGTTGTCGTTGTGGCTTGTAAATGGAGTAAAATGTATATGAACAAATATTTTCAAACATTTAAATGTCTGACTGATACAGTATTATGTAATCAGACTGTCTATATTACTTTGGGAGGGGAAAACCATATTAATAAAATGAACTGTCAAACGCATTCTCTCACCGGCCGCACTTTAGTGATAATTTTTTGACAAATACAAGTTTGACAGTTTTACTTGAGATTGTTATCACATAACATGGCTATTTCGCAGTTAAATGTGTTGGTTACCTAGTTTCGTAAGTTTTATTTTTTTTATCAAGGAAATAATTAGATGTGATTAAAGTTTTATTTAATTATTTACATTTGATTAGTTAAAATTTTATTTTATTAATTACTATATCAGCCGAATAGTCCGCTGCTGAACACAACCTCCCTTAATATGGGGGGTTGGGCATAATCCCTATGCTAGGCAAATGTCTTGGGGAGCGCAGTGTAAGATATCAGTTCATCAGAAAGCGCTGCTGCCCACCTTCTGGTGTGTTACCCTTAGTCGCCTCTTACGATACCCACGGGTACAGAGGGGGTGACATTCTAGCCAGGGACACCACGGGCATTTTATTAATTAAATTAATTCAAGTTTTATTTTACTAATTAAATTAATTAAAGTTATATTTTATTAATTACATTAATTAAAATTTTATTTCATTAATTACATTAATTAAAATTTTATTTCATTAATTAAATTAATTATAGTTTTATTTTATTAATTACATTTATCAAAGTTTTATTTTATTAATTAAATTAAGTTATTTTTCCGAAATTTAAGTTAATTATGAATCAGACGTGAGTTTTATCACTGTCCGTTGATGGTTTGCAGGTACTTGGCGCTGGAGCACATCCCGGCGGAGCGCGAGGCCATCATCATGAGTTACCTGGAGGAGCTGGAGAAGAAGGGCCCTCCGCCGCCGCCCACCGCCACCGAGCCCACGAGGCGCTCCAAACAGTGACAGGTCGGTTGTTTTAACGTCTGCTGTCTATGGATGGACGAATCTGAATCCTGTTTAGTAGGACATATTCTTATTGATACTGAACAAATCTGTCAGAAACGCCACACAGCAAAGCCGGTACGGGTTTGAAGCTAAGTTACCGCACCTTACATTCACTGCCTGCCATAACTGCTTGGTGGTAGGGCATTTTGCGAATGCCCGCCTGGCTAGCTAACAAGTAGAAAATCTGTCGCCAAGCACCTAACGGTGTGTTCCGGCAGCTGTACTTGAGAGCCAGTAATTCTAGGTTAGCCTGAACAATATCTTCGACCACATCATTACTTACCATCAAGTGAGATAGTGGACAAAGGCTAACCTATAAAGGACAAAAAAATTACTTGTGCTCTTAGAGGAGTCGTAGGGTTAGAAATGATGAAGAGGAAATATAGCTGCGTCATCATTTACAAGTATAAAACCAATTGCAAAATTGGTCTTGTTTGTAGTACAACGCAAGTGGTACTATAGATGTCGCTCCATCCCAATACGATGGTTAAAGAAC
The DNA here is from genome assembly GCA_963890685.1 of Plagodis pulveraria. NCBI lineage: Eukaryota > Metazoa > Arthropoda > Insecta > Lepidoptera > Geometridae > Plagodis > Plagodis pulveraria. Next base: position 16,300,562 of record OY982976.1, on the reverse strand, counting down.
GATAGGAAAAATTTGAGTTATGACGTCATGTCATGTTAGCTCAATTGGTTAGAGCATACCCCGGCTCAAGGGGTGGATGGACGCGGGTTCGAATCCCGCACATGACGATATTTTTTTTCTCGTAAATTTGTAATTTTATTTTATTCCTTATAGGTTAGCCTTTGATCACTATCTCAATTGATGGTAAGTGATGATGTGGTCGAAGATGTTGTTCAAGCTATCCTAGAAGTAGAAGAATTAATCCGCAAAGTAACGTTTAAATATAATGTTAATTAATTGTATGTTTTTTTGTTCCAGTTACCAAATAGTTAGTGAAGTAACCAAAAAGTCGGCGCCGGGGGGAGTGCGGGGCCGCAGTCTGAGGGGAGGGGGGGGATTTGTAATTATTAATGAATAATGAATTCCTTTAGTTTGTAATTATTGAAATAAAATAAAAAAACATTTGCCTTATTTCAGCTGTTTCATTTCTCAAAAAGCTTTGGATTCTGAAATTTGATGTATTTCCAGAAAAGGAGATAATTTAACATAACTTAATATAATTACAAGCACTATCGCGTGCTTAGTGAAAAGCACATTTAGAAATTAATGAAACACAAAATTTATGTTCTGGGCGGGAATCGAACCCACGTTTTCCGATTTTGCCCCGGATGCCTAAACCACTCGGCCGACGGAACATACTCTTTCGAGTCGAAACTTTGTGCTAAAATTGTATTTCTTTAACAATCATAGGTGACGGTGACCAGACTTCCAGATTTTTAAATGAGATTATTTATCACTGACAGGGCCCCTTTGGGCTTTTTTTCAGTTGGTTTGATTATCAAAACGTCAGAATTGCAAATCGTCACAAATTTTTTTTGCATGGTGATAGGGCATTTTGCGAATGCCCGCCTGGCTAGCGACCACCGTCAAGTAGAAAATCTGTCGTCAAGCACCTAACGGTGTGTTCCGGCAGCTGTCCGTGAGAGCAAGTACTTCTAGGTTAGCCTGAACAACATCTTAGACCACATCATCATCAGGAGAGATTGTGGTCAAAAGACAGCAATAAAAAAAAAACAATCCTCTCTTGAAAAAAAACCTTACTAATAATAAATGTAATTGCGACGTACTGTACTGTCATATGGTGCTTTCCATTTGAAGTGCGATTCGCTAAAAACGCTAAAAACGATCACACTCCCAAAAAGTTGTTCCACATGGGTCTTGGCGTTATTTTCGCCATAAACGCTACATCTAATGTCAAAAGTGACAGAAGTGGCAAATTTTAGTGGCATTCTTAGCGTTCTTATCCTAAATGGAACAGGGGAGAACAGTTACAAACGATCACAGTGATCACAACCACAGACGCAGAATGTGATCAAAATTATCGAAAATAACGTTCTTAGCGACAAATGGAATATACCCATAGTAGAAAGAGAGGAAGTAGGCCATCTCCGGCCCAATCCGCGATGTAATTACCTACCACACTTGTCTGTCTCAGGGTTGTCACTTTTAGCAAAATTTTAATTCAGTGCTTAGAAATTGGCAACGGCCGGGAAGTTGTATTTTTTACTTATGTTGTGTGGGTTCAGGGTAAGTGAGGTCGGTTTTACCTAAACCATGATGAAGCCTTTCACGATGATAGAAAGAGCGACAGAAGATACCTATGTGGTTGTGGTGGTTGTGTAGCTACCTGATAGATAGAGCAAGTTTTTAAAAGCCAAACGGTAATTTTTTTATTTGATTTTATGTTTTTAAGGGCCCTTAAAGTTGTGAACATACTGGTGCGTTTCTATGAAGATAACTTACTTCCCACTCTTTCTACTATGGTACTGTATCAGCCAGACCGTCCACTGCTGAACACAGCCTCCCTCATAAAGGAGGGTTTTACCAATATCCCCACGCTTGGCAGGCGTCTTGGGGAACGCAGTATCAGATAACAATTCCTCAAAAGGCACTGCTGCCCCCACCTTCCGGTATTTTACCCTTAGTCCCCTCTTACGACACCCACGGGAAGTGGGGGGTGACTTTCTAGCCGGGCACCCCACGGGCACTTGCGACGTACTACGTACGTATTTCCATTTATCATAATACTGCGACAATATAAACTAATAATTTTATATCAGTAAACAAAACTTTACTTCGGACTCTTGAAGCCTATTTTCTAGTTCTCAGTATCTCGGTTCCATTTACAAAACTTCAACATAAAAATAGGAACTATGAACGGGATTCATACTCGTGAACATCCGTACCTACAGCAGGAACATGTTCTTCCAACTGAGCTATCGTAGTGAGTGACTCATTGTTCAAATTTGTCCTTTCGCTCCTGCAAAGACATGTTCCTTACGAATTTTGTGATTAAAAATATTATGTTAATGGATTTTTAAAAGGAGTAAGTATACATTTATGCATAGATTAAATTTTGATTATAAAGAAATTTTATTAACATATTAAATTAATTTCTTCTCATTACTTACTTTCAAACTTGTTAGACCCCCACTAGGTGGACTGGCGACATCGTAAAAGTCGCGGTGAACCAATGGTTACAAGCGGCTAATTTTGTGGCGTTCTATGGGGGGGGCTTTTGTTCAACACGTCAGGACAGGGTTCAGGACGTAATCCGGCTGATGATGATGAAGATTTTAAAGCTTGAAGCAGTGACAGCTCAGTGGCATTGGCTATGGACTGACGCGCAGCATGTCCATGGTTCGAATCCCGCCGCGGGCTTGAGCGTCACCTCATGGTGGAAGGGCATTTTGCGAATGCCCGCCTAGCTGACGACCACCCTCAAGCAGAAAATCTGTCGCCAAGCACCTTACGGTGTGTTCCGGCAGCAGTCCTTGAGAGCCAGTGAAATTACAGACGCATGAGACTTAACAACTATGTCTCAAGGTGATGGGCGCAGTGCAATTCGTGACTTGTGAAGAAATGCATCTATTATAGGCAGAGGTTAGTCCGCTTAACATCAGGTGGGCCTCGAGCTTGTTCCGTCTCAATATAAGGACAAAAAAACTAAACTTCTATCTTAATTAACTAAAGCATAACAATTAAATTCCAAATAAATTAAAATAATTTATTAAGCATTTAAAACTAAATAGTAAAATATCAATATTAAAGTAACGACCACACGGTCAATACTGCGTCAGTCTAAAAGTTCAAGCCTTCAAGCGTGAAGCGAATAACAGGATCAATATATATTAAAGGAATAACGACACGGTCAAGACTGCGTCAGTCTAAAAGTCCAAGTCTTCAGGCATGAAGCGAATAACAGGGTCAATATTATATTAAATGAATAAACACACGGTCAATACTGCGTCAGTCTAAAAGTTCAAGTCTTCAGGCGTGAAGCGAATACGACGCGATGGCAGTTCCCACACTCGGACGCGGCTGTCAGCGTCTCCACAAGCAATGCGGCATGTACTGAAACAAAATAGTAATTATATAGCTGACTAACAATCTGTTTCTGTATATTTTCGGGCCAATTATGTATTTTTTTCGGGATTCGTTCGTGGTCCACCTGCTTAGTTCACCTGGGTGGACCACGGGCACTTTTTCTTGCCCAACTAAATGTTCAGGAGTATACAAATCAAAAATGTGTATAGTACCACCAACTTAACTGTGCAGTTCTCGAGGGCGCTGCTGGTCAAGGAAGTCAACTACAAACTGTCACAATTTGAAGGTATGTTGTAGTTCTTTTTTCTGCCGCCTGAACAGATAAGTTGGTGGGACTGTTTATGCCATGGTACACGCCATTGTACACCCTAAATTATTTCAACGGTAATAAAATCCTCGTCCTGCTCCTGTCTTTTTACTACAGTACAAAAGTGAATGCCAGAAGAACAAATAAAAATTGAAAATCCCAATAATATGGGAATCTGTTATTTCTATTATATCGTCATCATCTGTTATGTATTCAGTTTTCAAAAGAAAACTTGGACGTACTGAAATAAATCTTTGTCATTTATATGTAATATACAAGTAAATATAATATGTTCGGACCGATCAACTTAGCGGCAAGTTTCCGAACGCTCCCAAGGTAGTCGTCTATTTTGATCTATGGACTTTTTTTGAGTGAAAACCTTGAAGTTTGTTTGTCGCCTTGTCGTTGGGTTTTACAATGGGAGTAACTTGTCAATTTAATTGGAATTTGTTTTGTTGCACGTTTTTGTTTCTTCTACTTGTATTACGCAATCTATAAATTTGATAATTGCAAAGGAAAAGTTGGAGTGTTATTGTGGTGACGTCGGGATTGTGAAGAATCTCGCCAACATCGGAGCTGCCTCGCCCACGCGTGAGTAAAACCAAATATTCCGTCTTGGCCAATACTGAATATTTAGATACACTCTAGTAGGATCGCTGACGCGAATTCATCCCTGTGTAAGTATTCATTGTTTGTATTAATTGATTGCTTGTGTATTTTGTACTTTATTCTTTTCAGCCCGGCGAACGGCCGGCAAGTTAAGCATTCAAAACAAATTGTCCAGGTGGAAGCCTCTGCTGAACATCCCTGCCTGGGCAATCTGGAATCTTAACAAAATATCAAAAGGAAAGAGATTATAATATATATTATTATAAAGGCGTACCACCGGCAAGATAAAGTACCCGTGGTCCATCTAGGTGGACTGTGGTGGACTACCGGCAAGAAAAAGTGCCCGTGGTCCACCCAGGTGAACTAAGCAGGTGGATCACGACCGAATCCCGATTTTGTTACTGACAAAATCTGATAGAAATTATACAAAAATGTCCATTGCGATTTTACATTTGTTAATAACAGTTTGTTCTTGTTAACAACTTTTTTACCGACTTAAAGAAAAGGAGGAGGTCCTCAATTCGTCTGTATGTTTTTTTTTTATGTTTGTTTCCCCAGAACTCTTGAATGGTTGAACCGATGTTGATAATCCTTTTTTTTTTGATAGCTAATGCTTGCCGTGTGGTCCCATTTAAATTTCATCAAAATCGGTCAAGCCTTTTTGAGTTACACTCCAATAACTAAAAAGTATTTTGACAGTGAATGACAATCGATCCCATAAGTAGCAAGTGTCAATAAAAAAATGGAACCGAATTTAACTCTCAAATGTGCACCATGCGCACAATATTGTGATTTACAGACTTCAACAAGTGATTTCACAGATTTGAGTGTTGAAGTCGGTTCCATTTTTTTCTAAACGGTGTGGCATTGTCTTGGCATCACAAAGAAACTTGCTTGTGTGACTATTTAAAAAAATTCAAATTGAACTCCTATATGTAGCCGGCAATTTTACCGGCTACTCATAAAGAAAAGAGAACCTGAACTAGTGTTAGTTAAAAGATAGCTATTAAAACGAAATCAAATATTCTAACTTCGTAACTTGAATGGCCAGTTATTGGCTGTATCGAAGCGATGCTGCCATTATGAGTGATGACTTCTAAATTGTTAATAAATTATCGTTTTTTGTTTATTGCTCATTGGTAAGTTTTTGACCACGATCTTACCTAATGGTAAGTGATGATGATGAAGGTGTTAACAGACTTAACCTAGAATTACTGCCGCTCAAGGACATCTGCCGGAACACATTTTCTACATTTTTCTACAGATTTTCTACTTGTGGTCGCTAGCCAGGCGGGCATTTGCAAAATGTCCTTCCACCAGTTCTGAGCCACCACTGCTTCGAATCTCTATGGCGAAATAGGACTGCTAATAATTACAAGAAACCCCTATATGAAGCTCACCCGCTCTGATTGACATCGACGGCAGTGACAGTGCCCCCCGCCAGCCCGTCCACTGGGAGCTTCGCCCCCGCCGACACGTTGTACAGCAGCACTCCCCCCGGGGCCGGTGGGGAGGACAGCCCCAGGATACACACGCAAGGGTTCGTAGGCAACCAGCTCATGCAGGAGATTGGGGAGTCTATGTGGAACACCTTGGGGAGATACGGGAAACAGACATTAATTCGTTCCCAATTTGTTTAAGCACAGGGGCCCATTTCATAACAGACCAAGGCAATTTGAATCAGTTATAATTTTTAATGCGAGAAGACTAGCCTAGGTGCAAAATTTCGCCTTATGGTAAATTTTGTGGTAGAAGTTGGTGTCCACTAGAATGGTAGCTTGCTCTCAAAGACAACGGCTGGGACACTCCGTTAGGTGCATGGTGACAGAATTGCTAATTGAGAAGAACTTATGTCTTGGAAAGACCAACTGCACTGGACAAGAGTGCCGCTTACCATCAGGCGGGCGACTCGTCCATCTCATTATTTCATAACATAAAAAACCAAACAAGTTCCACAAAAAACGCCTTAACGCGTTTTGAAACGTTAAAAGCCATATTGCCCCAACATTCAATAAAATTGTAAAACTGACAATCCTTACCTTCAAAGGACTCGCTTGGTTTACATCATAAACACGCAACTCCGAGTCAATAGACACCGACACAAAAATCCCTGGCTTATGACCACTGAACGCCACATCAAGCACGCAAGTCGGATGTCCATCCAAAACCTCGCATACCGGATCCAACACATCCCCACCCATCACCGGTGACTTGATCTTACACAAGAATAAAGTCCCAGATTTAGTTCCTACTATAAAAACGTCATCATCAACCTTCTCATCGCACGGTTGGAGAGGATACGACTTGATGAAGTCAAAACAGCTGATATCAGGAGCGGCCATCTTGCGCGATCCGTTGATAGTGTACAATACGACAGATTCAAAAATTCTCAAGTTAAGATTGACCTGCCAAATATTCATTGTTCCATCGCTACCGGTCGATATTAAAATCTGATCGGAGGCGCCACGACGTTTGCCTGTATTATTTATCTGCATCGTCAAAAAGGTGTTCGTTAAAGATGTGTCAGCCCATTTCAATGCAGACACCCGTTTTGATCCATGACATCCTGACGGTGACGCCAGAGTCATATTTTCGACGTTAGAATGTCTCACGTCGCACATAACCACTTCCCCAGTAGTTGTACCGTATGCTAAAAGCGCAGCAACTGTCGGATGATACTTGACTGACGAAACGCAATTCTTTTCGTTGATGTCCATTACGTGCATGAAGTTATCGCCGGCGGTGTGCTTGACCGTGTAGATGCGCACTAAGCCGTCGTGTGTGCACCAGCTCTCGTGTTGGGTGCGCCCGACGGAGACTGCGAGCGAGTTTCCGGCGGAGCTCCAGGATAAGGCAAGGACTGATGTGGCTTGATCGCCTCCTCCTATTCCTGAAATGAGAAATCGGTGAAGGTACAAGATGTGGAGTTCAAGATGCTCTTAAGCTTCGATACTAAGTGGAAGTAAAAAAATATATTAAAGGCTTTATGTAAAAAATATTTCTTGATACCTGTCGAAAACAAGTAGAGACCTATAAATGAATTAAAAATTAAAAACCCGACTGCAAATTATTTTCTTTAATCGTTTTATCGTTTTATTGAAATTAAAAGTTTACGTTATATATATTTATGGAATCGTTTCTTAAAACCCTTCATTATTTTACCCCACTCGTTGAGTTTGGGAAAAACATATTTTTTGTCTTAAAATATGGCGTTTAAAATCCACCAATTGTTTTTTTTACTTTTTTATATTCTTAGTGTCATCTGCGCTATCAAGACGAATCTAACGATATATCGTACATTAAAATCGGTTAAGCCGTTTAGAAGTTATAGTGGAATAAAAAAAACTCACAAACATGAACCCTGAAAACATAACACTCCTTTTTTTGGGCAGTCTTGTAATTATATTAGTATAATCAAACTAAAATTAGAATTCACATAAAATAAATATGGTTGAATGAGAAAATGTACCTATGCCAAAAGTTGGTTAATTTATGAAAAATACTTGAATGATATAATGTTGGGTAGGTCTAAGAATAAATAAATAAAGTTTCTTTCAAATAACTATATTACCTGACACATCAGCCACTTTAATCTCCTGGAACAGCTTAGCTATAATTGTATCCTCCTCATCGGAATCTGAGGAGTCATATGACATCTCTTTATTCTCATCAAGCTGCTCTATCACCCCCGGGACCACCCTCCGGAGGAACTCCGTAAGACCTGGTGGAGGGAAGTCCTTGATGAAGTCATCTTGAGCGGCTAAGTCTTCAGGGCTTGTCATGGAGCCACAGTCCCTTGATAAAGATGTTTGCGTTCCGGCCCCGCTTTCACAAAACTCTGTTGTTTGCGTGGAACTACTCGTCTCTGATCGTCTATTTAAAGACACTGAGTCGAATCCGACTACTTCGCTATCGTAACCACTTAAAGTAGACATTTTCAGCTTTACCTAGAATTATTATACGTATTTCTATCAGAAATTATCACAAAATACAATAGGAATGAACCATTTGCAACTTGAAAGATAAGTTGTTTACAAACACTAATTTCGCGTTGCCATGGCAACGATTCCGTTTTTAAGTTTTTGACAGCTGATTGAATATTTGACACTGATATATGCATGTGTATGAAGTAAAAAATAAGTTTTGATAGCATTGTTTTCTAAACTTTTTTTTTTGCTTCTAATACAATATTTATTAAGTATAAATTAACATATTTAACTTAAAAAACTTAAAATTAGCAAAAAAAAAAAAAAAAGAAACTAATCCAATGTTCCGCTACCATTGGGCAGTGTCCCCAAAATGCTGGCCGCATTGCCACGTTGTATGGCAATGCTTATCCTCTGTGCAAAGTATATGCCAGCATTTTGGTCACAAGTAGCGTCGACCAGACGTTTTGAGACGTCTTTGAATAATAATTTGGCGCTCGGTCCCCACGGTCCCAGCGTTTCGACCCCAAAAGGCACAAACATGTAACAACTACTGAGATTACTATATTTGCGTCTTTTGAGGCCTTCTGCTAGTTCAGCCGCCGCGCCGGCCACTTTTTGGGTTGCGGGAAGATGAGAAGGTGCTAAGGTATCGACACAGGTAGCGTCCCATACCAGAGGCCTTCCCATCCTCCACGGAATCAAAGTCATGCCGTCCGGCCTCTTACCATCGCCACGTACAAGGCCACTAGGTTCCAAGATGGCAGCGCAGTTGGCGGTGGTAAGAGCCCGGCGAATAATGTCATTAAGTCCGGCGTGGCGGGGAATTCTTCCGGTGCTTCTCGTACAGGACAGGCCGTGGTGACCGAGTTGGTCGACGTTACTGCCACAATGGCAGCGGTGAGGAGCACAGCACGATGCACCCAAGCGGAGGGAGGTAGCAATCCTAAAAGTGGAGGAATCTATTAGTGTTCCGGTGTTTGGCGAAGGGAGGGCCTGTAGCCACAAACCTGATTCCCACTCAGAAACTGCTAAAAGTCGGGCACGATCTGTAGAACTGGAGCACGTATTTAAAAGTTGATTCCGCACTTGCTCACAGATCGGCCGGTCCCATAGCTTCTGAGAAGATGTAGTTTTGGGGAAATCAGTGTTCATCAGAGTCATATTCAGACTCAAATTATCGACGCCAGTGCCGAGAATTTTTTCAACTAAATTTTTATTGCTATGAACAGAGGAAAGGAAAGCAGGGAGAGCAACACCCGAGGTGGATCGGATGCCTAGGCCACCCATGGACACCGGAAGAGAAGCCTGCAGCCACTTCCTATCTAATAAATTTACATATAAAATTGAAGCCAAAGTATTTTTGATGTTCGCGTCCAAGTGTTCGAGTAGCAAAGGATGTTGCCAGAGCTGACAACATCTCAACAGATATGTGAATTGGGGTGTAAAAAGACAGAATTTAATGATTGTAAAAGCCATGTGTGCGTTAATTTTGGAAAGGCGGTCCGAGCATTGATGAAAATATTGAATTTTTTCTTCGATAAAAAGTTGGAACGATTCATTCAGAATAGGTGAGCCTAACAAACGGAGCGAGCTGTCATCAAGTATTTTTATTTCTGGTGCCAAATCAATGAATTTTTGAATTGCCAAATCTTTTGTTGGGTAAGAATCTGGAATGTAAATTTCACATTTTGATAAATTTAATTCCAGACCAATTGTTTTGAATTCTGACATTAAAAACTGTAAGTCATTGTATAAGGTGTCTGCGTCACCGCCTAAAGTCCCATCATCTAAGTTTAGCTTGGATTGGAGACGTTGTATTACTGGGTGTATGGCGAGGCTAAAAACAGCTGGGCCCAGAGGATCACCTTGTTGGCACCCAACAAGGTGATCCTCTACTGCTGAAGAAATTTCGTTGCCATGGTTAGTTAATTTTGATGAAGTTGCATAGCATTGCCAAAGAAAACTATACAAATTTGGAATTTTGTCTTTGACTTGTGTTAGTAGGGCTCCTCTATCTATTGAATTAAAAGCGTTCCTAACATCCACCTTCAAGAGCAAATCCTCACAATTTTGAGTCAAAAACGTTCTAACAGAATGGACGGCGGCTTCACATCCACCTCGCGAGCCAAAACCTAGCTGAAGAGGCTGGAAAATGTTCGTCAAAGCTGGTGCTACCTTTTTGCAGCAAATTTTGGCGGTAAGGCGGCGATAAGTCATTCCTACTGCAATTGGTCTAATGCCACCGTCCTTCTTCTTTAAAGCGCATAATTTTTTTTAATTTTTTTATTTAATTAATTTCATAAGTTTTCTAAACTAATAATAAAAAGAGGAAAGATTTGATTGTTAGTTTGCATTGAATAGGCTCATAAAGTTTTGGACGGATTTGAAAAATTCTTTCACCATTTTTATACTACATCATCCTTGATGAACAAAGGCGATAGAATAAAGAGTAAAAACTTTACAAATTGAGCAAAGTATCAAACACAAATACATTATTAACCATTGACGTATTATCTCGATGTTATTAACAGCATACCATGCTTATGTCGCTCCGATAATTAATTAGATATGGTATCCTGTTTTGGGGAAACTCCACGGACAAACTAAAAGTTTTTATAGCGCAAAAACGATGTGTTCGAGCAATACCTACCTACTAGGCTTAAAACCGCTTGACTCATGCAAAGAACACTTCAGAACCTTAAAACTCTTAACAATGCCGTCGATTTATATCAGTGAAATAGCGGTATTTATAAACACCAATCCGAAGTTATTTATTAAATATGAAGAAGCCAGTAGGCGAAATGGGCAACTGCGTCATCTGCCAATTAAATACAAATCCTTTTTGTTGTGTCGTAGTGTTTTGTATGGCCCCAAACATTTACAATAAGGTACCAAAAAGTATACGTACTGAAAATGAGATTAGGACTTTTCAAATGTGCTCTAAACAAATTTTTGATATAAAAATCGTAATATACTGTCAATTAATTTCTTAATGATAAATATATAAAAAAAAATTTTTGAAGTTATGACATTAGCATATTATTTTATATGTGTGTAATTTTTTTTATTGATATTTTTTATAATATTATCTGATAACAATATTTCCCATGCGTAATATATGTAACCCTTGCATGCTTATATAGCGAAGATAGAGGAACTAGAGTAACCTATTTAAGACCACAATGTTTATGAAATGTTGTTTACCTGTTCTCGCAAGTGAATAAATGATTTATGATTTAGGAATATTTTCAAAATAGTTGAAATTTTTGGTTTAACACAGTCATAGTCTGTACTCCGTATATAAAATGTACCTAGGTACTTTGCGGTACTTGTTTGAACTTGTGTGATTTAGACGCGCAATTTATTAAATAATTGCGCGTCTTCTGCCGGGCTTGCAATTCTTCATAGAAATGTACCTATTCCCCGTTTATATTTCTTTACAACAATATTTTTTTACATAAAATCTGGCCCTCTGTCATTTTCCTATTTTCAGCAACTAATTATTATTAAAGATTATAAGCCGCTAAAAATAATTTTTCATCAGTTTTTGCTTTGCTTACTTGCAAATTTACGTGAGAAAACTTATAGTTTTGTGCGGGATTCGAACCACGCGTCCATCCACCCCTATAGCCGGGGTATGCTCTGACTGACTGAGCTAACATGACAATGACTCATAGCTCCAATTTTTCCTCTCGTTCTTTATTTAACCATTGTATTGGGATGGAGCGACACCTATAGTTCAACTTGTGTTGTACTACAAACAAGAACAATTGTGCAATTGGTTTTAAACTTGTAAATGATGACGCAACCTTATAATTTTAATATTATTGTTTGCAATAACGCCTGCTCGGTGGATTACATTACAAAATTACAAAGTTTATACCTGTTTATTTATAATATATATAGATACCCTTTACTGACAGCATTTATTCAATTGGACGTTCGACGCTTCGGTATAGGAAGCAGCATGCTTATTTAAACTTTTAGGTACTTTTTAAATTGAACTTATAAAGAACTTGGGTAAACAACTGTGTCTCAGGGTGTCGAGCGCAGTGCAGATTGTCACTTGTGATAAAATTCACTTTTTACAGGTAGAGGTTATAGCTTAACATCAGGTGGGCCTCGTGCTTGTATCGTCACGATGTAATAAAAAACATTATTTTTTTGCTGATAGGTAACCCTTAGACCACATTCTCACCAGATGATAAGTGATGATGCGGTCGGTGTTAACAGGCTTAACCTAGAATTACTGGGTCTCAAGGACTGCTGCCGGAACACACTGTTAGGTGCTTGGCGACAGTTTCTATTTAAGGGTGGGCGCTAGCCAGGCGGGCATTCACAAAATGCCCTTCCACCAAGCGGTAAAGCTGAAGCCCGCGGCGGGATTCGAATCATGGACCTACTGCGCGACAGTCCATATCAAATGCCACTGAGCCATCACTGCTTCAAAAAATGTTCTTCTTCAGTGTTATTTTCTATGCGTAACTCTAAGAGCGTACGATTTGCTCTTAAACAAATTTTCTATTAAACTTGTAGCTCTCCGAGCTGTAGACCTCCCGAGTCTACCCTTGCATAGCTTACAATTTAAGAAAGAGAGAGCCTATCACTTTTAGGCAACTGACGTGCGCATCAGGACATTGCCATTAAGTTAAGCGCAGGCGTCCATACTTTCAACATCTTATCATTCTATCTCCGTTAATAATAACAAATATTTTTAAAATATTTTATGAAAACATCAAATTAATATTTTAATAAAACACTTAAGAGATACAAAATATATCTAGTGACAATTCCGCCTAATTTTCCTGTTAAGACTGACGTCACAAACGCCACGCAGCCAAACCGGAAGTTTTTTCGACGTGTTTCGCTTCTACACGAAGCATCCTCAGGAGATCTTGACTCTACGAGCGCACGATCGAGAATGAGCGGCCGGCGCTCAGCCCGCCTTTATATAGACTCGGGCTGAGTCAGCACGCCTTTGTCTCGACTCGAAAGGCGAGACGCGTCGAAAATTCTTCCGGTTTGGCTGCGTGGCTTTTGTGACGTCACGTTGGCTTAACAGGAAAATTAGGCGGAATGGTCACTAGATACATTTTTATATTTTTAAGTGTTTTATTAAAATATTAATTTGATATTTTCATAAAATATTTTATAAATATTTGTTATTATTAAATATGGATTTCCGCAAAGTAACGCCTGAATCTATTTATTATATCTCCGTTATGTTAAAAAAATGCCAAAAACAGGATGAACAAAAAAAAATTATGGACTTATCAAACCTGCTCACAAAATTTCATGATAATCGGTTGAGAAATACGTCCTGTAGAGGAGAACAACCGGACATACGAAAGCATTTTTGTGTAAGTTGAAGCAGAGACGCTTCGCTCGAACTAAGTTCTCGCTCGGTCAATAAAACACTATAATATATATATATCAATTGTCCAAGGTTGAGAACAAGACACACAAATTTATTTGCAATTTCTCGGTCCTATACTAACTATGCCTCTAACGCTCCTGTTAAAAGACTACAAAGGACCTACAATAAACAATTCAATTCTATAGACATATTCCAAAACAGCAAAAACATTTTTAAGCGAGAAGTACTAAGCGTAATAAATATGCCATGTACCTAGGGTATAACAACACTTTTATATAATAAAAAAAATGCTTAAACTACACATCATGCAAACTAACTCTTCACAGATAATACCTCCCACACATCTACACTCTCCCACACACACACACACACACACACACACACACACATACTTTATTTATATATTTATACTTAAGCTAGTGTCTATTTTATTTTTTTCCTTTTTGGGAATTTTTACCATATTATATATTGATATTGATAACAGATTATACTGTTAATAAGGGACTGTCTTATTATATGAAGAAATCTATAAAAAGTAAGTCTCTTTTGGCTGCAGGTCCCAGATACAAATTTAGAACAATGTTAATTAAGAGCTGTAGACTTAGTAAAATAAATAAAATAAAATAAATATATAAATAATCTTTATTAAGCATTATGGAACACGCTCTTGGCCTTCTTCTCTCTCTTCTTCTTGTCCCGTTTCCTCTTCAACTTCTCCGTGCTGCGCAGGAGTTGAACGATGGCGTCTTCTGGAGTACCTGCTGTGCTGCCCTCTGTCGAAGGTTTTAACTTCTTCGCTGACAGATCTTCTTTTGCGTCTTCTTCTAACTTCTTCTTTTTAGGTTTTTCTCTGAAAATATATCTTTTATTAAAGGATTTTTTTTCTGCTGATGGGTATGTATTTGACCACAATCTTACCTGATGGTAAGTGATGGTGTGGTCGAAGGTGTTAACAGGCTTAACCTAGAATTACTGGCTATCAAGGACACAGCGTTAAGGTGCTTGGCGACAGATTTTCTACTTGAGGGTCGCTAGCCAGGCGGGTATCGCAAAATGGCCTACCACCATGCGGTGAAGCTCAAGCCCGCGGCGGGATTCGAACCATGGACCTGCTGCACGGCAGTCCATAACCAATGCCACTGAGCCATCACTGCTTCCTGTAGATTCGAAATTCATGACGGCTGTTGCGTAAAAGAGCGGTAATTTGTCATAATTATATTTTTGGCATTGTTTTTACGTCATGAAATGCCTATATAAAGGTGTGTTGAGCCGCCGGCCGCTCATTCTCAATCGTGCACTCGAAGAGTCAAGACTCAGATGAGGATGTTTCGTGTAGAAGCGAATTGCGTCGAATATTCCTCCGGTTTGGCTACGTGCCGGTTATAAATTGTCACTAGATATATTTAAGTGATTTTTCTAAAATATTAATTTAAATGAATGTATTCTGCATTTTTTTGGAATATTTATTTTTCGATCTCAGGCCTAAGTGGTGTAGAGATTGTTGTAGAGATACTCTTTGGTCTATAGAAGAGACTCTTTGGTTTATTTTTATATGAAAAACGAACGAAACAAACTACAATCTCCTTGGTGAGAAGTGTGGAAATATTGTTTTTTTTTCTATTTAAAACACTAATGCGGTAAAGTAAAAAAAACACGAGAGCGTAATACACTATATTATGACACGAAAATCGGTGCATTTAAAGGCCCGTTACGAGCGAGTGTGTTGAAAAATAACATTTATTTGACACATACTCATTACAAAACAAAGCACTCAATAATAAAAACGAAGTTGGCGCCAAAAGACCTTGCCTCAGCGCATGTGGCAGATGTCTTAGACTGCCGATGCAAATTTTCAGACAAAGCCGCGCGGATGACGTAGACAAAAAGTGCGCATTGAAACATGTCCCCGATAATAAGCATCACACATAATGATGGCAGTGACACCATCGTTCTACTTGACTTGACACTGCACTCGTCACTCGATCTTAGATCTCTCATCACGCACACATATTATATATATATATATATATATATAAATACATACATTATGTAAATTCAATAGTATCCATATAACTTTTGTTTATAATTAAACAACATAGACAATGTATTACTTACTAATTTTGTACCTAGGTAGGGAATGCAGAATTTACAACACAAGAGTACATCTTAGTGTAGATTCTGCAAGTATTATTAGCAACTAATTAAGTCACTTTTAATAAGTTATTCTTAAGTTTCAGTTGTTTTATTTGTACCTTTTTGAGAAATAAATTATTATTATTATTATTAGTTAGTATGTCTCGTTCCCACAATTCCAGTTGCTGCAGAGCCTTTGTACACGAGGGAGAATATCTGCCACCCACCATAACTACATTTCCACAGCATGTCGTATGGTGTATTGTTGTCGGGAGCAGCAGCTGATATAGAGACCATCTTTATCTTGTAAAAGAAGGCAATTCGTGCTATATATGGAATGGATTTTAGCCAATTACTGAGGACTGATACTAAGGGATTCATTTAAAGAAGCAATACCTATGGACTGCCGTGCCGCAGGTCCCTGGTTCGATCCCCACCGCCGGTTTGAGCTTCACCACATGGTGGCATTTTGCGATTGCCCGCCTGTCCAGCTACCACTTCAAGTAGAAAATCTGTCGCCAAGCACCTAACAGTGTGTTCCGGCAGCAGTCCTTGAGAGCCAGTGTAATTACAGGCACGTGAGACTTTGAGCGTGGAGGGGAATCATTGAACAAAAACCTTCCCGATAGAAGGGTTCACCTTCTGAAGAATTGCCACCTTACACAGAAATCCCTAAGACGCCTAACAAGCGCGGGGATTATGATAAATCCCTATGACTCTTGTTCAACGGTGGACGTCTTCTCCATCTCCAACTCACCCCACAGTCTCCATCCGCTCGAATATCTCGTCGAGGTCATCTCCCACTTCTTCTACGATGACTCCCTCTCCTTCCTCCTTGATCTCTTCTTCTTTGACGTCGGTGGGAGAGTTGCGGAGTGGAGTCGACGACTCCGTTTGGACAAGAACGCAGGACAGTTTGGATGTAAGGTATTGCTGGGAATAAAGATGTTTCTAAATTAGTATGAAGCAGTGATGGCTCAGTGGCATTGGCTATGGACTGCCGCGCAGCAGGTACATGGTTCGAATCCCGCCCAGAGCTTGAGCTTCACCGCATGGTGCAAGGGCATTGCGAATGCCCGCCTGGCTAGCGACCACCCTCAAGTAGAAAATCTGTCGCCAAGCACCTAACGGCGTGTTCCGGCAGCAGTCCTTGAGAGCCAGTACTTCTAGGTTAGTCTGAACAAAATCTTCGACCACATCATCACTTACCATCAGGTGAGATAGTGGTCAAAGGCTAACCTATCAGGCATAAATAAAATAAATACCATTATCCCAAATTCGTAAAACACCAGATTAGGGAAACACCGGTTGAGCAAAACATCATATTTGCAAAATTCCAGTTGTATAAGTATATTTTTTACACATCCGGAGTTTTGCTAATCTGATGTTTCGCTTATCCGGCATTAAGTTTCGGTAGTAGTTACTATTATAGTTTAGTAGATTATGATACAAGTGAGCTAAGTTGCTCACGAGTTTCATACGCACTTTTTCAACACCCTTGCGAGGAAATGAAATATATTGCACAAATGCGATACAAACAACATACGAAAAATATGGAAAATAGCGCGAAAGTTTTTTTTTTTTGCGCGCGGCAATTGTTTGATGATTGATTACATATAAACCTCTTTGACGTTACAAATCTGTATTACACGGTTAAATTGAAAATTCTCTATTTACTCGCATATAATTTGCAGTTAGGTACTAACTTAACTTTGTAGGGATAATTCTATTACGCACTAGTGTATAATATTAGTATGCACGAGGGTGTTATAGTTCGGTTTATGGTCCTAAGAACGATATAATAATGCTCACTTTACGAGCAAGGGTGTTGAAATAATTATTAAAATTCAATAAAACTCTTAATTAGATATAAGAGAATAGATCAGTTCCGGAAAAAATATCTGGTTGGTTTATTGCCCAGTGTTTTCTCGAAATCGCGTTTTTGAGAATTATATTTATTTTAATGGCATTGTGTATAATGGTCTCCATCTATAGATAGATAGAAAACACTTTATTTGCACAAGAACTTAAAATTAACATTACAATAAAAAAACTTAAACAGAAATACACTAGTGCAAAATGGCGGCCTTATCGCTTATAGCGATTTCTTCCAGACAACCAGGAACAAAGGATTTATGCCTATTCGACATGGGAGGCAGTTCTTCGCAATTAGGTATACAACTTACTGACATTACCATGAAGTAGGAACTGCATACAAGGAATTTATCCTATATTAAATTTACCATAATTATATAAACTTACGTGAAATAATACACATATACGAATACCAATATATACTACATAAAAAATAAACATACATATACCTAAATACTATAGATGCCTACTAATACAAGTACAGGAAACTAATGATATAAAAGCTAGCTATTACTAGATAAGTAATGTTCTTATACTCTATTTTTGAAGATATATAGCGACTGCGACTTACGGATTAACACTGGCAGACTGTTCCAGAATATATCTATATAGTGTGTATTTATAATTAATTAACGGCATTGTGTATTATAGACTCAATTTGTATAGTGCTGTATCTATAATTATTTATGGGCATTGTGTATAATGAACTCAATCTATATAATGCCGTATCTATTTTTTTTAAGTACAGATTTTTGTAGTCAATAACATTTATATTCTGTCCTTCGTAGCAAAAATTCTGTTAGTTTGTAATTCTAGTATATGAATATAAATAGAATATTAATTCACACTATTTTCATTCTATCTCACCTTGTACACTTAAACACAGATACACACTTAAAAATACACATATACACTCAATCTCACATCCTCAAGTAGTCCCACTTTATACACAATATAATACAACGACACATCACTGCATCTTTCCAAAGGACCTTAAAAATAAATAAGAACAGTTTCCTAACATCACCTTGTAGAGCAGCTTCCACATCCTAGAAAATAAATCAACAATATCTTCAATCCAGCTCACCTTGTAGAATTAAACACAGACACACTCTATCTGGAAACACTCAAAAATACACATACACTCAATCTTACATCCTCAAAACTAGTTTATAGGCACTGTAATACAACGACATGTCTCACAACCTAGAAAATAAATCTACACTATTTTAATTCATCACAACTTGTAGACTTAAACCTTAAACACAGACACACACTCATTCTAGACACACTCAAAAATACACATATACACTCAAACTTACATCCTTAAAACTAGTTTATATACACTGTAATACAATGACACGTCTCTGTATCCCTGCACAGAACCTGTAAAATACACTATTTACACTATTTCCTAACATCATCTTACCTTGTAAAGCAGCTTCCACATCCTAGAAAATAAATCAATAATATCTTAATTCCATCTCACCTTGTAGAATTAAACACACACACACACTCTATCTGGAAACACTCAAAAATACACATACACTCAATCTTACATCCTCAAAACTTGTTTATAGGCACTGTAATACAACGACACGTCTCACAACCTGGAAAATAAATATACACTATTTTCATTCATCTCAACTTGTAGACACAGACACACACTCAGTTTAAACACACTTAAAAATACACATATACACTCAAACTTATATACTCAAAACTAGTTTATACACACTGTCATAAAAAGACACGTCTCTGTATATCCATAGAACCTGAAAATACATAAGAACTGTTTCCAAACATCATCTCACCTTGTAGAGCAGCTCCTTGGTATGGAAGTCGTGTACCCTGAAATGCCTGTCCAGGCTGGTGGTGGCTATGAGCCTGTTTCTCCTACTGGCTACATCGGTGACGTAAGTTTTACATCATACATGACCATACATTTATAAGTAATATTGTATATCTACAGTAAGGAGTTCAAAGTTAAGACATGGGCATGATATCAGTCTAAATTTAAACACAGAGACACACTAAAATTAGACACGCACTGAATAGTTATACTTCTACATTTAACTTTTCAACCTCAAAACCAGTTCATATGCACTATATTACAACGATACGTCTCACAACCTTGAAAATAAATCAGCACTAATTTCATTCCATTTCACCTTGTACACTTAAACACAGAAACACACTCTTAATCTTGACACACTTAAATATACAGATACACACTCAATCTTACAACCTCAAGTAGTCCCAGTTTACACACACTGTAATACAAAGACACGTCTCTGCATCCCTACACAGAACCTGTAAAATAAACCGATACTATTTCCTAACATCATCTAACCTTGTAAAGCAGCTTCCACATCCTAGAAAATAATTCAACAATATCTTCAATCCATCTCACCTTGCACAATTAAACACAGACACACTCTCAATCTGAAAACACACTCAAAAATACACATACACTCAATCTTTATACACACTGTAATACTCTCAGTATATATCCACAGAACCTGGAAAATACATAAGAACAGTTTCCAAACATCATCTCACCTTGTAGAGCAGCTCCTTGGTATGGAAGTCGTGTACCCTGAGATGCCTGTCCAGGCTGGTGGTGGCTATGAGCCTGTTCCTCCTGCAGACGGCCACATCGGTGATGGCGCCCGCACTCCCCTTGAATCCCTTGTCGGGTCGGGACGCCCGCAGGTCCACTTGGTGGAGCTGACCGCGACCGAACCCCACCAGGAATTGACTGAAAATTTTATATATCATACAAAGTCAGAGTCAGTATATTTATTGCTGAATTACATGTGTCAAATGATTTTATAACTTATAAGGGATTCAATATAATCTGCCTTTTAAGGGTGTGCAATATTTATCTTAGGTACAATAGCAAATAATGGAATTAGTATTTTTACGCCTGATATATTAGCCTTTGACCACTATCTCACCTGATGTTAAGTGATGATGTGGTCGAAGATGCTGTTCAAGCCAACCTAAGACTTATACAATAAAATTAAATAAAAATGTCAAATTAGAATTGAAATTAAATTACAGAGAAATATAAAATTGTATTGTATAACCTATGAAATATATAAATTGTAATGTTGCCTACAAAATGAAATGATTTTACCAAAAAAACAATAAGTACCTATTTATAAACAGAATTATCGTTAATAAATTCATTAATTTTGTATTCACATTTGTTTAATAGAATTTCATTAGAACATGAGTTTTTGTCTGCAGTGCAGTTCGTCACTTGTGGCGAAATGCATCTGTTATACGCTGCCTGGCAGCAGGTGAGCCTCGTGCTTCTCCAAACACATCGCATAAATACAAACTTTTTTTGAGTTGCAACTAATTTTCTGACATTATTTGGTATTCGGCCACTTTTTTTAATGTTATTGTGATGGAACAAGCTCGAGGTTCACCTGATGCCAAGCGGACTAACCTCTGCCTAGAATAGATGTATTTCATCATTGCATTCAAACTGACGAATTGCACTGCGCCTGTCACCTTGAGACATAGTTGTTAAGTCTCATGTGCCTGTAATTTCACTGGCTCTCAAGGACTGCTGCCGGAACACACCGTTAGGTGCTTGGCGACACTTGCTCAAAACCTGCGACTTGTCGATCACTTACGTGAGTGTTTTGGCGGTTAAATTATAATATTTATCTAATATATAAAATTCTCGTGTCACAGTTTTCGTTGCCATACTCCTCCGAAACGGCTTGACCGATTTTGATGAAATTTTTTGTGCTTATCCGGTATCTATGAGAATCGGCCAACATTTATTTTTCATCCCCCTAAATGTTAGGGGTAGTCCACCCCTAAATTTATTTTTTTATTTTTTAGACATAATTTTTAATTTCTATTTTTTTATGATACAACATACAAAAATACATACAATCCTCAATTTTCACCCTTCTACGATCAACACTTATTTTTTAATAGCCATTTTAGTAATTTAATCATTTTTCCTCTTTATATGGCAAAACAACGTTTGCCGGGTCAGCTAGTATATATATATATGTAAGTATACAATAATTCCTAATTGAAAGTTATAAGACAAGCAGAATCACTAACCGTTCGTCAAAACTGGGCACGATGCAAGTGGCCGCCATGTTGGGGAACACGACGTTCACGACGGGCCTTCTTTGAGCTCTGCTGTCGTACAATCTGGAATAAAACAAGATACATTAAAATTATAAAAATATATACCAAACTATAGTCTGGTTTTTAATTCGAGATCAAAAATGTAAACAAAGAAATTTCAATATATGTCATTGTCAAACTGATGGGTCAGGGGTATTCCATAGTTTTTCTTCAAAAATATTCTCACAAGTGTGGCTATTAAAAACAAAAAAATCTTACACAATTTTTTTCAGGCTTGAATATATGCGTAAATATGTACGCGCATATAACAGTGTTTTATTGTTTTATAATAATGCAATAAAGTATAGCATTAAATATATTTTTTACATTAGATGCTCCATCCGTTCCCAAAATTAGAAAAATTACCAAGTACTTGTAATTTTTTTGCACGGTTAACACCTTTGTTTACATTTTTGATCTCGAATTAAAAACCAGAGTATAGTAAAAAAACCGGTCTGCCAAAACAAATATAGACAGCCGGTGTCACTCGGGACATTATGCGAAAACTAAAGTTTTTTTTTAATGTTATTGTGAAGGAACTAGCGCGATGCCCACCTGATGTTAAGCGGTATCCTCTGCCTATAACAGATGCATTTCATCACAAGTGACGAACTGCACTGCGCCCATCACCTTGAGACATACCTGTTAAGTCTCATTTTTGCCTGTTATTTCACTGGCTCTCAAGGACTGCTGCCGGAACACACCGTTAGGTGCTTGGCGACAGATTTTCTAATTGAGGATGGTCGCTAGCCAGGCGGGCATTCTAAAATTGCCCTTCCACCATGCGGTGAAGCTAAAGCTCTGGGCGGGATTCGAACCATGGACCTGCTGCGCGGCAGTCCATAGCATGCCACTGAGCCATAACTGCTTCAAAACTGGTAATTCACTGGTTCCAACATATTAAAGTGAATTATTAATAGTTTTCAGATAGCCCTAAACGGCATGCATTTCTGCGAGTTCCCACACCGGCTGCCGTACCAGCGCATCTCGCCACTGAGCCATCACTGCTTCAATATCCCATACATTCAAATCTATTTAGGCATTTGAAAGTTCCGGTGGTATAAAAAAACTCAACATACATAAACACATTTCTTAGACACCCTTTAGACAAAGTATATGCTCTGCTTTTTGCTAGTTTTATAATACACTTACAAATTGTAAAAGAGTAAAGACATATAAAAAGAATGGCCCGAGTTTCTTGCCCTTTATTATCTGAGTGGCTCTATACCTTTTTGCTGAATGCGGCTGTAGAATATTCATATTATGTAGATTATTTATAAAACGGTTATAAGGTTAATTTATATGCTGTAGAAGTCGGAGCAAGGGGTATACCAGCGAAATCCTATACAACCTACTAAAAGACCTTGGCCTGTCAAGAAAAACCGTAACTTCCTTCCTAGAACGTGTATCCAAGGCGGCATTGGTAGGATCTTACCAAATGTTGGATGGGCAGGGGAGGAGATTCGAGCGGTGAAAGCGAGCATTGATGCATCATAAAGGGGCCCTTAACCTTACTCACTGGGTTGCAAGTCCCAGGCATCTTGACTTGGGCCTCTTCCTCTGCAATGCTATGGACCCGGCACCCGCATGGTCAATCCATCCAATGCTAAGTAAATTCGTCTCATAGTAAATTATGTTATTGACGTTCATAACAGCGTCGTAGACGCCGAAATTGAATAAATAATTTAGACTTTGACTTTAGTTGTCGCATAAACAGAAAAAAATTACGAACTGTCAAACAGCGTTTTCGATTTTGACCATGTGTTCAAAATCAGAACTAACGCAAAAATCTTTTTCGCTCTATATAACATGCGAGGTGCGTTTAAAAAAATATTATGTGAAAAATCACGTTTTTCAGGTAAGATTTTAGGAACTATATTTTATACAAAATTGTATGCAAATAATTTTATTACGAGTCGTTTTCGAGATGCACGATATGTATGTATGAATGTATAAACAGGGTTTTTTATTAAATATCAACAACCTCTTAGGGTTGACTTCTGCTAGTCCTAACAACACATTTTGAGATGAATTGTTTTTGTTTTGTAAAAAAAAAACATTTTTTTTTGTGTTTTAATGTCTAATCTGAGCCTAGAGCCCGCCGCGGCAACACTGGACCGCTCCGTGGTCCCTTTGAATAGAGTTTTGAATATGTACTTCGAGCAAAGTAATGAAAAATATGAAATAATACATTACAGGCACAAGAGACTTTCAACATCAGCCTGGCTAGCATGTGCAAATAAGAAATATGTCACTCTCGTGTCGAGAGACAAGTGACGGACGATAGCAGCGGCCGCACCACTCGCTCGCAGATAAGTGTCAAAAATCGATTTAACTGAGGCATCAAATTCAAATTTCGTAATTAAATTTATACTAAATCGTCGATCGCCCCCATTATACTGGGACGCGCGAGATAGACTACAGATATATCTCGTCCTCAAAAAGTAGGAAGAGAAAATTCACGCAAATATTCGCAGATAAGTGTCAAAAGTTTATTAAAATGAGACTGAGGATTATCTTTTTAATAGCAATAATAATCTGATTATGAAGGTTTATAATTAAATCTTCTAAAGTTCTACTTCAGTAGGTAAAAAACTCTTTGGTTTGTTTTTATATGTTAAACGAATGAAACAAACTACAATCTCCTTGATGGGAAGTGTGGAAACTTTTTTTTTTGTATTTATATCTCAAGTGCGGTACAGTAGAAAATTGCGCGAGTGCGTAATAGACTACATTATGACACAAAAATCGGTGAATTTAAAGGCCCGTTACGAGCCAGTGTGTTGAAAAAGGCACACCAACTCACACCAAGATGTGCTCTAAATAATTCAAAGACTTTACAACCTACCTGACATATCCATGTCGCGAGCAGACCGCGGCCACAGCGCCATCTGTTAGCGGCGCGAACGCAACTCCGGAGACCCACACCGGCTGCCGCAGCTGCAGCCAGTCCTGCGGGAGGTTCTTAGCTGAGAACAAAGGCTCCACGGTGCCTATTCTCCATATCTTTAGGTCGTTTTCTTCTCCACCTAGAAAATATATATATTATACTATAGTATCCAGGAGCATTCTACAGACTGGCCGGCGAGGGAATGCGTTTCACAGTTCGTTTTGTGAATATTTTTTCCCCAGTTAAAGTAACAGACAGTCTGACTGCAAAATATATGACATAAGAAATTACAGGCACAATGAGACTTAACAACTATGTCTCAATGTGACGAGCGCAGTGCAATTCGTGACTTGTGATAAATTGCAACTGTTATAGGCAGAGGTTAGTCCACTTAACATCAGGTGGGCCTCGAGCTTGTTCCGTCACAATAACATAAAAATATATACACCGTGTCCCAAAATTCAACGATAAGCCGGCATCGGTGCATGGACCTACTCATGACTACTCGGGAAAAAATAAAAAAAAAATTATAACTCTTTTTTTTTTTAATTACAGAGACTTTTATAAAGTTGCGCCAACTTTTAATAAAACTTGCCATGGTAGTGTCCATACTTTTTTTTTAACCCAGACTATAGAAAGTGCATAGAATGTAAAAATCTATGAAAAATATAAGAAAAAATTTTTTTTTTACTGATTTTTGTAAAATAACTACAGACTTTCTGTAATTTTAAAGGATTGTGGTAGATAGCCGTCCTTCTTAGGTTGCTAATGCACAAAAAATATCAAAAATATGTCAAAAATTGTGGTCATGGAAAATAGCATAATGGGTATCGAATATCGATGAAATTTATAAAAGTCTCTGTAATTAATAAAAAAAAACAGTTATAATTTTTTATTTTTTTTTCCGAGGAGTCATGAGTAGGTCCATGCACCGATGCCGGCTTATCGTTGAATTTTGGGACACGGTATATATTTATATATATAACTAACTTCTTACTTGGTCAATTAGGGTATAATTCCTTGAGAACAAGTAGATCGCTTGACCAGCTAAAGGCCGGAATCAAAATATTAAGAGGTGCTATCGATTCGCCTGCACTGCACAATCGTATGTATATATATCCTAATAAGTTGTCTGATATTTTCAATTTCCTCTTGACATTTTGTGAATGTAATACAATATAAACCTATTTGACATAATTATGTGTAATTGTGATATGATAATTTAATATTCTAATATTTATATTGTACCAATTTGACTTTTTTGACATTATATATACCTATTTAATATTAATTTTATGCGAAGCGAAGTATATTCACGGCAAAAACGAGCCAAGTTCGCAAACTTATTATATCAACCTCCATGTCCTAAAGATATCTACAAAAAAAAAGGTATATAATAATTGTATTAATATTTATAATAGGATTCCTGAAGAAATTAAAGTTATGAAAGGTGATTTATTTAAAAATAGATTATGTGACTGGCTATTATGTAAATGTTTTTATAGTTTAAAAGAGTTTAAAGACCTAAGTGACAAAAATACTTTTTAATATTTGCACGCCTGCATGCAGGCAGAATACAAGAACGAATCGCCATAGTCACAAATATACGATAGGAAAAATTTAAGTCATGTGCGGGATAAAAAAAAAATCCTATCGTATATTTGTGATTTTGTAATGTAATCCGCATAGCATGCGTTATTGCAAACCTAACAATATTAGAATCGCCATAGTGTTTAAGATCTTTTTATGACTATGTATTCTTGTAAATAAATGATTGATTTGATTAATATATTTATGTATACTCGTGATATTATAATTTATAAATGTAATATCTATACATACCTCCTTGACATTTTGAATTTATTTTATTAATTATCATGATCTTTGCATTATTTATATGTATCATGAGTTTTGGCTTTGTTTTGATAATAAGTGTAATTGCATTGTAAGTGTTCATATTATAATAAATAAATAAATAATATTTTTGAAGCAGTGTTGGCTCAATGGCTTTGGCTATGGACTGCCGCGAAGCAGATCCATGGTTCGAATCCCGCCGCAGGCTTGAGCTTCACCGCATGTTGGAAGGGCATATTGCGAATGCCACCCTCAAATAAAAAATCTGTCGCCAAGCACCAAACGGTATGTGCCAGGCTAGAATGTCATCCCCCCATCTCTACCCGTGAGTGTCGTAAGGGGCAACTAAGGGTAACTCACCAGAAGGTGGTTAGCAGCGCTTTCTGAGGAACTGATATCTCACACTGCGATCCCCAAGATGCCTGCCAAGCGTGGGGATTATCCCACATTGGGGGAGGCTGTGTTCAGCAGTGGACTATCCGGCTGATACAGTAGTGTCAAGATATGGAATCTGAGCGTAGTGACGGTTTTAAAGGTACAAGATGCCAAAAAACTTTGCATTCGAGCGAAACACCCAATTTTTCATTTATCACTTTACTCCAGCACGAATATGTCTGTTGCAAGAAAAAAACACTTCATTATTTTTTATGCCTGATAACCTTTGACCACTTTCTCACCTGATCGTAAGCGATGATGTGGTCGAAGATTTTGTTCAGGTTAACCTAGAACTACTGGCTCTCAAGGACAGCTGCCGGAACACACCGTTAGGTGCTTGGCGACAGATTTTCTACTTGGGGGTGGTCGCTCGCCAGGCGGGCATTCGGAACATGCCCTTCCACCATGCGGTGAAGCTCAAGCCCGCGGCGGGATTCGAACCATGGAAATGCTGCGCGGCAGTCCATAGCCTTCACTGCTTTGTTACTAATATTGACATTCAATTAATTTTTCTGATACTTTTAAATGGGTTCGTATTTCAAGAAACTTTTTCACGGTAGCAGATAAAAAGCACTTTTCCACACAGATTTGGCATGACAAACAACACCTTTCCGAGCTTGTAATGTGGAAATGTTATTCTTCATATTAGACAACTTCACAATATTTTTTACCTTTCCCACCACCTTTCGGTACTTTGCCCTTTGTCACTTCTTACGACACCCATGGTATGAGATGGGGGCGTGACATTCTAACCCGGCACCCTGGACACTCGACTCATTCTCTATACAAAAGGCGCGTTCTAACTACCTATTACACAGACACTACACAGATAATATTTTTGTACACGCGTAAATGTGTGCGTGTACTCTATTGTTGTCACCTTATGAATAATTATTGTACCTACATACCTACCTAACAATCTTTTGATACTTATACTAGTCGTATTAGATGTCGTAAATGATGCATATACCTGCAAAAACATTTACAAGCACAACAATCGACAGTAAACAACAAAGACGTAGGAATAAGCAACACAAAACCGAGTAGGTAACATTACTTCACATTTCACTCCATTACTTTCAATAATAGTTACCTACACTATACAAAAAGTATCATTCCAAGTTCACATTTTATACAAGTAATGATAATAATTACAATAACAATAATAATTTATGTTCTTCTCGTACAATAAACAATCATTATTCACAACAAACAATCCTTTTCTCGTTTAGTTGATAAGCAACCGTAAACAGCACAAGAGTACCCCATTCACAACTTTTAAAATACTCGTACAATCGTCACGCTTTGTCTTCACGTCATCGTGCGCGTCCCGTACTCAAGTCAGCTTAGCGACAGCTCAGAATCGGCGGCGAGGTGAGGAAGGCTCGTTTTGGTGGGGGGAGAAGAGTGTCCATTCTATACGTAGTATTATTATATATTTGAGTTTAAAATCATCTCACCTACTATGGAGGAAATAACCAATCAGCTGAAAAACAAAACATCTAAATCAGCGCCAGGTCCTGATGGTATCCCATATATAGTGTATAAAAAGTGTCCATCGGTTCGTAAACATCTCTTAAATATCTTTATTAAGATCTGGTCAAGCAAGCAAATACCAGTAGCATTCGGAAAAGCAATTTTTGTCCTCATTCCAAAAAAAGACGAAGTAACTCATCCAAAAGATACTAGGCCGATTGCACTTACAAACACAATATCAAAAATATTTTTCTCAATTTTACAAACTAGAATGACACAATTTATGATTAATAATAGGTATTTCAGGCCCAATCACCAGAAAGGGTTTTTGCCTGGAATTTCTGGATGCCTGGAACACAATACTTTACTAGCGGAAAGTTTGAAAGATGCCAGAATATATGAAAGACAAATAACGGTGTGCTGGATAGACTTAGAGAACGCGTTTGGTTATGTGCAGCACAAATTGCTGTTATTCGCAATGAAATGGTATAACTTTCCACTTCTGGTCAGCGACATCATCGCATCATATTACTCCCAATTAAAATTTGTTATATCTTCAAAAAAGGGACTTACTAAAACGTTGCAATACAATGTGGGTTTGTTCCAAGGTTGCTGCTTGTCACCAATAGCATTTAACGTAGTAATCAATATTTTAATTGACAAGTTAATTAGTCATGAAAAAAAGTGGGGCTATCGGTTTAAGATCAATAACAGATACACAGAGTCCATCTTAGCTTTTGCTGACGATCTTGCAATACTGACACGTAATCCAAAACAATGTCAGGAACTTTTACGAGAAGTGGATGAGTTCTGTGCGTGGTCTGAAGGGTTGAGAACAAAACCAAGTAAATGCCACTGTCTGTGTCTGGGCAGACGGAATACCAAATTTACCTCGTACGATCCGGGACTCTTGATAGGAGGAGAATGTGTTTCCACAATTGCTGAATCTGTGCCATTTAAATTTCTTGGTAGAAAGATTGATCACAAAGGTCGCACACCATCTCTAGACGCAGTTGTCGATAGCTTTCTAAAAGATCTTAGTATGGTAGACCACCAACCAATAAATAACATTAAAAAAGCTTGGATATACGACAACTACTTAACATCACGTCTGACTTGGCCTTTTCTAGTATGCGACATTACAAAATCACTTTTAACAAAGCTGGATGTAAACGTCATAAGGACATTGAAGTCTTGGTTGGGGCTAGCACTTTCGGCAGACCCATCTACTCTATTTAGGGATCAAACTAATTTTGGGATGAAATTAAAGAAACCATCGGAGCTCTATAAACACCTCAGAGTTACCAAAACGCACGTCTTATCAAAATCTCAAGACGATATAGTCGCATCTCTCCCAAAAGACAAAAGTGCCTCCGACCTTGACTCAAGGCTTCAATTCCACAAACAATTTATGATAGGTGCACAGACCAGCAAAACGGGTTTTGGGTCGGAAAAGAAAATGGAGGATAAAGACGTTGTAAAATCTTTTCTACAGCAAGACGAAAATGATAGCTATAAAGTGCATGCAATGAGCTTAGAAATGCAGAGCGAATGGCTAACTATAGGTGAATTTTGTATCCCTCTGGCGTTAAAGTGGCGCACCTTGATATACGACTGGTCTCCTGCCTTATTAAAATTCTATCTAAACGCCTTTCAGATGACCCTCCCAGACCAAAGTAACTTAGTAAGATGGGGGAAAGCCACCGAAAAGTCTTGCGGTATTTGTCGGGAGGCGATCGGTACAGCTAAGCACTTGCTGGTAGGATGCAAGGTGCTCCTTGATAGGGGTCATTATTCACGTCGCCATGATAGAGTCCTCGAAATCATACGTGAAGCCGCGAGTCTCTCGGTACCTAGAGCAAAAAAAGGTCTGACCACGAATAAACGACACGTCGATTTTGTAAAAGAAGGGTCATCTACAAAATCTAAATCCAAGCCTTACTCCATCTTAGGCGCAGCTCCCGATTGGACTCTTTTGATGGACACATATGAAAAACATTACAAAATTCCTGAGGATGTTGGTATTTCGTCATCCAGACCAAACATATTTTTATACTCAAAAAATCTAAAACGCATAGTACTCATAGAACTTACTGTGCCGTGGGAAACAAACATACCTAAAGACCACACAATAAAAACAAACAAATATTATGACCTAACAAATGAATTAACCAAAAACGGTTATGTGGTTAGTTTATATGCTGTAGAGGTTGGAGCAAGGGGTATACCAGCGAAATCCCTATATAACCTACTTAAAGACCTTGGCCTACCAAGAACAACCGTAACTTCCATCCTAGAACGTGTATCTAAGGCGGCATTAGTAGGATCTTATCAAATTTGGTTAGGTAGAGGAGGAGGCTCGAGTGGTGAAGGAGAGCATTGATGCATCATAAAGGGGCCCCTTAATCCTACTCCTGGGTTGCAAGTCCCAGGCCCCTCCAGCCTCTTCCTCTGCAACGCGATGGACCCGGCACCCGCACGGTGAATCCATGGAATGCTAAGTAATTTGTCTCCCCACAGGTTCAAGCTGTCTGCTTCTCAAGCTGGTCAAACTTTACAAAAGAGACAATTTAATTAGCATTCCATGGATTCACCGTGCGGGTGCAGGGTCTATAGCGTTGCAGAGGAAATTGAATCTATATGGATAGACCGAAGATCAAACATTGTAATATACTCACTCTTTTCTACTGCAATGCGATAGATTTGGCATGGTGAAGCTATGGAATGCCAGGTAATTTCACTCACTCCCTCATTCATCATATTCAATTCAACATCTATGTCAAGATTGGTAAAGTTTTTAATCTCACCAGTAGCAAAAACTGTAGCATCATCAGGGCAAACCCTCATGACGTCAAGCTTCCCACCCGTCTGTATGAGCTCCTCCCCCTTCTTGCTCCAAACCCTGACAGTCCCACTCGAAGTTGCAGCGAGGAGCTTCCTCTTGCATCGTCCTAAGCCAACAATATGTCCAGGGGCAAAGTCTGCTGTGTGTGTGTTGGTAACAGCTTGGTGGAGAGTGGAGTATATCTGGATCTGGGTGACGAGAATTAAAAATAAAAGAAAAACATGGCCAAGGTTAAGTTGGATTCACACCCAAGAAGGTTTCCGTACCAACACAGAATGGACCATAATATTATAATAGTCATTTACTAAATACATTTACAGATCCTTACTTTCCAGTAAGACCCGCACTTGGTCCATTATTAGGGTTCCGTACCCAAAGGGTAAAAACAGGACCCTATTACTGAGACTTCACTGTCCGTCCGTCCATCTGTCACCAGGCTGTATCTCAAGAACGGTGATAGCTAGACAGTTGAAATTTTCACAGATGATGTATTTCTATTGCCACTACAATTGGTGTAGAGACGTTGGGTCCGTGGGGACCGGGAGCTCATCGTATTTTCCAAAACTTATCAGAGCGCTTGGTCGATGCGACGCATGATGAAAATGCTGGCACCTATTCAGCTCAGAGAATAAGCATTGCAAATCAACGGGGTAATGCTGCCAGCATGCTGGGCATGCTGCCAACTGGTAGCGGACTAGAGCATTTGGACTGCCTATGATTTATAGGGATCTAAATGCTTTTATTGTAGTAACTGTAGTGTTGTATATAGTTCGTAGTATTTTGTTAATAAAGGCATACCGTATAAAAAATTACATCATTGGTTCGAGGAATCTTATCACATTTTTTTTCTAAGACCAGGTGCCAATTAAGTATCTGGTAGTAAATAATTTACACAAGATAATACATACCACAATTATTGTCTAATAACAATGAGAAAACAAATGACACTCTCTCAAAATATAAAGTAACAAGATTCTAGAGAGTTCCATTTCCAAAATTCATAGGTGTATTTTATTTTTATTCTAAGTTGCCAGTTTCTGGTACATTCATTATGCCCTAGATAGACCATAAAGGCTGGATTTTTTTACTGCAAACTTGGATTTATTAACCCCTAAACATCAGCTCCTAATTATAAACAATTAATTTCTATTGTTACAAATCATAAAGGTTAATGCAACTGTTGTTGGATATGATCTTTTTCGATATATGTAATCGTTGGCTTTGATTATAAATTACCTGCTGATTTTTTCGTCCAACCAGTATCTCAGTCTGCTCCGTGTTCCCCCATTGCATACATGTAATAGAGTCATATTTTTGTAATGATTTTATATCCACCAAGTTCTCAATACATTTTTTATTGTTTTTAGTAGAGTTTGTGTAGTATTTTATATCTAGAAAAAATAAATAAACTGTTTTAAGAAAACGGCAAACGATACCTAACCATAGTATATAATAAGTGTTAAAAAATGTGGATAATTCAATCAGAAATTACAATTCAATAGCTATAAAGCTATTGCGTATAGTAAAGCAAATTTAGACTACCAACAATTTAATAAATAGAAAATATCCGAATTATTTTAACAATTACGCGAATTGCCGGTCATATATGAACTTTTAATAAAATGTAATGCTTACGTTTGAATGATCCTATTTTACTGGCAACGAATATGTCAATCTCCTTGTCCTGAGTTATCGTCATTTTATGGTTTTGTATTTGGGCATAAAATTCGGAATTTTATCCTCTATTTTATGGAACACTACAAAAATAAACAAATCGCGTAAACATGTGTTGAACACACGTGAGTGCAAAAACTGTCAAGTGTCATACTCATGTCAAGTCACTTAGGGCCTGCTCCATTTGACGCCAATTTCGTTAAATATTCGATAATTTTGATCACATTCTGCGTGCGTTAGGCGAATTTAACTTCAAATGGTACTTACCCTTATAGTAATACTATTAGGGGCCTGTTCTATTAGTCGCTAAGAACGTAAATTTCGATAATTTTGATCACATTCTGCGTCTGTGGTTGTGATCACGTGATCGTTTGTAACTGTCATCCCCGTTCCATTTTTGGATAAGAACGCTAAGAATGCCACTAAAACTTGCAACTTCTGTCACTTTTGACATTAGATGTAGCGTTTAAGGCGAAAATAACGCCAAGACCCATGTGGAAAACTTTTTGGGAGTGTGATCGTTTTTAGCGAATCT
This sequence comes from Plagodis pulveraria, assembly GCA_963890685.1. Classification (NCBI taxonomy): domain Eukaryota; kingdom Metazoa; phylum Arthropoda; class Insecta; order Lepidoptera; family Geometridae; genus Plagodis; species Plagodis pulveraria. The sequence goes on along the minus strand of OY982976.1, from coordinate 16,267,093 downwards.
CACTCAAATGGTACGCACCCTTAGGGTATACTCCATTTGACGCTAATAACGTTATTTTCGATAATTTTGATCACATGCTGCGTCTATGGTTGTGATCAATGTGATCGTTTGTAACTGTTCTCCCCTGTTCCATTTAGGATAAGTACGCTAAGAATACCACTAAAATTTGCCACTTCTGTCACTTTTGACATTAGATGTAGCGTTTATGGCGAAAATAACGCCAAGACCCATGTGGCACAATTTTTGGGAGTGTGATCGTTTCTAGCGTTTTTGGCGAATTTAACTTCAAATGGTCCGCACCCTTAGCGTTCTTAGCCTAAATGAAACAGGAGAGAACAGTTACAAACAATCACAGTGATCAAAATTATCGAAAATAACGAAATTAGCGTCAAACAGTTAGAAACGATCACAGTGATCACAACCATAGACGCAATGTAGTCAAAATTATCGAAAATAACGAAATTGGCGTCAAATGAAATACGCCCTTTGATAAGTGTAAACGAGGCCGCAGGCCGAGCCATGTTAGTAGCTTGCGAGGCCGAAGGCCGAGCTCCGACTCGAGAGTATTTTCCACGTCTCCGACTGGTCTCCATGGCAACTGCCCGCGGAAACCAAAGCACCTACGAGTGGGGTTCCTTAACAAAAGTGACTCAGAACCTTGGTCCCATTCTGCCCGTACCACCTTTTTATTGCAGTAGGGTTAGTTGTTGTTGTTTCTTCGAGCGAGCAGAAAATCTGCAAATTTTGGCAAATAATTTTTATTGGATCACAATCTCAATGTTGTAACACATGTGAAAAATCATAGGCTTTGGTTGTACTAACGTTAACAGAAGTCTGATACGTTGTATCAAAACAAAACAACTACAACAGCGGGCCTGCCTCACATGTTACACATATCCATCCTCAGCTGTCTAGTAAATAAATACGATAAAAATGGACTTTTCGATTATTTGCCGGACGTGTCTCGGTAGAAAATGCTTGAATCCAATATTTAAGACCGAGGAAGATCATAGCCCCATTTCTACTGCAGTGTATATTGCTACAGGCTTAAAGGTTACCTATTGATATAGTCTATCTGTAGCAATACCAAAATGCTTGTGAAACAATAAACTTGATAGCCCTTTAACTCTGCTCTAAAAATTTTCATTGTTTACATTTTTCTTACTAGACTATTACAAAATCTATATGCACTATTCCGCTTTTCTATTGTGAACAAGTAAACCAAAAAAAATTTAAGGTTTTATATGATTATTAGAGAAAATAAACCCTTTATAATATGTTTCAGGTTAGACCCAATGATGGCTTACCTCAAAATATGTGTAAAAATTGTATGATGCTCCTAAACAACACTCTAAATTTTAGAAAACAATGTAAAGATAATGAATGTAAACTTTTAGCTTTGAAATATAGTAAAGAAAACTATGCATTTAAGTCAAAAGAGTGTAACATATTAGACACAGTTCCTTCAAAAAGGAAAAGATCGAAAGATAGTACCAATAGCAATAAATTTATAAATATCAAAATTGAAAGAGAGCCGTCAGAGCTAGACGAAGAAATACATTTGCAGTCCCTTTTGAAAAATCTCACAGATAATGAGTATCTCAAATTGGAAACCTCAGACGCAAAAAATATAAAAATTGAGAATAACAAAACAGATGATAATGATAAAATAAACAATGATGATCTTAACATAGGTTCTTCTCAAGCAAAAGCTTTGAAAACGGATGAAATGGAAATAGAAGATAATGCTGAATTAAAATATGAAACGGAATACTTAGATCCACACTTTGATACAAATTATGAAGGTGACCCTAATGATAAGTACATGTATATAAAAGAATTTGATGAACTCACTGAAAAAAATTTGAAAAAGAGTATAAAACAGTCAAGATTGTTAAAGAAAGAATTAAATTTAGACAACAACCTATTTTTAATACAGGACTCGAACCGAGTAACATGTAAGTTATGTCAAAAAGACTTGTCAAAACGTAGCATAGACTCACACATAGCTAAGAGACATCCGGGTGCTGATACACGGAAGGTCAAATGTGACCTATGCGACACTTATGTATTACAAGAGAGACTGAATCGTCATAGGATTGTTATGCATGGACGTGATTGTTTTAGGTGTGGGGTTGGTATTATTTATATATTATATGAATATGTACTAAGCACTCATAGCAAAGTTTGCTTTGCCGTTCTTAACTAATCAGCTAACTTAAGCAACGTCCGACACGGTCATGACTTGGATGGGTGGCTAATAGCATTACTACTGAGCGCATCCGTGCTTCGGAGGGCACGTGCAGCTTGTTGTCTTAGGATAGCAGTTGTAACAGCATGGTAGAAGAGCATTTTGTGAGTGCCCGCCTAGCTACCGCAAGTAGAAAATCTGTCGCCAATCACCTAAAGGTGTGTTCCGGCAGCTGTCCTTGAGAGTCAGTAATTCTAGGTAAGCCTGAACTGCATTCGACAACATCACTTACCATCAGGTGAGATAGTGGTCAAAGGCTAACTTATTAGCTCAAAATAAACCATAACTATGTTTGAGTTTCAGGTAAAAGAATTTGTTCCACTTGAATGCTTTACAAATACAATGTCTAAAATCAAACATTGTATTTGTAAAGTATTCAAGTGGAACGAAATCCGATAATCTGATTGCTTGTTTGTCATTGTGCCAAAATATTTATTTATTTTGCGGGTGCAGGATCCATAGCATTTATTTATTTATTTATGATTATGATTTATGCCTATATAGTAAAACGTAAAAGTTGTACTTAGTAGATTTTTTCTGCATTGTGTGTGATGCTGGGTGTATTGCAACAGCCACCGAAAAACGTCTGAGTGATGATAATTCAATCATCACTCAGACGTTTTTCGGTGGCTTTTTTGGTGTTAAATAGATATGAACATCATAACATAGCAATTATTAGACTTACACAGAGGTTTTCACTTCCTACAATATTGACATTCAAATTAGCCTTCCCACTCATCACATTCTTTTTCATATTTTTTAGCATTTAAAATGCTAAAAAACATCACATGATTATGTTGTTTATTGGTTAATTAATTTTGTGAAATTACTTTCTAGAGCTTAGTAGGATTTTCAAGTGCTTAATGCAATTATTTGTTAAGTTAAGTGCAAGTAACTTGACAAATACATGCTAAGCGCTTATCATAATCAATAAAGTTTTCACCCCTGTTGGGAATTGGGGAACATCCTATCAGCTTTAGATGTTTCCACTTCCTGTACAGAGGTATTTTTTTGCTGATGTTCTAGCTTTGACCATTATCTCTCCTGATCTTACAAATGATGTAGTTGAAGATGTTGCTCAAACTAACCCAGAATAACTGGCTCTCAAGGACAGCTGCCGGAACATCGTTAGGTGCTTGAGGATAGATTTTCTAATTGAGAGTGGTTGATAGCCAGGTGAGCATTTACAAAATGCCCTTCCACTATGCATTATAGCTCAATCCGGTGGATAGAAACCGGGACCTACGGCTTGACAGCCCATAGCTATTACCGTTCGACTATGATTGCATCAATTGTAAAAAATGTATATCAAAAGCTAGCCTAAAACCATAAATAAAAAATATATCTCATTTACTAATCACATATTTCAGTACTGCAAGACAGAATTTGACAGCAAAGAAGTCCTGGTGAACCATGTTGTATCATGCACTGCTAAGCATAAGAAACGGAAACCTGCTCAAGGGGATAAGGTATGATTGTCTTCATCAGCTCTCCACGATCCACTGTCAGACCTATGCCTCTTTCATATCACATTGTTCACTTGGGCCTTGTGCTGATCTTATCCATATAATTTTATATAGCTGACTAGCGGCCCGCATTGGTTTCGCACGGGTATTTAACAAGAAAATAACATATTTTTATAACATTCTATAGCCTATGTTCATCTGGGATAATGGAGGACTCTAATGGTGAAAGAATTTTTCAAATCGGTCCACAAGTTTTTAAGCTTATTCATTACATACAAAAATACATCTTTTCTCTTTATAATATTAGTGTAGATAAGTGTAACATGTGAAGCAGTGATGGCTCAGTGGCATTAACTATGGGCTGCCGCGCAGCAGGTCCATGGTTCGAATCCCGCCGCGGGGCTTGAGCTTCACCGCATGGTGGAAGGGCATTTTGCGAATGCCCGCCTGGCTAGCGACCACCCTCAAGTAGAATATCAGTCGCCAAGCACCTAACAGTGTGTTCCGGCAGCAGTCCTTGAGAGCCAGTGTAATTACAGGTACATGAGATTTAACAACTATGTCTCAAAGTGACGTGCGCAGTGCAATGCGTGACTAGCGATGAAATGCATCTGTTATAGGCAGAAGTTAGTCCGCTTAACATCAGGTGGACCTCGAGCTTGTCCCGTCACAATAACACAAAAAAGTAGATATATAGGCTAGGCCAGCCTTTGACCACTATCTCACCTGTTGGTAAGTGATGATGTGGTAGAAGACGTTGTCCAGGCTAATCTGGAGTTACTGGCTTTCAAAGACAGCTGCCGGAACATACCATAAGTGACAGATTTTCTACTTGAGGGTGTTAGTAAGTCAGGCGAGTATTCGCATTATGCCTTGACACCATTCGTTAAAGCTCAAGCCGGCGTGGCAACCTTTGAAGTTACCGACTCGTGACGGATACTGTGCTACCACAGACGAGACCCTTCCCACGGTGTGTTGTGCGAGCTGGGGGTTAACTCTCACTTCTTATAGTAATAATAATTTAATCTTACAGGTACACTAGCTGACCCGGCAAACGTTGCTTTGCCATATAAATAATTTTGGCTATTAAAAAATAAGGGTTGATCGTAGAAGGGTGAAAATTGAGGATTGTATGTATTTTTGTATGTTGTATCATAAAAAAATAGAAATTAAAATTTTGTCTAAAAAATAAAAAATAAAATTTAGGGGTTGACTACCCCTAACATTTAGGGAGATGAAAAATAGATTTTGGCCGATTCTCATAGATACCGGATAACCACAAAAAATTTCATCAAAATCGGTCAAGCCGTTTCGGAGTAGTATGGCAACGAAAACTGTGACACGAGAATTTTATATATTAGATTTTATACCTCCTCGTCAAATAAGCAATCTTACAAACAGTAATAGACTCGCTCGTCGTTTTGATGACGTCACTAGAAATTGATAACTCTTTTCGCGAACTCTGACGTACGGAGTATTACTGTTACAGCGACAAATCCGTCATGTTTATCCATCTTAAAAAAGTTACTTTCGAGCAGTGGATTTAAACTTGATTTTGGGTGTTTTACGATAAAAATGGGTTTAATTAATGTGTCAATTACGTGCAATGTTTTTATTTATATTATTCTTTAAAATAAATGCTGAAAAATCATTTGATGAGTGAAACTAAAAAAAATACAGACAGCTATTGCGCAGCATAAAATAAAATGTCGTTAAACTATGATAAATCCATTGCATAACATCGTAGTTCGGTACAGTGCGAGCGGGATAACGGTATATTATAAACATCTTGTATCTTGCTTGCACATCCGTGATACATATTTCATTCGTTCTAGTAGGATCAAACCAATAATGCTTGACGCGATTGTGGGTCGGTGATAGTTCGTGACTGCGAATGATAATTTTAAGCATGAAACAAAACGCTCCTTTTTTATGATGGATTCGTAGAAGGTGGGAATTGGCCCCCTGGCCCGCGTCCGTCCGCGATATCGCGGATCGTGGGAAGCTGCTTTTATCTGCCTCTTTAGCTGCCATACATTCAAATTTATATTAGGTCCTTACATATGAAATTGGCGTTTTTCGTACTGGCCACTTTAATCACGAATTTCTCCTCTTTGGTAAGGAATTCCAAATTCAAATTTGTACAGCTATAGACTCATGTATTTGTGCTTCGATGATCGTCATTCATTTGTTTTTTTTCTTCTGTTTTTTTCTGTTTGCGTCACTCATTTTACAAAATGGAAAACCTTAAATATCGCATTATTTACGAGTACGAGTTCCGCCGTGGCACTAGTGCTGCGGAAACAACTCGAAGGGTGAATGATGTGTATGGCGGTCGTGTTGCAAAAGAAAACACAGTTCGTTTTTGGTTCCAACGTTTTCGTTCTGGAAATTTCGACCTGCAGAACAAGCCCCGTGGACGGCCTGAGACTCAAGTTGATAATGAAGAGTTGAAGGCTATTGTGGAAGCGGATCCATCGCAAACCACGGCCGAGTTAGCTGCAGGCTGCAATGTTAGTGATAAAACTGTTTTAATTCACTTGAAGCAAATTGGGAAGATTAAAAAGCTTGAAAGGTGGGTACCTCACGAATTGACTGAAACAAACCGGCATACGCGCGTCGACTGCTGCGTTACATTACTAAACCGGCACAATAATGAAGGTATTTTAAACCGAATCATTACCTGTGATGAAAAATGGGTTCTTTACGATAATCGGAAGCGCTCAGCGCAATGGTTAGATCCTGGCCAGCCAGCCAAATCCTGCCCCAAGCGAAAATTAACCCCAAAAAAGTTACTTGTAAGCGTTTGGTGGACTAGTGCCAGTATTGTTCATTACAGTTTTTTCAAATCTGGCCAGACTATTACGGCTGATGTCTATTGTCAGGAATTGCAAACCATGATGGAAAAGCTAGCGGCTAAACAACCTAGGCTGGTCAATCGCTCCACGCCACTGCTGCTTCACGACAACGCTAGACCACACACTGCGCTACAGACGGCTACTAAATTAGAAGAGCTTCAATTGGAAAGTCTAAGACATCCTCCGTACTCCCCGGACCTTGCTCCAACAGATTACCATTTTTTTCGAAATTTGGATAACTTCTTGCAAGGGAAAAAATTCAACTCCGATGGGGCAGTCCAAATCGCCTTCAAAGATTTTATTGATTCCCGTCCGACTGGTTTTTTTAGTAAAGGGATCAATGAACTACCTATGAGATGGCAAAAGTGCATAGAAAATAATGGTTCATACTTTGATTAATTAAATATATTATATTAAAAAATATTCGACTTTTTGTTCCTCCCATACAAAACGCCAATTTCATATGTAAGGACCTAATATATAGCAATTGTTCATTTGTTGATGATACATAGAGAGAGACGAATTACTTAGCATTGGATGGATTGACCGTGCGGGTGCCGGGTCCATAGCGTTGCAGAGGAAGAGACCCAAGTCAAGGTGCCTGGGACTTGCAACCTAGTGCGTAAGGTTAAGGGGCCCCTTTATGATGCATCAATGCTCTCTTTCACCGCTCGAGCCCCTGCCCAACCAACATTTGGTAAGACCCTACTAATGCATTACCCCTGTATTACACGTATGGGTAGGCAGTGGTATGTAAACACCCACGTTTCGCCAATTGGGTAATAAGTGGCTCCCACACAATAGGGGGCGAGCCTATTGCCATTCACCGGGCACAGTTACAGGGTCATACAAAATGTTTTCTCTAACATACTGAACGAAACACAAGAGCATATTACGAATAATATGTTTAACAACAACAGCTGTCCTTGAGAGCCAGTAATTCTAGGTTAGCCTGAACAACATCTTCGACTTCATCATCACTTACCATCAGGTGAGTTAGTAGTCAAAGTCTAACCTATCAAGCATAAAAAAAAAATTAAGACAGGAACACAAGAACATACTGTATGAGACCCTGGCAGGACACTAAGATGGTATACAACCCTGTCGTGTGTCCAATGCACACAACACCCTACTCACATCCACGTGAGAAGTGGCCTGCTGCTCATTTGGCGCACTTTCCCCTTAATCGCCGTGTACGACACCAACGGGTAGAAATGGGGAGTTGACATTCCAATCCGGCATCCCACGGAAATGTTAAGTTAGAAATTAAATGTTAATAATTATTTTCAGAGAAAAGTGGCCATGGTCGAATGTGACATTTGTCAGAAAGTGATGCAGAGAGCGAGCCTGAAGATGCACAAGGAGATCAAACACGCCGGCATGGGGCCCGTCTGTGATGTGAGATAATCTATTATAGTACATACATTGGGGTGCCGGGCTAGAATGGGTGACATTCTAGCCCCATTGCTAACTGTGGGTGTCGTAAGAGGCGACTAAAGGTGAAATACCGGAAGGTGGGCAGCAGCGCATTCTGAGTAATTGATATCTTAAACTGTGATCCCCAAGACGCCTGCTGATTTTAGTTTTTGTGATGGAACAAGCACGAGGATCACCTGAGGATCACGATGGTAAGCGGTAACCTCTGCCTATAACAGATGCGTTTCGTTACAAGTGACGAACTGCACTGTGCCCGTCCTTGAAACATAGTTGTTAAGTCTCATAGGACAGTGGAATGACACCATTGGCTCTCAAGGACTGCTACTGGAACACACCGTTGGGTGCTTGGCGAAAGATTTTCTACTTTAGGGGGGTAGTTAGCCAGGCGGGCAATCGCAAAATGCCTTTCCACCATGCGGTGAAGCTCAAGCCGGCGGTGGGGACCGAACCAGGGACCTGCGACACGGCAATCCATAGCTATTACCGCTTAGCCATCCTTGCTTCTTTTTGGGGCAGTAGAAAGGTTTGTGAACGAGTTAACCGAAGACGTCATTGTTTACATTATATTTAACACGAAATTGTATACATCTATTCTTGTCCTGAATCAGCTCAATAAAAACGCGGTGAGTGGCAACAAAGACACCCACACCCTTATACACACACCCTCTCCTTCTCACTCACACTCCCTTACACACACCCTCTCATCCTCACTCATACTCCCTTACACACACTCTCTCATCCTCACTCACTCTCCCTTACACACACCCTTTCATCCTCACTCACACTCCCTTACACACACTTTCACGTTTATAATATTAATGTGTTTTTCTAGCATTGTGGACGTCGGTTCGGCAACAAGTTCCGTCTCCTGGAGCACCTGCGCGCGAAGCATGGCTACGAGAAGTACAAGTGTACCGTCTGTCCCTTCGCCAGCGCCAGCGCTATGGCCATACGGGTAATGTGAAGCGTATTTTTATAAGTTTTATTTAGCTTGCCCTGTTGTTGTTTGTATGGTATTATATTTTTTGTCTGATCAATCTTGTCTGAGCCAAGAGCGCCCGATAACTGGACCGCACCGCGCTCCTTTCGAATAGAGTTTTGTATATTTGCATCGAGCTAAGTAAAAAAAAAATATGAAATTATAAATTACCCACCTGATGTTATATATGGTTATATTGTAAAGCTGCGTTATGTATCTTAAATAGTGATATGGTAAAAAATATATTTTGGGGTGTTTTTATTTCTTTGAAAATACTTTGTTATTATTTAGTCAAACATTAGTGTTTTGTAATTTTAGTCATATTATATAGTCTAGCGACTACCCTCAAGAAGAAATTCTGTCGCCAAGCACCTAAAGGTGTGTTACAGCTGTACTTGAGAGCCAGTACTTCTAGGTTAAGCCTGTTAACACCTTCGACCACATCATCACTTACCAACAGGTGAGTAAAACAAAAAGAAAATGTGCGTGAAATTTTTTAATAACCTACTGGCTCTCAAGGACAGCTGCCGGAACACACCGTTAGATGCTTGGTGACAGGTTTTCTACTTGAGGGTGGTTGCTAGCCAGGCGGGAATTCGGAAATTACCTTCTTGCAGAGAAGCCCAAGCGGGTGGGGATCAAACCATGGACCTGCGGCACGGCAGTCCATAGCTATTACCACTCGGTTATCACTGCTTCGAAAATCATGCATGTAGTATTGCCTGTATAGAATCACGAGCGGCGGCATCGCGGCGAGAAGCCGTTTGTGTGCGAGACGTGCGGCGCTAAGTTCCACGCGGCCAGTCTACTGGCGCAGCACAAACAGTCGCATCGCACGAACAAGGATATGAGGGTACGATACATACACATAATTATACACATTTACACCGTCCCACACTTTCTTATTACCATACACACACTGTGTCACACTCAAACACACTTTCTTACACAAACTGGCGCAGCACAAACAATCGCATCGCACGAACAAGGATATGAGGGTACGAGACATACACATAATTATACACATTTACACCGCCCCACACTTTCTTATTACCATACAGACATTGTGTCACACTCATACACACTTTCTTACACAAACTGGCGCAGCACAAACAATCGCATCGCACGAACAAGGATATGAGGGTACGAGACATACACATAATTATACACATTTATTTACACCGTCCCACACTTTTTTATTACCATACACACACTGTTTCACACTCAAACACACTATGTTACACAATTCCTTTTTGACGAACTAACCTGTCGAAGTGACGTGTAATGCAGTGTCAAGCAGAAAAAGAAATGTGACACTGCAACTGCAATGGAGAGGCTTGCCGCTTACCATCGATCGGTCGACATGTTCGTCTCGTTACTTTTAAATGAAAAAAGGAAATAAGCAGATCTTCAATAGATATACAATGTCGGCACCATGACGATTATATTTTCATACAGATTTCATATATACCATTTTCTTTTTTCATATAAAAGTAACGAGATCTTTTTCAAATTATACCATACTTACATACATATAATCACGCCTGTATTCCCCGAAGTGGTAGGAAGAGGTGTGTAAATACCCACGTTTCGCCAATTGGGTTTTGGTCCCATGATATAGGCGGCGAGCCTATTGCCATTCACCGGGCACAGTTTCAGAGTCATACAAAATGTTAACTCTAACACACTAGACGAAACACAAGAACATATTACGAATGATAACAACATATATGACAGGAACACAAGAACATTGATGTTATTAATTTAAAATTAAAGTGTATGAGTATGAAACCTTGGAAGGGCACTAAGATGGTATACAGGCCTTTTATGCGTATAATTCACACTACAAACTACTCACATCCACGTGAGAAGTGCCATGCTGCTCATTTGGCGCACTTTTCCCTTAGTCGCATCTTACGACACCCACGGGAAGAAATGGGGAGATGACATTCTAACCCGGCATCCCACGGGTTTGAAATTATGATTATTTATTACACATTATTAATTTGATATTATTATTATTTGTTAGAATAAATGTGTAAAGAAATGTAAGCGCGGCTCACGCAACAGCAAAACGTAAACATTACCGCGGCGCGCGTGCTTTAAACAATACCGTGCGGCGCGACTAATCAGTTGTGATAAATTCTTACCGACAAATCAATGTGGAGTCTTTACGTTTTTTGTTGTATGCAGATTTTTTGCTATTAAAAAAACAATAAAACTTGGCTCTTTTTTTAATCGGACCAAAAATGACCGAGATACAAAGATTTCAGTGTAATAACCTATAAAAAGCGCACGAGAAAGGCGACACGTGACGTCAACCATCGCGTATCGACCGAAAGTGCTGGTTCGCCGCCGGCTCAAAAAGCTGTAAGCGCAACGATTTTGCATTTGTTTTGGATAATGCTGTTTGATAAATATTCCATACAGTTTTAACAGTGGCGAAAGATGTAAAAATATGAAAAAACATTTGAGCATTCTGAGCATTTTATTTTTAAATGATAAACAAGCTTTTCTCGATAAAAAAATACTTTTTAGAAACAAGCTTTCATTATGTTCTTGTTAATAAATATATAATACACTAAAAAATTAAATATACCCTTAAAGACTATTCAAATGAGCCCAAGCTCGATGAGGTTGTGTCATTTCATTGCGAAGTTCCTTTGGCCACCTTCCAGCTCCATCATCAGATCAGCGCCATGTCATCATAATACTGCATTGTCACGCAATTTACATATGTATGCAAAATTTCAGCTCAATCGGTAACCGGGAAGTGGATCAAATTTAATTTGCAAGATTTGATGACAAACATCGGGACAGGTGATAAATAAATAAAAGCTTGTAAAAAAACTGGTCAAGTGCGAGTCGGACTCGCGCACCGAAGGTTCCGTACAAACCTGTAGGTATATAAGTAAAAGTTATGGCATTTTTATTGCTAAATGAAATCCAATAAATTTTAAAATTATTAATAATTTGGTATATACGATGTAACTAAAAATTTATGCACATCGCAATTTTTCCTATATGTGCTATACGACGTTGCTTCGTACCAAATTTCAACATTCTGTGTTCACGTTAGGTACCCGGTGGGTTTTGATTCCCTTGCAAGGGTCGAACATTTGCGGCATAAAGGGCTGTATCTTTTAATTGCGTTGGCTTTGAAGTTTGCGTTTTTCACGACTCCAAGGGACTGTAGACTTGAGTATTTGATATGAATTTCAGCTAGATGTATCCACGCGTTCCTGAGAAAAAGGGTCTTGACAGACAGACGGATGACGAAGTGATCCTATAAGGGTTCCGTTTTTTTTCCTTTTGAGGTACGGATCCCTAAAAACGAACTGCTCAGAACGTCATAGCGCATATATCGCATTTATTTAAATCAAATATTGTGTTATTCAAATTCATATATTTCGGACAACAATAAATCCACTTTGCATGAAACAATATTAAAAATACTTTTCAACACCCTTGCTCGTAAAGTGAGCTTTATTATATCGTTCTTAGGGCCATAAACCGAACTATAACACCCTCGTGCATAATAATATGATACACTAGTGCGTAATAGAATTATCCCTTCAAAGTTAAGTTAGTACCTAACTGCAAATTATATGCGAGTAAACAGAGCATTTTCAATTTAACCGGGTAATACAGATTTGTAACATCAAAGAGGTTTATATGTAATCAAACATCTAATAACGCGCCTTTTATCCATAATATTCGTATGTTGTTTGTATCGCATTTGTGCAATATATATTTTTTCCTCGCAAGGTGTTGAAAAAGTGCGTATGAAACTCGTGAGCAACTTGCTCATTATACACTCGGCTGATATACGCCCTCGCCTTCGGCTTGGGCTGCAAAACACAGCCTCGTGTGTAATGAGAAACTTAGCTCGCTTGTATCATAATCTACTATATTAATTTTATTAAACACACAAAATTAAATAAAAATATTTACTACTACTAAAGTTACATTTATCTGTAATTCGTCAATGAAGGCGTTATGGCAATGCTATATAAAAAAATTATAATATTGAAAGTAGTTATTACAATTGGTAACTTTATTAGCACGACGCTAATAATCATTACTGGTGAATGAATTTGAAGCATGCATGATTTTATTATTTATTACTTTTATAATGGATTCAATAAATAAATTATTATTATTATTATTATCTAATAGGACATCCCATGCGAACGGTTTTATGGACAGATTGGTTGTCTGACCAACGTTCTCACAAAATGCTTTACAAAGGGAGAACATGGATTGTCCACCACCGTCCTCAGGATGCTGTTGTTACTATCCCGCACTCGCCTCATTAATGATGCTACCTTCTTTCTCATAATTGCTTGAAAGCCATCAGTCTGAGTCTGAACAAACATTTCTGAGGCGCTACCAAAACGGGGTAGTCCCAACATCATCCTGAAGACGTTGTTGTACAGAACCCGTAGAGCATCCACCGACTTTTTCGTATAGTTGACCCATAGACCACCCGTGTAAAAACCTTGACAATACGCCTTAAAAAGGGTGATTTTAACTTGTTCAGTACAATGGGAAAATCTATGAGCCAACATGTTACCACGGACCGCCAAAAACCTACGCTCTATATCTATGTCTACATTATCGTTTAGGTCGCTGGTAAGGAAATGTCCCAAGTACTTAAACATTGTAAGTTCCTTGCTGTTCAAGCGTTTAAGAGGAACAGGAAGAGAAGCTCCTACAGAAAAATAGGTATTTTAACAAAGTGATGCTGTCTCGCCGCTAAACGCCCGAACAGAATAGTGCGATAAGGACAATTGCAGCTTCTTCAAGTTTTGACTTAGAATTTCGGCATAATTTGCGTTCCGCGAGAAAACTTTTCTCCTATAGTAAACATTATTCATAATCTAAAAATTTTGGTCTTATTTTATAACCGACAGAATAAACTGGGTTTATAGGTTTTCCTAATTTTTGTTTATAATTATTTTCCCTATTAATAATTCACAAACTAGATATACAAGTTTTGAGAAAATATCGGTATTTAAATACCCATTAATTCAAATTCCTTTAATATAACGATAAAAATCTAAACCTGGATATTGATAACATCTATAACATTTCCAAAAATCATGAAAATCGGTGATTGTTTACGGGGGAAACGTTTTCTCTTTTTGTATGAAAATTCGAAACTTCCCTCCAGTCTTAAGGAAGTACAATTTCGGGATACTTACCAGCGGCCGTGAAGACCATGTACTCACTTTTATTGAATGATACTCATTAAACAATCCGATTGAGTTTGGAAGTTTGTGTGTGTTTTGTTACTTGTGAACTTGATGAGGCCGAAATCAAAGCGGTCACTGTATCAGAGTTATACTTCTTTACATTGTTTATTCGTAGTTTGTTAGGCAATCCACCATACCAACACATATATTGTGAAAATTTCATCCAGCTACCTATTTTCAAAGAAACAGCCCATTAAAGATCAGACAGATAGCTGATGCTTAGTAATTATCCCGTTTTTTAGTACGGAACCCTTAAGACAGAATGTACCACAAAATCGTTACATTTGGGTGCTGGGCTAGAATGTCACCCCGCCATCTCTACCCGTGGATGTCGTAAGAGGCGACTAAGGGTAACGCACCAGATGGTAGTTATCAGAGCAGTGTTTTTTGAGGAATTGATATATCACTCTATCGAATCACTGGCAAGCGTGGAAATTATGGAACACCCCCCCACCCCGTTAATAATAATAATAGCACTTAATTTTTTCAGACTCTGGGATCCATATTACAATGTTAAGAGAAAGTAAAAAAGTACATAAAAAAACGCACTGGACCTGTTATTGATCCTAATGTATAATTACAGTGCGACCAGTGCCCGGCCGCGTTCAAAGCCAACAACGCACTGCATATGCACAAGATGACGTGTCACAGTGTCAATACATATCAGGTATGTATTCTCCTTTTTCTTTTACAAAGTCATACAAAGTGAAATTACAGGCAAATAAGACTTAACAACTATGTTACAAAATCACAAATATACGATAGGAAAATTGATGTCATGTTAGCTCAATCGGTTAGAGCATACCCCGGCTCAAAGGGTGGATGGACGCGGGTTCGAATCCCGCACATGACTTAAATTTTTCTTATCGTATATTTGTGATTTTGTAATGTAATCCGCATAGCAGGCGTTATTGCAAACCTAACAATATTAAAATTAATAACTTTGTCTCAAGGTGACATACGCAGTGCAATTCGTGACATGTGACGAAATGCATCTGTTATAGGTAGAGGTTAGTCCGCTTAAGGTTGAACTGGCCGGTAGTTCTCCATACAAACGCCGCAGGGTGATCACTCCCTTATTTGAGGATTTAGATCCAAACAAAGCATGATATCGATTGAACTCGTCATTATCAGGTTTGTATCATAACGAAATTTTAAAATGATAATTAAGTTGAGAGTTATGAGACTCGAAATTTTCATATAAAGTTTTCGAGGCTCATAACTTACAACTTAATTATCTTTTTAAGATTTAGTTACGATACGAACCTAGATAATGACGAAATAAATCGATATCATGTTTGGTTTTTGACCTAAATCCTCAAATAAGGGAGTGATCACCCTACGACGTTTGTATGGAGAACTACCGGCCAGTTCAACCTTAACATCTGGTGGGCCTCGTGCTTGTTCTGTCACACACTACGGTTAAAATTGTGCAAACTTCCAAATGTTTGCCTGGCTAGCTACCACCCTCAAGTAGAAAATCTGTCGCCATGCACCTAACAGTGTGTTCCGACAGCAGTCTTTGAGAGCCAGTAAAATAACAGGCAAATGATACTTGACTGCATGCCTCAGGGGGACAGTGGACTATCCCCTGTGTTCAGCAATGTGATATCCGTCCAATAGAGTACACTATAATACTCTATATAAAATTATTTGAAGCGCTCGTAGCGAAGTTTACTTAGCTGTTCTCAACCGATCAGCAAAGTTAAGCAACGTCGCGCGCGGTCAGGAGTTGGATGGGTGACCGCTAGTGGCATTACTACTGAGCGTGCACGTGCTTCGGAGGGCACGATAAGCCGTCGGTCCCGGTTGTTGTCTTAGGATGGCAGTCGTTAGCATGGTGGTAAGGCATTTTGCGAATGCTCGCCTGGCTAGCTACACTCAAGTAGAAAATCTGTCGCCAAGCACTTGCACACACACACGGCAGCTGCGTTTGAGAGCCAGTACTTCTAGGTTAATCTTCGACCACATCGTCAGTTACCATCAGGTGAGATAGTGGTCAAAGGCTAACCTATAAGGAATAAAAAATAAACATGCAGCCTGAATTTCTTATTTAGGGCAAAAAAAATTTATGCTAAAATTTGTTTTACAAAATCACAAATATGTTTGTATTCTTTTTTAATGCCTACTGTAAATTACCGGTTTTTATAAATTACCTACTGTATAACTGAAGAACGAAAATAGGTAGGTACTTAGTGTAGGTTACCAAGAATGACTTACTCTATAGAAAACTCCTATCCTTTTCTCGTTTAGTTGATAAGCAACCGTAAACAGCACAAGATTACCCCATTATCAACTTTTAAAATACTCGTACAATCGTCACGCTTCGTCGTCACGTCATCGTGCGAGAGTTGGCGTCCCGTACTCAAGTCAGCTCAGCGACAGCTCAGAATCAGTGGTGGGGTGAGGAAGGCTCGTTTTGGTGGGGGGAGAGGAGTGTCCATTCTATACGTAGTATTATTTTATGTTCTATGCTCAAGGGGTGGATGGACGCGGGTTCGAATCCCGCACATGACTTAAATTTTTCCTCACGTATATTTGTAATTTTGTAATGTAATCCCCATAGCAGGCGTTATTGCAAACATAACAATATTAAAATGAGTTTTGTTTGTGAACAACAGTGCACGATGTGCCCGCGCACGTACAGCTGCCGACATTACGTCGTGAAGCATCTCCGCAACGTGCATCGGTACTCGGGCCCCGTCGGGGAGCTACACCGGCCTGACGTCACGCGTGAGATAGGGGAGAATGGAGGCACTACAGCATCTGTCGTCGCTATTATACAAAGGATTGATGAAGATGTTAAATAAAATATAGTATTGTTATTAAAAATTAAAGAAGTTTTATTATTACCTTTTTTTTTATGTTGCTGATGCGTAAGCCTTTGACCACAATCTCACCTGATGGTAAATGATGTGGTCGAAGGTGTTACCTAGAATTACTGGCTCTCAAGGAATGCCGGAACACACCGATAGGTGCTTGGCGACAGTTTTTCTACTTGAGAGTGGTGACTAGCCAGGTGAGCATTCACAAAATGCCCTTCCACCATGCGGTGAAGCTGAAGCCTGCGGCGGAATTCGAACCGTGGACCTGCTGCGCGGCAGTCCATGGCGAATTCCACTGAGCCATCACTGCTTCAAAATTGCATTAGCGACTCTTTCTGGCCAGAGATTCCCCTGTAGTGATAGTTGGGGATACAAATGAAGTTTTGTGGATTCTTTTGTAACACTGATTTGGAGAGTGCAAGTAATTCTCAAATTTGGTGACATTGCTTCGAAAAAAACTAGGATATCTTATTTTTACAAATTATTGGAGTACAAAATTTTATGCCAGGGCGGGAATCGAACCCGCGTCTTTCGCGCCGGATGCCCAAAACACTCGGCTACTGGGATATGTTTAAAGGTATGATTATATATCTGAAGAGACAGGATGGCCTGGAGGCCCTTCACCAGTACGCATCTTCTTCTAATTACGTGGGTAGGTTTGGTAGTAGGGCGCGGAAATACAATTGAATGAGTTCAGATCACAATCGACGTATTTTGATCAGCATTCACAAGAGTCACGATGTAATATGGTAATTAGCAATGACGACTTTACGAATTCAACTTAATTAAATCTTGAAGTAGCGTGATGGTAAAGATTCTGAGCGATTCGTCAAGAGCGTGGTGTGCGGGCGCCGTCTCGTTCAAAAGGGCGTTTAAGATGGCCGCCCGCACTACCATCGACAATGACGCTTTGCGGTTTTGACATCGACAGTCCTGTCAACCTAACGTTTGACATTTGACGTAAACGCCGTCATATCTTTAAACATATCCTAGTATAGTACCACCAACTTAACTGTGCAGTTTTCGAGGGCGCTACTGGTCAAGGAAATCAATTACAAACTGTCACAATTTGAAGGAATGTTGTAGTTCTTTTTTTTGCCGCCTGAACAGATAAGGTGGTGGTTGGTGGGACTGTACTAACTTATTATCCTAGTACTGGTCCTATAACAAGGATATGTTTAAAGAAATATATTAAGATTTTAAACTAGCGCGGCGCGTGCGGGCTATCTGAGGTCGACACTGCTGCTTATTTTAAGCTACCTACATAAAATTTACTCGAACCTAAAACCACCCTCCAATTTCAATTTTATTACTTTAAAGTATTGCCGACAGATGGCACCAAAGGTTACAAAAGTGATATTAAGGCTGTAATCCATTTGACGCCACTATCGTTATTTTCGATAAATTTGACCACATTTGCGTCTATGGTTATAGATTTAATATGAACCATAGACATACAATGTGGTCAATTATCGAAAATGACGTTAGTGGCGTCAAGTGGAATACGCCCTAAATAGTAAATTTCACTTTTATTTATTACTTTATAGTACTGCCGACAGATGGCACCATAGATTACAAAAGCGAGGTAAGTAAAAAGCAAATGTCTTAAAATCGTAAGAAATGTACTGTCAAATACAAGAAAATTCTAGAAATGCAAGAAATATATTTAATTTTTAGTAGGGTAAAGCGCCCAATTATTGACACTTTAAGGGTTACCATGCAAAAATTACATACTATCAAATACTTCACGGTGTTTCCAGATTGAAAACAGTTAGTATAGGTAATGGTGGCTATTGTAGAAATTTTCCAGTAAATTTAAATGGTAACAATATGTTATTTTATACTTCTTTTCTATATTTACATGAATCAGTACGATTTACCCAGATATTGACACAGTCTGCCGTATTATTGTCACGTGTAATTCCAATTACTGACACTCAGTTATATTTAACAATAATTAATTAAATAAGTATGAAATGATACTATTGAATACTTTTTATAATAAAACAAATAGTTCTTAAACACTCAGAGCTTATTAATCAGCCTTTATTCATACACATATTATTATCATCATACATTGTCATATAAAATAGGAATATTTTTTGGAGTGTAATTAACATAACATTAACTTTGAAACCAACCACAGCCAATCGATTGAAAATATTAATTATCAAAGCAGGTACTACATAAGTCTTCAAAGTCTGTTAGAAATCTTTCAATTTCTCCGGCAGTATACAATACTTTGTTATTCTTATTAGTAACTTCAGTCTTCTCTATCAAACTTGATTCACCTCCTTATATTATCTGCCTGATACTTCTTTCTTCTAAGTTTTCAACATGCTTAGTTTTCACTTTCTCTTCCTCTTTTGAATTTATCTTGGGTTTCATATTTAGAATCGTATATGTAACAAAAATAATGCTACTTATGTATTCAATAAAAAGGCAACATAAGGGTCTGATGATTAGCCACGTTTATCCGTAGCCGACATAATCCTGAGTCCATTAATTGACATACATTTTCCAATTACCGACACTGGTGTTCATAATTGGTAATATCGATTTGACACCCATGACAAAATTTGGAAAATGGCTGTAATTTAATAAAATATTTATGTGTGATATTTATCACATCAGTTTTTTTTTATTGAACATCAAATTAACCTAACAAACAAATAATTTCTGAAACCCAGTTTTTGTCATGTGTGTCAATAAATTAGAATTCGACTACTTTAGACATACCAATAATTGACACCCCTGTAAAATCCAAATTAAGTTAATTCATTGAGAAATACATGCTGGAAACACTTATTTAAATACGGAAAATCAGCATATCTCAGTATACAAAGAAATGGCGGACAAAAAACAAGTAATTCTAAGTAAATGATATGACGCTTACCTTGTCAAAACTCTAAGAAAACAGATTTTTTCCCTTGGAATTGCACGATCACTGTTTGTGTCAGCTGTCTTGGCGCCATTTTAGCCTATTTGACAGCTTGGAGTTGCCAGACCCAAAAATAAAAAATCTACCAGTATTTATTGTATCAAGTGGTTTTATTACGTTCAGTAGATTTCTTATTTAAAAGAAATAAAATTAATGTGTCAATTATTTGGTAGGGTGTCAAGATTAGGACACTCTACCCTAATTCGTCTAAATTATCTAATAAAACAAGACGACACGTTGGTAACTATGTACAGTCGCCTGCAATAAGAACACTTCGTAATTATCAAAATAATGTGATGTCGCTAAGTTATTAATAATCGAAGTTAACATTAACATGAGTAAAAATATTCAAGTTATTCTTTGATTTTAAGATACTTCTGATTATATAGAGAAAAACAGAACTCTTTGCCACTATTATGAAAATTACAATGTGTATACTTCTTATTGCAGGCGACTGTACCTTCCCTTACTACATTTTGTACACCTAGTAATTTGCTGATGTATGTCACCTAGTTATTATCACTATCCCAGAACTTAAACATTTTGTGGCACAGTTTTTTTTTATATTGCTTTTAGGCTAGGCTTTATCCAGATGGTAAATGATGATGTGGTCGAAAATGTTGTTCAGGCTATAGAATTACTGGCTCTCAAGGACAGCTGCCGGAACACACCGTTAGGTGCTTGGCGACAGATTTCCAACTTGAGGGTAGCTATTCAGGCAGGCATTCGCAAAATGTCCTACCACTATACTGTAAAGACTGCCGCAAGACAACAACCGGGACCGACGGCTTAACGTGCCCTCCCAGGCACGATTTTTTTTTACCTAAAAACTATCACGCCTATAGATTTGTGCTTTATAATAGTAATTTTACTTCATATTTAGATGTGCTAACTGCCAAAATATATAATTAAAAAAAATAACTAATCAAACTAATAAATTTATATTCCTTAGATGGAATGCAATTGTACTCGTTTTCGGTTTAAAGAACTTTATTACTATCAAAGACAAATTGTCACTTTCGTGGTATTATAATTTTACTATTACATAATATTATCAAAGTCAAAGTCAAAATCATTTATTCAATTTAGGCGTCTACGACGCTCTTATGAAGGTCAATTACAAATTTTAGTATTGAAATATTCTACATTGTACTGCCACGTTCAGCAAATAAATTGTATAGAGCCACTGCGAGAAGAACGGGCAAGAAACTCGGGGCCATTCTTTTAAACATCTTTTAACAATGTGTTACATACATACTATATAATAGAGTTATTACAATATTTGTTTAAATTATGTAGGTGACAGGCAATAGCTTGGCGGAGGCGGAATTGTCCAGGCATTTTTGTCGTTTATGTAATCAGAAACTGTGTAGTAGGATTTTTAATCAATATGTTTTTCACATGCAACTTGAATTTCCCTTCTATGAGCTATATGTATATCGCTTATATGTGTTATGTGTTCAACGCAAAAAAGTGAATAACATAAAGTAAAATGAAATAACAGCGCTTATTTAGTTTAGCTATATAAGCATGCACACTAATGCAGTGACCCCTTTCATGCAGTTGATTTGCTTAATAACATGATAGTACTACTAACGCCATCTGTTATAAAACCAAAGAGTTAACATCGCTGCAACAGAACTTTTTTTTTTATTCCTGAAGGTTAGCCCTTGACCATTATCTCACCTGATGGTAAGTGAAGATGTTGTTCAGGCTAACCTAGAAGTACTGGCTCAGCTGCCGGAACACAAGGTTTGCTTGGCGACAGGTTTTTCTACTTGAGGATGATAGCTAGCCAGGCGGGCATTCGCAAAATGCCCCACCACCATGCTATAACGACTGCCATCCAAAGACAACCGGGACCGACGGCTTAACGTGCCCTCCGAAGCACGGTAACGCTCAGTAGTAATGTCACTAGCGGTCACCCATCCAACTCATGACCGCGGGCGACGTTGCTTAACTTTACTGATACTGACCGCTTCAAAGAAACTAAAAAAAACTAAACTCAATATTCAAACACATCGTAGTTTATCTAATCTATACTAGATGACACCACTAGAATCAGATTGTAAAATAAACGCAAGCCGTATAAGTTTTTAAACTGTCACGGTCATTAACACTATAATTATTATAACCAACGGGATATTTACCGTGTTTTTGATCAGCATCTCCTTGCCGTAAAAACGTACAAGGAAGAGGGTAGACCGGTTCGTCTGCTCTTAGTGCCGACCATCCACTCGCATAGACTTCAGTTTACTCGTGATCATGGCGCTTGCAACAGTGCCGAAATATCGAGAGCTCATAAACAATCAAAAACACGGTAAATATCCCGTTTGTTATAATAACTAACCGCAAGCCCTCACAAAGCTCAGATTTTAAGAAAATTAAAAAAGCTAGTTTAAGAAAATTATTTTATTTTTAATTTATTGCTGGCTATCCCATGACCACTATCTCACTTAGTGGAAAAGTGCCCTACTAGAAAATATGTTAATGAAATCACAACCAATACAAAGGTAAAAAAAAACTATATTTCCATTCAAAAATATATAATGTACAATATTTACAAGATATATACATTAAAACGCACAAAGTTCGTTGTCCCTCGAGTCATACAGCTCCGATAGAAGCCGGTAGATGTATGAGGGTGAACTACCCCCTCTGGAAATAAAAAACATTTATCAAAAAACTTTACTGCAAAGTACAAATATACGATATGAAAAATGTAAGTCATGTGCGGGATTTGAACCCGCGTCCATCCACCCCTTGAGCCGCGGTATGCTCTAACCAATTGAGCTAACATGACATGACGTCATAACTCCTATCGTATATTTGTAATTTTGTAATGTAATCCGCATAGCAGGCGTTATTGCAAACATAACAATATTAAAATTTACTGCAAAGTTTTTTTTTTATTGGTGATAGTTTATCCTTTGACCTCAATCTCACCTGATGGTAAGTGATGATGTAGTCGAAGGTTTTAACAGGCTTAACTTAGAAGTACTGGCTCTCAAGAACAGCTGCTGGAACACACTGTTAGGTGCTTGGCGACAGATTTTCTACTTGAGGGGTGTAGCTAGCCAGGCGGGCATTCGCAAAATACCCTTCCACCATGCGGTGAAGCTCAAGCCCGCGGCATTCGAACCATGAACCTACTGCGTGGCAGTCCATTATCAATGCCACTGAGGCATCACCGCTTCAATGTCGTTTTTTTTATAGCTAATAGGCTAGCCTTTGACCACCATCTCACCTGATGGTAAGTGATGATGTGGTCAAAGATGTTAGTCAGGCTAACCTAGAATTATTGGCTCTGAAGGACAACTGCCGGAACACACCGGGTTGGCGACATATTTATCATAGATCTTCAGATAGATTTCTCAGTGGTAATATATGACCCTATATAATCTCGTAAGATGCCGAACAAGAATGCCCCCCCCCCCCCTCCCTTCAGGAGTCATATGAGTGAAGATGTAACCCCAAAAACCCAACTATGCAGCCAGATCATGTGATTTAACACCACTTGTTTATTTTTTGTAGTGCTATATTTTAAGGACAGAGTCCATACGGAGCCCTTCGAATCGATTGCAGCCTTAAAACTCAAATTATGATTAACGAAATATATCCGCCATTTTGCCAAAAAGTGATTAAAAACTTTGATGAAAGAATCGACATCTGTCAGAGTGCTCGTGGTGGACATTTGACAGATATCATATTTCATTCATAATTGCCAAACTTTTCTCTTCGTAATACAATAAAAATTTGAATCATCTTCATCTAAATTCCTTGTTTTGTTTTTTTTCCCGGTACAAACCGGATTAGTCTATTTTTATTATTCCCTAAAACGTTTGAAGTAGTTTCTTTTGTTCCTACAATTTATTTTGTTTCAATGAAGTTACATAACAATATTAAAATTCACATAGAAAAATTTAAACAATGAAAGAAAAAGTCAATATAAACAATGATCAAATTACAAAATTCATAGTCAAATTAAATTTAAATATAAATAAAAAAAATATTTATCTATACAGCGTGTCCCAAAATTCAACGATAAGCCGGCATCGGAGCATGGACCTACTCATGACTACTCGGGAAAAAATAAAATAAAAATTATAACTGTTTTTTTTTTATTAATTACAGAGACTTTTATAAATTTCATCGATATTCGATACCCATTATGCTATTTTCAACTACCATGACCACAATTTTTGACATATTTTTGATATTTTTTGTGCATTAGCAACCTAAGAAGGACGGCTATCTACCACAATCCTTTAAAATTACAGAAAGTCTGTAGTTATTTTACAAAAATCAGTAAAAAAATAATTTTTCTTATAATTTTCATAGATTTTAACATTCTATGCACTTTCTATAGTCTGGGTTAAAAAAAAAAGTATGGACACTACCATGGAAGTTTTATTAAAAGTTGGCGCAACTTTATAAAAGTCTCTGTAATTAAAAAAAAAAAAGAGTTATAATTTTTTTTTTATTTTTTCCCGAGTAGTCATGAGTAGGTCCATGCACCGATGCCGGCTTATCGTTGAATTTTGGGACACGGTGTATATATATATATATTTATAATATATAATTCCTAAAATTAACTGAATAACCCACCCCTTACCGCACCGGGTGCAAAGGTACCCATAACGCTAGTGGCATTGCCGCGTTGTAATTCCTTGTTTTATTTTGTTTTAGAAAACAAAGTTCTTGTTGAAAAACCCTTTATTGTATTTCCCGCATAAGCTTCAGCGCTTGAGCGCCGTGTAGTGTTAAAGCGACATCTATATTGCATGTATGCACTTACAGATTGGTGATGAAGAGTGTAATGAGGTCCGGAGGCAGGAAGTCCTGAAGCGGAGAGTACACGTGCGTCACTTGCGAGTCAGCGTGTCTGGAATAATGCATACATATAACCACGCCTATATTCCCCGAAGGGGTAGGAAGAGGTGTGTAAACACCCACGTTTCGCCAATTGGGTTTTGGTCCCATGTGATAAGGCCTATTGCCATTCACCGGGCATAGTTTTTAGGGTGACACAAAATGTTTTCTTCTAACACACTGGACGAAACACAAAAACATATTACAAATAATATGTTTACGCTAGCAACATATAAGACAGGAACAAGAACATATTGTATGAAACCCTGGAAGGGCACTAGAATGGTATACAGCCCTGTTGTGCGTCTATACACACAACACCCTACTCAAAACCACGTGAGAGGTGGCATGCTGCTCATTCGGCGCACGCTTCCCTTAGTCGCCTCTTACGACACCCACGGGAAGAAATGGGGTGATGACATTCTAACCCGGCACGGGTTCTGGAATAATATTTACTATATAATTATCTATATATACCACTATCTTGCTTATATTTACCAAAGTGTTAAACAAAGCAGTGACGGCAGAATATGGCTTGCTTTAAAATACCCTAGGGGATTTTAAAACTTAGAGTATCAAAATCAATTTTATGGGTGACCGCTAGTGACATTACTACTGAGCGTGCACGTGCTTCGGAGGGCACGTTAAGCCTCGCGTGTCGGTTGTTGTCTTGCATGCAGTCGTTATAGCATGGTGGTAGGGCATTTTGCGAATGCTTGCCTAGCTAGCTACCACCCTCAAGTAGAAAATCTGTCGCCAATCACCTAACGGTGCGTTCCGGCAGCTTTCCTTGAGTGCCAGTAATTCTAGGTTAGCCTAAACAACATCTTCGACCTTCAGCGACCATCACTTACCATCAGCTGAGATAGTGGTCAAAGGCTAACTTATAAGGAATAGAAAAAAAGTTTTATCTTGTAAAATTTTGTTGGACATGTGCCCTGCCCTATATATCAGATTCATTTTAGAGATCAACATTATAAATAAAATATCAAAATTTCAGCTCTATATCTCAACCCGTATAAATACTAGCCCGTGGGGTGCCAGGCTAGAATGTCACCCCCCCATCTCAAACCGTGGGTGTCGTAAGAGGCGACTAATGGTAACACACCAGAAGGTGGGCAGCAGCGCTGTCTGAGGAACTGATATCTCACCCGGCGATCCCCAAGCCGCCTGCCAAGCGCGGGGATTATGGCAAACCCCCCGTATTAGGGGAGGCTGTGTTCAGCAGTGGACTATCCGGCTGATACAGTACAGTATACGTACTAGAGACCCGTCATATACAGACGTAGAGACAGACAAACAGGGGAACCTTCAAAACGTGATGTAGATAATACATACAGATAGTGATGATGTTCTAGCGGCGATGCAAGCGCTGCATACTGCGGGTCTGCAGCGTGCAGCGGCAACATCTTGTACAGGGGGGCCAGGGCTAGCACCTGCAACATAAATATAATGTATATATACCATCACTGGAGTCCATTCTATATCAAATTCGTATACAGATTCTGTCAAATTGTATTTACTCTTATTCTGATCATTTATATATTGTGTGTATATTGTAATAAACTTACCGGTACATTGTAGAGCTTGGCCGCGGCCGCGAGCGCGTGTGTCCCCGCGGGGGCGGTACAGGCGCCTCCACCAACGGCCGCGCGGATACTTATCACCACCTAAAAATACACAGAGCATTGGAAGACGATCGCCACTAGAACCAAACAATTATTATAATTCTGTTATCCACCAAAACTAACTTAGATACAAAAGCCCTTATTCTGTTTACATTTCAATCCAAATTGGTATAACATAGAACAATAATCCTTAAATTACAAAATCACAAATATACGATAGGAAAAATTTAAGTCATGTGCGGGATTAAATTTTAACCATCGTATATTTGTGATTTTGTAATGTAATCCGCATAGCAGGCGTTATTCCAAACCTAACAATATTAAAATAATCCTTAAATTTAAATGTTTCTATTACATTTTATGTCATAATAATTAGCAACAATTAAGATGACAAATAAATCAGTTTACTATCATCGAACTCATGACCGCGGCGGCGACGTTGCTTAATTTAGCTGATCGGTTAAAAACAGCTAAGCAAACTTCGCTACGAGCGCTTCAAAACTCCCCGCCATAGAGAAAAGTAGTATATTTGTTCCCGCTATCATACGGAATAAATTTAAATGAACAATTATAATTTTTGAATGTAATACCAATTTGGACTTTAGAACTAGTAAACTTTTTTTTTTATTGCTATTATGGGTAAGCATTTGACCACAATCTGACCTGATGGTAAGTGATGATGTGGTCGATGGTGTTAACATGCATAACCTAGAATTACTGGCCCTCAAGGATCGCTGCCGGAACACACCGTTAGGTGCCAAGCGACTGATTTTATATTTGAAGGTGGTAGCTAGCCAGACGGGCATTCACAAAAATACCCTTCGAACATGCGGTGAAGCTCAATCCCACGGCGGGACTCGAACTATGGACCTGCTGCGCGGTAGTCCATAGCCAATGCCACGGAGCCATCACTATTTATGGCTGACACCTGTTAATATGTTGTGTAGAAAGGAAATATTGTATCGACCCCATGAGATAACTTTACGAGCAGAGGATATATATATTTCCAAAGACCAAACACTATTCAATACAATATATATAATATATACCTTATTAACTCTGGACATAACGGCGAAAATCGCAGCGTTAGTTATCACAGTGACAGTGGTACCCGTCGCGCTCAAACGAGCCGCCAACGCCTGACTCTGGAATAAACCACACACAAATTGGTCAAGCTTTCTTTATAATGAAAGGATAACATAGCACGGGGTTCAGAATATGTAGCAAAATATTATAATAGTAGAATATAACGTGGTTATACTGATTTATACCATTTTGCGCCATCTAGTAACGAAAGCCTCTTGGGGTGCCGGATTCGAATGTCATCTTGTTACCTATGTCGTAAGAGGCGACTAACGGTGAAATACCGGAAGGTAGGCCGCAGTGCCTTCTGAGGAACTGATATCTTAAATTGCTATGCCCAAGACGCCTGCCAAGCGTGGGGATTATGGCAAACCCCTAAATGGGGGAGGCTGTGTTCAGCTGTGGACAAATCTGATACAGTACAGTAACTAAATGTGTAATCTGATCTAACGGACGTGATGTCAATGGCGCGACACTAGCGCCGCCTGACAGTTCGTAGCTTATGTCATTTTAGCAGTTGACTCGTCAGTCTTGTACCAGCCGCCGAACAGGCTACACCTCCTAATTACGAAATTAAACTCGACCCGCACATTAGGGCTGTTATTATAACTTGTTGCTATACTTTAGATATTGGTCTATTGGACTATATTTATAACAATTTTGACGCTTGTATACGGTTTTTACGTAAGAGCAAATATTTAATTGGTATATATTTTTTTAATTATATTGAACCACGTTTATTTTTAATTTGTTGTTATAATTACTGGTTAGACAACACATATTCTGTTAAAATTTCAACTAGCTTTCTGGTACCATTCCATAGATACAGCCCTTTTAAGGTCAGAGAAGGTTGTAATTCTAGTTTAGCCTGAACGACATCTTCGACCACATCACTTACCATCAGGTGAGATAATGGACAAAGGCTAAACTATCTGTCATACATACATAATATCACGCCACTTTCCCGTAGGTGTAGACAGAGACCCAAGATTTCCACTTGCTACGATCTTTGCATATCTCTTTCGCTTCATCTACACTCATCAAATCTTTCATACATAAGCGTTGGTTTAGGGTACTCCTGACCTGGCCTTTTTACAGAACGTCTTCAATCTGATTTCGGAACGTTCGCCTAGGTCTTCCCCTTCCAACAGTGATTATAGTTTAGGTATCTGGCATTTAAAAATAAGACGGACGGACAGCCAAGGCTCAGTAATAGGATATCGTTTTCTAATACGGAATCCTAAAAAGCACTAGAACATTTATTTATTTTTTTATTTATTATTAATGGAAGAGCAGCAATATGCTGACATGTCCATATCATTGCAGTGTTCGGAATTAAAGTTTCAGAAGAGATTTCTTTTCTGTAGATAGCCATTTGTCCAGTTTATTTTTAAATTGTTTATTGATGTGGCTGACACAATATGTTCTGGTAGTTTATTCCAGTTATGTATCTGTTACTCTGGAAATGGTGTGCAGGCTTTGAAACATTAGAAAAGATAAATTTACTCTAATCATATTTACAAGTTTCAAACATTCGAACAACGCCATCTAGTTTCATACGCGTGCAACATTAAATACAAAAGGTCCAGTACCTCTCTCGCATTATCCCCGTCGGCCACAATGAGTCGGTAGGAGTGCACTTTGGCCGCGCACTTAAGGAAGCTCTCCACGAGCGGGCAGTATCCAGCGCAGAGGACCACCTCGTCAGTGTCGATGTGGGAACGGGACTGAGCGCTGATCATTGATTCTGTCGATTCCAGTTCTGCGCGCAGCTGTAACAATATTCATCTAATATAGTCACATTTTTTTATGGGATGAAGGGCAAACGAGCGGACTGCTCAACTGGTGATAAGTGATCACCGTCGCCCACGAACATCCGCAACACCAGAGGTCTCGAGGATGCGTTGACAGCCTTTGAGGAGGGAATAAGCTCTCTTCTTGAAGGCCCCTAAGTCGTAACTGTTCGGAAATACTACCCCTGGCAGCTGGTTCCATATTGTGGCAGTGCAAGGTAGAAAATGCCGTGAAAATCGCAAGGTTGTGGACTTCCAGACATCGACATGAAATTGATGAAACATCATGCTTTGTCGGAACGTCCGATGGCGAAATTGAGCTGCAGGTAGTAAATCGAACAGTTCCTCAGAACACACCCCGTGATAGATGCGGTAAAAGATAAAGAGTGATCCAACATCTCTACGTAGTACTAATTAGGGTACAAAATTCTTGTGAAATGTGAAATCACAACCGCGTTCGCGCCGAGTTCACTGACCTAATGGCTCAGTGGCATTGACTATGGACAGCAGGTCTTGAGCTTCCTTGCATGGTGGAAGGGCATTTGGCGAATGCTCAACCGGCTAGCTACCACCGTCAAGTAGAAAATCTGTCGTCAAGCATCTAACGGTATATTCCGGCAGCTGTCCTTGAGAGCCAGTAAAACTAGGTTAAGCCTGTTAACACCTTCAACCACATTATCATTTAACATCTGTTGAGATTGTGGTCAAAAGCATACCTGTTAGCCACAAAAAATAGGCTATCGGAACATGCTTGACCAAGCCAAATTTTGTGCAGTAATTTTATTGTCCGACTGTCATAGGGACATAGTACGGCTATTGGCCGCTTGTAAGCGTTGGCTACCCGCGACTTTTACGATGTCTTCAGTCCACCAAGTGCGGGCTTACCAAGTCTACTTTACTAAAACCTTTGAATGTAGAGAAAATAGAGACGAATTTCTTAGCATTCCATAGGTTCACCGTGCGGGTGCCGGGTCCATAGCGTTGCAGAGGAAGAGGCCAGAGGGGCCTGGGACTTGCTACCCAGGAGTAGGATTAAGGGGCCCCTTTATGATATATCAATGCTCTCCTTCACCACTCGAGCCTCTTCCCCTACCTAAACAAATTTGATAAGATCCTACTAATGCCGCCTTGGATACACGTTCTAGGATGGAAGTTACGGTTGTTCTTGGTAGGCCAAGGTCTTTAAGTAGGTTATATAGGGATTTCGCTGGTATACCCCTTGCTCCAACTTCTACAGCATATAAACTAACCACATAACCGTTTTTGGTTAATTCATTTGTTAGGTCATAAAATAGTCAATAGCTATTGCCGATAGGCCATCACTGCCGAACTAAATTTAATAGATAGATTCAGACATTACTTTTCGGAAATCCATATTGATAACAAATATTTTATATTTAGAAATTCTCAATTGTGAGCTCGATGAGTGTAGATCTCCTGAGGATGCTTCATGTAAAAGCGAAACGCATTGAAAATTCTCACATTTTGGCTGCATGGTGTTAGTGACGTCACGTCGCCTTAACAGGAAAATTAGGCGGAATTGCCACATATATTTTTTAGTGTTTTATTAAAATATTTAAAAAAAAAAAATGTTACATTAGCATAATTTAGATAGGAATACCTCAGCAATCTGATCCCGTATAGGCTCCCTAAGGTCCTGTTCTGCAGGGCCCACTGTAGCCCGCCGTGACGGGGCACCCAGCACTAGTCTTTGGAGGGACTCCCCTGCCACTTCACCACTCTGTAATAGTCAAATATACTTTATGTTATGTATTGATACAAAATATAATGTTTATATAATAGACTAGTAGCCCGCCCCGGCTTCGCACGGGTATTAAAAAATTAATTATATTAATTTTTACACTAACACATAAACCCTTCTATTTAAGTCAGGTTACTAAGAAAAGAAAATAATAAAGAATGTTTATTATATTTTTTTTATGAACTTTTATTTATATATTTTTTTTTGTTCTCATATTTTTTTATCGTGCAAAATCATTAACGTCTTTTTGCGCAGTTGGATAAAAACCTATCCTATGTCCTTCCCCGTGTCTCAAAATATTTCCACACCAAATTTCATCGTAATCGGTCCAGTAGATCGGTTATCGCGCAAAACCATTAACCTCTTTTTGTGCAGTTGGATAAAAACTATCCTATGACCATCTCCGTGTCTCAAACTATTTCCACACCAAATTTCATCCTAATCGGTCCAATACATCGGTTATCGCGAAAAACCATTAACCTCTTTTTTGCGCAGTTGGATAAAAACTATCCTATGTCCTTCCTCGTGTCTCAAACTATTACCACACCAAATTTCATCCTAATCGGTCCAGTAGATCGGTTATCGCGCAAAACCATTAACCTCTTGTTTGCTCAGTTGGATAAAAACTATCCTATGTTCATCCCCATGTCTTAAACTATTTCCATACCAAATTTCATCCTAATCGGTCCAGTAGATCAGTTATCGTGTAAAACCATTAACCTCTTTTTTGCGCAGAAGGACAAAAACTATCCCATGTCTTTCCTCGTGTCTCAAACTATTTCCATAACAAATTTCATCCTAATCGGTTGAGTAGATCGGTTTTCGCGCAAAATCATTAACCTCTTTTTGCGCAGTTGGATAAAAACTATCCTATGACCATCCCCGTGTCTCAAACTATTTCCACACCAAATTTCATCCTAATCGGTCCCGTAAATCGATTATCTCGCAAAACCATTAACCTCTTGTTTGCTCAGTTGGATAAAAACTATCCTATGTTCATCCCCATGTCTTAAACTATTTCCATACCAAATTTCATCCTAATCGGTCCAGTAGATCGGTTATCGTGTAAAACCAATAACCTCTTTTTTGCGCAGAAGGATAAAAACTATCCCATGTCTTTCCTCGTGTCTCAAACTATTTCCATAACAAATTTCATCCTAATCGGTTGAGTAGATCGGTTTTCGCGCCAAATCATTAACCTCTTTTTGCGCAGTTGGATAAAAACTATCCTATGACCATCCCCGTGTCTCAAACTATTTCCACACCAAATTTCATCCTAATCGGTCCTGTAAATCGATTATCTCGCAAAACCATTAACCTCTTTTTTGCTCAGTTGGATCAAAGTCAAAGTCAAAATCATTTATTCAATTTAGGCGTCTACGACGCTCTTATGAAGGTCAATTACAAATTTTAGTATTGAAATATTCTACATTGTACTGCCACGTTCATATACAGATAAAAACTATCCTATGTTCATCCCCGTGTCTCAAACTATTTCCATACCAAATTTCATCCTAATCGGTCCAGTAGATTGGTTATCGCGCAAAACTGTTAACCTCTTGTGGAAAGCAAAAGAAATATATGTCTGAAGATAAATTGGTGTTTAATTAATAATAGTCTGCATAAAGCATAACACTTTATATTATCATTTACATTAAAGGCTATGGAGTAAGAGCTGTCTATGGGCATTAGTGTTATTTATACCTATTAGGCTAATCTTTGACCACTATCTCACCTGATGCTAAGCTAATACGATACAATACAATAATTCTTTATTGTACACCACAAATGTTAACAAAACACATATAGAGTATTCTTAAAGCTAAGGTACAATGGGCGGACTTATCGCTTAAAGCGATCTCTTCCAGTCAACTTTAGAATGGAAAATATAGAAATTAATTATTTATTTATTTATTATTAATGGACGAGCAGCAATATGCTGATATGTCCATATCATAGCAGTGTTGGATTTATAGTTTCATCAGAAGAGATTTCTTTTCTGTAGATAGCCATTTGTCCAGTTTATTTTTAAAATTGTTTATTGATGTGGCTGACACAACATGTTCGGGTAGTTTATTCCAGTTATGCACTACTCTGTTACTCAGGAAATGGAAATGGTGTGCAGGCTTTTTTATGGCCAAATCCCGAGTAAGCTGGATTTTATGTCCCCAGATTGACCTTGAGCTTTGTCTGATTAAAATAGATAAAAGTCTTCTATATTATAATATAATATGTAGACAGAGAGAAAAAATAATGAGACGATGTGGGCGAATACATTGTTCAAGCTAACCTAGAATTACTGGCTTTCAAGGACAAATGCCAGAACACTATGTTAGGTGTTTGGTGACTGATTTTCTACTTGAAGGTGGTAGCTAGCCGGGCGGGCGTTCGTTCGCAAAATGCCCTACCACCATGCGTATACCATTACAATGACAATAGCGGTACTATCATCTTTTTTATAAACTTGGTAGGGGTGTGTATAAAATATGATTCAACTTAACCTCACCTGTAGGGATACCTAGTAGCAACGGCTAGTAGAGCTTTTTAGCTCTAGGAATTGGCGGAATTAATGACATTGTATATATAACCTGATTAGCCTGTGCTCTGTTCTCATCGCGGACTGCTCTCAACACTCTTCGGACCATGTTTCCCACCACTATATCCTGAGGCAAAGCTTGGCAGATGCGGTGGCCAACACAACGGAGCATCATACATAGTTCACTGAAATACATACAACATATAATAAATACACATGTATTTTCAGAAGCAACGGGTGTCACTTTTTTTTTTTTTTTTTTTTTTATCCCTGATAGGTTAGCCTTTGACCACTATCTCACCTGATGGTAAGTGATGATGTGGTCGAAGATGTTGTTCAGGCTAACCTAGAAGTACTGGCTCTCAAGGACAGCTGCCGGAACACACCGTTAGGTGCTTGGCGACAGATTTTCTACTTGAGGGTGGTAGCTAGCCAGGCGGGCATTCGCAAAATGCCCTACCACCATGCTATAACGACTGCCATCCTAAGACGACAACCGGGACCGACGGCTTAACGTGCCCTCCGAAGCACGGAAACGCTCAATAGTAATGTCACTAGCGGTCACCCATCCAACTCATGACCGCGCGCGACGTTGCTTAACTTTGCTGATCGGTTGAGAACAGCTAAGTAAACTTCGCTACGAGCGCTTCAAAACTTCACTTGTTGGAAATCTAAGACAGCTCCGGCTCTGTGAGTGTGCAACGCTTTTTGCAGCATTGTGGTATATGTAAGTAATAAGTAAACTTACTATGCTGTGGCATTCTCCAATTCACTAATGAGATGCTCCAAGAATGCAATTGTTGCAAGTGCTATTTTCAGGTTGCCTTGCAGTTTCCTGTAAAAACATTAACGATGATGCAACATTAAATACTTATTAAATAAATACGCAACCTAAGTAATTCTGATATTAGACTAATATAACCTATTGTGAAATTATAATGCTCCACGCAAGAGAAATGTTTTACATTGTTATGGAGCAAAAGAAGGAATATTAACGGATTAAGTATATGTTTATCTCATACCCATTACGAATCTCAGCCACGAACTTGTAAATTAAATCGATGTATTTCTCATCTAGTTCCTTTGTTAGTGTACCTACTAGAGCCATATTAACAATATATTTTATTTTATGTTAGAATTGTATGTACAATTGTACGTGAAGTAAACTTGTTTATTTTTGTTGTGTTGTGCGCTGTTTTGTTCCATTCTAACCTCAAATAAAAAAAAGAGCTATTTTCCCGCAATGTTAATAATCTGTGAAAATAGCCTAAGATCAAGTATGGCCCTACTCAGGGTTGCCAACCTTTGAATTTTTTTCCTCGTACAGAAGCAGATAAAAATCTCGTATTTTAGCTTTCGAACCTCGTACATACTCATATTATGTGAAAAATGTGATAGAAAAAAGCATTTAAAAGACGTTTTACCAAAGTTTTAATATCTCGCTATCCTATTTAAGCAAAATTACTCAAAATAAATAATTTAACCCAAAAGTAGTAAATGATAACCAAAAGTAGTATATGATCACCAAAATTAAATTCTTGTGGCGCATCGCCGGCCGCTGCCGCGGCACTCTAGCTCATTTTGATTTTAGCCAAGTTAAGGTTTTTTATTTTGTTTCAGATTATAACCATATGAATGCACATTGTGCAATAGCAAGTTTGCTCGAAAGAGTCATAAAAGCAACAAAACTTACACTGGAGAGAAACTATAAAATTATACAATGTGTGATGGTAAATTTTGTCATATGTCAAGCATACAGGAACATCTTAATACTCACAATGAAGAGAAACCATATGAGTGTGCAATGTGTGGTAGTAAGTTTGCTCAAAAGAAATATTTACAGCAATAAATTAGAACTCATAATGGAGAGAAACCATATGTATGTTCAATGTGCGATAGTAAGTTCGCTCAAAAGAGAATTGTACAGCAACACCTTGAAATTCATAATGGAGAAAAACCACATGAATATGCAATGTGTGATAGCAGGTTTGGGCAAAAGAGACTTTTACAGCAACATCTCAAAACTCATACTGGAGAGAAACCATATGAATGTATATTTTGCGGTAGTACATTTGCGCGAAAGAGTGACTTACAGCAACATATCAGGACGCACACTGGAGTGAAACCATATAAATGCACTATGTGCGATAGTAAGTTTGCTCGAAAGAGTAACGTTCAGCGACATCTTAAAACTCATACTGGAGGCAAACCATATAAATGCACTTTGTGTGAGAGTAAGTTTGCTCGAAAGATTCACTTACAGCAACATCATATAACTCACACTAGCAAGAAACCATATGAACGTACAATGTGTGATATTAAGTTTACTGAAAAGACAAGCTTACAACAAGTAAGATATCACACTGGAGAAAAACCATATAAATACACAATGCGTCATGGTAAAATTGCTCATACGTTAAGCTTATAAACCATACAAATGCACTTTGTGCATTAGTAAGTGTTAAGATTCCAGATTGCCCAGGCAGGGATTGTTTAGAAGAGAGGCTTCCACCTGGACAATCTGTTTGAATGCTTAAGAAGCCGGCGGTTCGCCGGGCTGAAATAAAATATGGT
The DNA here is from genome assembly GCA_963890685.1 of Plagodis pulveraria. Lineage (NCBI taxonomy): Eukaryota > Metazoa > Arthropoda > Insecta > Lepidoptera > Geometridae > Plagodis > Plagodis pulveraria. Next base: position 16,230,830 of record OY982976.1, on the reverse strand, counting down.
ACAAAATACACAATAAAGTTACGTACAATTATGATAGGTTTCCTTTGTTCCGTCGTTGATCCCTCTAGCCTATCGTGACCTACTTAATCTACTGGCCAGTAATAATTAAACGGGACTTACGACTAAGGCTGAGGGCTCGATGTTCATCCAGTCTTCTGAGATTCCAACGTCAAGACATAGCACAATCCCAAACTAATTACAAATTTATACATCGCGTAGAACAAATATGCTATAAAACAAATACGCGCAAACCAACTTAAAAATACAAAATTCAAATAAAAACAAGAAACCCGAGTTACTCCAAATACGTCAAATACAAGAGAAAATATACAAGCAAAACTTCAAGTTATTTTCACACACAAAAATCCATAGATCAAAAATAGACGACTAGCAAAGGGGTGCGTTCGAAAACTGCCCGATAAGTTGATCGGTCCGAACAGTAAGTATGCTCAAAAGGGTCACTTCCAGCGACACCTTAAATGTCACACTGGAGAAAAACCATATGAATGTACAATGTGTGATAATAAATTTGCTTTAAAGTCGGGCTTACAGCAACATTTAACAACTCATACTGAAGAGAAACCATATAAATGCACTTTATGCGAAAATAATTTGCTCGAAAGAGTCACTTAAAGTGACATCATAATTCTCACACTGGAGAGAAACCATATGAATGCACAACATGCGATAGTAAGTTTACTCAAAAGTGTCACTTGCAGCAACATCTAAGAACTCACACTGGACAGAAACCATTTAAATGTACAATGTGCAATAGTAAGTTTGCTAGACAGAGTAACTTACAGCAACATCTTAGAACTCATAATGGAGGGAAACCAGAGTTATAATTATGAAAATAGTTACGCACATAAACAATTATAATATATTTATTTAGTAACCGGCTAGGACTCGCGTAATATACCGGATATTGCTCCGACCAGTTTTGAACTTATTTGAACTTCGTTTGGGAGTCAAGATTGTGCACAGCGTCGAGCACGGGCCTCAGCACGTTATTTAGCTCAAATTAAAATATTATTTATAAGTTATTTAAAAGATTACATTATACAATATACATGTATTGTTATTCATGGTCACCACAGGGACACATGCAACGGGAGCGAAAATTGCTTATATTACAAATTCGCCTCATGCGCCCAGTTGCCCCACCGCGATTGTACCGATCGTCCGTACTTCAGCCCACCTCATTCGTGAAACCTTTTATGTAACTAAAATAGTAATTCTGTCGGATAATAATTAATGATGATCACCGAAATGTAGTACTTTTATTTACCCATCCCAGTAGACAGTCAAGAACATGATAGAAACAATATGATAGATTGTCCTTTTATTAGACACTAGCTGTACCAGCGACTTCGTTCGCGATTGCCGTACCTGCAAACTAATTATTCATATTTGAGCACTGTTTATCTTATATTGAGCAACGTTGTGGTCTGTGGTGAAGCACTCTTAGTAAAGCATAGCTCAGGAAGGAGATTTTAACTCAGAGAGTTCCTTCGCGGTTTGCACAATAAATGTTGAAGGAAAGTAGGTAATTTGTGCGTTTCTTTGGAATTTCGATTATAAAACGGTATCTTTTTGCCGAGGTTCTTCTTGTTTGGTGGTTAGACAAAAATATATAAGATTGTACACTTCCATTGCACAGGCTCTAAAATGTATCCGGCAAAAAATAGATAGAAAAAAAAAAATTGTGGCGAATGTTCCAGATTTTAGAGTTTTATCTTAGCAAGCTGGCAAATCTAAATAAGGATGCCGAGATGCCCGTGGGGTGCTGAGTTGCCCATGGGGTGCTGGGTTGCCCGTGGGGTGCCAGGCTGCCCGTGGTGTTAGATATTTCTTATTATATACTAAGGAAAAGGTCATTGCAAGGAACGTACACATTGAGTGGTAGTTAGATTATATTTCACACAATTCTAACATTATTGTCAATAATACCATATATTAAATTTACATAATTAGCATTAACAAAACCAAATAAAATAAACAGTATTGGTAACTTGCACTTACATATCAAACGCTTCTGAGTCGCTAGTACACTTCTTAGACGACTGTTCCACTCAACTGCAGGCGAACAACTGACTTAATTCGTTTCCCTTTTACAAAGCGGAACAGTCCCCCTCTACTGTCTACTAGCGAGTCAATTGACTGTGTTTAAAATAAGATAAATTGAAGAACTTTAATATAGATTACATACAAATATATACATTTAACATTTAATTATTTTATATTATAATTATTATTATAAATATTTTTACATATTTCACGTGTAACAATGCATTATTACATAATAATATAAAACTTAAATAAATTATAACCAATACAGTGTCTCTTAATAACTTTCTGAGTGTATTATGATAACATTCGTCCATCCTGACAAAATAAGCGCGTCCTCGCGATATGCCTATTACACAATTAAATAGGCTGAAGTAAGTCTAAGTTTATATAATATAACAGTACAAATACAAAAATGTAATCAAAAACTTATGTTTTTGATATAAATTAAACAAATGTTTATGTTATGCCTTAAATAGAACAATATGCAATTATAATATAAATCAAGCTTCAATAACTTAAGTAACCTTTAATCATCTAACCTTACGATTATTCATTGATATCATCATAAGAACTTGTTTTGTTTGATTTAAATACCATCCAAGGATATATTTTATAAACAAAATCCATCTGCGCGACTTCTATTTCAGGGCCAGTTGACCTAAATTGAAATGAAGAGAGGTTGCGAACAATGCTATTTAGAGCATTAATTCGTTAAATATTTTTTATACAACGTCACTTTAACTTGCACCTAATTAGACAGCAATTTCGCAGGAGCTTTTCCTTTGCTTTTATATTTTGTTATTTCCCTTACTACTAAAAATAAATGTTTATTTCTAAGAATCACTGATTTCACAAGATTTATTGACGCATCGAGTACGGTCCTATTAAAAACACCACTTATGTTTTTTATTTATTTTTACCAGTGGTTAATCTTTGTATTTGTCACAAGTAGAACATGGGCTTCTCTCAAAAACTATTCTCTAATAGAAACACTGCACGGTGCAAAATTATTATTGGAACACATTTATGACAGTTTTGTTTTTAGTGTTAGGTAGTCAAGACCTTGAGGGTAGTGAAATTAGTTAAGCCAATATATATTATTAATTTTATTGTATTAGGTTTTTAAATATTATTTTGATATATTTTGTACAAATTCTGAATTCTCTAAGATATTGTCCGCTTAGGCAGCAGGCCCTTCCAAAATGTGCACGGATTCGTGCATCTTTTAGAGACGTGACCCAGCGTCGCAGGTCGTGCTAGTATTCTCGTGTGGCAATCTGGTCTGGGCTATGACATTTTAAATACCTTATAGATCCACCCGCTTTTGGTCTCGCTATTAAGAGGAACGGGAAGAGAAGCTCCTACAGAAAAATTGGTATTTTAACAAAGTGATGCTGTCTCGCCACTAAACGTCCGAAAAGAATAGTGCGATAAGTACAATTGCAGCTTCTTCAAGTTTTGACTTAGAATTTGCGCATATTTGCGTTCTGGGAGAAAACGTTTCTCCTATAGTAAAAATTAATGAAATCTAAAAATGTTGGTCTCATTTTCAGTTCTCATTGGACAGAAATTAGATTAGATCACAAATTAGAGATACAAGTTTTGAGAAAATATCGGTATTTAAATACTCTTTAATTCAAATTCCTTTAATATAATAATAAAAATCAAAACCTATAAACCTGGATATTGATAATATCTATAATATTTCCAAAAATCATCAAAATCGGTGATTGTTTAGGGGGGTAGAAACGTTTTCTCTTTTTGTATTCGAGACTTCCCTCCAGTCTTAACTTACGGCTTCGGTATCTATTCCTAGTGTGGCAAGTGTGGTACCACAGTTGATCAACTTGATTGACATGGCCTCTCTTGCTTTGGAGCTGCTGGAAGAATTTCTCACCACACCATGTCATCCCCCGGGCAAGAGCCCTGGCAACAACTAGCGTAAATGTCGCAGATATTCTCGAACCCAATGACTTAACGCATGATGATGTTGATGATGATGATGATGAAAAGTTCCATGAAAGTTAGGGCGGCCATTAGCGTAGGATGCTTCGTGCGTTGTCGCCTTAGCACCGTCACATCTCTCCTAAACAAACGTGATGGCTGGCACTGCGCCGGCATTCGCGGAGCGGTTCAAGTGGCGCAGCGCAAGCATACTAATCTCGGTAGTGGTTACATATATGAGCCCCTTGTTTTAGATGTAGAGAAATTGGATCTGTAAGCTTAGTAGTGTAAGTATTTTTCCAAAACTTATCAGAAGACTTCGTCGAAGTGACACGTGATCTTACTACTGACACTTACAGCGAATAAGCATTGCAATCCAACGGGGCAAAGCTGCCGTGCTGCAGTGCGCTGGGCACGCTGCTTGTTTATGGTTGTGTGCTGGAGCATTTGGACCGCCGCCGCGCCGGATGGCTCGCAATTGTCCAAATGTTTTTGTAGTCGTAGCTGTATTGTCTTTTATACTGTGTAGTGTTTTGTTAATAAACACTAGAAATATAAATATTCATTGTCTCTTTATTCACACAATATGGATCACGGTGATCTGTATTCACATTGTGTAATGGTTTTGTCGTGAGCGCGGTGCATATCTTGCTGTATTTTTTTTGTATCGCTGAATTCATAGTAATACACCAGTATCACCAGACATAATTATATCGTCAAATACCAAACTCCAGAAAGTCACACCCTACCCAAAAATTATCTATGAACAGGCGGCGCTCAATTCAAAATTCGAAAGTGATTTTTGGTTGTATTAGTCAATTGTAGAATATCAAGCAACATGGGTAACGAATAAGTTTTTTTCATGTTACAGTACCATTATGTCAGGTTGACAGTTAATTTCCAAATTTATGCTTGTCCATACCTACTGACTAGTCTGATCGAAGCATAGCATCTCAGGCCGCTGCTTTTACACAAATTGACTACGTTGCCTGCCTTTTTTCTATAATAATTTCAACCACACATATGTGAGCTGTTATAAAGGAACAATGCCAGAATATTCCTTTCCTTTATTAATACACAAATTTAATACATTGTTGAGGCATACACAATGGGATTTGATAGATTTTCTAAAGAAACCTACTTAGGTTAGCTTATAATAAATTCATTCATTTTTGTTTCATAACTATGTAACTACCGTAAGTGCGTCCACAAAAATTCAAGATATTAATGATTTTTCATAGTGTGGTAAGTTTAAGGATGATATTTTTAAAACCTGGTGTTTTTATTGACCATTCCATCCCAAAATAATTCCTGATTTTGTAGCTTAATCCGTAACTTTTAAAGGATCACGAATATATTTTTCATACAACTAACACTTTATTATGTTAAAATACTTTTGTTGCGTTTCACACATTTTACTTTGCTTGGAAACATTGTTGCTTCAAGTTTGTGCATACAGGAGTTTTTCAAAAGTAAAATAACACCACCATTTGGGCCTAACCTAGTTTGTTTTATAAATGAAACTGGGTTTATACCCATAAGTCTTATTTATTAGAAACTACATTGATAGCCTCCTTGTCGTCTAAGGGACTTTAGTTCGTGGAAATTCACAATGATCTATTTGAAAGTTGCAAGACATTTGAGTTCTTATTTGGAAGATGTGTACATTTTCGAAAGAAGATTATAGAATTAGACTTTAACTCATGTAACATATGGCGAGGCTATTGCCGTATACAGGTTTCCAGATTTCAAACATGTACTTGATTTTTCTTTGGTAATCACACTAATACTGAAAATACGAAATAATGTATAATAAGGATGTTTGTAACTACGTCATATTGAAACGGTTAAACTGATTTGATTACACTTGGAGTATAAACAGTCTAGGTCCTAGGATTAATGCATGGGATATTTTTCATCACTGTAATATTTACTTTCATTATTGTTTACGGGTGAATCTACGGAGCGCATCTAGTACCTAATGTGTCATATTTGAAACGATACTTTACATAACTTATCCGTGAAGCAGTACGGAGTAGAACCATGAAGCACATAATCGTTCCTAACATCCTTTGACTCATAATAGGTAAGTCATTAGGCACCAAGTTCCAAAACCCCAGCAAATAGGCTGATTTTTACGTCTCTAGTGGGATTTCATGTTGAACCTAGTGTGTAAGGGCATAAACAAATATGAAATTGAGAGATGGAGTTTTTGTATTTGGTCGGATAGTAAGAACTCGTATAAATGTACAATTGAATGTGTGACGGTTGCTGAATGAGATACAGTACTGCAAAGACTATATGACCAGGGGCAGTAGATATATATCAAGTGAGGTACCTAACTGCTATAACACTACTGATGCCTATTTCTACTCTTTTTCTATATATGGGTTCTCTATCAGCTGGGTGGTTTTGACTACAAAGGGATACTATCATCTATTCTAAATATAATACACTCAACTGAACATTTTGATACTCATTCGTAATAAAACATCAATTAATCATCAACCCTAGGTTAGCTATCGGTCTAGAAAATATTGGCCAATTGAAAATGTAGGTTTTAGTTCATTTGCCTATGGAACCATTTACAAAGTAGACTTGTTTCAAAATCAACCATGTGATAATAGTATTTTTTCTGAGATCGATTATTTCTGCCACTACATTTACTTTTCTATATGTGTCGAGGTACCTTACTTAAAATATTAGTTAAGTTTAATAACTCACTGGTCTCTTTGTAATGCTGTCGTGGCAACACGCAGAAGCCTCCGCAGCTTTTGCGACGCACGGAGAAGCCCTCGCGGCTTTTGACACACGGAGCAGCCCGCGCGGCTTTTGCTATGCACGCAGAAGCATTCGCTGCTTTTGCGAAGCATGGAGAAGCACTTGCAGCTTTTGCGACGCACGGAGAAGCCCTCGCGGCTTTGGCGAAGCACGGAGAAGCCAACGCGGCTTTCGTGACGCACGGAGAAGCCCTCGCGGCTTTGGCGACGCACGGAGAAGCCCTCGCGGCTTTGGCGACGCACGGAAAAGCCCTCGCGGCTTTGGCGACGCACGGAGAAGCCCTCGCGGCTTTACACTCGGCGGAGTCCTCGGCGAATTTTTCACACATCGTTGAAGCCCTTCGCGGCTTTTCACACATCGTCGAAGCCCTCGCGGCTTTTCACACATCGTCGAATCCCTTTCGGCTTCTCACACATCGTCGAAGCCCTCGCGGCTTTTCACACATCGTCGAAGCCCTTCGCGGCTTTTCACACATCGTCGAAGCCCTTCGCGGCTTTTCACACATCGCCGAAGCCCTTCGCGGCTTTTCACACATCGTCGAAGCCCTCGCGGCTTTTCACACATCGTCGAAGCCCTTCGCGGCTTTTCACACATCGTCGAAGCCCTTCGCGGCATTTCACACATCGTCGAAGCCCTCGTGGCTATCATGGCATCGCAGAGCCCTTGCAGCTGCGACATGCATGACACATCATGCGTCTGCGGCTCAACAAAGGTCACTTAGGTCACAATTGTTTCACTCGCTCTTCAATCTGTGAAAGATAAACTCAAGCAGACTAAAATGCTCTCTTTAAGCATATTAAAAGATTTCTGCATTTTACTTCGATTATTGAATATTATTACGTGGGACAACCCAATTCTGATTTGTTAGATATTTCTTATTATATACTAAGGAAAAGGTCATTGCAAGGAACGTACACATTGAGTGGTAGTTAGATTATATTTCACACAATTCTAACATTATTGTCAATAATACCATATATTAAATTTACATAATTAGCATTAACAAAACCAAATAAAATAAACAGTATTGGTAACTTGCACTTACATATCAAACGCTTCTGAGTCGCTAGTACACTTCTTAGACGACTGTTCCACTCAACTGCAGGCGAACAACTGACTTAATTCGTTTCCCTTTTACAAAGCGGAACAGTCCCCCTCTACTGTCTACTAGCGAGTCAATTGACTGTGTTTAAAATAAGATAAATTGAAGAACTTTAATATAGATTACATACAAATATATACATTTAACATTTAATTATTTTATATTATAATTATTCTTATAAATATTTTTACATATTTCACGTGTAACAATGCATTATTACATAATAATATAAAACTTAAATAAATTATAACCAATACAGTGTCTCTTAATAACTTTCTGAGTGTATTATGATAACATAATACACTCAAAAAGTTATTGTGAGACACTGAATTTGTTATAATTTATTAATGTTTTATATTATTATGTAATAATGCATTGTTACACTTGAAATATGTAAAAATATTTATAATCATAATTATAATATAAAATAATTAAATGTATAATGTATATATTTGTATTTAATCTATATTAAAGTTCTTCAATTTAAGTTATTTAAAGACAGTCAATTGACTCGCTAGTAGACAGTAGAGGGGGACTGTTCCGCTTTGTAAAAGGGAAACGAATTAAGTCAGTTGTTCGTCTGCAGTTGAGTGGAACAGTCGTCTAAGAAGTGTACTAGCGACTCAGAAGCGTTTGATATGTAAGTGCAAGTAACCATTACTGTTTATTTTATTTGGTTTTGTTAATGCTAAATTTAGTAAATTTAATATATGGTATTATTGACAATATTGTTTGAATTGTGTGAAATATAATCTAACTACCACTCAATGTGTACGTTCATTGCAATGACCTTTTCCTTAGTATACTCGTATAATAAGAAATATCTAACAAACAAGGTAATTTGTGCGTTTCTTTGGAATTTCGATTATAAAACGGTATCTTTTTGCCGAGGTTCTTCTTGTTTGGTGGTTAGACAAAAATATATTAGATTGTACACTTCCATTGCACAGGCTCTAAAATGTATCCGGCAAAAAATAGATAGAAAAAAAAAATTGTGGCGAATGTTCCAGATTTTAGAGTTTTATCTTAGCAAGCTGGCAAATCTAAATAAGGATGCCGAGATGCCCGTGGGGTGCTGAGTTGCCCATGGGGTGCTGGGTTGCCCGTGGGGTGCCAGGCTGCCCGTGGGGTGCCGGAATGCCCATGGGGTGCCGGAATGCCCATGGAATGCCGGAGTGCCCGTGGGGTGCCGGGCTGCCCTTGGGGTGCCGGATGGCCCCGAGGGTGCCAAGCTGCCCGTGGGGTTCCGAGCTCACTCGTCACTATTCTAAACAATTGAAATCGGACTACGCGTTCATAAATTATAACATTTTGACTTTCATCCCCTTTCCCGAGGGAACCGTGCTGAATTTCGGGATAAAAAGTATACAATAACGTTTTTCGTGGTATGAACTCAAATCGTGTTAAGTTTCATTGAATTCCATTCAGTAGCCCATGGGGTGCTAGGCTGCCCGTGGGGTGCCGGGCTGCCCACGGGGTTCTTAGCTCATTCATCACTATTCTAATAAAAAAGAATAATTGAAATCGGACTACGCGTTAATAAATTACAACTAAGTGTGCATTTTGACTTTCATCCCCTTTCCCGAGGGAACCGTGCTGAATTTCGGGATAAAAAGTATACAATAACCTTCTTCGTAGTATGAACTCTGATCGTGTTAAGTTTCATTGAATTCCATTCAGTAGTTTTGGAGTGATGCGTGGCCGGGATCAGACAGACAGAAAGACAAAAATAAAAAAAAAGTACAGTTTTGGCATCACTATCAGCTACAGAGTGCTCTCAAATTTTTTTTTGCGCAATATCTTCAATGTACAGAATTGGACCTGTTACAGTTTTATTTTATGTATAGATTGTTGTGATAGGCATGCTCCCTCATTCCATGAGAGTTGACTATTTTTGTTTAAATTTTTTTTTTTATGTTTATTAATATGACATACCTACTTTTATTATAAATTTATTGTAATTTTTTTAATTCTGGATGTGTATTTATATGATTTATTTTATTATTAATTATTATTTTAGTTACTATATATTTATATTACAATTTCTTATTTTTATGTTATTGTGACGGGACAAGCTCGAGGCCCACCTGATGTTAAGTGGACTAACCTCTGCCTATAACAGATGAATTTCGTGACATGACACGAATTGCACAGCGCCCGTCACCTTGAGACACAGTTTTTAAGTCTCATTTGCCTGTAATTTCACTGGCTCTCAAGGACTATTGCCGGAACAAACCGTTAGGTGCTTGGCGACAGATTTTCTACTTGAGGGTGGTAGCTAGCCAGGCGGGCAATCGCAAAAAGCCCTTCCACCATGCGGTGAAGCTCAAGCCGGCGGTGGGGATCGAACCAGGGTACTGCGGCGCGGCAGTTCTTAGTTATTACCGCTCGGTCATCATTGCTTCGATAATTCTGTTAAAATATGTGATTGTGTCTATGATATGAGTCCTAAGTAGCTCGAAATAAATTAATTTGAATATGGAAGAAATAAGGGCGCACATATAAACCTTGATAGGCAACGTGCGCCACGATAGCATATAACGATTTCTGAGAACCTTACACCATTTAACTTCACTGTCTGTAGAGCTGTCTGAATCGCATGAGTAGCTTGTGTCATTAATTATGAGTCTGACTGCAGTCACAGAATAAGAAGGGCCAGAAGGATCACTCCACAAAGCCATTCCAATAAATAAGCGACTCTAGCAACATAGCAATAAAGTCCACTTCAGATCGCAAAGCACGGATTACCTAATATTTATATTCACCTACAAGGTGCCTCTCTTTCTAACAGACCTATGTCTGTTCTCTTCTGCCGCGGCAGATTGGAGGACTTTTCCAAACTATGCTTCAAAATGGGGAGAGTCATGCTCTTTTGAATATCGCCCGTTGTTGATGATTGAAATACCCATTCTATGTCCTGCAAAAAACCTTCATAATTTCCAATGTGTACTTACAGCTAAGTAATAATAATTAGCTGCGCCCTGCGGTTACACTCTCGTGTAAATGGATGATGATGATCAAAAGTATCCTTTTTGGTAATCCAGCGCCTCATCTACCTCCATATCAAATTTCATCAAAATTAGTCCAGCAGTTTGGGCGTGTATAAAAAACAAATATACTAACACACGCACAACGTTCGCCTTTATAATATTAATTTGATTAGGATCAATTATTATTTGAACTATCAAAATTATGCATTAGAAGAAATAAATTATCAATTAAGTATGTATTGTTCACTATTTTAGCGATAATGGCAGCAAGAACAATCATTTCCGTTATACATTATGTAGGTGTGAAAATAAAGATTTTTGCAGCGTAAGCCAGAATAGATCGCAGATGAACGAATTTTCTCCTATTTACTTCACTCTTATCGTTATATTTTGGACAATTCACACAATATCCTATAAATTATAGCCTATGTTTTATTCTGAAGTGTAAGTTTTATTATTGTTAAGTTTCATTAAAATCCATTCGGTAGTTTTTGCGTGAAAGAGTAACAAACATCCATACTTACAAAGAGCCACCAGACGAAAACATTGAGTCAGACTAATGATAATCATATCCATTCTACATATATAGAGATAATTTCAGTTTTAAGCTTCTTTTTCTGTATTTTATTAAAATAAACCTTTTAAAAATAACTTGAACTGTTTGTATATACGTATACACATGATTAATTTCAAAAGATATTTTTGCCCAAGTTTTTATGGTAAATACTCCTATGTGCGACGTGCATTCCGGGCGATGCGCGGCAACCCACTGTTGCGTTGAGTAAGCCCGTCTTGTCGCAGCCGCCGATGTACTTGTAGGTAGCTTTGTACATAAAGTCCGAAGTGCGTCAGGCCTAGGTGTCGCTCCATCTCCATACGATGGTTAAGAACAAAAGGACAAATAATAAGCTCTGACATAACAAAGACATACACAAATGACTCATTTGTCATGTTGTGTATGTCTTTGTTATGTCAGAGCATACCCCGGCTTTAGGGGTGGATGGCTCGGTTTGGAATACCGCATATGATAATATTTTTCCTCTCGTTGTAATTTTGTAATATTCTGAATTCTGAAGCAGTGATGGCTCAGTGGCATTGGCTATGGACTGCCGCGCAGCAGGTCCATGGTTCGAATCCCGCCCAGAGCTTGAGCTTCACCGCATGGTGGAAGGGCATTTTGCGAATTCCCGCCTGGCAAGCGACCACCCAAAGTAGAAAATCTGTCGCCAAGCACCTAACGGTGTGTTCCGGCAGCAGTCCTTGAGAGCCAGTGAAATAACAGGCAAAATGAGACTTAACAGGTATGTCTCAAGGTGATGGGTGGAGTGCAGTTCGTCACTTGTGATGAAATGCATCTGTTATAGGCAGAGGATACCGCTTAACATCATAGCCTCGCGCTTGTTCCTTCACATTAACATAAAAAAAAACATATCACTGGAGTATTTAAAATGTCTGGATAAGTTAATGTTAATAATACGCAAAATAAACCGTTAAAAGCTGTTTAATTCTTCTTATAACAAATTATTAAACATGGCACTTTATATTATTGTCAATGTGGTAATTATTATTGATGACTATAGGAACTTCATCAGAAGCCAGGGCAAGTGAAAAGCTCATTCAGGCAGTTGAAGAACCCGCTCGTTCCACTACGATCCCCTATTTCAGTCCCCCAGGGGACTGTACAACACTCACTATTCCACTACAGTACCCTATTCAGGGGACTCAACTAGTACTAAAAAAAGCAATTCCACTTCGATCCCCTATGCTTTCTTCTATGCTCAGGATTCAACTAGTGCTAGAAAATGCAATTCCATCACAGTAAAATGGCGAGCCTAATCTCACTCCGAAATATCCTCTAAATAGGTCTTATTTCTGACATCTGTCAAAGTGACAGTTTATGTCAGCTAGACAGGTGTGATTTATGACAGGTGTCAAGGTGACAGTTGGTGTCGTATTTTGTACTCAATTACTTTTGTTTTCATGACATCTGTCAAACTTTTATAGACCTCATAGAGATCTTGATTTTATATGACAGCTGTCAAATTAAAAAAGGGTTTATCTTGGAAACTATTGACCCTAGGCTACTAGTTTCTTCACAGATATAATAGATCTTATCGAGATCTTCATTTCAGATGACAGCTGTCAAATTAAAATTGGGTTTATCTTGGAAACTATTGACCCTAGACTACTAGTTTCTTCACAGATATAATAGATCTCATAGAGATCTTCATTTCAGATGACAGCTGTCAAATTAAAATAGGGTTTATCTCGGAAACTATTGACCCTAGACTACTAGTTTCTTCACAGATGTGGTAGATCTCTATGAGATCTTCATTTCAGATGACAGTTGTTAACATAAAATTTAATATGCACTTCACAATTATGAAACTTAATCTCGAAACAAAGAGGAAATCATTAACAGGTATATTATAAGTTTATATATTGAGAATTTCATCAATGGCTTAGGAAACCTATAAACAATAGAAAATTAGAAACAAAATTACAAATTTACGAGGGATAAAATGTAAGTCATGTGCGGGATTCAAACCCAAATCCATCCAACTCTTTAGCTGGGATATGATATCTGACCAATTGAGCTTACATGCCAATAAGTCATAATTCAAATTTTTCCTATCGTTCTTTAACCTATTATGGGGATGCAGCGACTTACGTTGTACTACAAACAAGACTGATTTTGCAATTAGCTTTAACCTTGTTAATTGTAACGCAACCCTATAATTTTATTATTTTTATATTAGCAATAACGCATGCTCTGCGGATTACATTACACATTAGGAGAGGAAAAGTTTTTTGGTCGTGGATTCGAACCCCTCACATAACTTGAAATTTTTCCTCGTTAATTTATAATTTTGTAATCTCTATGAGATCTACCATATCTTTGAAGAAACTTGTAGCCTAGGGTCAATAGTTTCCGAGATAAGCCCTATTTTAATTTGACAGTTGTCATCTGAAATATAGATCTCTATGAGATCTATCATATCTGTGAAGAAACTAGTAGTCTAGGGTCAAAAGTTTCCGAGATAAACCCTATTTTAATTTGACAGCTGTCATCTGAAATGAAGATCTCTATGAGATCTTTCATATCTGTGAAGAAACTAGTAGTCTAGTGTCAATAGTTTCCGAGATAAATCTTATTTTAACTTGACAGCTGTCATGTCAAATGAAGATCTCTATGAGATCTATCATATCTGTGAAGAAACTAGTAGTCTAGGGTCAAAAGTTTCCGAGATAAACCCTATTTTAATTTGACAGCTGTCATCTGAAATGAAGATCTCTATGAGATCTATAATTTCTGTGAAGAAACTAGTAGTCTAGGATCAATAGTTTCCGAGATAAACCCTATTTTAATTTGACAGCTGTCATCTGAAATGAAGATCTCTATGAGATCTATCATTTCTGTGAAGAAAGTAGTAGTGTACAATCAACAGTTTCCGAGATAAACACTATTTTAATTTGACAGCTGTCATCTGAATTGAAGATATCCATGAAATCAATCATCATATCTGTGAAAAAACTAGGAGTCTAGGTCTACGAACAATAGTTAAGATAAACCCTATCTTAATTTGACAGCTGTCATCTGAAATGAAGATCTCTACGAGATCTATAAAAGTTTGACAGGAGTCACGAAAACGAAAAGTTATTGAGTACATTAAATACGACGTCAACTGTCACTTTGACACCTGTCACATTTTAAACCTATTTCTTAGCCATTTTTAGAAGAAAAAAAACCCTAAATACGAATTCAAAATCGAGTTTTATGACATCTGGTGTCACTTTGACATCTTTGTCGAGATATTGCTGTACTAGTAAGCACTGTTCCTATGGGGGACTGTAGTGGAATAGTGAGTGCTTTAGAGTCCCCTGGGGGACTGTAGTGGAATAGTGAGTGTTGTACAGTCCCCTGGGGGACTGAAATAGGGGATCGTAGTGGAACGAGCGGAAGAACCTACGTGGAGACCATACTCCTTGATTCCTTTATTTGGCAAGACTATCAGCCGCATTATCAATAGTGTCGTTTACAATAAACTGCCAAGTCTATTTTGTATAAGATTGTACAATCAATACAGCAAATGTTTCTAAATCCTAAACGGGTCTATTCACGCACGAATAAACATCAAAATAATAATATTTTGACTAACCTCGACGAATCGAAGTTGCATATCAGTCTGATAGTCTACTCGTGTAGTCAAATAATTATTTTGATGTTTATTCGTGCATGAATAGACCCGTTTAGCATTTAGAAACATTATTCCTTTCTTTAAACTTTCGTGAACTAACACGAAAGTTTAAAGAAAGGAATACAGTAAAGTTTAGAAATAAAATGATATTTATTATTTTAGCAATGACGTTCAAATATACCTAAATTCTTTAATAGAACATGTATTTATATATATATAATATATATATGTATATATATATCTATATATATATATATATTTATTTTATATTATATGTCTTTATATATATATATTTATTACATGTATTTATATCGATTAAAAAAAAGAAGATCGGGTAGTTACGCCATAACGACAATATAATGTGGAGAACATTTAACACGCGCATATAATGCACACAGCCACACTTCCGTATATGATACGTGATAAATGAATGACAAAGAAGGAAGACAAGCATGTAGTACACGCACATACGCACTACTGAGACTCAATGAGGAGACGTCGCCTGGGGGCCAAGTCTGCTAATTACATGTTCATATTCAGCATAGATTCATACAAGACAGGCTGCTGATCCCTTACGAATATATGAATCTATGATGAATCTAGGCTGGTTTGACGATATTACCAACAAAAAATAAAAAGAGAAGGGTAAGGTAACTCAGAAAACAATTTCGTTATTATTTAATTATTTCGTTTCGTTTTCATATGAAACCGAGATTGAATCAATATTGACTCAATATGAACGATATGAAGTTAGTAGACTACCAAAACTGTCAAACTTTACCAGGGGGGCAATTCTCAAAATTGGGATAAATTTATCGATCGACTTGATATTTATCCCGTGTCACCTATAGACTATTAATATCCCAAAAATATCGACTCTTCACAAAAATGCTATTCTCGCGAGTGGTAGATATAAAAATATGTCCGCAGATGAACTTGTGTTCATGTGTTTAGAAAGTATAATGATAATCCCGATATCGCAATGTTGCATGTCGATCGTTAGGGCTTGATATTTATCGATAGTGATATTGCGAGAATAACACAAAACTATACGACTCGATATTCGCCATCTTTTCTCGATATTTATCTACTATGATATTCATATCACTGCACGAGAATCGCCGTCCAGGCCGAGTCCATTATAGATTCATATTGATTAGCAGACTTGACGCCCTGATTAGACATTGCCGTGTTCAAGGTTCAAGGTTCGGGTGTCGTTTCTCCAGTTTTTTTATAAGTACTTTTTTTCTTTTTATTGCTGATAGGTAAGCTTTTGACCACAACTGATGGCAAGTGAAATTGTGTTCGAAGGTGTTAACAGGCTTAACCTAGAATACTACAGACAGCCAGTAAGCTCCGACAGCTGCCGGAACACACAGGTGCTTGGCGACTGATTTTCTATTTGAGGGTAGTCGCTAGCCAGGCGGGCATTCGCAAAATGCCATTCAACCATGCGGTGAAACTCAAGCCCGCGGCCGGATTCAAACCATGGAACTGCTGCGCGGCTGTCCATAGCCAATACCACTGAGCCATCACTGCTTTAAAAGTTTTAAAACGTATATATATTAAAGTTCAACGTATATTATAAACTATTTATTTATATAATTTTATCGTCAGTGTCATTTGATGTTGAGTATCAATTAGTTCAGTTTTGATTTGAACTTAGTGGAATAAGGAGTCCAAAACTCCTCGTCTTGAATGCACAATGTAATTCAAAATAGGCTTGACATTTCTATAGTACCACCAACTTAACTGTGCAGTTTTCGAGGGCGCTACTGGTCAAGGAAATCAACTACAAACTGTCACAATTTGAAGGTATGTTGTAGTTCTTATTTCTGCCACCTGAACAGATAAGTTTGTAGGTCTGTAAATATGATTGCAAGCACCACAGACCTAGGATTTTTTCGCTACGCAAGCCTATGGCAAGCACTATCGCGCGCTAAGCGAAAATATATTTAACAAATTATTGGAGTACACCGTCCCCTATGACGGTTACAGTAATACAATTGGAGCACAAAATTTCGGCTAAAAATGCCGTGTCCAGGTGGCCGAGGTGAGGCATCCAACGCGATATCGGAAGACGCGGGTTCGATTCCCGCCTTGGGCATAAAATTTTGTACTCCAATTATTTGTTAAATATAGGCGTGGGTGTTGTTATAATTGTAAACGTTTTGAAGCAGTGATGGCTCAGTGGCATTAGCTATGGACTGCCGCGCAGCAGGTACATGGTTCGAATCCCGCCACGAGCTTGAGCTTCACCGCATGGTGGAAGGGCATTTTGCGAATGCCCGCCTGGCTAGCGACCACCCTCAAGTAGAAAATCTGTCGCCAAGCACCTAACGGTGTGTTCCGGCAGCAGTCCTTGAGAGCCAGTGAAATTACAGGCACATGAGACTGAATAACTATGTCTCAAGGAGACGGGCGCAGTGCAATTCGTGCCTTATAATGCATCTGTTATAGGCAGAGGTTAGTCCGCTTAACATCAGGAGGGCCTCGAGCTTGTTCCGTCAAAATAACATAAAAAAAAGACACTGTAGGCAGTGCAGCTGGTAGTTCTTGCCAAATAACGCTTAATTTTTTCCTGAGAAAAAAAATCATATCCCTATGAATTGAGAAGCCACTCCTGATTTTAAAATGATCCTCACGACAGATGAATACATTCAGGCGTTCTCACTTCATCAACCGGAACGTCCACTGTTGAACAAATTCTCCCCCCTTGGGGAGTTTTGCCATAATCCCCATGCTTGGCATGCGTCTTGGGAATCGCAGAAGTTGTCAGTAGGTGATTCAGAAGGCGCTCCCACCTTCCGGTATTTTTATCTTAGTCGTCTCTCACGACACCCACAGGGAGAGGGGGGGAGGTGACATTCTGATCCGGCACCCCACGGGGTGTTACGCTGCATAAATCCATATTTAATAATAACAAATATTTGATGAAAATTAAAATTTATTATTAAAATATTTCAAGAATTCTCGATTGTGTGCTCTTAAGAGTCAAGAACTCCTGAGGATGCTTCGTGTAGAATCGTAACGCGTCGAGAAGTTTTCCGGTTTGCGTGGCGTTTGTGACGTCGCGACGATAACAGGAAAATTAGGCGGGATTGTCACTAGATATATTTTACAAGTGTTTTTCTACAATATATTTTTCGTTTCGAAGCATACTGTCAATAACGTTTTACGTCGAATACGCGTGTTGTCCAAACTTCGCATTGTGTCCAATAAGCAGATTGTCTAATACGCTTTATGTCCATTATGATTTATTACCATTACGATTTATAACTAATATTTTAAAAGTATTTAAAAAAAACATCAAAAATTAATTACCTACTTTTTTTTTTTTTTTATGCCTTATAGGTTAGCTTTTGACCACTATCTCACCTGATGGTAAGTGATGATGTGGTCGAAGATGTTGTTCAGGCTAACCTAGAAGTACTGGCTCTCAAGGACAGCTGCCGGAACACACTGTTAAGTGTTTGGCGACAGACTTTCTACTTGAGGGTGGTAGCTAGCCAGGCGGGCATTCGCAAAATGCCCGACCACCATGCTATAACGACTGCCATCCTAAGACGACAACCAGGACCGACGCCTTAACGTGCCCTCCGAAGCACGTGCACGCTCAGTAGTAATGTCACTAGCGGTCACCCATCCAACTCATGACCGCGCGCGACGTTGCTTAACTTTGCTGATCGGTTGAGAACAGCTAAGTAAACTTCGCTACGAGCGCTTCATAATTACTTACTAAAACACTTAAAAAATATAACTAAAAATTATATATATCAAGTGACAATTCCGCCTAATTTACTGTAAAGCCGACGTGACGCCACAAACGCCACGCAGCCAAACCGGAAGAGTATTCGACGCGTTTCGCTTCTAAAAGAAGCATCCTGAGGAGGTCTTGACTCTACGAGCGCACGATCGAGACTAGATAGTATCGAGAATCGATAGATTTTGTATAATTTTTGTCACTAGATATATATACATTTTATAAAGATTTTTAAGCGTTTTATTAAATAATTAATTTGATGCTTTTTTTAAATACTTTTAAAATATTTGTTATTATTAAATATGGATTACCGCAAAGTAACGCCTGAATCTATTCATTAACATTTACGTTTATAAATAACATTTACGTTTTGAAGCGCTCGTAGCGAAGTTTACCTAGCTGTTCTCAACCGATCAGCAAAGTTAAGCAACGTAGCGCGCGGTCATGAGTTGGATGGGTGACCGCTAGTGACATTACTACTGAGCGTGCACGTACTTCGGAGGGCACGTTAAGCCGTCGGTCCCGGTTGTCGTCTTAGGATGGCAGTCGTTATAGCATGGTGGTAGGGCATTTTGCGAATGCCCGCCTGGCTAGCTACCACCCTCAAGTAGAAAGTCTGTCGCCTAGCACCTAACGGTGTGTTCCGGCAGCTGTCCTTGAGAGCCAGTACTTCTAGGTTAGCCTGAACAACATCTTCGACCACATCATCACTTACCAGCAGGTGAGATAGTGGTCAAAGGCTAAACTATCAGGCATAAAAAAAAAAATAAGAATGCCTGGAAATATAACCTTACTATTATAATACTACGTTATTTCTACGAAACTGTTCACAAACGCGTTGGAGGACATATTTTAAATTCAAAATGTAAAACTCGGTCTTTTTAGCGAGTTGGACATAACGCGTATTGGACTTAAAGCGTATTGGACTTGACACGTATTTGACTTAAATCATATTGGACTTGACAAGTTTTTTTTTCCCGGCGGTATGCCTTTATTTACCAAATACTACAAACTATATACAACACTACAGCTACTACAATAAAAGCATTTGGACTCATAGGCAGTCCAAGGGTGCATACCATTTGAAGTTAGATTCGCTAAAAACGATCACACTCCCAAAAAGTTGTTCCACATGGGTCTTGGCGTTATTTTCGCCATAAACGCTATGAGGCTACTGGAACAGTTTGAATTCCCTACATCTAATGTCAAAAGTGACAGAAGTGGCAAATTTTAGTGGCATTCTTAGCGTTCTTTTTTAACTTAACTAAATTAAATTTAACTTTATTAACGTTCTTAGCGACTCATGGAACATACCCTTACAAACAATCACAGTGATCACAACCGAAGACGCAAATGTGATCAAAATTATCGATGGAACATACCCCAACACGACTTGACACGTTTTTGACATAAAGCGTATTGGACAAAATGAGTATTAGTCAAAATTTGGACAACACGCGTATTGTACGCGAAACGGCATGGACACTATGCGTCGCGACAATATTTTTAAGGTTTTCTTAACAATTCTTATTATTGAACCTCACACCCTTTTGTTATTGCAAAACATTTTGTAAGATAAATCTAGATTTTGTAGTATAACCACAGCCTGGACACTCGACTCATTCTCTATACAAAAGCCGCGTTCTAACTATCTATTACACAGACACTACACAAATGTTGTTTTTGTACACGCGTAAATGTGTGCGTGTACCTACTCTAAGGTTGTCATCGTATGAATAATTGTTGTACTTACCTACCTAACAATCTTTTGATACTGTTATTATGACTTATTAGATTTCGTAGGTTATGCGTACCTTACCTACCTTCAGAAACATTTACAAGCACAACAATCCAACTCCATGTACGACGTAGGAATATGCAACACACAACCGAGTAGGTAACATTACTTCACATTTCACTCCAATGTTACATATACAATAATAGATACCTACACTAATTATCATCCTAATTTCACATTTTATACAAGTAATGATAATAATAACAATCACAAAAATAATGTATGTTCTTCTCGTATAATAAACAATCATTATTAACAACAAACAATCCTTTTCTCGTTTAGTTGATAAGCAACCGTAAACAGCACAAGAGTACCCCATTCTCAACTTTTAAAATACTCGTACAATCGTCACGCTTCGTCGTCACGTCATCGTGCGCGCTCATTGCAGCTCAGTGACAGCTCAGAATCGGTGGCGGGGTGAGGAAGGCTCGTTTTAGTGGGGGGAGAGGAGTGTCCATTCTATACGTAGTATTTTTATATGTTCTATGGTATAAAATATGAAAGTAACTTCAATTTGGATGGCACCTATTTGGCTCAACGAATAAGCATTGCAATTCAACGGGGCAATGCTGCCAGCATGCTGGACACGCTGCCAACTGGTAGTGGGTTAGAGCATTTGGACTGCCTGTGAGTCTGCAATGACTTATAGGGATCTAAATGCTTTTATTGTAGTAGCTGTAGTATTGTATATAGTTCGTAGTATTTTATAATAATGGCATTAAATAAAAATAAATGATGTGGCTACACAATATATACATTTAACTTGACGGACAACCAAGTGACTTAAGTGTTTGTTTTCTCCTTTTTTCGCACGGAACCCCAATAATTTGTATATCACGTGATTGTAGAGACCTGGTGGGTAAGTTATATTGCCAACATCTTCAACTGATGGTTCGCTTTTGCTAATACTTCGTTTGTGTTCGCGTCTTCTTTTCTGGTCTTCTTCATCCTGAGGGGCCACCCTGGCGAGGAAGTCTGCTTCATCAGGCTCCATAGGGCTTCGCTGTCGTGTCCTGGGAATTCAAACGGCAGGAGCATCTTCCGGGGGAGAGATTTTATATCTGTCCATATAAGTTAAGGATATCCAAACTCAAGTTTTTTTACCAAAAATATGGAACCAACTTCAACACTTAAATGTTTAAATTATCTTGTCGAAGTCGGTACCATGCGCACAATATTGTGATAATAGTAACTTTTGAACCATCATGGTACTTCAACTTGCCATATGAGGATAAAGTCGAGGCTCTCAGACACAACAGTGATATCTATAAAGATCTGATAGAACAATCACTTGAAAAGTCCGTACACCAGATGACTATAGAAGAACTCAACGATCATCTAACAAATATAATGAACTCTGTCACTAAAACTATTACACCAAAGAACCAGAAACTTTCAGCTGATACGGTTAACCTCATTGAACAAAGAAGGCTAATGCGAAATGATGGAAAAGCAGAATCACCTGAGTACTCGGCATTACAACTTCATATTAGAAGAAAGCTTAAACGAGATCTTAAGAAATTCGAAGAAGATATTATAGAAAGAACTTTAGAAACTAATACTAGCAAAAAAGTTATGAAAGCAAAGTTGAGCTCGGGTAGAAAGCAGATCTGCAAACTCATCAACGAACATGGTAATATTGTAACTGACAAAGAGGAGCTTTTAAAGGTAACTGAAAGGTTCTACGAGGACCTATACAGAAGCAGAGTTCAAGACCCACGAAGCACACTAACAACACAAAGAGAGAGGGCCCCAGTTCAAAACGTTGTTTCGGAAGACCTACCAGACATCACTTTAGATGAAATAGAACTCGCGCTACGTCAGTTGAAAAACAGCAAGGTTCCAGGAGAGGACGGCATTATACCAGAAATGATAAAGGGCACAACAGAGACATTTAAGAATGCTCTTGCGGTATTATTTACGAAATGCTTACTTGAATCAAGAGTACCGCAGGCCTGGAATAATGCCGTCATAATACTACTTCATAAGAAGGGAGATATAAAAAGACTCGACAACTATAGACCTATTAGTCTTTTATCCCACATGTACAAACTTTTCACGCGCATATTGGTAAATAGGCTTAATAATAAATTAGATGCCTATCAACCGCGGGAACAAGCAGGATTCAGAAGCAGCTATGGTACAAATGAACACCTACAAACGCTCAAAACGCTAATCGAAAAATGTAACGAATATAAGAAGCCAATCATCATAACATTCGTTGACTACGAGAAGGCCTTCGACTCCATTAAAACTTGGGCTGTCGAAAAGGCACTTGCAGATTGCAGGGTAGACAAGCGCTACATAATACTCTGATAAAGCATCTCCAGAGCCATGCTACGTCGTGTGTAAACTTGCATAAAAAGACTGAAAAATTCCATCTGGGTAGAGGAGTTCGCCAAGGAGACACGATTTCCCCTAAGCTATTTAATGCAGTACTCGAAAACGTGTTTAAAAAACTTGACTGGGAGAATAAGGGCATAAGTATCGACGGGGAAAACTTGAGCAATTTACGATTTGCAGATGACCTGGCACTTTTCTCCGAGAGTGTAGAGGAGATGTTGGTCATGTTTCAGGAGCTTCAAGAAGAATCAGCTAAAGTGGGTCTAAAAATTAATACAGTAAAAACTAAAATCATGACTAACTTACCAACAACGCCCTACCAACTTCTTCTCCTCGTATCTAAATATATATACCATAATATAACGCTGGGTAGCCTGAACCAAACCGCAAAAGTCGAGAGACGCATAGCCCAGGCCTGGGCAGCTTTTGGCGCAAATGGTAACATTCTGCGTAGCAAGCTCTCCATTGGCCTTAAAAGGAAAGTGCTCGAGCAGTGTGTGCTGCCTGTATTTACCTATGGAGCAGAGACCATGACCCTGACTGCACACTCCGCAGAAAGATTCCGTGTTGCCCAGAGAGCAATGGAGAGAGCAATGCTTGGTATCTCTATACGCGACCGGAAAACTAATGTTTGGATACGTTCGAAGACCAAAGTCAGGGACGTGGTGAAGGTCATAGCCGAGCGCAAATGGCGATGGGCAGGACACATTGCGCGCATGGACCATGAACGATGGACTCGCAGGTTGCTGGAGTGGAGACCACGACCACACACAAGACCCCGAGGAAGACCACCTAAAAGATGGAAAGATGACATCAGACGTCACGCAGGTCATGATTGGATGACAAAAGCCCAAGACCGTAAAGATTGGAGGACATTGGAGGAGGCCTACGTCCAGGAATGGACATCTACAGGCTGATATAGATAGATAGATAGGTACTTCAACAAGATATTTCACACATTTGAGAGTTGAAGTCGGTTCCATTTTGTGGTAAGTAATTTTTTTTTACAAAATTACAAATATACGATAGGAAAACTTTCGAATCTCGCACTTGACTTAAATTTTTCCTATCGTATATTTGTGATTTTGTAATGTAATCCGCATAGCAGGCGTTATTGCAAATCTAAATATTTTAAAAAAAAAATATATATTCATAATAGGTTTGTTATTGTCCACACCCTGCTTAATGTTAAGCATTGATGTGGTCTAAGATTGAGCACGCTCACGAAGACGAATCCTATTTACTCTCGATTTGAAGACACTCGTGTTGAATCCCTCGGGAACAACTGACCACGGTTAGAGGTTCCATTCTGTCGCAGTACGCACGAAAAAAGATGCGAAGTGCTTCGATCTAATGTATGTATAAGATAGATCCTAAGGGCTTCTATGTTATGTGAATAAGTATATAGGATATATAAATCGCTAAGGACCATTTTATTTGATCAGTGATGGCTCAGTGGCATTGGCTATGGACTGCCGCGCAGCAGATCCATGGTTCGAATCCCGCTGCGGGCTTGAGCTTCACCGCATGTTGGAAGGGCATTTTGCGAATGCCCGCCTGGCTAGTAGAAAATCTGTCGCCAAGCACCTAACGGTGTGTTCCGGCAGCAGTCCTTGAGAGCCAGTCAAATTACAGGCACACGAGACCTAACAACTATGTCTCAAGGTGACGGGCGCAGTGCAATTCGTCACTTGTGACGAAATGCATCTGTTATAGGTAGAGGTTAGTCCGCTTAACATCAGGTGGGCCTCGAGCTTGTTCTGTCACAATAACATAAAAAAAAACCTCTGTCATGACCTCCAAGTAAAGTGTCTATTATTTACTTCCCACTTAAAGGTACTCCGCTATTAAAAGTAACAATAATGGTTTTTCAGTTTCACAATAGAAAACAGACTTCTGATTAACAACTCCATGGTTACTTGAAGGATTTTCGAAATATATTAAAATATCTGTTCAAAATCTGTCAACAATGTCACTCATTCATACGTCCAATATAATTTTAGTCGAGAAGTATTTACCCAATATGTTTGCAATACCAGCCTTTTTTGTAATCTGTATAAATGATAGATGAACCAAGAAGTAAGTTAGTGGTCACTTTAACTGTTGGTTAGTACTACTCAGCCATTGTGAAATTCTTATGCACGGTTACTTGTGCCTTAAACCGGCAATTATCCTACCCGAGACTACTTTATACTTTAAGGTCGTAAAAGAGACACTCAGTACAATAGGAAAAATACATTGTATATGACTATATTTTTCCCCAGTTATCGTTCTGTTTACTTTAGCTGAGCTCTCAAAGAAACAACTCCAGTGTAAAGAACAAAGTGCGAATAAGGATGTAGACTGGCAGAATCTGATTCCTGCGTTTAGTGGACTGTTTAACTATAAAAAAAAATGTATGCCTGATATGTTAGCCTTTGACCACTATCTCACCTGATGGTAAGTGAGGATGTGGTCGAAGATGTTGTTCAGGCTAACTTAGAAGTACTGGCTCTCAAGGACAGCTGCCGGAACACACCGATAAGTGCTTGGCGACAGATTTTCTACTTGAGGGGGATAGCTGGCCAGGCAGGCATTCGCAAAATGCCCTACCACCATGCTATAACTGCCATCCTAAGACAACAACCGAGACCGACGGCTTAACGTGCCCTCCGAAGCACGTGCACGCTCAGTAGTAATGTCACTAGCGGTCACCCATCCAACTCATGACCGCGCGCGACGTTGCTTAACTTTGCTGATCGGTTGAGAACAGCTAAGTAAACTTCGCTACGAGCGCTTCAATTATCCCTAGCCTGCCGTAGCTCGTTAAATTATCGAATCGCAATTATCGATAAATTTAACGACTTGTATCGCCCACCGCAAGTTACCGATCGCAAAATTTGACATTAAAAATCGTATATTAACAAATATTTTTAAAATATTTTATGAAAACATCAAATTAATATTTTAATAAAACACTTAAAAAATACAAAAATATATATAGTGACAATTCCGCCTAATTAATCAGACTTAGAATTAGGCGGAATTGTCACCACTAGATATATTTTTGTATTTTTTAACCCCCTTATTCATAATCGTTTCATAACTTTACGATAGGTTTATAAAACGTCATTAGTACTGCGCAAAAGAGTTTTGTTTTGCGCAGTACTAATGACGTTTTATAAACCTGCTATAAAGTTATGGAGCGATTATGAATAAGACCCAAAGTGTTTTATTAAAATATTAATTTGATGTTTTCATAAAATATTTTAAAAATATTTGTTATTATTTAATATGGATTTCCGCAAAGTAACGTCTGAATCTATTTATTATTAAAAATCGTCTAAATTCGATAAAACGGATCATAACGATGTTGTTGTATGTGTTTCATAGAAAAGGATACAGCCTTTGATAACAGTGTCCGGTGCATCGAAGGCGGGTCGGACGCCCGTTATTTCCTTTGCAACTTGGATTATATTTCTGAAAATTCAAAATAAAATAATGAAATTTACAAGTTCCTGGAGCACACAATTTGGCGGAACACACTGTTAGTGGCTTGGCGACAGATTTTCTACTTGAGGGTGGTCGCCATGCTTGTCGCAACTCACCGCACTGAGCTCGATCTTCATATCTATGCAATTACTTCCAAAATTACGAGGGGCGAAATTATAGTCATGTGCAGGATTCGAACCCGCGCACCTTTAGCCGGGGTATGCTCTGACCGCTAAGTCAACATGACATATGACTCATAACATCTAAAGTTCAACTAAGTCGTACTATAAACAAGACATATCTCCATCATTACGCTGGTTAAGAACGCGAGGAAAACTTAGAGTCATATGTTATGTTAGCTTAGCAGAACTTATGCCGGAACACACCGTTAAGTGTTTGGCGACAGAATTTTCTACCTGAGTACTAACTAGTCAGGCTGGCATTTGTAAAATGCCCTACCAGCTTGATGTTACAACTGTTATCAAAAAAAAACAATCAACGCCAGCTCTCCAAAGCACGAAACTCAAAAGAGCTCAGTAATAATGTCACTAGCGGTCACCCATCCATGTGATTGGTTAAGCTGATACCTGATGTTAAGCGAAACTCATGGTAACCTCAACCTAAAACAAATCACAAGTGGCAGACTGCAATGCACACACATCACCCCCAGAAATACTTACAGTTGTTAATGACTGTAATTTTCTGACCGGCTATCAATGACTGCTGCCGTAAAACACTGTTAGGTGCTTGGCGACAGATTTTTTAACAACATCCTTACCCCATAAATTGAGAGCCAGTGAAATTTCAGGCACATTAGACTTAACAACTATGTTTGAGACATAGTTGTTAAGTCGGTGTCAGGTGACGGGCGCAGTGCAATTTGTGACTTGTGACAAAATGCATCTGTTATAGGAGTTTAGTCCGCTTAACATCAGGCGGGCCTCAAGCTTGTTCCGTCACAATAGCATAAAAAAAAAATTTAATGGGATCACTGTCCCTCGAAAGACAGGTAAGTAGCAGTTATAGGCAGATTTTAGTCCGTTTAACATCAGGCGGGCCTCGAGCTTGTTCCGTCACAATAGCATAGAAAATCAAAAATAAAATTGTATTGGTATTAAAAGATACGCCATAAGTTGAGTATATAAACAAACATAACAGGTATCATTGTTCTTGAAAGACAGGTAAGTAGTAGTTATAAGCAGAGTGTAGTCCGCTTAATATCAGACGGGCCTTGAGCTTGTTCCGTCACAATAGCATAAAAAATCTAAAAAAAATTGTTGGGATCATTGTCCCTTGAAAGACTAGTTACTACTTAGTCACTATATTTTTTTTTCTCGTAATTGTATTTTTTTTCTTGTAATTTAATCAGAGAAGCATGTTATTGCCAAAATAAAAATATGAAAAAAATTACTTAGCAGTGTCGAGTCGTTCTCGGTCAGATTCTTTGATCGTCAAAGGAGCACCCATCTGAGCCTCATATTCACTAAGATAATTGGTCTGCAAGCTGTCAGTCTCCAATAGTTCTTTCTGTGAAAAAAAAAACAAAAAACCGTTGCCCAAGAGTCTCGGGAACCGCAATGTAACATGACAGTTAGAGGTGCTGCTGCCCACATTCAAGTATTTTTATTTATAGCTGGTAGTCTAGCCTTTGACCACTATCTCAACTGATGACGCAGTCGAAGATGTTGTTCAGGTTAACCTAGAATTTCTGGCTCTCAAGGACAGCTGCCAGAACATACCTTTACATGCTTTCCTTGCTAGGGCGACAGATTTTCTACTTTAGGGTGGTAGCTAGAAATGAGGAAATTTGCAAAATGCCTCTTTTAAAATCTAGAGAACAAGTGCTGTAAAGAAACTATCCAAACACATTTTGGAATAAGGTCAGCAGCAGTGCCTTCTGAGGAGCTGCTATCTTACACTGTGATCACCAAGACACCTGTCAAATGTAGGGATTTTGGCAAACCCCCTAATAAGGAAAGGCTGTGTTCAGCAGTGGACAATCTGGCCAATTTAGTAAGAAGTTATTAAACTTCTTACTAAATTGTATTAACAAATGCTCGACAATGATATCAATAGCTAACCTAAAGTAAGAAAGATACAATTTTTAATTATTATTTAGTAACCGGCTAGGACTCGCGTAATATTGACCCGATATTGGAGCAATGTCCGGTAAATATTACGTGAATCCCAGCTGGTTACTAAATAATAATTATGGACAAAACTCACTAAAATTTTTTAGCTCAAAATACACTTTTTAATCTGCAATCACATTAGTACCTGTTATTGCATAACAAGACTTGATATTGAGCACTGTGGCATTACACCTCCTTTTGTTCTGCGGGAGTTTTAAGAGGCAACAAAAGAGTAAATACCAAAAGCTGACTAGCAGCGCCTACTGTACAACTGCCATCGATGTCTAACACTGGTCCATAGGACTCCAGCCAATATACTATAGCATCATCCGTCCCTTATGTGAAGTCATATATTCAACAGTAGACGCTTTCAGCTATTGAATCAGAATCAGAATCAGAAATCTTTATTGGCCATTATAACCGTAAACATTACACTAGGCAAGTCACTTTACAATTAGGTTGATATTAATTTCAAAACATTATTGTATACTAGAAAATTATGATAACGAACTACTTAATCTAACATGTTAAAGGTTTTCATAATTGCAATATGCAATATGTATTACATATAGACAATGATTGTAATTTATAATAACAATTTAAAATTAATATACATGATATATAAATTCATGTGAATTATACAAAATAAAGATTAAGGCAAAAATATTTTACAAAATCATATTATATAGACGATAAATTTAATATTAATAAAAAAAACAGAGAAAAAAATTATGCAATGATATCAGGTAAAATTAAGGTATCTTCTCAATTTTAATATCTTTATATCGTCACTTAATAAGTTGGCATCATAAGGACTACTATGTCTTAGTTATGAATGATATTCTATTGTCATCATTATCGCCGATGCCAATGGGTTAAGGTGTTTTAACTTTTACTTTTATATAAGTTAGCAATCAAACAAGTCTATTGTGTTTTTAAGATATTTGGTAACATAATAACAAATTTGAACCCCACCTGGTGTTAAGCGATAATCACTGCCTAAAACAGATGCAGTTCGCCACTTATGACGATCTTCATTGCACTCACCACGCTAAGACAAAGTAGTTTAGCTCTCAAGAGCTTGAAATATCATAGGCACCCAGACCATTCAGACTGGAACAGTAATGTGAACATTACTGCTATGGAGATATAAAGGATAGAAGAGGCGGCAACGCAGCGGTGGTTTTATAACATGCATTAGTTAATAATATTATAGTAAAGGGAGAAAAGCCCTTACATGAGTTTTGATTTCCTGAGCTAAACTAGTTTCTATCTCGCTTATCTTAATATATTCTCCGCGCTCCTTTTCCGCTTTTTGGAGATTTACTGTAAAATAACAATATTTACGTAAACAAATTACAATAAACAATACAAGTTCAAATAGATTACTTGTAGAATGAATAATATAGGCCTTTACCATCGAGCTCCTGGATAAATACATTAAACTCCTCCATTACGGATAGGCGCCCCTGTATTTTTGAGTTTCCCATAATAAATGAAATAAGTTCACGATAAAGTAATTTAATTTAAAGTTGTAGATATCGCGAAAGTGAAACGGCTAAATTCAAATCAAGTTCAAATAGGGCGTTCGGATAGCCTATCGGTGCCAAAAATAACACTCACAAACGCTAAAAATGATCACACGGGCCGTTCGTTTTGGGACTTCGTGATCAAAAATATCGTTTTCGCTCACCGTTCGGATAGCTTTGAAAACGCTACAAATGACAGAGAAAAGTGATATTTTTGACCCATGTCTTACCGTGGGATCGTTGTGATCGTTTTTTGACAACTGCTGTTTTGACAGTTGTATTTGGCGCGATTGAAGAGTTTCACAAGTTTTTTATATAGTATTTATATTTTATATTTATTTTTATATTATATATAAATATATAATATAAATACCATATTATTTAGTAGGTACCTACTTGTTTTGTTAATTTTAGAGATTGATTCCATGTTTCAAAATTGTTAAAATATTGTCGGTTGTCAAAGTATGTTTTAAGCCGTTCGGATAGCATGCAGTAATTGGTGGTCAAAAATAGCAAAAGCTTCTATCCGAACGCTAATACACAAATGCCACTTTTGAAACTGCTACAAACGCAATCGAGTCAAAACGAACGCCTCTAAAATAAACAACAAAACAGTAGTATTTGTATTATCTTTGGACATATTACTTTTCTCTATGGACAAGATAATGTACATAAAGCCCAAGACACATCATCGCAGTGCGGGCCGCGTGCATAGATGAGTTATATGTAGCTGAGTCAGGCTTTCAAGGTCTCCACACACAAGACGCGGTGCGGGCGTGGTTGCGGTCACGCATAAGTTGTTAAATTAGGATATCTATGAAGGGCTTCACACCTAGCAACGAGTGCTTGAAACGCGCAGTGCGGTAGCCGCATCCCCCACCCGCATCGACAAAGGAGCGGCAGCCTTCGAATGGTATCTGTGTTCCGATTTTTCATCACAATAAAATCAAAGCAATTCGACAAGCCATGGTGGGTAAAAGTAATTTATACAAAAAGTGTTAGGAGTTTCCTGGCTAGTGAGGCAAAATTTTGAAAACTTTCAAATGGCCTTTGCCAAATGAAATTAGATGGCTTATCCTGGTAACAGTAAGAATAGGTTGCAGGTATTTGAGCAAATGTCGTGGGAAATCGGTAGAGCTGTCAAAATACTAGCATTGTATAGTAGTTATATTGTTGAAATATTAATATCCTGCTTATATACGGTGAAGTAACTACACAGCTGCATGGCTGCAAGGCGTAAAATTCATGGAGTTTTTTTTCATTCACACATGCAAATAACTTCCACCCAGAGTAAGGCCGCAAAACGTGCAAGGGTCTGTCATGTATGCGCATAACAAAACGGTTACGGTAGGCAGTGAAGACAGAACGATCGGTTTTATTGCATCAAAACATAGGGCGTGGTCCGAGATGCGCCAATAGCACAAACGGTGCTAGTACGGTGATGCAGTACTTACGACTGGACCGATTTGCATATGCACGCTGACGGCCGTTTGTAATATTGAAAATTCGGACCAAGTAAAAGCGTGATGGTATATTCCATTTGACGCTAATAACGTTATTTTCGATAATTTTGATCACGTTGTCGTCAATCACGTGTCTATGGTTATGATGACTGTGAGCGTTTGTAACTGTTCTCCCCTGCTCCATTTAGGATAAGAACGCTAAGAATGCCACAAAAATTTGCCACTTCTGTCACATTGGGCATTAGATGTAAGTAATTCAAACTGTTCCAGTAGCTTCATAGAGTTTATGGCGAAAATAATGCCGAGACCCATCTGGAACAACTTTTTGGGAGTGTGATCGTTTTTATCGTTTTTGGCGAATTAAACTTCAAATGGTACGCACCCATGATGTCATTCTTCTATCTATATCTCTTTACGGTCTCAAAAATGAACGGATGTAAACCGTTAGAGATAACCTGAGAGATAGAATATAAGAGCTGTAAAATAACATTAAAAGGCCTCAGATTTTTCAATATCATTTGTCACAGATTCGCTTTCAGAGTGCTGTAGGCATGGAGTGCTCATGGTGCATACGAAGTGCAGTAAGTGCTGTGGTGAGTCATCTATGACGTCACCCCTATCAGCCATGCAAACTTTTGATGCCCTTCTTACAAATCTGATCAGCTGTGAGCGTGCTATTACTACCAATAGCGTATATTGACCGCACGCATAAAGTCATTTATAATAATGCTTGAAGTGCAAATACGCAGTCAGATGCTATGTGATATATTCTGCATAGTAGAGGGCTCGTTAAAGGAATACGAATTTAGCTGTATTATTGTAAACAACTTGACGCTGGTATCACATTACTGTAGGCCACATATTGTACATATTCGCTCGTGTATTTACATTACTGTTCAAAATCCTCATATGAGAGATTAGACTGCTATTCGGCTTTTCACAATTTGTATGAAAATTCTGTAGTAAAGCTATCTGACTATAGAATGTGATATTAGTATTTATTATGACACAATGCTCGCAGTTTTTTTTTACATTTCTGGAATGGGATGGCAGCTCAACATGTTATGGGGAAGTGGTAAAATATATTGTTATAGGAGACGTAAATATTGACGTCAGTAATTTAATACATATTTACTAGACGAAATGAAGAATTTAACACTAAAATTCCCAATTATTAGTACTGACTTGATCTGAAATGACAGTTCCAAATTTTTCAGATAAGTGGGTGCCGTGGACTTCGTGAACGCACACTTCGCAGCTTCGTAGGCGCCATGTTACGCCAGCTGCTGACATTGTCACTGCTGGTAACGTGCTGGCATTAGTATATGATCTGAAGTACCGCTTCCTAAGACTTAAACCGTTTTTGCCAATGGAAGTATTTCAGATACTATCTTCTGGCGTAGGACATATAAAACCTAAGGAGTTGTACGATATAATCAATACCCCGTTTTGTTATCTCTATACTGTTTGTTGTATGTTTATAATGAAAAATAAACAATATGTATATGTTAATGGGTTAATTAAACAAGGCACTAAAAGTAACCCCACAGGTAAAAGAAAGCATAAAAAACCGACAGTTATCCGTTTTGATATCATATCTGATCTCTGCAGTCGTAAAGTTATTCGAACATGAGCTTAATAATCGGTTGGCTGGCTACCTAGCACTGTTTTAATGTTAAAAAAAATGTTTCATTGACATATTAATGAATTATGATACTACATTAATAATTATATTAATATTTTAACGTGAATACTTGTGTGTAAAACGTGTAAATATTTTCATGTAAGTACATATGTACCAAAATATTTGCATGTGTATCTTTTCTGGCTGGGTATCTGTGGTCTGAATAAAATAACTATGACTTTTACGATTGCCGATAAATGGCACGATTCTGAGAGTCCCCCTTCTAGTAGTACGCCAAAAATTAATACGGATAAATCAAGAACAACCAAACTTCGTATCTCAAGGTTAATTTTATCGTTTTCCTAAGGCCATTAAATGTACTTTTGTTCGATATTTTAATATTATTTTATGTCAATATTTATTGCAATCAGAATTTATTGCACGTTTAGCATTCACTTAATGACTCGATTCGAACGCACCAGTTATGTACGATAGTGGCGCTGCGCGCCTGTCACAAATAGAAGAGAACTAAGATAATCGCCATTTTTGTGATGGCGGCCGATATTTATAGATTGTAGGGGTGTTGTTTTTCAATAAATAAATGCATTAAAATGGAGGAAACTAAAGTAATTTATTACATAGATGATGAAGAAACGCCGTATTTAGTGAAAATCCCCATATCCCCAGAAAAAGTGACGTTGTTGGACTTTAAAAATCAGCTGAACAGGCCGAATTACAAGTTTTTCTTCAAATCTATGGACGATGATTTTGGTGTAGTGAAAGAAGAAATAGTGGACGATAACGCACATCTGCCGTGCTTCAACGGTCGCGTAGTGTCGTGGTTAGTGTCGGCGGAAGGTTCGAACCCCTCGGACGGGGCTTCGCAATGCACAGATAGTAATCCTGGTAAAGGTAAGCAGGCGCCCGCCGGGCCACCGCCTGCGCCTCTTACCCGTGACACCTGTACTGATACAGACAGCACTATAAGCTCACGCCCCGGTCACAGAGCTTCCTGTGATAAATACAAATACAGGGGTCTAAGAATCAATGGCCATTCCAAGTATGGCAACCATGGTCTTGAATACGAAACAGCATCAGTCCTCAGTTCCGATTTGGACTCTACCAGCCTCTTTGACAGTCAGTCAGAGATCACAACAACCACAGGACGTCACACCAATGCCTCCGTAGACCGAGCATTGACCGAGTGCAGTAGTGTATCACACCTACAAGTCAGTAACAGAAAAAGACCTCAACGAAGACGTAAAAGACCTCAAGTCATGTCTCGGACATCATCATACTCCTCAATAACTGACTCTACAATGTCTATGCACATAATAACGGTGACATTGAATATGGATACAGTGAATTTTCTGGGTATTTCAATAGTTGGACAGTCAAATAAAGGTGGCGATGGTGGTATTTATGTTGGGAGTATAATGAAAGGTGGTGCAGTAGCTCTGGATGGGAGGATAGAGCCAGGAGACATGATCTTACAGGTATATACCATTTTATTTCTAAACCGGACCTAATTGTGTATCAAGAACCTACAGGATATAATATTTCTAGACATTATTTTTTATGTTTTTATATATATTATATTCAATGGGGCAATACTGCCAGCATGCTGGGCACGCTGCCAAATGGTAATGGGCTAGAGCATTTGGACTGACTATGAGTGCAAATGCTTTTATTGTAGTAGCTGTAGTGTTGTATATAGTTTGTAGTATTTTGTTAATAAAGGCATATCGCCGAATATAAAAAGAAAAAAACTTATATTATAAAGAGGAAAGATTTGATTGTTTGTTTGAATTTAATAGGCTCAGAGACTACTGTACCGATTTGAAAAATAATATCACTATTAGAATCATACATTATCCTTGATAAACATAGGCTATAGAATATTTTAAAAAGTTGGAAGGGACCTGTATGGATACTTCAATAATGTAAGCCTAAAATATTTATTGATTTTTTTTTTAAATATCTGTGTAAAGTCACGGTGCCCACTAGTTGATAAGTAATTCTTAAGAATAGAAATCCATTGTTGTGTTGTTAATTTATACACTTCAATCCTTAGTTATGAAATAAAAAAAAAGTTATTTTAACGATTTAATTTGTATGATACATATAAGTTTAAATTAGTTACATTTTCAAAAATGTGTAGCTTATCCATACACGGTTGAAAAAAAATTATTTTCCCATGTAATATTTTGTGTTTGTGTGAGTGAGAATCCTTGTATATCAGCTTAGATCTAGTACTACTTTTGGTAGTATCTGAGTATTCATAATTTTTGAAAATGTTAGCAGACATTGTATGTGTTGCCATCACAATATGCTTATGGTGTCACATATAACATCAGTCAATTAGTTAAGGTTGAACTGGCCGTACAGTTTTCTATACAAATGCCGTAGGGTGATCACTCCCATATTGGAGATTTTAGGTATAGAATTAAGCACAATATCGATTGAACTCGTCATTATCTAGGTTTGTATCATAACGAAATTTTAAAAAGATAATTAAGTTGAAAGTTATGAGTCTTTGAAAACTTTATATAAAAATGTTTCAAAGCTCATAACTCTCAACTTAAATATCTTTTAAAAATTTCTTATGATACAAACCTTGATAATGATGAGTTCAATCGGTATCATGCTTTGTTTTGGACCTAAATCCTCAAATAAGGGAGTGATCACCCTACGACATTTGTATGGAGAACTGACCGGCCAGTTCACCCTTAACACTCTACCATATCACTAGGATTACCGGCATTGCATGAGGCAAAGACATTAACACAAAACACCTAAAAACAGATATTGATAGCTATGGAATCCTATGCTGCAGGTCCATGGTTTGATACCCACCTCCGTCTAGAGCTTCACTTCATGGGCATTTGCAAATACTTGCCTGGCTAACTACCACCCTCAAGTAGAATATATCTCAGCAACTATCTAGTAGTGAGCTTCGGTAGCATACCCTGTGAGCTAGTAAGTTTGAAGCAGTGATGGCTCAGTGGCATTGGCTACGGACTGCCCTGCAGCAGGTTCATGGTTCGAAACCCGCCGCGGGCTTGAGCTTCATTGCATGGTGGAAGGCATTTAGCTAATGCCTGCCTTGCTAGCAACCCTCAAGTAGAAAATCTGTAGCCAAACACCTAAGGGTGTGTTCTGGCAGTTGTCCTTGAGAACCAGTAATTATAGGCTAAGTGTAGTAACCTTCAACTACATCATCACTTACCAGCAGGTCATCAGGTGAGAGTGGTCAAAGGCTTACCAATCAGAAATTAAAAAACGTAATTAATGAATGTACAGGCATATGAGACTTGATAGCCATAGATCTCATCTACCCACAGATATAACATTTTGGCATAGCATGGTGTTCTGCTCTTTGGGATGTCACACCACACTGCTGTCCTTGATGAGTACTTATGCTGCCATCTCTGCAGATGGGGTTGTCTGTGACACCTATAGTAAACAGATGTTTGTTTACATGTCAGTATCAGGTGTCAATTTTGAGTACCTGTCATAATTTGTCCTGTTTGAGATTGAGGAGTCTTCTATAGTACCTACTATTTAGTTCTTGGATTGTTTCCTTCGATTGCCTACAGTCAATACAGTGTACCTACTCAGTAGTTATGAAAGTTATGATGTACAAGTAGTCTTTAAATCTAAAATATTCAAGGTATCTTTAAATTATTCATTGACATTATAATTCTTGCCAATTGAAAAAGTTCACTTAGTTTTTCTTGTTCGACACTAATGTATACGCATAGTAATCACGTTGATTTGATGATTGACACCGGCCAGTGAAACTCATAGAGAAGTTTGCTTAGCTGCTCTTAACCGACCAGCAAAGTTAAGCAACGTCCACCACGGTTATGAGTTTCGTAGGGCACATTAAGCCGGCGGTCCCGGTTGTTGTCTTAGGATGTCGTTATAGGATGATGGTAGGGCATTTTGCCAATGCCTGCCTGTCTAGCTACCACCCTCAAGTAGAAAACCTGTCGTCAAGCACATGGTTTGTTCAGGCAGCTGTCCTTGAGAGCCAGTAGTTCTAAGTTCTTGCATCTCTACAAATTAAACGCTTCCATCTTGACAGAAATTCTGGCTTAAGAACCAGGACATTTCCATATCTCCATTTCATGGTTGTAAAAGCCGACATCGAAGATAAATAAGCTATATTAGTTGCCTACTACTAATATCAGTGTTGTTATTGTTACATTACTTAATATTTCTAATGGTTCAGGTAATGTTAGTGGGTATACAACAAACAAGAATTGGAGACTTAGCATTAGAATCTAAACCCAAAAACAATTTGGTAAAAAGTTTTCATATGTTCATGTATTGTCCTGTATGTTATAAATAAATAGGGGACTCGCGTTATATATGTCACCGTTTTATTGTACTAACCGTTAGTTTATAATAAATCTAGTTAGATTATAAACAGTCAATAGAATGTTAATGGAAACTAAAATGTACAATAAAACATTTAAATTTTCGTAAGATCATAAACTGACCATGTCCAGCTGTCAAATTGTAATTATGTGGATCAACAACAATTTACCATAGATCTACGAAAGTTTTACAGTGGCCATAAGCAAAATACGTAGGTACAGGTTTTTAATGTATTATTTGTTGGCTTATGTTTAACTTACCACCAGATATAGTAGAGTAACATATAACACACAAAAATAGTAAATTATCACCAAAATTAAACCCGCATTTTAATGTAATGTTATAACCAAAGTTTTAACATCTCGCTATCCTATTTAAGCAAAATTATTCAAAATAAACCCAAAAGTAGTAAATAATCACCAAAAGTAGTATATGAAATTAAATTCTTGTGGCGCATCGTTCGCTCGCTCGGCTCGCGCGTTGTTGTAATCACAAGTAACCTAACGCTCCCCCTCGCGTCGCTCGTCGTCGCACCTAAATATGACTTTGCCCTAGACTAAATGATATTTAACCCCTTGCTAAAATATAATGATAATTTACTACATTTGGTGTACGATTAAAATTTTTGGTAAAAGAACTAAGGGTATCAAAGCATTTTATGGGGGTCATTATTTTAAATCCCTTAGTTTTTTTAATGTACAAACTCGAAATGAATATGTTTTTTTTGTCTGACTATTATTTTTGTTCTTAACTCTATGAAATGAACTCATGGCACCTATAACGGCGACCAATCAGAGGACGATTCACAATTTCGCGGGCGATTATAGATCGTTAGATTATAAACTACCTGCTAGACATGGTCAGTTTATAATCTGAATGATATAATCCGAAAATGTAAGCGTTAGATTGTAAATTTTAATTTTCGTTCACAATCTAACGACAGTTTATAATCTCACTAGATTTTTTATAAACTAACGTATCGTACAAGTATCCGGTGACATATATTACGCGAGTCCCAGCCGGGTACCTCAGCTTAATGAACCTATTTATTTATAATGGAAAAAACTTGCAATAGTTTTCTAAGTGAAGTCCTGTATGTTGTTAAGAGGAAACATAATTATGCTGAGGAGGCACTACAATTATGTAAACTGGTGGCACATAATTTTGCACTACTTAAATGCATCTTACTACTATTTTCAGGTGAACGATGTTAACTTTGAGGACATGACCAATGATGAAGCTGTTCGGGTGCTCCGTGAAGTTGTGCAGAAGCCTGGACCAATTAAGCTGGTGGTCGCTAAATGCTGGGACCCGAACCCTAAGGGGTACTTCACTATACCACGGACAGAGCCGGTCAGACCTATTGATCCTGGTAAGTCATCTTGAAGTACGCTTTGAAGACTTGCCTGGCCTTTGACCAGTTACCAAAAAAAAATGGTTTCAAGCCTGTAATAAGTACCTGGTGCTATCAATTACACGAACTCACGTGTTCGGGAGTTCTGTACTGTAATTGATCATGGTATGAAGACTTTATTTAAGATATGATTAAGATCACATATTCTATATATTTATTTTTATCTAAGGCCCAATAGTTTTTCGCGTTTTTTTTTTCATAGGTTAGCTTTTGACCACAATCTCTCCTGATGATAAGTGGTGATGTGGTCGAAGGTGTTAACAGGCTTAACCTAGAATTAGTGGCTCTCAAGGTCAGCTGCCGGAATACACTGTTAGGAGCTTGGCGACAGATTTTCTACTTGAGGGTGGCCACTAGCCAGGCGGGTGTTCAAATACCCTTCCACCATGCGGTGAAGCACTAGCTGGCGGGCTTTCTGTTACATCTATGATAAACAGGTGTTTGTTTAGAACGTTATTACAATTACAATATACATTCATATTTTACTAATTATTGGACCTCAAAATTGTATGTAATTGTACCCACCCGGGTGGGTGGGAATCGAACCCGCGTCCTCCGATTTCGCGCCGGATGCCTAAACCACTCGGCCACCTGGACAAGCTCTTCCGAGCCGAAATTTCGTGCTCTAATTGTATTACTTTAACCGTCATAGGGGACGGTGCGCGGCCATCAACCAGACTACTAGACTTCATCTGATCGAAAGAAGTGCTTTTCAAACACTTAACTCTCGGAATAATGTCGCTACCCTCAATATTTCTAAATATGATTACGAGCACAATAACGATAAGTTTAGTGCTCCAATAGGTAATTTGTAAAATATGCTTTTCGTTTAGCACGCGATATTGCATGTAATTATATTTTAGATATATACATTTTAATTTGAACAAGATAACAATTTGAGATAATCATAAGATATATTATCGTAATAGGATTTATTATATATATATACTCAAATATCGATAAAAGTCATACAAGGAGACGCAATGGAATGCGCGTATTGATTGCAGCACCACTATTTTGCGGGGTATAGGTATAGCGTGCAGGCGCGGGAAGCAGGTCCATGGTTCGAATCCCGCCGTGGGCTTGAGCTTCACCGCATGGTGTAAGAGCATTTTGCGAATGCAGCCTGGCTAGCGCCACCGTCAATTAAGTCCATCAAGTAGTCCTTGAGAGCTAGTGAAATTACAGGCACATGAGACTTAACAACTATGTCTCAAGGTGACGGGCGCAGTGCAATTCGTGACTTGTGACGAAATGCATCTGTTATAGGCAGAGGTTAGTCCGCTTCAGATCAGGTGCGCCCGAGCTTGTTCCGTAACAATATCATAAAAAAAAAACAATAGCCTGGGATAGAGTTATGCGTACAGACTGCAATTTTTGTAACCACGCGCATTGCACCAGAACGGTCATTCATAGGTACATCTACTAGGTGACTATAGTTTTATTTTTAGAAATTCGTAAAGCTACAGAGTTCAATTTTTTATGCTAGATAGCATTTTGCCGCTATCTCACCTGATGGAAAGTAATGATGCAGCCGAAGATGTAGCATGCTTGCCTAGAAGATATGTATTCACTCTAGACTTGAAGACTCCCATTATTCTGTTCGGGAAACAAAAACGCGGGCAATGAGTTAATTGATTAGGATAAAGCATTTTGAAGAGACTGGTTGTGGTTTAAGCCACAATCTTAAGGTCATCAAAGAACACCTATGAATAATATTGAGAGAGAGAAACAGTCAGTATAAACAATCCTTGAGTGTGTACTCGCAAGAGATCGGTTGCATTATTCCTACCCAGACAAAGTCAAAGTCAAAATCTTTTATACAATTTAGGCGTCTCCTATGAAGGTCAGTTACAAATTTTACTAATAACAAATATTTTCAAAATATTTTACGAAAATATCAAATTAATATTTTAATAAAACACTTAAAATATATCTAGTGACAATTCCGCCCAATTTTCCTGCTAAGGGTATGTTCCATTAGTCGCTAAGAACGTTATTTTCGATAATTTTGATCACATTCTGCGTCTATGGTTGTGATCACGTGATCGTTTGTAACTGTCATCCCCGTTCCATTTTTGGATAAGAACGCTAAGAATGCCACTAAAATTTGCCACTTCTGTCACTTTTTACATTAGATGTAGCGTTTAAGGCGAAAATAACGCCAAGACCCATGTGGAAAACTTTTTGGGAGTGTGATCGTTTTTAGCGTTTTTAGCGAATCTCACGCAAATGGTACGCACCCTAAGCCGACGTGACGTCACAAACGCCACGCAGCCAAACCGGAAGAACCTTCGACGCGTTTCGTTTCTACACGAAGCATCCTCAGGAGGTCTTGACTCTTCGAGCACACGATCGAGAATATTCTTTTAGATTTCTTTCAGATTAAATATGGATTTCCGCAAAGTA
Organism: Plagodis pulveraria; assembly: GCA_963890685.1. NCBI lineage: Eukaryota > Metazoa > Arthropoda > Insecta > Lepidoptera > Geometridae > Plagodis > Plagodis pulveraria. The sequence continues at coordinate 16,189,412 of OY982976.1, read as the reverse complement.
ACGCCTGAATCAATTCATTAACAAATATTATTATTTAAAATATTCTAATTATAACAAATATTTTTAAAATATTTTATTAAAACAACAAATTAATTATTCAATAAAAATTTAAAAATATTCTACATTGTACTTTTTTTTTCATTTCATCATATAAGCAAGCATTTGACCGCAGTCTCACCTGATGGAAAGTGACGACGCGGTCGACGGTAGAACATACTGCCATACCACGTTCAGCAAAGAAAATAGAGCCACCGCGAGAAAAACGGGCAATAAACTCGGGGCCATTCTTTTAAACGTCTTTTAACAATATTTTACAAATTAACAATTCTTTTAACAATGTTTTACATACTTGCTATATAATACAATATTACGGTATTTGTTTAAATTACGTAGGCGACAGGTGATAGTTTGGCAGAGGCGGAAATGTCCAGGCATTTTTGTCGTTTAAGTAATCACAAACTGTGGATTTCTTAATCAATATGTTTTTCACATGCAACTTGAATTTCCCTTCTGGGAGTGTTGTAATATTTTCAAATATGTATATACAGATTTGGTAAAGTTAAAATATCAATTTCTTTAAAAAGATCCTTTAGAGATTCCCTAGGATCCATTTCATATATGGCTCGAATTGCACGGTTTTGTATGATAAATATTGTCTCTATCTCAGCAGCAGTTCCCCACAGCAATACACAATACGACATAATACTGTGGAAGTATGCGAAATAAACTAGGTGAGCAGTAGCTACGTCTGTTAACTGTCTTATCTTACGAACTGCATATGCAGCAGAACTAAGTTTTCCGGATAGACCATTTATATGGATCCACACTGTAAAATTGAATCAATTTTGATTCCCAGGAAGACTGTCCGTAACATTTTCTTGTTTAATGTTATTGTGACGAAACTAGCCCGAGGCCCACCTGATGTTGAGTGGACTAACCTCTGCCTATAACAGACGCATTTGGTCAACGACGAATTGCACTGTGCCCGTCACACTGAGACATACAGTTGTTAAGTCTCATGTGCCTGCAATTTTGCTGGCTCTCAAGGCCTGTTGCACACAGTGTTAGGTGCTTGACGACAGATTTTCTACTTGAGGGTGGTAGCTAGCCTGGCGAGCATTCGCGAAATTCCCTTCCACCATGCGGTGAAGCTCAAGCCGGTGGTGGGATTCGAACCATGAACCTGCGGACGCTATTACCGCTTGTCTAATCACTACTTCAATATATCTTTTCAGGAGCATGGGTGGCCCACACCCAAGCGTTACGTGAGGCATACCCGCCGCCGCCCCCGTCTCTGTCCGCACTGCCCGTCTCTTCTGTCTCGGAGCGTGGGGCTTCGGACGTGAGCACCATGCCCGCGGGGGCGCAGCCCCGACTCTCCGTCAATATGGACATGGCAGCAGTTGTCAGGAGCATGTTGAGGCCTGACTCTGGTATGTAATGGATTGATGGAAATATAACTTTGCAATTTTCCTGGTGATGTAGATACTATATCTATACTCAAATTGAACACAGGACCTGTGGATTCCAAAGCAAAGTCGTACTACACTCGAACCTGATAAGTCGACATGATGGAGGTTACTTTCTCGATGACATGACGTCATAAACGCCTACGTAACAAGTGTTCAGACTCTGTGAAATTTTGTACGCATTTTGCTGAGCCTAATATATAAGCTTCTGGTTTCCCGGTTTTTCGATTTATTATTTATATTATACCTAAATTTCAAAATAACAATTCCCATACAATAAGATTTTTCTAATTAATAAATACTTAATTTTACGGAAATCTGCCAAACCAGAAGCGTAGATATTAGGCTCAAGCATATGCATGCAAAGTTTCACCGAGTTTGAACACTTAGTATTTAAAATATGACGAAACTACGTTTGTGTGGAAAGCTCTCCGTGAACTCTACTCTTAATATCTAGTCCAATAAAAAAAAATCTATTTAGCCACAAACTCCATATACAATACACATATGAGCTTTTTTTTATCAAAAGTTATTTACTGAACTTTTGACGGAATTACCCCTCAACAAATTTAGTTTAAGAGGCATTTTACATTTTAATGCGGTATACGAAGATTTTAAGCGCTTAATTTACTATCATAGGAAATATCTACAAGTTCTTTAATAATTGATAAAAATAGAATAATCTGTTCTCTTTTCAGTTAATGTACCAGATTTACAAACATAACATTAATTATTTTGTAGTGACCAATCTCCCGCACCTTGTTTTACGAATTAAAGTAAACATAGCCAACTTCAGAGTTCTATCTCTTGTATAAAGATTCATCAAATTAACTAAAAAAAAAAACTCTGCATCAGGCATATAATCCTGTTGACAAATAGTGTACTAGAATATCGATAATTAATCGTCATTGTAGAAAAAAAAATAAAGATCTTGCGCCAATTTCCATGAATTATATCAGCAGTTTACCACGATATATTGCGTTTAATAAAGTGTAATTCCAAACAAATATTATATGAAAAGAAAGTTCATTCTTTAATTATCTGATCTTTAATAAATTGTGCTATTAACTCTGTTTTGTTAGACAAGAAAAAATATTTAACATAACTCGAAATGCTCATAAATTGAAATGTACAAGCGCGAGGCGATCAGTACCGCGCGAGCGCTCATCGAGGTAGGACCTGCGTTCGTTTTGCTTTGCTCTGACGTCTCGTACGCGGAACGCTTAGACGCAAGTTTATAGTGCGACCACAGGGTTTTGATCATATCTTTATTTTTTTAAGTAACAAACTATACTTTATTTTTGTTGTCCATAATATAATTATTGTTGTCTTGTTAAGTAACTACATCTTTAGTTTCTGTTCATCCATTGTGTTAAAAAAAGGATACGTCACAATTATGCAGTCTTATACAGCGTTATTGGAAAAATGCTAACAACCTCAGAGGGTTGACTTCTTCGTTTTGGTCTGCTAGTTTTTATATTATTCTAGTTTAAATTAGTAACTCACTATAACTTTTGTTTTAGAAGGATAAGATGACAGGCAAATAATTGATTTCCAATATTTTTGGATTCAGTTAATGTCTATAAGTGAACACAGCGATAACTTCAGCAGAAAATTAAACTACCTTCCTAATTTGTACAAAACGGCCTCCCGGCTTTTCCATCATTTGTACAAACCGGGATACCAGTTAGCGGTCGATAGTCGTATTTACAAATTTACCATAAAATCTGCGTAAGTGTTTTCTGCGTAAGTTTAAGTTTTGAAGCAGTGATGGCTCAGTGGCATTGGCTATGGACTGCCGCGCAGCAGGTCCATGGTTCGAATCCCACCCAGAGCTTGAGCTTCACCGCATGGTGGAAGGGCATTTTGCGAATGCCCGCCTGGCTAGCGACCACCCTCTAGTAGAAAATCTGTCGCCAAGCACCTACCGGTGAGTTCCGGCAGCAGTCCTTGAGAGCCAGTGAAATAACAGACAAAAATGAGACTTAACAGGTATGTCTCAAGGTGATGGGCGCAGTGCAGTTCGTCACTTGTGATGAAATGCACCGGCAGAGGATACCGCTTAACATCAGGTGGGCCTCGCGCTTGTTTCATCACAATGACAAGAAAATAAATTAAAAAAAAGTCCGACTTTCATAATCCAAATGGTTTTCAAAACGATGCATCCGTGCCCATACAAGAAAGAATACATATTTTTCTGAAATAACGGAAGCATTTTGAATATTTTGATGAAATCTGAAACCAGCACAAATTACATTTTGGCCCCAAAATATTACGTCATTTCATATTAATCTCGTAACTACGTCAACAGTTATAAACCTAGAAAAACGCAATTTTGCATATGTATAAGTCATTTTTCGCTCGATACATTTTGCAACGCAAACACTTACCGATGCAAATTTGCGTATTAAATAATCTGGTAACTAATTTTAAACTTCTAAACCAAAAAATCTGAAATAATACAAGTGTATAAATTATATGTAAATAATAATATCAAAGAAGGACCAAAGCCGTAGGTGTTATAGTTTTTCAGAAAAAAATATTGCTCTCCAATACAGTTTTCCCGCCAAAGTTCTTAAAACAATTGGGTTGTTTTAATCTTGTTACTTTAAAATATTTGGCGTAAAAATCTGTAGCAATTCATGGCTAAAGAACAATATTAAATTATCATATTAAAAGAAGAATCGAAGTTCTAGGTGAGTCTAGTTACGAAAAAATAAAAATAGCAATTAAATTACCATTTCCCACCATTTTTGTCGTGTGTTCAAACCCCATTTCCAGTATTTTTTTCTATAAAAAGGTGTATTATCATTTATTTTCTATAGAGGAATAGTGAGCATAAGAGTATATAGTGAGGATTGCATTGGTACCAAGAAGTATATATGTTGATTATAGATTGCATCAAAGATATTCGATTTAAAAACAAAAAAAAACCTCAAAATGTGTAAATATATATTTACATTTCGCTGTTTGGGCTACTCAAACTAAATGGATGAAAATGTTATTTTTTTAAAGGTATAGGTGATATATTGTGGTATGGGAATATGAGGGTGACATGTTTAAGTAATGGAAAACCAAAAACGTCATGGGACGTTTGTGGTTGGTACTGAGTTGTTTTCCGGGTGCACAGAAAAATAAACCTCAGTCCTATGCATGGTCATTATGGCAGACAGTGTTAACGACTGGATATAGATACTGTGTAGAGTGTGAACGAGGAAAATAGCAATTTTTGGAAACTTTAAGAGAAAGAACTTTTAGTCCGCAGCTTGTAATCAATGCAGTTACGTCAAATATTTGTATAATTTTAAGCCGTATAATTATTTAAGTTTATTGTTACAATAAATGATTCAAACATATCTATTTTTTATTCATCAAGGATGTAATGTAAATATACGATTCACGATGTAGGTTGACTATTTAATGTACATGCCTACTTCTTTTCTATAACATTAGCAAGTAACAAGTAATCGACAAGAAATTGATTATTTACTCATGCCAATCACACAATTTTTAAATTCGCAACTTACATTTCTTTATTAATGAGTGCTAGTATCAAAATATGTTACTCACAGTCACGCTATTCCGTCGTCACTTCTTTCGCTTGTGTATGCGATGCGCTGGCATTTACCTAAACTTCAGTAGCGTGATTTTGTGAAATGGCTCTTAACGGAATTACCCCACAACAAATTTAGTTTCACGGAATTACCACACAACAAATTTTAAACACTTGTCTATCCGCCTTTTGCCTCCTCTTTTTATCAAAGTCTGAAATGGTTAAAAAGTTTAGTGTTGACTATAATCAGTGATTAATAATGTCCGTAAAAAAAATAACAAACAATTCCGCCAAAACTCTCGATCTCGATCGAAGTCAAGACCTGAAGATCCTTCGTCTAAATGCGAAAGGTTTCCAAGACTTGACGCTGGCTTTACAGGATAATTTGACGGAAATGGCACACTTTTAATATTTTTTTATTTTTGCTATAACGCATGCTCTGCGATGATAAAATAACAAAATACGAGAGGAAAAATTATAGTTATATGTGGGCTTCGAACCCGGGATATCCACTTAATACTCTGACCGCTAATATCACAAGTTTAATTCTATAATTAATTATTTTACCGAAATATCTGTAAAAAGCCCAGCCGCGGGCACTACAGGCTGATAATTATATTATTAAAATGTATGTTCCATGTCTTCTTTAATATTTTTTTTTAAATATCTGTTATATATTATTAAGGATTTTCATCATTTAGACATGCATTATCTCAAAAAGATACCTACAAAGAATTACAGATGAATATGTTTTAAGAATTTTGTCGAATTTACTGTATCTATGAATTTACTAATCAATAATTTTGATGTTTGAAATTGAGGTATTAACTTTTGTATGAATTAATAATAAAAATGAGGATAATTAAATTTGAGGTAACTTTGTGTTACAGATTAGCCCCAATGCACTTTCCTTGACATATCGACCAATTCCACTGATGTTACTTAGGCACAGATATGCCAGGCATGTCGAATAGTTGAATAATTTCTGCACATTTTTTTCCAGGTTTAGAGATCCGCGACAGAATGTGGTTGAAGATAACGATACCGAACGCGTTCATCGGCGCGGACGTTGTCGAGTGGATCCTTCAACACGTGGCCGGCATCGTGGATAGGAGGGACGCTAGGAAATATGCATCGCATATGCTTAAGGTATACATTTTCATTTTTCATTTCATTTTCATTTATTGACCTTATAACATTGTTTGTTATATTAGGTAAGTCAAATTTACAAATAATTATTAAAATATAAGGTAAGAATAATGATTATATTATAATTATAAGCTTATCTTAAGTGTGATGTCCGTGGAAAAATGATTTGCAATTATTAGGGTATTTAGGTATTTAGTCGATCTCATTATAGCCTTAGCAGTCTAAAGGATAGTCTATATTATTATCTAATTATTTTTACATACAATTACATGTTTTTACACATTTAGCAGCTATGGTGGAATATAGAATCTCACAAACATACATACATGAACACTAAAAACATAACTCCATTTTTTTTGGACAGTCATTAAAGTCCTCATATAACTGTACTGTATCAGCCGGATTGTCCACTGCTGAAAACAGCCTCCCCCAATAGTCATATGCCATAATACCCACGCTTGGCAGGCGTCTTGGGGATCGCAGTTTAAGATATCAGTTCCTCAGAAGGTGCTGGTGCCCACCTTCCGGTATTTTACATTTAGTCCCCTGTTACTACACCCACAGGTTGAAATGGGGGGGTTGACATTCTAGCCCGGCACCCCATGAGGTTTATAAGCTGTCCAAAAGATTATTTTGAGAGATTGAGAAGTGAAAGCAAAGAGGGTATAGCGAGTTTACCCCACTATTTAACCCCAAAGTTCTATTAAGTATTGGTTTCTATCTAATCTCTATTTCTTTTCCAGGCCGGCTTCATAAGGCACACAGTGAATAAGATCACATTCTCCGAGCAATGTTACTATGTAGCGGGGGAATTGTGCGCGGAACTGGCTGCCTTGAGGCTAAGGAGCGGTGACAACGATAGCTTAGCTAGTGACGCTTTACCACCATTACCTAATCCTAAGTAAGTAACATTAATAATTCTTCTCAGGTTTTTTTTTTATAGCAATCCTGAGCCCCAATTCTCTTAGCTATTGACCAAACGCCACACTACTGCGATGCTTCTGCGATCGAACTGCTGTTAATGTCAAATTCGGTAGTCTGCTAATTCTAGCTCCTAATCGCAGTTGTATAGCAATCGCGTCGCTATCGTATGGCTGTGCTATGTCATGCAAATTATGCCACTGAAATAATAATAAAAACTTCTATCAATCAAGCATCAGTCAAAACATTAATACAGTGGTTTTCTAGCAAACAATACATTAAATAAATATATATATATAATCATTTAGCGATTTTTCTATCTAAAATCCTCCAAAATATTTTATGCCACTGTAGCAACGCAATCGCAACAAAATAGCTTACAGCATACCAAATATGTCAAAAACTAGTTAGCCTTTGTCTACTATCTCACCTGATGGTAAGTGATGTTGTGGTCGATGATGTTGTTCAGTCTAACCTAGAATTACTGGCTCTCAAGGACAGCTGCGGGAACATACCGTTAGGGGCTTGGCAACAGATTTTCTACTTGAGGGTGGTAGCTAGCCAGGGCATTCGCAAAATACCCTTTATAATGACTGCCATCGTAAGACAACAACCGGGACCGACGGCTAAACGTGCCCTCCGAAGCACGGAAACGCTCAGTAGTAATGTCACTAGCGGTCACCCATCCAACTCATGACCTTGGTGGACGTTACTTTTGCTGATCGGTTAAGAACAGCTAAGCAAACTTCGCTACGAGCGTTTCAATAGTACCTGGAATTCAGTATTACGATCAAAGAAATTAATTTAAATCTTATTGTTTTTAAAACTTACGAGACGTACAAATTAGAGGTTAAAAGTTGAAAAGGGAATCCCTAGTTACTGTTCACTGCAAACTTGAAGCGTAGCGAAGTTTGCTTAGCTGTTCTTAATCAATCAGCAAAGTTAAGGTTGAACTGGCCGGTCAGTTCTCCATACAAACGTCGTAGGGAGATCACTCCCTTATTTGAGGATTTAGGTCCAAAACAAAGCATGATACCGATTGAACTCGTCATTATCTAGGTTTGTATCGTAACGAAATATTAAAAAGATAATGTAGTTGAGCCTTGGAACATTTTCATATAAAGTTTTCAAGGCCCATAACTTCCAACTAAATTATCTTTTTAAAATTTCGTTACAATAGAAACCTAGATAACGACGAGTTCAATCGATATGATGATAGCTAGACGTCTAGCTGCTTAGTCTAGCATCTTCAGTTGTACTATAGATGTCCCTCCATCCCAATACGATGGTTAAAGAACGATAGGAAAGATTTAAGTTATGACGTTAATGTCATGTTAGCTCAATTAGTTAGACCATCCCCCGGCTATAGGTGAGGATGGTACGGGTTCAAATCTCGCACATGACTATAACTTTTCCTCTGGTAATTTTGTAATAATTATGTTTATTTTTTACAGCATGATGGGCCCCAACTACATGCCGTACGCTGGTTCGTACGGCTACCAGCCCATTCCCTTCAAGTACGCCTCCTGTGTTAACAGCGAACACACTGTATATGGGTGAGTGCTACATGTTCTGCTATATATTTTAATTAGATTGTGACGTGAAATCAATTAAAAGTGTTAAATCAAGGCAGTTTTTTATGCATCATCAAGTATGGGCATTACATTAAGTTCTCCCTCGCTCTTCTGCCTGTACGTTAATGCGCTGGTTGAGCGACTCAGCAGCATGCCAGTGGGTTGCTACATAAATGATATTTGTGTTAACAACCTCAGCCAATGACATTGTACTTCTGGCTCCCTCAATCAGTGCACTGCGAAAACTTCTGACCGTTGTGAGTCATATGTAGCATCACATGGTCTTCCTTATAATGCTGCCAAATCTAAATTTATGGTTTTTAAAGCGGGTGTCAAGTGCCCTTCCTATATTCCACCTGTGACACTCAACGGTAAAAACTCTAAAGAGTGTATACATTTAAATATTTAGGGCACTTGGTAACCGACAACCTTAAAGACGACTCTGTTATGGAAAGGGAACGCAGAGCATTGTCAGTCCGGGCGAATATGTTGGCCCGCAGATTAGCCAAATGTACAGATGCAGTAAAAGCAACTTTATTTAAAGCGTATTGTACGTCTCTGTACTCGGCGGGTCTGTGTTTCAACTATACTCAAAAGGCTTGCAATGTTCTGCGAATCCAATACAATAACGCGTTTAGGGCGTTGTTGCGACTTCCGCGATTCTGCAGTGCATCAAATATGTTCACACAAGCACGCACTGACACGTTTGATGCCATTTGGCGCAAAAAGTCAGCTTCATTGCTAAACAAACTTCGCTGAAGTAGCAGCAACATCCTGAATGTTATATCAGGTTTTTTTTTTTTAATGCTTGGTAAATTTGTTTGTCCATTGGTGTGGAAACTCATTCGTTGGACTAAATCACTGTTAGCAATAAAGTACTAACCTACAACCTACTAACAACAATTGGATCAAGCTGTCTGAATAAAGAAATTTATTATTATTATTACATGAAGGACCGGTGTGAGGTTTTGAAGCGCTCGTAGCGAAGTTTGCTTGGTTGTTCTTAATCATAACCTAAACTGCTCCAACCGCATCAAATTCAGTGAGATTTGCTCCTTTTTTTTTTAATAGCTTATAGTTTAACCTTTGACCACTATCTCACCTGATTATAAGTGATAATGTGGTCGAAGATATTGTTCAGGATAACCTAGAATTACTGGCTCTCAAGGACAGCTGCCGGAACACACCGTTAGCTACTTGGCGACAGATTTTCTACTTGAAGGTGGTAGCTAGCCAGGTGGGCCTAAATGCCCTACCACCATGCTGTAACGACTACCATCGTAAGACAACAACTGGGATTTTGTGACTGGAAATCAATCAAGAGTGTTAAATCAAGGTATTTTTTATCTGCATCATTGAGTATGGGCTTTATTGCTGTAAGGGATTGTGCAAACCCAATTTTAGATAAAAAAAAGTATGTATAAAAAAATTTAACCAACTTCAATGCTCAAATGTTTGAAATAACTTGTTGAAGTACAACACTCTATAAGTTTATTTGTTACATATATAAAAATACAAATCTTTTTCTTTTTATAATATTAGTGTTCCCCTTATTATTTATATATGGACAATTGTTTACATAAATAATACATTTTTCATTTGATATATTGAAGGTACAACCGCGAGGAGTCGGTGCTATCCGGCAGCGGGGGCTCCAGCGCGGGCTCGGACCGCGGGGGCGGAGGCGCCAAGGAGGCGGGGACGGGCGTGGGGGCGGAGCGCAAGTCCACCTCCAGCGGGTCGGGGGCTTCGCTGCCGCCCGAGCAGCGCCCCGCCAGCCATTCCAGCTCCGAGAGGAAGCATCGCCCGGTCCTTTTCCTATAGTGCAGGTAATGTCGTATGTAACACGTAAATATGTTATAATGCAGGCATTTCTCTACAATGCCCCCTTGGCTAGCAACCACTCTCAAGTAGAAAATCTGTCGCCAAGCATCTAACGGTGTGTTCCGTGTGGCTTGAGAGCCGGTGAAATTACAGGCAAAATGAGACTGAACAAGTATGATGGGCGCAGTGCAGTTCGTCACTTGTGATGAAATGCATCTGTTATATGCAGAGGATACCGCTTGACATCAGGTGGGTCTCGTGCTTGTTCCGTTACAATAACATAAAAAAAAAACCTGTTTATGTTTTTTGAAACGAAAAATTTATATGCTTGTAGCTTAGTTTGCTTAACTGTTCTTAACTGATCAGCAAAGTTAAGCAACGTCGCGCGCGGTCATGAGTTGGATGGGTGACCGCTAGTGACATTACTACTGAGCGTGCACGTGCTTCGGAGGGCACGTTAAGCCATCGGTCCCGGTTTTTGTCTTAGTAACGGTGTGTTCGGGCAGCTGTCCTTGAGAGCCAGTAACCTAGAAAGGTTGGTCTGAACAACATCTTCGACCATATCATCACTTACCATCAGGTGAGATAGTGGTCAAAGGCCTATAAGGAATAAAAAAGGTGATGTCCTACGATGCGGAAAATTGGAAAACCAACAGCTAAACATAGTAATAATAGTGACTTAAATAGATACAAAAAGCCAATTAAAGGTTTTCACGGATAGAATTACAATAAAATATATAAATTAAGTGCACACTCATAAAAAAACTAATTATAAATATAGTCTTGTTTGTAGTACAACGTAAGTTGAACTATAGATGTCGCTCCATCCCAATACGATGGTTAAGAACGATAAGAAAAATTTGAGTTATGACGTCATATGTCATATTGGGTTTGCGGTCAGAGCATGCTCTGACTGTAGCAGTGGAAGGTGCGGGTTCGAATCTCGCATAAGACTATAATTTTTTCTCTGATAATTTTATAATGTAATCCGCGGTGCATGCGTTTTTGCTATAATAAAAAATATTTTCTCACCCTGCAAATACCATGATCATGTAAGATGGATTCTAAACTAGCGACAAGCGCAATTAACAGGAACAGGAAGAGAAGCTCCTACAGAAAAATAGGTATTTTAACAAAGTGATCCTGTCTCGCCGCTAAACGCCCGAACAGAATAGTGCGATAAGGACAATTGCAGCTTCTTCAAGTTTTGACTTAGAATTTGCGCATAATAACATCTATAACATTTCCAAAAATCATCAAAATTGGCGATTGTTTAGGGGGGTAGAAACGTTTTCTCTGTTTGTATGAAAATTCGACATTTCCCTCCAGTCTTAAACTGTTTTTAATTGTGCTTTAAGAATTTTATTTCTCTTAAGAATAACAATATTCACTTACAGAGAAACACATTAAAAACAAAGTAAAATTTAAATACCGGATTGCACAGTGTACACGAAATAAAATAGTTACTTAACAATATATATATAACAGTTACTTATAACGTTATTTATATACAAAAAAAAACAAAATACAAAAAAAAATTACCTGGTACATTCGTAAATTACCTTTTTTAACACTCCGTTACACGCGCGGGGCACAAGTGTGCCCCAGGTATAAAAATCTGATTGTTATTTTAAAATATGTGGACCCAGAATGTCATCTACTTCAATAGCTGTCCCCTATACCCTGATGTATTTGTTATTGACTCGGCAACAACGACAACGCATGGGTTTATTTTTTATCAACACATTAGTCATACTAGAGTTCCCTTATTTCCTACGTTTTGAATAGAAAAAGCGATCATTCAACTAAAACAACACTACTCGGGAATGTGAGGGAACCATACATTATTGTATTTTTTTATTAGTTTGCGACAAAGAAGTAACTTTATTTGTTACGGTTTTAAGCAAAAATAAACACTGATTTTGAAAACACTAATTCTATTTTTAATTTATATTTTATTATATAAGTAATCCTCGTTTAAAAAAGGGCCACAGTGGTGCCCCGTGCGTGTAATGATGTGATAAATAAGACTGCGTGTAACGGAGTGTTAAGAAACCATTTGTCAGAAATATAAAAAACACCTTTTGTCATTTCCAGGACCAAGCTGTAAGTCGGCTTTCCCGATGGAGCACATAAAAAATACTGCCAAATACAACTCTAGAACTCTATTAACGTATGTAAGTGTCGTTTGTATGTAAACTTTATTATATTTAGTAATATATATAATTATGTAACTCGTCATATAAGATATAAGGAATTTTTGTATAATGTAACGTCGGAGAGATTTGTTAGTAAACCTGAAATGAAAGTTTTTTATACAAAACCTTTTTATTCTGACATTTTAATTCTTGCATTAACATCTGCCAAGCGAATAAGCTTACATAATTGCAACAAAATAGAAAATTTTAATAAGGAGGGGAATTGAAACCGCTACCATTCGTTCCGGTTGGGACATGTTCTGCCAATTGAGCTACCGTGGTGTAGTGAGTCATAGTTCGAATTTATTAATCATCTGAATTTAAAATTCTCTACACTAGTAGTTCTTATTCTGTTCTCACTAAAATCCACATTCCTGTAACACTTAGAGTGACTATTTTAAAAATATGATTATTATAATTTTACATCAATTTAGAAGCACTAAGTTACATGACAGCATCATATGTCTAAATTTGAACTGTGAATCACTACACCACGGTAGCTCAAATTGTTCATGTCCCGGCGGAGGGACGGTTGTTCGCAGGTTCGAAACCGCCCTTGGTAAACATTTTTTTTAAAATAATTTTGTGAACACTTATGTATGATAAGGTGGACAGTTGCATATAGAATATTGACAGCTTATTTGTGGTTCCTGTATCAAAGTGTGGAGATGTGGAATGGATCCCTATTAATATGCCTGTCTTCTGTTTCACTGCATGCTGAGTCAGTAGCTTGTAAATGGAAGAGTTCTATGAAATATATATCTCTTATGTAGAGTGTTTATCCAAAACCAAACGCTGAAATAACGTGTTTTGTAAGAATTTTATAAATTAAAATTTTTCTATTCCATGTTTTTATTCTGTTCACAAAACTGTCATTGTAATCTCAATATTTTTTTAAGTTGCCTATTATTTCTTAGTTTTCTCAATGAAGGTCATCAGTTTAATTGGCATTTTCTGAGAGAAACAGAGAGGAAGAGTGTTATTGAATAAATGTCACAGAGAATCAGGAGAGCAGTCGAATGACACCTGTCAAAAATGCAATATGGCGGATTCAAGATCCAAATTCAAATGTCTTATTGTTTCTGAGATTTTCCATCCAATTTAACTGACCTCCATTCAGAGAGATATAAATAATAGGCAACTTAAAAAATAATTGAACAAACATAAAAACGATAGTGAATTTTTTTTTTATAAATAAAAATTTGATCTATTGTTTATTTTGAGTAATTTCCAAAAATAATTATTGGAGTATTACAGGTTGTGTATATATAAATAGTGTATAGATAGATGTAGTATTTGATATATTCAATTTGAAAACATAATATGCACGTACAATAAAAACTATTATTATATCACTCATGACATTCTTCATACACGGCCATCTGTAAAGGATACTCATTTATTATCTATCTCATGATTATGTACATTGACAATGGTTTAAATTATTTGTCAAATATGGTTGTCTTAAGTTTTCGCGATTATTACACATAGTAATTAAACAACTTTAAACGGTTTAAATCGCGTATATTTATCATTATTTTTGTCCTGACATTTAAAAACTGCAGTGATCGTGACCATGGGGTGATTAATTGGTATCATAAATGCCACTTGAGTTATTTTATTGTGACAGAACAAGCTCGAGGCCCACCTGATGTTTAGCGGACTAACCTCTGCCTATAACAGATGCATTTCATCACAAGTGACGAACTGCACTGCGCCCGTCACCTTGAGACATAGTTGTTAAGTCTCATGTGCCTGTAATTTCACTGGCTCTCAAGGACTACTGCCGGAACACACCGTTAGGTGCTTGGCGACAGGTTTTCTGCTTGAGGGTGGTCGCTAGCCAGGCGGGCATTCGCAAAAAACCCTTCCACCATGCGGTGAAGCTCAAGCCCGCGGCGGGATTTGAACCATGAACCTGCTGCGCGGCAGTCCACAGCCAATGCCACTGAGTCATCATTGCTTCAAAGTAATTAAACAACTTTAAACGGTTTAAATCGCGTATAATTATTATTGTTTTTGTTCTGACGTTTAAAAACTGCAGTGATCGAGTCACGGGGTGACTAACCGGTTTTATGTCACTTGAGTTGTAAAGAAATTATTTTGTTCTACCGTCAGAAATTTTATTTTAATCATAACGTTCCCTATTCACGCAGTATTCGCTCAGTGTCTAGAGGTCTTGCAGATTTGTGTCGGCCTTGGTTTTAATTAATTTGATAACAGAATCCCAAGCAGGTGGTACTTGCCAAACATCAAGAAGCGCTCATAGCGAAGTTTGATTAGCTGTTCTTAATCGTTCAGCAAAGTTAGGCAACGTCGCGCGCGGTCATGAGTTGGATGGGTGACCGCTAGTGACATTACTACTGATCGTGCACGTGCTTCGGAGGGCACGTTAAGTCTCGCGTGTCGGTTGTTGTCTTAAGATGGCAGTCGTTATAGCATGGTGGTAGGACATTTTGCGCCTGGGTAGCTACCACCCTCAAGTAGAAAATCTGTCCCCAAGCACTTAACGGTGTGTTCCGGCAGCTGTCCTTGAGAGCCAGTAATTCTAAGTTAAGCCTGTTAACAATTTCACTTACCATAACTTACCATCAGGTGAGATTGTGGTCAAAGGCTAACCAATCAGGCATACAACCGTTTAAAGTTGTTTAATAACTATTTGTTATATTTTTGCTATTGTTAGGTTTGCAATAACGCCTGCTATGCGGATTACATTACAAAATCACAAATATACGATAGGAAAAATTTAAGTCATGTGCGGGATTCGAACCCGCGTCCATCCACTCCTTGAGCCGGGTTCGAATCCCGCACATGACTTAAATTTTTCCTATCGTATATTTGTGATTTTGTAATATTTGTTATATATTGTTTCGATTCACCAATATTTTTTAAACCTCGTACACAAGACTTAGGGCCTGTTTCAGAATGTTCGAGTAAGTTCCGGTTATACTACCCAGAACATATTTATTAAATAAAACACTATCTTTGCGTTTCACAGTCATCGATTTAGCCTATCCATCGGTTAAAGCTTGAAACGCGCTGCATGTTAACTGTTATTTTTATCATTCAGTTAGAGAGACGAATTACTTAGCATTGGATGTATTCACCGTGCGGGTGCCGGGTCCATAGCGTTGCAGAGGAAGAGGCTAGAGGGGCCTGGGACTTGCAACCCAGGAGTAGGATTAAGGGGCCCCTTTATGATATATCAATGCTCTCCTTCACCACTTGAGCCTCCTCCCCTACCTAACCAAATTTGATAAGATCCTACTAATGCCGCCTTAGATACACGTTCTAGGATGGAAGTTACGGTTGTTCTTGGTAGGCCAGGGTCTTTAAGTAGGTTATATAGGGATTTCGCTGGTATACCCCTTGCTCCAACTTCAACAGCATATAAACTAACCACATAACCGTTTTTGATTAATTCATTTGTTAGGTCATAATATTTGTTCGTTTTTATTGTGTGGTCTTTAGGTATATTTGTTTCCCAAGGCACAGTAAGTTCTATAAGTACTATGCGTTTAACATTTTTTGAGTATAAAAATATGTCTGGTCTGGATGACGAAACACCAACATCCTCAGGGATTTTGTAATGTTTTTCATACGTGTCCATCAAGAGAGTGCAATCGGGAGCTGCGCCTAAGATGGAGTAAGGCTTGGATTTCGATTTGGTAGATGACCCTTCTTTTACAAAAGCAACCTGTCGTTTGTTCGTGGTCAAACCTTTTTTTTTGCTCTAGCTACCGAGAGACTCGCTGCTTCTCGTATGATTTCGAGGACTCTATCTATCTGGGTAGTATAACCGGAACTTACTCGAACATTCTGAAACAGGCCCTTACAGTAGGAACATTTTCTGAAGGCTATATTAAATGTTAAATTTATTCCCCTTAAGGTTTATCGAGTAAATGAATACATATATTTTTTATTGTATGTGCATATATTTATTTATTTTGTGCCATTTATTTTATACACATTTTATGTTTTTGACGATTATAATGTTGAGATTTTAATCGTGACGATTAAACCAATATTTAATCAATATTTTATTTTATAAATTGATAAACAAAATGTAATTAATAGATTAAAGCGATACTTTGACCCGTAATTAATAATAACAAATATTTTAAAATATTGCATAAAAACATTAAATATTTCTCGATTGTGCGCTCGAAGTCAATACCTCTTGATGATTCTTCTTGTATCGAAACGCGTCCAAAATTGGTCCGGTTAGGCTGCATGGCATTTATGGCGTTAGCACAAAAATTAGGCGAAATTTTCACAATATATTCTTAATACTTTGCTGTATTTTTTAAAATATTTGTTATTATTATAAATGTATTAATATTTTTTTTTGTTATAAATATTTTGATGACATATTTATGATTGCCTCAAATAAAATATATACTTTAAAAAACCTATGACTTATGTGTTGATCAAAACACTTGGTGGCTTAAAGTTTTTGATATGTATTTCTAATTTCGAAAGACCAGACCTAAAAAGAATTAAAAATCAAACTTATGTTATCAAAACAGTATGACAAATGACTAAATATTTTCTATAATTTAATTAAAATGTACAATAAATAAATAACGCCAATTAGTTATTATTAAAGCCATATTTAATACGAGTCTTGTATATTAAATTTTATATTTAAGTGTATATAAATATATTGTAATAATTCTTTAAAATTGTTAATACATGTTGTTTTCGTAACAACGACAAACATTATTGACTAAGTTATAATTACAGAAAACATGATGTAGACCGCGATTTCCCCCGCTGTATATGAAGAATAAATATACATAGATGTGTATTTATTATTGTAGGATAAAAAGGCCAGAAATACTATTTAATAGCAATTACTATTTTATTTTATAATGATTATGACTGCTATAGAACAGCATACAAAATGGAAGAGAGAAAAATCATTTATCGCTAGTGTTGTGAGTACATTATAGTGATGTGCTTAACTAGACTAAAGATAAAACATTTTAAATTTATAATAATAGTTATATATGTTCAATTCGATCAAATGGATTGAACAATTATATATAAATATACATAGATGTATATTTATTACATGTAAATATACATAGATGTATATATTTATCATAATCGTCTACAAAACCCTTCGGACTAGCTAATCGTGAAGATGTGAAGTTGCTGTTTTATTTGTCTTAAATATATAATCCCGTTAATTAAAACAAAAGTTTTCAATTTTAAAGAATTAATACGTTACATTGTAATTAAGTTAGAAGCGCGCTGTAATTTATACGAAAAATAGCCATTAAATAATTATACGTAAATAAAAAAATATTAGCATAAATCACAATACATGTTTATAGTTTTAACGATCGAATTGAAAATGTAATTTTAAAATGCAAGATTTTTTGATCAGCTGTAGTGCCAGTAATCAAAGCATAAGATGTCATTATTATCTAATATTATGAAAAGTATTTTCTTCATCGGTTTTATAAAGAAACGAATTTAATCGAAAATGAAAAAATAACGCTAACCCTCTCACTCGCACAATATCCCGTGTCACGCGAAAAGCGATTATAGCTATGTCAGCGCCGTTCCGAATCAACGAAATCGCCAAAGAGAATAATTAATCTACTCAATATTAGATGACACCACTAGAATCAGGTTTTTTAATAAACGCGAGCCATCACAAAGCTCAGCTTTTGCTAGCAATAAGAACAATTTGAGGTCCAAAGATGTTTTAATTTAATCTACTGTTATGCAAAGATAAGGTATGCTTATTACGACAAAATGATGACTTCAATTTATATGCGAGCTGATATGGACCTTGTTGTTGTTTCCATAATATGAGTAATAGAATAAAAACCGGCCATGTGCGCGTGATCTCGCGCACGAAGGGTTCCGTAACTAAATGTTTTTTGTTATTAGTATCGATGAAGAAACGGTAAAAAAGTCAAGATTGTTGTATGGCAACCCCCCTTAAATATTTATTTTATTTTATTTTTAGTATTTGTTGTTATAGCAGCAATAAAAATACATCATCTGTTAAAATGTGAACTGTCTAGCTATCACCGTTCTTGAGATACAGCCTGGTGACACACGGACGGACGGATGGACAGCGAAGTCTCAGTAATAGGGTCCCGTTTTTACCCTTTGGGTACGGAACCCTAAAAACTATCTTAGTACCTTTAGTACTAGCAAACTAAAGGTACAAGAGCAGGGCAGGATAAATGACCTTGGTTACTGGCACATGAAGATCGCCCGATTTTGAGACAAAAATATACGCATTTAAGTTATGCTGTGTGAACTATAATGCTTCAATTTTAACTGTAATTTATTTAAAATGAGTTTATTTTTTTTCAAAACACACTATAAGTTGCTAAGGCCAATAATGTTAGGCCAAAAAATATTTAGGGCACATAAAAAAATGTATACGTAGAGATTGTCTATTAATTGAAAATTAATTTATATAAATGAGGGTATGATTGAATAAATGTAATTTATGGGGATGTATTTGGAATGTGTCATAATTTAAAATAACGTTGAAAGTAAATAAAAAATATAAGTAAAAATTAAATCAATACCAGATATAAAACGCCATTTTGCGGCCAATTTCGGAACTAATTTCTACTTACAACAGTTCCACAGTATATAAAACAGTATTTTTAAAACAAAAAAAAAATAGAAAGTGGCGTCTACTTAAAATTTTCTATTTTATGGCCATAAATATATTTTATAAATAAACATTATCGCTTGATAGTCTTGTATATCTAGAAGCTATCTCTTCCACACATAAAACTATTTTTTTACCGTTACTAACTACACACTACAAAATATATTCAACACTACTAAAATTAAAGCATTTAGGTAACCTAAAGACCATTGCAGCCCTACATGCACTCCAAATGCTCCAGCCTATGACCAGTTGGCAGCATACTCAGAACTTTTTTCATGTAACCGATAACTCTCGTTATTTTAAACTATGACACTGTGGTAGTTTTACATAAATATGTAATCAAAAAGTATGTAGATGTGCTCTGTATTTTATTTTTTAGATCTTCGATCAAATAAATTTATTTCATGTGAATTTTTTACATATCAATCGCTTAAAATTGTGTGTGCTTAGTTATTTATTCAAGAAACATCTTTAAATTATTTTGAAAATGTATAAATGCTTTTTTCGTCGACTGAAGATAAAGTACGGCTGCTGAAAGAATTTAGTTCGTTGACCCCACTGGTTTCCGTTCACATAGACCGATGCTGAAAGCAGAACAAATGTATTTAAAATAAAGCCTTAGATCATTGAGTTAAGACTTATTTTTGAATTAACACGCTTGCGAGCTTTATTACGAAATATGTGAACGGAGCATATGTGGAGCGTAGCCAAAGGCTAGACATCCAAGCTTTTTTAACATAAATTTAAGTAAACCTTTGAGGTTTTTTTTTAGAGACTTAGGGTGTCTCAGAGCACGTTTTAAACTTGAGTACGAGTTTAAGGAATGAATTAAGAGACAGATAAGAGCTACAAGATTTTAAACGCGTTAATAAAACACTACACATATACATATATTATAGTAGTTCAGTATTACGCCGCTTTCCAAGATGATTTATGTCGTAAAAGGTTTCACATATAACAAATTAATTTATTGTTATCCTGTTAATTATTGTGATCCTTAGATATTGTTAGTAACGAAGTCTGGTAACTTACCGGTTTCAGTAAATAGATTTTGATTTAACAAACGTGAATATGTAAACGCGGAACCGCAATTTTTATTTGATCAGATTTTTTAGTTACAAATTACAATTTGAACCAAAGGTCAATGAACGAAATTCTCCCAGTGGATGATAGAACGTAGGTACTTGGATGGTTCAATGTTGTTTTATTTCTATCACAATCGTTTTCAATGCTATTTTATGGGAAAAGTAAACATATTTGTAATCAAGCTAAATTTTTTTGTTCTTTTAGTAGGTTTTTGTTCTAATTTTATTTCAGAATGTAATCATGCCTTGCATATTATTTGAGTTTATACATTTTCGAATTATTTATATTTTCTATGTAGGTGTATAATATAGGAATTATTGTAAAATATATTATTTTTATTAAATAATACTCAATGTTTAATCGAAAGCATTTATATAATTGTTTAGGTTATTCAAAGTGCTTAATTTAATTAATTATTTAAATATATGTATGCCACATAATTATAACCACACTGCCACTCTTAGGCATCTCCTAAAGTATGTCACTGATATAATTGATTTTATTATAAACTAACGTGGTTTTCATTCGTTTGAGTAAACAATACGTGATAACTCACGTGAATAAGTCAGATAGCTTCGACTATAGTTTCAACCACATTCGGTGGTCTTTTTCAAGGAGAGCCCGGGACGCCCGCGTTGACGTCTCGCTTAGCACTAATGCCAGTGGTTAAAACTATAGTCGGAGCTATCTGACTTATTCACGTGAGATATCCCGTATTATTTACTATAATAATATCTTTCTTTTACAAGAAAGGTAATAGTTTTGCGACTGGGTTATGTCTAAATATCTATAATAATAAATGAATCCATGGTATGGTATTAAAAATGTATGGAAAATATATAAGTACTAGTCAAGTATATTTTAATAATGATTTGGTTTTTTACTAAGAACTGTGAATAATGATTTTAAACGACACGGCGAGAGATCATGCTGAAATTTAGTATAAGCTTTTGCTCAGCATTGGGCAATAACTCGTTGATAAACGCCACGAATACGACGCTCTCGACAAGCCGATTACAGATATTTGGCTTAAATTATTCTTGAGAAAAGTTATCAAACTACAATTGGTCTGAAAGTCTAAAAGAATCTTTCGAACTTCGGCTAAAGTGGAATTTAATAATATTCCTTATTGAATCTGAATGTTATAAAAATATAATAATAAAATGATGACTGTGCGTAAGTTAAGATAAGTAAATTCCCTTAAAATATATTAAGAAATACATTCACTCAAAAAACGCTAGTTACCATGTCCAAAATGCCTATATAAGGCGTTCAAAGCTCCGACATCGCTCATTCTTGATCGTGCGCTTGAAGAGTCGACACGTCGTAAGATGCTTTTGGTTTACGTGGCGTTTAAATTTATTTTGTTGTTTTTATGGTGTTGTTAACTGTTAGCAGTATTCTAAGTTTTGATTGAAATTAAGCAACTTTGAATAATCTTTTAATTATAATTACACAAATTATGTTGTGATACAGACAGCTTATATATTAGGTTGTTTTAGTATTTGTACATTGTAGTTATATTTTGATAATAGTTATTAAAAACGCTATGTAATGTTTATAACGTGTAATTTTTAATAAACATAGCATTTTGTAATTAATTCTGTTGTTTTATTTGTTTTTGTGAAGGATGATGGCTTTGTTGTAAGTTTCAAGTAGCAATCGGGTGGACGTAGTTTTGGTACCTTCCTGACCCATGACACAACTACAATGCTCAACTGGTTGTGCCATGGGCACTTTTGATTCCCTTCTACACAATTGAGGTACCAACGACTCAACCCGGATCCATGGCACAACTACTATGCCCAGCTGGTTGAGGCGTAGGAAACTTAGAAATCACTCTGATTCCCCATCGCACAACCACCTCTATTTTCTCTAAAGAAAAGAAAAAAAATAGACTTAACTGAAAGACGAATTGTTGGCCTTACCACTGCTTTATCGTTGTTGTTAAAACCAAGAATTTACAAATGTCAAAGAGATATAAATAACAAAGTAATATTTTATATTGTATTCCCTCATTCTCATTATATTACATTCGCAAAATATTATATTCGCAAAACATTACATTCGCTAAATATTACATTCTCAATATACTAGATGTACAATTGAGCACAATAAAAAAATTAAATTGAAGTTGTTTCGTTGGTTTATATACCCAGATAAATTGAGTGATAATATTTATAATAATTTGTTCCAAGTAACCTTGAGAGTTCGTCTGCAATAGGGTTCTGCCATAGGCGTCTGCTCTTGAGGAGAGCACCATATAGGTTTGAGTGGACCTGTCCAGACCAAGGTACGTAATCACCCAGGTGCACAGAGGCGACCTTTATAAATTGCTGCGACTTTATTCACAGCATACAACGCTACAAACTAACCAAATTAAACCTGAAGTACCAGGAGATAAGAAACTTAGAGAAGGTTGCCATACTCCTTTAGATAAACAATACACCTGCATTGTTTGTACATAGTAGTATGGTATTGCGGGTTGTCTCTATAGCTCTTATCTATGCGCTATGCACTGAGCTCTATGTCATTTCAGATTCTATGTTTACGCTGATACCTTCTTTATGATTCTTATCTCCTGGTACTTCAAGGTTTGATTTGGTTAGTTTGTAGCGTGTTATGTAAAAAATTCACAACTGTTTTTACGTGTACTGGTTTTACACCCTACAATCAACAAGTACCTAATATAATAATGTGTAACTAGTGATAACAAAATTCAACACAAGTTTTGTCCCTTTAATTTGATAAAATTCAATTTACTATTTATTTCTCAAGTCATTTTATAACATTAAACTGCAGAAGCTATTTACATAAAAATAATAATAAAGTCCTTTTAAAACTTTTGATGATACAATTACTATTAATGAGTGGTCAGGAAGGCAAAACCCTTCCTGACCCATGACACAACTACAATGCTCAACTGGTTGTGCCATGGGTACTTTTGATTCCCTTCTACACAACTGATTGGTCCGTTGGTGAAATAAAACGTACCTATGGCACAACTGACGAATGCTCGAATCCCTGGTTGTGCCATGGGTTCTATTGAGACACAACTGATTGATCCGCTGGGGGAAAACAACTGGACGCTAACAAACGCTTCAGACCCACCGTACTCCTAACCATACCCATGGTAGTACGGTAGGATTTTAGAGTTAATCAGTACCACTTATTAATAGTAATTGTATCATCAAAAGTTTTAAAAGGACTTTATTATTATTTTTATGTAAATAGCTTCTGCAGTTTAATGTTATAAAATGACTTGAGAAATAAATAGTAAATTGAATTTTATCAAATTAAAGGGACAAAACTTGTGTTGAATTTTGTTATCACTAGTTACACATTATTATATTAGGTACTTGTTGATTGTAGGGTGTAAAACCAGTACACGTAAAAACAGTTGTGAATTTTTTACATAACACGCTACAAACTAACCAAATCAAACCTTGAAGTACCAGGAGATAAGAATCATAAAGAAGGTATCAGCGTAAACATAGAATCTGAAATGACATAGAGCTCAGTGCATAGCGCATAGATAAGAGCTATAGAGACAACCCGCAATACCATACTACTATGTACAAACAATGCAGGTGTATTGTTTATCTAAAGGAGTATGGCAACCTTCTCTAAGTTTCTTATCTCCTGGTACTTCAGGTTTAATTTGGTTAGTTTGTAGCGTTGTATGCTGTGAATAAAGTCGCAGCAATTTATAAAGGTCGCCTCTGTGCACCTGGGTGATTACGTACCTTTGTCTGGACAGGTCCACTCAAACCTATATGGTGCTCTCCTCAAGAGCAGACGCCTATGGCAGAACCCTACTGCAGACGAACTCTCAAGGTTACTTGGAACAAATTATTATAAATATTATCACTCAATTTATCTGGGTATATAAACCAACGAAACAACTTCAATTTAATTTTTTTATTGTGCTCAATTGTACATCTAGTATATTGAGAATGTAATATTTAGCGAATGTAATGTTTTGCGAATATAATATTTTGCGAATGTAATATAATGAGAATGAGGGAATACAATATAAAATATTACTTTGTTATTTATATCTCTTTGACATTTGTAAATTCTTGGTTTTAACAACAACGATAAAGCAGTGGTAAGGCCAACAATTCGTCTTTCAGTTAAGTCTATTTTTTTTCTTTTCTTTAGAGAAAATAGAGGTGGTTGTGCGATGGGGAATCAGAGTGATTTCTAAGTTTCCTACGCCTCAACCAGCTGGGCATAGTAGTTGTGCCATGGATCCGGGTTGAGTCGTTGGTACCTCAATTGTGTAGAATGGAATCAAAAGTGCCCATGGCACAACCAGTTGAGCATTGTAGTTGTGTCATGGGTCAGGAAGGGCTGGAACATACTATTAGGTGCTTGGCGACAGATTTTCTACTTGAGGGTAGCTAGCCAGGCGGGCATTCGCAAAATACTCCCACCATGCAGTGTAGTTGGGATAATAACCGATCACTGAACTGAAGAAGCGAGAAAAAATATCTCATTAATTCAATCAACTGAACAAAAGAGAGAAAAAAATTCACTAGTTCAGTCAACTGTCGCTTCATAATTAAGCACCCAGTTACTTCATATTAATTTTATTCTACGAATAAATTTATTCATAGATTATCTTCTATACTTATAATAAAACTGTAACAGACCCAATTCTGTACATGGCGGATATTTTGAAAAAAAAAATTTCAGGGTGCTCTGCAGCTGACACTGATGACAAAACTGTATTTTTTTTTATTTTTGTCTGTCTGTCTGTATCCCGGCCGCGCATCACTCCAAAACTACTCAGTCGAATTTAATGAAACTTAACAGGATTTGAGTTCATACTACGAAGAAGGTTATTGTATACTTTTTATCCCGAAATTCAGCACGGTTCCCTCGGGAAAGGGGATGAAAGTCAAAATGTACACTTAGTTGTAATTTATTAACGCGTAGTCCGATTTCAATTATTCTTTTTTGTTAGAATAGCGACCAGTGAGCCCGGAACCCCATGGACAGCCCGGCACCCCACGGGCAGTCCAGCAACAACAACGCTATGCGTACAAGTGAACACGAGTAAACGGTGAAACCTATTCACAGTAGTAACAGTAAAAAGGTTGCATTCAATAAGACTAGCCAGCTGAAATAAGGTTATCAAAATATTGTAAGTAGGTGTTTTAATGTAAATCTATTCAGTGTGACCATCTTGTGAGATAATTTCTCTGAATATAATCTCGGAGGGATCTTTTTAAAGAAATTGATATTTTAACTTTACGAAATCTGTATATATTTGAAAATATTATGTATGTTCGTAAAAAAATTAGTAAATTTAAATTAAACAGTGACAATCACGATTACAATACTAGGAATAAAGATAAAATAGCGGTGCCATGTTTTAGATTAGCAAAGACAAATAAAAGGTCCTTCTTAGGTAATTGTGTACGGTTTTATAATAAAGTTCCCAAACATATTACAACGCTCACAGAAGGGAAATTCAAGTTGCACGTGAAAAACATTGATTAAAAAATCCTACTACACAGTTTCTGATTACTTAAACGACTAAAATGCCTGGACAATTCCGCCTCTGCCAAGCTATTGCCTGTCACCTACATAATTTAAACAAATATTGTAATAACTCTATTATATAGTAAGTATGTAACACATTGTTATAAAAGATGTTTAAAAGAATGGCCCCGAGTTTCTTGCCTGGTCTTCTCGCAGTGGCTCTATACAATTTATTTGCTGAAAACGTGGCAGTACAATGTAGAATATTTCGATACTAAAATTTGTAATTGACCTTCATAAGAGCGTCGTAGACGCCTAAATTGAATAAATGATTTTGACTTTGATAACATCTTTATACATTTTATGTCAAGGGGATTCTGGTGAACCGATGACTTCACTGGGATCCCCTGGGGTATCAGGTTAGGGGATCCGGGTGGCCGATTCTCTTCACAACGTTTTGACTGAGACATTCCGTGTGGCAGTGCTGTATGTCATTCATTACTGGCGACGTACTGGTTGAAGACTTTTTTTTTATTGCTGATGGGTATCCCTTTGACCACAATCTCACCTGATGGTAAGTGATGATGTTGTCGAAGGTGCTAACAGGCTAACCTAGAACTGGCTCTCAAGGACAGGTGCCGGAACACACTGTTAAGTGCTTGGCGACAGACTTGAGCCCTTCCACCATGCCGTGAAGCATAAGCCCGCGGTGGGATTCGAACAATGGACCAGCTGCGCGGCAGACCATAGCCTATGCCACGGAGCTATCACTGCTTAAACTTTAGTTGTCATAACCTCGAGGAGTTCCTTGTGGACCAACCAGCTTCATAATATTCCAATGCAAATGGTTAGCAGATGAAAAAATAAGAGAATACTAGCGGCTAAAATTAAATTCCGCTTGTTTTTCGCGCCAACTACAGAAGGTAGGTATAAGGCGAAACGGGTACAGCCTCATGCTCTACTTACAGGTTCTCCTCTTGGATGGAGCTCTGGTCCACTGGGAAGGACCCGTGAACGTGAATTCTGGACTCACCCCTGCCTACCCCTCCAGGGATACCAAGACGTTTTGATATAATGTGTAATATTGCAATTATATACATATGATAATATCAAGTCATACTGTCCACCGTTGAACTAAGGCCTAATAGGAAGAAGGTTTGCCATAATCTCCACGCTTGGCAGGCTTGGGGCCTCTAATTCGTCGAAGTATCGAACTTCGGGTCCGAATCGAAGGTATCCGCAAAACACGTATTGGCTTATAGTACCACCAACTTAACTGTGCAGTTTTCGAGGGCGCTACTGGTCAAGGAAATCAACTACAAATTGTCACAATTTGAAGGAATGTTGTAGTTCTTTTTTTTGCCGCCTGAACAGATAAGTTGGTGGGACTGTACTTTTGTTTATCTTCTATCGTAGCATAGACTAGCAAGCATTTGCCAGTGTAGACTCATATTAACATTTTTTTTAAATAGGATTCATATTGTTTGTACGTTTTCCAAATATGAAATTACAATTTATTCGTTTGCTTAAGTCGTGTTCTAAATATGCAGAAAAAACACAAATACTAATAAGGTTATAAATACATAAGGAGAACAAAGACATTAGCGTACATTCTAAATATCTAATCTGTATTTTCTAGAACAGTAGCGACACCTCGCGCTTATCCATTACTCTGAGACTTACCATGTGGAAATGTTCTTTAACTTCTCCCTCTTAAGACTTAAATCTGATTGAGGCATAACAGCGTTCTCAGAGTAGTATGGGAGATTCCATAGCGGGCAAGATTTGTGATGAACGATGCGGTTCGACCATAGACTATATCAATTAACGAACTTCGTACCGCAAAATCAGTTTTCGTTGTCTAAAGTGTAGCTCGAAACACGAAACTTCGATGAATTATAGTAGTGGCCCAGAATCTATTAAAATAGAAAAGATCACCTTCTGGTATGTTCCCTACTTCGCCTCTACGACTCCCACAAGGATATGGGGGTGCAATTGTGACACCGCACCCCAAGGGTGGGTACATGTATAACATTACCATAGAGAAATAATCCATTTATCTATGGCTTTACTACATAATCGCATATCCATGAGAATTAACTGATAGATTACGGTATTTAGGTCAAATAAAACAACATGTTTTATCATAAAATATATTTATTTTCATTACAATAATCACTGAAGGATACATTACCAGGCAACCACATCAAATGGCAGTAAATTAATAAAAATAATATGTTCATTTTTATATAAAACTATAAAGTAATAAGTGAATTCCTTTAACGGCTAATTCATTTGATAGATACAGCATTCGGGTACTCCCCAGGACTTCAGCGGGATTAATAAATTACGATACTAACGGTACATAGTAGGGCTGCATTACAACTGTAGTCTAAAATTGCACGTCCCTCCGTCTTTACTCTTATATGCAAAATAACGTATAGACGCAATACAAGCAATCTCGCAAATATCATTCATTGGTTCTTCAGTGATCGTTGGGTGTGTGCGATCTGCGCGAACATGTCCGAGTTCACAGTAAAATCACTGCACGCACACACGTTTAAATAATCACGTTTAGTGGCGCAACGTCCATTTTTGGACTGAAATATCTTTACTACTATCGATATAAATAGTGTCACCGGTACAAACCAAGATTTAGTGGAAACAAAGGTTTATATATGGTGGCCATCTTGAATCAGCCATCTTGGATTTTTGACAGGTGACATTTGATTGCCCTCTCGACTCCTTGTATTTGTTCCTAAGAGGATGTAATACAGAGATTTGTTCAGAACAGTCCAACCTCTTTAACCGTTTGATGGTATCACCAATACAAATTAATCTCACTGGTATCATTAATGGTACGCTGCCGCGGTACTAGAGATACCTACAAAGGGTTAACTTTGCTGTATTTTGTCTGGAGTAGTTCCGTGTGTATATTGGATATTAAAAAAACACTATTTTAAGCCCTGTACTCCAAGTTTTACCCCATAAATCATCACCCCCTTGGCATCCACGAGGACGATATCGTCCATTTATACATGAAATTCTATTGTTCTCGTTATCTCGGATGCCAATTAAACGCGCCTCTAGCGGAATCGCGTACGAACTATATATATGTAGGACAGATGCGTTAACTTTTGTTACTTAGGGCCTGTTTCGGAATGTTCGAGTAAGTTCCGGTTATACTACCCAGAACATAAAATAACTGACTGATAAAATGACAGTTAACATGCAGCGCGTTTCAAGCTTTAACCGATGGATAGATTAAATCGATGACTGTGAAACGCAAAGATAGTGTTTTATTTATTAAATATGTTCTGGGTAGTATAACCGGAACTTACTCAAACATTCTGAAACAGGCCCTAAGTAACAAAAATTAAAAAAAATGTTTTAAGAATACAATAAATGAATATTAAAAAAAAACATTTGAAATGTATTAAAAAATATTATCTAGTGACAATTCCAAGATATTTAACTATATACATATAAAGTAAGTAATTTTACAAACAATAAAATATTATAAAAAGCACAAAGATTGACATTGCTAATTAATACGTTATTTTCTTAAATATCTATTGATTTCATTTTAGAATTTTAAATTTTATAATTAGATATTGGCAAAGGATTTTAATTTTTTAATCTATTTATAAAATCATATTAACTTTCATTTATGAAAACTCGTACTATAAAGGGCATGCGCTTCCTATTGACCAATAAAATGATAAGCATTATTCTTTAATACCCAGAACGAAAAGGCCTTCGAAAGCCCTAAAAGCCGTCACACATTGGAATCTATAGAACTCCGAATGCATTTCCTATCAACCAATGAATGCACAATTATTTGCTTGTGTTAGTGAAGTCCATAGTTCTTATTTCCTATACGAAAGTGTGCGCACGCAATTCATAACACACATGCACGCACACTCACGCAACGTGTACAGCCAACAACAAAAGTCGCTAAACATATTTTAAAATTCAAGTTTGTTACCTCAGGCGATAATTGTTTAAATAAATTGTTAATTAATAATAATACTATCGTATAAAATACTACTTGATCGTCAAACGTAAAAATAATTAAGAAATTAAAAATATGTCTACCAACATTTGTCGTTGACATCCTGCATGGTTTACACGTGTAAATACATTATAAAAACTTAAAGGTGTAATATTACTTTGTAATAGCAATTAAAAAGTAACGTAACGTAACGTAAAAAACTTCCACATAAGAGTGATACAAAACTTGGCGTAAAAATATATTTACCACTGTTCTTTCGGTCTGACAAGTTCTTAGCCGGTGCAGATCGGTTATTAATTCAAACGATTCATCAAATTATTATCATGATTTAATTCGAGATAATCATTTACGCGAAAATATCCGTTAATACTTCTTCGAAAATTAATAGGATTCGTGAAAGTTTAAAAATATGAATCTATTGTTATTTTATTCGTATTTGCTGATCTTTAGCGATAAGAGATAACATGCATTACTAATTATTATAAAATAATTGCATTATTCCAATAATTGTTTACTTACAACGAACTTAATTTTATATAAAAATCAACATTAAACTTAAAATAATTAATACTTAATTGATGTGTAATCTAATAAAAATATAAATATATCGAAAAAATAATTAACTTTTGTAACTTCTGTAAAAATAAATGCTATTTGATAAAATAGTAATATTTGAGCCATATAAATAGGTAGGATTAGATATAATATTGTAAAAATTGCTCTAACGTCAGTTAATAAAAAAATACTATACCAACGGAAAAATTATAACTACGAATATATTTTTACTGTTCGTTATTGTACGACAGGATTAATTATACTTATCAATTGTTAAAAATAAAAAGGTCGACCAATTTTTAACACAAGAAAATATAGCTAGTAGCACATACACAACATTAAATAAACGATATTTATTTCAATTTAAATATAATAAACAACTTTTAGTAATTTTCGTGAAAATATTAATGAAATACAGACCTGTCCACGTCCCTCCACAGTACATTATTAATGTACATATATACGTGTACGTCTCGTATGTACAGTCGCCTGCAATAAGAAGTATACACTTCGTAATTTTCAAAATAATGTGATGTGACTAAGTTATTAATAATCGAAGTTAACATTAACATGAGTAAAAATATTCAAATTATTCTTTGATTTTAAGATATTTCTGATTACATAGAAAAAAACAGAACTATTTGCCACTATTTTGAAAATTACAATGTTTATACTTCTTATTGCAGGCGACTGTACACGACGTCTTAGTGTGTGTGTACGTGTAATGTACATACAGTACAACAATAAGGGATCGCAGTGTAAGATAGTAGTTCTTTAGAAGGCGCTGCTGCCCACCTTTCAGTATAATTATTCCCTTAGTCGCCTTTTACGACACCCACGGGATGATATGGGGAGGTGCAATTCTAACCCGGCACCCCACGGGGTAGGCAGTAGTAGATACAAATACACTCAAAATTATGTCGAGGCGCGCCTTAGTGAGTGGAAAGGTCTGTAATTGTTCATACCGCTTATCGAGAAGAAGCAAAATAACGTCTCAATCTCAGAATTAACCTTTCTTGCTAAGTACAGTCAATGACAATAATATTTTTGTTAAAACGTTGCGGTCAACCCTAAAGCGACATTAGAAGACATGAATTTTTTTTATGAACTTATTGCTGGAGTTTACAGTTCTCAACCCTTGGAGCGTCCTACGAACACACTTCAAGTCAAAGTCATAATCATTTAGTATAAAATAAAACAATTTAGGCGTCTACGACCCTCTTATGAAGGTAAATTACAAATTTTAATATTGAGATATTATACAGTTCAGCAAAAAAAAGTACGATGTCATGACGTGTGTCGATAACGATTTGAGAATTTCCTCTTTCAAAAACGAAGAATAATAATAGTCAATTATGATATGAGTAAGCTTTGTTGTCACGACTGTACTGCAATAGGAGCAAAAAGCGCAATAATGACAAATGCCGGCGCATTTGGTATGACATTTTTCAATGAACATACAAATAGAGATATAATAATATTTCAACTACTGGGTGTACTTCAAGTGTGTTGAAAAAAATATATTAAAATTAATTCAGCACAAAATGTATTAAATATAAATTTATATTTAGTTCTAAGTATATTCCTTTTTAAATAAAAATTAAATTTAATAATACATACATAATAGTTTTTAAATAATTTGTATAATTAACATTATTTTAATATAACGCCTATTCTTGTATTACGAAACAATATTAAATATATTTTTCTACGAAATAAATAAATCATTTTTTTATCTATACCATGTTTATATAAATATGCTGACAACGAGAATAATTGTCACAAAATGAGTAATAGAAAACTACTTACATTTTTAAGTGTCTAGCGATATACAGGGTTATTGGTAAAATGCTAACAACCTCTTAGGGTTGACTTCTGCTAGTCCTTAGAAAGATTTAAAGATGTTTTTTTTTTATATTTTCTTATTAAATTGTACTTTGCGTTTTTTCTTTGTTTTTAACTGAATAAGCACGAGGTCCACCTTATGTCAAAAGTCTCTTGTGCCTGTAATGCATTATTTCATATTTTTTATTACTTTGCTCGATGTAAATATTCAAAACTCTATTCAGGACCACGGCGCAGTCCAGGGAGGTCTTGACTCAGAGTAGGCATTGAAACACAAAAAAAAAAAATGTGTTGTTAGGACTAGCAGAAGACAACCTTAAGAGGTTGTTGTTAGCATTTTACCAAAAACCTTGTATATTTAACAGTTTTTTTTCTTTTGTAGACAGTTCTGGGAACTACTGTACATGATGATCATGGTATTTGCCCGTGGGTTAGTGAGCTAAAATCACTTTTATATCATGATTAAAGTACATTTATTTTTCTTTCGGACGGGAATGGAACCTTTCCCAATAGACATCCAGCGCAATATTGGAGGACGCGGGTTCGATTCCCGTCCGGAACAAAAAAAAATGTATTCCAATAATTTGTAAATATGATTTTCGCTCGGCATGCGATAGTGCCTATAATAAAATTTAGAAAAAATTGTATCCGATATTATTTTTTTGCAAATAAATATTAACTTAACATCCGGATTGTACAGAGCACAGCCTACCCCATCTTGGCAGGCGTCTTGGGGATCGCAGTTAATATATCAGTTCTTTAGAAGGTGATAAATATTAATTATCTTATTTGTTAAAGGATAGACGTCATACCTATATCCGACTCATGTACAGAATATTACTCAAAATTCAAGTAAACCATGATTTAGTACAATTTCCCCGACCTGACTACAAAATTAACAATATATTTAAATAAATTTCCCGTACAAAAACGTCATTGTTCACCTTAAATGTAAATTACCACTTTCGCTTGTTGACGCCAACACGTAACCGCGACTTTTGTGTTAAAAACCGGTCAAGTATTTACTAAAGAATAAATTTAAATTACAATATTTACATCATTGCTTTGTTTTTGTAAAAATATATTTATACACAATACGTCTTTTTTCAAGTTACTATAGAAATGTTGCGACTGAAGTCCGTTTTATGTTAAGGCGAGAGAAGGCCAGTTGATTTTGTGCAAGTAGAGTTCACGGAGCGTCATTTAAATACTAAGTGTTAAAACTACCCTCTAGTTAGGGTTGCCAGACGTCCGGGAAATCCGGGACAGTCCCGGAATAGGGTGTCTTGTCCCGTGTCTAGTAATTTCGCTCTACTGTCCCGGAATTCACGAGTTTTAGGTATTTTCACAAACATACGGACAAAGTTTAATGATTAGTTAATTGTTAGCCTTAAAGAGTTGCTCCCTTTTATGGTATATTAATTTATTACCTGA
The DNA here is from genome assembly GCA_963890685.1 of Plagodis pulveraria. NCBI lineage: Eukaryota > Metazoa > Arthropoda > Insecta > Lepidoptera > Geometridae > Plagodis > Plagodis pulveraria. The sequence goes on along the minus strand of OY982976.1, from coordinate 16,155,641 downwards.
TTAAGGTAACATATCTTTGTCTGAAATACATATGTGTAACAATAATTGCCATTTTTTGTTTTCTAAGTAAAATTATTTTTTATATATATTATATATTAATTTGTCAGTCCAGTTGTTGACCTATTTAGATTTGAACTTGAGGCCAAAGTACCAACTCCCATTCTAAGTCAGAATGTCCAGGAATTTATATACCTTGATCTGGCAACCCTACCTCCAGTAGTCTCAAATTTTCATACAAAACGAGAAAACGTTTCTACCCCTCTAAACAATCACTGATTTTGATGATTTTTGGATAAGTTATAGATGTTATCAATATCCAGGTTTATAGGTTTTTATTATATATATATAGGCATAAAGATATGAAAAATTTCACTGTACGGTTATATTAGTCTTCTGGCAATGATGTAAATATTACAATGTCCTTATGAATAAATTCTAGCGAGCTATACGTCGTCGAGCGAAGTCCTTCGTCTCAGGCGCTTATTATATCTGTAACAAAGAAAATGTTTATATTAGACGTGGTTTTTAACCTTCATAGATAGGAGGTTGTGGATTCGGCTGTTCTTTGTGTGTTACCTAATAGCATAAATCTTAAAAGGGTGTACCGATTTTGATGATATTATTTTACATTCGAAAGAAGGTGCTTGTTTTATAGTATACTGGACGAAAAATGGGACCCTATTACTAAAGCTACACTGACTACCTGTGTACAGACCCACCAACTGTTCAGGTGGCAGAAAAAAGAACTACAACATTCCTTCAAATTGTGACAGTTTGTAGTTGATTTCCTTGACCAGCAGCGCCCTCGCGAACTGCACAGTTAAGTTGGTGGTACTATATCTTTTAAACTGTAATAGGTATAATATATCAACACATATTTCGAAGCGCTCGTAGCGTAGTTTGCTTAGCTGTTCTTAACCGAGCAGCAAAGTTAAGTAACGTCGCGCGCGGTCATGAGTTGGATGGGTGACCGCTAGTGACATTACTACTGAGCGTTTCCGTGCTTCGGAGGGCACGTTAAGCCGTCGGTCCCCGGTGTTGTCTTAGAATGGCAGTCGTTATAGCAGGGTGGTAGGGCATGAAGGCTATCGTAAACGTGACAGCGTTGGGGTGACAGCGGTAGAATTAGCAAGCGACCCCACGCCACATAGACATAGAGGCTCACCGCTGGGTGTTTAGTGGGTACAACGGGCACTCTAAGGCTAGCCTATTCAGTTATTTTTTTTTACCAAAATATGGAACCAACTTCAACTTTCAAAAGTGTGAAATAACCTGTTGAAGTCGGTAACATGATGGCTCAAAGTACCTTTTATCAGAATATTGTGTGCATGGTACCGACTTCGAGAAGTTATTTCACACATTTAAGTAGTAGTAGTGTAGTAGTAAATTTTTAGTGACCCTTGCAATTTTTTTTTTTTTTTTTTTTTTTTTATTATGCCTGATAGATTAGCCTTTGACCACTATCTCACCTGATGGTAAGCGATGATGTGGTCGAAGATGTTGTTCAGACTAACCTAGAATTACTGGCTCTCAAGGACAGCTGCATGGTACCGACTTCGAGAAGTTATTTCACACATTTAAGTAGTAGTAGTGTAGTAGTAAATTTTTAGTGATACTTGCTATTATTTTTATTTTTTTTTATTATCCCTGATAGATTAGCCTTTGACCACTATCTCACCTGATGGTAAGCGATGATGTGGTCGAACATGTTGTTCAGACTAACCTAGAATTACTGGCTCTCAAGGACAGCTGCCGGAACACACCGTTAGGTGTTTGGCGACAGATTTTCTACTTGAGGGTGGTAGCTAGCCAGGCGGGCATTCGCAAATTGCCCTACCACCATGCTATAACGACTGCCATCCTAAGATAACAACCGGGACCGACGGCTTAACGTGCCCTCCGAAGCACGGAAGCGCTCAGTAGTAATGTCACTAGCGGTCACCCATCCAACTCATGACCGCGGGCGACGTTGCTTAACTTTGCTGATCGGTTAAGAACAGCTAAGTAAACTTCGCCACGAGCGCTTCAAAATTTATGGCAATTGTCATTCACTGTCAATGACTATATCATCAAAATAAGAAATTACTTTTCAGTTACACTCCAATGAGTGTAACTCAAAAACGGCTTGACCGATTTTGATGAAATTTAAATTGGACCACACGGCAAGCATCAGTGTTCAAATAAAAAAAAACAACATCAAAATCAGTTCACCCAGTCAAAAGTTCTGAGGTAACAAACATAAAGAAAGAAAAAGTAGACGAATTGAGTATGTATACATTCTTCTTTTTTTGAAGTCTGTAAAAAAACCTGTACCGACCCCATGGATAAGGTGAGGAAGATGACAATCGACAGACATTTAAAATTAACATTTTCAAACAATCTATATTTACTAGATTGATTTGGATAAAACTCGATAAGATATAATTTATCACAATATTACTAATTAATTCAATTAGGCTATCATAAAATAATACATAAAAATACATTTACGTTTTTTATTCCACTGATGTATTATTTATGCGTATTGTACTTCCTGCTGATAAAATAATGTGTTACACGACATTAAAATTGTGTCTAGTTGTAATTTTATCACCCAGCAATTAAGCAAAGATAGTCCAGCGGTAATAGCTATGGACTGCCGTGCCGCAGATCCCTGCTTCGATCTCCACCGCGCTTCACTGCACGGTGGAAGAGCATTTTGCGAATGCTCACCTGGCTAGCTACCGCCTTCAAGTAGAAAATCTGCAGCACCTTGCAGTGTGTTCCGGCAGCATTCCTTGAGAGCCAGTAACTAATTATGAAATTTCCGGCACATGATACTTAAAGGTGAACAGGCCGGTCAGTTCTCCATACAAACGTCGTAGGGTGATCACTACCTTATTTTAGGATTTAGGTCCAAAACAAAGCATCAAATCGATTGATATCTTTATTATCTAGTTTTGTATCGTAACATTATTTTAATAAGATTTTTACTTGAGAGTTATCGAGCCTCGAAATATTTTCATATAAAGTTTTCGAGGAACATAACTTTCAACTTATTTATCTTTTTAAAATTTCGTTACGATACAAGCCTAGTAATGACGAGATCAATCGATATTATGCTTAATTTTGGACCTAAAATCTCAAATAAGGGAGTGTACTACAACTACGATTGTATGGAGAAGCGATTGGCCAGTTCAACCTTAAATATTTGGAGAGAGAGCATTTGGACTGCCTATGAGTCTGCAATGACTTATAGGGATCTACATACAGCTACTACAAAAATAAAATACTTTTACTGTAGTAGCTGTAGTGTTGTATATAGTTCGTAGTATTTTGTTAATAAAAGCATACCGCCGGTAAGTTTTTTTTTTTTTATGTAGATAGGTTAGCCTTTGACCACTATCTCACGTGATGGTAAGTGAAGATGCGATCGAAGATGTTGTTCAGGTTAACCTAGAAGTATTGGCTCTCAACGACAGCTGCCGGAAAACACCGTTAATTGCTTGGCGACAGATTTTCTACATGAGATTTTCTACAGGGCATTTTGCGAATGCCCGTCTGGCTAGCTACCACCCAGCCAGGCGGGCATTCGCAAAATGCCCTACCACCATGCATTAACCTTAAATAATTAACACACACAGACAAATGAGGATACGATCATCACGCGCACACAAGGTTATCACGAGCATATGTTATACAATCAGGAGCCAAAAACTAATAGTAACCTTCAATTCAATATCTTTTCCTGTTAGCTCAACGTCATGCTGGGTTTGAGTGCATAGTACATTTATTCTCTTCTCTGTTCTATTGATGTGATTATTCATTTATTTATCAATAATTAAAACGATACAAAAGACCAGTTACGATAATTACAACAGATTACAAAATTGAAACCCCGTGGGGTGCCGGGTTAGAATTGCACCTCCCCATATCATCCCGTGGGTGTCGTAAAAGGCGACTAAGGGAAAAATACTGGAAGGTGGGCAGCAGCGCTTTCTAAAGAACTGTCATCTGACACTGCGATCCCCAAGCCGCCTGCCAAGCGTGGGGATTATGGCAAATACCCCCTTTATAGGGGAGGCTGTGTTCAGCAGTGGACGATCCGGCTGATACAGTACAGTACAAAATTGAAAACAATCATATATAAAACAAAATCAAAAATAATAGTAATCAAAAATACATAATGTCGTTGATAATAATAATATTTATACATAATGAATATCAGAAATTGTAAATAACAAATTCAAAAATAATGTCACATCATTGATATTACAAAATAGTCCAGCACATGACTATAGTACCACCTACTTAACTGTGCAGTTTTCGAGGGCGCTACTGGTCAAGGAAATCAACTACAAACTGTCACAATTTGAAGGAATGTTGTAGTTCTTTTTTCTGCCACCTGAACAGATAAGTTGGCGGGTCTGTATATTATTTTGTCTCGTTGTAATTCTGTAATGTAATAATATGAGCATGCGTCTTTGCAAAAAAAATGTTAACATATTTCACAATATTCTATAGCAGGTATGTCCAAACTGATTTTTTCAAAGGGCTACATACTAAATTCTGAATCAGTCTCATAATTGTTTTCTTCTGTATCAGCCTGATCGTCAACTGCTGAACACAGCCTCCCCTATTTAGGGGGGATTTGCCATAATCCCCACGCTTGGCAGGCGTCTTGGGGATCGCAGTGCAAGATGGCAGTTCTGTAGAAGGCGCTGCTGCCCACCTTCCAGTATTTTTCCCTTAGTCGCCTCTTACGACACCCACGGGAAGATATGGGGGAAAACAATTCTAACCCGGCACCACAAGGGGCGTTTTCTTCCATTATAAATATTAATTTGCAAAATATATTTGGGTAAGCAACACATTATGTAGGATAAACTAACCCTTTTCAATACTATTATGGTAGACTTGACGCCTTTTTGGCAAAATGTCAACCCCGTTTTGTGGTCTCGTGTCACGTTTGATACTCATTTATTATGACAAATCGCAGCTAAACTCACACATGACTTTGTTGTTTTTTACAAACTACCTTCGTGTCAAATTTTATTTAGATTGGATTAGCCGTTCGATAGTTATCTTCACGAGAAAATACAAGTACTCAAGCCCCTGAATTGTCAAAATAGGCTTGTTTAACCATACCAACGACGTAAATAAATTTAATATTAATTAAGTGTAAAATAATAAGGTTACAATAATGAATAGATTCTGGCGTTACTTTGCGTAAATCCATATTTCATAATAACAAATATTTTATGAAAACATAAAATTAATTATAATTTCTTTCTCGATCGTGCGCTCGTAGAGTCAAGACCTCCTGAGGATGCTTCGTGTAGAAGCGAACGCGTCGAAAATTCTTCCTGTTTGGCTGCGTGGCGTTTATGACGTCACGTCGGCTTAATCGTAAAAGTCGGCGGAAAATTAGGCGGAATTGTCACTAGATATATTTTCGTATGTTTTAAGTGTTTTATTAAAATATTAATATGTTTTCTAAAAAAAAAAGATAATTGTTAATTAATAAGATTACATTTGTCCTCTTTTCTCATAACACTGACGCATTGGAAATTCAACGAACAATTCAAGAAACATGGTGATCAGCATTGAAATTAACAATAAAATTATTTGTTAAAGTAAGATTCTTGTTATAGCTAATAGCATCTGGAGTAATTGATTAAGGGCCTGTTTCAGAATGTTCGAGTAAGTTCCGATTATACTACCCAGAACATATTTAATAAATAAAACACTATCTTTGCGTTTCACAGTCATCGATTTAGCCTATCCATCGGTTAAAGCTTGAAACGCGCTGCATGTTAACTGTCATTTTATCATTCAGTTATTTTATGTGTTGGTAAGCAACCCGAAACTTTATTAGGACATTCTGAAGCAGACCTACGACTCTACGAGCTACTATTCTTCCCGCTAATAATCTTCACCTAAATTCAAAAAAGACGAAATGTTTAAAGTTTTCTTTACCAAATGTTCCTTGTGTTGAACCAAACATAAAGCTTGGCCCAGATAACCTCCCTATTGACAAAGCGACAGTCTTCCTGGGAATCAAAATGGATTCCACTTTACAATGGGATCCACATATACATGATCTCTCCGGAAGACTTAGTTCTGCTGCATATGCAGTTCTTAGGATAAGACAGTTAACAGACGTAGCTACTGCTCGCCTAGTTTATTTCGCGTACTTCCACAGTATTATGTCGTATGGCGTATTGCTGTGGGGAACTGCTGCTGAGATAGAGACAATCTTTATCATACAAAAGCGTGCAATTCGAGCCATATATAAAATGGGTCCTAGGGAATCTGTGAGGGATCTTTTTACAGAAATTGATATTTTAACTTTACCAAGTCTGTATATATTTGAAAATATTATGTATGTTCGTAAAAATTTGAGTAAATTTAAATTAAACAGTGACAATCACGATTACAATACTAGGAATAAAGATAAAATAGCGGTGCCAGGTTTTAGATTAGCAAAGACAAATAAAAGGTCCTTCTTAGGTAATTGTGTGCGGTTTTATAATAAAGTTCCTAAACATATTACAACGCTCACAGAAGGGAAATTCAAGTTGCATGTGAAAAACATATTGATTAAGAAATCCTACTACGCAGTTTCTGATTACATAAACGACAAAAATGCCTGGACATTTCCGCCTCCGCCAAGCTATTGCCTGTCACCTACATAATTTAAACAAATATTGTAATAACTCTATTATATAGTATGTATGTAACACATTGTTAAAAGATGTTTAAAAGAATGGCCCCGAGTTTCTTGCCCGTTCTTCTCGCAGTGGCTCTATACAATTTATTTGCTGAACGTGGCAGTACAATGTAGAATATTTCAATACTAAAATTTGTAATTGACCTTCATAAGAGCGTCGTAGACGCCTAAATTGAATAAATGATTTTGACTTTGACTTTGACCCTAAGAATATTTAGATGCTCTAAAGTATAACAACTAACTATCTGAACAGTGCGTGTTGGATTCCCGCTAAAAGGTCCCGTAGTAAACGAAAAAGTAAACCATTTATGATAAAAATAAATTATATTGTGTAATAATACGGAATACTCTTTACGCGTGACAGACTCTCACTTGGCCGGTTCTATTTTATATACATAGTGAGACGCCTTCTGCCTTGTCTTTCAACCTTCAAGGTCTATAGTTGGTATTTAACATAAGCCGACGTTTTTTTTAATACAAACATACATACGACTCGAACGGATGCATGTGATAAACAATAGATTCGGGTCAAGGCTGGCGTGTAGGTAGCTAAACGTATATCCATTGACTTATACTTCGTAAGGAGAGCCGGACGCGATATTGAAATGTCGAACCATTGTTGGTGTCAAAACAACGGTTTGACACCGAGACGCGGGCACAGTCGGTGCAATGCAAGTCCGATGTACTCTTGTACATAAAATATTGCAGGACCTACATTTAAAACAGCGGTAAAAATATAGTAGCATTTCCTAGCATCAGCGTTGCTTCTAAGGAAACAATTAGAAAATAATTTTTACATATAAACTATATTTTCCTTAATCACTCTACGCCGAGCAGTACCACATAATGTATATTTTAAATATTTTTTAAGAAGAAGTTTGCTTAACTGTTCTTATATAACCAATACCTAAGTAAAGTTAAGCAATGTACATCAAACAACATCGTCCGTCATGAGTTGGATGGGTGACCGCTAGCGATATTACTACTGAGCGCTTCCGTGCTTCGGGTGGCACGTTAAGCCGTCGGTTCCGGTTGTTGTCTTAGGATGGCAGTCGTTATAGCATGGTGGTAGGGCATTTTGCGAATGCCCACCTGGCTAGCTATCACCCTGAAGTAGAAAATCTGTCGCGAACCTAACGGTGTGTCCGGCAGCTGTCTTTGCGAGCCAGTAATTCCAGGTTAGCCTGAACAACATCTTCGACCACATCATCACTTACCATCAGGTTAGATGTTGGTCAAAAGCTAACCTGTCAGGCATAAAAATAAAAACCACGAGATAGCGTGGCGTTACTTTTCATCAAGAATCTGCTTTGCAATATCTTAGCTAAGGCGTATCTTGACTTTGAAATCATTGCGTATGATAAAAATATACGTGAAATTTCACGTTGCGTATAAAAAAGGTGTTGTAAATACGTTAATTGGTTGATAGAACAGCTCGCTTATTTAGATGTACACAGTTTATAAAGGTTATTAAGAGATTAAACGAATTGCAAACGTACAGAGAATTATGTCTATTTTTTTTTTTTATTCATAATAGGTTCGCGTTTGACCACACCCTGCCTGATGTTAAGCATTGATGTGGTCTAAGATGGAGCACGCTTACCTAGAAGAAACCTATTTACTCTCGATTTGAAGACACTCATGTTGTATCCATCGGGAAAGACTGACGACGCGACGGTAAGGAGTTCCACTCCTTCGCAGTACGCACGAGAAAAGTGGAAGCGAAGCGAAGAAAACTATCCGCATCTATCACGGGGAGTGTTCTGAGGAACTGTTCAATTTACTACCTGCAGCTCAATTTCGCCATCGGACGTCCCGACAAAGTTTCATTAATTTCATGTCGACGTCTGGAAGTCCACAACCTTGTGATTTTCACGGCATTTTCTACCTCGCACTGCCACAATATGGAACCAGCTGCCAGGTGCAGTATTTCCGAACGGATACGACTTAGGGGCCTTCAAGAAGAGAGCATATTCCCTCCTCAAAGGCCGGCAACGCATCCTCGATACCTCTGGTGTTGCGGATGTTCGTGGGTGACGGTGATCACTTAACACCAAGTGAGCCGACTGCTCGTTTGCCCTCCTATCCCATAAAAAAAACGCATTGTCGTTTTAGACGTTTTTAACAGAGTTCAAAAAGATGAGGTTCTCAATTCTACAGTAGTTTTTTTGTGTGTGTTACATCATAACTTTATAGAGGCTGCACCAATTTTGATGATGTTTTTTACATTCGAAAGCTGGTTCTTGGAATGTGGTCCCGTTTAAGTTTGGGTGAGATCTGACGAGTAGTATTTGAGTTATTTCTAATAATGCGTATTTAGCAGGTCCATGGTTCGAATCCCGCCCAGAGCTTGAGCTTCACCGCATGGTGGAAGGGCATTTTGTGAATGCCCGCCTGGCTAGCGACCACCCTCAAGTAGAAAATCTGTCGCCAAGCACCTAACAGTGTGTTCCGGCAGCAGTCCTTGAGAGCCAGAAAAATTACAGGCTAATGAGACCTAACAACTGGACGTCTCAGTGTGACGGGCACAGTGCAATTCGTCGCTGACGAAATGCGTCTGTTATAGGCAGAGGTTAGTCCACTTAACATCAGGTGGGCCTCGGGCTTGTTACGTTACAATAACATAAAAAAAAAAAAAAAAAATTATTGTCGATAGGTAATAATAATAATCTTTATTTCGGAAAAAAAAAAACAAAAGCAACAATAAACAGTGAAACGATGCTACCTGCAATAGTAATAGACTGTGTTGCAGATAGCAAAAGCGATGATGTGGTCGAAGGTGTTAAACATGCTTAATTTAGAACTACTGGCTCTCAAGGATAACTGCCGGAACACACCGTTAGGTGCTTGGCGACAGATTGTTCTACTTGAGAGTGGTCGCTAGCCATGCGGGCATTCACAAAATATGCGGCAGTCCATAGCCAATTCCACTGAGCCTTCACTGCTTCAAATATTTTTGTTTTAAAAATCTGTATACAAGCACCTAACATTGTGTTCGGGCAGCAGGCACATGAGACTTAACAACTGCATGTCTCAGGCTGACGGGCGCAGTGCAGTTCGTCACTTGTGATGAAATGCATCTCTTATAGGCAGAGGTTGGTCCGCTGAACATCAGGTAGGCCTCGTGCTTGTTCCGTCAAGATCACATAAAAATAAAAAAGTATTTCCAAAAATATTCCAAAAATTGATTAAGTATGGGAATTCTATATTCACATTTAGGGGAAAACAAATAACTGATAAACTGGCAAACTTTCACCGCCTTTAAACACTACGGGCCTGTTTCAGAATGTTCGAGTAGGTTCCGGTTATACTACCCAGAACATATTAAATAAATAAACCACTATCTTTGCGTTTCACAGTCATCGATTTAGCCTATCCATCGGTTAAAGCTTGAAACGCGCTGCATGTTAACTGTCATTTTTATCATTCAGTTATTTTATGTTCAGGGTAGTATAACCGGAACTTACTCGAATACTCTGAAACGGACCCTTAGTGTTTAAAATATGACTTTGACGCAATGATGGCCGAGCGGTAATAGCTATGGACTGCCTTGCCGCAGTACCCTGGTTCGATCCCCACCGCCGGCTTGAGCTTCACCGCATGGTGGAAGGGCATTTTGCGAATGCCCGCCTGGCTAGCGACCAAGTAGAAAGTAGAAAATCTGTCGCCAAGCACCTAACATTGTGTTACGGCAGCAGTCCTTGAGAGCCAGTAAAATTACAGGCACAATGAGACTTAACAACTATGTCTCAAGGTGACGGGCGCAGTGCAATTTGTGACTTGTGATGAATTGTAACTGTTATAGGCAGAGGTTAGTCCACTTAACATCAGGTGGGCGTCGATCTTGTTCCGTCACAATAACTATAAAAAAAAATGACGAAACTACTTTTGTACGGCAAGGCAAGCGTTACGAGCAGTCTAGTCTTAACCAACCCCACAAACGAGGGATAAGAGTACGAAAGTGAAAGATATTACATAATCCACACCTATTACACAAACAACACACTGCACTATATAAACAAACAGTTATGTTTACTTTGAAGTCACCTTTTGTTTATACAAAGCGGAAACATTTATTATCTTTCATGTTGTTGTATCATATCATTTTACAGCACATTACAATAAAATCATAAAATATAGTAAAATCTGTCACATTTTACAGCTAGCCAAGATTTGGCCAATTCATAAGGTTAACTTTTGGCTAGACAGAGCATAATTAGATTTACGTTATTGTGACGGAGCAAGCACGAGGCCCACCTGATGTTAAGCGGTCTAACTTCTGCCTATAACAGATGCATTTCGTCACAAGTCACGAATTGCACTGCGCCCGTCACCTTGAGACATAGTTGTTAAGTCTCAAGGTAATTTCACTGGCTCTCAAGGACTGCTGCCGGAACACACCGTTAGGTGCTTGGCGACAGATTTTCTACTTGAGGGTGGTCGCTAGCCAGGCGAGCATTCGCAAAATGCCCTTCCACCATGCGGTGAAGCTCAAGCCCGCGGCGGGATTCGAACCATGGATCTGCGGCACAGCAGTCCATAGCCAATGCCACTGAGCCATCACTGATTCAAAAAGCTCTGACAAGTCGTCCGGAACGGGTATGTTCGAATCTTGTCTGGATTAAATTAAGCTCGATTCGAGTGCGTTCCTGCAAGGCCAAGCCAAATATTGGTCGAGCTAGATTTGCTTCAAGGTACCTGGAACGACCTTTTGGCGCTACTGTCAAAATATGAAATTGACAGCGATGATTTTCAAGTGATCAAATATTTTCTGTATGTATGTATGTATGTTCTGTATGTGTGATAGCATAGTAATCACTAATCCTTGGCTTAGCTTGTACAATATTTATTATTTATTGTAGAATCTGTCACTTTTGACAGCTAGCCAAGATTTGGTCGATTCAAAAGGCAGTAAACTTTTGGCTAGGCAGATTAAAATTAGCTCTGACAGGTCGCCCGGAACGGGTATGATCAAATCTTGCCAGGATCAAATTAAGCTCGATTGGAGCGCTGGAACGGCGTGTATCCGCGCTTAGACCAAAATTAGCCTTGGCCGAAGAAATGCAGGAACGCACTCCCGCACGGTAGAGTTGAAACCAAGCCCGCGGCCGTAAGGTATTCGTTCTGCTATTGCGTGAGCTCCACTTACATTTCTTTATATTCTTTATATTATTATTAGTAATAATAACAAATATTTAAAAAATATTTTAGGAAAACATCAAATTAATATTTTAATAAAACACTTAAAAAATACAAAATATATATCTAGTGACAATTCCGCCTAATTTTCTTGTTAAGCCGACGAGGCGTCACAAACGCCACGCAGCTAAACCGGAAGAAATACTCGATCGTGCGCTCGTAGAGTCAAGACCTCCTGAGGATGCTTCCTGTAGAAGCGAACGCGTCAAAAATTCTTCCGGTTTGGTTGCGCGGCGTTTGCGACGTCACGTCGGCTAAACAGGAAAATTAGGCGGAATTGTCACTAGATATATTTTTGTATTATTTAAGTGTTTTATTAAAAATATTAATTTGATGTTTTCATAAAATATTTTTTAAATATTTGTTATTATTAAATATGGATTTCCGCAAAGTAACGCCTGAATCTATTTATTATTATTAGTAGTTTATAACAGACAAATTAGTCTTGTTATTCGAGCGACACGTTCAAAACAGGTTGTACGACGATATTGATCGCATATACAGGGTGTTTGCATTGGTAAAATGCTAAAAACCTCTCAGGGATTGGGGATGGATTAGGTAGCGACTTTTTTGTCAATTTTGATCATTGATCCCAAGAAATAATTAATGATTTGTAGATAAGAAACTCGTTTTTAATGTCTATTTAATTGATAGCCATAGTGTGTATTACTTTTTTACGTGATAAAAAATTGTTATGAATGAGTTTAAATTAACGGAACATTGTATGAAGAGATACAGGGTTATTGGTAAAATGCTAACAACCTCTTAGGGTTGACTCCTGCTAGTCCTAACAAACATTTGATGAAGAAAAAAATGTAATTTTTTTGGGTTTGTTTACGTATATTTGACGGAATAAGCACGAGGACCACCTGATTTGAAAAGTTTCTTGTGTCTATTGTCAAATGGCGCTCTTGGCTCAGAGAGACTCAAAACTTAAAACAATAATTGAAAATTTATCGCCAAGCACTTAACGGTGTGTTCCGGCAGCTGTCCTTGAGAGCCAGTACTTCTAGGTTAGCCTGAACAACATCTTGGACCACATCATCACTTACCATCAGGTGAGATAGTGGTCAAAGGCTAACCTATCAAGCATAAAAAAAAAAGTTTTTCTAGTACTGTCTGACACTTTTAAGTTCTGTGTCTGGTAGTAAAAGACAATGCCTACTCCGAGCTAAGAGCGCCCGCCGCGGCAACACTGGGCCGCGCCGCGCTCACTTTGAATAGTTTTGAAAATTTACATCGAGCTAAGTAATAAAAAATATAAAATATTACATTACAGGCACAAGATACTCTTAACATCTGGTGGTCCTCGTGATTATTACGTCAAATACACGTAAAAAATATCTTCTTCTTCGTCGTATTCTACATGTCTGAAGGTCGTGCCCGTCTAGATGTCTCAACGGAGACGTTTATCAGCTGCTTCCACTCCTTTCTGTCCTCGGCTTGTCTCAGAGCGTTAGGCAGGGTAAGTCCCGTTATGGCCTTAATTTGGTCGGACCAACGGGTAGGTGAGCGACCCCGTGGCCTTTACCCCTCTATTTTTCCTACTATAACCAGCTTGTCCAAATTATCTGGTTGTGTCCGGGCGATATGACCAAAGTATCTTAGAACTCGTTGGTAGCAGATTGTAAACAATATAATACACATAAAAAAACCATTTAAAAAATGTGTTGTTAGGACTAGCAGAAGTCAACCCTAAGAGGTTGTTAGCATTTTACCAATAACCCTGTATCTCTTCATACAATGTTCCGTTAATTTAAACTCATTCATAACAATTTTTTATCACGTAAAAAAGTAATACACACTATGGCTATCAATTAAATAGACATTAAAAACGAGTTTCTTATCTACAAATCATTAATTATTTCTTGGGATCAATGATCAAAATTGACAAAAAAGTCGCTACCTAATCCAGTACCTAACAAGACTGTCCAAAACAGGACTGTTATGTCATAGTAGAAAGAGTGGGGAAGTAAGTTATCTTCATACAAACGCACCGCGCGCGGTTTGTTTGTGTGCGCCATAGTATCTATGCGTCCCGCACGCACACTCTAACACAATCTCGACCCGTTTCTCAGTGCGCCAGCCGGGGCTAACACCGAACAAGGATCGCGCGTCACGGCTTTTTGGCACCGCTAAATAAATGAAACACGTTTGATAATCGCAGGAGAACTTATTGCTGTGTATTCGGCTGTCTAAATAATTCATAGATTCCAGAGTTGTCTTTGTTCAGATTACGTACTGAACAGGAAAGGTAAGCAAGTCACTTATTCTAGCATACCTATAATTTTTATTTGATGATGAGTGAGATGCCTACTTATATTTTTTTTGTATTAGGTATGCCCCGCGTCGCTCGCCTCTGGCTCTACTACCACATAGGTATTGCCTGTCGCTCTTTCTTTCATCATTAAAGGTTTCATCATTGTTTAGGTAAAACCGACCACACTAACCCTGAAACCAGACAACACAAGTAAAAAATATAACTTCCCGACCCTTGCTTATTTCTATATAAAAATTTAGCATATACGAGTACATATATTATAAATAAGTAACAAACCTGAGACAGGCAAGTATGGTAGGTAATTATATCGCGGATAGGGCCGGAGATGGCCTACTTCCCCACTCTTTCTACTATGGTTATGTTTTCAGGGTTCATGTATGTATGTTTGTGACTTTCTTTATTCCAACATAACTTCAAGACGGCTTAACCGACTTTAATGTATGACATATCGTTAGATTTGTTTGATAAAGCAAGTGACACTAGGTACATAAAAAAACAAAATGGCCATATTTTGAGTTAAAAAAAAATGTTTTCTTCCAAACCTATCGAGTGGGATATCAAAATGAAGGGCTTTAAAACACGATTCCATAAATAAATATAATTTGCAGTTTTCATTTCAATGGAACTATAAAACGTTTGACGAAAATAAATAATTTTCAGTCGAGTTTTTTTACTTTTTTAATTAAATTATACTTATTACTTACACTTATATTATCATATAAGGAGGACAGATTTGCATTTTTATATTTTGTATGTAACGAATAAACTTAAAAACTACTGGACCGATTTGAAAAATGCTATGACCATTATAATACTACATTATCCCTGATGATCATAAGCTATAGAATATATACAAAAAAGATTTTTTAATATTTTTTTTTATATACAGTCGATTAAAGAACCTCCTCCGTTTTTAAACTCGGTTAAAAGTAAGGATCATAATGATTGGTTGAACCAGTAATTTAATACATTCATGGCCATACATAAAAAAACGCTTCAAATTGAGATCTTTACCTTCCTTTTTAGAAGTTGATTAAAAACAGATGTTTATGCTACCATATTTCGGGTTATGTCTGCTGGGATGTTATAATCGGCTTAAAGGAATCTTGTTCGGAATAAATATAATGATGCAGAACGGTCACTGACTTCGACTCCACGTTACAGACCTTACCAATCACGAGGGCGCGCCCCTCCATATTTTAACATACTTCAGAAAAGGGAGGAGGGTCTCAATTCCAACCTTATATGAAATCATTGATGAAATGAGAATAATATACATTATTTTTAGCCCCTGTAGCATAGCCATTTTAAAATAGTTTTAATAGATTTTTCTAGAACTGTTAACATTTTGAAGTATTCAGTACTTGATTTTCAACTAGAAAAAGGGACTTCATTTATACTATAGAGTACTGAGTATGAGGTGGAGCTGCTGGTGATAAAGCTGCTAAACCTTCCTTTGGTGATTTGATTTCCTTTGAATTCTCCACTGCCACGCTTGTAAGGATACTAGCCGCGTTCAACGCTATCCTGGATCAAAATCCTAATTGTGACTTGACTTGTGTAGATGGATGGATGGAATTGTTGTCTGTATTTTTAAGTTATTGTGAACGTTCTGAGTATGTAGAGTACTTTGGAAATAAACCGTGTGTAAATTATATAATTTTAGTACCAAATTATTATTGACAAATGTTGTATTATGTTTATTTAATATTGTAATTTATAATCTGTTGACTGAATGACTTAATGTATATTTTGTGACCATGTAAGTTTGATTATGCATAATTATTGTAAATGGTATGTCGGTTATAATTAATTAATAAATAAATAAAATAAATAAATAAATTGATGATTTGGAAAGTGACTCTGATGATGAGAATTTACCAGATCCCGAATAAAGTGCTTGAAATGTTGACAAACCTTACGAGCGGTAATAGCGATGGACTGCCGTGCCGCAGATGCATGGTTCGATGCCCACCGCCGCCGGCTTGAGCTTAACCGCATAGTGTAAGAGCAATTTGCGAATGCCCGCCTGGCTAGCTACCACCCTCAAGTAGAAAATCTGTCGCCAAGCACCTAACGGTGATACAAAATATAAACATCATTTACTGAATATACCGGCTAGCACTCACGGTGTTTGGTCGTAATCTCCGACCGCTGTTCGAGCAGTAAAGATGCTCATTATCAAGGAATGCGGGCAGCTTCGAGGGCTGCTAGACGAGCACCTCAGCCCTCGAAGCTCCCCGCATTCCTTGATAATGAGCATCTTTACTGCTCGAACACCGGTCGGAGATTACGACCAAACACCGTGAGTGCTAGCCGGTATAATAGTAAATAATTATGTCAACTCACGTTAGTTTTTATGAAAATATAAACATCACTTACCATCAGGTGAGATAAGCTCAGTATAATAACGGAAAGTAACGTAAAATCAGTGTCATCAACCCCACCGCATCAATATAAATATTCACAACGATGTTCCTCTAAGCAAGTTCTAAAACCTCAGCGGACGGAACTCGGCATGTTATCACAAAGTCCCGCTGTAATCTGACAATGTCGATTTGAGATAAACCGGCCTATTGACGGGTTGATAAATTTAATGAATCACTTTATTCAATTCAAAATACTGAGAAAAATAAACGATTTGACTCTTAAAACGGAGTTCAGCGCACATGCAAAAAAAAAATAGTTTTATGGTAACGGAACAAGCTTGCGGCCCACCTGATGTAAAGCGGGCTAACCTCTGCCTATAACAGATGCATTTTCGTCAAGTCACGAATTGGACTGCGCCCGTAACCTTGAGACATATTTGTTAGTCTCATTGTGCCTGTAATTTCACTGGCTCTCAAGGACAGCTGCCCGAACACACCGTTAGGTGCTTGGCGACGGATTTTCTACTAGAGCGTGATCGCTAGCCAGGCGGGCATTCGCAAAATGCCCTTCCACGGTGAAGCTCAAGCCCGCGGCGGGATTCGAAACATAGACCTGCTGCGCGGCAGTCCATAGCCAATGCCAGAGAAACATCACTGTCTTCCAAAAAAGGAGATATTATTAATTTGTCTGTATGTTCGTTGACGTCATAATGTACCAAAGACGTGGTTAATTGGTGTAGTAGGGGTCGACGAGGAGAGTTCGGTGGCCTGTTGTACTTCACATTTTTTTTATTTTTTTTTACGTGTTATAGGTTAGCCTTTGACCACTATCTCACCTGATGGTAAGTGATGCTGAGGTCGAAGATGTTGTTCAGACTAACATAGAATTACTGGCTCTCAAGGACAGCTGCCGGAACACACCGTTAGGTGCTTGGCGACAGATTTTCTACTTGAGGGTGGTAGCTAGCCAGGCGGGCATTCGCAAAATGCCCTACCACCATGCTATAACGACTGCCATCCTAAGACAACAACCGGGACCGACGGCTTAACGTGCCCTCCGAAGCACGTGCACGCTCAGTAGTAATGTCACTAGCGGTCACCCATCCAACTCATGACCGCGCGCGACGTTGCTTAACTTTGCTGATCGGTTGAGAACAGCTAATTAAACTTCGCTACGAGTGCTTCAATCTCTACTCCATTAAGGCCTAATAAAATCCGTCTCGATTGTAATAAACAACTTCGCGCACTTATTGCATAATGTACTATTATGGTCTTCCAAAAATGGAGAGATTATTAATTTGACTGTACCTATGTTGTTATACATACAGTCATATTAAGGTTGAACTGGCCGGTCGCTTCTCCATACAAACGTGGTAGGGTGATCACTCCCTTATTTGAGATTTTAGGTCCAGAATTAAGCATAATACCGATTGATCTCGTCATTATCTAGGCTTGTATGATGCCGAATTTTTAAAAAGATAATAAATTTGAAAGTTATGATCCTCGAAAATGTTGTATGAAAATATTTCGAAGCTCATAACTCTCAAATTAATTATCTTATTAAAATTTCGGCGTCATACAAGCCTAGATAATGACGAGATCAATCGGTATTATGCTTTATTTTGGACCTAAATCCTCAAATAAGGGAGTGATCACCCTACCACGTTTGTATGGAGAACGGGCCGGCCAGTTCACCCTTAAGCCATCCAAAGGGTAATACCCTATTATAAAGACTCCACTGTCCGTCTGTCTGACAAAGCCAACGCGATCAAAAGAAACATCCGTTTATGCCGCAAATTTTCGACACTCGCAAAAGAATCAAAACCTGTTTTATGTACGATATAGATAGATAATTCTTTATTAATAATATATAGAATTATATCTCATATGTATTAACGTATGTTTTATATATTTTGCGTAGTAATAACTATGATTTATACATAATTCACTTTGTCCTATACCTCCATCCAAATTAATATGTATCTATTCAGCCTACGGTTGCCTGGAAGAGATTGCTGCCTAGCAATAAGGCTCCGATTGTACTATTTTTAAGATATTTTAATCTTGTAACTAGTATTTATAATTTTAAAAGTGCAATAAAGTGTTATCTATCTATATATTTCACCACAAAAATACAAATTTGATAGTAATTAAACACTTTGGTTGTTTGGTTGGGAATCAGAATCAGAATCAGAATCAGAATATATTTATTGTCAACTGATAAAATTATACAAGTCTGCCAGATCTTACGGCAATAGAGTAACAATCAGTTTGCCCACATCGAGCATTCAATATTAATCATAATTGTATGAATACATTAATAATCTTATTGTTAAATGACTATTAATATTGTTAATATGTATATCAGAGAAGAATCTAATTTTAAATGTGTTATCAATCATTAATTCATTATAAATATACATAAAATTAATATATAATATAATTTAAACATGTCAGTAAAGTAAATAAAAAAAAAAAAAAAAAAAAAAAAATGTCAATAATTATAAATTAATAAATTGGCACATGTTACTGTTACACATATAATATTATTGTCATAAACTTATCAATCGTATATGTCAGCTGACTTATCCCTATTCAGAAACTCATTGTAATTATAAAAAACATGATTAATTAGCCACCGTTTTAGTGTTGTCTTAAATTTCTTATTATTTGTTATATCTGTAATGTGACTTGGCAATGAGTTGTACACATTTATAGAGCTGATATACGTACTTTTCTTATAAATCATACAATTGACTCTGGGTGCATACAAACAATCGGGACCTCTTAATTTTGTGTTTCTTATTCTCATATCTGATTTATTTTTGTATAAGTGCATATTATTTCTTACAAAAACAGCCAATTCTAATATATAAATTCCCATCAAGGTCAAGTATCTTTTTTCCTTAAACAAATCTCGTAAGGTTTCATCGCTTTTTTTACTATATATAATTCGTAAGCTCCTTTTTTGTAGAATAAAAGTTTTCTGAGCATCGACCGAGTTTCCCCAAAATATAATCCCATAAGTTAACAGAGGGTAAATGTTTCCATAGTATGCACTTTTGGCGACATCTACCGAAGATACATCAATCAATACCGATAGCGCGTAGCAATAACTTGAGATTCTATTATTGATTTTTTCTATATGGGACTTCCAGTTTAAATTTGTGTCAATGGATAATCCAAGAAAATCTATATTATTAACAACACCGACTTCAATATTGTTTATATTTATATTAATTGGAATTGGTGTTACCATATAATTGTGAAACTGAATAAGTTTCGTTTTGGAAATGTTCGTTTTTAGATTCAGAGTGCTTAACCAATCTATTAGTGTATGTAGAGTATTAGCTATCTCATTTACATAACCAACCTCGTCACAGTCTTTAACAAATAATACCGTGGCATCATCAGCATATAAAACAGTAGAATGGTTTAGTAAAGAGGGTAGTTCATTAATATAGACGAGGAACAGAAGTGGGCCCAGGATGCTTCCTTGGGGTACTCCCAGAACAACATTTTGCATTAAAGATTGAGTACTTTCAATTGACTTGGAAGATTCATTAAAACTTAATAAGGTAGTAGCCTGCGTCCGGTCACTGAAATATGAGCAAAATAAGCTATGAGCTGGACCACGGACACCGATTTGTTCGAGTTGTTTTATTAGAATGTCCGGCACAACGCAATCAAATGCTCTTGACATGTCAAGAAATAGAGCTGTGCTACGTTTTTTGATGTTAAGTGATTCACATACTCTACTTAACACATCATAAACAGCCAGAGTCGTTGACCTATCCTTTCGAAAACCGAACTGATTGGGGCTTAAAACGTTGTTTTTTTCTAAAAAGCTTAGTAGCCTGTCTGAAATAATACTTTCAAATATTTTAGAAAAAGCAGGGAGCAGAGCTATTGGGCGATAATTAGTTGCATCATTTTTAGAGCCTTTTTTATAAATTGGTTTAATTATTGAAACTTTTAATTTATCGGGAAAACAACCGTGCTCGAGCATCAGATTTACTATGTGCACCAAAGGTTCCACTATATATATCATACATGTCTTTACTACTTGCATTGTAATGCCATCATAACCACTGCTTTTTTTATTTTTTAGTCTTTTTATTATTTTAACAATTTCTTCGACGTCTGTTGGTTTCAAAAAAATGCTGTTAGAGACCAAGCTGCTTGAAGGTTTATAAGAACTACTATTAGAGAAGTCACAATCTGGGATATTTTGTGTACAATATAAATTATTAAAATGGTTCGCAATATCTTCGGCTTTAGTTATTATCTTTCCGTCTATTTCTATGTATTGTACTGTTTCTTTAATTTCATTTATTGGTGTGGTGTGCATTTTTATCAAGCCCCATGTAGCTTTAGTTTTATTTGTGCTATTTTGTATATATTTAAAATTCGACTTACGTTTTGAGAACTGGATAGATGATTTTAATATTTTTTTATATTTCTTGTAATATGTTGTATTGGTAACTGACCTATCTTTTTGCAATTGAATGTACAAATGTCTTTTCGTTTTGCTCGAGTTAATTAATCCTTTAGTTTTCCAGTTAGGTTTCCGTTTATAGGTTACTATTACTCTCTGTAAGGGAAAGCATAAATCGTAGATCATTTTAAACGTATCCAAAAATAAATTGTAGGCTCTGTTGACATCTGTCTCTTCATAGATTTCTGTGAAACTAACCTGTGAGATGTATTTTATGAAAATATCCAAATGAAAATCGATTTTTCTTTTATATTCAAACCATCTCTTTATCATGTAGCTGCGGCTACATGGTAGAGTAATAAGTTGCCCGGTATGATCAGAAAGCCCAGTTTCAACAACATGTGATTCGTAACTTTTCACGTTTGTTATAATATTGTCTACACAAGTGGCGGAATGATCCGTAATTCTAGTAGGTTTGTTTATAGTGCAGTGAAGATTGTAACGTTTCAGCGTGGTCAGAAACTCTTTTGTATTTTTATCAGCCTGCAAAATATCCAAATTGAAATCTCCGACTACTATTACTTTTTTATGAAGTTTGCGTGATTTACGCATTAATTTAAATAAAATTGCATCCAGTGTTTCGATAAAAATATCAAAATTACTTTTTGGGGGTCGGTAGACACAAACTATAGTGAGGTTCAGCTGTGGTACTGTTATTGCGCAGCATTCAATAGTGCCTTGTATAGAGATCTCTACAAGCCAATCTAATTTACGATACTCGAGTGATTGTCGAGCGAATATGCACACCCCACCCTGCCTCATTTTACTTCGTGAGAAATGTGCAACAAGTTCGTAACCTTCTATCTTAATAACGTCTAGGAATTTAGCCTTCATAAAACTTTCAGTGAAGCAAAGTACATCTATATTTTTACTAGATGAAGACAAAAATATTTCTAGGTCACTAATTTTTGGTTTTAAGCTTCTAATATTCTGGTGAAGCACTCGAAATCCATCAGATGTATCAACTATTTTATTATTAGACGCGAAAAAACTCTGCATCATCGGTTTGCGTACCTTGTGACGCCGTCACAGTTTTTCTATTACGGACATTATTTTTGATAGCAGACTGAGAACTGTATTCGAGGTATAACCGTTTGTAGTTCAAACGTAGTATTTCCCTTAAAATATCCCTTGACAAATAGGTAACGCGATGTTTAGAGTTAGGCACATTCGATGTATAACCCGCAAATGTCGACCAGGAAAATTGATTACTGAGATATTTATACATTGAGCACAGAATTTGTGTGTTAAGGTAATTGTTCCTAAATACTTCTGATACAATAACATTGGTATTATTCAATTTTCTAATTAGGCAGTAAAGATGAGATTGCAGATTTAGTGGATCTTTATCATTGGAACCTCCCACTAGTACCACATAATCTGACTTAGTTAAAGACGAGCAGTATTTCAAATTTGACTCTATTACATTAACTAGCGAGGCTCCAGGCATTATAACAGAAAAAACCTCGAAACTTTTACCTAACAGAGCTTTGAGAGATTTATTTAAACCTTTTCCTTCCTCGTCTCCAATAATGACCACTTTTTGCTTAATTATGTCTGTGTTAATATTTTTTGGTCTCACCATAATTGCAGAACCTCCATCATTCTTTGAAAATGACTCGTTACCATTTTCATTATTATTAGTGGGCTCATTTAGTACTTTAGCTTGGGTATCTGTTTGAATTTCGTTAACATTCAAACTATTGTTAGTATTTAGAGGTGACGGCAGTGACTGACTATCATCTGTGGCCTGGTTTTGATACGTCTTAGGGAAAATGTGAGATTTTCGTGACGCTGTATGACTCTTGATTGTTGTAGGCGAGTTTTTGCATGATGCGTGCTTTCGGACGCTCCGTATGTTCCTGGTAGTAATAGGTGAACTATGACATGATCCAAAGACCCTTGCAGGTGACGCAGATATTTCTACAGTATTCTGTGAAGTTTCCGTTTGCGTAATTTTTTTCAGGGCTTTAATAGTTGTGTCATTTTGTTGTAGATGTTTCTTAAGTTCTTGGTTTTCTAGTGACAACCTGTCAACCTCCGCATTTGCACTCAATAAACTTTCTTTAATTTTCAACAACTCTTCCTTCAACTCGATAACTTCAATTTGATTACAATCACAGGTTGACAGATTCGGCAGGCTTTTAATCGAACTATCAAGTAACATTGAAGGATCACTTTGACTTAATGTAGTGTTATCCGTAATATCAAGTGTCGAGTTGAGCGATTTTGATCTAAATCGTCGCAACGTTACATTTTCAGTGCATATAGAAGTCGTCACTGGAACAGTAGTTATTCCAGTAACTCTATGTGTCGAAGGCGGTTTACGGGAAGCTGTAATGCACGGAATACATTTCCATGCATCTCTTTTTGAATTTTCCATTAATACATATCTTTTGTAGGAAACATTAGCACTATCCAAGTCGTAAGTAGTGTCACAAAGTACACATTTTATGTATATTTTTTTATTAGGTTTATTCTTTTCATTTTCCATTTTTATAAAGCACAAAAATGCTATAATGTGCTAGAAACAATTTCAGGCAGCAAAAAGTGATATGTACTTTTATTATGATTCGAACCCGGTGATGTTGACGCCGAGGCCGGATGCACCAACTACTCGGCCACAATGCTTGTGTATGGGACGGCGAAAATAACGTATTGGTCACTGTACTTGTGGGTATTCTAAATTCTAATGACGTTTTCTATCTCTGTCATTAACAACAACACTGCACCGAAACATGACGCATTCCGTAAATTTGTATTTTAAACGAACTTTGAATGACACTTTTTTGATATAATTGTTAGAAAACTGCACTTTTTACGTAATGTTTTTACGTTTACACACTTATTATAGTATACTTTACGCACTAGTAGAAATTTTAGTTGAGAATATTCACTTTTGACCACTTTGTGTAATTTTAAAGAACGAGACCGAGTATAACGTGACTGCTCTGCTACGCGGCCCGCGCGATCCTCCTGGGGGTGACTGTCAACCCGTGACCACGATCACTGCAAAGTGTTTGAAACGTCGGGACAAAAATAATGCTAAATATACGCGATTTAAACCGTTTAAAGTTGTTTAATTACTATGTGTAATAATCGCGAAAACCTAAGACAACATTACAAATTTGATGCTTACAAAAACTAAGACTAAAGTGTTACAATGGACGGTATTATCACTAACAGCTATCTTTTCAATGCAACAAAGAATATCAGAAGTGTCAAATATAAGAAAATATAAAACTAATAAAAAAGATTTCTGCGTTCAACGAGGATTTTTTATACTGCATAGGTTAGCTTTCGACCAGTATCTCACCTGATGGTAAGTGAAGATGTGGTCGAAGATAATCAAGAAGAAGAATAGAATAAGGCTAGGGTTTTTTTTATGTTATTGTGACGGAACAAGCTCGAGGCCCACCTGGTGTTAAGTGGACTAACCTCTGCCTATAACAGATGCATTTCATTACAAGTCATGAAGTGCACAGCGCCCGTCACGTTGAGACGCAGTTGGTAAGTCTCATATGCCTGTAATTTCACTGGCTCTCAAGGACTGCTGCCGGAACACACCGTTAGGTGCTTGGCGACAGATTTTCTACTTGAGGGTGGTAGCTAGCCAGGCGGGCAATCGCAAAATGCCCTACCACCATGCGGCGAAGCTCAAGCCGGCGGTGGGGATCAAACCAGGGACCTGCGGCGCGGCAGTCCATAGCTATTACCGCTCGGCCATCATTGCTTCAATAGGGTAATGAAGCGATTCTATTGCAGGATTTTTATCCTCTCACAACGTTCATCAACCTCGCAAATCTCTATTGTAGCAATATTTTTTTTTTATTTTTTATTATCATAGATAGTTTAGCCTTTGACCACTATCTCACCTGATGGTAAGTGATGATGTGGTCGAAGATGTTGTTCAGGCTAACCTAGAAGTATTAATATAATTGGCTAAGAGGAATCTGTTGTGAATATTTATATTGATGCAGTGGGGTTGATGACACTGATTTTACGTTCCGTAGGTACTGTTACTGCTCGCTGAGCTTATAAGGCCTTGAATAGACGGTGATGTAAATTTACATCAATAGATTAAGGTTGAACTGGCCGGTCACTTCTCCATACAAACGTCGTAGTGTGATCACTCCCTTATTTGAGATTTTAGGTCCAGACTTAAGCATAAAACCGATTGATATCGTCATTATCTAGGCTTGTATGATGCCTAAATTTTAAAAAGATAATTAAGTTGTAAGTTATGAGCCTCGAAAATTTTATATGAAAATGTTTCGAGGCTAATAATTCTCAAATTAATTATTTTATTAATATTTCGGCATCATACAAGCCTAGATAATGACGAGATCAATCGATATTATGCTTTATTTTGGACCTAAATTCTCAAATAAGGGAGTGATTACCCTACGACGACGTTTGTATGGAAAACGGGCCGGCCAGTTCATTCTTAAGTAAGAAAGACATACTTAATACAAAATTACAAATATACGAGAGGAAAAATTTAAGTCATGTGCGGGATTCGAACCCCCGTCCATTCACCCCTTTGGCCGGGGTATGCTCTAACCAATTGAGCTAACATGACAATGAGTCAGAACTCAAATTTTTCCTCGTATTGGGATGGAGCGACATCTATAGTACCACTTGCGTTGTACTACAAACAAGACCAATTTTGCAATTGATTTTAAACTTCTAAATGATGACGCAACTTTATAGTTTTAATATTATTATGTTTGCAATAACGCCTGCTATGCGGATTACATTACAAAATTACAAATATACGAGAGAGAAAGAAAGAAAGAAAATAAAAAATATCCTCTTGTATATTTGTAATTTTGTAATGTAATCCGCATAGCAGGCGTTATTGCAAACATGACAATATAATAAAAAAAGTTTTTCTGTAAAAATATATTAAAGTTATTTGTATATACAACATTATGTTTTTTTTTTTTTCTAAATATAAATTCTTTTATTAATAGGTATACCGTTGATGGGGATACCGGGAACACAAAGAAAAAAATGTGTCATGATTTTTATTTTTGTATAGGTTTTTGTTAAATTAGTGTCAAATAAAATCTGATAACTGTATCAGCGGATAGTCCACTGCTGAACACAGCCTCCTCCGCTATGGATTTGCCATAATCCACACGCTTGGCAGGCGTTCTGGGGATTCGCAGTGTGAGATATCGGTCCCTCAGAAAGCGCTGATGCACACCTAGTGCGTTACCCTTAGTCGCCTCTTACGACACCCACGGATAGAGATAGGGGGTGACATTCTAGCCCGGCACCCCACGGGCTGACAAAGATAACAAAAATAAAAATGTTAGAAAAGGTTTTTTTCTCACAAATTAAAAAATATAATTAGAAATAGAGCTAGTGATCTCTTCAAGAATATTCTGAAGAGTCTAGACCCCCGAGGATGCTTCGTGTAGAAGTGAAACGCGTCGAAAACTCTTCGGGTTTACGACGTCACATCGGCTTAACAGAAAAATCAGGCGATAGCTTTTCGTAAATATTCATTAAATGTTTTTATTTTTATATTTCTGATTAAACCAAGGTCCACGTGCGCACGATGGAATTCCCCAACCGACCTTCACACAAAGAGCTTCCTTAACCAATCGTTTAGAAAAGGTATTTATATGAGCAATAAGTCAATTATTTATAATCTAAACACATCCGCGAAGAACAACCCGAGACCTTCCGAGAACTGCACGTGTTAAACCAAACCACGACGTTCACGAATTCCGTGGCACAGAATAGGGGCCGTCCACTGGTCACGTGATGTTTTAGCATTTTTAACCCCCCCTCCCTTTCGATGATACATGGTGAGGTTTAAGACGAGCATATAGACTAACATACAAAAAGTTTGGACTGCCTAACCAAGAGTTTTTATTACATCCAAACATATTTTTTTTATTTGATTTTTTTTGTCCCGGCAATAGTCCTTGAGAGCCAGTGAAATTACAGGCACATCAGACTTAACAACTACCTATGTCTCAAAGTGACGGGCATTGCAATTCGTGACTTGTGATGAAATGCATCTGTTATAGGCAGAGGTTCGTCCGCTTAACATCAGGTGGACCTCGAGCTTGTTCCGTCACAATAACATAAAAAAATAGGTAATAATAATATTTAAATAGTAAACCGTGATAGTTTAAAAAAGTGTTTAAGTATAAATTAATTTCAAAAGTAAAAGACCCTACTGCAAAGTATTGATTTTCAACCGACTTTTAGAAAAAGGTGTAGGCTCGCATTTCGACATGTTTTTTGATGTTTGTTACCACATAACTTTCGAGTTAGTGAACCGCTTTTATTGATTCTTTTTTATTTGAAAGCTGGTGCTTCTCTTGTGGTATCATTTAAATCTCATCAAAATTGGTCCATCCGTTTTAGAGGTACACTCCAATAACTGAAAAAGTGTTTTCCTTTCTTGATGATATTGACAGTGAATGACAATCGATCCGCGATCACTTAAAAGGGTGAAAATATATTTTTACCTCAAAATGGAACAGACTTCAACACTGAAGTGTGGAATATATTGTCGAAGTCGGTACCATGCGCACAATATTGTGATAATAGGTTTTGAACTAACATGGTACCGACTTCAACAAGTTATTTCACACATTTGAGTGTTGAAGTCGGTTCCGTTTAGAGTTTTTTTTTATGTTATTGTGGCAGAACAAGCCCGAGGCCCACCTGATGTTAGGTGGACTAACCTCTGCCTATAACAGACGCATTTCGTCAACGACCAATTGCACTGTGCCCGTCACACTGAGAAGCTCAAGCCCGCGGCGGGATTCGAACCATGGACCTGCTGCGCGGCAGTCCATAGCCAATGCCACTGAGCCATCACTGCTTCAAAGTTATTTTTTTTAGTGAAACGTGTTTAAAATAACGATTTTTCTACATTTTATTACCCACAAAAAGACCGAATTTCACCACCCAGTTTACCATCGACAAAACTTGCAACTAGGCAAATCATCCAGGTAAGCGAATACATTTTTCATTTGACTATAACTTTTACAGTACTCAACCGATTTTGATGAAATTTACATTGGACCACCTCGGAGGTACAAAATAATTATCAATATCAGAGTACTCTGTAAAAGATATGCGTGGTCATACATAAAAACATATACGCAATGGAAAACCTACTCCTTTTTTCAAGTCGGTAAAAGATCCAGGATTTTTGTTATGTTTACAAATTCTACATAGGATGCGTACCATTTGAGTGAGATTCGCTAAAAACGATCACACTCCCAAAAAGTTTTCCACATGGGTCTTGGCGTTATTTTCGCCTTAAACGCTACATCTAATGTCAAAAGTGACAGAAGTGGCAAATTTGAGTGGCATTCTTAGCGTTCTTACTATCCAAAAATGGAACGGGGATGACAGTTACAAACGATCACGTGATCACAACCATAGACGCAGAATGTGATCAAAATTATTGAAAATAACGTTCTTAGCGACTAATGGAACATACCCATAATAGTTACTACGTAAGTTTGACTTCCTAAATTAAATAATGAACGTTAAAATCGAAAACAAAGGCGACTACGTATTCAAACAAATTGCTATAAACAAACGTGTACGATGACGTCGATGACGTCTGTCCATGATGTATGTATAATATACGCAATATACTCTTAAGTGTTCGACATGATGCCCTGAACCTCATTTAACCGACTTTAAAAAAATTAGGAGGTTCTCTATTACGACTCTATTAATGAGGAGGTTCTCTATTACGATTATCGACTACTTTTTTTTGTATGTTTGTTAAGCGATTACTCCGCGAATTACAAATCGACTTTTTTTTTTTATGTTGGGTATGGTATATTTCTTATAAGTCTTATAAGTTGGTGCTAATTAAATTTCATCAACATCGGTCGAGTAGTTTTTGAGTTGCAGTCAATTTAGTGAGAAATGTATTTGTAAATATTTTATATTTATTATATAATAATAAATAATATTTTTGTTTTATATTTCGACTCTTGTCTATAGTGAACAGTATTTTAGACGAGTGAAAAAAATAAAAACCGGCCAAGTGTGAGTGGGACTCGCGCACGAAGGATTCCGTAACTAAATATTCTGTGAATAGTTAAAGCGTCTACCTGTCACCGTTATTAGTATCGAGCAAGAAACGGTAAAAAAATCAAGTTTGTTGTATAGGAGCCCCCCTTAAATATTTATTTTAGTTTTAGTATTTGTTGTTATAGCGGCAATAGAAATACATCATCTGTGAAAATTTAAACTGTCTAGCTATCACTGTTCTTGAGATACAGCCTAGTGACAGAGGGTCCCGTTTTTACCTTTTAGGTACGGAACTCTAAAAAACAATTTCAGTGTTTCTCCAACAAGAAAGGTGTGAGAGTATTTTGAATCATCTTGGTACCGACTTCATCAAGTTATTTCTTGCTTTTCAGTGTTGTAAGTTACTTACGTTTTTCCAAACTTTTTTCTTTACAGATATTCTAGAGACTTGCCGTCACCAATTATTTACTAAATAATTTCCGTGTTCCAATGTCACCCCTTGGCCCTACCTAATTTCCTTACGCCAATGCAAAACTCTTGTAATTGACCTAAATATACTAGACGCGACATCTCAAACGATTTTCGAACGTAAAGCGCGTGTAATCTCTACGAGTGCCCAGCTGCGTGTGGGGGAGAGTATGCCGGCTGGCTCACCTGCACTAGTCGACTATCCTCGTTTGAGATGTCGCGTCTAGTATACAGGGTGGAAACTTTCAGCGGGGCAGTAAAGGGAAGTACCTTATCCGTTGCAGCTACTCGGAAATGGTTTTAGGAGACTATCCATATTTTTTATGGAATTTTGATCCCCATTGACAGATTTAAAAAAAAAATACAGTTAGCAAGAAAATAGTCATTTTACACAAAAATATTTTTGATGACAATCGATCCTGTTTCTAATACTGATCAACAACTTCTATGGGACCAATCATCGTTGGAGTACTCAAAAAGTCACAAATTGCACTATATACTTTCGCAGATTTCCTTTTAGATTTTACTGAGCAGATGGCATTTTATAAATGTATCCAAAATAACTAAGCGGAGTGTATAGCCACCGCTTTTTTTTTAGGGAGGACATAGGTATTGGCTACCGCTGCCGGCCGTCCAACTCCAGCTGACTTTGGGCGAAGGAAGGCCCTCTTATAGCCCTATCGAAACGGGCGTAGAAGGCGTGCAGCGCTTTCTACCTCCGTCTCCTGCGCCGAAAACGCACCGCTAGTAAAGGAGTAGACAACGAGCTCAAGGGCACCACTGTGGTTCGGACCTCGGCTTGTCTCGCTGACGAGAGACAATGGGGGAATCGGAACTAAATGCTCCAGTACAATTGCAGTGTTGTACCGTTGAGAATGGGCCCTACGGAAAAGAACTGACTATTTGGAGAGACACTAATCAGGACTTGATTTTTACCTCGAGCTCGGCGTTTGATGTATAATAGCCACCGCTCGTATTGAGGGTCAGTTTGACCGCATACAGGGGCCCGATTCTCTTAGCTATTGAACGGCGTTAACGCAACTTAATTGCATGAAAATTGTAGTTTTTGACAGTATCCGTAGTCTGCCCGCTATTTAGGTTCGATCGCAAGTCAGTGGCTTGCTATCAATAATTTTTGACATATTTGGTATTCTGTAAGCTATTTTGTTGCGATTGCGTTGTGGCATAAAATATTTTGGAGGATTTTAGATAGAAAAACAGCTAAATGATTTAAATATATTTATTTAATGTATTGTTTGCTAGAAAACCACTGTATTAATGTTTTGACTGATGCTTGTTTGATAGAAATTTTTATTATTATTTCAGTGGCAACATTTGCAAGACATAGCACAGCCATACGATGGCGACACGATTGCTATACAACTGCGATTAGGAGCTAGAATTAGCAGACTACCGAATTTGACATTAACAGCATTTTCATCGCAGAAGCAACGCAGTAGTGTAATTTGGTCAATAGCTAAGAGAATTGGGGCCCTAGTGCCATGCTGTGTCCCCCGATATCCTTGAGTAGTCCAGTATACGACTGATTGATTCTTCCATGTAATATAATTTAAATATTCACGTTTTTATTGCGTTAATGCTTATTAAATTAATTCACAGCCAACAGATAACTGTTTAAACAGGTGCCGTGTTCCGTAGCCAAATATATAAACCTTGGACTAACCAATTAATGCTCGCATTACGTCATGATTGGTTTAGTGTTAAGACGCTGTCAAATGCTGAATTTTTGTTACTATCGGACTACGTGTTGGAGTGAAAGAGAGACAGCGATGGTGAAATCGCGATCAGTATAAAAAAAATCCGAAAGAAAGCTTGATAACACAAAACTACTAACGTAAATCGAAAATGTAACTTTTCTTGTCCCTCTAGATAAAGTTTTGCTATTTTATTAATATAGTTTCATACGTAAATAGTTAAGATATTTACGTTAGAAGCTTTATTCGGAGTCAACTTTGCAATTTTATTCTATCGAGAAAATTTTAAGGAAACGTGTTTTGGACTTTTCTTGGCCTTAGATAATGTGATCAAGATTAACATATAATTTTCTTACTGCTACAAACTAAATATATTATGGTAAAAATCTGTTCAAGTAAAGGTATTTAGCACTTGTCAGCGCCTTAACTGTCTCTTTAAGTCTAATAATATGCTCTGCCAGACCTAGGGTAGTGCTCTGAAGTTTTAATTTTGTGGCCGAAAGCTGCATAAATCAGATCTTGTCCAATAGAAAAAATAGAAAGTTCTTTTTTGTTTTTCCTATTTTTTTACGTGCCTACAAGTGAACGATTCCAAGAAACAAGTTTTTTTTTTTAATGCCTGATATGTTAGCCTTTGACCACTATCTCACCTGATGGTGAGTGATGATGTGGTCGAAGATGTTGTTCAGGCGAACCTAGAAGTACTGGCTCTCAAGGACAGCTGCCGGAACACACCGTTAGTTGCTTGGCGACAGATTTTCTACTTGAGGGTGGTAGCTAGCCAGGCGGGCATTCGCAAAATGCCCTACCACCATGCTATAACGACTGCCATCCTAAGACAACAACCGGGACCGACGGCTTAACGTGCCCTCCGAAGCACGGAAACGCTCGGTAGTAATGTCACTAGCGGTCACCCATCCAACTCATGACCGCGCGCGCTGATCGGTTGAGAACAGCTAAGTAAACTTCGCTACGAACTACGAAACTACGCTTCACCGCATTCTCTCATCATCAAATCTTTAGCCGTACAATTTTCAGGCAATTCTCTTCTGGTCGAGTTAAGGATTTCTTCACGAAATTGTGTTGCAACTGAACGAATGGACTCTTTTACTGCCATCGTTTTAAACAAATCCTTGTTGGTTAAAGGAGTGGCGGAAAATGGAGTAAGAAACTTTTTCTTTTCAGCGTAAATATTTTTTATCTTCTTGTCATAAGTTTCTATTAATTTTCTTTCCATGTGACGGTCTGAGGACTAAGAAATATTTTTTTCATCGATTTGGTGTTCAGTCATAGAACATATAATAATACTACGTATAGAACGGACAGTCCTCTCCCCCCACCAAATCGAGCCTTCCTCACCCCGCCACCCATTCTGAGCTGTCGCTGAGCTGACTTGAATACGGGACGCTCAATCTCGCAGGTGACGTGACGACGAAGCGTGACGATTGTACTAGTATTTTAAAAGTTGAGAATGGGGTACTCTTGTGCTGTTTACGGTTGCCTATCAACTAAACGAGAAAAGGATAGGAGTTTTTATAGATGGTAAGTAAAAGTAAGGTAAGTCATTCTTGGTAACCTACACTAAGTACCTACCTATTTGTCGATCTTCAGTTATACAGTAGGTAACTTAAAA
Source organism: Plagodis pulveraria (assembly GCA_963890685.1). NCBI lineage: Eukaryota > Metazoa > Arthropoda > Insecta > Lepidoptera > Geometridae > Plagodis > Plagodis pulveraria. The sequence continues at coordinate 16,122,738 of OY982976.1, read as the reverse complement.
AAACCGGTAATTTACAGTAGGTATTGAAAAAATACAAACATAATATTTTATCTTTGTATTTTATTCAAATAACGATAATTTTAGACGATTTTCGTTTGCAAAAAATATCCGTGGATATCGAATTCGTTTGCAGTGAAACAAGTGTCTTTGTGACCTATACCTAGACGTATACCTACCATAGAGAAAAGCAATACACATACCGACCTTCGCTACAGTTGACAAGCGGCACATTTCATGAATGTTTATTATACGAGAAGAAAATACATTATTTTTGTTACTTGTATAAAAATGTGAACTTACGTACGTATAACCTACGAAGTCTAATAAGTCATAATAACAGCACCAAAATATTGTTAGATAGGTAAGTACAACAATTATTCATACGGTGACAACCTTAGAGTTCACGCACACATTTACGCGTGTACAAAACCTACATTTGTGTAGTGTCTGTGTAATAGGTAGTTAGAACGCGGCTTTTGTATAGAGAATGAGTCGAGTGTCCAAGCTGTGTTTCAGTGTAGATCGTAGATATAAACAATATTAACTCTAAACACATTTTTAAAGTGTTTTTGTAAATCAAATTAATTTAATGTTTCTTCTTTTTTGAAGTAATTCTTATTATCTCACAATAGATATTGATTTTTACAATATTTTTACAACTAATAAAATATACTGATATGGGGCCGATAAACGCGCAAAACACGCTTTCTTTGAAGTGTTATATTAGGTTTTTATGTTATTGACAATGTATGATAAGGAGGTACAGTAGATACTCGGAAATTTGCGGTCGATGATACTTTTAACCGACTTCAAAATAGGAGGAGATATTCTGTTCAACAGTATTTTTTTGTTAGTGTGTTAATTTTTTTTTTAATCCTGTTATCTCATTTTTTTTGTCGATTATACTATTAACCGACTTTTAAATAGGAGGAGATACTCAATTCCACTGTATTTTTTTTGTTAGTGTTATAATTTTTTTTTATTGTTTTTATTTGTTGGTTGCCTTTGACCACAATCTCACCTGATGGTAAGATGATGTGGTCGAAGATATTAACAGGCTTAACCTAGAATTACTGGCTCTTAAGGTCAGCTGCCGTAGCACACCGTCAGGTGCTTGGCGACAGATTTTCATATATTTCATAAGTCTTTACAAGGTGTAACGATTTTGATTGTTTTTTTTACATTTAAAAGCTAGTGCTTGTCATGTAGTCCCAAATAAATTTGAGATGAGTAGTATTTGAGTATTTCTTTTTATGTTATTGTAACGGAACAAGCTCGAGGCCAACCTGATGTTAAGCGGACTAACCTCTGCCTATAACAGAAGCATTTCATCACAAGTGACGCATTGCACTGCGCCCGTCACCTTGAGACATAATTGCTTGAAGGAACACGGTAATGAGTTACTGCTTGGCGGTGTAAATAGTTATGGTGGCAGTATATCCCCAGAGGAACTCACACAAGGAATCCTACTGATATAAAAACTGTAACTGCAAGTCCACTATACGAGTTTTATTTAAGGTTAGTAAACCCAAATTATTTTTGACGTGTTGATTAAAATTACATTTTTACCTCAAAATGGAACCGACTTCAAAACTCAAGTGATTAATAACGTGTTGAAGTCGGTACCATGATAGTTCAAAAGTAACTATTATCACAATATTGTGCGCATGGTACCGACTTCGACAAGTTATTTCACACTTTCGATTTTTTAAGGTTCTATTTTGAGGTAAACATTTTATTCCACCTTTTTTAGTGATTTTCGCTACTTAGGGGATCAATTGTCACTGTCAACTATATACCTGGCTAATTTTGTAAGTTCTTTCAAATCGGTTGTCTGGAAGAAATTGCTTTAAGCAATAAGACCGCCCTTTGTATACGTTTTTTTTCTGTTATTTCATTGTAATATTATTTTTAAGGTATGCAAATAAAGAATTTTCTATCTATCTATCTATCTATCTATATAATCAAGATATGAAAACTTTTTCAATTATTGGAGTGTAACTCAAAAACGGCTTGACCGATTTTGATGAAATTTAAATGGGACCACACTGGAAGCCCGCTTTCAAAAAAAAAACAAGCTTTCAAACAAATAGTTCTGTTTTTCCCTATGTTATCAGAACTATCTTAAAATCAAAGAATAATATGAATACTTTTACTCAGGTTAATGTTAATTTCGATTAATAATAACTTAGCGACAAAACATTATTTTGAAAATTACGAAGTGTATACTTTTTATTGCAGGCGACTGTACATCGTCCTGTATAACTCAGACCAGCCGCTGTGGGGCCGGCGCTTTATGCGATACATCATACAACATTAACCTCATACAAAACAAAGCAAAACTGAAACAGGAACAACCAGTTCTCGAGAACAGCCTAGCTAGTGCGCGTGCGCACGACCACGTACAACTAACGACGAAAATATTTGCGAGAAAATTACAACGAGAAGATATATGTTGAAGCGCTCGTAGCGAAGTTTCTGGGTAAAGAATTTTTTCAAAATCTTTTAAGAGAAGCTGTTCTTAACCGATCAGCAAAGTTAAGCAACGTCGCCCGCTGGGCACTTCGGAGGGCACGTTGAGCCGTCGGTCCCGGTTGTTGTCTTACGATGCCAGACGTTATATAGTATCCTGGTAGGGCGTTTTGCGTATGCCAGCCTGGCTAGCGACCACCCTCACGTTTAAAATCTGTCGCGAAAAACCTAACAGTGTGTTCTGGCAGCAGTCCTTGAGAGCCAGTAAAATTACAGGCACAGGATGAGACCTAACAACTGTACGTCTCAGGGTGACGGGCGCAGTGCTTCGTGACTTGTGACGAAATGCATCTGTTATAGGCAGAGGATACCACTGTCAAGAACATTTAATTATCTGTAGAAAAAGCAATATAATATTGTCTATGCTATTCCGTAGATGTAATAACTTCTCTCTTTTTCTCTGTCTTATCAAGATCTTACATTAAAAGTTTCCACACGTAATTTTGATTTTAATTTTTAAAAATCGCAACAATCCAAGTTTTAGTATTTTACAACCACTTAACCCTTTAAAGGACAGCGTTACACCGGTGTTACGTCCAAAATAAAAAAACATGTAGGCTTAATAGTAAATATATTTTGTAAATTTATCTGCGTACATAGTTTGTACTACTATCGCCATCTAGTGAAAAAATAGTAAGCTCTTCCACAACGCTTCACTGTCAGTCTGTGTCGAAATGGCGCCGGGTCGACAGACTTTGCGTGGACGCACGGTAAGTTTTGTTTCAATTTTGATGTTTATTTCGCACTTATCGCTAGTATTTTGTTTCTCAATTATTTCTTATGCATGACTTGTTTTGTACACCATAAAATAAATATGTAATTCCAATCAAATATTGAAATATTTGGTTCAGATTGTCGACGTTACGTATTTGTAACATTGCGAAACTATGCACTAATTGATGTTTGTTTGATTAGTATCATATTTGTAACATTACGAAACCCTGAACTAAGTATTGTTTGTTTGATTAGTATCAAATGTGTAACATTGCGAAACTCTGAAATATCATTGTTTGTGTGTTTTATGGGGGGCATGGATTGCACGGGTGGTGGTTTACACAGCGTTTACTAACACCAAACAATATATAACAATAACGAATGTAACAAAATGCTACTACTCCATTACTACCTGTATAATAACAATGTTATTGATTACGCTTGAGCTTGGTGTTGGGTGAATGTTGCATGGATCGTTTTTTTTTTGTCATCAGGGACAAAAAAGCCTCACATGGGATAGAGCAAATAGAATATTGGCTCTCGTACCACCAGAACGTGCATCATCGACGGACACTTCAGGCACAGAAGACGAAGTTATTGTTCAAAATTTCACCAGATGCCGTCATAGCAGCGATGAAGATACTAATTTTAGTTCAGAACCTAGATCTTTGCCCTCCTCATTTGAAAATCTCCATTTTCTCAGCTCGGATGAAGGAAGGGCAGGACACTGCCCTTTCTGTTGATACAGTACCTTTGACTCCTGTCATGAATGAAATGTTTCCAGCTGATATACAACAAGCCCCATTACCCATTTTGGATTCTATATCATCTGTTTTGTCACCACTTCAAACTCCACCAAGTCAGAAAACTAGATCCTCTAAAAGAAAAGCAAACACAGGACCACGATTTCTTAACAAAAAAGCAAAAAAATACAAAAGACCAGCTTTGCAATTCAAATGGAAACCCACAAAATTTAAATATCCAGCGGTCCTTGAAGAACCAGTTTTTGGCCTCTCTGATATAGACGAATTCATATCACCCATAGATTATTTCTTCAGATTCTTTTCTGAAGATATAATTGAATACATTACTGAACACACAAACTTATACTCCGTTCAAGGCAAGTCTGGTAAAAGCATCAATATCACCAGTGATGACATGCGAGACTTTCTTGCTATCACAATTAAAATGGGTATCATCAAAATGCCTTCATATAGAGACTATTGGAGCAGAGAATTGAGATGTCCAATAATTGCAGATATTATGTCCCTCAAAAAATACGAACAAATAAGGCAATATTTACACTTCGCCGACAATTTGGATACAAACGATGACAGATACTTCAAAGTCCGACCTTTAGTGGAAAAAATTAGAAAAAACTGCTTGCTCCTTGAAGAAGAAGATAGATACAGTGTAGACGAAATGATGGTGCCTTACAAAGGTACCAGAGCTGGCAATAGAAGACAATAATTACTAAAAAAAACAAAGAAATGGGGATTCAAGATATTCGTTCGGGCTGGTGTTTCGGGATTAGTCTATGATTTTCTTCCGTATGGGGGTGACGACACTTTTCGAAATATACGTTTCAGTGAATATGAAGAAAGTCTTGGGCTTGGAGCTAAGGTAGTATTGGCGCTATCGAAAACTATAGTAAAGAGACCAGCCGTTGTGTATTTTGATAATTTTTTCACAACTTTGGAATTGGTACATTACTTGCGTGAAGAATACGGAATTTTCAGTCTTGGAACTATCAATGCAAACCGGCTGAAAGACTGCAAAGATATTTTGCCTACAGATAAGGCACTATCAAAAAAGGGCAGAGGTTCCAGTAAGCAAGTGGTTTGCAATGAAAAAAAGGTGACAGTCGTCAAATGGCTGGATAATAAGGCTGTCACTTTAGCCAGCTCTTTTGTGGATTCTCATCCAATGGAAAAAATAAAACGCTGGTCTAAAGATGCTAAGTCTAGAATAGACATCGATTGTCCGCAAATTGTCAAACAATATAACGCACATATGGGGGGAGTTGATCTTGCGGATATGTTGGTCGCGTTGTACCGCACACATTTTAAAACAAAAAGATGGTACATGGCTCTCTTCATACAGATGCTGGACATTTGTGTAAATAACGCCTGGTTGTTATATCGTAGGCACAATGCTGCAAACAAAAACATTATTCCGCTGAAAACGTTCAGAGTGCGAATTGCTGAAGAGCTGCTAAAGAAACACCGAGTTCGGGATCTATCAACGAGCAACGATGTGCCAAATGAAAATAAAATTAGACGTCCGTTTGCTCCGAGGCCAGCTGAAGCTGTTCGATATGATAGTACTGGGCATTTCCCAGATTTCATCACAAGAGGGAGATGTAAATATTGCAAAACAGGCTTGACAAATGTGATCAGAGACTTTGCTTTGTACCAAAAAGAAACTGTTTTAATAATTACCACCTAAAACTATAACTGATTTACCATATAAACCGTTGACTTAATTGTAATAAATATGTAAATTGCTAGAATATTATTTTGTTTCATTACCGCCCTCTTACCTCAAAGTAACAAATACGATACATAGTTTCTTTTAACAAATCTTCTCAGGATATCGCGTTGTAACACATATGTTACATGTCATAAATAAAAAAATAAAAGCTTGGTCATTTTATTTTTATTTTTTTAGGTGTCCTTATAGCCTATTCAAACAATTATTTCACGTAAAACCACTATGATATAAAAAAAAGTGGCTGAGCTTTAAAGGGTTAAGAGGAACGGGAAGAGAAGCTCCTAGAGAAAAATAGGTATTTATCAAAGTGATGCTGTCTCGCCGCTAAACGCCCGAACAGAATAGTGCGATAAGAACAATTGCAGCTTCTTCAAGTTTTGACTTAGAATTTGCGCATAATTTAAGTTCTGGGAGAAAACTTATCTCCCATAGTAAACATTAATCAAATCTAAAAATTTTGGTCTTATTTTATAACTGACAGAATAAACTAGGTTTATAGATTTTCCTTTTTCTTTATTTATCATTAATTTTCCTATAAATAATTCACAAACTAGAGATACAAGTTTTGAGAAAATATCGGTATTTAAATACCCACTAATTCAAATTCTTTATATATAATGATAAAAATCAAAACCTATAAACCTGGATATTGATGACATATATAACATCTCCAAAAATCATCAAAATCGGTGATTGAATAAGGGGGCAGAAACGTTTTCTCTTTTTGTATGAAAATTCGAGACTTTTCTAGTATTAACATACGGTGGGCCTCGTGCTTGTTCCGTCAGATAGATTCACAGAAAGCGAAAATCAGGAAATGATATAAACGATTGAAAACAACTTTCTTATTGCGTTAACAATGCTGTTGATTTTTACAATATAAAGACTGATTAAACGGAAAGATTGACAGATAAGTGCCTCTTTAATTAGTTATATTTATTAGTTTTGTATGTTATACACAATAAAGGAAACGATAAGGAAATACCTTAGGTACTCGGAAATAATACTATGATAACATGAAGATGTAAGTATTTAATTCATAAAATCTTATTGTTTCTAATATTGTTAGGTTTGCAATAACGCCTGCTATGCGGATTACATTACAAAATTACAAATATACGATAGGAAAAATTTAAGTCGTGTGCGGGATTCGAACCCGCGTCCGTCCACCCCTTTAGCCGGGGTATGCTCTAACCAATTGAGCTAACATGACAAAGACGTCATAACTCAAATATTTCCTAACGTTCTTTAACCATCGTGTGGGGTGGAGCGACATCTATAGTACCACTTACGTTGTACTACTATGGTTAAAGAACGATAGGAAAGATTTGAGTTATGACGTCATGTTATGTTAGCTCAATTGGTTAGAGCATACCCCGGCGAAAGGGGTGGATGGACGCGGGTTCGAATCCCGCATTTTTCCTATCGTATATTTGTAATTTTTATTGTTTTTATTTTATTTTTCTCGGAATATTTTTTCTACGCACAAGCTTCTAAATTGGTTATCATTGAAATCAGCGTGGAAAAGTACTTTTTATCCGCTAGCTTAAGGTGCTTGGTGACATATATTCCATTTGAGGGTTGTTAATAGACAGCAATTCCCCGTGGGGTGTCGGGTTAGAATTGCACCTCCCCATATCATCCCGTGGGTGTCGTAAGAGGCGACTAAGGGAAAAATACTGGAAGGTGGGCAGCAGCGCCTTCTATAGAACTGCAATCTTACACTGCGATCCCCAAGCCGCCTGCCAAGCGTGGGGATTATGGCAAATATACCCTAAATAGGGGAGGCTGTGTTCAGCAGTGGACGACCGGTTGATACAGTACAGTAAACAGTAAATAGACAGCATTCGCAAAGTGCCCTATCACGGTATACAACAACCAACACCGTCCCTTTAACGTGCCCTCCGAAGCACGTTCACGCTCAGTAGTAATTTCACTATTTTTTTTCTATTTATGCATGATAGGTTACCTTTTGACCACTATCTCACCTGATAGTAAGCGATGATGTGGTCGAAGATGTTGTTCAGGCTAACCTAGAAGTACTGGCCTCAAGGACAGCTGCCAGAACACACCGTTAGGTGCTTGGCGACAGATTTTCTACTTGAGGGTGGTAGCTAGCCAGGGCATTCGCAAAATGCCCTACCAACATGCTATAACGACTGCCATCCTAAGACAACAACCGGGACCGACGGCTTAACGTGCCCTCCGAAGCACGGGAACGCTGAGTAGTAATGTCACTAGCGGTCACCCATCCAAAACATGATCGCGGCGGACGTTGCTTAACTTTGTTGATCGATTAACGAGGCAAGCTCCCCTACAAGCGCTTCAAGACGGAAATACAAATATTAACTATTATTCCTTTCAGTTGTTCAATGTATGTTTGTTTGCACATATGGTATGAAGACGCCTTGTCCCACACGCCGGGGATAAGCGAGAGGAGCTAGCAACTGGAAACGAGTTAGCGGGCAGCGAGACGAGTGTGTATTGCTCCGATAGTTTCATCGCAGGGCTATAGGCTGAAGCGCTTTTTTTTTATTGTCTGATAGCCGCCTTGCCTTTGCTGCCATGCGGTGAAGTACAAGCCCGCGGCGGGATTCCAACCGTGGATCTGCTGCGCGGCAGTCCATAGCCAATGCCACTGAGCCATCACTGGTTTTTATGTAATTTTGGTAGGTAGGTACTGATAAAATTTCAAACATCGTATTCGCCCAAAACCTTATCTACCCGAAAAAGTCCCGCATTAAATTTTGAGATAATTGGCCGCTTTAGTCAATAACGTATTTGTATTAGTTACTACCGATAAGTATATTAGCACGTAATACCTATTTTGTATACAAGAAATGCTATAAATAAATGTATTTTCTTTCTTTCAGATTCTGCAACGTTTGTTAAATGTCTTGATCCGTTAACAGACTCAATACTAAACGCTCATTGGCCATACATCGCGTCATAGAATACCATTGTCCAATCAGCGTACAGATTTGAAAAACGTTTCAGAAATGTCGCTGAATGCGTGCAGACGAGAACTCGCTTTCCACTAGTTTATCGCAGCGATAAGAACTATAATCGCTCAATGATGCCCGCTTAGTAGTCAAAACACTCGCCTAGAGAATCTCCCTTAGAGACCCTCGCTTGGTAGATAGGTACGCATACTAGTGGCTTACCCTTGGCATCAGCAGAACAATATAGGTTATTTATGAATGAAATTCACATTTCGGATCAGGAGGTTTTGGAAGCTAAACGTTCTTGAGTGCACATCGACTGTAATATAAAATACTCTGACAGCATAACGTTCTCAGTTTAAAATGGCTTTGGAAGCTAAATGGCCCTTCCTATTGTTAGTCCACTACTCATAATATCTTTGAATCAATTTGACCATAACGAAAAAACAACCATGGAGCACGTCGTCCAAATTTCAGAAAGTATTTAGTACAGCTGGCCTTCAAATAAGTTTAACGCATTTGAACATACATACATAGACTAACTACTATAATTACACGTATAGAACATCTAAAGTGGAGTTGGACAGGACATATGCTACGTTGCAAAATAAATAAATGGAGCAAACAAGTAACTCTATGGTATCCAAGAGGAGACATCAGAAGACAGGGGCGTCCGAAAACAAGATGGAGTGACGCTATCCGTCTAACCCTAGGACCATACTGGACTAGAGTTGCAGAAGATCGAGCTAAATGGAGAGAGCTGGAGGAGGCCTATGCCAAGAGGCACGCCGAATTGCGAGATATATTATAATACTTATAGAATTAAGAATGTTAAATTGTATGTAATTCGGAATAAAAGGGCTTTATTATTACATAGACTCATATTTGTTGTCCTGTTGAGGATTACTATTGTTCTCATTATCTATGATGCGCGATTACAGCGAGGGAGTGCAAGCTAGCGAGAAAACTATTAGAATTATCTACACATGAAGCAGTGATGGCTCAGTGGCATTGGCTATGGACTGCCGCGCAGCAGGTCCATGGTTCGAATCCCGCCCAGAGCTTGAGCTTCACCGCATGGTGGAAGGGCATTTTGCTAATGCCCGCCTGGCTAGCGACCACCCTCAAGTAGAAAATCTGTCGCCAAGCACCTAACGGTGTGTTCCGGCAGCAGTCCTTGAGAGCCAGTGAAATAACAGGCAAAATGAGACTTACAGGTATATCTCAAGGTGATGGGCGCAGTGCAGTTCGTCACTTGTGATGAAATGCATCTGTTATAGGCAGAGGATACCGCTTAACATCAAGGTGGGCCTCACGCTTGTTCCTTCACAAAAACATAAAAAAAAAAAAAAAAAAAAAAAAAAAAAAAAAAAAAACACTCGCTTCTCGCCAGCTCGTTTCTAGTTTATCGCTTGTCGCTCATCGCAAAGTGGGGCATGGCCTTAGGTATTACATCTAGGTACTCGACGGTCGAGCACTCGCAATGAATATAAATTACCTACTCGTGAGCTCGATCGATTCGCTCTAAATATAGGTATTCAATTCACCAAATTTGCTTGGCGGATGTGTGTAGCAGGATGGTGGACTGAACAGGATTGTTCTGCCAAATGACCACTATCTATCTTAAATATAAAATTCTCGTGTCACAGTTTTCGTTGCCATACTCCTCCGAAACGGCTTGACCGATTTTGATGAAATTTTTTGTGCTTATCCGGTATCTATGAGAATCGGCCAACATCTATTTTTCATCCCCCTAAATGTTAGGGGTAGTCCACCCCTAAATTTATTTTTTTATTTTTTAGACAAAATTTTTAATTTCTATTTTTTTATGATACAACATACAAAAATACATATAATCCTCAATTTTCACCCTTCTACGATCAACTCTTATTTTTTAATAGCCATTATTTATATGGCAAAACAACGTTTGCCGGGTCATCTAGTTTACAATAAAATTTCGATTCCGTGTTTTTTTATGGGATTGAAATGGACCACGTACGATGCCTGATGTTAACCTAACGATAACCTCTGCGGTAACATATGCAGTTCGTCACAGGTCACGTGACGAAATCCACTGCACCCGTCAACCTGAGAGATACAATTGTTAAGAGTAGAGTGCACGGAAATCTGGCAAACCAGAAGCATAGATCATCAAGAATATATATGCAAAGTTTCACTGAGTTTGAACACTAAGGGCCTGTTTCAGAATGTTCGAGTAAGTTCCGGTTATACTACCCAGAAGATAAATTAACTGAATGATAAAAATGACAGTTAACATGCAGCGCGTTTCAAGCTTTAACCGATGGATAGGCTAAATCGATGACTGCGAAACGCAAAGATAGTGTTTTATTTATTAAATATGTTCTGGGTAGAATAACCGAAACTTACTCGAACATTCTGAAACAGGCCCTTAGTATTTAAAATATGAAGAAACTACGTTTATATGCAAGACGCTCCGTGAACTCTACTCTTAAGTCTAATTTGACTGTAATTTCGAAACAAAAAACTCGTCTATTTTTGGAAATCTGGGTATTTATGGTCGGTTATTCATGCATGGTGGAAGGGCATTTTGCGAATGCCCGCCTGGCTAGCGACCACCCTCTAGTAGAAAATCTGTCGCCAAGCACCTAACGATGTGTTCCGGCAGCAGTCCTTGAGAGCCAGTGAAATTACAGGCACAATGAGACTTAATTACTGTGTCTCAAGGTGACGGGCGCAGTGCAATTCGTGACTTGTGACGCTATGCATCTGTTATAGGCAGAGGTTAGTCCGCTTAACATCAGGTGGCCCTCAAGCTTGTTCCGTCACAATAACATAAAAAAAAAAAAAAAATGTGACGGCCGAAAATAATAAAAGATCTCATCATCTTTCTAATTATGATTACAAGCACTATAGTGTGGTAAGAGCCAGTAAAATTACAGGCACATGAGACTTAACAATCAGTGTACATCTCAAAGTGACAGGCGCAGTGCAGCAGGCCAACTCCCAGCTTTTACGAAAACATCATAAAAAACCGGCCAAGTGCGAGTGGGACTCGCGCACAAAGGGTTCCGTAACTAAATATTCTGTGAATGGTTAAAGCGTCTACCTGTCACCGTTATTAGTATCGAGCAAGAAACGGTAAAAAAAAGTTTGTTGTATGGGAGCCCCCCTTAAATATTTATTTTATTTTTAGTATTTGTTGCTATAGCGGCAATAGAAATACATCATCTGTGAAAATTTCAACTGTCTAGCTATCACCGTTCTTGAGGTACAGCCTGGTGATAGACAGACAGACAGACGGACAGTAGAGTCTTAGTAATAGGGTCCCGTTTTTACCCTTTGGTAATCCTCAAACATTGTAATATTCCACACAGCTTTTATAGAGAATGAATGCACTAACATTGCGATTAAAATGTAAATAGGTAATTTGTTGTATAGCGGCAACAGAAATACATCATCTGTGAAAATTTCAACTGTGAGCTATCATGGTTCATGAGATACAGCTTGGTGATAGACAGACAGACGGACAGTAGAGTCTTAGTAATAGGGTCCCGTTTTTAGCCTTTGGGTACAGAACCCTAAAAAGCATAAAAGGTGTATCAAACATTGTAATATTCCACACAGCTTTTATAGAAAATGAATGCACTAACATTGCGACTAAAATGTTAGTAGGTAATTTGTTGTATAGCGGCAACAGAAATACATCATCTGTGAACATTTGAACAGTCTAGCACGGTTCATGATAGGCAGCCTGATGACAAACAGACAGTGGAGTCTTAGGGATAGGGTCCCGTTTTAACCCTTTGGGTACAGAACCCTAAAAAGCATAAAAGGTGTATTCAAACATTGTAATAACCTACACACATTTTAAAGACAATATATGTAACTAACGTTGCCATTGATATGTAAGTAGATATTTACCTACACAGTACAAAATGTAGATAAACTACTTTTAAGTATCTATGGTAATTAAATTAAAGTATAATATGTATTCTAGAACAATCGTTAAATTTCACTCGAGGGGAAAGCCTTATAAGAACTGCGCATACATAAAAATTCCAAGTTTTATTTACTTACCTATTTAAATGGTTCATTAAAAAAACATTAAATACTTTGTAAATATCTACTCGTTAATTTTTAGCGTTAAAGGTATTACAAAATTGCAATGTGAATACTTTTTTTTCTAATATTGTAATTTTGTGCAGGTTTTGAACTAGCATACCATCCACCCCTATAGTCAGGGTATGTCCTGACCGCTCAGCCTACATAACATGTCTCTAATTCATCCTTTCGTTCTTAAACATCGTAGGATGGAGCGACGTATATAGTTCAACTTACGTTGTGCTACAAACAATACGGGAAGCATGAGTTATTTCAAGTTGAGTAACAACTCAAGTAGAGTTAACAACCGTAACTTCCATCCTAGAACGTGTATCTAAGGCGGCATTAGTAGGATCTTACCAAATGTTGGATGGATGGATGGTCAGGAGAGTAGGCTCGAGAGGTGAAAGGGAGCATTGATGCATCATAAAGGGGCCCCTTAACCCTACTCCTGGGTGGCAAGTCCCAGGCTCCTCTGGCCTCTTCCTCTGCAACACTATGGACCCGGCACCCGCATGGTGAATCCATGGAATGCTAAGAAATTCGTCTCATAATAGTATAGGTTTTTTTTATTTGTGGTATGCATAGCTTTTGACTTCCATCTGAACTGATGGTACGATGTGGTCGAAGGTGTTACTAGGCCTACCTACAATTACTGGCTCTCAAGCACAGCTGGCGAAAAATACTGTAAACAAAACGGTAGTTATGAATAACAAATATAAACAAAAACATCAAATTATAATTTACAAAAATACTTAAAAACCATAATAATATCTTTAGTGACAATACTGCCTAATTTTCCTGCTAAGCTGTCATAAATGCTAATTTGACTGACATTATGTTGACTTAATAAGTTGGCATCGTCAGGACCACTACGTCCTAGTCATGAATGAAATTCTATTGTAATCATTATCGCCGATGCCAATGGGTTAACAGAAAAATTTGGCAGATTTGTCACTAGATATATTATCATAATATTAAAGTTTTTATTAAATATAAAGTTGATATTATTTATAAATTCTTGTTATTTATTAACTACTTATTTGTTAAACGGTGTGTTTCAGCAGTTATCCTTGAAAGCAAGCAAATTTGAGATTTTATTGATATAATGAATTCATTATCAATAAAATCTCAAAGTTGCTTTAATTAATCAAGCTTTATATTATATGTGCATGAAGTTAATGTTTGTGATAAAGATTCGGTGCAGGCTTATTCATGGTTTACATAAATATAAAATAGAATTTTTGAAATGAAATTTTCGTGAGTTTCACACATATTTAAAATGATGATGAGCATCTGATATGCTCGAAACCCGGGTTGACGTATTCGATCCTCAACGTGAGTGTTTTTGCCGGTTTCATTTATATTTAAATAAAAATTAATGTCTCCAGGAATTTTTGCCCCCAGTAGAATAAAGTGAGCAAACTGAAAAACTGTAATGGAACTGTTTGACACCAGGGACTCTACTGAAGTAAATAATGCCTACCACTATGTGAAAATAATGGTACTAATGAGAGGGCAGCTCAACAACTGATTCACATTTGTTCTGGATAAAAAGACGAATTTCCTCACCTTAAACCTGCAAGCAGAAAGGAAAGCTTCAAATAGTAAAAAGAAACTTACGAATACTAAGCTTTTGGGTGACTTCCTTGTGCCCTGATACTCCCAGCCCTTGACAGCCTCTTCCCTATCGTCTGAACATGGAAACCGAGCTGCTGCAGAGCTTCGTGATCAAGTATCTTCCTTCCGTCAAAGATGTACGCTGGCTTCATCATAACCTCATAGATTTTCTTGAAATCTAATTCTTTAAATTCATCCCACTCCGTACATAAAACTATTGCATGTGCCCCAGTCACTGCCGAATAGGCTGTCTCATGAATTTCTACATTTTTACGCACAGGTTCCTGCTCTGATGCAACATATGTATTTGTAAGCTCATAGAATATTTGATCTGTTTCTACTTTTGGGTCGTAAATGTGTAGTTTTGCTCCTTCATCAAGTAAAGTCTGTGAGACGTGTATAGCAGGTGATTCTCGTGTGTCTCCAGTGTTTTTTTTAAATGCGAAACCTAGAATGGCAATCTTTTTATCTGCAACTGTATTGAAAAGTGATTCAATAACTTTACGCGTAAATCTAACTTTCTGGTAATCGTTTAGACTTAATACTTGCTGCCAATATGCACCTACTTCAGGTAGGTTCAAGCATTCACACAGATAGATGAGGTTGAGGATGTCTTTTTGGAAACAACTGCCTCCAAAGCCAATTGATGCTTCAAGGAATTTTGGTCCAATACGTGAGTCTTTCCCAACGGCACGAGCAACTTCCGACACATCAGCTCCAGTTGCTTCACACACAGCTGATAAACTATTAATACTTGAAATTCTCTGAGCGAGGAATGCATTCGCTGCAAGTTTAGATAACTCTGAGCTCCATGTGTTTGTTGTGAGAATGTTTTTTGCTGGAATCCAATGCTCATAGACCCAGCAGAGTTCCTGGATAGCTTTCTGACCTTCTGCAGTCTCTTCACCACCAATTAGAACTCTATCAGCTTCAATTAAATCTACAATAGCAGTTCCTTCAGCTAAAAACTCTGGGTTAGACAATATCTGATACTCAATACCAGGTTTTGAGTTGGCACATAGTATTTTCATGATAATCTCCGCTGCTTTGACAGGGACTGTGCTTTTTTCCACAACAATTTTATTGTTAGGAGCTAGTTCAGCAATCATTCGAGCAGCACTTTCTACGTATTTTAGGTCAGCGGCTCTTCCCTTGCCGTTCCCGTTGGCTTTGGTAGGCGTGTTGACAGAAATAAAGATCAAATCGGCCTCGCGAATGCCTTTGGCTATGTCAGTCGAAAAGAATAGGTTTTTACCTCGGCACTGGTTCACCACGTCGTCTAATCCAGGCTCGTAGATCGGTAATTTGTCGGAATTCCACTGATTTATCCTGTCCTGGCTCATGTCGCACACAGTTACTCTGATATTTGGGCATTTTAAGGCAATTACACTGCAAGTAGGGCCACCAACGTATCCCGCACCGAGACAGCAAATTTTCTCAATCACCATTTTTAATACACGTCTAAACACTCACGCGGCGCGATTATAGTCGTATTAATGTGTGATTAACACAGTGTTTTAGTGAAAATTGAATTTTTTATGTTCGATAACAGCTGATTTTATCGGAATTTTTAATTAAATTGTTGGTGACGCGTGGACGAGGCAGCGACGATACGGACGGGCACCCGGCTCAGCCTGAGGCGAAATATTAACGGGGCCGAGGCTCGTCTTCTTATTTTTATTGTAATGCAATGCACAAGCCAGAATCGCGAAATTCAGGCAATCACGACGAGGAGTCATTGACATTTGAAAATAGTGATGTGACTGACGGTTTGCGTGCGAGAATAATGAATCAGTCAATCGGTATCTATCTAATAGAATCGGTATGATATAAATTGATTAAGCTGTCATATTAGCTTATTAGTGTGTTAATGACACCATCACAGTTACCGATTCAGTCATTAACTGTGTGAGCTGTGTGTGCAGCTCAGGGTCAACTGTTCAGAAATTATTGATTATGAATCTTTTAAAATGTAATGTTGTCTTAGGTTTTCACGATTATTACACATAGTAATTAAACAACTTTAAACGGTTTAAATCTCTTCACAGCTATGGCTATGCCGGAGATCTGTTAACCGTACTTAGATGATACTTTTACAATCCTCCCCAGTAGTAAAGTTTATGCATTTCTAAACCATCTTAAATCCTTACATAACAAAATTCAATTTACAATGGAGCCTAAGGTCAGTAAATGCTTAGCTTTTCTTGATGTTTTAGTCATCAGGAATCCTGACAACTCCCTTAGTCATACAGTGTATAGGAAACCCACCCATACAGATAAATATCTCAATGGTAACTCCCATAACCATCCATGTCAGTTGGCTACCGTAGGCAAATCTTTGTTACAGAGAGCACATGGACCCATACCGCACACACCATCTCAAGGAGGAGCTTCAGTATGTAAAACTAGCAAGCTTAGCACTTTTTCCTATGCTCTCTATTTATTATCAATAGTGGTTAGTCAATCAGCTGTACTTACAGCATACCATGCTTACGTAACTACGTTGCGTTATGGTTATGGACTTATATTTTGGGGAAACTGATCGGAACGGGAAACAATATTCAGGGCCCAAAAGAAATGCTTAAGGACTGTCTGTCATTTGAAGCCGATAGATTCCTGCCAGCCATACTTCTCCAAGTTTAATCCTGAATTTTCCATGTATATATATTTACAAGATGTCGCTATTTGTTCGAACTAATGTGTACCTTTATGAGTTCGGGAAAGGTACACAAAGCAGAAACATGCATGTTTCAGAAAAGGTGTGTGCGGCATGGGTCGTAAGATATACAATAATTTGCCAGAAAAAATATTAAAATCGGAGAGTGTCACTGAAATTAAAAGAAGTTTGTTTAATTTTCTTTTCAAAAACTAAACTATAAAGTGACTGACTTTCTTATAGATAGATTCTAAATTTGACGTTATTTAATTTTATTTAGATTTATATTGTTTTATTCATGTATCATTATGCATGCCTTTATACTTAAATGACTATGAATATGTATTAGATAAAAGCACATTATTATTGTATGTCCGAATGGACTTAGCTGTTGGTACTATTTATAATATTTGAGAACTATATGTAACACAGCCTAACAATAAATAAATCTGAATCTGAAGTACTGCGAAGCAATAATCACAAGCTTCCACGAATGCGTCACAGAAACTGGCCCAAGCCTCCCACAGTTGAGCGGCAACCTGCCATCTTACCTTACATCAAGGGTGTCACGGACAAAAATAAATGACACTTTCGTGCCCAACTAGTAGTTCGCCAGTTTTTAAGGTTCCGTACCCAAAGGGTAAAAACGGGGCCCTATTACTGAGACTTCACTGTTCGTCCGTCCGTCCGTGTGTCACCAGGCTGGATCTCAAGAACGGTGATAGCTAGACAGTTAAAATTTTCACAGATGATGTATTTCTATTGGGGCAATAGAAATATTATGCCTTCTTGAGCCGGCGACGACCCATCTATTTCAGTCGATTGGTGATGGTTGATTTATTTTTGATCCGACTAAATAAACAAAAACAAAGTATTCAATATATTTTTATAGCTTTTTGATAAGTACTCTGACATGTATTCTAGCAAATAAATAAATCATTTGATATAGTGAAATAGTATTCTGCTAATACTAGCACTTTTATAGATACCTTATGTTTGAAATATAGGTATTTAATTGTTTTAATAGTTACAGGTACTAAATGTACATACATAACCGTGATAGCATTTAAGCACAACATCATAACCTTAACCCACATACTGCGTCAGAAGAGACAAGAACTACATGATAGAAAGAGACGCGCCTTGTAGGTGTATATAAAAGTTAGGTACGCAGCGGTGTGCGATCTGAATTGCTCTTTAATGCGCCGTAGCAGAGTTGCTTATTTATTTAAACGTCTTTGCGGAAAGATCCTTCTGGTCTTTTTTATTCTGTGCTTATGTTGATAGTATTGAAAGTATGTAATTAAATAGTTATAGCTAAAAAACTTCAAGAGTTATGAAATATGTTTATTCGACATTATGTACATTCGGCAAAGATGATATTTAAATACAACGAAACTACGTTTGTATGGAAAGACCTACGAAGAGACTAACCTTAATTCCCAGTCAGTCTGAAAACCACTGAAGACATACCAGACACCTAGGAATTTAGTTCTGGCCCGTACACTGTAAACAAAAGCTCAAGATAATGAGTCCAATTTATTCGAAATGTTTATGGGAACTATCGTGTACACACTGAACTATAAAGTCACAGCACTAAAATTTTGTGTTGCCAGACATGTAATTTTTTTATTAGGTATGGGTTGCCTGACACAGTGTGGGATTTGCCCTTAGTCACAGAATAAAAAGGACCAGAAGGATCACTCCGCAAAGACTTTTAAATAAAGAAGCAACTCTGCTCCGACGCATTAAAGAGCAATTCTTAGGGCTATGGTCTTGTGCTCACTTGCTATGTATGTACATCTACGAATAAATAAAGTAAAGAAGTATGATACAGTGACCGCTTTGATTTCGGCCTCATCAAGTTCACAAGTAACAAAACACGCACAATTTTCCAAATTCAATTGGATTGGTTGTTCGATTTACTACCTGCAGCTCAATTTCGCCATCGGACGTCCCGACAAAGCATGATGTTTCATCAATTTCATGTCGATGTCTGGAAGTCCACAAATTTGCGATTTTCACGGCATTTTCTACCTCGTACTGCCACAATTTGGAACCAGCTGCCTGGTGAAGTATTTCCGACAATATACGACTTAAGGGCCTTCAATAAGAGAGCATATTCCCTCTTCAAAGGCCGGTAACGCATCTTCGCGACCTCTGGTGTTGCGGATGTTCGTGGGTGACGGTGATCACTTACGACCAGGTGAAGCACCTGCTCGTTTGCCCTCCTATCCCATTAAAAAAGGTCCATGGTTTGATCTCTACCGCCGGCTTATGCTTCACCGCACGGTGGAAGAACATTTTGCCGGATAGCTACCACCCTCAAGTAGATAATCTGTCGCCAAGCACCTAACAATTTTCTGCCATTATTCTCTGCCATTAAGCGACTTAAGACGCATACTTCTGTTGGGCCCGATGGAATACCATCGTTTATTTTAAAAGATTGCTACTTGTCTTTTAAAGATCCCTTGTTGTACATATTTAATCTGGCTTTACGGAGCGCTATTTATCCATCCAGGTGGAAAATCTCCAAGGTAACTCCTGTTCCCAAAAATAGCTGCAGATCACAAGTGGTAAACTATAGACCTATAGCTGTACTGTCGGCATTCGGCAAGGTTTTTGAATCAATTCTTAATGCTCATATCACTACGCAGATCAAAACCCAATTCATTGATGCTCAACATGGGTTTAGAGCAGGTAGATCTACTACAACAAACCATATAAATTTTTTAGATTACGCCGTCACAGAAATGGATTATAATAAGCAAGTAGACGCCGCGTACTTCGATTTAAAAAAAGCATTTGATCGTGTCCATAATGACATATTGCTTAGAAAATTTTCTGCGTTAGGATTCACCCCCAATTTGTTAAAATTATTTGCTGATTACTTTTCCAACCGTATTCAATACGTACAGTTGTTAGGATACCGCTCAGATCCTTATGAGACTAGTTCTGGCGTAAGTCAGGGCAGCACGCTCGGACCCACCCAGTTCTTGATAATGATAAATGACTTGCCGACTGTCGTCAGGTCTGCTAGATGCCTCATGTTTGCAGATGATCTGAAGCTATTTTTGGGCGTAGCAAGTACTGTAGACTGTGAGGCGTTGCAGGGAGATATCGAAAGAGTTGTAGCGTGGAGTGAACGCAATCAACTGGAATTTAATATTTCTAAGTGTAAGTGTATCACATTCACTCGTTCTACCACGCCAACTATGTACCAATATAACATTAATAATGTCCCTCTGGAACGTGTGGAGTTCATTCGGGATTTAGGGTTAACGTTGGATAGAGAGTTAACATTTAATACTCATATTAATGATGTATGCACGCGAGCTTACAAAACCTTGGGTTTTGTCATGAGACAAACCGCTCGATTCCGCAACAGACATACAATTATAGCCTTATATTATGCGTATGTAAGAAACATATTAGAGTATAACTCGATAGTTTGGGATCCACACGAAAAGAAATATAAGCTTATGATAGAGAAAGTCCAGAAAAAGTTTGGTAGGTACCTATATAAGAAGATGTATGGATATTACCCATATATGTATCCGTCCCTTTTTGTAGCAGGTATGTTGGGAATCAACACATTAGAGCTGAGGCGAAAATGTGCTATAATGATCCACTACTACCTGCTACTCAATAATAGGATAGATAATCCATCCACCTTGTCACACTGTTCCCTATTTGTACCAGATCGAGTACGTCCTAGGCGTGCGGCGAGCGCGCGAGCTTTGCTTACAACCCCACCTGAGTGGTTGGTCCGCACGCAGACTGCTCATTATGCACCCACGGCCCAAGCAGTAACATTACTGAACGCTCTGATTGCTCAGGAACCGGAAGTAGATATATTCCACTCACATCTAAATGCATTTTTAGATTATTCTATTCGTTTTTTAAGTGTGTAGTGTACTTGCAATGTGTAAATGTCTTATTGTGTGTCTTGGTAAGAAAACTGTAAGCGCAATAAGTAATTGAATAAATAAATAAATAAATAAAATAAATAAAACAATGTGCTACGGCAGCAGTCCATGAGAGCCAGTAAAATTACAGGCACATGAGACTTAACAACTGTATGACAGGGCGCAGGCAACTCGTCACTTGTGACGAAATGCATCTGTTATAGGCAAAGGTTATCGCTTAACAACAATTGGGGCTCGCGCTTGCCCACCACAATCACGGAAAAAAAATACCCTTATCATAAAGCGTTTACGCTTTACATGTTCACTGTTTCTTATCTCCTGGTAGGTACTTTATAGGCATTTACCGATATTTTGGTAGACAGGTGGAACAATTCATCTTAAATATTGTTATGTTTGCAATAACGCCTGCGTCGCGAATTACATTACAAAATTACAAATTTACGAGAGAATAAATTATAATCATGTGCGGGATTCGAACCCGCGTCCATCCACCCCTTTAGCCGGGGTATACTCTAACCAATGTGCGGGTTCGAATCCCGCACATGACTATAATTTTTTCTTTTAAAATTGATTTTAAAACTTAAAAAAACTGCGTGTCGGACTCGCGCACTGAGGGTTCCGTAGAAAAATGTAGGTATGTAAGTAAAAGTTATGGTATTATTGCTAAATGATATCCATAACATTTTAAAGTTAATAAAAATGTTTTTATTTTATGATGTGACTAAACATGTGTGTTTTTCGAAATTTTTCCTTTATCTGTACTAGAAGTCATTGCTTCGTACCAAATTTCAAGATTCTGAGTTCACGGGAATTACCCTGTAGGTTTTGATTCACTTGCGAGTGTCGAAAGATGGGCGGTCTTTTCATTGCATTAGCTTAGAAGTTTGATTTTCTCACAGCTCCAAAGGATAGTAGACCTGAGAATTTGATATGAATTTCAGCTTGATACCTCCACGTTTTCCCGAAAAATAGTCTTGATAGACAGACGGACAACAAAATGATCCTATAAGGGTTCCGTATTTTTTCTTTTGGGGTACGGTTCCCTAAAAATCGTAATATATACCTACAGGTTTAAATCGCAAGTGTCATGATAAGTAAGCTACTAGCTTAGTGTAAATATTAGGAAACAAATTACCTTCAGATGAACTGCTATACGAACAATAAAGAAACCATAGAGAAAAGTAATATACCGGAAACCATGGAAGTAATAAGTACTGTTGTACGTAGTACTTATTACTTCCATGCCGGAAACTTACGTCTGGGGGGAGTTCTGAATTTTGTCAGGTTTTTCACTATTGTAACTTGGCTTCCTATTTATTATATAAGATCTGGGTAACAAAACGTGAGAGTTTAAATCCTAAGATAGAAAAAAAAAAGATCTCGGTATTCGTGAGTTTACAGTCCCACCAACTTATCTGTTCAGGCGGCAAAAAAAACATTCCTTCAAATTGTGACAGTTTGTAGTTGATTTCCTTGACCAGTAGCGCCCTCGAAAACTGCACAGTTAAGTTGGTGGTACTATAAAATAATATTGCTCGTATTATCTTTAACAGTTTTTGGACACAAATGCACATTATTCCATAATTTACCCGTAAACTGTCAAAAATATTAATTACTTACTAGCTTTCCGGCCTTGGCTCCGATTGAATCTCGCGTTTTACGTGATCAAGTGCAATAAGACGATCTAACAATAAAACCAAAATAATAATAAAGCTCTGATAAGTTTGCATGATTTGAACTCTGACGGTTCAAATCATGCAAATTTGTGCTATTTGCACTGTATACACGCAAACGGTCGGTTCATAATGTGCTACAGACAACACGATTTTGAAGCCGTGATGGCTCAGTGTCATTGGCTATGGACTGCCTTGCAGCAGGTCTATGGTCCGAATCCCGCCGAGATTCACCGCATGGTCGAAGGGCATTCTGTGAATGCCCGCCTAGCGACCACTCTCAAATAGAAAAATCTGTCGCCTAACACCTAACGGTATGTTCCGGCAGCTGTCCTTGAGAGCCAGTAATTCTAAGTTATGCCTGTTAACACCTTCGATCACATCATCACTTACCGTCAGGACTTTCTCGAAGCCGTCAGGTGAGATTGACACTAGATCAACGAGCTTGATATGGTTCTACGATTCACCCTTCATCGAACGATATGCTCCATCGAAACCACGCTTAAACGATTATCGCTTTAACGAAAAAACTATTCGTCGAACGAACGGTTCGCCGAAACCACTCCTTGACAACAGTTTGTTTTACGAAAGAATCCTTCTCCATTCATAGGTTCGCAGAAAACACTCCTTGCCGACAGATCGTGCGACGAAAGAATCTTTCAAAGAATTCTTCACTGTTCATGGAAACAACACGTAGCATCAGTTTGCTGTAAAGTAAATAAATTCGTGTATGCTCTCAAACGCATCCGACAGATAGTTTCGCAAAAGGCAGCCCTCTCAGCTTATCACGGTTATGTTGGTTCTACTCTAAGATACGGATTGATTTATGGGGAAACTCGGTAGAAATTGAAAGACCTTTCAGGAGTCAAAAAAAGTGTATTCGAGCTTTAAGCTCCGCACGACGTAGAGACACATGTAGGCCTTTATTTAAACAATTAAACATTCTATAGTACCACCAACTTAACTGTGCAGTTTTCGAGGGCGCTACTGGTCAAGGAAATCAACTACAAACTGTCACAATTTGAGGGAAAGTTTTAGTTCATTTTTCTGCCGCCTGAACAGATAAGTTGGTGGGACTTCACAATCAACTTCTTTCTTCCTTGTCTCTGTATAGAAGAAATGAGCCTTTTGTGAAACCAAACCCATATTTTTTCGATGTAAAAAGTGATGTGCTCCGATCAACTCGATATCGGAAAGATCTGGTAATGCCTATGTCTAGTTTAGGACTATTTAAAAACAAGTCATATTGTATGGCAATAAAAATCTATAATAAAAACTCAACTGACATAAGAAACTTTAAAGAACTTTTGAAGCAGTGATGGCTCAGTGGCATTGGCTATGGACTGCCGCGCAGGAAGTCCATGGTTTGAATCCCGCCGCGGACTTGAGCTTCACCGCATGGTGGAAGGGCATTTTGCGAATACCCGCCTGGCTAGCGACCACCCTCAAGTAGAAAATCTGTCGCCAAGCACCTAACAGTGTGTTCCGGCAGCTGTCCTTGAGAGCCAGTGGAATTACAGGCACATGAGACTTAACAACTATGTCTCAAGGTGACGGGCGCAGTGCAATTCGTGACCTATGACGAAATGCATCTGTTATAGACAGAGGTTAGCCCGCTTAACATCAGGCGGGCCTCGAGATTGTTCCGTCACAATAACATTAAATAATGAATTTGGAAGATTGTGCGTGTTTTGTTTATTGTGAACTTGATGAATCCGCAATCAAAGCGGCAACTGTAGGTACGCGAGTTACACATCTTTTTACACGACTGCCCAAAAAAAGAGTGTTATGTCTTCAGGGTTCTTGTATGTATGTTTGTGAGTTTCTTTATTCCACCATAATAACTTCTAAACGGCTTCACCGATTTTAATATAAACATATCGCTAGATTCATCTTGATAGCGCAAGTGACTAGGTACAGTCGCCTGCAATAATAAGTATACACTTCGTAATTTTCAAAATAGTGTGATGTCGCTAAGTTATTAATAATCGAAGTTAATACTAACATGAGTAAAACTATTCAAATTATTCTTTGATTTTATGATACTTTTGATTACATACAGAAAAGCAGAACGCTTTGCCACTATTTTGAAAATTACAATGTGTATACTTCTTATAGCAGGCGAACGTACGTAAAAAAGTAAAAAAAAACTGGTGGATTTTAGACGCCATATTGTAAGTTTTTTTTTTTCTCCCAAACCCATTGAATAGGAGATCAAAATGAAGGGCTTTATGAAAAGATTCTATAAATATATACCGGTTTATTAGTAATATGCTAACAACCTCTTAGGGTTGCCTTCTGCTAGTCCTAACAAACATATAGATAATTTTAATATTGTTATTGTTGATGACGCAACCTTATAATTTTAATATTGTTAGGTTTGCAATAATGTCTGCTATGCGGATTACATTACAAAATCACAAATATACGATAGGAAAAATTTAAGTCATGTGCGGGATTCGAATCCACGTCCATCCACCCCTTGAGCCGGGGTATGCTCTAACCAATTGAGAATAAATCTAAATAATTGAGAATTGATTGATTTAAAGAGATTTTTTTTTGTTTTAATTTTTTTGGATTGGACCACCTGATGTCAAAAGTCTCTTGTGCCTGTAATGTATTATTTCATATTATTATTACTTTGCTAGATGTAAATATTCAATTCAATATTCGAAGAGGTATACCCACGGCGCGGTCCAGTGTTGCCGCGGCGGGCGCTCTAGGCTCGGAGTAGGCATTAAAACACATTTTTTTTTTCAAATCAAACTAAAAAGCTCAAAATGTTTGTTAGGACTAGTAGAAGTCAACCCTAAGAGGTTGTTTGCATTTTACCAATAACCCTGTATAACTTGAAGTTTTAATTTCAGTGAAATGGATAAAAGGCATAACGGAAATAAATAATTTGCAGTCAGTTTTTATAATTTTTTATTAATCTATTTACATATATATTCGTTGATTGTATACTTATTTGTTTAATATGATATTATGCTATCTTGGAGACGCGTTGGTTTTCTGAGGAACTGTGAAGGATTTTTCTTGTGAAGTTGTCGAATCGCTTCTGAAAAACAATAATTATATTTCATAAATTATTGGAGTACAAAATTTTATACCCCGGACGGGAATTGAACCCGCGTCCTTCGGATTCGCACCGTATGCCTAAACCACTCGGACACCTGGGCACGCTCTTTCGAGCCGAAATTTCGTGCTCAAATTGTATTACTTTAACCGTCATAGGGGACTTCACGCGGCCATCAACCAGACTACTAGACTTCATCTGATCGAAAGAAGTGTTTTTACAAACACTTAACTCTCGGTATGATGTCGCTACCCTTCTATATTTCTAAATATGATTACAAGCACTATCGCGTGCTAAGCGAAAGTCAAATTTTACAAATTATTTGAACACAAAATTTCATGCCCCGTGCGGGAATTGAACCCACGTCCTCCGCTTTCGCGCCGGATGACTAAACCAATAATTTGTTATAGTATATGAATATGTAGTAGCTTAGCTTATAGTACTTGTAATCATATTTAGAAACATTTAATATCTAACAATCGCAGTAAATTTGCATAGTGGTAGGCCATTTTGCAAATGCCTGCCTTGCTAGCTACCTCCTTCAAGTAAAATATCTGTCGCCAAGCACCTGACGGTGTGTTCCGGCAGCCGTCCTGGAGAGTCAGTAATTCCAGGTTAACCCTGTTAACACCTTCGACAACATCATCACTTACCATGCTTGGACAATTCCGCCTCCGCCAAGCTATTGCCTGTCACCTACATAATTTAAACAAATATTGTAATAACTTTATTATATAGTAAGTATGTAACATATTGTTAAAAGATGTTCAAAAGAATGGCCCCGAGTTTCTTGCCCGTTCTTCTCGCAGTGGCTCTATACAATTTATTTGCTGAACGTGGCAGTACAATGTAGAATATTTCAATACTAAAATTTGTAATTGACCTTCATAAGATCGTCGTAGATGCCTAAATTGAATAAATGATTTTGACTTTGACATCAGGTGAGATTGTGGTCAAAGACTTACCTATAGCAATAAAAAAATTAATAAAAAAAAGAATTATCAAAATTGGACTACTCTGCAAAAAGACATGCGTGGTCATACATTAAAAAAATACTTGACGAATTGAGAACTCCACTTTGGAAATAGGTTAAAATAACTTACTTTTTGGTTTTGACACATTTAATCTTGAGCTGTTGAGCTATCGGAACCCCGTGCACGTTCGACAAGTGATTCTTGACTGCCTTTAGGGTTTTGTACCTGAATCAATGTGAAGGAAACGTCTGGTTAGGTATCACCTCCACTGCCATCGCATTCATCATACACCCTCGTCTGTTTAGGGCAACTCACCCTACAGAATCTCACCAATGTAAATTGTAAACACGTTGGTGGTTTTTTTTATGTTATTGTAACGGAACAAGCTCGAGGCCCACCTGATGTTAAGCAGACTAACTTCTGCCTATAACAGATGCATTTCATCACAAGTGACGAACTGCATTGCGTCCATCACTTTGAGACTTACCTGTTAAGTCTCATTTTGCCTGTTATTTCACTGGCTCTCAAGGACTGCTGCCGGAACACATCGTTAGGTGCTTGGCGACAGATTTTCTACTTGAGGGTGGTCGCTATCCAGGCGGGCATTCGCAAAATGCCCTTCCACCATGCGGTGAAGCTCAAGCTCTGGGCGGGGTTCGAACCATGGACCTGCTGCGCGGCAGTCCATAGCCAATGCCACTGAGCCATCACAGCTTTAAAATCTTTATGTAATAATATGTTACGCTTTGCAGTAATAAACGATTATTATTATTACACCCAGTAAGTTTAGACTAGTTCGTTTATATCCTGTAAGTATAGACTAGTTTGTTTAGACTACATCTTTTAGACCAAGTAAGTTTGGACTAGTTCATTTGCACCCAGTACGTTTAGACTAGTTCGTATATATCCTGTAAGTATAGACTAGTTTGTTTAGACTACATCTTTTAGACCAAGTAAATTTGGACTAGTTCATTTGCACACAGTACGTTTAGACTAGTTCGTTTATATCCTGTAAGTATAGACTAGTTTGTTAAGATTACATTTTTTAGACCAAGTAAATTTGGACTAGTTCATTTGCACACAGTACGTTTAGACTAGTTCGTTTATATCCTGTAAGTATAGACTAGTTTGTTAAGACTAAATTTTTTAGACCACGTAAGTTTGGACTGGTAGGGGAGGCTGTGTTCAACAGTGGACAATCCGGCTGATACAGTAAGTTTGGACTAGTTCATTTGCACCCAGTACGTTTAGACTAGTTTGTTTATATACTGTAAGTTTAGACTAGTTCGTTTATATCCTGTAAGTATAGACTAGTTTGTTAAGACTAAATTTTTTAGACCACGTAAGTTTGGACTGGTAGGGGAGGCTGTGTTCAACAGTGGACAATCCGGCTGATACAGTAAGTTTGGACTAGTTCATTTGCACCCAGTACGTTTAGACTAGTTTGTTTATATACTGTAAGTTTAGACTAGTTCGTTGATATCCTGTAAGTTTATACTAGTTAGTTAGTGTGTGGGTACTTACGACAGCGTGCACAGATAGCAGTGGTACGTGTACGTCATGTAGTGCACTCTCGTCTGATGACTCCAGAGCTGCGAGCGGCGCGTGTACTGCGCGGGGCACAGCTCGCACTGATACATAATAAATACACATCATTTTTCAGGTCCATGGTTCGAATCCCGCCCAGAGCTTGAGCTTCACCGCATGGTGGAAGGGCATTTTGCGAATGCCCTGGCTAGCGACCACCCTCAAGTAGAAAATCTGTCGCCGAGCACCTAACAGTGTGTTCCGGCAGCAGTCCTTGAGAGCCAGTGAAATTACAAGCACATGAGACCTAACAACTGTACGTCTCAGTGTGACGGGCGCAGTGCAATTCGTCGTTGACGAAATGCACTGCGCCCGTCACTGTTATAGGCAGAGGTTAGTCCACTTAACATCGGCTCGGGCTTGTTCCGTCACAATAACATAAAAAAAAAAAAAACACATCAGCTATATAGCCCGTGGGGTGCCGGGCTAGAATGTCACCCTTTATCTTTACCCGTGGGTGTCGTAAGAGGCGACTAAGAGAAACACTACAGAAGGTGGGCAGCAGCGCTTTCTTATCTTAAACTGCGATCCCCAAGACGCCTGCCAAGCGTGGGGATTATGGCAAATACACCCTTAATAGGTGAGGCTGTGTTCAGCAGTGGACTATCCGGCTGATACAGTACAGTACCCTACCGTTATCCCAATCGTGTGGAGGTCGGTTCAATATATTTTCTGTTTTGATACAGAGTGGGATTGAAGAGTGATTGATCCGGTTTACTTTGCGGATATCTATATTTAATAATAATAAATATTTTAAGTAAACATTAAATTAATACTTTAGAAAGACACTTAAAAAATTAAAAAATATATCTAATATCAACAACTTCACCTGATTTTACTGTGAAACATATTTCGACTGTCCCTACGTAGACTATCTTAACTCAAAAAAGGGTTTTTTTTATTACCGTCGCAACTTGTTTCTATCATATTATATTACAAGGTAGGTAAATTTATATCAAATATTATTAATATATTCAGTTTTAGCAAGTCGTAAAGTATGGAATGTGTCGTCGCTGGTTCTCGTAAACTCACGAAGCTTAAAATTCGCGATATTTAGTTTCGATAGTATACGTAGGGTCAGTCGATTTCTCGATTGTGTGTTCGAAGTCAAGACCTCCTGATGATGCGTCGTGTAGAATCGAAACGCAACGTTTGGTTTCGTGGCATTTATGACATCATGTCGCCTTAAATGGATAATCAAATATATCCTACTATAACTATATGGATAATCAAATATCTGCGATCGAACTGCTGTTAATGTCAAATTCGGTAGTCTGCTAATTCTAGCTCCTAATCGCAGTTGTATAGCAATCGCGTCGCTATCGTATGGCTGTGCTATGGCTTGCAAATGTTGCAATGGAATAATAATGAAAACTTCTATCAATCAAGCATCAGTTAAAACATCAATACAGTGGTTTTCAAGCAAACAATACATTAAATAAATATATTTCAATCATTTAGCTATTTTGCTATCTAAAATGCTTCAAAATATTGTATGCCACTATAGCAACGCAACGCAACAAAAATAGCTTACAGCATACCAAATATGTCAAAAACTATTGATAGTAAGCCACTGACTTGCGATCGAACCTAAATAGCAGGCAGACTACGGATACTGTCAAAAACTACAATTTTCATGCAATTAAGTTGCGTTAACGCCGTTCAATAGCTAAGAGAATCGGGCCCCCGTTTTATTATGGTATTTACATTTTATAATAAATGTTCTTTTATTAGGGACGTTCTTGCAAACTTAACGTATTCGGCATTCGGCCGAATAACGACCGTATATTCTGTATTTGGCCGTATAAGCCGAATACGAAATATTCATCGCATCCCTATTTATGCAAAAAAACTGCATGTCGTATTATAGAAAATAGCAATGAATGGTTTAAAATACGCTTGACGCAGTGTTGTAGCAAGTTTCTGATGCTACAGTGCTTGATTTATTTTACTGGTTATTGGTTCGCCTTTGGCTAGAATCTTGATATAATTGCGTCTATAGTTTACCTGCAAATTTTTGACGCCGTAATGCTTGACGAGATGTTGCTTCAAGTTGTTTCTCATCCTAAAGGCCGCGCCACACTCGTCGCACACGAATGGCCGCTCGCCGGTGTGCTCGGCACGAATGTGATTCTAAAATATATAACAAAAATTGATATTAACAAATATTTCAAAAATATTTTCAGAAAACAGTAAATTATTGTCTTCGCGAATGCTCGCCAGGGTCAGTTTTTTTATTTTTTTTATTTTTATGTGATGGGTTGGCAAACAAGCAGACGGCCCACCTGATGGTAAGCGGTTACCGTCGCCTGTGGACATTTGCAACACCAGGGGCGTCACCAATGCGTTGCCGACCCTGTAAGACTCTTTTAACACCTTTTTTGAAGAAATCCATACTGTAGCCCTGCGGAAAAACGCTAGATGGAAGATCATTCCACATTTTGCAAGTATGCAGTAAGAAGGAGCGCATAAATCTCTTAAAAAATTTAAAACATATATCTAGTGACAATATTACCGGGAGATTTCTCGACGCGTGTCACTTCTACACGACGCATACTCAAGAGGTTTTGACTCTTCGAACGGATGATCAAGATATATTTTTTAAGTGTTTTACTAAAATATTAATTTAATGTTTTCTTAAAATATTTTTAATTTATTTGTTATAATTAAATATGTATTTCCGCAACGTAACACTATTCATTAACAACAAAAAAAACTTATTATATGACATACATATCACACTAATATTATAAATGGGACAATTTGTGATTAAAGATATGCGTGTGTGTGTTTGTTACTCCCTCATGCTGAAACAGCTGAACCGATTTTGATGAAACTAGGAAAATAGATAGTCAAAGTCAAAATAATTTATTCAATTTAGGCGTCTACGACGCTCTTATGAAGGTCAATTACAAATTTTAGTATTGAAATATTCTACATTGTACTGCCACGTTCAGCAAATAAATTATACAGAGCCACTTCGAGAAGAACGGGCAAGAAACTCGGGGCCATTCTTTTAAACATCTTTTAACAATGTCTTACATACTTACTATATAATAGAGTTATTACAATATTTGTTTAAATTATGTAGGTGACAGGCAATAGCTTGGCGGAAGCGGAATTGTCCAGGCATTTTTGTCGTTTAAGTAATCAGAAACTGTGTAGTAGGATTTTTTAATCAATATGTATTTCACATGCAACTTTAATGTCCCTTCTGTGAGCGTTGTAATATGTTTGGGAACTTTATTATAAAACCGTACACAATTACCTAAGAAGGACCTTTTATTTTTCTTTGCTAATCTAAAACCTGGCACCGCAATTTTATCTTTATTCCTGGTATTGTAATCGTGATTGTCACTGTTTAATTTAAATTTACTCAAATTTTTACGAACATACATAATATTTTCAAATATATACAGACTTGGTAACGTTAAAATATCAATTTCTTTAAAAAGATCCCTCAGAGATAGTTTAGATCATGGATTAACACTTTGTATACTTTTCATCATCATCACTTTTCATCGTTGTCTTCGCGGGTGAATCCGCTGGACGCAGCTAGTTCAATCATATATTCGTAATATGTAAATACATTTAATCACAACTATTTTTTTGTTCCTAATATGATTTCAAGCGCTATCCCATGGCATAGAACATATAATAATACTACGTATAGCATGGAAACTCCTCACCCCCCACCAAAACGAGCCTTCCTCACCCCGCCAATCATTCTGAGCTGTCGCTGAGCTGACTTGAGTACGGGACGCGCAACTCGCGCACATAGACGTGACGACGAAGTGTGACGATTGTACGAGTATTTTAAAAGTTGAGAATGGGGTAATCTTGTGCTGTTTATGGTTGCTTATCAACTAAACGAGAAAAGGTTTATTGTTGTGAATGATGATTGTTTATTATACAAGAAGAACAAACATTATTATTGTGATTGTAATTATTATCATTACTTGTATAAAATGTGAATGTGGAATGATACGTTTTTTATAGTGTAGGTATCTATTATTGTATAAGTAATGGAGTGAAATGTGAAGTAATGTTACCTACTCGGTTGTGTGTTGCATATTCCTACGTCGTACATGGAGTTGGATTGTTGTGCTTGTAAATGTTTCTGCAGGTATATGCATAATTTACGAAATCTAATACAACTAATAAAAGTATCAAAATATTGTTAGGTACCTGTGTAAGCACAACACGCCTTAACGCACACATTTACGCGTGTACAAAAATAACATTTGTGTAGTGTCTGGGTAATAGGTAGTTAGAAGGCCGCTTTTGTATAGAGAACGAGTCGAGTGTCCAGGGTGTGCCCATGCTAAGCAAACAAGACACATTTACAAATCACTAAAATATTGTGATTATGTGCTTGTAAGCATTTGTAAATGTGGTTTACAAATGCTTAGAGCACATAATTACGATATTTTTTTGTTAAATTAACATCATTCACATCATGCGATATTTTGAAGCATTGTTGGCCGAACGGTAATAGATATGGAGTGCAGTGTCACAGGTCCATGGTTTGATTCCCACCGCTGGCTTGAGCTTCATCAAATAGTGCAAGGACATTTTGGGAATGCTCGCCTGGCTACCCACCACCCTCAAGTATAAAATCTGGGTCAAAGCACCTAATGGTGTGTTCCAGTAGCTGTTCTTGAGAGCCAGTCTCTCTGTAGTCGTCCCCTCATGGCTGAGAATCGTGGTCATCATTAAATGGTCTGTACTTGGATCGGATGATCTGTCTCCATCGGCTTCTGTTCATCGCATCTCGCACAATGTTATGGAACGTGACGGCTGACGAATCCTTAAACTGATCCGTCCATCTGGTTGGGGATCGCCCTCGTGAGCGTTTTCCGTCCGTGTTCCCAACCAAAATGAGTTTCTCAAGGTTCCCATCGCTCTTTCGTATTACGTGACGAAAATATTATGTTAGTATGCATTGGAGGCAAATCGTGGAGCCAGTAAGTAATTATGAAATTACAGGCATATGAGATTTTGGTAACAACTGTGTGGGTGCAGTGCAAATGTGTGTAAAATGCGTATGCTCTGCTCTAGACAGAGGTTATTGCTTAACACGTTTGCACAAAATTGGCAATATAATGAATTCATTGTTTTACTCATAACAACTTTGTTATATAAATGTTCTGCAAATAAATAAATAAAAAATAAGTAATATATGTATCGTACCAATAATGCCAGCCGTTCCACAGCTCTGAAGTCACACTGATTGCAGGCCGCATGTTTCTTCCTGCCTGTCTCTGCACCATGCCTGCGTTCCTCGTGGTAACGGAGATGGGCTGGTACGTAGAACTTCTTCTCACAATACTGTAAAGTCAAATAACAATATCTTTCAACTAACTTGACTGTCTTGTTGTCAATTGTTAAA
This sequence comes from Plagodis pulveraria, assembly GCA_963890685.1. NCBI lineage: Eukaryota > Metazoa > Arthropoda > Insecta > Lepidoptera > Geometridae > Plagodis > Plagodis pulveraria. Next base: position 16,089,067 of record OY982976.1, on the reverse strand, counting down.
TCTCAATGTATTGGGTTCAGTCCCGGACAGTTATTTGTTTTTTTTTATTGCAGGTTGGCTAACCTGAAGTAAGTTCATCTGTTATAGGCAGAGGTTAGTTCACTTAACATCAGTTGAGCCTCGTACTTGTTTCATCACAATCATATAAAATTATATTTATATATATTTACACTACATTTTCTGATTCTTCTTCTTCTTCCTCTTCCTGCGGTGCTACATTATGATGTTGGTCTCGGCCTCCTCTACCAACTTTATTGCATTTTCTAATTATATTAGAGAATTGCTTACTTCTAGACTCTGCAAAACAAACAAATCAAACTGAGGTTGATATTCAACTAACCTGACACGGGAACTCTGGTTCAAAATGGGTAGCCGCATGCGCCGGGAACGAGGCTTTTTTTACCGTTTTGAAGCAAATTTTGCACTGTATCGGTCCCTCAATGGGATATGGGGTCACTGCAAGCGCCATCAGCTTTTTAACCTTTTCCTGAAATGGGAAATGTAGCCGTGATATGTCTATACATGTTGCCAAAGAACATATAATAATACTACGTATAGAATGGACACTCCTCTCCCCCCACTAATCGAGCCTTCCTCACTCCGCTACCGATTCTGAGCTGACGCGGAGCTGACTTGAGATCGGGAAGCGCCACACGCGCACGACGACAAGACGTGACGAAGTAGGTTACCAAGGTTACGACCTTATTTTATAAAACAAGTTAAGTCATTCTTGTTAACCTACACTATACCTACCTATCTATAATTGGTGGTTCTTCAGTTATCTTAGTATATTATCAAACCATTCTATTCAAATAAGAATAATTTTAGAAGATTTTCGATTGCAAAAATAGAACGATAAGAACATAAATTATTATTGCTATTGTAATTATTAACATTACTTGTATAAAATGTGAATGTGGAATGATACGTTTTATATTATTCTATAAGTTATGGAGTGAAATGTGTGTAAAATATTTATTTATTTATTTATTTATTTATTTCTTTTATTGCACTATGTAATATGTTGACATGTCACATAAATTACATAACCCTGTTAGGGTGTAGCAAAAGAGTATAGTTATTATATATATTTTACACAACATTTAGAAAAACACACAATTTACAAAATACCAAAGAAATTATAAATGAAAGTAAAAATTATATATTTGCTATGTAAATCATCGTGAGCTTGTTACGCTTTTGTCTTCGAGAAATTCTTTAACTGTGTAATAACATTTTTGTATTAATTTGTTCTTGAGCTTAGCCTGAAATATTTTGTCATTGTTTTCTTCTCTTAATTCAGCTGGAAGTTTGTTAAATATCTTAATTAGCATATAGTGCGGGCCCGTTTTAAATATTTCTAGTTTAGGTTCTGGTGCTATAAGTTGGTTGGGTCGCCGAGTATTGGTATTGAACGTAAATAGACTCGGGTGTTTCTTAATGAAGATTGCAGCTTCTAGGATATATATGCAAGGTAATGTTAGCATTTTGTTTTCTATGAAGTAGGGCTTGCAACTCTCACGTTGTCGGATGTTGGCCAGTATGCGCAGACATTTTTTCTGTTTGATGAACAAAGTGATAGCATCTGTGCTATTGCCCCACATAATTACCCCGTATTTTAACCATGCATAGGCATAAGCATAATAGGCAGCCATTGCTGTTTTTAAGTTAGTATTGGCTTTCAAAACCGATAACGCATATATAAACTGTGATAATTTTACTTTAATTTTTTCCACGTGGTCTTTCCAGTTAAGGTGCGTGTCAATGTTTATGCCTAAGAGAGAAAAATTGTTTACTTCATCTATTTTTAGAGATTTTGACAAATCCGTAAGGGTTAGAGCTTTTCTTTGATAGGGGTAAAATTGCATTATTTTTGATTTGTTTCTATTTATTTCAAGATTGTGTGATACTATCCATGTATTTATATTTAAAAAGGAGTCTTTTATATCGTTAAGAGAATTAGAATCAGATGTGCATTTAAAAAGTAACGATACATCGTCAGCAAACAGTGCACATGTGGAGTCCAGTATCTTTGGCAGATCATTGATGTAAATTAAAAAAAGAACGCAACCTAGAACACTTCCTTGGGGAATGGACCAGTTTAAGGTAAGTACTTCTGATATGACAGTTTGTTTTATTGATACATCTTGGCGATAATAATCGATTTGGACCAGTTGTTTTCTATTTTCTAAGTATGACCGTAACCAGTTTAAAGGTTTTCCTCGTATGCCTATTTCATTCAATTTAGTTAAGAGTATAACTAATATTCCTACGTCCTGCGTGTTTTAGTTATTGAGTTGGATTGTTTTGCTTGTAAATGTTTCTGCAGGTAGGTACGCATAACTTACGAAATCGCATAATGTATCAAAAGATTGTTAGATGTACCTAACCTAAGTACAACAATTATTCATATGGTGACAACCTTAGGCTTCCCGCACACAATTACGCGTGTACAAAAACAAAATTTGTGTAGTGTCTGTGTAGTAGGTAGTTATAACGCGGCTATTGTATAGGGAATAAGTCGAGTGTTCAGGGTGTGATGTTACTATAATTTTGTAACCATGGGAATTGTGATTCCAACCCAGCATCCCACAGATTTTATATCTTAAGGTCCACAAAGGACTAGAATGTGCATTCCGCCAGTTTGGAATCATTCTTTTGTAACATAGCAGTGATGGCTCAGTGGCATTGGCTATGGACTGCCATGCAGCAGGTCCATGGTTCGAATCCCGCCGCGGGTTTGAGCTTCACCGCATGGTGGAAGGGCACGCCCGCCTGGCTAGCGACCACTCTCAATGGAAAATCTGTCGCCAAAAACTTAACGGTATGTTCTAGCAGCTGTCCTTCAGAGCCAGTAATTCTAGGTTAAGCCTGTTAACACCTTCGACCACATCATCAGGTCAGATTGTGGTCAAAGGCTTACTTACCTGTCAGCAATAAAAAAAAAAACTAAGCAGCGGTATACTGTGTGCTGGCGTAGGCACTGCAGCCAGTGTACTGACGGAGTGAGCGTTACATAAGAGATAAAGTCTCAGAGTGACAAGCGCAGTAAGAGTGCTAATCCATTGAGGCGGCACTGAGTGGAACAGACCAGTGTTAAACTATACAATTGATATTAATAAAAATATCATCATCAGCTTACGTTACGTGACTCTTTTCACGCCTCTCTCACTCTGTATATATACTTACTCTTCTTTTATCTGTAGTTGTATCATTTACTTTTAAATTGATTACATTTATTTTCTTAACACTTCCATTTGAATAGTCACTGCTGTCATTACTATTTCCGGAACCAGAAATTTCATTAATTATTTTATCTATATCATCTTGTGAGATAAGGTCTAATTCATTTCTATTGTTCGCAGTTTTTTTACTATCTCTTAAATGTTTACTGAAGACGATTTCGGTTTCAGTTTTTGTATCATTAGTTAATTTTATATTTTTGCATATGTTGTCATCATTATTTTCTGAACCACATATTTCATAAATTATTTTATTTATTTCATCTTGTGAGATAAGATCTATCACATTTCTATTGTTGTCTGTTTTTTTACCATCTTTTAAATGATTACTGAAGTCTATTCTTTTTTCATTTGTTGTGTCATTGGTTACTTTTATATTGTTACATGTCATTATTTTATCTTTATTGTGTGTTGTTTTTTTACATATTTTGTCTTCAATTTCCTTGATGACAGATAAAGGTGCATCATCATACGTAGATAAATCTACATCATATTCTTTAGCAACATCAGATAAGCTATCATCATTTTCATCAACCATTTCATCAGTTTCCATTCTGGTAAAATCATCAAATTTATCATTAGAATTACTATGTTTAGCTAGGTGAATACTATTTGAGTAATCATGATCAGTTATTCTGTCATGATTGGAATAGTTATGATTGGTAGTTCCAAGATTGTTGGTATAGTTATGATTGGTTGTCCCATGATTGGAGTAGTTGTGCTCTCTTTGAAAGCCTGTTTCATATGTTTTGAACAATTTTCTGAGCATCCAATCAGTTTTTCTGCTTATTTCCCTTAGATTTAAAGATTTCGATATTCGTTTTATACATGATGTGCAAGCCCACTGCGGCAGGCCGTCATTAGGTTTGATCTGTAAATAAAAATATATTACTTTTAATAATCAAACCTTTATTTTTGCAATGAATGATTTATGTACATATAATATCAGGATTGTATTGATATTACTATCTATACAGTTTTCTATCTATCTGTATAGTATGGAACTGTGTGTGGTAGATGGAAATAGGCCCGCTCTTTATTACATTGGCAGTGGCCATATTCTGTTTTTATAAATAACTAACAGGTATGCTCACACACAATTTAACTCCTCAAGTATCGGCAACATGTTTTAGCCACAAGTTGAATAGCCAAAGTCAGATGTGGGCATATAAATACGGGACATGTTAATGAACTTTAAAAAAAATAGTGTGGTTCTTCTTTAATTCTGAGTCTTATAAAACAAAAATTGATAGTACATTGAGACATATACCATAAAAAAAAAAACTTACCCCTTTGTGACAACGGGAAGTATTTCATATCACTACATTACTTAATAAAAAAAACATATTACAGTAGAAACTCGATTATCCGGCCCTCAGTTATACGGATTCGCGATTATCCGGACTACCAGCCGCGACCGGACGCTCAACGATAATTCAAATTTATGGAAGCATGAATTTTTGCATGGTCGTAGGGCATTTTGCGAATGCCCACCTGGCTAGCTACCATCATCAAGTAGAAAATGTTCACAAATTCAAGTTTCAAAGCTCTGTTGTTTCAGCAACTGACCCACAGTGCGGAAGTCGATAGACATTGCTACAGAGCCTCCATAGTTTCTAGATTAAGGTGTAAGCTAGTAAAACATAAATTGTATATAATTTCCATTCTTGAAACTTTAGTGGTACCTTTACTCCAGTAATCAAAAAGAGCTGCTCACTAGTAAATTTCACAACACTGAATTCTCCAAATAGAGGGCTGAGATTGTATCTAGACATGCAAGTACGGCACACACGCATTTCAACCAATGTATACAGTCTTTTATGAATAAATCAATGATGATTGATAAATGGAGATTTCTATTTCAGAATAAAAACAAATTTAAATCAATAACAATAACAAAACAAACAACAACTGTTTTTTTTTTAATTTGTTGGCAACTGGTTACGTCCTTACTATCGTGATCCAAGAAAACAAGACATATTATTGTATCATGAACATGTCAGGATCCAAAGACGCAGTATATTATGGGCGTATAATTAAATACCTATGTTAATCCGAAAAATTTAGTTAAATTTGTAAGCATTACCGATAATATATTTTTTTGGGCGTATACCATTTGACGCTAAATTCGTTATTTTCGATAATTTTGATCACATTTGTATCTATGCTTCATATTAAATGACGATCCAAAGACGCAATATATGGTCAAAATCATCGAAAATAACTGAAATGGAATACGGCCTATATCATGCGTACTATGAAGTCCTTATCAGGTGATGAATACTTGCTCTATACAAGGTGTCCCAAGAAGTAGTGATATACTGAAGCTGGAAGGTAGAGGACCTAGAGGGCTATCTGAATCACCCCCATGTATGTTCCGCGACTTTTCGTATTTTCGGAGTTGTTGTTTTTTTAATTTTTCACCTATCTCCGAGTACGATGAGATTTTTTTTATGGTGACATTTATTATTGCGGTAGATGCTTGATTTTTTTAATGTGTTAAGCTGATAGATAGGCCAATTCAGTATGGTAATATTTACTATGGTTAGATCTTTGAATGAAATAGAAAAAAAATTAAATGCCAAGAAAGATAAAATTACCCAGTATGTTCACAACATCAAAGGCCCTTAAAAAATAAAATCACATAAAAATTACCGTTTGGCTGGTAAAAACTCGCTCTATCTATCCTGATAGGTAGCTACCCTGAAAATTTCATTTAATTATTCATAAGGCTTCAATCAAAAAATTGATATCTAAAAGTGGTAAGTGCAAAATTTTAATTTACATGATGATTAATGCAAGCAAAGTAAAACCAATTACAAGGCGTTTAATTACAATAAATTTTCAAAATGGCCCCCCTGTTGCTCAATGCAAGTGCGACATCGCCGGAAAAGTTGTCTTTTAAACGTCTGAATGCACGTCTATTATTTTTAATGGTTTCTTCTGCTACTCTCAATTTCCGGGTTAACTCGTCCAAATTGCGGCATTCTCTCGAGTAGACGAGGTCTTTGTAGTATCCCCATTCAAAAAAATCGACCAATCAATCTTTCAGGGTGCCATGCCATTTTGCCTTGGACGTGAGAAACCATATAAATCAAAGATACCCTGAAAGATGGATTGGTCGTTGCGGCCGGGGTGACGCCTGCCTTATAGCCTGGCCTCCACGGTCCCCCAGCCTAAGCCCCATTGTTTTTTTTTGCCTGGCCCATGTACATGGGGCTGAATTCAGTGCACTAACTGAAGAAGACTGAATTTAGCCAAATGTAAATTCATTCTGACAATACACAAATACACTTAGTTAATGCATTCAGACAGGACACCCTAATTAGACAATCAGATTTGTCACTGAGTGTCTAAATCCATGTTAGCATGCTGAATTTAGCCACGTGTAAAGCGATTTAGGTAATTTATTACGTTCAGTGTTTCGGCACCCAACCTATCAACAATAAAAATACCAAGTTGCATTGGTCGTGGTCACGAACGGACTGAAAAGGCAATGTGAAAGTCTTGAAGGGGGGTATTTTCTCCAACTACCTGCATTTGATTTAGACATGTATCGTCTCGACACACAAATCTGACAACAGGTTTTTATGTAGGTAAGACACGCTTGGTGCATTTTCTTAGCACTTGATTCCAGGAAGTAGCAAACTAAAAACCAAAAACATACGGGATATAATCCACGATGGATTACTTTCATTTAGCTATAGATGTCGAGATTACATCACAAATCGACATTACATCACTATCAGTCAGTGGTATCGTTTTACTTTGTAAGGCCCACCGTACCACCAGGGGTATGGCCGGGGGTACGGTGGGTCCATCGTGGGTTTTTAATGAGCTCCCGATATTTGGAGGCTGTTACAAACTCCATGACTGCGGACTGGAGGATGCGAATGGTAAGAACACTATCAACTAAGGGATGTGTATACTATACAAAAGTGTACAGGGTGTCCCAAGAAGTAGTGATATACTGAAGCTGGGAGGTAGAGGACCTAGAGGGCTATCTGAATCACCCCCATATATGTTCCGCGATTTTTCGTATTTTCGAAGTTAAGACTTTTTTTTATTTTTCACCTATTGCCGAGTACGATGAGATTTTTATTTATGGTGACGTGAATTATTGCGGTAGATGCTTGATTTTTTTTGTGTGCTAAGCTGATAGATAGGCCAATTCAGTATGGTAACATATACTATCGTTAGATCTTTGATTGAAATAAAAAAAAAGAATGCCAAGAAAGATAAAATTACCCAGTATGTTCACAACTTCAAGGGCCCATAAAAAAAAAAAATGTATGGACAGGGGCTCTTGTTAATCTCCGTAGCCCCACACTTTACCACTGTGTCGTCGCGTATTCGACTGGGCTCCTGGAATGTCACAGGAAGACACCAGCCGATATATGTGCTATTAGGCACGTGGGTATAAAACGGCGGGAAGGACCTACCTTCGGACTACGTGCTAGTGGCTCCGTCGAAAGGGGATTATCGCTAAACACCCTAAAGCTAGATAATTGATCAATCAGCTAACAATACGGAATTATAGTAGGATACTTCCCCTGATCTCGATCTCCCGGCGAACAGCAATCCTTTGTTCGCACTAACTGAACGCCTGGCGTCACAAATAACAATCCCTCACTTTCTTACACACAGCACCAATGTTTATCGTCACCAATAAACTAGCAATACTTTAATCCACTAGGTCGCCGCGACCTCAATTTGTCTCACGCACCCGCGAACAAGCCACTGTTCGAACTCGTACTCCGCGTCAACTCCAACGAGACTAGCCGGCCGCCTCGGTCAATATCAAACCACAGAATGCGTCGACGCCGGCGCCCCGCGCTCGGTCGCACGCACACATTTACAAATCCATCGCATATAACACAGACAAGAATTCGCGTCCGCGCGCGCTCAGAAACAGACTGCATTGTTTACCTTTATGTACCGAACATAAAATCACATAAAAAATTACCGGTTGGCTTTTAAAAACTTGCTCTATCTATCAGGTAGCTACCCTGAAAAATTCATTTTATTATTCATATCAATCAAAAAATTTAAATCTAAATGCGGTAAGTGCAAAATTTTAATTTACATGATGATTAATGCAAGCAAAGTAAAACCAATTACAAGGTAATTACAATAAATTCTCAAAATGGGAAAGGGTTACCACGAAAGTTACAAAAAAGCTAAAACTAAGTGAAATAAAACTACTATTATTAATTCATCACGTTTTATTCTAAACCATATATTTTATACATCATCCTTAAATTATACATAACATAAAATAAGTATCATACAAGTTACCGAACTTCAGGACTCCAGAACCTTCTATTAATTACTTGTATATAACAGAGGTAGACGCGCCTTACGCACTAAACATGAATCATTTAAACGGGGCTAAGTAGCACCCTACTGTATCGAACTCATAACATCCTGGGGGTGTCGTAGGAGCCAATAAACGAAAAAACCAGACCAGGTCTGCAGCAGGCCACCAGCGCCTTCCGTAGAACTGTCATCCCCAAGAGTAATGGCAAAAAGGTAATAACAAATATTTTTAAAATATTTTAAGAAAACATTAATTTTAATAAAACACTTAAAAAATATATCTAGTGACAATTCCGCCTAATTTTCCTGTTAAGCCGACGTGACGTCACAAACGCCACGCAGCCAAACCGGAAGAATTTTCGACGCGTTTCAATTCTACACGAACCATCCTCAGGAGGTCTTGAGTCTACGGGCGCACGATCGAGAATACTATATTTCTACTACTATTCAATACTATATTCTATATTTCACTAGATATATTTTTATATTTTTTAAGTGTTTTCATAAAATATTATAAAAATATTTGTTATTATTAAATATGGATTTCCGCAAAGTAACGCCTGAATCTGTTCATTATCTTATGGAAAAAAGGCTAATCAACGAATGTTTATATTTTTTAATTAAGTTACTAGGTTTGTGTTAATAAGCTTCTTTAGCTTTTGACGCAAGCTGATCGCGATTTCACCATAGCTGCATCTCTTTCACTCCTACGCAGTTCGATAATGACAGAATTTCAGCATTTATCAGCGTCTTAAACATTTTTTTTTGTAATAATGAAGTAAAATATGAGAAATGCAGAATGAGGATTCATTTATGACGTTGTCAAGTAAACCGCGTCTACCTCAGTTATTAACTCTTTACCCCCTTAGCGTGTTTTACATATTAAAGATATACAGAGTTATTGGTAAAACGCTAACAACCTCTTAGAGTTGAATTCTGCTAGTCCTAACAAACATTTTGAGATGAGAGAGAAAAAAAAATTGTTTTGAAAAAAATTAAAAGATATTTAAGTAAATATTTTTTAATTTTCTTTTGTTTTTTTATATGTTTTTGACTGAATAAGCACGAGGACGACCTGATGTCAAAAGTCTTGTGCCTGTAATGTATTATTTCATATTTTTTATTGCTCGATGTAAATATAGTAAATATTCATAACTCTATTTAAGGTGACCGCGGCGCGGTCTATTGTTGCCGGGGCGGACGCTCTTAGCTCGGAGTAGGCATTAAAACAAAAATAAAATATATACAAAAAAAAAATATTTTTTTCGAAACAAAAAAACAACTAAAATGTTTGTTAGGACAAGCAGAACTCAACCCTAAGAGGTTGTTAGCATTTTACCAATTACCCTGTATATAGTTATATATAAATATATTATACGACAATAAAGTATCTGTTTTATTAAAAGTAATGCAGCTTCTACGCATTAGGGGGCCAACTCCCACCTATTAAGAAAATTTCATTATAAAGGAGCGTTTTGTTTCTTGCTTAAAATAATTCGCAGTCACGAACTATCACCGACCCACAATCGCGTCAAGCAATATTGGTTTATTCCTACTTATTGTTATTGCCGTTGGGCCATCACTGTAAATCGCAAAACATATGTTTTGCGACGTCATCAAATCCCGGAAATGATATATACTCAGGGTCATTTTAGGGAGGTCAAAAGGCTAGGATCATTATAGGGAGGTCACCAAATGGCTGGGATCATTTAAGGGGGTCAGCAAAAGACCAGGTTGATTTTAGTGAAGTCACCAGAAGGCCAGGGTTATTTGTTATGGAGGTCAGCAAAAGGCCAAGTTTATTTTAGAGATGTCACCAAAAGGCCAGGGTAATTTTAGGGATATTTTTTTTAAGGACTAGAATTTTTGTTTTATTTCTAGACCGAAGTTTGATGTTCACTATAAAAGCAACCCGGAAGCCCTAGGGCTCCGAGCTGAGCACCAAACCGCTGTAGATCCACTGGGATCTACAGCGGTGCGGTATTTTTGGTAGTGCTGAGTCATTTTAGGGAGTTCACTAATAGGTCAGGGTCATTTTAGGGAGGTCTTCTGATGGCGTAATTTTAAGGGCTTTCTACTAGACCGAAGTTCGATGTGGACTATAAGAATATCTCAGAAGCCCTAGGGCTCCTCGGTCCCCGAGCCGAGCACTGCCCCGCTATAAGCGAGGTCCCAGTAATGCTCGACGCCGTATTTATGAAAATGCTCCCGCGCTTGTTTCTCCGTTGGCATCACCTAGAAAGGAAATGATAAAATATATTATAAAAAGACGTTTTATTGCGGAAATTGATATAATAATATCATATTGATACAGAAGCTTTTGAAGCAATGATGGCCGAGCGGTAATAGCTATGGACTGCCGTGCCGCAGGTCCCTGGTTCGATTCACACCGCCGGCTAAAGCTTTATGACATGGTGGAATTATGCAAATGCACGCCTGGTTAGCTACCGGGTGGTAGCTAACCAGGCGCTCATTGAAGTAGAAAATCTGTCACCAAGCACACAACTTTTGTTTTTACTCTTATATGTAAGGCTATCCGTCATACTAACACATATTCTGTGAAAATTTCGTCCGGCTACCTATTACCATCCCAAAGATCAACCATTGGGGGGATTTGCCATAATCCCCACTCTTGGCAGGCGTCTTGGGAATCGCAGTGGATGCTGTCAGTTCTTCGGAAGACGTTTAAAATTAAAACACCTTCCGGTATTTTTCCAATAATTGCCTCTTACGACACTCACAGGAAAAAATGAGAATTTGACATTCTAACCAGGTACCCCATGGGCTCCCGTTTCCTAGTACGGAACCCTAAACTTCTTATTCAAACGATATTCACAGCTCACACACGCAACGGATATGTTTACCTTGAACTTGATTTCCCCGAAGGCGCGTTGCTTGGTGATACCCTCCCAGACGAGGTGGCAGGTGTTCGGGACGTCGTTGCCCTCGTTGTCCTTCACCGTGTCCTCTTCCCACTTGATGCGTTGCAGCATAAGCCTGGAAACGTACAGTAAAAAATATATAGTTGACACAGAACTAAAACATGTTTTTCTTTTTTTTAATATTGTAAGGTTTGCAACCGCTAGTGACATTACTACTGAGCGTTTCCGTGCTTCGGAGGGCACGTTAAGCCGTCGGTCCCGGTATTTGTCGTAAGATGGCAGTCGTTAAGTATAGCATGGTGGTAGGGCATTAAAGATAAAGATAAGGATATGTTTATTGTCCAAAACATGGGTACATGATACATATAATTAAATTTAAGCACATGGAATGTATGTAAATATTTAGTCCCACCATGTTTTGCCTATGTAGGCGTACAATTTAAGAGATGGAGCGACCAAATTATGTAGAAAATTATGAATTAGTTTAATTTTCTAAATTTATATTATTAAGGCATCACAAAAAATCACATCTGAATGATTGAACCTCATTTGCAATATAATCATAAATTTATAAGAATGTCATTTACAGTAATATTTACATTAGATAAAATAATATACTTAAAGATACTAGTTATTACATGCAATAAAATAACACTGTCATGTCAGTGTAAAATAAAAATATCATGTCAATTATAATAAAAATTTGTCATTTAAAAAGTCATGGATACTGTAGTAACATTTATCGAGCAGAATTTTTTTAAATTTAATTTTAAATATATTAATACTTAACTCCCTCAAGGACTTTGGGATTTTATTATATATACGTGGTGCCATGCAGATTGCACTCTTTTGAAGAAGAGCGGTTTTGCCTGTTTGTCTACATGCTATGTTATTGTCGCGGCGGTTTCTTTCTATAAGGTCTGATAGTTTTGGAAACATGTTAGGATTGTTTTTTACAAATATCGCCATTTCTATTATATACAATGATGGAAGTGTCAAAATTTTGTGCTCGATAAAGTATGGCTTACAAGAATCCATGGTTTTAAGCCCAAACATAGCCCGAACGCATCGCTTTTGCATTTTGAAAATAACCTCTTTATTAGTAGAATTTCCCCAGAAAATAATTCCATATCTGAGGACAGATTCAACCATGCCATAGTACGCACAGAGTAATGCGTCAGTATTTAAGGTAGTGGAGAGTTTATATAGAGCATAAGCTAAGCTACTAAGTCTTTTACTAAGATCTTCTATTTGTGGTTTCCAATTAAACTTTTTGTCTATGACTATTCCCAGAAATTTGGCACTGTCTACTGCGTTGATTTTGTTATTTTCATATGTCAGGGTAATGTCAGATGGATTATCAAAACGTTGGCTGAAGTGCATAATATTAGTCTTAGTCAAATTAATTTTCAAATTATTATTATTAAGCCATGTAATTACGGATGTCAAAGAATTATTTATGTCATTTTCATATGTATCATACTTATCACAAGCTATTGTTATAGTACTGTCATCTGCAAACAGAGTCATGGGTTGGTTAACAGCATTTGGCAGGTCATTAATATAAATGAGAAATAAAAGTGGTCCTAAGACACTTCCTTGCGGAACTCCACATATGGCGTTACGCGCTGTTGAGGTAAATACATTTTCACGCTTAGTTTTAAAATTTATTCTAGTTATTTCTGTTATTTGTTTTCTTTCCGTCAAATACGATTTAATTAGTGCCAAGACATTTCCTCGAACTCCATAAGCTTCTAGTTTACCTATTAAGGTTCTGTGATCTACGTAATCAAAAGCTTGGGTCATGTCGCAGAAGATGGCACATATGGGAGAAGTTTTATCAACACTTAAAAGATTTACTTTAACAAATTCATAGATTGCCATGTTTATAGTTTTCTTTCTACGGAAACCTTTTTGTTCCTTACAGAACATGTTTCTTTTTTCAAAGTATGTATTTATTTCTCTATAGATATATTTCTCGAAAATTTTTGAGAATATAGATATTAGGGCAATAGGTCTGTAACACTCTATTTCTTCTCTGTTTCCCTTTTTATAAATTGGTTTAATTATAGTAGTTTTTAGGGCTTGAGGAAATGAGCCGCTTGAAATAAATAAATTCATCAAAAAACTCAAATGTGCGCTCAGTTGATGTCCTACAGACTTAATTATTTTTGTAGAAATACCATCGTGACCTACACTGTCTGTGTTTTTTAATGTTTTTATAATTTCTTCAATATCCTTAGGTACACTTGGAGCCATAAACATAGAATTACAATTCCGTTTAATAAACGACGTTACATTTTTAGATTCAGCATTTGAATTCAATTTTACTTTGTCCACAAAATAATCATTAAAGGCCTTTGCAATCATATCAGGGTCTGTTATATTTATGTTTTCCTGCTTAACATTAGTAATTAAATTTCTTTCGGTAAATTAAATCTCGAGTCATTAATTATTTTCCAAACTGTTTTTGATTTGTTTTCACAAGTTTTTATTTTATAATTATTTTGTGCTCGTTTTGTAAGACTGATGATTTTTTTGAATAATTTGGAATATTTTTTAAATTTTAATTCATTAGTTTTTGTAGGATTTAGCCTGAATTTCCACAAAAAATCCCTTTTCTTCTTACTACAAATTTTGATTCCGCGTGATACCCATTTTGTTTTTTTGATAACGCTAATTGTGATAAGTTTATTTGGAAAACACAAGTCATAAATTAATTTAAAATTTGTCAAAAAGATGTCATAGGCTGTATCAGGGTCAGTCGAGTTATACATATCTTCAAACGATAAACAACTAATATACATTTTAAATTTTTTTATATTTTCTAGACAGTAATCTCGTCGCCTTTTGCGTCAATGTGTTAGCATTAAGTGCTTTTTAATTGGAAATGTTATTAACTGTGCAGTGTGGTCTGACAAGGCGTACTCGATTACTTCTGTAGTACACTTATTGTTATTTTTGTAATTATAAGCAAAGTTTTCTATACATGTTTGGCTTACAGGTCTTGTAGGTTGTTTTAATGCTAATTTAAAATCATAGTTGAGAAGTATACATTCAAATTCCAAGGTAATATTATTTGATTTTAACATGTCTATATTATAATCGCCAGCGATAACAATGCATGCATACTGGGCATTTTGCGAATGCCCGCCTAGCCTCTACCACCCTCAAGTAAAAAATCTATCGCCAAGCACTTACAGCTGTGTTGTAATTCAAGGTTATCCTGAACAACGTCTTCGACCACATCATCACTTACAATCAGGTGAAATAGTGGCCAAAGGCTAACCTATCAGCTATAAATGACATTACAAGGTGCTAGGTACCCCCCCGTGTGGTGTCAGGGTAGAACTGCACCTCCCATAACTTCCTAAGTGAATCATAGGTTTTTTTTATGTTTTTTTGTTTAAATATTCAAATTTAAACGGTATTACTTTTTGTTGTTATTATTATCCATATCCAACTTATTTTTTTTTTATGTTATTGTGACGGAAACAAGCCCGAGGCCCACCTGATGTTAAGTGGACTAACCTCTGCCTATAACAGACGCATTTCGTCAGCGACGAATTGCACTGTGCCCACTGAGTCACACTGAGACGTCCAGTTGTTAGGTCTCATTAGCCTGTATTTTTTCTGGCTCTCAAAGACTGCTGCCGGAACACACTGTTAGGTGCTTGGCGACAGATTTTCTACTTGAGGTGGTCGCTAGCCAGGCGGGCATTCGCAAAATGCCCTTCCACCAAGCGGTGAAGCTCAAGCTCTGGGCGGGATTCGAACCATGGACCTGCTCCATAGCCAATGCCACTGAGCCATCACTGCTTCAAGAACTTCAGCAGTGATGGACTTCAACTGCCGCTATATTGTTTTTTTTTTATCTACACGCGTTATTTTAGTTATTCTTATATGGCGATATTTTCCTCCTTACACACGGTTATTGGTAAAATGCTAACACACCCTCTTAGGGTTGACTTCTGCTAGTCCTAACAAACACTTTGAGATGAGCGTTTTTTTTAGATTTAGTTTTTTTTTGTTGCGTGGACCACCTGATGTTTAAAGTGTCTTATGCCTGTAACTTAATATTTTATATTACTAATATAAAATATAGCTCGATGTAAATATTTAAAACTCTATACAAAGGGAGCGCCGCGGTCCAGTGTTACGTCGGCGGACGCTCTTAGCTCTTGACTTGAAAAACATCTCAAAATGTTTGTTAGGACTAGCAGAAGTCAACCCTAAGAGGTTGTTAGCAACCAATAACCCTGTATATGACACGTTTTACACGACTCCCAAAAACGGTAACGGTTCCTGAGGGATATTCCATGCGGGCGAAGCCGCGGGTAAAAAGTAGTAAATAATAAATAACTGATATAAAAATACATACATCTTATAATAATATCATAGAACATATAATAATACTACGTATAGAATGGACACTCCTCTCC
Organism: Plagodis pulveraria; assembly: GCA_963890685.1. Classification (NCBI taxonomy): domain Eukaryota; kingdom Metazoa; phylum Arthropoda; class Insecta; order Lepidoptera; family Geometridae; genus Plagodis; species Plagodis pulveraria. The sequence goes on along the minus strand of OY982976.1, from coordinate 16,073,182 downwards.
CCCCACCAAATCAAGCCTTCCTCACCCCGCCACCGCCACTAATTCTGAGCTGTCGCTGAGCTGACTTGAGTACGGGACGCGCATCTCCCGCACGATGACGTGACGACGAAGTGTGACGATTGTACGAGTATTTTAAATGTTGAGAATGGGGCAATCTTGTGCTGTTTACGGTTGCTTATCAACTAAACGAGAAAAGGATAGGAGTTTTTTTAGATTCCCTAACTGAACTAAGCTAGCTACCTACCCATAGGTCGTTCTTCAGTTATCCAGTAGGTAACTTATAATTTACAGTAGGTATTGAAAAAAATACAAACATAATACTTTATCTTCGTATTTTATTCAAACTGCTATTCAAATAATGATTATTTTAGAAATTTTCGTTTGCAAAAAATATCCATGGATATCGACTTCGTTTGCAGCGAAACAAGTGTCTTTGTAATCTATACCTAGACCTACACCTACCATAGAGAAAAGCAATACACATACCGACCTTCGCCACGGTTGACACGCGGCACACTTCATGATTGTTTATTACACGAGAAGAAGAAGAACATAAATTATTACTGTGATTGTATTTATTATCATTACTTGTATAAAATGTGAACTTGGAATGATACTTTTTGTATACTTATATTATGTGAGTGAAATGTGAAGTAATGTTACCTACTCGGCTGTTTGTTGCATATTCCTACGTCGTACATGGAGTTGGATTATTGTCCTTGTAAATATTTCTGAAGGTAGGTAAGGTAACCTACGAAATCTAATAAGTCATATCAACAGCGTCAAAAGCGTTTGTTAGGTAGGTAAGTACAACAATTATTCATACGATGACAACCTTATACGTCACGCACACATTTACGCGTGTACAAAAACAACATTTGTGTAGTGTCTGTGTAATAGGTAGTTAGAACGCGGCTTTTGTATGGACAATGAGTCGAGTGTCCAGGCTGTGATAATATCTCATATACTAACATATTGATAGTTTTAATATTGTTATGTTTTCAATAACGCTTGCTATGCGGCTTACATTACAAAATCACAAATATACGACAGGTTTTATTTTTTTAAGTATAAAATAATCTTAAAATGTTCCTATCGTACATTTGTGATTTTGTAATAGATATTGCTAGTTAGAGACGTACATACCGTTTGTACTTGGCCGCTTGCCTAGGCCCGCCCTCGACGACGACGACGCAGCAGCCGCGCTGCAGCACCACCGTGCCCGTCATGTGCAGCTGCGCAGCGTTCACCTCCACCTTGAACTTGGCCGACGCGCACTCGAACAGGTCCCGTACTCTGTACCAAAATATATACTTCTGCATCGCAACACCGACATAATAATAATAAAGCCTTTTTTATTTCCCATCACCTAAATATTACATATATGAGTTATAAATATATCAATTTCACTTCTGTAGTTTTGCACTAAATGTATAAACACTATTTAAATGTTTGGATTTATATATCTTTATTTTTTTTTTATATATCTTCTTGGATAGGAACCCCTACTTGGGTATAGGCCTCCTCCAGTTTGATCCACTTTTCCCTGTCCTTTGCTCTATCTATCCACTCCTTTCCTGCTTTAGCTATGATATCGTCGCTCCATCTTTTCATAGGTCTCCCTTTTCGTCTTTTACCACTAGGCCCTTTCCATTTCGTCGCTTCTACTGTCCATCGCTTGTCGCTATATCTTGCGACATGGCCTGCCCATCGCCATTTCAACCTTAGGCTATAGTGTAAGACGTCAATTACTTTTGTCTTCTTTCTTATATATTCACTTCTTACTTTGTGTATTTTTCTTATTTTTAGAAGGCTTCTTTCCATAGCTTTTTGGCAACTGACTAGCTTTGTTTTTATTTTAGTGTTGTAGGTCCTCGTCTGGCAACAATATGTGAGAGTCGGTAGAATACATGTATCCATCACTGTTTTCTTTAAGTGGAGCGGATAGTCACCTTTCATAATCTCTTTGAGTGACCAGTATTTTTTCCAACTCATATTTATACGGCGTTCTACCTCTCCTTCTTCGTTTTTGTCTTCGAATGATAGTTCTTTGCCCAGATAAGTAAATTTATTAACATATTCAAGTGCCTTTCCTTCAAGTTTTATTGTATGTGTGTAGCTGTTTGTCATTAATTTTGTTTTATCTTTGTTTATCAAAAGCCCTACTTTTTCACTTTGTTCTCTTAATTGGTTTATCATTTTTTCTAGTCTTATACTGCTTTCAGCAAAGAGTACGACATCATCTGCGAATCTGAGATGACTTAAGTACCGGTTGCCCATTTTAATTCCTTCGTGTTCCCATTTCAAATTCTCAAAGATGTTTTGCAACACAGCTATGAATATATTGGGGGACAAGGGGTCACCTTGCCTCACTCCTCTTAGAATTGGTATTTCTGGACCTCGTTTCTCTAGTTTCACTCGACTGGTGCTGTTGTCGTATATGTTTTTCAAGATGTTTTTGTACTTTTCATGGACATGGCATTTGTACAGTGCTTCCCAGATTGCATCGTGTGATATTGTATCGAATGCTTTTGCATAGTCGATGAAAGCTACATATAATGTTAATTCTTCTTCTGTTTTGAATGTATTTAAAGATGATTTCAAGGATTTCCTGCATTTTTTTATGTTTTGTAGGAGATAAGTGGCTCTTAATAATCTGTGATCCGAGTTGAACCCTAAACCGTGCAGTACTTCTATCTTCCTTATTTTATTGGGCTGGTTTGACAGAATGTAGTCTACTTCATTTTTTGTTTTTTCATTTGGTGAAAGCCATGTCCATTTGCGATTATGTCTCATTTTAAAAAAAGTATTCATAACAGATAATTTATGTTGGAGAGCGAATTCTATGAGCTTTTCTCCTCGTTCATTCCTTTTTCCATAGCCAAATTTCCCTAGGATCGGGTTTTCGTTTGTTTTAGCTTGGCCCACTTTGGCATTAAAATCTCCAATAACTAAAACATTCTCCCCAGCCTGAGTATGCGCTTCTTGTAGGGTACCGTAGAATTTATCAATTACTTCCTTCGAGGCTGTTTCTGTGGGTGCATACACTTGAATGATTGAAATCCACTTTTTATTGAACTCAAGTTGAAGTAGTGCAACTCTTTCAGATAAGCCTGAGAATTTTAATATGTTGTTTTTGTATTCTTTTTTTATCAAAAAGCCTACTCCATGTAGGCCTGGCGTTTCTCCTTTGAAGCAAAATATAAATTCCTCGTGTTCTTCAATATTACAGCCCATTCGCCTAACTTCTGCTAAGCCTAATACATCTATTTTTATCTTTTCTAAGGTGTACATGAGTTCTATGTATCTTTCTGTGGATGCTAAAGTTCTTACATTAAATGTTCCAATGTGAAGTGGTTTTTGAGTTGGTTCTTTATTTGTTATAACTGGAGGGTTGAGGTCATTTTCCCCCACGGGGACCAGCCGGCTTGGGGGAGTGTTTTCCTTTGTTGTTCTTTGTAAGTTTGTATTATGATAATTGTTGCTGTTCCGGTTTCGAGAGTGCGGTGATTGCTATGCATTGGTCTTCTCTATCATTGAATTTGGTCTCCCACGAGCCATGTACTCATATGCATTGGTTGTATTAGCTTTTTTAAGAGCTACGGACGATTGTTTTTCTGTCTGTGGAGTGCTGACATTGGGCGAAGAAGATGGGTCTCTTTTCCTTTTTTCCCGATTTGAATCTGTTTGGTTCTTGACTATAAGTTTATCTACTCTTATATAAACTATGTTCCCCTTCTTTCGTTCTTCTGCAAGCTTTGGTTGTAATGTTTTACGTGCCTCTAATATTTCCTTTGTGTAGTCTTCCTTCACATATACGCCTGGAGGTAGTGTATTTTTGGATTTCATTATTTCCATTTTCCTCCAGTACGATACAAGTGAAATCAGAATAGGTCTCGGCGAATTTTTAATTTTTCCAATTCTGAAGGCGTTCATAATTTCGTGTGCCTGTAGGTTTAATCCAAGGTAACCATTAAGTTTTTCAATTATGTTTTTCACCAAATTCAATTCTTCTTGTTTGTCTTCCTTTATTCCGAAGAGAAGTATGTTACATTTCTTTCTATGCATTTGCAATCCTTCCATTTTCTCTTTTAGTTCTTTAATTTCATTTTTGAGTAATTTGTTTTCTTCATCCAACTTTTTAAATCGTTCGTCGATTAGCTGTACTACATTTTTAGTTACTGCTTCCGTTATATTTATAGTCTGTTGCTCCATTTGCTCTTGAATTTTTTCGAAAAATATTTGCATTTGATTGTCCATATTTAAAAATAGTCGTTATTTGTTGTCGTTTATAATAGGTAGTTAATTTGTGGGTTATTTTTATTTTAATTATTTTAAGTCTGACAATACTGTCAAAAACGTATCTTTATAAAGTTCTAGTCGTGGCAACACTAACCGTCAAAATTATTTCTTGAAGTTGTCTAGCTTGTTTAATTGTCTATGGTTTCTGTTGCTTGCGAACTTCACTGTATACTTATTTGAGGTTATCTTTCTCGGAATAAATAACACTTATAACACTGGTTACGAATCTTGTGAAGTTATTTTAGTATGAAATGTCTTAAATTGAGATATTGTTAACTTTTAACACTGGATGTACTAAAATATTTTAGTGAAAGTGAATATTATTATGAGAGCAAATGACAAAACGTCTAGTTACTTTGTAAGCGGAAACCGGAAGCATCACCGACATAGTACATTTTTTTTATACCACAAAGGTGGCAAACAAGCATACGGCCCGCCTGATGGAAAGCAGGTACCGTAGCCTATGGACGCTTGCAACACCAGGGGTATCACTCGCACATTCTTTTTTTTTTTTTTTTTTTTTTTTTATGCGGTATAGGTTAGCCTTTGACCACTATCTCACCTGATGGTAAGTGATGATGTGATCGAAGATGTTGTTCAGGCTAGCCTAGAAGTACTGGCTCTCAAGGACAGCTGCAGGAACACACCGTTAGGTGCTTGGCGATAGATTTTCTACTTGAGGGTGGTAGCTAGCCAGGCGGGAAATCTCAAAATGCCCTACCACCATGCGTTTACCGCATTCTTTTTTAATGTTATTGTGGCGGAACAAGCTCGAGGCCCACCTGGGGGCCAAGTCTGCTAATTACATGTCCATATTCAGCATAGATTCATTCAAGATTCATACAAGACAGAATCGGTAGTCTGCTGATCCCTTACGAATATATGAATCTAGGCTGGTTTGACGATATTGCCAACAAAAAATGAAAAGAGAAGAGTAAGGTAATTCAGAAAACAATTTCGTTATTATTTCGTTTCGTTTTCATATGAAACCGAGATTGAATCAATATTGACTCAATATGAACGATATGAAGTTAGTAGACTACCAAAACTGTCAAACTTGATCAGGCCGAGTCCATTATAGATTCATAATGATTAGCAGACTTGACGCCCTGATGTTAAGCGGACTATAATCTTACTTGTCTCAAGTTGAGATCAGTGTGTTGAGACACTTCACACACTGATATCTACAAGATAGGTAATTTTGTAACCCTTTCTGGGCCTTGCCTCTAATTCCGTACTTATCTAGCTTTCGGAGCAAAGTTTTATGGCATACAAATTCAAACGCCTTACTCACGTCTAAAAATACAGTTATTACTGGCATCTTTTGGTCTCAGCATTCCGTTATTGACTTTATTAGAGAAAAGCAAGCGTGGATGGTAGTAACAAAGTTTTGTAAAGCCATATTGTTCCGGTTTTAAAATTGAGTTTCTCGATCGTGCGCTCGTAGAGTCAAAACCTCATGAGAATGTTTCGTGTAGAAGCGAACGCGTCGAAAACTCTTCCGGTTTGGCTGCGTGGCGTTTGTGACGTCACTTCGGCTTATCAGGAAAATTAGGCGGATCACTAGATATATATTTTTAAAATGTTTTATTAAAATATTAATTTTATGTTTTCTTAAAATATTTTAAAAACATTTTTTATTATATTAATTGAGTTTGCATTAATGAAATTTATTAATTTTGTGTACCTACATCTATTTTTAAAAATCAATTTATCAGAGCGCTTGGTCGATGCGACGCGTGATCAAAATGCTGGCACCTATTTGGCTCAAACAATAAGCATTGCAATTCAACGGGGCAATGCTGCCAGCATGCTGGGCACGCTGCCAATTGGTGTTGGGCATCGAGAAACTAACCTCGAGAGTGGAATTCATGGTTCGGTCTATCTGGCAACTAGTGTGTTGTATCGGACACACTCCAAATTTAAAATATCCTTCCTCCTAGTGTTGTGATTACAGTGCTTATGGTGTATATCGATTTTATATAGATAATTGTCGATATTATGTTACCCTTCTTATGTTAAATTTTTGATTCCAACCATGGAATTTCTACACGGAAATTCATAGTCATCTGTAGGGCATGGATCCCGGAATTCCGAGATTTCGATACTCCGGAATTTCGGATGATTTTTTACGATATTACGATTCCGGAACTGAAGTAAATATCGCAATCCGATACTCATATACTTAATTGTAAAATAAATTACCAGCAACAATAAAATTTGAATATTTGTACTCTCTTGCGAAATGTACCGTACCTACTGCGTGAGAAGTTTGAATCAGCCATCGACGCTTGCGTTTCGTTCGTTCGCCATTTCGCCAACCAGTCAGCGCTAGTGCAGCGCCGTGATTCTTGTCTTATTAACTTTATATTTCTTTTTAGTATAAGTGGATTTAAAGACCTCAATTTCTAAAAATACGATAACGTAAGTTTAGAGTTTTTCAGTTTAAGTTTAAGGTTTGTTCTTTAAACCTATTTTCACGATCTCAGAAGAGAAGAACTTGTTGATATTGTTCTTTGAGAGTTGTTGAAACTTATATTCATCGTTATTTTATTAGATAGTAGTTGTTTAATGAGCTACATTGTAATTGAAAATAGCTAGCACACGTTGATTTTGCTATAACGTATATTATGGAAAAGTTGATAATTTTTTTATATATATTAAGAAAAACCTAATAAAAGGCTGTTTAAATGATCTAAGTCAAGAGTTTTTTCGATTTATTTAGTTTTTATAATAAAGATTTGATTTAACAAAGCAATTTAAATTTCTAATCTAATCTAATCTAATCTTTTTTCTAATTCCGGAACCGGTTTCGGAATTCCGGATTCGAACCAGTAGTATCGTAACTCAGTTCCGGAATCGAAAATCATCCGATATTACATGCCCTGTCATCTGGACCATCACTGCTTCTAAAAGATACAGTGGAATTTAAACAGATATCGTACAACTTATTAATTTCTATCGATATAGTTTTGTCTTACATGGTTAGTAAAATATCTACTACACCTATACACCTATTATATAGCCATTAATATTATTACCTATTCAATTTATTATATGTATTGTATAAAAGATCTTTATTTTACTTGTTTGAATTAGTTTTATGTATATCTAAACACACTCAAATACTTATTTATACCTAAACCTGTTACACTCCGAAGGAAGCCTTATATAATAAACCATTTTTAATATTTTCAAATACCGAATTTCTTAATACTCAGCGATCTAATTTTTTTCAATAATGACGTAGTTTGATATTTGATTAGGTTATTTAGGGAGTCATTTAATATTTTACTTATTTTAAGAGATGCGAATCATAGAAATTACTTTATTTATAAGCTATATATATAACTTAAAGCTTATAAAACAATATTTGGTAAGCTAAGAATGAGTTTGGTAAAATTATAAGTTAGAATGAGTATTCTAACTTAAAATTTTTCCCGTTGTTTTAGTCTTTTTTTTATGTAATTGTGACGGATCAAGCACGAGGCCCGCCTGATGTTAAGAGGACTAATCTCTGCCTATAACAGATGCATTTCGTCACAAGTCACGAATTACACTGCGCCCGTCACCTTGAGACATAGTTGTTAATTCTCATGTGCCCGTAATTTCACTGGCTCTCAAGGACTGCTGCCGGTACACACCGTTAGGTGCTTGGCGACAGATTTTCTACTTGAGGGTGGTCGCTAGCCTGGCGGGCATTCGCAAAATGCCCTTCCCCCATGCTTTGAAGCTCAAGCCCGCGGCGGGATTCGAACCATGGACATGCGGCACGGCAGTCCATAGCCAATGGCACGAAGCCATCACTGCTTCATATTTCTTCTGTATTTTATTTTCTTTTATTGATAGTTGTGAAAACTAAAATATTAACTTACATTACGTGGATTAGCTAAAATGCGCTGACTTCATTAAAAATATACGTAGTAGAAAAGACACGGTGAGTGTACTCATGTTAATTTATAAGTGTTAATTGATAAGTATCCCGTGGGGTACCGTGCTAGAATTTTACTCCACCATTGCTATCGGTGTCATTGGTGTTGTAAGAGGTAACTAAAGGTAAAATACCTAAAGGTAGGAAGCAGCGCTTTCTGAGGCACTGATATCTTAAACTGCGATCCCCAAGACGCCTGCCAAGCGTGGGAATTATGGCAAACTCTCCCTAAATGGTGGAGGATGTGTTCGGAAGTGGACAATCCTGCCAATACAGTTTATAAGTGTATTTGACGTTATAATTTGCTAACATTAGGTTTTGTTACACAGTAGTTTCCGTTGTTTACCTACTTCTTACAGCCAAGCATAAATATAATTCACACTCAACGCTTAAGATGTTTGTAGATATATTACCACGTTGATGTTCTAAATATGCACTATATCGATATCGATTAAAATTGCACATTCATTCCGTCCCATCACTATAAATCACGTGGTCGTGGCTTAGCCAATTAGAACGTGTTTCGATATGAGATAAATTGACAGAAATTTGTTTCTTACAAAGCTAATAGAATGGCGTCTCTTCGGGTTACTTTCTCGAAGGTGTTGGGCTAGAGCATTTGGACTGCCTATGAGTCTGCAATGACTTATAGGGATCTAAATGCTTTTATTGTAGTAGCTTTAGTGTTGTATATAGTTCGTAGTATTATGTTAATTTTTTAAAAACTTTTGATATTATTGGTATTATCTTATTATCACCTTTTTTAAATGGCTTTACAATTGAGTACTTAAGGGTGAACTGGCCGGCCCGTTCTCCATACAAACGCCGTAGGGTGATCACTCCCTTATTTGAGGATTTAGATCCAAAACAAAGCATAATACCGATTGATCTCGTCATTATCTAGGTTTGTATGATGCCGAAATTTTAATAAGATAATTAACTTGAGAGTTATGAGCTTCGAAACATTTTCATATAACATTTTCGAGGCTCATAACTTTCAACATAATTATCTTTTTAAAATTTCGGCATCATACAGGCCTAGATAATGACGAGATCAATCGGTATTATGCTTAATTCTGGACCTAAAACCTCAAATAAGAGAGCGACGTTTGTATGGAGAAGCGACCGGCCAGTTTAACCTTAAGTAGGTCTGGGAAGATTCCATCTGTGAAAGATAAGTTAACGATGTAGCTTATTGGAGCACATAGTTGCTTGGCACATATTTTTAGCATTTTCTTGTTCAACTCATCATATCCAGTAGAGGTCGACTGTTTTAGTGAATTACTAGACTTCAGGACGTATAGTGGGTTAATTATAAAAAAAAAATGTTTATCTAAACTAATATAATAAAGAGGAAAGATTTGATTGTTTGTTTGTTTGCATTGAATAGGCTCTGAAACTACTGGACCGATTAGGATGAAATTTGGTATGGAAACAGTTTGAGACACGGGGAAGGACATAGGATAGTTTTTATCCAACTGCACAAAAAGAGGTTAATGATTTTGCGCGATAAAAAAACTAAAGAACAAAAAAATATAAAAATAAAAGTTCATTATAATAATTATATACAAAAATTCTTTATTATTTTCTTTTCTTAGTAACCTGACTCAAATAGAAGGGTTTATGTGAGTGTGTAATATATTTTTATAATCTGTTTTAATACCCGTGCGAAGCCGGGCGTGCTGCTAGTTTGTAAAATTTATGTAATATTTGTTGAAAAGATCTGCAATTTCTTAGGGGTGAGTGTATTACTTAAGTCTAACGTAATTATTATATGCAATAGTTCGATAATTTTCATAAATTTGGTTGTATCTATATTATTTGTAATTTAATGATTTAATTTAAAATTAATTGATTAATGTAAACATGACTTGCCCAATGTAACAATCTCAGTTATAAGGCCAATAAAATATTTGAATTTGAAAAATTTACCATAAAATAACCTTTATAAGATATATATGAAAAATGTACCTATCGTATTATTGTCGAAGATCTTCAAAAATGGTAAAAAAACAATGTTAAAACTTACCTATACACGGAGACGTGTACTCCAATCGACGTGTCTTCTCTTATCTTGCGGTCCACCTGCATACAAGAAAATAATTTAATAATATAATAATAATAAATCAATTGATACATAATTTAAATGAATAAATTAATAACATACAAAAAATAATTTAATAACATAATAATAAATTTAAATATTATACATTAAACCGGCAAAAAATAAATATATAATATAATAATAAATTTTCAACACACTCGCTTGTTTTTATATGCACCGATTTTAGTGTCTGCTTCGTCTGTCTGTCAGCGAAAACATAGAAATTATATCGGATGGAAAAACATAACTTCCAGCGGGACTTGAACCCGCATTCCCCAGAATACCGTCCTAGTGCATTACCAATTATGCTATGGAAGCGGGTGCTGGACAGTCGAATCTTCTCCATCTGTTTGAATGAACGTCTTTTTGACTATGGCGACATCTACCCAAACAGTAGAAGACTATTTACTATACTATCTATAATAGGTAGATATACGATCAAAACTGTAATTTAATGAGTATACCCTTTATCCGTGGGGTGCCGGGTTAGTATGTCACCCTCTATTTCTTCCCATGGGTGTCGTCAGAGGCGGCTAAGGGAAAAATACCGCTAAGTGAAGCAGCGCCTTCTGAAAAACTGGCAACTTCTACTGCGGTCCCCAAGACGCCTGCCAAGCGTGGCAAATCCCCCCAATGGTTGATCTTTGGGATGGTGTAATATGCCGGACGAAATTCTCAGAGAATATGTATTAGTATGACGGATTGCCTTATAATAATACCAGTCCAGTTAGACAATAACTTCTAGGTTAGCCTGAACAACATCTTCGACCACATCATCACTTACCATCAGGTGAGATAGTGGTCAAAGGCTAAATTATCAGGCGTAAAAAAAAACTCCCATCTTGTGAAAAGTACAGAAAAAAAAAATGGAACCGCCATCCAGTACCTTTAATACATATTTCATACATTTTCGTGTTGGAAGTCGGTTCCATATTTTTTCTCTTTTTAATTATAAAGACTGCTTACAATATCATTTCGTAGCATTATTTTTTATTCTGAACTGGGTAGCACTTGAACACTATCTCAGCTGATGTTAAGTGATGATGCGATCGATGATGGAGCGCGCTTACCCAGAAGTTACCTATTCACTCACGTTTAGAAGACCCTTATTGTACTTACAAAATCACAATACGATAGGAAATATTTAAGTCATGTGCGGGATTCGATCCCGCGTCCATCCACCCCTTGAGCAGGGGTATATTCTGACCTATTGAGCTAACATGACATATATTGGTTAGAGCATACTCCGGCTCAAGGGGTGGATGGACACGGGTTCGAATCCCGCACATGACTTAAATTTTTCCTATCGTATATTTGTAATTTTGTATTACATTGATGTTGTTCTCATTTTCACTTCTCGATGTAAAATTAACAAAAACAACTTTATACGATGGTTTGGTTTATTTACCTATTTAGAGCATTTTTTTGTTTTACAATATTTTCCGATTGAAGTTGGTACTTTTTTGTTGAAATTTTAACACGTCTTTTATTCTTGTTTTGTTTTCTCGGAAAACAAATTTTATTTTGTACTAAATATAAGAATATATCCTTATTTTGTACATAATGAACATTACCTTCTCCCGTTTCTGGTCTTTAGTGAGCGCCCGCGCCTTGTTGGCTTCGAGATGAGTCTTCTGCCGCTTGGCGATCTGCTCGCGGACTTTCGCTTCTATCGCCGTCGGGTCTTGTACCGCTTCCGTGCCTAGCGCACGCATTAGATTTGATATCCTGTAAGAGAGATATGTATGTGAAACAGTAATAATCCAGTGGATATGTTTATGTACTGTCGCTCAGAAGGTCCGCCCTGTGCGAATGTCACCGCATAGTGGTAGGGCATTTTGCGAATGCCCATCTGGCTAACTACCTTCCTCAAGAGAATCTATCACATTTTCTGACACCTATCTCACCAGATGGTAAGTGATGATGTGGTCGAAGATGTTGTTCAGGCTAACCTAGAAGAAGTTCTGGCTCTCAAGGACTGCTACCGGAACACACCGTTAGGTGCTTGGCGACAGATTTTCTACTTGAGGGTGGTAGCTAGCCAGGCGGGCAATCGCAAAATGCCCTTCCACCATGCGTTGAAGCTCAAGCCGGCGATGGGGATCGAACCAGGGTACTGCGGCGTGGCAGTCCATAGTTATAACCGCTCGGCCAACATTGCTTCAGCCCTACCTATAATAACTATTTATATTGAATTTAATTACAACTACGACAACATTGAGAGAATTGATTGGCCCAAAACTAAGTATCCCTTAAGTTTGCGCATTTTTCACTAGCGGCCACTACAAGTAAGTACCTAACTATCTTATATTACGAGTACATAAAATATTCTGTAACCTACTTAAATATAGATAGGTACTTAATATTTCCGCAACTTAGCTTTTGAATTATTAAAATTTTCCCGGTAGGTACTCGTATATCTGATCTTTTGAACTACCCGGTGGATAACCTTTATTTGTAGTCAAACGGCGGTTTTACCCATGAGTTCAGCGATAAAAAGTATAAATAGGTAGGTATTTTATACTAAGATTTCTACAATCTAATCTTTGAAGCCCACGTAACGAAGTTTACTAAGCTGTTCTCAACCGATCAGCAAAGTTAAGCAACGTCGCGCGCGGTCATGAGTTGGATGGGTGACCGCTAGTGACATTACTACTGAGCGTTTCCGTGCTTCGTAGGACACGTTCAGCCGTCGGTCCCGGTTGTCGTCTTCGGATGGCAGTCGTTATAGCATAGTGGTAGGGCATTTTGCGAATGCCCGCCTGGCTAGCTACCACCCTCAAGTAGAAAATCTGTCGCCAAGCACCTAACGGTGTGTTCCGGCAGTTGTCCTTGAGAGCCAGTACTTCTAGGTTAGCCTGAACAACATCTTCGACCACATCATCACTTACCATCAGGTAAGATAGTGGTCAAAGGCTAACCTAAGGAGCATAAAAAAAAAATCTCCTCACGAAACTTTACCCAATTTAAGCCATTACAGAGCTGATGGGTAAAAAACTGGCCAAGAGCGAAACGGACTCACACACCGACGAAGGTTTTGTATAGTTCGCGCAAATCTTTATGAGCCCTCCCAACATCGCGCTACTGGTTGCGCAGAATAGTAGATTATGATACAAGTGAGCTAATTTACGCCCTCACCTACGGCTCGGGCTGCAACACACAGCCTCGTGTATAATGAGCAAGTTGCTCACGAGTTTCATACGCACTTTTTCAACACCCTTGCGAGGAAAAAAAAAATATATTGCACAAATGCGATACAAACAACATACGAAAATTATGGAAAATAGCGCGCAAGTTTTTTTTTTTTGCGCGCTGCATATGTATGATTGTTGATTACATATAAACCTCTTTGATGTTACAAATCTGTATTACCCGGTTAAATTGAAAATGCTCTGTTTACTCGCATATAATTTGCAGTTAGGTACTAACTTAACTTTGTAGAGATAATTCTATTACGCACTAGTGTATAATATTAGTATGCACGAGGGTGTTATAGTTCGGTTTATGGCCCTAAGAACGATATAATAAAGCTCACTTTACGAGCAAGGGAGTTGAAAATTATATTTTAGGTGTCAGAGGGACAAGTATGGGGCTTGGGGACGCCGCTACCCGCTTGCCCATGCACAGCGTCTCACACCCGCGCCCGTCTAGACAGTTTAGAAACCCAGCTAGAATGTATGCTTATATAGTTGGTTACAAAGTATTTTGTTAGTTTTCATTTTGAGACGAATTACTTAGCATTGGATGGATTGACCGTGCGGGTGCCGGGTCCATAGCGTTGCAGAGGACCTAAAGACCACACAATAAAAACAAACAAATATTATGACCTAACAAATTAATTAACCAAAAACGGTTATGTGGTTAATCTATATGCTCTAGAAGTCGGAGCAAGGGGTATACCAGCGAAATCCCTATACAACCTACTAAAAGACCTTGGCCTGTCAAGAACAACCGTAACTTCCATCCTAGAACGTGTATCCAAGGCGGCATTAGTAGGATCTTACCAAATGTTGGTTGGGCAGGGGAGGAGGCTCGAGCGGTGAAAGGGAGCATTGATGCATCATAAAGGGGCCCCTTAACCTTACTCACTGGGTTGCAAGTCCCAGGCATACAGTTGTAGGTAATAAAAAGATCTACAACTTTTGTATTAACACTTTTTTATACCTACAACTTTGTCATTTTTTTTTCATATGACTTGTAGTTTTGCCGGAAATCAAGATAAACCGTTTTATAACCTTATAAACTCACCCCCTTCCACTTCCCGACCTCAAATCGCCCGTAATTTATTTTTCCTTTCTTTTTTGTAATATTTTCTTCCCTTTCCAACGGGTTTCATCCTACAATTATTTTTTTGATTTCAGTAATTATCGAGCCATAACAAAATAGCAAATATCCCGTCACTAAATAAATAAATGGTTTATTATTATATTATACTAGCTTACCTGCCGCGGCTCCGCCCGCGGGTATATCGGTTATTACACAAAATCATTAACCTCTTTTTGCACAGTTGGATAAAAAATATCCTATGTCCTTCCCCGTGTCTCAAACTATTTCCATACCAAATTACATCCTAATCGGTCCAGTAGATCGGTTATCGCGCAAACCCCTTAACCTTTTTTTGCGCAGTAGGTTATAAAAACTATCCTATGTCGTTCCCGTGTTTCAAACTATTTCTATACCAAATTACATCCTAATCGGTCCAGTAGTTTCAGAGCCTATTCAATGCAAACAAACAAACAATCAAATCTTTTCTCTTTATTATACTAGTGTAGATATTGCTATTGCAATATAACGCCATCTATCGGATACTCACCTAAGCTTCGGTTCGGGGGGCGCTTCCAGCCCTAACCGCACTTTTTCCTGTTCCTCTTTCCACGCCTCTCGTCTGCTTTGCCGACGCAGCTTCTTCCGTTCCTTCTTAGTAAGGAACACTTGCATGTAGGTTGGCTTGAGGGGCTCGGCTGCGAAGAAAAATAAGGCAATTACGATATTGGTTTTTAATCTACGACTATACAGGGTTATTGGTAAATGCTAACAACCTCTTAGGGTTGACTTCTGCTAGTCCCTTTGAGATGTTTGTTTTTTATTTAATTTATATTTTCTTTTGTTTTTTTTTAATTTGTTTTTCACTGAATACGCATGAGGACCACCTGATGTCAAAGTTACTTGTGCCTGTTATGTATTATTTCATATTTTTTATTACTTTGCTCGATGTAAATATTCAAAAGTCTATTCAAAGGGACCACGGCGGTCCAGTGTTGTCGCGGCGGGCTTTCTTAGCTTGGAGTAGGCCTACATTTTATTTTAATATTTTTTTTCAATACTAAAAAATATCTTCTCACAATGTTTTTTAGGACTAGCAGAAGTCATCCCTAAGAGGTTGTTAGCATTTTACCAATAACCCTGTATATGAAAAAAAAAAATACGTAAAAAAGGAACTTCGACAAGTTATTTCACACTTTTGAGTGTTGAAGCCGGTTCATTTTTAGGTAAAAAAAACATTTTCACCCTTTTTAGTGACCCTTGCTACTTATGGGATCGATTGTCATTCACTGGCAATGACTATATCATCAAGATAGGAAAACATTTTTCAGTTATCGGAGTGTAACTCAAAAACGGCTTGAACCATTTTGATGAAATTTGGACCACACGACAAGTTTCAGGTTTCAAATAAAAAAGAAACATCAAAATCGGTTCACCCAGACAAAGGTTCTGAGGTAAGTAAAAAAAATAGTAACAAACTGAGAAACCTCATCCATTTTTGAAGTCGGTTAAGAAATGTAATTCAAGCTGAAAAACAACAGAATGCAAACTGTAACGCGGTGGGCGTGGTTTAAAAAGTGTACCGCTCGGCGCTCTCAGTTCGCCGCGTGGGTTCGAGTCATGCGGTTGTACCGCGGGAATTTTGAACTAAATTAATCAATGTTCTTCTGCGTTGTTTAATTCTGTATAAAAAAACGTGCCGTATTGTGAAATGGTGGAGAAGCCATACGGATATGGAAAATTCTGATATAATTTTTATAAACTAGTAAAGAACAAAATTTTGTAAACCTATACTTGACTACCCTGGATACACAGAAAAAAATAATCTCTTCAGACAAGCAATATTATTTGACTTAAGAACGGATGGGTTTTCGATATAAGGAAAGTCTAAAATGTCTTACTTCAAGATATTAAATATTTCGCATTATAGTTCTTGGCTCAAGAAATATATTCTTGTTTCAACAAACAACAACTTGTTTTATGAAGAACTCAAAGCTATTACTTTAAGAGCGAAACTATTTTAAGTGAAGCATTTAAAAATGTTTTTTCTAAATTTAAACTGTTTTACTGCAAGAATGCACCTATTTTAAATAAAGGATATTTAACATTTGTTTTTATTATTTTCAATTTTCAACCAAGAGTGAAACGCTTTTTCTTCAAGATACTCCCTATTTTATTTCAAGATTATTTCCGTTTTGACCTAAGATATATGTTATTTTCTATATGATACTTTCTATTTTCTTTCAAGATGTTTCTATTTTGACTAGAGATTCTTATTATTTCCTTTAAGATTCTTCCTATTTTCTTTCAAGATATTTCTGTTTCGACTAGAGATTCATGTTATTTCCTTTAAGATACTTCCTATTATCTTTCAAGATGTTTCTATTTCGACTAGAGATTCATGTTATTTCCTCCAAGATACTTCCTATTTTCTTTCAAGATGTTTTTTATTTTAACTAGAGATTTCTGTTATTTCCTTCAAGATACTTCCTAATTTATTTCAAGATTGTTTATGTTTAAACCCAATCGTTGTTTTTTCTCGTTTAAAATATTTGCTGCCTTGACTTACACAAAATGTTTTTTCTTACAAAAGATTTAAGGTCTAACAAAATTTGTGTATACTATTGAAAGGGAAGATTCAGCCCGTGAAATGGGCCATAGCCAATAGCAGAAACATTTCTGAAACATGGGTTGAAATCCATCTTATTTTTTACTTCCCATACAAAACAAATTACTGCGTAGTATGGGAGGTCAAATAAATTGGCCAGATTTCAATTCATGTTTCATTGGAAAAGTTGTTCAATTTAACAGTCTCAATCTACCCTTACAACAGTATTCACTAGTTTCGTTAAATCTTAGAGATGTGTTTAGGAAGCAGTATCATGTGTTATTAAATGATAGAAATGTAGAGACAAGATATTCTGAATGCAGATAACAATAACACTTAAGGCTGCTTCCTAAACAAATCTATATTATATTAGAAATTGTAAAAGTTACTCAAAAGTTCAAAGCAAAAAATATTTTTAAACGAAAACATAACATTATTGGGACAAATGAATGATTATAATAGCAAAAATTAAAATCGTTGAAATTGTTGTAATCTCGACTTGAAACGACGCTAACGACTTCAATTTCATCTGTTTACTGAAACACACAAATTATAGCCTATTAAGCGCAGGGCAATAGAATTCAAACGAAAGATATAGATATAAAATGAAAATATATTTAAAATAACACAAATGGGACACAGGTTACTGAGTGAAAAATGTCATAGTTAATACAAAATACGTAAGAGACATCACAATTAGTATTCAAGCGTTTTTTCTGCATATAATGTAACTCACATACTTATACTACAAAAACACATTGTATAGATTGTTGTTTTTTACATGATACATTTTTCCTTAAATTATAAAATGACAGTCTTAAATTATTCCTTACTATGTGAGGAATGTCACCACAAAGTACAAAGTCACATTAATTATATTCAGGAATTTTTAAAAGATCCATTTTCTTTAAACTCATAAATTATCGCTTACTAAGCGAAGAGTATCACCCAAAAAACAATTATACTTATCAAAGCATTTTTACATGATATATTTATCCTTCAATTATATTCTGGCATTTATTTTGCCTTAAGTTATAAAAAGTTATCTCTGACCGAGCTAAGAATATCACCACAAAATACAAAAACAAATTAATTACATTCAAGCATTTATACATGATACATGTTCCTTAAATTATAAAATAAAACCCATAAATTAACGCTTACCGAGCAAAGTATGACAACATAAAATGCAAATCAAATTATATAGATTCCAGCATTTTAACATTATAAATTTTTCCTTAGAATATAAAATTAAATAAATTATCGCTTACTGAGCGTAGAATATCTCTATTATAATGTTGATATTTCCTAATAATGTAATTAGTACATAGTAATTTTATCTAAAGAACATACCAATCCTTGATATCTTATAAAATGCTCCAAAATTCCGGGAGTTCATGCATGGTATGAATATTTTGTTCTTTTGTGTTGTTCCATTTCTGTACTACTTGGTGCCATAGTTCATTGTTATGTTTTAACCAAGTAATATCATCATTACAAATAGCATCTGAAATCATAAAACAAAAAACCTTAGTAGGTACTTAATTACTTCTGCTTTGTAAAGATCTATGAATGATAATCATCAATGAAAAGTTAATGTACACTAGCTGTTGCCCATGGCTTCATCTTTCTAGAATTCGGTTATATCACTTTTTCTCAGACAGGAACATACAACACGAGTCCAATGACTTTATTCATTTAACAATATAGCAGTAGTTATAGCACAATCAAATAACAATCATTTAACACTAGTAACAAGTCGTATTATATGAAATCGCACTCATTATTTTGTTTAAAAGTACATATTCTTACTTCGAGAGGTTGTAGGACTTTCTTAAGTGTAGAGAGTTAGGTGATCCACTGACACAAAACTATACTATTCAAGGTTTGGTACTACCTATTAGCTAATGAGATGCGTTAATGGATCGAGGACCACTTAACTTGGTCTTCTAAGCCCTTTTTAGTGTATCCCCCTATACCATAACCTAATGTGAAGCCCATTATATTGCCTATATCAACCTACCTAAATCATCAATGGATGCGCAAACCTCGATGAAGCCTCAATCAAAATAATAAAAGGTCGGAGAATCGCCTCCGGTAGCTAATTAAATACAAATAGCTTTATACACCTCACTTACCTTTGAAGTTATTAACTACAGCTGGCGGGATACCCCAGTCCTGTAGCACTACTTCATTACTTGGAAGTCATCTAACATGGATGGCACCATAATGCCTAACGATGGCACGCACGTTCTCTTCTTTCTTCGGAGAGATTTAAACTTTGCAAAACGTCGAAAGAAAGTATGTATGTATGTATGTATATATAATAAAATAAAAAAAGTAATGCGTTTCTTTCGAAAATCTATGTAAGTAACGAATCGCGCACAAACGGGCGGGCGGAATGAATAATAACGGTGGGGTGGGGTTGCCCAGTCCATAAAAATTTACCGAAATATTAAAGTACATTCCTCGTAAATCACAACATATAAAAATAAAATAGTTAAGGATTAAATCCTGTGGTTATGTGTGGTACGTACATCGTAGCCAGATTTTTGGGCAAATCGGGATATTTTTTATTTTTTTTATTATTTATTAATCTACACTCCACAGACTCCAGGGTCCGTGCCTTTTTTTGAATAGTAACATATTTTTTTTTAATTATTACCAGAATTAGAAAATATACATACAACATTCTAAGAGGGAACAGTGCTAAAAGAAATTTCTTTTTTTTTCCTGTTAAGTCATTGGCACTAGCATTCAGAACAGACCGGTGTTCTCTAGCAGCACCCGCTCACGAGTTGACGCATGTGCCAGCCATCGCCTTCCTCAACCATTTCTGAGGAAAGATGGCGATCCGACACACAACACCGCCGCTAGACAACACCTTTATGTGAGCATGACCGCTCTGGATAATCTAAAATAATAAAATCGGGATATTGGAACCTTTTGAGTAAAAAAGCGGAGTAATTTCACCAAATATGGGACATGAATTAAAAAACGGCCAAGTGCGAGTTGGACACCGAAGGTTTTCTACAAAACTGTAGGTAAATAGTTCTTCCATCACGGGAATCGAACCTCTTTTTTTCTGAGTAGATATGTTTTTAGTTTCCCCCTTAACTAGTAAACAATAATAATATGTAAATGTATTCCACAACGTATAATTAAAATTACATTCGCGTTATCGTCATTTTTCGAGTTGGCTCTCACTCCCACTTTCCACAAACCAAATATAAAGACGTAGCCACGTCGAAACGAGTTCTTTGCTTTTTTAGCGCGTTTGATTATTGGATGAGTAAATTTGAAATGACTGGCATGATTTTTTGGTGTTATACGAGATAGCCTAATAAATGGTGAAACGATAAATCATTCGTGGTAAATATTTGAATGATTTTCCATGATAAGGGGGGTAAAATAATTATATAGCAACACTGCCTTTGAGCTAAATTGCTTCGTTCTTCATACAAGATTTTTGTATTTCCCCTACAATAAGTTCTTTTTCTTAGATTTTGGCACAAGAACGGACAAACTTTTGGCTTATGAAATTTGATACTTGAATGAACACTTTGCATGTACTCTTGAATGAAATAACTTATCCTCTATTGGACATTGGTCGAAGTAACACACTCTTGGTATAAAATTGCGTTAGAGACTAGATCCATTGCAGTAATGAGTACATCTAATCAGGTAGGTATAGTCATCTTTATTACCCATGGCTGATTATGATTAGCTACGATCATATGGCAGTTTTCTGAAAGCAGTTAAGGGTATTTACCCTGGATCGAGGGGGATGACTGAGAATGACTTTAGATTTTTCTGGCAGATCGTTTCGTATTTATATTGATTAATAATTACTCGTTATCAAGCATCTTGATATTAATTCACCTTCGTTTTCCACCACTAATTTAACGTGACATTTCCGAAAAAGCCCGAACTTTATATAACTGTTAGTAGTAGCCGAGTAATAATGAATATTCTAAAAAATCTCTCATATCTTTAATAATAGCGAAAGGTGTATGCTCACTGGTTTTACACGAAATCTCTAGTACAAAAACCACCTGACCTATGGAGATGGTATTTTTAGTCACGCGACGACCGAAGCCGCTGGCGGATGTTTAGTAGTACTTATTTATTAATCTTATTACTGGTTATATCAGCCAGATCGTCCACTGCTAATCACAACCTCCCCCATTATAGAGTGGTTTGCCATAATCCCCACGCTTGGCAGGCGTCTCGGGGATTGCAGTTTATATATAAGTTTCTCAGAAGGAGCTGTTGCCCACTTTCCGGTGTTTTACCTATATTCGCCTCTTACGACTCCCACAGGTAGCAATGATAGGTTGCTCCTGCAATGTGGGGGGGCGGGGGGTTCCACCCGGCACCCGCCAGGTCACTTATTACGTGTCATTTAACAATTAATTTCTTAGGTTGAAAACAAAAAGGTTTTAAGTAATTAAATATCTTAGCCTTATTTTGTCTTAAGTCTTGATGGCAAGATTAACTGACTCTTGAACGGGGACCATTAGTGAGAAATTATTAATTTGTACCAAATAATATTTATCTTGGTGTGAAGTGGTCCTTATTTGTTGTTGCATGTATGACTCATTCTTGGATGGAGAACTTATTATTTTGTACCAAATTAATTTAATCTTAGATTAATGGTGTTTTTCATTCTTCTTCCATGTATCACTGATTCTTGAGTGCAAAAATACAATTTTGTCCAGAGTAACTTAATGTTTCCTTTAAGATTCTACAATTCTCAGTTAGACATCGAAACTGTTTCTCTAGTCAAAATTGAGATATTCTTTGGTGTGAGAAATAATTCTTAAATCAAAACCACTAAGACAACATATTTTCATTTTTGAAACAAGTAACAAAATGTTTTTAATCAAACTACAACTCTTGTGAAAAATAGCAAAACTATTGACACAAAATGTTTACATTTTAATTCTAAAAACTTGGCTTTTTTGATACGTTAGCGTGATTATCTTCGTTGAAAGCATTAATATTTGAAGTCAAGATACATCAGTTGAGAGATATTGGGTTCTTATTTTAAGACATCTTTTTTTTCTGTGTAGTTTTATGCAACATGAACTTTATCTACAACTCCAAATAAAGAGGAACGGGAAGAGAAGCTCCTACTGAAAAATAGGTATTTTAACAAAGTGATGCTGTCTCGCCGCTAAACGCCCTAACAGAATAGTGCGATAAGGACTTTAAGTATTGACTTAGAATTTGCGTTCTGGGAGAAAACCTTTTTCCTATAGTAAACATTAATCAAATCTAAAAATGTTGGTCTTATTATATAACTGATAGAATAAACTAGGTTTATAGGTTTTGTTTTTTCTTTATTTACCATTATTTTTCCTCTAAATAATTCACAAACTTGAGATACAAGTTTTGAGAAAATATCGGTATTTAAATACCCATTCATTCAAATTCCTTTAAAATAATGATAAAAATTAAAACCTATAAAAACCTGAATATTGATAACATCTATAACATTTTCAAAAATCATGAAAATCGGTGATTGTTTAGGGGGGTAGAAACGTTAACACTTTTTGTATGAAAATTCGAGACTTCCCTGCAGTCTTAACATCAATTTACTACATAGAGCTGTTTTTCTTGTACCTAGTATTTTCCTTGCTGGAAAGAAGCGCAAAATTGTGTGCTGTGGCAGCGAAGTTGTTTTCCGTACCTATTCTCGTTCTATATTTTGAACCATTCGCTTCTTTTTTTTTTTTTTTTTTATGCTTCTGTCACAGTTCAATCCTAGAACTTTTGAACGCTTCCTCATGTTGCAATAAAAGTACTCACGCCAAACTTTGTAGCCTTTCATAACAAATAACTATTAAACTTGCGAATTCTATGATCATTTAGGATAATTAACAAACCTAAATAAAGCTACTTAAATTTTGATTTTACCGCCACAGACATATATACCTTATATACACTACATAAATGTACCTCATATACGATACATAATTTTTGAAGCAGTGATGGCTGTGGCATTGGCTATGGACTGCCGTGCAGCAGGTCCATGGTTCGAATCCCGCCCAGAGCTTGAGCTTCACCGCATGGTGGAAGGGCATTTTGTGAATGCCCGCCTGGCTAGCGACCACCCTCAAGTAGAAAATCTGTAGCCAAGCGCCTAACAGTGTGTTCCGGCAGCAGTCCTTGAGAGCCAGAAAAATTACAGGCTAATGAGACCTAACAACTGGACGTCTGTCTCAGTGTGACGGGCACAGTTCAATTCGTCGCTGACGAATGCGTCTGTTATAGGCAGGGGTTAGTCTACTTAACATCAGGTGGGCCTCGGGCTTGTTCCGTTACAATAAAATAAAAAAAAAAAAACAAAAATAAAAAAACACAAATATACCATATATACGGTATAAAGCTGTAAATTTTTAAAATGTGACAATTCCACATATTCTACGCGTTAGTCAAAACAATCTGAACTGACTTGAGTATTTATACACTTGGAGCAAATGTATTGATAACCTTACGATAAAAGTAAATAATGATCATAAATCAATACAATGATCCGCCTGCGACTTCACCATTATTACTGTCGTAATAAAAATATACTGAGAATCTGGCCGTACAGTTCTCCATACAAACGCCGTAGGGTGATCACTCCCTTAGTTGAGATTTCAGGTATAAAATTAAGCATAATATCGATTGAACTCGTCATTATCTAGGTTTGTATCGTAACGAAATTTTATTTATTTATTTATTTATTCATAGGAAGACCTACAGCTTATAATTACAGTTTAAATAATGTTTTGAAGATAATCACCAAGAAAGCCAATTACAGGTCCTCACGTTTAAAAACAATTCAGAAAATAGGAAATTAACGCGGGCATTCATTTCCTAAAAAAGATAATTAAGTTGAAAGTTATGAGCCTTGAAAACTTTATATGAAAATGTTTCGAGGCTCATAACTCTCAACTTAATTATCTTTTTGAAATTTCGTTACGATACAAACCTAGCTAATGACGAGTTCAATCGATATCATGCTTTGTTTTGGACCTAAATCCTCAAATAAGGGAGTGATCACCCTACGGCGTTTGTATGAAGAACTGACCGGCCAGTTCAACCTTAAACATCAACACTATATAGTATAAAACAAAGTCGCTTCCCGCTGTCTGTCTGTCCCTATGTACGATTAAATCTTACAAACTACGCAACGGATTTTGATGCAGTTTTTTAAATAAATAGCGTGATTCAAGAGATAGGTTTATATGTATAATACATGCATAATATAATAGAGAAACACTGATAACTTTAGAGGTTTCTAATGTGATGTCGTAAATAAACATTTTTTGCGCTTATATTGCAAACGCTGGCTGAACCCTACGAGATAGATCAAAATAATGTACTACAGTATTGTACACCTTAAAAAGATCTACAAAAAAGTCCACGATGGCATATGTCTATCTCTTAGGGATAACCCACAATAAACATTTTTTATCATTTACTTTTTACGAGAAATAATGGCTTACTTACGAAGCGATTATAAGCAATACAGCATTAATCCTCATCCAATTAAGTATCTTAAACACATTGTGCACTTAATATAGATTAATATGGCCCTTCACAGCACGTAATTTAAATGAATATTTTCGAAGATATTACAGATTATTTACTATTAGCATTGCACCCCGTGCGAAGCCGGGGCGGGTCGCTAGTAATAATATATTTACAAATTATAGGGAGCACAACATTTTTTGTCCTGGGCGGTAATCGAACATGTCCTTCGATTTATAATAGGATAGTGATACACGCACACACGCTTGAAGCTGTCACACTACAGCGTGCACTTATGGCCCTTAGTATCGTCAAATGCGTACTTTCTAAAGCGAACTCCTCCGTGACTGCTGAAGTTGACTATTTGAAACAAATATATTTCATAGAAGAATTCAAGTACAATATTTGCAACATATGATTTTACGGTATTACTATTACTTTAGCCTTAAAAAATATTCAAAAAACATACTATCCCCCGTGTGGTGCCGGGTTAGAATTGCACCTCCCCATATCATCCCGTGGGTGTCGTAAGAGGCGACTAAGGGAAAAATACTGGAAGGTGGGCAGCAGCGCCTTGTAAAGAACTGCCATCTTACACTGCGATCCCCAAGCCGCCTGCCAAGCGTGGGGATTATGGCAAATACCCCCTTAACAGGGGAGGCTGTGTTCAGCAGTGGACGATCCAGCTGATACAGTACTATTTCTTGACTGAAACTACTTGAAAAAAAAACTTGAACTCCTATAAACGACTACGATTTTTGAAAATAAATTGTACCATTAAATTTCAAGATAGATATACAATAATTACAACATAGTATTTGTAAAACCATTGACATTTTCCTAAGAAAATTAAACATCCACCCTGCAACTGCGGATACTCACTAGAATCGTACTGTAGGCATATAAAGTGCCAAGCTACCGGCGCATCGCGCATCTGCATATTCTTTAACTGTTATATTGGTGTAGCGAGCGCGGAACGTACGATGATTATGAGCGGCGATGCGTGGGTAAAGTGAGCTCGATTGGACCCAGATACTCAAGGCCATTGGGGACTCTATACGCCTTAACCTGATAAATGATTTTTGTAACAAACGGCTAGTTTAAGATCTTTTTTTTTTTTTTTTTTGCCTGATAGGATAACTTTTGACCACTATCTCACCTGATGGTAAGTGATGACGTGGTCGAAGATGTTGTTCAGGCTAACCTAGAAGTACAGGCTCGCAAGGACGGCTGCCGGAACACACTGTTAGGTGCTTGACGACAGATTTTGTACTTGAGGGTGGTAGCTAGCCAGGCGGGCATTCGCAAAATGCCCTACCGCCATGCTATAACGACTGCCATCATAAGACAACAACGGGACCGACGGCTTAACGTGCCCTCCGAAGCACGTGCACGCTCAGTAGTAATGTCACTAGCGGTCACCCATCCAACTCCTGACCGCGCGCGACGTTGCTTAACTTTGCTGATCGGTTGAGAACAACTAAGTAAACTTCGCTACGAGCGCTTCAATGCGTAAATGCGTAAATTAAGCATGCCTGTCCAGAATTAACAGTCGCTGTGGCCGAAATCGGTCAGGACTACATCATCAATTTAAGATCTTTAACCGGAAACTGTACACCTTACAAACGAACAATAAATACATATAATATTATTTATAGCAAATGATGTGTGCACGACTAGAATGCCTTATCAAGTTCTACTAAAACACAGTCATTTTTCATCGTAGAGGTAAACAAGACGACTTAAGCAGAATTATTATTGAGTGCAAGACTTTGAAGATCAAATATTTCTTGTTTGGATTAAATAAGTTACTGAGTAAGTTTCTTTTTATAGTCATAGT
The DNA here is from genome assembly GCA_963890685.1 of Plagodis pulveraria. Classification (NCBI taxonomy): domain Eukaryota; kingdom Metazoa; phylum Arthropoda; class Insecta; order Lepidoptera; family Geometridae; genus Plagodis; species Plagodis pulveraria. The sequence goes on along the minus strand of OY982976.1, from coordinate 16,046,607 downwards.
TCATCATAGTTTTTTTTAATGTTTTTGTGACGGATCAAGCCCGAGACCCACCTGATGTTAAGCGGACTAACCTCTGCCTATAACAGATGCATTTCGTCATAAGTCACGAATTGCACTGCGCCCGTCACCTTGAGACATAGTTCTTTAAGTCTCATGTGCCTGTAATTTCACTGGCTCTCAAGGACTGCTGCCGGAACACACCGTTAGGTGCTTGGCGACAGATTTTCTACTCGTTATGTAACGAATAAACTTAAAAACTACTGGAACGATCTGAAAAATTCTTCGACCATTATAGAATCCTACACTATCCCTGATGATCATAGTCTATAGAATATTTTCAAAAACTTAAGGATTCGTTCGAAAAATTCAATAATATAACCCAACCTGTGAAAAATAAACCGAAATCGCTATATCGCGTACGCTGCGGAAATTGTTGACAGTAGAGCAAAGTGATGTACTACAATTTTATAGAGGACATCAATATCTACAAAAAAGTCGGCAATACTATATGTCTAACTATTACAGTTATGTCACAATAACTACTTTTTATGTGTTTCAATTTATAAATTTTGTTTAACACCCGTGCAAAGCCGGGAAGGGCCGGTAGTACCTAATATAGATTAAATATGTTCATTTTCCTTGTTTCAGTCTTAAACAACCGTTCATAACAATAACATCCGGAGAAGAACGAAAAAGCAAGGAATTGTTCCCGTCGAGAAGAGAGGTTTGGTCCGGGAGAAAGAGTTAAGAGAAGAAGAGACAGAAGATACGAAAGCAAACAATGCAGTAGAAGATCAACAAAATTTATAACACAAATCATACATTATGGAACCAGTAATACTCATTGCACTCGGTATCATTAGCATTGTGGGACAATTAAATAACTATGGCATTAGTGTTGAAAAACATCCACATTTGAAGGACGTAAGAGTACGTCGAAACGTCAATTCTGAACCTTATTCCGTGACTGATAAAGATGAGAACTCCATGAATGTTTTAAGTGATAGAAAAAGGGAAATCGATCAATCCTCTCTTAAAACTATGGAACAGAAAACTATAAAACATGTTCAATTCATTACAGAAAACGATGAAATTTACTCTCGGCCTTACGGCGTACATGATAAGGAGCAAAACCCCATGACGAATTACGCAAATTCAAGACAAGACGATGTTATACCTGAAGAAGCATTTTCAGTCAAATCTATTTTGAAAGGAGAAAGACAAATAGTGAGGAAGAAACGAAAAGCCTACACGGCAACAACTTACCTAAATCAAAGATATAACCAAGGGCATAACGGTTATTATAACGAATATCAACAACGGTTTGACGGTTATAACGGATATAATAACGGATACCGTCAGGGAAATAACGGTTACGGAAACAACCAAGGGAGAGACATTGTGGATGACATTGTTGACAACGCGGAAAAGTTAGCAGATGGTATTATTGATAATATAATGGCGGGTTTTGATCCAACACTTTTAAACGTGGTCAATGGAGGCAACTTAAATGAAAACAAAGCCAGCACTCAAATACCTACACTACATGATGTCATTGTCGTAACAACAAAGTTCAAAAACAACGACGAAGCTGGTCCACATCCAGAGGGTACAGTATTTTCTCATCATTCAGACAGTGTACATACTTACGGAGATGAAAACGTACAAGGCATTACCTTGACTAATACCAATATCAATGTGATCCAACCTAAAAGGAATAGAACTGTGTTCCACAAGAAATCACCGAATTATAATTTGACAATCATCAGTGATGTACCAGCTAACACCCAAGGCTCTAACGTGAACGATAACGGTTATAGAAGAAATAACAGTTTTGACGGTAATATTAACACACAACATTCACGAAATCAAGGGATTACACCGAACCCGTTAAATATCTTCAATTTTAACAGCAATATTGACAGAAATAACGTTAATGGCATTAACGATAGCGTCCAAAATATTGCTTTGAATAATGATCGTGCCTATGTCGGTAGTACGGAACGTACCTATGATACTCGATATGCAACGCGAAACGGTAATGGCACAACAAATAGCGATTACAAAACACACAATGCTATCAATCATAATACGGGATATCTTAATTATGGGCACAATGATATCTATAACAACGAAAGATATTTAAATAGAAAGAAGAGAAGCTACAGCTACTATCAAATGCAAAATCAAAGCGATGCCGCCGCTCAACAGATAAACGAAGCGAATAAACTCTACGGCACCAATTATAACAATCCATATAACCGTTACACAACGAACACTAAACGTTACGAAACTAATACTGTAACCGAAGCATACAATAACGTAAACAATAAACACAATATAGTTTTTAACGCAACTATACCTAGAAACGACAATTCTATAACAGGTTACAATTATAACGTGCCTAATAGTGGAAATAACTTCAACGATAACGGATTTAATAACGCTAATAAATATAACGGATATACTCCGTTTAGGAATAACAACGAACCAGAGCCAATTTATACTACAACCACAAAGAAACCGAAAATAGCGGAAGCGCAGGTGATTAATTTCATTGGATGTGCGAAGTTCTTAAAGTACATTTCTATAATGGGACATCGTCTGTGTGTTCCTCCTGATAGTGTGGAAAATGTAGACAGTGACGACTATATATAACTGTTATTGTTATGATTATATTAGTGTTATTTATTTTTAATCTATACTAATATTATAAAGATGGAAAGATTTGTATTTTTATATTTTTGTATGTAACGAATAAACTTGAAAACAACTGGACCGGATTGGAAAATTCTTTTACCATTAAGATCCTACACTATCCCTGATGAACATAGGCTGTAGAATATTTTCATATACCAGCTCTTTGAATTTCATTGAAGCAGTGATGGCTCAGTGGCATTGGTTTTGGACTGCCGCGCAGCAGGTCCATTGTTCGAATCCCGCCCAGAGCTTGAGCTTCACCGCATGGTGGAAGGGCATTTTGCGAATGCCCGCCTCGCTAGCGACCACCCTCAAGTAGGAAATCAGTCGCCAAGCACCTAACGGTGTGTTCCGGCAGCAGTCCTTGAGAGCCAGTGAAATAACAGGCAAAATGAGACTTAACAGGTATGTCTCAAGGTGATGGGCGCAGTGCAGTTCGTCACTTGTGTTGAAATGTATCTGTTACAGGCAGAGGATACCACTAAACATCTAGAGGACCTCGCGCTTGTTCCTTCATAATAACATTTTAAAAAAAACGTCTGGATCAGGAACAGGATCCGTATGAAAACTTCAATAATGTAACTTGGTGTGAAAAAAATGTATACATCGCGTACGCTGCGGAAATCGTTGACAATAGAGCAAAGTGATGTAGAGGACATCAATATCTACAAAAAGTCCGCAATACCATATGTCTAACTATTACAGTTATGTCATAATAGAGGGTTTTACCTACCAATAAAACTTACCTATTATTTTTCTAACGATATCCGGAATCCATATTGAGTCAAGCACCTGTCTTTTAGCGTTAGTTCTCCCCAACGACTTCCTCCCTTCGGCTTCCGGCGCCTCTGTCGTATTAGTATTGGCGGGCAACATGGCGGCGACCGGAATGGCGGTAAAGCTTTTCTTCATTATACTCACGATATACCAGGTAGATATTACCTGGATTCCGGATATCGTTACAAAAATAATAGGTAAGTTTTATTGGTAGGTAAAACCCTCTATTATTTGTTCCGTTCCGATATCCGGAATCCATATTGAGTGATGTGTTTGTTATCTCCTGGTAGCCAAAATGTAGGTTATGATGACGCTATAATGTGTGACCCAAAAATAAAATTTTTAATAATTCATTGAAAACAAAAATATTATTCAGTAATGAATTAATAATCGAATACGAAACTTCATTACAACTTGCTACCGCACTGCTTTAACATAGTTAAACAATGAAACCAAATCTGGTAAATAGATGTTAGTTGAATGATTGCCCAGAGCGTAATTGATGATCAGCGATTTCGCTCTGGTAATAGATAACTTTGTAAAAGTGTGTTCCTACTTCCAATTGCTGTTTCAAGTATATAATCAATTGAGAGTTTTCCTAGCCAGCTTAGAGATGCTATTGCCGAACGTTCAGAGTCTAGAGATGCTTGAACACCTGCTTCTTTAAGTACCGACTTGATCAGCCACCTATGATACCCTCGATGCTGGTTTGAGATTGGAGCTTTCCTCTGGCGGTTATAAATAATTATGTCAGAGTACCTGATTTTCGACGTTCATATGAAGTATTCATTAGCTAACGAACCCAATGTACACCATCCAGGTTTTTCTTCTAGGATGAGCGTTCAGCCTCCACCCAGATTGCCTGTAGCTACTATCGTCGGTATTTGATCCAAAACAAGGCAAAATACAAGTGCAGAAGTCTATAAATTCATCGGTATTACAGCAGAAGTATCGCTGAACGTCTGGAAACTTGATACAAATTATTTTCATGAGGAGTCTTATTTTCTAAATATTCTAATACATATTTTGCATTTCAAATAGGACGTACTGACACCGAACTAGTTTTAATCATATGATTGATAAAAAGGTGTGATGACAGGTCTGTGTTATTTAATATATTTGTAAATGTAGCTATTACAGACTAGTAAACTAAAATGGTTCTATAAGCTAAACCTTCATCGTTGTGTTTGTGGTAACGGGCTACTTGCACCGGACTCGGATAATTATATAAAGTGTTTATTGACGCACACCATGCTTTCCATTTGTTCCATGCGGGCCTGTAAGTATTTAAGGTAGAGTCCCGCCAGCTACAGTAAAAGTGTCTTATATAGTAAGTCTTATGAAATCTGTCCAGCCGAAAACAGCCATGATTCTAAACATGCTTTGAATTTCTGGCAGGCGCGTCCCGGTCCTCGTGTCAATCAGCACTTGTCGGTCTTGGCTGGACCGGACGTGTTAGATCTGCTTTCCAAAAAAAAAAAAACTACAAAAAAATACTTTGTAACACTTCGGAGCTATCAGAATATACTACTAACCTTGCTCTGATTTCAGTTGGGCTAGAACTTGAGGCATGATGTTGGAGCGGTGGAGGGAATAACCATGCCAACTCGTAGTCCCATTTGTGCAGGAGTGCATTGTGCCTGTGCCAGTGACTGTGCCTCCATGAGTGTCCAGAGAGCTGTAATCGCTTACCACATGAGCCTTTCTGGAGCTGATAAGTGCGCGAATCGCGAAAATGTTCCGCGCTGCAGAGGTCAGGTGCTATTCGGGGCACATCTTGCCTCGATAGAGCATCAACCTCGGAGTTGAACTGGCCCGGGAAGTAATGAGCTGTCAAATGAATGTTCACTTTGTCTAAAATCGTTAACAGTTTGTGTGGAGATTAAGAAGTTACTTTGATTTGGTTCTACCTTCCTTGTTGATATAGGCTACAACTGTTCGGTTGTCTGTGTGTAATAAGATGTAAGCATTGTGAAGATGAATGAGTTTTGATGAATTGCTGCGTAGACTGCAAACAGCTCTTTGATATTCACATGCCACGACAGTTGTCATTTTGTCCATCGCCTTGACATTCACTTCACCCAGCCGAAGTCGTATGCATCTGTGGTAAGGTGAGAGAACTGACTTGTACGTATTGGTAATGAGCCCTGCGCTGCTTATGACCACCCCTTGGGTGTACTTTGGAAAGGAATCGGCTGCGGTATTGTAGAGTGCGACAATGTAACCCTCCTCTGCGTATCACGAACGAGACGAAGTTGAGTCCCCGCAAAAGAGATTGGGGTTGTGTGAGGGACCAATTGCCATGGAAACCTGAGTTGCAAGTGCTCTGCGTAGCGTTTGGCACTTTGGTTTGACAGGCACTTCGTAGCAAACGAGGAAAAGTTGAGTCCCCCAGAAGAAACTGGGTCTGTGTGAGGGAACAACAGCCTCTGGAAATCTGAGTTGCAAGTGCTCTGCGTAGCGTATGGCACTTTGGTTCCGACAGGGACTTCGTGATGAGTTGTGTCCCACGTGAGGCCCGAAAAAAAAATTCGAGACGGCGAGTCGGAACCAGCACAGATCCATGTTTACTGTCTAAACTAGTTGACGTATTAGGTTCACTTTGAATGCTATGTGATGGAGTAAAATCTGTCAGGATTGATTCACAAGCAGGAAATCGCCTAAATACACCTCGCACCTTATAATTCAGTTTCTCAGAAACTTCGGTACTATCCAGTTCGTCAACGTTGTAAGCGTTTGCGGTGCTGACGACAGGCAAAATGAGAGGCAGGTCGTCTGCAGGAGCTGGCCATTGAAACATTCGTATAAGCCTTCTGCGCTTCTTAGTTATGGGCTCCAGGACCCAGAACTGGATCTGTAAGAAACTAGGAATTCGGAAGCGACAGACTTGAAAACCTTTTAGCTCCACAAAATTAGTTCAAACGTTTCAAATTGAAGATTGAACTGACCGTTCCATCCGTTTTCTTTACGAGAAAAAATGGCGTTAGATAGCTGCTGGCATTCGTATCGCCGTTTTTAACAAATTTGTGCGATTATAACAAATGTGTCTAGTATCTTGATTTGTTTTGTCATAATGTAACTATGCTTGGTCGCGAAATTTCTTAAAATCTATTGGTTTGGAGAGACCATGGCTTCATAACGAATAGGATGCTACTCTTCTCAAAAGTTTGCAATTATAGTCGGGGGCTCCTAGATATTTCCATAAATATAATTTTTAATTTAGACCCCCGAAATGTTTTCGAGTCATAAACGATTGTTTCTATTCTGCGAGTTAGATTGAGGTGGCTTACCTTTCGAATATAGTTGCTTGCTCTTCCCATCGTTACGTTTCTTGTTGTTGTTTGATCTTCTCGCGTTATCTTTGAACTTGTCCTTGGAATAACTGCCTCAAAAATTATTAATCACGTGCTTTCTCGTAGATGCTTAAGGTTTAACATCGTAGGCACGCCTTGGTCCCGATGTTGTGGCTGCTGCAGACTGTTGTGCCAGCTGAAAGCAAGTTGTTAGTTTGTCGCCCCCTCCAATTTTCTGAAGATAAGAGGCAAGTATGTCGCTGGGTTCTCAGCACTTGGTGGGATTTTCTGCAGGGCCCCGTTATTATATTCTTCGGTTTAAGAATGACCTCTCTTCGTGAGTTCACGCAATCAGTCCACTTACCGCAAGATATTTATCAAATATCATCAAGTCAACAACAAAGTTACTTTTGTGTCCTTCAAATCATTGGAAAACATTTGTTCGATTTTACAAAAAGAGTCAAAAGAAGGCGTAGTATTCTTATCATTAGACCCACCTACTAAACTCTGTAATGCGGCACGCAATTTATCTTTGCAAACGCAACGCCATTTATCTGAGCTGCACTCTATAATGCCACAAAGGTTCTTTCAAGCAAGTATGCTCGATTGTCATTGGAACCGGATGCGTGGAAATGTAACTCATTATTCACTTAAAGTACAAAACCGGGGGTAGTTACACATTTATTTTGAGCTTCCAAAATATGTAAAGCGCACCAATTGTTACAGTTAAATATTTGCAGTTGTGTGATTTTATCTACATGTCTATCCTTACATCTAGGAATAGGAGGGTATTTTAATGTAGTTCAACAGATCGGACAATTTAAGCTGTTGCTCATCAGCTTCACTGGCACTAGGCGGTGCCGCAAACCTATTAACCGCACTATTAGCCGATTTGGTTGGCTCTCAAAAAAAGATCAGCAACACGTGAAGTGTGTTGGTTGGGGCTCTTAATGTTTTTGAGAAATCATATTCGTCAAGAATGCCACTTGCTGTGACAAAAATTAAAACGTTCAATCACTTACACTTTTTGTCATCAATATCCTTGCATCATCTTAAATCCTCATCCGACGAAACACTGTGCGATCTTGGAGAACGGCTCCTTTTCCGTGACACGTGGTCATTTTCACATTCGCTACTATGCATTTCCACGTCACTGTTTTTTCCATAGTCCTCCATAATGAAGGGAGAAATTAACTAAATTGAAATTATTGCAAAATTCAATTTCGTCAAATTATTGTAATTTATCGCGGAGATGTTAACGCTTCGAAAAACGACGCTATAATGAAGAAAAGCTTTACCGCCATTCCGGTCGCCGCCATGTTGCCCGCCAATACTAATACGACAGAGGCGCCGGAAGCCGAAGGGAGGAAGTCGTTGGGGAGAACTAACGCTAAAAGACAGGTGCTTGACTCAATATGGATTCCGGATATCGGAACGGAACAAATAATAACTACTTTTTAAGTATTTCAATTTATATTTTCGTAAAATACCCGTGCGAAGCCGGATCGGGCCGCTAGTGTCTTATAAAAATACACCTTAGGGACATATTTATAGTTACATATGGCGAAAAGAAGAATGGATTATTTGTTTCGTTTACTCTGAAATTTTGTACGATGGTAGCGGATGCCGTAAGTAAATAAATGAATGTATTTTCTCTGCCAAATCACTTTTAACTAGATCTAGTCTAGTGCCGTCATACAACATCTAGTGCCGTCATACAATATCTATACAGATGGCGCAAAAAGCAAGATTGGTGCCGGTTGTGGTTACTACTCACCAGACTTGGAATCTCAGACTCAAAAAGGCTAAATAAGACCACCACAGTAATGCAACCAGAGGCAAAGGGCTTGCTGCTAGCTGCGAGGGCAATATCACATCTAGACATAACACCCAGTTTAGAAAGTGAGCGTGAGGACAAGCTCCTTCTTTTTACTACAGACAGTGCGGCTGTAATATATGCACTCAGAAGACCAGGTCTAGAGTCATAGCTGAGTGTCATGCTGCCTTACAAAGGCTGTCAAAAAACTACAGAATAATGATAACATGGACCAAGGGACATAGCGCATGCCCGGGCAACACCATGGCAGATACTCTGGCAAAGAAAGGGGCAAAAAAACAAGTTTGTGATGACGTAAGAAACCTTTGCAAGCATCAGCAATGGAAGTACGGGAACTACTACGTCGTCAAACCGAGAGAGAACAACAAAACCTGTGGAATAAGACAGAGCATTGTAAATAAACAAAGGCCATGTTCCCAACTCTAAACAAGAAGCTGACAAACAACCTGCTGAAACTAAAGCGTGAGGAACTACGCATTGTAGCAGACCTTATTACAGGTCATTGTAACCTGAATTACTTTCTGCATAAAACTGGAGCAACAGACAGTCCTCTATGTAGAGGCTGTATGCTAAAAGATGAGACCGTGGAGCATGTACTGTTGCACTGCGAAGCCACGGAACAAATACGATTTACAACCGGACTACAAGAGTCATTCTCATCGATGACATCCTCACCACCATCACACAAGTCACTGGAGCAGCTATGCCAGCGACCCAAGGTCCTTCTCCGCTACGTTAAGGAGTTGGGATGGCTTGGGTAGAAGCTGGCGGGGGAAATGCACAATACACCCCAAGCGGGACGTCAGTGCAGGACATATCGCCCCCAAAAAGAATAAAAATATGAATCATCGAAGTCACTTTAAGGTAATTTCGTTTGATTTTTCAATTATCACTAGTAATTAACCTTTAATGTTTTAATTTATTATAATAATTAAATGAGAGCATTGAGAAGCGTGATTGGAGTCAAACGGAGTGACAGGATAAGGAATAGTGTGATAAGGGAACGATGTGGTGTGAATGAGGATGTAGTGACAAACATCGAGAAAGGTATGTTAAGATGGATTGGACATGTGGAGAGAATGAATGAAATGAGAAAGACTAAACAGGTATACGTGAGACAAGTGAACGGAAGTGTTGGAAGGGGCAGTCCTAGGGGAACGTTCCGAAATCAGATTGAAGACGTTCTGAAAAAAGGCCGGGTCAGGAATACCCTAAGCCGACACTTATGTATGAAAGATTGATGAGTGTGGATGAAGCGAAAGAGATATATAAGGATCGTAGTAAGTGGAAATCTGTGGTCTCTGCCTACCCCAACGGGAAAGAGGCCTGACGTTATGTATGTATGTTAAAATTTTCCAAAACATGTAATTAATATTTTAGAAAACCACTTTAAAAATATATAGACAAATATTTACAAGTAAGCAGAAAAAATTGGCGGAACTGACATCCACCGAATTTTCCTGCTTATTTGTAGCTGATAGGTAAGCCTTTGATTACTAACTGACCAGATGGTAAGTGCTGACGCTATAATTATGTTTCTTAATCCTAAACGGGTCTATTCACGCACGAATAAACATCTAAATATTTTGACTAACTTCAACGTTTCGATCAAGTTGCATTGACCGTGTCACAAGTAGACTGGTTCACGAAAGTTTAAAGAAAAGGGATTATTGTGCTAAAACACCTAACTTATTCTAACTGCAGTTACATAAATATAGGAAACTAGCTGACCCGGCAAACGTTGTTTTGCCATATATATATATATAACTAAAATGGCTATTAAAAAATAAGGGTTGATCGTAGAAGGGTGAAAATTGAGGATTGTATGTATATTTGTATGTTGTATCATAAAAAAATAGAAATTAAAAATTTTGTCTAAAATATAATAAATAAAATTTAGGGGTGGACTACCCCTAACATTTAGGGGGATGAAAAATAGATGTTGGCCGATTCTCATAGATACCGGATAAGCACAAAAAATTTCATCGAAATCGGTCAAGCCGTTTCGGAGGAGTATGGCTACGAAAACTGTGATACGAGAATTTTATATATATGATGAAGATGATCTATCTGCATAAACTTCCCTTGGTCCAGAAGTCGACGTTGCTGGTAGCCCGCAGATGGGTAGTGGTCAGCCACGAATTCACCAAGGCACTCCACTGATAGTTCCGTCTGAATTAATATGTTAAATAGCTCGCCGCGACCCCACAAACAACCAAACACTGGTTAATTAAAAAAACTAGGTGCAAAAGGGTATATCTATTAATTGTGCACGACCGCGCGCGTAGTTCAATGAGTTATCGAACCTGAGTGGGGCGACTCGCGTCACCTACCGCCTCCCCGGAATAACATTGTCAACAGTATCCGGGTCCGCACGAATATGAACCCTATACGCCAAGTGATAGGCTTCAACCCGAATGCATAGTTTACCAAACAAGCTCCTCCTTTTATAAAGTCATTTAAAAAATGAGAACCAACTTCTATTTTAAAAGTGGTAAAAAGCAGATAGTTCAGACTTACTCGGAGGCCTCAACTGCTGCGGATGCTCCACGAGGTTGGTGATGGCGTCTTCGTTGAGATTGTCAACGATGTCGTCCTCTCCCGTGTTGCACGCGTCGACGCGCTGCGTGTCCGATCTCTTGTCTCCCTCGAGGACGCCTGCACGGCGCCGTTTTCCCTCTCGCTCTTCTGGTGTCATTAGAATCACGCTGTCCCACCTACGACAAAAAAATATCTTAGGCATTGAATATAATAAAAACTAGCGGCCCGTCCGGGCATCGCACGGGTTTTTATTATTATTTTGTCGGAACAAGCTCGAGGCCAACCTGATGTTAAGGGACCTAACCTCTGTCTATAACAGATGCATTACGTCACAAGTGATGAATTGCACTGCGCCCGTCACACTGAGACATAGGTTGTTAAGTCTCATGTGCCTGTAATTTCACTGGCTCTTAAGGACTGCTGCCGGAACACACCGTTAGGTGCTTGGTGACAGATTTTCTGCTTGAGGGTGTAGCTAGCCAATCGAGCATTCGCAAAATGCCCTTCCCCACTCAAGCCAGCGGTGGGGATCGAACCAGGGACCTGCAGCACGGCAGTCCATATAACTATGGACCGCTATTACCGCTCGGTCAATATTGGTTGAAGGTCTTTTAGCAAAAATTATAAATTGAAACACATAACAAGTAGTTATTGTGACATAACTGTAATAGTTAGACATATGGTATTGCAGACTTTTTTGTAGATATTGATGTCCTCTATAAAATTGTAGTACATCATATTGTCAACAATTTCCGCAACGTACGCGATATAACGATTTTGGTAGTTTTTTCACATGTTGTGTTACATTATCGAAGTTTTCATACGGATCCCTAAGTTTTTGAAAATATTCTAAAGCCTATGTTCATCAGGGATATTATAGGATTCTAATGGTGAAATTATTTTTCTCGGTCCAGTAGTTTTTATACCCTCAGCAAAAAAAAAAGGTTTATAGCCACCAGTTTTTAAGTAACAAGTAGCGAGATTGCAATGAAATTCCTGTTTAGATAACATTTTAAGACAATTTTTCAATTGCGAGTAAACTCCTTGCTAGAACTTGTAAGGCCTGTGTAATGTACTATATTCTTACCGACCTTGGGTTCCATGACGAAAGTAAAGCTCTAGGGTTTTATATGGGGCATTACGGTCAAGTTAACCTGTATGTTTAGATACTGCTTACGTGCAAGTGGGATGAAACAGTAGATTATGATACAAGTGAGCTAAGTTGCTCACAAGTTTCATACGCAATTTTTCAACAACCATGCGAAGAAAAAAAAAATTGCACAAATGCGCTACAAACAACATACGAAAATTATGGAAAATAGCGCGCAAGTTTTTTTTTTGCGCGCGTTTAATGTATGATGGTTGATTACATATAAACCTCTTTGATGTTAAAAATCTGTATTACCCGGTTAAATTGAAAATGCTCTGTTTACTCGCATATAATTTGCAGTTAGCTACTAACTTAACTTTGTAGGGATAATTCTATTACGCACTAGTGTATAATATTATTATGCACGAGGGTGTTATAGTTCGGTTTATGGTCCTAAGAACGATATAATAAAGCTCACTTTACGAGCAAGGGTGTTGGAAATATTATTATGTACTATTATATTCTTACCATTCTATATCAGGCACCCTTTCGGAGTCGGGGGTATCAGCTGATAGTAGTGCGAGCTTGGTAGCAGATGATATACCAGTTTTCCGAGCTATCTGGGATATTTCATTTTGCAACTTCTCCAGTTGAGCCTGATAAACAAACAAATTTAATTAAACGAAGCTGATATTGTTAAAAATTGTATCAAAAATAATTAATGAAAGGACATTTGAAGACTACTAGCGCCATCTCTTCTGTCCTTAGTTAAGGTTTGAGCCCACATGTGCCTAATTTACGTATGAACATAAAAAAATAAAGATAGTCTATGAATGAACAGTCATTACGTGTGTTTAAATAGATATAAGAAAAGGATAGAAATACACATATCCGCTTGGAGTGAAAGAGATGGAGGTAGCACACGCTAGAAAAGGCCGGCCAAGTATAATAAAATAGGCAACTAAAGTTATCATTATAGATTCATGGCGCCGGTGCCGAGCAACCACGCGATGCACGATTACGGAGCAGTGATGGCTCAGTGGCATTGGCTATGGACTGCCACGCAGCAGGTCCATGGTTCGAATCCCGCCGCGGGCTTGAGCTTCACCGCATAGCGGAAGGGCATTTTGCGAATGCCCGCCTGGGTAGCGACCACCCTCAAGTAGAAAATGTATCGCCAAGCACCTAACCTAGAGCTAGTCCCGTCACAATAACATAAAAAAAATAAAAAGCGCAGACATCAGCCGACAGTAGTTTTATCGAATTCTCTTCACAGTTGGCAGGCGTCGTTGCCGAAGATACCGCCCACGGATGCCACTTATTTAACGATGTGCATCGATGAGAAAATTTAACGAAAACGATCATCTCTTAATAGGCTTAGTTGCCAAATCAGTACTTTCAGCTCAATATACTGAAAAATTGTACCGTGGGGTGCCGGGCTAGAATGCCACCCCCCCATCTCTACCCGTGGATGTCGTAAGAGGCGACTAAGGATAACATACCAGAAGGTAGCAGCGCTTTCTGAGGAAGTGATATCTCACACTGCGATCTCAAGACGCCTGCCAAGCGTGGGGATTATGGCAAATCCCCCCATAATAGGGGAGGCTGTGTTCAGCAGTGGACAATCCGGCTGTTACAGTACAATAATTACTGAAAAAAGTAAATTTAAAAAAAAAGTCGCCAAGCACTTAAGAACCGTCTATAAATCACGTGAGGTTTAAAAGAGGGGGCAAAGCAAAAATCTCAAAATATCACAAGGGGGAGAGGGGTGTAGTATTAATTTTTTCGTTGAGAGCGCAATGGCATTTAAAAAAATGATAAAAACTATCACGTGATTAATAGACGGCCCCCTGACAGTGTGTTCCGGCAGCAGTCCTTGAGAGTCAGTAAAATATCAGGCACATTAAGATTTTACTGTATGTCTCTTATTGACGGGCGCAGTGAAAATCGTCACTTTTGACGAAATGCATCCTTAGTGTGATTCTCGTATATAGTTGATGTGCGCGCCATCTACAAGTAGCGGACAGTACCGTTATGATTGTACCTTCATCCTCAGCCTCTCTGTCATCTGCGTGTATATCTATTGTTAGAGGCAACACTGTCAGTGGAGGGGGAAACCTATATAAGCCGGTGTCGGGTGTCGGAACGGGCAACCCCCCCGTCGTCGACCACGGCAGGTATTGGACGACCCGGATGACCCCATCGCAGCCATTACGTTGGCAGCTTTAGCGTTGTCCGCAAGTCGTCCCGGTAACGTCCCCAGGTGTGCGGTAATCAGAGGTTACACAATCAAACACCGAGCTCGCCGGCGAGCTCGAAGCAAAAATAAAATCCCGATTAGTGTCTCTCCAAATAGTCACAGAGCAATATTCAATAGGGCCCATTCTCAACGGTACAACACTGCAGTAGTACCGGGGCATTTAGTTCCGATTCCCCCTTTGTCTCTCGGCAGCGAGACAAGCCGAGGTCCGAACCACAGTGGTGCCCTTGAGCTCGCTGTCACCCCTCCCGATAGAAGCGTAGCGTTTTCGGCGCCCGCAGGAGACGGAGGTATAAGGCGCTTTTCGCCTTATGTGTCCGTCTCAGGAGAAGCTGCTTCGGCACTTCTCCCTCCCGGGCTATAGAAAACCCGGTGGAGCTGGACGTCCGCTTAGCGGTAGCCAGCATCTATGTCCTCCTTAATTTATTTATTCGGAACGGGCTCTTATCGCTCCGTCCCACATAGGAGTATTACACATAAAAAACCGGACAAAATTGAAAATAGTGATGTTAATCCAACCGCACCCAAAATACATGTTTCTTTTCCTACGATAACCGGTTTATTAAAAGGCAGACCCCCATCAACCACAACTATGTGCCACAACATCATGCGTCAGTCGGAACCAAGTCATCGTACTCTACGCATAAAGCTATCGGCGCGGCGTTCTCGTTTGTGTTTATCAGTTTTCTCTGCTAAAATGGCTTCGTGTAGCAAACAACAGGATATTAACTATTCGGACATGGATATAGGTTAGTACTATATACTAAAGTATATTTTATTATGTTTCTTCCAAAATGTCTACTTGTATAGCCATCAATAAAAAGCGGCACTATTTTTCTCGTTTTTTAAAGAAAATTGAAATATATTAGTGTTTTTGTTTATGTGTCGCGCCTTGTCGCCTCAAATTATTTATGTAGGCATAAAATATCGACTGTAAGGAAGTAGAAACATGAATAAGAAGTCCCCCCAACATACCCCATATTTATTTATAGTACTTCAAACTATGCGGGAAAGATTATAGTTATATTGACAAAGCTTATTTTTTTGTTTTCTTTTGTCATAGATCCTTCGGAAAGAGTGATAAAAATCAGACAGAAGCTTTATATTATTATCAAAGAGTTCAAAGAAAAGAAGATTGAAGAAAAATTATCGTTGTTGGGAGAAAGACTTGCGCAACTAACTTCATGTCCACCCGAAGAAACAAGTGTTCTTACCCGTTCTTTGAAATATTTCAAGACCAGTTTCAAAGAAAGATGGTCGGCAGCCCGTAATACTGATAAAAGATTCGTATAAAACAATACGGAATGACTTAATGTATCGCTGGAATTACCTACTTTGACCCACAAAGCAGGCCGACCAACAAATATATCATTCTTGAAGTGATATCAAGCGGATATGATATTGGTGCTGTGAAATTCGATGACTTTGCTCACACAACTGCCAAACTGTACGTGGAACTGTATGGTTGGCATGCCATGTCACCTACAGTTCCAAGATTCTGCTGCATGGTGCTCAAGTAATATCAAGTCACATTGTACCTATCGGACAGCTATCAGAGGAGGCTGCTGAAGCCCGGAACAAACATTTCCGTAAATATCGCGTAGACTTTGCAAGAAAATTTTCAAGAGTGGACTGCAACAGAGATATTTTAAATAGGTTGTTGCTGACATCTGATCCCTTCATAAGCTGGAACAGAATAAAACTGAAGAAGAAAAGCAAGCCTTTTTCCCAGGAAGCTATAAGTATGCTTCTCACGAAAACACTGAATTGTGACAGTTCCGATGAAGAAGGTGATGAGGACCAAGTCACCTGTGAACTCGGAGACAGTGATTCTGATTGATTCGGTCTCCTCCTAATTATCCTCTTTAAAACAAATCCTGTTTTAAGAGTAAATACTCTCTTTGTATTGTAATTTTTTTTATAGTATTTTTTTAAGTAGGTAAATGCCAAATTATGATGAATTATTGACTTTTATTTCATAAAATAGTAAAATATAATATAAAATAATTTTGTCCGGTTTTTTATGTGAAATACTCCTATGTGCGTCCGTCGGTTCGGTAACATCGCTGTTAAGTCGTATAGGTATCGTACTGCTATATTGTTTCTGTCGGTCTTGTCTTAGCTATTTGAATTGTTTAAAAGAATTGATTTTAAAGGAATAATTGTTTTTCGGGTGTATTTGTTTCTGTGTAAATTGATTAAATTGTAGCTACATGTGTATTTTTTTAAATAACTTCTGATCTACTTTCTAAGAGTATATATACGATATATAAGACGAAAAGCGGATGGATCTAGAAGGCTTCCAGTTTTGTAAGAAGGATTAGCTTGTATCCAAAGATCAGATTCCCACTGTTTCTGAGATAACAACATTTTTGGGAATTCAGTATTTGAACAAGCCAGTCTCCATTGTGTTTTTGGCCTCAGCCAGATATGCTACATCAAAAGAGCCTAAAGATGGTGTAAGATTTTTTTCTACTAATTTGTGTGTATTGTGTACGGAAGAAAAAAAAAAGCTGGTAATTCAACTATAGAATTTGTGTATTTCTATGCTCCCTTACCTAACACAACATAGTTGATATGAGCGCCATCTACACTTACCGGACAGTACCTTTATGTATTTATTTTCATTCTTAGGACCTGTTTCGGAATGTTCGAGTAAGTTCCGGTTATACTACCCAGAACATATTTAATAAATATAACACTATCTTTGCGTTTCACAGTCATCGATTTAGCCTATCCATCGGTTAAAGCTTGAATCACGCTGCATGTTAACTGTCATTTTTATCATTCAGTTATTTTATGTTCTGGGTAGTATGACCGGAACTTACTCGAAACTTCGGATACAGACCTTTAGCCTCTCAGCCTGTCCTTGTATATGTTACAGCCAAAGTAACAAATCTGGATATTATATATACTGTGTAGCCATTATATATAATGTCTACTTAATTTAGATAAAGTGATAATTGACACAAAATTTTGATATTATTCATGAGACTCATATTTCTATTGGTCACGGAGGGCGCACCAGAATGGTTTAACAGCTTAAAAATAAATATAAGAATAGTAGTAATTTATGTGGCGCATCGCCGGCCGCTGCCGCGGCACGCTCGCTTCGCTCGCTCGGCTCGCGCGTTGTTGTAGTCACAAGTAACCTAACGCTCGTCGTCGCACCTAAATATGACTTTGCCCTAGACTAAATGATATTTAACCCCTTTTTATAACTTTTACCAATATGTGTCGTGAATTAATAATAATTACAACTAAAAGTAATACATTTCGATCGTTTATTCACATTTACCAAAACAATTTTGTGTCAATTATCACTTTATCTAAATTGAGTAGACATTATATATAATGGCTAGACAGTATATATAATATCCAGATTTGGCTGTGACATATATAGTTGATATGTGCGCCATCTACAGTTAGCGGACAGTACCTTCATCCTGAGCCTCTCGGACAGCTCAGAGCCGGTGGCGGGGTGAGGAAGGCTCGTTTTGGTGGGGGGAGAGGAGTGTCCATTCTATACGTAGTATTATTATATATTCTATGTCCTTAGCCACTCTGCCATCTGCGTGTACATGTATATGTACACGCAGATGGCAGAGATGTTGATATGAGCGCCATCTACACTTACGCCCGAAATTAATATCGTAACTATAACCCAAGATTGAAAACGATCCGAGATCAGACCATATCTACAGATCGATCTGTAATCTGCATGCCAATAACAAAACTTAACAGACCCAATCTTCTTTTGTCGAGATCGGCGGCAATCCAACCTGCTATCTCTTCCCTCTCTCCGTTCTATGCATAAAGAATAGAGCTGCAGTTTGATTTCTGATCACTTTAAGTAAGATTAAATCTCTTTTGATGAAATAATCAGCAGTAAATTATTAATTAACTGTATTTTAATAAAAAATTGGATTGATAAATTGTTATATTTAAACAAAAGTGAAAGATATAAAATGGATTGCTTATAGATAGCTAAAAACAGATTCAGATCGATTATTAATTTCGGGCGTTAGTGGATAGTACCGTGTATGTATTTCCCTTCATCCTGAGCCAGTCGATGTGTATAGTTAATAAGAGCGCCATCTACAGTTAGAGGACAGTACCTTCATCCTGAGCCTCTCGGCCATCTGCGTGAACTTGCCGGGCTCGTGGAAGCGCAGCGGCCGCCTCGGCCGGAGGGCAGGCTTGGCGGCGACGCGCGGGTCCTGCCAGGGCGCCTCGCCGCTCGGCTCCGACGTCGCCGTGCCCGACAGCTGCAGCCGGAACTCCTCGCGGCGCTTCGCTCTTATGTTCGCCTGGTAACATACATATAAGGGGTCTTTCATTAAGCGTGTCCTGTTTAAATTTAAATAAAATAAAGTGTGTGTGAGATTTTTATATTGTTATGATTGCAATAACGCCTGCTAAGCGGATTACATTACAAAATTACAAATATACGATAGAAATTTTTTTTTTTTTTAGTCATGTGATCCATCCCAATACGATGGTTAATGAACTATAGGAAAAATTCAATGTCATGTTAGCTCAATTGGTTAGAGCATGCCCCGGCTAAAGGGGCGGATGGACGCGGATCCCGCACATGACTTAAATTTTTCCTATCGTATATTTGTAATTTTGTGTGTGAGATATTATCAAAATTATTTATTTATTTGAAAGATATAGTGATGTGTGGAATATGACATCATTCAAATGTCCGCCACGGCTTCTCTGGGTGGAGCGCATGCGATATAATAGATATCCAACTTTCCATGACTTTTGCGCATAAATCAGGCTGAATTTGACCTATAGCATAGGTGGTTATGTTGGCTTTGAGGGCCGCTGTGGTTTGTGGTTTATTCGCATAGACCTGCGACTTAAGAAAACCCCACAAGAAAGGTGCAGGCCCAAGTCACGACGCAAAATTCGTCAAGTTGTGGTCTGTGAAAGGCAGAGTTCTTGTGAGCGACGCGAAATCGACTGCCTCGGATTCTCCTGCACTCTCACGGACAGCGGCAATGTTTTCGGCAATCGTTGGCACGGGTATCCAGAGCGGTCAAGCTCACATAAAGGTGTTGTCTAGCGGCGGTGTTGTGTGTCGGGTCGCCATCTTCCCTCAAAAATGGTTGAGGAAGGCGATGGCTGGCACATGCGTCAACTCGTGAACGGGTGCTGCTAGAGGACACTGGTCTGCTCTGGATGCAAGTGGTAATGACATTTATCGGAAAAAAAAAAAAAAATGTTCTTTTAACACTGTTCTCTTTTAGAATGTTGCATGTTTCCTATATATTGTAAGTATCTAGTTTGTAAATAAAATATGGTCATAATTAAAAAAAGGCACGGACCCTGGAGTCTGTGGAGTGTAGATATACATAATAAAAAAAAAAATAAAAAAAAAAAAAAAAATGTTTTCGGCAGACCTTGCGTACCTTGATCGATTATTTACCGAACCAGTGGACTCAAATTTATCTACCGCACGACGAAACGTCCTCTCGGTAGGACGATTATGGCGTAAAATGGGCAAAGCGCGCGGTGCTTTGCCCGAACAGAACACTCATTTTGATCAAACAATTTTATCATTTGCACGTGTTGTTGAATGCTATAGTTATCCATGATGATTTGGCAAAACAGAATGAATTAATGACAACCAATTTGACAGATGTAGCTTCAACAAGATGGCCGCTACCAACTGTCAAAGTTCGGACGTGCCTATTGGAAAACCCTGTACATACGAGTTACTACAGCACAACTTTATAAGTAATGTAAGGGTGGTAGCGAGGAGAACATGCCTTACCTCAAGCCGCCGCATGAATACAAAATTGTTAATGTTTATTATTGTAAATACTTATAAAATTATATTTTCAACACCCTTGCTCGTAAAGTGAGCTTTATTACATCGTTCTTAGGGCCATAAACCGAACTATAACACCCAATGCATAATAATATTATACACTAGTGCGTAATAAAATTATCCCTACAAATTTAAGTTAGTACCTAACTGCAAATTATTTGCGAGTAAACAGAGCATTTTCAATTTAACCGGGTAATACAGATTTGTAACATCAAAGAGGTTTATATGTAATCAACCATCATACATTTGCCGCGCGCAAATAATAAAAAACCTGCGCGCTATTTTCCATAACTTTCGTATGTTGTTTGTATCGCATTTGTGCAATATTTTTTTTTTCCTCGCAAGGGTGTTGAAAAAGTGCGTATGAAACTCGTGAGCAACTTAGCTCACTTGTATCATAATCTACTATTTTTTGACAGATAACATATCTGGAAATGAAGTTATATTACTATGTTAAAGCAGAAATCTAAAGGCTTGATAGTTTTTGAGTAAAAAGGGGCCACAAAATGTGGGATAGTGATAGGGCTCGCTATGTTCGCCTGCGGCACGGCAGTCCATGACTATAACTACTTGGTTATCGATGCATATAAAAGAGATTGCCCACCTTGAGTGTGGGTGCTACATGAGTGAGTTGCACCCGCTTGCCCGCTGTATCCACGGTGCGCCCCTCGCGGTCCAGGATGAGGGGCGCAGGCCCCGACGCGCCGCCCCCGCTCGCTAGGGCTCCGCCTGTAAATATACATACACAACACTGAGATTGCAGTCAGACATTATGATACGAGCGTGGAAAGTTAATTATTCGAATCGAGGCTATGCCATGGTAAGCCAGAACCGTAAATTCATTTATTTTCTAGAATATTTATGTCAAAAGCATCTTAATATTAGTTATGTAGATACAATGTATTTAGTCTGCAAGTAGATGTTCAAATGTTTATGAAACTAGTTCATAAAAATGATTTTATACTACCATAAAATACTAAAAATATAATTATATATTTATTTACAACCAGCCCACCAGACCGGATCCGTACGGGTACTTCAAAATTATAAATTCAAACACATGAAAAAGTAGTTATTGTGACATAACTGTAGTTGTTAGGCATATGGTATTACGGACCGTTTTGTAGATATTGCCGTCCTCAATAAAATTGTAGTACATCACTTTGCTCTATTGTCAACAATTTTCGCATATATAACGACTTTTTTGGTATATTTTTTCACGCTTTGGGTTTTATTATCGAAGGTTTCATACGGGATACCTAAGGTTTAGTAAAAATTCTATAGCCTATGTTCATCAGGACTGTAGGATTCTAATGGTGAAAGAATTTCTCAAATCGTTCCAGCAGGTTTTAAGTTTATTCGTTCAATCCAAAATTACAAAAGTATCATTTTTATAATGTTAGTATAGATAATCTATAAAAACCCTGAAACTATAAAAACAATTGCTAAGAAGCCAGTCAGTTAAAATTTCTAAAATTTCCTTTCATTAAATAGCTTAATTTTATTAGGTACGCAAATACAAATTTTTATACACATATTATAAATGTTTCTTTTATATAAATCTTTTCGGGCTAGAGGTTCATATAATAAGTTACAGAACTTGTACCTTTGTTGGCGCATAAATACAGTCCCACCAACTTATCTGTTCAGGCGGCAGAAAAAAGAACTACAACATTCCTTCAAATTGTGACAGTTTGTAATTGATTTCCTTGACCAGCAGCGCCCTCGCCAACTGCACAGTTAAGTTGGTGGTACTATACTTGGGAACGTTTTACAAAAAATTCACGATGCTGTTTGGCAAATACACAAATTTCATTAATTTACATACATATTTATATAACAGATCAAGCTGAAATTGGGACAACTAATGTTGCCCAAGTGTCATACCATCTGCCGTCAGCGTATCGCGAACAAGTATTCGTCTCCTTGCAGCCTGTCTCATGTAGATGAGGGTTTTTCTTCCACTGCACCCACATTTCCTGAAGGAGCCAGGACGATACAGGACCGCTTTGATTTTGGACTCAAGTTCATTAACAAAACACGCACAATATTTCAAATTTAATTGGATTGATTTAATAATAACAAATACTTTTAAAATATTTAAAGAAAACATCAAATTAATATTTTAATAAAACACTTAAAAAATATAAAAATATATCTAGTGACAATTCCGCTTAATTTTCCTGTTAAGCCGACGTGACGTCACAAACGCCACGCAGCCAAACTGGAAGAATTTTCGACGCGTTTCGCTTCTACACGAAGCATCCTCAGGAGGTCTTGACTCTTCGAGTGCACGATCGAGAAAAATTGATTTATTGATTTTGCGTATAGAAATGCTCGGTACTGATTGGTCGCTATGCAGTAATGTTGTCGCCCAGCACGGTACAGTTTAACTACGCGCGCCGCGGTAAGGTTCGCGTTCTGCTGTTGTGTGAGCTTCACTTACATTTCTTTAAATATTTGTTCGTAGCACTTGTGAGTATATTCTTCTATAATAATAATAAATGTTTATTAACACAAAATATTTTTTTACTTATTACACTTTATATCACGAACTCTTTGAATAATGAAAGAAAAATTAAAAAAAAATAGCCAATGGCTTGTAGTTACTTATAGCACTATACAGCCAACTTTAAAGAATTTAATAAGTGTTTCATATTCTTAACTCCGACATTGTTGAAACTCCTTTGTTGGTTTTTCTAAGGCAATAATAAAACACCATATTCTCTTTGGTGTCAAACTGCTGACGAGTTATTAAAATAAAATAAATAATCCTATAATTGGTTCCATTTCTAAAAAAGGTTATTTAAAATTGTAAATAGGCTGTTGGATGACCAATAAATAAATAAAACAGGAAAGTAGAAAGACCATGTGCGGGAACAAGCAAATTTTGACAAAGTTTTTTTTTTTATGTTATTGTGACATAACAAGCACGAGGGCCCACCTAATAACGGTGCGAGCTAACCTCAGCCTATAACAGATGCATTTCGTCACAAGTCACGAATTGCACTGCGCCCGTCACCTTGAGACATAGTTGTTAAGTCTCATGTGCCTGTGATTTCACTGGCTCTCAAGGACTGCTGCCGGAACACACTGTTAGGTGCTTGGCGACAGATTTTCTACTTGAGGGTGGTAGCTAGCCAGGCGGACATTCGCAAAATGCCCTTCCACCATGCGGTGAAGCTCAAGCCCGCGGCGGGATTGGAACCGTGGACCTGCGGCACGGAAGTCCATAGCCAATGCCACTGAGCCATCACTACTTGGTGACTACTACGTAATGGCACAGAATAAAAAAAGACCAGAAGGGTCACTCCGCACAGCCAATTCAATAATCTGTTATAGGCAGAGGTTAGTCCGCTTAACACCAGGTGGGCCTCGAGCTTGTTCCGTCACAATAACATAAAAAATAAAATAAAAAAGCGACTCTTGCTACGAAGCAATAGAGTGCACTTCAACTCGTAAAGCACGGAGTACCTAATATTTATGTTCACGTACAAGGCGTCTCTTTCTATCGCATGTGCATGCATAGCTCTGTTCTCTTCTGACGCGGCGCTCACGTACAATAGACCCGTCCGGACGGGTACGCCAACCTGTAGCGATGTAACGCCCAGTGGCGAGTGATCCAGGGCTGGTTATAGAGCCCTTAGGTGTTAGTGTGTTGGAAATTACTTAGCATTTCATGGATTCACATGTCTGATGCCGAATCTATCGCGTTGCTAAGAAGAGGCTCAAGTTTCCGGTACTTGCAACCTCAATATCTTTCCTCCACTCCTAGAGCCTCCTCCTTTGACTAACCAACATTTTATACATCAGCAAGCGGAATATGTCCACCGTTCAACAAAGGTTTTTTTTTTTTCTATTTATGCATGATAGGTTACCCTTTGCCCACTATCTCACCTGATAGTAAGTGGTCGAAGATGTTGTTCAGGCTAACCTAGAAGTACTGGCTCTCAAGGACAGCTGCCGGAACACACCGTTAGATGCTTGGCGACAGATTTTCTACTTGAGGGTGGTAGCTAGCCAGGCGGGCATTCGCAAAAAATGCCCTACCACCATGCTATAACGACTGCCATCCTAAGACAACAACCGGGACCGACAGCTTAACTTGCCCTCCGAAGCACGGAAGCGCTCAGTAGTAATGTCACTAGCGGTCACCCATCCAACTCATGACCGCGAGCGACGTTGCTTAACTTTGCTGATCGGTTGAGAACAGCTAAGTAAACTTCGCTACGAGCGCTTCAAGGTATCACCCATTGGAGGGTTTACCATAATCCCCGCGCTTGGCAGGCGGCTTGAGAATCACAATGCAAGATGGCAGTTCTAAGTTTAAAAAATTAGTAGTTTTTTTTGATATTGAAAACCTAGTAAGGTAGTTTTTGATCTCTCTAGTATAAATTGTTCGATAAACTCACCGGCCAATTTCCTCTGTATCCTGGCCTGCAGCTCGGCAATCTTCTGCTGCTTCTCCAGCTCCTCAGGAGTCATGGGCATCGCCGCTGGAACAACGGACATTATATATGACCAGGTCATCTTTTATAACACTTCACAACAACTTTAAGGTTAGAGGCTTCATAGCTCTCTCAATACAAACATATATACGTCTTATTATATTGATCCCACAACTTGTACATTTTGTAGCCCCTTTTACTGAAAAACTATCACGCCTATAGATTTGTGCTTTAACATAGTAATTTAACTTCACATCTAGATGTGTTATCTGTCAAAAAAATATATAATTTTGTAACCATTAAATAATAATGAACATAAGCTCAAGGTGGTAGCTAGCCAGGCGGGCATTCGCAAAATGCATGTTTGCATTGTGGAAGGGGATTTTGCGAATGCCCGCCTGGCTAGCGACCACCCTCAAGTAGAAAATCTGTCGCCAAGCACCTAACAGTGTGTTCCGGCAGCAGTCCTTGAGAGCCAGTAAAGTTACAGGCACATGAGACCTAACAACTGGACGTCTCAGTGTGACGGCCACAGTGCAATTCGTCGTTGACTAAATGCGTCTGTTATATGCAGAGGTTAGTCCACTTAACATTAGGTGGGCTTCGGGCTTGTTCCGTCACAATAATATAAAAAAAAAACACCATGCAAAATGCTACTATAGTACTGTGTATAATATAAGTGTGGTATATTCATACCAGGTTTGGAGAATAGTTGCGGCTTGATGACGCTAGGCGGCGGCATGGAGCCCGTCTGCTGGATCTGTGTCTTCAGTTGCTGAGCGCTGGCGGCTGCCGTGGCGACTCCGCCCTCACCGCCCTTCAACACTAACAGGGCTCTCTTACGCTCCTCGATCTCCTTCTGAGCGTTGGCCATCATTAACTGGAAATTTTCAAAAACAAACGGTGAATATGAAGAACATCTTGAAAATTTTGGTTGAGATAACCAATGACAAAAATGCTGGGATATTTTATTTATAATTTGAATTTGACATTGACATTGATTTAATTTCATTTAATTTTTATTTATGTTCCATTTATTATTTGTTTGTTATTTAATTTGATTGTAGTTATTATAGGTTTTTTGTTACGATTATGAATTCGACTTACACTATTGCATTAGGAAATTCCTGTTAAGATAGTTGTAATTGTATTTTGAATAAATAAATAAATAAATTTTGAATAAATAAATAAATTATTATACTCGAAAGCCTAGCCTTTGACCACTATTTAACCTGATAGTAAGTGATGATGAGGTCGAAGATGTTGTTCCCACTAACCTAGTATTACTGGCTCTCAAGTACAGCTGCCAGAACACACTGTTAGGTGCTTGGCGGAAGATATTCTACCTTGAGGTTGGTAGATATCAAGGCGGGCATTCGCAAAGCCATTCATTTACCACCATGCTATATAGACTTCCATCCTAAGACGACATCCGGGACCGATAGTTTAACATGCCCTCTGAAGCATGTGCACGCTCAGTAGTAATGTCAGTAGCGGTCATCCATCGAAGTCAAGCCTTAACTTTGCTGATCGGTTAAGAACAGCTTAGCAAACTTCTCTACGAGCGCTTCAGAAGCATAGAATGAAAAAACTTAGAATCGCCAGATTGTCTACGTTTAAGCTACATTTCCAGCATAGTTTGTATGTAGCACCTACACTAACTCAAAAGTTACAAAATTACAAATATATGACAGGAAAAATTTAAGTCATGTGCGGGATTCGAACCCGCGTCCATCCACCCCTTGAGCCGGGGTATGCTCTTACCAATTGAGCTACCATGAAATGACGTCATAACTCAAATATTTCCTATCGTTCTTTAACCATCGTATTGGGATGGAGCCCGGTTAAAGGGGTGGATGGACGCGGGTTCGAATCCCGCACATGACTTAAATTTTTCCTCTTGTGTATTTGTAATTTTGTAATGTAATCCGCATAGCAGGCGTTATTGCATACATAACAATATTAAAATAAATATTATTTCCATATTATGTGGCCTGTATTTTATTGAAAATGACTCATTCCTTGATCTAAGAGAATAAAAAATATTACCTTGATCCTATCAGCACTGAGAACGGCTATCTTAGACCCAATACTATCAGCGGGATTGGATAGATTGGACGACAAATCTGTTCCGTTAGCATTTTGCACTGGTATGGTCTGTAAATCTTTGAGAAGGTCTTGTTTTTCATCTCGTCGGTCCTCTTTGTCGCGTTTGTCCTCCTTATCCCGTTTGTCATTTTTATCTTTCTCATCGTGCCGTGACCTGAAAGTCATTATAATCTTAAATAAGTCTTGTTTGTTAGGTATAAACCTGGACTTTCAGCTCCAGCCCCTTAAAGCGGTGCTAGACAGTCGGCAACGAGCCTCCCACCATGGTTGACAACTGTTGAAATGGTGGTTTGCTACCAAATTATGTTTGACCTTCCAACGCCCTCGGCGGGCGAGCATGCGTTGGCGACCATGGTGAGCGACCACTATTTCCGAGTGTGTGGACGCCGGTCGCACACCGCGCGAGGGCAGTATGTCGCTGCAGCCGGCGAGAGCGCACGCATGGCGGGAGCCTACGCATAACGCGTTTCCCTCTTTGTGATACGTATGTATAAAAGCCACACCCATATAAAATGCATTCTAAATTTGGAACGAAAATGAGATAGTCTTAAAAATTGAGCTCAACGCCTAATGATGCAATGGCAAAATATATGATTTATTATCTTAGTAGTTATGTATGAATGAAATATAGAATATCAACAATATTTATATAGGTTAGTGCAGATAGGATATGTATGTTCTATAGGTATGTAGGTCATTCATTGCATATTATGCCTATTATCTAGCGTTAATTATGTACGCCTGCGGCATAGTAGAAATAATGAGGAAGTAGGCCATCTCCGGCCCAATGCGAGATATAATTACCTACCACACTTGCCTGTCTCAGGGTTGTCACTTTTAGCAAAATTTTAATTCAGTGCCTAGAAATTGGCAAGGGCCGGGAAGTTGTATTTTTTACTTATGTTGTGTGGGTTCAAAATATTTATTATTATATATATATATATATAATACAATTCAAAATATGATTTTCTCTTACCACGCGATAGTGCTTGTAATGATATTTCGAAACATTAGTAAATATCATAAGAAGTAGAATAAAGTGATTAAAAAACATCCTAAAACAACCGCAAAAACTAACGCCTGTCTCTTAGATTATAATTAATATTTGTTGTTGTTACGAATGGTTACGATTCGACCTTTGCTCTATTTATCTGATTCACAATTACGATTTTATAACTGTAAGTTTTTATTTAGTTACTGTACCTACCTACAACACTGAGAAATCGGCATGACTAAACGTAAACAAAGCAATAGCGGCATATCAATTGACAGATCAAAAATACCTAGGAAAGTAGGCCTGCCTACTTCGTCTGTCTGATAGAAAACTACCTAATAATATATATAGGTATCGCACTC
Source organism: Plagodis pulveraria (assembly GCA_963890685.1). Taxonomy (NCBI): domain Eukaryota; kingdom Metazoa; phylum Arthropoda; class Insecta; order Lepidoptera; family Geometridae; genus Plagodis; species Plagodis pulveraria. The sequence goes on along the minus strand of OY982976.1, from coordinate 16,018,354 downwards.
ATCATCAACTAAAAATTATAGGTATGCTAGAATAAGTGACTTGCTTACCTTTCCTGTTCAGTAGGTAATCTGAACAGAAACAACTCTGAAATAGATGAATTGTTTAAACAGCCAAAGACACAGCAGTTCTCCTGCGATTATTACACATTTTAATTTATTTAGCAGTGCCGAAAAGCCGTGACGCTCAAACTTTGGACGGTGTTAGCCCGGCTGGCGCACTGAGAAACGGGTCGAGATTTTATGAGAGTGTGCGTGCCGACGCAAAGATACTATGGCGCACACATATAAGCCGCGCGAGGTGCGTTTGTATGAAGATAACTTACTTCCCCACTCTTTCTACTATGCCTGCGGCTTCACTCGCGTGGAATTAAGTTATACCTATCACATATAATAGTACCTACTTTAAAAACGTCCTAATGGTATATGAGTAGATATATGTATACATATTCATATTTATAAAATAATCCCAACAAGAATTTTATTTATATGTCACTAATTGTTCTATCTTCTCAATTATTTTAAATAGGGAGGGCTACTCACGTAACTACTATGAATAAATATTTTAGAAAATCTACTATTTATACTTTACCTACATTCAGAATGAAAAGTAGAGGTATAACACGGGTTTAAATCATCAATTCTTGCTCTGACTATTATAGCAGGTGCTAATCACGTTATCATCTGTTCATATCTGTCAGACAGGCTACAGAGGGTTGGAATAAGTGGCAATACTTCTTCCGGGTCATTGGTAAAAATGGGAGTACCACAGGGATCAATTTTGGGACCTTTTCTGTTTCTAACATATATTAATGATCTGCCTTACATGGTCAAAGATTTCTGTGATATTGTTTTATTCGCAGATGATACCTCTCTGATTTTTAAAGTAGACAGGAAAGACAGTGAACTGACGCATGTAAATAATGTATTATCTAAGATTTGTAAATGGTTCGCCGCTAATAATCTTCTCCTAAATTCAAAAAAGACGAAATGTTTAAAGTTTTCTTTACCAAATGTTCCTTATGTTGAACCAAACATAAAGCTTGGCCCAGATAAACTCCCTATTGACAAAGCGACAGTCTTCCTGGGAATCAAAATGGATTCCACTTTACAATGGGATCCACATATACATGATCTCTCCGGAAGACTTAGTTCTGCAGCATATGCAGTTCTTAGGATAAGACAGTTAACAGACGTAGCTACTGCTCGCCTAGTTTATTTCGCGTACTTCCACAGTATTATGTCGTATGGCGTATTGCTGTGGGGAACTGCTGCTGAGATAGAGACAATCTTTATCATACAAAAGCGTGCAATTCGAGCCATATATAAAATGGGTCCTAGGGAATCTGTGAGGGATCTTTTTAAAGAAATTGATATTTTAACTTTACCAAGTCTGTATATATTTGAAAATATTATGTATGTTCGTAAAAATTTGAGTAAATTTAAATTAAACAGTGACAATCACGATTACAATACTAGGAATAAAGATAAAATAGCGGTGCCAGGTTTTAGATTAGCAAAGACAAATAAAAGGTCCTTCTTAGGTAATTGTGTGCGGTTTTATAATAAAGTTCCTAAACATATTACAACGCTCACAGAAGGGAAATTCAAGTTGCATGTGAAAAACATATTGATTAACCCTAGATTCATAACCATTCGTCCCACAGACCGGGCGAAACATAAATTTGTTTCTAGTGCCTCGAGTGAAAGAGATAGAATGACGACCTCTCAAGTACCTTCCTAGATCGCGTGACCGTTAGTAACGCGGGTGCGCTTGCCTCGCAGTGACGCTTTGTGCACAAGTTATAGACCCTTGAACGTCTGAGAAACGAATGTTTATGAATAGTGTTACTTTTGACGAGACTGCAAGTTATTTTGAAAACATTGTTTTTATGAGTTTATTTTTATTTTATTTTCCTTTATTACAAAATCCACAGATCTTAAAAAAACATAGATTTGCTTATTAACTATATCTTACATCTAATAACGGATTTACTTTATTTACATTAGATACTTATAGAGAGCAGATATATATTTTTATATAATTGTGTGATTGCGTGTAAGAAGGTGTACGTGTGTGTGTGTAGGGTGTCTGCATGTGTGTGTATGTAACCTATTTATCTGCAATTAAACAATTAATTTATTAGTCACAAGATTTTTAAATTGTTGTAAGTTATTATTAAATATGTCGATTGAGCTAAACTGTTCGTTATACGTTTTTAGAGTTCTATATGTAATTGAGTTTTGGTAATAAATAGTGTGCGAGCGCGGGAGATTGAAAAAAGGATTATTTCTTGTGCTTCTTTTAGGAACTGATGGGACTTGCAAACTCATAAAGTTTTCTAGAAGCTCAGTACTGTTTATCATTCCCACACAGTTTTTATAAAGAAACGTCATATCCAAGAGTGTTCGTCTGTCATGTAAGCTCAGAATGTTATGGAATTTGCAAGATTCGTTATAGTCAACATACATATGATGTGTGCGGTAATTAAGATGTTTTATGAATTTTATTTGTATTCTTTCAAGATCTTGTGTGTATTTTTGGTAATGTGGGTTCCAGATACTAGTACAGTATTCTAGAACGCTTCTGACGAATGAAAAATATAGTACTTTGAGACACATATTATCAGAAAAAGGTTTGCTGACTCGTAAAATAAAACCTAGGTTCTTATATGCTCTGTTGGTAATGTCAGATATGTGATCGTTAAAAGATAACTTGCTGTCTAAGAGAACTCCAAGGTCTTTAACTAAGTCAGTCTTGTTGACGGGAGTGCCAGCAATATTATATACGTATTGTATTGGTTTTCTCTTCCTAGTGAACGTCATACACATACATTTATTAATATTTATAGTAATTTTATTTTCTTTATAGTATAAATTAAGTTTATTTAAATCATTCTGAAGCTGATCGCAGTCGGATATAGTTTGGACATTGCAATAAATTTTAGTGTCATCTGCGTACATTAGGTATTTGGCAGACTTGAAACATTTACCGACATCGTAGAGGTATGCTGCATAAAACAACGGAGAAAGGATCGATCCTTGGGGGACGCCTGAGGGGATGTCCATAAAATCAGACCGATGTCCACCAATAACTACCGCTTGACAGCGGTTGCGAAGGTAGGATTCCACCCATCTTAGGAGATCCCCACAAATTCCCAGCTCCTGCAGCTTTCGAAGTAGAATGTTATGGTCGACGCGATCGAAGGCTTTTTCGAAGTCAGTGTAGATAACGTCGACTTGCGACCCTCCGTCCATACCGCGCAACACGTCACTGGTAAATATAGCGAGGTTAGTATTGGTCGAGCGACCCCTGATAAAACCGTGTTGTTGCTCTGGTATATTTCGACAAATGAAGGGATACAGATAGTGATGCGCAGTTTTTTCTAATAGTTTACTTAAGGTGTTAAGAATCGATATTGGCCTATAATTTTCTATTGCAGTTTTGGTGCCTTTTTTATGTATGGGGACTAAATGGGCAGTTTTCCATATTTTCGGAAAGTATCCTTCACGAAAACAGCGATTGAACAAAATAGCGACAGGTTCAGCTAAAGAATTAGCGCAGTTAGTATAGAAAACAGACGGTATCTTGTCACTTCCGGCACCTTTATTAGGATCTGTATTTTTAAGAAGCTTCTTAACAAATTGTTCATCCACATGGATAGTATGTAAGGTATCAGTACTGGAGACGGAGACCGCGCCACAGTTTATGTTTGAGTGCGACGAGGCTGAACTAAAGTTTTTACAAAAGAAATAATTGAAGGATGAACATATTTCTTTATGCGTGTTTAATGTTTGATTATCGTAGAACATTAATTTTGGGTAATCAGTGTTCTTTTTTCTTTTAGATTTAACGTACGACCAAAACAGTTTAGGACATAATTTAATTTTTTCTTGAGAAAATTGTATATAGTTTTTGTAACAACGATTTTCTAATATTTTTACTTTTGCTCGTAAATATGAAAACGACTGATATTCAAGCTTATTTTTATATTTTTTCCAATTCATGTGCGCCTTTGCTTTTTCCTTAATTAATCTGATTAATTCACGAGTATACCAGGGTGGATAAATATGTGTTTGTGAGACATATACCTGCGGTACATGTCGGTCTATAGCACTATTGATGAGAGTATAAAAAATATTCACCGCTTCTTCAATACTGCAATCTGTAAGCAATTCCTGCCAATTGTTATTAGAAAGATGTTCGTTCAAAGCCGTATAATCAGCATGTCGAAACAGGCGCTTTATGTATGGTGCAGTTTTAATAGACGGTATTAAAATATCTGTCGCATCCATGATTACCGTGGGATGGTAACTGATGTCTTCTTTGACTAATGGAAATGTAGACTTCTGCAGTCCTAGTGCAAAGTTTGCAAAAACCAGGTCTAAAGTGTTATGATGCGAGTTAACTAAGGTATTGTATTGATCGAAACCCATATAAGACATTTTATTAACTAAAATTGATGCGCAGTTCTGAATATCAACAGGACCTTTTTTTAAGATTATCGGATCGCCCGATGTCCAACGGATACAAGGTAAATTAAAATCACCGGCTAACATAATATAATCATTTGGGTGTTCGTCGATAATTGAAGATATTATGTCGAGCAATTTAACTACGCGTGAAGGTATAGATCTATCCGGAGGCAGGTAAACAACACCAACGTGAAGATCGCGGCGGGAGTGGGAGGGCCCCGGGCGGGGTCCACTTGCCGCGGGTGCGAGGTTCGAGGCGAACGCAGTGCGCGGCACAGTCACCCACACGCACTCGAGGTCGTCACGCTGCCACTCGGGACGCGCGCGCGCACCCATCCGCGCCTCGCTCAGCACAGCGACACCCCCGCCGGCGCCGAGCGAGCCCCTGTCTCTCCGGAACATCTCGTACCGATGGCTGCACAGCTCTGCGTCGAGTATACCGTCACAGAGCCATGTCTCGGTCACCAGGATGAGATCGGCGTCGCAAATGAGTGAATTGTTATAGAATTCGTTTGTTTTCGTTCTTAACCCGCGTACGTTTTGATACAAAATCGTTAATCTATTTGTGGAACCCATTGTGAATGTGGACTATAGTGAATCTTATAGTGCAACTTATAATAATTATCGTACGATTCATGTACAGTGATCGAAATGAGCTCATGACGGTGAATTGAGTTAAATATTTTACTGTGTCTATAGAAATTATACTGTTGACGTACGAGAGTTATGTTATAAACAAGTATATTTAATAACTGGGCTAACGAATTCAACTCAATCGAGTTCTGCGGTTTTACAGAGTAAAGTAAGTATATGATATTATTCTGTGTGAGTTATTATTAATAGTTACATTTTATTTTATCGTTCAAAGTGTGCCATTGTGTGTATTCTACATAAAATCTTTTTATTCTATTTTAGGATGAATGATCAGCAACTTGCGGACTATTTGAATCGTTTATCTGATTCTGGTGATGATGATTCTACCAGTCAGAAAAATGATGAAGAGAGTGATGTCGAAGATCATGTGGAATTAGATGAAATGGTCCCGACAGATTCTGACAGCGATTACGACGTCCAACCAATCAGACCACGACAGCAGCAACGCCGAAGCGGCGTCATTTTGTCTTCTGATTCCGAAACTGAAGAAATACCAGGTACTTCTAGCGTTTCTACACATTCGCGACGTATAATTATTCCATCAGCTCGTAATCTAAGAGGAAAAGATGGTCATAAATGGTCTGCAATGCCTTTTGAATCCTTAAATACAAGAACCCCAGCTAGGAATATCGTGCATATAATTGAGGGCCCAGCTGATAACGCGAAGGATATTACAGAACCGGTCGATTGCTTTACTAATTTTATAAGAGCTGATATGATTCGTAAGATACTCATACATACAAATGATGAAATTGGGATAAGAAGTGCGAAATATAAAGATAAAACTGCCACTATTGCTTCTACATGCGAAGAAGAATTGACAGCTTTATTTGGGTTGCTTTTATTATCAGCTGCAAAAAAAGACAATCATCTCACGAGCTTAGAGCTATTTGACCCTACTTTCAGTGGAACTCGCTATATATCAGTAATGTCAAGGGAAAGATTTGACTTTTTACTAAACTGCTTGAGATTTGATGATAAATCAACCAGAGATGAACGTAAAGCTCAAGATAAATTCGCGCCTATTAGAGAATGGTGGGAAGTGTTCATTCAGATATGCAGGGATAGTTACAAAGCTGGAAGTTATCTTACCATAGATGAGCAACTGTTGGGCTTCAGAGGCCGGTGTCCATTTAGAATGTATATACCGTCAAAACCTAATAAGTATGGTCTAAAAATTTTGATGCTATGTGACTCCAAAACAAATTACATGCTAAACGCTATGCCATATGTTGGAAGAACAGAAACGAATGGTGACTCACTCGGATCTTACTATGTCAAGACTTTGACTGAAAATTTGTGGGGTAGCAACCGCAACATCACCATGGACAATTGGTTCACTTCAGTCCCTTTGGCCCTACAGTTACTACAGGCACCATATAAATGTACAATAGTAGGAACGCTTCGAGCAAATAAACGCGAAATACCGCCTGAGTTGCTTCAGATCAAAGAACGACCAATAGGTTCATCCGTATTTTGTTATGACAGGCAGTGTACGTTAGTATCTTACAAACCTAAAAACAACAAGAACGTTCTCTTGCTTTCTACCACACATAGTAACGGTACTATTGCAGCTTCTGGTAAACCGGAAATTATCGAGTTCTATAATTCCACGAAGGGTGCTGTGGATACGTTCGACCAAATGTGTGGAAGTATGTCTTGTAGTAGAAAAACGCAAAGATGGCCTTTATGCTACTTCTATGGCATACTCAACATGGCAATAATAAACTCATACGTAATATACGTGCACAATATTGTGAAACTAGGGCGAAAACCAATAAGCAGACGATGTTTTGTGAAGGATATTTCGGAGAAGTTGACCGAACCGTGGTTACGTAAAAGACACGAAATGCCAACTTTGAAGAGATGCCTAAAAAGGAAAATCACCGAAGTTTTAGGTGAAACGCCTACCATTGAGACACCTGGTCCAAGTGGTACTCAAAAAAAGGTTTGTGGTTATTGTGATTATAAAAAAAGGCGTATGACAAGGTTCCAATGCAAGCAATGCAAAAAGTATATGTGCATGGATCATCGCGGCCTCATGTGTGTGGAATGTGCCGATGAAATTTAATTTTAATTCAATTTTTCTTTGTTACTTTCCTAATTAAACATATTAAAGACTGTCGTACTTAATTTATTTATTTTAATTACATTTACCCTAAAACCAGCCACTTAAATTTAGTCGTCCGTGGGATGAATGTTTATGAATAATGTTCCTCTTACATAAGGTTATGAATCTAGGGTTAAAAAATCCTACTACACAGTTTCTGATTACATAAACGACAAAAATGCCTGGACAATTCCGCCTCCGCCAAGCTATTGCCTGTCACCTACATAATTTAAACAAATATTGTAATAACTCTATTATATAGTATGTATGTAACACATTGTTAAAAGATGTTTAAAAGAATGGCCCCGAGTTTCTTGCCCGTTCTTCTCGCAGTGGCTCTATACACTTTATTTGCTGAACGTGGCAGTACAATGTAGAATATTTCAATACTAAAATTTGTAATTGACCTTCATAAGAGCGTCATAGACGCCTAAATTGAATAAATGATTTTGACTTTGACTTTGATCAATAAATATTTAAAAAAAACTTTTCTTATATTCTAAATGTAAATTAAAGTGTTTAGCACCGGTGAAAGTCGTCAATTCCTAATCGGACTCTATACTATATGCATGCTCATTATTTAAGACATTTTTTTATTACATATTTTTATTCCAAATTTCATACCAAGTAGTAATTTTAAAACGTAAGGAGCGCAATCGTGTGTAGGTTGGCCTAAGTTTTTTTTTTTTTTATTCCATACTGGTTAGCACTTGACCACTATCTCACCTGATGTTAAGTGATGATGCGATCGATGATGGAGCGCGCTTGCCCATAAGATACCTATTCACTCGCGTTTTGAAGACCCCCTAATTGTACTTAACCGGAAACACAGACTCAGGCAGGGTGTTCCATTCCCTAGCGGTTCGTATGATGAACGAAGAAGCGAATCGCTTCGTTCGGGTAAATGGAACATCCACCATATAACGGTGGCGCTTCTGAGTATCCCTGGATGTCCGATTATAGAATGGGGATGGTGGAATCAAATCATGCAGTTCCGTGGCACACTCTCCGAAATGTATCAGATAAAATACCGATAAACATGCGACTTTGCGGCGATGCTCAAGACTCTAGAGTCTCTTGCGTACAAGGTCGTCGTTAATGAGTCGCTTGGCTCTCCTCTCAATAGCTTCCAGTGTCTCCAGCTGGTATTTGGCAGAACCATCCCAAAGGTGAGAACAGTACTCCAAACACGTCCGGACTTGCGCTTGATAAAGATTAAGCATCTGTCCCGGTGTGAAGTATTGTCTCACTTTAGCCAAAACACCAAGCTTTTTTGAGGCTAGCTGGGCTTTAGACTCAATATAGGAGCCAAAATTAAGAGTCGGTGATAAAGAGATGCCAAGAAGCTCGAGATGGTTACTTATCGGCACGGATACATCCCTGAAAGTAGGAGCCAGCTGAAAAGGGCTCCGTTTGGAGAGGAAAAGACACGCCTGGGTTTTGGCAGCATTGAACTTGACCAGATTGGCATCGCCCCAGTCGGAGACTGCCTTCAAAGAAAAGTTCAAGCGCTGTACCATCGCTTCCCTATGAGACTGGATTTGTAATGCACTGGTTCGTGCGTTAGATGTATAACTCTCCACAACGGTGCAGGTCGTTAATATGCAGCAGAAAAAGCGTTGCAGAGAGTACTGATCCTTGGAGGACTCCGGCATTTATAGCCAATTGGTCGGCAGAGCAGCCATCATTGCGTGAGACATTCAAGTAAAACAGCTGCTCATATTTTATTAAAATTACTTTTAATAAACTACACTAAATCAATGTGTTAGTAAAGAATACGTAATATTACCTGCCGGGGAGTGTTATTTTCATAGTGCACTAACGTGCTGTTGGCTTTTTATTACATTTCAAATATCGATACCTAGTGAACATTGCAAAATGGAGGCCATATTAAAGTCACAAGAAAAATTAGAGCGACTTGTTCTTCAAAAAATGGATGCAATGCAACTTGAGATTATTAAGTCGCCAACTGCAGCTTGTGGTACGTCATTGGCAGAAGAGTTCTCGTCCTTCAGATCCTTTGTTATGGCTGCAATAAAATCTCTTCAGGAGCAGATAAGCCTTCTTGCCCTCGAATTGGACTGCCAAGAGATGAGAGCACGTCGGAAGGTACTTCTTATCCACGGAGTACCTGAGCAGAATACAGAAGACATATCGGCCATCGCTGTGAAAGCGGTCAACGAGCAACTTAAGGTCACAGATTTTTCTGCCTTGCATGTTAGACGTTGTCATCGAATGGGTCGCTTATCTGTATCAGATAAGCCCCGCCCGATATTTCTTAAGGTATGTGATCTTACCATTCGCAACAAATTATGGTACGCAAAAAAAGCACTGAAAGGCACGGGTTTGACTGTAACAGAATTTCTGACCAAGCCCAGGCATGAAGCCTTCACGGCTGCTCGAATGCGTTTTGGTGTTAACAAGTGCTGGACGCGGGGCGGTGTTATACACGTTATTGCTCATGATGGATCTCATCGTCACTTCATTAGTATTGCTGAACTAGATAAAGTTGAAACGCCAGCTGTTGAGAAGCTCCAAAAACCTGCCGCACCCAAGCCTAAAGAAACAGCACCTACTAAAGCAAAAAGAGGCGCAACTCAAAAAAAAAGTTAGCACTACTTACAAAACTACAAGGTTAAACTATCTTTCTAGCTATTTTTCTTCTCTCTTAATGAGTAAATTAATATGCTAAGTACTGTGGGAATCATGGTATTGCATAGGCTTAACTATATATTCAAATTATTTATTTGCTTATACATGGGTTAAAATTAAATTACAGATGTTATTTTTAACAATGTTTTGTTCGCCATGTTTTAACCTGTTTGAGGTATGCAACATTATTGTATAAAAACACATGCACCTATTTAATTAAGCAAGTAATATAAATTATCAGCCATGTTTAAACTATTTGCAAATTTTTGATTAATGATTCATTCCAATACAAGTCAGACAATATTTGTGTGATTAAATTAAATAAACAATAACTTAACAGAACATACACAAAACATTTATACTACAAATACATTTTATTCACATCATCAATGTTATAGTCATGTCAATTATATTATAATATATTACAATTCATAAATTCAAATTTTATCGGCAAAACATTCATTAATGGAATAATAAGCCTTAGTTGTCAAAAATAATTTAAACTTGGTTTTAAACACACTGAAACTATAGTGAAAATATAGTGTACCTATTCTTGGTCAGTTAGTATTTGTTAAGTCTATATAGGATAAAATCAATGTGCAATAGTTTGTTTCCCGATATAGGTATATATATATATATTGTTTTTATTCAATAGTTATCTGTGTAATCAGATGTGGAGCCAGTAAGAAAACTACTTATAATTATTACATTAAAAAGTGTTTTTACTTAGCTGTAAGTAGGTAGATAAGTACTGAGGATCAGTGAAGTTATTCAAAAATTTATTGATATCGTTAGCAAATATTACACGTTTGAGAGAGCCTCAGATATTAATAATCCATACCACTTAGTTGTATGAAATACCTGTATTTTTTTTATTTTTTTTTTTATTATTATTTTTTTACCCTTTTTATACCTGAGTATTTATGCAATCAGGAGGAAAAAGGGAGGAACCAATGATAAGCGGCTAGGTATTATTCATCACCTTCCTACTATTTTAATATGCCTGCCTACTTAGTACTTAGTACTCAGTCATAACAATGCTGATACTTGTATATATCACAGAATAATTAATGGTACCTTCTACATTCGTTTAAGTACCTACCTAATATAATTCTGTGGACTTCTCATTTGTTGTTTGGCCTTAAAATTTATACTTAAAACACTAAGAAGTTATTTTTTGTAAATTTATTCGTTGGGTTATATATAAATTAAGATGTTTGTTCTGATTTTTCTGTTTATTGATGTACTTACCCGGCAGGGGTCACCTGTTTTAGAAAGCACCTATTGATTAGTTTATAATTTATATTATTATTATTGAATTCTTATTCTATTGTTTGTATATATCTTATCTGCACTATATATTGTATTTATACGTATATATATATACACTTATAATATATTTCGTATAAAATATGTATGGTAGGAAGTTCTTAAAAATCGGCCTACACAACCCAGGATCTCTGGGTACCAACCACGATGATTTTATTGCTGGCATGGATAGGCACGGCGTGGACATTATGGCTATAAACGAGACTTGGTTGCGGCATGGTGAAAGTGGTCGAGCACCAACCATACCTGGATACCGACTCAGGCACATCCCAAGGCCAACTGAAATTCGCTATGGCCGAGGCGGTGGGGTTGGGTTTTATATCAGGTGTGGAGTTAATGCGCGTACGCGTCCTCACCCTATCGAACCACGCTCCGCCGCTGCCGGTACCATTGAACAGATGTGGCTATCTCTTAAAGTAAATAGCAAAAAGCTTGTGATTGGCACTGCATACCGTCCTCCATGGCTCGACTTTGAATTGTTCTTGGATGCATTAACTGACTCAATAAACTCTTTCTCCGATTGTGACGGCTTGGTAGTTTTGGGGGATTTTAATGCAGATATGTTAAATTTAAATGATAGCAAAACAAAAAAACTTAATCTTACTTTACAGTGTCTGAACCTCACCCAAATAGTTACTTCGCCAACTCACTTCACTGACACTAGTCAATCGCTAATTGACATTGTATGTACAGACATGCTACCTAGGCATGTATTAGTTGAGCCACCGGGAAAATTGTATGGTCACTCTTTTGTTGTCTGCGAATTCAATATAAGGCGGGACAAAATAATCCCCCGCGCAATAACATATCGTCCAATAAAAAATATTGACATTAAATCATTTAATAGATATTTGGATTTGGTCTCCTGGGAAACGATATTTTCTGCTGAAGATGTTGATAGCATGGTTTCCATGTTTAACTCAATCATATTATCGTTATTTGACATTTACGCACCGCTAAAGACATTCATTATTAAGGAGCGTAGATATCCTTGGATCAGTGATAATGTTAAGTTCATGATGCACCTACGCAATGAAGCTTTGTCCTCATTCAGACATACTAAATCAGAAGTAAAAAAGCAATATTATAAAAGACTTAAGTCATTAGTTAATAGTTCAATATATTTTGAAAAAATTGCTTACTATAAACATAACATAAATAATAAAATACAGGACCCTAAAGCGCTTTGGAAAAACTTGAAGTCAACATTATTACCTGCAAAAAATGACGTTGAAATCCCTACATATTTGGATAATGCAGATGCAATAAATGACCATTTTTTGAATGTGCCTGGAAATGCAGACGTCTCAATATCCCAGCTTACGTACTACGAGTTTCATAGATTGAACTCTGATTTAGAATTCAAAATAAAACCAACTGACTCAAATTGTATCTTTAAAATCATAAAAAGTATAAAATCTAATGCTGTAGGCTCTGATCATGTCTCACTTGATATGTTACTTCTGACACTACCACACTCACTAGCGACATTGACAACAATAGTCAATGCTTCAATAACCACATCAACTTTTCCAGAAGTTTGGAAAATGGCTATTGTCCGTCCCTTGCCTAAAAATAATAATCCAACACAGGTAAAAGACCTCAGACCTATTAGTATCTTGCCTTGCATATCTAAAGTCATGGAAAAAGTAGTATGTCAACAGTTAACTAGATACCTGGAAGCTAACAACATTCTTCCACAGGTGCAGTCGGGCTTCAGAAAAGGCAAGAGTACTGCTACCGCATTATTGGACGTCACCGATAATATATTGAGTTCTCAGGATCAGGGCAGGTGCACGCTTTTGGTGTTACTAGATTTTTCTCGCGCTTTTGATGCCTTAAATATTTCACTGCTCCTTTCCAAGTTACGTTATTATGGTTTTCATCAAAGTGCGCTTAAATGGTTCCACAGTTATCTTACTAATCGTCGCCAATGCGTAGAATTGCAACAACCTTCTGGGCATCCACGTTTTTCGAAAGTTACTGAGCTAAAAAGAGGGGTCCCTCAAGGTTCTATTTTGGGTCCTATTTTATTCATTTTGTACAGCGCAGATATTACTAGTTGTATCAAACACTGCAAATATCACATGTATGCTGACGACATTCAAATATACATAGATTTTACACCACAAGAACACGAGAGAGCCCTAAAACAACTAACAGAAGATCTAAATAGGATAACCATATGGTCTGGAAACAATAATCTTTTACTCAATGCATCCAAAACTAAATTCATGGTTCTGGGTACCAGACATCAGTTGCTTTCATTGCCAACAAATCTCAGCGTATCGATTATGGGCGAAAAAATAGAACAGGTTTTCATAGCACGTAATCTTGGTTTAAATATGGACTGTGAGCTGAGATTTGAAAACCACATAGCTGAATGTGTCCGTAACTGTTTCTATAGACTCAAAACCATATATAAATTACGACCGTATCTGTGTGAAGAGCTCCGTATTCAACTTGTTGAAACCCTTGTTCTTTCTAAGTTAAATAACGCTGACGTTGTTTACGGCCCTCGACTACTCTCACGGACACAGCGTCTTATACAACGTGTTCAGAATGCTTGCGCGAGATTCTGTTTTGCGATACCACCTCGTAGTCATGTAACACCTTTTCTAAATAGACATTATGCACTCAAAATGAAATCTCGTCGTAAGCTTCACTTGGCATGTCTGCTTTTCAACGTAATTAATTTTAGGAGTCCTTCATACTTGTATGATAAGTTTGATTGGGCCGGTACAAACAGACCGTCATCCAGAAGGCACCGTACCCTGCAAATTTCAATACCACGTCATCGCACGATGTCATTTAAAGGAGGTTTTCACTATGCAGCTACCAAGTGCTGGAACAATTTGCCTCCACCGATAAAAAAATTAATACAATAAGCTCATTTAAATTACATTTAAAAAGATATCTCATTAGTCAACAAAAAATACATGAAAATATAAATATAGATTTTTCATTTTTGTAAGATTCAATTTTGTGGAATTAACTCCTCTGAGATGCTGACAGCCTTATGCAGAGAAGTGAATTTTTAACCTAATATTTAAGAGTACTTATAATGCTATTATACCATTTGAAAATTATACAGACCTGAACATGGTGAACACACGTGCCTCGTTGCAGCAGTCATTATATTTTAAAATGTGAATATATTCCTTGTTCTTTTTCGATACATACCTACTTATTTATTAAATGATATTATTATGTGTATATGTATTGTTCATTATAATATTATTTATTGTTATGTATATAAATATATATTTAATATTAATATACGTTACATAGTAATGATAATAAATACAATCACAATAATAATTTATGTTCTTCTTCTTCTCGTATAATAAACAAACATGAAGTCTGCCGCGTGTCAACCGTGGCGAAGGTCGGTATGTGTATTGCTTTTCTCTATGGTAGGTATAGGTCTAGGTATAGATTACAAAGACACTTGTTTCGCTGCAAACGAAGTCGATATCCACGGATATTTTTTGCAAACGAAAATCTTCTAAAATAATCAATATTTGAATAGCAGTTTGAATAAAATATAAAGATAAAGTATTATGTTTGTATTTTTTTTAATACCTACTGTAAATTACCGGTTTTTATAAGTTACCTACTGGATAACTGAAGAACGACCAATAGGTAGGTACTTAGTTTAGTTACGGAATCTATAAAAACTCCTATCCTTTTCTCGTTTAGTTGATAAGCAACCGTAAACAGCACAAGATTACCCCATTCTCAACTTTTAAAATACTCATACAACCATCACGCTTCATCGTCAGGTCCTCAAGTGTCCCGTACTCAAGTCAGCTCAGCGACAGCTCAGAATTAGTAGCGGGGTGAGGAAGGCCCGTTTTGGTGGGGGGTGAGGAGTGTCCATTCTATACGTAGTATTATTATATGTTCTATGCCATGGTCGAGCTTTGCTGGACAGCGGGACGTCAGAAAATGGTATGTAAATGGCTCACTACTTGGGCCCCCACGGACCTTCGTACGATGCGTGTTGTCAGCGCGGGAGTCCGAAACACGCTGTGGTGAGCGACTGTGTAGTAGCAAATTCCGACGGTGGTGAGCAACAAGCGGCCCGCCAAGGCCAAGAGGTGGAGCCCTTGGTTGCCAACTGTGTAGATCAGCTTTTACGGTATATGATTACATTTATGCCGGAAAATGTATTTTTTTATAAATTCCCCATCAGGAGCGAAATAAGTAATGGTTAAATTGCCGCTTGTTGCTCACCACTGTCGGAATTTGCTACTACACAGTCGCTCAGCACTTCTTTCGAACTCCCGCGACGACAACACGCACAGTACGAAAGCCAAACTACACACGATTTCGCTCCTTACGTTTTAAAATTGCAACTTGGTATGAAATTTGGAATAAAAATATGTCTTAAATAATGAGCATGATAAAGAAACATATAGTATATAGTCCGATTAGGAATTGATGACTTTCACCGGTGTTAAACACTTTAATTTACATTTCGAATATAAGAAAAGCTTTTTTTTTAAATATTTATTGATAACGTGAGTAGAACCTGCTATAATAGTCAGAGTAGAAATTGATGATTTAAACCCGTGTTATACCTCTACTTTTCATTCTAAATATAGGTAAAGTATAAATAGTAGTTTTTATAAAAGTCTTATAACAAAATTATGTCTACTATACTGAAGAATTTCGATTATTAAAGTATTAAGGATATGTTACACTTTTCTTCTCAATGTAGAATATGTTCTACTACTCTGTTTATTTATTTGTTTACTCAATATTCAAACACTACTCACACCCCAAAACACACATTCACTACACTTCAACCTACACTCACAACACACATAACCTTTTTCCTATAATATTTCTTCAATTTGATTTTAAACTACTTACTTAATAAATAAAAAATATAAAATGTTAATTGCTATTAAAGTTGAAGAACTCTAAAATGGGAGAAGGCACTAGTTCGACTAGTGTACCTAGGGGTTCATAGAATGTACTGTAATCAATATATCAATAAAAAATATTTTGTTTGTTTGTTTTAATTGATCATGTGACGAGATTTGGATTGGATATCTTGATTTAATACTTATTTACATATTAAGTTTACTTTTAATATTAAATTTCTAAACACCATAGGGATAAACTTGCAAGATGTCAGAGAAGTATGGAAAGAAGCATGTTAGGTTTAAAACTAAAAGACAGAGTAAGAAGTACTGACATCAGGCACAAAACCGAATTAACGAAGGTCCTGGCTCGTATTGATCAACTGAAATGGAGGTGGACTGGACATATGCTCAGGTGCAAAAAGGAAAAATGGAGCAAACAGGTGACAATCTGGTACCCAAGAGATGGCATTAGGAGTCGAGGTCGTAAAAAGAGAAGATGGGAGGATGACCTGAAAATGACATTAGGGCCGCTCTGGACAAGAGTGACGGCGGACAGACAGCAGTGGAAAGAGTTGGAGGAGGCCTTTGCCGTAAGGCACACCGAACTGAGAGACCTTTTGTAATTTAATGATATCATTTAAAATTTTTAAAAGTTCGGAAATAAAAGGCATTATTATTATATAAGTTTACTTTTTCACAGGTATAATTTATCATAATTTTGGCAGTTTTAGGGGTTATGTTATATTTATGGCATCATGGGCATCAATGTTAAATAACTTTTCAAGATGATATGAGATAGTTTTAAACTCACCTCTTCTCCTTCTCTCTCACTTACAATGATCATGTTAGATACCAAACTTAGCTACAAACGCGATAGAAAGGTTGAATCTCAGGCACAGACGTAAGCATTCTCCGGCAGTTAAAGAAAATGAATGACTGCATATGCAGTTCTTGGAATAAGACAGTTAACAGACGTAGCTACTGCTTGCCTAGTTTATTTCGCGTACTTCCACAGTATTATGTCGTATGGTGTATTGTTGTGGGGAACTGCTGCTGAGATAGAGACAATCTTTATCATACAAAAGCGTGCAATTTGAGCCATATATAAAATGGGTCCTAGGGAATCTCTGAGGGATGTTTTTAAAGAAATTGATATTTTAACTTTACCAAGCCTGTATATATTTGAAAAAATTATGTATGTTCGTAAAAAAATTAGTAAATTTTAATTAAACAGTGATAATCACTATTACAATGCTAGGAATAAGGATAAAATAGCGGTGCCAGGTTTTAGATTAGCAAAGACAAATAAAAGGTCCTTCTTAGGTAATTGTGTACGGTTTTATAAAAAGGTTCCCAAGCATATTACAACACTCACAGAAGGGAAATTCAAGTTGCATGTGAAAAACATATTGATAAAGAAATTCTACTACACAGTTCCTGATTACTTAAACGACAAAAATGCCTGGACGATTCCGCCTCTGCCAAGCTATTGCCTGTCACCTACATAATTTAAACAAATATTGTAATAACTCTATCATATAGTAAGTATGTAACACATTGTTAAAAGATGTTTAAAAGAATGGCCCTGAGTTTCTTGCCCATTCTTCTCGCATTGGCTATATACAATTTATTTGTTGAATGTGGCAGTACAATGTAGAATATTTCAATACTAAAATTTGTAATTGACCTTCATAAGAGCGTCGTAGACGCCTAAATTGAATAAATAATTTTGACTTTGACTTGCCTGAAAATCGTAATTTTAACTATTGCTTTACTTCTATGATAGCTCATATATTTAGAGCAAATGTCTGTTTGGTCACCAATAGTACGCTTCCTCCAAAATTAGACTTTGCCATGATTTCCACACTTGGTGGGCTTCTTGGGAATCTATATTATATACAGACATACATACATAAAATCACGCCTCTTTCCCATAGGGGTAGGCAGAGACCACAGATTTCCACTTGCTACAATCCTTACATACCTCTATCGCTTCATCTACATTCATCAATCCTTTCATATATAAGCGTCTTAAATGCGTACATAAGCTTTCAGAATGTCTTCAATCTGATTTTGGAACGTTCACCTAGGTCTTCCCCTTCCAACACTTCCGTTCACTTGTATAATATATAGTAATGGGCTATTTTAGCCTCATGACCAACCTAGGTCCATTATAAACTAAGCACAAGGCAGTGTTTGGTATTAACAAAACGAAATCATGTTTGCAAGAGAAGCACTTACCTTTTAACATCTTTATCCTTATCTCTGTCCGAATCATGTTTACGTTTACCAGACTTGGAGGATGAGACCAGCTCTTGTGCCAAGGCAATGATCTTGTCAGCGAGTTTGCTTGCCTTTTTTGAATCAATATGGGACGATATCTTGTCAATGATCTTTCGGCGTTCATATCTGAAAGGACAGCAATACAAATAGTTAATTACAGTGCTACAGCTTTCAGGGATGTGACTTGAAAGCTTTGCTTTTTTTGTTTTGATTAATATTTTGATTAAATGTAATAGTTATTAATTTTATTGATAACTATTACATATTTGCTTCCCATGGCTCAGTAAGTACTATGCATTTTAGATTTTTTGAGTACAGAAATATGTCTGATCTGGCAGACGAAACACCAACATCCTCAGGAATTGTATGTTGTTTTTCATATGTGTCCATCAAAAGAGTCCAATTGGGAGAACATTATTTCTGCCACTACTTCTGAGATCATGTGACTTACAGAAAATTTAAACACATTTTGTTTAGGAATAAAGTTAATCCAATTATAACAATACATATAAGTTTTTTTTTTACTATTGTCAGGTTTGCAATAACGCCTGCTATGCGGATTACATTACAAAATCACAAATATATGAAAGGAAAAATTTAAGTCCCGGCTCAGTTTTCCATTGCCTGACGTCGGGTTGAGGGTTGATATTTCACAGAAAGGTTACATTATTATAAGCACACACGCAAAGTTTCAAAATCAGAAAATGCGTAGTTTAAGAGAAAAAAATTATTGAAAATTAATTATTTTGCAATATTAATGCTAATCCATAGGGATTGACAAATCTGTGGTAGCATAGATTATATAGAATTCTCGCGAATTAAGTTTCGTTTTACGAACGGTTAAAGGTGTATTCCACTTGACGCTAATTTCGATATTGTCGATAATTTTGCGTCTATGGTTCCACATTTAATATGAACCATAGATACAAAATGTGGTAAAAATAATTGAAAATAACGGCGATAATAATTGGCGTCAAGTGGAATACGTTCAGTAACGTTTTATATTAAAAAAACAGGTTAGGTTAGGTTGAAACTGCGACAACACAACGCGCGAGCCGAGCGAGCGTAGCGAGCGTTACGCGGCAGCGGCCGGCGAAGCGCTTAAAAATCTGTTACACATCCAACAAAACAATAAATTTGATCAGTGAAGTGTTACAAAAAGTGAGGTTCTAGGTTAGTGTGAACAATATCTTCGACTACATTATCACTTACCATCAGGTGAGATAGTGGTCAAAGACTAACCTATCAGGCATAAAAAAAAAAAAAAAAAAAAAAGGTGATGATTTTACAAATATATGCATAACTCGAAAACTATGCATTACCTTGTAATAAAAGTGGTGGGAAAGGGAAGGGATGACCTTCCCCTTCCACTGCCCTCCTTAATGGCAATCGATTTTAAAATTATTATTTTAATTTGAATCCAGAAAATGAGGAAATTTGAAATAAGTAAAAAAGGGGGGGATGCGGGACTTTTCCTTTGAAGAGGGGGGAGTGGTACCCCTCCCCCCTCTCCCCACTCCCTCTACCCCCTGGATTCGACAGACGTCAATGGAAAGTCGTACCTAAGTCCCGCACATGACTTAAATTGTTCCTATTGTATATTTGTGATTTTGTAAAATACATAAGTTGTTAATTTCATCGAGTTATGTGCTCTAACCACTATCATGTTAACATTATATTATAATTTATTTTTGACTGTGTCAACTACTGTATTGCATAGCCAGCATGGCGTGCATCAGGTATACTCTTGCTGTTTGTGTTATAGAGAGTTGCTAGTGTGTTTGTTTGAGGTCACTTTCAATGCTGAACTTAAATAATAGTAGCTCTAGGTTTTAGAAAAACTAGGGGTCGTTGACAATTCTGGCAGCTCTAATAACGCTTCAGGAAGCTCAACCTGATACTTGAGTGCTCGGAGTCGATCTAATTACAAATCATGGTGCAACTAGTTTATTTAAATGCGATGCCCACTTGGGCTTGTATTTTCATAATCGTGGAACGCTGCGATCTGCTATTACCTGTTGTTTTGCTTTATGGGACTAAGCTACCTTTTCGAACACAGATCTATGACTGTTGATAGGAATATCTTTAAGTTCGTCCTGCTATAGCCAAAAGCTCTAAATAACTGCCGATAAGGTACAGATACAGTCAGACAATAGGTATATCAAAATTCAATGCTTACCCATTGGACAAACACGATGAGACGGTTGATAACAGTGAGCTATCAGATTTCCCGATAGTCCGGTAAATAGCGCGGTCCAGCGACGAGCGGAGATCGTCCACCTCACGCCGCGAAAGTTGCAGCGCCATAGCTTCAATCACAAGAGAAATTACAAGCAAAAAACTCAACGTAAACCCTACACCGAAAAACGTCTTGAAGGTTATGTTTATGTACCTTTCAGTTATCAGCACTCTAGTGAGTGCATTGTCAATAAGATAATTTAAGCGTCTTCATGAATCGCATTATTTAATTGAATATATTCAATTAAATTCGAATAAATATGCGAATTCAATCAAACACACTGACGTAAACAACTACAATACAACCAAAGAGTAAAGAAGTCAAGAGAAGAGTAGTTCCATGCCATGTTCAGGGTTGCCAACCTTTAAATTTTTTTCTTCGTACAGAAGCAGATAAAAATCTCGTATTTTAGCTTTAGAACCTCGTACATACTCATATTATGTGAAAAATGTGATAGAATTAAGAAAAAAGCACTTAAAAGACGTTTCACACAGATAATGCTTCTTTTAAAAGTTTGTTACAAATAAAACATTACGTTTTTTTTAATTAAAACGGCCTTGGTTGTGTATGTATAAACAAAATGCTTAAAAATAGATAACTTACATAATACTTTACTTTATTTTATTTAATGTTTCATAACTCAAAATCTCGTACATAATTGTACGAGGATAATATCGTCCACGTACCTCGTACGATAGACCAGAAATCTCGTAACTGTACGAGAAACCTTGTACGGTTGGCAGCACTGGTTCCATTTCATCACAACAGAGTAGTAGTGCCAACTGGGCTACGTTCAGACCCTTCTTATTGTTTGTTTGTTTTTGAACTTTCTCGTACGTACGGAACAATACGGTTGTTTTGTAACCTCAAATATCGACATAGTTATTAATAACTATAACGATATTTGAGGTACGAAAATACAACAAACACCATAACGAAGATAGATATCTATCTTACGAAGATATATCTAAGATAGATATATCTAGTTAGGATGTTTGTTGTTTTTTCGTTTTTTGTGGGAAAATAGTAAAAATTTACATGTGTTATGGTATTTTAAATAACATAAAATAACATCGTTATCTGCAAAATACCTATAATATTATCATAAACCAATGTCAAATACATGTTAAGTAAGGTTGCATTGCAACCTTTTGTCGACTGATTGTATTTCAGAACCTAATTCATCGTGCCTGGGTATTTCGGAACCTAAGGTAGAGCGTACTCGGAGACCACGGAGTGTAACTTTTAACACTAAGGGTATGTTCCATTAGTTGCTAAGAACGTTAATTTCGATAATTTTGATCACATTCTGCGTCTGTGGTTGTGATCACTGTGATCGATTGTAACTGTCATCCCCTGTTCCATTTAGGATAAGAACGCTAAGAATGCCACTAAAATTTGCCACTTCTGTCACTTTTGACATTAGATGTAGGGAATTCAAACTGTTCCAGTAGCCTCATAACGTTTATGGCGAAAATAACGCCAAGACCCATGTGGAACAACTTTTTGGGAGTGTGATCGTTTTAAGCGTTTTTAGCGAATCTAACTTCAAATGGTATGCACCCTAACTTCGTTCACAACCTAACAGAAGAGCGTTCAGTTGTTCACAATTTTATTGTTTCTAACCCTGAAGTTTGCAACTTTTAAACTATCAAATCGGTCGTTAAGAAGTTGCAACCTTTTAAATATTTTTATTTTTGCAATAACGCATACTCTGCAGATATTATTACATAATTACAAATTTACTAGAGGAAAAATAATATTCATGTGCGGGATTCGAACCCGCGTCATCCATCCCTAATAGCCGGGCCATGCTTTGACCGACAGAGCTAGCATAACAATGACTCAAAAAAATCACATGGCTATATGGATGGATGACGTTGGTTTGAATCCAGCATACGACCATAATTTTACTGTTGTAATTTTGTAAGTTGCGACCTTTCCAGCATGGCATGGCATGTTTTTAACATTATATTTTGTGGATGATGGAATTATATACTCATAAGAATGTTGCAGGTAATGATGATATTATGATTTGTCAATCACCATAAAACGTGCAAATTACCACTATCCCTGTATCTCCCTATACTGAAAAACTATCATGCCTATAGATTTGTGCATTCAAATTGCGAACAACTGAACTATATTAAACTGTTGATTGTTAAAAATAGTAATTTAACTCTATATCTAGATGTGTTATAAGTCAAAACAATATAATTTTTAAATCATAAAAAAAATACATTAACAAATATGTATTCATTGGATATAATTTTGTACTACTATATCGCCATCTGTTAGAAAACCAAAGCGATGGGTACCGTAAGGAAAGAAAATCTAATGACTGCTTATAATTTATGCCGTTGACTACCTACATTTTATGTCGGGTCCTAAGGACCAAGTTCATATTGACGATTTAGCCGAGATCGAAGTCTATTTGCCTGAACTTGATTACATATGCCTGGATTTAATGCCTATTTTTGTCGCAAATTAATAAAACAAAATATTATTGACGAATGCATTTTTATTTTGATATGAAACAAAAAAATACGCCGAAAAGCTTAAGTTATAAAGACGAAATAAAAAATATATAACGTCTGTTATGTATTTAATGTTTTACGATCTAGCACAAAAATACGAAAATTCCCATGCAAGGGCGATAAGAGTAATGGACTGTATGACGAAGTGAAATTAGGGCAAAGATATATAATAAGTAAGATTGTGCAACTCACCAGATAATCCGATGGGGTTCAGAGCCGTTACTGGTATCTAAACTACGAATTGGCTCGCGCGCTTACCTCCTCAATAGCTCAGTACCTGTCTTGGCTGGGTGCCGGTTGTGATGGCACAGTTTGCACAAATATAAAGTTTTGGTGACTTATTATACTTAGGGCTTTGCCCTCGACAAAGTTGGCACGAATGCCCGACAAATTAAATAGAAATGAACGAGAAGTGGCTCCGACACGAAAATTGATCCACTCTCGACGAAAGCGAAAACGACAAGACGAAAGAGTAAAGGTCATTTTTCAAGGGCAGGTAATTAGAGTTGCTAGTACAAGAAAAATAAGTACCACACATTATGTGATGATACCAGATGAAAATATTGACTCTATTGGCTAAAGTGAACATTCCGCCCACCTAAATGGTTACATTTACAAAAAAACTACGACAAACGACAAATTTACTTATCAAAAATCTTACGAAAACGATATTGTTATAGTATAATATGGTTGAAAAACGTAAATTAATGTAGAATTGGCAACGGACAAAGTTTAACAAGTGGTCTTTTGAATTTACTAGTTGCTGTTTTAACAGTTGCGACACGACAAACTCCGTCAGTTCCCTTGTGCAAGGCAACGATACGCCCCATACTCCACTTCATCGGATTGCATTGTTCATTTACAATAAGAACGAGGGTGCCAACCGCTACTTCTTGATGGATTTTATTCCAACGCATCCGTTGCTGTAGAGTATGAACGTATTCTTGATGCCATCTGCGCCAAAAATCCTGGTGCATTTTCTGAAGTAGTTTCCAGCGATTTAGTGTGCTTATATTTAAATCTACAAACTGTTCTTCTGGAAGCATCGACAAGGGTTCTAGCGTCAGAAAATGTCCAGGAGTGAGCGCCGAAAAATCATTCGCATCAGAGCTGAGGGGTGTCAGCGGCCGAGAGTTTAAAAGTGCTTCTATTTGTGCAAGTACAGTATAAAATTCTTCGAACGTTAGTCTCTGCGTTCCTACGACTCTAGATATATGGGTCTTTACAGATTTAATTCCTGCTTCAGCAAGTCCATTAAAGTGCGGAGATCCAGGGGGACTAAACGCGAATTGAATTTCCTGAATCTCAGCAGCATTTTTCATCAATTTCCCGAGGTAGTTGCTCGCACCTACAAAATTTCGGCCTTGGTCTGACACGATTTTACTACAGCGACCACGGCGAGCAACAAATCTTTTTAAAGCCGCAAGAAAAGCTTCTGTGGATAATTCTGATGTCAACTCCAAATGAATTGCCTTAGTACTTGTACATACGATAACACAAATATATCCTTTAAATGTTTTTACTCCTCGGCCACGACCGAGAGCAATGTCAAAAGGACCACCGAAGTCTATATTAACAGTCGAAAAAGGTTTAATTTGGTTGACCCTATATTCAGGCAAATTTCCCATGATTGGAGCTGGAGCAGGTTTAGGATTGACCCGGAAACATTTGGTACATTGTGAAACAACAGCACGGATAGCTCGCTTAGGCGATAAAATCCAAAAGTGTTGAGCAAGAAGGTTTTGTAAGGTCTGTGCACCAGGGTGCATAAATTTCCTATGATACTCGTCAATAATCAAATAAGTGAGCCGATTGTCACGAGGCAAAAGCAAAGCATGTTTGGTTTCGAAATCTACGCTGGCGTGGGCCAGGCGACCGCCCACCCTGAGATGACCCGCTTCATCAAGAAAAGGTGCTTATTTTCTCAAACTCTTGGGTAAAGAGTTTGGAAAACCAGATTTAAGTTTATCTATCTCTACCGAAAATGCGCTTCGTTGGACATGTTTGATGAAAAACATGAACGAGCTTCTGATCTCCGATGGTGACAAAGCGCCGACAAGTTTCGGTTCAAGACGTTTGGGTCTGGAGTTGAGCAGAAATCGAAACACATACGCCAACACGCGTTTGGCTTTCGAAAACGACGAAAAGTTATTTAAAATTTGGTCGCACACGTTAGAATCTACAGAAGTCACAAGAGTTAAAATTCTTTGCTCATCCTCTGCGAAAGCTGAATCTGCAACGGAAGACACAACAGGCCATTCCGCTTCAGGTCTGGAGAGCCATGAAGGCCCATTCCACCAAAGAGACTGCTCTACCAAATCTGACGGTAGGATTCCTCTCGAACCGACATCAGCTGGGTTATCGAGAGATCTAACGTGCCTCCAGAGCTCCGGCGCAACTCTTTCCTGAATATGGCTAACCCTATTTGCCACATAAGTCTTCCACCTCGAGGGACAAGACTTGATCCAGGACAAAGTAACCGTAGAGTCAGACCACGCGAAACGGTATATGACTGTGTGAAATGGGCTTAGCGCTTCAACAACAGCAGTCATTAAGTCCGACAATAAAACCGCTGCCTGGAGTTCCAGTCTGGGTATCGAAAGTTTACGGAGAGGCGCGAGCTTACAACGTGACGCACAAAAATATACGGAACAACAACCTTCCGCATCGACAACGCGCACAAAAATAATCCCACACATTCCTCTCTCCGAGGCGTCCGAAAATCCATGGATCTGTAAAACGACAAATGATGACACCATACGACGAGGTATCGATATGGCCGACAACATCGATAACTGAGATTTAAACCGCAGCCATTCCGAAACGACAGTTTCCGGTGCATCCTCATCCCAGGATACGCCAGAGATCCATAACAGTTGTACCAGATACTTCAAATAGAAAGTGACTGGGCCGAGAAAACCAAGAGGATCGTAGATACGAGAGAGTTCCGATAAAATTGTACGCTTGGTACATCTACGATTTTCGACAAAAACTTTAAAACGAAAACAATCCGAATGTGATAGCCACGAAAGTCCTAATATCTTCAATGATACGTCAGAGATGTCTTCAAATCGCTTGAAGTCCTCCGAATACAGGTCAGATGTAGAGAGCCCAACGAAAAAATCTCTATGGTTTGAAGTCCATTTCCTGAGATCAAAACCACCCGACGACAAAATTTGGCAAAGTTGTGACCTCAATTCAATAGCTTCACTGATAGAGTCAGCTCCACTAACAACATCATCGACAAAAATATCTCTTTTCAATACCGCGGAGCCAAGAGGATAATCACTGCTAGTTTCTTGTGCTAGCTGCGCGATGGTACGGAGAGCCTGATAAGGTGCGGACGAAATACCGTAAGTCACAGTTCGAAGACGATAATCACGTACCGGTTCATTAATCGACGGTCTCCATAGAATGCGTTGATAATCTGCATCAGCCTCTGGCACTAAAATCTGCCGATACATTTGCTTGACATCACCAGTGAATACAATTGCATGCCATCGAAAACGAATTAACAAATCGAAAATATTTGTTTGAAGTTTGGGCCCTGGCAACAAAGTATCATTCAAGCTTTTCCCGGTAGAGTCAGAACAACTTGCATCAAAGACTACGCGTAATGGTGTGCTCACTGATTCAGGACGCAATATTCCATGGTGAGGAATATAGTAGAACAAACCTTTATCAACAACAGGTGGCTCTACCTGTTCTAGATGATGACAAGTCTCATAGTCCTTCATGAAAGCGACATATGCTTTCCTATATTCTGGGTTCAGTTGAAGTTTTTTCTCTATTGATGAAAATCTTTTTAACGCTATGGCACGAGTATTTACAAAACATGGCCGATCTAATGACTCTACGAAAGGTAAAGGAACGACAAATCTTCCTTCAGGGGTACGCCGATGTTGTTGAGTAAAATACTCTTCACAAAGCTGGTCCTCTTTCGATAATATTTTATGTTGAGGTCCAATATTTTCTAATTCCCAAAACCGTTTGAGAGAATTATCTAATGACAAGTTTGACACGAAAAAACAATTTTTACTTTGTATCTCACGATGAGCATGTGATTTGTAATATGTCGAATCACAACCACCCATCAAAATCCAACCGAAACTGGTATTCAAAGCATGAGGCTGGCCAGCTCTACCATGTCTGAGGCCTGGTAATAAAGATGACGAAAAAATGTCAGCATTTAGCAACATATCAATAGGTCCCGGATGGTTAAAATCAGGATCAGCTAACTTTAATCCAATAAGGTGTGACCATGAAGACGACTCTATGTTTGCATTGGTTGTTCAGAACAAATAGACGGCAGTAAAAAAGCTTCAACATCAAAACTAAATTTTGAATTCATTGACCTAACTTGACATGACACTGAACCCAATGTGTTTGCTTCTACATTCCCTATTCCACTTACTGTGTGGTGATTGCTTCTTACAAGCAAGCCAAGAGAGTGGGCACAAGACTCTGACATAAAATTACTAGCACTTGCGCAATCTAATAGCACTCTAACTGCCTTAAGGTTACCATCACAATCAGTTACTAAAACTTTTGCAGTACCAAACAACACACTGTCAGTTTTATTAGTTGATGTTAACACTATATTTTTACTGCAATTCTCATCCGCTGACTCATTGACCTGTTTGCTATCAAAGTGTAATAAACTATTATGTGAATAATTACACTTCTCACATTTAAAACCAGATCGACAACCTCTGACCCAGTGGGAAGGTGAAAGACACAACAAACAAAGTTTCTTTTCTTTGACAAAATCAAAACGAGATTGAACAGACAAATTCAAAAATTTATCACATGACTCGAGGTTATGTTGTTTTCCTGCACAACACAAACAACTTTGTGAAGCCACTACAAATGAAGATGACTTACCTTTACGAAAATTGTTGGTAGATATTCCGACATTATGACTACTACTAGATTTGATATTTGATACATCCAATGCCCGATATGTTTTTTCAATAAAATTTAGTAAATCTTCATAAAGAGGGATTTCATCAGAATTAAATTCTAATTGGAATGCTTCTCGGGTATACCTGTCCAGCTTCGACCACAACAAATGGAAAAGCATGAAATTCTTATCAGGCAATTGATATTTGTTCAAAATTGATAATGTTTCTGTAAATGTTCTGTGAACCCGTTCCAACTCAAAACTAGTTTTAGATTTAATTGTCTCACAATTTAGAATTTTGCCATAATATGTAAAAGCTATTTGTCTTTTCCTATTATAATATTTATTAAGTGCATTGTATGCATCTGGATAGCTACCATCAGACAGGGGAAAGTTTTTTATGATATTATAAGCAGTACCCGTAACACTAGACAAAAGGTAATGCAATTTTTCAACATTTGACATCTCTCTATTATGTACTAATGACTCAAACAGTTGTATAAAGGATATCCAGTTTTCAATATTTCCATCAAATGGTTTTATCTCAATTTTAGGCAACTTAGCTGAAACACATGACAACTGCCTTTTAACATCACTATTATTTTTGACTCCAAGATTGTGGTTATGAACCGCCATAAATTGACATTTGATCTCCCGAAAACGCCGCTCAAAACTTAATGTCACTGAGAGTTCAGTTTTACGATCAGCGGGACTCAGAGGTGAAAGAACTTTTAACTGTGCTGCATGAAATTCCGCTTCGATGGTGTTCAGGTCGGCTTCTGTATAACCTCTGAGAAGTTCTGTGGACGTTTCTAACAACTCGACTAGCATCAGCTGATAGTCTCGCTTCACGCGGTTTTCCTCGACATCACTAACGGAGCCTGGCGATTCCATTTCCACAATATCCAGTATATACACGCACGTACACAATAATTTGCGCAAAAATCAAAACAAACAAAAAACCTACAAGGACGACAACAAAAACACTGTTTGTATTTGACAGTGATATTTTAGAACGAAATCTATTTGACACTTGTTAAAGTTGACCATAGAGAATTCAACTATCAATTTACGGTTTGATATGGCAAGTTTAGTAATAGGTAGTTCAAATTAACATGGGCATGAATGTTCGAGCCGACAACTATTTAGTGGGTAACTAGTGGGTATGACAGAAAAAAGTTTATGTTAGAAATTTCAACAAAATTCGAGAAATATGACCGTAATTCACTAAATATGCGAAGATTAGGTCACTATTCAAATATTCGGCTCGATGGGCCAAAAAATTTTATGTATTTAATGTTTTACGATCTAGCACAAAAATACGAAAATTCCCATGCAAGGGCGATAAGAGTAATGGACTGTATGACGAAGTGAAATTAGGGCAAAGATATATAATAAGTAAGATTGTGCAACTCACCAGATAATCCGATGGGGTTCAGAGCCGTTACTGGTATCTAAACTACGAATTGGCTCGCGCGCTTACCTCCTCAATAGCTCAGTACCTGTCTTGGCTGGGTGCCGGTTGTGATGGCACAGTTTGCACAAATATAAAGTTTTGGTGACTTATTATACTTAGGGCTTTGCCCTCGACAAAGTTGGCACGAATGCCCGACAAATTAAATAGAAATGAACGAGAAGTGGCTCCGACACGAAAATTGATCCACTCTCGACGAAAGCGAAATCGACAAGACGAAAGAGTAAAGGTCATTTTTCAAGGGCAGGTAATTAGAGTTGCTAGTACATGAAAAATAAGTACCACACATTATGTGATGATACCAGATGAAAATATTGACTCTATTGGCTAAAGTGAACAACGTCTAATAGGTATAATTTTGGACAAATAGTATCATTTTAGTTTTGATGTGGTATATTTTTTATTTATTTATCCATTAATTTAAATTATACATTATGGTTTATGTATAGTAATGTCGTGGTATTGTCTCAGTATATACAAAGTTACTTGGTATTGTCCTTAAACTATTCTAAGGTAGGGTACGTACCATTTGAGTTAGATTCGCTAAAAACGCTAAAAACAATCACACTCCCAAAAAGTTTTCCAAATGGGTCTTGGCGCTATTTTCGCCTTAAACGCTACATCTAATGTCAAAAGTGACAGAAGTGGCAAATTTTAGTGGCATTCTTAGCGTTCTTATCAAAAAATGGAACGGGGATGACAGTTACAAACGATCACGTGATCACAACCACAGACACAGAATGTGATCAAAATTATCGAAATTTACGTTCTTAGCGACTAATGGAACATACCCGTATTGTCACCATGAGTGCGTTCGTTTTGGCTCGATTGCGTTTGTAGCAGTTTCGAAAGTGGCATTTGTGTATTAGCGTTCGGATAGAAGCTTTTGCTATTTTTGACCACCAATTACTGCATGCTATCCGAACGGCATATAACATACTTTGACAACCGACAATGTTTTAACCATTTTGCACAGTACGAAATATGGAATCAATCCCTAAAATTTACAAAAAAGTAGGTACCTATATTATTATTATTTCTTTGTTAATGGCTTCTGCTAGTTACCTATATAAAAAACTTGTGAAACTCTTCAATCGCGCCAAATACAACTGTCAAACCAGCAGTTGTCAAAAAGACATGGGTCAAAAATATCACTTTTCTCTGTCATTTGTAGCGTTTTCAAAGCTATCCGAACGGTGAGCGAAAACGATATTTTTGCTCACGAAGTCCCAAAACGAACGGCCAGTGTGATCATTTTTAGCGTTTGTGAGTGTTATTTTTGGCACCGATAGGCTATCCGAACGCCCTACATATCTTACTTTGGTACAATGTGACAAATAGCGAACAAATTAACCAAACTAAACAAATCAGCAGTCAAGTACCTATAAGTTTTGCTCAAATCTAACCCTATCTAACTGGTCAATACCTTATAATCTATTGGATCTGTGGTGGTGTTTTGTTTGTTTGTTGTAGAATTTTGGTTGAATTGGAGGAGTTATACCGGGACTATCAATTACGATATTATTTATTAACTTCATTCAAATTTATTTTATTTACCACAGAGGTTTTTGTAAATATTTGTAATCTAACATAAAGTTTGTAGATTCGCTATCACAACGCTATAACCAAAAAAAAGGCCGCAGCTATTTCCCCGCAGTAATTTTAGCACAGACTAAATATACCTGTTCGTTCTTCAGTGTAATGTTACCATTACTAAGATTTTCAAGTAACTCAGTATTGGCCATACAACTGACTTGTAACCGTGAATGGGATGCTTTGCAAAGCGATTTATTATCTGTGTTAAACGTCTGTTTACGATTAGGTTTGTTTACATTATTGTATTTTATGAATTTCTGAAGTTCTCTAAATATAAAAGATAATGTAGATTGATTGTTTTAGAAATCGTCCGTCAAGTCCGATCCCATATCAAATGTAAGTAAGCGAGTATAATACAACAAAACGTCGTAATGAAAACCTGTAACTGTTGCATGGTAGGAATCACTGCAAATACTAACAATTTGCCATTAATAAAGAGATGCTTTTATTTTTTAATAATGAAACGCCCTCCTAATCTCGAAATAGGTCAGTTGAAAACGTTACTAATAGTCAATTGGTCACCTATAATAATATAACCTATATGGCCAGTGTCGCAAAACTTGCCATACCTATTATCTATCTTATTATAAAATACATATGAGGTTATAGCTTCGCGATGTACTAATGTATTTCTCATATCTGGATTCGTCTTCCTGTAGGCTGCTAATTCTTTGTTTCTGCTTCGCCTTGGTTATGGGTTGTTGTTGTGTCTCAGCCTGCTCTCTACATCCACCTCCTATAGATATTAATGCAAGATGAGTATACCTAATCACCCATCCTGCCGCGAAGTCACGGTAAGCCCGTGGCGCTCCTTGGTGCACTACTTGGTCAACTGCAAACATAACTAGTATCAAGGCAATGCCTAAAATTCAATCACCGTCTCGCGATACACGGATTAACATACAATCTCACTCTCAAAGGCGCGAGTGATATACCAGACGTCTCCGGTAACCCATGAAACGTAAACTTGGTCAAGTGGGCAGCTTAAGATTCTGAAACAACCCAGATCTCACCCCTCGCCTTGGAGACGAGATATGTGCCTGGGTCAACTTTGGAGCTGTAGTTAGCATAAGATATTCATCTTATGCTAACTACAGCTCCACACCAGTCAGGATTGATCCCACACAGCGTGTGCAGGCAACCATCCAAAATGGCATTCCTAATAAAGATGAAACAAGGGACAAGACGATTTTACTTAGCATTCCATGGGTTCACCATGCAGGTGCCGGGTCCATAGCGTTGCAGAGGAAGAGGCCCAAGTCAAGGTGCCTGGGACTTGCAACCCAGTGAGTAAGGTTAAGGGGCCCCTTTATGATGCATTAATGCTCCCTTTCACCGCTCGAGCCTCCTCCCCTGCCCAACCAAATTTGGTAAGATCCTACTAATGCCGCCTTGGATACACGTTCTAGGATGGAAGTTACGGTTGTTCTTGACAGGCCAAGGTCTTTTAGTAGGTTATATAGGGATTTTGCTGGTATACCCCTGCTCCGACTTCTACAGCATATAAATTAACCACATAACCGTTTTTGGTTAATTCATTTGTTAAGTCATAATATTTGTTAGTTTTTATTGTGTGGTCTTTAGGTATGTTTGTTTCCCACGGCGCAGTAAGTTCTATAAGTACTATGCGTTTTAGATTTTTTGTGTATAGAAATATATCCGGTCTGGATGATGAAACACCAACATCCTCAGGAATTTAGTAATGTTTTTCATACATGTCTATCAAAAGAGTCCAATCGGGAGCTGCGCCTAAGATGGAGTAAGGCTAACTTCGACAGCATATAAATTAACCAAATAACCGTTCTTGGTTAATTCATTTGTTAGGTCATAATATTTGTTTGTTTTTATTGTGTGGTCTTTAGGTATGTTTGTTTATCATTATCATCATAAGCCGAAGACTTACAATTTTGAACAAATGCCTCCCCCATCCACATATTATGTACTATTACATTAGATTGCAGTAATTATTACATTAGATTGCATATGCCGGGATTTTGTCCTTGTGTCTGGTCTAAAACTTATTCAAGTTTGAATTAGTGGAATCAAGCGTCTTTGTCAGATAGATTTTAATAACAATCAAAACCCTTGTACACAAGTTTTTTTTACCATGGCAGAGGTTATTTACACATCATTTTCTTTAAAAATGTATTAAAAAATGGTCAACATGTGTTGATGTTTTGTTACATGTCAGTAGACACACACTCATATATAGTATTTTAGTCGGCAAAGTACTTAAGTCAATAACTTATTTTAAATTAACATTTGAGCTAAGTGCTTTCATTAACTATAAGTTCAGTGTCAGTCAGAACATGTAAATGAAATAGTCTATCAGGCAATGTTTCAAGGTTCTTAGAACTATTTACAATAATTATATAAATAGGTACTTATTTTTGTACAAGAACTTCAAGTGTATTAAATGATTTACCTGTATTTTGATTCGACGACAATGGTGTTTGGTGTATGTTGTGAATTTAATCACTACTGCCATAACGAGGGTACTTTTCCAATGTTTTAATAAAATTACTTGTAGAAACGTGTTGGTAGAAAGATATTGTTTGTATTTTACACTAATTCATGTACAAACAAAAGGAACGAGATTTTAAGCTAATGTACTTTATACTGCATATCAGAAGTTTTTTTAGTTTTTTTTATGCTTGATAGGTTAGACTTTTGACCACTATCTCGCCTGATGGTAAGTGATGATGTGGTCGAAGGAGTTGTTAGGCTAGCCTAGAATTACTGGCTCTCAAGGACAGCTGCCGGAACACACCATTAGGTGCTTGGCGATAGATCTTCTACTTGAGGGTGGTAGCTAGCCAGTCGCCAACGTCCGCCGCGGTCATGAGTTGGATGGGTGACCGCTAGTGACATTACTACTGTGCGCTTCCGTACTTCGGAGGGCACGTTAAGCCGTCGGTCACGGTTGTCGTCTTAGGATGGCAGTCGTTATAGCATAGCGGTAGGGCATTTTGTGAATGCCCGCCTGGCTAGCTACCACCCTTAAGTAATGTAATCCGCATAGCAGGCATTATTGCAAACCTAACAATATTAATCTAACATAGTTATGTATATAGGTACAATTACTTAATCTGTGATTTGTTATACTGTTATTCATTAAACTATAGTAATGAGTTTTTTGTTACATTTTTAGGGTTCCGTAGTCCTGACAAGGAACCTTTACTTAGGGGTTTCTGCTTCCTCAGGCTGCATGTCTAGTAAATAAGGTGTTATTACAAAATCACAAATATACGATAGGAAAAATTTAAGTCATGCGTGGGATTCGAACCCACGTCCATCCACCCCTTGAGCCGGGGTATGCTCTAACCAATTGAGCTGTGTGAGTGGTTGTGTAACTCCGCCTCATAATGTTCAATTTTGACAGTTATGATGCCGGTCCTCAGCCCGGACAAAGGAGGAAGGCACACACTTACTAATCATCCTACAATTACTGGCTCTCAAGGACAGCTCTCATTTTGCCAAGCACCTAACATCTGTTGCCAAGGTAGGTGCTTGGCACAAGATTTTCTACTCGAGGGTGGTTGCTAGCCAGGCGGGCATTCGCAAAATGCCCTACCAGCATGCTAAAAACAAAGTCAAAAGTATTACTTAGTGCTTCTTCATAATGGTATGCATACTGTGATTGTGGAATGTGTACAATAAGATACCATGTAACCTATCAAAAGGTACTATGTTAAAGTGCAAAACATGGTTTCATTGTTGTACTGTCACGATTGATTTTTATGTATAACCACGCATAGTAATGCATCTAGGTTAGTTAACTACACTAACTGGATCATATGTTTTTGGTGATATTTTTTGTGGGCTAGATTATACCTTCAGTATTTCTTATTAACTTTATCAATTTAATTTCAATAGTCTATAATAGTCTATAATTTCAATACTCTATAATTATGCTAATAAACGTGGCTAGGTGATAATGTAATTGCTATCATTAACAGACATACATATAGTAAATAATATTCATACATAGGGATAAATGAACTTAAGTTAACATCTGTCACAACCGGTAGATTGAAGTGGAAACCTTGGTAGGGGTAGGTGTACAAGCCGACTATAATGTAGAGATTTTATATTCCAGTAACGTAAAACCAAAACCGTCACTCCAGTAACAAACCTGGAGTGACGAGGGCAGAGCAGTGCACGCTCGTATTCAGATCTAAGCTCCTGGGTGACATTGCAACGGGAGCACGCGTGGTGCTTAGCTTCAGGCACAACTTGATGCTGCTCTACAGATTTTATTACGCCAGTTGAATAAGATGTGTGCTATTGCTCTAGGGCTATGATAGCAGTGGTGTGCTGTGATCACATCGCAGCTTTGTATGCAGTCAATAAGAACTTGTTGAGACATAGGTACTGATGAATATAATTTCCATTCTTTTTCAGGAACGTAAAATCTTTCTCCATTGACGTC
Source organism: Plagodis pulveraria (assembly GCA_963890685.1). Lineage (NCBI taxonomy): Eukaryota > Metazoa > Arthropoda > Insecta > Lepidoptera > Geometridae > Plagodis > Plagodis pulveraria. Next base: position 15,982,795 of record OY982976.1, on the reverse strand, counting down.
TTCAATCAAGTCTTTAGTCAAGCCTGTGTACAGTCAAGCATATTCCTGTAACGTTTTTGTGATAATATCAATGTGCCTGTGTTTCAATACCTAAATAATTTACTATGTAGAAATTCTTTATAAATATTAAACTCTTCCTGTAATAACTGCTTTATTTATTCCTTTTCCATTGCCCATTAGTAGTATGACATCAACAAAGTGTTATCCATATTCCGTTACCATTGTTTAAGCATATAAGTATCATGTTTTAATCCCATAACTTATCTTTGGGTAGACTGATTTAGATAAAACAAAAACCTAAACCTCATGACTCCTATAAATATATAGGTATTAGAAATAAGAAAAAATATTAGTATCTAACCTTCCTATTTATTAAAAAAGATTTTTGTTGGTATATTACCAAGAAAAATGTTTTTAATATTTTTTTTATATCTATGATAGGCTAGCCTTTGATCACTATCTCACCTGATGGTAAGTGATGATATGGTCGAAGATGTTGTGCAGGCTAGTCTAGAATTACTGGTTCTCAAGGACAGTTGCCGAAACACACCGTTAGGTGCTTGGCGACAGATTTTCTACTTGAAGGTGGTAGCAAGCCAGGCAGGCATTCGCAAAATGCCCATCCACCATGCTGTAACGTGGGACAACAACCGGGACCGATGGCTTAACATGCCCTCAGAAGCACGAAAGCGCCCAGTAGTAATGTCAGTAGCGGTCACCCATCCAACTCCTGACCGCGGCGGACATTGCTTAACTTAGTTGATCGATTCAGAACGGCTACGCAAACTTCGCTACGTGTGCTTCAATTATCTGTCATGTATAGACATGACGTTTATTACAGATTTATTACATGTATAGATGATAGCTCCAAACGGAGAACTCACTTACAAGACACGCGATTTCACAGGTTCAAAGAAGTAAAGAACTTGAAACAATTTAGCCAAACATTGTTATTGTCATAAGAATGTGCGTGTAGTCACGGAAAGAAGGCATAACTTTTAACAGATTGTAGTCAGATTTCAATAATTCTTTTTTTTATTAGAAAGGATATACCATTATGTTGGGCCCGTATAAATTTCATTAAAATCGGTTGAATAGTTTATAATTATGTTATAGTCAATTAATTGAAAAATGTATTCGCTTACCTGGATGATTTAATGGTATTTGCTATTGTCGACGATGAACACTATTTTAGGCGAGTGAATGTTATTAGAACTTCATGAGTTTGACCTACAGCTTCGTTAGTTACTATCATCAGCTTTTGGCGTCGTGTCGTCGATTGAAAGCTCAATAGTTTTTTTTTTTTAATGTTATTGCGACGGAACAAGCTGTGTTAAGTGGACTAACCTCTGCCTATAACAGACGCATTTTGTCAACGACGAATTGCACTGTGCCCGTCACGCTGAGACGTCCAGTTGTTTGGTCTCATTAGCCTGTAATTTTTCTGGCTCTTAAGGACTGCTGCCGGAACACACTGTTAGGTGCTTGGGGACAGATTTTCTACTTGAGGGTAGTCCCTAGCTAGGCGGGCATTCACATAATGCCCTTCCACCATGCGGTGAAGCTCAAGCCCGCGGCGGGATACGAACTATGGACCTGCTGCACGGCAGTCCATAGCCAATGCCACTGAGCCATCACTGCTTCAAAAAAGCTTCGGCCCTGCTATAGGTAAACCCCATAAATATCTTATATTAGTAAGTAATGGATAATAAGAATATATTAGGGTTTGCATATAGAGCACATGGGGTACTTATCTTCCCGGAAGAGTGATGTTGTGGGATAGCCACAGCCTATAGTGCATAGTGCACGTGTATGAAGTCGTGGGTGGAAACTGAAGCATTGTGACTACATAACTTGTGAACAAATACATAGATAAAATAAATTATTACCATTACGTAATGTCAAATGGTTTGAATTTCCAAATATCGAACATACATTTACATCTTAACAAGTCAGCATCGGCACCCGAATTCAGGCATAGGTACATATGAAATTCAATTGTTTTCATTACCTATGATGCGCAAGAATTAATGTATTCAAAAATACCGGAGATGCCTATGAAATGAACAAGATAGGAAAAAGGCCATGATCAACAAAAAAAACAGTAAAATATATACATTTTATTTCACTAGTGTACACAAATTCTCACTACCCTATTTGTATGTTAATATAATAAAACATTTATGTATGATTTTTTGATGGGATAAAAATACTCAAATTGTATATCAATCGAACTAAATTGAAACTAAAATAATGTACGTAATGAAAATATCTAATACTAGCTTTCCGTCCGCGACTCCGCCCGCGCGTAGGTATGTCAGTTATCGTTTTGCGCAATTGGAAAGAACTATTCTACGTCCTTCCCTGGATCTCTTTTACCAAAAAATGGAACCGACATCAACACTCAAATGTGTGAAATAACTTGTTGAAGTCAGTACCATGATGGTTAAAAAGTACCTACTATCACAATGTTGTACGCATGGTACCGACTTCGACAAGTTGTTTCACACATTTGAGTGTTGAAGTTGGTTCCATTTTTTGGTATACATTATTTTTCACCCTTTTTAGTGACCCTTGCTACTTATGGGATCGATTGTCATTCACTGTCAATCACTATATCATCAAGATAGGAAAATATTTTTCAACTATTGGAGTGTACCCCAAAAAAGGCTGATCCGATTTCTGATTTCCGATGATGAAATTTAAATGGCACGACACGGCAAGCATCAGTTTTCAAATAAAAACAGAATCATCAAAATCGGTTTACCCAGTCAACATTCTGAGGTAACAAACATAAAAAATAAAAATACTGAAGAATTGAGTACCTCGTCCTTTTTTGAAGTCGTTAAAAAATACGGCTGTATTTTGAAAATATCAATATAGACCAAAAGATTGTGTTTAAAATTTGTTAGGCAAGAATAATAAATAAAACAACAACGAAATCAAGAAATGTATGTTTGGAGTTTTGTAATTTTTTTTGCCAACATTAAAAAAAGGAGGAAGTACTCAATTCATATATATTTTTTTATTTAATTAACTACAAATAATATACGGGCTACAGAAACATCATAATTAAATAATTGATTGTACAAGAGAGAGAGAGAGCCTATCACTTATAGGCATCTGACGACGTGCGTATCCGAGACATTGCCATTAAATATAGCGCAGGAGTTAATACTTTCAACACCATAATATAATGTATAATCATAATATAATTTACTTTACCTTTCTGTACACACATTATGTTAAATTACAATCTAAATCAAAATTTGTATAACAGTTATAATTGACATAAGATAATGTATGACATAATTATCTGTGATTTGTTTTGTGTATCTAAATAAATGAAATAAATATTTCGGTCATTATGAAAAATTTCCAAAAACTTAATCGTAAAAAATATTTTATGGACTTATCAAACCTGCTCACAAAATTTCGTGAGAATCTGTTGAGAAATGCGACCTTTATAGAACAACCGGACATACGAAAGCATTTGTAGCAGCGACGCTTCGCTTGAATTAAGTTCTCGGTCGGTTAATTAGTGTATGTGTAGTGTATATCAAATTCTCATGTCAAAGTGTTAGTAACCAAACTCTACCGAAACGGCTTGACCGATTCCTATGAAATTTTGTGGGTATATTCAGTAGGTCTGAGAATAGGACGTTAACTATTTTTCATACCCAACATTTTATTTTTATCTTTCGGACAAAAACCCTTTTTTTTAATTTATCTACGATTTGGCATTAAAATAAAATAAACCCTAAAATTTCACCCTTCTACCACCAACACCTATTTTTAATAGCTATACAAGTAGGTACTTTAATAATTTTCTACTCTCGGCGGTCGATAATTGATCAGGAAATGAATTGCCCAGAGATGAATTGCTGTGGCCGTTTTAGGGCTGCTATTACCACTCGTTCTGTTATTCCCGCCAGGCGTCTATCGGTGTCACTTCTCACCCCGTAAACAGCATTGAGTAGGCAGGACTCCTGTCTTATGCACACAATAAGCTTCCTATCACTTTCTAAAGTTTAGGGCTTGAACAGTTTTATTTCCTAAAATTTCACTATCTATACGGCACAAAAGTTCACGGATATCCAAAATAGCATAGCATGTTGAGTACGATGAGGAGCAGCAAACTTGCAAGTAATTGTGAATGAAAGAATTAACGCAATACAAAATAAGGCTGTATTTTGTATTGAAAATATCAATGTAGACTAAGAGATGTAGTTTAAAATTTATTTGGTAGTTAAGATAATCAAAGGACAATGAATTCAAGAAATGTATCTTTGGTGTTTTGTTATTTTTATATGCGGTTATCGTTAATAGCGCTTCTTTCCTCTTCCTTTTTTTACTTACTTACATAAAATAAGTTAGTCATTTTTATGTGACTAACATAATATTCACTAGTTAAAATTTATATGGCAAAACAACGTACAGACCCACCAACTTATCTGTTCAGGTGGCAGAAAAAAGAACTACAACATTCCTTCAAATTGTGACAGTTTGTAGTTGATTTCCATGACCAGTAGCGCCCTCGAAAACTGCACAGTTAAGTTGGTGGTACTATATACCGGGCCAGCTAGTATTCATATAATATTATGTCTATAGAATTTCTTATATTTTCTAAATTTACTTTACTTTAAGTATACATTTATACCTAATCCTTTTAAAAAGCCATTTACATATATTTACTAAAACAAAATTCGTAAAGAATAAGAACAACTCTTCCGTGTCACGGAACGTATATCTTCGTAAGAACGTAAAAGCCTTATACATACAGCACACTATAAAAGAACCAGTCTAAAAGACCCCTACAATCTAGAAAGGCGAACGGTGACAAAGGTTATTTTATGCTGGTACTGCGGGGAAATAGCCAAAACATTGCCCACGCAGTAGCACACATACACAAAAACCTTAACACTTTCAAAGAAATACATACACACATACACATATTTCTGACACTCCGGGCACCCATATTGCCATTTTTTAGAATATTCAGATTTCGTATTTATCTAGGACACTGTGAACATAATATGTTTATACAAAAATCAAAAGGAACGAAAAAAGAAGCAAAGGGAATTGTTAATGAAATATTTTTCAATAACTTTGGGATATTTCTATGCTCCCACAGCTATTTTTCGTCAGTAAAAAGCAAATAATTAAAACTATTAAAAGCTGCCCATTCACGCACTCAGTTTTACAGGGTTCATTCAATCTTTTATATTATCTATGCAAGGTTCCACAGATAATATATGCCTGTCATTTACTGCGGGGAAATAGCTACTGCGCAAAAAAAATGTCTGACGACGATGATGTTAGTTTGGTGAAAAGATCCAAGAATATTCACTATGGGTCTCTCGAAGAGCAAGAGAAAGCACGACTGGCGGCGCTGGCTGCTGCTGCGAGAGGTGAAGTTGAGGACAATGGAGGACAAGAGCTCGGAGATATACAAATTTCTAATGGTATGACTTAGGTTCATAAATTAACAATACTACGAAAGTCGAATACGTCGGTTAAAACAGACTACCTATTCCTATATTACATGCCCTATGTTTATATCGTACATTCACGATGATGTGTGAAACATGTATCTTTATATAAACAAATTTATGAATTTTCAGAATACATGGAACTGGAAGAAGAAATGTCCAGAGACAAGAAAGCTCTGCTGGAGGAGTTCGAGAGGAGGCGAAAGGCTCGCCAGCTCAATGTGTCCACTGATGATGATGAGGTATATATAAGTGTCCCCATAACCTTACCGAGTCAGAGACCCTGTTCTCCAAAAAAAGCATAGAATGGGGTTGTTGAAGCGCAGATACTATTGTGGGTGCGTAGCTCGTAGCGAAGTTTACTTAGCTGTTCTTAACCAATCAGCAAAATTAAGCAACATCGCACGCGGTCACAAGTAGGATGGGTGACCGCCAGTGACATTACTACTGAGCGCTTCTGTGCTTTGGAGGGCACGTTAAGCCATCGGTCCCGGTTGTTGTCTAAGGCAGTCGTTATAAAATGGTGGCAGGGCGTTTTGGGAATGCCCACCTGGCTAGGCACCCTCAAGTAGCAAATCTGTAGCCAAGCACCTAATGATGTTCCGGCAACTGTCCTTGAGAGCCTGTACTTCTATGTTAGCCTGAACAATATCTTTGACCACATCATCACTTATCACCAGGTGAGATAGTGGTCAAAGGTTTAGCATAAAAAAAAAATATAGAATATGTAATATGAATCAATACCATAATTAAGTGTAAAGTATTTTCAGTTAACCTTAGGCGCGTATCCTCCGGTCTGCCGGATTTTCTCTTATGTGTCCCAACCGGCCTGCCGGTTAGCGGTCAATAGTGGTGTTTACATATTCACCATAAAATCTGCGTAAGTTCGATTTTCATAATTCAAACGGTTTTCGTGAGGATGGATCCTTGGCTATGCGAGAAAAAATCAATAATATTCTGATATAACAGAAAGTATGTTTAAAATTGATATGAAATCTGAAACCAGCTCAAATTACATTTTGGCGCCAAAATTTTGTATAGATTTATGTCATTTAAAAATAATCTCGTAACTACTTCTAAAGTAATTAACCTAGAAAGCTGTAATTTAGCATTTGTATAGGCAATAAGTCAATAACGATGTTAAAAGAAATTAAAAGGATAAGGATTGATAACTTTTTTTTTTATAGATTTTTTTATTTGACCCCTGTTTTTGTTACGGCTGGAATTCCGGTGGTCTAAAAAAAAGGTTTAGTGTAAAGCTTGTATTTATCCGATCGTTATTATTTAAACGTTGTTAGTAAGCTACTATCATTGGCTATACAACAAAAAAAACCGCATTACTCCATGGTAACGAGAAGTTACTCAAATCATGAAATGAAAAAAAATAACTTTCACTCGATGCATTTTGCCGCGCAAACACTCACCGATCGAAATTTACGTAATAAATAATCTCGTAACTACTTTTAAACCTGTAAACCTAAACATCTGAAACAATTCAGGTGTATAGATTACATCTGAATAATCATATCAAAAGAAAAACCAAATTCGTAGGTGGTATAGTTTTTGAGAAAAAAAATAAAATCCGCTTATGTACAGTTTTCCCGCCAAAATTCTTAAAAAAAATCGCGTTGTTTTAATCTCGTTACTACTTATAAAATATTTATCCTTACAATCTGGTATTACTCATGGGTAAAGAACCATAATAAATACACACATTAAAAAAAAAAACAAAGTTGTAGGTGGAATAGTTTCGGAAAAAAAAAATAAAAAAAATATATAAAAAATGCCGTTTCCCGCCATTTTCGTCGTCTGTTCAAACCCATTTTCCTGTAAAATTTTCCATGAAAAGGTCTATTTTCATTTCTTTTCCCGTAAAGAGAATATGATGAGGATTGCATTGGTACCAAGAAGTTTATATGTTGATTGGAGACTGCCACAAATAAACTCGATTAAAAAACAAAATACCTCAAAATCTGGAAAAATATATTTTTATTCGCTGTTTGATCCACTCAAACTAAATGTATGAAAATGTTATTTTTTGTATGGTATAGGTAATATATTGGGGTATGGGGATGTTAGGGTGACATGTTTAGGTAATGGAAAACTACTTAGTACTACAAAAAAACGTTACGGGGCGTCGCGGGATAAAAAAACGTGAGCAGTTTGGACGATTGTGTCATAGGAGGTGGACAGATTGGACGCACAAGGGGTTAAATACATTTTCAAAAGAAACCCATACAATAAAATTTTAAGACTGTAGCAGCTATGCCAGCGATCCAACATCCTTCCCTGCCACATCAAATTGGGTAGAAGCTGGATGGGAAATGCACAAAACACCACGAGCGGGACGTTAGTACATATAGCCCCCAAATAGAATAAGTTTTAGACATACATACGCTTGAAATTGTAAATTTCTTAATTATTCAATTTTTTTTTATGTTATTGTGACAGAACTAGCTTGTAGCCCACCTGATATTAAGCGGATTAACCTCTGCCTATAACAGATGCATTTCGTCACAAGTCACGATTTGTAATGCACCTATCACCTGGACATAGTTGTTGAGCCTCATGTGCCCGTAATTTCACTGGCTTTCAAGGATTGCTGCCGGAACACACCGTTAGGTGCTTGGCGACAGATTATCTACTTGGTTTTGATTTACCACACTGCAATGAGGCAAGCACTTATGACAATTTTTGTTAGTATAACGATTGGATATCATTGACATAATAAAAAATCTAAAGCATTACAATTGTTCAGGTCAGAAGAAGTCTCCGACAGCTTGGTGAGCCAGTGTGTTTGTTTGGTGAAGGACCTGCTGAGAGGAGAGTGCGGCTCCGTGACTTGTTGAGCTAGTGAGTAAATCATTATGTGATCAAGCAATCAAACAACCTAGTACTACCTGGATAATCTTTATCAACCAATCACATAGGACCCTGTTAAAACCTCCTGTAGGATTGCATCTGTATACAGCGGCACTGCCAGCCAGAAGTAGTGCCAAAAAGTTTTATAGTGATTATTTCCTATATGAAACAACTAGGTAACGAAACCGTTGTGATAGGCCCCCAGTGGGGTGCTGGGTTAGAATTGCACCTCCCCATATCATCCCGTGGGTGTCGTAAGAGAGGACTAAGGGAAAAATACTGGAAGGTAGGCAGCAGCGCCTTCTAAGAAACTGCCATCTTACACTGCGATCCCCAAGCCGCCTGCCAAAAGTGGGTATTATGGCAAATACTCCCTTAATAGGGGAGGATGGGTTCAGTAGTGGACGATAAGGCTGATACAGAAAAACTATGAAGCCCATTGTTTTAAAAATGTTGCACTCTGCACTGTGCCCATTGTCAACCCGAGACATACAGTTGTTAAGTCTCATGTGCTTGTAATTTTACTGGCTCTCAAGGACAGCTGCCGGAACACACCGTTAGGTGCTTGACGACAGATTTTCTACTTGAGGTTGGTCGCTAGCCAGGCGGGCATTTGCAAAATGCCCTTCCATCATGCGGTGAAGCTCAAGCCCGTGGCGGAATCCGAACCATGGACCTGCTGCGCGGCAGTCCATAGCCAATGCCACTGAGCCATCACTGCTTCAAAATGGTGTTGACTCAAGTTATACCCAACATTTTAAGCCATCATACAGTACTGTTCCGTTTGAGCTGTACATAATATGCACATCTTCCAAATTTGGTGCTGTAGGCACTAAAACTCCCAAATCTCTAGCCATTAAGGTTTTTTAATCTACAAGCTGAAATCATCAGATAAGCCGGAGATCCATGTCCCTAGCTGGATCCAGCTTATCTGTTGATTTTAGCTTGTAGCTTAAAATACTTTAATGGCTAGAGATTTGGTAGTTTTAGTGCCTACGGCACAAATTATGCACTAAAATCTCTCCAATAAAAGCTCCTTTGTTGCTTACTATTCAAAGTGAATTTAAAAAGGGCAGAGAAAGCATATTGAGGGTATTGAAGAGATGACTTCAAGTTATAAGAAGTGTATTAAGATTACAGGGGACTTTAAAAATAAAACTAGTTTCCCCCCGCCGTTTCGCACGCGTATAGTTCGTTTATATCGCGGTCTGACAATAAATTAGGACAAAAAGTATTTAAACCAAATCCAGGACCTAAATAACTAGCGGTGCTATGGGCTAAAGACTGAAATATGTTTTTTTACGTTTTCAAACCACATAAGTATCTCCGCTGTTTCGAAAAATTCCCAAACTGAATCAAGAAAAAACCCATATAATTATCGAACCTGCTCACAAAATTAGACATACGAAAGAATTTTTGCCCAAACTGAAACGGAGACGCTTCACTCGTCCTTCGTGCTTGCTCTGTTAATTGTATATGGCAAGTTTCACACGACATCTGTAGTCAATGTGTATGAGCAGTACGTAGGTAATTTTATATTTTCTGCATTTTTGATTTTTTTATTTTTTTTATTTTTGATGGATCAATCTCATCCACAGCCTTGGGGAAGATGCGATAAACAAGAAGTTGGAAGAAGAAGAAGCCCGCATATCCCGCGACCGAGGCCGCGAAGGCACCTGGTACCACGAGGGCCCGCCCTCGCTCCGGCAGGCGAGACTGTTCATAGCTCGGTACAGTCTGCCTAGAGCCAAACAACGGTATGTAACACAATCAAACACAGACTCCATATAGAGGGTTATTGGTAAATTCCTAACAATCTCTTAGGGTTGACTTCTGCTTGACACGCCGCGGCTGGCGCTCTTAGCTCAGAGTAGGCATTGACTTTTACTGCGAGACACAGAACTTGAAAGTGTCAGATAGTACTAGAAAAACATATTTATTTAATAAATTACAAGTACAAGAGACTTTTAACATCAGGTGGTCCTCGTGCTTACTCTCCAAAGCACATAAAAAAAAAGTCTATAAAAAAATACATCCTTAAATGTTAGGACTAACAGAAGTCAACCCTAAGAGTTTAGCACCATGCTATAACGACTGCCATCCTCAGACCACAACCGGGCCGACGGCTTAACGTGCCCTCCGGCAGCACGGAAGCGCTCAGTAGTAATGTCACTATCGGTCATCCATCCAACATATGGCCGGGGGCGACGTTGCTTAACTTTGCTGATCGGTCAGGAACAGCTAAGTAAACTTCGCTACGAGCGCTTCGACCCTATTGAGTTCATATAAAGGTTGAATATGAAATTTCAGATTAACAAAAGCTCGCGAAGAACTAAAACTTGCGGGCAGCGTCCGAGCGGCCGCCAAGCAAGAATCGCAGCGCAAGGCGTCACACATGGCGATATACTGCAGTCAGGTAAGATTTTATTAATTTGTAAATCAATGTAACCTACATTCAACTCTCTGTCTTTTACTTAAAAACTTCGCAAACTTGGTTAACAAGATAAAAAAAATATTTGGAAAACCTTCAACTTTGTTAAAATTTGATTCTTTAAGGAATCAAATCAAAAGAAACTATAAATGAATAAAACTTTGACCTTGATTAAATTTTCAATAATTTGATTAAAACGGTTGATAAACTTTTATTTATTTGATTAAAATCTTCCGTAACATTTCATCTATTTAATTAAAACTATTGTTAAGTTCCAGTCATTTCATTAAAACTTAAGTTAAAATTTCATGAATACCTCATTTTACTAATATAAGTAAGTGGAACCTATAATTTTTTTTAAATTAATTGCCATATAATGTTAAAATAAATATTTTTCTATCGATTATTATTTTGGGGAGGACTGGCGGGAAAGAAACTTAAACCCACTAAAACCCCCCCATGAGCAGTCCTCCGCCGGCGAGACAAGATGGGGTCGCGGTAGCATTCACCATCTTGCCCCGGCGGTAGGCCCGAACTTTATTGGGCCTATGCGCCTGTGGAAGAGCACCTTGCTCACCAAGACGTGTGGGGACTTGCAAGGCGATGAAGAATACCTCAGTGAGTCCGCCTCCTCCCATCTGCGTAGTGAGGACTACGGAGATGTGAGGAAGCCGACGAACCGTTGCTGCCTAGACTGCTTCGCAGAAAGAGACCAACACCTGCCACGATCCCTCTCCGCCGAGCATGGCGTTAACAAAGCTCGGCAGAGAGAGATCCCTTCCTGTGAAGACTGAAAGTGTGTGCCGCTGCGAGCTCCATGCGGCACACACGTCCAGCTTATGGTTCTCCGGCGGCCCACACTCGTGGCAGGCCGGGCTCGCCTCCAGTATCGCGTTCTGGTGCCGGTACTTACCCAAGCATCCGTGTCCGAAAAGCACCTGCACCAGGCATCCGGCGCGACATCGGAGTACGCGGGTTTGATTCCTGTCTAGGGTATGAAATTTTGTGCTCCAATAATTTGTAAAAAACATAAAAATGATTGTTTTGGCGTATTCCCGATGTACCCATTGAACATATCCCCATCATCAGAGACAGCAGGATTTGAATAAAATAAAAAAAAAAACATTCACGCTGTCCCCATCTCCGTAACCCCATCAATGGAGACTACGAGAATAGACCAAAATCTGAAAAATTATGCCCACTGTCCCCATCGCTCGTCTTACAGTCTATGGGGACTAATTTGCAGAATGTCCGGCATTTCTTAAAGACACAAACATGTTTATTTTCAGATTGGCGACTCAAGGCCGATAAGCTTCTGCAGATTCAGCAGTGACAGCAAAATGCTGATTACATCTAGTTGGTGCGTATAATACACATATGTAGCGTTACATAAGTATCTAAGTAGTGTTTGTTCGGACCGATCAACTAAGCGGCAAGTTTCCGAACGCTCCCAAGGTACTCGTCTATTTTGATCTATGGACTTTTTGAGTGAAAACGTAGAAGTTTGCTTGTCGCTTTGTCGTTGGTTTTTTAAATTTGGAGTAACTTGTCATTTTGATTTTAATTTGCATATAATTTTGCTGTTCTTGCGCGTTTTTGCTTTTTCAACTTGTACACTGAGAAAAATCTAAAGTCAAAAGCGCCCTAATGACGGCCAATTTATATGGTATGAGGCGAAAAACCGACCAAACGTAAATACGTACAAAAACGCCTTCCAACTAGAAGGCGTTAAACGAGGTCAGTGAAGGCGAATGTTTCTTTTCGTCTTCATTTAAGGTGTATTTTGTGGTCTTTCTTAAATATTGACTTTTCGATGAGGCTGATTAAGTCGTACGTTATAGTGATAATCACCGTATATAAACCGCCGTAAAAGTAAGGTATATCTTACGGTCAATACTGCAATTATTATCGTATAACAAGTTCAAGTCCGAAAATACTTTACGGAAGGCGTTTTTGACGGTTGTGTTTATTATAAAACATGGTACATTTTTATTGATTGGTGAAAATCATCTTAAGAGTTGTGAATTCATCTTACGTATTTACAATTCAACGGTAAAAGGTCAAATTTGATTTAAGCCTTTAAGTCGTTTTTCTCAGTGTACTACGCGATCTATAAATTTGATAATTGCAAAGAAAAAGGTGGAGTGTTATTGTGGTGACGTCGGGATTGTGAAGAATCTCGCCAACATCGGAGCTGCCTCGCCCACGCGTGAGTAAAACCAATTTATTCCGTCTTGGCCAATACCGAATATTTAGGGAGAATTCATCCCTGTGTAAGTCTCATTGTTTGTATTAATTGATTGCTTGTGTATTTTGTACTTTATTCTTTTCAGCCCGGCGAACGGCCGGCAAGTTAAGCATTCAAAACAGATTGTCCAGGTGGAAGCCCCTGCTGAACATCCCTGCCTGGGCAATCTGGAATCTTAACAGTGGTCCTAAAGTCAATCTACAATAATATTATAAAAAGGTTGTACTATAGGTTTTGCTCCATCTCCATACGATGGTTAAAGAACGCGAGGGCAAATTAGACTTGAGTCATATGTCATGTCAGATTAACGGTTAGAACATACCCTGGATATAGGGGTGGATGGCGCGAGTTCGCATCCCGCACGTGACTATAATTTTTAATTTCGTAATTTTGTAGTAAAATCAGCAGAGCATGTGTTATTGCAAAAAAAATAATTAAATCCATTTTTTATGAGACTTTATTTAACCTGGTTTAATAAAAAATCGAATCGAAGATGGCGCCATATATTGTTTTTATGTGATTGTGACAGTACAAGCACGAGGCCCACATGATGTTAAGCGGACTAACCTCTGCCTATAACAGATGCATTTAGTCCGAACGAATTGCAGTGCGCCCGTCTCAATGAGACATACAGTTGTTAAGTCTCATGTACCTGTAATTTTTTTAGCTCTCAAGGACTGCTGCCGGTACACACCGTTAGATGCTTCGTGACATATTTTCTACTTGACGGTGGTAGCCAGCCAGGCGGGCATTCGCTAAATGCCCTTCCACCATGCTATACTACCATCGTAAGACAACAACTGAGATTGTCCGGAGCAGGTGCACGCTCAGTAGTAATGTCACTAGCGGTCATCCAAGTCATGACCGCGGCAGACGTTGCTTAACTTTGCTGGTCGGTTAAGAACGGATAAGCAGCTTCGTTACGAACGCTTCAAATTGAGATTAGTCAGTTGAGGATGGTCTACAACTAAAATCGGTCTATTAATATGTAGCTAAGTAATCAATCACTGTTCTCAGGTCAGGACTAAGTAAAGTGTGGTCAGTCCCGGACTGCTCGCCGCTGCAAGTCCTGCAAGGCCACACCTGTAACGTGAGCTGCGCCAACTTCCATCCGACTGCAACGCTCCCGGAACATTTCCAGAAGAAGGTAGTTACACTTTAAAGAAAGTTTCCATTTAAGTAATGTCTAGGTAAGTCCCCGACTGCTCACTACTGCAAGTCCTGCGAGGGAGAACCTGCAATGTGAGCTGCAACAACTTCCATACTACTGTAATGTCGCGGGAACATTCACAGAAGAAGGTAGTTACACTTTAAAGAAAGTCCCCATTTAAGTAAAGTATAGTAAGTCCCCGACTGCTCACTACTGCAAGTCCTGCAATGTGAGCTGCACCAACTTCCATACTACTGTAATGTCGCGGGAACATTCACAGAAGAAGGTAGTTACACTTTAAAGAAAGTCCCCATTTAAATAAAGTATAGTAAGTCCCCGACTGCTCACTACTGCAAGTCCTGCAATGTGAGCTGCACCAACTTCCATACTACTGTAATGTCGCGGGAACATTCACAGAAGAAGGTAGTTACACTTTAAAGAAAGTCCCCATTTAAATAAAGTATAGTAAGTCCCCGACTGCTCACTACTGCAAGTCCTGCAATGTGAGCTGCACCAACTTCCATACTACTGTAATGTCGCGGGAACATTCACAGAAGAAGGTAGTTACACTTTAAAGAAAGTCCCCATTTAAATAAAGTATAGTAAGTCCCCGACTGCTCACTACTGCAAGTCCTGCAATGTGAGCTGCACCAACTTCCATACTACTGTAATGTCGCGGGAACATTCACAGAAGAAGGTAGTTACACTTTAAAGAAAGTCCCATTTAAGTAAAGTATAGTAAGTCCCCGACTGCTCACTACTGCAAGTTCTGCAAAAGCGAACCTGCAATGTGGGCTGCACCAACTTCCATGCCACTGTAATCTTGCGGGAACATTTACAGAAGAAGGTTCTTCTTCTTCTTCGTGTCGACGAATCACATTTAGATGGAGGACTGCCAGTACTGGGCTGTAGCCACCCCAAGGATAGATGCCTCGTACAGGTCACCCAAAGTGCAAGCATTGGGACATTGAGGGCAAGACAGCAAATGACGCATGTCCTGCGTAGCGCCACAACTACACTGGGTTCCTACGTCAGAGTAACCCCATTTGGCCATATTAAATCGACAGCGCCCCACTTGAGTCCGAAGTCGGTTTAGCGACTTCCAAGTGGGCCACGCCAGATCTTTGCCCTTGGGGAGTTCTTCAGCCGGCTCAATGTAGTTGGGTGGGGGAGGGCACGTGTTCTGCCACAGTTCCAAGCGGGCTTCCTTTGGGTGACCTGTCAAAGCCCTGGTGGAGCCAAGAAAACTTTTGCGGCTCTTGAGTCGGCCTGTGGTTAGCTGTGAGCGGTAAAGAGGGTGTCTACAATCTGTTTCCTGCTTGAGCTTCTCCGTAGAGCAAATTATGTTACGGCGTACTATAGGTGGTGCTATTCCTGCAATGGGGTATAGCGTGTTTAGGGGTGTGGGTTTAAGGCAGCCAGTTATTTTCCTACATGTTTCATTGAGGGCAACGTCTACTTCTTTGGCATGGGAGGATCGGTGCCACACTGGGCACGCATATTCCCCAGCTGAAAAGCAAAGTGCTAGGCCAGATGTCCGCAGAACTTCGGCTGATGCAGCCCAGGTGGTGGAGGTTAAACGGGAGATTAGGTTGTTCCTGGAGCTTACTTTGAGTTTCGTCTTGGTGCAGTGGGTTTTATAAGTAAGAGACCTATCTAGGGTAACTCCAAGATAGGTAGGGTTTTTGCAGTGCTTGATGTGAACACCTCGCCAGGATATATTGAGTGAACGTTCAGCTTGACGGTTTCGGAGATGGAAAGCACAAGACTGGGTTTTGGACGGATTTGGCCTAAGGCTATTTTCGTCGTAGTATTTCCCGATCGTTTCCAGAGCTCCTGCAAGTTTCACTTCAGCATCTTCAAACGAGGTGGTTTGGGTGGTCAATGCTAGGTCGTCGGCGTATAGAAATTTTTCAGTGTCTGCTGGGCTGGGCTGATCATTGGTAAATATGTTAAACAGGATGGGAGCCAAAACACTGCCTTGCGGCAAACCATTCTTTTGGCTTCGCCATCTGCTTTTTTTGTTGTTTAGGTGGACCTGGAACCGGCGATTTGAAAGCATCTCGCGAAGGATTGTTGTGAAATTTTCGTCGCCCGTTACTGAATAGACTTTAGAGAGAAGTTTACTAATGTTGATGGTGTCGTAAGCTGCAGATAGGTCTACAAACACAGCTCCTGTAATCTTCTTGGCTTCAAACCCGTTCTCGATATGCTGTGTGAGTTTGAGAACTTGGCCAGTACAGGATTTACCAGGTCGGAAGCCAGCTTGTTCGGGAATCAGGTTTGGCTCTACTATTCTTGTAAGGCGGTTGAGGAGTAGTCTTTCAAATAATTTAAAGGTGTGGCAGAGGAGTGAGATAGGACGATAGCTTTTGGGGTCTGTAGGTGGTTTACCTGGTTTTAGTAGTGCTACGACCTTGGCTTTTCGCCAGAGTTTAGGTAGTTTACCTCTTTCCAAGCAGTCGTTATATGTTGCTAAAAGCCAAGACACAGCAGTTGGTCCAAGGTGTTTTATCTGTTCAACGGTTATGTCATCAACGCCTGCTGCTTTACCATTTTTAAGATCTTTAATGGCTAAGACGATTTCGGCAAGCGTTATTGGTTGACTGATTTCTGATGTACTGGTTGGATTTGGTTTGGGCTTACATGTCTTCGGTAACTTTCGGGGTGGTTTGCCATTAAGCAGAAGTTGGTGGGCTATTTGGTTGGCAGACACCATACCTGGGTTTGTTGCAGGCGGTGGATCACCTGTTAGCTTTTTTAATGTGGACCAAGCTTTTTTACTATTATGTGTCATGTCGATGTTAGAAACTGTTGTAACCCATTTTTCACGTCGGTTTTCGTTAATTTTTGACATTAGCTCCTCTCCGGCTGTGATTGTATCTAAAGAAAACGGGTCGTTGCTGTAGAGGTTTCGGTATCTTTGAAACAGTGAGGCAGACTCTGGACTTAGGCCGGGAACATAGTCTGTGCGACAACCTCTGGGTATGGTTTTACGGGATTCTGACCAGACTATCTTAACAAATTTATCGTAATTTTCGGGGCATGGGTCTAAATGCATGAGTTTTTTATCAGTGAGTTGAAAAAAGAGATCCCAATTGGCTTTGGTAAAATTAAAACGTCGTTTAAATGGTGTTTTGAGTGGTTTGACAGCAGCGTGAACAAGACAGGAGATTGGTTTATGTTGCGTGTTGGGTATTGGTGTGCCCACTGTTTTGGAACACAGATTACTGATGTTCGAGCTCACAAAGATTAAGTCGGGGTTGTATCCTCTCTTCCAACGCCCACTATTAAAGGATGCAGGCAGCTTAGCATCGTGGTTTAGGTGGAGGTTTTCTAGTTCAGCCCATTCTTCGACCGCTTCTCCATCAGCATTTGTGTTTCTGTAGCCCCAGGTTGTGCTGTGGCTGTTGAAATCTCCGATTACTATGCGGAAGTCCTGAGCTCGAAAGTTTTCTGTTTCAGTAAAAATAAACGGGTGGTTTGGTGGTTTATATATGGAGGTAACTGTACAACTGCCAGTGTCTATTGTTAGGGTCTCCACGGTGTTAAGTGAATTACATGAAACTGACTTGACCGATATTTCAGGTTTGGTGAAGATTCCGCTCCCATGTTTAGCATGTGGAATTTCAGCTACCAGGGTAAGCCCAGGGATCTGGGGTCGAGTATTGTCTTTATCACGGTGGGTTTCTTGTACACATAAAATGTCACACTGTGACTCCTTAACGAGTGCAGCTAGGATATATGCTTTGTTTTTGGAGAACCCTTCTATATTTATCGAAGTAACCTTAAGAGCTGGGTTGTTAAGTGGATTGGCGCTCAGTAGTGCCGTTTGGTTTGGCGCTGAGAAGCATCGTTGAGAGGCCCTGAGAAGGGCCGTTGTGTGGTGGTCCTGAGAAGGACCGTTGCGAATCGTCGTGTTGCAAGGATTCGTCAGTCGGCACCGGGGTACAGACTGTCCAGGGTGGGCCGGGTGTTGTGCGCAATCAAAATTTCCGATCATAGTAACACCGCGCGGGGAGGCTCCTTGCTTCCACCCCGAAGAAGAGTAGAAGAAGGTAGTTATACATTAAAAAAAGTTCCCGTTTAAGTAAAGTATAGTAAGTCCCTGACTGCTCACTACTGCAAGCAACACTTGTTGTTACGGAACAAGCCCGAGCCCCACCTGAGGTTAAGTGGACTAACCTCTGCCTATAACAGACGCATTTCGTCAACGACGAATTGCACTGCGCCCGTCACACTGAGACGTACAGTTGTTAGGTCTCATGTGCCAGTAATTTTACTGAGTCTCAAGGACTGCTGCCGGAACACACTGTTATGTGCTTGGCGACAGATTTTCTACTTGAGGGTGGTCGCTAGCCAGGCGGGCATTCGCAAAAATGCCCTTCCACCATGCGGTGCAGCTCAAGCTCTGAGCGGGATTCGAACCATGGACCTACTGTGCGGCAGTCCATAGCCAATGCCACTGACCCGTCACTGCTTCAAAAATTAAATTTATTATTCAAAAAGGATCTGGTAGTTACAATCTTAATAAAGTCTCCGCCCAAGTATATTATGGTCAGACCTCGACTACCCACTTCACTTACTGCAAGAGCACACCTACTTGGTACTTGGTTTGCTCAATCACTTACACCTCTAAAAACATTGTCTGAAATCTTGGTACTTCAAAATATTCAAATAGTTCCTAATACTATCCTACCTTGAAACCGGGATAACAAACTTCAAGATATGTGTTACAGGATATATATATTTCTAAGCTTAACACGCTCTATTTTCGCCAGGAAACTTGCCAAAAACACCTCGATTGTTTGACGCTTACCATACGCCTTAATATTATAAAAGTAAATTTATAAGAAGAAAAGTATGAGACGAATTTACTTAGCATTCCATGGATTCACCGTGCGGGTGCCGGGTCCATAGCGTTGCAGAGGAAGAGGCTCCAGTCAAGGTGCCTGAGACTTGCAACCCAGTGAGTAAGGTTAAGGGGCCCCTTTATGATGCATCAATGCTCCCTTTCACCGCTCGAGCCTCCTCCCCTGCCCAACCAACATTTGGTAAGATCCTACTTATGCCGCTTTGGATACATGTTCTAGGATGGAAGTTACGGTTGTTGACAGGCCAAGGTCTTTTAGTAGGTTGTATAGGGATTTCGCTGGTATAAATAGACCCCTTGCTCCGACTTCTACAGCATATACATTAACCACATAACCGTTTTTGATTAATTCATTTGTTAAGTCATAATATTTGTTAGTTTTTATTGTGTGGTCTTTAGATATGTTTGTTTCCCACGGCACAATAAGATCTATAAGTACTATGCGTTTTAGATTTTTTGAGTATAGAGATATAACTGGTCTGGATGACGAAACACCAACATCCTCAGGGATTTTGTAGTGTTTTTCATACGAGTCCATCAAAAGAGTCCAATCGAAATTACAGGCACATGAGACTTAACAACTATGTCTCAAAGTGACGGGCGCAGTGCAATTCGTGACTTGTGATGAAATGCATCGGTTATAGGCAGAGGTTAGTCCGCTTAACATCAGGTGGGACTCGAGCTTGAACCGTCACAATAAAAAAAAAAATTTGGAGCTGCGCCTAAGATGGAGTAAGGCTTGGATTTAGATTTTGTATATGACCCTTCTTTTACAAAATCAACGTGAATTTAAGAGCTAATTGATTGTTATTATTGATTAAGCTGGTTTTACAGTACATACAATGTCTGTTTGTCGTTATGTTTTGTAAAGTGTTTTTGTTTCAGATAGAAAATGCAAAAAACACTGAAGAAGCAATGGACACCGGCATAGACACGGAGAACGTTTCCGAAGTGTGCACAATGGCGTCTTGTGCCTACGACGGCACTGTGCATCTGTGGAACTTCAAGAGGTAAACATATAAGTGGAAAATCTGTCACCAAGCACCTAACGGTGTGTTCCGGCAGCAGTCCTTATGAGCCAGTGAAATTACAGGCACATGAGACTTAACAACTATGTCTCAAGGTGTCGGGCGCAGTGCAATTCGTGACTTGTGACGAAATGCATCTGAATCAGGCAGAGGTAGTCCGCTTAACATCAGGTGGGCCTCGTGTTGATCGGTCACAATAACATTAAAAAAAAAAAAGTAAGTATCTCTTGTAGCATACACATATGCAAGCAATCCACCTTCACACACCTACAAGACACGCACATGGTGTGAACCCTCTCCTCACAGTAACACCCTCTCATCCACACGCGATCACTCACACTCACACCATATCTCTCACACGCACACCTTCTCTCTCACACTCACACCCTCTCCTCACACGCACACCGTCACCTAAAACTCAAACAATCTCCTAACAATCACATCCTCTTATACTCACAACCACGCCTCACACTCACACACTCACACCCTTCTTACACTCACACTCTCTCCCACTCACACCCTCTCTGACAGTCACAAAATCCTTCACACGCACACACACAGATATAGACATACCTTCTCGCGTCCTCTCAAAATACCTGAATTAGTTATGGTTTTCTATTGTGTAGTTAGTTTAATCGAATGTACATCGCTTATATTACTCGTACGTAATGTCACCTGCCGGCCCCAACTGCATACCGGCATCATGCTGAGTTGCTGGGGCCCCTTTGTGGCACAAAACAAATACCTATATTAATAAACAGATTTCATATATTCAGGCGCAACTCTGCGGCAATCCATAAACAGTAATATATTAAAATATTAAGAAATCAAAGTAAATTATACTAAAATATTTTTAAAATGTATTGTCGCATTTACAAATTTTTAGAGTACAAAATTTCTCACTTCGATCGGGAATCGATCCCACCTCCTATTTTAAATACAGGATGCCTTGACCACTAGGATATCTGGTATAGCTCAATTGAACCAACATTTTGTTCTCTAATTGTATGTTTTTAACCGTCATAGAGGACGGTGCGCGGCCATCAACCAGACTACTAGACTTCATCTGATCGAAAGAAGTGTTTTTACAAACACTTAACTCTCGGAATTATGTCGCTACCCTCAATATTTCTATATATGATTACAAGCACTATAACGTGCTGAGCGAAAATCATATTTACGAAGATTTATAGTAGAACACTGTTAACAATAACATGTGTAATTTATTTTTACCCATGTTTAAGCAAATCCCCCGTGGGGTGTCGGGTTAGAATTGCACCTCCCCATATCATCCAGCCCATATAAGCCGCCTGCCACGCGTGGGGATTATGGCAAATACCCCCTTAATAGGGGAGGCTGTGTTCAGCAGTGGACGACTCGGCTGATACAGTACAGTTAAGCAAATAAATAATTTAAATTTGAAAATGTATTAATTACTAACTGTACCTGCGACTTCGTTCGTGATTGCCGTACCTGCAGACTAATTATTCACATTTGAGCACTGTTTATCTGATATTAAGGTTGAACTGTCCGGTAACTTTTCCATACAAACGCCGTAGGGTGATCACTCCCTTATTTGAGGTTTTAGGTCCAGAACTAAGCATGATATCGATTTATCTCTTCATTATCTAGGCTTGTCTTGGCACCGATTTGTAAAAAAAAAACTTCACATGATAGTTATAAGCCTCGAAACATCCCTGTAATATCACGAATTTTAGCGCATGTTTAGTCGTAAATAAACGACTTATAGAGCATGAAATCCCTAAAATTATTTACATAGAAGCATAGCTCAGTTCATGATCATATTAGATAACATTTTGGAAAACAAATACATCCAGTAGTATAATCATAAACATCCTAGAGCCAAAGGTCGGCACAGATAGTTTTGCGCGCTAGTTTTTCGTTCAAAATATTGGGCATCTCACGTCAATACTTCCATTCCGCGGTGAGGGAAGCGGGCGGGCGGGTCTCATGCGCAGCACACTAATATATAATTAACAAAACGCACACTACCAAAAGTCACGTGCACCGCGCCGCGATCTTAGAACATAATATTATATTGTAGGAATGCCCTGTTGCTTTTTGGTGTGCACGTATGTATACACTACCAATATGTAGTGCCTATGCCTACTTACGTACTTATATATATATATATCGCTCATCCAGTGCAATATCGACGCAACTAACATTTTTTCCAAAATGATGTTAAATATTCCACATATTTCAAAAAGGTGCGTTTTATCTGGTGTAAGAACGGCGTAGTGATAATTTGACTGCAAGCCACCATAGGGCACTTATGCCAGCGCTAAATTTGAACAATATCGCGAGTGCTAGTGACAATAACGTCTGATTGGTCAGTTGCGCGCGGGAAGCCGCTGAAAGTGCTTGCGCCTGGGTCTGAGTTGACATAAAGGTAATTATGACAATATTTCTTTTTACTTTTCTAGTGCAACAACAACGCAATTGTCATTTGCGGCGTTGTTGCACCAAACTTTATTTTACTGTACTGATGTAAATGACCTTTATCTCATTAATTATTCTGCGATTTGGCTTTACTAACCATTGTTTTACCAAAAGTTTGTCTATTAGGTATGATTTCTTGAAACGGAATGTAAATTAGTATACAGGAGCAATATTATGGTGTCAGCGAACTCATCTGATAATGGGCCATAGCTATTCTAATTTTTAACGGGACTCGGTGAATAAATACAAAATGCTCGTCTTTGTTACCTACTTTCTTGTTTTTCAGTTTGGGATGTCGAACCTTGCCCATAAGTTAGCCCAATAAGGGAAGCGAGGCTATGTAGCTCTACCGTTATTAAGAAGCAACTCGATGGATTATCAGCCCCACGGGAATGGTTTGTAAATTCATACCTACTTACCTAATACATTTTAATACCCTATTATCTTAAGGGTGTTTGCCGCAATTATAATCCTGTATTATTCCCTGTGATATTTCCTTTGTTCATCGTAATAATAAGATAAAATAGGTAGTGGCGCTAGTGTGCGGCATTAACCGCCTTAATAACTACATAACTAACTTTTTGTTTTTTTAGACTTAAGTACTGAGGACCCAGAACAACAGATCTCAACACCTTCAGATACATATAATGTGGCAATAACATCATCAAATGAAAATAAGAGGGTTGTTGAAAATATACTGACATCAACACAAAAATGCTCTTGTGATTTTATGAGCTTTATAATAATGAGCCACCACAGCCACTTACAAGCCAGAAGAGTTCTTCAGAAAACTACAATAGAAATGATAATGGTACGTAGGTACATTCACTTTAATGTTATTTTATTGGTTCACTATACTAACTGTGGTATCTCCTTGATTAGTACGAAGGGTATCTCTTAATCATCATCAGCCTATGTTAGCCTACGGCTGCACATAGGCCTCCTCTAACGAGCACCATAACACCATAGCGTGTAAGGGTATCTATCACTCGCGATAAACTCAAAAACTACTGAACGAATGTACATGCGGTTTTCACCAATAGACAGTACAATAGAATAGAGAGTGATTCATGAAAAAGATTTGGGTGTAGAAATTGTAACTGTGCAAAGCCAAGACAGTTTGCTAGTTACATCTATTTACAGCTACTATTTATAACGAATCATGATGATGAAAGTAATATTTACAATTTGACGAAGTAGATAGGTATTTTATATTGTAGGTATGGAAAGAAATGTTGGATCCCCATCAATATTTCAAATTACTGATGAGAAAATCTCTCTTAAGTCTAATAGCGAAGATTTTTCGCCAAATGAAAGTGGCGATGAGTTCAAGCTTCCAAAAAAGACGCCTTATGTCAAGTTCATATAAAGTTGTGTATGGAGTCTGAAAGCAATCTAGTGGTTGCAATTTATGATTTGCAAGCCGTGATGCCGGTGCCGTTCGGAGAATCCTCCGCATTTTTCTACAGATCTAAGCTTAATTGCTATAATTTCACGGTAAGTTCTCCCTAGGAAGAACCATTTTATTTCGAATACCTAGAGTAGGTACTCTTAAGGTGATATCAATATTTTTTTCAGATAATCGTCATGAAAAATAAGACGACATCGTGTTATTTTTGGCATGAAGGACTAAGTAACCGAGGTGCCATTGCATCGGGAATTATGTGTACAAGTTCCTATAAAAAGTAGCCCAGCAGATTCCCAAATTGTGACGTTATTTTTTATTCTGACAATTTCTGTGGGCAACAAAAGAATCGTTGATATTTAAAAAAAATATAATGAATACTATTTTACTCTCTCTTTATAAAAAATCTAAGTGTTAAAATTATTCCTTTTCAGATTCTTGATGTCTATATATTACTTTGCTGTCAATATATTGCCAATTAAATAGGTAACCCACAAGTTCCTAATACGTGGACACAAAATGAGGGCGACAGTGCCCATTCAATAATTGAATGATCCGTGAAAAGGGCAAAAAACCTGGTCCCATACACACGCCTGATCATTATGTGCAGCTCATAATAACGCAAAGAACTCTGGAAAGCCATTTATAGTCAACGAGCTAAATTACAGAGATTTTTACGACTTCAAAATATTATTGGATGAAGTTGCACTAGACAATTTATCATTATCCGAATTAAAGCTGATTCGTTTTACAAAAACAAATCCTGAAGTGTATGAGTATAAGAGTCTGTACGATGATAACTGGACTGAAACCGGTTGCAGAAAAGTACGCAACATAAGATCAATAATTATGAATGAAATAATGCTGAAACCGGCGTACACCTAAAAATCAGTATTGCTGATCGTAAAAAAGGGACTTAATGCATAATGGTTCAAACTAACATTATTCATAACTACTACCAAGGATTCTATAACAGTCTTTAGATAAGTCAAGTTGGTTAAGTCGATTTTAGTTTTGTAATATTTAACATTGACCTTTTAAAACGGGTATTTAAATGACTGAAATTACTACGGTTCCTACAAGTAATTGTAAGTTTGATTTTTTCAGTTTGTTTGTATTTTAATAAAGAAATTGTATTTTAATAGTTTTTTTAACACTCCTAATAACTTGACATATCTGTCTTAAAATACATATCCTAGGACAATAACGACGCAAATGTAAGTAGTAATATTTTTATTGGAGTATTTAGGGTATATATAAAGAAATATATTTAACTTATTGCATTAAGTTAACAAGTTAATAGTCTAAACTAAAATAATAATCAGTAAAATTAATGAAAATACTCAAACAATACCTTGTTACGGCTATTACAATCTTTAATTGCCTCTCCTGTAAAATCACGTTTAATGTAGTTGCGTCGATATTGCACTGGATGAGCGATATATATATATTTACATATGTTGGGAGTTGGGGACCGGATTTTCTTTCGCATTTGATTAGTTTGTTCGTGATAGTAAGTGTCGGACGCCATAATCCATATAGATAGGTACTTGGGTAATATAAATACGTAACTATGTCTAGGTACTCACCTACTCTCACCTAAGTTAGTACCTAGTAGGTATTAGTCAATACGCAGGTCATGATAGCTATGGTGAGTACCTAATCATTTTAGCAACACTTAGACAATATAAAAAGCTGCATTTGGTTAGATATGGTATGGACGTAGGTAGTCCGCATTCTTTTTAGAATATAGTCTAAGCGGTAATATAGCTTCGAGAAAGTACCTACCTAACACAAAGTAGTAAAGGGTTAGAATTATTAGAAGCTCAATGGAAGATACCTACCTATCTACGATATAATTATCATTTATCATATAGGCCTGCCTAGGCACGCAACTGTCAGCGATGTCAAATCGACATTCGCGGGCGCGCATTACATTGCATACCTATCTACATAGCTATAAGATCACAACAAATAATAAAGTTAGTACTATGTATCTACCTACGTAAATTAGTAGAATAAGTATGTGTATTTGTAGTAGGTACTTATACCTAAGGTAGTACGAAAGTTTATATGGTAAACTTAGCGATGATTGTAGGCACTTACCTAATCAAAAATAACCTATGATTAGTTATTGATTTTTATTGGAAATAATTTAAATCAGTTACGGGTAGGTAGAGAATTTTTATTCCAAATGTGTTCTACCAGGATTGGTAGATCCATGATGCCATCGTACATTACCGCTTAGAGACAGATTTTGAAATCGGTACGACACACTCTCATCTCAAAGCTCGCTAGCCGGGCGAGCATTCGCAAAACAACCTTCCACCATGCGGTGAAGTTCATGCCCGCGGCGGGATTCGACCCATAGACCTGTTGCGCGGCAGTCCATTGCTAAGAGCCATCACTGCTTCCCGTTAAGTGTTTCGTGACAGAATTTCTACTTGAGGGTGGTAGCTAGCCAAGCGAGCATTCGCAAAATACCAAGCGGTGAATTCGCCCAAGCGATTCAAGCCCGCGGCGGGATTCGAACCATAGACCTGCTGCGTGGCAGTCCAAAGCTAATGCCACTGAGCCATCACTGCTTCCCGTTAGGTGCTTTCTGACAGATTTTCTACTTGAGGGTGGTAGCTATCCAGGCGAGCATTCGCAAAATGCTCTTCACCAACGCGGGGAAGCTCAATATCGCGGCTGGATTCGAACCATGGACCTGCTACGCGGCAGTCACTAGCTAATGCCACTGGCCCATCAATGCTTCCCGTTAGGCGCTTACTGACAGATTTTCTGCTTGAGGATGGTGGCTAGCCAGGTGAACATTCGCAAAATGCCCTATGCCCTTCCACCAAGCGGTGAAGCTCGAGCCCGCAGCGGGATTCGAACCATAAACATGCTGCGAGGCAGTCCATAGCTAATGCCACTGAGTTCACGTTAGTTGCATGGTGACAGATTTTCTACTTGGGTAGCTATCCCGGCGAGCATTCGCAAAATACCCTTTTTTTATGCCTGATAGGTTAGCCTTTGACCACTATCTCACCTGATGGTAAGTGATGATGTGGTCGAAGATGTTGTTCAGGCTAACCTAGAAGTACTGGCTCTCAAGGACAGCTGCCGGAACACACCGTTAGGTGCTTGGCGACAGATTTTCTACTTGAGGGTGGTAGCTATACAGGCGGGCATTCGTATAATGCTCTTCTACCACGCGGTGAAGATTAAGCCCGCGACGGGATTCGAAGCATGGACCTGCTGCGCGGAAGTCCATAACCAATGCCACTGAGCCATCACTGCTTCGCTTAAGGTGCTTGGCGACCGATTTTTAACTTGAGGGTAGTAGCTATCCAGGCGGGCATTCGTATAATGCTCTTCTACCACGCGGTGAAGATTAAGCCCGCGACGGGATTCGAAGCATGGACCTGCTGCGCGGAAGTCCATAACCTATGCCACTGAGCCGTCACTGCTTTACAAAATATGTTGTAGTAAAAGCAGTAACTTGCTTATTATGTAATAAATAATTATTGTAGGTAAATATTTACTACATCAATATGAAAAGAACAAACTAATACATTTACTATGTACCTACAAATCATTGTACCTACTTACTAAATATTTACCTACTATAGGTGAAATTACATCAGTATGTTATTATAAAACGAACGAAAATTATAACAACAGGTACCTACTGTCCGAACCAAAATGTATTCCTCTGTGAATATATAATATTATTTTATAAGAAATACCTACACACGTCGTGACGTAGCTTGAGACACTATCTCCGTCCGTCGTCAAACATCGTAATTCGTTCGGCATGGTTCGGCTTTCATTGATATATCGCAAACAAGTGTGCGTAATTAGCGTAGATGCAATACGGGAGTGTGATGCGCGATCACTATCTTCGTACTACTCATCACGGAGTCTTACCCTTTCCCACAAAGGTATAGGTGAAATAGCATGCTTTGTTGCCTCGCCCGCTGATAAGTTCGAGCCGTCGGCAAGTGCATCCTTAAGCAACGCTGTGGTCTGCGGTGAAGCACTCTTGGTAAAGCTTAGCTCAGAAAGGAGCTTTTTACTTTGGGTTTGAAAACTCCCGGGTTGTATTTTCCAGAAGACAGTAGTTAAGTAATTCACAGAGTTCCTTCAACACTTCCTCTTATTTATTCCACAATAACTGTTGAAGCAAAGTACTTTGGGCGTTTCTTTGGAATGTCGATTTTAAAACGGGCGTCTTTTTGCCGAGGCTCTCCTTGTTTGGCGGTAGAACGAAAATATATTAATACACAATAATAATATTGATTGTGCATTTGCGCAGTCTCCAAAATGTATCCAGCATAAGATACATAATTAAAAAAAAACTGATTGTACCGAATGATCCAGATTTTAGAGATTTATTTTAGTAAGCTTGCAAAACTAAATAAGGGTGCTGGGCTGCCCCTGGGGTGCCGGAATGCCCGTGGGGTGCCGGGATGCCCGTAGGATGCCCGGCTCACTCGTCACTATTCTAACAAAAAAATAATAATTGAAATCGGACTACGCGTTAATAAATTACAACTAAGTGTACATTTTTACTTTTATCACCTTTCCCGAGGGAACCATAATCAATTTCGGGATAAAAAGTATACAATAACCTTCTTCGTAGTATGAACTCAAATCGTGTTAAGTTTCATCGAATTTCATTCAGTAGTTTTGGAGTGATGCGCGGCCGGGATACAGACAGACAGACAGACAGAAAAAAATAAAATAAAACACAGTTTTGGCATCAGTAACAGCCACAGAGTGTTCTCAATTATTATTTTTTCAAAATATCGGCCATGTACAGAATTGGATCTGTTACAGTTTTATTATAAGTATAGATTTATTACTATTATTTTAGTTTAGAGTATACAATCTATAATTTATCCCATGTAGTGCGTCCCTTGTGTGGTGCCAGGTTAGAATTGCACCTCCCCATATCATCCCGTGGGTGTCGTAAGAGGCGACTAAGGGAAAAATACTGGAAGGAGGGCGCAGCGTCTTTTAAAGAACTGCCATCTTACGCTGCGATCCCCAAGCCGCCTGCCAAGCGTGGGGATTATGGCAAATACCCCCTTAATAGGGGAGGCTGTGTTCAGTAGTGGACGATCCGGCTGATACAGGTACAGTGCGTCTTCGCTATCACCTAAAGGAGTTTCATCACGTCAGGTTTCAGATTTATGCCGCCTGCCTGACGCCAACCCTACCCATGACAGAATATTTAAAAAAAATATGTGTTGTTCACAGTGATTCGCCCATAGCATCGTTGGAAGGGCACAGCCCCTCGCGGGTGTCACGTGTCGAGTTCCATCCGTCCGGACGATTCCTCGCCTGCACCGTTTTTGATAATTCTTGGAGACTTTGGGATTTGGAGACGGGTGAGTTTTTATTTGTAGCTGATAGGCTAGCCTTTGACTACTATGTCAACTGATGGTAAGTGATGATGCGGTCGTAGATGTTGTGCAGACTAACCTTGAATTACTGGCTCTCAAGGACAGCTGATGGCACACATCGTTAGGTGCTTGGCGACAGATTTTCTTCTTGAGAGTGGCCAGCTAGGTGGGTATTCGCAAAACACCATGCTATAACAACTGCCATCCTAAGACGACAACCGGGACCGACGGCTTAACGTGCCCTCCGAAGCACGAAAACGCTCAGTAGTAATGTCACTAGCGGTCACCCATCCAACTGATCGGTTAAGAACGGCTAAGCAAACTTCGCTACGAGCGCTTCTAAATATTCACATAAAAATTTTAAGGGTCTTCCAGTCCCTAAATTAGTAGATTGGCAACCACTACGAAAATCAAACAAATCATACAACATATTGAAATAAAGATCATAACTGCGCACGCTGCCACCTGGCAGTTACGGCAATAGCTCCGAAAAAATTTAAGAAAATAATATTGTTCACATGGACGCCGTGGGGTGCCGGGCTAGAATATCACCCCCCCCATTGCTACATATGGGTGTCGTAAGAGGCGATTAAGGGTAAAATACCTGAAGGTGGTGGTGGGTGAGCAGCACCTTCTGAGGAACTGATATCTTATACTGCAATCCCCAAGCCTGCCAAGCGTGGGGATTATGGCAAAACCCCCCTTCATGGGGGAGGATGTGTTCAGAAGTGAACAATCCGGCTGATACAGTATGTACTGATTAAAGATATTAAGTTTATCTATTGATTGACATAGGTTTGAATAAAATTGTCTATGACAATACAAAATTACGAGTATATGTGCAGGAATCGAACCACTCCTATAGCTGGGGCATGCTCCGACCGCTAAGCTAACATGACACATGACTCTAATTTTGCCTAAATTTTAATAAAAATATTGAAATGATAATATTAAAATTATAAGGTTGCGTCATCATTTACAAGTATAAAACCAATTGCACAATTGGTCTTGTTTGTAGTAATACAATAATAATACAATACAATATTCTTTATTCTTCTCTCTACAAAGGTATCTTAATTTATTAAAGATTATGTGATACTTATATTTACACGTAGTACAACGCAAGTGGATAGATGTCGCTCCATTCCAATATTTATTTATTTATTTCAAAAAAACAATGTGGCTTACAGACTATGATGTCCAAAACACCAATATGTCAAAAATATAAATTACCCAAAACAAAACATTATTACTTAAATTTACATTATATATCTTATTATACAAATATATTATATTATTATACAATTCTACGCAATTATTATTACCATGAATATTTACAAACAATGTCATATTAAATTAAAATACATTAAAATATAATCACAATAAAATAATACAAAGAAAAATGATGGTTAAAAAGAACGATAGGAAAAATTAGAGTTACGATTCATGTTAGCTCAGACGGTCAAAGCATAGGGGTGGATGGCGCGGGTTCGAATCCCGCACATGACAAATTTTCCGTCTAGTAATTTTGTATAGCAATGCGGAGAGCATGCGTCGTGCCAAAAATAAAATTATTGAATTAATATATAAGTTTGAATGATTATTTATTCCAGCCATTGAATTTAAATAAGGTTTTTTTAATACCTTTTATCATAACATTTTCAGCTAAAGAAGTGCTTCACCAGGAGGGGCACGCGAAAGCTGTCTATGCTATTGCATTCCAAGGCGATGGATCCCTCGCAGTTACCGGGTAAGAAAAAGTTACCAATAGTGCCTGGTAGGTGGCAATATGCTCGCCCACTATCATATAAGACCAACACACATTATTAATTTTGTTTATTTTTGGAACTATATATATATATATATATTTGGATTTTATAGTTACAAAACATTCACTTACAAGTATGTTTTAGTGTTGTCTGTTCATGATGTCTTTATTGTGTTCAAAAACATCTGCCACCAAATTTATTAACCCCTGACTCGTATACCGGTTTGCGTTTCAAGTTTTACAATGCGATTAAAATAAGAATAGGACGGGCTCTCGGCTGACTTCACGCATATTCTAATTTCTCTAATAAGTACGATCAGCAAAACAAACTTAAAAATAAACCAGTGCCATATATTTAAAGGTAATTTTAAATGAGTGACCCGATATTGTTAATTTTAAAAATTCATATATTTAAGGTCAACAGCACTGACGCCATTTTGGTTTGATGACAACGCGGGCGTCAGGGTCTTATTTCTCCGACAGTGTACTACTACGCGACACGTTTGCGAGTGCTTATTGATCATGCATTTAATTTATTTTTTTACTGTATAATTTGTTGTTGTTTACTGTTTAATATGTTTTTGGTGATTGTTATATTTGTTTTTGTTACCCGTTACGATGATAACGATGAGTCTGACTCAGTTGGCCATCAGAATCATGCGGCATCGAAGAGCTAAGCGATTCAAATTAAGATACCTAAGTACAAAGTATTGCTAACAGCTAAAATCAGTTCAAATTATTTCTGTGTTTGCTGTGCCCACTATGCTCGTTTACCTACCTATGACTACTTGTTTTTTTACACGACTACCCACATAAACGTGTGTTAAGTTTTCAGGTTTGATGTATGTATTTGTGTTTGTGAGTTTCTTTATTTCACCATAATTTCTAAACGGCTAATGGCTTAGCCGATCTTAATTAACGAGATATCGTTAGATTTATCTTGATAGCTCAAGTGACACTATGTACATAAAAAAATAGAAAACAAACTGGTGGGTTTTAGAAGCCATATAGTGAGAAAAACAATTTATTTTTTCCTCCAAAGCCATCGTGTTGGGTATCAAAATGAAGGGTTTTAAAAAAAGATTCCATATATATATTAACTGGCAGTTTTAATTTCAATTGATCGATAAAACATTTGACGAAAATAAATTATTTGCCGTCGGGTTTTTTATTTTCTTTATTAAATTATACATGTTTTATCATTCCTTATTATGCTCACTGTACCAAGTTCTAGTTTTGACGTCACAACATGGCGCTAGGCCGATCCTATTCTTATTTTAATCGCATTGTATGTAGTCACCGTGCGCCCGCCTATTGTTCTCTTATCGCAGCAGCAGCTACTATTGCTTCCTTTTGTATTGATAATATTTAATTGCCATATTCATTAATGACAAAATTATTTGCTATTTTGAGCAATTACAGGCAGAATACATATTTTATTCAGGTGTGCAGATGTTTTAAACTTGTAATGTTCCTTAAGGGTGAACTGGCCGACCCGTTTTCCATACAAACGTCGTAGGGTGATCACTCCCTTATTTGAGGATTTAGCTCCAAAATAAAGCATAATACCGATTGATCTCGTCGTTATCTAGGTTTGTATTATGCCGAAATTTTAATAAAATAATTAACTTCAGAATTATGAGCCTCGAAACATTTTCGACAACAAAGTTTTCGAGGCTCCATAACTTACAATATAATTATCTTTTTAAAATTTTGGCATCATAAAAGCCTAGATAATGACGATATCAATCAGTATTATGCTTTATTTTTGACCTAAATCCTCAAATAAGGGAGTGATCACCCTACGACGTTTGTATGGAGAACTACCGGCCAGTTCAACCTTAATATTATATTATGTATTATTGCATGGTGGTAGGGCATTTTGCGAATGCCCGCCTGGCTAGCTACCACCCTCAAGTAGAAAATCTGTCGCCAAGCACCTAACGGTGTGTTCCGGCAGCTGTCCTTGAGAGCCAGTTATTCTAGGTTAGCCTGAACAACATCTTCGACCACATCATCACTTACCATCAGGTGAGATAGAGGTCAAAGGCCAACCTATCACGCATAAAAAAAAATGTATTTAGTAGTCGTTCATTAACTTTGATCCTCTTTAAAACTAGTTGCAATAAGTGGATTTTTTTAATTAGCCTTCAATAAATTATTTGTTATGTTTGTTATTCCTAGATAGCTGTTAATTTTCCTAAGATTATTAAATAAATAAATTTTTTTTTTTTTTTTTTTATGACTGATAGGTTAGCCTTTGACCACTATCTCACCTGATGGTAAGTGATGATGTAGTCGAAGATGTTGTTCAGGCTAACCTAGAAGTACTGGCTCTCAAGGACAGCTGCCGGAACACACCGTTAGGTGCTTGGCGACAGATTTTCTACTTGAGGGTGGTAGCTAGCCAGGCGGGCATTCGCAAAATGCCCTACCACCATGCTATAACGACTGCCACCTTAAGACGACAACCGGGACCGACGGCTTAACGTGCCCTCCGAAGCACGGAAACGCTCAGTAGTAATGTCACTAGCGGTCACCCATCCAACTCCTGACCGCGCGCGACGTTGCTTAACTTTGCTGATCGGTTGAGAAGAGCTAAGTAAACTTCGCTACGAGCGCTTCAAGAGAAATAAAAATAAATACACATGTCTAGGCCCCAAGTGGGTGCACAAAACTATCCCTGCGGGGGTATACTTGCGTGACACTTTGTCGTTCGATTTTAGAGGGAGGTTTAATAATAATAGTATACAGGGTTTTTGGTTAAATGTTAACAACCTCTTAGGGTTGACTGCTGCTAGTCCTAACAAACATTTTGAGTTATTTTTTTGTTATATTTGTATGTTTTTGATCGAATAAACACGAGGACCACCTGATGTCAAAAGTCTCTTGTGCCTGTAATGTATTGCATATTTTTCATTACTTTGCTCGATGTAAATATTCGTAACTCTATTCAAAGGGACCACGGCGCGGTCCAGTGTTACCGCGGCTGGTGCTCTTGGCTCGGAGTAGGCATTAAAACTCAAAAAAAGCTTTTTTTCCTAAACAAAAAAAAGAACATCTCAATATGTTTGTTAGGACTAGCAGAAGTCAACCCTAATAGGTTGTTAGCATTTTAATAATAACCCTGTAAAATGCGTCTGTTATAGGCAGAGGTTAGTCCACTTAACATCAGGTGGGCCTCGTGCTTCTCCGTCACAATAACATTAAAAAAAAATAAAAAAAAAAATACGAGGGCTACAGCCGGAAAATGCAAAAAAATACAAAATTTATTTTAAATTAAATATAAAAAATTACAATGAATAACTTATGAATAATGATCGAATTGATACGTGACAATTGCCCGAAGCTATTTTATGAAGCAGTGATGGCTCAGTGGCATTGGCTATGGACTGCCGCGCAGCAGGTCCATGGTTGGAATCCCGCCCAGAGCTTGAGCTTCACCGCATGGTGGAAGGGCATTTTGCGAATACCCGCCTGGCTTAGCGACCACCCTCAAGTAGAAAGTCTGTCGCCAAGCACCGAAAGGTGTGTTCCGGCAGTAGTCCTTGAGAGCCAGTGAAATTACAGGCACAATGAGACTTAACAACTATGTCTCAATGTGACGGGCGCAGTGCAATTCGTGAGTTGTCATGAATTGCAACTGTTATAGGCAGAGTTTAGTCCACTTAACATCAGGTGGGCCTCG
Organism: Plagodis pulveraria; assembly: GCA_963890685.1. NCBI lineage: Eukaryota > Metazoa > Arthropoda > Insecta > Lepidoptera > Geometridae > Plagodis > Plagodis pulveraria. The sequence goes on along the minus strand of OY982976.1, from coordinate 15,947,991 downwards.
AGCTTGTTCCGTCACAATAACATAAAAAAAAAAAAAAAGCTAGATGCAAAAGTGAAGCATTCGATATCCGATAACCGCTACGTAAGCATTTTGATGTCGTCGAGCGGTGTTTGCTTGAAAGGCGATTCCCGTGTACATGTATACTAGCTAATTTTTCAAAACGAATCCATGTATACTTTTTTTAATAAATATTATTATTATTATAACCGAAAGTATATCTACCACCGGTGGTCACAGACAACGAAAGCCTACCTCCATAGATAAGCTATCCTAGGATACCACAAGGGCATTGTAGCGAGTTAAATGACGCGCGAATTAGATATAAGAACTCCTTTTTTTATGCTTGATAGTTCAGCCTTTGACCATTTTCTCACCTGATGGTCAGTGACGATGTGATCGAAGATGTTGTTCAGGCTAACCTAGAACTACTGGCTCTCAAGGACAGCTGCCGGAACACACCGTTAGATGCTTAGCGACAGATTTTCTACTTGAGGGTGGCAGCTAGCCAGGCCGGCATTCGCAAAATGCCCTACCACCATGCGGTGAAGCTCAAACCCGTGGTGGCATTCGAACCATGGCCCTGCTGCGCGGCAATGTCATTGACTAAACACTGCTTCAAAAAGAGCCCTCCTATACCATAAAAAAAGGTGCTCACCTAGACAAGCATGTAGCTTACCATCAGACGGTCGATTTGTCTCACCATTTTTTATAATAAACAATATGAATGACGCCGAGTTTCTGGCCCGTTCTTCTCGCAGTGGCTCTATACAATTTATTTGCTGAATGTGGCAGTACAATGTAGTATATTTGAATACTAAAATTTGTAAATGACCTTCATAAGAGCGTCGTAGACGCCTAAATTGAATAAATGATTTTGAATTATGGCGCTAGCAAGTGCTAAATAGCTTTACTTGAACAGATTTTTATCAAAATTTATTTATTTTGTAGCAGTAAAAAATTATATGTTAATGTTGATTACATTATCTAAGGACAAGAAAAGTCTGAAACACGTTTCCTTAAGACTGTGGTTCGCGACCGTGGGAACTTGTGATAGCATACCCACATTGATATTTTCATGTCACACAGACGCATTGCGTAGTATTAGTATACACACCCAGGAAACGAATAGATCTCCTTTCGGTGCTTCGCAAAAGTTATATATTCATCACGCTTCCATTTTTGATATCTCGTTTATTAATGTAAAAAAAAACCGCAATGTATTTAGACATTAACTTGTCACATCGCGGAACCTGCGGGCCCGTATTGCGAAGTCAGCAGCAAAGGGTGGGGTCATAGTGTATGCTTTCTGGGCATTAAGTAAACTATTTTTTACGGAGAATATTAAGTTATTGTTATGTCAATATTATTGTGTGATATTGGAAATGTGGGTTTCATAGATAACATTTTATTTAAAAATATATATATATAACACATTAAAACAAACACATGGGTTAAAAAAGTTTTATAATATTATTTTATTCTAGTTGTTTGTCTTCTATATATTTTTTTTTATCTTAGTGATAGTTGTTTCACATACATTTTCATTCTTTCGTTTTTTTGTATCTCGTATAGCTTCTCTTTTTTTTATCGCCTCCATTAAATAAATGGGTTCTCTTACCTCCATTTTCCTTTCTTATCTAGAATCTATTATTTCCGGGAGCATACAATCAAGGTAAAACATTTCTAACTTTTTTTCCATATTATTTTTCCAAAACTCATCATCTTTTTTAATTTTTTCAACTTTTATGTCCACGCTGGTCCAAACCATAAAAATGCATTTAAATTTTTTAGTGATATGTAGCTGTCCTTGGACCTGATAATTCCAGTCGTGATTGGTATTTAGCACCAGATCTCCTGTTAGATTGCGTTTCCAGAAAGTGATTTTTTTCTTATTGACACCGTCGTCTATAGACATATTGGCACATGAATATGGACACTTTATTTCAATAATTTTATCGTCATCTAATAATCCGTCTGGGCTTGTAGGACATTTTTGGATCTACAAATAACCCACATTTTTTTATGATACAAGGGGTTCCGTCAATACTACCTAAAAAAAGTGCTAACTCTTCTAGCGCAATAATTTCGTGGTCTTTGCCATGTTGTATTGATTTAATATTTTCTAAATTCATTCCACGAAGCAAATTTTTTACAAGAGGGCCGCATTTTCTCTTCTTCAAAAGAGGGCCTCTTTTGCAAACTTTCCCAAAACTTGATGCGGTCAGACGCAGTCGTCTTTCTTGCATCCATTCCATGGAGTCTGATTGCAAGACAGTCCTTCTTTCCAAATCATTCCTTTCTACTTCTGTTAGGTTAAGTTTTTTCAAATGTTCATTTTTTGCAAATTCGAAATCAATTTCATTTAAGTCGGGTTTTTGGCAGAAATAACCATAGTCTTTGTCCATATTATTACCTGGTTTTGAAAAATTGTTTTTGTGGCTGGGTTTTGTTTTTGGACGCATTATCTTCTTTTTTAACTCAAGACGGCTTATGAATGTATTGGGTTTTTTAAGGATTACTTTATTATACAAGTACGTTAATGGCTGCTTCGTGTTAAATGCCACAACGGACGTTGCACAACGTGCCGAATAAGACTGTCTATTTGAAAAGTTGATCCGTTTAGTAAATCTGTTTTGAGATCGGTGATTTTTTCATTAAAGGTTTTTTCGGTTTGTGAATTATTATGCTTTACAGCACCAGTTACTGAACGCCTTAAACGTAAAATGTTTTTGGACAAAGCTTTGCGTAAGGGCAAGGGGTGGCTAGTATTTTTCGCCAGTTCATCCAGCTTTGTGCAGTAGTTGCGAAGTAAATGGTTAGTGCACTCTATTTTCTCTACAACTATACTACGATATGGATTAGCATCTAGTATACTTTTGTAGGTACTAGAATCTCCATCAGCGATTAATTTAGAATATATGATACCATACGTTTCTATGGACCCTTTAAAACCTTCTGTTATTGCAAGAGCTTCCATTCCACTTGAGGAACCACTGTAATTTTTGAAACAAACGTGATCTGAGCAAGGAATATTTCGATTCGCTGCTCTAGAACATATCATGCAGTACTTATTTTTAACTGCCATGTACAGAACTTTCTTTGTTCTATATCCAATAATTACAGCAGCACCTGATAAAGCTGTATAGTTTTTTCTATAGGATCGTTTCGACCAGCACGCGTCTGCCACTACCGTGATCATTGGTACTCCGTTAGCGTCTACGTCACCATTTTGTATGGCTAAATGGTATTCCTCCTTGGCAGCTTCTTCCATGCACTTCTGTTTCGCCAATTCCCACAATTCACAAACCTTTGTATGACATTTAGCGTAAAGATTTTTAGACATACATGGTATCCCGAGAGAAGCTGATACCTGTTCTAGACCTGCATAACCAGCTCCTATCGACATAAAACTGGACACTGCTGTCTCGTTTAGATTTAGGTCTTTCCTACTTACATTTGATTTACAATTCTTAACATGTAATTCTACATTACACATTTTGCAGAGAAAAGTAAATTCGGAGTAGAAACCTTATTTTGCTCTTTTAAAAGTTCTAAACAACTGAAGTCACAACCTAGCGGTGAATCGTGTTTAGCAATTTTTTTGCAATTCCTCATAAAAGTACATGAAATCAATAAGTCTGCACCCATCTACTTCAAACTTTTCGTTTTCGTGTGCTTTTTCAATGATAAGTTGCGGAGTATTGTGTTCCGACGTTGTCTGAAATGATATAATTGTATTATTTGGTGATCTATTAAGTATAATTGTGCAGTGCTTCTAATGGTGAAATAAATGAACACTATTTACAGCTTCCGTGGATATAATATCTTGCAGGTTTTGAATTTCTTGAAATGAAACCCTCTTTACTTTTTCTGAAACGTTTTGCCCTGATGTTGCCTGAAATATATGGAAAGTATATTACTCGGTCATGTTTTGAGCAGTTCATTGTAGTGAGGTGAGTACTATGAACGACACTTACAACTACGGTGCAAGTATCATCTTTCAAGTTGTTATTTTCCTGAAAGGAAATTGCTTGTTTTCTGAAACAAAAATCATTAAAGTTAATTAGACATGCTTTTGTATACTGTGTTTTTAATTATTTTATCGAATTTTACCGATTTTTAACCACCCTAAAAAATAACTACTTCATTTTTGTATTCCGATTTAGAAAATCCTTTTACTATTTTAAACAATTTAATGTCAGATTAGTCCCATCGAAATTTCATTAAAATTGTTTCAGGATTTTGGTTCGTAAATCAAAATAACTGCAAAAAATATGTCATCCACCGAAATTGCGTATTTCAAACTTTTCAGTGATAGAAACTTATTTTAATTTTATTGACGGTGGTTTGGCTTTTATGAAACTTCCGTCATATACACAAAACAGTATAGTTATTCAGTAGTTACGAATACGAAGCGATATAAAAACAGACACACATACCTAAGGTCTTGCATAAAATTTTGGCTGTAATTTGCCAAAACCGCAAACAAACAAACAGGGAAAAAACAACATAACAACCTTTTTAGACTTTGCCACAGACGGATAAAAAGATGAGTAGGTACATTATAGGGAACTTACAACTTTATTTGAAATCTTCCTTTATTTTTTTTGTGTTTATAATAATTGTCTTTACGTTTTGCCATAATCTACCTGAAATAGGTAGGAAAATAAACGACATTAGTCTGTGATAATCAATTCCTAAGGAAAAAAATACATAATAAAACTCACAAACCTAGTTCGTCGTCTTGCTCGATGATCACAAATTACTACGTCGTGTCCGACACTCGGGACCCACCTTTATGCCAAACAATTGATATATGAATATCGCGGACGTATTGAGCTTGGCGCGAAAAACGGACATACGTTCACCTTGAAAACTGAGACGGTACTGAACTTTTTGCGGTCGTCCGCCACAATATATAGCAAATTATGGCAGGTTACTGCTCCATACAATAATGTATTGGCAGCGGGGAACGATTTACGCTAGTAAAATGATTTATGTTTAAGCTCATATTACTGCTTTTTAGTTTAAATTAGTAAAAAAAAGTAATGGTGAATGTATTATTGATACTTTCTTCTGTCCATTCGATCCAAGATATTTTCAAATATAACAACGAAATAGCACATATAGTCCGAATAGAAAAGATCGATTTCAATATTTTTTATCAAAGTTGACGATTTTTTTTCTCGGAAATTAGGAATAATTTATTAATATCTCACGGCGTAAGTGTAGACTCATCTATTATGTAATTGTGTTTTTTCTTGTTGTGCCATTAAAAGAAGTGAAACGTTTATTATTTTTTAAAATTGTAACGTCCTATTCACGCCTTTCTTAGGGACCTGCCTCTTAAAAATTTATCGGTACAATAAAATTACAAAGTTGACTCTAAGTTACGCTTGTAACTAAACATCTTAATTATTTACGTATGAATGTGTATGAAACTATATTAAAATACTAACAAACCCTTAATAAGAGAGACAAGAAAAGTTACATTTTCGATTTACATTACTAGTTTTTTGGTATCAAGCTTTCTTTCGGATTTTACCTAAACTGATCGCGATTTCACCATCGCTGTCTCTCTCACTCCTACGCAGTTCGATAGTGACAAAACTTCAGCATTTGACTTTGAGTTATTTACATACTAGCGGCATGGACGCGTTCGGGCGCGTGTGGGACCTGCGCACGGGGCGCTGCGTGATGTTCCTGGAGGGGCACCTGGGCCCGCTGCTGGGGGCCGACTGGGACCCCGCGCAGTACAGGCTCGCTACTGCCGCTAACGATCATCAGGTACTACCTCACCCCCCCCACATCTCTGCGTGATGTTCCTGGAGGGGCACCTGGGCCCGCTGCTGGGGGCCGACTGGGACCCCGCGCAGTACAGGCTCGCTACTGCCGCTAACGATCATCAGGTACTACCTCACCCCCCCCACATCTCTGCGTGATGTTCCTGGAGGGGCACCTGGGCCCGCTGCTGGGGGCCGACTGGGACCCCGCGCAGTACAGGCTCGCTACTGCCGCTAACGATCATCAGGTACTACCTCACCCCCCCCACATCTCTGCGTGATGTTCCTGGAGGGGCACCTGGGCCCGCTGCTGGGGGCCGACTGGGACCCCGCGCAGTACAGGCTCGCTACTGCCGCTAACGATCATCAGGTACTACCTCACCCCCCCCACATCTCTGCGTGATGTTCCTGGAGGGGCACCTGGGCCCGCTGCTGGGGGCCGACTGGGACCCCGCGCAGTACAGGCTCGCTACTGCCGCTAACGATCATCAGGTACTACCTCACCCCCCCCACATCTCTGCGTGATGTTCCTGGAGGGGCACCTGGGCCCGCTGCTGGGGGCCGACTGGGACCCCGCGCAGTACAGGCTCGCTACTGCCGCTAACGATCATCAGGTACTACCTCACCCCCCCCACATCTCTGCGTGATGTTCCTGGAGGGGCACCTGGGCCCGCTGCTGGGGGCCGACTGGGACCCCGCGCAGTACAGGCTCGCTACTGCCGCTAACGATCATCAGGTACTACCTCACCCCCCCCACATCTCTGCGTGATGTTCCTGGAGGGGCACCTGGGCCCGCTGCTGGGGGCCGACTGGGACCCCGCGCAGTACAGGCTCGCTACTGCCGCTAACGATCATCAGGTACTACCTCACCCCCCCCACATCTCTGCGTGATGTTCCTGGAGGGGCACCTGGGCCCGCTGCTGGGGGCCGACTGGGACCCCGCGCAGTACAGGCTCGCTACTGCCGCTAACGATCATCAGGTACTACCTCACCCCCCCCACATCTCTGCGTGATGTTCCTGGAGGGGCACCTGGGCCCGCTGCTGGGGGCCGACTGGGACCCCGCGCAGTACAGGCTCGCTACTGCCGCTAACGATCATCAGGTACTACCTCACCCCCCCCACATCTCTGCGTGATGTTCCTGGAGGGGCACCTGGGCCCGCTGCTGGGGGCCGACTGGGACCCCGCGCAGTACAGGCTCGCTACTGCCGCTAACGATCATCAGGTACTACCTCACCCCCCCCACATCTCTGCGTGATGTTCCTGGAGGGGCACCTGGGCCCGCTGCTGGGGGCCGACTGGGACCCCGCGCAGTACAGGCTCGCTACTGCCGCTAACGATCATCAGGTACTACCTCACCCCCCCCACATCTCTGCGTGATGTTCCTGGAGGGGCACCTGGGCCCGCTGCTGGGGGCCGACTGGGACCCCGCGCAGTACAGGCTCGCTACTGCCGCTAACGATCATCAGGTACTACCTCACCCCCCCCACATCTCTGCGTGATGTTCCTGGAGGGGCACCTGGGCCCGCTGCTGGGGGCCGACTGGGACCCCGCGCAGTACAGGCTCGCTACTGCCGCTAACGATCATCAGGTACTACCTCACCCCCCCCACATCTCTGCGTGATGTTCCTGGAGGGGCACCTGGGCCCGCTGCTGGGGGCCGACTGGGACCCCGCGCAGTACAGGCTCGCTACTGCCGCTAACGATCATCAGGTACTACCTCACCCCCCCCACATCTCTGCGTGATGTTCCTGGAGGGGCACCTGGGCCCGCTGCTGGGGGCCGACTGGGACCCCGCGCAGTACAGGCTCGCTACTGCCGCTAACGATCATCAGGTACTACCTCACCCCCCCCACATCTCTGCGTGATGTCCCTGGAGGGGCACCTGGGCCCGCTGCTGGGGGCCGACTGGGACCCCGCGCAGTACAGGCTCGCTACTGCCGCTAACGATCATCAGGTACTACCTCACCCCCCCCACATCTCTGCGTGATGTTCCTGGAGGGGCACCTGGGCCCGCTGCTGGGGGCCGACTGGGACCCCGCGCAGTACAGGCTCGCTACTGCCGCTAACGATCATCAGGTACTACCTCACCCCCCCCACATCTCTGCGTGATGTTCCTGGAGGGGCACCTGGGCCCGCTGCTGGGGGCCGACTGGGACCCCGCGCAGTACAGGCTCGCTACTGCCGCTAACGATCATCAGGTACTACCTCACCCCCCCCACATCTCTGCGTGATGTTCCTGGAGGGGCACCTGGGCCCGCTGCTGGGGGCCGACTGGGACCCCGCGCAGTACAGGCTCGCTACTGCCGCTAACGATCATCAGGTACTACCTCACCCCCCCCACATCTCTGCGTGATGTTCCTGGAGGGGCACCTGGGCCCGCTGCTGGGGGCCGACTGGGACCCCGCGCAGTACAGGCTCGCTACTGCCGCTAACGATCATCAGGTACTACCTCACCCCCCCCACATCTCTGCGTGATGTTCCTGGAGGGGCACCTGGGCCCGCTGCTGGGGGCCGACTGGGACCCCGCGCAGTACAGGCTCGCTACTGCCGCTAACGATCATCAGGTACTACCTCACCCCCCCCACATCTCTGCGTGATGTTCCTGGAGGGGCACCTGGGCCCGCTGCTGGGGGCCGACTGGGACCCCGCGCAGTACAGGCTCGCTACTGCCGCTAACGATCATCAGGTACTACCTCACCCCCCCCACATCTCTGCGTGATGTTCCTGGAGGGGCACCTGGGCCCGCTGCTGGGGGCCGACTGGGACCCCGCGCAGTACAGGCTCGCTACTGCCGCTAACGATCATCAGGTACTACCTCACCCCCCCCACATCTCTGCGTGATGTCCCTGGAGGGGCACCTGGGCCCGCTGCTGGGGGCCGACTGGGACCCCGCGCAGTACAGGCTCGCTACTGCCGCTAACGATCATCAGGTACTACCTCACCCCCCCCACATCTCTGCGTGATGTTCCTGGAGGGGCACCTGGGCCCGCTGCTGGGGGCCGACTGGGACCCCGCGCAGTACAGGCTCGCTACTGCCGCTAACGATCATCAGGTACTACCTCACCCCCCCCACATCTCTGCGTGATGTTCCTGGAGGGGCACCTGGGCCCGCTGCTGGGGGCCGACTGGGACCCCGCGCAGTACAGGCTCGCTACTGCCGCTAACGATCATCAGGTACTACCTCACCCCCCCCACATCTCTGCGTGATGTCCCTGGAGGGGCACCTGGGCCCGCTGCTGGGGGCCGACTGGGACCCCGCGCAGTACAGGCTCGCTACTGCCGCTAACGATCATCAGGTACTACCTCACCCCCCCCACATCTCTGCGTGATGTTCCTGGAGGGGCACCTGGGCCCGCTGCTGGGGGCCGACTGGGACCCCGCGCAGTACAGGCTCGCTACTGCCGCTAACGATCATCAGGTACTACCTCACCCCCCCCACATCTCTGCGTGATGTTCCTGGAGGGGCACCTGGGCCCGCTGCTGGGGGCCGACTGGGACCCCGCGCAGTACAGGCTCGCTACTGCCGCTAACGATCATCAGGTACTACCTCACCCCCCCCACATCTCTGCGTGATGTTCCTGGAGGGGCACCTGGGCCCGCTGCTGGGGGCCGACTGGGACCCCGCGCAGTACAGGCTCGCTACTGCCGCTAACGATCATCAGGTACTACCTCACCCCCCCACCATCTCTACCCGGGGCTGTCGTAAGAGCCGACTAAGGGTAACACACCAGAAGAAGCAGCGCTTTCTAAGGAGCTCGGCAAGTTGTTAAGTCTCATGTGCCTGAAATTTTACTGCATCTCAAGGACTGCTGCCGGAAAACACTGTTAGGTGCTTGGAGACCGATTTTATACTTGAGGGTGGTCGCTAGCCAGGCGGGCATTCGCAAAATGTCCTTCCACCATGCGGTGAAGCTCAAGCCCGCGGCGGGATTCGAACCATAGAAATGCTGCACGGCAGTTCATAGCCAATGCCACTGAGCCATCATTGCTTCAAGACTTAGCTTGAAGAGCTCCTTCGACCGTATCATCACTTACCATCAGTGCTCAAAGGCTATAGATATACTTACAAGTCCATAATGGAGAAATTTTGTAAAACACTCATAAATTCCCCGTGGGGTGCCGAGCTCAGAACCCCCTCATATCTTTCTTCGGAAGTCAGAAGAGGCAAGGCTAAGAAAAATTGCTGGTAGCAGCGCTCTCTGAAGAACTAACATCTAAAATCACATAAGACGCCTGTTTAGCGTGGAGATTATGGCACCCTCCCCCCTTAATGGAGGAGGGGGAGCAGTGTACGATCCGGCTGATACAGTACAGTACAAAACAAGTATAAATTACATTACAAATATATGAGATAAAATTTAAGTCATGTGCGGGATTCGAACCCGCGTCAACCCACCCCATTAGCCGGGGTATGCTTTAACCAATTGAGCTAACATGACAAGACGTCATAACTCAAATCTTTCCTATCGTTCTTTAACCTATTGGGATGGAGCGACATCTATAGTACCACTTACGTTGTACTACAAACAAGACAAATTTTGCAATTGGTTTTATACTTGTAAATGATGACGCAACCTTATAATTTTAATATTGTTATGTTTATTTATGATTACATTACAAAATTACAAATATACAAGAGGAATTACAAATATACGCGGGTTTGAATCCCGCACTTGACTTAAACTTAACTTTTTTCATATAGTATATTTGTAATTTTGTAATGTAATCCGCATAGCAGGCGTTATTGCAAACCTAACCATATAAAAAATAAAATGAAATTTAAGATATATTAATGTTGAATTTCAGGTGAAGATTTGGGACATGCGCAAACGCTCCTGCCTCTACACGATACCTGCGCACACGCATTTAAATAGTGGTGAGTTATGTCTTATGTAATGGAATAGTGGCTTGTCTAGTCATTCGTAACCAATTTGGGTGGTGGAAGGGCATTTTGCGAATGCCCGCCTGGCTAGCGTCCACCCTCAAGTAGAAAATCTGTCGCAAAGCACCTAACAATTTATTCCGGCAGCGGTCCTTGAGAGCCAGTAATTCTAGGCTAAGCCTGTTAACACCTTCGTCCACATCATCACTTACCATCAGGTGAGATAGTGGTTAAAGGCTAACCTACCAGGCATAAAAAAGCAAAAAAAAATACTTAGTGATTTGGATGTCAGTCCTAAAGTAGTATTTAAGATGCATGTTAAGCTCGCCATTCTGATAAATTGGAATAATACCTCAGTGTTTAAAGAGGCCTTTAGGATAGGAGGAGGTGAAATTACAGGCACATAAGACTTAACAACTATGTCTCACAACAACTATCTCAAGGTGACGGGCGCAGCGCAATTCGTGACTTGACGAAATGCATCTGTTATAGGCAGAGGTTAGTCCGCTAAACATCAGGTGGGCCTCGAGCTTGTTCCGTCACAATAACATAAAAAAAAAACTGCCGCTGGATCTTTTTTTCTGCACTGCGCCCGTCACCTTGAGACATGGTTGTTAAGTCTCATGTGCTATAATTTCACTGGCTCTCAAGGACTTCTGCTGGAACACACCGTTAGGTGCTTGGTGACAGATTTTCTACTTGAGGGTAGTCGCTAGCCAGGCGAGCAATCGCAAATATGCCCTTCCACCATGCGGTGAAGCTCAAGCCCGCGGCGGAATTCGAACCATGGACCTGCTGCGCGGCAGTCCATAGCCAATGCCACTGAGCCATCACTGCTTCTTAATTTTTATTGGTGTGTGTAAAGAATAAATTTTTTTTCAGATGTCCGATACCAACGTAGTCACGGCCATTTCCTTCTAACTTCCTCGTACGACAAGACAGCAAAGTTGTGGTCCAACCCAGCGTGGCATCCCCTCAGGACTTTATCTGGACATGATAATAAGGTAATTGAATAAAACTCCCCGTGGGGTGCCGGGTTAGAATTGCACCTCCCCATATCATCCCGTGGGTGTCGTAAGAGGCGAATAAGGGAAAAATACTGGAAGGTGGGCAGCAGCGCCTTCTAAAGAACTGCCTTCTTACACTGCGATCCCCAAGCCGCCTGCCAAGCGTGGGGATTATGGCAAATACCCCCTTGATAGGGGAGGCTGTGTACAGCAGTGGACAATTCGGCTGAAACAGTAAACAATAAAACTCTGGCTTACCAAGTACACAGCTACTATATTTCACACTAGTGTTGTTGCGATAGCGATAGTCTATCGATAGTATCGTGATACTATCATGGCCTCGAAAATTAGTCATACAATCGATTTTCCTATCGAAATTATCGACCTTTGACGATACTATCGATACTGTCGATAGTATCGATTGATATAAATAAGTAATACTATTGCTAAATATCAATAGTAACAATACTATCGATAGTGTTTACGTTTAAATTGAAAACGAGGATTTGATAAGATGAAAGTTTTAGTAACTGGCTAAAGTCTGGATAGATTTAAGGAATATCAATAGGTAGGTACTCACAGCTGATATTAGTCGTTTCAACAGTTCCTCACACACATCACTTCGTCACCTTTTTATGTAGTTTTTATTTATTTTGCATAATTTGTGCCCGCGGGACACGTTTGGTTTTTGAAGATGGACGATACAGTATAGTTCCTCTAGCCGCCGCATGCCGGGTGTAGTCGCTTTCGTCGGTTGTGTGTAGGTGGCGCGAGGATTTAAATTAGGTAAAACATAATTAAATTTCAAACAAACAACGAAAGACCTTAAGCCTGTTCAGATATTATTCAGTACAAACACCATCGATGGTGTCGATAGTATCGAAACTATTGATTGAATTTGTTTCGATAGTATCGACAGAATCGATATTATTGCCCTATCGATAGCTGAACATTTTACGATAGTCTTGTTATATCTAACATTTGTGTTTTGTTGTGTTCCATAGCGTCGATCCTTCGCTAGTTCTTTCATAAACATCAAACATGGCGTATATTTGTGTCCTTGAGTTACCGACTTCGTTTTATTCCCAGGTGATAGTATCGAAAATACGTCGATGGTTAATAAAACTATCGATACTATCGAAACACTTCGATAGATCACAGATAGTATCGATAGTATCGCCTATTTTGACGCGATACTATCGATGGTATCGATACTATAGAAAGTATCGTATCTCGATAGTATCGATAAGATCCATAGTATCGACAAAGTTCAATAGTATCGCCTTAATTTTGTATCAATACCATCGATAGTATCGATAGTATTGCAGCTTTTCGATAGGGCTATTCGTGCTATCGACTGTTTTTCAAGGTCAACTATCGATAGTCAAACTATCGCTATTGCAACAACACTATTTCACACTTATCTTATATTCCACTATTTGGGTAAGCTCACTGCAAACACTGTATAGATGTAGGTACTGTCGTATATTATACATGGCACTTTGTGTATAGTACCACCAACTTAACTGTGCAGTTCGCGAGGGCGCTGCTGGTCAAGGAAATCAACTCCAAACTGTCACAATTTAAAGGAATGTTGTTGTTCTTTTTTCTGCCACCTGAACAGATAAGTTGGTGGGACTGTATTATGGACAGTAACGTCCTTACACATAGAGAAAAGTAATATACGTCCTTACTCCACGAGACTCTATTGAAGACTGTCTCGAATTGTCCCTGCAACTGGCCACGTTTGCTCTCCCCTCCAAGTATTACGTCACGAGTCAAATTAAATACTTACAAAGTAAAATGTTATAAATTAAGTACAAATCAAATTAAATTGAAACCTTACATTAAACAGGGCCTCTACTTTAATTTGACGAAGTATCGAACTTCGGTCCGAAAGTAAGGTATCCGCAAAACACGTATTGACTTATTTTTTTTTAACTTCGTTCGTAGCATAGACTTGCAAGCATATGCCTGCGTAGATTCTAAATATATTTTTTAATCGGATTCGAACGCTTTGTACATTTTCTAAATATGAAATTATAATTTATTCGTTTGCTTTTTTATTTTTTGAATACTAGTAAAAACAATATTTTCGACTAAAATTAACATATTTAACTAAAAAAAACTTAAAATTGCTTTAAAACTAATCCAATATGCAATATTTGGTGTTCCCTAAAATGCTGGCCGCATTGCCACGTTGTACGGCATGGCAAAATAAAAAAAATAAAAAAAAATAAAAAAAATGTTTTTTTTTGTATATTCACTTTTAAATCATAGTTAAGTATATTCGTTTGCTTATAAGTATTCAGTCGAGTTCTAAATATGCAGAAAGAACACAAATACTAATGAGGATATAAATACCTAAGGAGAAGAAAGACATTAACGTAAATTCTAAATACTTACCTGTATTTTCTAGAACAGTAGCGACACCTCTCGCTGGGCTCCATAACTATGATTCACAGACTCTTACATGGGAAAATGTTCTTTAAGTTCTCTGTTTTAAGACTTAAAACTGATTGAGGCGTAATAGCGTTCGCAGAGTAGTATGGGAGATTCCATAGCGGGCAAGATTTGTGATGAACGATGCGGTCCGACCATAGACAATATCAAACAAGGAACTTCGTACCGCAAATAAAATTTTCATTGTTTAAAGTGTGACTCGAAACACGAAAAACGAAGCTTCGTCGAATTGTAGTAGCGGCCCTGTACAACTAGCTAGCTGAGCTATGGACTACCGCGCCGCAGGCCCATGGTTCGATACCCACCGACGGCTTGAGCTTTAACGCATTCTGGAAGGATTGCCAATGTTCGCCTGGCTAACTACCACCCTCAAGTAGAAAATCTGCCTAGGTGCTTGGCGACAGATTTTCTACTTGAGGGTGGTTGTTATATTGTGTTGTCCTTAAGAGTCAGTAATCATGAAATAACAGGCACACGAGACTTAACTGTATATGTAGGGTGACGGGCGCAGTGCAAGGCACTTGTGACGAAATGCATCTGTTGTAGGCAGAGATTAATGTTAAACATTATGTGAGCATCGTGTTTGTTTTATATATATATATATATATATATATATATATATATATATATATAATTATCGGTGGCCCAATGTTTCGGTGTGGATAACATTAAAGGCGCGCTCAAACGGAAATCAAACCCACGCGTGGGTTTGATTTCCGTTTGAGCGGCCTTGCATCAGATCACTTTGTATGGCGGCCATCTTAAATCCGCCATTTTTTTTTTTTTGACAGCTGTCATTTCACTGGTTCCCTATGACAATTGCGTTCAAATCCCCCACTTACATCTTATGAAAACTTTTGTGTCTTACGTGTAAAGGCAAGTTTTTGTTTTTTTTTATTCCTTATAGGTAAGCCTTAACCACTATCACCTGATGGTAAGTGATGATGTGGTCGAAGATGTTGTTCAGGCTAACCTGGAAGTACTGGCTCTTAAGGACAGCGGCCGGGACACACCGTTAGGTGCTTGGCGACAGATTTTCTACTTGAGGGTTGGTAGCTAGCCAGGCGGGCATTCGCAAAAGCCTACCACCATGCTATAACGACTGCCTTCCTAAGACAACAACCGGGACCGACGGCTTAACGTGCCCTCCGAAGCACGTGCACGCTCAGTAGTAATGCCACTAGCGGTCACCCATCCAACTCATGACCGCGGCGGACGTTGCTTAACTTTGCTGATCGGTTGAGAACAGCTAAGCAAACTTCGCTACAGTAATAATTGTAAATGTTGTTTATCAGGTGATGAGCGGCGACATATCGTACGACAACAAGTACATCGCGACATGTTCCTACGACAGAACATTCAAGTTGTGGACGCCCGAGTTGTCTTAGAATAATCTATAGTCTATTATTTTTAACAAACGAGTACTGAGTATGGGTGCTTACCATTTGAAGTTAGATTCGCTAAAAATTATCACACTCCCAAAAAGTTGTTCCACATGGGTCTTGGCGTTATTTTCGCCATAAACGCTACATCTAATGTCAAAAGTGACAGAAGTGGCAAATCTTAGTGGCATTCTTAGCGTTCTTATCCTAAATGGAACGGGGATGACAGTTACAAACGATCACGTGATCACAACCACAGACGCAGAATGTGATCAAAATTATCGAAAATAACGTTCTTAGCGACAAATGGAATATACGCTATGTCTCTCTCACATTTCCGATATTGACAGAGCGAGATGAGACATTGCTGTGATTGGTCGATACCTTTGTTCTTGTTTTGAAATTGTTAAGGTTCGTTCATATTGAATACTTATAAAAATTTCAACACCCTTGCTCGTAAAGTGAGCTTTATTATATCGTTCTTCGGGCCATAAACCGAACTATAACACCCAATGCATAATAATATGATACACTAGTGCGTAATAGAATTATCCCTACAAAGTTAAGTTAGTACCGAACTGCAAATTATATGCGAGTAAACAGAGCATTTTCAATTTAACAGGGTAATACAGATTTGTAACATCAAAGAGGTTTATATGTAATCAAACAACACACATTTGCCGCGCGCAAAAAAAAATGCGCGTTATTTTCCATAATTTTCGTATGTTGTTTGTATCGCATTTGTGCAATATATTTTTTTTCCTCGCAAGGGTGTTGAAAAAGTGCGTATGAAACTCGTGAGCAACTTTGTGATTTTATTCTACCGATAAAATGTTAAGGAAACGTGTTTCATAACCAACTTGTCCTTAGATAATATGATCAACATTAACATATAATTTTCTCACTGCTCCAAAGTAACTATATTTTGCTAAAAATCTGTTCAAATTCTATTCAGCACTTGTCAGGGCCCTAAGTTACAGTAGTATATAATTATTGATTGTGTATTTGTAAATAAATATTTTTGTAAATCTGAAAAGGTGTTTTATTTTTATTAAAATAATAATAAGTTTGTCGCTGAAAAGGACATCATTTTTTTTATGCCTGATAGGTTAGCCTTTGACCACTGTCTCACCTGATAGAAAGTGATGATGTGGTCGAAGATGTTGTTCAGGCTAACCTAGAATTACTGGCTCTCAAGGACAGCTGCCGGAACACACCGTTAGGCGCTTGGCGACAGATTTTCTACTTGAGGGTGGTATCTAGCCAGGCGGGCATTCGCAAAATGCCCTACCACCATGCTATAACGACTGCCATCCTAAGAAGACAACCGGCACCGACGGCTTAACGTGCCCTCCGAAGCACGTGCACGCTCAGTAGTAATGTCACTAGCGGTCACCCATCCAACTCATGACCGCGCGCGACGTTGCTTAACTTTGCTGATCGGTTGAGAACAACTAAGTAAACTACACTACGAGTGCTTCAAAACTCCTCGCGCCTCTTTATTATATTAGTTTCGATGTATTGTTTGAAAGAAAACCACTGTATTGATGTTTTTAAACTTCTATCAATCAAACATCAGTCAAAATATCAAAACAGTGGTTTTCTAGCAAACAATACATTAAATAAATATATTTAAATCATTTAACTATTTTTCTATCTAAAATGCTTCAAAATATTTTATGCCACTGTAGCAACGCAATCGCAACAAAATAGCTTGCAGCATACCAAATATGTCAAAAACTATTGATAGCAAGCCACTGACTTGCGATCGAACCTAAATAGCGGGCAGACTACGGATACTGTCAAAAACTACAATTTTCATGCGATTCATTAGCTAAGAGAATCGAGCCCCTCTGGTTCGTGTGAATAATACAAACCGTCTTATACAGTATGTCCCAAGAAGTAGTGATATACTGAAGTTGGGAGGTAGAGGACCTAGAGGGCTATCTGAATCACCTCCATGTATGTTCCGCGATTTTTCGTATTTTCGGAGTTATGACTTTTTTTTTAATTTTTCACCTATCGCCGAGTACGATGAGATTTTTATTTATGGTGGCGTGAATTATTGCGGTAGATGCTTGATTTATTTTTTGTGCTAAGCTGATAGATAGGCTAATTCAGTATGGTAACATTTACTATCGTTAGATCTTTGAATGGAATAAAAGAAAAATGTCAAGAAAGTTAAAATTACCCAGTATGTTTACAACTTCAAGGGCCCATTAAATAAAATCACATAAAAAAAATACCGTTTGGCTTTTAAAAACTTGCTCTATCTATCAGGTAGCTACCCTGAAAATTTCATTTTATTATTCATAAGGTTTCAATCAAAAAATTTAAATCTAAATGTGGTAAGTGCAAAATTTAAATTTACATGATGATTAATGCAAGCTATTTTATATGATTAGTTCCAAAGATGGATTGGTCATTGCGGCCGGGGTGACGCCTGCTTTATAGCCTGGCCTCCACGGTCCCCCGACCTAAACCCCATTGATTTTTTTCTATGGGGATACTACAAAGACCGCGTCTACTCGACAGAATGCCGCAAGTTGGACGAGTTAACCCGGAAATTGAGAGTAGCGAAGAAACCATTAAAAATAATAGACGTGCATTCAGACGTTTAAAAGACAACTTTTTCCGGCGATGTTGCACTTCCATTGAGCAACAAGGGGGCCATTTTGAAAATTTATTGTAATTTAACACCTTGTAATTTATTTTACTTTGCTTGCAATAATCATCATGTAAATTAAAATTTTGCACTTACTAATTCCAAAAATACGAAAAATCGCGGAACAAAGTCAAAGTCAAAATCATTTATTCAATTTAGGCGTCTACGACGCTCTGATGAAGGTCAATTACAAATTTTAGTATTGAAATATTCTACATTGTACTGCCATGTTCAGCAAATAAATTGTATAGAGCCACTGCGAGAAGAACGGGCAAGAAACTCGGGGCCATTCTGTTAAACATCTTTTAACAATGTGTTACATACTTACTATATAATAGAGTTATTACAATATTTGTTTAAATTATGTAGGTGACAGGCAATAGCTTGGCGGAGGCGGAATTGTCCAGGCATTTTTGTCGTTTATGTAATCAGAAACTGTGTAGTAGAATTTCTTAATCAATATGTTTTTCACATGCAACTTGAATTTCCCTTCTGTGAGCGTTGTAATATGTTTGGGAACTTTATTATAAAACACACAATTACCCAAGAAGGACCTTTTATTTGTCTTTGCTAATCTAAAACCTGGCACCGCTATTTTATCTTTATTCCTAGTATTGTAATCGTGATTGTCACTGTTTAATTTAAATTTACTCAATTTTTTACGAACATACATAATATTTTCAAATATATACAGACTTGGTAAAGTTAAAATATCAATTTCTTTAAAAAGTTCCTTCACAGATTCCCTAGGACTCATTTTATATATGGCTCGAATTGCACGCTTTTGTATGATAAAGATTGTCTCTATCTCAGCAGCAGTTCCCCACAGCAATACGCCATACGACATAATACTGTGGCGAAATAAACTAGGCGAGCAGTAGCTACGTCTGTTAACTGTCTTATCCTAAGAACTGCATATGCAGCAGAACTAAGTCTTCCGGAGAGATCATGTATATGTGGATCCCATTGTAAAGTGGAATCCATTTTGATTCCCAGGAAGACTGTCGCTTTGTCAATAGGGAGTTTATCTGGGCCAAGCTTTATGTTTGGTTCAACATAAGGAACATTTGGTAAAAAAAACTTTAAACATTTCGTCTTTTTTGAATTTAGGAGAAGATTATTAGCGGCGAACCATTTACAAATTTTAGATAGTACATTATTTACATGCGTCAGTTCACTGTCTTTTCTATCTACTTTAAAAATCAGAGAGGTATCATCTGCGAATAAAACAATATCGCAGAAATCTTTGACCATGCAAGGCAGATCATTAATATATGTGCATATACAATAACATACATGGGGTAGATTCAGATAGCCCTCTAGGTGCTCTACCTCCCAGCTTCAGTATATAACTACTTATTGGGACACCTTGTATATAGATTGAAGAGCCACACTAAATGTATATCTTATTTAATTTCATCAGTACTATCCACCGATGAATAAACACCTCCGCCATTAGAGGGGTTACCTAATTTTTTTCAGGCACGCTTGGCAGGCGTCTTGGAGGTCGTAGTATAAGTATAACAGTTCTGCAGAAGGTGCTGCTGCCCAGGGTCCACTTCCTGGTTCCCTTCGTCGCTTCTTACAGAAAGATAGTGGGTGCTATTCTAGCCCGGCCTTTACTCCCCTTGGTTAAATAGGAATGGAAGGAGAAATTTGAATAACGACGTCACTGCCACGACAGCTCAGATGGTAAAGAATGTTTTATTTTATGTTAAGTGATTAGACGGATAAGCCTGACGGTAAGCCTCTCATCTGTCCATCACAGTTGCAGTGTGACTGGTCTCGTACTGCACTGCGCTTTTCACTCTGAGGCGTCAGTTTTTATGTCTAATTCGAGAAGTCATTTCACTTTCCATAGTGACGTTCATGCTTAAACACAGTAGTATTTGCACACTACTGCTTCAACGCAGAAAATGTCAAAGTACCCACCAAGACAGACTGTTGCTTAAAAGACCTACCACTTGATGAGCCTGTCGCTTCCAAGCGATTCTGATTTTATCATTAAATTACAAAATTACAATAGAAAAAATTACAGCCATGTATGGTATTTGAACCCGCGCCATCCACCCCTATAGTCGGGTATGCTCTGGTAATTTTGTAATGTAATCCACAGAGCGTGCGTTATAGGAAAAATAAAAATATTAAAATTATAGAGTAGCGTCATCATTGACAAGTTTAAAGCTACTTGCAAAATTGGCCTTGTTTGTAGTACAACGTAAGTGGTACTATAGATGTCGCTCCATCCCAATACGATGGTTAAATAACGATAGGAAATATGAGGGTTATGAGTCATAAGTAAAGTTGGCGTAGCGGTTAGAGCATGCCCCGGCTATAGGGGTGGATGGCGCGGGTTCGAATCCAGCACATAACTTTTCCTCTCGTAAATTTTGTAAGCATGCGTTATTGCAAAAATAAAAATACTAAAATTAAGATTAGTTTTTTTAATGCTTGGATATATAAAATAAAAGAAACAAAACACATAATCATTAATCTTTATTAGTAACGCCATCTGTAGGTAAGAGACGGCGTTACGTCGCATAGGTACGTCATATATACACTTGCAAATAGAAAACATTATTTAATTCTAAACACGACATATAATTTATTTTGCGTTCGACGAACATTTATTATTCAACAAAATGATTACGTACATCATCAATCATAACATCTACCGTTGAAAGGCCTCCCCCATCGGTGGGTTTGCCACTATCCCACCCTTGACAGGCGTCTTGGGGTACGCTATTTTTCCCTTTACGTCTCTTACGACACCCACAGGATGCTATAGGGGTGCAATTCTAACCCGGCACCCCACGGGAGTGGTACATATTTTATTATGCCACAATCTCATGTTAGTAATTGAAGGCTTAACCTAGATGGCAACTGGATAAATGGGGCTATTAGGCTGCTGGGCGACAGATTTTATACTTTCAGTGTGACGAACAGACAGACAGTCACAAAAAATGATTGATAATGGCGAAGGTAGAACCATACTGATCCAAATGACAATTTTTCTATATTGGAGTTATATTCAACAAATGCAAGGAAAAAAATTTCAATTGATGCCACATTGATCCAAGTACAAAAAGCGCCTTATATTGCTAGAGGACCTCCATTTTTCACTTTAGCATTATATTTACTTTCAAAAATATATCCTGCTATACTGATCCAATATTTATTTTTTATCTGTTTTTTTTTCTGCGGAACTAACATTTTGACTACTTTTAATCAAAATATTTTATTATAGTTTATTTTTTTATTTTGTCTAACATATTAGCCATCATTTCGATAAAGATTAAAGCATAATAAATCACGTATTTTTTTAAAACAAGTTCAAACGCGTTTCCTTCTTTTTCTCAATATAATGAAAACGATACTTGGATCAGTATGGTTCTACCGTCGCCAATTGATGATTTGGTCTGCGGTCATTATACTTGCTATAGTGCACTTTGAGGTACACACATTGTATGCACAGAATATCTGACATTACGGTGGTACCTTACAAGACGAAATGTTAAAGAGACCTGCCATTTATAAGAGGTAGCTTTCAACAATATTTATTGCAACTTAAAAATTTCAAAACTATTTCTATCTACTTAAAAAAAAAAATGTTTTATTTTCTATTTATATTTCGTTGATCTTTGCATTGTTAGGTTATTTACGTAGATTTTATAAAATGTTCGACGAACGCTTACAACAAGAAGATTAAAACGCATAGAACTACAATTCAACTACTATTCAAGAATTAGACGGAGCTATTCAAAATTTAGGAACAAAAATGCTTAACTAATTTTCATACGACTTTCATGAACTCACAAACTTAATCATTATTCTAAAACCATAAAATATACATCGATCTTATTTATATGAGATCTGTATATTTATTCCTTAAATTCTACCCAAATATTAAATAATATAATAATTAATAACTAATTATATTAAAATTTCAAATAACTCCGTGCGATAGAATTGAAATATTTTAATTCTAATATTTACAAAAGTCATTGACATATTTTTTTATTAAATAGAAACGAAATTATATTGAAAATTGTTCCCACACGTTTTAAATTTCGTTTCATTTTTTTTTAACTTCCGCGAGATCAAAATGTTTGCTTTTGGGGTTAAATAATTTAATAAATACAATTATTTTATTTTCGTCCTCACTTTGGGAATCGAAGCATTCTGTATGGCGGCCATCTTGAATCGGCCATTTTGAAATTTTAACAGCTCTTACAAGGAAAGTTGATAGTAAACACAAACAATAATTTGAATAATAACTTATATGTGATCTAAAATGACGCACATCAAAATTTGTTAAGTATTTCTTATGCCAATTGGAATGTTAACATAGAAAAAAAAACACCTATTATATATTAAAATTATTCTCTTCACGCATGTCACAAAACGGTTAACACCACATCAAAATCGTTGCATCTGTTTATTTACAAAATTGTATTTAAATCCAAAATACCGTGAAGAACCACAGACAAAAAACTATCACCCCAAAAGCCAACTTAATTGTGTTAAAGGTCTACTTACTTTCTTGTCCCTCTAGACCAAAGACCATAGAGTTTTAATATCGTTATCAGCGAGACAAAAAAATGGCGCGAACCTGTCACAGTAGAGTAAAGAGTAGTCTAAACACAGAGTAATAATTACAATATAGACCTCTATGGTTTTGACAGCGTGTCCAATGAAGCTCCACTGACAAGTTAGTTCTATTAGTTCTACCAGATGGCGTTAAACGTTGTTGCATAGAAATGGCTAAATATGGGAAATTCGATATTTCCTTCTATTTTATATTTTTATAAGACATGGGTTGCTGTGTAGTACAAGTGTTGAGAAATAGGAGTTAAGAAATGTAACAGTAATCGTGAAAGAGAAAACAGATGTATTTTATACATTAATAATTTGTTATCGAGCACTATCCCACAACTTGATCATTTTGTGGCACACTTTGCTGAAAAACTATCACGCCTATAGATTTGTGCTTTAACCTAGTAATTTTAACTTCTTACCTAGATGTGTTATCTGTCAAAAAAATATAAGTTTATAACCATTTAGATAATAAATATTAACAATTTGTTATTCATTGGATAGAATGTTATTGTACTACTAACGCCATCTGTTAGAAAACCAAAGAGTTAACGTCGCTGCAACAGAACTAAACTCAATACTCAAATACATCGTAGTTTATTTACCCAATACTAGATGTCACCACTAGAATCAGGTTATAAAATAAACGCGAGCCCTCACATAGCTCAGCTTTTTGTTAGTTAATATTTTAAATTTTTATTCAGACGAGTTTCGCTCGCTCTCTCTACTCGGTCCCTTACAAGATGGCCGTTTTAGAAAAAAAAAAGTTAAAATCAAATCGCTCTCTCTCTATTGCAAGTATTACTCTGTGCCTAAATCTAGAAACATATGTTTTATGGTCAGCGCACACAAATCCACCCAGCACCGTTCGAGCCGTTCACCGTATTAATGAAAAGGTGAACTTAATACGGTACCGAAGCAATACGTCTGCTTCTCAAACGACGACTCAACCAACTTCCAACAACTGGAACGTTGCGTTTCAGACATGTATTTCTAGCTTAATTCTTCGTTGTGGGATTCCCAACACCCATATTTAAAAGCCCGGAATATCTAAACGGATTCGCCATTATTTCCCTATAAGCCGCCAACTGTCGCGGGTCCATTTGACCCGTCAAATTATACAACGCCATATAAGGGTCTAGAAACGACGTAACCGGCCCCTTAGGAGGGTCGATTTGAGGTAAAGGGGCGGCTGGAACCGGCCCCTTCTGACTGCTTTGGGAGCTAGTGGAACTTGTAGGACTGTCTTCCCGATTGACTTGATAATTTGGAACTATTATGGGGGTCTTTTTGTAAGGTTTAGGGTATTCTTTAGGCGGTGTTGGGGTTTTGGTGAATTTACCGTTTGAGGACCTCTTTTGGGGGGTTATTTTTTTAGGTGACGACGGTTGTGCTTTGTTGACTAAGGTTATTTCTAAGTTGGAGCCGACGACGGCTTTACCGTCTACGATGGAATAGTTTTTGGTCAAGTTTTGGGGGGCTGAGGAGTTTTTAGAAGGTGACGGTGTAGAGGGAACTCTGACTATCTCAACAGCTGGCTTCGAATTCAATTTACAAGTTAAATCTAATATATCTTGGGGGGGTGTCGTCGATTGTTGAATTTTGATAGGTTTAATTGGGATACCGTGTAAAATGTGAGGGGGAGGCATGAATGGGTCTTTTGGGTTGCCGTAAACAGTTTTCTCGGGGCTGGTGGTCCCGTAAAGGGGCGTGGCTTGGATCACCTTAGGGGGTGGCATTCCGTTATAATTATGTGGAATTATATTATACATTTGGAACAGCTGCGCGTTTGACATGATCTGGTGCTGTACTGCAGGGTTCAGTAGCATTGGATTGGGGGTGAGTATAGGGGTTGCTAAGACAGGGGTGGGCCAAGGGGCGGGGAGAGGGGTGACTTCCAAGCCTCGTTCTTTGAGAATGTCCAGTTTCTTCTTTTTGATTGATTGAGGGCTTTCTGGGTATTCATCCAAGTCGATAATTTCTGGGGTTTTTGGTTTGTAAGGTACCTGGAAGAGAGTAATTAGTTGTTAGTAAAAAAAATATAGGTAAATTAACGAATTTTTCATACGGATCCCTAAGTTTTTGGAAACATTCTATAGTCTATGTTCATCAGGGATAATGTAGGATTCTAATGTGGTAAATAAAATTTTCAAATCGAT
Organism: Plagodis pulveraria; assembly: GCA_963890685.1. Classification (NCBI taxonomy): domain Eukaryota; kingdom Metazoa; phylum Arthropoda; class Insecta; order Lepidoptera; family Geometridae; genus Plagodis; species Plagodis pulveraria. The sequence continues at coordinate 15,923,052 of OY982976.1, read as the reverse complement.
CCAGTATTTTTTAAGTTTATTTATTACATACATATAAGTTTATTCATTATATAAATTTTTCCTCCTTTTCTTGTTTGTTTGTTTTTATTACTGATAAGTAAGCCTTTGGACCACAATCTCACCTGATGGTAAGTGATGATGCGGTCGAAGGTTTTAACAGGCTTAACCTAGAATTTCTGGCTCTCAAGGACAGCTGCCGGAACACACCGTTAGATTCTAGGCGACAGATTTTCTACTTGAGGGTGGTAGCTAGCCAGGCGGGCATTCGTAAAATGCCCTTCCACCATGCAATAAATCTTAAATCTTTATAATATTAGTATAGAGTACAGATGAGTATGTCTATGCAGGTGCTATTTAAACCCACGGGGTATATTATAATACCTAACGTTGTAATTCTGGTATTAACACCTGATTTATACGAATAAGCTTACAATATTACAACGAAAGTAAGTCTCCGTGCCCTTAAGACGGATAAACTATAGAGAGAAGGGATTTGAGCTATGACTCACTCACTACGATAGCTCAGTTGGTAGAACATGTCTCGGCTATGGGGACGGATGGTCGCGTGTTGGAATCGAAATCGTAGCTCAAACTTTCCCTTTCGTTGTGATTTTGTAATTTTTATTTTTTTTATTGTGGTTAGGTAAGCCTTTGACCACAATCTCACCTGATGGTAAGTGAAGTGGTCGAAGGTGTTGTCCAGGTTAACCTATAATTACGGGCTCTTACGGACGCGGGTTCGAATACCGATCGTAGTTCAAGTATTTCATTGTAATTTGTAATATCAAAATATTGTTGATACAGAGCAATTATATTTTTGCTAAGAAAGCGATGAATGTGGTTCAGTGGCATTGGCTATGATTGCCGTGCCGCAGGTCCATGGTTCGAATCCCGCCCCGGGATTGAGCTTCACCGCATGGTGGAAGGGCAATTTATGAATGCTTGCCTGGCTAGCTACCACCCTCAAGTAGAAAATCTGTGTGAAAATTCGTGAATTGTGACGAAATGCATCTGTTATAGGCAGAGGTAAGTCCGCTTAACATCAGGTGGGCCTCGTGCTTGATCCGTCACAATAATAAAAAAAGGAATAAAAAAATCTAAATTATGATGTTGTCGAAGAGTGGTCAAGTTCAGGCTAACCTAGAATGACGGGCTCTGAAGGATAGCTGCCGGAACAAACCGCTAGATGCTTGGCGACACATGTTTTACTTAAGGGTAGCTAGCCAGGCGGGTATACACAAAATTTTGCTATCACCGTAACAAAAGTGGTACATAGGTACTTACTTCAACGATTTCATCGTCGCTGTTGTTGTTGTTATATTGTTGTTGCGGATGGTGTATGCCGAAGTTGGTGACGGGTGGTGCTGCGGTCGGGATGTTGAATGCAGCCGGGGAGGACGATGCCGACTCCGGCCGGAGGGGGGGCACGGGAGCTGGAAGTAAAAGTAACATTAATAACAATGACATAAACACATTAATGTAAACAGTTCTTTCATCACAAGTCATGAATTGCACTGCTCCTGTCACCCGGAGACATACAGTTGTTACATGAGCCAGTACTTCTAGCTTAGCCTGCACAACATCTTCGACCACATCATCACTTACCATCAGGTGAGATAGAGGTCAAAGGCTAACCTATCATACCTACCACAGGCATAAAAAAAAAACTGGCCATCAAGGACTGCTGCCGGAGCACACCGTTAGGTGCTTGGTGACATATTTTTTATTTGAGGATGGTAGCTAGCAAGGCGGACATTTGCAAAATGCCCTACCACCATGTAACATGACTGCCGTAAGACAACAACCGAAGCACGAGCACGGTCAGTAGTAATGTCACTAGCGCTAATAAAAAGGAACAGAACGATCACTCCGCTAAGACGTTTAAATAAATAACAACTCTGCTACGACGCTATAAAGAGCAATTCAGATCGCACACCGCTGTGTACCTAACAATTATATTCACCTACAAGGCGCCTCTCTTTCTATCGCGTAGTTCTCATCTCTTCTGACGCGGTAAGTGGGTTAGGGTTGTGATCGTGTGCTCGCATGCTATTACAGCTATGTACGTACCTACATATAGTAACAATAAATATTAAAGCAATGATGGCCAAGCGGTAATAGCTATGGACTGCCGTGCCGCAGTACCCTGGTTCGATCCCTATCGCCAGCTTGAGCTTCACCGCATGGTGGTAGGGCATTTTGCGAATGCCCGCCTGGCTAGCTACCACCCTCAAGAAGAAAGTCTGTCGCCAAGCACCGAAAGGTGTGTTCCGGCAGTAGTCCTTGAGAGCCAGTGAAATTACAGGCACAATGAGACTTAACAACTGTCTCGATGTGACGGGCGCAGTGCAATTCGTGACTTGTGATGAATTGCAACTGTTATAGGCAGAGGTTAGTCCACTTAACATCAGGTGGGCCTCGAGCTTGTTTAATCACACTAACATAAAAAAAAAATATATTAAATACATTTCAAATGTAAGAACCTCACATTACCAGAAAACTATTTTAAAATGTAACTATGTACTTGAATATGTAAAAGGCATAATGTTTGTTCGATCTATTAAGGTACAAGCTTATAATTATCTATTAAGGTGCAAGCTTATAAAATAGATTGAATATTTATTTATATAAAGCTGATAGGCTAACCTTTGAACACTATGTCACCTGATGGTAAGTGATGATGTGGTGGAAGATTGTTCAGACTAACCTATTATTACTTTATACTATACTCGGATCACGTTAGTTTCCTTCCTCACATTTTATTATTACTTGGGTAAATAAAAGTAACCCGCTGTTATCTCTTGTTCTATACAGGGTTATTGGTAAAATGCTAACAAACTCTTAGGATTTCCTTCTGCTAGTCCTAACAAACATTTTGATGTGATTTTTTTAGGTTTCGAAAAAAAAAACCTGTTTTTTATTTTAATGCCTACTTCGAGCCTAGAGCAGCCGCCGCGACAACACTAGACCGCGCTGAGGTAAGTAATAAAAATATGAAATAATAAATTATAGGCACAACAGACTTTTGACATTAGGTGGTCCTCGTGCTTATTCAGTCAAAAACATATAAAAAACACAAATAAAATTTCAAAAAAATTTGAAAAGTAAAAAAAATCTAAAAGTTTGTTAGGACTAGCAGAAGTCAACCCTAAGATGTTGTTAGCATTTTACCAATAACCCTGTATATAAAATCAAATTTACTTTATGTATGCCTATATAAAGTAAATTTGACAACTAATGCACTTTACACATTTAATAAATAACCGTTTATCATACCTATAATCTGTAGCCAAGCACCTAACGGTGTTTCAGCTGCTGTACTTGAGAGGCAGTTTCCTTTAATGATTTAGCCTGATCAACATTATCAACCACATCATCACTTATCACAAATAGTAACAAATAAGTATTAGAAACCTATAGGTATGCGTACATTTCCTTACCTTTCGATGTCCTTAAGTGAGAAAAACGTGAGACTCGGATCTTTGTTGTTATTCATGCAGCCAAATGCAATGCAGTACCTTGTTGCCTGTTCAACCTAACTTCCGGCAGCTGTCCTTGAGAGCCAGTATTCCTAGGTTAGCCTGAATAACATCTTCGATCACATCATCACTTACCATCAGGTGAAATAGTGGTCAAAGGCAAATAAAAAAAAACTACTAGCCTTTTTATTATGTGAAACTCTGTACGTAAACAGAGTACGCATAGATACGAACACGAAACACGTTGCGTTAGAGCGAGATGACGTGCGTTGGGGTCGGCGCGCGACAACCCTGTAGAGTAAGCCCGTCTTGTCGCAGCCGCCGATGTACTTGTAGCGGAGTGCGCCAGGCCTGCTAGCGGTCCCCATCCCAGTAATGGTGACTAGACAAGCCCCTGTTCGAGCCGGGGACAGTAGAGGGTATACGTACGTGTGTTGGGCGCGGTGCGGTGGAGCGGGGCGAGGGGCGCGGCGAGGCCGAGGGGGGCGGCGGGGCCGAGGGGGGCGGCGGGGCCGAGGGGGGCGCGCGTGCCCTTCACGCGGACTGCGCGCAGGGAGCTTCGCCCCAGCGCTACCGGCCGCTGGACAACACATAACATACATACATCAACAATTAAACTCTATATCATTTTTTTATATTGTTATATTTGCAATAACGCCTGCTTCGTGAATTACATTACAAAAATACGAGGAAAAATAAAAAATAAAACTCTCGTATACTTATGTAATTTTGTAATCCGCATAGCAGGCGTTATTGTTACTATAACAGATTAAAATTATAAGGTTGCGTCATCATTTACAAGTTTAAAGCTAATTGCAGTTAGTCTTGTTTGTAGTACAACGCAAGTGGTACTATAGATGTCGCTCCATTCCAATACGATGGTTAAAGAACGAGAGCAAAAATTAGAGTTATGAGTCATTGTGTTATGTTAGCTCAATTGGTTAGAGCATACCCCGGCTATAGGGGTAGATGGACGCGGGTTCGAATAATGACTATAATTTTTCCTCTCGTATATTTGTATTTTTGTAATCTAAATCATTTATTCTGTTTAGCCGTCTACGACGCTCATAACAAGGTCAATTACAAATTTTAGTATTGAAATATTCTCAATTGTACTGCCTTGTTCAGCAAAAATAATGTATAGAGCCACTGCGAGAAGAACGGGCAAGAAACTTGGGCCGTTCTTTTGAACGTCTTTTAACAATGTGTTACATGCCTACTATATAATACAATATTACAGTAGTTGTTTAAATTATGTAGGTGACAGGCAATAGCTTGGCGGAGGCGGAATAGTCCAGGCATTTTTGTCGTTTAAGTAATCACAAACTGTGTAATAGGATTTCTTAATCAATATATTTTTCACGTGCAACTTGAATGTCCCTTCTGTGAGCGTTGTAATATGTTTGGGAACTTTATTATAAAACCGTACACAATTACCTAAAAAGGACATTTATTTGTCTTTGCTAATCTAAAACCTGGCACCGCTATTTTATCTTTATTCCTAGTATTGTAATCGTGATTGTCGCTGTTTAATTTAAATTTATTCAGATTTTTACGAACATACATAATATTTTCAAATATATACAGACTTGGTAAAGTCTGTATATATTTGAAAATAATATATGTAAATAATAATAATATATCAATTTCTTTAAATTTTTCCCATTTTATATATGGCTCGAATTGCACGCTTTTGTATGGCAAAGATTGTCTCTATCTCAGCACCAGCTCCCCACAACAATACACTATACGGGGCAGGATAAACGCTAACAAAAGTAGCAATTTCTTATTTAAAACTACTTCCCAACTGCCAATCTTTTTAACAATGGTGGTCCCAAGCGCACCATAAAAGAATGCCGTATAAAAATACACTCAGATTTAATTTAATATTATTAAAAGTTACTTTAATAACACTTGAGTTAACTGTTCGCAGTGAGCACGGGCCGAAAAAATAGTTTTTACTATCCAAAATGTAGAAGGTGTAGCTTAAATTTATATACACAATAAAATCAACTCTAAGAGGTTGTTAGCATCTTAGCCATAACCCATTGGTAAAATGCTAACAACCTCTTAGAGTTGTCTTTTTGGGTGCGTACCATTTGAGTGAGATTCACTAAAAACGCTAAAAACGATCACACTCCCAAAAAGTTGTTCCACATGGGTCTTGGCGTTATTTTCGCCTTAAACGCTACATCTAATGTCAAAAGTGACAGAAGTGGCACATTTTAGTGGCATTCTTAGCGTTCTTATTCTAAAATGGAACGGGGATGACAGTTACAAACGATCACGTGATCACAACCATAGCCGCAGAATGTGATCAAAATTATCGAAAATAACGTTCTTAGTGACTAATGGAACATACCCTTTGTGTTTGTTTATGTGTATTTGATGGTATAAGCACGAGGACCACCTGATGTTAAAAGTCTCTTGTGCCTGTTATTTATTATTTCATATTTTGTATTACTCAGCTCGAAGTAAATATTCAAAACTCTATTCAAAGGGACCGCGGCGCGGTCCAGTGTTGCCATATAGACATTGAGTAAAATAATATAAAATACCATATACCTACTATAAAACAAAAATTTAAATGTAATTGCAGATTAATAAAAGTAATTGCAGATTAATAAAAGTAATTGCAGATTAATAAAAGTAATTGCAGATTAATAAAAGTAATTGCAGATTGCAATCGATTGAGCAAATGAACATGTTGTTTAAAACATCATTATGAAGCGCTCGTAGCGAAGTTCACTTAGCTGTTCTCAACCGATCAGCAAAGTTAAGCAACGTCCGCCGCGGTCATGAGTTGGATGGGTGACCGCTAGTGACATTACTACTGAGCGTGCACGTGCTTCGGAGGGCACGTTAAGCCGTCGGTCCCGGTTGTTGTCTTAGGATGGCAGTCGTTATAGCATGGTGGTAGGGCATTTTGCAAATGCCCGCCTGGCTAGCTACCACCCTCAAGTAGAAAATCTGTCGCCAAGCACCTAACGGTGTGTTCCGGCAGCTGTCCTTGAGAGCCAGTACTTCTAGGTTAGCCTGGACAACATCTTCGATCACATCATCACTTACCATCAGGTGAGATAGTGGTCAAAGGCTAACGTATCAGGCATAAAAAAAATAAAAAAAATTTATTAAATGATGTTTACAAAAAAATTGTATATGTCACTTACATCTCAAAGAACACTTAAAAATGAAAAAAATGTTACCTGATCAATCTGCGTGGCACTGTATCCGTTGTAAGGCGTGGGAGTTGGCGCGGCACTCTGCGAGCGGGCAAGGGACGCCAGAAACGACGTGTCTGCGTTACCTGATAACATAACAACTTTATTATCACTACAAACTATATACAACACTATAGCTACTATCGCAAGTGTTTAGGTATCCTAAAGGCCATGAAAAACACTTTAATTTACAAAATGACAAATTTATGAGAGAAAAATCTTACTAGTCATGTGCGGGATTCGAACCCGCGTCCATCCACCCCTTTAGCCGAGGTATGCTCTAACCAATTGAGCTAACAGGACACAATGACTCTTAACTCTAATTTTTGCTCCCGTTCTTCAACCATCGTATCGGGATAGAGCGACACCTATATAGTTCAATAATAACAAATATTTTTAAAATATTTTACGAAAACATCAAATTAATATTTTAATAAAACACTTAAAAATATGAAAATATATCTAGTGACAATTCCGCCCAATTTTCCTGCTAAGCCGACGTGACGTCACAAACGCCACGCAGCAGATCGAGAATTTCTCGATCGTGCGCTCGAAGAGTCAAGACCTCCTGAGGATGCTTCGTGTAGAAGCGAAACGCGTCGAAGGTTCTTCCGGTTTGGCTGCGTGGCCTTTGTGACGTCACGTCGGCTTAGCAGAAAAATTGGGCGGAATTGTCACTAGATATATTTTTAAGTGTTTTATTAAAATATTAATTTGATGTTTTCGTAAAATATTTGCTATTATTAAATATGGATTCCCGCAAAGTAACGCCTGAATCTATTCGTTATATAGTTCAACTTAATTTTCCTTTTTTTTATGTTATGGTGACGGAACAAGCACGAGGCCCATCTGATGTTAAGCAGATTAACCTCTGCCTTTAACAGATGCATTATGTCACTAGTGACGCATTGCACTGCGCCCTGCCCCTATATATATATATTAGCTTTCCGCCCGCGTCTCCGCCTGCGGGTATATCGGTTATCGCACAAAACCATTATTAACCTCTTTTAGCGCAGTTGGATAAAAACTATCCTATGTCCTTCCCCGTGTCTCAAACTATTTCCATACGAAATTTCATCTTAATCGGTCCAGTACTTTCAGAGCCTATTCAATGCAAACAAACAAACAATCAAATCTTTCCTCTTTATTATTTTAGTTTATTTTATTTTATTCGGAAAACAAACAGTATATTTTTATACTAAAAAAATCTAAAACGCATAGTACTTATAGAACTTACTGTGCCGTGGGAAACAAACATACCTAAAGACCACACAATAAAAACTAACAAATATTATGACTTAACAAATGAATTAACCAAAAACGGTTATGTGGTTAATTTATATGCTGTAGAGGTTGGAGCAAGGGGTATACCAGCGAAATCCCTATACAACCTACTAAAAGACCTTGGTCTGTCAAGAACAACCGTAACTTCCATCCTAGAACGTGTATCTAAGGCGGCATTAGTAGGATCTTATCAAATTTGGTTAGGTAGGTGAAGGAGAGCATTGATATATCATAAAGGGGCCCCTTAATCGTGGGTTGCAAGTCCCAGGCCCCTCTAGCCTCTTCCTCTGCAACGCTATGGACCCGGCACCTGCACGGTGAATCCATGGAATGCTAAGAAATTCGTCTCGTCTCAAGAAATAACAACATTAGACACTAGTAACCATTTACATGTTTTCGCATATAGGAATTCAAATATAGCAACATACTTGTCTTAATTACTTTTGCATGGTGGTAGGGCATTTTGCGAATGCCCGCCTGGCTAGCTACCACCCTCAAGTAGAAAATCTGTCGCCAAGCACCTAACGGTGTGTTCCGGCAGCTGTCCTTGAGAGCCAGTACTTCTAGGTTAGCCTGAACAACACCTTCGACCACATCATCACTTACCATCAGGTGAGATAGTGGTCAAAGGCTAACCCATCAGGCATAAATAAATACTTAAAAATAAAGATTATTGTAACATATCATGTAGGTTTTTCTTGTTTTTTATAAAATACAAACTAACATACAATAGTGGAGAAATTGTATGGTTATTGACCCTCAAACCAGAAGTTAGAAAGAAGGCGCTTATACTCTTTAGTTTTTGAGTTGAATAAGTCTAACTCGGGAAAGTGAACCAGTTCTTTATTGTTTTTTTTTTATGTTATTTTGACGGAACAAGCCCGAGGCCCACCTGATGTTAAGTGGACTAACCTCTGCCTATAACAGACGCATTTCGTCAACGACGAATTGCACTGTGCCCGTCACACTGAGACGTCCAGTTGTTAGGTCTCATTAGCCTGTAATTTTTCTGGCTCTCAAGGACTGCTGCCGGAACACACCGTTAGGTGCTTGGCGACAGATTTTCTACTTGAGGGTGGTCGCTAGCCAGGCGGGCATTCGCAAAATGCCCTTCCACCATGCAATTACTGATTACTGATATTGTGGCTTATTACTGATCGAATGAAGAAAGAATTGTGTCTATATTTGGATGAGCTATAAGGGTGATGAAGTGAGAAGAAAGGTATTCTAACCGATTTGTTAGGGACGCACCACTCTATATTTGATAAGAGATCTGGTGAGTCTTGAGACTGAGCTATTTTAACTATTGTACAAATATCAGTAATTGATCTTCTTTTCTGGAGTGGTAACATATGCCGTCTTCTACGTATATTACGTTCTTAGATATATATGCGCAGGGCGCAGTCTTAAGCCTTTGATTACAATTTCATCTGATGGTAAGTGGTGATGTGGTCGAAGGTGGTATTCAGTCTTAACCAACCGGGAACTGGCTCGTAAGCATAGCTACTGGAACACGTTTCGTACTGTGCAAAATTGTTAAAATATTGTCGGTTGTCAAAGTATGTTTTAAGCCGTTCGGATAGCATGCAGTAATTGGTGGTCAAAAATAGCAAAAGCTTCTATCCGAACGCTAATACACAAATGCCACTTTTGAAACTGCTACAAACACAATCGAGCCAAAACGAACGCACCTATTGTATGAACGTTGCAAAAATATCATAATATTTATGTAAGCGACATCTAGCCCGAGATGAAGTGATTAAGTATTCAATTGGATCTATTAACAAGAAGTCTATACTAATTTCGCTCGCACAGCTAGTGTAGGTTTGTCGTAACGATTGCACGCCTGGACTTGCATTCTGACGACGCATGGTTCAAACCCACTTGTACCAATTGTTATTTTTGCACTCAAAATTTGTTGATTAAACCATAGTAGAAAGAGTGGGAAGTAGGCCATCTCCGACCCAATTCGCGATATAATTACCTACCATACTTGCCTGTCTCAGGGTTGTTACTTATTTATAATGTATGTACTCGTATATGCTAAATTTTAATTCAGTACCTAGAAATATGCAAGGGTCGGGATGTTGTATTTTTTACTTGTGTTGTCTGGGTTTAGGGTTAATGAGGTCTCATTAACCCTAAACCCAGACAACACAAGTAAAAAATACAACATCCCGACCCTTGCATATTTCTAGGATTAAGTATTCAATTGGATCTATTAACAAGAAGTCTATACTAATTTCGCTCGCACAGCTAGTGTACGTTTGTCGTAACGATTGCACGCCTGGACTTGCATTCTGACGACGCATGGTTCAAACCCACTTGTACCAATTGTTATTTTTGCACTCAAAATTTGTTGATTAAACCATAGTAGAAAGAGTGGGAAGTAGGCCATCTCCGACCCAATTCGCGATATAATTACCTACCATACTTGCCTGTCTCAGGGTTGTTACTTATTTATAATGTATGTACTCGTATATGCTAAATTTTAATTCAGTACCTAGAAATATGCAAGGGTCGGGATGTTGTATTTTTTACTTGTGTTGTCTGGGTTTAGGGTTAATGAGGTCGGTTTTATACCTAAACGATGATAACACCTTTCACAATGAAAAAAATACCGCCTGGCGATACCTATGTGGGTGCGGAGCCAGAGACGTGCGACGCGGGGCATACCTAATACAACAAAAAAATAAGTATGCATCACTCATCATCAAGTAAAAATCATAGGTATGCTAGAATAAGTGACTTGCTTACCTTTCCTGTTCAGTAGGTAATCTGAACAAAGACAACTCTGGAGTCTATGAATTATTTAGACAGCCGAACACATAGCAATAAGTTCTCATGTGATTATCAAACATTTGTCATTTATTTAGCAGTGCCAAAAAGCCGTGACGCGCGAACCTTGTTCGGTGTTAGCCGCGGCTGGCGCACTGAGAAACGGGTCGAGATTGTGTTAGAGTGTGCGTGCGGGACGCATAGATACTATGGCGCACACAAACAAGCCGCGCGCGGTGCGTTTGTATAAAGATAACTTACTTCCCACTCTTTAGACTATGATTAAACTTTAAAGCATGAATTTCTTGGAAAATATTACATTCCGTAACATACGGAACCGACAAGATTCTTCTTCAAGTAATGATAATTGTAGTCCAAATAATACATCACAAAATACAAACAAAACCGTACCTGACATATCAGATGACGAAGAAGAGCACATAAAACAACTTAGGGCGAAAGTTGAGGAACAAGCGATTCGCCTAATTCATGCTCAGGAAGAAATTGAAATTCTTTCTTCAGAAAATCAAAATCTCAAGCGAATAAATAACAAACTAATTAACAAGAACTAGAGTAAAAAATGGAAATAATTCTGCACAGAGTAACACAGCTCCGAAAAAGAAATCTAGTCCTCAAAAAAAGACCAAACAAACAGAAACTATAACGATATCAAAGCAGCTCTCAAAAAATCAAGGAAATGTAAAGATTAATAGAACAGTTAAGAAAAAGCCTGATAAAGAAAAAGTTGCTACTGGTTGTGCCCCCACTCACATTCAAACCCAAGTCACCCAAATTTCACTGGACATACAGGGTATCCAAGCGCAAAAGACCTGGCAAACTAGTCAGGTGACAGAAGCCTCTGACACAAATTTACAGCAAAACAGACACTCACCATCAATGTACATACTTGACATAGTTATGTTTGTAAAGGAAAATCCTAAACTGTTTCTACGGCTAACGGATTTAAGGTGCGTTCGTTTTGGCTCGATTGCGTTTGTAGCAGTTTCAAAAGTGGCATTTGTGTATTAGCGTTTGGATAGAAGCTTTTGCTATTTTTCACCACCAATTACTGCATGCTATCCGAACGGCTTAAAACATACTTTGACAACCGACAATGTTTTAACAATTTTGCACAGTACGAAACATGGAATCAATCTCTAAAATTAACAAAAAAGTAGGTACCTATGTTATTATTATTTCTTTGTTAATGGCTTCTGCTAGTTACCTATATAACAAACTTGTGAAACTCTTCAATCGCGCCAAATACAACTGTCAAACTAGCAGTTGTCAAAAAACGATCACAACGATCCCACGGTAAGACATGGGTCAAAAATATCACTTTTCTCTGTCATTTGTAGCGTTTTCAAAGCTATCCGAACGGTGAGCGAAAACGATATTTTTGCTCACGAAGTCCCAAAACGAACGGCCCGTGTGATCATTTTTAGCGTTTGTGAGTGTTATTTTTGGCACCGATAGGTTATCCGAACGCCCTATTAGTCGTTCGTAACAGACGAGACAACAGTAAAATGTGCTTGCAATAGTTTAATACAGCACTTATGCATAAGAGCGTCATTTGTATGGCTCCTGTACTATATAATAATATACCAGATTCTATTAAACGTCTTAACACAGATTTGTTTAAGAAAAAGATGAAACATATTTTTTATTTTTATGCCTGATGATAGGTTAGCCTTTGACCACTATCTCACCTGATGGTCAGTGATGATGTGGTCGAAGATGTTGTTCAGACTAACCTAGAATTACTGGCTCTCAAGGACAGCTGCCGGAACACACCGTTAGGTGCTTGGCGACAGATTTTCTACTTGAAGGTGGTAGCTAGCCAGGCGGGCATTCGCAAATTGCCCTTCCACCATGCTATAACGACTGCCATTCTAAGACTACAACCGGGACCGACGGCTTAACGTGCCCTCCGAAGCACGGAAACGCTCAGTAGTAATGTCACTAGCAGTCACCCATCCAACTCATGACCGCGCGCGACGTTGCTTAACTTTGCTGATCGGTTGAGAACAGCTAAGTAAACTTCGCTACGAGCGCTTCAAATAGATATTGTTAGATAAATGTTATTATAACATAGGTGAGTTCCTGACTGACAAATTGTAACTATTGTAAATCTAATTTTATTATTTTATGAGTAATGTCATTTTTTATTTCAATTTGACATATTTTATCATGTATAGTTTACCGAACGTGTTCTATTTAACTAAATTGACATTTTAATTTTATACCTAATTTGATTAAGCGTTTTGATTGTATAAAATGTGATCTATGTAATTTGAAATGCTAGATTTGTATGCCTCAAAGGACGAAACATGTTTGTGCTAACTTACTTTATAATAAGACCATACATGCTAATTAAGTATGTGTATATTTTACCGCATGGTGGAAGGGCATTTTACGAATGCCCGCCTGGCTAGCGACCACCCTCAAGTAGAAAATCTGTCGCCAAGCACCTAACGGTGTGTTCCGGCAGCAGTCCTTGAGAGCCAGAAAAATTACAGGCTAATGAGACCTAACAACTGGACGTCTCAGTGTAACGGGCACAGTGCAATTCGTCGTTGACGAAATGCGTCTGTTATAGGCAGAGGTTAGTCCACTTAACATCAGGTGGGCCTCGGGCTTGTTCCGTCACAAAAACATAAAAAAAAAAAAGTATTCTTACACATGTTTACAAACAAAAGAAAAAAAAAAAAAAAAAAAAAACTTACCTAAATTCAGTTTGTTCGTAAGTTCACTAAGGAATCCTTCTTTAGTGTCGCCTAATTCCTTCAACAGCCCGTCTTTCTTCTCGATCAGATCCTTTCCATCGAGTTCATCTTCTCTTTCCTCCTTTTCCGCCTTCTCTATAAGCTTCTCCACCGGCTTCACGGATATCTTGACGGGTTTTTCTTCTTTCGGAAGGGAATCCAAGAATTCTCTGTTTAGTTCTTCAGCCGGTTTTGATATTATGTTCATTTCTTCTTTTACTTTGCCTGGAACAAACGTATTTTTATTTATTGCTTATTGCTCCACCTTTTTGTTAATATTAAAAAAACTATAGCTCCGAACGCGCTCAATCCAACGGGAAAAGATCGGGGATCGCTGCCCGCGTGTTTTGATGCGTGAAGCTAAAGAAAAATTTGGAAAAGGGGGATTTAATAGGGAAAAAACACAATATTTTGAATGAAAATGCCAATAAAATGTTAATAACTTATACACTATTGCAGTTATTAGACTGAAACTAACGCGGAACGGACCGCTAGCAGCGGCCGCTAATTACTAAAGACAAAAACAACATACAAATTGAAAACGAACAAAGACAACACAAAAAATCGAAAATTCTATGACAAAAAATTGCAAAAATTTCGTTTTTCAACGCTGGTGTAGAAAATTTCTATAGAGCGGCACTGATTAAACCGTCTATATGTTAGCCTTTGACCACAATCTCACCTGATGGTAAGATGATGTGGTCGAAGGTGTTAAGAGGCTTAACCTAGAATTACTGGCTCTGAAGGACAGCTTGCCAGACAGATTTTCTACTTGAGGGTGGTAGCAAGCCAGGTGGGCAATCGCAAAATGCCTTTTCACCATGCTAAAGAAAGTGATATAGGAAGGAGAGTGAACGCTGGAACATGGTGAACGGAGCATTGCACGCGTTTATGAACAGTCAGAAGGTGTCTAAGAAGGCTCGTCTGGCTGTTCATGGGGGAGTGTTGGTTCCGACACTGATGTATGGTAGTGAACGTTGGGTGTGGCAGAAAAAGCATGAAAGTAGAATAAATGCCGTGGAGATGAGAGCATTGAGGAGCATGATTGGAGTCAAACGGAGTGACAGTATAAGGAATAGTGTGATAAGGAAACGATGTGGTGTGAATGAGGATGTAGTGACAAACATCGAGAAAGGTATGTTAAGATGGTTTGGACATGTAGAGGGAATTAAACGAGAATGACTAAACAGATATACATGGGACCAAAAAATGGAACCTTTACTCAAATGTGTGAAATAACTTTTCGAAGTCCGTACCATGCGCACGATATTGTGATAATAGGTACCATCCTAGTACCGACTTCAACAAGTTATGTCACACATTTGTGTGTTAAAGTCAGTTCCATTCTTTGGTAAAAAAATAAATCTGCTTGAGGGTGGTAGCTAGCCAGGCGAGCATACTCAAAATGCCCTTCCAGCAAGCGGTGAAGCATTTCTTTTATGCTTGATATTTTAGCCTTTGATCAATATCTCACCTGATACTAAGTGATGATGTGGTCGAAGGTGTTATTCAGGCTAACCTAGAAGTACTGGCTCTCAAGGACAGCTGCCGGAACACACCGTTAGGTGTTTGGCGACAGATTTTCTACTTGAGAGTGGTCTAGCTAGGCGAGCATTCTCAAAATGCCCATTGAAGAAGCATTTTTTTCCTTTGATCATTATCTCACTTGATGGTAAGTGATGATGTGGTCGAAGATGTTGTTCTGGCTAACTTAGAATTACTGACTCAAGGACAGCTGCCGGAGTGTATGGCGACAGATTTTCTACTTGAGAGTGGTAGCTAGATAATCGAGCAATCTTAAAATGCCTTTCCAACATGCGGTGGAGATCGAACCAGGGTCCTGCGGCAAGGCAGTCCATTATTAAAACTAACCAGTCTCGTTTTCTCTATGTTCGTAGTTCGGCCTTATTTATTTAATTATATATATCTAGTGACAATTCCGCCTAATTTCCTGTTAAGCCGACGTGACGTCACAAACGCTGCCAAACCGGAAGAGTATTCGACGCGTTTCGCTTCTAAACGAAGCGTGCTCAGGAGGTCTTAACTCTACGAGCGCACGATCGAGCGGTGGGGATCGAACCAGGGCCCTGCGGCACGGCAGTCGTTATAATAACTCACCAGTCTCGTTGTCTCTATGTTCGTAGTTGGGCCTCGGCGGCGAGTCGCATACGTCGATGGTGTCTAACGCCTCCGTTATGCCGTTAGGTCTAACGCCGTTACGGCGTTCGTGGTTCTCGAACGGCAACAGATATCTGTAAAGAACAACAGTTATTCATTACATTTTTGAAGCAGTGATGGCTCAGTGGCATTGGCTATGGACTGCCGCGCAGCAGGTCCATGGTTCGAATCCCGCCCAGAGCGTGTGCCTCACCGCACGGTTGAAGGGCATTTTGCGAATGCCCGCCTGGCTAGCGACCACCCTCAAGTAGAAAATCTGTCGCCAAGCACCTAACGGTGTGTTCCGGCAGCAGTCCTTGAGAGCCAGAAAAATTACAGGCTAATGAGAGCTAACAACTGGACGTCTCAGTGTGACGGGCACAGTGCAATTCGTCGTTGACGAAATGCGTCTGTTATAGGCAGAGGTTAGTCCACTTAACATCAGGTGGGCCTCGGGCTTATTCCGTCACAATAACATAAAAAAAAAAAAACATAATCACAAATATACGATAGGAAAAATTTAAGTCATGTGCGGGATTCGAACCCGCGTCCATCCAACCCTTGAGCCGGCCCTCTAACCAATTGAGCTAACATGACATGACGTCATAACTCGAATCTTTCCTATCGTTCTTTAACCATCGTATTGGGATGGAGCGACATCTATAGCACCACTTGCGTTGTACTACAAACAAGACCAATTTTGCAATTGGTGTTATACTTGTAAATGATGACGCAACCTTATAATTTTTATATTGTTATGTTTGCAATAACGCCTGCTATGCGGATTACATTACAAAATCACAAATATACGATGGAAAAATTTAAGTCATGTGCGGGATTCGAACTCGCGTCCATCCGCCCCAAGCCGCATAGCAGGCGTTATTGCAAACCTAACAATATTAAAACAGGTATACATGTTTTGTTATAAAAACCGGCCAAGTGCGAGTGGGACTCGCGCACGAAGGGTTCCGTACCATTATCTGTAACCTAATCTTGCAAGTTACAGACACTTTTCGCAGTGTCCGATTGAGCTGGGTAGGTACGGCGAAAACCTCTTTATTCTTCTTTATTGTATGGGGAAAAATATTTAAAAAAAATATTTCCCTTAAATAATATTTTTTCCCCCTTAGAACTAAATATTCTGTGAATAGTTAAAGCGTCTACCTGTCACCGTTATTAGTACCGAGCAAGAAACGGTAAAAACATCAAGTTTGTTGTATGGGAGCCCCCCTTAAATATTTATATTTAGTATTTGTTGTTAGAGCGGCAATCATCTGTGAAAATTTCAATTGTCTAGCTATCACCGTTTTTGAGATACAGCCTGGTGACAGACGGACGGACGGACAGAGAAGTTTATGTTATTGTGACGAAACATGCTCGAGGCCCACCTGATGTTAAGCGGACCAACCTCTGCCTAGAACAGATGCATTTCATCACAAGTCACGAATTGTACTGCGCCCGTCAGCCGTCGTCGCCTGTCCCGTCTTGAGACTAACCCCCTTACTTATAAAAAATCCGCTATGTAGTTGCTAAGTAATGGATAACTAAACAGTGTTTAAGTAATGCTTAAATATTTCTTACTTATAAACGCTACATAGCACCTGTTTAGCTAAGCAATGGATAATGAGGTCGAACGTATTTTAAACTGACAACATTGAACTAAAAGGTATTATGGAAGACCAAAATTGCCAAAAAGTATGTATCTAGTGCTGAAAATCTTAAAATTAAAAAGTAAAAAAAAATACTATTCTTTGTAGACCTAGACCTACTGATTTTTGTACATATGGTTAGGCGTACTGGAGACTTCTGAAGCGAGTTTTTTTTTGCAATATGGTAAATTGTAAGTTCCCCAGTATTCTGTGAATTCGATCCAGCAACCTTTTATAATTGGAAATGCATTATGGAAGCCCGAATACCGTTATATCCCGCTGGCAGTTATCTTTTTCCATCCCAAACAATACCTATGCCCAATTATGTCTACGTTTTTTTCTATGAAGCCAAGATTCCAATCTTCATATATTTTTTTTAATCATTCTATAGCGATTCCTTAAATCTCAGTAATATTATAAAGGCCGTAATATGTTCTTGTGTTTCGTCTAGTGTGTTAGATAAATTATTTTGTATGACCCTGAAACTGTGCCCGGTGAATGGCAATAGGCTCGCCACCTATTACATGGGACCAAAACCCAATTGACCGAAACATGGGTGTTTACACACCTCTGACAACCCCTTCGGGGAATACAGGCGTGATTATATGTATGTATCTAAAGTTTGTCTGTTTGTCTTCTACGTGTATTCACGTTTTAACGGCTTGAGGGTTTGGATGAAACAACAGAATAGTTAGTTTAGGTTCTCCATACTTTTCATCATCACTGTCTACGCGGGTGAAACCGCGTGGCGCGGCTAGATAATAAGAAAATTACAATGAGTTCGATCACCGGAGCGGATCAGATGTTGGGGGTTTAACGAGAAAGGGATTCTCAGTTAAAACAGTCCGGCGTCTAATTTGGACCAGTTTATTACCATTTGGTGATAAACTCGCGACGTATTAAATGAGATCCTTAATACAAATAAGAATATTTCGACTCCCAAAATATTTTTTTTTTGCTGTACTGAATCGACATCTATGCTGAAATTCGCAAATAAGTACTCTATTCTGCTTTTAAATTGAATCTCTAGTTCCTCATCAGTCTCAATCCTCATCCAATAGGAATATACGAGTGTGGCACAATCCTCATATTCTTAATTCAGGAACTGTACCTGCGGTATACTCTTCAATAAGATCACGAAAAGTAAATAGGTTACGCATAATATTTATTTCATCATCCAATATATGTTTCTACTTGCTATATTTTTACGATTTATTAACAGAGTATGTCGTGTTTATAGTTTTGTATACCTCCTTGACAATAACCTCAATAGTAACTAAATCAGCTGATCAGAAATATGGGCGCCATCTTGCTACTTAAATATTTAAACAAGGGTCGGACGGTGTTTAAATTGACAGCTGATTTAAGCAGTACTTAGGAACTGGATAAAGTTATGCAGCGTTTATGAGTAAGGAATTTTGCTAATCAGCGGCTAAGTAATGCTTAAAATTTAAGTATCGTTTATAAGTAAGGCTGTTAGTTATTAAGTCTCATGTGCCACTGGCTCTCAAGGACTGCTGTCGGAACACACCGTTAGGTGCTTGGCGACAAATTTTCTACTTGAGGGTGGTTAGCCAGGAGGGCATTCGAAAAATGCCCTTTCACCATGTAAAATACAGTTATTTGTTATACAAGGTTAGTTATTTAACAAGTAAGAAAAGTTGAGTTTTTTTAACTCTACCAGCACGAAAATAAGCTAAGAGGATATTTCTAAATATTTTACCAGCACAATCGCGAGCTAAGCGAAAATCATATTTAAAAAAAAAATTGGGCCCCGGCGCGTGGTAGGGCTTCCGGCGCGAAATCGGGGGACGCGTGTTCGATTCCCTCCCCCCATTTATTGGTACTATATGTAGGTACGTACATAGCTGTAATAGCATGCGAGCACACGAGCACAACCCTAACCCACATACCGCGTCAGAAGAGATGAGAACTACGCGATAGAAAGAGAGGCGCCTTGTAGGTGAATATAATTGTTAGGTACTCAGCGGTGTGCGATCAGAATTGCTCTTTATTGCGTCGTAGCAGAGTTGTTATTTATTTAAACGTCTTAGCGGATTGATCCTTCTGTTCCTTTTTATTCTGTGGTGGTGACAAGATTCTCCGCGAGTTAAAAAATATCGATGTGGCGGCAGTTTTAAAATAAATCAAATTTGAGGTTGATTACTTTATTTTATTTACATTTTATTCCCTCAGATTCCTACCCCTGGGGATCATATTAGTACGCTAAATAGCGTATTCAGATGTTACACAGAAAAATAGTTTCCCGACATTTCTTTTAAGTTTATTTACTGTATGGCGTTCGAAATATGTATCCAATAATAAATTATTAACGTTTGCCGTAATCCACACGCTTGGCAGGCGTCATGAGGATCGCAGTTTGAGATATCAGTTCCTCAGAGAGCGCTGCTGGCACCTTCTGGCGTGTAACCCTTAGCCGCCTCTTACGACACCCACGGGTAGATATGGGGGGGTGACATTCTAGCCCAGCACCCCACAGGCACGATAATACAATGTGGGGAAAATGTAAGACGCGCATATAATGCATACAGCTACACTTCCATTGTATATGATAAGTTTTAATGAATGACAAAGAAGGAAGACTAGCATGCAGTAGACGCACATACGCACTACTGAAATGAGTTCCATTACCTTCAAACAAAAATACAAAGTGATTCTACTAGAACGTCAAAATCACCAATTTGAATCAACCTTTAAATTTAAATAACGCCAAGTTCTTACACACCTTTACAACACTAAAATAAATGCACCCTCACAAACACCTACTCACTTTTTAAATCTTGCATTATTAGTATTATTGTTTTTTTTAAAGATTTAACATAATATTCACTATTAGGTTCTAATAGCTAGTTCGCTAAAGTAACCTTGTTGTTGACAGATGTTAAAAATAATAAAATAAAATTTGAAGCGCTCATAGCGAAGTTTACTTAGTTGTTCTCAACCGATCAGCAAAGTTAAGCAACGTCGCGCGCGGTCATGAGTTGGATGGGTGACCGCTAGTGACATTACTACTGAGCGTGCACGTGCTTCGGAGGGCACGTTAAGCCGTCGGTCCCGGTTGTTGCCTTAGGATGGCAGTCGTTATAGCATGGTGGTAGAGCATTTTGCGAATGCCCGCCTGGCTAGCTACCACCCTCAAGTAGAAAATCTGTCGCCAAGCACCTAACGGTGTGTTCCGGCAGCTGTCCTTGAGAGCCAGTACTTCTAGGTGAGCCTGAACAACATCTTCGACCACATCGTCACTTACCATCAGGTGAGATAGTGGTCAAAAAATAACCTATCAGGATTAAAAAAAAAAATATATATTACTCGAAAAACACCTTAAT
The DNA here is from genome assembly GCA_963890685.1 of Plagodis pulveraria. NCBI lineage: Eukaryota > Metazoa > Arthropoda > Insecta > Lepidoptera > Geometridae > Plagodis > Plagodis pulveraria. The sequence continues at coordinate 15,902,372 of OY982976.1, read as the reverse complement.
TCGAGAAAAGGAGTATGCTGAAAATCAGCCTTGTATAGACTTCAGTGTCTATGCAGTCCAGTGCTGAGCATACCCCCTATTGCCAATTATGTTTAAATTTAGGTTGATAATTGTAATTACTGTATTATTTTTTGTGGCACTAAAATACTTTTCTTTCTTTCTTTCTTTCTTTCTACTGAGAGACTCAATCGGGAGACGACGCCTGATTTAACATTACCATGTTCGAGGTAAATGTTTTACAATGCTTTTTATACCGATAAAGCTATTTTTCGAATTGAACCCTTATTATTCTTTAATTTAAGAAAATCTGTCGCAAAGCACATAACGGTGTGTTCCGGTAGCAGTCCTTGAGAGCCAGAAACATTACAGGCTAATGAGACCTAACAACTGTACGTCTCAGTGTGACGGGCACAGTGCAATTCGTCGCTGACGAAATGCGTCTGTTATAGGCAGAGGTTATTCCACTTAACATCAAATGGGCCTCGGGCTTGTTCCGTCACAAAAACATAAAAAAAAGACTGAAAACGCATTTTGTAGAATTTTCGTTCACGCCACAAATAAGCTTTGTGAAATAATTTATTTAAATTTAATTAGTAAATTATATGGGATTATTAGTAATAACTTAAATCAGAATTCAAATTACTATAATGTCTATTACTGTAATCAAATTACTATATTAAATAATAATTAGTATGTTTTTTTGACATTTTAATTTTTTTTTTTTATGTCTTATAGGTTAGCCTTTGACCACTATCACACATGATGGTAAGTGATGACGTGGGCGAAGATGTTGTTCAGGCTAACCTAGAAGTACTGGCTCTCAAGGACAGCTGCCGGAACACATCGTTAGGTGCTTGGCGACAGATTTTCTACTTGAGGGTGGTAGCTAGCCAGGCGGGCATTCGCAAAATACTCTACACCATGCTATACCGACTGCCATCCTAAGACAACAATTGGGACCGACGGCTTAACGTGCCCTCCGAAGCACGTGCACGCTCAGTAGTAATGTCACTAGCGGTCACCCATCCAACTCATGACCGCGCGCGACGTTGCTTAACTTTGCTGATCGGTTGAGAACAGCTAAGTAAACTTCGCTACGAGCGCTTCTAAATAAATTAATATAAACACTTTGACATCTCTATTCTATGATAATTTAAGACATTGTCACTATTAATCCTATTAAGTTATTTTGAAATTATATTAATATTTTATTTTATATCAATATTGCTTAATTATTTAAATATCTTGCCATTATCAAATTAATATTATTAATTGACTTGCCTAGTGTAGTTGTTGATGTTATAAGGCCAATAAATAATTCAAATTTATATATTTTGTTAGAAATTTCAATGCATTTACGCTTTTAAATACCTTACAAAATTAGCAGATGGTAAAAGAGTATAAAACAATTATTTTAGTCGAGACGATTAACGAGGGAACGGCTGATATTTCAGTCAGGGCTAAAATATATTTTATACACGACTTATACACTCGGCTTTCTACTTCAATTGCAAAAATATTGTAAATAATATTTCTTTAATTAAAACGGAACTTGATATTTAAACCAATGTTCTATTTTAACTGTTACTAATTAAACAAAAGTTTTGTCTAGGTTTTTAATAATACCTATGGGCTATGGGTATTATGAAAGCCCTAAGCAAACTTCTTCCATGATATATAACAAACTGAACCTCTTTGAACAAACAACACAGAACACGCCATTGTGTCGACACCATTTGGTGATGTCACAGTTTGTGTCAACACACCGGTACATGATGTGACACAGCAGTACACAGAGCTAGTTACCTCTCATAATGTCTCCGAGTGAAGGTTGGCTGGGAGGAGAACAGTACACGCCACAGTTTGTGTCGACACCACCTCGTGACGTCACAGTTTGTGTCAACACACCGGTACATGATGTGACACAGCAGTACACAGAGCTAGTTACCTCTCATAATGTCTCCGAGTGAAGGTTGGCTGGGAGGAGAACAGTACACGCCACAGTTTGTGTCGACACACCGCCTCGTATCCGCCGCGTGACGTCACAGAGTTGTACAGAGCTCGCAGGGACACTGGAACAAACATTCACACTCTTAGGTAAAACGGCTTCCCCTCGCGAATGAGAAGATTGAAGATTACAGACTTTCTTTTTGTAGTATAGAACCCAATTTCAATGTACTTTGACCTTGACCTTAATATTTATTCTGACCTCAACATTGACTCTGAACTCTAGACCTAAACATAATCTTTTGAAGCGCGAATGCCCGCCAGGACACCTCCCTAAAATAGAAAATCTGTCGTCAGGCACTTAACGTGTTCTGGCAGCTGTCCTTGAGAGCCAGTACTTCTAGGTAAAGCTTGTAACACCTACGACCACATCATCACTTCCCATCAGGTGAGATTGTGGTCAAAGGCATACGTATCAGCAATAAAAATAAATAATTAATCAAAAGAATTACAACTTTGACCCTGATCTTATCTTTGACCTTTTTTTTTTTTTTTTTTATGCGTGATAGGTAAGCCTTTGACCGCTATCTCACCTGATGGTAAGTGATGATGTGGTCGAAGATGTTGTTCAGACTAGCCTAGAATTGCTATCAAATGCTGAATTTTGTCACTATCGAACTGCGTACGAGTGAAAGAGAGACAGCGATGGTGAAATCGCGATCAGTTTAGTTATAATCCGAAAGAAAGCTTAATAACACAAAACTAGTAACGTAAATCGAAGATGTAACTTTTCTTGTCCCTCTTGATAAGGTTTTGTTATTTTATTAATATAGTTTCATACACATTCATACGTAAATAATTAATATATTTACGTTACAAGCGTAATTTAGAGTCAACTTTGCAATTTTATTCTATAGAGAAAATTTTATGACAACGTGTTTCGGACTTTTCTCGGCCTTAGATAATGTGATCAAGATTAACATATAATTTTTTTATTAAAAACTTAAGAGCCATTTCACAAAATCACGCTACTGAAGTTTAGGTAAATGCCAGCGCATCGCTTACACAGGCGAAAGAAGTGACGACGAAATAGCGTGACTGTGAGTAACATATTTTGATACTAGCACTCATTAATAAAGAAATGTAAGTTGCGAATTTAAAAATTGTGTGATTGGCATGAGTAAATAATCAATTTCTTGTCGATTACTTGCTAATGTTATAGAAAAGAAGTAGGCATGTACATTAAATAGTCAACCTACATCGTGAATCGTATATTTACATTTCATCCTTGATGAATAATAAATAGATATGTTTGAATAATTTATTGTAACAATAAACTTAAATAATTAAAAAATTATACAGTTTAAAATTATATAAATATTTGACGTAACGGGATTGATTAAAAACTGCGGACTAAAACCTCTTTCTTTTACATTTTCCAAAAATTGCTTTTTTCCTCGTTCACACTCTTCAGTATCTATATCCAGTCGTTAACACTGTCTGCCATAATGACCATGCATAGGCTTGAGGTATATTTATCTGTGCATCCGGAAAACAACTTAGTACCAACCACAAACGTCCCATGACGTTTTTGGTTTTCCATTACTTATACATGTCACCTCATATTCCCATACCACAATATATCACATATACCATTAAAAATATAACATTTTCATCCATTTAGTTTGAGTAGACCAAACAGCGAAATGTAAATATATATTTACAGATTTTGAGGTTGTTTGTTTTTAAATCGAATATCTTTGATGCAATCTATAATCAACATATATACTTCTTGATACCAATGCAATCCTCACTATATACTCTTATGCTCACTATTTCCTCTATGAAAAATAAATGATAATACACCTTTTTATAGAAAAAAAATACTGGAAATGGGGTTTGAACACACGACAAAAATGGTGGGAAATAGTAATTTAATTGCTATTTTAATTTTTTCGTAACTAACTCACCTAGAACTTCGATTTTTCTTTTAATATGATAATTTACTATTGTTCTTTAGCCATGAATTGTTACAGATTTTTACGCCAATTATTTTAAAGTAACAAGATTAAAACAACCCAATTGTTTTAAGAACTTTGGCGGGAAAACTGTATTGGAGAGCAATATTTTTTCTGAAAAACTATACCACCTACGGCTTTGGTCCTTCTTTGATATTATTATTTACATGTAATTTATACACCTGTATTATTTCAGATTTTTTGATTTAGAAGTTTAAAATTAGATACGAGATTATTTAATACGCAAAATTGCATCGGTAAGTGTTTGCGTTGCAAAATGTATCGAGTGAAAAATGACTTATACATATGCAAAATTGCGGTTTTCTAGGTTTATAACTGTTGACGTAGTTACGAGATTAATATGAAATGACGTAATATTTTGGGGCCAAAATGTAATTTGTGCTGGTTTCAGATTTCATCAAAATATTCAAAATACTTCCGTTATCTCAGAAAAATATGGATTTTTCTTGTTTGGGCAAGGATGCGTCCTTTTGAAAACCATTTGGATTATGAAAGTCGGACTTACGCAGATTTTATGGTAAATTTGTAAATACGACTATCGACCGCTAACTGGTATCGCGGTTTGTACAAATGATGGAAAAGCCGGGAGGCCGGTTTGTACAAATTAGGAAGGTAGTTTTATTTCCAGCTGAAGTTATCGCTGGTTCACTTATAGACATTAACTGAATCCAAAAATATTGGAAAACAATTATTCGCCTGTCATCTTATCCTCCTAAAACAAAAGTTATAGTGAGTTACTAATTTAAACTAAAATAATATAAAAACTAGCAGACCAAAAAGAAGAAGTCAACCCTCTGAGGTTGTTAGCATTTTTCCAATAACGCTGTATAAGGCTGCATAATTGTGACGTTTCCTTTTTTTAACACAATGGATGAACAGAAACTAAAGATGTAGTTACTTAACAAGACAACAATACTTATATTATGGACAACAAATATAAAGTATAGTTTGTTACTTAAAAAATAGAGACATGATCAAAACTCTGTGGTCGCACTATAAACTTGCGTCTAAGCGTTCCGCGTACGAAACGTCAGAGCAAGGCAAAACGAACACAGATCCTACCTCGATGAGCGCTCGCGCGGTACTGATCGCCTCGCGCTTGTACATTTCAATTTATAAGCATTTCGAGTTATGTTAAATATTTTTTCTTGTGTAACAAAACAGAGTTAATATCACAATTTATTAAAGATCAGATTAATTAAAGAATGAACTTTGTTCGCGCTGCAAACCAGTTCAGGTGCGGGGGCGTCTCACCACGGAGAGGGGACTAACGCCGCCGGACGAGCGGGGCTCGCCAATCGGCCACCAGCCTTCCGTTCATGTGAACGCTACTAATTTTGTAACTTAAAACTACCTATTTTACGTCAAATATACAAAATCAACTTTAATTATGTGTTTGGACTATTCCCGAACATAAGTGGCGACCGTGACAGGACTCCAAGGACTTGCTGAGCATCAGAGGTCTTCGCAAAAAGGAAGTAAGCCCGTTCCTTTAAACACTTACATTCCTTTCAATATTTCCTACCTACATACTATTTTCAACTTCTATTTGCTGTTCAAAGTGAATGCTAACCGATCAAAGTATTAGAAGGTATCTAGCTTAACGCGTATCTTTCCTATCATATTTTATACTTATTAATTACGGTAATTCACGCTAAACAAACAGCTATCCTATCAATATATGCCGGCCGATTCACGTTCACATGTTATTCATTTTATCAGTTTACATCAAACCCATTAATTAAAGAACCTTAGTTGCAAATACTTATCACCTAATACCTACTTTTCAACGCCTACTTTGCTGAACCTAGTTTGATCGTTCTTTCTATTATTTTCTACCTATTTCAATTGTTAAAGTCACTGTCAATTTATACTTTATATAATTAAACCTACTCCTAAATACTTGTTATAAATATTACTGTCAAATTCTTAATCTTTCTGTAAAACATATAAATAAAATTACCTACTTATCTGGTTCAAAATATTGAGAGTTGAGAATATTACCAAATTATTTCTTATTTATAACAGGTGCCTACTAATATATATATATTAAAATAATACGAATTTATCCCTGTTGGCACTGTCGATAATACCATCGTGTTTGTACCCGAGCCCGCCCGCGCCACAGCACTACCCGGTGCCGCTTCCACGCGCTCCCGCGTGTGGATCCCCTAGCGCAGCCGAAGCTGTTGATGCGCTCGGCGCCTTAGCCTGCATTCACGCACCGCGCCGTGTTTCGTGCGCTGCTCCCTGTTGACGGGCTCGGCAGCAGCTGGGGAGCAGCAGTTGGGACTGCAGTCTATTGGATTGTTTGTAAATTGTTTGTGTTCTTTTTTTTATTTTGCCCCACTCATTTAATAAAATGTCTGAAAGGGAATCGTCCACTAAAGTTAAAAGTCCGCTTCCATTATTAAAAATCGATTCGACCGGTAAGCCCGATGTAAAGGAATATTTAAAGTCATTAATAAAAAAACGTGCGGGTTTTAGAAGCCGGCTAACAGTTTTACAAAGGTTTATGGAAAAATTTAAAATTTCTGATATTACCAATGTGTCCAGTCTGGACATAAAAGAAATTTCTTTAAGATTAATTCAACTCAAAGAATTAATGTCTAATTTCGATCGCATACAATCAGATATTGAAGAATACTCTGAAAATTTAGATGAACAGATTTCTGAACGAGATATTACCGAAACTGAGTTTTATACCCAAATAGCTTTTGCTCAAGAGTTGGTCGATTTGTTTTCGACTAAAAATAAAGAAAGTCACGCCTCTAACGGAGCAACCTCAGGTTGTTGTCATGGTCATAATAACGATTCAATTCGACTTCCAATTATTAATCTACCCACTTTTGATGGTAATTACGCGAAATGGCTCGAGTTTAGAGACACTTTTAAAACGCTTATCCATGACAACGACTCGATTGCCCCGATCAATAAATTTCATTATTTGAGAAATTCGCTACAATCAGGTGCCAGTGTCGTAATTAGATCTTTGGAATTTGTCGCGAACAATTATGAGCTTGCTTGGGATACATTGTGCAATCGATACAACAATAAAAACATTCTTATCCATAATCACTTGAGCGCATTGGTTAACTGTAATACTATACAAAGGGAATCTTTCAAGGCTTTGCGATATTTAATTGATCAGGTGTCTAAAAACTTAAATGCTTTAAATACGTTGGAAGTTTCAACTGACGGTTGGGACCCGCTGGTGATATTCTTGGTGTCAGCGAAGCTAGATTCAAGCAGTAGTAACAAATGGGAAGAATACAAAGGCAGATTGTCTAACCTACCTACTTTAGATGATTTTAGAAATTTCATAGAAAACAGGGCGAATGTTTTAGAAACTGCAAACTGTCGAAATTTAGACTACAGAGCTACACAAGGTAATAATAAAGAAAACCGGACTACAAAATCTTTTGCAACCTTCACAAATTCGGCTAAGGGTACGCAGCCACACAAGGCCTGTCCCGTTTGTGATGAGGTTCATCTCGTGCATCAGTGCAACAAGTTTAGAGCGATGAGTGTTGAGGATAGGTTAGGTGAGGTTTTAAAATATAAGTTGTGTACAAATTGTTTGCGAAGTGGACATTCCAATGCCCAGTGTAGTTTAAAAGGGACTTGTCGTTCATGTAAGAATAAACATAACACATTACTACACAAAAGTGACACAAATAAAATACTCAGCGAGCGTAACGAGCTCTCTAGTCTTCCTGTCAGCTTAGCTGCGGTCTCCTCCAGGCAAGTTCTCCTGTGTACTGCAAAAATAGAAGTCATTAATAAACAAAACAAGTCTACTTACCTTGCACGTGCATTGCTGGATACTGGCAGCCAGTCGTCATTCATCACCAAACACCTAAAGGAGAAGTTAGGCCTGTCATCTGAAAATATAGATATATTACAAGTAGCCGGTATTAACGGAGTAGCTTGCCCTATTACAGAGCGTTGTCAGTTGAAAATTAAGTCATGCATTAGTTCATTTACCAGAAATATTAATTGTTTTGTTATTCCAAAGGTGACTGGCAACTTACCTAATATTCAAGTTGATGTTGAGAGATTGGGCCTACCCGACAATGTTACTTTAGCAGATCCATCGTTTTACAAACCTTCGGAGATAGACATTTTGTTAGGGGCTGATCACTTTTTCGACATTGTTTTATCAAACAAAATCGCACTAGGTCCATGTAAGCCTATTTTGGTAGAAAGTGTTTTCGGCTGGCTAGTAGCTGGTCCAACGGGTTATAGTTCTGATAGCAATAATATTACTCAATGCAATTTTGTGCAAACTCAATCATCTATGTCAGCGTCACTTCAAGACATCCACAACTCCATACAAAAATTTTGGGAGGTAGAAGAGTTGCCCCCAGAAAATAGTATTGCTTCAATAGAAGAAGAATTTTGTGAAACACATTTCGTAAACAATACCCATCGCTTATCTGATGGTCGATTTTCGGTCATGATGCCGCTTAAGGAGTCTGCTGAGGAGACTTTAGGTAGCTCATTTCCTATGGCTATGAAACGTTTTTTATCACTAGAAAAAAAGTTAGATAAAAATTCTAGCCTAAAACAGCAATATTCTGATTTTTAAGGGAATATGAAGACTTAGGTCACTTACAGGAAGTTGAAAGGCCTCCATTTGGCTATTACTTACCTCATCATGGTGTTGTCCGAGAAAACCATGAAACTACCAAATTGCGAGTAGTTTTTGATGCCTCTGCTAAAACTAGCACATCAAAATCATTGAACGACATTCAAGTCGTAGGACCGGTAATACAAAGTGATTTATTTTCAATTCTTATTCGCTTTCGCGTTTACAAGTTTGTACTGACAGCGGACATTGAAAAAATGTACCGGCAGATCAATTTGAACGAATCGCAGCGCCATCTGCAACTCATATTATGGCGAGAACATGCACATGAGCCTATAAATATAAAACAATTAAATACTATAGTAAACATTAATCAAATCTAAAAATGACCGTCTTATTTTATAACAGACAGAATAAACTAGGTTTATAGGTTTTCCTTTTTCTTTATTAATCATTATTTTTCCTTTAAATAATTTAAAAATTAGACATACAAGTTTTGAGAAAATATCGGTATTTAAATACCCATTAATTCAAACTCCTTAAATATAATGATAAAAATCAAAACCTATAAACCTGGATATTGATAACATCTATAACATTTCCAAAAAGCATCAAAATCGTTGATTGTTTAGGAAGGTAGAAACGTTTTCTCTTTTTGTATGAAAATTCGAGACTTCCCTCCAGTCTGAAGCAGTTCATAACTTACAGTGTTTGAGCGACTGCGCTTGACTAAAGCTAACGTTGTCCTGGTAGAAGTGCTTAAGCTGCTGCAGGAAGGCCTTGTCTTCGTTGGTGATGTTCGGGTCTCGGTCCGGTTCGGAGTCCGAGCTGCGTTTCTCGAGGCCATTGCGGAGAGAGAGGCGGCGGGGAGTCTGGAAAAATACACATTGCAACATACTTAATAACTAATGAATAGATTCAGGCGTTACTTTGCGGAAATCCATATTTAATAATAACAAATATTTTTAAAATATTTTAAGAAAACATCAAATTAATATTTTGATAAAACACTTAAAAAATATAAAAATATATCTAGTGACAATTCCTCCTAATTTTCCGGTTAAGCCGCAGTCAAACTGGAAGAATTTTCGATGCGTTTCGCTTCTACACGAAGCATCGTCAGAAGGACTTGACTCTACGAGCGCTCTTAATTCTCAATCGTGCGCTCGTAGAGTCAAGATCTCCTGAGGATGCTTCGTGTAGAACCGAGACGCGTCGAAAATTCTTCCGGTTTGACTGCGTGGCGTTTGTGACGAGCCATCTCCCAGGCCGTGACAGACATCTTCTAGGGAATGACAGTCATCATCTATGAATGACAGCCACCTTCCAAGGCATGATAGTCACCTTCCAGGGCATGACAGTCACCTTCCAGGGCATGACAGTCACCTTCCAAGGCATGATAGTCACCTTCCAGGGCATGATAGTCACCTTCCAGGGCATGATAGTCACCTTCCAGGCCATGACAGACATCTTCCAAGGCATGACAGTCACCTTCCAGGGCATGACAGTCACCTTCCAAGGCATGATAGTCACCTTCAGGGCATGACACTCACCTTCCAAGGCACGATAGTCACCTTCCAGGGCATGATAGTCACCTTCCAGGCCATGACAGACATCTTCCAAGGCATGACAGTCACCTTCTAGGGCATGACAGTCCCCTTCCAGGGCATGACTGTAAGAAGGCTAAGTGCAATAGTTACCTGGTGGTGCGGCTGCAGCTGGGCAGGGTGGTGGTCGTCGTCGCTGGACCTGGAGTCGGGCGAGTGCGTGCGGGAGCGCGGGCGGCGGCGCCGGCGGCCGCGCGGTCTGCCCTTCAGCTTCGGCGCTAGGTGGTTGCACACGAACTCGTGACCCTCCAGCTCGGGGTACTCGAACGTGTCCTGGGTAACGACAACTTATTAGTAATCATTTATTTGCCAGAGAAGTAGTCAATGGGTTACTTTTTATTCCTGATAGGTTAGCCTTTGACCACTATCTCACCTAATGGTAAGTGATACTGTGGTCGAAGATGTTGTTCAGGCTATCCTAGAAGTACTGGCTCTCAAGGACGCAAAACAGAGTTGCTTGGCGACAAACTTTTTACTCTAAAGTAGCTCTACAACCATATTATGACGACTGCCATTCCTAAGACAACAACCGATACGCGATGCTTAACGTGTCCTCCGAAGCACGTGTAATGTCACTAGAGGTCACCCATCCAACTCATGAACGCGGGCGAAGCATCCTCAAGACTCTTCGAGCGCACGATTGAGAATATTCTCGATCGTCAATATTCTTCCTGAATATCGTAAATAAATGTCTACTTAAGAGATCAAGCTAAAGGTCTCTATCTGTAAATGAAGATTTGTAAGTAAAGTCCATGAGAAACTAACCTTGCAGTACAGGATCCTGGTGTTCTTCGTGGGAGCAGCGTAGCCTCCAAGTGCTGCTACCAGGGAATCTCGCAGCCAGTCGGCTTGGATGCCTTCCAGTCGCGACAGGAGTGCCCGGTACCGGCAGTAGCGTGGGTACGAGAAGACCACCACGCCTGGACATTCTTCATCCAAGTCTGGAAGTTAAATAAGAAAACATATATATATTTTAAGCTATGATGGCCGAGCGGTAATAGCTATGGATTGCCGTGCCGCAGGTCCCTGGATCGATCCCCACCGCCACCTGCTTGAACTTCACCGCATGGTGGTAGGGCATTTTGCAAATGCTTGCCCTACCAATCAAGTGGAATATCTGCCGCCAAGCACCTAACAGTGTGTTCAGGCAGCAGTACTTGAGAGCCAGTGAAATTACAGGCACATGAGACTTAACAACTATGTCTCAAGGTGACGGGCGCAATGCAATTCGTGACTTGTGATGAAATGCATCACTTATAGGCAGAGGTTAGTCCGCTTAACATCAGGTGGGCCTCGAGCTTGTTCCGTCACAATTACATAAAAAAAATCGGACACCCTGGGACACTCAGAAGCGCCACCGCTATATGTTTGATGTTCCATTAACCCGAACGAAGCGATTTGCTTCTTCGTTCATCATACAAACCGCCAGGGAATGGAACACCCTGCCTGAGTCTGTGTTTCCGGTTAAGTACAATATGGGGGGTCTTCAAAACGCGAGTGAATATCCTTCTAGGTGAGCGCTCCATCATCGATCGCATCATCACTTAGCATCATGAGATAGTGGTCAAGTGCTACCCAGTACAGTATAAAAAAGAACCAACTACCAGGCTCCCATAAATATCAAGCGCTCGTAGCGAAGTTTACTTAGCTGTTCTTAACCGATCAGCAAAGTTAAGCAACGTCTCCCGCGGTTGGATGGGTGACCGCTAGTGACATTACTACTGAGCGTTTCCGTGCTTCGGAGGGCACGTTAAGGGTGAACTGGCCGGCCCGTTCTCCATACAAACGCAGTAGGGTGATCACTCCCTTATTTGAGGATTTAGGTCCAAAACAAAGCATAATACCGATTGATCTCCTCATTATCTAGGCTTGTATGATGCCGAAATTTTAATAAGATAATTAAGTTGAGAGTTATGAGCTTTGAAACATTTTCATATAAAATTTTCGAGGCTAATAACTTTCAACTTAACTATCTTTTTAAAATTTCGGCATCATACAAGCCTAGATAATGACGAGATCGATCGGTGTTATGCTTAATTCTGGACCTTAAATCTCAAATAAGGGAGTGATCATCCTACGGCGTTTGTATGGAGAAGCGACCGGCCAGTTCAACCTTAAGCCGTCGGTCCCGGTTGTTGTCTTAGGATGGCAGTCGCTATAGCATGGTGGTAGGGCATTTTGCGAATGCCCACCTGGCTTCTACCACCCTCAAGTAGAAAATCTGTCGCCAAGCACCTAACGGTGTGTTCCGGCAGCTGTCCTTCAGAGCCAGTACTTCTAGGTTAGCCTGAATAACATCTTCGACCACATCATCACTTACCATCAGGTGAGATAGTGGTCAAGTGCTACCCAGTTCTGCATAAAACTACCAGGCTCCCATAAATATGAAGCATGCTTACCAATAGCACTCCTTTCAGTTTCAACATCGCTGAAGTCCAACTTCGTGTGGTGCAGCGGCTGCGTGGGGCGCGAGTCGGCGGGGGGTGCGCACGCGCCGCGCCACACGGCCCTCAGGCCGTACGTCCAGTCCTGCCCAGTGCACACCCACGAGAGGAGGTCTTCCGCGCGCACTACTACCTTGTCGTTGATAGCAAGGACCTCATCCTGGAAAGAAGAAACGAGGAATAAGAATATGCTAGTTTTTAACAGACTTCCAAATAAGTACAAATTATAATATTGTATTTTTTTTTTGCTGGTATGTGAGCTTTGGACCACAATCTCACCTGATGGTAATTGATGTAGTCGAAGGTGTTAACAGGCTTAACCTAGAAGTACTGTTTCCACTTGAGGGTGGTAGCTAGCCAGGGGGGCATTCGCAAAATGCCCTACCACCATCCTAAATACAGTAATCAATCTAGCTGCGCCCCGCGGTTCCACCCGCATGCTGATGGATGATGATAAAAAGTATCCTATGTCCTTGAGAGTCAGTAATTCTAGGTTAGCTGAACATCATCTTCGACCATCATCACTTACCATCAGGTGAGATAGTGGTCAAAGGCTAACCTAGCAAGCATAAAAAAAGTTTTTTTTGCGTGAAAGAGTAACAAACATCCATACATGTATTCATTCTTACAAACTTTCGCATACAAACTTTCGCATTTATAATATTAGTAGGACAACAAATATTATGACCTAACAAATGAATTAACCAAAATCGGTTATGTGGTTAATCCAGTTCTTTTCCGTGGTTCCATTGGACGTCCCATTGATGGGACAATGGAAAAAAATCATTTAACCGTAGACCCATTGGCCAATGGAACCACGGAAAATAACTTTTACTCCAATATAGTTTTTCCGTGAAACCATTAATAGAGATGTCACAATATGATGCGACCACGATGTAATTCAACTTCAAAGTCAAATTTATATGTCAAAATATATTTTATCTAATCTTAATAAAACAGCTGTATGAAAATACACGGCAAATTAAAATTTCTATTTTTCTCTTGTTGTAATTTTGAAATAAAATATAAATTGTCAAATAATACCTTACATCTTCATCTTTTTTTAGAGAAGACGTACAGTAGGAGCTCTTATGAAATTTGTTTTTAGATTTTTGGGGTCCAATATCCGAACACAAAGGGCAACTATATCCTATATCCCTAGGCAGTCATATAGGATATAGTGCCCTATATCCTATATGACTGCCTAGCCAGGTTTCTAGCTCATAAACGGAAAGAATAATAGAAGCAGAACATGTGGCTATATATATAAGTTATTTAGATATTTGTTAACCTACTTAAAGACCTTGGTCTGTCAAGAACAACCGTCACTTCCATCCTAGAACGTGTATCTAAGGTAGCATTAGTAGGATCTTACCAAATTTGGTTTAGGTAAGGGAGGAGGCACGAGCGGTGAAAGGGATCATTGATATATCATAAAGGGGCCCCTTAACCTTACTCACTGGGTTGCAAGTCCCAGGCACCTTGACTTGGGTCTCTTCCTCTGCAACGCTATGGACCTGGCACCCGCACGGTGAATCCATCCGATGCTAAGAAATTCGTCTCATCGCTTGGGTAGGAAGTAGTAGTTGCAACTATATGTATTCAGAATATTAGGAGAGGCGCGCCTTCGTATGTGAAAAGCTTCGGGTCTGTAGGCAATACTCAGCTTACTAGCAAAAAGAAACGCGCAAACGGAACCCTGATAAAAGTTGCTAATTTAATAAATGATAAAAATAAAAGTAAATAACTAAATATTCGGGTAAACAAGTACAATATGTACATAATTAAATGGTCGGCGAATAAATCGGACGGCGCGCAGCCCTGGAAAATTACTGACAGTATTGATAGGGTTGCCACATGTTAATGTAAATTAAAATGTTTCATTTTATATTAATATAATTCAGTATAAATGTGCTTACGCTGTATTTTTGTATAATAAATTAAAATAAATCAAATTGAAAAATTGACCAACAAAATTACAAGTTCAAACAATAAAAACCATTTATATTGACTTAAAAAAAACATTATATAGTATAATATATTTTGTCTATTTCTATTATATTATAATAGCCTTTTAATAAATGGTAATTATTATTTATTATAATTATTATTATTTATTACTCGGTTATAAAGATATCAATGTTAACTTAAAATATTCTATACAGTTATGGACTTTATTACTATCATGATGTAACAAGCCCGAGGCCCACCTGTTGCTAAGCGAAACAGAGGTAATCCTCTGCATATAACAGTTGTACTTCGTCACAATTGCCCAAATGCACTGCGCCCATCACCCTGAGACATGAACTTGTTAAGTCTCGTGTACCTGGAATATTACCGGCACTCTTCGAACCGGAATACAGTAATGCGAACATTCCTGCAACGCGGTATAAAATGGTATGGCGGCAGTGCTTCCCCGGACGAACTTGCACATTAATTCTACTGCTACTTAAATGTATAATAATAATAATGATAATGATGCTGCACTGCTTCTTTCTATTATGTCTACTCATATACAATCATAAACATATGAGCTCAATTTTATTTTCTTCAATCCATAACTCACACGACAACAATTGTAAAACAATGTATAGAGATCTATTTTAATATTCAGTAATCATCCTATATGAACAAGCATTATTAAAACTTAAAACTTAAAACATCTGCCGTAATCAAAAACAAACCGGCAATGGTCATACGTACCTACAAAAAAAAAGAACCACCAGTTAAAAACCTAATTGGGTATATTATCTTTAAAACTCGTAAATACTGCAGCGTTAAATAAATTCGCAAATCTGGCGCAACCCTAACAAATTACCGGCTCAGGACAGGAGGGGGTGGGGAGACACTTGTCAGGGTTGAACGTACGTTAAAATTTTGAAGGAGTACATTTTAATTTTATTGGCATATAATTTAAGCTGTAATCTTTCATATTAAGATTTACTTAATATTCTTGTAAGTCTCGCTGGAAACCGTTTTTTTCGTATTCAAAACACATTGTAAGTTTTAACGACTAACGCGCGATTACGATATGATATAACTTATAAGATATGCTAATACCACCCTGTCGTTTTACCAGTTGACCATTGCAAGTTTATGGCGAACATACTCGTCACTAAAATAAAATACTTAAGATATGCGTTTTTCTCCAGATTTAATCTTGGTCTAACCTGATGGAAAGTGTTGGCGCGGCTGATGGTGGAGCTTGCTTGGAAGATACCCATTAGCTCTGTATACCTGAATACTCCTAGATTATAGCCATCGGGAAACACATATTCACCAGCGCTTACGAAATAAAGATTACCATTAAACTGTTGATTTACGTTTAATTAGGACATAAAAAATCGTTAACGTGGAATAAGATACCTAAGATATAATCTTGTGAATATATGGAATGTAAAATAATAAATGATATTTTGGTAAAATTCTCATTTTATAATAAAATATAGTATGATTTAGTTTCTGTATAAAATAAAATGTTTTAAGATTGTTTCATTCATCTACTTCTGTAAACAACCACTTATGCTTTAATAACATGTATATATTTAATAGTATGTCACTTTAAAAACGCTCTCTAAGTCTCAAGACTCAGGCTCTTGCCTAGTTAGAGACACACTATTAACATAAGTTAATTCATTTTATACTTTTAAGTACTGTAATTAATTAGTCGTGAGTTTTTTATTTTACTTTTTGGAAGTATACATTTATTATTATTTTTAATTTTAATTATATTTCTTTGAAAAGTTGAGCAGTAACATATAAATATTGGAACCAAAACTTCCCATAATTACAAACTTCACACACATAACAATAAATACGTATTAACTCTTCAAAGGCCTTTAGGCCGGCAACACATCCTCGAGACCTCTGGTGTTACGAATGTTCGTGGGCGACGACGGTAATCACTTACCACCAGGTGAGTTGCCAGCTAGTTTGTGCCCCGACTAAAGTTACAAGTTTGGTACAGTGATGTAACGTCAGAAACGCCGCGTAGCGCAACCGGAAAGATTTTCGACTCGAATCGCTTTAGGAAGTCAATATCAAGAACTCGATTAGTGTGGTATTATATATATATTTATTTTAGAAAAGTAACGTTTGAAATATATCAATAACACACTCACAATTACAAAATTTCGTATTGTGATGTACATAGAATAGGCATGTAATGTACCTTTAATCTTAATTCATTCCTAATTTAATAATAATACACAAAAAATGTGTACTACATTTGAATAAAGGAGCTCCAAATCTATCTGAAAGTTTGGCACAACCCTAACATGTTTATTTGCTTGGGGAGAGTGGGCTGAACAGGGACGGACTAGGACGTTTTTAATATGGACCTATTTAATTAAGCTTATATTTAAAGTGTGGATATATAAGATCAATTCAAAATATATTTTTGCCAGGACAACTATAATTCGGTATATCAGACATTTTAGTAGAACTCTTTGTTCGTCCGAGGAACTACTGACACCACACCTATTTCTAGCGCCAAGTTCAAGTTCGCATACGGTTAAAAATTTAATTTTGTCAGAATTACACACACACAAACATACCCTCTCACACGCACACATACACACCCTCACACCTACAAACCTTATCTCACACCCACACATTATAAACACCTCTTGTCTACTTTTTAGCAAAAAGTAATTTAAATTCCTCTCAACCATTCATCGGTGTAAAGTAGATGTTCCTGTACGTAACGAATATTTAGTTTTACAAATTGTATTAACAATAGTCTTAAAGCTAACTTATATTATAAATATTACTTTGTTGTTTTGCTTCAACTGTTATCAATATCTGTTCAATCGCACTTTGAATATCAAGATACAGGATCTTGCCTAGTTTGAGATTCACTGTTTAAATACAAACGCATTTTTTTACAGTAGAATTACATTCATTAGCTATAAGATTAACATTTTTAGAAAATAAATATTTATTATTACTGTGTTACGGTTTGAAAAGTGTCGCTGTAATTACAGGCACATGAGACTCAACAACTTTATGTCTCAGGATAATGGGCGCAGTGTTCGGCACTTGTGACTAACTGCATCTGTTATAGGCAAAACCTAACGCTTATAGCGTATTGAATATACAATAAACTATATTATTAAATAGTCAGGACCACTAATTATATTTTTTAAATAGGTACGACTCTTAGTGAGGAAGGCTTCCGTAAAAGAACCGCCATCTTGTTTAGTACAGTAGTGTGTGTGTTTTTCTTGTTTTTTAGATGCATTTCGTCACAAGTCACGAATTGCACTCGGCCCGTCACCTTGAAACATAGTTGTTAAGTTTCATGTGCCTGTTATTTCCCTGGCTCTCAAGGACTGCTGCCGGAACACACCGTAAGGTGCTTGGCGACAGTTTTTCTACTTGAGGGTGGTCGCTAGCCAGGCGAGCATTCGCAAAATGCCCTTCCACTATGCATCATTTATGTTTATTGAAATAAAGGATTATATATCTCGGGTGGGGGCCTTACGACTGCAGACTTGTTCTGAAAGAGGTGTATTTATTTTTTCACAACTATCATGCAAAGAAAAGAGTTTTATTAATATTTTTGGTTTATCATTAAACATTAATATCTTTGTAAAGTATTTCTGAGTCTGTGTCTGTACACCCCACTCCTCTCAATTCTGTAATTTGTTAAGGTTGAGCTGTATCCACATTATTTAGTGTTTAGGGACACGCACTAGAAAACGGGACACTTACTAAGCTTCAGCTGTCCGTCCGTCCTTCAAAGGGCTGTTTCTTTACAACTGTAATCGGTATCTACTTTAAATTTTGTGAATGCCCGCCTGGCTAGCGACCACCCTCAAGTAGAAAACCTGTCGCCAAGCACCTAACAGTGTGTTCCGGCAGCAGTCCTTGAGAGCCAGAAAAATTACAGGCTAATGAGACCTAACAACTGGACGTCTCAGTGTGACGGGCACAGTGCAATTCGTCGCTGACGAAATGCGTCTGTTATAGGCAGAGGTTAGTCCACTTAACATCAGGTGGGCCTCGGGCTTGTTCCGTAACAATGACATAAAAAAAAAAAAAAAAAAAAAAATTGCATGATAGTTTAAGTACGGCGGGTTGTCATTTATAATGAATAACAAAGAGTAAAAAAATATAATACAACATAATGTTGTCTTAGGTTTTCGCGATTATTACACATAGTAATTAAACAACGTTTCAAACACTTTGCAGTGATCGTGGTCACGGGGTGACTATTACTGCAAAGTGTTTGAAACGTCGGGACATAAATAATGATAAATATACGCGATTTAAACCGTTTAAAGTTGTTTAAATAATACAATATTTATAACAACAAAACACACATATTTTTTTTTATGCCTGATAGGTTATCCTTTGACCACTATCTCACCTGATGGTAAGTGATGATGTGGTCGAAGATGTTGTTCAGGCTAACCTAGAAGGTTTTAGCATTATTATGGATAACTCAAATACTACTTTTCAGATCTCACTCAAATCTAAATGGACCATATGACAAGTACCACTTTCGAATGTAAAAAAACATCAAAATCGGTACAGCCTGTAAAGAGTTATAGGTAACACACAAAAAAACAGTCGTATTGAAAACCTACTCCTTTATTATCTTAAGTCTACCCGTATTGTTTTCGGTTGGCTCTTCCAATAAACTTAAGTACGCTATTGGAAATAAAAGAATTAAGTATATGAGTTTGCAAGTCCCATAAGTTCATAAAAGAAGCACAAGAAATAATACTTTTTTCAATCTCCCGCGCTCGATCACTATTTATTACCAAAACTCAATTACTTATAGAACTCTAAAAACGTATAACGAACAGTTTAGCTCAATCGACATATTTAATAATAACTTACAACAATTTAAAAATCTTGTGACTAATAATACATTAATTGTTTAATTGCAGATAAATAGGTTACATACACGCACATACAGACACCTTATACGCACACACGTACACCCTCTTACACGCAATCACGCAATTATATAAAACTATATATCTGCTCTCTATAAGTATATAATGTAAATAAAGTAAATCCGTTATTAGATGTAAGATATAGTTAATAAGCAAATCTATGTTTTTTTTAAGATCTGTGGATTTTGTAATAAGGGAAAATAAAAATTAAAAAGGTTGTATATACACACAAAATTAACTCTACTAATACTAAAATGCTAGAAGAGTACTTGTATAAGGATCGAACCACGGCACTGCACATCGAAAGTCATACCTACGAGCATTAATGTTGCCGCTTAACAAAAATCGCTATCAATGTGTCGAAAATAAAATAATTAGAAACAAAAACATAAAATAAATGATGAAATCCGTGCAACCCTGGGAATTACCGAGCTGGCGGCCGGTGGTAGGGGAGGGGGCGCTACAGGGACGTATTAAGAAGTGATAAGTTTTCGTCACATAATTCTTAACTTGATTAGGATTATAATACACTTTATATATAATATAGATATACTTCATTGAAAAGTAATAAAAAACACTATTGTAGAAAACACACTTTTCAAAAATTTAAAACTACTAGCGTGAGTAACAGCCATGCGGCCAACATTTTGGGAACTTTGTAAATGAAATTGGACTGAATTTTGGTCACATATTGCTTCTATCTAACCCCCACCCCCCATATAGGGGGAGGGGAGGCTGTGTTCAGCAGTGGACTTTCCGGCTAATACAGTACAGTATTGCATCAAATAATAAAAAAAATATATATATGGTAATAATAATAATAATAAAGTTTATTTCCAAAAACATACCAAAACCTATAGTAAATATTAATAATATAATGTTTACATTTTGTTGTTTTAACTAAAATACAAGTTTGGTATTCACTAATTAGTCCGCAGAACCTACACTAAGAATTAACTTGTGTTGTAAGTATCTGCTTGCTCTTGAAATTCACAGTTTTAAATTGTAATTTAGAATATGGTAATAACTAATGTAATGTATTGATTCAATGTAATAGAAGGCGAGATTTTCAGAGTGATTACCGGGCATAGTTCAAACCTACGGTCAGCTACTGAAAATATAAACTCAATTACTGTAGTATACGAACCTAGGACATCAAGATTGCAATACGCGGAAAAACCAACATTTATATGTACATAAATTAGTTACAAACATAAATATCACTATTATAATTTAATTTTATAATAGCAATTGTTACATGTAACTTAATACATAATTATTAAAACGTGACATAAATCCTAACTAAAGCACTCTTTAGTCCGTCCCTGCGTCATTCTAAATGAAGGGGATGGGGGCTGAACTAAAATTGCTTTCAAATAAGTAACCAACCCGCGGGCGTATTACGTGTTATCCAGCGATCCCGATTCGATAACAAAACGATATCGATATGACTTTGATAGATAATTACCATCGAGATGTTGAAACATCTTATACTTAATGCCTGGAACTTACATACATAACGTCACGCCTCTTCCCCGTAGGGGTAGGCAGAGACCATAGATTTCCACTTACTATGATCCTTACAAATCTCTTTCGCTTCATCCACACTCATGAATCCTTTCATACATAAGCGTCGGTTTAGGGTACTCCTGACCTGGCCTTTTTTCAGAACGTCTTCAATTTGATTTCGGAACGTACGACTAGAACTTATACAAAATAAAAAGGTAAAAATTTATAATAGAAACTCCCAGGTCCCACTGACGAAACTTATGTTAAAAATGTAGTCAAGGTTTTCTTAAAAATTTAAATGGGCACGTAAAAATAGATTGATTTTATGATTGCCGCACACTGCTATATATGCACCCGGTATTTACCGTGTTAAAAAAAGGAGGAGGTACAAATTCGTCTATTTTTTATGTTTGTTACCTCAGAACTTTTAACTGCGAGAACTGATTTTAATGATTATTTTTATTTGAAAGCTGATGCTTGCTGTGTGGTCCCATTTACATTTTATCAAAATCGGTCAAGCTGTTTTTGAGTAACACTCCAATAACTGAAAAGTATTTTCCTATGTTGATGATATAGTCATTGACAGTACATAGTACAGTTGCTACATATGGGATCGTTTGTTAAAAGGAATAATAAAATTTACCAAAAAATGGAACCGACTTCATCACTCAAATGTGTGATTTAACTTGTCGAAGTCGGTACCATGCGCACAATATTGTGATAGTATGTACCTACTTTTGAACCATCATGGTACCGATTTCAACAACTCATTTCACACATTTGAATGTTGAGTTCGATTACATATTTTTGTTTTTTTTTTTATTTTTTATACATCGTCCTACTCTTGACGTTCAGTAATATTTGTATGCAACTCCATACTACACTCACACTAGTCAATGACGTATCGGCATCGCCTAGAGCTCGCAACTAATCATATGAATAAGACCGAGGCAAAACGCCTGCTTAGCCTTTTAAAGTTAAAATAATGATAATTAAACATAAACATAAAAGTCACATCTGATTAACGTCACAAAAGACCTTAATAATACGAGTAAATTAATAAATACTATCTAAACAGCATAAAGTTAATGAGGTAATAAAATAATATCCATTTGCCACACAAAGAAAAAGCTATTTCCCGGCCAGAATACCCCTCCCAATTTACGGTTGGCATTTTGTGAGAATGTTTCAAGTTATATAGACCAAGAGCCGACGTCGTTTTTAATAACAACCATTTTTATCAATAATATATGAACAATGGTTATATTAGTACAGTAATATCTTTGAGTTTACTGTGTACTTATTTCATCTTAAAGTTACATTTTATTATTAGTCAATACAAAGTCAAATATCAAAATATAATTCTAATACCTAAAAATAAAATATTGTTACTTAATGTAACTCAGTCAAATAAATGGCCTTTGGCCAAAGGTACCCATTATACTTGACGCATTATCTCTTTGTATGGCAAGAGATATGTGCTGGCTTAAGAAAAAGCCAGACCAAGAATCCCGGCCCTTTTCCTTCAGACGACACCCTGTGTGACAACTGTGTACTTATATTTTTTTATGCCAATGGTAGTAATTTCTTTGCAACTATTATAGTAATTAGTTCATATTATCACAATTATGTCATTTAACCAAGTTTAGAGCTAAAATAATGTACAAAATAAAATATACAATTTCATTGGTCAAATATAAATATTAAATACTAAAATAAATAAATCATCGAAATTCCACCACGCACATTATATTAATATATATTATACTTTTTTATATATGCTACAAAAGCTGGATGGATTGCCTTGTTGGTTTAGTGACGATAAACATAGTTTTGAAATCTCCCTTTCATCGTACAGATAGTTGTTGGGTATTTCAGACATATAATTTTTAAAGTTTTTAGTCTAGAACTAGGCTAAAGAAAAGAGCTCTAAATACATTGATATTAACAGCTCGCTACTACATGGGGCCAAACCTGTGTTTTGACATCTCTGCGTGCCCCTGCGGGAATATAATAGGTTTGATGAAATATTTTTTTATTTTTTCATTACTTTAATGCACATGGTGTTTAAATAGATTAAATCATAATAGGTATATTATACTATTATATTACATTAATATTTTTTAATGTACAATTTTACTTATTATATGTTAAACAACACCTCTGCAATACTTTACATTGGCAAAACCCTAGGAAAATGAATAATATTTCCATTAAAAATATGTTCGTAAATTAAACATTTCAAGAAATTATTATTTCTATGAAAGCCCACTGCCATAACAGAAAACAGTACGTGACCTAAAAACACCGAAAATCCTCGATCGGAAGTGACTATAATTTCTCTATTGAGAGTATATTAACTATTGTATTATTATTAACCACGCGAAGCGAGGGTTCCGTGGCAAGTTGGATCCCTGGGCATTTGCATATTTGTATCTACGTTTGTCCGACGATAATTTTGAACAGCTTATTCATGAAATAATACATAAATATAACTTTAATTTCGTATATTAAGAAAATCCGCTGAAGGTTGCTGAGATATTATAAGGTCTTAGAAGAATTAGATTTTTCGAAATAGGTTAAATATGCTAGCAAAATTGGCTTTCTTGTACTTCAGGTAAAATTATTTAAAATATGACTAATATGTAGTACTGTACGAAGTATTAGAATTTGAAGTACTAGCAAATAAGTTCAATAAGTAATTAATGATACCACCATCTCCTCGCCTACCACCCCTTATGCTTACATAAAACGCTGTGTCCGTTCGTACGTCATAATCGAAAATTTTAGTATCGATCTAAGTTCAATGTTTTAACCGACCGCGCAACACAAGAAAGGTTATAATTTCGCAATGTTAAGCAACTAACCTCTGTCTGTAATAGATGCATTTCGTCACAACTGACGAATTGTACTGCGCCTGTCACCCTGAGACACAATTGTTAAGTTTAATTTTACTGGCTCTCAAGGACTGCTGGAGCCATGGGCACGGGAGCATTCGCAAAATGTCTTTCTTCTAAGCGGTGAAGCTCAAGCTGGCGTTGGGGACCATACGATGGACCTGCGGCATGCAGTCCATGGCTATTACCGCTCGGCCATCATTGCTTCAAAATGGTAGGTATATGTGTGTGTATTATACCGACCCCAGGTACGTGAGCTAATCGTAAGAAGATGAAGGCGATGACCGTGAAGAGCTAAGTTATCTTATATTCGACCTCGATTCGTCATAAGACTTGAAAATGCCTACTTCAGCTCATTTTTATTTTATTTACAATGCTGACGCCCGCCCGCGGTTTCACCCGCGTATATAATTATGTAAAGTGATGGTGATGATGAAACACGTTTTATTATCGTCACACAGGATACTTCGTGCGTTCATCCAGGACCTATCTATATATCTAAAGACACTGATAGCCGAGCGATAATAACTATGGACTGCAGTGCCGCAGCTCCATGGTTCAATCCCCACAGCGGGCTTGAGCTTTACCGCATAGTGGTAGGAGATTTTGCGATAGCTCGCCTGGCTAGCTACCCTCAAGTTGAGAGCCAGTAAAATTACAGGCACATGAGACTTAACAACTGCACGTCTATGGGTGACGGGCGCAGTGCAATTCGTCACTTGTTTAGAAATGCATCTGTTATAGGCAGATGTTAGCCTTTGATCATTGTCTCATCTGATGGTAAGTGATGATGCGGTCGATGATATTAATTTAATTGTAAGCAAAATTATTTGTGAGGTAAAGTACGAGGCAATCATAACTCCAAAGGATGTAGAGACTATTCAAAAATATCAGGTATATTTTTGAATAGTCTGTACATCCTTTGAGCTACACTCAAGTTGAAAGCCAGTAAAATTACAGGCACATGAGACTTAACAACTGTACGTCTAAGGGTGACGGGCGCAGTGCAATTCGTCACTTGTTTAGAAATGCATCTGTTATAGGCAGATGTTAGCCTTTGACCATTGTCTCATCTAATGGGAACTGATGATGCATGCGGTCGAAGATTTTAATTTAATTGTAGGATAAAGATTTGCATGGCAAAGTACCAGGCAATCATAACTCCAAAGGATGTAGAGACTATTCAAAAATATCAGGTATATTTTTGAATAGTCTCTAATCTTCTTGTCGAGTCTTGAATACTCTACATCCTCTGAGCTACACTCAAGTTGAGAGCCAGTAAAATTACAGGCACATGAGACTTAACAAATGCACGTCTAAAGGTGACGGGCGCAGTGCAATTCGTCACTTGTTTAGAAATGCATCTGTTATAGGCAGATGTTAGGCTTTGACCATTGTCTCATCTGATGGAAAGTGATGATGCGGTCGAAGATATACATTTATTTGTAAGCAAAATTATTTTCGAGGCAAAGTACCAGGCGATCATAACTCCAAAGGAGACTATTTTAAAATATCAGGTACATTTTTGAATAGTCTCTACATCCTTTGAGCTACACTCAAGTTGAGAGCCAGTAAAATTACAGGGACATGAGACTTAACAACTGCACGTCTAAGGGCGACGGGCGCAGTGCAATTCGTCACTTGTTTAGAAATGCATCTGTTATAGGCAGATATTAGCCTTCGACCATTGTCTCATCTGATGGGAACTGATGATGCGGTCGAAGATATTAATTTATTTGTAGGATAAAGATTTGCATGGCAAAGTACCAGGCAATCATAACTCCAAAGGATGTAGAGACTATTCAAAAATATCAGGTATATTTTTGAATAGTCTCTACATCCTTTGAGCTACACTCAAGTTGAGAGCCAGTAAAATTACAGGCACATGAGACTTAACAACTGTACGTCTAAGGGTGACGGGCGCAGTGCAATTCGTCACTTGTTTAGAAATGCATCTGTTATAGGCAGATATTAGCCTTCGACCATTGTCTCATCTGATGGGAGGTGATGATGCGGTCGAAGATATAAATTTATTTGTAAGCAAAATTATTTTCGAGGCAAAGTACCAGGCAATCATAACTCCAAAGGAAGTAGAGACTATTCAAAAATAACAGGTATATTTTTGAATAGTCTCTACATCATTTGAGCTACACTCAAGTTGAGAGCCAGTAAAATTACAGGCACATGAGACTTAACAACTATACGTCTAAGGGTGACGGGCGCAGTGCAATCCGTCACTTGTTTAAAAATGCATCTGTTATAGGCAGATGTTAGCCTTTGATCATTGTCGCATCTGATGAGAACTGATGATGCGTTCGAAGATTTTAATTTAATTGAAAGATAAAGATTTGCGAGGCAAAGTACCAGGCAATCATAACTACAAAGGATGTAGAGACTTTCAAAAATATACCTGCAGAACTCTAATAACCACATAAAACATGCAGCTTACGTTTACAATTAAATTTAACACAAATGTATAAATTCGTATATATTTACACACACATGGACACCACATACGTACGTGTATGTGTACAGAGTTGTATAAACATTATATGCGCGTGCTTGTTTGGAACAAGGTGAAGCTATATAGGGTGTGTTGAATTTGAGGTTTATAAATAAACGGTGATTCATATAAAAAGTTATGTTTACCTATCAACATCTATCTATTTTTGGATATTATTTTAAACACTAGTAAAGCTGAGCTTTTTGAGGGGTGCGTTTATTTTACAGCCTGATTCCAGTAGTGTCGCCTAGTATTAAATTGATTAACTATGATGTATTTGAGTATTGAGTTTAGTTCTGTTGCCGCGATGTTAACTCTTTGGTTTTCTAACAGATGGCGTTAGTAGTATAATAACATTATAACTAATCTCTGAAATTTTGCATGTATATCCATGAGATTAATATCTTTGCTTCTGGTTTGCCGAATCCCGTAAAATTAAGTGTTTTGAAAGATAATTAGAAAATACGTTTTGTATGGGAATTGTGAT
Source organism: Plagodis pulveraria (assembly GCA_963890685.1). Taxonomy (NCBI): domain Eukaryota; kingdom Metazoa; phylum Arthropoda; class Insecta; order Lepidoptera; family Geometridae; genus Plagodis; species Plagodis pulveraria. Next base: position 15,875,440 of record OY982976.1, on the reverse strand, counting down.
TTTGACGTTTAGGGATAAAATATATAATAAATCGAAAAACTGACAAGCCAGAAGCATAGATATTAGGCTCAGCTTTATGCGTACAAAATTTCACCGAGTTGGAACACTTGGTATTTAAAATATGACGAAACTACGTTTCTATGAAAAGCGCATTGTTCTCTACTCTTAATTTCAATCACATTTAAAATTTAATTTGTAATCAGTGGCATATAAAAGCGGGTTCATTTTTTTTATTTAGTGTTATACGCTTTATTTATATTTTCCTCTTTCATTGTAGTTGGTGGACGGTTACAAGGTTTCAAAAAGTTACGATTTTTCTTTTGTATTAATAAATAAACGTTTTCCTGTTAACACTCCAACAATTCGCAAGGTAAAAAGAAAAATAACAAGAGACTTGTTCGTTACAGTTTTTGTGTATACTATAATTGGGTACATTGTTATTGTAAAGGCTATAATCATTTGTTAAAACGATAACAAGTGTTAAAAAACAAATAAGTTCTAATTTTATTGATACCCTCACATCGCACGTTCATGTTTGTTTTTTAAAATGGCATGCAGTTAGTAGAAAACCATTGATCACTTACTTGATTACCCCAAGATGCCTGCAAATCAGTGATGAATCGGTGGCATTGGCTATGGACTGCCGCGCAGCAGGTCCATGGTTCGAATCCGGCCGCGGGCTTGAGCACACATGGTGGAAGGGCATTTTGGAAATGCCTGCCTGGCTAGCGACAAACCTCAAGTAGAAAATCTGTCGCCAAGCACCTAACGGTGTGTTCCGGCAGCTGTCCTTGAGAGCCAGTAATCCTAGGTTAAGCTTTAATCTTCGACCACATCATCACTTACCATCACGTGAGATTGTGGTCTAAGGATTACCTATCAGCAATAAAAAAAACGTGGGGTATGACAAATTAATGGGACAATCTTTGTTCAGCAAAGGACAATCCAGTTGATAAAGTACCTACTAAAATTTGTACAATTAAAAACAACTAAATAATAATACTTATGTCACAAATAACTTAAACCATGTTAAAATTATTTAAATTTTGTTAAAAAGTATTAATTACACACACATGTATATTTTAGTATTACAATATGTTTTAATCTTCTTAATATTAAAAATACACATTTTTATCGACACATTTTGTCTTGATATTATTGTCTTCGATAAATTAAATTAAGTACTATACACGCAGTATAATAGTGCCCTTAAAACGGAAATGTAACTAAAACTTTTAATCCTTGCTGAAAATTAAACATCCTGTATATGACGACATGTGACACGCACACTATCAAGCCCAACGCACACACCCGCGCGTAGAATTGATAGCAACGTCGGATCTATTCGGTCGGTGCAACGCCCCGGGTGTAAGGGTGTGTACACACTACAAATATCGGAAGAAAATTAATGTAAATAGAATTATATTAACAATATGAATTTAATGTTATACATTTAATGAATAGCTTCAGGCTTTTCATCAATTTTACTTTGCGGAAATCCATATTTTATAATAACAAATATTTTAAAAGTATTTTAAGAAAACATCAATTTAAAAAAAAATCTTTATGAAAATTATATGTCTAGTGATTATTCCGCCTAATTTCCTGTTAAGCCGAGGTGACGTCACAAACGCCACGCAGCCAAACCGGAAGAGTATTCGACGCGTTTCGCTTCTAAAAGCATCCTCAGCAGGTCTTGACTCTACGAGCGCACGATCGAGACATATAGATCGAGATAAGATAAGATAATCGTTTATTTGCATTAAACATGAGTATTATACACACACAAGGAAGATAGGTATGCACATAGATGTTACTTCAACAATTCAGTTCATCATGTTTTGCCTATTTAGGCGTACAAATTTGAGAGATAAAGCTATTTGAAAAATTATACATAAGAAAAAAAAATATAACATTCAATATTAATTCAATCCGTTAGTGAAAAACTCATACATTACTTTACATACAATCTAATGTCATTGGTTTTAATCATAGATGTCAAAGAATATCGTAATTATTATGTCAAGCTAGTCAGGAATAGAAATATTAGATTATGTCAGATTATTATCAGTCAAAAATTCGTTTACACTGTAATAGCACTTGGTCATTAAAATGTTCTTTAGCTTGATTTTGAATAGGTTAATATTTAGCTCCCGTTTTGATCTCGGTAACTTATTGTAAATTCTTGGTCCCATACAGAAAATGCTATTACTCATGAAAGTCTTTCTTGCTGAGTGAGCTCTTAATATATACTTATCACGTCTGCTACGTTCAAGTTATACATTTACATTGCAAAGAAATATTCAAAGGGAGGATACTTCATTTAAAGAGAACATAATTCATATTTAACGGGAGAAAATATACTTGACGTTGTTTAAGAATAATAATTTGAATATCTCGAACGCGAATCGGAATTTTGGATTTTGGATAAATATATGTTTGGGCCAGTAGGCTACTATTGTAATAACATACTTAAACTAATTTTAGTGTTATTATATTTTTTATGGTAAACTAATAATAATCCGTGGGGTGCCGGGTTAGAATGTCACTTCCTCATTTCTTCCCGTGGGTGTCGTAAGAGGCGGCTAAGGGAAAAGTGCACCAAATGAGCAGCATGCCACTTCTCATGTGGATGTAAGTCATTGTGTGCATTAGACTAGTGCCCTGTCAGGGTTTCATACAATATGTTCTTGTGATCCGGTTTTATTTGTTGTTGGCGTAAACATAATTTACGTAATATGTTCTTGTGTCGTCCAGTGTGTTAGAGAAAACATTTTGTATGACCCTGTAACTCTGCCCGGTGAATGGCAATATGCTCGCCCCCTATTACGTGGGGCCAAAGCCCAATTGACAAAGAGTTGGTGTTTACACACCTCTGCCTACCCCTACTGGGAATACAGGCGTAATTGAGCATTGTTATCTAGGTATACTGTCCTGCCCACAAACATCATTATCATCAGGATCTCTAAATAACACATAGCGTAAGTAATAATATTTATATGTGTTAATTATAATCAATAATAATTAAATTCCCTCTAATTCACCAATTTAGTTTCTTATCGTAACAACAAAATATGAAATTAAGTACAAAATAAACACATTTCGTGGTGATCTATTTTTACATTCTACAAAATTAGAATTAATCTATCCTTTATTATATTTTAGGATTAGTTAACTCAATTTTTATAAAACTTGGACTAATTCTATTCATTTATTCAATACATATTATAATTTTATTGCCACTAAGCGTTTCGTCTGTATTTTAAAATCGATAATAATTTCATATAAAGTTTTAAATTATAATTACGAAAATAGCCTAGTCACAAGTATGTACGGTGCTTTACCGACATAAATTCTCAATAACACGAAATGGCGGCGCGGGGTCGCGGGGGGAGGAATGCAGGGACGAACTCGATACTAAGGTAGATTATTATTATTATTACAATGGATTTGACTGCATAATTATTTAACTAAAAAAGAAAATTAATAAATTTTACGAAAAGAATTAAGCTCACGTTAAATTTACATTGATTTAAACAAATTTTATTTATCGTGGCCACGAGGTGAATACATTATATTATTTATAAAATACAACGCTATTAAGTGTATCTTAATAACTTGAATTTAAATAGAAAAATGTAGTCTGGGGTAATAAGTACCTGTTTTATAAGCAACCACAGATATATTAATTATATTTAAACAAGATTTAAACAATTATGGTATTAAACAATAACATGCCCGACGTTTCTACTCATGGCAATGCCGCTTGCAGTGAGATTTTTTTTTACACGACTGACCAGAAAAAGGAGTGTTATGTTTTCAGGTTTCATGTATATATGTATGTTTGTGAGTTTATTTATTTCACCATAACTTCTAAGCGGCTTAACCGATTTTAATGTATGAGATATCATTAGATTTGTCTTAATAGCGCAAATGACACTAGGTCCTTAAATAGAATAATAAAAAAAAACTGGTACAATTTAGATACCATTGTAAGAAAAAAACATTTTTTCTTCCAAACCCAACGACTGGGATATTAAAATATAGGGCTTTAAAAAACGAAAGGAACGATACAACCCTGAACGAAAATAAATAATTTGCAGTCAGGTTTTTCGCATTTTTAATTAATTTATAATTGTAATCAAAAGCATTCGCATAAGATTTAATATGCATTAAATTATTTCTGATTTACATGTTAAGTGCTTTTTATTAAAGATATATTTAGGCGAAGCACTCGAACAAAACACACGATAGATATTTTCGAATCAAATTAATTTACTAACTTAATCAAGATTTACTTATTTCTTAAAATTTTACCTTTTGATAATAGCTAAATATTGTTGGTACCAAAAGCGTTATTCGGACATAAATCATGAATCTAAACACCATGTTAACATGGTGATAAAATAATATATATTGGGCATACAAAAAAAAGGCAATTTATTATTCGGCGACATTATTTACGTCGTCGCCTGTAACAGAACTTGATACCATAGTTCACCTATTACGTTTGTTACGAATAATAATATTATTTAAATCCTAAATCAAAGGACTACGTCCACACCACATTAACCCTTAAATCCACAGAAGCAGAAAATGTATAGAACCAAGTTCTCTTTCATTACTTCCAAATGCAGTAAAAAACAAATAGAAGCAACTGACATTTCGTCCTTGACAGGTGCAGTCGAAACAATCGCAAAAATGACAACAAAATAAAAATAGTCAAAAAACGAATGCTGATTCCGTCCCTGGCGAAAAGCAGTGAAAGATGAGAGTCGGGTCGAATACAACGATCGGCCGATTTTGATACTTTTTCTAACCCCCTTACGTAACTTTGCAAAGTGAGTTAGCAAACTTGATGTTCGTTCTGATTTGTTTTATTGATTGTTTTTATACTAATAGCTTTCTGACGAATTGTGAAAGTTCAGTAGTTTTCCTTAGTGCCATGTACAGAAAATTTAAACACAAACATTTAATAATCTATGTATACTTTCTACAAGTATTGTATCACAGCATAGAATTACACACACTAAACAACGCCAAAATAAACACATTTTGTAATGTATGTTGTAAGTAATTATTTTGTAACAAACACGTATATGATTATACCATTGAACTTGATTATAACATATAAGTGCATCAGTAAACATATAAATTTAGGTTTTAATTATTGATTCGTGTATTGGTATAACTGTGTAAATCTTTATTTAAACTGTTATATGTAATATGGTCTATCAATATTTGAATTCAAATATAAAAATAAAGTTCACCTTCATAACGTTCTATTGTTAGACACTAAGGCACACACCTTAATCACTTATATTCCATATACATATTTACAACTTAAGTGGGTGGCAAAGGATGGTTCAAAGGTGCAAAAACTATAGGATCAACAAATTGAAGCGTTTGTTTTATTTGTGTTTTTATTACATATAAAATAATATCAGCGTAAATTCAAACCCTAAAGGAATATCGATCATACGTTCTGAAAACCATAAATAAAAACCATAAATAATATTGCACTCTGTTTACTCCGGTTTGTGGATCGATTCATATGAATAGATTATTTATGGAATGAGTTAATATAAATTTGACTAACTTGGATTATTTAGTTTAAGAACTATAATTCAATTTTAACATGTAAAATAAAACATATGTAATATGGTGAATATGCAGTGTATACCTATTACTTTACATTAGGTAAATGAAATAGCCAGTTTATATTTTAAAGATATACCGATATAAACTGGCATTTTACTCTGACTCAAAAATAAGTTTCTTAAGTTAGTTAAGTTTGGGCTTATATGGGTATGGCATTGACCACATTTAATAGTATGCCTATTGGTTACTACATTTCTAAATATGTTTTCAAGCTCTATTGCATGCTAAGCAAATATCCCATTGATGAATCGGTACTTCATGAAACAAAACTTCACTGATTATTTTTTCCATTGAATGACAGCTATCAACTGAAAATGTATGAAAATGTAATTAGGGACATGGTAATTTAAATAAAATAAAATCTTACAAATGCATTCGAAAACTCAACACATTACTTCAAATGTGGAGTTTTTTAATTCGTCACATAAACGAAATCTGTTGTTGTAATAGAAAGAATAGTGCTGTATTTTTACACATATCGATCAGTTGCCGTATTGCGACTAAGAAACAAGATCTAAGTCAATTCTGGCAAAAACTTAATATGTGGGCTTTTAGAAATCACCGATTCGTTACTGCTCTAAAATACGTAATATATATGTCACCGGATAATTGTACGATACGTTAGTTTATAAATACATCTACATCTAATAATTTTCCTACCCTGATCCTATTGAAGTTTATTCGGTGGAATGTGTATTTCACTAACCGAAATATGTGTACAAAATAAAGTAGTGTGTATTTCACTACTACTTTTTAGGTTTTATCTTCAATTCCCAAATAAGGCAAGCTTCCCGCTCGATGACAATACTCCTAGGAAATGGATGCGTTGTTTTCTTATATTTTAAATTACGAGAGTTAGCGACTGTACTTAGCGACCTAGGTTTCAGGCATATCCAATGCCCTTCATCAGGGGAGTTTACGCGTCTAAATCGTGACGACGACGGCTTCGCGCAAGTGAGTTGTTATTCTACGCGGTTATTGCTACTTTTCAGTCAAAAGGGCGCTCTTTATCCTAAATTGTCTTTAAGATTTGTCCAATGATAGAATATGAAGAACTACTCAGCATCGAAGTAAGGTAAGGCTAAATAAATGTATTGAACCAAAATGGTTATGATATAAAATGCTATATTCATGTAATTTTTTTAATGGTAAATCTTATTTTAAAAAGATCCAAATATATGTATAATTTTAAGTTTTTTTATGATATCGCGATACAAACACGTCGCCCACCTGGTGTTAAGCAGTAACCTCTGCCTATAACAGATGCAGTTAGTCACACGTAGTGAAATGCAATGCGCCCATCACCTTGAGATATAAAGTTGTAAAGTCTTATGTGCCCGTAACACAGTAATGTGTTTACCGTAGATATAGGCATTTAAGGCATCATTTAATAGTATATTATTAAATCAAAACTAAGAGAGTTTGTTGCCACTGATCTCCGCAACTGTTGAACTGATTTTGATAAATCTAGATTAATCTAGACAAATGAAGGGAGCCATATTGCCCATGCGCCAATTACATGAGAATAAAATATTTTATTGTGTTACACCTTTATACAGTATACCATCTAGCATCATAGCACTAATATTATCTAGAAGTTGGTATGCAGACAAAGTTCAAGACTTACAAAAAAAAATAACATAACAATAAAAACTCAAATATCAAGATTCAAAAGTCGCAGTAAGCAACTGCTCACGAAGTTTTCAACTGATGATGAATACAAAAGGGTATAAGTGCAGAATCGTTCATTTTTCACACAAACAGTTTTGTACCGTATTACTGTGACATAAGGTCGGTTTTGAAATGTAAGTTGGTTTAACTTATTAATATCTAGCTTATACAGAATTTGGAGATTAGGAAACCGTGTTTTTTTTTTTAACTTTTTTTGCGTTTCGTTTTTGTTTGCCTATTTGTACTTAAGGATAGTGTTTACGATAATAGTTACGTTATATTACTAATATTTAGCGTTTTAGCGGAAAAACATTACTGAGTAATCTTTGCTACCAGATGGAGATAAGCTTTTTTTTTTACATAGATAGGCAAACCTTTGACTACTATCTCACCTAATGGTAAGTGATGATGTGGTCGAAGATGTTGTTCAGGCTAACCCAGAATTACTGGCTCTCAAGGACAGCTGCCGGTACACACCGTTAGGTGCTTGGCGACAGATTTTCTACTTGAAGGTGGTAGCTAGCCAGGCGAACATTCGCAAAATGCCCTACCACCATGCTATAACATATACATAAAGAACATATGCCATATAAGTCAATTATAGTGTTTTTTTTATTCTTCAGTGTAAAATCGTGTTGAGGGTTGCTCAAGTAGAAAATCTGTCGCTAAGCAGATAACTCTGTGATCCGGCAGCAGTCCTTGAGAGCTAGTAAAAATACAGGCACATGAGACTCAACAACTGTATGATGGGCGCAGGTCAATTCTAGGTTAGCCTGAACAATATTCGACCGCATCATAACTTACCATAAGGTGAGTTAATGGTCAGTATAGCCTATCAGCTATAAATAAAAATAAGTGGAAAAGAGCCTAATAGCAGCAGCTTATGAGTAGAGATACGCTGCTCATTCGGCGCATTTTTCCAGTCACCTTTTAACAAATCCTTTTTACGATATCCAACAGAAAAATATAGAAATTTGATGGTCCTTATCAGGTCTGTTTGTGGTAAAACGCTAACCTAACATCAGTACAAAAAAGTTCTTATATTTTACAAAATCACAATATTAAAATAAAAGTCCTTATATTCTTCAGAAGGACACTGTACGGCTTATAAATCTTATAATATATAATTATCCAAACAATATTAGATATAAGTTCCAAAAACGAGCAGTAATTAGCTGATTAGCAGCCGCCATCTTGATTATTCAAAGTGTCTAAAAAGGATGTCTTTCGTTTAAAATATTTTCTTTCGGTTTCGGCTTGCTAAGGCCGAATTTTCAGAGTACTTCAGTACATCTTGTGTCGTGGATTTTTTCCACTGACACGAGTTATTATTTCTACGTGTCTTAAGTAGGCTGAGAAGTAGTTGAAGCAGTGATGGCTCATTGGCAATGGCTATGGACTGCCGCGCAGCAAGTCCATAGTTCGAATCGCGCCGCGGGTTTGAGCTTCACCGCATGGTGAAAGGGCGTTTTGCGTATGCCCGCCTGGCTAGCGAGTAGCGACCACCCTCAAGTAGAAAATCTGACACCAAGCACCTATCGGTATGTTTCGACAGCTATTCATGAGAGTCAGTAATTCTAGGTTAAGCCTGTTTAACACCTTCAACTACATAATCACTTACCATCAGGTGAGATTGTTGTCAAAGGGTCACCTATCAGCAATGAAAAAAAAAGTTTTCAAAGTACAATAGAGGCTATGGTCAATTTTGAAATTAAAATATGATTATTTTTTTAAAGAACAAACAAACTTTATACTTAAAATACTCTAATTCAAATACTACTCGTCAGATTTCACTTAAATTTAAATGGGACCACATGACAAGCACCAGCTTTGCGATATAAAAAAAAACATCAAAATCGGTACACCCTGTAAAAAGTTATGAGGTAACACATACAAAAATACATTCAAATTATGAACATCCCCCTTTTTTGAAGTCAGTTAAAATAGATAAATCGTATTAAAAAAATATTGAATGATATCGCATAACGAAAGGACTTATCTCACTTCATTTAACTGCTTTTGCTTTATATTTAAGTTATTTTTGTGTTATATGTATGTTTCGCTTTGTTTAAACTTAAGTTGGTATGCAATAAAGAGTTAACGTATCGTATTGTTTCAATTCTAGCACGCCGAAACCGAACTTCTATTATGGTTATGTTTAAATTTGGCTTTAATATAATAATGTAATTGTATTCCCAAACAAAGCCTCCCAAGCCATAATTCCCACGCTTGGCAGGCGTTTTGGGGATAGCATCGAAACCGCAAGGCGCAGGAAGTGCTTCATATTTGCCAAATGAACACCAGATCGCATACGCCCGATCGATTCCAATCGAAATATAACACTTATTAGTGTTAAAAATACATAAATACCCAAATAAATATACCAGGTCTTTGTAAAAAAAAATTCATACAATTCCTCACAAAGCTTATGAAACAGAGGATTTAATATAAGTTGGTTAATGTCAAAATCGGCATGTTCAGGAAAACATTAATCGATTCTGACACACTACACTCTACCTACTTCACAAATCTATATTTTATACTACTCATCATATTATATACATATTGGTAAAATGCTAACAATCTCTTAGGGTTGACCTTTAGTAATCCAAACAAACATTTCGATATGAAAAAAAGTTTTTTTTAAGTCTTATTTTTGATATTTTTTTATTAATTATTTTTTTGTGTTTGTTTATGTATATTTAACGGAATAAGCACGAAGACCACCTGATGTTAAAAGTCTCTTGTGCCTGTGATTTAATATTTCATATTTTTGATTACTTAGCTCGATGTAAATATTCAAAACTCAATTCTAAGGGAGCGCGGCGCAGTCCAGTATTGCCGCAGCGGGCGCTCTTGGCTATGTATACGCGATATTTAAAACTTCTGCACCTACTCGATATTTTATTTTGTACTTTCGCAACTCAGGGTTCCAAGATACAGGCTCTCGCCTAATTTGGAACCCGTCGATACCCTATTTCTATTCAATGAATTGTTAACTGTGTTCTAAATAGAAGTATAAATAGAAGGTCATAAAAAACTGAGGCATTATTCTAAGGATGCGCAAGGGAAATTTCTGTAATTGGCGACGGTTGAACCATACTGATCCAAGTGTCGTTTTCATTATATTGAGAAAAAGAAGGAAAGCCGTTTGAAATTTCAAATAATTTTAAATAAATACGTGATTTATTATGCTTTAATCTTTATCGAACTGATGGCTAATATGTCAGACAAAAAATAATCTATATTAAAATATTTTTGGCGACGGTTGAACCATACTGATCCAAGTGTCGTTTTCATTATATTGAGAAAAAGAAGGAAAGGCGTTTGAAATTTCAAATAATTTTAAATAAATACGTGATTTATTATGCTTTTGCTCTTTAAAAAAAATACAATATTTTATGCCAATTATTTAATTTTAATTTTGATTTTCATCATAACTTTGTATAATCCACCAATTTTATGTTGTATTTATATGCATATGTAATTAGTTGTTTTTACATATTAAGATTAACAAGAGTATACTATTACTTGTTGATCTTAAATTTAATAGTGTATTGCCTACCAAATCTTATTCTATTATCATGTTAATATTAAGTTTTTTTTGTAAATTGACTTGCCTAGTATAGCTACTAATGTTATAAGGCTAATAAACAATTCTAATTCTAATTCTAATAATGCTAAAGTGAAAAATTGAGGTCCCCTAGCAATATAAGGCGCTTTTTGTACTTGGATCAATGTGGCATCAATTGAGTATTTTTTTCCTTGCATTTGTTGCATATAACTCCAATATAGAAAAAATGTCACTTGGATCTGTATGGACCTTCACCAATTCGGTTTCGTTTCGGCACAATTTCGTCCTCAGCTGGTCGCACTAGTAAACTCCTACATAGAAACACTGTGGTTTATTCTGTGTTATTACGTGGGGCATTGAATTGGGCTAGTTAACTCGTGGCATGTGGCCGCATGTCCTTTTTAATAAAACATCTGCATCTTCCCCTTGTCCCGTTGGTCGGGGGGTCGGTACAACATGTCTCCAACACAGTATTAAAAACAAGTATAAACTAATTAAAAAGTAAAAAATCCGACTGCAATTAATTATTTTATCGTTAATCGTTTCATTGAAATTAAAACTGCAAGTTATATATATTTATGGAATCGTTTTTTAACTGATACCACACAAGATGGGTTTGGAAGATATTTTTTTTTCACGTAGCGTCTAAAATCCGCCAGTTTGTTCTTTATTTTTTTTATGTACCCAGTGTCACTTGCGCTGTCAAGATGAATCTAGCGATATCTCATACATTAAAATCGGTTGAGCCTTTAGAAGTTATTATTATTTCTTTAGTTATTTAGTATGGTTTACTTATTTATAATATTATATAGAAAAAATATTTGATTGTTTGTTTGATTGCATTGTATAGGCTCCGAAACTAATGAACTACTGTAAAAATATTTCACTGCAGCTACACTATCCCCGGGTGACAAAGGCTATAATAAAAAAAAGTAGAGATCCTTACTAGAGCTCCAATAATGTAACTCAAGGTGTAAAATATTATTTAAATCGCTTGCGCTGCTAAAAATGTATTATAGAATAAGATAATGAACCACGACTTTGAAGCAGTGATGGCTCAGTGGCATTAGCTATGGACTGCCGCGCAGCAGGTCCATCGTTGGAATCCCGCCCAGAGCTTGAGCTTCACCGCATGGTGGAAGGGCATTTTGCGAATGCCCGCCTGGCTAGCTATCGCCCTCAAGTAGAAAATTTGTCGCCAGGCACCTAATGGAGTGTTTTGTCCTTGAGAGCCCGTGAAATTCCATGCACATGAGACTTAACAGTTATGTCTCAAGGTGACGGGCGCAGAGCAATTCGTGACTTGTGATGTAATGCATGTGTTGTAGGCAGATGTTAGTCCGCTTAACATCAGGTGGGCCTTGAGCTGGTCCCATCACAATAACATAAAAAAAACACAAGATCATTGTAAAAAGTTTGTTTTGGTTTATGGTTGGCCGCCTGCCTGACGTTGACCAATGGGATTGTTCTCGTCGGTATCATACTTTTTTTTGTACGGAACACGCACGATGTCCACCTGATGTTAAGCGGTATTCTCTGCCAAAAACAGATGCATTTCATAACTAATATAATGTATTTTTTTATGTTTGTCAGTTCAGAACTCCTCAACTAAAAACTCACCAATGTTATCCAACTGCGCAAAAAGAAGTTACTGGTTTACACGCGTATGAAGCGCGGGCGGGGCTGCGGCCGGAAAGCTAGTATAAAATATATGTATACAAATTGACAGCCTATAATTTTAGGTATTCGTCTATCTATGTAGTTTAGGTAATGTTGCCGGGTTAGTCCTAAATAAAGGGCACATGTACTCGACATAAGCACAGGTATAGGGTTGCCAAGACACCGTTGTCCGTCTTCTCAAATAATGACCTAGTTACAGACATGCCGGGATTAAATATTTTTAGGGCTTGCGATTATTATATTATATTAAATGTTAGTTTTTTTATTTTATTGTGACGGAACAAGTTCGAGGCCCACCTGTTGTTAAACGGACTAACCTCTGCCTATAACAGATGCATTTCATCACAAGTCACGAATTGCACTGCGCCCGTCACTTTGAGACACAGTCTAGTCTCATGTGCCTGTAATTTCACTGGCTGAGAGCCACTGGACTGCAGCCGGAACATACCTTTAGGTGCTTGGCGACAGATTTCCTACTTGAGGGTGGTAGCTAGCCAGGCTAGCATTAGCAAAATGCCCTTTCACCATGCGGTGAAGCAGGGAACCGCACCGCGGCAGTCCATAGCTATTACCGTTCGGAAGCTTCAAATAGTATTAATCGGATTGAAAAACTGAGATCTGTTTCTACTTATAATCGCTTCCGAGTAAGTAACGGAGCTTACAATTTTTTCTATAAAATTTTTAGTCAATAGATATATATGTTTACAGTATTTAATTATTTTTGTGTTGCTGTTCTTTTTATTTATTCATTACGTTAAGATTTAATATGTCATAACACAAATAATTTAATTTTGTCTTTTTTTACCTGCAGCGGTATGCCTCTTTTACACAGTGATACAGCGCCATCTCTAAATTACTTACAACAACATTATGTTTGTCATGATTTTTTTTTCCGGTGGTATGCCTTTATTAACAAAATACTACGAACTGTATACAACACTACAGCTACTACAATAAAATATTTAGACAACCTATAAGTCATTGCAGACTCACAGGCAGTCCAAATGCTCCAGCCCACTACCAGTTGGCAGCGTGCCCAGCATGCTGCATGAAAAGATCCCATAATACTTCTTCGAATATAGGTTGTCTGACCCATAATATATGATACATAGAACACAAATATTATGAGTTCATATATAATCAGTGAATTCATATTATTTTCTGTTTCAGTGGTTTATCAGTTATTTTAATTTGCTTAATCACATTACAAATAATGATGACAACCCTATCAAGTCAGTTCTGTCCGGTTCAATCCGGAATATTCTGGTTTAGCCGACGATCCGGCTCGGGTTGGTTAGTGCCGGATTACGTGCTCTATACTGTTGAGGTGGCACAAGCTAGGAGATTAAAGCGTTTAAAACAAAGCCTGGCTGTCGATTGGGTGAGTACCGCGCGTTAAATTTCGGAACTTGTGTAGAACCTTGAAAACCTGTTCCCATTCCAACCATCTTCGAGCACACCATCACTTACCAAGAGATGACATTGTACTCAAAGGTAGGTATCATAGAAAACATAATTTTTCACCTTCTGATCTATGTATTTTTTACTGTGTAGATTTTGATTGGAATTTATCCAAAACACAAAGAAGTTTTTTTTGTCGAAAATATTGACATCTCTTCAATATAAAATACACATTATTAGTGATTACTCAAATACTACTCGTCAGATTTCACTCAAATCTAAATGGGACCGCAAAAGCATCATCTTTCGAATATCTAAAAATATCATCAAAATCGGTACAACCTGTAAAGAGATATGAATGAGGTAACACACACAAAAAAATATTACAATTGACAACCTCTTCCTTTTATATAAGTCGGATAAAAAGTGACGTAACACCCAAGTTGATGGTAAACATCACATCTGTCCATTACTGACGCAATATCACCTCGTTCTGACCAATTCTTGATGTCACCTCATCAATTCTCGTTCTGTGTGACCTTGCACTGCGCTAGTTACACCTAGTTTCGACGTTAATTCTGTCTCTTTCGGCCATTCATTTCGCCTAAATACTGCATTAGCTGGATTGTCTACTGCTAAGCACAGCTTCTCCCACTGAGGGGGGATTCGTCATAATCCCCACGCTTGGTAGGCGTCTTGGGGATCGCAGTTAAGATATCAAATCCTCAGAAGGCGCTGCTTCCGGTATTTTACCTTTAGTCACCTCTTACGACACCCACAGGTAGCAATGCGGGGGGATGACTACTAACCCGGCCCCCCAACTTACACACACTTCCCCCCTAAAATGCTTAAGAAACCTACCACCTGCTGAGACGACATGATTTTTATAATCTATTTGACAATTTTTAACCTTTTTATAAATGGAGGACGGAAGGTACTGAAATTTACCCGTATTTTTTTATTTTCCCCACACACATCTTTTTACTACATCATCCAACTTTGATGATTCTTATTTTGTTGCCTTAAGGTAAAGTATTGCTTTTAAATTCATCAAAATCGGTCCAGTAGTTTTTAAATATCAGTCAATTAACTAAAACAAAATATTACCCAACATATATTACCTGGATGATAAATAATTACATATATTGCAGCTTTTTTAATTGATTGTGACGGAACAAGCACGAAGACCACCTAATGTTAAGCAGTATCCTCTGCCTATCACATACGCATGTCACAAGTTACAAACTACACTACGCCCGTTACCCTGAGACATACAATCGTCATGTGCCTGTAATTTTACTGGTACAAGGTCTGCTGCCGACAAACACCATTAGGTTCTTGGCGACAGATTTTCTACAGGTAGCCAGGGTAGCATTCGCATTTTTTTATGAATATATTCAATGTTAACTTATTTTTTTATTATTATTGTTATTATTAAGTTATTTCATACTTTTCAGCGTAGGACGTGGGCAATTTTTTTTCTCTTGAGCTTTCCTTGCACGCTTACCGCTTCCCGCTCCGCTCTTGCCTTAGCCCGCGCCTCAAAGTTCTATTATTAGTGCCAATCGATAATCTGAGTTAAATGTGACATCCAACGTACGTAGTTATAGACAAATTTGAATTAACCGACTACGGACAAACAAAGGAGGTTCCATTTTACGTAGTCAACTCAATATCTTTTTTTACCGACTTCATAAAAGCAGGAGGTTCTCGATACGTCTGTACTCTGTATGTATGTTAAAACTCCGCAAATATGAATTATTTTTGATGATGTTTATGAATTGATTTTGGTACTTATGATGTGCTCCCATATAAATTTTATGAAAATCGATTTCATATTTTGGTTTTTAAATTAAAATAACTGAAAAAATAGGTACCTAAAAATTAAATAAAACCAAATGTCGTTTGAATAGTGGAAGTTATTTAAATCCAATTTAAAAAAAAGAGGAGGTTCTCTTTTTGTGTTTGTTACCTAATATCTCTTTAGGTACAGGTTGTACCAATTTTGATGATTTTTTTTACATCCGGAAGTTGGTGCTTGACATGTGATCCCATTTAAATTTGTGTGAGATCTGACGAGTAGTATTTGAGTTATCCATAATAACGTGTATTTTATTTTGAAGCCGATTGTTTTTTCATGCTATTGCCCCTTACCGGGCACAGTTTCAGCTTGTCTCAGACAATGTATTTATAAGAAAACCCAATAACAGTCCGACCCGGGATTGAACTTAGGACCGCCATTCTAAGCGACGCTATCCGTTACTTGACGAACGGAGAATTTTAATTAAATATTTCGTAGATTTTATTTTTACACGATACCAAAATAGAAGAGTTATGTTTTCAGGGTTCATGTATGTATGTTTGTGAGTTTCTTTATTCCACCATCACTTCTAAACGGGTTAACCGATTTTGATGTATGAGATATCGTTAGATTCTTCTTGATAGCGCAAGTGACACTAGGTACATAAAAAATCAAACTGGCGGATTTTAGACGCAATATTTTGAGATAATATTTTTGTTTTCTTCAATACCCATCGTGTGGTGTATCAAAATTAAGGGCTTTAAAATACGATTCCATTATAATATACTAGCGACCCGCCCCGGCTTCGCACGGGTGCAATACTGATACTAAATATACTGCAGAATGTCTTTATATACAACGGTCACAGCTTTTATGTCATTAGACAATACAAACATGTTTTATTTAGAAGTTACCCTTAAAAGAGCGATATATAGTTGCAATGTAAGCGCAAAAAAAAAAATTACTTCATCACAAAAATTTACTACACATACAAACCTCTAAAATTGTCAGTGTTTCTCTACTATGGCCGTATTCAATTTGAAATATTTTCGAAAATTTTGACCACATTTTGCGTCTATGGATCCACATTTAATATAAACCATAGACACAAAATGTGATCAAAATTATCGAAAATAACTAATTTAGCGTCAAATGGTATACGGCCTAAATTATGCATGTATTATACATATAAACCTTCGTCTTGGATCACTCTACATATAAAAAAAAAAAACTACATCAAAATCCGTTGCGCAGTTTTAAAGATCTAAGCATATATAGGGACAGACAGACAGCAGAAAATGACTTTGTTTTATACTATGTAGTGATAGTGATAACTTGTAGTTTTATTTTCAATGGAACGAAGTAACCTTTAACAAAAATAAATAATTTTAGTCCGGTTTTTTATTTTTTAATTAATTATTAATACTAAAGTATCAAGACTGTACGGTTAGCATAGAGCTGACGGAATCACTTTGCGAACTACTAGAATAAGATGATATGTGAACATTTTGTATTTTGTTGTTTGCTCAAGTGGCTTAGTGATTGAGAACGCAGTTCGTATTTAAATATGGAATGTTGAAAGTGTGGTTCGATTTTTGAACAGAATAATATTTTATTAAGTATCAAATACTTTTTTATAAATTAATTTTTTGTCCTTTAGTTTTATTTCAAAATAAGACAGATGACGTACTCATATTTTTTTGTTTATTAGTTTAGTTAAGTAACTACCTTGTTAAATAGAAACGCTCAAAAAAGAAACATAACTTGAAGCGCTCGTAGCGAAGTTTGCTTAGCTGTTCTTAACCGATCAGCAAAGTAAAGCAACGTCCGCCGCGGTCATGATTTGGATGGGTAACCGCTAGTGACATTACTACTGAGCGTGCACGTGCTTCGGAGGGCACGTTAAACCGTCGATCCCGGTTGTTATCGTTATAGCATGGTGGTAGGGCATTTTGCGAATGCTCCCCTGGCTAGCGACCACCCTTAAGTAGAAAATCTGTCGCAAAGCACCTAAAGGTGTGTTCCGGCAGCAGTCCTTGAGAGCCAGTAATTCTAGGTTAAGCCTGTTAACATCTTCGACCACATCATAACTTACCATCAGGTGAGATTGTGGTCAAAGGCTTACCTATCAGAAATTAAAAAAAAACAAATATATAAACTCGTTTTATCGCTTTGAAATTATATAAAAAAAATATTTAATAACCTTTAATGCCTTTTATCATGATAATTTCAGTAGCTCAGGCGTGCGTGAAATAGTGAATAGACAGACAGACAAACTAACAATGTTACTTTCGCATCTGCGTACAACGCGGCCACGCCACAGTCACGGTGTCATCTTTCGACATACATTTTTAAATAGAATACTGAAAAGCATTTCAAGTCAATTTCACGCTATTGGAACCATTTGAAGACCAATTCAAGGTTTTGGCAAGGTTATTTGCTTTTTCCTCTCGGAAATTTGGTATTTTATAACAAAAACATGAAGGCAGACTGCTTAATAAATCTTTATATCAATTATTCATATAACACATACATACTACTGTGGATATTGAAGATGATATATGAGCATTTATCACCTTCACCAGTGTCTACATCAATATTCTGTTTTTTTTATTAATTAATTAAATTACATAATGAATAGATTCAGGCGTTACTTTGCGGAAATCCATATTTAATAATAACAAATATTTTTAAAATATTTTACGAAAACATCAAATTAATATTTTAATAAAACACTTAAAAAATATAAAAATATATCTAGTGACAATTTCGCCTAATTTTCCTGCTAAGCCGACGTGACGTCACAGTTATCTCGATCGCTCGTAGAGTTAAGATCTCCTGAGGATGCTTCGTGTAGAATCGACACGCGTCGAAAATTCTTCCGGTTTGGCTGCGTGGCGTTTGTGACGTCACGTCGGCTTAGCAGGAAAATTAGGCGGAATTGCCACTAGATATATTTTTATATTTTTTAAGTGTTTTATTAAAATATTTTAAAAATATTTGTTATTATTAAATTACATAGCTGTTTTATAAAACATCTATACTAAATTAAATTACAACATGTGAGTATGTTAATAAAGTGCTCACCCGCGCAATTAGTCTACGTGGAATCTGCTAACTTAGCGCTCGCTAGGGATCTATATTATTAATATCGTATTATCTTATCTAATACATCGTTTATCCGTCTTCAGGATTCGTTTAAATTTAATGAAAATGATTTAAGCACAGAGACAGGCTAAAAAATAACAATAATAAGACAGATACGACGAATGAAGCGGGTGGCTTGTATGATCATCTTGCTCTTTCTAACGGACAATACAAAAACACAAGTTTAAGTAGCACCATGCAGTTCAATAATTTGTACCTTGTATGTACAGCAGACATCATTTAGGTAGCAGTATCAAAAAATATACACTTTCAAGATATATTTGCGTATATTTACAGTCATAAAATCCCGCAACGTATATTTTTGTGGCAATTATGTAAAGCTATTTTATGATTGTTTAATGACATTCAAAGGTTCAATTACCAATATGTCACGGCCAGTGCAATATTTGTATTCTGTACACCTAAACAGTCATCTGATAAATATTATAGTTCATATAAAATAACGAGCTACATTTAATGGTTTTTTTTAGTTTAAAAGTAATTAAGTGTGTCTGTTATTTAAATTTATTGTTAATATTATAAAGTATTGTAAATGGTAAAGTACCAAGATGTCACGGTCGGCGTAATGCGGACGGAATCCGGAGTCGAGCGTCGCTTACGAAATGTTAACGGGGTTTACACGAATAAGGTAGTAAATGAATAGAATATATATATTTTAAATAAATTAAGTGACATATATATTATAAAACTCTTATTAAGGTCCACATTATTTGTGTACAAAAAAAAAATACTTACATAAATTAACGTTAATTGCATTTTTAATTTAGGACATTATGTAAGTCGAGGACAGTGACACTATTCTACTTTTTTATTGAATGGAAACATATTGATGTACAAGTAAAACTTGCAGTCAGCTCTATGGGCCCTTTGCGCCAATACAATGGCGGGCAGGTTATTTGATTAATTATATTTGAACATAGTGTAATTTTATTTTATGTGTATGTCATTGAATTGCAAATTGACTTCAATTTAAAAATAAGGAAGTAAAACTTGTATTTTACTTTTAATATTGTGAGGCTTGCAATAACGCCCGCCATGCGGATCACATCACAAAATCAAAAATATACGATAGGAAAAATTATAAGTCTCGCACATGACTTAGAATTTTTCCTATCGTATATTTGTGATTTTGTTATATTTTACTTTTTCCTATTGTAATAATAATATACCGAATGATTCCAGATATCCGCATTATTTTATACGTACAAGAGCTTTATTTTTCTATATTTAATGTAATGAAGAGATCTAATTACAACATAGGTGCTTCAGAGCTACAAACTATCTATACGTATATAAAGCTTTATTTAAATCGGTTTAGTAGCTTACTTGCATGTTATGTAAAAACGTAAAACATACACAAAAACATCTTAAAATAATGTGTGTGCTTAAGATAATGAATGATATATAAGTGGTTTATTAAAATGTTAATTTGACGTTTTCTTAAAATATTTTTAAAATATTTGTTATTATTAATGTGTGCTTGTTTGCAATATATATAAAATATTTACTTAAATAAACTTATGAATTTCTCTTTCACAAAAGCGTCATAGATGCCAAAGTTGTACAAATGAGTTTAGTTTTAAGCAGTAGTAGTTGCCAATACACTTAAAATATGGCGGGGCACGCCGTCATGTTTGGAAAGGTTTGTACCTCCAACCATACAAAAGCAGTTTTAGAAGATTTCTACATATATTTAATAAGGTAATTAATTTTTATTACTTGTAAGTAATTAAGTTGACATCGATGTGACAACATATAAAATACGTGGATCGTTAAGTTTCTGCTATTATTTAATACGTGCTTTGGCCTTACAAGGTCATATGAAACAAAGGCTTCAATAATATAGAAGTATTATGGACTAGTAACTTGTTTACTAGTGCAGTTTGCAGTAAACATTTAAGTAGACATTATTTCGGATTGGAGAATATAATTCCAATTATGCAAGGGAAACAGGTGATAAAATAATACAATCTTTAATAAATAATATTAGTCAATTTAAAAATGGCTTTTTCCATTTGCTGTTGAATGTTGATCATATATCAACCAGACAAGTAAATAGTCTCAGGCTATTTAGGTAGATGTAGCCAACGTCATAGACGTGCATTGAAAATTCGACTATCCAGCACCCGCTTCCATAGCATAATTGGCAATGCACCAGAACGGAATTCTTTACGAGTCTAGTCCCGCTGAAAGATTTTTTTTTACCACACGAAATAATTTCTATTTTTCATACAACAACAGTCAATATGTATTGTGTAATACATATTGACGTACCACTAGAGCTAACACTAGTCAATAGTGTTATTTTAAAAAACTTTAGTACCTTTAAGTATTTATAATTATCCCCCGTAGTATTTAATATACAATTCGTAGTTATGTGATAATAACCTTACTAACTTCAAATATTGAACATATAACTATCCCTCGATATAACTATTTTTTTTTTATTATAGATGTATATTGTAATATTTTTATAGTAATAATATCAATATTTTAAAACAAATGCATTGAAATAAAATGTTCCCAATACTAGAATTATGGTCAGTTCTTATTATATATATATATATAAATCTTCTAACTTTAATACTACCACTATAAATTATTTTTAAAAGGGTTGGGTACATATTTTGAAGGCAAGGCTATAATATAAAACACTAAGTAATAAAAACATTAATATAACGTGTACAATCAGTGTCCACATGCAAAAACATGTGCATAATCGATCTATTGTAATGAGATAGTTTACAATTCGCGATAGCCACCTTATGCGGCTGGATCGCGTTAAGTAAAGCAAGCAAACGAAGCAAACCCGAGGGCACAGGGTTGTCACACGACTTGTAGTTTCCATATTTTGTTAATATATAAAAAAAGTGTCACTTTTTTTGTTAACATATTTAGGAGGCGCATGGTGGTAGGGCATTTTGCGAATGCCCGCCTGGCTAGCTACCACCCTCAAGTAGAAAATCTGTCGCCAAGCACCGAACGGTGTGTTCCGGCAGCTGTCCTTGAGAGCCAGTACTTCTAGGTTAGCCTGAACAACATCTTCGACCACATCATTACTTACCATCAAGTAGATAATGGGCAAAGGCTAAACTATCAGGCATAAAAAAAAAAAGTAGGCATGTAAACTATTTAATTTACGAGTAGAAGAAAATGTATGTATGGTATAGTAGGGGGTAGGAACGTATTCAGATTGCGTAGCGAATAATTGACGAGTAGTTGTAGCATGGTATCTGCAACAAGCTATTATTAATTATTGTGCGACAGAACTTGATTGTTTTTATTGTGTATCCAAAAAAGGGTCCATGTTCAATGTTACCAAATCAATACTGGGTCACGTGGAGCATCATATGCATTGTTTCAATATACATAGATGTCATAGTTTGTTCCTAAACAATAAAATTTATTATATATATTTTTTCCAGCAGTGTACGAGTACTTATATCTTTTATTCGTTTTAGTACAAATATTAAAATTTATAAAGATTTATTTTAGCATACAAATACAAAATTATGTAAAGGTAATAACTAAGTAAACTGTCAAAAGTATTTGTGTAATTTATCTATTATATAAGACTTTATTTTATCATTATTAATTTTAAACAAAAATAAGTAGTTTTACACAACATAATTTTGTATATACAAAATAACGGTTTCGATTTACCTGTATTCACGGCATACACTATACACCTTTTATAGACCTTAGTTTCTTACCTGTGAACAAAAAATAATATTTTAAGTTTGGTTAACACTTGGTTACTTATCTTAATAACGAAAAAATCATGAATAAAATCATGGCAAACAACGACGTCAATATAATTATTATAAACCTTCTAACTACAGCTTGAAGTTTATAATATTGAATAGTTTAGGTTTTTATTCTGCTAAACTGATAATAATATGAGTGCTTGAAACACATCGTAAATATACACGTACATAACATACGTTCACATTTACAATATCACTATGATTATTATGACGTGGCTTAAATCTAATAATTTATTAATGGAGTAAAAGCATTGAAATATTGTAGAATAAAGACTAAGTATTTTGACCAATAGTTTAAAGTATTTTACGGATTTAATTGCAATAGAAACATGCATATTATTTACATACATTGAGATAAAAAAATTAAATGTTTCTATCGCGATTAAGTCCTGTCACATTCTTATAACATAAGATTTGCGAATTGAGCAAAAGTCTTATGCTGCTGATTATTAGTCCTTTCAAATTGTAGATAAATTGAGGTTCTTACTTCTTCTTTAAAAACGATACGATCTTCGTTTCGTGAGAATAAATTAAAATAAGTTTTGATGAATAAGGCACATTATGATGTAAACTAATTTACTTAATGAGGGTATGTATCAAATGTTTTTGATATCTTAAAACCTTGTATTAGTAATAATACCTATTGTAGTACTGTGTTAAATCCAAGATAATAGCATCTTGAATGTAATAGTATATACACGCAAATATGCTAACCCATACATATATGAGCCATTTGGTGTAGAGACGTTGTGTCCGTGGGGACCGGGAGCTCATCTTATTTTCCATAACTTATCAGAGCGCTTGGTCGATGCGACGCGATCAAAATGCTAGCACCTATTTGGCTCAACGAATAAGCATTGCAATTCAACGGGGAATGTTCATCATGCTGGGCACGCTGCCAACTGGTAGTGGGCTGGAGCATTTAGCCTGCCTAAGAGTCTGTAATGACTTATAGGTTGTCTAAACGCTTTTATTGTAGTAGCTGTAGTGTATAGTTTGTAGTTTTGTATACAGTTTATAGTCGATTATAATCGCTGATAAAAAAATAGAAGGATATCTGTTTATTACATTTTATTTGCATTACAATTAACTATTGAGTACCTTTATTGGACAACTTGTTATTACCTTATATTGATTCGAATTATCATCATGATATTAACCAAAACATTCATTGTCATGCATGATGTCATTGATAACCAAATTTATATAAAAAATAACAAAGTAATAATAATAATAACTAGCACGCGATAGCCCTGACACTACGGTGAGTATGCGCCGGCCGATATTTTTTCACTGAAGCACACAAAAACTATTGAGTCGAAATCACGACTAAACTTTTTTATTTGCATAATTGTAATTTTATTGTTATGTTCATTAATCAATTTTAGTGAAACATGATTTTTATAATAGTATTATTACTATCTTAATTTGATCAGTTATACTTATTTTTTGTTCCGGATTTGATTGGTGCAAAAACAAACATATTTCAACCATCATAAAATATTTTTCATCACCAATAAGTCAAAAAGAATTTAGTAATTAAACAACTTTAAACTGTTTAAATCGCGTATATTTATCATTAATCATGCAGTGATCGTGGTCACGGGGTGACAGTCACCCCGTGACCACGATCACTGCAAAGTGTTTGAAACGTCGGGATAAAAATAATCATAAATATACGCGATTTAAACCGTTTAAAGTTGTTAAAGCCTTTACAATAAAAATAACAATGATTTTAATTCCTAAAAATAAATTGTTAATCTAAACAAAATAAACATCGTCTCCTTGCCACCGCATTGAGCACAACAGTCTTCCGTCTCGCTCGCTCGCACGTTATTCCTACCCTCCCCCCGCGCTATGCGAAGGGTTCAAGGCGCGTCTATGTAAGTTACTGTCATTACATTAATTTATCTACCTTTAATTTTATAGATTTGTTTTACAGCGTTGTTTTTTAATACCTTTGTACGTAGACAATTTAGCTTTTTTGAATAGGTATTTTGTTTTAATTAAAATTTAAATATTCTGTACACATTATTACTTTTCTAATTATACCACATTTTATATCTTAGGTATATTATATTTTTTTAGTATCTAAATGATATTTATTTGACATTTCAATGATATCCGATATACTAATAGGTATTATAATAAATGTGAAGGTTGGGGGTGGCGTGGTGTGTGTACCTACATGTATTGTGTGCAGTGTAGTTATGTTACTATGCATTTTAATCTCCGGCTGAACGTATTTCGATAATTGGTGTATACATAATTTTAGGCCCTGGTATAGCACACATCTTGGAAATTTTTACTCCGGTTTACCTACCTACCTTTTCACATAACATAATTGCATCTCATGTTTCCATTGCAGTTGGGTGGTTGTACAAATTAAAATAAAATGAATATACCTATTGAAAAAAAGAACGCTTTTATAAAACACCTTATTATTCTCTTGATGAATTCCTTCAAAAATATGTAGTATTAATTATTAGGGGCAGTTGCCCGCTCTTCACCAACATTGCTACACCAAGTAGGGTAATTATGTAATACCTATATAATATTATATTTATATAAGAAATGTAAAACCACATAATTCCTCAATCAACGATTTGATTTGCCAACAAGCGTTGTCTAAATTACGATTTCATTCATAATTTGTACGAAATAATTACATGACAGCCGCTAGCCGTACTGGTCGTATTTTATTCCAGACGGCTACATACCTCACCGCGTCCGCAAAGAGACAAAGCTCGGCGGGGGCCATGTGACTGTGTGACGCGTCATTTTTTTTATTACATACTGTTTTTTTTTATTTAAATGCTTATTACCTGCTATGCTTACGACAGATTTGTGTGGAGACGCCCTTCGTAACTTATTTGTTTGGAAGGCTAATTTTACTGACGATAGGTCAACGTTTGACCGCAATCTTTTGAAGCATCTGTCGCCAAGCACCTAACGGTGTGTTCAGGCAGCATTTTTTTTTATTCCAGTAAGGTTAACCTTTGACCACTATCTCACCTGATGGTAAGTGATGATGTGGTCGAATATGTTGTTCAGGCTAACCTAGAAGTACTAGCTCTCAAGGACAGCTGCCGGAACACACCATTAGGTGCTCGACGACAGATTTTCTACTTGAGCGTGGTCGCTAGCCAGGCGGCCATACGCAAAATGTAGGTACTTCCACCATGCGGTGAAGCTCAATCCTCCGAGTTTCGAAACATGGACCAGCTGCGCGGCAGTCCATAGCAAATGCCACTGAGCCATCACTGCTATAAAATTATTAAATATGGATTTCCACAAAGTATCTGAATCTATATTACCTTAAGTAGATGTCGTCGGGCAGGTAGCCAAATGATTAAATAGAAACAGTGGTTGTGTAGAAAAGTAACTGAACACAATAAAGCGGTTCCCTTATCAGCACATGCCTTATCATTGAGGCTAGCAGGGCAACTAATCTAAACACACGTTTTTTAACACCATTTGTTCATAAGTTTGTTTGATTTAAAATCCACTTCTATGACGTTTGATGCAATGGCGTAGTGGTGTTGGTTATAGACTGTTACGTAGGGGCTACCAACTTTGTTAGAATCCCGCAACCTCTGACTATAACATTTCTTTTGCAAAAAAAGGAAAGTGACTTCAACACTCAAACGTGTGAAATAACTTGTTGAAGTCGGTACCATGATGGTTCAAAAGTACCTATTATCACAATATTGTGCGCATGGTACCGACTTCGACAAGTTATTTCACACATTTGAGTGTTGAAATCCGGTCCATAGTTTGGAAAAAATGTAAACATTCTTAAAAAAAATATGTAAACATTTTTTTTTCCTTTTCAGTGACCCTTGCTACTTATGGGATCGATTGTCTTCCACTGTCAATGACTATGGCATGGCATCAAGATAGGAAAATGCTTTTCAGTTATTGGAGTGTAAATTAAAAAACGGCTCGAACGATTTTGATGAAATTTAAGTGGGATCACACGGCAAGCATCAGCTTTCAAATAAATAAAGCATCATCAAAGTCGGTTCACGGAGTCAAAAGTAATGAGGACACAAACAAAAAAAAACTAATTGAGTACCTTTTCCTTTTTTGAAGTCGGTAAAAAATAGATACATTCTATATACAGACGAATCGCACTGCGCCCGTCACATAAAATGTACAGTTGTTAAGACTCAAGTGCCTGTAATTTTACTGGCTTTCAAGAACTGCCTGAACACACTGTTAGTTGATCAAAAATTTACTAGAGAATAAAATATAGTCATGTGCGGGATTCGAACCCGCGTCCAACCACCCCTTTAGCTGGGGTATGCTCTAACCTTGTAATATAATTCGCCGAGCAGGCGTTATTGCAAACATATCAATATTAAAAAACACTGTTAGTTGCTTGGCGACAGATTTTCTACTTGAGGGTGGTGGCTAGTCAGGCATTCGCAAAACGCCCTTCCGCCATGCGGTGAAGCCCGGTGAGGATTTCGATAATATTTTTTGTGTATGTTTGAGTCAGCGCCTGGATGGTTTAGGTTAGGTTGTTACCTACAGGATGGTTTAAATATCAACAATTAAAAAAATATTATACAATATTTACGTCGTATTTAAATCTTTAATATATAAAAAGTAAAATAAGTTAAATCTTAAAACAGAGAAAAAAAACATAAAAAAATTATTACACTTTATACGTATACTTTATAATATATATGTATACATAGTATAATAACAAATTTTCTTTTTAACATTTATTATTTAATAAAATAATATTATAAAAACAAGGCCACCTGTATATAGTAGCTAGCTAGGAGAGAAATTACTTCCATACATTGATATTTATGCGTTTGACACGACTAACGTTGCAACTTGGTTTCTTACTGAAGCATACAAAGAGTTGGCAGTCAATTGAAAAAATAAAATAAAACATTAAGAACCATCTTCGACCATGTCATCACTTACCATCGGGTATGCGATCGACATTGTAGTTAAAGGTTAGCCGATCTAGGAAATAAAAATTTTAATGAATGAATATAGGTTCAAAACTAAATGTAAAAACCACGATTTTATACGCCTTAAAATTAATTGGTTTTGATTTTTAAATTAATTTTGTTCATTAAATTAATTATTTTGTTTATTAATTATTTTTATTTAAATTTGAGTTGCCAACTTTACCCCGGAGGAACCGACTTCCAAAACTGAAATGTATGAAATAACTTGTGGAAGTCGATAACATGCTGATTTAAAACACCGACCTAACATTAGCATGGTCCAGCTTGCACAGTTTATTTCATAATTTTCAGTGATGGGAGACAGTTCAATTTTTTCTAAATTTCTTTGTTTTAATTACTGAAATTTAAAATGAGAAGACTTTTTTCAATGAAAATGTCTGCTTATAAGATCATTAATTCGCTTAAAATAGTGTTCATCGTCAACAACGGCCATATAATACCATTAAATCATCCAGGTAAGCGAAAACATTTTTCAGTTAATTGACTATTACTAATATAGTACTAAACGATTTTGGTGAAACTTGTATGGGACCACCACTAAGTCGGTTAATAAAAGACATTTAAGACAATAGAAGTTACGTTTGCGGGTTTGAGTCCCGAACAGGACTATAATTTTTCCTCCCGTTGTAATTGCGTAATGTAAACCACGGCGCATGCGTCATTGTAAACACAAAATGGGTTGCGTCATCGTTAACAAGTTTAAAGCTAATTGCAAAATATAGCCCTGTTTGTAGTAAAAAGTAATTTAAAGTATAGATGTCGCTCCCCATACGATGGTTAACGAAACCGAAACGAATGAACACATTAAAGTCCTATGTCGTAAGTTATGTTGGTTTAACGGTTAGACCATACTCCGGCTATAGGGGTGGATGGCGCGGGATCGAATTCTACACATGACTATATTTTTTCCTCTAATTTTATTTTTTTAATAGAAGTTAGTGTCTAGGTTGTTATACTAAGGTAAAGACGTGTGCTAGAGCCTTGTAGTTAAATTTATTATCAATCAAGATTAAAATTAATTTGAATAATTGTTACCACCACGTAATTTATGACGAAATTTTGATATTATATTTAATTGTGATAAGTTATCTATTCCATTACTAAACTTGTTTCTTGCTATTTCGTAAAAGTTTTAGTACAGTCAGCAATTTAGATTTCTAATAGGTACATTTTTTTTTTATACCTATCTTGACCACAATCTCAACTGATGACTGATGATAAACTATAATGTGGTCGGAGATGGTTAACAGGATTTACCGAGAATGGGAACTGGCTCTCACTGACAGCTGCCGGAATCCAACGTTGTTAGGTGCTGGGTGACAGATTTTCTACTTGAGGGTGGTCAACTTGAGCTTGCCAGGCATTAACAATAATCAAATATACTTCTATTTAATCATTGTTATTGAATATTTAGACACATATTCGCAGAACAAAATAACGTTTAATTTCAAAATAGTAGTAATGTCACTAAAGGTCACCCATCAAAGTCATGACCGCGGCGGACGTCGCTTAACTTAGCTGATCGGTTCAGAAAAGCTGTGCAAACTTCGCTACGAGCGCTTCAAAAATAATGGCAATTATATTATATACAAATTAATACATACCTAAAATTCTAAACTAATACTTGTTAAATGCTGGCCGTATTGCCAAGTTAAATGGCAATGCTCAGTCGTATATAATATGCCAGCATATTAGTCATAGGTTGCCTCAACCAATGTTTTTAATATATCTTTAAAGAGACTATATAAGAGCCAGTGAGCACCCGGTACCCACACTGGTAGAGAGCCATTTATTTTATTTAGAGATATTTTTTGTTGGTGACATCTTCTACGAACTTCATGACAGATCGGTACAAAAGTTATCCTCCCAAAATTAATCAGAATCTCTTCAGCGTGAATCAGATAACACATAGACAAAATCAAATTAACATAAATTATTTGCAGGCGTAAAATACGCTTGAGGATAAAGTCACATTACTTTATTTTAGGTGGTCTAGATATGTCGATAAAACAATGTACACCTTAGTTTTTTACTAATATAATAATTAGGTATTAGAAATAATTACAAATTAATTAATTTTATAATTATTTTTTTCTTCAGCTAAAACGGCATTTATATATGTTTGGAGTTGCAACACTATACCACTCATCATGCAGGGCAACCTTTAATACACGCACACACGCAAATCTAATTTTATAAGCACGCACACAACTCCACATGTCACTGAAACTTTGCCATACAAATTGCTACTTTACCCTATTTAATATAAGGTTCGTATTCAAATGGACACTAATGGATATACGCTGTTCTATATTAACGGCAGATTTAGAGAAGGATCGTGAGTGGAATCTCTTACGTTTGCTTTTGAATTTACTACTTTAATACTTGAGTTTAAACTTGACTTTAGCATAGCGTGTATACTTCGTTCAATTTAAGCCTTTATATCTTCGACATTAAGGTTCTTAATAGGTTGTGAATCAGGGTTGTCACAACATTTAGTGGGGAAGTGACGTAATATGGGTAATTAACGTTTTTTTCCCGGTTTTATTGTTAGACTCGATGGTAGTTTATTTTATTCGATCATTTTGAAATTCAATTATCGAATGCTTACTAGCTTTTTGGTAACTTTATGATATATAAATGTTTGGTAAAGTGGAAAACGTTTTTGTTGCTATTATTTGCGATATTGATATGTTATTGATAGTATCAGAGAGATATGTAATATTATTATACGTTATTACTATCAGTTATCAACAATCGCCTGCTCTTTTTACCGACTTCAAAAAAATAAGGAGAAAAATGCGGAGGTACTTATTTAGTTTTTTTTATGTTTGTTACCTTAGAACGTTTGACTGGGTGAACCGATTTTGAAGATTCTTTTTTATTTGAAAGCTGATGCTTGCCGTGTCCCATTTAATCATCAAAATCAGTCAAGCCAAGCAATTTTGAGTTACACTTCAATAACTGAAAAGTATTTTTCCTATCTGGATGATATAGTCATTGACAGTGAATGACAATCGATCCCAAAAGTAGCAAGGGTCACAAAAAAGGGTGTTTTTTTTACCAATAAATGGAACTAACTTCAACACTCAAATGTGTGAAATAAGTAATAACTTGTCGAAGTCGGTACCATGCGCACAATATTGTGATAATACGTACTTTTGACCCATCATGGTACCGACTTCAACAAGTTATTTCACACATTTGAGTGAAAGAGTAGGTTAAATTTTTATTGGTAAAAAAAATTCTAATATTGTAATCTTTGCATAAACGCCTGCTAAGCGATCCCGTTCGTGGTTTCATTTTCATTTCATTTGCCTGTTCTATTTTCAACGTGGCGTAGTCTCTAGCTCGTCCTGACTTCCTGACACGCCTATGACGTAACCGTACGTAATAAAAAAATTAAACTGTATTTTTTTTTATTCTTGATTTAATAATAACAAATATTTATAAAATATTTTAAGAAAACATTAAATTTATGTTTTAATAAAACACTAAAAAATATATCTAGTGACAATTTCGCCTAATTAACCTGTTAAGCCGACGTGACGTCACAAACGCCACGCAGCCAAACCGGAAGAATTTTCGACGAGTTTCGCTTCTACACATCCTCAGGAGGTCTTGACTCTACGAGCGCATGTTTCTGGATCGTGATCGTGGAATTGTCACTAGATATATTTTTAAGTATTTTATTGAAATAAGAGGTAATTTAATGTTTTTTTTAAATATGTGTTATTATTAAATATGGATTTCCGCAAAGTAACGCCTGAATCTATTCATTATTCCTGATTGGTTAAAATTTGACCACTATTAGATATAAACTATCCTATATCCTTTCCCGGGTCTCTAACTATTTCATCCAAATCGGTCCAGTAGTTTATTCTATAATAGTTAGAATTTATTCGTTGCATACAAAAATACAAATCTTTCGTCTTTATAATATTAGTACAGATATATAAATTTTCAACACCCTTGCTCGTAAAGTGAGCTTTATTATATCGTTCTTAGAACCATAAACCGAACTATAACACCCTCGTGCATACTAATATTATACACTAGTGCGTAATAGAATTATCCCTACAAAGTTAAGTTAGTACCTAACTGCAAATTATATGCGAGTAAACAGAGCATTTTCAATTTAACCGGGTAATACAGATTTGTAACATCAAAGAGGTTTATATTATGTAATCAACAACCAAACATTTGCCACGTAAAAAAAAATGCGCTCTATTTTCCATAATTTTCGTATGTTGTTTGTATCGCATATGTGCAATATATATATTAATAAATAGATTCAGGCGTTACTTTGCGGAAATCCATATTTAATAATAACAAATATTTTTAAATTATTTTATGAAAACATCAAATTAATATTCAGACAATTCCGCCCAATTTTCGCCGACGTGACGTCACAAACGCCACGCAGCGAGAATGAATCTCGATCGTGCGCTCGTAGCGAATGACCTCCTGAGGATGCTTCGTGTAGAAGCGAAACGCATCGAAAATTCTTCCGGTTTGGCTGCGTGGCGTTTGTGACGTCACGTCGGCTTAACAGGAAAATTGGGCGGAATTGTCACTAGATATATTTTTGTATTTTCTAAGTGTTTTATTAAAATATTAATTTGATGTTTTCATAAAATATTTTATAAATATTTGTTATTATCTTATATATAAAATTCTCGTGTCACAGTTTTCGTTGCCATACTCCTCCGAAACGGCTTGACCGATTTTGATGAATTTTTTTGTGCTTATCCGGTATCTATGAGAATCGGCCAACATCTATTTTTCATCCCCCTAAATGTTAGGGGTAGTCCACCCCTAAATTTTTTTTTTAATTTTTTTATGATACAACATACAAAAATACATACAATCTTCAATTTTCACCCTTCTACGATCAACCCTTATTTTTTAATAGCCTAAATTATATATTTTATACCCGGCAAAGCAACGTTTGCCGGGTCAGCTAGTTAATATATATATTTCCTCGCAAGGGTGTTGAAAAAGTGCGTATGAAACTCATGAGCAACTTAGCTCACTTGTATCATAATCTACTATTATAAACCATAGAAGTCGCCATGACAATAAGTAGGTACGACTACAAACTAATGTATTCGGGCCAAGGGTGCGCGAGAGCGACGAGTACACGTCAGATACCTGTTTAATATTTAACAAATACATCATTAATTATTAATAAAAACTGACCAGGCGTCTTTTTACTCACGTCACAGTAACATTTAGTCACAGATTTTCTATTACATACTTTGAGTGCAATTTGGTCACGAGCTTAATTTAATCGAAGCAGTGATGGCTCAGTGGCATTGGCTATGGACTGCCGCGCAGCAGGTCCATGGATCGAATCCATGTTCAAATGATTTTTTTCAAATGTTCATCAATGTTCCCAGAGCTTGAGCTTGGCATTTTGCGAATGCCCGCCTGGCTGAGTGGTCGCTAGCCAAATCAAGTCAGTAGAAAGTAGAAAATCTGTCGCCAAGCACCTAACGGTGTGTTCCGGCAGCAGTCCTTGAGAGCCAGTGAAATAACAGGCAAAAATAAGACTTAACAGGTATGTCTCAAGGTGATGGGCGCAATGCAGTTCGTCACTTGTGTTGAAATGCATCTGTTATAGGCAGAGTATACCGCTTAACGTCAGGTGGGCCTCGCGCTTGTTCCATCACAAAAACATTAAAAATAACAAAAAAAAAAGTATTAATTATAATTGTTTGTCCAAATTGGTCATCATTAATCTATACTATAATATAATAAAGAGAAAAGATTTGTATTTTTGTATGCAACGAATAAACTTAAAAGCTACTGAACTGATTTAAAAATAAAACACCATAATAATGCTATATTATCCCTGATGGACATATGCTATAGAATATTTTCAAAAACTTAGGGATCCGTATGAAAACTTCGATAATGTAACCCCACGTGTGAAAAAAATACCAAAAAATCGTAATATCGCGTACGCGGAAATTGTTGACAATAGAGCAAAGTGATGTACTACAATTTTATAGAGGACATCAATATCTAAAAAAGTCCGCAATACCATATGTCTAACTATTACAGCTATGTCACAATATGATTTACTGACTTCGACAACTTATTTCACACATTTGCGTGTTGAAGTCGGTTCGATTTGTTAGTAAAAAAAATATTTTCACGTGCCCTTAGGCGACTAAGGGAAAAATACTGGAAGGGCAGCAGCACCTTCTAAAGAACTGCCATCTTACATTACGATCCCCAAGCCGCCTGCCAAGCGCGGGGATTATGGCAAATACCCCATTAACAGGGGAGACCGTGTTCAGCAGTGGACGATCCGGCTGATACAGTACAGTACAGTACATTTTATTTATAGCTGTGTACATTCACACACAAATTGTTACATGCACAATTTGATATTTATATTCGAATGGTATATATTCGGAATATATACCATTCTATCGATATATCGAACTATTGCTCTGTCCGACTTGACTATCATTCTTGATAGCTAGGTCGCCGCCATTTTACATTCGGCGTAACCGAGGCACTACTGGGGCAGTCGGTAGGATAACGCTTTAATTTTCAATTATATTTAATGTAATTTATTTATTTCTCTTTCTCTCTCACATTATATTTTAGTACTTTCCCGATGTAGTATTATTCCGATTTACTTAATTACACAAAAAAGGAGGTTCTCAGTTCGACTGTATTTTTTTGTGTGTTACCTGATAACTCTTTACAGGGTGTGCCGATTTTGATGTTTTTTTTACAGTTGAAAACTGGTGCTTGTCATGTGGTCCCATTTAAATTTGATTGAGCTCTGACGAATTGCATTTGATTTAACAGTAATAATGCATATTTTATGTTTACAAATTTTAAGGTTTTGTTTTAACATTGTGGAAGAAGCATAATTCATGAAATCAATTTAATTCCTTATTTAATTTCCTAAAATAATGAAATATAGTTTGTTATTTATTTGTTTTTTTTTTGTTAGCCTTATAGGTTAGCCTTTGACCACTATCTCACCTGATGGTAAGTGATGGTCGAAGATGACATTCAGGCTAACCTAGAAGTAAAGTACAAGTAAAAACAAAGTACTAAATAACTTTTAACTGATGAGTACTTACTTAATTTTATATCACTTAAAATAACGATTGTAATGTTGAAATCGATAGTATTGATAGTATTGTAAGGAGATGTGCTAAGGGTTATATCGATGGTACATTCGGTGATAAGAGTGTTTCGACGCTCCTCGTATCTCGTGTATGGCGAATCGGTACCATCGACAGACAGTTTTTTCAGCAACTCTACTGTCTTCCTGTATATTGCAAATACGCGTACTTTTGGTGCGGTCTTTTTTATGTTATTGTGATGGAACCAGCTCGAGGCTCAACTGATTTAACATCAGCGCACTAACCTCTGCCTATAACAGATGCATTTCATCACAAGTCACGAATTGCACTGCGCCCGTCAAATTTAAGACAAAGATGTTAAGTTTCATGTGCCTGTAATTTCACTGGCTCTCAAGGAAACACTGTTAGGTGCTTGGCGACAGATTTTCTATTTGAGGGTGGTAGCTAGCCAGGCGGGCAATCGCAAAATGCCCTTCCACCATGCGGTGAAGCACAAGCCGGCGGTGGGGATCGAACCAGGGTACGGCACGGCAGTCCATAGCTTTTACCGCTCGGCCATCATTGCTTCAATAAAAGTTTGTCCAAAGGTTTAAAAAAAAAATGGTCTAAACGTTTTAATTTTTCAACTAAAAATGTATTAATTGAATGATTATCATCTGCAGGGGTTTAGACGGTTAAACGTTAGGAGCGAAGGGATAAATTTGATTTATGACTTACTCACTACGATAGCTCAGTTGGAATAGCATGTCCCGGATATAGGGGCGGATAGTCACGGGCTAAAATACCTCTCGTAGTTCAAAATTATTCATTTCCATGTAATTTTGCAAAATGGAATGATCATCTAATAACATAATACATTTTTGCACTACATATTCTAAATTAATGACGTCATATTATAATATGTGAACCTTTCTTTAGTCAACCTCTATTTACATCAATATTATAAACCGCCTTCCTACTCTATAAAGCTTCTTAAGGGTGAACTGGCCGGCCCGTTTTCCATACAAACGTCGTAGGGTGATCACTCCCTTACTTGAGGACTTAGGTCCAAAATAAAGCTACCGATTGATCTCGTCCTTATCTAGGCTTGTATGATGTCGTAATGTTAATAAAATAATTAACTTAAGAATTATGAGCCTCGGAACGTTTTCATATAAAGTTTTCGCGGCTCATAACTTACAACTTAATTATCTTTTTAACATTTTGGCGTCATACAAGCCTAGATAATGACGATATCAATCAGTAATATGTTTAAGTCTGGACCTAAAATCTCAAATAAGGGAGTGATCATCCTACGGCGTTTGTATGGAGAAGTGACCGGGTGGCCGTTCAACCGAGAATTAGTTGAAGTCGGTACAATGTTTATTTAACCTTTAAGAGTCCCAGTACAAGTTAACGATTATCTAATGGCTGTGACTTCTATCACTTTTTTGTCAGCTTTAGGCTTTATATTGATATTACAAAATCACAAATATACGGATCCCGCACATGACTTAAATTTTTCCTATCGTATATTTGTGATTTTGTAATGTAATCCGCATAGCAGGCGTTATTGCAAACCTAACAATATTAAAATTTATATTGATATTATTATTTGATTAAATACATGGTATTGTTAAACATACTTAATTTACTATTGCGTTATAATTATTCGCTGATTCCTCATTGACTTGAACAAAGATAATGTATAATAAATATTCTTTGACCTGACCTCCTGTCGAACTAAGATATTCAAAATCAAAGTCAAAGTCAAAATCGTTTATTCAAGCGTCTACGACGCTCTTCTGTGTGTCAATTACAAATTTTAATATTAAAATATTCTACGTTGTACTGCCTTAAAAATATGTGTAATTAATAGATAATATAAACTAATTCACAAGAAAGCAATACTATATAAAAGCATTGTACATTTTAAATACAGATAACACTTATGTGCTTGAATATACCACCGTCCCCTTAAAGTAATGCCAATATTCCGCAGTGGCGTGGGAGGACAGAAGGACCGACAGCAAAAACAATCTTTACGAATTTTCAACAAAATTTTGGATACAGAGTTTTTCGTTCATTATATGCATTACAACATTTACAACTTTCTACAACATGTTCTAGTATAGTTCTTTGTGTTTTAACATAAAAAACCGGTTTTTATTTATTATACGTCAGTTTTATTATTATTATTTAAAACCTAAATTATTATAAAAACACAGAGTCTTGTTATCACGCTATGCGATATAGGAGGGTAGGCAGTTTCCATGGCTAGTATTCAGAAAAACGTTCTATTATATTTGACATAAATCAGAGTGTTTGAACAAATGTCATAGGAAATCGAACGAGCAGTTAAAAATGACAGTTGTCAAAAAACTAAAATGGCGGATTAAAGATGGCCACCACACAAAGTGCTCTAATCACGTTAAAGCGAGACTTCACAAATAAAATTCATACACATTTATAGTTCCCTATGTGACGGTCAAAATAATGAATCAAAGCACAAAATTTATGTTATTATACAAAAGACAACTCAAGAACAGACGTTTTAGCTTTATGGGCGGCCGCCAACCTGACATCAACCCTTTTATGAGTGCTCTTGTTGGCCAACTTGCAAAATTTTCAGTTAATGTTGGGATAAAAGGGTAAATTTCGCTATGTTATGCTTAATATGCAGCTATATCCTACTCACGTCGATTTGAGCAGTGTATGCTACTCATTCAGTGCGTTATTTTAAATTGTCACCTTTTACGACAGTCAAATGGAGGATATTAGGTCTTACAATCTTAATCCGGGAACCGTAGATATACGAGATATATCTGATAATAACTCTTTAGTGCTCATATAATACTGTCATATTCCTTAATGTTAGTATGCCAATATTCCGCAGTGGCGTGGGAGGACAGAAGTACTGATTGCAAAAACATAATGTTACAGGTTTAATGAAACTAATAAAGATAGTTTGTTGCACGTCGGTGGTGGGGAATCATACAATAGTCCCCCTGGCTGGCTACCACTGTTATATAGAAAATCTGTCCTCATGCACCGAAAGGATAAGTTTTGGCAGCTGTCATTACTATATGTGCCGGATTGTCCATTGCTGAACACAGCCTCCCCCATCAATGGCATCATGTTTGTCAATACAGATGCATCGTGACCGTTCTCATCCTGCTTGACAGTGCACTCTTACCTCCAAGACGTTAGTTCTTATGCCCCTACCAATAATTTCAGTAACTGAAATGCCCCGCACGCCTAAACACGTTAATGTTTGCACACTACTTCGAGGCACAATAACTGGTACTGTGCACTGTGTGCGCCGACTTTGGCGGACTTGCTTAATTATACAATTAATTTACTAAGTAACAATAATTTAAAATGTGGTTAGTAATCAGTATAATATTCTATGTAACTATAACTATGTAACTGCAATAAAATAAAAATGACAATTTCGAACGAGTCAATATCACAAATTATTGTTATTTAATAACATTTTTACATTATATTAGGCTTTTTAATTATTTAATTATCAGGCGCTGTGGTCCTTCTTGTGTGTTTCCCTAGCCCACACCGCAAGTGGAATATAATATTCTGCTATAAAAAATGAAAAAATAGGAGTGTTATGTTTTCAGTGTTCATGTATGTATGTTTGTGAGTTTCTCTATTCCACCATAACTTCTAAACGGCTTTACCGATTTTAATGTATGAGATATCATTGGATTCGTATTGATAACGCAAGTGACACTACTTACATAAAAACAATAATTAAAAAAAAATATATTTTAGACACCATATTATGAGAAAAACATCTATTTTTGCAAACCCTTCGAGTATATCAAAATGTAGGCCTTTAAAAGACGATTCCAAAAATAACTTGCAGTTTTAGTTTCAATGGAACAATAAAACGCTCAACGAAAATAAAAAGATGCAGCCGGGATTTTACTTTTTTAATTAATTTAAACTTGAACTTACTTGTATTCGTTAAGAATAGGATTACAGTAGTAACAAATAATTTTAATTTTTATATAAAATTTGTATAGTTGATTTTGCTATCGGTACACTATACACGGCTGACTTCGATTTCAGACGGCTCGCGCAGCAAAATAACAAAAAAACGACTTCCATTTCATCGAGCTTCTAGAAATTTCTCGCAAATATCTTTCTTGCATTGTGCTTACTATTATTTGAATACTAGTTGCTGCCGCGGATTCTCCCGCGTGCACTGGAAAATTATGAGGAAAGGAAATACTTCACACATTCCCATGGGCACGTATCAGTCAAATGCTAAAATTCTATCACTATCTGACTGTGTACGTGTGAAAGAGAGGCATGATTCCAAACACGGTAAGTTTGGGTGAAAAACAAAATAATGCGTTAATAAGTATTGATCGAAAATTGTGTAATATCAATTGTGTATTTTGAATACACGAACAGACGTGACGTCACAAACGCCACGCAGCCAAACCGGAAGAATCTTCGACGCATTTCGCTTTTACACGAAGCATCCTCAGGAGGTCTTGACTCTACGAGCGCACGATCGAGAATTCGCTCGGCTTAACAGGAAAATTAGGCGGAATTGTCACTATATATATTTTTGTATTTTTTAAGTGTTTTATTAAAATATTAATTTGATGTTTTCATAAAATATTTTAAAAATATTTGTTATTATTAAATATGGATTTCCGCAAAGTAACGCCTGAATCTATTTATTATCGAAAATATAATTAAGCTTGTCCTACTTGATAAGATTATGCAATTTTTTTGTTATATTTTTATACAATATAACAAATATGAAAAAAAAATTATATTATTATTATAAAAATTATATACACCGTGTCCCAAATTTCAACGATAAGCCGGCATCGGTGCTAGGACCTACTCATGACTCCTCGAAAAAAAAAAAAAAATTATAACTGTTTTTTTTATTAATTATTACAGAGACTTTTATAAATTTCATCGATATTCGATACCCATTATGCTATTTTCAACTACCATGACCACAATTTTTGACATATTTTTGATATTTTTTGTGCATTAGCAACCTAAGAAGGACGGCTATCTACCACAATCCTTTAAAATTACAGAAAGTCTGTAGTTACTTTACAAAAATCAGTAAAAAAAAAATTTTTTCTTATAATTTTCATAGATTTTAACATTCTATGCACTTTCTATAGTCTGGGTTAAAAAAAAAAGTATGGACACTACCATGGCAAGTTTTATTAAAAGTTGGCGCAACTTTATAAAAGTCTCTGTAATAAAAAAAAAAGAGGTAAACATTTTTTTTTTTTTTTCCCGAGTAGTCATGAGTAGGTCCATGCACCGATGCCGGCTTATCGTTGAATTTTGGGACACGGTGTATATATATATATATAATTTTTATACATTTTATACATATCTAGAAAATTATAAGGAAACGTGTTGTCAATTAAAATTTCTTGTATATTTTTTTCAATTTAGCTTTGTAAGCATTCTTAGGTTACACATGGTTTTAGAGACCTGTTTATTCCATTTTTTTCATCCGTTTTTATACTAACGTTCCTTACTTAATGTGTTTAATTACGTAGGTACGTTCTTAATGTCACCGGCCTTTTGGATAACCAAGATACATAAATCAGAACAGACTTAGACGGGAGCGATTCTCTAATATACCATTTGAGAACGTACAGTAAAATATTTTATCCAAAAAATTGTTAAATAAGTTAACAATACCGATCCCTAACGTATACAATTTTGTTAGCTTCCGTAGCAATTTCCTTCTAGTAGTAGCACCCCTGCTACGGTTTTGCAGTAGAAGTAAGAAAGGGCGTCACTTAACCCCTTAAAATCAACTTGTCCTTAGAGAATATGGTCAAGATTAACATATAATAATCTTACTGCTACAAACTAAATATATTTTGCAAAAATTCTGTTGAAGTAAGTCTATGTCACTTGTGACGAAATGCATCTATTGTAGCAGAGGTTACCGCTTACATCAGATAGGGAATAGTGCTGGATACGACACAATCCCAAAAAAAATAAAAACCGGCCAAGGTGAAATGCTAGAAGGGTTCCGTACCATTATCTGTAACCTAATCTTTCAAGTTACAGACACTTTTCGCAGTGTCCGATTGAGCTGGGTAAGTACGGCGAAAACCTCTTTTATTGTATGGGAGCCCCTTAATTATTTATTTTATTTTATTTAATTATATTTAAATAGAAAATAAAACTAAATATTCTGTGAATAGTTAAAGCGTCTACCTGTCACCGTTATTAGTATCGAGCAAGAAACGGTAAAAAAATCAAGTTTGTTGTATGGGATCCCCCCTTACATTTTTTTTTGTAGTATTTGTTTTTTATAGCGGCAATAGAAATACATCATCTGTGAAAATTTCAACTGTCTAGCTATCACCGTTCTTGAGATACAGCCTGATGACAGACGGACGGACAGCGAAGTCTCAGTTATAGGGTCCCGTTTTACCCTTTGGGTACGGAACCCTAAAAACAAGTTTTTATGGAACTTAGAAGACTCTGGCCTTAAAGTGAAGTACCTATGCAAAATTTACCCGTTTCAGCCATTCGGAAGTATCGTGTATCGTAACGCGTTTTGCGAATATACAAGAAATGCGCCCTCCCTATTGCCACAGAGACATGCGCTTCGCTCGGTCAATAATAACTACAAAAGTAAAAACCACAAGTGTAATCTTACGTAACCAAAAAAAAGAAATGGAGAGGAAGGCAATAAAAAAATTGTCAAACTTTCACTTAAATTGGTTAATATTATAAAATTATGTACAGTTTTTTTTTAATGTTATTGTGACAGAACAAGTACGAACCCCACCTGATGTTAAGCGGGCTAAGCTCTGCCAATAGCAGATGCATTTCATCACAAATCACGATATGCACTGCGCCCGTCACTTTGAGACATAGTTGTCTCTTGTGCCTGTAATTTCACTGGCTCTGAAGGACAGCTGCCGGAACACAACGTTAAGTGCTTGGCAACAGATTTTTTTACTTAAGGGTGGTCGCTAGCCAGGCGGGCAAAATGCCCTTCCACCATGCGGTGAAGCTCAAGCCCGCGGCGGGATTCAAACCATGGACCTGCTGCGCGGCGGTCCATAGCCAATGCCACTGAGCCATCACTGCTTCAAAAACTTAGGTACTTTTGAACCATCATGGTACCGCCTACAACAAGTTTTTTCACACATTTGAGTGTTGAAGTCGGATCTATTTTATGGTAAAAATATTTTTTGTCCATATTTTAAAATGACAACAGCGAAAAAATATGATTTGCACGACTAAAGTCATAAAATAATAATGTACAAACCCATAGTTCAGATATGTCTAAAAATATCAAATCGTCAATGTCAAATGTAACAAAAAACTCGTGTGTCAAACTCGTAACTACATTTGTTTCTGAGATACAGAAATCGATATCACAAAAGCAAATTGATTAAAAACGCACAGCACTCTCTAAAAGGTGCGAATAACGACCTAACAAGATATAATGTAACCTTATTTTTACTATAAAGTATTTAAATGTTGGTATGATATCGTTAAAAATATTATGTGCCAGGTTGGCAGCCCTGCGCGCCGCGTCACTGGTAAATAATTGCTAAACCGGAGAACCGTAGAGACTTCTGCACATGTTTTATTTTCGAACAAAGGACTGACATGTTTTTATAAAAGCATCGTAATTGTGAATATTGGGTGATGGTTCTGTGGCTCGAATCGTGCATACTTCTGCAGTGGAAGGATATTTTGTCATAACCTGGCTAGGTACCACCCTCAAGTAAATATATGTGGCAAAACCGATCCCACCTCAGAGATGGGATAGTTAGGACGGTGAAATATACTAAATAGCCTTAGATGAACAGATTTTGAGCAAAATGTATTTAGTTTGTAGCTTTAGAAAATTATATGTTAGTATTTATCATATTTTCTAAGGCCAAGAAAAGTCCGAAACACGTTTCATAAAATATTTCTCTATGGAATAAAATTGCAAAGTGGATTCTAAATTATGCTTTTAACCTAATATCTCAATTATTTATTTATGAATGGGTATGAAAATATAACAATAAAATAACAAAGCCTTATCAAGAGGAACAAGAAAAGTTAAATTTTCGATTTACAATATTAGTTTTGAGTTATTAAGCTTTCTTTCGGATATTACCAAACTAATCATGATTTCACCATCGCTGCCTCTCTTTCACTCCTACGCAGTCTGATAGTGACACAATTTTAGCTATTGACAGCGTCTTAAGATAAGCGTAAAAAATAATATAACAATCCAGGATTGTTAAGTTGTTGAGTGAATATACACTTTATACAGACTTTTCAACCGAATTCCAAAAATAAATAATATATACTAGGATCTCAAGTGCTCCATAGCTCTTATATTTCTTGATTTCGATCGCTTCTTCGGAGAGCTTTGCCTACCTCTTCGGGCATGTACACATTGTACAGACATGATAACATGTAATAATACACTACATGTATTATATGTTATCTTTGCGAACCCCTAAAATACCTACTATGCATGACATCCATAAACTCTTTACAATTATTAGAACACTCGATAA
Source organism: Plagodis pulveraria (assembly GCA_963890685.1). Lineage (NCBI taxonomy): Eukaryota > Metazoa > Arthropoda > Insecta > Lepidoptera > Geometridae > Plagodis > Plagodis pulveraria. The sequence continues at coordinate 15,832,065 of OY982976.1, read as the reverse complement.
CAAAAATGTATACTGAAATTACACAACATTATAGCACTGCTTGTGTAAACTACGTCTACTCACACTCTTTTGATGTTTATTTTTTAAGCCGTATGGTAACCAGCACCAGCAAACTTTATCATCATCATCTTACCCATATCCTAATAAGCGGGGTCGACACAATGTCATCCTCTAACAACATTAAGGAATAGTCCTCCATTTATACTAACGACATTTTTATAGAATTTAATTACAAGACAGCTACCTGTCTTGTTCTTACAATTTGTCAAATGTGTTTATTGTGAAAAATATTTTGGAGCCCGCCCAAACGAGAAGATTTTTTCGGGGGCAAAGCTAGGTGGGGCCAATCAAGAAGTTCCCATAAATATTTAAGTGCGAATTGTTAAAAGTAAAGACTAATATTTGTCAGATAATATAAATAGTTCTAATATGAATACTTAACAAGATTTTGTTTATCCTTTGAAAATCGTAGATTGATTGCTAAGCATCATGCGTACGATCTAAGGTTAGAAGACATTGTCACGCAGTATAATCATTCAAGATATCTGCTCTTTCAGAGATATAAAACTAAACAGTTGTTATCCTACTTCCAATACATTATAATCAATTCTAAAGTTTGCATGTGTGTGAATTAAATTTCGTACTTAATTTTAATAAAGTTTATTCCGAGTTTATTGAGTAGTTCCCCACGAAACCTAATTTTACCAAATTTTACACAAACACAGAGCTTGCGCACAGCGAGAGGATACGACTATTAGTAGGTAATTGTAACATAAATAAAATATTAACATTAATTATTTGCAAACAACATCAATATAGGTAGTATTAATAATAATATAGTATTAAAAAATATAAACATAATATATAACAAAAATTTAAAAATAAATCTATTTTTGGATAATATTCTAGACTATGTTCATCAGGGATAATGTAGATATTAATGGTGAAGGAATTTTTCAAATCGGTCAAGTAGTTTTTATTTTTATTCGTGACATATAAAAATACAAATCTTTCCTCTTTATAATATTAGTATAGATATGATATAAACGCACTTTACTCCTTGGATGTACGCGTCAGTAATTTCTTATCAGTTATTTGTGTAGAATGAACTCAAGATAAGATACGAAAATACCTACGAACGATACTAAAGCGTTTTCTGGACTATTGACTCACGAAAATATTACTACGGTTTGAAATAAATTTTGGTATTATTAGCATTAAATTCACAAACTTAAAAATGTATTTGAAAACAAAGTTTCTATAGAAACACAATATATACTAGAAAATTAAGAAATTAAAAGTAGGTGATTCAATAAATGGTCTAATCACTTTAAGCGGCCTTGTTCAGCCATCCAAATAAAAACTATAAAAACCCAAAATCTAATTATGATGCAATGATAGCCGAGCGGTAACAGCTATGGAATGCCATGCTGCAAGCCCATGGTTCGGTCCCCACCGCCGCGCCGGATTGAGCTTCACCACATAGCAGAAGGGCATGTTGCGGATGCTCACCTGGCTAGTTAGTAGATCAGATTCACAAAGTAAGTTTTTTTAGAAGGTGATGCTGCCCGTATTCTGTTTTTTCCCTTCCTATCCTCTTACGACTCCTAAAGGAAGATATGGGGGATGCAATTCTAGCCCGTCACCCCATGGGGGACATGCAAAACTTGGGAAGCAAAAAGCTTTGCATGTAATTATTATTGAAAGCGCTGACAAAAGTATACATTTAAATACTTATAAATATAATTAAAGAGACTATTTTATATTCTTTTACATGCATTGCTGTAGCTTCTCTTGTACTCGTATTATTGAAATACGAATGTTTTATCAATGTTTCTTATCATGGGTACTGATGATGTAATAAAAAAGGTCATCATAACAGTACACACAGAAAACAAAAAGCACCACCAATCATTATATGACACACTCATTTATATTGTTCTTATAGGTAAACAAATGTGACAAAGGTGTTATTTAATTATAAAACGCGGGATCATAATGGATATACTTATATTTTAATAGTTACGACACATATTGTAATACTTTGTTGATTGATACTCATGAATAGTCGATTTGGAACGAGCTGTATATAGTTGATTTTACTCAATTACATTTTGACAAAAACAAAACATTAGATTATTGCGGGTATTGGCAGGAAAACTTTAGTCACTTATGCGTTATGAGTATTTCTTTTTTCAATCAAATACAGAAGCGGTGAGGAACATAGCAAACAATTTTAAGAAGTTTTTTGGCACATGTCTGTCAATCGTCCTGTAATCAGCTGCTACTAGTTCAAAATGTATGTACTCTTGTCTGATCGAGAACTCAGCCAGATTCTAGCCTGTAATAATTGGTACACGTAACTCGTACACAGGACACAGAATACATGTGCGTAAAACCACAGCAAACCTATAAAACTATGCTTTCTCGAATAATTGTAATAACGATTGTTTAAATCGGCGGTGCTGTAGGCCAGGGAAAATAAATATTTAACTACAGAACAGCCCTAGTTAATTCAATATTTTTTTTAATAAAGTACTTTTTATAATTTAACAAGTTTACTTCAATTTGACTCCACAGCTCTCGAAATTTAAAAGTCAGCAAATGGCAAAGCGAAGTATGTATTATATTGTGGAAACGCAATATTTTTGTAAATAAGTAACTTTATTTATTTATAATTTAAAAGATTTAGTTCAATTCAACTCCACAGCTCTCGATGTTTAAAAGTCGTCACATGGCAACGCGAAGTATGTATTGTGCGCGAGGAATCAACGTTTTTGATACTTTGAATTCTGATATTATTATTACTTTTGTGCAATTAATTATACATCGCTGTTTGACAGTAATGCAAGAAAATCAGTTAATATTTATGCTACAATTTTGTAGAACTAATGAGTAAATCTAAAGACATATATGTATATATTCAAACCAAAAACAAGTTATCTAGACTGCTCTTAAATTAATTATGATGATTTATATGTCACCACCATATAAATTGAAGCAGGCGATAGGTATTTATTCAACTAGAGTTTTTGGACACTAAAACCAACCTTTATGCACTGAAAAGAGGTGAAATAATAACTATTTCATTATGCGCGATCCTTATCAAAATTATCAAAACGTGTTATAGTCGGATAATGTAAGTAACATTATCGTTTTATTATCTCTTTTATGTTTGATAAAAAATGTAATCAATCATGGAGGGCTAGCTTTACAATGCAATATTGCTTATGACGCAATATTTCGCTTTGCTTGATTTACAAATACACATTTTACTAATACGATTTCAATCGATGGTATTGTACGTAACTATGTAGAAATTGTTGGAATGTTGTATAATCCTTTGATAATCTTTCCGTGATACACAAGAATATGAACATTTTATTTAATTAAGTATTTTAGTATACATTAATTCATATAAGTGAATAAGTTAAAAAATACATCATAGATTATGATCTGAAATCCGAACCCATAGAGCTGGTAGTAGACTGAGACGATTCAAAACATGGATTTATAATTTCAATATAACCAAAGAACCAAGACTACACCGTCGCAGTACGCAATCCTACATCTACAAAATTACTCTACTCTCCTCTCAAGGGAATCCCACGGTTATTACCAAGAAATAAGAGTCAAATTCGCATGCATAAGCCAATGGAGTACATATTGGAGTATGGCTTAAGTGTAAACAAAATAATTTATGTAATTTTAAAAGCGCTTAGTAAAATGTTTTTGGAGATACGGTAAAGATGTTTGCGTTTGCAAATATTATGATTTGAGAGGTAAACTAGGTTTTCTCTTTTCACGTTTATAAGAAACAGCATTCCTAATTACTAATCATATTAATAATATTACTATTGTCATAATTGCGGTTTTTGTGTTACTATATAGAACACTTACCTACGAAGTGAGCAAAGCTACTGGTTGAAATAAACGCTATTATTCTATTGTAAATTTTATTACCTTTAGAATATGTATATATTTCATTATACCAACAATTACAAGAACCCGAATTTAAAAAAAATCGATAGCGGGGTTCGAGCTTTCGGATATCTGTCACTTGTGCCGGCACATGTTCTGTCAATATTAGCTGTCATGTTAAAATGAGTCATACTTCGAATTAATCCTTAGTTCATATTATCGATCTTACGGACGGCAGGTTGCAGGTTCCAATTCTATTGTTAGTTCAAATTCTTCTTCTTTCTACTTTCGTTGACAAAAACTGAAATCCCATCACAATAAGACTACCTAGGAGTGAATGAGAGGCAGCAAAGGAAGGTTTATTCACCCAAAACTATCAACTCATAAAAAAATGTGAATTAACTTGTTCGTCTTGATAAGGTTTGCAGTTTTATTTGTTTACTTTTATCCACATATAATATACATTCAGTAAATAAATAAGTTATTTTTGTTACAAGCAACAAAACGTTAATTTGGAATCAAACAGGACTTGGAGAATATGATCAAGATTAAAGTATAATTTGATTGCTGCAAACAAAACAACGCGAAAAACCTGTTCAAATAAAGCTTTAGCACATGTCAAGGCCTAAATGCAATGTCAGAAATCACAGGACTTATTTTCTTCTTAGTTATTTTCAGGTAACGATAATGTACGCCAGTGAGCACGAAATAAGCAGCGGTATGCTGCTAGTTTATTATTAAAGTACTACTGTATGAGTTTAGGATACATTAGATATCATCTTTGAGAGCTATTTAGCCAATTAGTAGCGAGCATGTTCAACAAGCCCGTTACGATGCCGAGCTAGAATTGCACCCCCACAACTTCCTGTGGGAGTCGTAAGCGGCGAAGAAGGCAATAATACCAGAAAGTGGCGTCAGTAGCGCCTACTGAAAAACGCCCATCTTTCACTGCGATCCCCAAGACTTCTGTCCAGAGTGGGATTTATGGATAATCCTTCCGTAATGAGGGAGGCCGTGTTCAGCAGTAGACGATCCGGCTTATACAGTATACCTAACTATACAACAGTGGTTGGAGTCAGACAGGCAGCTCTCTATAAATCCGAAGCCGAAATTTTTGTAATAATCTGCATGTGATTTGATGTTTGTAAAGTACTTATGTTCATATAAAAATTAATATATGAAAAAAAAAACAATAAAACAAAAATCGCTACCTCTTATGCCTTAAACACCATTCACAACAGTAATTTTATCCATGAAATAGTTGGTGTTACCAAATAGGGATGAGAGCGAGAGCGCATGCACAGTGCTGATGGGTGCGAGCGAGACGGCAAATCGGTTCGTAGAACGATGCTCTCGATTTTGAGGTTTCCGCGGATATAAGAATATGTTCTTTAGGGTTCCGCGTCAATAGTTTAGTTGTTTATGTTATGGTACGCTTATTTATTCAATTTAACCAAGACACACTATATAAAAATACATTTACAAATTGCAAGTACACTACCTACACACTTTAAAAAAATGTGAAATAAGTTGTTGAAGTAACTTTTATCACAATATTGTGCGCATGGTACCGACTGCGACAAGTTATTTTACACATTTGGGTGTTGATGTCGGTTCCATTTTTAGGTAAAAAAAAAATCACCTTTTTTAGTGACCCTTACTACTTATGGGATCCAATGTCATTCACTGTCAATGACTACATCGTCAAGATAGGAAAATACTTTTCAGTTATTGAGTGGCTCAAAAAGCGCTTGACCGGTTTAGACAGACATTTAAATGGGACCAAACGGCAAGCATCCGCTTTCAAATAAAAAAGAATCATAAAAATCGGTTCACCCAGTCAAAAGTTCTGAGGGAACATAAAAAAAAATACAGACGAATTGATAACCCCCTTTATTGTAAAGAAAATAAAATATAGAAATTATTTCGGATGGTATAATAGATAACTTCCAACGGGACTTGAACCCGCAGCCCCTGTGTATACTTAGTATGCGTCAATTTTCTTTAAAATAATTCTAGTAAATAAAAAACCAGAGTAGACATATTATATCTTAAAATTTTAATGGCAAAAATAATTAAATCTACTCATTTTAGATAAGAAAACAGGGGATACAGAAAGTTTTATTTATGAAATTGGATCTGCGATCAGTTTTAACGTAAGTTTTTTTTACCTGTAGAAGTGAACTCCCTAGATTTACTAGACGAATGCAAGGTAATTGCCGTAGTCGCTACCAGTCTTGCACTTCCAAGCGTCCAGTGAATACGTTGCCGCTAATCGTGTGTTTTTATGGAAACGTTGTGGACCTTCCTGTGTCTTTAGACACTGCACTAATTATATATACAGGCACTGTGAGAGATAAGAAAAATGTTTAATTTCACGCGTAAGTTTGCTATTATTATAGAAATAGAAAATATGGTCATTTTGTTTTATGTTAAGCGACTGTTTGTCACCATGAAATGGATGAGAGAGATGTGTGGATCGTTTTGTGTGAGAGTGAAAGAGATCGCAGCGTAATGGTGATCGGAACTATTCGGAACGTCTCGTGGTGGTGCGGTGGTAACACAAATAGCTTATTTATCCCTTTCTAACAACAGATATGACGCATAATATTTGAATATTCTTTCCTTCCAATCACACAATCCAATAACTTGTCATTACAAAACATACATATATAGGTACATGTGCATAGGTATGTAGATAGGTAAATTCTAGTTAGTTTTTAGAGCAGTGGTGTTCGGATATAGCTACTCTATGTATTTCAACTATCTGGTTTTAACTACTAACTTTTTTAACTATTTTTATTTTTTATTTTTTTTATGTTATTGTGACGGAACAAGCTCGAGGCCCACCTGATCTTAAGTGGACTAACCTCTGCCTATAACAGTTGCAATTCATGACAACTTACGAATTGCACTGCGCCCGTCACATTGAGACATAGTTGTTATCAAGTCTCATTGTGCCTGTAATTTCACTGGCTCTCAAGGACTACTGCCGGAACACACCTTTCGGTGCTTGGCGACAGACTTTCTACTGAGGGTGGTCGCTAGCTAGGCGGGCATTCGCAAAATGCACTTCCACCATGCGGTGAAGCTCAAGCTCTGGGCCAATGCCACTGAGCCATCACTGCTTCTGTTACTATAATATAATAGTTGAATTGCATGAACAGCAGGTCAAACGTACGGAACCCTTAAGGAAGATGTTACAATCACGCTTTGCACTTTCTGCTTTCACAGCGTTTGACATGACTACGCTACAACTGATAAGAATATTTTGCTGTAATCTTTATTTTTTGTATATATTTATGCTTACTTATTTTTAAAACGTTCTGTTTGCATGTTGGTTAGCCTTGCTAGCTACCTTGAGGGTTCAAGTAGAAAATCTGCCGCCAAGCACCTAACGGTGTGTTCCGGCAGCTGTCCTTGAGAGCCAGTAATTCTAGGTTAGCCTGAACAACATCTTCGACCACATCACTTACCATCAGGTGAGATAGTGGTCAAAGGCTAACCTATCAGGCATAAAAAAAAAGTCTAAGTCAAAGACTACCGATTTTGCCTCCCATCGAGATACAAGGTGCCAGCAGACTACGAAACAGTTCATATATGACTCCGAGATTGAATCAATATTGACTCAATATGAACGATATGAAGTTAGTAGACTACCAAATATGTCAAAATTGACCAAGCCGACTCCATTATAGATTCATATTGATTAGCAGACTTGACGCCCAGGACGGAAGTCATGGAAGCGGTATATGATGGGTTTGAGTTAGAGGTTGTATGTACGTTTGTTACCATTTTCCTCGGAAACTACGAAACCGATGCGGATTTTTCCGTTGACCAGCATATAATACGACTCAAAACAAATCCCTGAATGGGAGGTCGCTATGACAGCTGTCAAAGTTACACTTCACATCGTACTTTTCAGTTTTGATTTCACATTTAGGACCAAATGCACACTCATGCATAATCATCAATCATCACACATTCCCTAAAAACTGTTTATAGACTGACCTCGCCATGTAGATTTCTCCCATCAGGCGTGTTCTCAGGCAGGAAGTAGAGGCGCAGGCTGACCAGGGTCTGGTCTGACCCTCGGTCTGTCCAGAGCAGCTGGAGCTCTCCTGTTGAAAAAAGTCATCAAGTTGTAGTAGACGCTCGGGCTAGACTGAGATTTTGAATTGTCAATTTGGATTCATCCGATGGTCAACATTTTCAATGGAATCTCAATCGTGAGAAATGGGTTCTGGGTTCTATTCGGGGATCGGATAAAAATAAATCAAGTAGAAAATCTGTCGCCAAGCACCTAACGGTGTGTTCCGGCAGCTGTCCTTGAGAGCCATTAATTCTAGGTTAGCCTGAACAACATCTTCGACCACATCATTAAGATACCAACCACCTGATGCAACTGGACATACAAGCATGATTAAGTCATTTGTTGATGTTACTTTCTGGCAATCCAAATCTTTGATAATATTTGAAAGGAACTATCTCAAAGTTGAACGATGTAGTCTTCATTCCAGCCCAGGAAAATCGGATACGTTTTTCTTTCGTGACATATCCTCGGACTCCTGCCAGTCAGCAGAACCAGGCTCTACCTTTTAGAAGATGGTTTTTATCAACTTACCTAAAAAGACTGCTGGAAGTCCTGTAATTATTTTTTAGTTTTTGTTTTTGCAGAGAGGCTAGTCTTTGGCTACTATCTGATGATGTGGTCGAATATTTAGTTCAGGCTAACCTAGAATTACTGGCTCTCAAGGACAGCTGCCGGAACACAAGAGTTAGGAGCTTGGCGACAGATTAGCTACTTGCCAGCTAGCCAGAAGGGCTGTCTCTATATGAAACCAAGAATAAGTCTCCAAGTACGATTATTTTGGTATTACCAGTGAGAAAACTTGGTAGTTGTAGTTCTTTTTCAACTTACCTACGAAAACCAGGTCAGCCTCCAGTTTTACTGACAACGAAATTGTCTCCAATCGCTACAGATCTCTCGCTCTTGGCAGAGGAGCGTATGATGATAAACATAAATCTTTGATTCTTCAACTTACCTATGTAAGTCAGTTGGGAGTTCTGCCATATCTTGACAAAAGACAAGTCTTCAAACACCACGAACTCTTTCTCTCTCTTAAGCCAGTGGCTTGAAAAACATTGTAGAAGGAGGTTCTATGAAACCTTAGAAATACCTTTTAGGAAACCTATGAATACCAGTTATGAGATCTTAACAAAGAAGAGGACTCTTTTCTCCACAATTCTCCTGCTCTTGCCAGAATTTTGCAGGACGAGGTTCTTCGAGTTTTCAACTTACCTGTGTAAATCCGTTGGGAGTCAATCTCGACAAAAAGAAGTCTCTAATCACCATGATCACTCTTTCTCTCTCTTCACAGTCACACAACCTGGTAAACGATAGTTTTAAAACTTACCAATGGAAACCAGCTCGGAGTCCTGCCATATCCTGACAAAGAAGAAGTCTCCTATCGCCACGATTCTCTCGCTCTTGCCGGACAGGCGTATGGCCTTGTAGAAGGTGTACTGCCCGTGGTGACCACACGGCGCTCCAACCAGCTGGAAAATAGGTCTTATTAGTATGGCATAATATAAGGTTCCATTAGTGTACTGAACTTTTTTTATTTTATGTTATTGTGACGGAACAAGCTCGAGGCCCACCTGATGTTAAGCGGACTAACCTCTGCCTATAACAGATGCATTTCGTAACAAGTCATGAATTGCACTGCGCCCGTTACCTTGAGACATAGTTATTAAGTCTCATGTGCCTGCAATTTCACTGGTTCTCAAGGACTGCTGCCGGAACACACCGTTAGGTGCTTGGTGACCGATTTCCTTCTTGAGGGTGGTAGTTAGCCATGCGGGCATTCGCAAAATGCCCTTCCACCATGCGGTGAAGCTCAAGCCCACGGCGGGATTCGAACCAAAGACCTGCTGCGCGGCAGTCCATAGCCAATGCCACTGAGCCATCACTGCTTCAAGAAACTTGGTTTTTGTGAGTTTTTTCTTATGTCTTTTAGCTTTGCATGATCACTTCGTAATGATGATGAGGTCCAAGATGTCAAATAGACTTGACCTAGAATATTAACAGTTTTTTTTTTTATTTTTCGATCGTGCGCTCAAAGTCTCTAAGAACTATGAGGATAATGTTGTCTTAGGTTTTCGCGATTATTACACATAGTAATTAAACAACTTTATGATGATCACTGCAAAGTGTTTGAAACGTCGGGACAGAAATAATGATAAATATACACGATTTAAACTGTTTAAAGTTGTTTAATAACTATAAGGATGCTTCGTGTAGAAGCGAAACGCGTCGAAAATTCTTCCGGTTTGGCTACGTGACGTTTATGACGTCACGTCGGCTTAGCAAATAAGTTAAGCGGAATTGGCACTAGATATTTTCTTATATTTGTTAAGTGTTTTTCTAAAATATTTATTTAATGTTTTCTCAAATTTATTATAATTAACTGTATTAATGGTAAGATTATTATTGTACCAACTCTACATATATGAAGCGATCGGGAGCTAAGTGGACGTAGGTAAACTTAGGTAACTTGAAACGAAGCAACCGCTGGACTGCGACAGCTGCGATGGACTGCCACGCAAGGGGTGATTGGTTTGAATCCAGACGCAGTCTGGAGCTTCTCCGCATGATTGTAGGGTATTTATGAATGCGGTATAGTATGTTAAGCAAAAAAAAATAATCGGCTTCTAAAACTAAAACGTATAAAGTATAACAAACTTATACATACATAAAATCATGCCTCTTTCCCGTAGGGGTAGGCAGAGACCACGGATTTCCACTTACTCTTTTCTTTTTCTCTTTCGCTTCATCTATACAAACTTATATATATATAAATTATACATGTATTCTGTCTCAGTGTAACAAGCGCGTAACGAACTGCATCTGTTATAGGTAGAAGTTACTACTAAAATCAGTTGGGGTATGATATAGTAGGTACACTCACAACCCCGTAAATAATTCCTTGGTCACGTAACCTTCTTTCTGGTGATACAAGAGATTGAATTTATCGACCAATTATAATTATTATTAATTAATTTATCTATATTATTTTATTTTTTTATTACTATAGTCGGCTGCCGGAGCATACTGTTGGGTAACATAACATAAACAATAAATGTTACATAACATAACATACTTTGTGAACTATAGGTGTCGCACCATCCCTAAACCGCCCATACAATGGATAAGAACGAAAGGACAAATTAGTTATACGTCATGTGTCATAATAGCTCAGCGGTCAGAGCATACCCCGGCTATTGGGGTGGCACGGGTTCGAATCCCGCACGTGACTATAATTTTTCCTCTATATTGTAATTTTGTAAAATATCTAACATTTTGATGCGTACACGCAATTAACTGGCGTCACTTTGGCGTTAGACTCGCGGCTTGAGGGGTTCAGTGCAAAATTTAAATATCTATGCGGCTTTGTCTGTACACTTTCTGATGACAAAAGAAAAATGTTACAAACTAAATCGACTATACCATATTTGATTTATTTTGGCTGTACGTTATTCTTTTATTTAGAAAATATACAAAATTGCAAAACCTGTTAAAGTGTGATTAAATATTTTTCCAAATGACATTATGTTTTTAATATTTGATGTACTTCTTTAACCAATTATAAACGCTATGTCTCTTTTTTCAGATATAAATCGTAGTTGTATCGCAAACTATAATGTGAAAACACCACATAAGTATGGATAAAACGTTTTTCTAGAAGAAAAAATAACCGTTGCTTTATCATACAGTCATGAGCTTTTGTATGTACATACCGATGAAAAAATACCGTTAAGTTACATAAGGATGAATTTTAGTTCGGCAAAGAAGCTTTATATCGAAAAATAGGTTTAGCAGCATGTAGATTTTGAAAAGATTATTCTAATGGTGTATATAACTCATTTTTGTCAAAAAGCGCCTTTAGCAGGTTTTTGCATTAAGGGGACGAATTTAGTTATATGTCACAATAGCTCAGCGATCAGAGCATGCCCCGCCTACAGGGGTGGATGGCGCGGATTCGACCCCGCACATGACTACAATGTTTCATGTCTTAATTTTTTAATGTATAAGAAATCATTTTTTTTTACATTCTGTGTTGGTACAGTACAGAACCCTTTGTTTGAGAGTATGATTCGCACTTAGCCAGTAATACAGTATGTTCTCACTTCTTCATGTCTAAACTTAAAATTTGAGCTCATCCAATCTAGCCATGGAATGCACGAGTTAGCAACAATCAAAACAACGAATGGGCCTTTTTCTCAAACACCGTCAGCAAAAAAAGTATTAAACATTTGTTTTTATATCTTTATTAAGAAGGCTCAGCCTAAGGAGGCTCTTGTAACTATTCATGGAGGAGAGTTGGTTCCGACACTTATGGTAGTGAAAGTTGGGTATGGCAGAAACAGCATGAAAGTAGAATAAATGCAGTGGAGATGAGAGCATTGGGAAGCATGATTGGAGTGAGTGACAGGATAAGTAATAGTGTGATAAGGGAACGATGTGGTGTAGTGACAAACATCGAGCAAGGTATGTAAAGATGGTTTGGCCATGTGAAGAGAATGAATGAAATGGGAATGACTAAACAGGTACATGGGACAAGTGAACGGAAGTGTTGGAAGGGGAAACCCTAGGTGAACGTTCCGAAATTAGATTGAAGACGTTCTGAAAAAAGGCCAGGTCAAGAGTACCCTAACCCGACGCTCATGTATGAAAGCATTGATGAGTGTAGATGAAGCGAAGGAGTAAGTAAGGATCGTAGTAAGTGAAAATCTGTGGTCTCTGTCGACCCCAACGTGAAAGTCGCGTGTTTTATGTATTTATTGTTGCAATTATGCGTGCTACCCGGATTACATTACAAATAACAACGAGAGGAAATAATATAGTCGTATTAGTATCACGCACATAACTATAATTTTTGCTCTCGTTGCAATTTTGTAAGCATTAAACTTTCTTCTACCGCTATATGTTGCTTGTTTGGGAAGTTCTAATAATCGTTTATCTCTGTATTTCAACCGACATTAAAAGAGCGGGAAGTTTTAAATTGGATCGAAACGTAGTCTTTTAACCGACTTAAAAAAAGTAGGGAGTACTCAATCACGATGTATTTTTTTTTGTTAAATCTACGATCACTGCAAAGTCTATTCTTTACACGGTATACTAATTTTCATGTTTTTTTTTATTGGAAAGCAGGTGCTTGTCATGTGGTCCAATTTAAATTTGAATGAGATCTGACGAGTAGTATTTGAGTTATCCGTAAAAATGCGTATTTAACATTTGAACTCGTTTTTTTTTAAGCTTCTTTACGTTAGTAGAATAAAGGTAACCCATTTAGGATTATTGTCTGTCTGTGAGACTGTCTGTGTCAGTCTCGATCAAGCTCTGGAATAAATGGAAAATTACTAGAGTCTGGTTATTTAAATGAGAGACTGAAAATTTTAAAAATTAGCATGGTCTTCTGAATGCTAGTGCCAATGACTTAACCGAAAAAAACAACTTTTATTTTAGCACTGTTCCCTTTTAGAATGTTGTATGTTTTCTATTTCTTATTTCTAGTGATAATAAAAAAAAGGCACGGACCATGGAATCTGTGGAGTGTAGTTTATATATAAAAAAAAATATCAGCATTGCATACATGATAAAATCAGCCAAGTTCGAGTTGGATTCACATACTGATGGTTCCGTACATACTGTATGTATAGTTCGAGATCCTAAGCGTCTCACCTGTACTTGTATATGTTACATTTATTACCAAAAGACTTAACAAAACACGTTTCTTGTAAAAAAGACTCTTTTAATTTTTAACTTTTTGTTATTTATGTGCTAGGCGATCCGCCTTTCTAATTTTATTTTGTGATTATTTCAACATACTAACTGTTATTGTTCCAAATACAGCTCTTAAATATCGGTCGGACCGAGACGGAGAGCCGAGGTTTTGTAATAAGGGTCCCATTTTTTCTTTAGTTGAACCCTAAAAACGAGTCAAATCGGTTTCTACTACACATCATAAATAAATCCTGTGATGCAACGTAACGCTCACCTGAGCAAACTGTAATAATTATAATATTGTTATGTTTGCAATAACGCCTGCTATGCGGATTACATTACAAAATTACAAATACATATACGATAGGAAAAAAAATTAAGTCCCGCACATGACTTAAATTTTTTTTATCGTTTATTTGTAATTTTGTAAACTGTAATAATAATAATAATCCTAACAGTTCAGTTCAACTATTAAAATTCTGAAATAAAAATGAACATGTATTTTTTTGCCAACGGTACAATAAACGCGCGACCTCTGAATCAATAAGTATAAAATTGAAACAGCCCCCGGCTCGAGAGAGACTGTATGCGCGAAAGGGACAGATATAGTATAGGCCGGCTACACACCTGACAAGACCTTATGTCAAGATTTGAACAAAATCTACGGAGTTTAGTTGGAATAGGAAAATGATTATAAGGTAATGTCACAGTAAAACAAAAAAAATAGTATGACTGGATTTAAATATTGTTCTGTTTGCAATAACGCCTGCTATGCGGATTACATTACAAATATACGATAGGAAAAATTTAAGGCATGTGTGGGATTCGAACCCACGTCCATCCACCCCTTTAGACGGGGTATGTTCTAACCAATTGAGCTTACATGACATGACGTCTTAACTCAATTTTTTCCTATCATTCTTTAACCATTGTACTTATTGGGATGGAGCCAGAGTACCACTTGCGTTGTACTACAAACAAGTCCATTTTTGCAATTAAATACTTGTAAATGATGACGCAACCTTATAATTTTCATATTGTTATGTTTGCAATAACGCCTGCTATGCGGATTACATTACAAAATTACAAATATACGATAGGAAAAATTTAAGTCATGTGCGGGATTCGAACCCACGTCTATCCATCCCTTTAGCCGGGGTATGCTTTCGAATCCCGCACATGACTTAAATTTTTCCTATCGTACATTGGTAATTTTGTAATAGTTTGACTGGAGTCTGAGATTTAAATAGGTAAGTACCTACTGTCAGAACATATTTTGTTATAAAAAATAACATGGTTTTCACTCAATTTAGTAAATAATACGGGATAACTCACGTGAATAAGTCAGATAGCTCCGACTATAGTTTCAACCACATTCGGTGGTCTTTTTCAAGGGGAGCTCGGGACGCCCGCATTGACGTCTCGCTGAGCGCTCTCCGGAGCTCTCCTTGAAAAAGACCATCGAATGTGGTTGAAACTATAGTCGATAGCTTGGCGGAGGCGGAATTGTCCAAGCATTTTTGTTGTTTAAGTAATCACAAACTGTGTAGTAGGATTTCTTAATCAATATGTTTTTCACGTACAACTTGAATTTCCCTTCTGTGAGCGTTGTATGTTTGGGAAGTTTATTATAAAACCGTACACAATTACCTAAGAAGGACCTTATTTGTCTTCGCAGTCCTTGAGAGCACCCAGTGAAATTAGAGGCACATGAGACTTAACAACTATGTCTCAAGGTGACGGGCGCAGTGAAATTCATGACTTGTGACGAAATGCATCTGTTATAGGCAGAGGTTAGTCCGCTTAACATCAAGTGGGCCTCGTATTTGTTCTGTCACAATAATATAAAAAAAAGCTAAGTTAGACCTAAATGGAGTGAGTTTTCACAAACACAGGGAACCCTACCGTGAGAGCTAAGGATATCAAAATTAAACAAAAATATCTGCAACTAGCAACTTATTATGTATTTTTTTAATGGACTGTATATATACCCTGTCACACATATCTGCGTTTTTTATGCTTATAAGTTAACCTTTGACCACTATCTCACCTGATGGTAAGTGATGATGTGATCGAAGATGTTGTTAAAGACTAACCTAGAATTTCTGGCTCTCAAGGACAGCTGCCAGAACACACCGTTAGATGCTTGGCGACAGATTTTCTACTTGCGGGTAGCTGTCTTAGGTTTTCGCGATTATTACACATAGTAATTAAACAACTTTAAACGGTTTAAATCGCGTATATTTATCATTATTTTTATCCTTACGTTTCAAACACTGCAATGATCGTGGTCACGGGGTGACTGAATAAATTAAAAATAATGATAAATATACGCGATTTAAACCGTTTAAAGTTGTTTAATTACTTTGCGGGTAGCTATCCAGGCTGTCCTACCACTATGCTATAACGACTGCCATCCTATAACGACAACCGGGACCGACGGCTTAACGTGCCCTCCGAAGCACGTGCACGCTCAGTAGTAATGTCACTAGCGATCACCCATCCAACTCATGACCGCGCGCGACGTTGCTTAACTTTGCTGATCGGTTAGGAATGGCTAAGCAAACTTCGCTACGAGCGCTTCAAAATCTATTTAATGATTTTTATTACGCTACGACTGTAGTCCTTATGTTTAATTTATTTTATTTCTGATCTGCTTTTATATATATGTCTCTTGGCAATCATCTGTCCGAGCAGGTAAGTATATGCTGAAAAGCAGCGCAATGCTGAGCAGTGATGGCTCAGTGGCATTGGCTATGGACTGCCGCGCAGCAGTTCCATGGTTCGAATCCCCCGCGGGCTTTAACTTCACCGCATGGTGGAAGGGCATTTTGCAAAAGCCCTGGCTGGATACCACATTCAGTAGAAAATCTGTCACCAAGCACCTAACGGTGCTTCTGTTAAAATACTTAAATTTAAAAAAATACTTTATTTATTACCTTAGCTATTACACAAAAATAATAAAAAATGTAACTGAATCTACTAAACTTATCAGAGCGCTTGGTCGATGCGACGCGTGATCAAAATGCTGGCATCTATTTGGCTCAAAGAATAAGCATTGCAATTCAACGGGGCAATGCTGCCAGCATGCTGGGCACGCTGCAAACTGATAGTGGGCTAGAGCATTTGGACTGCCTATGAGTCTGCAATGACTTATAGGGATCTAAATGCTTTTATTGTAGTAGCTGTAGTGTTGTATATAGTTCGTAGTATTTTGTTAATAAAGGCATACCGCCGGTATAAAAAAAACTACATCTATAAGTATATTACATAAAAAGGTTAAGGAAAAAAAAACTTTATACTTGTTAAGCTTAAAAAACTTCCTTATCAAACTGATAACCTCATATTTTTTCAAGTTAGTACACGTTTTAATTAATTTTATCAATGTCTTTTTTTATATGTCGAGTATAACCTTGGCTCGTTCTAACCTGTAGTAACTATGACTGCGTCTGTGGTTTGACCTTGAAGAAGCCGCTCGATAGCATCAGGTAAGGAGACATGTTTATAAGGTACTAGCTCCAGCTCACGGCTTCGCTCGCGTGGGTTTTGGTAAGGTATATCACGCTCGCGACCCGGGGGCTAGGGTTGGCTATCTTCAGGATTTATCCTGACATGTCAATGTTATTATTATTCACATAATGAATAGATTCAGGCGTTACTATGCGGAAATCCATATTTAATTATAACAAGTTTTTTTTTTAATATTTTAAGAAAGCATCAAATTAATATTTTAATAAAACACTTAAAAAATATAAAAATAAATTTAGTGATAATTTCGCCTAATTTGCATGTTAAGCCGACGTGACGTCACAAACGCCACGCAGCCAAACCGGAAGAAGTTTCGACGCGTTTCGCTTCTACACGAAGTATCCTCAGGAGGTCTTGACTCTACGAGCGCATGATGCAGAATCCGGATTGGCTGCGTGGCGTTTGTGACGTCACGTGGGCTTAACAGGAAAATTAGGCGGCATTGTCACTAGATGTATTTTTAAGTGTTTTATTAAAATATTAATTTGATGTTTTCTTAAAATATTTTAAAAATATTTGTTAATATTATTATTCACGTTATTTATTTCTTAACATAATTAAATTTTTTTTACAACATATACAATAAAAAATATTATAAGAAACTTAAAACTAGGGTGCCGCTGGTAGCGGGGCAGAGCTCAAGCTACCGGTGGTTAGGGCTGCAGAGAGAGGAACCTCCAGCCAATGCGTGTTGTGTCCAGTATCACTGCCTTCTGCATCCGAACCTTGATCCAACCGTCTAGCGAGAGCCTCTTGACATAGTAGAAGGAGTGAATAAATGAAAAATGTTTGATAATCGCATGAGAACTTATTGCTGTGTGCTCGGCTGTCTAAATAATTCATAGATTCCAGAGTTGTCTTTGTTCAGATTACCTACTGAACAGGAAAGGTAAGCAAGTCACTTATTCTAGCATACCTATGATTTTTACTTGATGATGAGTTATTTTTTGTTGTATTAGGTATGCCCCGCGTCGCACGGCTCTGGCCCCGCAACCACAAATGTATCGCCAGTCGGCATTTTTTTCATCGTGAAAGGTGTTATCATCGTTTAGGTATAAAACCGACCTCACTAACCCTGAACCCGGACAACACAAGTAAAAAATACAACTTCCCGGCCCTTGTCTATTTCTAGGTACTGAATTAAAATGTAGCATATACGAGTACATACATTATAAATAAGTAACAACCTTGAGACAGGCAAGTATGGTAGGTAATTATATCAGGGATTGGGCTGGAGATGGCCTACTTCCCCACTCTTTCTACTATGCTGTTGAGGTGTTGTTCGAGGCTCTTCTTCTTATTATTATTATTGTACATGACAGCCATCTCACCACATTTTTACGCTTAAAACAGGCAAAACATGTTGATACAGACCTAGTTTAAGACCAAATGCATGTTATTATTATATATGACATCACATGTTTTCGCAAATAAAATATCTTATTTTAATATAGTTATGTTTGCAATGACGCCTGCTCGACGGATTACATAACAAAATTAAAAATTTACGAGAAAAAAATAAAGTCATGTGCGGAATTCGAACCCGTGTCCATCCACTCCTATAGCCGTATGCTCTGAGACTAACATGACAATGACTCAACTACAATTTTCCTCTCGTTCTTTATTTAACCATCGTATTGGGATGGAGCACGTAAGTAAAGTATAACGTAAGTTGAACTATAGGTGGAGTTATGAGTTATTGTCATGTTAGCTCAATTGGTCAGAGCATACCGCGGCTATACGGGTGGATGTACGCGGGTTCGAATCCCACACATGACTATAATTTTATCTCCCGTAAATTTGAAATTTTGTAAAAGTATTTTAGCTTTTCTTTATCTTATCCTATGTCAGAATTTTTTGGTCTTTGTCAGTATTCTGGCGGACTTTGAGAATATCAGGATTTAAGTATATGCAAACAAATCGTAGAAAGTTTTGAAGCAATGATGGACGAGCGGTAATAGCTATGGACTGCCGTGCCGCAGGTCCCTCGTTCGATCCCCACTGCCGGATTAAGCTTCACCGCATGGTGGAAGGGCATTTTGCGATTGCCCGCCTGGCTAGCTACCACCCTCAAGTAGATAATCCGTCACCAACCACCGGTGTGTTCCAGAATCCTTGAGAGCCAGTGAAATAACAGGTATGTACATGAGACGTAACAACTATGTCTCAAGGTGAAGGGCGCAGTGCAATTCGTGACTTGTGATGAAATGCATCTGTTCTAGGCAGAGGTTAGTCCGCTTAACATCAGGTGGGCCTCGAGCTTGTTAAGTCACAATAACATTAAAAAAATATATTTTTATTGTACATCGCAACGCGGCGCACATGAAACGAGAAGAGGCATTTGTTGTCAGAACCTAGAAAATATGTAACCTACAATATGTTGTCGTAATTGGTGCTTCCAGTGTGGGTGCTTCAGCAAAATGTCAGGACATTTTACTAGAAATCAGTCTTTTTGTCAGGGTTTTATAGGTATACATGATGGCAACCCTAACCGGGGTAGAAAACTCCCACGAACTTCTGCTCTCCTGGTAGTTTGAGAATTGTTATATTGGTATTTACTTATGCCAATGTGTGTTAATTAAACAGATTATTAGAAAAATGTTACTTTGTAGCAGTAAGAAAAATATATATCAATCTTGATAGTTAATAATAGAAGAATAAGCATTGCAATTCAACGGGGCAATGCTGCCAGCATGCTGGGCATGCTGCCAACTGGTAGTGGGCTGGAGCATTTGGACTACCTGTGAGTCTGCAATGACTTATAGGGATCTAAATGCCTTTATTGTAGTAGCTGTAGTGTTGTATCTTGATCACATTATCTAAGGCCAAGAAAAGTCCGAAAAAAGTTTCCTTAAAATTTTCTTGATACAATAAAATTGCAAAGTTGGTTCTAAATTACGCTTAATAATAATAAATAATATACAGGACAGCTGCCGGAACACACCTTTAGGTGCTTGGCGACAGATTTTCTACTTGAGGGTGGCAGCTAGCCAGGCGGGCATTCGCAAAATGCCCTACCATCATGCTATAACGACAGCCATCGTAAGACAACAACCGGGACGACGGCTTAACGTGCTCTCCGAAGCACGTGCACGCTCAGTAGTAATGCCACTAGCGGTCACCCATCCAACTCATGACCGCGCGCGACGTTGCTTAACTTTGCTGATCGGTTGAGAACAGCTAAGTAAACTTCGCTACGAGCAAATCAAAAGCTGCACACGGAAGATTTCAAACGAATATCGAAGATGTGCATGGCGCGTAGTAACTACCACATAAACTGTGTTAGCGTCAGCAAAAAAGACACTTAGTACATGAGATAGTAATAATAATAACTTAAATACGAATCGATGTAATGAACAATGCATTTTGCGAACTGCTACTTTGTTATAGGCATGGGGTAACTTATGAGTAACACAAAAGTGTGTATCGATATTATCATAACCCTTTTATCGATAGTAATGACTATTGAATACACATATATATTAACTTGATAATCTAAACTAATATAATAAAGAGGAAAGATTTGATTGTTTGTTTGTTTGCATTGAATAGGCTCTGAAACTACTGGACCGATTAGGATGAAATTTGGTATGGAAATAGTTTCAGACACGGGGAAGGACATAGGATAGTTTTTATCTAACTGCGCAAAAAGAGGTTAATGGTTTTGCGTGATAACCGATACACCCGTGGGCGGAGCCGCGGCTGGAAAGCTAGTAACAAATATTAAAAAAAAAAACATTGAATTCATATTTTAGAACGAGTTCTCGTTCGATTCAAGACCTCCTGATGATAATTCGTGTGGAAGCAATATGCGACGAAAAATCACGTTATTACGTCAAATGACGTAACGTCCGGTAATCGGTAAAATTAGACGGAATTGTCACTATATTTTTTTAAAGTTTTTTTCTAAAATACTATTTTAAAAATATTTGCTATGATTAAATACGTATTTCCGTACAATAGCGCCTGAATACATTAATTTACAAAATTAACATGATTACATACACTTCCCAAATCTCAACAAAGAGGGAAAACACGCCAATAAGCATTATGTTACTACGCACTTCAATGTGGGTATACTGCCGCTATATATAAGGAAAAGAACAAAGCTTTATATCATTACGCTCTTATTAATCAAAAGGTGCACTAGCAACGAGGCCATCCGCAAGGAGAGTAGGCACCAATCTAATGTTCCTTTGCTTTCGTTCACGATGCCAGCGAAAACACACAAATATTACAGTTTGATCTTGTGCTATAATTTGTGTTTAGCTAAACATATTCCACAATAAGATCTTGTGATTGTCTAATAAAATAGAGAAAACATACTATACCGACTATAATGATATACATATGGAATTTTGAGTAACCGAAAAGTACTGCATAAAGACCTACAATATCAGAGTAATAATACCTACGACTGCTACCTACTACTAAAGACCTACAATATACGAGAACAATTCGTAATGCTCCTTTCAACATGAAAACAATTCACGAAAGTTTTAAAATGGGCTCAATATCAAATCAAATCATTTACAGTACCTACTAGATTAAATTTACTTCGTTGTGTACCACCAATAGATACGTTACAATATATATGTAAATTATATTATTTAAATAATTGAATGGAAGATTGATTGTGATGTTTGTTCATTATATTACGTAAAGTTCGACTCATTTAAATAATTACTGTATTGATAATTTGAAGCATAAACCCTGTAAGGCATATAGCTTAAGAATATAAGTACTATTCTATTTCTTCCTGTTCGATGTACTAAAAGGCGACTAAGGGTGAGGTCGATGTGAGAGGGGCGTTCCTGCACATTGGGTGCAGAAAAGGATTTGCCCTCTAGAACACTAACGCCTGGAGGATATAGACCAGTAGTCAACTGTGGTAGCGTCAATAACAAAAGTAGATTTAAAAAAAGTTCGACAAAGAGAATAATGATAAAAAAATTATGAATTGATAAGTACTTCATTATAAACATGGCATACCTTCTGAAATTAGCGATATAAGTAAAGCATCGAAATAGTTAACATAACATGGTTTCAAGACGTACACATACGATTTACGAATTTGAGCACCGTCACATACTTTTATTGAATAATCGTATAAAGCGGAAAAAATGGTCTAATAAGCAGCATGACATGACTCACGTCGATGTAAGTGGACTGTTGCTGCACTAAATAGCCCTCTACCATCTTAACACTTAATATATACAGCAACATATTGTATATTACGTATTTATAACCGCTGTAGTCTTTTGTATTTTTAGATAAGACATATTGAACCAACCCCACTCGATTAAGATAAGGGTAGGAAGAGGATGACTGTATTGATTAATTAATATTTGACATCATCATCGTAAGATTATTTACATTTACACGAGTATTATTTCTCAAAATGCCCTTTCACCATGCGATGAAGCTCAAGTCCGCGGCGGGATTCGAACCATGGACCTGCTGTGCGGCAGTCCATAGTCAATGCCACTGAGCCATCATCTTTTTTTTTATTCTGACAAATTTAGTAAATTAGGTATAATACAACTTCACCCTACCAACAAATAAATACCTACCTACCTTACTACATATACCAACACAAATCTTTCTGGTACTTTTGAAGAATAATAGAGTTTAAGGTGAAAAAGCATCTCTGTGGTGGAAAATTTAATCTATTTTAAAAACTTTTAACAAATTGCATTTATCCTCAATTGATAAAATCAGTTGCATAACTATTCATAATGTTCATTAGATCCGTACAGAGGTGTCCCAAAACTCACGTTTCATATGATTTTGATTATGTATAAAAATTAACTCAACATAGACACAAGATTAAAATGAAACCGGCTAAATTCGTTTAACAGAACATAGACCTATATTATACATGACATCACCACCGTATCTGCCTTAAAAGTTAACAAAATAATTTATAAATATAACTCATACTTACATAATTAACCACAATCATTTATCAACAAGGAAAATTGACTGCGTGCCATTATTTACCTACCTACTTGTATTTAATTAGGCGAAAGTATCGATGTCACTAGTCACAAATTTTACCTCATCACTAGTTACTTCTCAATGTAGGTACATAATGAATGACAGAGAGGATATCAAGAAACAACATTTACGTAAATAGGTATCAATCGATTCCTTTTCTTTTTAACCTAATAACTTAATAAGTAATGCCTAATTGATAGGAATGTAAAATGTGAGTAATTAAATACATAAGTAGTTACTAGTTAATATCGAATAAAAATCAGTTGAGGTTAGATAATACATAAACATAATGTATAGCACATGCAGGTAACTATGTAGGTACCTACAGGAATATTTGGCTTGTAATTGTACATAAGTACATAAGAGTTTATTTTCAGGTAGCGCATACCTACTTACCTACCTAATGTTAATTGAGTTGAAACAATAGATAGGTAGGTACCTAACTAATAAAAATTTCGTTAAATATAGATTTATATGAAGGTAATTTATAAACAAATATGTAGGTATGTTGCAAAGGTTGGTTATTAGCACAATAATTAAAATAAAGTAGGTATCTATGTATCTAGTAAGTACCTAATCAATGACATATCTACGTACCTATATCGTTTACCTTTACTTTTAAATTTGTACGATGATATTGCACTTCTGAATAAACATAATTATTACCTTGAACGAAGGTTTTTCCATGTTTCCAAATCCAAACAAAGGTTTTATAAATCCAAAATGTGTTATCACTTCACAGAACCACACCAAACGATCATTTTTTAAATGTCTATTTTTAAAACAATGGCCAATGCATTCTTATTTTAACTTTCAGCTTAGACATTGCACTAAATATAAACTCAAAACTGTTCTCGATTATTTTTGGATACACACAGACACATCGACAAACGTATACACATATTTTTGTAATATTAGTTTATCGTCAAAAAGTTACCTAATCAGTTTATCTATTAGCAATAACAATAATAAATTTTGGTATTCAAGTACTTAATTAACCATCGGTATCATTATCACGTTCAAGGATATATGACAATGCTATTTACATATAATATTGACTAATTAAATTATTTATGTAAATAATGAACACAACAAAGCAATATGGCGTACGATTATGAAAAATAAGTCAAATTTCGCGCGCGTTGAGAATCCATATTGACAGCACGAATACAGCCATTCCGGTACGCGGCCGACCCGTTTCTGTGTGTTGCTTGCTCTGTATTCCTTACCCGCTCACACCATGTCTAGGGCTGGCACTAGCAATGATTTTTGTGAAATTGTTTAAAATGTATGTGTAATAAGTTATAATTGTTTAAAAAACTGTGTATGTATAGTTAGCCATTTAACTAAGCACTAAATCATCGACAAATTTATTTATGTTTTATCAATAATTATTATCCTTATTTAGTTCATATAATATATTGTGTAATTAACAAACATCTGCGAAACTTTAATATTACACTGATTTTTGCATCATCCTAAATCACAATCAATAATTATTATTTTATATTTCCTTTGGGATTCCTACAAAAAAATGATTAAATACTTTTTTACGTAACAAACGTTTGAAACTTACAAAAAAACCTTCACTTCACATCTGTATATAGCTGAAGGGGCAGACATGTATTAAAAACGGCCATATTTAATTTTTATTTTGTAATTAGTTCACGATTCAATATAATTAAATAATGCCGAATTAATTATTTTTTAATGTTTGCATATTGTGGAATTATCTATGAATGTATTTGTAAGAATATGCAGCATTTATACAAAATCAAAATTTGATATATAATATTATTATTAGGCACAAGAACATACTATGTTTCTACACTTATAACATGGTATTCGTCTCAATGCAATTGGAAAGCAATAAGTGTAAACTAATCTTTAACAACATCAAATTAAATAAACGAAAATGAGACCAAATCTAATTTGAATATTTATTAACACATCAAAGAAAAATAAACCATTTTCCCAAGTATTCTCGGGTCACGTCGACGGCCCTGAATCAGCACAAACATCGTCACACGCTCACATGCACACTCGTGTCTATACACAACATTTTTTACGTAAATAATGATTGGCATAGTACAACAACGAAACGAGAATCTTTCAACGAGTTTTATAATTGTGTCGCTAATCATCATTTATCATATGACTATTTAATTTCCTAGTAGGTATTAATCACTTAGGGTCAGCACGATAATATTTTGTGTTAACTTAAACTTTAGTAACAGTCAAGAAATCCATTGTTGTGATATTATTTTAAATAACGATTTTATATACAATACCTATATGTAAGCTTCTTTGTTTATGTAATATTGAATGTTGGAAAATAATGTATTGTATTTTGTCTAGTAATTTCTCGTTTACTGGACAGCTAGTACAGTATGTCCGGTGTGTTAGTTAATTTATTTTTACTTTAGCGTTTACATAAAAACTGATTAGAAATAGGTTTGAGAAACGATTTCTAATATCGGTGTATCTCAATTCCTGGTAAATTACAATTAAGTTATTTTTCAAGAAATGTATAAGTAAGTACTTACATCTCCGAAATTTAATATTAAATTTAGTATTATAATTGGATATATATATATATATATATCCAATTATAATACTAAATTTAACATCGATTGTTGGACAATTTAAGTCTTTTCTAAGACTTAAATTGTCCAACATTATTGTTTATATTAGGATCAAGACTTCTGTTTTAGATTGTTTTTTATATATATATTCTACTATGATAATGTTAATATTAAATTACACACAATTTAATATTTATAACATTAGGATCACTTTTTACGCCATAGTAATTAAATAAATAAAAAAGTTGATTTTTATTTCATATATAAAAATACTTTACGATATTATGAGAATTAAATAATTTTATTCAATGATTCATGTCATGCACGAAAGAATAATGACGACAAGTTTGGTTATTTTAAAAACTCATCTATCAACAATTAAATTAAACAAACAATTCGATGTTATGCATTGCATACAAAATAAGTTCCTAGTTATAACGTTACGATGACAAATAATGCAAAGTGTTATATTTTGGACGTTATTCTCGAAGCTTCTTAATTTATCTTATCAATTTAATAGGTTATATCGTGCGAAGCCAAGTCCCTAGATAATTTTATCTGATACTATGTTATGTATGTTATACGTATACCCTACCAACCTATGTATAGTATAGTGTAATTGACTATCTCTATCCCTAGGGTATGGTTGGGGTATTTTGTAATAAGTACCTAAGTATACTGATGAGATATAGATATAGTTAAGATTTTATTCAACTTCATGAGTAAAGCGTAACGTGCTACTTACTTACTTTCAAAATAACCTGTTTTACCCCTTTATTTTTTATTATTATTTAGTCTAAAGGTAAAAACATCGATAAGTCCGCCAGTTTACTGTCAAAAGTAAATTTTATACTCCTGTATTGTATACTTACCTGTAATAAATATATTTTGTATTATATTGGTCATACTGATAATGACATAGAATTCAAAACATACCATGTAACTTGTTTTCTTTATATAAATACCTATATTAAGTATATATAACATATATTAATATTACGCATCTTTCATAAAAGTTCATTGTTTACAATAATTATTACTGCCATGTACGAGTGTATACTTCGACATTTCAAGTTAAGTATTTTCTTCACGTTATTTACTCAACTGGTGAACAAAAAATGTTGGAAGGTATACGAGTATGAATATTACGTAATTTTACCCATTTCTAGTCTGATCATTTATATAAGTTTATAACTATACCAATATATCTGAATATTTAATATGTGATTACTAGAGGGTTTGTGCACGACAAATTTGTAGCCACATATATGATATACAGTACCTACTTATATCATAGAACGATAAATAATCATATATATTTTCATATATCCTTAGTAATTATGATAATTATGATGATGATTAAAACCAATTCAGTGTATGATAACATTTTGATCTGACATCTCTATAATTTGTAAATAATAATACTTATAAAAAATATTGCATTTTACATTTCTTAATAAATAAGAAATATAAATAAATGACACTTTTATGAGACAATTGGAAGAACAACACATTGTCTATTGTGCCTCAGCAACAGATTGAGGCAAGAAAAAATAAGGTAGTAACCCTACATATTTCAAGCACCAATGTTTTTAACCAATTTTGACAATTCGTGGAGACTGGAAAGCAAAGCACGCCACGTTTGTTACGTGAACTATTTCAAATTCGTAAAATTGATTTGACATGTAAACTGGCATGCAAGTTACTAATGGTAAATATAGTATATGTCCACAATAACAATATTCCCATCCGTTTTCGTAAGTTTTCATTGTTACTTACATGTATTTTATAATTCTATATTAATAAGTAGGTACTTACCTACTTACTTATATTCTGTTATATGTCTAGGTAGGTGTGTAAGGCACTCTTACAAATTAATAGGTATGCATAGTATGTATTACGTTGGTATTGTATCAGACTGTTTTTATTTATTTATTATATTACCTAAGTATAAATAGAAATCATTGGTAATAATTTATTAAATAGAAAGTTATCAGCAATGAAGGAAGGTTGACAATATATAATACAGACTTTTAATATAGGTCATTAATTCAGATTATTTACAACGAACGATTGGTTAATAAGGATATATATAGGAGCTACCTACATAGGTAGCTCACTAATGCTTTAGTTGTGATGACTATTGAAATAAAATTACACATAGTCACTTACAAACATCATAGGTATGTTACCAACTTACAATATAATTTACCTATTCAAGATATGAAAAATAAACTAAAATTTGAATACCTACCTACCTACATGTTTATAATCTTTTTGAATAGAAAATATCACTCCGTGTGTTTAGACTCACTCACACAACCAAACGTCATTCGTTTTTCAAATAATCCTTACAACAATATTCAAAGAAATTTAAAACTTACGCTAAAGTCACAAGGTTGATTATTGTATAGAGTTACAGTTAGTTATCAAAAACAAATACATGGACACAATAGATAGTCTCAAAAAAAATAGGGTAACTGGGATTTTTGTAAGTCGTAATTGAATTTTATAATGGTCAGTTTTTAAATTAGCGTTTAAAGTTTTTTTTTACATTTGACTTAATACATTATAGTTCTGTACATTGAATGAAATAAAAGCATTCTTCTAGGAATGCCTTACTACACCTGAGTCCATCTGTCACAGCACAGCCTATATGGCTTATTGTTTACGACGAAACCCTTCTATGAGTGGGTCTAACTCGCATTTGACAGGTTTTTAAGTTTGGCTCGATAATTAAGTCACATTTGCCTACTCTTTCGGGGAAATAGTCAAATCCTAACAGACCTAACTACATTTTGGGGCCATTATAAATCACCATTATTTAGCAAACATTAACTGCAATGATTTACGGTACTTACATATTCTATGTACCTATATGCTAGGTTATACTCTCATAAATATCAATAAATAACATTATCCCTACCCTAAGTAACTACTTAAATAAGTGATTATTGTCGTAGACTACGCTAATTGCGTTTTAAAGTATTGATTTTTTTTTCAAACAGAAAAAGTGGGAGATTAATTTTTCACCTACACCTTTGATGTTGGATTAAAAGAGATAATTTGATTTCGTTTTCACGGAAGAATGTTCTTTACTATCATATATTCGTGTTTTGCTTCTAGGTACTTTATTATCCATATAAATATATTTTGAGTACATTTCTAGATAATGGTATTTGTAGGTATAGTAGTACCTATCTAGATAATGGGTATGTAGTTTTGATAAGAAATAAAGTAGTGTTTCTCCATAATTTGTCATATTATAAAGTTTTAAACTTTGCGAATAATTCATTTATTCATTAATTCACGTACAAAAGCAATCCAGGCGCATTAAAGATAATGACAAGAATTGAATTACATTCATAAATGCCAAAAATACTGTCCATGTGAAGCCAAAGTACCTATATCAAAAAATTTGTTATAATAAAAGAATAATTAAGCAATGCGCTACCCACTGGTTTATCCCAGGTGAATCATAGTAATATCACGCTTTTTCGGGTATTATGGTTATAGTAAACGAATACTGTAAGTACCTATTCCAGCCCCATATTGCTGATGAGAAGGGACACAAATATGATGAAATGAGTACTGCTGCTAGTAGGTTACTCTGAACTGAGACATCCTAATGTAAAGATTTCCTCAATAACACCTGGGGCCTAATTCCCACCTCTTAAAAAACTGTATGTTATGCAAAACAAACGTCATTGTTTCAAGCATACATACGAATACTAGTATCCGTACCATGATCGTCATGAAACATGATGTTCATATCTCTAACGCACAAATGACTTTCAACATAGAACATATAATAATACTACCTTTCAATGCGTCCAGTCCAATGTCACGTTGAAGTTTTAATGTAAGTTTACTTCAATGATATTTGATGGTGTGAAATGAAATTGTAAATGTATGGTTAATATAAGACTGATTTAGATATTTTGATGAACTTACAAGTTTTCTATTTTAATTAAAGTTTCTGTTTCATTTCAAATATATTCATCAATAGCCATAAGTTCCACAGTTAAACAAAGCCCTCCTCCAAAAATAAGGGTTTGCAATACGCTTGGCAGGTATCTTAGGTATCGCAGTGTTAGATGCCAGTTCTTTAGAAGGCGCTGCTGCCCACCTTTGGTTATATTTTTCCTTTCTTCACCTTTTACGATTTACGATATGGATTACAGTTCTAGCTCATCACCGCAGGGACAATAACAACTGCTGATCATACATATTACTGTATCAGCCGGATTGTCCACTGCTGAACACAGCTGCCTACACTATGGAGGGGTTTATATAATCCGCACGCTTGGCAGCCGTCTTGGGTATCACAGTGTGGGATATCAGTTCCTCAGAAAGCGCTGCTGCCCACCGGGGCATCCCTCGGGCATTAGTAGTTCCGAATATCTGATAATTTTATATGCGCTTTAAACGCTCTCCATGCCAATACGATATCACTTGGATAGGCCAAAAATAAAACAGAAAACATCACTGTAATTTACACCAAGCAATTTAAGAAGAAAAACAGACTTGGAATTGTAACAGAACTTTCAATTATTTGGAGCTGTCCTATGAAATTGCATCATAAATAGGATTTAATATTATTTGTAGTTCTATAGACTATAGTTATGCTGCATAGGTACTTGAGTAATAGAACAAGGTAGATAGTCTATATTATATCAATACAATCATTACGTAACACATTATCATAACATAAAACGAAACGTTTCTATTATATTTCTCAACAAATACATGTTTTACATAAAACTCTTAAAAATTATATTAATAATAATAAAGTAGTGCTGTGTGTTCACGGCCTTAAAGAGCAATTTCAACCAAATGGATACGACACGGTGTCGGAACACACGGGTTGAGTTTTTATTTACCTATCCAATATATTTTATTTATAAAAACAGAACTATTGTTTTCATTTAATAAAATGTTGTAGTTAACGAAAAATATTTAAAAATGTATTATTATGTTAAATTAAACCTTATGGAAATTACTTAAGGTATTAAGTTTGTTTTTTATTGGTAAGCCTTTGACCCCAATCTCACCTGATGGGAAATGATGCTGTGGTCGAAGGTGTCAACAGACTTAACCTTGAATTATACAATATAAGTAAATCAGTTAGTGATAACAGCACATTAATTTAATGGAATATAGTTAATATCAATTACTTGATGTATAAATTCGTATTAGAAGCTAACTTAATCCGAAGCCCCAGTCAAGTGGGTTATACTTTTATTTAAATATAAAAAAATATATTGTGTTTAATTTTGGACATGATAAGTAAATTATAATTAATAGATACAGGTGTTACTTTGGGGAAATTCATATTTAATAATAACAAATATTTAGAAAATCATTTCTCGCTCGTGCGTTCGAAGGGTCAAGACTTTCTTATGATGCTTCGTGTAGAAGCAAAACGCATCAATAATTATTTTGGTTAGGCTATGTGATGATGTTTATATGATGTTTATGACCTCGGCTTAGCAGGAAAATGAAACGGAATCGTCATTAGATATATTTCTTTATATTTTAAGTGTTTTTCTCTACGAATTATTCGTAGGTTAAACTTAAATATTAACTATATGTCTTCTTAAAATTAATAAACTTTTACTTCAAGGTAAAGTCAAAGTCAAAATCATTTATTCAATTTAGGCGTCTAGGACGCTCTTATGAAGGTCAATTACAAATTTTAGTATTGAAATATTCGAAATTGTACTGCCACGTTCAGCAAATAAATTGTATAGAGCCACTGCGAGAAGACCGGGCAAGAAACTCGGGCCCATTCTTGTTTAAAAGAATGGGCCCGAGTTTCTTGCCTTTTAACTATATACTTTTAAAATAAATTGGAGCAATTAAATTGTAGTGTTGATAATTTATTTACAATATTACCTTGCATAATTCACC
The DNA here is from genome assembly GCA_963890685.1 of Plagodis pulveraria. Classification (NCBI taxonomy): domain Eukaryota; kingdom Metazoa; phylum Arthropoda; class Insecta; order Lepidoptera; family Geometridae; genus Plagodis; species Plagodis pulveraria. The sequence goes on along the minus strand of OY982976.1, from coordinate 15,800,331 downwards.
CCGTGTGTAGCACACCCGACAGCACTCGCTCCGTCCAAATGAATGTGTGCGGAATAAAACACACGGGGGGTATTTTACTGTACATTATTATATTTATTTCAGTTTACTCATATATTTGTGTTTTAGTAAATCGAACGCTACAAACTTGACGATGAATATTGAAAAGCCAATTCAAATCGATTTTCGTTAGCAATCGAGAGACATAGTATACTTACCAAGGAAACTATAATATGCAATTACTTAATCAAAATCTTAATTCAAATATAACCGTTTGTATGTTTCATTTTAATTAAGTACCAAACTAGGTATGTACCTAAGTACTACTAATAAGTTACTGAGAGGGGCCATTGACCTGTGTAACGTATTATCTCATTGAGAGAGGCACGCTTTCGTGTCATAACTTTACCTAGGTGTATGAATCTAGTACATTTTTAATTGATTAACGTTTACAGTCAGCTAGGCAGGTGGCATACATATTTATTTACTAACTATCACCACCTACATGTATATTTAGTAATAGGCAAATAGAAAATTCAAGACCTTTGTCTATCAATTCTTTAGGTATTATTTAAGTAAGTACATAGTAAGTACCTTAGATACTCTTTGTATAACTTGTCAGCTGATAATATGCAGTATAGTACCACCAACTTAACTGTGCAGTTCGCGAGGGCGCTGCTGGTCAAGGAAATCAACTACAAACTGTCACAATTTGAAGGAATGTTGTAGTTCTTTTTTCTGCCGCCTGAACAGATAAGTTGGTGGGACTATAAAACAGTGTTTTGGTAGTATATATCAATAACTAACCTCTGACTAGTTGGTCCGTTACGAACAGCATTCAGCATACATAACCCATTGTTTCTAATATGGAAAATGAATCAAGATTTTTTAGGAGGAACATTAAAAATAGTTGATATACTAATACAATATTCTTTATTCTTCTCTCCACAAAGGTATCTTAATTTATTAAAGATTATGTGATACTTATATTTACACGTATTACACGTATACCTGTGTTGTGAGAGACTGGTGCCTGAGTTAGGTTTAAAAACCTGTAATTTCAAGTCACCAGGGCCCCCAATCTGCAGATTATCATATATATTATTAGATATATACTAATATAAGTATGTACTTACTATTAAAATGTAAAAACTAGAACAACATTATTGCTAAATTAATTTCTTGATACATTTATGTTCAAAGCCATTTCATTAAATCAGTAATTTAAACCAAAATCAAATATTTTCGAGACAAAATTAAAGCGCATCGTTTTCTTCTTCGCTCAAACAGCAAACAGAATTCATTGAAAAATATATTCCAGCAAAAACGAGAACAGAGGAAGTCGAGGAGTGGACTTAGGATTTATTGCCTTATTAATTATTGAACCATCGCAACCAGAATCTGTTGGTATCTGTTATTTATAACTATTTTCAAGAATACTAAACAAATATATAAACTTGTTTTTCTTATATATTCTTTTCTCATATATTCTTGAATTTACTCTATTATTCGCATTTTACTCTATAATTTTAGAACGTTTTATTTTACCCATGCCCAAATCGGTTAATTTACCTATTGCTATATTGACCTATTACCGCATAGTTTCAATTACCAGTTAACATAAAAATAAGATATTCTATAAAATCTAAGCAACAGACGTAAAAACTCAAACACTAGATTGGTTTTGTCTAATAAACCACTTCAGTTCAAATCCAAAGCTATGATATCAACCTATGCACTAACTATGCACCACTAACAGGTCTACTGAAGCTCGTTTAATTTATCTCTCGGATGTATGCTTCTAAAAGTAAAGAAAAAAAATGCCTTCAAGTTTAAGCAGCTTGCACGGTGCTTGGCGAGCATATGCAATTTTATAGTACGGTAAAGCTGGCTGTCAGCAGTGTGTTTTGCAAATATTCATTAAAATATAAATATTAATAAATACTTAATAGCTAAAGGAGAATAATAAAATCATAAATAGGTTTAAAGAAAAAGTAAAACAAAACGCGTCTCCACGTCTTTCATTGCTCAACCATCCATACCCTCGGAAAGGCTGTTGCGACAAAACTTTTAATTATATTCCTCTCTCTTTTGCACATATTGCCCTGTCTTACTCTCACATTGTTTGCGTTGCGATGTGGCTGTCCTTGTCACTTTAGGTACTCCTTACTCCTTCACACAATGCCCGATACTATATTTACCTATGAAAATAGAGCACTGAAAAGATTTTAAAGTATTTATAAGGATTGAAACATAAATATACAAACGATATTTAGGTAGGTAGGTACTTGGATTATATCATTGTTAGTTTTTTGTTGTACATTATGCTAAACATAGGTACTCCTTTGTTAATAACTGACCTTATTTTGCTTAGCAATTTTATACTAATAAATCATTTTAGATGCTCTTCTATATATATTCCTATCTCACTCATATAACAAACATTGAAGCAGGATGGCCCAGTGGATATATGGTGCCGAAGATCAATTTTATTTATTTATAGTTGATAGGCTAGCCTTTGACCACTATCTCACCTGATGGTAAGTGATGATGTGGTCAAAGATGTTCTTCAGGCTAACCCAGAATTAATGGCTCTCAAGGACAGCTGCCGGAACACACCGTTACCTGCTTGGCGACAGAATTTCTACTTGAGGGAAGCTAGCCAGGCGGGCATTCGCAAAATGCCCCACCAAATCATACACACAGTATTACCGACTATATACCTAACTACTAAATGACTAACCAATAATTAGCTATGTAACATTTTAAGGAAAACGGTTTGGTGGTCTTTGTTTTCACGACTGAGTTATCAGAACGGAGGTATGACTGTTAATGTGGAATTTATGAGCTAATATCGCGAAAATAAATGAAATAACATGACAATTTTAACAAAAAATTAAGCTTAGAATTTTATAAGTTCAAGCTAAATATATTCAGACAGGTCAGAGAATACCTACATCTTGTAATCTTAAAAGAATTTAAACATTAATATTTATTCTCGAAACGTTATTTAAATTAAATTGTATTATTTCCATTACTCTATATTTCTCTTTTCAAAGTAATCATCAGGTTCCTTAGAATAATCTATTATACATGACCTATTACGTATGTACCTACCTACCTAACTAAGTATTTCGTGCCGCCCCTACTGAAGTCATTTATAGTACCACCAACTTAACTGTGCAGTTTTGGAGGGCGCTACTGGTCACGGAAATCAACTACAAACTGTCACAATTTGAAGGAATGTTGTAGTTCTTTTTTTTTGCCGCCTGAACAGATAAGTTGGTGGGACTGTACTTAACATTTGGCATAGCATAGACTATAGGAGACCAAACGATTGTCTTTAAACCGAAAAAAAAAACATTATATTTCTGCACATTTTAAGCATTTTGTAAAAATTAACTTCAAAATGATGAAGATGCAGGACAACACTGTTACAATTATAAATCGCAGTAACCTTCGTTTTTATCATGTAAAACATTGTCAGAAATACCTACCTAGATAAAGTACCTACCTAAGTTAATAAGGTATGATTTAAAATGTTTATATTTTGATTCGTAATCCTTCCTTAAACATTTATTTATAAAATAAATAATCCAAAAATACGAGTTATAACATAATAAATAAGAAAGAGAAGAATATATAAATAATTCAGGGTAAGCTATCCAACTTTAGTGCTAAATCGGAAAACGGCCCTTACGTCGACGCATATGTTTTGATATTTGGTGTTACAGCTTATACGAAAACTTATTAGTTACTACGGTAAATCATGTACTTATTTGTACAATTGTCTTTAGTTTAGTGCTGGTAGCTGCATTAATCAAATTTATAAATAAAACAGTAGTCTTAATAATCAAGGATGACTAATTAATAATATTGCCAAAACTCAATAAGTTCCCTATAAATCAGCTAAATCTAAAGTAATTTCCGTTTACAATTTTGGAGACCTTGTTTATGTCATACAATTTAATTAATCTATGAAAAGATATTTATGTCCCTATTGTAAGAAATTCTACCGCCATGTCCAAAAATACGGGACGCTTGTGTTAGAATTACTTATTAGTTAACATTAAGTGTATCTATGAAAACTCGTAAATATCATATCATAATTCATATGAATTACTAAATTTTAGAGAAGAAAGTATCAAGATTGTTAATTTGCAGTACTATAGGTGAAGTGCACACATGGAAACATTTCGCTTGTGTGAGTGCGCTGCGTCAGTGTGTTGTTCGAAAACAGGAATGTCTTCCCATACACGCTAGACTAGTATGGATTTGATTTTGTATATTTTTTAATATTGTAAATTATTAGTGGCACATGTAAAAAACATGTTGCGTTCGAGAAAAATACTAGATAAATTGAAAAATATGCGAAAGTGTGTATTGTTTCTTGCAACTTTTTATCGCATTTTGTACGTTATTTATTAGTTTCTGGGTTAGGATATTAAATAATTTTATTCAGATTTGCTGTGTACTTACAGAAGAAACGTGATTTAACCGATTAAAGCACGGATAAAAGGAAGTTAGGTAATACTTAAGTAATTGTGTTTTTAGGGTTCCGTACCTCAAAAGGAAAAACTTAACCCTTAGATGATCACCTTGTTGTCCACCTGTCTGTCCAAACCCTTTTTCTCGGTAATGGTCGGAGGTATCAAGCTGAAATTCATATCAAATACTTAGTTCTACTGTCCCTTGGAGCTGTGAAAAAATCAAACTTCTTAGCCGACGCAATCAAAAGATACAGCCGTTTATGCCGCAAATTTTCTACACTCGCAAGGGAATCAAAAACCTAAAGGGTGCATCCCGTGAACTCAGAATCTTGAAATTTAGTACGAAGCAACTTACCAAATAATTTTAAAATGTTATTGATCTCATAGCAATAAAAATACCATAGCTTATAATTATATACCTACAGGTTTGTACGGAACCCTCGGTGCGCGAATTCGACTTGCACTTAGCCTGTTTTTTAAGTATAAAGCAGGCTGGGGAAATATTTTCTTCAGTGTCAATATAAATATATAAATGGAAATTAATAGGGGCTTTAGTAGATACTATAAACATAGCTGTTGCAGCTATGTTTATAGTATCGTTTTACAATAACTTAACTCACATAAACTTACAACGGTAATAAGGAAGGTTCCATTCCTCTCGCAGCCATTATACAAAAATATTAATAAATAAAAAAATTACGTACCTAATATACGAAAAGAAAAATGTATTAGTGTTTATAGTCCAGAAGGTAATTGTTGTTGTACGGGTATGCACTTACATATATGTATATAACTATGTTATTAGTTTTGTGTAATATTTTTTGTGGTGTTATTTTAGATACAAAAGTGAATCTTTACTGTACATATTACTTGTAAAATATTAACAATAACTTATTTTAAGATTTGTTTTTTTTTTTGTGTTCTTATCGCAAACAAAATATCAAACTATTCTTAAGTGTCAAGACATAATATGGATACGATCAAGGATTCATTTTAATATCTTCATACTGATAGGTTTTTATGTACAGATGTTCACGTAATTAATCCATAAATTGAGCTGTATGTGTCAAGTCTTAGTCAATTTAATTATTATTATGATATTACGATAACAGTTTCCATCTCTGTAAATTAATAAAATATGTAACACTTATTACTCCGTGTAACTTGTAAGTAGAAAGAGTATGGTTACGATATGTAATATTCAGATAGGACGTAGTTACTATAAGTATTTAATTTTCTGAAAAAAATACTTATAATATCTATAAAAAGAAACTGGCTTGCATCTTTGAATGTATCCAATTTTTTTATTTATATAGGCTTCGTTGACAGCTACGTAAAAGCAATAAGTTTTTTCGTGTGAAATTTATAAGTATTAATTTTATACAATTAAATAATAAAAAAGCTTTTATAAAATGTTCAGCTACTCATACGTATTAATGTAGACGCCTATATTATAATTTTAATTCAAAGAAACCGATAATTTGTATCCAAAATCTAGTAAATAAATGTAGTATGTTATCTATCAATAACATTTTAATGTAACATCACCACAGAATATAAAAAACTAACAACCCTAGTGCATTATTATTATTACTTTACGATGTCACCTTATCTTGTACTATGCTACTACTTCGATCGTTTTGCACACACACGTAGGTACGATGTTTATGTGTGGGTGTTAAATGTAGGGCTTGCAATTTGTAGAAGTGACTTTGTTTAACTTTTTATTTTATTTATCATCACATAATATATTTATATAAAGCACGTCATGGTTTAATATTAATCAATTAATTTCAATATAGTCTAAAAAAATGGCTTTTACCAATACGGCTGCTTCGCGTCGTATATATTTTCATTATCATATTGAAGCAATTTTACTTTACTATTATGGTATTGATAACAAAATGTATCTCTGATTGAATTATCCATCATTCACTGGTAATGCGACTAAAATTTTAAAAGTTAATTTGTCTATTATTATTTTGTTTTGCCTTTATATTAAATTTGTAACTTTATAAATTATTAATAGGTTATGTATGTAACTACTTATTATAGAAAAGGTTATATATTGTAACTTTATAAATTATTAATAGGTTATGTATGTAACTACTTATTATAGAAAAGGTTATAAGTATATATTTCTTTGCTTCAAAACAATCTAGTAATTTCTTATATATACACAATTTATTTTATTACCTATAAGGGTACGTCTGAGTACATTAGTATAATTTTATAAAACTTTGGAAGCCCAGTAGGTGTCGTGTTTGTCTATAGGAAGTTCTATTTCATTTTTAAGTCTATTCCTAGACCCGATAGCAAGACTTTACTGTTGAAAACAGCTTGATAATTTGAAATGCAAACACAAGGCCTCTCTTTTTGTTATATTTTGAAGTTTTGAGGATATTTGAAGAGAGTTTACACAGTATATGACTAGATTGGTACGCACTACTGCTTGCTCTGAAAACTAATAAGTTCTTACATTTTGATGTAGAGCACAGTGATCGTAAATTTAACTTTTTATCACTTGTTGGAAAGTGATGATGTTGATATAAGAAAAAAATAAGTAGGTATGTATAAGTAGATAAGTACCGATTATAGAAGCTATAGGTTCCCACGTAGATACTTACGAGTAGACACTCAAACTGTGAAATATAATTTAGTTTTGCAATTCTACGAGGCAATGCTGCTAGCATGCTGGGCACGCTGCCAACTGGTAGTGGGCTAGAGCATTTGGACTGCCTATGAGTCTGCAATGACTAATAGGGATCTAAATGCTTTTATTGTAGTAGCTGTAGTGTTGTATATAGTTCGTAGTATTTTGTTAATAAAGGCATACCGCCGGTAATTTAGTTAGGTCATTTGTGATTCAAATAAAATCGAATTCCTTTGATACCTAACTAAATAGTTCAATGTCATCTGAAACCTCACTGGTATGCAAACACATTTTGCATTACAACGCAAAAACTACGAAAACACTATGAGGTCTTAAAATTGACCCAAAATTTTAATTTCATATCTTTGGCCATTGTCATGAAAGTATCTCATATTCTGGACCTCTTTTTAGGAATGTGGAAAATTTAACCCGAAGAAACCCTGGACAATTTTAGCTCATACTTAAAACTTATTTTAAAATTATACTTTATAATAGTTATATTTCTGACAAGGCTCTCAACTTGCCACAGACCACAGGTGCATCGAGGTTTTATGCCATTCTACAGACGCTAAAACAGAGCAAAGTTAAATTATCTAACCAATGCCACAATGACAAAACATGAAACTTAGAGTCATAAAGAATTTTACCAAAAAATGGAACCAACTTCTCAAATGTGTGAAATAACTTGTTAAAGTCGGTAGTCCATGATGGTTCAAAAGTACCTATTATCACAATATTGTGCGCGTGGTACCGACTTCGACAAGTTATTTCACTCATTTAAGTTTTGAAGTAGGTTCCATTTTTTGGTTAAAAAAAATCCTGTCTTTTTAGTGAGCCATGCTATGGGATCGACTGTCATTCACAGTCATTGACTATATCATAGGAAAATACTTTTCAGTTATTGGAGTGTAACTCAAAAATGGCTTGACCGATTTCAATTAAATTTAAAACCACACGACAAGTATCAGCTTTCAAAAAAAAAAAGAACCATCATACCAGTCACAGTCACCCAGTAGCAATACACCCAGTCAAAAGTTCTGAGGTAACAAACATAGAAAAAAACAGATGAATTGAATACATCGGAGGATGTATATCTTTTTGAAGTCGGTAGAAAAATGTTCTGTAGTATAGGTAAATTTGTTCAGTAAGTAAATATTTCTTCAATTGTTCTTATAGAAGAATAATTATCCGCAAGACTTCTGCCACTACAACTATTGATGTACTGCATCCGCCCCAATCAGCTTCAGTAAGTGCAATTTACCAAAATGAAGGTTTGTACTGTGAAATACCAGGCGACTTTTCACCTACAATTCTTCCTGTAACGATTTATTAGTATTTCCAAGTTGTCGAGTTTCTTATCTAATGTTCTTATAATGTTATAGCATGTGAGCTAGTCAATAAACACTTGATACCTAAACAGGTAAAAAAAACACTCAATCTAAAAGTAAAAACTCATGAAGGTTACACCAAGAACGCTCAGAATTCTTGAAATAATAATAGCCAGGCACCTATTGATTTTTCCAATGAGTCTCAATATAAAGGAGTTTTGTAATGTTCGTATTTTGAAGCGATGATAGCCCAAAGGCAGTATGCCGTGCGCTAGATCTGTGGTTCAAATTCTGCTGTGGATATTTGAAAGTGTGCACCTGAAAAGCTGTCAAAGTATTTAATCTGTCAAAAAGCACCGCGTGGTCCATACCGGCAAATTTTTATGACAACCAAATTCTCGTTGATTCTAAGTTACCACTTGGAACATACAAAATGCTGGTTGCATACACGATTATCATTATTTTACTAATCTACTGGTACTTACTAATTAATGTATCAGATTAATAATGTAAATAGATGAAGAAACCGCATATTATTTTAAAAACCTGCTTGGTTACACAGCTTATAATAATTAAACAATAAGTAATTTAGTAAGTTAACGTGTGAAACATATATAATACAATATATACATATATACGAAGTTATTATATATATACACGTTAGTGTGCAGTCCTTGAACATCGTTCGTGGTGTATAGTATACCCGCATAGTAAGGGGAGTTCACATGAATAGAATAGAATTGAATTTATTAGCGCAGATTGTATATTACACTATTTAAATAAGAAAATAAATAAACACGTACTTCTTGGACTCGTATTCACATCTTGAGATTATTTTGCTAGCGATTAAAAATATTATGCAAATCTAATAATACTTTAACATCCTTTAAAATTCGCTGTTAAGTTAATAAAATAAATACATAAAATCTCAATGCTGTCATACATAATCAGTAAATTTTACACTTGAGTGTTTATAGTGAACATTATTACGCAAAAACAGCACGATCCAAATCATTTTACAAATGTACTTGGTATAATTATCATGGCCACAATTGAAAATTAATAAGAATTTATTGAATAATATAATAATACTAATACACATATAATAAAAATATAATAATGCTTATGTAAGCATGTACTCTCACAATAATGTTATTATGAGAGTACATACAATATTATATAATTATTTTAACATAACCAATAATATGATTTAATAAAATAAATTGATATTACTATAAAATATAATAATATGTTGTACTTATATCTATTTAATATCAACACCATGTTCTCTATGCGTAAGGAGCAGAGTAATATGGTACAAATAACTGGTAAACCATTTCTGATGAAGCCACATTTAATGAAGCCAAGCATTTCTTTTTGATGTTATGGAATATTATCATTCGCTTTGATGTTATAGAATATGCGTGCAATACACAGTACAATATATTTTAGAGTATCGTATTCAAAGATATATTATATAAGTATATAAGTAGGTTAGGTAACTACAAATAGTTTTCCAATATAAAATGTTTTTACTCAGATATTTAACAAATTATACACCAATTTAGCCTTTATTGTTAATCTAGTCTAATCTATTTATTGTTAAGCCTATTACATAATAATGTCATTATAAATTATACTACATATCGTATTAAATTCAAAAAGAAAACGATAACCATCAATTGAAGAACAAAATATTTACTTTGTACCTAACTCAATGTTTCCATTGAAATAGATTACATATAACATAATATGATTGTGTAAAGAATCACAAAACACCGATATTCTGGATAAACTCGTATACGCCGAACGTTAACAAAATGCACGCGGTATGCTCAGCCCCTTATCAGTGCTAATAATAATACCAACATGGAGCGCTAGAGCTGAGCGCCGCCGGCTTGTGTTGGGGGATTTATCGATGTCGATATTTAATTATATTTTAATTTGAAAATTATGAAGTTAATTCGATCTCCTGATTATATATAGGGTTATTGGAAAAATGCTAACAACCTCTTAGGGTTGGTTTCTGCTGGTCCTAAAACATATTGTGATTTCTTTTATGTTTGTATATATGTATTTGACGGAATAAGCTCTAGGACCACCTGATGTCAAAAGTACTGTCTGACAGTTAAGTTCTGTGTCTCGTAGTAAAAGACAATGTCTACTCCGAGCTAAGAGCGCTCGCCGCGTTTACACTGGACCGCGCCGCGCTCCCTTTGAAAAGAGTTTTGAATATTTACAACGAGCAAAGTAATAAAAAATATGAAATAATAAATTACAGGCGCAAGAGACTTTTAAAATCTGGTGGTCATCGTGCTTATTCCGTCAATTACACATAAAAACACAACAATAAAATCTCATTTAAACACATTGAGATGTTTTTATGTTTTTGAATTTTAGGACTAGCAGTCAACCCTAAGAGGTTGTTAGTATTTTTCCAATAACCCTGTATATATAATAATTACCGATATATTTGGATAATAATAGTAAAACTATGTACCAATTATGCACAAATTCTCTAAATTTGAAATTGTCCCAACTGTAGTAGTTATTACTCTGTTCAAATTAGTATCTACATTGGTGTAACACTTAATTCTATTCATTAGTTTAGAGAGCACCAAGTGACATGCTGACTAAATTTTCGTGAGACATACCACAAATAAAATACTAATAAGAGCAGGCAACATAAACTAACCCAAAACTTTTTAAATACAGTATTATGTTCTTGTGCATTATTTTGATTTGTTGGAAAAAATATAATTATTATTTATTAATATGTTCTTCTCGTTAGATAAGATATATTGCACCTATGAACCCCACATAGGAGGAATAAGGTTAGATAGAAATGATAAATAGAGCAAAATAGTAGCAAAACAACAAAGCAGGGATTAATTAAATCAAAACCTTTGTTTTGTTAAACAATTATATCATCGATATCTCAAAATCTGCATCTCTACGTACCGTATCCATTTAGTTTGACAAGCATTCGGTTCCACATATCCGCTACAAACGCGTGTGTGCGTGGTTAAGTTTGTGTGCGCGTGAGGTCAGGGTTTTCACATAATTTATTTAAGCTACGTGTGCTGACTTCGAAAGTATTTTTAAATTAATAACATACTTTTTAATTGATAATTGCAATTCTTATTGAATATTATTTTACAAATAGCATTCTGTAAGTGTACACATTGTTGTGTAGTAGTTGTAGGTACTCTAACTCATTTCGGGAGTAATTAAATAAAACTTGGAATTATTCACCATGTAAATATTAGGTAAAATAGAAAAATAATGGTCTTTTGAACCAATTAGACACCATTGTCACTATCCATATTTCAATCATCAAAGTAGGTTGATTCACAACAAACAAATTTTTGAGTTACCGTTTGTACCGTTGACTTAATTCAAAATCAAATCATCAATCAAGACAATAAACTTAGACAATCTATGAATGCTATCTTCACTTGCGTTGCGTTATGATTATTTAAATTACTCCAAGAGTTAATTAATTTACGTGTAACCTCTAACCGCTAGACTGTGAGACTAAATACTGTGTCTTTGGATAGTAGTTGTTATAGCATGTCGGTGGGGCATTTTGCAAATACCGCCTAGAAATCGTATGGACTGCTGAACTCACTCACATGTTCAATCGATCCCACAACATTACAAGATATTTTGTCCTTCTCAGGAGCCACGTAATATCTTCGCCCAAAATTAAATCATATCAAAATTGGCTCGTCAATCTATGTTACCTAAAAGAACCAACAAATAATCAGGCATAGAAACTCATTTTCACCTCTACTATATTATAAGCAATGATTTACCATAAAAGCTAATATTATTTAGGTATATTAAAGTAACGCCAGCAATACAAAGGTTTTATGTAGATTAATATAAAATTTATATGCGGCTGACTTCAATTAAAATTCTAACGAATGTGACAACCCTTAATTCCAGATCAACAAACTAATAAACGTACGAACAACTAACGCACACAAAAGCAAACGTACAATACACATACAAACAAAGATAATTGTATGAATAGGTAAGTAACAATTTTTCAATATTATCGACTGAACTGAAACCTCAAAATAGTAGGTAGAGAGGTAGAGCAATGTCATTCGATTATCAATATTCTTTTACAAATAACCAGCATGTAGGTACATCCATTTCAGAACGTCGTCATTAGGTACATTACATATTTTTACAGCTGATATTTTAGCGTTTGGCTATCAACTTGCTTGTTGGTGAATAAGCTTCACCTAGAAGTCAAGTACTGACTTTCAAGGACAGCTACCGGAACACGCTGTTACGTGCTTGTCGAGATATTTTATATTTGAGCGTGGTAGCTGACTAGTTTTGAGTTAGGCAAGCATGTTCAAAATGCCGTGATGCGGTACCTACAGCTCAAGCCACAGTGAGATTCGAAGTATTAAACACTGCACGGCGGTCAATCCAAATTCCTATTGACACTGGGTGATGAATACTTAAAAAAACCATTCACAACATTAATAATTTTGTGTTAGGTCTTTTTAACCGACTTTAAAAAAAGGAGGAGGTTCGACGGTTTCTTAGTTTTGTGTGTATCACAACTCTATAGGATGTATCGATTTTGATGATTTTTTTATATTGAAATGTTCTTATCGTGTGGTTCCATTTAAGTCTGAAGTGTTTTGATCATTTTTATGCAGCAATAGCTGTCTTTGGATGAGATTCTAAATGCAGTTTCTTTTTATCCGAGGAACACAATAAATGATACTTTAACTAAACTATCCGAGGGATTACGGTATAATGTAACCTAATTCAATGCAGACGCAGCAGCGGGCGGAAGTTGAAAAAAAAAACGTAAAAAATATAATTATATATCCTTTCATATATATTCCATTATATATTTCCTTTTATTTATAAATATTATATATCCTTTCTTAGACTCCCAAGCCACAGATAACCTTCATGTTTAATTTCATCATAATCGGATTAGTAGGTATCCTATGGTACACACGCTAATATGAAACACAATAACAGTAAGACAAATTTTTGTATAATATACAATCTATTTGTGTATTATCTTATCCAAATGAATTTCTATGTCGTGCCACCATTCTTGTTATTCTATTTACCTATATATATTGTTAGGTACCTACATAAAGGTGTCCAATTTTATAATCAAATTTAATACATTCAATAAAACATGAGATACCTTAGAAAAAAAACAGCAAAATTGAAACGGTGAGTTAGAATAATAAGGATCTAAAAAGATCCGTGGCTTAAATTTTATAAATGTATTCTCGACTTGTTTTCCTTGCATGGAAATTGGGGTACCACCTCTTCCCTAGTCCAACGTATTTGGAGTTGGTTATCATATATTCGGTAACAACACAAAGGAAAACTGCTTCAGTTTTATGCCGATAACATTCTTTGACATTGCTCTTATTAGCCTACCTATAGCCTAGGGTTAATAAGGGATAAAGGGACCAATTCTGGCCTTAATCATAGATAAATGAATTTTTTCTATGGCTTAAAGTACAGCAACAATCAAATGACGTTAACATGTGTTCCACCAACAGGATTCTTTACAATATTAACGCGGTGAGGTAGCGGGTATACTACAAATAAAAGCATTCTCAAAAATTGTAGACATCAGACAGGCGGTCGACCATAAAATTTAAGCCAAAACCACAGATCACAGAAACTAAAGGATCTAGATCTCTATGGCAAAAAATATACTTTATGTCATCTGTTAAAGAAAACATATTGTACTGTCCTCACACACTGGGGACTATAGTAGGACGGTAGGAAGAAGATATTAAACAATTTTTTAAAGATTTTTGTAAATTTATACACAAAATTGTCTAAACAATACGTAGTCGCAATCGCGACATAAGGACACCTACGGAGCGAGCATAATAAAAAACGGGTGACGGTCTGCGGCAAACTCGTGTAACTCCATAATTTTAAATTTCATTTCGTTTTTGAGTTAGTACAAACGAGATGATCATTATTGGTATTAAACCGTGTTGCAATCAACCAAAATGATTAGAGTAACGTATGATTCTTGATAGATCCTAAAGTCCATAATTATAATTTCAGGTTTTTTTGAAACCTACAATATAATAATAACAAATATTTTAAGAAAACATTAAATTAACATTAGTAAAACACTAAACAATAAAACAAATATATCTAGTGACAATTCCGCCCAATTTACCTGATAAGCCGACGTGACGTCACAAACGCCACGCAGCCAAACCGGTAGAATTTTCGACGCGTTTCGCTTCTACACGAAATATCCTCAGGAGGTCTTAACTCTACGAGCGCAAGATTGAGAAATTTAAGTTTTTCTTAAAATATTTTAAAAACATTTGTTATTATTAAATATGGATTTCCGCAAAGTAACGCCTAAATCTATTCATTACCTACAATATAGATTTATAAGGTAAGAACATATGCCGATGAAGTGATTCAAATCTTATGACATTTATAGCAGGCCCAGGTCACAAAATGAATATACACATAGGACGTAAAGAATGGCCGAGCCATCGAAGTATCTGATTTTTGGAGATTTGTTTAATCACGACGAATATCAAACAAATAAAAAGGAAAATACAATCTACCACAACGACATCGACACGCTGACAAAATAAAACATAATATATTGACAGATATACATGTTGTAAAATGACATCCTTGTGACATACGTTACACTTACGTAAGTGTGATAGATTATAAAACTTTGCTTTTATAGCTGAGGGTCAGTCTATTTTAACAACTGTCTTACCTGATGGTAAATGATGATGAATAGGAAGATATGGTCCAGGATAACCTAGAATGACTGGTATAAGTCCAGCTCCAATAAATGCTACGTGACAAATTTTCTACTTATCGTATGTGGCTAGCCGATGGGCATTCGTAAAATGCCCTACCACCATGCAAGATTCAATATCTCAAGACCAGTGTTGAGAACTTGGTTACTTTTCTTTCGTATTACAATATTGTGTGAATTTAAAAAAAAAATTGTGGAGGTTTTTATAAAAACTAATACGTAATTACAAAACCTCATTATTTGTTGCCTCACATTATACCTTCTACACACAGAGCTAGTTAATTGCACTGCGAATAAAATATCAAGGTTCATACTAAAAACACAAAGAATAAATAAGCAAATTGATACATATAAATGCTGCTTCGTTAGTGGAGAGGTTATAGCGCTGCTTAGAAAACCACGAGTTCAGTATCCCGGTTATATAGTTTAGTAGAAAATGTTCTGTTATATTTTATGTAATTTTAATTAGGTACTAAATAATAGCGGTATCAATCATAAAAAATAAACTATTACAAAGATCTCTATTGTGACCAAAATTACTGTTACAGTTACACACTTATAAATAAATAGTCTACAAATAGGTATTTTTTTTATTTCGTCAATACAAAGTCAAATATCAAAATACAATGTTCATACTTAAAAAAATATATAGTTACTTATATAGGTACAAATTGTAATGTAGTATTTATTTTCTTGAGACGAATACATCTGAGTATAAGTTCTCTGTCAATGATATTTGTGCCAACAACGTTTAATTTTAAATCAGGGTCTTCCGGGCTGAAGACTAAATTCAAAGTATTTTGTTCCATGTAGGTGGCGATTAAATTTGACAATAATTAATACTCTACATCCAGCGCGCAACAAATAGGTACTACGTAGCCATGATTGACAAAATAGAGCATGAAAGGGCAAGGTAGACGTATTGGTTTGTCTATTCACATGGTCAGCTAAATAATTACGTCACTTTTTCAATTCTACTATAAAAAAATATAAATCTTAAATATTCTAAAATCACAACTTACATTACTTGCCCATGAAACCCGACTAGAGCCGGCCGACCCTAATTCGTTAGGTTCGTGTATGTGTGTGCAAGTACTTATAGATGTGAGTGTTCGTCTGTATGTGTGCAATGATATAACATTAGGGTTGTCACTTAAACTCTTCTATTTAATTAAAAACTTTATTTATAACCTGTAAATTAGCGATGTTTTAATAGTATGTGTTTAGTTACATTATTATGAATTTGAAGTTATATAATATAGGTATTGACAAACTTTATTGTCATTTATGGTTATCGAATAATCGAAGTAGAATCGAATATTTTGTGTATCTGATTGTCATGTGTTTAAATAGGGTGTGATCTGAATTGCTCCAACTGTTACTAATTGTGCTAAAGTACTAACCATTGGACCGATTTGCATATGCACGCTCACGGCCACTATCAATTCAGACCAAGCAAATGAGTACATTTGAGATCACATCATCCATTTATCTAAACAATACATAACGTCCTTACTTTCTCAAAAATATTAACGGATTGTAACTGTTAGAGAGTACATAAGACAGAATTACGAACTGTAGAACAACAGAAGAAGATCACAGATTTTTTACTTCTTTCTTTTTAGTTGTTCTTATATGGCTCAACAGCTACAGAATCGGAAGCAAGCCATTAGCCAATGCTTGGCCTGAATTGCACTTGAGCATTATTGACACGGAGTGCTCAAGGGGTCCTATCATACGCGTAGCCGTACATGTACTGCCCTTCGTACAATTCAGACCAGCTCTGAGCATGCTATTGGTACCAATTGCGCAAATAGGAGCGCAACCCATAATGATTAGTAGGGTGTAATAATTATAATATGAAAGTACTAATAATTAAATAGGTAGTCACTAAATTAAACATGGAATGAAAAGTAAATAAATTATAAAATATCATGAGGCAAATATTCTGTTATATTATACTTATTATTGAGTCAAAGATAAGTATTTATAAACCCAGCTCAACTGTTTGTATAACTGTTGAGATACTTGAATAAGATAATCCATTCCCGAGTAATTAGCATGAAATATACTTTCATCCATTTCGTTCTGAGTTCCCATCGTAGAACTACAATGCTGTGTTCTTATTTTCAAATAACATTAGTAATACCAAATTTTATTTGTATCACTATTGATATAAGAAAACTAAAACCTCAGTTAATTTTGCAATCAATTATATCATAAAACAAGGATAACTTATGTGCATGAAAACTCGGACGCGCAATACAATGTTATAAATAAGTTAGGTACACTATAAAATTCATGACCATTCCGATGCATACCAGCTGCAGTTAAGAGATCAACAATCAAGTCAACCTTTTAGGACCATCTTCATCCGTACCATCAGCATAATTTGTCAACAGGTGAGAGTATGACCAAAGGTTGACAATTTAATTAACAGGCGAGAGAATGATGAAAACACTTATGATAAAATATGAATATATAAAAGTAATAATAATAATAAAATGACTCAATCACGTGACAACCCTATGCGGTTTAGTTTGCATTCCGGGCGCCGACACGCGCGCCACAATCAAGTACAATACCCGAGCAGTAAGGAAGAATAGTGTGGATATACCGTCAATTTTAGCCAATTTAATTTAAGAAAATGAAACAAATCCTGTTAGCCCAATTATTTATTTAAGCACTACAAATGTTAATTTGCGTTGGAGAGATATATATTTATTTTATAATTGTATTTATCTGCGTTGGAGAGATATATATTTATATTATAATATAAATATATATCTCTAATAACAGTAGCTCTCTAACTTCGAAGTTGTGTTGTTCACACGGAATTGGATTATACCATAAATATAAGTACATACGTTATTAAATTATTCTCAGGAATTCATGTTATTCGGGATAATAATCGTCCTAATTGTATATTCGTCTCAGTGGGCCAAGTAACATTTCACAATACATCATTATTTGATTAAACTTTGTATTTATAATCATATTTATACCATATTATCATTACATACAATGTGAGCTCTCCACCTTATCTATATTCTAAACTAAGTTGTATGACGCTATTGTTTCAGTGAAGATATTGGTACGAATCGCTGTATTCATATTCTACGCTTGAAATATTGACATTTGGTTTTTATAATATTTTTTAAGAAGCGGGAATAGAGGCCTTTATTATTCTTGTTATCTTTGTTATTTTTTGTTAAGAGATCAAGGAGCAACAAGATCCAGGTATCAACTTCACAATAATTATAATTTTAGTGAAAACAATGGACCAACTAGTAACGTTTTGATTAGATGTATCATATCTTTTATCTAAGATATGGTTTTTCCTACCTATAGATCTATACGTATAGTATACCATACCTAATGTATCTTCCTTTTGGGAACACAAAGGTTCATTAACATAGGTATGTATTTATAAATTAACAAATAAAAAATACCTACAGTTCATTAATCGTTCAACATTATCAGCAATACATATTTTACTATCACTTTGGATCTAATATAATTTACAACCTAGACGTTTGAAGTAATAAACTTTAGTAAGGCCAAAATAGTCCAATTTAAAACTTTTCGACGTCTGCCAATTAATCTAATACATATAATAAAATAGGCAATGTTGGTGAATTTACTTTTCTATGATTAACGCTTGACATACACTTTACATGGAAAATTCACATAGGTAAATAAAGTAATAAAGTCTTACTTTGTCAATGCTTTAGGTATCGACCACATTATTACTTAACTTCAGGTCTTCACTGCCTATTATGCATTATTTAAATCGCTCTGTTTGTAAGAAAATATAGAAACCTATTCACATCAAATATTGAATTATATCATACTATTTACAAAAGAAGAAATATAAACTAGCTTTGAAAATTCCGTATTTTAAATGTGTGTATACATGATAGAATTCTAAATTATTGAAAATTCCTTACAAATGTCGGTATATTATTTAATAAAGTAGTAGAACGATTACTGCCTATAAAAGGCATATTGAATTGATTTTAGAAATGATTGAACGTAATATATTTTAAGTAAATGTATATTTTTTAAGTACACACATATTTACGATTACGATTATATTATTATATTTGGCAATTAATATCCTAATAAATAATGAAAAATTTGTTCTAATATTAGAAATAAATTCTTTTCTGAACACGCAACGCATCGGCACCGCAGCTAGTGTTGCAGGTGGCGGTTCCGTTTACCATCAGGCGGGCCGAATGCATGTATGTTACACGTGATATAAAAAAAAATTATAAGTAGGCCTACCTACCTACTTAACAATAATTATAATTTACAATTCTGTAATAGTGATCCTTGCAGTAGTATCATACATAATATATCGATAAACACTTTTTGTGAAATAAAAATAATATATATATGTCTTAAACAAAACTAATATTATCGATTATTTTATATCCTTACCATATCCATATTATTCCTCTGGTTTCTCACACTTCCTTACTGATAACGCACACATACAAACATTTATATAAACAACGCTCATACATTATGTAAGCGTACACGCACACAAGCGTATAACACTAACACAGATACAGTGAAGTTTTTAATTTTAAAATCGTACCGAACGTTAAGTAGCTGCCACAGTTGAAAATTATTTAGTAGGGCATAATCACAATTACTATTGCTTTGATAATTTGTGTAAATATTGTAGGACCTACTTTTATATCACTGAAAATTCGCATCATGAACTATATATATATATATTTTTACATACATTACCCCTTTGTAATGTTACTTCTTGTTCGTTTAATAAGCCCTCAAATCGCTTTGTCATTCTGCTCTGTCTTGCGCCGCTCGTTTCATTTTCGCTCCAACTCAATCGAAATTCCGTAAAAGCTTTATTCCGATGAAAGACTTCCCGATGTGACAGACTTTGAAAATAAATATTTAAAAAAAAAGTTGATTCCAAACACTGACCTCACATTAGGATGGTCCGTCTTCCACATGTTATTTCATACTTTTTATTGTGGGAACTCGTTCCTTTTTTTTTGTTTTTCAATTATTCTAGTGATGCATACTTCTTACAAGATCATTGAATCGCTGCCTAAAATACTATCCACCATCGAGAAGAGCAACTACCATTAAATTAGGTATGAAATGCAAATACATTTTTTAACACACTAGCTCGTAACGGGCCTTTAAATTCACCGATTTTAGTGTAATAATGTAGTCTATTAAGCACTCGTGCTTTTTTTCTACTTTACTGCTTTTGTGTTTTATGTAGAAAAAGCTTTTCCACGCTAGTAACCAAGGAGATAGTTGTTTGTGTCATACGTTTTCCATATAATAACATACCAGAGTTTTTCACTTCAGTACTTCAAACATGTAGGTTTTGCTGCCTGAAATCAGAGAACAAGAACAAAATGCGATTTAGCTCACTGAGTGAGATAAAGTAAACTATTTTTTTTTCAGATAGCTGCGGATATTTTATTCAGCCTTGATCAACCCAATCATACAATTCGAAATTTTCACACTATCTCTTTCCCGCCATTAGAGAGAGAGAGAGACAAAGACCAGCCCTTTCGAAGTTCCAATTTTGAATTCGACCTCAAATACAAACACGTTCGGAATTTCGTACTAACTAAAGAAATTTAGCAAAAAGATAATTATGTCTTTTAATGTAATTTATTGACTTTTTAACTTATCGTTGTATTTAAATGAAAATAAGTATTTACTGCAAATAAAACTGATATTTAACCTGTACATATTTAATTCTACTTAACAAATACGAACATTACGATAAGAAAATATTTATTGAAATATGGCACACTGAGTTCAATATTAAAAATGGCCCTAACTAAAACCATGTTTTTTTTTTTTAAACTGAATCCATAGTCTTTTTGTTGATCTAATGTAGGTACTAGATACAATACAAAACGAATGCAAAATACTTTATATTTTTGATTGCAATAATAATCAAAAGGGCTGGTCTTTGTCTCTCTCCCTTTCTAATGGTGGGAAAGAGATAGAGAGTGAATGTTTTGAATTGTATGATCAACCCATGGCTGAATAAGATATTCGCGGTTATCTGAATAAAATTATTAAAAAGTTACTTTGTCCCACTCCGTGAGCAAAATCGCATTTGCACTGATTTCAGGCAGCAAAACCAACATGTTTGAGCTACTGAAGTGAAAAATATATTGCACCTACCGAAACCCCTCATTTACTCAGAATCTCACTACTTTTTCGGCAAGTTTGACTAAAATACACATTAAAATTACTTTTTTGGGCATTTCCTTAGTTACACTACTGTTCTTGATTTTGCTATGTCAAAGATAATTTTAGTAAAGACCATGCTACTATCGCATCTACCTATAGCTAAATGTTATTTGTGTCATTATTAGGGTTATGCCAAATTAAATAAGTGACTTATATTAAATACTTATGTAGTCAGAATTTATTTATTTTGTTAAAATATAATACCTACCTGGGTGGGTACTGCGGTTGATAAAATGTGTCATTGGGAAATCTGGGGGTCTGGGTTTGTCCCCAACTAATACAGTTATGTGAAGTAGTAGTGTAATAAAAACACTTAGGTACTATGTTTAGGCTAGAAGGCAGTTTAGCAAGTAAAATTACAGTGGGCATAATAACTTTTCAGAGTGACAAGTGCAGTGCAGTGTCATCTGGCGTTATTCAGAACGAGGATTGTGAAACTGCAACTGTCAACAGCGCCGGGCAGCGCCTTGTTTGTCTCGTCACTACATAACAAAAGTAATAATAATAACGCAGTAGTACGTAGTCTGAAATGTATTGGAGTCTGTTGCTATATAAGCAACATACTCCCGCCTTTTCTGTACATGGATCCATTCCGCTGGCAAACGAAGACCTCTGCCTTCAGTTGGAGAATAGTATATTAAGGTCTAGTAGGAGAATACTGCAGTGGTGCCACTTTTCATGACACGTGAAACATCATGGTTATGTCAGTAATCTAGAGATGGCGCTGTATCACAAAAACCTACACAAAGATACATCGAACTATATTAAAATTCTTTGTAGTATTACATGTAGGTATATGTATGTAAAATCCAATAAATTAGAACACTCTTTGGATGCCCCATTTTATTACAATGGCCCGGGCACCTTATTCCTAATTTTATCAAAGATAATCCATTCAGTCGTAATTGGGTTGATTGAACTTGAGTGATAATATATCATATAGGTTACATATAATATGGACACACCGAAACTTTAGCAACTAATAAGCTTAACTTTAATACCTACTATAATTATTATTATACAAGTAGGTGAAGCCAGGTGAAAGAGCAAGTGTAGTATAGCTGAATACTTATTTATCCACCTCCACCGTGTGGCTGTGTGAAGTAGTTAAAACATATTTTATGTATATTGCTTTTGTGTTGCAGGAACGTTTACAAATCGGAGTTTTTAGGAAATGACTAGATGTTATATTAATCCAAATATTTATTTTTTGTCTTCTTTACATGTGGTGTGAATACTTATTTATTTATTTATTTATTTATTTAAGATGCACCAACAGTGTACATATTAAAAAATACATTATATAAATAATTTCTTACAAATTCATGACAATTAAGTCATGACGAGGCCTGATATGTACACCTCTTACAGGCGCATACATCATTCGTAGTAATAATTTTACAGTGAAAGGCATATTAATTATAAGTAGGCAGGTTCTCACGACACTTACAGTCACTTTTACTAAATGTTTCATGAACTTGACTACTTTTAAGTAAATAAAAATGTGAGAAAGCCATTCATTCATTTTAAGTATATAGATTTGACTGGTAAGTTCGTAAGAACCCGTTTGAAATTGTAATAATACAAACACTTCACTAAATAGATTTGAATACAAGTAATACAATTATTAAGATTATGCAAAATAGACTAAACATATTATCTTAATAAAAGACATTTAACATTAATCATCTCTGTTAAGAGATCTTATCAGTTTGTCTTTGAAAACCCTGAGAGAATCGTGAAAAATATCTAGATCCTCTAAAGATGCGTTAAATTCGTTGTGACTACGACACATTCTCAGTGTTGGCGAATTGTAACCAAGGTTAGATGAGAACGGATGCTCCGAAAATATTTTATTTAGCTTATATCTCGGATAATTATATGGAACACTCAAATTGATATTGGATAGAATATGTGAACTCTCAGAATGACCATGTATCAATTTGTGTAGAAAAGTTACATCACGCATTTTTCTTCTGTCTCTTAAGCTTGTCATTTTGAAAAATTTCAAACGATTTTGGTAAGAACTTCTGTGTGAAATCCCTGAAGAAGGAAACGCTAGAGCTCTTGTGAATGAACGTTGGATGCATTCGATTCGCTGTGAATGCACTGCGTAAAGAGGGTTCCACACAACACTTGCATATTCAAGACAGCTGCGCACTAGTGAGTTGTAAAGTATGATTTTAGTTAATGAAGAACGAAAACTTTTGGTATTACGTCTGATAAACCCGATCATCTGTGCCGCTCTCTTTACAGTAGCATCAATATGCCCTCTAAACGATAATTTTGAGTCAATAATAACACCCAAATCGCGTATTTCGCTTAATTCTTGTAAAAACGTACCGTTTAACTTATATTTTGCACTAATGGGATTTTTTTTTCGTGTATATTTTATATAGAAACACTTTTGAACATTTAAATCCATTCTATTAACTTCACACCATTGCTTTATGTGATCAATGTCACGTTGTATAAGGGTTACATCAGCAGCAGACTCTACTTTTCTATAAATTTTTAGATCATCAGCAAAAAGCTTATAATGGCATGTTTTGATTTGTGTGGTGATGTCATTAATAAAAACTGAGAAAAGAATAGGACCCAGATGTGAGCCCTGAGGAACTCCAGATTCTGCAAAATATATTCCAGATTCGTACCCATTAACCGAAACCACTTGCTGTCTACGACTTAAATATGATCGAAACCACGATAAAAATGATCCGTAGATGCCATTGCACTCCAACTTGCGCAATAATAGTAGATGATCGACTTTATCAAACGCGCTACTAAAATCAGTATAAATTGCGTCAATTTGACGCCCTTTGTCCACTTCTTTAACAAGGTCAGTTATAAAAGCGACAAGGTTGGTTTCTACAGATCGACCTTTTTTAAAACCATGTTGGTGCACTGACAGGAGGTGATCAAAATGACATGAAATTATTGGGCATATCAAAGCTTCGAACAATTTAGAGAAACATGACAAAATCGAGATGGGCCTATAGTTTTTAACATCGCTTACGTCACCTTTTTTATGAAGAGGGATGATTTTGGCCTTTTTCCATTCATCAGGAAACACTCCATCCGATACCGACCTGTTCATTATTAATGTTAATGGTAGTGCCAAAGCAGACCCACAACGTTTGACTAATAAAGGTGGAATACAATCGGGACCTGGCCCTTTCAGTACATCTAAACATTTAATCTTTTTCAAAACATCGCGTTCTGTAAACCTGACTACACCCATAAAATTATGAGGATGATTATTATAAGTGATTGGCGCATTACATCCAACTGAAGAGTTGTGAGACGTGAAAGCTTTGGCAAAATTTGCGGCAAATAGGTCAGCTATGTCTTTTCCAGAGTTTACAGTTTTCTGTTCCATATGCATTTCTGCAGGAAGTGTGGAACGATTCTTGCGTTTGTCTTTAACATATCGCCAAAATTCTTTAGGATTATTTGCAATCGACTCCTCGGTTTTAGTCATATACGATGAATAAAGAATATCATATAATTTATGACTACGTTCTCTAAGGATGTTAAATTCAATAAGGTCACGAGGATTCTCATAAATACGATATTTTTTTCTTAATTTTTCTTTATATGAAAGTAATTTAACCATAGATTTGTTGAACCAAGGGGGGTATAGTTTTCTTTTATATTTATGTTTAGGGACAAAGTTATCAATTGATTTATTTAAAATATTATACAAACATTTTGTCATTTCGTTTACTGAATCACATTTACAAAAAATAGCGTTCCAATCAATTTTTTTTAGTTCTAATGTAATGCTTTGGTAATCTGCCTTATAAAAATTTTTTTCGATAAAAGCCCGCTGATGTGTAAATTTTCCATTAGTACTGAATCAAAATACCTACATTTTGATTCAGTACTAATGGAAAATTTACACAAAAGAGGGGGGTGCTGCCGATCTAATTTGCTCAAACAATCAAGAGGTTCGGTCAAGCAAACATCACTCATTGTACTAAGTACTAAATCAAGTGTTGAGCCATCAACATTACAAATATTACTAAACTGAAACATATTATTCAAAGACATAAAATCTACTAAGGCGTTACCTAAATAATTATGAAAGTTAGAAGGTATTACATAATTGCTGCTGTCAGTGGTTTTAGTCCAGTTGATAAAAGGTAAGTTAAAATCTCCAACTATGACCACTTCATCTACTTCATTGATGTAATTGCTAGCATTTTCCAGAAAAGCATTTAACACGTCAAGTTTGGCAGGAGATGGAATGTAGACATTACAAATAGCAACTCTTTTGATTATATTACCTAATTTCAACTGAACCACGACCCAAATATCCTCGGAAGTAGATTCCCAAGACTTCATACGAACAGATTTGATATCCCGTGATACTGCAACCAACACTCCTCCACCGTCTTTCTTTCCATAGGAATCAGAATCGGAACATAAGCGATCCCTTCGGTAAACTACATAGCGAGAATCGAAATACTCACTACTACATACACTTGGATTGAGCCAAGTCTCAGAAAAAGCTAATACATCAAAAGAAGTTTGCAGCACATTTTTGAAAATGGAATTATTTTTTGTTCGCATACCGTGGATATTTTGATAGTATAATGTAGCCATTTTGATTTTTATAAAGTCACTAGAATTATATATATACAAGCTTATGAGTTCTTTAACGAGTCATTGTGAAAAACTCACTGCCCATTGTGCGTATCTGCAAAGTCGGACTGTGGACGTCTTTCCTAGTGTATATGCGGCCATCACGAACCCAGACGAACTGATAGCCTATTTCCTTCGATTTTCTTCTGACAGCTGCATGGAGAGCTTTATTAGTTGGACTTAGGTGCTCTGACACATAAACAGGAACACTACTGCCGCCGATCCCAAAGTGGTGCGAGTTAATTTTGTCTTCGCGAGAGTTTTTTTTGTTGAAATTTTGTACTGCTGCTAGCATAGTATCGCGCAATAGTCGCGTTCGTAGCTTTACCACAATGGTGCGTGGTCTGTCACTTTCTTTATTAAGCTTTGCGACTCGAGAAGCATGCACAATATCATTCTCAGTGACGGGGCATTCAACTTTCTTTGCTAGTTGTTGTACAGCCTTGATGATATTCTCAGAGCGGTTTTCAGGAACTCCGTTAATTTCAACATTGCACTCTCGTAGGTGTTGTTCCATAGAATTCAGCCTGCCAGAGAATCCTTTATCAAACTCGTTGACTTTTTTCTGAAGTTCTTCATTGTTTTTCTGGAGCTGACTTATAACTATTGTTTTCGCTTCCAAATCCTTTTTCAACTCTTCATAACATGTGTTGAAAAAAACCAATGACTGCTCAAAGGTGGACACCTTGTCTCCAACATTGCGCAATTCACCAGTTACAGCTTTCAGGGCCAGCTGCATTTCCTCTCTTATGATAGAGCGCATATTATGGTTAGAGTCACCAATTTCCTCGGAGATGTCGTCCGACGACTTCCGCCGTGGCTTTGTTTTTGCAACATTCCGAAGGGCAATATTTACCGATTCAGTAGAAATTCAGTGAATACCACCAAATATAGGTGTATAATGCGTACATAGATAATTAAGTCGTGTCCGGTATAACTTCTTACTTTTTAGGTATGTTGTAGGTATAGATATTGGCTTGACTTTTCGCCTTAGGAGTGCCAAACCTTACGTTGTTTTAACTACACAATAATTATAATAAAATTATAAAATATACGTTTGGCAATGTTTTAGATTACATATCCCGTAATTTACTGAGTATTTGCCTAAGGAGCGTGACATCATCAAATTCAACGTGCGCGATGCCACTGGTTGAAATTAGTGCAAAAATTAAGAAATTACGAAATGTCAGCGCTTATATACCTACAGTGTATTTTTATACCCATGCCTAAAATCTAAGGACGTTTAAGTGTATAATGACGTTTCAGATCTGAAAGTAGCTCAGTACAGTATGTATTTCGTCTACATTGCACCTACATACTGTATGGTGATATGAAATTCAAAGTCTTGGCTTTAATTATCTTAATAACCATCCTTTTTTACTGTTGATAGGCTAGCTTTTACGTACGATCTCACGTTATGGTAAATGACAATGGGTATGTTCCATTAGTCGCTAACGTTATTTTCGATAATTTTGATCATATTCTGCGTCTATGGTTGTGATCACGTGATCGTTTGTAACTGTCATCCCCGTTCCATTTTTGGATAAGAACGCTAAGAATGCCACTAAAATTTCCCACTTCCATCACTTTTGACATTAGATGTAGCGTTTAAGGCGAAAATAACGCCAAGACCCATGTGGTAAACTTTTTGGGAGTGTGATAGTTTTTAGCGAATCTCACTCAAACGGTACGCACCCAATGTGGTCGACTCGTTCAGTCTTACCTAGACCTACTGGCTCTCAAGGACAGCTGCCGGAACACATCGTTAGGTGCTTGGCAACAGTTTTTCTACTTGAGGGTGATGGCCAACAAGCGGGCATTCGCAAAATGGCCTAACACCAAGCTAGAACGAGCGCCCTGCTAAGACAGCAACCGACATGCGATGGCTTAACATGCCCTCCGAAGCACGTGCACGCTCAGTAGTAATGCCATTAGCGGCCACCCATCCAAGTAAAATCGCAAGGGAAGTAGCAAGATACTCTAGAACCAGCGTCTAAGTGCTTATTGCGCCAACGTTAATTCGAAGTGAAAGTTTTTTTTTTTGTGTAGTTGTGATGGATCAAGCAAGAGGCCCACCTGATGTTAAGCGGACTAACCTTTGCCTATAACAGATGCATTTCGTCACAAGTCACGAATTGCACTGCGCCCGTCACCTTGAGACATAGTTGTTAATTCTCATGTGCCTGTAATTTCACTGGCTCTCAAGGACTGCTGCCGGAACACACCGTTAGGTGCTTGGCGACAGATTTTCTTCTTGAGGGTGGTCGCTAGTCAGGCGGGCATTCGCAAAATGCCCTTCCACCATGCTTTGAAGCTCAAACCCGCGGTGGGATTCGAACCATGGACATGCGGCACGGCAGTCCATAGCCAATGCCACTGAGCCATCATTGCTTCAAATCGAGTTAACTTGTTTTTTTTATGACAATTTACACTTAATTCGACTTTAACTCGCGTTTCTCCGTTGGTGCAAGTGGGCCCAAGAATAAAAAAACAGCGTCTAGTAATTTGCAGTTTTAGACATTTAGCGTAATGTCAGCAATCTCTGATGTCCCTGCGACATAGACAAACATAATATACACCGGTGATAAAGTATTCACTGTATTCAGTATAGGTACACGTATACCTACACACATATGTATCCTAAGGGTATGTTTACATTTGTAATGTAAGCATTTTTTATAATTACTAATTAAAATCATATATGTTTTCCCCGTTCGTGGGCTAGGTTTGCAACCCCCATATTGTCCTGTGGGTGTCGTAAGAGGCGACTAAAGCTACTAGAAGATGGACAGCAGCCTTCTGATAGACTGCCATTTTACGCTGCGATCCCCAAGACGCCTGCCAAGCATGGCGATTATGGCAAACTTGGGCTGTAGTAGTAGATTATGAAACGGGATAGAGGTAGTTCCATGTTATCCTGATCTTTGTCCGCTTAAATACTAAGCCTCTGTCCTTTCAAATAATCTTTCTCCAATCAAAACGCCTTTAGAAAATTTCACAGAATATTTGTTAATATTGCGGATATCCTAACAAATTGTACAAACCTCTTCGATCACGAAGGCATGCCCAACATTAAAAACTTTTTCTAAATATTTAGGGAAGTTTATTAAATTTCATAATCAGGTATCACCTGTATAAGATAGTAGCACAGAATAAAAAGGACATGGTATTAGTACCACAAAACATAGCCAAGAGTGTGAAATAAGGATCATATTCTTGGCCTAGATACGTATTATATATATCTCTACCATAGACTCCACAAAACGGAGTGCCGAGCTAGCACCCCGCGGGGTGTCGGACTATAATTCTTACACCGCACATCTTTCCGTAGGATTCGTTAGAGGCGACAGGGCCTTCTCAAACACTGCCAGTTTATACTGCGATCCCCAAGACGCCTGCCAAGCGTGGGGATTATGGCAAACCCCTCTAATAGGTGAGACCATTGTCCAAATGTGGATGTTACGGCTGTTTGATGATGATATGATGTAATAAACTCAGCAGCTTCGCCCCATTAACAAAGACCACTCTTCTTTAACAAAAGTAGGTATTTTCTTGGCGTGATAACTGTCATGTGAACCGAGCTTAATGTTTTAACATTGATAAGTTGATAACATATTTTTACATATTTGGTCATGCATGATGTAGTCATTCTTCACGTCTTGTATAGGTACTTATCTTATACATATGCTCCTATACAAAATACCTATGGTTTATTTAATAAAGGAGATTCAACAACAATTTATGCAGATTTGCCCGAAGCTATAACGACTAATCATGAACTCTTCTTGCGAAAGGAGCAATTCTTTCCATATTTTCAAATCATAGGAGGTCGCTGATGTAGCTATACATCTAGAATAGGATAACAGGCGGTTGAAGCAGAGATGGCTCAGTGGCATTGGCTATGGACTGCCGTCCATGGTACGAATCCCGCCGCGAGCTAGAACTTCATCGCAAGGTGGTAGGGCATTTGGCAAATGCCCGCGTTGCTAGGGACCACCCTCAAGTAGAAAATCTGTCGCCAAGCACCTAACAGTGTGTTCCGTCAGCAGTCCTTGAGAGCCAGACAAATTACAGGCACATGAGACCTAACAAATTTATGTCTCTGTGTGACGGGTACAGTGCAATTCGTCGTTGACGCAATGCGTTTGTTCTAGGCAGAGGTTAGTCCACTTAACATCAGGTGGGCCTCAGGCTTGTTCCGTCTCAATAACATAAAAATAAAAAAATGAGGTGAAAAGTTTTATGATATCGTGATGGGCACCCTGAGAGATAAATTTGTTAAGTCTCATCTACCTGTAATTTCAACGGCACCCATACTCTCCCAACCAGAACTTAGTAATATGATAATTAGTGCTTGACGACAGAATCAGGTATGGTGGCAGTACTTCCCTGGACGAACTCGCATAAAGTTCTACTGCTACTAAACCATGGAGCCCCAAAGTAAAGTGTTCCCTCACCGTGGTAGCAAAAGCTTCTATCTCAAAGATATTTTGAATGGTGAGTCCCAACTTAAAGTAAAAGTTAAAGTCGAAGAAATTCTCTACATCTAGGATGACTACTATCATCAAGGAATTGGGTCCTTATCGAAAGCCTCAAAGATATTATCTATGACCCTAAGCACTTGTTGGACGCAAGCCTGTTTGGTCGTGACCAGACGTGGAACTAGAGATGATATACCATGAACCACTCAAGAGCACCACTGTCCACTCTATCACCTTGGAGCAAACTGAAGGAACCACAACTAACAGTACAGGAGACGGGCAGCCACAATTGATGATGAGTAGGCGTGTCCTGTACCTCAGTGGGGTGTGTATTATAGTTTTGACAAGCACACTATCGACAACTTTGGATTGATGATTGATGATGATACACCGTTACATCTATAAATTTTAACATGGCATGGCAAGCCAAGAGGCCTTTTTCCCAATGCATTTGGGAAATAAAAATCACTCAGCTCAGACTCAGAATTCCCTTGCATCTTATGAGACGAATAATCGGGATCAACCGAGATAGACCTAGTTAGTTCTTGGGTCGTCTGCTTGTGCGTACCTCCCTCGCGTCTATGTTTACCGGCAAGCAAGTACTGGTGTAAATTATTGGTTAATAACAATAATTATCAATAAAATTTATAAACTTAGTTTTATTTGACATAAGCATTACCTTATTTTTTTAATATATTTTTTTTATATTAGCTACGGCTTAATAATAATAATAAATTTGTTTATTGATCAAAAAAGTTACATTGCTTAAACACTAATTATAATACTATATCATCAAGGTAACAAAAATGACCATTGATTACAAAAAATATTTGAAGTTATTTATGGAGACCTTATTAGTGAACAAGCAAGGACTACCTTTAGCTAATTGAAGAATTTAAAAAATTAATATATTTAAATTGAAATTGAAATTAAAAAGGCGAAAAAACGGTGGCTGGCAGAATGTTGTAAATGATCATAACATAGTTACAACAACTGCGAATAATATATTTAGTTAAGAGAAATTCATGTAATTATTTATATAAAAGATGATAGGGTTCAACTCAGAAATATATAATGGACTACAATATATAATATATAACTGATATATGTCGTCACTGGTAATTAATATATATAATTAAAAACCCGATTACACTATAAAATCGAAACAAGATTAAATATTCTATACTCATTTTAGTTGAAAACGGATTTATTTAGAATCATTTTCTAATGACACTTGTGTTTTTAAGATGAATATAACGATACATTAACTGTCGAAATCAGCCATTTGAAAGATACGACGTTATAGCAATTTACAAACAATCGTCAAAAATATAACCCTTCCTGGGAATTACCTTGGAATATAATTAAATATTTACATATTAAAATGGGGTGGGGCAAATATACCCATTCTCCTTTATTTGGTAGGTATATTTTATGAGTATATTATCTACATACCTACCTAACGTTATCAACATTGTTTAAACTGAGTGCTTATCTATGTAAAAAAACTTAGTTTCAATTAAATAATTGAGTTTGAGAGAGTATCTTAGGTAGTTATGGTGAAATATTTATTAACGTAGGTACCTATTATACCTAGGTACAATGTCCTTACAATAAAATCGATGCGATGAAAGTTTCTTTTGTAGATAACCAAAGAAACTTTTTGCATGATGGTACAGCATTTTGCGTATGCCCACCCATATAAGTTTTTATCCTAAAGGTATTTATTACTTTATCTGTCGCTTCAACCATGTCTTCTGACTTTCCTTGGAAGCCAGTTCGTATTTTATCATCTTCGACCACATCACATTTCAGGTATTAGGTACTTGCCATTAGCTGAGTCAAGATAGAGGCCACACAAACCCAACAAATAAGAAAACTATTAACTATTACATTTAATTATCTAACATGTAAAGTCTAGTAAAATTAAGGGTCGTGGAATGTAATAGCAAATAAAACAAGGTACCTATATCATAAAAAATATAATAATACTACGCCTATATTACCGCTTGTTAGCCTGGCGACATCTATGCTAAGTATAGCCCAATATAGCCCAGGAAGCATGTAACCGATGAAGTTTCAATAAAATGTGATAGATGTCGTTAAATACAAAAACAGTATGAAAATTATAAGAAAAATACCTCCGATGAATGAAACTCTTTTTAGTATTACCATACTTTTGTACAACACATTTGACTCTAGGTAGCAATATTGATAGTAGAAACTATATTTTCTATGGTTGGTGTGTCCATATATATGTTGAAGCAGTGTTAGCAGAGTGGTAATAGGTATGGACTGCCGTGCCGCAGATCCATCTTCCAATCCCCAACGCAGGCTCAAGTAGAAAATCTGTCGCCAAGCTCCCAACAGTGTGTACCGGCAGCAGTCCTTAAGAGCTAGTAGTAGAAAAAATTACAGACACATGAGACTTACTACCTGTATAATGTTGTCTTAGGTTTTCGCGATTATTACACATAGTAATTAAACAACTTTAAACGGTTTAAATCGCGTATATTTATCATTATTTTTGTCCCGACCTTTTGAAACACTTTGCAGTGATCGTGGTCACGGGGTGACTGACCCCGTGAGTCACCCCGTGACCACGATCACTGCATTGTTTGAATTGTCGGGACGAAAAAAAAAAGATAAATATGTAAACCGTTTAAAGTTGTTTAATTACTATTAATACCTGTATGTTTCAGGGTAATTGGCATCGTGGAGCTAGCCACTTGTGTCGAAATGCATCTGTTATAGGTAGAGGTTACCGCTTAACATCAGGTTGGCCACGTGCGTGTTCCGTCACAATGTCATAAAATAAAAATGGCGCATGGCGGTGTGGAAAAATAGGTGGATTGAATGTAACCAATAGAAAGAAATAGCCTTAAGGTATCCTAAGTATACCTTTAGGACTTTCTTGTGTTAGTCAACCAAAATATTACGGTTTAAATATGTCCGGGTACAGGAGTGCGTTCAGAGGCTCAGAGTGTAGTTGTTTCGTTGTTTTGCAACTTACCCTGAGGTATGGAACGACCGGTTGTTTTATAACCTCAAACAAATTGTGACATTGACAGACTTACATCAATATCGTAATAATAATTGCTATTTAACACTATCACAAATTCGTTTTCCATTTTTATTTAAGTTTTATATTATATTTATTTATATTATAAATGTATATATTATATATATTTTTTGAGATATATGGGTGAGCGCATCAGATAGAATACGATATAAACGTCAAAGTCATTTCATGTCACGCGTTTTATGGTTAAAAAGTTGCAACCTTCAAAGGTTTGGAACGGTCCAGTTGTGACAACCGAACGCTCTACTCGAAGGTTGTGAACGACGTTAGAGTGAAAAGTTGCACTCCGAGTGCGCTCTAACCAAGGTTCGGAACGCACCCCAGGTGTCAGGGTAATATGCGGTTAATAGTATAAGTAATTTTATCGACAAATCGCAACAAGAAGCGAGCGTGCCATGGCCGCCGCGGCCTGCGAAGGGCAATATGTTGGATGATTTTATATGCAGTATGATAAAAATTAATAAAAAGTTTCATAATTAAATCAAGGGTTGCACACAAATAAAAAAAAAACGAGAATACATATATGTTGGTTACAATCTTATTTTCAACAATTCATGTGTTTAGTCTTGTTTCGTGCAATTTAGAGATACGTGGTTTATGTATACTTAAATAATAGACATATTAGAATTAATTCTGTTGGCAGAATTCTAACTAAAATTTAGTAACATTAGATATTGGGTATGTTCCATTAGTCGCTAAGAACGTAAATTTCGATAATTTCGATCACATTCTGCGTCTGTGGTTGTGATCACGTGATCGTTTGTAACTGTCATCCCCGTTCCATTTTTGGATAAGAAAGCTAAGAATGCCACTAAAATTTGCCACTTCTGTCACTTTTGACATTAGATGTAGCGTTTAAGGCGAAAATAACGCTAAGACCCATGTGGAAAACTTTTTGGGAGTGTGATCGTTTTTAGCGAATCTCACTCAAATGGTACGTACACTTAGAAATGTCAAATAAACATTCCTTATTCTATTGGCGCCACAGTTTAGTTAATTCGCTCTAAAATTATTGAAGTTACTAAACTTAGTAAAATATGCATATTTGTTATTCTGTTGTACCATAATTTAGTCAAATTAGGTGGACTCATAGATAATTTAACCTTAAAAATTAATCAACATGTAAATTTCTGCTGACTAAAGCTGTAATGTCCGCATATTAATTTATTCTAGCGGATTTTATCATAATCACGGCTTTCTTAGTCGGATAAACAATGGAGCATGCAGCTATGTACTTGCTAGACTTGTGGGTTCTCCGGAAGGGATTGTATTTTTCAGTAATTCTAAAGCATAACTAGCGAAAAAAGCTTGTAGACAAACTTGGATTTATACATTCTTTGCACACCTGTAATGTCCAGAGGGATGGAAGATGTGTTTAAATACCCATTTTTCATAGGATCTATTTATAATAATTTATATCATTTAGCAGGTAGAGTAACGTTCGATAGACTTCGGACAGCTATGTGCTTTGTTATTTTTTTTATATGAAATCACCATTATATGTACCCAGACTTTCGAGATTGCGAAGCGACCTGTTGAAGCTGCTCTGTCAAGCTAAGTGGCAAAATCATTATTTTCGGGCTTCACCACAGGATTCGAATGTAAACAAATTTTCATTGGCAAAAACCACGTATCTAAGACTAAAACAATTACAAAACAGCTTGAATCGTGTGCCATCTATCGTAGAGTAGCGGCAAAGTGAATTATATTTGTATTGATATTTGCTGTTTTAAATTTAGTTCGAGGTACCTAACAGCACCTACAACCTACAGAATCACTTTTACAAATCCTACGTCTGCCTATAACAAATAAATTTTGTCACAAGTGACGAACTGCACTGCGCCTGTCACCCTGAGACATACAGTTGTTGAGTCTCATGTGCCTGTAATTTATTAACTGTTACTGTATTTTTACTGACTGTTCGTTATCTGACAATTTCGGAAACGAAGAGTCGAGGTTATCATATCATATCCATGCAAAGCGCATTCTTTGATTTGTAACATGTATATCGTTTATTATATCGTTATCCTTCGAGAACTTATTAGTATTAATAATCAAAATACAAACGATGGCACAGTTTTGGCTATGTCAAGTTTTATTAAAATGGTGTAAACTATAAATATATACTCATCAATAATATACACACTACAATAAATATTTGTAACCATTTTTTCTATAGTTTTTAAACTAATATTGGCATAAATTGATGCAAGTTTACGTATATATCCCCAAATAAAAGTCCACTATGGCGCAAATATAATTTAAAGAAAAGTTAAAAATTCCATACAGCAAAACAGTAAAAAATCTTGGTATTATTTTTGATGAATGCCTAACCTGGATCCCACAATTGGAAACCGTTAGCCGTAAAACGTTTGCTGCCGCAGGTTCACTCCGAAGACTGAGAAACTTTTTGCCAACAGCCACTAAAGTTGCGCTTGCACAGTCTCTTCTGTTACCGATTCTTGATTACGCAGACGCCTGCTATTTAGACCTTACGGAGGACCAGCTTAACAAACTTGAGCGTCTTCAAAACTTTTCAATAAGGTTCATATTTGGCTTGCGCAAATACGACCACGTTTCTGAATTTCGCACTAAGCTCAAGTGGCTTCCTATACGACATCGCCGGAATGCTCACATCCTATCTCTTCTCTACAATATTTTATTCAACCCTTCTTCACCCCAGTACCTTAAAGAGCGTTTCGAATATCTTAATGCCTCTAATTCTCTTTGCTTACGGTCATCAGAGAATCTTATGCTTAAATTCCCTCCACACACTACCTCGTTTTATGACCGATCGTTTTCGGTCGAAGCCGTCAGACTCTGGAATGCATTGCCACTTGATACTAAGCGAGCTCCGTCCTTAAATGTTTTTAAAGACAAAGTTAAGGATCATTACCTGTCGTGCTAGTATAGGCTCCATACGTGTAAACATCGTATTTATATGTTTATATATATTTATATATATAAGTATATATGTATGTATTTTTGTATGTATATATTGTGTAAGAACATATTTATTATCTATATAGTATATAATATTGTAGATATTTAAAAATATAATTACTATGAACTATATTGTACACCGCCATCCCTTGTCAAAACTTGCTCCTCTCCATCCAAAGGTTGTCTGGAAGAGATCGCTTTGAGCGATAAGGCCGCCTATTGTTCACTAATATAAGCTAAATATTTTTAATTATGTTTTAGTTTAAGGTGTTCAATAAAGAGTTTATCTATCTATCTATCTATCTAAACTTCGGTATGTAGACATTCCCAGTGTATACATTTATGGGTAGTGTATAACTTCAACAGTATAAATTAAAGCATGATATATGTAATCTGCGTTTATATTAATATTAAACTGCTATTTTGGTAGACACATGCATGATCGGCATGGCAACACTTAATTTTTCAGCCGGCCATTGATTGTTTTTAAATTTTTTAGCACTTTTCATTATTTTTGTAGTGTTCTAAAAAAATAAAAATTGAATCTTAGTTGTAATACTATTTCACGCGTGTTTTAAGGAAATTCGTTCACCGTGGAGCCCAACGTGAACGGTAAGATTGTTTGTTTTGATGGTGTTAGAATTAATGTTGCGTCCGGCATGTTTTGATGTTTTTACACTCAGCTGTGAAATTGTTATTTCAGTGAACTGGATCACATTTAAATAAAATAGTTGCTATTGATATAAGAAGATATATAATAATTATACGACCAATATTTGCGCATATATAAATTTATTTTGTAGTTGCGTGCTCCTTCGTGTATTGAATAGATTTTTCTGTTTATAGTAATAAATTGTTAGTCGTATTTATTGCAGTTATATATTGCAAGAATTCATGAACTGCAACAAAGTACCTAGTTTTAAGATACTTTGTATCTAATGTTTTTGCATTGTCTTAAATTTGAGGCCAAAAAGAAAAAAATAAAATAATCAATTATGTAATCTTCTTCTTATAACATGAAGAGATTAATCCTACACGGATATAATGTAACGTTCTCAGCCTAATTAAGGAAACGCAATTAATTAAAT
This sequence comes from Plagodis pulveraria, assembly GCA_963890685.1. Classification (NCBI taxonomy): domain Eukaryota; kingdom Metazoa; phylum Arthropoda; class Insecta; order Lepidoptera; family Geometridae; genus Plagodis; species Plagodis pulveraria. The sequence goes on along the minus strand of OY982976.1, from coordinate 15,762,541 downwards.
ATTAACAAAAATATATATTTCTGTTACTTGCTCACCATCTAGCTCTATGCACTTCCATCTGGTTTCCAAAGTCTGTATGCTGCTTTTGAAAAACTTGAAAGTCCAATGTCCTGATGTGAAGTACCACCGCACTTTCCAAGACTACTAGCTTTATTGCAGTCTATTTAGTCCTGGACTCGAATTAACCCAAAATCGAGTTTGGGTGCAGTGAAAGTCAGCAGCTCTAGTTGGTTGGTTTGTTACCGGATCATGGACACTTCAGACTTTAGGAGGGAATAGGGAGGGAAGATTTCAGACACAAGGGACACTATTGTTTTTGTTTCCATATCAGATAAAAACATCTGTCATAGAAACATAAACAATAGTAATATTTATAGAGCATTGAAGCATACTGTTACTGTATCAGCCCGATTGTCCGTTGCTGAACATCCACCCCTATTAAGAGGGGGTTTGCATAATCCCAACACTTGACAGGTGTATTGGGGATTGCAATAACAGTTCTTCAGAAGGTGCTGCTGCTCTGCTTTCGGTATTTTTCCCTTAGTCACCTTTTACGACACCTATGGGAAGAGAATGGAGAGGTAACATTCTATCCGGGCACCCCACAGGGATTGACGCATGCTACGTGAAAATATTTCTGACATTAAAAGATAACCTTCAGTTGGACTAAGCCAGTTAGGTAGATGTCACCAACATCCGAAAGACATGTATTCAAACAGATAGAAAATATTCTACAACTAACTTTCACAACATAATTGTAAAGACCAGGCCGAAATTCAAGGGTTACGGTTTCAACTCTTGCTGAAGGTCATAAATAATTTTCATAAACAATATTGCCTCGGTGTCTTCCTTAATGATTTTTTCTGAAATAGTTACTTCTCAGTCTTAAAGTAATGTAATTTGTTGCAGAAATGTGCGGTGAGGGGTGGCGGGGTGGAGTGGCCCGTTCCCCTTCACACGAGTCAGTTACAACTGACTTGTCGCTGTTCAGCGTGTCTTCGGCGGCCAGTGATGCTAGGGTGCTGAGGTTGCTGGCTTGCAAGGTAATAGTTATACCATTATCTTAAGTTCAATCGGATCGGAGTAAATGAGAAACTTGTTATAAAATAATTTAGGCTTTATTTCACAAAACTTTGCTTGACAATAACCAATTATTATATGACATAAAATACTTAATCTTTACTTAGCATTCAATAACAATCCAAGGAGTTATATTACCACATTCTCCCGGGTTCATTTATTGTGTCACAGTCAGCCAAATATGCAGGCTGGCGGCATGCTCTTTGCGAACGTCGAAATTCATCCACAATTATAGTAGGCTGTGGCTGCTCAGCTTCTTGAACATATCTGTGATTCTCCCTGGACTCATCATCATCGATCGCATCAATAAACTCGTCATCATCATTTGAATCAGTATGTATGTATTTTATATTTTTAAGCCACTTTGATGAATCCTTAAAGTTTACAATAAAATGACTTAAATTAATTTTATCACAAAACAGTGAGACAGATTCTGCAATTTATGATGACAGTATTATTATAATTATGTCATAATAAATAATTATTTTTTTATTTATTTATAAAATTTCAAATTAAATAAGAATATGTATGTATAATCAAAGCAAAATAATTCCAAAATCACTATTCATATGTGTTCGGACCGATCAACTTATCGGACAGTTTTCGAACGAACCCCTTTGCTAGTCATCTATTGTGATCTATGGATTTTGGAACGTGAAATTAACTTGTAAAAATTGAAAAATCATTCTCTTTCTGGTTCCCTTTTTTTGTCGTTTTTGTTGTTGAATTTGCAGTTAATCATCCTTTTGAATATACATATGTTTTGCTCTCTGTGAACTGTGTATGTAAATCAGTGCGTAACGTTGGAGCCTCAAAGGACTGGAAGAAGATCAAGCCCCCTGCATAAATCGTAAGTTCTCTATTGATTCACTGGCCAGTAAATTAATTAGGACACGATAGGCTAGGGGGATCAATGACGGAGCGGAGAAAACCCTGCATCATTCTGTAGGTACCATTTGCACCATATTTTTCGTGTCCTTTTCAGCCTTCCCGGTGTATCGCCGGAGTTAAGCATTCAAGACAGATTGTCCAGGTGGAAGGCGCCTTCCACTGAACAATCCCTGCCTGGGCAATCTGGAATCTTAACAATATGTATAATTACTATATCAGCCGGATAGTCCACTGCCGAACACAGCCTCCCCCAATACGGAGGAATGTGCCATAATCCCCACGATTGGCAGGCGGCTTAGCGATCGCAGTGTGAGATATCAGTTCCTCAGAAAGCGCTGCTGCCCACCTTCTGGTGTGTTGCCCTTAGTCTCTTTTAATGACACCCATGGGTAGAATGTGGGGTGACATTCTAGCCCGGCACCCTACAGGCCTTACTATATAAATATAACAGCAAAATTAAATAGCTTATGAGGAGAATGGTGTAAATTTGTCTCACATAATATGGGGGTAGGTCAAAATTACCCTTTGTCTAGATTGTACTTATGTAACTTAGTGAGATTGATATCTGCCTATGTTCTTGTCAACAACACTAAAATCTCCAGCCATTGAGAAGAGTAAAAATATCAGGCATGTAATTCCAAAGCAAAAAGCAAATGGAAATATGCCGGATAATTTTGACCGAATCCCCATGCCTCCAGGTAAAATTGTCATAAACAATAATTAAACTACTTCACTTTGAAAACTATCGCGAGTTTTATCCATATTAACTTATTAGGAACCGGCTAGGACCCGCGTTATAGCCTCGTCGCTTCGCGCAATCGTGACTCCCAGACGAAGGACTTCAAAACAGTCCGAAACTGGTCGGAATATAACGCGGGTCCTAGCCGGTTCCTAATAAGTTAATAATTAAACTAGTTGGACATCTATGGGGGAGGCCAATATTTTTTTTTTGTTTTTTTTAACATTATTGTGGAGTAACAAGCGCGAGGCCCACCTGATGTTAAGTGGTATCCTCTGCCTATAACAGATGCATTTCATCACAAGTGACGAACTACACCCATCACTTTGAGACATACCTGTTAAGTCTCATTGTGTCTGTTATTTCACTGGCTCTCAAGGACTGCTGCCGGCACACACCGTTAGGTGCCTGGCGACAGATTTTCTACTTGAGGGTGGTCGCTAGCCAGGCGGGCATTCGCAAAATGCCCTTCCACCATGCGGTGAAGCTCAAGCTCTGGGCGGGATTCGAACCATGGACCTGCTGCGCGGCAGTCCATAGCCAATGCCACTGAGCCATTACTTTTTCAATATGCCTATGTCCAGCAGTGGACTTCTTGCGTCTGAAATGATGATGAATGATGAGTATATATGTATGTATGTTACATACAAACACACATACACACACATAGCAGGAATATGGGTGTTAACCTGATAATGATAGTAATTGTTAAATTTCAGGCAGGTCAAGGTCCAGATCCATCGCTCAGAGTCGCCAGCCCAAATCCAGACAGCAAATGTATCAAGTATGTATAAAATATACTTTTAATATTTTAATGTTAGCAATAACGCATGCTCTGCGGTCATGTGCGGGATTCGTACCTGTCCACAATCCGTCACAAATCCATCCACCCCTTTAGCTCCAACCAATTGAGCTAACATGAGTCATAACTAAAATTTTTCCTATCGTTCTTTAACCATCATATTGGGATGGAGTGACATCTATAGTTCAACTTACGTTGTACTACAAACAAGACTAATCTTGTAATTAGCTTTAAACTTGTAAATGATGACACAAGAAAGCGAAGCGCTCGTAGCGAAGTTTACTTAGCTGTTCTCAACCGATCAGCAAAGTTAAGCAACGTCGCCCGCGGTCATGAGTTGGATGGGTGACCGCTAGTGACATTACTACTGAGCGTTTCCGTGCTTCGGAGGGCACGTTAAGCCGTCGGTCCTGGTTGTTGTCTTAGGATGGCAGTCGTTATAACATGGTGGTAGGGTATTTTGCGAATGCCCGCCTGGCTAGCTACCACCCTGAAGTAGAAAATCTGTCGCCAAGCACCCAACGGTGTGTTCCGGCAGCTGTCCTTGAGAGCCAGTACTTCTAGGTTAGCCTGTACAACATCTTCGACCACATCATCTCTTACCATCAGGTGAGATAGTGGTCAAAGGTTAACCTATCAGGCATAAAAAAAAAAAAACTATAATTTTTATATTTTATGTTTGCAATAACGCATGCTCTGCGGATTACATTACAAAATTAAAAATTTAGTTTTTTATTTTATTTATCTTTTTATTACGATGGTTAAAGAACTAAAGGAAAAATTTGAGGTATGACTCATTGTCGTGTTAGCTCAATTTTGTAATAATATATACTGTTAACTGTTTTAAGAACTGGCTCGATAACTTACAAACAAATAAACCACTTTTTTAGTGATATGTTAGCCTTTGACCACTATCTCACCTGATGGTAAGTGATGAAGTGGTCGAAGATTTTGTTCAGGCTAACCTAGCTGGCTCTCAAAGGATCAACTAAGTTAAGCAACAACAAGAGACTAGAGTCTCGAGCATCGCCGCAAAGTCGCATGTTTATCGGTTTTTTATCGGATACATTTCGGAGAGTCTGTGTTTCCGGTTAATTACAATATGGGGTCTTCAAAAAGTGAGTGAATAGGTTTGTTTTGGTTAAGCATGCTCCATCATCGATCGCATTCGCAAGAATCCCCCTGGCTACCTCCAGTAGAAAATCTGTCGTCAAGCACCTAACGGTGTGTTCTAACAGCTGTCCTTGAGAGCCAGTAATTCTAGGTTAGGAAAAATATCTACCGCATCATCACTTACCATCAAGTGGGATAGTGGCTGGGTGACCACTATGGTCATAGGGTCAAGTAATGCCGCAATGGAGGTAGTTTAACACAGTTGTTAATAACAGCTAGTGAAACTCCACTATGAGCTGCGCTTATTATGTCGTCGGCTTATTGTGAAAACCTATTAACTGCATCTATTGTCGTTTTTTGAATAAATCGCGTTTGAAAGTTTAAACTAAGATACTTTATTAAAGTAATGAATAGATACAGGCGTTACTTTGCGGAAATCCGTATTTAATAATAACAAATATTTTCAAAATATTTTACGAAAATATCAATATAATATTTTAATAAAACACTTAAAAAATATAAAAATATTCTCGAATTTCTCGATCGTGCGCTCGTAGAGTCAAGACCTCCTGAGGGTGCTTCGTGTAGAAGCGGAACGCGTCGAAAACTCTTCCGGTTTGGCTGCGTGGCGTTTGTGACGTCGCGTCGGCTTAGCGGGAAAATTAGGCGGAATTGTCACTAGATATATTTTTTATATTTTTTAAGTTTTTTTTAAGTGTTTTATTAAAATATTAATTTCATGTTTTCGCAAATATTTTGAAAATATTTGTTATTACTTTATTAAAGCTCGGATATTACTGCAAAATTATGCAATCTTTATCGAATTTAAGAATGTCTTATTATGTTATATCTCGTTGAAGTAAAAACACTATAAAGTGACTTTAATTCATGAAGGGTGTGCAGTTAATTACATTTACTTGTAATTAGAAAATGTACTCTAATGATACTTCTGTTTCAGTGACTTCAGAAAGCTGATTTTAGCATTCAGACATTCATTAAATTACTATGAAGTAAAATCTGAATAGAAACTTATAATTTTTGCAATATGTACTACAAAAAACCCTATTTTGTTAAGGTTAACTAACAGATCATTATCTGTATTAGATTCAGGCGTTACTTTGAGGAAATACGTACTTAATAAAATCTTTAAAATATTTTAAGAAAACATTAAATTAATATTTTAATAAAACACTTAAAAAATATAGTGACAATTCCGTCCAATTTACCTGTTAAGCTGACGTGACGTCACAAACGCCACGCAGCCAAACTGGAAGAAACAAGATAATCATTCTCGATCTTGCGCTCGTAGAGTCAAGACCTCCTGAGGATGCTTCGTGTAGAAGCGAAACGCGTCGAAAATTCTTCCAGTTTGGCTGCGTGGCGTTTGTGATGTCACGTCGGCTTAATAGTTAAATTGAGCGGAATAGTCACTAGATTTATTTTTAAGTGTTTTATTAAAATATTACTTTCATGTTTTCTTAAAATATTTTAAAAATATTTGTTATTATTAACTAACAGGTTTTACCTGAAGAATTTTTCGTAAGTTAGTGTCATTAATTACTATAATTACATATTTAATTATGAATAATTTAAATTACTTTTTTCTGAAAGAGTTTCATTGTATTCTATTAGACTTACTGCATGCTAAACCAGATAATGATACCTATATATATTTTTGTGAATTTATAATTTATTTAAACTGAATATCTTGGCAACTGGAGGTTGGAGCATTTATTCTGTTTTACCAGACGATAGAGGGGACTTACATAGAACTGCATATCTAAATCAATTTGGCCAAAAAGTGCAGATAATTGGTTTTACCAGTAAGGTGACGACATGCTATACTAAGATTAGGCTTAGAAGGGTATACTATAAGGTCGTCCCGTATGTAATAGCTGTACGTTGTTGGCAGAAGGCCGGGCTCGAGCGTGGGGCTGCAGGGCGCGGAGCAGTGCCGGGCGCTGCTGGCGGGGTGCGCGGCGCTCTGCGCGCAGTTAGGGCTCCGCAGGTCCTTCAGTGCGGGGGACGTCACGCTGCCCTACACCAAGCATCCAGCTGCTATCAGAAGGTTAGTGCTATGAGAAAGTTTAACAATCACTAATATTATTTACTAAGAACGTTACCATGGAGTGCTGGGCTAGAATGTACACCCCCCCCATCTCTACCCGTGGGTGTCGTAAAAGGCGACAAAGGATAACACACCAGAAAGTGTGCAGCAGCGCTTTCTGAGGAACTGATATATCACGCTGCGATCCCCAAGACGCCTGCCAAGCGTTGGGATTATGGCGAACCCCATAATGGGGGACACTGTGTTCAGCAGTGTACAATCCGACTGATACAGTACAGTATATAAAGACGTTTAAATAATGTAATGTAGATTATTTTACTCAATACTTAATCCAATATTTCGGTATTTCAAAAAGTAGCAACACACAGCAACACGTGGTCAGTTGTTCAAAATCAACCAATGACGGTTCGTATTTTTTTATACTTTTTATCCGTGACCTTTGACCACTATCTCACCTGATGGTAAGTGAAGATGTTGTCCAGGCAAACCTAGAATTACTGGCTCTCAAGGACAGCTGTTGGGACACACCGTTAGGTGCTTGGCGACAGATTTTCTACTTGAGGGTGGTAGCTAGCCAGGCGGGCATTCGCAAAATGCCCTACCACCATGCTATAACGACTGCCATCCTAAGACAACAACCGGGACCGACGGCTTAACGTGCCCTCCGAAGCACGGAAACGCTCAGTAGTAATGTCACTAGCAGTGACCCATCCAACTCATGACCGCTGGCGATGTTGCTTAACTTTGCTGATCGGTTAAGAACAGCTAAGCAAACTTCGCTACGAGCGCTTCAAACAAAAAAACTATCTTAAGGCTAGAGTCCCCTGGGCGCTTTCAATAGAAACGTAGTTTCGTCATAAATTAAATACAAATTGTTCAAACTCGGTGAAAATTTCCATGTATATCCTTTTCAATCATTTTCAAAAATAATTCAACATATCGTTTAGTATAGGAATTGTTATTTTGACATTTAGATAAAAAAAAATGATAATAAAATTTTATTTCAGTATGTAATTAAACCATAATATGTACATTCAGAAAATCATAAAATTAAATAAAAATCAAAATACATTAAAATCAAAAAAATATCAATTCAACAGTCATTAAAATATTAGTAAAATTGTTATCAAAGATTAGTAAAATGTTATAAAAAATATACTAATTAGTTATATTCCAATCAAATCTATGTTTAAAAATAAAAAAAATAAAAACCGAAAAAACTGGCAAACCAGATGCATAGATGTTTGGCTCAGCGATATGCATACAAAATTTCACTATATTTGAAAACTTGGTATATAAATATGTCTAAACTACGTTTGTATAGGAAGCGCTCCGTGCACTGTACTCTAAAAGTTTATGTATTGTATGTTCCAGTGCGACATCAGAAGTGGGTCTCTGCGCTGCGTTAGAAGCGCTCACACTGAGTGCTACCTCTCGCTCTTGCAGCACCTGGGTTGCTGGTAAGTACCGTCTAATATAACAGATAGAACAACATCTTCGACCACATCATCACTTACCATCAGATGAGATAGGGGTTAAAGGCAAGCCTATCAACCATAAAAAGTAGCAGAAAAATGTAAGTTATTTTATATCTGCGTAAGTTTTTTTTTTTTTTTTTTTTTTTTCTGTTGGTAGGAGGAAATCCTCATGGATACCAGGGCATTGCTGCTTGTATGCTTGATCCAAGCGCCAACCTCCTGGTTATGTCCGACTCCGTCAGTTGCCTGACGACCTACGGACTAAAACCATCCTCCCTCTTTGTTTCCTACCCCTACTTAATATGGGGTACCCTTAAAAATCTCTATTTAGTAATATTCTCTTTTTTATTTAGTAATTATTATTTTTTTATCTTATCTTCGTTAGTTAATAAAAGTCACACACACTACAGAAAGTATTAATTATTAATAAATAATAATATATAAAATATTATTAAATAAAATATAGTACAGCAGTAGTATGTTATCATGAAATCTTTAGGTAACCTAAGGGCCGTTGCAGGCCTAACATCAGTTAAATAACGGCCTATAAACAGAAATATTTGTCGTTTAGTAGCAGTAGAACTGTTTGTGAATGAATTCACTCCGGGGAAGTACTGCCGCCAATGCAATGTCAATGCGATCGAACCTAACTAGCGGGCAGACTACGGATACTGTCTAAAACTAAAATGTTCATGCAATTAAGTAGCGTTAACGCCTTCAATAGCTAAGAGAATCGGGCCCCGGTCATTGACCTATATATACTAGATGCGAAATCTCAAACGAGGATAGTCGACCAGTGCAGGTAAGCCGACCGGCATACTCTCCCCCACACGCAGCTGGGCACTCGCAGAGATTACACGCGCTTTACGTTCGAAAATAGTGTATTCTAAATACACAGAGACGAATTACTTAGCATTCCGTGGATTCACCGTGCGGGTGCCGCGTCGTGTATATATAGGTCAAAGGTTCCGGTTTGAAGGTTATGCGTTCCGGTGATATTATAGGCACACAACGAATTTGTGTCTCAGGGCGCAGTTCAGTTTACTAAAAAAAAACATTTTTTTATTTATTAAAGTACAATGTGTCCAGACCAAGGAGGTTTCAATTCAATTTAAGTACACATTATCTGTGGTGAGCGCTGGTTCCGAGCCATAGACCAATAACAGACTTTTTCCATTTTAGCGCTATTTCATACACACGAATTTGAGTAATATTTTGTTGGATAAAAATTGTAGTTTAAATAAAGTAGTGTATGCAACTGCATATAATTAGGTATTAAAACACTCGTGTAATCTTATTTTGAAACTCGCCTGCGGCTCGTTTACAAAAACTACGCTCATGTTTTAATCATAGGCTTAGGATGTACAAGACCAACAGTGACGGATAAATGGTGTAACATAAAATGAAATGTAAATGTGTGAGTGACATAGTGTTGTAATGACGCGAGCGTAATACTATCGACAGTTTTACTTGTTGAATCTTAGGACACATTCGTTTGAAATTATGCCCTATATAGTTCATTGAGACTATTGTAATGATCGTAAACAACACTGAAATCACAGAAATGCAATATATGCAACTTCATTAACTTAAACAACTTATCTTTCAAGTTATTATGATTTAAAAACCTAACTACTAAACTGATTATGATGAAATTTCAAAGGGATGAATCTTAAAGTATATCCTTTCAAACAAAATATGATGTTTTCAAATGAAAATCAAACCAATTATCATAACATGAATACAACCTTATTGAGAACCTGCTCCCTTTTTGATCTGTTAAAAATAAAACTCATTCAAAGTTGAAGTCAAATGCATTTATTGTAGGTCTAAAATGGTACAGCACTTTTAAAAGTAAACTACTATAACTTCATCGTAACAAGATGAAATAAAACTTACCATTACTAAGTATTATGATTACCATTAACAAAATCATTAAGCTGCAAATATACAGGTACTGTAAATTATTAAATTACATTTATCTGTAAACATAGCTTATTGGGCTGTAGAAATGACGATGTGTACATAATATCGATGATATTTACTAACTGGCCTACAAAACATATAATTCTTTAAAGTCTGCTTTTAAGTCCTAAAGCCGTTTTATCATTATTTTTGTTTCAGCTTTTAAACTTCTTAAGAGTTCATTTTTTTCTGTATTTTTTGTCATAATTTAGAACATTAGTTAATAAGTTCTTTTCCATGGAGACAGTACTTGATTTGAAGGGCAGGTAATGGCTAACGGTGGTAATATATCTCTATTTAAGTAAGGTCAGGGCCAAGACGGTCCTGACCAATTCGATCTGAAAGATCTGATTTTCAATTTGATCTGAAAGGAAAAATAAAAATTATTTTGTGTCAGGATAGCCATAGCTATCCAGCGCTGAAATGAGTATTTTAGATTTTATTGCACCAGGGACGCTAAGGGAAGGGTTACTAGATTGACTCAACATATCCTACAGTCTTTACATGAAAAAAAATTATTTGACCATGTATTTTACTATAAATTAAACTTTACGTTACTTCTGTCATCATTTCCTAAAGCTATTGACTACCATTTCCACAGCTTTATGCATTCAGGGACATTAAAAGTTGGTATTGAGTCTTTCATTAGTATACATCGATGTTTTCTTTGTATGAAGCATTTTGATTCAAAGTTTACTACAAACTGTAGAGTTTTTATTTAGATTGCGTCAATAATCCGAACCCTTTTATCACATACTGAAAATTTGTTGGTAATCTGTAAGAACACAAACATTATTATACGCGTGCATATAGTTATTTCAAATTCTGTTAAATAGCCATTTGTATAAAGATACTAATATTTTATGATAGAAGTAAGGAAATTATTTCCAATTATTTATTGAGAGTGAGGGGAACTTTTCACAGAAAACATCATAATAAATTTTATCTTGTGATAATATTTCCTTCCTTATTCGTAAATACTCAATAAGCTATAAACTGGTCTGTCAACTTCTCGCCAATTATTATGTAATTATATTATTTTTAAACAAATTTATGATTAAACTAACTACCGGTTATTTTTGAGGTTCGAATATGTACCCGAGCATTCACGTCGAAGCTACAGGTCAGACTTAAACTATCGACTTTATCGATACTTGTGACGTCAGGACTTTGTCAAGCCCTATCGTAAACAAATGTTTTTGTATTTTTCGTAAAATACCAACCAATTCTTCATTTAGCAATGTAATTTGATGATAAGTATGAAGAGAAACCTATTATCTAATATTTCCATAGTTCAAATAACTAATTTTAAAACAAAATGACAAAATAATGATTATCCAAAAAGCAGTACAGATAAACATAAATTACCTGTGAAACGTGTATATATTCGGATTACTGTGTCTTGTAACCTCACATTCACTCACTGAACAAGACACCATGCTTGCAGAATACATATTTTATATTATAATCGTAAGATATTTGAGCAAATACACAAAATTCGCGCCGACTTGGAAGAGGCCGGGACGCTATGGCCTCTTACTCGAGTAAAAAATGACATACCGTCTTCTTGTTTCACTATATCTTTTTTTCTCGCGACGGTTTGGAGCAGCTTAGGACCTTTCACTCACACACTTCGTAGGTCTATTGAGCGTAGCGAAAAAATCCTAGGTCTGTGGTTTTAATATCCTCTATTATATGACAGTTGCATAAACTACTATTATTATATGTCCAACACACTCATAGTTCCGCTCATAGAAACTAAACTAGAAACATCACTATGATTTGAAGTTGACAACTTTATTTTGAAATGTGACATTTCGATCTGTCAGTTTACTCCGTCTCATTAAAAATTCGACTATATGTGTGATTTGTGCTTGTAGTAACAAAATCCATTAAAAACAGCCTAGTATAAATGGAGCATTTTTTTCAGTAGGCGGGTCTCAACTACCCTCCCCGCAGAGATCGCAGCCCTCCCAACCGCTGCAGAGGGCGCTACCTAGCGACAATAAAAAGGTAATTGAATCGTTATTTTATATTTTTTAGAAAGAAATAAGACACATTATTGTAGAAAATAGGCTAAAAAAAATTTTCTTACAAAATTACACAAATTTACGAGAGAAAAAATTATAGACATGTGTGGGATTCGAACCCGCGTCCAACCACCCCTGTAGCCGGGGTATGCTCTATTGTTTGTAGTACAACGTAAGTGGTACTATAGATGTCGCTCCATCCCAATACGATGGTTAAAGAACGATAGGAAATATTTGAGTTATGACGTCATGTCATGTTAGCTCAATTGGTTAGAGGGCCGGCTAAAGGGGTGGATGGACGCGGGTTCGAATCCCGCACATGACTTAAAAATTTTCCTCTTATATATTTGTAATTTTGTAATAAACTGACAGATGTCATAAGCATGACTGCTAGTTCGTGCAAAAACTCAATATTTCTCTGATCTTTGGTGCATATTACTGTATTTCAATTATGAACAGATCGTTTGCAGTGTTTGAATTTAATCCGTATGTTACATTAAATCATGCAAACACTGCTTTTATTATTTTACATTAATTTGAAATGTCAAGGTCATGTTAGTAAAAAATACAACATCTTGGCGACCGATTTTGATAGTTTAAAAGTTGCAACAACTGAACACTACTCGAAGGTTGTGAACGACGTTAGTGTGAAAAGTTGCACTCCGAGTGCGCTCTAACCGAGGTTCTGAACGGGCCCCAGCGTGTGCACAAACGTCAAACTCGAATTTTGACAGATACATGACGAGATTTTTGTTGTTGTAGTTGGAATTTTATTCGTAAAACCATATTGTTCACAAAATAATGCATTGAAATGCAATACTTCTGATGTTGATAATTTGGGTTAATTGAAAAGAATCAAATTGACAGTTATCAGATGCTATAAGCGCGGCTGCTTAGCGGTTCACATCGTTTGCACGCAAACAGTGCCTATACTTGTTTTTCAGTTATGAACCGAGCGTTTGCAATGTATTCAGTGACCGCAGTGTTTGTGTGATTTAAACCGCAGTGTTTGTATATGTTCCAGGTCCGTCAGAACTACATAAAGCGTCGTTTGCTGACGACGTACCGCGCCTTGGAGCGGATGTCACAGTCTGAATTTAACTTGGACAGGTTAGAGGTAACTATACCCGATTTATTATAACATTGTTCTGATTTAGTGGACTAATTAAGGTTATTTTTTATAAATGTACACTCCCCATACTCTAGGGTTCTACTAATGTGATTATGGAGGGTAGACGTAATGAGAATGATCTGTGTACATGAAAAAGTGTCCGTCCAAATGCATTAAGTTATGGTGGCGCCACATTAGCATCAGGGTACATTTTAAAGGAAGCGCCAAAATCAATAAACGTACTATTCACAGTTCACGAAATAAAATCAAACTAGCTAAACGTTTTCTCATAATAATTCTTTAAGGTTATATTTACTACATTAATTTGTACTACGCAAGTAGTTGTGTATTACAAGTAGTTGAAATTTTCAATGAGTAAGTACTTTAGTCGACAGTAATATTACATTTCTAAATATGATTACAAGCACTACCGCGTGCTAAGCGAAAATGTCCCCTATGACGGTTAAAGTAATACAATTGGAGAACGAAATTTCGGGTAGAAATACCGTGCCCAGGTGGCCGAGCGGTTTAGTCATCCGGCGCGAAATTGGAGGATGTGGGTTCGATCCCCGTCCAGAGCATAACATTTTGTACTAAAAAAATTGTAATATAAAAAAGAAAACATATTACATTTTTTAACTCGGCGTACTTCAATTCGTTTACAATTGCTACATTCATACCATACCCTTTGTCGACACCAGCGCCACTCTGGTAGGTTTTTGAACTGTTATTTATAGCTTACAGCTGGACACTTACGTTTTTTCCATTTGAGATGACTCGCCTTACCTCTACCCTCCATAATATGACAATGAGAAATTATATAGAATGTCAACATCATACATTATTTACAAAACTCCCGTAAAACTCTGTTGCCGCTATAACAACAAATACTTACTGAAAATGAACACCACTGCTTGGGATCCTGTTATTATATTAATTAAATCCCATGGCCGACACAAATCTGCAAGACCTCTGGACACTGTGAACGAATACTGCGTGAATAGGGAACGTTATGATTAATATACAATTTCTGACGGTAGGACAAATAAGATTTACGTCCTCGCCTACGGCTCGGCCTGCAACACACAGCCTCATGTATAAGGAGCAAGTTGCTCACGAGTTTCATACGCACTTTTTCAACACCCTTGCGAGGAATAAAAATATATATTGCACAAATGCGATACAAACAACATACGAACATTATGGAAAATAGCGCGCATTTTTTTTTTGAGCGCGGGAAATGTATAATGCTTGATTACATATAAACCTCTTTGATGTTACAAATCTGTATTACCCGGTTAAATTGAAAATGCTCTGTTTACTCGCATATAATTTGCAGTTAGGTACTAACTTAACTTTGTAGGGATAATTCTATTACGCACTAGTGTATAATATTAGTATGCACGAGGGTGTTATAGTTCGGTTTATGGTCCTAAGAACGATATAATAAAGCTCACTTTACGAGCAAGGGTGTTGAAAAAAATATTATAATGTGTATCCAACGCGCACATGGCTGTTTTTTTTATTTGTGTTATTAATATGTACTATTTTGTTTTACTAGGCGGCGGCAGCATCTGCAGTGGCGAACGCAATGCCGAGCCCGGGACCGACCACGCTGGCAGTGCCGCAGGCGAAACAAGTGCACACTAAATTTGTACATCCAGGTAAATTATATTGCAGAATATTAATGCTAGGGTAAATGTGTTACTTTCAATTTTAGTATGGATCTCCTTGAAATCTGAATATATTCGGCTTAAGGCCGAATAGTGACTAACTATTGGGTATACCTGATGTTAAGTGGTCTAACCTCTGCCTATAACAGATGTTTTTCATCACAAGTCATGAATTGCACTGCGCCCGTCACTTTGAGACGCAGTTGGTAAGTCTCATGTGCCTGTAATTTCAATGGCTCTCAAGGATAGCTTTCGGAACACACCGTTAAGTGCATGGCGACAGATTTTCTACTTGAGGGTGGTAGCTAGCCAGGCGGGCAATCGCAAAACGCCCTTCCACGATGCGGTGAAGCTCAAGCCGGCGGTGGGGATCGAACCAGAGTACTGCGCGGCAGTCCATAGCTATTAACGCTCGGCCATCATTGCTTCACCGCTCGGCCATCATTGCTTCAAAACGTTCGTTGCAACCTTAATCAGCATGCTTAAGTTAGTAAGTCTAAGAGCTCTATCACTTCCCATACCTTAAACATTGCGTGGCCCCTTTTACCGAAAAACCATCACGCGTTTAGATTTGTGCTTGAACATATTAATTTAAGTTCATATCTAGGTGTGTTCTCTGTAAAAAAAAATATAATTCTATGATCATAAAAAAATTAACATTGACAATTGTGTATTCATTGGATATAACGTTATTGTACTACTAACGCCATCTGTTAGAAAACCAAAGAGTTAACATCGCTGCATCAGAACTAAACTCAATACTCAAATACATCGTAGTTAATCTACTCAATACTAGATGACACCACTAGAGTTGTTAAATAATCGAGCCCTCACAAAGCACAGACTTTTTGCTAGTTTACATCAAAGGATTTTTTACATCGCAAAATGTAAGCGTCTAGCTTGGTTCTAAATTTTCGACTAACAGGCTGGATGCGTTTCCATATTATCTACCGCGACTTTTCAATTGGAGTGCAATCTGTATATCGATTCTCAGGTCAGTGGCGAAAGATTTCGTTACAAAAAAAAATATATGTATATGTCATTTTCGCTTAGCACGCGATAGAGTTTGTAATCATATATAGAAAAAAAAGGAGAACCCTGTTCTGATTCTTTTTATTTACTCTTGTTTTTTGTTTATGACCTTTTTGAAGCAGTGATTGCTCAGTGGCATATGGACTGCCGCGCAGCAGGTCCACGGTTCGAATTCCGCCGCGGGCTTGAGCTTCACCGCATAGTGGAAGGGCATTTTGCGAATGCCCGCCTGGCTAGCTACCACCCTAAATTAGAAAATCTGCTGCCAAACAAACTGTCCTTGAGAGCCAGTACTTCTAGGTTAGCCTGAACAACATCTTCGACCACATCATCACTTACCATCAGATGAGATAGTAGTCAAAGGCTTATCTATCAAGCATAAAAGAAAATAGTAGTTTATGCAACTGTCATATAATAGAGGGTATTAAAACATGAGTGTAGTTTCAAAATAAGATTACACGAGTGTTTTAATACCTAATTATATGCAGTTGCATACACTACTTTATTTAATGTCATGGCTATAAGTAGCTACATTAAATAAAATTGTTTATCCAACAAAATATTACTCAAATTCGTATGTACGAAATAGCGCCAAAATGGAAAAAGTCTGTAATTGGTCTATGGCTCGGAACCAGCGCTCACCACAGATAATGTGTAGTACTTAAATTGAATTGAAACCTCCTTGGTCGGGACACATTGTACTTTAATAATTAAAACAATGTTTTAAAGCATTGTTTTGTTAGGAGAATAATGCTTTAATTTAACTTTTTAATTTTCTTAAAGAAGTATGTAAATAAAATATGCCAATAAAAGTCTGTATTTCATATCATAATTAGAATATTACCGGATGAGATTATATATTATAAGATATTTTTATGCTTTTCCACAGAAGCGGCAACCTTGGCACTAACCGCGGCGGATTTGGAACGCGAACGGGGACGGCCTCTTTCCAAGTACGAAAGGAACATGATGATATTCAACTGGCTGCATACCTTAGATGAAGCGGCGCCGTTCTAAACGCAAACATATCGACGCGCGTGTATCCCCGAAGGGGTAGGTAGGTAGAGGTGAACGCGCACTACCCCGCGCCGAACGAACTATTTCACTAACATGCTGTAGACATATGGACTCCACCAGCGCGTGCAGTTAATATTATTTAATTCGATGCGTGCGGTGCGGATGACGTCATCAGCATTCTCGTGCGGCTCCTGCGGCTCGTTTAAGGTTGAACTGGCCGGTCACTTCTCCATACAAACGTTGTAGGGTGATCACTTCCTTATTAGAGATTTTAAGTCCAGACTTAAGCATAATACCGATTGATATCGTCATTATCTTGGCTTGTATGATGCCAAAATTTTAATAAGATAATTAACTTGAGAGTTATGAGCTTCGAAACATTTTCATATAACAAATTCGAGGCTCATAACTTTCAACTTAATTATTAATTTAAAATTTCGGCATCATACAAGCCTAGATAATGACGAGATCAATCGGTATTATGCTTAAGTCTGGACTTAAAATCTCAAATAAGGGCGTGATCACCCTACGTCGTTTGTATGGAAAACGGGCCGGCCAGTTCACCCTTAAGTCGCGTTCAGCTTAAAATAGCTATGTTCAAACATATTTTGATCTCACATACATACCTGTTCACTTCTCTCGGCGCGCACCTCCACATTATTAATGTACATATATACGTGTAGGTCTCGTATGTACACAACGTCTTAGTGTGCGTGTACATGTTAATGTACATACAGTACAACAATAACATGTTCAATGTGATCGGGTGGGTAGGCAGTAGTATTTTTTATTATGTTGTGGTGGAACTAGCTTAAGGCCCACTTGATGAAAGCGGACTAACCTCTGCCTATAACAGATGCATTTCGTTACAAGTCACGAATTGCACTGCGTCTATCTTTGAGACCTAGTTATTAAGTCTCATGTCCCTGTAATTTCACTGGCTCTTAAGGACTGCTGCCGGAACACACTGTTGGGTCGTCGACAGATTTTCTACTTGAGGGTGGTCGCTAGCCAGGCGGGCATTCGCAAAATGACCTTCCACCGTGATAAGTAGTTCAACGCTTAAAATTATGTAGGGGTGCGCCTAAGTGATTGAAAAGGTATGTAATATATGGTGATTCTATTGCCGAATACCAGATACGGTTGCCTAATCCCGGACTGTTAGTTAAAATTTGTTTGTCAGGACAACTCCGATTGGGGGTCCAAATGTAATTGTTAATATACGTAAACTTTTTACAAAACACGAGGTTTAAAGAAAGTTCAAATGGCATGAACGGCTACGCTATCTAGTGCTTGGCGACAGACTTTCTACTCGAAAGTGTTAGGTAGACATTCACAAAATGCCCTAAAGACCGCGGCAAGACCTATGACGGTTAAAGTAATACAATTGAAGCACGAAATTTCGGCTCGAAAGAGAGTGCCCAGGTGGCCGCGTGGTTGAGGCATCAAAAATAATAAAAAATGTGCTCCAATAATTAAAGTTGTTAAATATGATGTTGTAAGAAGTTTTGAAATATACGCCATAATAGAAAACAAGCAAAATATATCTCATAAACTTAAAAATATTACTCAATTTTAATAGGCTTTTTTTTTATAATGCAGTAGAGGGACATTTATTTTTGAAAATTCACCGTTTTATCTTTTTAAGCATTTTGCGTGCCCAGTGACAGTCGCGCACTCAAGACAAATCTAATAACGTATCATTTATCAAAATCGGTTGAGCCGTGGAGTACTCACGAGCGGATAGATGTACATACATACAGTTCAAATACATAACCCGCTATTTAATCTTCGCCGCAGTCGGATAAATAAGGACTGGGATAATATGACAACAAAAACTAAGTAAATGCAATGCTAATACAAACCTTATGTTCTCTAAAATAAAGTTCAATTAGGTTTACAGCATATTTTTACATAATATACCCTCTATTAATAATCATTGCATACATTTATCCAACGCACAGATGACGTTTTAAATAATGTTTGATACGATGTTACTCGATGAGAAAATAAAAATCTAAACGAGTCATAATCTGACGAATATTTGACTTGGAAACTAAAACGAAGGAATTTTGTACTCAATTTGACATTTTAAACTTCATCAATGTAACATTAATTTGTTTTAGATTGTGAAATACATCTACAATACAATACAATCATGTGCCTAGAGTACCTTCCTCTTGGTCATATCTTTTTCAATTGTCCAAAACTTTCTTATTTAACAATAACAAATATTTTTAAAATATTTTATGAAAACATCAAATCAATATTTCAATAAAACACTTAAAAAATACAAAAATATCATCATCATCATCATCAGCCGGAAGACGTCCACTGTTGAACAAAGGCCTCCCCCATAGAGCGCCACAAGGAACGGCTATTAGCCGCTTGTAACCATTGGCTACCCGCGACTTTCACGATGTCGTCAGTCCACCTAGTGGGGGGCCTACCAACTCTACGTCTTCCGGTGTAGTGTGGTAACCACTCGAGAACCTTTCTTCCCCATCGGTTATCAGTTCTTCGAGCAATGTGGCCCGCCCATTGCCACTTCAACTTGCAAATTCTGAGAGCTATGTCGGTGACTTTGGTTCTTTGCCGAATATCCACGTTCCGGATTTTATCGCGCAAAGAAACTCCGAGCATAGCTCTCTCCATAGCTCGTTGAGTGACTTTGAGCTTGTCCATAAGGGCCACAGTTAGGGACCACGTCTCAGTGCCATAAGTCATCACTGGCAACACACACTGGTTGAAGACTTTGGTCTTCAGGCTCTGCGGGATCTTCGACGAGAAGATGTCGCGTAACTTCCCGAACGCTGCCCATCCGAGTTGGATTCTTCGGGCGACCTCTTTGTCGAAGTTGGACCTACCTAACTGGACAGTCTGTCCCAGGTAAATGTAATGGTCAACAACTTCGAGTGTATCGTTCCCAACAACTACTGGTACGGGTGCAACATGGACATTAGACATAATTTTCGTCTTGTCCATGTTCATTTTAAGACCCACCTGCTGGGAAACTCTACTGAGGTCGCTGAGCATTGTACTGAGTTCTTCAAGCGATTCTGCCAATATGACTATGTCGTCGGCGAAACGAAGGTGAGTGATGTATTCGCCATAGATGTTGATGCCGAATTCTTTCCACTTCAAGAGCTTAAAAACGTCCTCCAACGCATTCGTGAACAGTTTCGGAGAAATAACGTCTCCCTGTCTCACGCCTCGTTGCAGTTGGATTGGTTCCGTGCTCTTGTCCTGTAATCGAATCGACATGGTGGCGTTTCTATACAAACACTTCAGCGCTTCGATATACCTATAGTCGATTTGGCATCGCTGAAGAGACTGCAGTACGGCCCAGGTTTCGATTGAATCGAAGGCTTTTTCATAGTCCACAAACGCTAAACATAATGGCCGATTATACTCCTCAGTCTTCTGTATAATCTGGCGGAGCGTATGAATGTGGTCTATGGTGCTAAAGCCTTTTCGGAACCCGGCTTGTTCGGGAGGCTGGAAGTCATCAAACCTACGAGCAAGACGATTCGTAATGACTCTCGAGAACAGCTTATAAACATGGCTCAGAAGTGAAATGGGCCTGTAGTTCTTCAACAAGGTCTTGTCGCCTTTTTTGAAGAACAGTACCACTACACTTCTGCTCCATGCTTCTGGCGTTTTACCTTCAAGGATGACGGAATTAAATAACTTCTGGAGGACTGAGAGTACCGGTTTTCCACCCGCTCTCAGAAGTTCTGTCGTGATTCCGTCATCACCTGGCGCCTTGTTGTTCTTAAGCTGTTTGAGAGCCATTCTAATCTCGTATAGGCTGATGTCCGGGATGTCTTCGGTGTAGTGTCGGGCCAGTTTAGCTCTCGTGTCCTGAGCTGTACTGACAACGGGTTCTTGTGTCGAGGTGTATAGCTGTCCATAAAACCTCTCAAGTTCTCTCAGAATCTCCGGTTTTGATGAGATGATTCTGCCATCGTCGATCTTCAGCTTAGTCATTTGGCTTTGACCTATAGACGAATTTTTAGCGAACACTTTGGAGCCATGATTACGCTCGATTGCGGCCTTTATACGATTTGTATTGAAGGCGCGCAAGTCGTGTCGCAGTGCCTTCGAAATTCGTCTATTGAGCTTGCCGTAGTTTGACATGTCAGCTGAAGATTGCAGTCTCATCTCATTCCGATCTTCCATCAGCTTGATGGTTACTTCTGAGAGTTTCTTTGGTTTATTTCGGCGGGGGGTCTTAAAGAACTGAGACCCCACCGCTTGGACAGCTTCCACCAACCCGTTGTTTATCTCGTCCACTGTTTCGCATTCAGCTAGGCACTGGAAGCGGTTATGTAGTTCGAGTTGAAAGCTCTCGGGGTTTTGGATTTGGGCAACGCTAGGCCGGAGCGTGGAGTTTATCAGACGCGACCTCTCAAGCTTTACATTGATATTCAATGTGCCTCTAACGATACGGTGATCGCTACCGGTTTTCACCTTGTGGATCACAGAGACATCATTGAATATTTGCTTCCTGGTCGTCATGATAAACTCGATCTCATTTTTTGTTGAACCATCGGGGCTTATCCACGTCCACTTCCGGGATGGTCGCTTCTCGAAGAAGGAGTTC
Source organism: Plagodis pulveraria (assembly GCA_963890685.1). Taxonomy (NCBI): domain Eukaryota; kingdom Metazoa; phylum Arthropoda; class Insecta; order Lepidoptera; family Geometridae; genus Plagodis; species Plagodis pulveraria. Next base: position 15,740,936 of record OY982976.1, on the reverse strand, counting down.
ATCGCAAAGAGTCCCTCCTTCTCCATGAAGTCGACCAGCCGCTGGCCCCTCTGGTTCCGCTGCCCATATCCAAATGGCCCCACTCTCAACTCATCGCCATTTCGTGTGCCCAACTTAGCGTTGAAGTCCCCCATCACAACGGTGAAGTATGTTTCGGAGGAATGTATGGCTTCAGATATCTCCTCATACATAGCCTCTACTTCATCGTCTGAGCGTGTCGAGGTCGGTGCGTAAACCTGTATGACCTTCAGCGAATACCGTTTGGTGATTCTGAGTATAAGGTACGCTACCCTGCTCGACACACTTTCGACTTTTACAACATTGTTAACAAGGGACTTCCGGACGAGAAACCCAACACCACCCTGAGACTTTTGGTGACCTTCCCGGTAGAAGAACAAGTTACCGGAGTCAAGGATAACGGTGTCCTGTCCCTGTCTTCGGACTTCCGATAACCCCATGACATCCCAGCGTAACTTGTTCAATTCTTCCTCCAGCTCGACAATCTTGTGGTCCTCCCTGAGCGTACGTATGTTGTGTGTTGCCAGGGCCAAGGGTCGTCGTTTTTGATGTTGGTAGCCGTGTATCTGCCGGGGATTCTTCGCACCCCCTGCTCCACCGTTACCTGGCCTGCTACCAGGGCCAGGAATAATAGAGCTGCCGGGGACTGGGGGCCGAGTTATTTTTGTGCTATTCATAAGGGGGGGTTTGCCATAATCCCCACGCTTGGCAGGCGTCTTGGGGATCGCAGTTATTGGTGTGCATTTCTCAGAAGGCGCTGCTGCCCACCTTCCGGTATTTTTCCCTTAGTCGCCTTTTACGACACCCACGGGAAGAGATGGGGGGATGACATTCTAGCCCGGCACCCCACGGGGCAAAAATACAAAAATATATCTAGTGACAATTCCGCCTAATTTTCCTGTTAAGCCGACGTGACGTCACAAACGCCACGCAGCCAAATCAGAAGAATTTTCGACGCGTTTCGCTTCTACGCGAAGCATCCTCAGCAGGTCTTGAATCTACGAGCACACGATCGGGAATGGATTCTTCCGGTTTGGCTGCGTGGCGTTTGTGACGTCACGTCGGCTTAACAGGAAAATTAGGCGGAATTGTCACTAGATATATTTTTGTATTTTTAAGTGTTTTATTAAAATATTAATTTGATGTTTTCATAAAATATTTTAAAAATATTTGTTATTATTAAATATGGATTTCCGCAAAGTAACGCCTGAATCTATTTATTAACTTTCTTATTCTTTATATGATATTATAAATTCTGATATCCCTCGCCCTGTCCACTTTAAATCTCTCCAATCACTTGTTTTCACTCCTTTTATTTATGTATTAAGTAATTTTATAAAATCTAATAAGATTAAGTTGTAACATACTTTCCCTTAACTTTAATATTTCATATATTTTCTACTAATTAATATTTAATACACTTGCTGAGATATTTAGACCGTTATTTTTTTTTCTTATACCGTACACTGGCCACACTGACAAGACATTGGCAGTATATCGTCAAAGCAACGATATGAGCCATTTATGAAGATGAAGAAGATCTCGAATTATGTCAAAGTTTAATCTTCCTTACTTAATAATCAAAACATAATTTTATCAAACATACAATTTTAAAGTTGGATATAGTAATATAGTTTAGATCTTTTAGTCTCTTAAAAATGCACGCCCCTCCAATGTCTACCCCTACATGCATAATAATGTATAGACGCAATACAATGGCCTCGACAATGGCAGCAATTCTGTTGCTCGCTCACTATCTATACTAACTAATTAAAAAAAACTAATTTTAGTTTTACGATTCCTAAAAGTCATTCTGCTGTTATCTCGAACTAAATTTAATACAGCAAATTATCAATACTAATTAAATTCACTTTGCCGCTACTCTACCCTAGATGGCGCACGATTCAAGTTGTTTTGTAAAAAAAATCAGTCTTTGATACATGTTTTTTACATGGAACTTTGTTTATATTGGAATTCTATGATAAAATAATGATTTTGCCACGTTGCTTGGCAGAGCAGCTTCAACAGGTCGCTTCGCAAACTCGAAAGCCGAGGTTCAGTATCTAGATATAATGGTGATTTCATTTAAAAAAATATCAAAGCACATAGCTGTCCGAAGTCTATCGAAGATTGCTCAACCTGCTAAAAGATATAAATAGATCTGATGAAAAGTGGGTATTTAAACACATGCCATCCCTCTGGGTATTATAGGTGTACAAATAAATAAATCCAAGTTATAGCAATATAAGCTTTTTTCTCTAGTTAGCTTTAGAATTACCGAAAAATTCAATCCTATCCAGAGAACCCACAAGTCTAGTAACGATATAGCTGCATGCTCCATTGTTTATCCGACTAAGAAAGCCGAGATTATGATAAAATCCGCCAAAATAAATTAATTGGAGAACATTACAGCTTCAGTGAACACAAATTTACATGTAGATTAATTTTTAGTCAAATTATCTATGATTCCACCTAATCTGACTAAATTATGGCACAGCAGAATAGCAAAATATACTCAAATTTTACTAAGTTTAGTAACTTTAATAATTTTAAAGCGAATTAAGTAAACTATGGCACCAACAGAATAAGGAATGTTCATTTGACATTTCTAAATGTAATTTTAGATGGTGGCGGGGAGGGCATTTTTAGACTGAAAGATATCGACTATATTATTATGTCCAACGTTAAATTGTATGTTTGATAAAATGATATATCGATTATTAGAAAATAGAATTAAATTTTTACATAATATGAGATGTATTCCACAATTTAAAATAAATTAGTGTCAAATTGATGAAGTTTTGACAAGCCTTTGCCGGGATAGTACATATTTTTTTGAAATTATATAATTAATAATGAACAGGTTCAAATCTGCGACGTAATAGATATGGACTGACACAGGTCCACGGTTCGATCCCCGCCGCCGGCTTTACCTTCATCACATGTTGGAAGAACATTTTACGAATATCCTGGCTAGCTGCCACTATCAAGTAGAAAATATGTCGTCAAGCACCAAATAATATGCTCTGGCAGTTGTCCTTGAAATCCAGATATTCTAGCCCTAGTTCGCTTGCCATCCTCGACCAGTTACCAACAGATGAGATAGAGGGCAAAGGCTAGCCTATTAGATATCAAATATTTCCTAATTTTCTCACCAGTGTGACAGTAGTGAAGATTAGTCGGCCGCGTTTAAATCGACAGCGGGTAGTAAGGCGCGATCAGATCACATAAAAAAACGTATTTTAAAGTCCAAGTAATATCGATGTTCATTAAATGTTAGAAAAACCTTCGTTCAAGAATATAAATACCTATAAAATTCACATGTTCATCAACCACCCGGTATGCTTGTAAACACATATTACACGGCATATTGGAAACCGTAGTTCATGTAGTAGTCACTAAATCCGACAGATGGCGCTGATTTCATTCTCATAATATTACATTCGCAAAATATTATATTCGCAAAATATTACATTCGCTAAATATTACATTCTCAAAATACTAGATGTACAATCGAGCACAATAAAAAAATTAAATTGAAGTTGTTTCATTGGTTTATAAATCCATATAAATTGAGTGAAAATATTTATAATAATTTGTTCCAAGTAGACTTGAGAGTTCGTCTGCAATAGGGTTCTGCCCTAGGCGTCTGCTCTTGAGGAGAGCACCATCCAGGTTTGAGTGGACCTGTCCAGACAAAGCGACTTTTTTAAATTGCTTAGTGGACTTTATACACAGCATACAACACGCTACAAACTAACCAAATTAAACCTGAAGTACCAGGAGATAAGAAACTTAGAGAAGGTTGCCATACTCCTTTAGACAAACAATACACGTTTGTACGTAGTAGTATGGTATTGCGGGTTGTCTCTATCTATGCGCTATGCACTGAGCTCTATGTTATTTCAGGTTCTATGGTTACGCTAATACCTTCTTTATGATTCTTATCTCCTGGTACTCCAAGGTTTGATTTGGTTAGTTTGTAGCGTGTTATGTAAAAAAATCACAACTGTTATTTTTTTACATTACAATTACAAAAATTGTAATCAGTGATAACAAAATTCAACACTAGTTTCATTATTTTCATTTACTCTAACCCTTCTGACTGTTATTTCCCAAAATGTAATCATTTGAGAACAAAGGGCTGATTCTTATCAAAGCAAATTTCTTTAAATCACTGCCGTCTATCGGATATAGTGATTGACCAATAATTTTACTTTAAATACATCAATTTAACAACAATGCCTTGATAATATCATAATAGGTTTTGGAAGTTATCATATCTTATTTCTAGCCTTATCTCACTCATATGGGATCGGAGATTGTCTTCTCTAACATGTCGAAGAGGAGTATTGTATGCAGTCATGTTAATTAGCGTCCAATAATTTATAAAGATAATATATTTTATGTAATGAGTAAAAATAGTTATAGTACCACCAACTTAACTGTGCAGTTTTCGAGGGGCGCTACTGGTCATGGAAATCAACTACAGACTGTCACAATTTGAGGGAAAGTTTTAGTTCTTTTTTCTGCCACCTGAACAGATAAGTTGGTGGGTCTGTACACAGGTGAAGAAACTTAAAATTACGATAGGAAAAATTATAGTCATATGCGCGATCTAACCCGCGTCATCAACCACTATATCCGGGGTAGGCTCTGACCGACTGAGCTAACATGACATATGACTCATAACTCTAATTTGTCATTAGTTCAACTTACGTTGTACTACATACAAGACTAATTTAATAATAATAAAAGTAAGTCTCGTTAGATTAACCTTGGCTATAAGGGGTGGATGGCGTGGGTTCGAATCCCGCACATGTAATCGGCGGAGCATGCATTATAAATAAAAATATTAAAACTGTTATAATTTTAAATTTCCAGCCCTATGTTTCGTACCTAAGTCCAGTTGTTAAATTAAAACTAAAGAAAAAAATAGTCAAGTATCACGTAACCGTGACTTTAGAACACAAGAGGCTATACACTTTTCTTTAAACTTTCGTGAACTAAGCTCATTTACTTTGTTTACCATTACCGCGCCGTAACGGTTAGCCACTTCACTTTGGAAACTATCGCGAGTTTTATCCATATTAACTTATTAGGAACCGAATTATATAACGCGGGTCCTATCCGGTTCCTAATAAGTTAACTAAGCTCATGTTTCTAAATACAAAACGGGTCTTTTCACGCACGAATAAACATCAAAATAATTATATTTTGACTAATCTCGACATTTCGATCAAGTTGCATTGACCGTGGTCACGAGTAGACCGTAGCACGAGTCTACTCGTGACAAAGACCCGTTTTGTATTTAGAAACAAGAGGCTATATAGTTAGCGCACACTAATCCACACGGCACCGTTACGACATCGCCTATAGTGTTTCAGTATTCTTGTATGGAACTCCATACAAAAACTCATTCACGATAATGAGACGAGACGATGACTGTATGGTGCCAAACCAAACATCTTCGTTGACCTTTAGGCTGAAATCTGGATGGTAGCCATCTTACTTTTTCACATCGGTATATTTTTGTTAATGTCGTGAAAATTAAACCATTATGTAAGTATTAATAAAGCTTTTAAATGATCTCAACGTTAAGAATCTCAGATATATTATAATAAATAACTATTTATGTATAAAAAACATTGTTTTTAAGCGTTCCATGTCATAATTCAGGGTTAACTATAGTTTATTTTACCACGAGTCGTTACTTGATTTTTTTTATGTTTTCATATTATACTACGGATACTGTTGTCTCTTTATCGTGCCACACTGTTTACGAGAGTGACAGAGAACACTGTATAATTGGCAAGTTGTGTATTCATTATGGGGCACAAATGTCCTGCGACACGAGTCTGCAGATAAGGTTTTTCAACAAAAACTTTAAAACAAAGAATTTAGAAAGAAGATGATTCAAATTCTTATTGTATTACGAAGAGAAAGTTTGGCAATTACGAATGAAATATGATATCTGACAAATGTCCACAACGAGCACGCTGACAGATGTCGATTCTTTCATCAAAGTTTTTAATCACTTTTTGGCAAAATAGCGGGTCTATTTCGTTGATCACATGACGGATTTTGAGTTTTAAGGCTGCAATCAATTTGATTGGCTCCGTATAGACTCCCTTAACATAGCCCCACAAAAAACAATCCAGTGGTGTTAAATCATACGATCTGGCTGGCCACTTAACCGCTGAATTTCGTGAAATTATGCGATCGGGAAAATTTCGTTTGCAATAAATTGATCGTTTCATTGGCTGGGTGACATGTGGCACCGTCCTGTTGAAACCACATGTCAGTGATATTCTCGTTATCAATAATAGGCCAAAATTAAGTTGTTAACATCTCGCGATAAATATCACGGATTTTACGAAATGTAACTTAACAGAACTACTTTTCATAGTTTCGGAAATAGTAGTTCTGTTAAGTCTCGAAAATCGCATTAAAATAATTAAAATATTATTTTAATGCGATTTTCGAGCGAAATTGAATTTATTGTAACAATTGCCAAAGCATCTACTACGAATACGTCAAAAAACTAAATGTCAATTCGGGCAACACCAACAGCATGACAGTTGTCATGCTGCAATTCGGGCAAAACTAACTAGTGGTGGATAATATAGCATATAGCGCCATAGTATAGCGCGTTATTGCTTTGTAGCGCATACAACACGCTATGTGTATATAATTTATTTATTCATTCATTACAACTATTTTTACAGGATTAACCCCAATACAATAGCGTAGTCAAAATATTTCAATTACAAAAATAACTTTATACAGTAATTATTACATTTCCTTATTAAATTAGTATAGGTATATTATATAAAAACATGAAATTCAATTATCTTATTAAAATTAATAATAATATGTCATTCTTATTATATAACAAAAAAAAAAAAATGACAATCACACTACTAAATACAATTGTGTCATCTTACATCTAATTCTGATTATTGTAATAATAAATTATGGATATGTCATATTAAATTGTAAGTGTAGTCATCTGTCTTCGCATAACACAGATCGAACAATACTACAGTTTTGAATTCTGTTATGGAACATGCAAACAGATCTAATTGGTATGCAACTCGATTTAGCGCCTGCAGCGTTCGATTTAATGGGGTCTTTGCGAGTAAGTTAGTCCTGGCGCGAGGGACCCAATTATTACAATTATCTCTTCGCGCTATAAATATAACGTCTCGCGTGCTTGCGGTAACACGCTTTGCGCATGTACGCGTTATGGGCCTACGCGCTATATACCTATTACTCGTTTGTGTTGTGTGTGACCGCGCGCGATCTATTCACTCGCGCTTACCTAGTAGTAGTAGTAAAAGTAGTGAAGTTAATACATACAACAAACAAAAAATAACAATGTATAACTTTATAGTAATAAAAACATTAAAAAATTCTTACTCAAAGAGCAGTTACAAAACGTTGTATTTGTACATACCTATCATAAATTAACTTGTAAATACGCCTATAAATGCACACATTTCATATCAATGTACAAGAAAATTATAGACAGTCCTTAGCCTGAATAGTATGAAGAAAAGTTTATTCTATTTATTACAATGAAGGAATGTAATATTTAATTTTGTATAAGCTAGAATAAGTCCTTACTCATTAGAGCCGCGCTGCGCTAGTGTCGAACGATAACTACAGACAGCACGTTGCGCCTGACGCTATTGCGACAACACCTAGCACGTAGCATATAGCGCGAGCGCCTTGTTTCGTTATAACGATAGCGTATAATATAGCGCGTTATTCGAATATAGTTTATAGTCTAGCGCGTTGGTGCTGAACAATACTAACACTAACATCATGCTGTTGGTGTTGCCCGAATTGAAAAACAAAGTTCTTGTTGAAAAATCGCACTACGTTTCGTGTTTATTCGCCAAACGTTTATCTCACGACATTTTTAGTTCAAGTAAAGATGCGGGATGTCGCTTGACGTGTCGTGAGAATTAAGGTGACGTCGCTCGAGCTAGATCTAGGTAGACTAGTTAGTGCCGCTAGGCGTATGTTTCTCGAGATCTGAAGAGTCGTGTAGAGGGGCATTTGTCATAAAGTAAATAAAGGTATTTTCTCATCAGTTTAAAAAAAACACCGTCCTCGGTACATTTTGGTAAGTACAAGTATTTTTTGAAGACAAGTTATTTTTATTATTGAAGAAGAATATTAATAAAGAAATATTGTGAATTTTAATTAGTATCGGTTTTTTGGAAGAATACTCGAAGCTGGCATAAAAAAATCTTATATTAATTATTAATCGGATTGTTATCTACAGCTTAAGATTTGTGGTCAAATATTCTGTAATATAATATATATGTATTATATATTAGGTCCTTACATATGAAATTGGCGTTTTGTATGGGAGGAACAAAAAGTCGAATATTTTTTAATATAATATATTTAATTAATCAAAGTATGAACCATTATTTTCTATGCACTTTTGCCATCTCATAGGTAGTTCATTGATCCCTTTACTAAAAAAACCAGTCGGACGGGAATCAATAAAATCTTTGAAGGCGATTTGGACTGCCCCATCGGAGTTGAATTTTTTCCCTTGCAAGAAGTTATCCAAATTTCGAAAAAAATGGTAATCTGTTGGAGCAAGGTCCGGGGAGTACGGAGGATGTCTTAGACTTTCCAATTGAAGCTCTTCTAATTTAGTAGCCGTCTGTAGCGCAGTGTGTGGTCTAGCGTTGTCGTGAAGCAGCAGTGGCGTGGAGCGATTGACCAGCCTAGGTTGTTTAGCCGCTAGCTTTTCCATCATGGTTTGCAATTCCTGACAATAGACATCAGCCGTAATAGTCTGGCCAGATTTGAAAAAACTGTAATGAACAATACCGGCACTAGTCCACCAAACGCTTACAAGTAACTTTTTTGGGGTTAATTTTCGCTTGGGGCAGGATTTGGCTGGCTGGCCAGGATCTAACCATTGCGCTGAGCGCTTCCGATTATCGTAAAGAACCCATTTTTCATCACAGGTAATGATTCGGTTTAAAATACCTTCATTATTGTGCCGGTTTAGTAATGTAACGCAGCAGTCGACGCGCGTTTGCCGGTTTGTTTCAGTCAATTCGTGAGGTACCCACCTTTCAAGCTTTTTAATCTTCCCAATTTGCTTCAAGTGAATTAAAACAGTTTTATCACTAACATCGCAGCCTGCAGCTAACTCGGACGTGGTTTGCGATGGATCCGCTTCCACAATAGCCTTCAACTCTTCATTATCAACTTGAGTCTCAGGCCGTCCACGGGGCTTGTTCTGCAGGTCGAAATTTCCAGAACGAAAACGTTGGAACCAAAAACGAACTGTGTTTTCTTTTGCAACACGACCGCCATACACATCATTCACCCTTCGAGTTGTTTCCGCAGCACTAGTGCCACGGCGGAACTCGTACTCGTAAATAATGCGATATTTAAGGTTTTCCATTTTGTAAAATGAGTGACAAAAACAGAAGAAAAAAAACAAATGAATGACGATCATCGAAGCACAAATACATGAGTCTATAGCTGTACAAATTTGAATTTGGAATTCCTTACCAAAGAGGAGAAATTCGTGATTAAAGTGGCCAGTACGAAAAACGCCAATTTCATATGTAAGGACCTAATATATTTAGAATTTGTGTCCGAATAAGAATGGGGTATATAAATCTTAACCCCTTATTTGGCCTATTGTAGGCAGCTGTACCTTAGATAGTAACTAGATTTAAGTATCACCAAATCCTATGACATAATAATATTGTATAAAAATTAATTTATTATAATAATGTGTTATTGAGACGAGCAAATATTCAATAAATTGAATTAACGAATTCTGAGTTTGTTTTTATCGGTCATGACTTCTTTTACCTATTTATGAGCTTTTGATATGGAATTGTACAAGTCCTCATATGTTATTTTAACTCATTAGAATAGGTATATATTTTGCATGGTGGTAGGGCATTTTGCGATTGCCCGCCTGGCTAGCTACCACCCTCAAGTAGAAAATCTGTCGCCAAGCACCTAAAGATGTGTTCCTTATTACACACACCTTAGAAGACATCCTAGAATTACTGGCTCTCAAGAGCCAGTAATTCTAGGTTAGCCTGTACAAGATCTTCGACCTCATCATCACTTACCATCAGGTGAAATAGTGGTCCAAGGTTAATCTATCAGGCATAAAAAAAAATATAGTCTTTTGATATGGGGAAGGGAAATTAAAAATAACAGCGATGCCTTTGGGTGAATATTCAAGTAAGTTTGCTAACAAAAGATTTACTACTACTTGCCACTAGTATAGACATCTAGTGGCTAATAAGTGAACTGCACACGTCGGTATTTGTATAGTTTGTGCCATTATAATAAAGATCTATAATAATCTGATCTAGAGATCAGTGGTTCCCAACCAGTGGTCCGCAGGAGTCAAAATTTGGTCCACGAGCAAAGGCTAGAGCGCATGTGGCACGGACGGAGAAGTGGAAAACGGAGCGACAGACAAAAGGAAACCTCTTCAAATGTCGATTGATGAATTCAATCGTCACTTCATATTTACAAACAGAAACATAGTTGATCAAAACTGCTTTAAAACCCTTTTAGCACGGATTCTAATGAAGGTGCTGAAGAAATCCTGGAAGAACTAATTAAGATTTTAAAATGATGTAAGATCGCATTTGGATCTAATTCGCTTGAGAAGTTTTGGTGTGAAAATACATTTTGAAAAAATAATATAAATATAGTTATAAAAAATAATAATCTTCTTTAATGCTCACGTTATAGTTTTATCACGGTTTAGATTTCTGACATTAACGTCCCGCAATTTGGCAGACTAGAAGGTACAGCATTGCCGGCATCTAAACGTGAAGACTCTGCAAACAGAGAGGCAAATAAATTTGCTTTCTCTTCAGCAGTGTGCGCTAGTGAGCCGTCAGTGTTCAGCAGTGGAGGCAATGAGGGACAGCAGGAGTTCTCTCCGATCGACCTCGCCAGGGACCAGAACGCTTTGCTCCCCGAGGGGTAGGAAGCAAGTTTGTTCCCTGTTTGGAGTATGTGGTCAAAACGAGCCTTTTTGCAGGACTTGGCGGCTAGGTTAGATGCTTTCTTCTTTTCACGTACATCTCTAGGTTTGCGGGTTCGAGCATCAGCCCAGGCTAAGTAGGCCTCATGTTTTAACGCTTCTGCATCTCCACATTGGGCATTAAACCATGGTCGAGCTTTGCTGGACAGCGGGACGTCAGAAAATGGTATGAAGTCCATTCCCTGACGTAACACTTCTGTCACAGCATCTGCGCAAGCTGAGGGATCGCTTGAAGAAAAACAAACCTTCCACCAAGGATAAAACGCGAAAAAAGAACGCATCACATCCCAATATGACCTGTATCGCCATACCCGCCGGGGGTATTTAACAAAAAATTATAAATTGAAACACATAGAGATTGACCGCTCGTAGCGAAGTTTGCTTAGCTGTTCTTAACCGATCAGCAAAGTTAAGCAACGTCCGCCGCGGTCATGAGTTGGATGGGTGACCGCTAGTGACATTACTACTGAGCGCTTCTGTGCTTCGAAGGGCACGTTAAGCCGTCGGTCCCGGTTGTCGTCTTAGAATGGCAGTCGTTATAGCATGGTGGTAGGATATTTTGCGAATGCCCGCCTGGCTCTAGCCACCATCATACCACCCTCAAGTAGAAAATCTGTCGCCAAGCACCTAATGGTGTGTTCCGGCAGCTGTCCTTGAGAGCCAGTAATTCTAGGTTAGCCTGAACAACATCTTCGACCACATCATTACTTACCACCAGGTGAGATAGTGGTCAATGGCTAGCGTATATGAAAAAAAAAACAGTAATTATTGTGACATAACTGTAATAGTTAGACATATGGTATTGCAGACTTTTTTGTAGATATTGATGTCCTCTATAAAATTGTACTACATCACTTTGCTCTATTGTCAACAATTTCCGCAGCGTACGCGATATAACGATATTTTTGTTATTTTGGATCTCTAAGTTTTTGAAAATATTCTATAGCGTATGTTTATCAGGGATAGTGTAGGATTCTAATGGTGAAAAAAATTTTCAAATCGATCAAGTAGTTTTTAAGTTTATTTGTTATATACAAATATATAAAAATAAAAATATTTCCTGTTTATAATATTATAGTATAAATATAGATAACACTGAAATCATCTGCATCTCTGCATGCATTTTTGTAGTTAAAAATCTGCATACTTATTGAAAAAGGTAAATGATCCTCATTGCTCCACCACAGCTTATTTTTTTTAAATATGTTTGTTACGCAATTATGAACTGATTTCGATTATTCTTTTTTGTTGGTTAGAGTGTATATGAAAGTTCCATTTAAATTTCATCAAAATGTTGAGTACTTTTAAAGTTATAGTCAATTAGAAAATGTAATTGCATATTTGGATGAACAATTCTTGTCGGTGAAAAGTATTTTAGATCAATGATCTTCTAAGCAGTATGCATCAGTACTTATACATAAAAAAAATATACTTTTAACATTGGAAGTTGGTTATGTTTTTTTTTTAATATTCTCTTTATGTACCAGTTCCATGAAATAAATATGCTAAATAAATCAAACAGAATCTTTGAAAAGTAAAGCCTGAGAAGGTCGCATGACATATATTTATTAAAATCATCAAAATAACGAGGCCAAGAAATTCTCATTAACCCTTCAAATTATACAATTGGACTCGGTCTAAATCGACCTGGAAGTAAACTCTGAACCCTTATCACACTCCCTGTCTTCACATCTTTGCTATCTGGTCTAATGTGACTCTTGTTGGTATGCATCTCTAAGCTTTGTACAGTATCTGATGCAAAATTGCCTAAACGCCATTTATATGCTTTCTCTCCAGAGTGTCTTGTCATATGTTGCTGTAAAATGTGTTTTTGTATACATTTATAATCACACTCATTGCACTCATACGGTTTCTCTTCAGCGTGTGTTTTCATATGTGTTTGTAAATGAATTAATTGTGCACATTTAAAACCACACTCATTGCACTTATATGGTTTCTCTCCAGTGTGTTGTTTCATATGTCGCTTTAAATTGTTGGCTTGTGTACATTTATAATCACACACACTGCATTCATATGGTTTATCTTCAGCATGTGTTTTCATATGTATTTGTAAATTAATTAATTGTGCACATTTAAAACCACACACACAGCATTTATATGGTTTCTCTCCAGTGTGTTGTTTCATATGTCGCTTTAAATTGTTTGCTTGTGTACATTTATAATCACACACACTGCATTCGTATGGTTTATCCCCAGTATGTGTTTTCATGTGTCGTTTTAAATTATTCACTTGTGCACACTTAAAACCACACTCACTGCATTTATATGGTTTCTCTCCAGTATGTTGTGTCATATGTCGCTTTAAATTATTTGCTTGTGTACATTTATAATCACACTCGCTGCATACATATGGTTTATCCCCAGTATGTGTTATCATATGTCGTTTTAAATTATTATTTTGTCCGCATTGAAAACCACACTCACTGCATTTATAAGGTTTCTCTCCAGCATGTTGTTTCATATGTCGTTGTAAATTGTTTGGTTGTGTACATTTATAATCACACTCACTGCATTCATATGATTTATCTGCACTATGCCTTATAATATTCCCTTCTAAATTCTTGACTTGTATGTTTTTATCTTTGCATGTGTTCTCAGTAACATTATAAACAATGAAAACATTTTTTCCAGTTTCTCCATACATGTCATTACTGAAACCAGCAGTATCTTTTTTTTTAGGGTCACTCATTATTATAAGTACAATATAGCTGCTACTTATACCAAATCTACCTTACTAACATATTGTCCAACGACAGAGAAAGGATGAATTATTGAAATTGTCTTTCAGCTCCGTTGTCTTGAATAACCGTAAGTCCTGAAACATTAAAACAACCATCCTTGACCTTTTCTATAAAACAATGGTAACTGTAACAGAATAACATAATATATAGGCTAAACATGTCTTGATATTCAACTATATAAACACTTTTGAAGCGCTCATAGCGAAGTTTACTTAGCTGTTCTTAACCAATCAGCAAAGTATTTTTTTTATATGTTATGATGATAGAACAAGCTCGAGGCCGATCTGATGTTAAGCGGACTAACCTCTGCCTCTAACAGATGCATTTCATCAAAAGTCACGGATTGCATTGCACCTGTAGACATAATTGTTAAGTCTCATGTGACTGCCGGAATATGCCGTTAGGTGCTTAGCGACAAATTTTCTACTTGAGGGTGGAAGCTAGCCAGGCGGGCATTCGCAAATTGCCCTTCCACCATGCGGTGAAGCTCATGCCCACTGCGGAATTCAAACAATGGGCCTGCTGCGCGGCAGTCCATAGGCAATGCCACTGAGCCATCACTGCTTCAAAAGGTGTTCTTAACCAATCAGCAAAGTTAAGTAAGTGTATTCTCAACTCTTGTGATGTGCAGACTAGATCTTTGACACGTGAGCTCCCCTAAGATTTGCCAGTGTTGGATGGATAATATATTTGCATCTATTATATGGCTGAAAATGTCTTGAAATTCAACTAAATAAGGAGTCAGTCATTCTTATGGGAATTATGGATGTGGGTATTCTCCACTTCTGTGGCGCAATGACTTGATCTTTGACGTGAGAGCAGAGGACCACCGATTTACCCAAAATGGTAACTGAATAAAAGTAACACTTCTATACATATTTATTCATAGGTCAGTAGTCACATCAACTCTAAAGCCTACTTGGTGCAGGGGTAGAGATTCCACCTACATATTAAATATTATTCTAGTATCTCTTTCCACAGATAATTTGCAACTATTTCTCTCTGTGTTTGCAGACTGGATCATAAAATTTAATCGAAAATAGGCTTGGCAATGTTGTTTTCTAAACAATACTGCTGGTAGTGTCCGAAATAAGAAAATGTATAATATTGAAGCTCAAACTCAATGCCATAATACATGATAAGTGCAACAAAATGCCCAAGCATATCTGGAGGTAATCAACACTCAAAATAAAAGACAAAAATTAAATGAATGTTATATTCTGACGGAATCCTGAATATATGAAGAGCTCGTAGCAAAGTTTACTAAGCTGTTCTCAACCGATCAGCAAAGTTAAGCAACGTCGCCCGCGGTCATGAGTTGGATGGGTGACCGCTAGTGACATTACTACTGAGCGTTTCCGTGCTTCGGAGGGCACGTTAAGCCGTCGGTCTCGGTTGTCGTCTTAAGATGGCAGTCGTTATAGCATTTTGCGAATGCCCACCTGGCTAGCTACCACCCTCAAGTAGAAAATCTGTCGCCAAGCACCTAACGGTGTGTTCCGGCAGCTGTCCTTGACAGCCAGTACTTCTAGGTTAGCCTGAACAACATCTTCGACAACATCATCACTTACCATCAGTTGAAATAGTGGTCAAAGGCTAACCTATCAGGCATAAAAAAAAATATATATATAGTAGACGCGCAGTAATCCTAAAAATGTTTTGTAAGGCGGTGACAGATTTAATAGGATTATTGTGTAGGACCATACAGTACTGCCAAGGATATCTTGTAGGAGCATCTTATAATCCGACAAATAATAGTATCATACATATAAAAAATATAAGATTAAATCTATGAGACAAACGGTGATATCAATGCTCCCCTTCACTGCTCAAGCTTCTTCCTCTGACTAACCATATTTGGTAAGATCCTACTAATGCCGCTTTGGATACACATTATAGGATGGAAACAGTGGTTCTTGACAAGCCAAGGTCTTTAAGTAGTTTATATACTGATTTCGCTGGTGTTACTTGCTCTATCACTTCCGAATTATCACTGGTGTGACATATAATTTATATGCTTATGATAATCCTTGGCAATGCAAGCAATGGCTGATACTAAAAATTTATAGAAATTGCAAATGTTTTCTTTTATCTTTAGCGATCAAATGGTACACATTTGGTGTATATATCTTTCTGTAGTCAATAACCTAAAAATAAGCACACAATATAATGTAGGTTTGTTGATAATCCTCACGACATTTTATCCTGCAGAAGTCAATAGTTTTTGAGAAAGAACATAGGCATGTACCTTTACTATAATTGAAGTTTTAATTGTAACCTTTATTTTGTTCTCTTGTTCTTACTAACCCTAGTTAGTTTTTTGCCTTTTATCCTCTTATTTGTAACTTTATTTAAAATATTGTCTGCTCAGAGCTTCATATTTTTCACACATTATTTTCACTTTTTTTTCGGAATAGATTAAAATAAAGTCAGTGTTATGAATTGTGATGTGTGCACAGATTGTCAGAGTACTAGTATGGGCGTATACCATTTGACGCTAAATTCGTTATTTTCGATAATTTTGATCACTTATACAATAATATAATTTTCTTCATAGATATATATATTACAAATAATACCTTTGCTATTGGATTAACTCTGAAGAAAGGCCTTAGATGTGACAGCTGTCAGAAGAAAGAAGAAAATGTGTCAGTGACAGAGGATGTTGCAGTTTTCAGTTTCGTTTCTGCTTTGGGATTTTTTAAACTAATCAATAAAATTAGCCTGTAAAAAAATTCACAGGTTAGTATGACGGATCGGGCTGTGACCCGTCCACCCACTGGACCATAGAGAAAAGTAATATCGCTGGACTTTCCCACTGGTGCCTAAGAAAATTATATCTCAGGTACCAGTGGGAAAGTCCAGTATATTAAACTTATTGTTCTTATTATTAAATAAGAACAAAAAGTTTAAAATATAAGGAGTCCCATACAAGGAACGTTTTATGTTTTTGTCCCTTCGTAATATATAAAACAAATTTAAATTTATAAAATAAGAAAACCCAAGACCTTCCGTGTGTGAGTCCAATTCGCACTTAGCCGGTTTTATTACATTGCATTACTAGAATGTCACTCTCTGTTGGTGCCGTAATAGGCGACCATGGGTAAAATACCGGAAGGTGGGCAGCAGCGACTTAAGAACTGCTATCTTAAACTTGCGATCCCCAAGACGCCTGCCAAGTGTGGGGATTATGGCAAACCCCCCAGGGAAGCGTGTGATCAGCAGTGGACAATCCGGCTGATACAGTACAGTATTCCATATATTAACTATTAAACCGATTTTGACGCAAATGGAAGTAGAAGTTAATGTAAGCGAATAAAAAAGTTACAATCCGATCAACCCGTAGGTACACATCGTAGATAAATATAGCAACAGAAACGGACGATATCATCCACTGGGTATGCCATGACGTCACTATTTTCAGAGAAATCTACGCAATATTTAAATAGTGATTTCTGGTCCTGGATCACATGATTGCTACATAATAATTGAAGACGTGAGTGGATGAAGGTGATAAGTGCATTTTTTTAGATTTTGAATAAATCGATGTTAAAGTATTACTACAATTTTCTTTTGTAAATCGCATAAATGATTAGTTATGCCTTAAATTTGAATGCAAAATAGTGTGAATGACCTTAAATTTTGAGGGTACGTTGGTAATAAAACTCTTGCGATATTATTAAATATTATATTTAAAAAAAACTAAACATAACTCTTTCTTCCATGAACTAACTTAAACCAATTTGTTCTTGAGGCTCTAAAAAATTAGGGTGCTAAGTACGAATATTGATATTGAATAAACATTTATATTTTTTTAATAAACAGAACCAGCTTCTTCAAAAACTTAAGCTAAGTATTTGCAGTAATCTCAAGTGTGCAACATCTTACATATAAAAAATACTATTCTTGGCTTAAAATTGACTCAAAAAAATAGCGAAATTCTGGCTTTACGAACTTAAGTTGCTCTCGGAGCTTCTGTTTTTTTTCTACTGAAACAGTACCATACTTACCGGTCTTACGTGGAATTTCTAAATTCTCGGACACGTTCGATCTTTTTTTTAATATGTCCACCTTTTTAAATGGTGTCATTTCATCGTACGATTCTTTGTATAGATAACATCCATACTCCTCAACTCGAATCCATTTGATACCATCCCTAAAACTGATTTTTCCATTGCTTACATCTTTTTTCCTGTTTATCAAATTGAGATTCTCTTGTAGCTTACCAATTTGTCTGAAATGTTCGGTCATATCCATGACTGTATTATTACGAGAAGCTTTGCAAATGATGTCACGATATTGGTCAGGAACATAAACGGTGTCATGCTTTCTTAAGACTTTTTCTATTCTGCCAAAATCACGATCTGAATCTAAATAAGAATGGCCAACTTCAGGAAACTTGTGATCGATTACTTTGAAATATCCTTTTAGGATAAGATATTGATAAAGTGTAATCATGGTGAAATTTTTATTTTGGCCGGCACATGAATCTGACCAAATCAATAGGTGATCTTTGTTTTGGCAACTTGGATCTACTTCCACAAATCTTAGAAGTGCGCTGGCGACTTCAGCACTTCCGCGATCCGCAACATCTTCAGTCCAGGTGCAACATACGGCTTTTTCTTTGCTTCCATCACAAACATGTATACCCAGGTTGTAAAACCAATGTTGACGCAAGTAGAACGCTTTTGAAGTTGTTATTTTTGGTAACGGCATGGTTTGTTGTAAATCCATCGTAATGTACACAATATCTCCATCTTTTCCGGTACTATCTCTCCTTTGTAAGATACATATTCCTCTCCTTTTGCTCTAGCGGTAGCTGCAGATTTTTTTTTCCAAGATTGTTCATTCCTCGGCCGTTTTTTGGATTTATTTTCTTTTGATGGAAATACCTTGCGCTTTTTTGGGATATTTTTTTCCTCCGAATCTTCATTTACATGCTGTTCACTAGTGGAAAGAATAATGGGGTTTTCCTGCCGGTCAGCATTTTCATTGTCAGGTTCACGCTCACTAACGCCACCAGAGCTAGTGCTATCGGGGCTTTCAGGAATGTAAATGTCATCACTACCGGAAGAAAAGTCTTCATTTCTATTCCGAAATTGAGATACATCCCCCAAGACTGTGTATGATTTTTTGTTTCGCAAAGTAAGTCCAAAGTAATCTTTATCTTCTTCTAGGGAATTCTCTATTCCATCTGAAATCTCATCATCTACAGAGACAGGAACGTTCGCAAGACCGCCAATATAATTTGTGCCTTGACCGCTTGTGGAAGGTTCAGCGATTTCACAACTTTTGATGCATGCATCTGCAAGATCACACGCAGGGTCCAGATCACCTACAAAAAACAAAGCCATAAGCATAGAAGAAGGCATGCGATAGTAATAAAAAGAAATTAAAGTTAGTAAACATCGGTCAGGTACAAGTCGGAACCCGAAAAAATTTAATATTGACTTATGCGGTTTTTCCTCCTGCCATCCAATATGTTTCATTTATTTAACTTATCCTAACACATGCTATTTTGACACCTTTTTCAACCAAAACTACAAAACAAAACAAGTATTGTTCTTTTGCGTAATACTTGTTTTGTTTTGTACTTTTGGTTGAAAAAGGTGCCAACTGTCACCTCTGAAGTAGGTATGCCAAAAATATTAATGGTAACCAATGAAGTGTGGCATATTATAGCCACCAGTTTAGCAGAAAAGGAAAGATAGTGTTTTCAAACAATGCAAACAAATCAAGAATTCGAAAAGATCTTACCTGCAATATTTTTGAGGTTATGATTATTGTAAACATCGTTGTTTTGAGCTATTTCGTATACACGGTCACCTAAAGCAGCGTCCACTAACAATTTAGCTCTTGATTTGGCTCCTGCCATATTATTTTTGCTTAAAAAATGACAATTATATATTTTAAATAATATTTTACACACTATCCAACAAACAAATCGACAATAACAGAAAGCGCGCGAAACTACAATGAACGAACGTAATCAAAACATTGAACCTCTGGAGTGAATGAAGGTGTTATGTTTGCGACTTAACACCTTCATTCACGGAGAATAGGGGTCACTTTATTCGAACATAGTATGCGCAGTGGAAGAAGGTGTTATGTTCATACATATCACCTTCTTCAACACACAAAAAGTAAAGTTTTTACTTTTTTTATTTAGGAGAGGGTGATATGTGTACATACCTCTTTCATCATCTGTATATTTTTTTAATAAACTAAACATAACACCTTTTTCAATTTTTTTTTACAAAAATAAGCTTTATTTCAACGTCCTTAAGGTTTATAGTAATTCAACTATACATATCACCTTCATCCACACAAAAAAACACCGAAACCCGAAAATACGACATATCACCATCATCCACTCACGTCTTCAATTAGAAATCAAATTTGTATTGTACATACTTGGCATCTCATTAACACCGACTCAATTTCAGCTCCTATATTGAGTCTAAAGCCCAGCTAGCCTCAAAAAAGCTTGGTGTTTTGGCCAAGGTGAGACATTACTTCACACCGGGACAGATGCTTAATCTCCTAATTCCGGACGTGTGTGGAGTACTGTTCTCACCTTTGGGATGGTTCTGCCAAATACCAGCTGTAGACACTGGAAGCTATTGAGAGGAGAGCCAAGAGACTCATTAACGACGACCAACTTGTAAGCACGAGACTCCAAAGTCTCGAGCATCGCCGCAAAGTCGCCTGTTTGTCGGTTTTCTATCGGATGCATTTCTGGGAGTATGCCACGGAACTGCATGACTTGATTCCGCCATCCCCATTCTATAACCGGACATCCAGGGACACTCAGAAGCGCCATCGCTATATGGTTGATGTTCCATTTACCCGAACGAAACGATTTGCGTCCTCGTTCATCATACGAATCGCCAGGGAATGGAACACCCTGCCTGAGTCTGTGTTTCCGGTTAAGTACAATATGGGGGTCTTCAAGAAGCGAGTGAATAGATAGATACCTTCTGGGTAAGCGCGCCATCATCGTTCATCATCGATCGCATCATCACTTACTATCAGGTGAGATAGTGGTCAAGAGCTACCCAGTTCTGCATAAAAAAAAAATACCACATGAATATATAACCGTATCTTTATTTATGTGGTATAAACTGTATAGACACAATACTCGATTAGGCGATATTTTTGAGTTGAATTCATTATTTTTTTCTATCGAGAGAAATATATTATGTATTTTCGTAACAGGTATAGTATATGACATATCGTTTAGAACTACAGGATACACCTGTACAGGCTACAGGTATATCCTACTTTATAAAAAGCATGTTTTTTTTAATTTTTTTTTTATGCCTGATAGGTTAGCCTTTGACCACTATCTCACCTGATGGTAAGTGATGACGTGGTCGAAGATGTTGTTCAGGCTAACCTAGAAGTACTGGCTCTCAAGGACAGCTGCCGGAACACACCGTTAGGTGCTTGACGACAGATTTTCTACTTGAGGGTGGTAGCTAGCCAGGCGGGCATTCGCAAAATACCCGACCACCATGCTATAACGACTGCCATCCTAAGACAACAACCGGGAACTAACGTGCCCTCCGAAGCACGTGCACGCTCAGTAGTAATGTCACTAGCGGTCACCCATGCAACTCTTGACCGCGCGCAACGTTGCTTAACTTTGCTGATCGGTTAAGAACAGCTAAGCAAACTTCGCTACGGGCGCTTCGTAATGCCCTATGCAAGTATATTCGTTTCACAACTGTATGGATTATAAAAAAGTTATTTCTCATGTAGTTTTCTCAAAATTCGATAATTTCTCAATTCGGACTTTGCCGACTTCTAAACGCAAGTGACTTTATAAATATGTAAAGAAGTGTAACCTCTTATGCAGTTACCGCTTTAATTTTGGACTCATCAAGTTCACATTACGAAAACGTGCACCATCTCTCAAACATTGACCTATAAATACTAGACGTGACATCTCAAACGAGGATAGTCCACCAGTCCAAGTATGCCGGCCAGCATACTCTCCCCCACACGCAGCTGGGCACTCGTAGAGATTACACGCGCTTTACGTTCGAAAATTGTGTATTATCAATTGTGTATTTTGTATACACAATTTTCGAACGTAAAGCGCGTGTAATCTCTACGAGTGCCCAGATGGGTGTGGGGGAGAGTATGCTGGCCGGCATACTTGGACTGGTGGACTATCCTTGGTTGAAATGTCGCGTCTAGTAAATATAGGTCAATGCTCTCAAATTGGATTGGTTAATTGATTTGGCGCTTAGAAATGATCGTGTCAAGGAAATGTTGCGCAGCACGGTACAGTTTTTAAACCACGCCCGCCGCGGTAAGGTTAGCGTTCTGCTGTTTTTGAGCTTCACATACATTTGTTTACATTCGCAGGTGACTACAAAATTACGTATTTTTGCAGAAACTACTTCGTTTCTACAACAAGACGAAAATGATAGCTATAAAGTGCATGCAATGAGCTTGGAAATGAAAAACCAGTGCCTAACCATAGGTGAATTTTGTATCCCTCTGGCGTTAAAGTGGCGCACCTTGATATGCGATTGGTCACCTGCCTTATTAAAATTCTATCTTTACACCTTTCAGATGACCCTTCCAGACGAAAGTAATTTAGTAAGATGGGGGAAAGCCACCGAAAAGTCTTGCGGTATTTGTCGGGAGGCCATAGGTTCAGCAAGGCACTTATTGGTAGGATGCAAGGTGCTCCTTGATAGGGGTCATTATTCCCGTTATCACGATAGAGTCCTCGAAATCATACGAGAAGCGGCGAGCCTCTCGGTAGCTAGAGCAAAAAAAGGTTTTACCACGAACAAACGCACGTTGCTTTTGTAAAAAAGGGTCATCTACAAAATCTAAATCCAAGCCTTTCTCCACCTTAGGCGCAGCTCCCGGTTGGACTCTTGATGGACACGTATGAAAAACACTACAACATTTCTGAGGATGTTGGTGTTTCGTCGTCCAGACCAGACATATTACTGTACTCAAAAAATGTAAAACGCATAGTACTTATAGAACTTACTGTGCCGTGGGATACAAACATACCTAAAGATCAAACAATAAAAACAAACAAATATTATGACCTAACAAGTGAATTAACTAAAAACTGTTATGTGGTTAATCTATATGCTGTAGAAGTTGGGGCAAGGGGTATACCAGCGAAATCCCTATATAACCTACTTAAAGACCTTGGCCTACCAAGAGCAACCGTAACTTCCATCCTAGATCGTGTATCCAAGGCGGCATTAGTAGGATCTTACCAAATGTTGGTTGGTTGGGCAGGGGAGGAGGCTCGAGCGGTGACAGGGAGCATTGATGCATCATAAAGGGGCCCCTTAACCTTACTCACTGGGTTGCAAGTTCCAGGCACCTTGACTTGGGCCTCTTCCTCTGCAACGCTAAGGACCTCTGCAACGCATTGGATGGATTGACCGCACGGTCAATCCATCCTATGCTAAGTAAATTAAAAAATTCGTCTTCTTATTTTTAATACTGTATAAAATAAAATGTTACTTGCTCATTGGCAAGTTTACAATAGTTCAAAATATTATATGGCGAATTAACTTAATGAAAATAGGACCGTGGCGAGTTTTCACATATTTTTTGTGGTGGCAATTTTACTTTGTGCCGAATTAACAATAACCCTTTAATATTAACAAAATCGTTTGTGTAAAGGAATTTCTTTGATCGCATGCTGGGTCTGCAATTTCTAATCACCACTTTGTTGCTTTTCTAGCAACACTAAACAGATCAAAGGCAGAGTCGCAAATGTATAGGTTTATGTGTGGTCTAACTAAAATGAACAACATACTTAACTGATGAGTATTACAGAGGAAGATTGAAAGCTGCACCTCTACCTACCGATACTTCAAACCTCCCCATCGCCGTCCAAGGCATGTATTGGATGACCCCATCGCAGTCATTGGTTGGCAGCTTTAGCGTCATCCACAAGTTGCCCCGTTAACATCCCCAGGTGTGCGCTAATTAGAGGTTACCCAATCAAACATCGAGCTCGAGGCGAAGATAAATAAAATGTGGATGAGGAGCAACGTCCTCTGCGATAAATTGAATTGACTAGTGAAATGCTCTCTGTTCACTAAGATCCACAATCAAGGACCACCATTTGTGAACCTATTTCGCCTCTTCGATCAAGGGATCGAAGAGGCGAAATAGGGCCGACAGGTATCGATCAGGGTCGGTATTCACAGTTATTATTTTTGAATCCCTCCTCCTTAGGAGGAATACCAAGTCAGCAGGTGCAATAAAAAAACACTCCCTGGTACACCCAGTTTATCTGAGGTGTACCATGGGAATTAAAAATTACCCATAGCCACCGAGGGGAACTACATAGGTGGAGCACGAGCATTGACTGACAAACAGGGTTGCCAGATATCAGCTAACTCAATTCGCCTAATTTTGCCTATCGAGTACCCTATATATTGTTTGTTTTTCACAAGTAGCCTAATTCGCCTATGATTTTGAGCTAGGTAGCCTATATTAGAAGACACGTAAAATAGAAAATATATTATTTTATGTGAGTACATATATAGATAAAATAAACAAGTAAAATTAACTACTTAAGTACTAGTAAATAAGTAATATATTAAGTACTAGTAAATTACCTACTTAAGTAATTACCAACTTAAGAAACAAGCAATACAAAATTCGCGTTAATACTTACTTAGAATTTAAATTGAAACCTGGATTCGTAGGACGTCTCATTTGTCCGGGTAGAAGAGTAGTAGAAAGATTGTTTTCACATCGTTTTTATGCGTGAGTATCGTTATTTCTAACTCCTTCAAATAGTGGATGCAATACCTCGAAGAGAGCAAGCAGCATGGATAGACCGGTAGACATGCATATTAAGTTTCGTTACACGCATATAATTACCTAGAAATATATAAATAACAAATATACGATAGGAAAAATTTAAGTCATGTGCGGGATTCGAACCCGCGTCCATCCACCCCTTGAGCCGGGGTACGTCATAACTCAAATCATTCCATCGCAATACGATGGTTAAAGAACGTTATGACGTCATGTCATGTTAGTTCAATTGGTTATAGCATACCCCGGCTAAAGGGGTGGTGGACGCGGGTTCGAATCCCGCACATGACTTAAATTTTTCCTATCGTATATTTGTGATTTTGTAATGTAATCCGCATAGCAGGCGTTATTGCACACCTAACAATATTAAAAATATATAAATAAATTTGGGATAATCCTAAAGTAGCCTGTTCTTTTTTTTTGGGTAGCCTATTGGATGTTTCGGTCGCCATTTGACCCGCCAAGGTAGCCTAAATGGCGATAATTCGCCTAATCTGCCACACATGCTGACAAAGGGTACCCGGAGGCAAGGAGGTTCCATCTTCAATACTTACAAAAACGTTTGTTTGATCGGATGCTGAGTCTGCAATTTCTATCTAACCGCTTTGATGCGTTCCTAGCAACTTTAGATAGCTCAGTTCTATGCAGTTTAACCAATTTGGTAGAAACTAATTGTTGTAACCTAGTCTAGACTACTTTCATTGTTCTGAATTTGCGTTGCCTTTATTTTATTCAGGATAGATAATACAGTAAAGGAATTGAAATAACAAAAATAGAATTCCAAACAGTTTATTTTCGAAATAATAAACATTTTTTGGTATCCTTGGTACAAAAGTATTTTTACAAGAAATCATAACATTTTATATGCTGCTGTATTAACTTGATGGACAGAAATTTAACAAATAAAAACGTCGAGAATACATTTTTTTTATTACTTCAGCAACACTAATGTTTTCTTGTTAAACAATGTATATTTTGCACAGAAAAATTACATATAATTTATCCATCATGATAATCACAGCTTTATTCGCTAAATCCAAGGATATTTTACATTTATACAAATTTTAATCTAGACAAAATTTTCACATAAAGGTAATTTATATGCAAATTTTTACATTAAAAAAATATAAATAAATTCGTGGTATGTACAAAGTGGGAATGAATTCTGACTCAGGTGTTAGTAACTGAGTTGATAATTTTTTTGAAGTTTTATATGTAAACAAAACTGAAATTTAATTAAATCATGCCATGTACAAGGTAACAATGGAATTTGTAAGTATGGCATCACTAATTTAAAAAAAAAACATTATTTCCGCAAATGCTTTAAGTTTTTTTTTTTGATAATAGATAACAAAATAATAAGGTTATACAATAAATTAATTCCAAGTAAGACATTGTGGAAATCTGTGTCATATAAAAAATATGAAAATAACATACGTAATTCAAAAATATGAAAGATGACACAGTTCTTAAATTGAAAGGAAAAAAGTACAAAGAAACTTCAGATATTTTATACAAAACATTAAATAAAATATATAGTGTGGCAACACTAAGGCCGCGTTCAAACCCAACGTCTGTGTCTGTGAGTGATCGTTGTCGCAGATAACAGTTTTCGTGTTATGCATAATCTACTTTTCGTACATGCCGAATCACGTCCGACAATGTTCTATTACAATACTGGGGGTCACAGTGACCCTGATCGTACTTGTCGGTTGATAATACGTTTGGTTTGAACACAGCCTAAATGTTTTGAATTTTTATTGGCCAGCTGAGCTGCAACGCTATTAGTTTTCTGATAACGAGCTCTCTCATTAATTCCAACTCTATTTTTTTGTCAGACTTATATTATACTGTTTACACCAAATTATGTGGCATACAAAACCGCATCTTTTATTTTCGGCATTGACGCGCAGTACAATAATTAATAGTAGTTTTATGTGTTATAAGGAATCGCTTGAGCTCCAAGTTTTTTTTACAAATATATAAACATACTTTATACATTGTTTATTGAGTACAGTTGCACATACTATACAATAAAAGTTGTCGAGCTCAAACTTACAAGTTTTTTTCAGTACAATTTTATATAGTATCAGACTTTCAGATTCATTCAAAAAGTGCAGATGTTGTGACAAACCCGTCAAAGTCGTTGTGGGAAACACATTTTTACCCTGACAAAACCCGCGATGCGTGTGTGCGTAACATATAACTAATTAAAAAAATATCACATTGCAACTTGTGTATAAATTGTATATATTATGGGCTATGGAGACTCGCTAGACAGAATGCATTGTCCTTAATTTTACGACATCTTTTTCATCACCTGTCACAACTCCTTTGCCATTTGGTAAACATTGACAAAATATGGAATATTGTTTAAACCGCCAAAATAAAAGTTGCCAGTAACAAAAATGAAAAACAATACATTCTGGTCAGCAAGGCTTTTTACTATTGTAGATTATGGAGGATAGAAGGGTTGGGGAGTGTGTGTATATGTGTATAATAAATATATCTTTATTTACACTATTGCTAGGTCTGTGTGTGTGGCACGCACCGCGAGAAAACAACAGTCAGATTTAGTATTATCAGTCTTATATTAAAAGTCCATTATGCCTCGAAGTATTAAACAATTAGAAGAGTTACATAAAAAAGTAGGTAGAGATATACACACAATGTAATTGTTGCTTTACTATAATAAACATCATTTTCAACACACTCGCTCGTAACGGGCCTTTAAATGCACCGATTTTAATACATTCTATAACTAATATAGTCTATTACGCACTCGTGCTTTTTACGTTTTTATTTACTTTACCACAATAGTGTTTTAAATAGAGAAAAAAAACAACGTTTCCACACTTCTCACCAAGGAGATTGTAGTTTGTTTCGTTCGTTTTTCATATAAAAACAAACCAAAGAGTTTTTTACCTACTGAAGTAGAACTTTAGAAGATTTAATTATAAACCTTCTTAATCAGATTATTATTGCTATCAAAAAGATGAAGAAAATATTTTCGTATCGAAATTTTCGTATTCGTTCCTCGCATCGCAAGGGTGTTGAAAAACGTCGTATGAAACTCGTGCGCGTTGTTTATTACAATCTCTACTCCATTTAGACGTGAGATCGAAGATCGAACGCCTAAAACCCGACTCTGTTATAATAAAAAACTACGCGCACTTGTTGCATAATGTACTATTATCAAGGTATGACATAGTTTTGCACAGTACTAAATGACGTTTTTTATTATTATACGTAAATGACTTAGTTACCAATCTTAAGACGAAAGGTAAGAATTTAATTTATTTAGTTTATTTAGTAAGAAGTGCGAGTGTTTGAATCAGTCGCCGGCACGCTGCCTTACTATTATTGCCTGATCATATTTGCGAGCAAAACGAAGTTGATTTTCGACTCAACTAGTAGTTAAGTTTTAGTAGGCGAAAATAGATTTTACTCTTATAATTCTTAATTTTAATTATTGTTCGAATAATTGGACCATGAAAACATTTGTAAAAATTTTAAGAATAACTGACTCAAGTTTGGCCAAATTTGATACAACCCAAAAATTTGTCAGTAATGTACTTCAAAATTTTCAAATAGTTTCGGGTCCTTATTCTATCCTAACAAAACTAACAAAAAAAAAGACATATTGAGTACCGCCTAATTTTTTTGAAGTCGGTAAAAAATCATTTGAAAACTGGATAGCAATCTTCAAGGTAGATGTAACAGGATATATTTATCTTAAA
This sequence comes from Plagodis pulveraria, assembly GCA_963890685.1. NCBI lineage: Eukaryota > Metazoa > Arthropoda > Insecta > Lepidoptera > Geometridae > Plagodis > Plagodis pulveraria. The sequence continues at coordinate 15,712,524 of OY982976.1, read as the reverse complement.
GCTTAACACGCTATATTTCCGTCAGGACAATAAGTTTATGAATTAGCCGTGTGAAAACAATTTCTTGACCATGGTGCTAAAACTGTCTTTCTTGTGAGTAGAAAATGCATAAAGTGATTTGGGAAAATCATGTTATGCATGTTGAAACGCTTGGTTGCAGAAAGTAGCATATTGAAATATTCAAGAGTATTTGTAAATTTAATAAAATACTTCAAAATTTATTACTAAAACAGTTTTTTTGGGCTTTTGCTTATAATGTATCTGAATCAAACAAAAGTTTAAAATAATTTTCTATAAAATATTTTTAGAAATTGGAGTCCAACAGACCCGACGAGGCATTCATTGTGATTTTCATCCACCAGGCAAGCCAAGGGTTAAAAATTTAGCAATATTTTTAATGGTGTTATCATTACCGCCATTTTTGCATATTTAACGGCCAAATTGAAAAGTTGAATTCCAAAATCTGCACTCGGGGTCTGACAGACCCGACGAGGCCTTCATTGTGATTTTCATCCACCAGCCAAGCCAAGGGTTAAAAAGTTAGCAATATATTTAATGGTGTTAACATTACCGCATATTTGCATATTTAACGGCCAAATCGAAAAGTAGATTCCAAAATCTGCAAAGATGTGATGATTTTCTGTTTTAAATGTACGGGGAGACAGGTTAATATTGAAAAGCAGTGATACCAGGTGCTACCACCCTAAGTTGTTAACTTCCTGATACCCTAAAAGAGTTTTCAAGTTCAATGTCAAAGAGGGTTGAATCAGGTTTGTGCAAAAAGGAATCTGTGCAAGCTTTAGCTGTGGTTTTTTGTCCAAAAACTATTCTGGATTTGTAGAAATGTAAGATTGAGAACTTTCTCAGGGATGTTGGTTTACAATGAAGATTTTTCCCATGGATTCACCATGGAAAGCGGTTTGGTGAACCCTTGGGAAGGTTCCATTGATAAAATAATAGCAATTTCACCAACAGTCTTTTCATTCAACTCGAGTTAGTGTATAATTTTAATCCTAAAATATGAAAGGGTAATAAATAAATCTACAGAACGAATATCTTAGGTTGAAGTAGGTAATTAAACAACTTTAAACGGTTTAAATTGCGTATATTAATCATTATTTTGGTCCCGATGTTTCAAACACTTAACAGTGATCGTGGTCATGGGGTGACTGGACGATCACTGCAGTGTTTGAAACATTGGGACAAAAATAATGATAAATATAGGCAATTTAAACCGTTTAAAGTTGTTTAATTATAATATGTAATAATCGCGAAAACCTAAGACAACATGAAGTAAGGTATTTATGATGGAACACTTTCTTATACTGGGGAAAATACCTTAATTTCTTATAATTTTATGATGTGATATGACGAGACTGACAAAACTCCCTTTCCGCTTAGTAAGCATTGTACCCATCAATTATTGTTTCCATGTCACCTTCTTCATTACACTCAATACTGCACTGCACTCATCAAAGCAAGACATTCGTTCATAGGTCTTGTTTGCCAAGATGATGGAAAAATGATTCAGTTGCGCAGACTTGAAGGTGCTTAAGCAGGCTATGGTGCTGCATGGTTTGTTGAATATGTTACAAAAGTTATAAATCATAGAAAGAAAAGAACCTATATAGACATGTAGAAATAAGTGGAGAATGTTAGTGAAATTGGTAATGTAAATAATATATATATAGGATATAGTATGCTCTGTGTATATGTTATACCTAAATAAATCTTATCTTCAAGACATAAGGACCATATCTGCGTATTCCCCACAACAACTCTGGAGGTTTCTTGGTGCGCCAGGCGCTTGACTGGGCCCACACGGGCTTCTGCTGCGTGTGGGGACGGGACAACAGGCTTATAAACTATTACTTATGCTATACGGTCTTGCCACATCAGAACTGGAGAAGGGTCTCAAGAGAACGGTGAAAGTTAAGTATGTGTGGAGTGTGATTTGATATGCAGTGATATGCTTTATATTACTTATAAAGGGGAATTTCCAATGTATTAAGGGTAGGTAAGGTTGTCAAAAATGTATATAACGCTAGACAAAAGGAATCAAGCAAAGTGCTGGAAAGCACCGCTCGGTGCCAGTAAAGGAAGGATCCAGAGACATTGTAATTTAGAATATCTGCAATTAATCAATGTTGCATTGTGGCAAGACCTAGTGTAACGTTGTGGTGATATGGCTGTGATAAACTTTAGGTGAAGCTTACAAAAACTATATTTATCTTAAATTGATCCCTAAAAGGCAGAACATCGTAGACACCAAAATTATGAATTGCGGTATTTTATTTTACGTTTAAGGCTAACCATTCCAAAACGGGCGATAAAACATTAAAAATTAACATTGAATACTTTATGAATAGTTGACTTCAACTATTCATAAAGTATTGTGTTGTAGTGAACTTGCGATAGTATATATTTGTCCATAGTAACATGAACAAAATATTGAACTCATGTTGGCAAAAATTTAAAGTATGCCTATCTAGTTATACCGAGAATGGAACAACTAACAATTGCACTCAATAAGCTTGATTTTGGTGGGTGATTCAATAATGCGAAATATATTTGTCCATAGTGCAGTGTGTGTGACATTGGTCCGATAATTTGATAAACATTTACACTTCTACTATATGTGTATTTGTTAATAATTTGGTGAAACAGTATGTGAATTACTGTTTCACTTAGTACAGTATGTAAATTGCTTTAAGCTCCAAAGCTTAAAACAATCCATTGCTGTACTCGTAAAAGAAAGGTATTCTTTACTCATCATGATTTGTAGGCAGTAAATTTGAAACATTTGATTAAATCATGTCTTGGAATCAATATGGCGAAATGGCGAATAAACTTTCTACAACACATTTTAATATTTCAGAGACATAGTAATGATTTAAAACCTTTTAGCAGTGAAGGTATCGAACCGGTGCTTGAATTTTAGTTCTTTTTTGTTTGATAAACAAAACAAAAGCAATTAAAATTACAGGCTGGATGTAGAAAACCTGATTGTTTGCCATAGAAAAATTGTTATAGTTTATAAAGACTGACACCAAACGCCATCCAATACTGTTGTTTTTTTCTAGATTATCAGTAGTAAAATAATTAAATTTAAAAAATGGTATTATTCGGACAAATTTATTATTGCATCAACCATTAGTCAAAATCTAGCAGCCTTTTTTTTTAATGTAATGTATTGTAGCATAGCTTTCATTAAAATATTTGTTTTCTTTCACAATTATGATAAAAGCTACAGTAGTTTATTATATAAATAATTAACATCCCTGCTGTAAAATTTATAACTTGGTTCTGACGGTATTCTAGCTTTTAAGGCTCAATAAAATAAGAATAAATGATATTGAAAATATTGATATGGTATATTGAAAATTTACTCATTTTATATATATTTATACCTGATAAGATAAATTAGCCTTTGACCACTATCTCACCTGATGTTAAGTGATGAACTGGTCTTAAAGATGTTGTTCAGGCTAACCTTAATTATTTGGTAGTTTATATTGATGTAACCGTCAACATAATTTTGAAAAATTTACACATATTATGAGGAGTAATATCAACATCCTAGACGCTCCTTGAAAAATACCATGTGGTGTGGTTAAGCCATAGCTGGAGCAATCTAACTGAATAATGTATTATGTAATTGTGAATAATGTCTAATCCAAAATTTATAGAAATTTACATAAACCATACGGCATTAAGTTGAATTATGAAATCCATATTATTTCGAAGTTATCACAGTCATATCATCACGAGTATAAAAAACAGAATGTATTAACACTTACAAGCTACGTATAATAACTATTAAAATGTTTGTATTATGTGAATATGTCAATTTAACAAAATATTAATGGGAATTCCTGTGATGAACAATTATGTAAGAGAATTAATAACTTCATATGTGATAAAGAAAGAGGAGAGTGAAAACCCGAGACGAATCTCTCTCCGTTCTCTCATTAAACCAATGACGTTAAAAGGTTTATTACAATTTGGAGTATCTTTTATTATATTCAACAGTTATTATGACGATAGATGAACATCATGATACAACAAAATTGGGCAAACAAGGTTGGAGATGTACTCGGTATTATGGCCATTTTCAATGTACTGCTAATATTTTAAGTTCTAGAGTGTTTCAACAATTGAGATATTCAAAATCATAGTTGCTTCAAGTACTATAACTAAAGAGACTTGTTAAAATTGACATATCCACGTAATAAAGACAGATTTAGTCAATCACATCTCGATTTTATCATATTGTCTTGTTCAGCCCTGCAGGCCTACGAGCATGTGATAGGGTACTTTCTTGGCTAAAAATAATATTTGCTACGCAACAAAGTCTAGCGGTCTGTTGAAACCACCTTTTCTATTCATGTACTGTCGGTATTTACGTTTCAAGACTACGTGGACCTCCCCTTCAACATTATCTTCAACTTTCTTACCTTTGGTTGTGTCAAAGCCGCAGAATCCCATAACTTTGAGCATTTCTTGTTCCTCCGGTGATTTACCCTCTAAATCTGCGGGTGTTACTATGGGACGCTCTCCAAAAGTTTTCTTGGGTTTGACAAAGGACGAGGAAGGACCAGGTGAGACAGACCGTGAGCGGCGGCGGCGTGGTGACGGTGATCGTCTTCTGTCGGGGGAACGTCTGCGACGTTCTAAGGAGCGGGAACGCGACCGGGTGCGAGGTCTTCGTCTATCGCGGTCCCTATCCCGCTCCCTTTCTCTTCTATCGTGTCTTCTATCATCACGCCGCCGCGGGCTTGGGGACCGCCCCATTTTTCACCTGAAATTCACATATATTAAAATGTGTTTACCATACAGCATGAGTGCTACTTACAAAATGTGTGGTATATACACATAAAAACTGCATATGTCGTGAAATAATAAAACAGAAATAATATATGAAGATGTGGGAGTTAAACGTACCTCAGCTTTAAGTCAACAGTTTTAATTTTTTTAAAACAAAAAATGAATAACAACTAACACCCGGCCTAAACCAACGCCATTTTGAAAGTGAGAAAAAATGTGCGTCTGTGTTGCCAGGGTAACTAAGCTAAGGATTACGTTCCATTTCGTGAAAAGTTAAATTTTTACCGTAATATTAAAGTGGCACTTTTTTTAAATACCATAATCGTGTTTGTTAACATGCAATCCTTAATAAATGTTTTTTATAATTATACTATTTCATTACACCCTTTATGCACGCCCGTCTGTGAAAGTTACTACACTTGCCTTTGTCCAGCCTTTGTGCATTGGTCCTACTAGGTGTACTACGATATAAAACAGAAGAAATATAGCATATTTTGAATTATTAACTCAATTTCGATGAAAATTACAAAATCCAAAGCCATATTCAGAATTTATTATTGCAGTAGCACAAGTCCCGTCTCCTGTTTTTAAAAATGTTAAGCTAACATTTGCACACAAAAACTTTGTGTCGCGTCGCCCGAGCAATAAACGGGCCTATAAAGTTACATGTACTGTACCTACATTTCATTGGAACACGTACAATAATTTGCTTTGATTGGTTAAAATGCCAGCCCTCTACCCAAGGGGTTTGATTTTTAGACCGCAAGCCACGGAAAGCATGAAAACATAGTTTTATTTTTACCATATACAAAAGTTTCATGTTGTAGTGTTCACTGTTTCAAAAAACATTGGAAGGAGACACGCCTTAACACATTGAGGACGATTCTATTTGCCAAACATAATTTGAACTTGATTATAAGTGACTTTCGTCCTTCCAGATGCATAATTTGGTATTCGGAACACATTGAACTAAGTTGATTATAAAAACAATCATTTATTTGCAGTGTACAGGTTCTTCTTCTTCTCTCGGTGCATCTTCAATCAATGACGGTTAGCAATCAGCTTTCCATATCGTCTCTATCACTGGCGAGACGAAAAAGTTCACCGGCACTCGCAACCCCTGTCCACTCCCTGATGTTTCGCAGCCATGACTTCTTCCTGCGACCAGATCGTCTCTTCCCCGCAACTTTTCCTATCAGTGTTAATTGAAGAACGCAATATCTGTCATGTCTAAGTGCATGGCCCAAATATGCTTTCTTTGATGGTTTTCAAAAGTTAGCGTACTTGTCTAACTCGCCGCAGTACTTTCACATTCGTAACTCTGTGGGTCCAGGAAGTCGCCATCATGCGCCTGTAGGCCCACATATCGAATGTTTCTATACGTTTCCTGAGTTGCTCTTTTATAGTCCAGGACTCGCATCCATATAGAAGTATCGGCCAGATATATCAAAGAAGATGGCGTATCTGCAGTGAGATATTTAGTCTGCGATGGCATAGTACGCTCTTCATGTTCCCAAAGGCACTACGGGCAATCTCTATGGCGGGTTTTAATTTGCGTATCACTGTCCCACTCTTCAGTAAACCACGTACTCACGTACTATTTCCAATGTTTGGCCTGCTACTGTCACTAGTGGTTGTAGAGCAGCGTTAATCGAGATAACAACACATCTTTGGTCTAGCTCACATTCATTTTGAGATCAGGACAGACACTGCACTCGTTTACAGAATCGATTATTTTTTGGAGCTGCTACTCTAATGATCCTATGAGGACTGTGACATCGGCACCTGTATCTCAGGTTATTGATGAGACGTCCATTTGCTTTGACACCACAGTCGATATCTTCTAGAGCTTTTGAGAGTAGCTCGAGTACAAGTGATACAGAAAATGTGGTAATAATAATAATATTGTTCGCCACACTCAACGCCCTTTTTGCATACCCTACGGTATGCAAATTATAGGTAAATAAATGTATCCATCAAATTAATCAAATTATAACATGTTTAATTGCACGAGAGCGTCCCACACGCAGTCGTCGCAGTCTCACTGCCCACGGGACTTTCACGTACTACGCTGACGACGCAAATGATGCTATTGGACGGTTCGTTCGGAGAGTGGTGGCTGCAAGGCGCAAAGACATCCGCGATTATAACCTTAAGACACACGATCTGGAACTCTTCAAGAACAGATCAATATGGAAGGAAGCTATACCTATAAAATGAAGCTATACAGTGTCGTTTCGATAGCCAGCTAGAGGAGTCGCATACAGCGACTTCTCGATGCTTGACCCAGTTTTTGGACACGTGTTGAAAATATTGCGAAATGGCGCAATCAAAACGTTCGGACACTATCATCGTTCATGAAGCACTTGCTTTCATTCAGCAAAAACTGGATGTGATGGATGTTACCCTGGAGCAGATCTGTTCATCCCATTTTACGGAGGCTCAGATTCTAGAAGCCAAAAAAATACCTGCCGACTCATCTGTGACCAGTGTTCGTTTCACAGTACGACAAGGGGACGGCCGAAGAAAAAAGGATCTTTACGACATTTTCCGAGTTTTTAAGGAAACTGACAAAGATAATCTGCCCACCTACGTCATAAAGGACCGCAATGTGATTCCAAGCATCACTTTCGACCACGTTGATGCCAGTGCGCTCCTGAAGGACATCCTTATATTGAAGTCCAGTATTATGGAAATTCACACTAAGCTGGAAATTTCAGAGCAGAGAGTTGACCAGTAGAGAATGGAAATATGTGATCTGCTTAGTAAAACGTTTTCACAATCGCCTAGTCTGCAAAACGTTAAACTACATCTAGACGGCACTCGACAACAAATATCTATTAGAACTGGTAGAATTCACCACTGTAGCAGAGTTGAGGGCGAATAGATCTTACTTAGAATAAGTGAACGGTTAAGCCTTTTTCTACTGCTGTAGATAATAAAAGATTATTCTTTAACTTTTACGACGGCATATTTATTTCGCACTCTGACATAATAATATATCAAAACATACTTTTTTCTTTTTGAATGACAACACTATTAAATGAGTTTGTATTTTTACCGAAGTAGGTTTACTTCAATACTCCCTCTAATACAATACTTCATATTAATGCCGATCTTAATATTTGGAATCGAGGCTTAGGTAAGGCCTTAGTCATAATATCAGCTACTTGTTCTTCTGTGCCGATTCTTTCCACTTCTATTTCGTTATTCATGACAGCTTCTCTGACAAAGAAATGACGAATACGAATATGTTTCGTTCTTTTGTGGAATTCAGGATTATGAGCAAGTTTCACTGCAGCTTCATTATCCACGAATAGTAATGGAGACTTTTCCATGTCTAGTAGACTGCTAAATATTCTTTTAAGCCATACAAGTTCTCTTGTAGCATCACTAGCAGCTACTATTTCTGCTTCAGTTGTTGACATTGAAACTGAGCCTTGTCTTTGGCTTTGCCAGGATACTGGTCCTCCTCCATAGTAACATACTATTCCTGTTGTAGACCTCCCTGTCATAGTACATCCACCATGATCCGCATCACTGTATGCAATTATACGGCTATTGTCAGCTGTGCGTCCATAGGTTACTCCAAAAGTCGTTGTCCCTTTTAGATAACGCATGATGCGTTTAACGCGAAGCCAATCTGTCTTTGTTGGATTTTCCAAGGATCTGGATACGATGCCAACTGCATACGCGATATCTGGTCTAGTAGCAACCATCAAGTAGGCTAATGATCCGACCGCTTCTCGATACGGAAATGCGCTCTCACTTGATTTATCTACCGTGTTATCTTCACCTTTTGTGTCAGCTTTCTCAATTGGCGTTCCAATCGGCTTACATTCTGACATCCCAAAACGTTTTAATACTTTCTCAGTATAGGACCTCTGATGGATAAGTATTGTTCCATCCTTTCGTTCGATTTCTATCCCCAAGTAGAAACTTGCAGGTTTAGTCGTAATCTTAAGCGTCTCCCCTAATTCCTGTAAAAATTGGTTCGCCAGTTCCTTGTCTGTTGCTGCTACGAGCCCATCGTCAACATACAAAGCTATAAGGATTTTCTTATTTTCAATCTTCTTTGTATACAGGCAACAGTCTGCTGGATTTTGCTCAAAACCTCTTTGCAATAATATTTCTGCAAAGCAAGAATTCCAACATCTGGGAGATTGCTTAAGTCCATATAGACTTTTCTTTAGTCGACATACATTTGAGGTATTATCACTAAAGCCATCTGGCTGCTGCATGTAAATTTCCTCTGTCAACTTGCCGTTTAGAAATGCAGTCGAAACATCAAATTGCATTAAATATAAGTTTTCTTTGGCAGCGACACTTATTAAAGCTCGAACTGTGGCCATTCTTGCAACTGGACTAAACGTCTGATTATAGTCTATTCCTTTTTGTTGCTTAAATCCTTTAACAACCAACCTTGCTTTATATTTTTCAATACTACCATCAGGGTTTTGTTTTATACGAAAAACCCACTTACAAGGAAGTGCTTTCTTGTGCTTGGGTAACTCGCAGAGCGTCCAGACGTCATTTTGCTTAAGAGAGTTCATTTCGCTCGCCATTGCATTTAACCAGTTAGCTCTGTCATCCCTTTCAACAGCTTCCTTATATGTTTCGGGGCAAACCAATGTGTCGACGAAACACACATAATCTTTAAATTTTTCAGGACGTGAGAGATTAGCTCGATCGCGTAAGTTGTATCTTGGCGTTTCATTCAACAACGCAGGTTCTACAACCTCCAACTGCTCATCAGCGTCAACGAACTCTTCGTTCGCACTCTCGTCGTCTCTCATTTCGTTTTCATCACCCGAAACCTCTTCACGAATTAAATTATATTGCGAAACCCTTTCATGAACTTGATCTTGGCTTATTATATCTCCCTCTAGAGCATGTTCATGACTAGTGTCCGGCTCTATGAAATTTTCTGGCATAGCTTCTTGCATTTGAAATGGGTTATCTCCCTCTGACCTTAATGGCATCTGTGTGGATATCCGGAACTCAATATCAGATTGAAACGTGATGTCCCTTGATCGCAACGTTTTGTTTCCGTCCCAAATACGATAACCATCGTCATTTTCGTAGCCTATAAGCTTGCCTTTTATAGCTTTTTTGTTAAGCTTCTTACGTTTTTGCTTTGGAATATGAGCAAAGCATTCACTCCCGATAATTCTCAAGTGACTTATCTTGGGCTTTTTTCCATGCCAGAGTTCGTAAGGCACCTTACCATCAACTCTAGTTGGACCTGTCCTGTTCAGCACGTATGCGGCTGTGTTGATAAGTTCCGCCCAAAGCATTTGCGGTAATTCTCCTCTAGTATGTAGTATAGATCTCGCAGCTTCAACCAAGGTACGGTTTTCTCGCTCACTACATCCGTTTTGTTCTGGAGTGTAAGGCATCGTCAGCCGTTGTTGAACACCATATTTTTGAAGAATATTACGTACTTCTCTATTGTCAAATTCGCCTCCGTTGTCACTAAGAATTGTCTTTATGTCATATCCGGCGGTCTTGGCTTCTTGCAGCATTTGAAGAAGTTTATCTTTAACCTCAAATTTGTTACGGATGAAGTAGACCATTCGATATCCAGAGTAGTCATCTTTGAAAAGTACATAGTATTTAAATTTGGAGATACTATCTACAAAGGGGCCGCAAACATCGGTATGAATCAGCTCTCCGACAGCTGTTGCTCTTTCCCTTGTTCCAAACTGCTTTCTGTGTGACTTCCCGTAAATACAGCCTTCACATTTTACGTTATCAGGACTTAGCTGTATCCCAAGTTCTCTTTTTACAAGGCGGATAACATGTCTCTTGTCCTGATGAGCAAAACGCTCATGATATAGCTGTAGCAAATTAGAGCCTGTCACAGCATTGACCTCTATGGTCCTTGGTTTCATTGGAATGATCGTCTTCATGTCCAATTTATACAGTCCTCCATATTGGACTCTCTTTCCGACAACTTTAGTTGTGCCATAAATATCCAACTTGCACTCTGTAGTTGTGGAACTAAAGAAACTATTCTGCATCCTGTCTTGTGCAGCAAGCGGTGAGAAGAGATTCTTTGTTAGTGATGGTACTAACCACACATTGTTGAGTGTTATTCGCTCTGTCTTGCCACTGACATTTGATTCAACTTCAACAGTGCCTTTCCCCAGAGCGGGAATGATGCTACCGTCCGCAGTCGAAATGGTGTGATCTGAATCAAATTCGTGAAACTCCTGAAAGATATCACTCCTAACCGCAATGTGAGTTGTTGCTCCATTATCGACAAACCAGCTCTCTCTGTCTTGATTTTGTCCTTTGGAACAAGCATTTACCATCAATGAAATGTGTTGCACTTGCTTTGATGTTGAAGCAGCTGCTGATGTGCCTGGTGTGGGTTTGGGCGGCCTCCCGTCCTTAATCCACTTTTTGCACTTCCGCACTATGTGTCCTTTACCGGAGCAGTAGTTACAGATCAGCTGTCTCTCATTGCTTTGCTTTACATTCCTCTGTTCAGTGCATGTTGCCGCTAAAGCCTCTTGCTTAGAATCTTTATTACCTAGTGCTCTCTCAAATGCACATAGGTGGCTCGTCAAGTTACTAACCGTCCTTTCACCTGAATTCAGTAATAGCCAACTCGATTTAAACGCAAAATATCGTTCATCTAGTGTGTCCAGGATTTTGCAGATCAGAAATAAGTCAGGCAACTTTACAGTGGCATCCTTCTTTGTGATTTCTTCATTCAGATTGTCCCAAATATTTTTAAGTTTTGACATATGAGTGGATACATCATCTTCCTTATTGTATTGGAAACTGAAAAATTCAGCGCACAAATTGTATGCTCTATCATCTGACTGACCATCAAATAATCTGTGCAATTCCTGCCAGACTTCTACTGCTGTCTTAAATCTCATTACTTTCTTCAGAGTTTCTTCAGATATATTGGTGGTAATTATGAGCAGAGCGCTACATTCGGTCTTCCTATACTTGGCCATAGCTAAATTATAGTTGCCGACTTCAGCGTCACCAGCTCCTCTGGCAGGGGCAACGGGCTCGATGAGTGTACCTTCGGCAGCTTCCATAGCCGAGAGTATTACTTCCATTTTATTACTTCCATTATGCTGAGAGGTGTAGAAGGTGCTATGGAAGCTGCCGAAGGTACACTCATCGAGCCCGTTGCCCCTGCCAAAGGAGCTGGTGACGCTGAAGTCGGCAACTATAATTTAGCTATGGCCAAGTATAGGAAGACCGAATGTAGCGCTCTGCTCATAATTACCACCAATATATCTGAAGAAACTCTGAAGAAAGTAATGAGATTTAAGACAGCAGTAGAAGTCTGGCAGGAATTGCACAGATTATTTGATGGTCAGTCAGATGATAGAGCATACAATTTGTGCGCTGAATTTTTCAGTTTCCAATACAATAAGGAAGATGATGTATCCACTCATATGTCAAAACTTAAAAATATTTGGGACAATCTTGTAGGAACGAGTTATCCAATACACGATATACTAAGTTACTTACCTATATTAACAGGCTTTACTGTAAATTCATTATAAGTTTATTTTAAATAACTTCTACATATTTTTCATACTTGACAACCGCTAGACATTACTACGAATCTGTTAGAAGTCAGATGGACTTCTTTATAAAACATTTCATAGAGTATCCATTAAACGAGGTCGCATTCTCACACTCCTCCTCGATTTTTATGTGAAAAGAATTGTAACAAATAAATCGTTAAATTAAATATATATGAACACTCACTCCTCCTAGATAAAAACTCACTTCACCGTGTCCAGTATCCATTATTGTAATACTCTGCATTGTTCTCGGAACATTTTGTGTCTTTGAATCGCTAAAGATTTCGTTAGCATATCAGCTAAATTATTATCAGTTTGTATGTACGAAATTGTCATCTTCTTCGTGCATATCAAATCTTTTATATGATGATATCGAATATCAATGTGTTTCGATCTTTTACTGTTTTCATAATCCTTTGATATAAAAATAGCTCCTTTGTTATCAACGTACAGCATTGGCGTTAGATTTATTCCAAAATCCTTTAGAATACCATTTAAATTAATTCCTTCGCATGCTGCCAGTGATGCTGCTATGTATTCAGCCTCTGCTGTTGACAATGCAACACAATTTTGTTTTCTAGAGAACCATGCTACGACATTCTCATTGTATTTTACTATACATCCACTTATGCTCTTACGATCTCTTTTATCATTTGCCCAATCGGCGTCTGAATATATTTTTAGGCTTGTTTGTTCGCTCTTTTTGTACTGTAGTGCATAATCTTTTGTTGCACTTAAGTAACGTAAAATTCTTTTTCCTTGTTTCCAACATTCTTCATTAGGTTTGTCTAAAAATTGACTTAAGTAAGATACAGCGTAACATATATCTGGTCTTGATACTGTACTCACAAACATTAAACTTCCTATTAGTTCTCTGTATGGTACTTCTATTGTTTTTCCTGTTATTTCTATATTTAATCCCTTTTCCATTGGTGTGTTCTTTTCTTTGCATTCAGTCATGTTAAATTTTTCCAACATTTTCTCTATTTGTTTTGACTGTTTAATGCTTAGTACTCCATTTTTCATTTCAATTTCCATTCCAAGAAACTTTTTTATTTCTCCTAAATATTTAGTATCAAATTCGTTCTTCATTAACTTCATTATTCTGTCAGTTTCTTCCTTCTTTCCCATTATCAAAATGTCATCAACAAATATTAACATCCACAGGTTTTTGTTGAAATATAAGCAAAAATCGTTTTTCGATCTTTCTAATCCACATTTTACTAAAAAAGTATTTAGCCGTTCATTCCAGCATCTGGGACTTTGTTTTAATCCGTATAAACTTCTATTTAGTTTAAGTACTTTCTTTTTATTCGCATTAACTCCTTGTGGTACTTTTATATATACTTCATCTTTTAAATAACCATTTAAAAATGCTGTCGGTACATCCATTTGGTGAATTGTATAATTTTGTTGTACCGCTTGTGCCAAAAATGTTCTGACTGTGCTCATTCTTGCTACAGGAGAATAATTTGTGTTAAAATAATCTTCTTCTTTTACTTGAAATCCTTTAGCAACTAATCTTGCTTTCTTTAGTCCATTTTCTTTAGTTTTAAATATCCACTTTGTTTCAATAGCTTTCTTTCCTTTAGGTAAATCTATGGCTTCTGACCATGTTTTTAAGTTTTCTAATGATTTTATTTCTTTTTGTATAGCTTCTGACCATTCTTTATCATTCGTTGCTTCTTTGTACGAATTTGGGTCTTTATTTTCATTTGTGATTAAACAATATGCAGAATATAACTGATATTCATTGAAATGTTTAGGTTGATTTATATTTCGACCTGATCTAGTAGTTATTTGATTATCAACGTTATTTTCAGGATCAGTGATATCATCACTATCGTCGTTGTCAGTCATATAGTTAGATTCATTTAGATCATCTTCATCTAATTGTTCATTTGAACTTGTTGTTGTTTGACTTTGTTCAAGTCTTTGTGGGCTATTTGACTTTTCTTCTTCATCAAATACTATGATATTTTGAGAAGTATTGTTTACTTCCTCCTTCTTTTGTGGTTGGTAAACTATTTGTGTTTCATCAAATATGACATCAGTTGATTGTACAATTTTGTTACTTTCGTAATCCCACAATTTATATCCTGAGCCTGTATATCCAACCATTATCATTGGTTTGGCTCTTGGTTGTAGCTTGCTTGGTTTTGGTATTGTGACCGTCCATGCTTTGGAACCAAAAATTCGCAATTTTTTTAGGTCTTTGTAACCATACCATATAGAAGCTGGTGTTTGTCCATTTAATGCTTTTGTTGGACTGCGGTTTAGTTCGTAAGCTGATGCGCAAATTGCTTCACTCCATAATTCTTTAGGTAAATTAGTTTCTGTGAATTTTACTCTTACCTTGTCGAGTAACGTTCTGTTCATTCTTTCAGATGTGCCATTTTGTTGAGGCGTGTACGGACTTGTATATTCTAGTATTATGCCTTTTTGTTGACAAGTCTCTTTAAATCTTTTTGACGTAAATTCTCCGCCATTGTCTATCCTTATCCTTTTGGTTTTTAATCCAAACTGAGTTTTAATTAGCTGTATATGTTTCAAAATATTGTGTTCTGCTTCATTCTTGTTTTTAAGTAAATATGTTTTTACCATATGGGAATAATCATCTATCAAAACTTGGAAATAGCATTCGCCATTTACTGATGTTGGATGAATAGGTCCACATAAATCTGAGTGCAGAAGATCTCCTATCTCTTTGCTTTCTCTTTTGCTGTATACAAAAGGTCTTCGTGTACTTTTACCTTGAATACAACTCTCACATCTTTTATTTGAAATCGGTAGTCCAAGAATACTCAAACCTTTTTTATTCAAATGGCCTAGTCGTTTGTGCCATACATTATCTTTTTCTTTTGTGATATTTGCGTATTCTTTCTTGTCTTTAGGTGGTATGATGTGTATTTCTAAAGTATATAAATTGTTATGTTTAGTGCCAGGAAAATTTGTTTTTCCTTTTCTTATATTCACTCCGTTTTTGTTAAATAATATTGTATAACCTTTACTTGTTATTTTTTCTACTGAAAGTAGATTGTGCGTCAGGTTTTCAACAATGATTGCTTCAAAATCTGTTTTTATATTGTTGCAATATCCAGTTATTGTTCCTTTTTTATTTGCAATTAGTCCTTTACCATCTGCAATTGTTACAGTAATTGGTTCATTTAATCTTTGGACATTCGTCATATATTTTTCAAGTTTTTCTGTAACCATGTGATTTGTGGCTCCACTATCAAGAATAAATTTATTGTCTTTTTCGGCTGATGCCGTTAAAGCTATGAGTCCATCAAATTTGTCTTTATTTCCTCTATAATAACCTATACTACGAGAACTTCGTCCTCTTGTAGGTCGTCTTGATCTTGTATAGTTATTACTATAGTTTGGTCTTTCATTATGAGTATTATAATTATTTGCTTTTGAGCTTGAAGCTTTGAATATATTTTGTTGAGTTTCTGTCATATCTTTATTTTTTATTTTCAATTCAACATCTAGTAATCTTGATTTTACAAATTCAAGATTTATGTCAGTGTTTATAGTTTCAATTGCTGTTATAGCATTTTCGTAGTCATCGTTGAGAGTTAATAGTAGATGACAGATCTTGTCTGAATCATCTAACTTTTTGTCTATATTTTCTAATTCATGTACAATTTTTTCAAATTTTTGGAAATGGTCTTCCAATTTTTCGTTTCGTTGTAACTTTAAGCTTAATAACTTTCTTTTTAGCGTTAGCTTAGTGAATACACTTTTACGTTGAAATACTGAGTCCAGTTTTTCAATCATTTCTCTTGCAGTTTTACAATCTTGTATAATTGATAAATGTTTGTCAGTTATGCATTGAATAATTACAGCTTTTGCTTTTGAGTCGTCTACTTTTATTTTTTCTATTGTGTCATCTTTATTTTCTTTTTCTAAAGTATGTAATACTTGTTTTTCTTCTAGTAAAGATTTTACTCTAAACTTCCAGTTGGAGTAGTTTTCGCCTTTTAATATTGGCAGAATATTTATATTTGCGTACATTATTGCTATAGTTATTCACTTACTTTGACATCGAGATTTTTTTTAACCCATCCAAATTAATTGCCCATAACCTTTGTAGGAACGAGTTATCCAATACACGATATACTAAGTTACTTACCTATATTAACAGGCTTTACTGTAAATTCATTATAAGTTTATTTTAAATAACTTCTACATATTTTTCATACTTGACAACCGCTAGACATTACTACGAATCTGTTAGAAGTCAGATGGACTTCTTTATAAAACATTTCATAGAGTATCCATTAAACGAGGTCGCATTCTCACAATCTGAATGAAGAAATCACAAAGAAGGATGCCACTGTAAAGTTGCCTGACTTATTTCTGATCTGCAAAATCCTGGACACACTAGATGAACGATATTTTGCGTTTAAATCGAGTTGGCTATTACTGAATTCAGGTGAAAGGACGGTTAGTAACTTGACGAGCCACCTATGTGCATTTGAGAGAGCACTAGGTAATAAAGATTCTAAGCAAGAGGCTTTAGCGGCAACATGCACTGAACAGAGGAATGTAAAGCAAAGCAATGAGAGACAGCTGATCTGTAACTACTGCTCCGGTAAAGGACACATAGTGCGGAAGTGCAAAAAGTGGATTAAGGACGGGAGGCCGCCCAAACCCACACCAGGCACATCAGCAGCTGCTTCAACATCAAAGCAAGTGCAACACATTTCATTGATGGTAAATGCTTGTTCCAAAGGACAAAATCAAGACAGAGAGAGCTGGTTTGTCGATAATGGAGCAACAACTCACATTGCAGTTAGGAGTGATATCTTTCAGGAGTTTCACGAATTTGATTCAGATCACACCATTTCGACTGCGGACGGTAGCATCATTCCCGCTCTGGGGAAAGGCACTGTTGAAGTTGAATCAAATGTCAGTGGCAAGACAGAGCGAATAACACTCAACAATGTGTGGTTAGTACCATCACTAACAAAGAATCTCTTCTCACCGCTTGCTGCACAAGACAGGATGCAGAATAGTTTCTTTAGTTCCACAACTACAGAGTGCAAGTTGGATATTTATGGCACAACTAAAGTTGTCGGAAAGAGAGTCCAATATGGAGGACTGTATAAATTGGACATGAAGACGATCATTCCAATGAAACCAAGGACCATAGAGGTCAATGCTGTGACAGGCTCTAATTTGCTACAGCTATATCATGAGCGTTTTGCTCATCAGGACAAGAGACATGTTATCCGCCTTGTAAAAAGAGAACTTGGGATACAGCTAAGTCCTGATAACGTAAAATGTGAAGGCTGTATTTACGGGAAGTCACACAGAAAGCAGTTTGGAACAAGGGAAAGAGCAACAGCTGTCGGAGAGCTGATTCATACCGATGTTTGCGGCCCCTTTGTAGATAGTATCTCCAAATTTAAATACTATGTACTTTTCAAAGATGACTACTCTGGATATCGAATGGTCTACTTCATCCGTAACAAATTTGAGGTTAAAGATAAACTTCTTCAAATGCTGCAAGAAGCCAAGACCGCCGGATATGACATAAAGACAATTCTTAGCGACAACGGAGGCGAATTTGACAATAGAGAAGTACGTAATATTCTTCAAAAATATGGTGTTCAACAACGGCTGACGATGCCTTACACTCCAGAACAAAACGGATGTAGTGAGCGAGAAAACCGTACCTTGGTTGAAGCTGCGAGATCTATACTACATACTAGAGGAGAATTACCGCAAATGCTTTGGGCGGAACTTATCAACACAGCCGCATACGTGCTGAACAGGACAGGTCCAACTAGAGTTGATGGTAAGGTGCCTTACGAACTCTGGCATGGAAAAAAGCCCAAGATAAGTCACTTGAGAATTATCGGGAGTGAATGCTTTGCTCATATTCCAAAGCAAAAACGTAAGAAGCTTAACAAAAAAGCTATAAAAGGCAAGCTTATAGGCTACGAAAATGACGATGGTTATCGTATTTGGGACGGAAACAAAACGTTGCGATCAAGGGACATCACGTTTCAATCTGATATTGAGTTCCGGATATCCACACAGATGCCATTAAGGTCAGAGGGAGATAACCCATTTCAAATGCAAGAAGCTATGCCAGAAAATTTCATAGAGCCGGACACTAGTCATGAACATGCTCTAGAGGGAGATATAATAAGCCAAGATCAAGTTCATGAAAGGGTTTCGCAATATAATTTAATTCGTGAAGAGGTTTCGGGTGATGAAAACGAAATGAGAGACGACGAGAGTGCGAACGAAGAGTTCGTTGACGCTGATGAGCAGTTGGAGGTTGTAGAACCTGCGTTGTTGAATGAAACGCCAAGATACAACTTACGCGATCGAGCTAATCTCTCACGTCCTGAAAAATTTAAAGATTATGTGTGTTTCGTCGACACATTGGTTTGCCCCGAAACATATAAGGAAGCTGTTGAAAGGGATGACAGAGCTAACTGGTTAAATGCAATGGCGAGCGAAATGAACTCTCTTAAGCAAAATGACGTCTGGACGCTCTGCGAGTTACCCAAGCACAAGAAAGCACTTCCTTGTAAGTGGGTTTTTCGTATAAAACAAAACCCTGATGGTAGTATTGAAAAATATAAAGCAAGGTTGGTTGTTAAAGGATTTAAGCAACAAAAAGGAATAGACTATAATCAGACGTTTAGTCCAGTTGCAAGAATGGCCACAGTTCGAGCTTTAATAAGTGTCGCTGCCAAAGAAAACTTATATTTAATGCAATTTGATGTTTCGACTGCATTTCTAAACGGCAAGTTGACAGAGGAAATTTACATGCAGCAGCCAGATGGCTTTAGTGATAATACCTCAAATGTATGTCGACTAAAGAAAAGTCTATATGGACTTAAGCAATCTCCCAGATGTTGGAATTCTTGCTTTGCAGAAATATTATTGCAAAGAGGTTTTGAGCAAAATCCAGCAGACTGTTGCCTGTATACAAAGAAGATTGAAAATAAGAAAATCCTTATAGCTTTGTATGTTGACGATGGGCTCGTAGCAGCAACAGACAAGGAACTGGCGAACCAATTTTTACAGGAATTAGGGGAGACGCTTAAGATTACGACTAAACCTGCAAGTTTCTACTTGGGGATAGAAATCGAACGAAAGGATGGAACAATACTTATCCATCAGAGGTCCTATACTGAGAAAGTATTAAAACGTTTTGGGATGTCAGAATGTAAGCCGATTGGAACGCCAATTGAGAAAGCTGACACAAAAGGTGAAGATAACACGGTAGATAAATCAAGTGAGAGCGCATTTCCGTATCGAGAAGCGGTCGGATCATTAGCCTACTTGATGGTTGCTACTAGACCAGATATCGCGTATGCAGTTGGCATCGTATCCAGATCCTTGGAAAATCCAACAAAGACAGATTGGCTTCGCGTTAAACGCATCATGCGTTATCTAAAAGGGACAACGACTTTTGGAGTAACCTATGGACGCACAGCTGACAATAGCCGTATAATTGCATACAGTGATGCGGATCATGGTGGATGTACTATGACAGGGAGGTCTACAACAGGAATAGTATGTTACTATGGAGGAGGACCAGTATCCTGGCAAAGCCAAAGACAAGGCTCAGTTTCAATGTCAACAACTGAAGCAGAAATAGTAGCTGCTAGTGATGCTACAAGAGAACTTGTATGGCTTAAAAGAATATTTAGCAGTCTACTAGACATGGAAAAGTCTCCATTACTATTCGTGGATAATGAAGCTGCAGTGAAACTTGCTCATAATCCTGAATTCCACAAAAGAACGAAACATATTCGTATTCGTCATTTCTTTGTCAGAGAAGCTGTCATGAATAACGAAATAGAAGTGGAAAGAATCGGCACAGAAGAACAAGTAGCTGATATTATGACTAAGGCCTTACCTAAGCCTCGATTCCAAATATTAAGATCGGCATTAATATGAAGTATTGTATTAGAGGGAGTATTGAAGTAAACCTACTTCGGTAAAAATACAAACTCATTTAATAGTGTTGTCATTCAAAAAGAAAAAAGTATGTTTTGATATATTATTATGTCAGAGTGCGAAATAAATATGCCGTCGTAAAAGTTAAAGAATAATCTTTTATTATCTACAGCAGTAGAAAAAGGCTTAACCGTTCACTTATTCTAAGTAAGATCTATTCGCCCTCAACTCTGCTACAGTGGTGAATTCTACCAGTTCTAATAGGTTATGGGCCCAGCACGCTTCCACTGCGCTTTTTATTAAACCTCTTCACGAATTAAATTATATTGCGAAACCCTTTCATGAACTTGATCTTGGCTTATTATATCTCCCTCTAGAGCATGTTCATGACTAGTGTCCGGCTCTATGAAATTTTCTGGCATAGCTTATTGCATTTGGAATGGGTTATCTCCCTCTGACCTTAATGGCATCTGTGTGGATATCCGGAACTCAATATCAGATTGAAACGTGATGTCCCTTGATCGCAACGTTTTGTTTCCGTCCCAAATACGATAACCATCGTCATTTTCGTAGCCTATAAGCTTGCCTTTTATAGCTTTTTTGTTAAGCTTCTTACGTTTTTGCTTTGGAATATGAGCAAAGCATTCACTCCCGATAATTCTCAAGTGACTTATCTTGGGCTTTTTTCCATGCCAGAGTTCGTAAGGCACCTTACCATCAACTCTAGTTGGACCTGTCCTGTTCAGCACGTATGCGGCTGTGTTGATAAGTTCCGCCCAAAGCATTTGCGGTAATTCTCCTCTAGTATGTAGTATAGATCTCGCAGCTTCAACCAAGGTACGGTTTTCTCGCTCACTACATCCGTTTTGTTCTGGAGTGTAAGGCATCGTCAGCCGTTGTTGAACACCATATTTTTGAAGAATATTACGTACTTCTCTATTGTCAAATTCGCCTCCGTTGTCGCTAAGAATTGTCTTTATGTCATATCCGGCGGTCTTGGCTTCTTGCAGCATTTGAAGAAGTTTATCTTTAACCTCAAATTTGTTACGGATGAAGTAGACCATTCGATATCCAGAGTAGTCATCTTTGAAAAGTACATAGTATTTAAATTTGGAGATACTATCTACAAAGGGGCCGCAAACATCGGTATGAATCAGCTCTCCGACAGCTGTTGCTCTTTCCCTTGTTCCAAACTGCTTTCTGTGTGACTTCCCGTAAATACAGCCTTCACATTTTACGTTATCAGGACTTAGCTGTATCCCAAGTTCTCTTTTTACAAGGCGGATAACATGTCTCTTGTCCTGATGAGCAAAACGCTCATGATATAGCTGTAGCAAATTAGAGCCTGTCACAGCATTGACCTCTATGGTCCTTGGTTTCATTGGAATGATCGTCTTCATGTCCAATTTATACAGTCCTCCATATTGGACTCTCTTTCCGACAACTTTAGTTGTGCCATAAATATCCAACTTGCACTCTGTAGTTGTGGAACTAAAGAAACTATTCTGCATCCTGTCTTGTGCAGCAAGCGGTGAGAAGAGATTCTTTGTTAGTGATGGTACTAACCACACATTGTTGAGTGTTATTCGCTCTGTCTTGCCACTGACATTTGATTCAACTTCAACAGTGCCTTTCCCCAGAGCGGGAATGATGCTACCGTCCGCAGTCGAAATGGTGTGATCTGAATCAAATTCGTGAAACTCCTGAAAGATATCACTCCTAACTGCAATGTGAGTTGTTGCTCCATTATCGACAAACCAGCTCTCTCTGTCTTGACTTTGTCCTTTGGAACAAGCATTTACCATCAATGAAATGTGTTGCACTTGCTTTGATGTTGAAGCAGCTGCTGATGTGCCTGGTGTGGGTTTGGGCGGCCTCCCGTCCTTAATCCACTTTTTGCACTTCCGCACTATGTGTCCTTTACCGGAGCAGTAGTTACAGATCAGCTGTCTCTCATTGCTTTGCTTTACATTCCTCTGTTCAGTGCATGTTGCCGCTAAAGCCTCTTGCTTAGAATCTTTATTACCTAGTGCTCTCTCAAATGCACATAGGTGGCTCGTCAAGTTACTAACCGTCCTTTCACCTGAATTCAGTAATAGCCAACTCGATTTAAACGCAAAATATCGTTCATCTAGTGTGTCCAGGATTTTGCAGATCAGAAATAAGTCAGGCAACTTTACAGTGGCATCCTTCTTTGTGATTTCTTCATTCAGATTGTCCCAAATATTTTTAAGTTTTGACATATGAGTGGATACATCATCTTCCTTATTGTATTGGAAACTGAAAAATTCAGCGCACAAATTGTATGCTCTATCATCTGACTGACCATCAAATAATCTGTGCAATTCCTGCCAGACTTCTACTGCTGTCTTAAATCTCATTACTTTCTTCAGAGTTTCTTCAGATATATTGGTGGTAATTATGAGCAGAGCGCTACATTCGGTCTTCCTATACTTGGCCATAGCTAAATTATAGTTGCCGACTTCAGCGTCACCAGCTCCTTTGGCAGGGGCAACGGAATAAATATTATATAATATTATATTGATCGCCTACTGAGTCACTACGGGCTGAAACCGAAGTAGCTCGACCTGCAGCTGACGTCACGCCATCGTCACAGCCTATGACGTCCACTCCGACTGCAACTGTACGACCACCTACGGCACGGAAACAGAAGCAGTCATACGCCCAAGTTTCGAAAACGTGTCAAACTAATATAAAAACACAGAGACAGATTGTGGATGTACAGCATGCTGAACCCAGTGCGGTTCAGGATGACAATGGATTCACCCTTGTGAAAAAGAAAGATCTAGGCAGAACCGCAATCATCGCGGCACAGCTATTGCTACGACCTTTACACTATGGGCCGTAGCACCAACCGTTAAAATATACCTTTCTCGACTGGACAATGAGACAAAAGGAGAAGATATCCTGCGTTACGTCCGGGAGAGACTAAAGGGCCGGTGTGAGGAGCAAATCTCACTGAATTTGATGTGGTTGGAGCAGATTAGGGCCACGGACTTCAAGTCTTATACCCTACAGGTCCCAGCAGCTCAATCCAAGATGTTCCTGACACCGGACTTTTGGCCTGCAGGGGTGGTATACCGCTTGTACAGGGAGAGGAAGCAGAGTCAACCTGTTATGTAGTATCACGGTATAATTTAAATTTGTTTTATATATATATTTTATATTAAGGTATTTATGTTCTATGGGTCCGTACATTTTTAAATTTATTTATTGTGTCTGTTACCTGAAATAAAGATTTATTATTATTATTATACCGACACTCGGTGGACTATGGCAATGACGTCATGGGGCCAGAAGATCCGACTCACTACAACGAGACGGGCACAGAAGACGTCATCGATCTGACCTTACTAAAAGGATTCAAGACGCTGCCTACTCAGGAGGTGCTCCCCGATCTTCCATCTGACCACAGTACACCTGTACTGCTGACATTGAAGGACCTCCCAAGTAGAGTGGCCGCCGCCGGAAGGAGGCGGAAAATCTGTTGGGAGGCTTTCAACTCGGACGTCCAAGACAGGACCAAGACGAGACCAATAGAGACTCCAGAAGGCGTGGACAATGCCACCGAAGAACTCACCACTGCAATTCAGCTGTCCCTCAAAACCGCATCGCACACCTCCAAACCGGGGGAAAGCAGAGACTTCCTCCCAGCCAGGATAAGGGACCTAATCCGCGAGAAGAGAGACAAAAGAGTACAGTGGCAGATGACTCGGTGTCCACGACTAAAAACCAAAATGAATACTTTGGTAGAGAAAGTGAAATCTGCACTGCAAATATATGCTGAAAGAACATGGGAAGCACACAAAGAGAGTGTGAGTGAAGAGATCCCCTCTGTTCACCGATTATGTAGGAGCCTAGGAACCGAAAAGATACCGATAAGACCAAAGATAAGATAAGAACGATAAGATTTGCATGGTGGTAGGGTATTTTGCGAATGCCCGCCTTGCTAGCTACCCTCAAGTAGAAAATCTGGTGCCAAGCATCTAACGGTGTGTTCTGGCAGCTGTCCTTGAGAGCCAGTTCTTCTAGGTTAGCCTGAACAACATCTTCGACCACATCATCACTTACCATCATGTGAGATAGTGGTCAAAGGCTAACCTATCAGGAATAAAAATAAAAAAAAAGACCACTGCTTAACTCAGACGGAAATCTTATGTTCGAAGCCGAAAGTAGAGCAGATATATTTGCAGCTCACCTACAAAAGCAGTTTGAACCGAATCCGGTTATATACCCTGAACACGAAGCGACTGTAAAAGAGCACCTCCTGCAGTACTTCAGTCAGTCACCCGCAGAGAAGGACACTGACGCAACGGAAGAAAAGATATTCTTCTCACCAGGAAGAATTGCGAGGCTTATCAAGCGGCTGCCATCCAAAAAAGCCCCTGGACTAGACTAAATTTTAAACGAAGCCTTGAAACACCTCCCTCTGAAGACGATCACCGCCCTCACAAGACTCTATAACGGCATAATGCGCACCGGTCACTTCCCCACTGCATGGAAAAAGGGCAAAGTGATTATGCTGCACACACCAGGGAAGTCAACAAGAGAGTTACCACCCGATCACCCTCTTGAGCACGCTTTCAAACTGTTTGAGAGGTTACTGCTTTTCCACCTGACGCCACACATTAAACCCAGGGAAGAGCAGTTCGGCTTTCGGGCAAAACACTCAACAACGTTACAGATAACGAAGCTAGTTAATGAGATGGCAGTCTGCTCATATAAGAAAAAGTACGTGGTGGCGGTTCTCCTAGACATGGAGAAAGCTTTCGACAAAGTATGGCACCAAGGCCTACTTTATAAGCTATCCAAGTCGATAGCCCCTAGGAGAATCGTTGAAATAATAACATCCTTCCTGGAAAACAGAACCATAGTGGTGGCAATTGAAGATGCCATATTGACTGAAAAGCCGGTCGTGGCGGGTGTCCCGCAGGGCAGCTGCATCTCCCCGTTCTGCTATGCGTAGTATACCAATGATATCCCTGTCATTGGGCACGCAAAGCTGGCCCTTTACGCGGATGATGCAGCATATTATGCGGCATCCTTCAAGACCGAGAACGCAGTGAAGAGAGTCCAACCAACCCTTGATGCCCTTTCAGAATGGTTGGGGAAGTGGAGGCTTTCTGTAAACGTAGGAAAGACTCAAGCCCTGATCACAAGCCGATGTAACTTACCGACGCCTCTGAAGCTAATGGGTCAAAACATCGAGTGAAAAACAGAAGCCAAATACTTAGGAGTTACAATCGATAGAAGCCTCCGCTTCAAGAAGCACATAGACGCCACCATCAACTCAGCCAAAAGAGCAAAAGCAAAATTGAATCCACTCTTCAAATCCAAGCTACCACTCCGGGCCAAAATCATGATCTACAAGACCTACATCAGATCAAGACTGAAGTACACGGCCCCGGCGTGGTACGCTCAGATATCAACATCTCAGAAGAAAAGACTACAAACAGTAGAAAACCGATGCCTCCGGAGCATCTACAACGCGCCGCGCTACGTCCGGAACTCAACGGTGGCCTGCGGACTACAAATTGAAACTCTAGACGCCTTCATAAAACGCCTTGCAAGAAACATGTATCAGCGAGCAGACGCCTCTGGACATGCCCATATCAAGGGCATAGCGCCACGTCACGGAAGGCTGCCAGAAGTCGCGAGACATAGGAAGACGATTCCATTGCTCAGAGAATTAATCCCACAAGAAGAGAGTACAGAAGAAGATGTTATAACTGACATGATAAAACCCCCGGCGGCCATTGTCTTGGTCGCTGATCGGGCCGCTAGGCTTCCCACCAGCGGGATTAACCAAGCGCAGCCTGATCGCTCAGACATATAATGGCCGCAGGGCGGTTGAGTCATGAAACCTGACCAGAGAGTCGCAGAAGAGACTCACCTATATTTATAGGTGAAGAAGAGTCGGGGAAACCTCTTTACCTTAGGCAAGAAACTGGCTAAGAAGATAACCACGACTTTTTATAACCTTAAGATGGCAATTGGAGATCGTAACAGCGTGGTGACAGAGGCCCTGGTGAAAATGGACGTCACCGACGTCAGAATAAGAAAAATTCAAAAGTTAAAATTTTATTGTATGCGTAAAAATTTTGTGTTTAATTATAGTTTTCTCCCCCTTTGGCAAGCGGATTGGCGCGGGCATTCGGAACGGTCATGCTCATGAAAAAGTGTAGGCAAGCGGCGGCATCGTGTGTCGGGTCCTCAGAAATGGTTCAGACCTCACAAATGGTTGAGGAGGACGATGGCTGGGACGCGAGTCAACTCGTGAACTGCTTGAAGACACTGGTCCGTTCAGAATGCCTGTGCAAACCTGTTTGTAACTCTTTTGTAATAGTATATATAATAGTTATGCACAATTAGCATCCCTTATAACTGTGTTTCCCGCTAAGTATGTAAGAATGCTCCCCATAGTAATGTAATTAATTAATTAATTTGTAAGTTAACCTAAAGGATGGCACGGACCCTGGAGTTTGTGGAAAATCTAACAAACCACATAAAAAATATAGATAAAAAAAACATGTCAAATTATAAAATACTAGCAGCCAACCCCGGCTTCGCACGGGTATTAAAAAAATATATTAAACACACACATAAACCCTTCTATTTGAGCCAGGTTACTAAGAAAAGTAAATAATAAAGAATGTTTGAATATAAATATTTTAATGAACTTTAATTTATATTTTTTTTTGTTCTTATGATTTTTTTATCACGCAAAATCATTAACCTCTTTATGCGCAGTTGGATATAAACTATCCTATGTCCTCCCCCGTGTCTCAAACCATTTCCATACCAAATTTCATACTAATCGGTCCAGTAGATCGGTTATCCCGCAAAACCATTAACCTCTTTTTGCGCAGTTGGATAAAACTATCCTTTGTCCTTCCCCGTGTCTCAAACTATTTCCATACCAAATTTCATCCTAATCGGTCCAGTAGTTTCAGAGCTTATTCAAAGCAAACAAACAAATCTATCCTCTTTATTATATTTATGTCAATACTATTTCATCATTCATTTCTAAATAGTGTAGCATTAATTCCATATCAGAAATCTCTTCAACTAACTTTTGAATGCAAAAATTGGGCTTGATTCTTCAATAATTTGTGGTTATTTGTTATAAATTTGGATCCCCATTCCAAAATTGCTGTTTTTGAAGAGTGTGGTCCTGTGGATTTTTCTATTTTTGAATATTGTTAAGCATTGGCGTCGCCAGCTTACGACTAAGCGGGGGGAGGGGGGGGGGCAATGGGGAAATATTATGGAGGATAAAGATATGAACGCCTAGTACAGTCGAAAGCATGAAGCGTAACACTTTGGAAGTCTTTGCCTCGATGACGATTGTACTAAGAACGGTTCTGATATATGTGTAGAACTTCACGAGCCCTCGGCAGTACAATAACTAAATCAAAACTTTTAAACACAGTAACAATTATTTATTATAACAAAAATAATATTTAATTAAAACGTAACCGGCGGGGATTTTTCGCAAAACTTTCAACCATTAAAATGATTAAGGTTTTTATTTATTATAGCTCTGTGTACACTCATCATGGCCAGAGCATTAAGGCAATCTTCTGTCATGGTGCTTGTTATGCTATGCTATGTCGCTTGTTATGCTATGTCGCAAAACTTTCAACCATTAAAATGATTAAAGTTTTTATTTATTATAGCTCTGTGTACACTCATCATGGCCAGAGCATTAAGGCAATCTTCTGTCATGGTGCTTGTTAGGCATGTTTTGAGTCTTCTGAGGCTGCTAAAGAATCGCTCTCGTGCATTGTAAAGTGATCAGAATTTTCATTGCTTTTTCCGTTTCGGGAAAGAAGAAATTTGTTTCTTTTAGGACATCAACAACTGTAGGATTCGTAAAATTAAAACTATCGTGCCGCAATTACTGCCAAAGTTCGATTTCATTCTGTATGTTCGGTAAATCATAAAACTGGGCAATAGATTCACGAGTTTGTTTCAAATTTTCAGTTGTCATCTCTGGCATCTGCGCCGGGTGTAACTTAGATAATGCGAATGATGGCGTGTTTTCTTCAGCAAAACGTACTTCAAGGGAGGTGATTCTGAAAGTAGCCTCAAGCAGTTGGAAGGCACTTTTCCGAGTTGCAGTATTTCCTTCCTGAGATAATGTTTGAAGCGCTCGTAGTGAAGTTTACTTAGCAGTTCTCAACCGATCAGCAAAGTTAAGCAACGTCGCGCGCGGTCATGAGTTGGATGGGTGACCGCTAGTGACAATACTACTGAGCGCTTCCGTGCTTCGGAGGGCACGTTAAGCCGTCGGTCCCGGTTGTTGTCTTAGGATGGCAGTCGTTATAGCATGGTGGTAGGGCATTTTGCGAATGCCCGCCTGGCTAGCTACCACCCTCAAGTAGAAAATCTGTCGCCAAGCACCTAACGGTGTGTTCCGGCAGCTGTCCTTGAGAGCCAGTACTTCTAGGTTAGCCTGAACAACATCTTCGACCACATCATCACTTACCATCAGGTGAGATAGTGGTCAAAGGCTATCAGGCATAAAAAAAAAATATATGTTGTGTGTTTGTAAGGCTTCCAGAATTACTGGAAGATTTCTTTTAAAGACTCTGATGGTTTTGTGTTTCTCACTCCATCTTGTCTCGCAAAGTCTGGAAATATTAGGTATCAACTTCCTCCTCAAAACTGATTCCCGAAAATAGTTTATCTTTGGTGGTTACCGTAGCATTTCTAATTTCAGGAAATGAATTTAGATCATTGATTACTGGATTCAGTTTGTGGGGCGAGCAATGAAATGAGGGCTTTGTTGTTCTTTTTGCGTAAGATCTAATATCCACTGAACAGCAGCTTGCTATTTTTTCCCTTGCTCAATGTGTTTCTTTAAAATGAAATCTCCCGCGTCAATTCGCAGCCTGTATAAGCCCTCGTGAATACATTCACCATAATGTTTACCTCTCAGTGCTATGTCGTTTGACCCGCCAAACGTAATGCAGGAAATAATAGATTTTATAATTTTGCGATTTTCTTCAATATTTCTCTGGGAATATTTGTTCGGTTGCAAATCGACAGGCACACCATCGAGAGAAGATTTGGCAGCTTTCAATGCTTCCTTATGGAAGTGGGTTTTTCAATGTGCTTTTTGCACTGCTCGTGAGATTACTTTCTCGATCTCTATCTTTGAAATTACAAATGGGCCTTATAGTAAATGATCTAGCGGAAACTACGCATTATATAAATTGAAACCAGTTTTAAATAAAGAAGCATTATTATCAGTGTATCATGCAAATATACATTCAAATATAAGGTATGCAATTACCATATGGGGTAACGGGGCAAAAATACAGAAAGTTGTGAAATGTCAGAAAATGTCCATCAGGTTAATAAATGGTCTAATAAGAAGAAGAAGTTACGCTAAAAAGTATTTTAAAATAAATAAAATTATGACTGTAGTTTCACTCTATGTTTTCAATTGTCTACTAGAAATACACGAGGAAAAAGAAAAGTTACCAAGTAATAAGGACATGCATACATATAATCTCCGCAATAATTACAAATTGTTTAGACAGAAATCTAAACTTGTGAAAACTAAGAAACAAGGACTGTTCTTAAAAATCACCATGTACAATAAACTGCCTCATCAAATCATGAACTTAAATCATAAAAAAACTTAAACAAACAACAAAAATATTTTTTTCTATAATCTTCTATACATCATTAACGAATTTATAATTATGACGTTATCAGAATCTTCATTTTTGAATTATGAACCATATAACAAAATTTAATAAAGACAAAATTCATTAATATAACATATTATACCACCATTCCTAATCTGACCATTGACATTATCGAATTTGTGACAAACCAGTTTCTTCTTTTTTTCCTTTGTTTTTAATTAATATTAAATTTATCGTCTATAAAATATGATTTTATGAAATATTATTGACTTAATCCTTATTTTTTATAATTCACATGAATTTATTTATTATCATTTCATTGTCAATGTGTAATAAATATCATATTGCAATTATGAATTTCCTTTAACATGTTAGATTAAATAGTTTGTTATCATAGTTTTCTAGTATACAATAATGTTTTGAAATTAATACCAACCTAATTGTAAAATGACTTGCCTCGTGTAACGTTTACTGTTATAATGGCCAATAAAGATTTCTGATTCTGATCCCAATATGCTTCTAAATTAATTAGGATTTGGGGGAACAACGTACAATATTTACAAAATGCTCCTTTTTGGCGCCTGGAATATACCAACCATGGAGAGTATGTTTCCAACCA
This sequence comes from Plagodis pulveraria, assembly GCA_963890685.1. NCBI lineage: Eukaryota > Metazoa > Arthropoda > Insecta > Lepidoptera > Geometridae > Plagodis > Plagodis pulveraria. The sequence continues at coordinate 15,681,898 of OY982976.1, read as the reverse complement.
AGAATAATTAAATTTTCTCTTTATCTTCCGCTAAGTTATAGGTAGCGGAAGGGGAACAACAGTTTTCAATCAATTCCCTCTTCTTTTCGGTTGATAAAATGTGTGCCCGTCCAACATATCGCCCGATATCATTTTCATTGCAGTCATCCTCATCCATCAATGAACTATGATTCGGCGCCAGAGCAAGATATCTAGAGGAAATTGGTCTAGGTAGTTCCTGCGGCTGAATATATCCTGTTGTGGTTGTAGTGACCGATGAAGACATATGCGATATTGTCGTTACTTTGTCCTGTTCATCGCTGTCGCTACTTGATCCATCAGTTTTTTTCGTTTCAAACTTCCTGCAAAACAAAATGCTTTGATAAAACTTTAAGTAATTAATTAAATTTTTACGGGAGAGCAGTTTTGTTTAATTACTTATAAACATTATCTCAGAAAGCTTTTTTAGCCTTATTTATATCAAGGATCTGTTTTAATTTGTATTTAATTAAACCACCAATATAATTTATGTTTTGTTTTCATAATTAATAACTGAAAACGCAACCACTGTTTTGTTAGCGTTAAATTCATAGAGATTTAATCAATTAAATAGTTTTTAATATAATATATTTTTTCTTTTTAAGCTTTTCTTAATATTTCCTTTCCACCGAAGTCATATATATAACCTTGATTGCCTATGCATCATAGAATTTGTAGGCTTTTGAATTTTACAACCTTAGTACAATTTCTCAACCAAACCCTAAAAAAATCAGGCTAAAGAAATTAGCAAACACCTAAAAAATACTCGTGAAATTGCACAATCTTCAACAAAGTATAGTCACCAATGAAGATAAAACTTTTTTACTCCGATTCACAAAATCTACAGTAGCCAATGAAAAAAAAAGCTATGGTAGAACATCTGTATAATTTGAATATTCTTTGGTAGAAAAATAGCTCAGAGGTATTTAGAATGTCATTTGAATACGTTATGAAGTAAAGAAAAAGATGAACATTTATATAACTAAGTGGGATATGAGATGTATAAATATATTTAGGGATCGCTACATTTTCAATATGATAACATATTGATATTGAATTGAAAAATATACTAAATGTAAAAAAGTCGTATGCACAAGTGTGGGACCTCAAGAATAAGAAAGAATGCAAAATTAGACTCGCAACCTTCGCGGCACAGCTGCTACGATTGGTGATAAGACAATACTTATAATTTATATGATACTAAGAATGTTTACCTTGAAAATCCATTTTATTGTTACCCTAGTCATAACAGAGATAATGCGGTCAGTTAGAGCCTCTCACTCGGCACACTTTTCTGACAACAAGCTCAATCCAGTTGTAAGCATAGTACATGGAAGATCCTTGAAAATTCTTACAATAAATGTATATTAGTTCCTCTGATAAAATGTTAGTTCCCCTGTTGGTCAAGTCCACTTATTTTTAGAACAGACTATCAGAGAGACACAAATTTCCTAATTATTATAACCTTGTGTTTATAATAGTGAAAACAGTATTATTTTCGTTTTGTTATGGCAGCATTAGTGATACTAGCGCCATCTATGACAGCTCATATTTGTGCTTTCGACAAGAGCGCTCTGCGGGGAAAAAACGAAACTCACGCCGACATCGATCTAGCCCGGTGGCGTGCTGATGATTTTCTTTTTTACGAACGAAATAAAGTAATATCCGCGTTTACACGTAAAAGTATGTGGTGCTAGTGCATTGATTAAACGCCAAGGAACACTCTGTGCATGTTATTTTGTATCATGTTACTTCGTTTTAGTGCTTAGTGTATGTTACAATAGCTACTCCATCCAAGTGCAGTGATTGTGAGAAGTGATTAAAAAATCGACTTTGAGGCGTCTCGGAGCAAACTACCGGTATGTAATGCATGGATTTAGTTTCTTTATAATCGCATTTGTTTACGTTTCTAATAGGAATGGTTAAAATCTTGTGTATATTGTGATTTTTTTCGGGAATAGATTAGGGTGTGTCACGCTCTGATGGTTGGGATATATTGGGGTCGTTTTTTTCTGTAACTTCCTGACGATGGTTGTTAATGGGATTATGAGCGGTGCTTTGGATGTTTGCCGTATCTATTATTATTCATCATCATAGGTGTCTAACTTCTCCAAACTGCAGATAACCCAACAGAACCTCTCTTCGCATACTACACTGTTCTAAATTCAATTCAGAACACGGTTTTATTGTATTTTAACATTGTTTTGAGCACATTACTGGGTGTGCCTCTAATCAATTACCTACCAAGTGTACCTACAGCTATGACATCACCGATGGGTCGGGCCGCGGAAGCGAATAATCCAACTAAATAAAACTGAACACAGTAGTACTTAGAATGTAGATGCTTTCGACCGTTTGAATTTGGTAGTGTAATAGTGTGTTATAGGTAGCTTCTCAATAGCATCTGATAGTCAGATTTGATAGTTTTTATACAGATTTCAATGGGGTAATTGATTGTAACTGAAATGCAATGATTTTTGATGCTGATTGGGCGACGCCCACGGTTTGGCTTCAATGTTTTGAGTAATAACTTTATTTGTTACAGCCTGATATAAAGTGTTTATATTCAATGTTTAGTAGTTATCTTTATCTGCATATTAGCAATATTGGTTTAAAGCCATGCTAGTTTTGAAGCCCTGGACCAGTTAGGTATTGAGACAAAGATATTTTCAATATCACTTCTGTGTCCGGAGTTTTGAGCAGAAGATGGCAATTCTCTTGCCCCATTATTTTATGGGACTAAAACATTAGCAAGATGCGGCTGTTTAGGCACCCCTTTGGAGAATTCATGCAGATTTGATACTATTTTAGTAATATTTCAAGACATGGTTCTTCATTTATCCATGCACATCATAGATAATGATTACAATAGAATTTCATCCCTGATGATATCGACTCCAGTCAATATGTAGAGGCTAAGTTTATTGGCTTGAAAACCTCAACAGTTTTTTGAGACTTAGGGCCTATTTCAGAATGTTCGAGTAAGTTCCGGTTATACTACCCAGAACATAAAATAATGATATAAAATGCAGCGGGTTTAAAACTTTAACTGATGGATAGGCTAAATCGATGACTGAAACGCAAAGATAGTGTTTTATTTATGAAATATGTTCTGGGTAGTATAACCGGAACTTACTCGAACATTCTGAAACAGGAACTACTTTCTATTGGAACTACTTGCCCTTAGTTTGGTATAATCTCTATTCTTGTAATGCTACACTCAGTGGTGTTGGCACAGCACCTATCCGTCTTCCACTGTGCTCTATTACATATACAATATAATCATCTCCGTAGATAAATATGGTTATATTTTTACCCTATGAAATATTCATTCACATATCTTACTGTTTGTATTTTTTTTTGTTACTTAATACCAGCATACATGTGTCCACCGACTGGAAGCCCCAATGTATTTGACGTTGGAACTACTTGCCTTGAACATGCCTATCTATTAACTCTGTTCTTGACTGTGTGAATAAATGACACATTCTCTGAAATAAAGCCTGTAAGACACCAATAAGCATGTAACTTTGCACCTACATTTTTGCCGTCTCGCCTCCCCTAACATATTGTTGCCAGTGTACTTCTTTGCTTCGTTAACAATGGAGTCCAAGGCTTCAAGGCAGTATTTAATGAAACCATTCCAGGGATGGCCACAGTATTTTAAACAAGACTGGGTCCTGAGTCCTGGGGCCGAACTCCCACCTTTTAAAAACTATTATGGAAAAACAACATCATTATTTCCACCTTAAAATATTGATACTAAGATTCGTACCACGGTCATCACAATACAATAATGTTCGTATAGCGCTATCTCTATCGCACAAATTAGAGATAGTGTCATCTTAGAATTCAGAGAAAGAATCATGAAACCTATTGCAGGTATACTCATATAATAATGGAATCTACCTTACTTATTACCCTGTATTACCTTACTTATTATCCTATATTGTGCTTGGCGACAGAGGCTTTTATAAAACATTGATTTAAGGGGGGTGGGTAGGCAGTTTAAGATATCATTTACTCAGAAGGCGCTGCTGCCCACCTTCCAGTATTTAGACCTTCAGTCTTCTCTTACAAAATATACACCCACGTGTAGCAAAGGGGAGTGTCATACTAGCCCGGCACCCCACATGGCATTTTTTAGTAGATTTTTTTTGTTATCCTGTGGTTAATTTCACAGCCATTCCTCAGACGGATTAAATCTCCCGAACAATATCACTGAAAAATTGTTACTCTAATTAAACATGCAGCTTATCAGCTAACTTCAATTAGCCTAGATAGCTGTACACAATGTAAAACAACCACTTATCAGTGTTGTATAATTCTACTGTTCATCAATATTTATAGAACCAGGTTGGGGCCAAAAAATATTGTATTTTATAATTTTGGTTGATTTAATAATAATAAGACTCGACAATCGTTTTAGATTAGCAAAGACAAATAAAAGGTCCTTCTTAGGTAATTGTGTGCGGTTTTATAATAAAGTTCCCAAACATATTACAACGCTCACAGAAGGGAAATTCAAGTTGCATGTGAAAAACATATTGATTAAAAAATCCTACTACACAGTTTCTGATTACATAAACGACAAAAATGCCTGGACAATTCCGCCTCCGCCAAGCTATTGCCTGTCACTTACATAATTTAAACAAATATTGTAATAACTCTATTATATAGTAAGTAACACATTGTTAAAAGATGTTTAACAGAATGGCCCCGAGTTTCTTGCCCGTTCTTCTCGCAGTGGCTCTATACAATTTATTTGCTGAACATGGCAGTACAATGTAGAATATTTCAATACTAAAATTTGTAATTGACCTTCATAAGAGCGTCGTAGACGCCTAAATTGAATAAACGATTTTGACTTGATCACTGTTCCAATAGTCGTTTCAGTGTACGGCCTAATAGCGAAGAGCCTCAACCAACACCTCGAGAGGCTCTCGCTAGACAGTTGGATCAAGGGTCAGATGTAGAGGGCAGTGATACTGGACACAACATGCATTGTCCGGAGGTTCCTCTCTCTGCAGCCCGAACCACCGGTAGCTTGGGCCCTGCCCCGCTACCGGCGGCACCCTAGTTACCAGTTTTTTATTATATTTTTGTATATGTTGTGAAAAAAAAAATATGTTAAGAAATAAATAATGTGAATAATAATAATAAGTTTGGTGATCATAAAACACACACATAAATACAATACATTATTTAAGAAGTTCAAGATAATATGATATGTTTTACTCACTAAATTATGCATGACATTTTTTTTTAATGTGTTTTTTTTTTTTTTTGCTGATAGGTTAGCCTTTGACCACTATCTCACCTGATGGTAAGTGATGATGTGGTGGAAGATGTTGTTCAGGCTAACCTAGAAGTACTGGCTCTCAAGGACAGCTGCCGGAACGCACCGTTAGGTGCTTGGCGACAGAATTTCTACTTGAGGGTGGTAGCTAGCCAGGCGGGCATTCGCAAAATGCCCTACCACCATGCTATAACGACTGCCATCCTAAGACAACAACCGGGACCGACGGCTTAACGTGCCCTCCGAAGCACGGAAACGCTCAGTAGTAATGTCACTAGCGGTCACCCATCCAACTCATGACCGCGCGCGATGTTGCTTAACTTTGCTGATCGGTTGAGAACAGTTAAGTAAGCTTCGCTACGAGCGCTTCAAAGTACGAGTAGTAAGTACGAGTGTTTAAGTTTTTCTAGCTTTTAGCTGCACTGGACGCAGCCATGCCAGCCCCATTAGAACAATCTTCTTCTTCTTCCTCTGGCGCTACAACCCAATGTGGGTCTTGGCCTCCTCTACCAACTTCGACCACTTCGCTCTATCTCTGGCTGTCCTCCGCCAGGCTGTGAGTTTGTCCATTTTGCTCAGGTCTTCTTCCACACAGTTAATCCAGCTCTTTCTCGGTCTTCCCCGTGGCCGCGACTGTTGTGGAGTCCAACCTGAGAGAATTTTTACAGCTCTGCTGTCTTCCATTCTCACCAAATGCCCTGCCCATCTCAATCTTTGCGCTTTAATCCACCGGACTATAGTCTCACTCTCGATTAGCTGGTCCAGCTCGTGGTTCATTCTGATGCGGTAGTCGCCGTCTATGACCCGCAGTGGCCCAAAGATTTTCCGTAAAACTTTTCTTTCAAACACACTCAGTTTCTGCTCATCCTTTTGGGTTAGTGTCCAGGTTTCACATGCGTAAGTTACCATTAGAACAATCATTTAATAAAAATCAGCAAATAAAACATAATCTAAATAGTGTTCTGGCAGGGTCAGATGACGGTACTGCCAGTACACTCTGGACTAATCCAACATCAAAATAATTGAGGCCAAGGCCTCTTAACTTACATCGTATAGCTTCACCCTGGGGACACTCCATCAACAAGTGGTATAAGTCTTCTACAACACCACACATGTCGCAGTTACGTGAATCAACTATTCTCATCAGATGTTTAAATCTGCATATTGATGTTTTTTTTATATACATGACTTGCAAAGCACTAAGAAAAATCTTTAATCGAGGGTGTTTGCTTCCTTAGAGTTCACAATATTGGTAGTTACCATAGAATGCTTTGGTAAGTTCTACTATATTTGTTTATGGCCAGCTATAAAAGTCAAACTTTTCCCAATCATCTTTTCTTAAATCTTTACTACGCGTTTTTATTGTTTTATTTAGGATTGACGCCATAATCTTGTGAAAATTTAAATATGGTACTTAATTCAGTTCAAAAGGTACAGCTTTGAAGCAGTGATGGCTCAGTGGCATTAGCTATAGACTGCTGCGCATCAGGTCCATGGTTTGAATCCCGCCGCGGGCTTGAGCTTCACCGCATGGTGGAAGGGCATTTTGCGAATACCCGCCTGGCTAGTGACCACCCTCAAGTAGAAAATCTGTCGCCAAGCACCTAACGGTGTGTTCCGGCAGCAGTCCTTGAGAGCCAGTGAAATTACATGCACATGAGACTTAACAACTACCTGTCTCAAGGTGAGAGGCGCAGTGCAATTCGCGACTTGTGACGAAATGCATCTGTTATAGGCAGAGGCTAGTCCGCTTAACATCAGGTGGGCATTGAGCTTGTTTCGTCAAAATAGATTTAAAAAAAAAACAGTACTTAAAAGGCATGGTTCTAGTCTATGTTGACACTGTTTATCACCATTTTCGACAACATCATCATTTACCATCAGGTGAGATTGTGGTCAGAGGCTGACCTACCATCAATAAAAAAGGAGGGTGTTAGCTTAATAATGGGTACCAATTTTCTCGCCCGAAACCACTAAAAAAACAGTGACGTAATATAGGCAAAAACTATTAGGGACTCAACAATACAAGACAGCATTACTCATCCTTTTATGAGTTGATCTTAAATGAACACAATGCGAAGTTTTTTACACTGCCTAAAAAAAAGGAATGTTATGTTTTCAGGGTTCATGTATGTATGTTTGCGAGTTTCTTTATTCCACCATAACTTCTAAACGGCGTAACCGATGTTAATGTATGAGATATCTTTACATTCGTCTTGATAGCGCAAGTGCCACTAGTACATAAAAAAAAACAAACTGGCGGATTTTAGACGTCATATTGTGAGAAAACAATTTTTTTCTCCCAAACTCATAGTGTTCTGTAAAAATTAAAGGCTTTAAAAACAATTCCATTAGGTATTATAACTTGCAGTTTTAATTTCACTGAAATGATAAAACCTTTAACGACAAAATATAATTTTCTTTTTTTTTTTTTTTTTGTTTTTTTTTTTTTTACTGGCGATATGTTTATTACAAAATACTACGAACTATATACAACACTACAGCTACTACTATAAAAGCATTTAGATCCTGTTTATGTGTACGATTGTAGGTACATGGCGTACAGTTCCCGGTTTTTAATATTTGTTCTGTAATCTCACGTTGGATGTCGTAAAAGGTGATTAAGTGAAAAATGCAGATACTGAGCAGAATGCTCTCATGACAATGGAATTAGGGTGTTGCTGTACATTGGCTCACAATAGCTGGGCGATTATTTACCTTAACAGTGGTAGATTGTAATCAATTAAATATCAAAATAAAGTTTCGGTTTATTGACCCCTGTTAATAGAGGTAATTGAACTGAAAATTCATTAATATTCGTACTGTGGACTTGCATTAATAACTTTGCTGTCATTTTCGATATCCAGGTTTCTATTGCAGTTGGGTTTGGTTTCTGACGAGTTTTGTAGACTATCAAAAATCACACTAATCCCACCAATTACATTTCACACTAATATTATAAAGGCGAAAGTTTGTGAGTGTGTTTGTATGTTTGTAACTTCTTTACGCTCAAACTGCTAGACCAATTTTGATGAAATTTGGTATGGAGGTAGGTGAGGCGCTTGATTAACGCATAGGATACTTTCATCATCATCAGCCATCACCACAAAAACAGACAGCCGTGCCGCAGGTCCATTTTTGCGAATGCTTCCCCGGCTAGCTACCAACAATCAAGTAGAAAATCTGTCGTCAAGCACTTAATAGTATGTTCCGGCAGCAGGCTTTGAGAGCCAGTAAAATTACAGGCACATGAGACTTAGAGACTGTATGTCACAGGGTGACGTACATAGGCAGAGGTGAGTCCGCTTAACATCAGGTAGGCCTCGTGGTTGTTTCGTCACTTTACCAAAAAAAAAGTAATAATGCTAAAATGGCCGGCGCCGGGCATCCTCTTAACGCGAAGTTTAACTGTCATCTTGGCCTCTATTCGACTAAAAAGACAGACATGTGAAATTCATACCATGTATGTGAATATTGTGACCGCCGTGTTTGTCTGTCTATATGTATATGTACACATTAATATGTGAAAGGAGATGTTTTTGTGATATTTTTAGATGTATCTTATTTTTTATGCTATTGTGGTGGATCAAGCACGAGGTTACCTGATGTTAAGCGGACTAACCTCTGCCTGTAACAGAAACATTTCGTCATAAGTCACGAATTTCATTTAAATTATTCACCTTGAGACATAGTTCTTAATTCTCATGTGCCTGTAATTTCACTGGCTCTCAATGACAGCTGCCGGAACACACTGTTGCTTGGCGACAGATTTTCTACTTGAGGGTGGTCGCTAGCCAGGCGGGCATTCGCAAGATGCCCTACCACCATGCTATAACGACTGCCATCCTAAGACGACAACCGGGACCGACGGCTTAACGTGCCCTCCGAAGCACGTGCACGCTCAGTAGTAATGTCACTAGCGGTCACCCATCCAACTCATGACCGCGCGCGACGTTGCTTAACTTTGCTGATCGGTTGAGAACAGCTAAGTAAACTTCGCTACGAGCGCTTCGACACTTTATGCCTCAGGGTGATGGGGGCACTCCTATTCGACTTGAACTTCATCTGTTATAGGCAAAGGTTACCTCTTAACACCTGGAGTTACATTTAGCCCTCTGGGCACGGTATAAGTGGCACCAACCACATCAAGCGTAGAATAAGGACAGGAAGAAGTACCATAGTTATGACGCAAAATACGTAAATAGGTTGGCGACCTCTTCAGAACTGAAACATGGCTACGTAGTCTATTGTCATAGCTATTATGGTATCAAATATAATCATTACCACTACATGGTATAAACCTAAGATATAAACCTAGATAATGACGAGTTCAATCTATATCATGCTTTGTTTTGGACCTAAATCCTCAAATAAGGGAGTGATCAACCTACGACGTTTGTATGGAGAACTGACCGGCCAGTTCAACCTTAAGACGCCTGTATTGATTAAGTTATTTTGACTTTGACTTTAAGCAAATATTTACCATACGACTTATTAGTCTAGTCAATTTAAAGACAGTGAATGAACCTAGGAACTTCTGCGATCATTGTTCTGCGGCAACGGAATCATGGCGCTAGTTGGAACGGCCAATTGTGGAGGCCATTATAACCTAGAACAATCATCAGTGGTAGGAAACGCTACAGAAGTGCTAAAATGGTTTATTTGAACAAGTTTTAGAAATATAATTAAGTTTGTGGTTGCAGGGATAAGTTAATTCACATTTTAACCGACTTAAAAAAAAGCGGAGGTATTCGGTGGAATCTTTTTTTTTGATGTTGTCTTTTTTTATTTTGTATATTCCCCGATTTCTCTAAAACGACTGAACCCTTTCGAGAATTAGATTTTTTTGTTTAAAAGGATATATTAAATATTTCCAGGGGGTCCCATTTAAATTTCATCAAAATCGGTCGAGTAGATTTTATGTTATATTCGATTCACAGAAAAATGTATTTGCATACTAATTGACATTACATGATGTAATGCTGGCAATCACCATCAAGTTTAAAACTCTTGTCGATGATGCAACGGTATATTTTCTTTTTAGGGGAGTGAATAATCTGGTGAGCAGGACGTGAGGTCCATGGTTCAATCCCCTACCGCCAGCTTGAGCTTCAGCACAATGTGGAAGGCCATTTATCCAGCTGTCCTTGAGAGCCAGTAAACAATTATGAAATTACTTAGAGACTTAACAACTGTATGTCTCAGGATGTTACATTAAAATGTACTTTTTATTTCCTTTTTCTTCCTACTTACATTTATTACATCTAGGCATCTCATTCACACTATTCCTTAAGTTCCGTAATATACTGTTTTCTTTGCACTCTGGCACACGAATACTCCTTACATTCTCTCCTTCACACATCTAACGTTACAGTAGAACTGTTAGTGAACGAGTTCGTCCCAGGGTATTATTGCCAAATGCCAATTCGTACCGCCAACCAGTAATGTTCGCATTACTGTTTGAAGTGTATGGGTGCCGGTGATTATATTACAGGCACATGAGACTCAACAACTTTATGTCTCAGGGTGTTCAACACGTAAACTGCATGTATCACAGGCAGAGGTCACTTTTGCTTTACACCTAGTCGGCCTCGTGCTTGTTACACGATAGTATAAAAAGGCCGTTCCATCCATATTCAATATTCCGTGGAGATATCTAGGATCGCAAATAGCCCGGCGGCGAAGTACTCCACATGACGTCATGCTGCTGGCACCACGCCAAAAACGGCAAACCCAAAAAGCAGTCAACGATTGAGGTTTTGTTTTGTGCAGTAATATGGCAGCGTAATGAAAGCACCGCGGGTTTTATGTACGTAGATGAGCTTGTCTAGTCATGTTTTCAAGAAATAGCTTCAACAACGTTCGGTGCGGTCATGACTTGGATGGTTGAGCACAATTGGCATTACTACTGAGCGTGCCACGTTCTCCAGAAGGCACGTCAATATGTCGGCCTCGGTTGTTGTCTTAGGAGCATGGTCGGAAAAAATCACGATGTTTTAGTAAAAAACATAAATCGAGGGAATCTTGGTTCTGCCAATTTTTTTTTGTTATTGTGACGTAACAAGCAAGGGGCCCACCTGATGTTAAGCGGACTAACCTCTGCATATTACAGATGCATTTCATCACAAGTCACGAATTGCACTGTGCCTGTAATTTCACTGGCTCTCAAGGACTGCTGCCGGAACACACCGTTAGGTGCTTGGCGGCAGATTTTCTACTTGAAACTTGCGTTGCAAATAGGAAAGAAGTAAAAAAAAATGATTAAATTAATGATTTTTATTGAAAAAATCACTTCATTTAATCGTAATTTAAATCAATGTGATTTCATCATGCCAACCCTGCTTAGGATGGCAGTCTTTATAGCACGGTAGGACCCTCAGTAGAAAATCTGTCACCAAGCTCCTAACGGTGTGTACCGGCAGCTGACATTGAGAGCTAGTCATTCTAGGTTAGCCTAAACAACATCTTCGGCCACATCATCACCTACCATTTTTTTTTTCTATGCCTGATTGGTTAACCTTTGACCACTATCTCACACGATGGTAAGTTATGTGGTCGAAGATGTTGTTCAGGCTTACCTAGAATTAAATCTCAAGAGCAGACGGAACATAGCGTTAGATGCTCGGCGACAGATTTTCTACTAGAGGGTGGTAGCTAGCCAGGCGGGCATTTGCATGATGTCTTACCATGCCCTGTAAAGATTTAGAGAGATATAGAAGGCATTCCCTCGCCCAAAGTTTGGTGAAGTTGTAATGTCGCAACGGGAATTAACAAAATAGTTCACCACATTACAAAATCACAAATATACGATAGGAAAAATTTAACTTATGTGCGGGATTCGAACCCGCGTCCATCCACCCCTTGAGCCGGGGTATGCTGTAACCAACTGAGCTAACATGACACGACGTCATAACTCAAATCTTTCCTATCGTTCCCCGATTATATTCCTCAAATCTTTCCTATGGAATCCAGCACATGACTTAAATTTTTCCTATCGTATATTTGTGATTTTGTAATGTAATCCGCATAGCAGGCGTTATAGCAAACCTAACAATATTGATAAAAAAATAGTTCACCCTTAAAAAAAAATACCTCACCCGGTTTTTGTATACATTTATTGCCCTCATGAAAACGTAATACAACATGGCCGAGCGCCAAATAAGCAATACCGATATCGACCAAATGTTTAGTAAATAAACGATACGTGGATTATGAAATAGTTATTTTGGTTTGCAACTATTTCAACAAAAGTGGCAAAGGTCTCGCTGGCAACAAAATTACAAAGAAAAAGTTACCGCTTTTCGAACTTACTGTACTGTATCAGCCGGATCATCCACTGCTGAACACAGCCTCCCCTATTTAGAGGGTATTTGCCATAATCGCCACGCTTGCCAGGCGGCTTGAGGATCGCAATGTAAGATGACAGTTCCTTAGAAAGCGCTGCTGCCCACATTCCAGTATTTTTCCCTTAGTCGCCTCTTACGACACCCACGGGAAGATAGCTTGCATAATTTAATTCCTAAATCTCCTTTCCACTACCGGACTACAAGACGTACGGAAACACGGCATCCGTATATGGTTGACGTTCCTCCTGTCCGCACAAAGCTATTTGCGTCCACCTTTATATAATACGGACAGCGAAGGAATGGAACACCCTCCCAGCGTCTTTGTTCCCCGAAAGCTACAATCTGGATGTCTTCAAATACAGAGTGAATTATCTTCTAGGCAAGCATGCTCCACCGTCGACCGCGTCGTCACTTACCATCAGGTGAGACTGCGGTCAAATGCGTGTCTATTCAGAATAAAAAGTAAAAAAAATTATGGGGAGGTGCAATTCTAACCCGGCACCCCACGGGCTTTTCGAACACGCTACGCAAATTGAGCTTTCGTGTTGTGTTAGCTCAATCGCAGAGAATGGCCCGTCTCTAGCCTCCTGCATTCAAGATACACTTATTTTGACATATTATTGCGAATTTTTCAGAGTGGGTTTAAAAGGAGGTTTTCCTACATTTGAAAATTACGTAGGATAGACCCCTCGATTAAACTATTTTCATCCTTGATTGATATGATTTGTAGGATTCTTTTGGCATCCACTACTTATTGCGTTCTGATATAACGTAAGAATAAATATGATTTTTTTTTCTGTCGCCAAGCACCTTACGTTGTGTTCCGCCAGCAGTCCTTGAGAGCCAGTGAATTTACAGGCACGTGAGACTTAATAACTACCTATGCCTCAAGGTGACGGGCGCAGTGCAATTCGTGACTTGAGACGAAATGCATCTGTTATAGGCAGAGGTTAGTCCGCTTAACATCAGGTGGGCCTTGAGCTTGTTCCGTCACAATAACATAAAAAAGAAAAAAAAAATATTATTACATTTATAGAGAAAAATAGCTAATGTCCTTTTTGTAGTACATTGGTGGTCTCTATAATCTAAATTGGCAACGAATGTTCTACACATAGTACATAGAAAAATAAAGCAAAGAACCGTTTCGTTGTTGTTAAACGAATAAGCTTACAGAATCGCTTATTGGCTTTCTAAGCGGCAATCGGTGTTTTAGCTACGCGGTTCGAATCCCGCCCGGGACATAAATGTTGTCATCAAATAATTTGCTAATGTGACAAAGTTAAGTCTCATGTGCCTGTAATATCACCGGCACACAAAACGCTTCAATCCGGAACAATGCGAACATAATTGCTTGGCGGTGGCAAATAGGTACGGTGGCGGTACTTCTCCGGTCAACCACAAAACGCAAGCTACTGTAACGTAACTAAATAGGTAATAAAGTAAGGCAAGTAAAGAGTCCGTATATAGTTTTATTGCAAAATCTCGCTTAAGCCATAAAACCTACCGTTTTGTTGCGTAAACCTTTAAAGATTGAACTTTGCAGTTTCTCAGACCGCTAACGACCGGCTTATACTGGTCTAGGGTGGGCGTCCACTGGGAGCGATGTATTACTCATGCTATGCTATACTATAATTTTAAGTTTAGCGTTGTGTTTTTTTTTGTGTCACGAAGTGATAATAATAATAACGTTTATTCTTAAATAAAAACACACACATAAATACAATCATTAGGTACTTAAGAAGTTCAAGATGGTATGAAATGTAATATATAATAATTGGTAGCGTGCCATATAATATAAAAATATATGGCACGCTACCAAATACACTAAAAAATGAAGAAAACTCGACATTTGGCAATTATAAAAAACAAACTATTAATTAATAAATGTTATTATACCATGAATGAATTCCTTGGTGACAAATTTAAATGATAATTAAAGGGATCGGTCGCTCTACTACTATTAGTTATATATGTTGCTATACCCAAAATGGGTCATATGTACACCACATATGATGCAATGAAGAAATGAGAATTGAATTGAGAATTGAAAAAAAATGTTTTACTCACTTAATTATACATGACTTGCAAAGCCCTCACAAAAAGAAAGAAATCTGATTTGAATCAAGAGCGTTTGCTTCCTTCGAGTTATATATTGGTGGTTACCGTGGAATGCATTGCTAAGTTCTATTTTAATTTATTCAAATACCTATAATAATTTATGAACTTATTCTATAATCTTATTTGAACAAGTTAGAGTTTTGAAGAGAAGTTTGAACAAGTCAGTCGCCCGATCGTCAAGCCTGTCCGTTACAGTTGCAGCGTCAACTCTCGCTCTGGCACTGTATTGCGTTCGTCACTCCATTTGTATGTCTCGTTCGCCCAGTAATATATATAATATATATATATCACACCTTCAACACAATAGTGTGTGCATACTACTGCCCACCAATACGGACGTTTGCTGGAGAACACACCCGGTGTAAACAAATTGTGTGTTTATATTATGAGTGATAAGCTCGTTCCTCCTCGTAATATTTGGAATCTAAAATATAACTGTTATAATTGAAACAAAAAAGATTGAATTCAAAGAGAAAATATTTTAAAGAAAAAAAATTTACTAAACAGTAAATAAATCAAGCCATCGTATACAGTTATTATTGTTAATTTTACATCTACAAGTGAAAATGGGAACATCATCAATGTACTTCGCATTATTAGGTATAACTTAAATACTATTCGTCAAATCTCAATCAAATTGAAAATGAGATCACATGAGTTTTGAAGCGCTCGTAGCGAAGTTTACTTAGCTGTTCTCAACCGATCAGCAAAGTTAAGCAACGTCACCCGCGGTCATGAGTTGGATGGGTGACCGCTAGTGACATTACTACTGAGCGTTTCCGTGCTTCGGAGGGCACGTTAAGACGTCGGTCCCGGTTGTCGTCTTAGGATGGCAGTCGTTATAGCATGGTGGTAGGGCATTTAGCTACCACCCCCAAGTAGAAAATCTGTCGGCAAGCACCTAACGGTGTGTTCCGGCAGCTGTACTTGAGAGCCAGTACTTCTAGGTTAGCCTGAACAACATCTTCGACCACATCGTCACTTACCATCAGGTGAGACAGTGGTCAAAGGCTAACCTATACAGGGTTATTGGTAAAATGCTAACAACCTCTTAGGGTTGACTTCTGCTAGTCCTAACAAACATTTTGATGTGGGTTTTTTTTATATATATTTCTGACTGAATAAGCACGAGGACCACCTGATGTCCAATCAATAGTCTCTTGTGCCTGTAATGTATTATTTCATATTTTTTAGTACTTTGCTCGATGTAAGTAAATATTCCAAAACTCTACGGGCGCTCTTGGCTCGCAGTAGGCATTAAAACACACAAAAAAACTTCAGGTGAGATAGTGGTCAAAGGCTAACCTATGAGGCAAAAAAAAATGCTCAACCTGTAATCACCAACGATCACATCATTTCACAGGTGAGATTGATGTCAAAGGTCAACCTGAGAGCTATTAAATTTATATTTATATAGTTGTATTGCAATATATTGTGTAGGTAAACCATACAATTTATTGCGTAAACCGCTAAAGATTAAACTTTTGCTGTTTCGCAGGCCGCCACCAAACCGGTTTTAACTGGTTACTAGGGCGGGCGTCCATTGAGAGATGTGTTAGTCATGCTATGCTATACCAATAAATGGATATTGAAGGAGTCTCAAAAAGAAAAATTTTGATCATGTTTACAGGTCGTACAGATATATATTAAATATATTATATTCCAGAGGATATGATAAATGTTATGTTGGAACCGAAAACACGAATATTTCTGTCGATAGATAAAAATCTTGGTTACAGCTCTAAAATTTCGCTTAATCAAGTTTTGTGTCTGTACAGTAAATCGTATTAATACAAATTTAATTTCTAATTATTATGTAGCGATCATGTGATACAGTATCTGAAAGATTTTATTCCGTTTTAAAAAAGGTCACATATATAAATTTATTTTAAAAAATTAGCTGCTAAAATGCTAATTTACTATACTTTTAAGAGTACTTAGTTCTGTTTAGCTCACTCGCATGCGAAACGAGGTCTATCTGTCCTACGCCCTCAGTCTGTCATTTTTCTAAGACCACTTTGTCTTAGTAAATAATTCTTGATTAAGTGGCAAAAGCTCCGCCTTGGAATGTTGGACATATTTGTGTTTTACTTTGCCCCATAGATGGCAGTAGTTGGCATTATACCAATTAAGTTTGGCGAAACATGGGAGTTTATACACCTGCCTACCTGTCTCATTAGGTATGTGTTTGTAGTACTAATCCAAGACCTTAAGATTACATTTATCAAAGTTTCATCAAAATACATTCAGACGCGTCGTAGGGAATTCTTCAAAAACAGTCACACGCGTACATACTTTGCATTTATAATGAGATCAAAACCGAAGCTTTTGAACAAAGCTTTTTACAATTATGTCCGTGGTAGGGTACAATTTTATTATATAATAGCTTTGCGGCCGCGGCTCCGCCCCCGCGGATGTCGGTTATCGCGCAAAACCATTAACCTCTTGTCCTATGTTCTTCCTCGGGTCTCAAACTACTATACCAAATTTCATCCAAATCGGTCCAGTTGTTTTTAAGTTTATTCGTTGCATACAAAAATAAAAATAAATCTCTCTTTATAATTTTTGTGTAGATTTCTGTGTTGTCAGAGAAGACTTGCACCGACCCTCACGTGAGTAAGATAAGGGTTGAAAGAATAGAAGTGTGATAGTATTAATAAAAGGATAAGAAGAATTCTTATGTTAATCCAGGGTTCACATTCAAATTTTTTTTTAATGCCCTTATGCGTCATAAATTCTTATGTCTTATCTTTAAAACTGAAGACCTTTTTGGCTATTTATTCGTAGTGTTCGACGCATACTTTCCCACAAAAGTCAACGTCGAATTATGTCATTGTTGTTTGGTCGAATCTTATCGACGCGGCAGTCCAAAATTATCTATACTTAGATAATAGATTTGAAACCATTCAATTACTTTGTTCGCAGACTGACTCATACGAAAATAAATTGCTTAAATTGTGGCCTTATCTAATGTTTTACTGATGTAATTGTGAGCACTATAACTATCCCACTACTTGAACATTTTGTGGCACACTTTACTGTAAAACTATCACGCCTTTAGATTTGGGCTTTGCAATAGTAATTGATCTTCATATCTAGATGTGTTATCTGTCAAAAAATATATATAATATTATAACCAGTAAAAAAATGAACATTAACAATTTTGTATTAATTGGATAGTGTATAATTGTACTATTAACGCCATCTGTTAGAAAATCAAACAGATAACATCGCTGCAACAGAACTAAACTCAATACTCATATACATCGTAGTTAATCAACTTAATACTAGAATGAGGTAAAATAAACGCGACCACTCACAAAGCTCAGCTTTTTGCTGGTTTGTACTGTTTTTTTTTGTTATGGGAAGTCCTACAACAGACGCAATATCACTAGTGACCTGCAATATGTTCAATGCTACTACTGCGCCCATCATCCCAAAATATATAGAATAAGTGGATAAGTCAAATGCGCCTGTAATTTCACACTGGTTCTCAACTGCTGCCGTAACAAACTGTAAGGTGTTTGGTGACAGATTTTCCACTAGTGTGGTCGCTGGCCAGACGAGCATTCACAAAACACTAATCTTCATCGTACAAACGATCGCTGCGGTTCAGAGCGGCTAAGAAAATGAAGTGCTTCTCTTCTTCGCCTTGAGACATACATATAGTATAGTTGTTAAATCTTATCTAATTAAACCTGTTTTGAAAAACGTTCTATTTTTTTTATTTATAGCTGATAGAGAACTTTCACCACTACCTTTTTTATGCATGATAGTTTAGCCTTTGACCACTATCTCACCTGATAGTAAGTTATGATGTGGTCGAAGATGTTGTTCAGACTAACCTACAAAAAATCTCAACCTGATGGTAAGTGATGATGTTGTTCAGGCTAACTTAGAATTACTGGCACTCAAGAAATGCTACCGGATTACAATGTTAGTTTTTTGGCGACAGATTTTCTACTTGAGGATGGTAGTGAGCCAGGCGAGCATTAGCAAACCTTCCAACATGCAGTGAAGCTCAAGCCAATGGTGGAGATCGAACCATGGATCTGCGGCACGATAGTTAATAGCTATTACCGTTCGGCTATCGTTGCTTCAAAATGAATGTACGATGCTTACTTCTAACAACAAAAAAATGCGAAGCTAGTTTTTTTTGTTTGTTCATCTTTTACACAGTACATAAAAACTGATTGTAGTGCCGGTTGGATCTGTGTGCGCTAATCATAAAGTACATTGTTCAAACTGACTCATATTTCGTTAATTATGGTCTACCCTAATTACGGTCTATTGTTTGTTTCAACTGTGGCATTAAAGATAATTTGAACTTTTGTTGTCTTCTTTTAAAAATACCATACCTTTATTTTGTAGGTATAGACATTCACGGACAATGACCCTCTTGAATTATTTCTTAGAATTAACTTACAGTTATCTTAAGTCCTCTGCCTACGTTCCAATCCTTTTTTTTATGTCCTAAAGCATCTGTCGCATTTACTGGATAAGTGTTAGCGTAGTACTCTCCGTACAAAACGTAGTTCCGTCATATTTTGAATAACAAATGTTTGAACTGAGTGAAATTATCAATAAATGTCCTTGAGCCTCATACTTATGTTTCTGGTTTGCCAATTTTCCGTTCTGTTATTTGTTCTTTAAATTTAGAAATACATAATTTAACGGTAAACTAAAAGGAGAGAAAAAATTGTAGTCAGGTGTGGGATGGCACGGGTTCGAATCCCACACAATTTTTCCTCTCGTAATTTTGTAACCTATGCTTCTGGTTTTCCAGTTTACCGTTAAATTATGTATTTCTAAATTTAAAGATATTACAAATAACAGAGAACTATTGCCGGGGCATGCTCTGACCGTCTAAGCTAACATGACATATGACTCATATTTCTAATTTGTCCTCTCGTTCTTAAAGAATATTCACGAAAAAAATACTTTTCGCCTGACATCTAGAATAATTACATCGCTTAATGATTGATCTTTACTTAGCAATCATCCAATAATTTTTCTTCATTTATTTTAAAGAATAATATAAATAAAAACATTTTACTTTATTTATTCAATAATTAAACCCATTTTTATCGTAAAATAGTCAAAATAAAATATTAAAATAATGATAAATATACGCTATTTAAACCGTTTAAAGTTGATTAATTACTATAGTCAAAATCAAGTTTAAATCCGCTGCTAGAAAGTAACTTTTTTAAAATGGCTACACATGACGGATTTGTCGTAGGAACAGTAATAGTTCGTATTAAATGTCACGTCAGAGTTCGCGAAAAGAGTGAACAATTTGTTGTGGCATCATCGAAACGACGAGCGATTCCATTACCGATTGTAAGCTTACTTAATTGACGTGAAGGTATTAAGTTTAGCTGTAAGATTAAGTTATTATTACTATAAGAGGTGAGAGTTGGCCCCTATGGCGTTAAAATGGTGAGAAGGCCTGTTGTGTCCCCAGCTTAATGTACAAATATGCCCGCAAACGTGTACATATTTGAACTTCAAAAATTAAAATACCTACGCTTAAAATGTCAATGCACACAACATAGATAACTTAAATATCGGTTGTATCGAAATCATACCTCATCCCTAACCGATGCATGTGGTGTCATGCTGCGCATCATGCGCATATTCCCCTTTTCGCCGCTTACGTAATATAATATATATATATTAGGTCCTTACGTATGAAATTGGCGTTTTTCGTACTGGCCACTTTAATCACGAATTTCTCCTCTTTGGTAAGGAATTCCAAATTCAAATTTGTACAGCTATAGACTCATGTATTTGTGCTTCGATGATCGTCATTCATTTGTTTTTTTTCTTCTGTTTTTTTCTGTTTGCGTCACTCATTTTACAAAATGGAAAACCTTAAGTATCGCATTATTTACGAGTACGAGTTCCGCCGTGGCACTAGTGCTGCGGAAACAACTCGAAGGGTGAATGATGTGTATGGCGGTAGTGTTGCAAAAGAAAACACAGTTCGTTTTTAGTTCCAACGTTTTCGTTCTGGAAATTTCGACCTGCAGAACAAGCCCCGTGGACGGCCTGAGACTCAAGTTGATAATGAAGAGTTGAAGGCTATTGTGGAAGCGGATCCATCGCAAACCACGTCCGAGTCAGCTGCAGGCTGCAATGTTAGTGATAAAACTGTTTTAATTCACTTGAAGCAAATTGGGAAGATTAAAAAGCTTGAAAGGTGGGTACCTCACGAATTGACTGAAACAAACCGGCAAACGCGCGTCGACTGCTGCGTTACATTACTAAACCGGCACAATAATGAAGGTATTTTAAACCGAATCATTACCTGTGATGAAAAATGGGTTCTTTACGATAATCGGAAGCGCTCAGCGCAATGGTTAGATCCTGGCCAGCCAGCCAAATCCTGCCCCAAGCGAAAATTAACCCCAAAAAAGTTACTTGTAAGCGTTTGGTGGACTAGTTCCGGTATTGTTCATTACAGTTTTTTCAAATCTGGCCAGACTATTACGGCTGATGTCTATTGTCAGGAATTGCAAACCATGATGGAAAAGCTAGCGGCTAAACAACCTAGGCTGGTCAATCGCTCCACGCCACTGCTGCTTCACGACAACGCTAGACCACACACTGCGCTACAGACGGCTACTAAATTAGATGAGCATCAATTGGAAAGTCTAAGACATCCTCCGTACTCCCCGGACCTTGCTCCAACAGATTACCATTTTTTTCGAAATTTGGATAACTTCTTGCAAGGGAAAAAATTCAACTCCGATGGGGCAGTCCAAATCGCCTTCAAAGATTTTATTGATTCCCGTCCGACTGGTTTTTTTAGTAAAGGGATCAATGAACTACCTATGAGATGGCAAAAGTGCATAGAAAATAATGGTTCATACTTTGATTAATTAAATATATTATATTAAAAAATATTCGACATTTTGTTCCTCCCACACAAAACGCCAATTTCATATGTAAGGACCTAATATAATATATAATTTATTTCCAAAAAGATTTACACAGTACAAACTAAATATTATGTTATGACAGTTTTATGTTGCGATTAATTAGGATAACAGTGGGTCCCAAACTAGGCAGAGCGTGTGTCTTGGGTACCCTTATTTACAGTTAACATTTAAACAATTAATGTCTTGCGCAAAACTGTACTTACATTTTCATAGCATAATGCATTATACGTCAACCAATATTATGGAACAGTCCTTATATTATTATGTGAAGGCTATATTTCTTATTACTATCGCCTAGCTTAGCTCCCACTACATCGCAGACCTATCTAAACCGGTGTTGTGCAACTCGACTTGTGCTTTTTAATCTCTCAGTACCGACTGACTACGTAACGGTAAAGATGGCACTACGATACTACTCACAATGTCCTTATTAAGGCTAGTTAGTGTCTTCATAGAGGTTTTTATACAAAAATAGCTTTGTCATATTTTAAGTACCAAGTGTTGAAAATCGTTGAAATTTTGCATGCATATCCCTGAGCCTAATATACAGGCTGTCCCAAGAAGTAGTGATATACTGAAGCTGGGCGGTAGAGGACCTAGACGGCTATCTGAATCACCCCCATGTAAGTTCCGCGATTTTTCGAGTATTCGGAGTTATGACTTTTTTTTTAATTTTTCACCTATCGCCGATTACGATGAGATTTTTATTTATGGTAACGTGAATTATTGCGGTAGATGCTAGATTTTTTTTTGTGTGCTAAGCTGGTAGATAGGCCAATTCAGTATGGTAACACTACTATCGTTAGATCTTTTAATGGAATAAAAAAAAAATTCAATGCTAAGAAAGATAAAATTACCCAGTTTGTTCACAACTTCAAGGGCCCTATCTTGGCATGAAAATGTAATTTTATCTTTCTCTCAGTATATCACTACTTCTTGGACAGCCTGTATATGTCCTCTTGTTTGACAGTTTCCGTAAAAAATTGTATTTATTGCCTTGAGTGTCGAAAATTTGCATAAACGGCTGTATCTTTCGATTGCGTTGGCTTAGAAGTTTGATTTTTTCACAGCTCCAAGGGACAGTAGACCTGAGTATTTGATATGAATTTCAACTTGATACCTCCACGCGTTCCTGAGAAAAAGGGTCTTGACAGACAGACCATTGTCATCAGTGGCATTGGCTATGGACTGCCGCGCAGCAGGTCCATGGTTCGAATCCCGCCCAGAGCTTTTTGCGAATGCCCGCCTGGCTAGCGACCACCCTCAAGTAGAAAATCTGTCGCCAAACACTCAACGGTGTGTTCCGGCACAGTCCTTGATAGCCAGTGAAATTACGGGCACATGAGACTTAATCACTATGTCTCAAGGTGACGGGCGCAGTGCAATCCGTGACTTGTGACGAAATGCATCTGTTATAGGCAGAGGTTAGTCCGCTTAACATCAGGTGGGCCTCGAGCTTGTTCCGTTACAATAACATAAAAAAAAAGACAGACAAAGCGATCCTATAAGGGTTCCGTTTTTCTTTTTGATGAACCCCTAAAACGCGAGTGTGTGTGTGAATCGAAATTAAAGGTACCTTCCCGCAGACGACGGTGATTCAGCCAGTCTGGTAAAGTAGGTACTTTGTCAATCGTCGGCCAGTTCGGTCTGTCTGTAGTCAGATTGAAAGCGTGGTAGCGTTACACTCACCTACATTTTACATTGATGTTTTCCGGTCGCTATATTTAGAACTGAACGTATCCCGAATCGGTTCTCTTTGGTTCCCGTTGAAACCCAAACATAAGGGTTATGCTTAAGTTTTTTTTTTAAATTCTGTTTTTTTTTTTTTTTTTTTTTTTATTCTTGCTAGGTTAGCCTTTGACCATATATGATGTGGTCGAAGATGTTGTTCAGGCTAACCTAGAAGTACTGGCTCTCAAGGACAGCTGCCGGAACCCACCGTTAGGTGCTTGGCGACAGATTTTCTACTTGAGGGTGGTAGCTATACAGGCGGGCATTCGCAAAATGCCCTACCACCATGCTATAACGACTGCCATCCTAAGAAAACAACCGGGACCGACGGCTTAACGTGCCCTCCGAAGCACGGAAACGCTCAGTAGTAATGTCACTAGCGGTCACCCATCTAACTCATGACAGCGCGCGACGTTGCTTAACTTTGCTGATCGGTTGAGAACAGCTGAGTAAACTTCGCTACGAGCGCTTCATAATGATTTAGATTTCTTTGTCTATGACCACCATCTTACTTGATGGTGAGTGATGATATATTCGACGGGATGGACGAGGTGGAGGTCTTTTTTATTATTTTTGGCACCCTTGTACTCCTTTACTTTGTACCCTTTGGGTACGGAACGATGGATATAAAAACGGGACCCCATTACTGAGACTTCACTGTCCGTCGGTCCGTCTGTCATCAGGCTGTACCTCAAGAACGGTGATAGCTAGACAGTTGAAATTTTCACAGATAATGTATTTCTATTGCCGCTATAACAACAAATACTAAAAATAAAATAAATAAAATATTTAAGAGGGGCTCCCATACAACAAACTTGTTTTATTTTTTACCGTTTCTTGCTCGATACTAATAACGGTGACAGGTAGACGCTTTAACTATTTACAAAATATTTAGTTTTATGTTCTTATGAAATATAATTAATTAAAATAAAATAAATAATTCCCATACCATGAAAGAGGTTTTCGCCGTACCTACCCAGCTCAAGCGGACACTGCGAAAAGTGTCTGTAACTTGCAAGATTAGGTTACAGATAATGGTACGGAACCCTTCGTGCTCGAGTCCCACTCGCACTTGGCCGGTTTTTATTTTATGTTTGTTATTTCAGAACTTTTGAGTGGGTGAACAGATTTTGATGTTTTTTTTATTTGAAAGCGGATGCTTGCCGTGTCCTATTTAAATTTGATTAAAATCAGTCAAGCTATTTTTGATTTACTCGCTAATAATTGAAAAGTATTTTCTGATTTTAGATACTGTTTACGTGCAAGTTTGATGAAAAGCATTTTATGTATCAGTTATCATGTTAGGCGCAGTACAGTTCGTCATTTGTGACGAAATGCATCTGTTATGATATTAATTTTCCGCTGAAGCTGTCAGACTGTGGAATCCACTACCGCTAGAAATAAAACGTGCTCCTTCATTGAAATCTTTCAAGGATAGATGCATAGGTTACCGCTTAACATCAGTAGGACCTAGGGTTGCCAGATTAAGGTATATCATCCTGGACATTTCTGTGGTCAGAAAGGGTCGAGTTGGTACTTTGACCAATCCCTAGTCGAACTTCCAAATTATTAAAATATAGACTTTGTGGCACTAGTTATTGTTTAGATTGTAGGAATCTATATTGCCACAGACCTATAGTTAAGAGCTAAGGGTATGCTTATTTATATACTGTAATCTTATTTAGGCCTTTTAACTAACTTTGAAATTAAACACACGGCTGGCATGCGCCTTGCGTAGCATAGTACGTGTGTACGTAATAGTAATTAGACAATTACTATATACTACTATGTTTAAAAAACCTAAAATAGAGAATTCCAGGACAGTAGAGCGAAATTACTGGACACGGGACAAGACAACTCATTCCGGGACAATCCCGGATTTCCCGGCAATCTGGCAACCCTAGTTGGACCTCGTGCGAGTTCCATAAAAAAAGGCTCATGTCTGGATGAAACCAAACCTGTCTCTAACCTTCGCAATACAGTCATTTTGGACCATGCACACAGAATAAGTAACTTATTTCAATAGTTACTACGACCGAAGCCAGGTTTTGGGTGGGAACCGGTCCGCGACTGTCCCTCTCTAGGCTAGGGTTGTCTCGTTCTAACCAGGGTTTTCGGTAGACCGGTCCGACGGGTTCTATTTCGTGACTGGAACAGCAAGCTTGATGAGTTCAGGTTTTGGGCGATTGTTTATGGGTGCAAGGAGGCTATATTAAATATATGTATAATATGCTGCTCATCAATAGCATGTTGATTTAGCTGGCCATGGGCAAAAATATAATTTATTTAGGGCCTGTTTCAGAATGTTCGAGTAAGTTCCGGTTATACTACCCAGAACATAAAATAACTGAATGATAAAAATGACAGTTAACATGCAGCGCGTTTCAAGCTTTAACCGATGGATAGGCTAAATCGATGACTGTGAAACGCAAAGATAGTGTTTTATTTATTAAATATGTTCTGGGTAGTATAACCGGAACTTACTCGAACATTCTGAAACAGGCTCTTAATTATATATTTTATTCTACGGGGTAAAATATCAGAAATTTAAAAAAATCTTTTTGATATTTTGTTTATTATTGTTTTGTTAGGCAATCCGCTATGATATTTGACCGAGTGAGGCTGAAGCGCCAGCTATAAGCTACTTCGCTGCTTGGCCAATAATTATTTTATACTAAAGCATTCTCAGTAACTCTGGATTACTGGATTTCCGGTTGTTCTCCTCTACAAGTAATAATTTTCAATCGATTCTCGTAGAATTTTGTGAGCAGGGTTGATAATTAATCGAGTACGGTATACATTTTTGGAATTTGTATTTTTTTTTATTGTTGATAGGTAAGCCTTTGACCATAATCTCACCTAATGGTAAGTGATGATGTGGTCGAAGATGTTGTTCAGGCTAACCTAGAATTACTAGCTCTCAAGGACAGTTGCCGGAGCACACCGTTAGGTGCTTCGCGACAGATTTTCTACTTGAGTATGGTAAAGGGTATTCTACCACCTTGCTATAACGACTATCTTGTGACAACAACCGGGACGACCGCACGCAGTAATGTCAATGGCGGTCACCCATCCAAGTATGCTTGCAGCGCAGCGGTCTGAAGACTGGAGGGAAGTCTCGAATTTTCATACAAAAAGAGAAAATGTTTCTACCCCCCTAAACAATCACCGATGTTGATAACTTTTGGAAATATTATAGATGTTATCAATATCCATGTATAGGTTTTGATTTTTATCATTATATAAAAGGAATTTGAATTAATGGGTAATTGTGTCTCTAGTTTGTAAATTATTTATAGGAAAAATAATGATAAATAAAGAAAAAGAAAAACTTATAAACCTAGTTTCTTCTGTCAGTTATAAAATAAGATCAAAATGATTAGCTTTGATTAATGTTTACTATAGGAGAAAAGTTTTCTCGCTGAACGCAAACTATAAGTCAAAACTTGAAGAAGCTGCAATTGTCCTTATCGCACTATTCTGTTCGGGCGTTTAGCGGCGAGACAGCATCACTTATTAAAATACCTATTTTTCTGTAGGGGCTTCTCTTCCCGTACCTCTTAACCTAGTTGACCGTTTAAGAATGACTAGGCAATCTACGCTACTACCGCTTCATAATCATGCGTCATCACGCTTCATAATCTGATTTTTAAAGTAGATAGGAAAGACAGAGAACTGACACATGTAAATAATGTATTATCTAAGATTTGTAAATGGTTTGCCGCTAATAATCTTCTCCTAAATTCAAAAAAGACGAAATGTTTAAAGTTTTCTTTACCAAATGTTCCTTATGTTGAACCAAACATAAAGCTTGGCCCAGATAAACTCCCTATTGACAAAGCGACAGTCTTCCTGGGAATCAAAATGGATTCCACTTTACAATGGGATCCACATATACATGATCTCTCCGGAAGACTTAGTTCTGCTGCATATGCAGTTCTTAGGATAAGACAGTTAACAGACGTAGCTACTGCTCGCCTAGTTTATTTCGCGTACTTCCACAGTATTATGTCGTATGGCGTATTGCTGTGGGGAACTGCTGCTGAGATAGAGACAATCTTTATCATACAAAAGCGTGCAATTCGAGCCATATATAAAATGGGTCCTAGGGAATCTGTGAGGGATCTTTTTAAAGAAATTGATATTTTAACTTTACCAAGTCTGTATATATTTGAAAATATTATAATAAATTTAAATTAAACAGTGACAATCACGATTACAATACTAGGAATAAAGATAAAATAGTGGTGCCAGGTTTTAGATTAGCAAAGACAAATAAAAGGTCCTTCTTAGGTAATTGTGTGCGGTTTTATAATAAAGTTCCCAAACATATTACAACGCTCACAGAAGGGAAATTCAAGTTGCATGTGAAAAACATATTGATTAAAAAATCCTACTACACAGTTTCTGATTACATAAACGACAAAATGCCTGGACAATTCCGCCTCCGCCAAGCTATTGCCTGTCACCTACATAATTTAAACAAATATTGTAATAACTCTATTATATATGTCAGAGATAATAATTTTCAAGAAGATACAAAGTTATTTATTTCGGTATTTATGTGGTTTATTTTAATGGCAATACCGAGAAAA
The DNA here is from genome assembly GCA_963890685.1 of Plagodis pulveraria. NCBI lineage: Eukaryota > Metazoa > Arthropoda > Insecta > Lepidoptera > Geometridae > Plagodis > Plagodis pulveraria. Next base: position 15,653,844 of record OY982976.1, on the reverse strand, counting down.
TGCCATAGACAACACAAGTTGTTGGTTATCTTTGACACAGGGCTGCCAGTGTCAACGTCATATCTGTCAGTAGTGCGTTCGATCAAGGTTCATTCACTCCACTTGCCTTCGAGACAGCGCCTGCGCCGGGTGTGCGCACTGACTTATAATTTTCACAATATGGCGGACGCCGTCAACGAACACGTGGACTCTAATCCGTCTGAATCCCCGACAGCAGCGGTGGGATCACGTTAGAAAAACATCCTGCGAGCCTACCACGACGCCAGCTAATCGATATCATGAATATTTTAAGCCGGAATATGAAGCTCAAGAAAATGTGGAGGATATACCATCGGTCTCGACAAACAAATAACTTGGTGCACCTTTCCCCGAAAAGTGGGCGCAGTTTTTTCCAAAATATGATGGCAGGCTTTCGGAGCTCTAACCAGAAACCCTCGTCGTGAACTCAATGATGTGAGGAGATTAAACATCACAAATTAACAACTCATGGACAGACTATGAATATAGAATTGCTGGTTCACCAACCTACAAGGACGTGCAAAAAGTGGGCAGCGCGCTCGTAGCCTTTGTGCAAGACTTGGGAAGAGCTTAAGGAACGGCTTACTCGACAGTTTGCTGCAACGAAGAGATTCCACGACCTGTTTCGCGACACCTCGGAGTACAAGAGTTACCTCACTGCGACGTACATCGAGTTTTCAACCGACAAATTGACACCGATAGACCAACTGGAGACCAGCTGGAGCTAACCAAACAAAATCGAGGTATTTATCTCCGGCATTACTGATGCTCAGGTATGTTTAGAGTTACTTAAAATACCACGACTAATTTTAGGCATTTGGCTATGTTAGGGTATGTACCCTAACATTACGACCCTCAAGGGCCATCTTGAAAAGACTCCTAGTGATTCTGTACCTTTTAATTTTGTACGACCTAAAACACAATTTTACTACCACAATTCTACAGGTCAGCGCTGTCATTACTGCAATAAAATAGGTAATTTGAAATGACACAGCTTGCTGCTACTCAACGATAATAAAACAGAAGGTACTATCCTCCATCGAGCATCTATTGATGAACCTAACCTTAAGTCTAGTCAGTGTTCCTATTGTCACAAACCTGGGCACTTCAATTCTGAACCCACTTGTTTCACAAAGCAACTAGATGAAAAATTTTAAGATTTTAAACCTTAACCTTAAGTTGCATACCAAATCGGAGCATACCGAATTGTTTGTTCCTCATAGAATGTATCTTTAATTAAAATGCGTGTAGGTGACCTTAATCTACAAGCGTTGATCGACAGTGCATCAGTGTGCTCACTTACTATAAAATAAAATTGCTGATTGTTTACCGGATTAGAAAGAGATTTGTTTTACCCGTCTCACAGGTATTGGTTCCGAACCATGCTTTTCATTTCGAAAAATTACAACTTATGTTGAGTTCGACGGGTTCTATAATCAGATAATGTTTTTGATTATTGACTCACATTACTTACTGCATTACGTAATCATAAGACTCCCGGTTTGAGCTACACTCTTAATAGTTATGGTGCTAAGAAGTACATGACGCCCGTGTCAATATGTGCCTTACTCAAAACACTAATTCTGATTTTCATAATTATTGACTTGACTGATCGGTGTGATATCGATAGGTTGAGATCTGTTTGCTAGTGGAAACTTAAGCAGTATTTAACCCATTGGCATCGGCGATAATGATAACAATAGAATTTTATTCATAGATAGGGCATAGTGGTCCAGGACGATGCCAACTTATTAAAGCACTAAATCATTTCAAATATTAATTGTTAGGCAGAGATTTAATTGCCCTTACAGATTGTAATGCTGTAATATCATCACGTCATAAATGTGATCTTTCGGGACGCGTTTACAGATGGTGGGCGTACATGCAAACTTTTGATTTTGAAATTGAGTATTGAAAAGGTGAGAGAATTCCGCACGTTGATTTCCTTAGTCGCAACCCAATTAATGAAAAGAAGTTAACGTTTCCCGAGTAAACAACGAATGGTTGCAGGCTGAACAGAGATTGGACTCTGATATTAAACGTTATCATTGAATCTATAGAAAACAACACAATTGATGCCCACCTTACGTCCTCGTACACCTGTAAAGACAATTTACTCTGTAGAAACTTCCAAGTAGATGATTAAGACTTTTAGTAACATCATGATTCTTAATAAAATTTCGTTGGCTAATTAAAGAAAGATTTCATGAAGATTTGAAACACCTCGGCTGGGATAATTCTTTGTCTTAAATAAGCGAACTTTTTGGCTTCCCAATATGACTTATCCGTTAGGGCATACGTTGGCTACCATGCAAAATAAACCCTTCTTGCAAGAAGCAATCTGCTTTGCATCCAATAGACAAAATTGTGGAGTCTTTCTACACTATTCACATTGATACTAGCGGTAAACTGTCCGGGGTAGGGTCTCTAAAGAATATGTGATTGTTATTGTAGATGCTTTCACAAAGTTTTGTTATCTAACCGCTGTTAAGGACTTTACTACACGATCTGCATGTAAAGGTCTTTAAAAATTTGTCCACATATACGGAACACCCAAGCAAATTATCTCCGACCAAGGCACTTCTTTTACGGGATAGGAGTTCCGGAATCTATGTGACGAGTGGTCTATTGAATTACTTAAAATTGTGAGTGGCATCTGCCGAACTAACGGTCAGGTTGAACATATAATGTCCGTGTTAACTAATTGCTTCACAATTGCCGAAAACTACGAAAACAGATCTTGTAAATTTGTTATTGGTGAAGTTCAACTTAGCACAATTGCACAGTATCCAAGAGCACAGGCAAAAGTCCATTTTAGTTACTAATTGGTTATAATAAGTGCCCACCTAGATTAAACTTTCTTACAATAAATCTTGAGACTCGCAATGAACAGGACCTTACGGAATTCAGACAAGAGGCAAAAGATAGGATGGACGAGCAAGTATCGAAAGATAAAATACGCTATAATGCTCCTAAAGCCGCGATTCATCCTTTTGTTGTAGGCGTTCTGGTTTTGATTCACGTATAATTAAGAAATTACGTGAAAAGTTAAATGGTCCTTGTAAAAATAATTATTGATCGTTATATGGTTGAGCCAGTGTCTGGGGGACGTGGCCATTACGTATGTTATGAGCTAACTTACCAGAAATGTCTGAATCTATTCTATTTCCTAACGTACATAAAATTGTCACAATCGTCGTGGTTATTGATATCATTTTGTATATTCAAGAAGTTGAACATGTTAGATTGTTAGAATAATTAATGGTCGCTTTGAGTTTTATTATAATGGAGAATTTTAAGAAATTTTGTTCCTGTTTTAAGTAATTTTGTAGATTGTGAACACGAATTAACAAATGGTTCACAATTATGATTGATTAATATAGTGTTTTATTGTGCACTGAAAGCCTTTACGCTTTGTCACAAAAATGGATTGAAAGTCTTGTCGCTTTATCCGTATGAATATCGTTGAAAGCTATTACGCTTTGCGGTAAAGTGCAGATGAATATCATTGAAAGCTATTACGCTTTGCAGTAATGTTAAGTTGAGTATCGTTGAAAGCTACAACGCTTTGCGGTTAAGTTCAGGTGAATATCGTTGAAAGCTGTTACGCTTTGCGGTAAAGTGCAGATGAATATCGTTGAAAGCTAGTACGCTTTGCGGTAATGTTAAGTTGAGTATCGTTGAAAGCTACAACGCTTTGCGGTTAAGTTCAGGTGAATATCGTTGAAAGCTATTACGCTTTGCGATAAAGTGCAGATGAATATCGTTGAAAGCTATTACGCTTTGCGGTAATGTTAAGTTGAGTATCGTTGAAAGCTACAACGCTTTGCGGGTAAGTGCAGATGAATATCGTTGAAAGCTATTACGCTTTGCGGTTATGTTAAGTTGAGTATCGTTGAAAGCTACAACGCTTTGCGGCAAAGTTCAGATGAATATCGTTGAAAGCTATTACGCTTTGCAGAAAGTTCAGTTGAGTGTCGTTGAAAGCTACTACGCTTTGCAGTAAAGTTCAAATGAATATCGTTGAAAGCTACTACGCTTTGCGGTAAAGTTCAGTTGAGTATATTTGAAAGCTACAACGCTTTGCGGTAAGATTCAGTCGAATATCGTTGAAAGCTACTACGCTTTGCGGTAAGATTCAGTCTAATATCGTCGAAAGCTACTACGCTTTGCGGTAAAGTTCAGTTGAATATCGTTGAAAGATTCTACGCTTTGCAGTAAGGTTCAGTTAGATTACATTGAGAGCTGTTACGCCTTTCAATAGAGATGAGTTGAATAAGGCCGAAAGCTTCAAAGCTTTGCGGTGTGATAAAATTAAATAAGTGTTGATCTTTTAATATCGAAAACCTGTACGCTTTGTAGTGTAATTGTAGTTAAATCGATATTGACTTTTAACTTATGCTGAAAGTTTCTTTTTTTTGCAATGCCATCTACTCGTAAATGAATTGATATTGATTACCTATTAATTGACAATCTTCTGTATCAAGGTCTGACGGTTTATACACAGCCTTACATTTTGAGATATTCAGCTTAAAGTCCAGTTACTAGCTGTTTGAATGCTTTGCTTGACCTTCTACTATTTCGGATGGTGTGATGATGAGGAGCAACGCGAGAGCGCGTTAATGGGCAGAATGGCCGTGTCAGAGATAATAATTTTCAAGAAGATACAAAGTTATTTATTTCGGTATTTATGTGGTTTATTTTAATGGCAATACCGAGAAAATGCCATAGACAACACAAGTTGTTGGTTATCTTTGACACAGGGCTGCCAGTGTCAACGTCATATCTGTCAGTAGTGCGTTCGATCAAGGTTCATTCACTCCACTTGCCTTCGAGACAGCGCCTGCGCCGGGTGTGCGCACTGACTTATAATTTTCACAATATGGCGGACGCCGTCAACGAACACGTGGACTCTAATCCGTCTGAATCCCCGACATATAGTATGTATGTAACACATTGTTAAAAGATGTTTAAAAGAATGGCCCCGAGTTTCTTGCCCGTTCTTCTCGCAGTGGCTCTATACAATTTATTTGCTGAACGTGGCAGTACAATGTAGAATATTTCAATACTAAAATTTGTAATTGACCTTCATAAGAGCGTCGTAGACGCCTAAATTGAATAAATGATTTTGACTTTGACTTTGACAAGGGGCAAGTAAATTAAGAGGCCTTTTACATTACGCAGCCCTCTCACTCGCACTTTTAAAGATAATTTCAAATAGCAACAATATGGTTTATATTTTTTTAAATGTAGTCAATCATTATTTCGCTGCATGCAACTATAGATGTTCTCAACATATTTGTACTTTGTTACATGTTGCCTCCAATTAGAATTAGAGGCCCAAAAATTAAAATAACTAAATTACGCGTTTTGGATCCCCCATTACAGATATCAAAATGAAAATTAGTAGAGAACATCTATAGTCGCATGCAGCGAAATAATGATTGAGCACATTTAAAAAAATATAAACCATATTGTTGCTATTTGAAATTATCTTTAAAAGTGCGAGTGAGAGGGCTGCATAATGTAAAAGGCCTCTTAAGAAGACACGTGAATTGCGTTATTTTAAATACTAACCGCCGCGTTAAACCAGTTTTTATGTCTGTTTAAAAGTTGAACAGTAATGGTCCGTCTTTGGATGTTTGGTGATTACTCAACGTCTAACATTTTGGCGTGTTTTTTTGCGTCAGTCCCCGACAGAGGTCTTTGACATGATGAACGTGAACATTTTGACATTCAATTCAAAGTTTTGAAGCGCTCGTAGCGAAGTTTACTTAGCTGTTCTCAACCGATCAGCAAAGTTAAGCAACGTCGCGCGCGGTCATGAGTTGGATGGGTGACCGCTAGTGACATTACTACTGAGCGTGCACGTGCTTCGGAGGGCACGTTAAGCCGTCGGTCCCGGTTGTTGTGTTAGGATGGCAGTCGTTATAGCATGGTGGTAGGGCATTTTGCGAATGCCCGCCTGGCTAGCTATCACCCTCAAGTTGAAAGATCTGTCGCCAAGCACCTAACGGTGTGTTCCGGCAGCTTTCCTTGAGAGCCAGTACTTCTAGGTTAGCCTGAACAACATCTTCGACCACATTATCACTTACCATCAGGTGAGATAGTGGTCAAAGGCTAACCTATCAGGCATAAAAAAAAAACTTTTTTTTTTATATGTTATTGTGACGGACGAAGCTCGAGGCCCACCTGACGTTAAGCGGGCTAACCTCCGCCTATGACAGATGCCCGTCAGCTTGAGACAGTTGGTAAGTCACACACAATATTAATATTTTGTGACATGTGACTTAACTTCATCAAACTGTATTTCTCAGGGCGTTCGGACAAAATGCATCTGTTATAGGCAGAGGTTAGTTCACTTAACATCAGGTGGGCCTCGTGCTTGTTCCGTCACAATAACAAATGAATTGGTTATTAAAAAAAAACATAAAGAAGTATCTAAGAATAGAAGTGTGCATCTAAATACCGCTGCACCAATAATTTTCTGGAAAATAAACATTCCATTCGTTCCGATAAGTGGATGATAAGATAAGGAGTGGCCACAGAATAAATAAAGCATTAATACGTGCGTTAGTACATTTGTATCATGGGTAGTTCTCTTCCTATGCTCGTGGGGTGCCCGGCTAGAATGTCACCCCCCGATCTCTGCCAGTGGGTATCGTAAGGGGCGACTAAAGGTAACACCGGAAGGAGGGCAGCAGCGCTTTCTAAGGAACTAATATCCCTCACTGCGTTCCCCAAGACACCCGCCAGTAAGCTTTTTTATTATTTTAGTGTAACTAATGTTACCTGCGTTATTAAGACCAATCTAAAGATATCTCATACATTAAAATCGGTTAAGCCATAAGTTATGTTGGAATAAAGAAACTCACAAACATACATGTATGTACCCTGAAAACTTAACACAATTTTTTTTGGAACAGTCTTGTAAAAAAACATTCAAAGTGACTCCTGCTCTAACTGAAGTCGGTTATGAAATAATAAAAAGGCGTAGTCAATATAAAAGGAATTGTATCGATAAGTATGAACAGCATATCTGTGTGTTGACTTTATCTATCTCTCGTTATCTTATCTCTGTGCCGGCTATCGTTCCACTTGAGGAATTGCTCTGATGACGTGATAAGTGTTTTTTAGAATTGTACGTTTGCAGTGGTTACTCGAGTTATGATTGAGTTGTTATGGTAGAAGTTGGCTGTTGGTATTAGCATAGTATAAAGAGTGGGTTATTAGCTTAGGACTCGTCAATAGAAAATATGTCGCCAAGCACCTAACGGTGTGTTCTAGCAGTCCTCTTTGATAACCAGTCCACATTTCAAGTTAAGCTTTACGTGTGGAGAGTGTTTGCAACTACTACTGCTTACCCAAGCGATTATATATAATTTTTTTTTATGTTATGGTGACGGAACAAGCTCGAGGCCCACCTGATGTTAAGCGGTATCCTCTGGCTATAACAGATGCATTTCGTAACAAGTCACGAATCGCACTGCGCCCATCATCTTGAGACATAGTTGTTAAGTCTCATTTTTGCCTGTTATTTCACTGGCTCTCAAGGACTGCTGCCGGAACACACCGTTAGGTGCTTGGCGAGTGTTTTTCTACTTTATGGTGGTAGCTAGCCAGGTGGGCAATCGCAAAATGCCCTTCCACCATGCTGTGAAGCTCAAGCTCGCGGTGGGATTCGAACCATGGACCTGCTGCGCGGCAGTTCTTAGCCAATGCCACTGAGCCATCACTACTTCAAAAACATGTTATTGTTGTAATGTATGTACATTAACATGTACACCCACATTAAGACGGTGTGTACAAACGAGACCTACACATAGATATGCGCATCAAGAAGGCTAGAGTGCTCATGGTGCTTTCCATATATATATTTTTTTATGCCTGATAGGTTAGCCTTTGAACAGTGAACACTATCTCACGTGATGGTAAGTGATGATGTGGTCGAAGGTGTTGTTCAGGCTAACCTAGAAGTACTGGCTGTCAAGGACTACTGCCGGAACACACCTTTAGGTGCTTGGCGACAGATTTTCTACTTGAGGGTGGTAGCTAGCCAGGCGGGCATTCACAAATTGCCCTACCACCATGCTATAACGACTGCCATCCTAAGACAACAACCGGGACCGACGGCTTAACGTGCCCTCCGAAGCACGTGCACGCTCAGTAGTAATGCCACTAGCGGTCACCCATCCAACTCATGACCGCGGGCGACGTTGCTTAACTTTGCTAATCGGTTGAGAACAGCTAAGTATACTTCGCTACGAGCGCCTCAAAATTCCATATAAACGTAGTTTCGTAATATTTTAAATACTAATTGTTCAAACTCTGTGAAACTTTGCAAGTATGTCCTTGAGCCTAACATTGCATCAATGCTTTTTAGCCCTTTATGATGCATCATAAAGGGACCCTTAACCCTACTCCTGGGTTGCAAGTGCCAGGCCCCACTAGCCTCTTCCTCTGCAACGCTATGGACCCGGCACCCGCAAGGTTAATCCATCCAATGCTAAGTAATGCGTCTCTATGCTTCTGGTTAGCCAGATTTCCGTTAAATTGTTTTCAAAAATTATTCGAAAAAGCGTTTTAACTATACCCGATTTTTTTTTTGAGGATAAAATTAATAATAAATGAAATCGAAACACTGGCAAACCAGAAGCATAGGCTAAGCAATATGCCTACAAAATTTCACCGAGTTTGTACACTTAGTATTTAAAATATGGCGAAACTACGTTTGTATGAAAAGCGCTTCGTACACTCTACTTTTAACATCAAGCCTGTCAAAAATTTAATGAAATGAATGAACATTCACGGCCCCCGTACACGAATAACTGACCTTAGTGCCATTTTATATTGCTCATGAGATGATGTCAGCGTCCAGCAGAAGGTCGAGACAATTTGCTTTAGAGTCTAGACCACGCTAAAGGAAACGTGTTTTATGTGCTCAGTAGATTAGTAGGTTAATTAACTAGAATGCAGTACTTGACCATTTGTTCTTGGGTAAACTGACTTAAGACTGGAAGGAAGTCACGAATTTTCATACAAAAAGAGAAAACGTTTCTACCCCCCTAAACAATCACAGATTTTGATGGTTTTTGGAAATGTTATAGATGTTATCAATATGACTTCGACAAGTTATTTCACACTTTTGAATGTTGAAGTCGGTTCCATTTTGAGGAAAAAACTTTTCAGTTATTAGAGTGTACCTCAAAAAACGGTTGACTGTTTGTGATTAAATTTATTCATAAAATATCGAAAAACTGGCATACCAGAAGCACAGATATTAAGCTCAACAATGTGCAATTGTGTATACAAAATTTAACTGAGATAGAACACTTAGTATTAAGACTGGAGGGAAGTCTCGAATTTTCATACAAAAAGAGAAAACGTTTCTACCCCCCTGAACAATCGCCGATTTTGATGATTTTTGGATATGTTATAGATGTCATCAATATCCAGGATGTTTTCTCAAAACTTGTATCTCTAGTTTGTGAATTATTTATTGGAAAAATAATGATAAATAGTGAAAAAGGAAAACCTGTAATTATAGTTTATTCTATCAGTTATAAAATATGACCAACATTTTTAGATTTGATTAATGTTTACTATAAGAGAAAAGTTTTCTCCCAAAACGCAAATTATAAGTCAAAACTTGAAGAAGCTGCAATTGTCCTTATCGCACTATTCTGTTTAGCGGCGAGACAGCATAACTTTGTCAAAATACCTATTTTTCTGTAGGAACTTCTCTTCCCGTTCCTCTTAAGAATGTTTGTTGAGTGTCGAAAATTTGCGGAATAAACGGCTGTATCTTTTGATTGCGTTGGCTTAGAAGTTTGATTTTTTCACAGCTCCGAGGGACAGAAGACCTGTGGATTTTATATGAATTTCAGCTTGATACCTCCACGCGTTTCTGAGAAAAACGGTCTGGTCAGACCTTTTGAGGTACCTTACCGTAACCTAAAAAAAGAAAAATTTAATACTTTATCCTATTAAACTTAGAACCCCGTGACTGCAAAGCGGCGCCTACTCACGCACACATACGACACAGTCGTTATGTATGTGTTTGACATGATAAGTGTGTACACGTATGACGTCACACAGAAGGTCGACTCAATTCCGCCGGAGGATGCTGTTACGAGTATGCTTCATTGTCGGTTACGCAATCGCTGGATATGCGAGCTGATAATGGCACTAAAGTTAAGTGCAAATGCGACCGTTCTAATATGGTCTTAATAGTTTGCCTGTCAAGGTCGATTTTGATTTGTAACTATGTGTTATTTGAAAGGACGAAAAATTTTAGGCCCATTTTAAGCCTAAACGACGATGAAGTCATATCGCCGTACGTTATTGTAACTATTAACCTAACCTGTGGTGTCGCAGTTTATGAAATTAGTTATTCATAATAATAATTTAATTTTCCTTCGCCAATAGTTACACTACAATAGTACTTGCTCAGTTTCTTATCTTAAGGTTGAACTGGCTGGTCACTTTTCCATACGAACGTCGTAGGGTGATCACTGATCACTCCCTTATTTGAGATTTAAGGCCAGACTTAAGCATAACACCGATTGATATCGTCATTACCTAGGCTTGTATGATGGCAAAATTTTAAAAAGATAATTAAGTTGTAAGTTATGAGCCTCGAATACTTTGTATGAAAATGTTTCGGGGCTCATAATTCTCAAGTTGATTATTTTATTAAAATTTCGGCGTCATGCAAGCCTATGACGAGATCAATCGGTATTATGCTTTATTTTAGACCTAAATCCTCAAATAAGGGAGTGATCACCCGATTGACGTTTGTATGGAGAACTACCCGGTCGGTTCAACCTTAAGAACATCAATGGTAAGGAACAGGATTCGAAACTAGGTAGATCCTGTGCTATGGTAATCCTGGCCATTACCTAGAAGCTTTAATCTAAGAAGTAGCTTCTTGCATTACAAATAAAACAGTTCCTACATAATATAATTATTAACTTGCAACAGTCCTTAAGCTTTACAAAATTACAAATTTACGAGAGAAAAAATAGTTATACATATAAAATTATAGTTATTTCTGGAATTCAAACCCGAGCCCATCCACCCCTATTGCCGGGATAGCTATAGCTCCATCCCCATACGATGGTTGAAGAACGAGAGCAAAAGTTTAGAGAGTTATGAGTCATACTGTCATGCTAGCTCAGTTGGTCAGAGCCGCCGGCTATAGGGGTGGATGGACGCGTTTGAATCCCGCACATGACTATAACTTTTACCCTAGTAAACTTGTAATTTTGTAATGTAATCCGCAGAGCAGACGTTATTGCAAACATAACAATATTAAAATGATTAGGTTGCGTCATCATTTACAAGTTTAAAACTATGTAATAGCAAAATTGGTCTTGTTTGTAGTACAACGTAAGTTGAATTATAGGTGTCGCTCCATCCCAATACGATGGTTAAAGAACGAGAGCAAAATTTTAAACTCCAGTTCCACAGTCTCCAATTCCACATCTTCTAACAGGAGGGGCAGATCGACGCGTAGAAATGCCTTATAGCCTGCCTTATAGGACGAGTTAACCCGGAGATTGAGAGTAGCGAAGAAACCATTAAAAATAATAGAACTGCATTCAGACGTTTAAAAGACTTTTTCCGGCGATGTCGCACTTGCATTGAGCAACAGGGGAGCCATTTTGAAAATTTATTGTAATTAAACACCTTGTAATTGGTTTTACTTTGTTTGCATTAATCATCATGTAAATTTAAATTTTGCACTTACCACATTTAGATTTAATTTTTTTTATTGAAGTTTTATGAATAATAAAATGAAATTTTCAGAGTAGCTACCTGATAGAGCAAGTTTTAAGAGCCAAACGTTATAATAAACGTTATAAATTGACATTTTGTTTTTTTAAGGGCCCTTGAAGTTGTAAACATACTGGGTAATTTTATCTTTCTTGGCATTTAATTTTTTTTTATTCCATTCAAAGATTATTATTATTATTATCTAACGATAGTAAATGTTACCATACTGAATTGGTCTATCAATCAGTTAGCACACAAAAAAAATCAAGCATCTACCGTAATAATTCACGTCACCATCTCTCATCTAAAATCTCATCATACTCGGCGTCAGGTGAAAAATTAAAAAAAAATCGTAACTCCGAGAATACGAAAAATAGCGGAACATACATGGGGTAGATTCAGATAGCCCTCTAAATCCTCTACCTCCCACACTACAGCTTCAGTATAGCACTACTTTTTGGGACACCTTGTATATAAATTATCTTTTCTTTATTAACAAAACACTACGACCTATATACAAAACTATGGCTACTACAATAAAAGCATTTATACAACCTAAAAGTCATTGCAGACTCACAGGCAGTCCAAACGCTCCAGCCCACTACCAGTTGGCAGCGTGCCCAGCATGCTGGCAGCATTGCCCCGTTGAATCGCAATGCTTATTCCTTGAAACATTCCTTTATATGAATTTTAAAATAAACATTACTTTCAATTGTTATTTTCCTCATATAGACAGAGAAACAGCGGTGACGTCAAGCCTTGCTTGTTGAGTGATAAAAAATAAATATAAAATTCTGTGTTGCAAGAAAATGTTTTGCAAAATGTTTCATTGGTGAAAAACTTTTTTGTTTCGCAACAGTTTTAAGGTTGTCACATTGTAATACACTTTGTTGTCTATTTGTGTACTTTTAATAGAGAAATTATATTTGAATCTTTCAAATGTTTTGTTATGATTGCTTTACTCTTTAGATATCTATTTCGTACAGTATATCCATCTTAAGAAGTAGCTTAGTCGAACGTGTCGATAACCCTTATCCCAAGGGCATAGAATACATTTTTGTTTGCAATCAAGTGACTTGTTGTAATGGACACGGATTAAATATACATAATATGTGTGTGTATGTCCACATCAACAAGGTAGTAAAAACCTATCAGAAATACTTATTGAGAAGCTAGCTACGCCCCGCGGAATCACCATATTTTTAATTTTGATAATGATCAAAAGTGATTATCCATTGTTTTCATCAAGAACATAAACTGTCTATATTCTAAATTTTATCTAATTCGGCTCAGCCGTTTCGACGTCCTTACGACCTTAAGATCGATGTTTAAATTACGATGCAAAGGAATAAAAACTATGCATAGCCACAGAATAAAAAGAACCAGAAGGATCACTTCGAAAAGACATTCCAATATATAAGCGACTCTAGTAACAAAGCAATAAAGTGCACTTCAGGTCGCAAAACACGGAGCACCTAATATTTATATTCACTAACCAACCATCTCTCTTTCTATCGCATATTTCTAATCTCCTCTGACGTGGCACGCACCGTACAATAATCCCGTCTGGTCGGATACGCGGGTACCTGTAGCTTTGAACGTATACTTTGTTCGCTGAGAATGTCTAATATAGGGCGATCTCTCTCTTGCACAATTTTTTTTTTTTTATATTATTGTGACGGAACAAGCCCGAGGCCCACTTGATGTTAAGTGGACTAACCTCTACCTATAACAGACGCATTTCGTCAACGACGAATTGCACTGTGCCCGTCACACTGAGACGTCCAGTTGTTAGGTCTCATTAGCCTGTAATTTTTCTGGCTCTCAAAGACTGCTGCCGGAACACACCGTTAGGTGCTTGGCGACAGATTTTCTACTTGAGGGTGGTCGCTAGCCAGGCGGGCATTCGCAAAATGCCCTTCCACCATGCGGTGAAGCTCAAGCTCTGGGCGGGATTCGAACCATGGACCTGCTGCGCGGCAGTCCATAGCCAATGCCACTGAGCCATCACTGCTTCAAATACAATACAATTGTACAATTGTATGAAAGTAAAAAGGAAGGCACTAGGAACAGGAGTGACCGTGATTGGTCAGGGGTTTTTTTTTAAGTATTAGGCCGCGTTTATATTGCTTACAACAAAGTATTAATTACACCACGGCTGGCCATTAAGGAGTGTAATGTTTTCAGAATTCATGTACGTATGCGAATTTCTTTATTCCAGCCTGAAAAATTTAGATATATATGGAGTATCGTTAGAATCCTTACATCATCTCGAGTGGCTATGGCTACATAAGAACCTGTTTTTAACAGGGCTATCTTGTTTTTTTTTGTTTTTTTTTTTACTACCACCTTCTAGATAAATATATTACATTACATTTTTAATTAGGTTTATTCAAATAAAAAACTGAATGTGTTCTTATAATTATATTCATTTTCTGATTCACTTGAATCTGTATCATCCTCCAAGTTAACAATAAAAAGCACTGCCATATTCTAAATTTCTGTCCATAACGGGCTCTGTCACCTCAACTACATGTTTTATATATTTTTTCCATTTGTAGCTTTCTTATTTTCTGATGCCTTCATTTAATAATGTTGACAATTGTAGACCTGAAACCAAAGTCTAAGATACACGCCAAGTCACGAGGTTAACAGAAAACAATCCAATAAACAAGCCAGGCTAATGAAATACTAAGAAAACAGGTAAAGAGCAGACACGTCCGCACCGCACAACTGACAGATTTGACTGACATTTACTCGCAGCGTGAACGCGTCCTATGTTCGTTATCTGCGACCAATGACGTGCAGTCCCTGATTTCTCTGCGGCGAACAGAATATAAAGCGAGCCAAGCCTGGTATAGTTTCAATATACTATAACATCTATAAATGTTTTATATGGACATCCCTACTCGGTATCGCATTTCGGCTGCCAATTACATATGGCGTACGAGACAATGGCGCCACTTTCGATCGCAGTTCCGATTATGTGGACGGGATGTGGTCATTGAACCCCATTGTCTGGACATCGGGCACGTACTACTCAATAGGGCACCTAAATTATGTGCCGGACGGAATAACAACAAGTCTTGGTGTGATGTATGCTGATAAGGCTTTTGGCGAATGCCCGCCAGGGGGCCAACTCTCACCTCTTATAGTAACAATAACTTAATCTTACTGCTAAATTTTATACCTTCACGTCAATTAAGCAAGCTTACAATCGGCAATGAAATCACTCGGCGCTTTGATGACGTCACAACAAATAGTTCACTCTTTTCGCAAACTCTGACGTGACATTTAATACGAAATATTATCGTTCCAACGATAAATCCGTCATGTTTATCCATCTTAGAAAAGTTACTTTCTAGAGTTTCTAGCAGCGGATTTGAACTTGATTTTGACTAATTTACTGATAACAATGTGTAAATTACGTATAATGTTTTTGATTCTACTATTCTTTAAAATAAATGCAGCAAACATATGATAATTATAAATAATATTATAATAGTAACAGAAAGCTTTCGAGCAGCGTACAATAAAATGCCGTAAAACTATGGTAAAACCGTTCCATAACGTCGTAGTTCGGAACAATGCGAGCGGGAGAACGCTATATTATAAACATGTTGTATCTCGCTTGCACATCCGTGATACAAATTTCATTCGTTGTTTAAGTAGGATCGAACCAATATTGCTGGAAGCGATTGTGGGTCGGTGATAGTTTGTGTCTATTATTTTAAGCATGTAACAAAACGCTCTTTTTTTATGATGGTGTCGTAAAAGGTGGGAGTTGGCGCCCTTGTCTGGCTTTACAAATAATTCCTTTATTTCTACTACAACCTATACTATTACAACTTATACTTTAAATTCTGTATTCTGTATCCTGTACATTCTAGTAGGTATTTGTGTAGTGGTATATTACTGTATATTATACTGTATCAGCCGGATCGTCCACTGCTGAACACAGCCTCCCCTATTAAGGGGGTATTTGCCATAATCCCCACGCTTGGCAGGCGGCCTGGGGATCGCAGTGTGAGATGTTAGTTCTTTAGAAGGCGCTGTCGCCCACCTTCCCATTTTTTCCCTTAGTCGCCTCTTACGACACCCACGGGATGATATGGGGAAGTGCAATTCTAACCCGGCACCCCACGGGGAATATATTATATAGTTTTGAATTTGTCAACTTTGGACACAGTTTTGACTATGATCATTTATAATTTTATATATTATGCTAGATAGCCCGTAAACACGTTATTCGCTGCATCGCCACAGATAAATCACAAAGTTATGTTCAAAATGTTTTAAATGGTAGTAAAAGTCACAATGTTTTATTTGTTATAAATATTATATATATTTTTATTTATAGTTCTGTTTTTCTTTTTTTATTGTTTTGTTATTTAATGTGATGCACGTTCGTGATGTTGGTCGTGGAGTGCCGTCTGAAAACCAGCGCTTAGGTTCAGTTTTGAACCTGGCACATGCTGAGACGGGACTCGTTCCTAGCATCGCGCAACCTATATATTTAATTGTGCTTCAGTAGAAGCTGTTGTAGTGTTGTGTAATGCTGGAATAAACTTCATTTCATTTCATATTACTGAATATACTATTACAACCCAATATTCCCTCCTCAAAGGCCGGCAACGCATCCTCGAGACCTCTGTTGTTTCAGATGTTCGTGGGCGACGGTTATCACTTACCACCAGGTGAGCCGCCTACTTGTTTGGCCCAACTATCCCTTAATTTTTTTTTTTATTAATTATTTTATGTTATAATTAAATAGGTTTAAGTGGTGGTTAAAACGTTAAATTATTTTTGACTATTGCTAGAGAAGTCGCCTATTTGGAGTAGACCTCTCCTCCTAAACTTTTCCACGTCTCAAACACAATGGTGCCGGAACACACTTGTAGATACTTGGCGACAGATTTCCTTCACATGAGGGTGGTAGCACGCCAGGCTAGCAAAAGCGAATATATCCTTCTACCACACGGTGAAGCTCAAGTTGGCGGTGGGAATCGAACCGTGAACATGCGGCTGCAGTCCATAGCTTTTACCGCTCGTCTATCATTGCTTCTTCTAATATCAATCACTACACTCACTCACAATTGATTCAATCTCAATCCGTCACCACTCAATGGAGCTTCTCAATCTCAATTGGTATTAAGAATTGGACGGACGACATCGGAATCAAATTCGGGTTGTTACCACTCTGGTTCAGGTCGAGGTCAATCGAATAGCACAGCATGCTACATGTAAACAGTAACTCAGTTTTTTATCATTCATGATAGTCCATAGTATGTCGCATCAACAGCCTTAGTTAATAATAATAAATGCTTTAAGAAGTTATTGAATTAATATTTTAGAAAAACACTTAAAAATATAATCTTGTGACAATTCCGCCTAATTTTAATCGGGATCGTGGGTGGAATATTCCGCCGTCCTGGATACCAGTCCTCATTATTTATGATACGGCATCGGAGTTGTGGAACCGCGAAGAGGACAGTACTAGTGTAGTGTGTCAACAGTCCTATCAAAACGACAGTGACAATCACAGTGATAGTGACAGAATTGACAGTTCGGACGGAGGATTCTGACTTTGACAGCTACAGCGCTACCGTCTCGCCACGCTACGAGTTACGTGCTGAAGCCCGCGCTCGACGCTGCGCACAATCGTGACTCCCAGTGACCACCGAAGAAGAACTTCAAATAAGGTCGAAATTGGTCGGAGCAATATCCTTATCGGATCGGTGTAAATATTACGCTGGTCCTAGCCGGTTACTAAATAATAATACCGCTTAATTTTCCTGTTACGCCGAGATGACGTCATAAACGCCTCGTAGCTAAACAGGAAGAACTTTCAAAGTGTTTCGCTTCTACAGGAAGCATCCTCAGGAGGTCTTGACTCTTCGAGCGCACAAACGAGAATGAGCGGCCGGCGCCTTAACAGCCTTGAGCTTAATAGGAAATTAGGGGAATTGTCACTATGTTTTTATATTATTTAAGTGTTTTGCTAAAATATTAATGCTATGTTTACTTAAAATATCTGTTATTATTAAATATGGATTTCGGATTTTAAGTAACGCCTGAATCTATTCATAACAGCCATAATATAATGTCCATTGTTGAACAAAGTTCTCCTTTGGGTGTGCCGCAATCCGGTATTTTAATATCTGTATTAAATATGTTGGACCCCGAACGGGATTCGAACCAGCCCATCAGTTCTTATGGCAGGGACACGCTTATTTTTTTGAGGGGGAAGGCCTTTTTACTTCCATACTATGTATGTGACTTGAACCCAGTAAAATCCTCTGGGAGCAGACCTCCCCCGAGCTGGGGCAAGATGGGGTCGCGTTAGCATTGACCATCTTGCCCCGGCCGTTCGCGTATTTTAAGCTAAGCAATCATATTTAACATGTTATTGTTTTACTGTATGTAGCATTAACATTTACACTCGCACTTATCCGTAGTGCCGGGCTAGAATGTCATCCTCCCATCTCTACCCGTGGGTGTCGTAAGAGGCGACTAAACTAACACACCACAATGTGGGCAGCAGCACTTTCTGGGGAACTGATATCTCACACTGCGATCCCCACGACGCCTGCCGAGTGTGGGGGTTATGGCAAAGCCCCCCATATTGAGGAAGACTGTGTTGCAGTGGAGTATCGGCTGATACAGTACAGTACAAGACGTAGTGTACAAACGAGACCTACGCGTACCAATGTGCCTCAATATGTACTGATGGAGGAGCGTCAGGTCTATAACGGGGCAAGTGTGTCACATAATGATCGAGATGGTTTACTGACTTGACTGTTGTCGACGTTACCCATCTTGTGAATGGTACCATTGAGAAGATTTCTGTTGTCAATTGGAATAATATGACGATTCTAACGATAACCTCATGTTGACAGTCGGTAGTATCAGTTCTGTTTGTTTTGTGAGGTTAGCGAACTGTTGATTACATTTTAATATTGTTATGTTTAATAAAAAATAAATAGATTCAGGCGTTACTTTGCGGAAATCCATATTTAATAATAACAAATATTTTAAAATATTTTGTGAAAACATTAAATTAATATTTTAATAAAACACTTAAAAAATACAAAAATATATCTAGTGACAATTCCGCCTAATTTTCCTGTTAAGCCGACGTGACGTAACAAACGCCACGCAGCCAATCCGGAAGAATTTTCGACGGGTTTCGGTTCTACACGAAGCATCATCAGGAGGTCTTGACTCTACGAGCGCACGATCGAGAGAAAAATCAAATTCTCGATCGTGCGCTCGTAGAGTCAAGACGTTTTAAGTGTTTTATTAAAATATTAATTTGATGTTTTCATAAAATATTTTAAAAATATTTGTTATTATTGTTATGTTTGCAATAACGCCTGCTATGCGGATTGCATTACAAAATTACAAATATACGAGAGGAAACATTAAAGTCATGTTCAGCTCCATCCCAATACGATGGTTAAAGAACGATAGAAAAAAATTTAGTTATTGCTCTATGGTTGTTTTTTCCATTTAAGGGTGAACTGGCCAGTCGCTTCTCCATACAAACGTAGTACTAGTAAGGGTGTTCACTCCCTTATTTGAGATTTTAGGTATAGAATTAAGCATAATATCGATTGAACTCGTCATTATCTAGGTTTGTATGGTAACGAAATTAAAAAAAAAATTAACTGTAGAGTTATGACCCTCGAAACATTTTCATATGAAGTTTTCAAGGCTCATAACTTTCAAATTATTTAAATTTATAAAATTTCGTTACGATACAAACCTACACTGAGAAAAACGACTTTGGAGCTTAAATCAAATTTGACCTTTTACCGTTGAATTGTAACAACGCAAGATGAATTCACATCTCTTAAGATGATTTTCACCACGCAAAGCGAAATCAATAAAAATGTAGCATGTTTTATAATAAACACAACCGTCAAAAAACCCCTTCCGTAAAGTATTTTCAGAATTGAACTTGTTATACGATAATAATTGCAGTATTGACCATAAAATATACCTTACTTTTACGGCAGTTTATATACGGTGATTATCACATAACGTATACGACTGAATCAGCCTCATCGAAAAGTCAATATTTAAGAAAGACCACAAAATACACCTTAAATAAAGACGAAAAGAAACATTCGCCTTCACTGACCTCGTTTAACGCCTTCTAGTTGGAAGGCGTTTTTATACGTATTTACGTTTGGTCGGTTTTTTGCCTTCATACCATATAAATTGGCCGTCATTAGGGCGCTTTTGACTTTAGATTTTTCTCAGTGTAGATAACAACGAGGTCAATCGATATTATTCTTATTTCTGGGCTTAAAATCTCAAATAAGGGAGTGATCACCCTACGGCGTTTGTATGGGAACTGACCGGCCAGTTCACCCTTAAGATACGAAACCCTATAATGATTTCCGTATGACCTCGCTAACCGGAACACCGTATAGATTTAGCATTTGTTTTTTTTTTTTTTTTTTTTAATGTTATTGTGCCGGAACAAGCTCGAGGCCCACCTGATGTTAAGTGGACTAACCTCTGCCTATAACAGTTGCAATTCATGACAACTCACGAATTGCACTGCGTCCGTCACATTGAGACAAAGTTGTTAAGTCTCATTGTGCTTGTAATTTCACTGGCTCTCAAGGACTACTGCCGGAACACACGTTTCGGTGCTTGGCGACAGCCTTTCTACTTGAGGGTGGTCGCTAGCCAGGCGGGCATCCGTAAAATGCCCTTCCACCATGCGGTGAAGCTCAAGCTCTCCCAAATTAGCTACCGCTAATTCGCGACCAGTAACCAAGTTCCCGCATGGGCGCCCCGATGAATACACAAATGAGTCATTACAATGTGGTTATTGTGCTGATGGATTTCCGCTCCACTTCACGTGATGAGTGACGAGCGTATGACCCTGGCGTATCGATGTTGGATTCTACGTGTCCGAATTATCTACACGTTCAATGCAAATAGAAAACGGACATGTGCGAGCTGGTTTCGCGCACTCAGTGTTCTGTGCTTACACGAAATATATCGAAAGCTTCATCGATGTAATTAAAATACGGGAGACGCGGGACACTCTAGTGTCACGTAAATATAGTTAGACCAGAAACAACTACACGCAAAAACACTCACTCCACCGAGTTATCGTCGTAAATTTACTATAAACGAGATAGAGAGACATAAACGTACAAGGGTGAACAAGATAGCAATATACGTCACTGCTACACAAACAAAAACTATTCGGATATCCTCGGTGAACCGATAATCGTGTATTTCTATCTCTGTTTGCAAATGGCGTTCAAAGAGCGATGTAAATCGGAAGAAAATTTAAGAAATAATTCGAATTGTTAGTATTTAAAGATTGTGTCCCGCATCTCCCGTATTTTAATTACATCGATGGAAAACTTCGATAATGTGCAAACATACCAAAAAAAACGTTATATCGCGTACGCTGCGGAAATTGTTGACAATAGAGCAAAGTGATGTATTACAATTTTATAAAGGTCATCAATATCTATTTTGAAGTGCTCGTAGCGAAGTTTACTTAGCTGTTCTCAATCGATCAGCAAAGTTAAGCAATGTCGCCCGCGGTCATGACTTGGATAGGTGACCGCTAGTGACATTACTACTGAGCGCTTCCGTGCTTCGGAGTGCACGTTAAGCCGTCGGTCCCGGTTGTTGTCTTTCGATAGCAGTCGTTATAGCATGGTGGTAGGGAATTTTGCGAATGCCCGCCTGGCTAGCTACCACCCTCAAGTAGAAAATCTGTCGCCAAGCACCTAACGGTGTGTTCTGTCAGCTGTCCTTGAGAGCCAGTCTAGGTTAAGCCTGTTAGCACCTTCGACCACATCATCACTTACCATTAGGTAAGATAGTGGTCAAATGCCAGACTATCAGTTATAAAAAAAAAAAAAATGACTTGTATGATTTTACTGTGGTAATAAGCACTGTACTGAGTACCTACCTAGCTCAGTACATTTGTGATTGTGTACCTAGTATGATGTAATCTAATGGTCAATAAGTACGCGGTAACCTTGCCTGTACATTACATGATGTCTCTTCATTGATGTTGCTACGGTATGACCAGTGCGGCGTGATTTGTCGTTTACGACGACGGTAATGGTTGACGCACACCGATCCAACCGGCACTATCGGCTCGCCTCCACACAAGCTATTAAGTATGTACGTACAGGCCTGTTCAATCATTACGGCGCACTCTGCAATAGTAAATTATTGATACGCATTTGTACGAGTAAACGTTTCTTTATTGATGATAGGTAAGCCTTTGACCTCAATCTCACATGATGGTAAGAAGGTAATAGATGATGTGGTCTAAGGTGTTAACAGGCTTAACCTGGCTCTCAAGGACAGCTAACGGAATACACTGTTAGGAGCTTGGTGACAGATTTTCTACTTGAGGGTCGTCGCTAGCCAGGCCGGCATTCGCAAATTCCCTTCCGCCATGCTGTGAAGCTCAAGCCCGCGGCGGGATTGGAACCATAGACAAGTTGCTCGGCAGTCCTAGGTTCGTTATTTTATTTTTGAATTGCCATTGCCCACCTGATATGATCGAAAGTTTAGTCGGAAATAACTGGCGTATTACGTATGTAATGCCGTTTTTTTAAAAAATACGCATCGTTTGTGTGCTACGTATTAGTTAGGGTGTAAATGTTAGTAATACATTGAATTTTGAAGCGCTCGTAGCGAAGTTTGCTAAGCCGTTTTTAATCGATCGCCCGATAATCCGCCGCGGTCATGACTTGGCTGACCGCTAGTGACATCACTACTAAAAGCGTGCACGTGCTTCGGAGGGCACGTTAAACCTCGCGTGTCGGTTGTGGTCTTAGGATGGCAATCAATATAACAAGGTGGTAGGGAATTTTGTAAGCTATCACCCTCAAATAGAAAATTGTCGCCAAGGACCTAACGGTGTGTTCCGGCAGGTGTCCTTGAGAGCTAATAATTCTAGGTAAGACTGAATAACATCTTCCCTTACCATTAGATGAGATAATGGTCAATAAAATGAAAATAGTCGTTGCTTGAGTCGGCAGCAGAGTGTAGTTTCAACTGAAACTACACTCAAAACATGGAGTATCGTGAGTGAAAGATGTGCTACGTCCACTCCATACTACAACGCCTGTTCTACAATGTCGTGTCAGCAGCGGCTCCACTCAGTACGAGTTTGCGAGTAAACGTGAGAGTGAGGGGAGGCGATACGTATCGGTGCCGACGCGATACGTGTGCTTTTCCCATAACGAAATGTCGAGCTCTTGATGTTCGGGAGCGCCATAGAATATCATTGTGATTGCGTCGACAAGTATTGTTATGTGTAGAGAAGGTTAACTGGACACTGTGGCTATTGTAGTGTCAGCCATTGTGCTTCAGTTATAGTAGTCAAGTGTTTTCTCACTCGTGATGTAGCTCTTATTGCGTTGACTTTGGGTTCATTTTCATTATGATGTACTGTATCAGCTGAACTGCGTCCGCCGCGGTCATGATTTGGATGGGTGACCGCTAGTGATATTACTACAGGGCGTGCACGTGCTTCGCAGAGCACGTTGTGCCTCGCGTGCCGGTTGTCATTTTACGATGGCAGTCGATATAGCATGGTAGTAGGGCATGCAAGCTAACATCCTTAAAATGAAAATTTGTCGCTAAGCACCTAACGGTGCCTTGGCAGCTGTCCTTGAGAGCGAGTAATTTTAGGTTAGTGTGAACAACATCTTCGACAACATCATCACTTACAATCAGGTGAGATAGTGGTCAAAGTTAGGCATATCGGTTATACATATATATACATTAAAAAAACATTTCTTGTGATCCACAATTTTTAACCGATTTCAAAAAAGGGAGGATAATTCTTTTTTATTTGAAAGCTGGTGCTTCCCGTGTGGTCCATTTCATCAAAATCGGTCTAGTCGTTTTTGAGTTACTCGGCAGTAACTGAAAAGTGTTTTCCTATCTTGATGACATAGTCATTGACAATTGATCCCGTAAGTTTAATTTTTTTTTGTTACCAGCATGGGCCACTAAAAAATGAGAAAAAAAAAATTTAACCTCAAAATGGTAGGTACTGACATCAACACTCAAAAGTGTGAAATAAGTTGTCGAAGACGGGACCATGCGCGCAATATTGTGATAATAGGTACTTTTGAATTATCATGGTACTACTTCAACTTTGAGTGTTGAAATCGGTTCCATTTTGGGGTAAAATTTTCATTTAGTTATAATACAACAAAATAAACTAAATAATTTGGACATTGCACTTCACAGTAATATTATTATTTATGAATGCGTAACTTTGTTTTTGTTTGTTACTCCTTCACGCTGAAACTTGGAATACAGGCAGTTTAGGTCCTTACATCATCACTTTTCATAATTGTGAATTGGCCTCCTGAGGATGGTTCGTGTAGAAGCGCAAGCGTCAAAAATTCGTCCGGTATGGCTGCGTGGCGTAACGTAACGTATTTTTTAGATTAGATTCAGGCGTTACTTTTCTGATATCCATATTTAATAATAACAAATATTTTTAAATATTTAATAAAACACTTAAAAAATATATATTTAATAAAAAAACTAGTTTCAATTGCGGCAATTTCTTCTGTTAAGCCTACACAAAGGCTTGATCCACAACTTTTTTTTTTTTCATTTTCCAAACAAATGACAGTTATTATGTTTTGTTACAGGGCTGTGCATGAATACAAGGAGACGTCACGTCTGAAAGTGCTCATCACGATTTATTGAGTGAGTATACTTACTTACACTTATTTTGATCATTGTATTGTATCATTGCTACGTTGTTTTTTTTTCCTATTTAATATAAAACACTAGTGCGGTAAAGTAGAAAAAAAAACACGAGTGCGTAATATTATGACACTAAAATCGATGCATTTAAAGGCCCGTTACGAGCGGAGTGTTGAAAACAAATTTAACATCGGTGTATGTCTCGATCCTACGTGTCACGTTTGCACCATATTTACAAAAAAATATTCGCACCTCTATTGGGAATCGAACTCACCTCCCCCGGTTTTAGGCACGGGGTGCCTTAACCACTATATCTATCGGGGATCGCCCGACTAATATGTAAAATTACGGACGTGGATTAAACGGGCTTAGGCACGGGAGCCCCTTACTTTTTGAAGCAGTGATGGCTCAGTGGCGTTGGCTATAGACTGCCGTGCCGCAAGTCCATGGTCCGTATCCCGCCGTGGGCTTGAGCTTCACCGCATGGTGGAAGGGAATTTTTCGAATGCCCGCCTGGCTAGCCACCACTCTCAAGTAGAAAATCTGTCGCCAAGCACCTAACGGTGTGTTCCGTAAGCAGTCTATGTGAGCCAGTGAAATTACAGGCACATGAGTCTTAACAAATATTCGTAACTTGTGACGAAATGCATCTGTTATAGGCAGAGATTGGTCCGCTTAACATCAGGTGGTCCTCGTGCTTGATCCGTCACAATAACATAAAAAAAAATACTAGACAGTATCGAAATAATTATGTACAAAACTTGCGGTAGTTTCCAAACTTGAAGCATTTGGCACAGGATTATAGGACGTCCCCCGTTTCTAGACGAAAAGCAATAAAGAGTAATAAAACTAACAAAACACTGGGTCCTATGAACTACATCGATCGCGTCTACGACGCGCGGCGGCGGCGGCGAGGCGGCGACGTGCAAAGGGGCGGATTCATATCACACGCATACTTACCATAATAATATTAAAACAGCATTTGATTCCAACATTTACTTGCCTAATCATAAAGCCTATAGTGCTGTAAACATTTCTTTAAAGAGGCTATAACAACCTATATACGTGATGATGACCTTTACCGATATTAAGTCTGTCCGAAACAAAGCGGCCTTTATCAAGGGCCGCCTTGGTCCCCAACTCCGTAAAGAGAGTAAACTGTCTCTTAGAAATTAGAAGAGTCTTTACGCTGCTTGCATCCGCCCTATCATGACATACGCTTCAGTAGTGTTCTGTCATGCTAGTGAGGCCCGACCCATCTTCAGAAAGTAATTCAGAATTGCTTTCTTCGCAATGTGGTCGGAGCCTTTAGTGCTGACGGAAATCCAAACTGCATTGCGACTTTAAGCTCCCCGCTTCAGCACAGTTCAATAAGGACTGCGCCCGTCGATACTTTCACAGAGCCACCTGAACCCTCTAGTTGTCCAGGCTGCGAAGTTTAATCACCACCGCCAGCTTGAGCTCCACCGCATGGTGGAAGGGCATTTTCGAATGCAAGCCAGCTACTACCCTGAAGTATAAACCCCACGCTAAGCAACTAACAGTGGGTTCAGAAAGCAGTCCGTGAGAGCCAGTAAGTAATTATGACATTACGGGCAAATGAGACTTAACAACTAGGTATATGACTCAGGGCGATGGGCGCAGCGCAGTTCGTCACTTGTGACGAAATGCATCTGTTTATAGGGTAGCGGTTACCGCTTCACATTATGTGGTCCATCGAGTCCATGATCATCGAGTTCCGTTACAATCCCGTGAACAAAAATATGTGAATGATATAACATTATCTGAAGCAGTGTTTGCTCAAATTCAAATTCAAATTCACTCAGTGGCATTAGCTATGGACTGCCGCGCAGGTCCATGGTTCGAACCCGCCGCGGGATTGACCTTCACCGCATGATGGAAGGGCATTTTGAATGCCCGCCTGGCTAGCTACCACCCTCAAGTAGAAAAAACTGTTGCCTAGCACCTAACGGTGTGTTCCGGCAGCAGTCCGTGAGAGCCAGTGAAATTACAGGCACATGAGACTTAACAACTATGTCTCAAAGTGACAGGCGGAGTGCAATTCGTGACTTGTGATGAAATGCATCTATTATGAGCAGAGGTTAGTCCGGTTAGCATCAGATGGGTCTCGAGCTTGTTCCGTCACATTATAATAAAAAAATATATATATAGTTTTCGTCGGTCCTGGAAACTACGGTTTTTCAAACCAAACCTTGTCGCGTCTATAAAAACCGCCTACGATTATTCTACAGTCCTCTTGAGACACCCTCTCGTTTCTACCCCTAACGACGTCCTTGCATAACTAAAACCAATTCGTTTTTATTGCAATAAGTAATGCATTCAGGGTGGTAGGAAGGGGGTTGGGGCGAACTCGGTTGAGATGTCGGGGGTGAGTTTTATTGAAAAAGTTCTAGCTTCGCCCGCCCGCGGTTCTTGGCCAGTTTTGTTTGCTGGGCGTCATCGTTTACGTTTTGATTCTAACTTATGGTAACAAACAATTTTAAGAATATTTTTAAGAAAATATTAAATTAATAATACAGAGAAATACCTAAAAAAAATAAACATTATATCTAGTGACAATACCGCCAAATTTTTATGCTAAGCAGACATTTTTTTTACTTTTGACCACTATATCACCTGCTGGTAAGTAATGATGTAGTCGAAGATGTCGTTCAGGCTAACCTAGAGTCACAAACGCCACGCAGCCAAACCGGAAGAATTTTCGACGCGTTTCGATTCTACACGAAGCATCCTCAGGTGGTCTTGACTCTTTCGAGCCCACGAACGAGTATTAATCTATTCATTATATAATTGATGGCTTGTATGTGAACTAGCCTTATAGCGAGTTGCAACTTTAGTACAACCTTTTTTTATAGCTGATAGGCTAGCCTTTGACCACTATCTCTGAATCTGTGTGTAAATAATCATCAAAACATGAGAAAACATTTTGTATGGCCCTGAAACTGTGCCCGGTGAATGGCAATAGGCTCGCCCCCTATTACATGGGACCAAAACCCAATTGGCGAAACGTGGGTGTCTACACCCCTCTGCCTACCCCTTCGGGGAATACAGGCGAGATTATATTATGTATGTAGGAATAAGCTCTTTTGTATTCTTAAATGTTATGCTTACTTATAGTTTAGGATTTTTGTATGCAGCGAATAAACTCAAAAACTACTGGACCGATTTGCATGAAATTTGGTATGGAAATAGTTTGAGACCCGGGGAAGATTATAGGATATTTTTTATCCAACTGCGCAAACAAAGGTTAATGGTTTTGCGCGATAACCCCCATACGCCCGGGGCGGGGCCGAGGCCGTAAAGCTAGTGATATATAAAGTTAGATAGATAGTTAACACTTTATTGCACTTTTATTAATACTAGTTACAAGATTAAAATATCTTAAAAATAGTACAATGCGCGGCCTTATTGCTAGGCAGCAATCTCTTCCAGACAACCGTAGGGTGAATAGATACATATTAATTTAGATGGAGGTATATGTTTAAATCATGGTAATTACTACCAAAATTATTTAAAAAATATAACTTTAAAAAAAATACGCTAATAATTGTGTGATATATAATATTAATAAACTATAATAGATAAATTATGCCATCAAATAAAATTTTGTTGCGCTCGTAGCGAAGTTTACTTAGCTGTTCTCAACCGATCAGCAAAGTTTAGCACCGTCGCGCGCGGTCATGAGTTGGATGGGTGACTGCTAGTGACTTTACTACTGAGCGTTTCCGTGCCTCGGAGGGCACGTTAAGCCGTCGGTCCCGGTTGTTGTCTTAGGATGGCAGTCGTTATAGCACGGTGGTAGGGCATGCCCGCCTGGCTAGCTACCACCCTCAAGTAGAAAATCTGTCGCCAAGCACCTAACGGTGTGTTCCGGCAGCTGTTCTTGAGAGCCAGTACTTCTAGGTTAGCCTGAACAACATCTTCGACCACATCATCACTTACCATCAGGTGAGATAGTGGTCAAATGCTAACCTATCAGGCATAAAATATATATATATATATATATATGCGTTCAAAGATTATATGCTATTCAATACGGATACGCACCCGTATCTGAGCGAGCGTGCGCGACTGGATAGAACGGTAAACGAGATTATGTCATGCCTCGACTATCTTTATTATTAATGTCAATGTCTCGGCTTACTATATATAACCTATCTACTTTGTAATACAATGCATGTCTGTGAATGTGAACCTAATTTAATTACAGTATGGGCATTTCAAGCAAGTGTATGCACGTAGAATGTCCTTACAAAACTAACGTAGTTTCGGTATATATAAAATATTTTAAATTTTTGAAGCAATAATGGCCCAGTGACATTGCTTATGGACTGCCGCGCAGCAGGTCCATGGTTCGAATCCCGCCGTGTGTTTGAGTTTCACTGCATGGTGGAAGGGCATTTTGCGAATGCCCGCCTGTCTAGCGACCACGCTCAAGTGGAAATTTGTTGCCAAGCACGTAACTGTGTGTTCCGGCAGCAGTCCTTTGAGAGCCAGTAATTCTAGGTTAAGCCTGTTAACACAGTCGACCACAACGTCGCTTACCATCAGGTGAGATTGTAGTCAAAGGCTTACATATAAGCAATGAAAAAAACATTTAGAACCTTTACAATAAGGCCTAGAACACTTTATGCTTTTATTTCGACGTGTACAAGTTTACTGAGAATCTACTATATATTTGTATATATGTCACCGGATAATTGATACGGTAGTTTATAAAAAATCTAGTGAGATTATAAAATGTCGATAGATTGTGAACGAACATCTATGAAATAAACTCATGGCACCTATAACGGCGACCAATCAGAGGACGGATCACAATTTCGCGGGCGATATAGATCGTTAGATTATAAACTGCCAGCTAGACATGGTCAGTTTATAATCTTACGAAAAATTAAACGTTAGATGGTAAATTTTAGTTTCCATTCATAATCTATCGACAGTTTATAATCTAACTAGATTTATTATTATTTATTATTATTATTCACTTTATTTATTATACAACATAATTTTAAATTTTTTACAACATTATTACAAAAATAAATATTATAAAAAACTTAAAACTAGGGTGCCGCTGGTCGCGGGGCAGAGCCCAAGCGACCAGTGGTTAGGGCTGCAGAGAGAGGAACCTCCGGACAATGCGTGTTGTGTCCAGTATCACTGCCTTCTGCATCAGACCCTTGATCCAACCATCTAGCGAGAGCCTCTTAAGGTGTTGGTCGAGGCTCTTCGCTATAAGGCCGTTCGCCGAAACGACTATCGGGACAATGATCGTCGAGTCAACATCCCACATGGCGGTTACCTCGTGAGCCAAATCAAGGTACTTGCTGACTTTATCCTTTTCGGCCTTAACGAGATTCTCGTCATGTGGGATGGTGATATCTACGAGCACTGCCCGGCGCTGGGATCGGTCGACCACCACGATATCAGGTTTATTGCAAACAATAGTCCTGTCCGTGATGATAGAGCGGTCCCAGTAGAGCAATGCACGACCATTCTCGAGAACTGGCGCCGGTGCGTACTGGTAGTACGGCACCTCTGACTCAACAAGGCCGTATTGAAGGGCAAGTTGCTGGTTTATTATTATTATTATTTAATATTATTATTATTTATTATTATTATTATTTATTATTATTATTATTTATTATTATTATTATTTATTATTATTATTATTTATTATTATTATTATTTATTATTATTATTATTTATTATTATAAACTAACGGTTAGTACAATAAAACCGTGACATATACATGTCGATTTTATGTTGACAGCCCTTACTGTCCCTTGCAGTATGTGATGTGGTTAACAAAACTAGCGGCAGCTGACTAATGAATTGTTATGCTGATTAGTTCGTGTGTCTTTATCGACTGACTGTTCATCCTAATGATTATTTATGATTTTGTCGTGAATGTGGTACGAGCGTCTGTATTATTGACACCGATGACCCAGTTGATGGCAAGAGGAACGCAACCTGTACTGTAAAGTCATGAAAAGAACCTTTTCAACACACTAGCTCGTAACTGACCTTTAAATGCACCGATTTTAGTGTCATAATGTACTCTATTACGCACTCGTGTTTATTTTTTACTTTACCGCACTTGTGTTTTAAATAGAAAAAAAAACAACGTTTCCACACTTCTCACCAAGGAGATTGTAGTTTGTTTCGTTCGTTTTTCATATAAAAACATACCAAAGAGTTTTTTTTCCTACTGAAGTAGAACTTTAGAAGATTTAATTATAAACATTCTTAATCAGATATTATTGCTATCAAAACGATCAAGAAAATATTTTCGTATCGAAATTTTCGTATTCGTTCTTCGCAAGTGTGTTGAAAAACGTCGTATGAAACTCGTGCGCGTTGTTTATTACAATCTCTACTCCATTTAGGCATTCGATCTTCGTTCTCTGGCCTAAAGCCCGTCTCGATTGTAATAAACAACTTAGCGCACTTGTTGCATAATGTACTATTAAAACATTGCTTGATCAGAATGTGTACGCGTTGTTAAAGGGGTTGAAAGATTGAGAATTCCGCATTTAGTTGTATTTGGGAATTCATTTAAGTTAAGTTGCAAAATGCGGGATTTCAATCTTATATCGGTATTTTGGTGCAGTTGGTTATTGTATTTTAGCTTTCCAGTGTTCCAGACCACTAAGTTTAATTTAAACATTAAACCTATATATTTATGTACTCCCATTTAAATTTCCTAAAATCCCTCCCATTTAAAAAAAATAATTAAATGCACTAATCAATAGGTTTGTTTATATTTTTAAATTAATATATTTCGCGCCCATACCCGAAATTATGTTGTTTCTTAAACACTTATCTAAGGAAACTTGGGCTTTTAAAACGTATATAACGATACCTTAATTGTCGTAATTCATCCAGCCGTTTGGAGTATACGAGGTAATAAATACATTAACAAACAAACATACTTTAATACAAGATACGTGTTAAACATAACTCTTCCTTGGCAGTCGGGTAAAAAGATCTACCAGACGTGTGTTTACGTATTAATCGCAGAAGTTGGTCTTAAATCTGAAAGGTATAGGGTGTCTAGCATGACTTCCGGTCGCGTGGTGAGTCCGCGCAGCGATTTGACTTCCGGCGCGGTGCGAGCGGCGGGCGTTCCGCAGGACGAGTCCAATTGGGGACGAGCAGCGGAAGTAGACTAACCTGCGCCGTGAATTGAACTGTTTATTATTATATGTATAAATAAGGTGTTTGATTAACAGGTGTACTTTTAAAGGGTGATTAGATTACGTGTGCCTTGGTACTATACTGAGAGTTAAGGTTGATGCAAGTTTTTATTCACTTATACAGGGTTATTGAAAAAAACGCTAACAACCTCTTAGGGTTGACTTCTGCTAGTCCTAACAACATTTTTTAATTTATTTTTGACGGAATAAGTACGAGGACCACCTGATCATAAAAAGTCTCTTGTGCCTTTTTACACGACCGCCCAAAAAGGAGTGTTATGTTTTCAGGGTTCATGAAATTATGTTTGGGAGTTTTTTTATTCCACCATAACTGCTAAACGGCTTAACCTATTTTAATGTCTAAGATATCGTTAGGTTTGTCTTAATAGCGAAAGTGACACTAGAACATACAAATAAAAAAAACTGGCGAATTTTAGATGCTTGTGAGTAAAATATACATAGTGCAAGGGCATTTTGCGAATGCCCGCCTGGCTAGTTACTACTCTTAAGTAGAAAATCTGCACGTACCGGTGTGTTCCGGCAGCTGTCCTTGAGAGCCAGTACTTCTAGGTTAGCCTGAACAACATCTTCGATCACATTATCACTTACCATCAGGTGAGATAGTGGTCATAGGCTAAACTAGCAAGCAAAAAAAAATAAAAAATAAACTGGATCCATGGAGTGGGTTATGGAATTGAAGGTTAAACGATTACATAAATTAAAAGGTAACTTGCAGTTTCTTCAGTTATATTACTTATGTCATTCGTAACGTCTTATTGATGTTATGGATTTGCATGGAAATTGACCGTCTTATTTACCTACACTGTGTATGTCATAACGACATGTTTGACCACATCATCACTTACCATCAGACTATCGAATACTACTCTTCAGTTCTCACTCAAATTGTTGACAAGCACCAGATTTCGAATCATCAGAATCGTTACAATCTGTAACAAGTTATGTGATAACACCACACAAATAAAATGCGAAGGAAAAGTCGAATTGAGAACCTCCTCCTTTTTTGAAGTCGGTTAAAAGTTCTCAAGCGCTTCTCTCAGCTTAACAATTTGATAAATACATATGTAGGTAGGTAGTCTATAATTACTTAATGTTATGAGTATGTTTTAGTGCGCTTGCCGGGCGTCGCGGCGGCGGGCACCCGAACCAAACAGGCCTTGAATATCATTAACAGTAATGATTCACAATTCGCAAGGCACGTCTGTTTGTGTGCAAATTCGCGCTCGGGCACGGATTTTGATTATTTTTATCGATGATTATTGAAAGAACTCGTATTCAACTAATAAAGAAGTCATCTCCTTCAGAATGAAGCAGTGATGGCTCAGTGGCATTGGCTATGGATTGCCGTGCAGCAGGTCCATGGTTCGAATCCCGCCACGGGCTTGAGCTTCACCGCATGGTGGAAGGGCATTTTGTGAATGCCCGCCGGGCCTTAAGTAGAAAATTTGTCGCCAAGCACCTAACAGTGTGTTCCGGCAGCAGTCCTTGAGAGCCAGAAAAATTACAGGCTAATGAGACCTAACAACTGTATGTCTCAGTTTGACGGGCACAGTGCAATTCCTCGTTGACGAAAATGCGTCTGTTATAGGCAGAGGTTAGTCCACTTAACATCAGGTGGGCCTCGGGCTTGTTCCGACACAATAACATTTAAAAAAAAAATACAAAATGCAGGAACCGACTTCAACACTCAAAGTGTGAAATAACTTGTTGAAGTCGGTACTATGATAGTTCAAAAGTACCTGTCTGTATTAGCCGGATTGTCCACTGCTGAACACAGCCTCTCCCGTTAAAGGGAATTTGCCATAATCCCCACGCTTGGCAGGCTTCTTGGGGATCGCAGTTTTTAGATAAAGATATAAAGAAGTTTTATTATTAGCCCGTCAGTATTTTTTTTTACACGTAAGTCCAAATTACACTTAACACTTATAACTACTTCAATAATTATAATTAGGTCACACCGTTAAGTGCTTGGCGACAGGTTTTCTACTTGAGGGTGGTAGCTAGCCAGGCGGGCATTCGCAAAATGCCCTACCACCATGCTATAACGACTGCCATCCTGAGATAACAACCGGGACCGACGGCTTAACGTGCCCTCCGAAGCACGTGCACGCTCAGTAGTAATGTCACTAGCGGTCACCCATCCAACTCATGACCGCGGGCGACGTTGCTTAAGTTTGCTGATCGGTTGAGATCAGCTAAGTAAACTTCGCTACGAGCGCTTCAAACTTAGTTTTCATTACAAGGTATACTTAGTTTTCATTTCAATTATGAGTTTTAATGCATTTCTGAGAATGTATGAATGTAATGAAAGCTAAGCATTATAGAGTTGCGTACCTAAGGGGCAGAGAATGTAGCCAATATTATATATTGTTATATTATAGTTTATTACTGAATGCCGGCCTTTGAGGAGGAAATATGCTCCTTCTGGTCACCTGGTCGGTGTTTATTTAAAACTTTGTCATACGATAAAGATATATTTATTGTTCAAACACAGGGATAAATTATACATAATTTCATGGTTATGCTTAAAATTGTTGAGTTTAAAATTAACTTTCCACCATGTTGAATTGAACTGTGTACGCACGTTGAGCCGTCGGTCCCGGTTGTTGTCTTAAGATGACAGTCGTTATAGCATGGTGGTTCAATTTTGCCAATGCCCGCCTGGCTAGCTACAACCCTCAAGTAGAAAATCTGTCGCCAAGCACCTAACAGTGTGTTCCGGCAGCAGTCCTTGAGAGCCAGAAAAATTACAGGCTAATGAGACCTAACAACTGGACGTCTCAGTGTGACGGGCACAGTGCAATTCGTCGCTGACGAAATGCGTCTGTTATAGGTAGAGGTTAGTCCACTTAACATCAGGTGGGCCTCGGGCTTGTTCCGTCACAATAACATAAAAAAAAAAAAAATATATATATAATCATATGAAGAATCAACAAGACATTAAAGTAAATGCATAACAGAGTATGACGCAATCCGTGGCGCAGGATGGCCGCCTGCTTTATTTTTTTAAGTACCTAGTGTCACTTGCGCTATCAAGACAAATCTGACGATATCTTATAATTTAAAATCGATTAAGCTGTTTAGAAGTTATGGTGGAATAAAGAAATTCACAAACATATAACACTCCTTATTTTGGGCAATGGTGTATAAACGCTGATTGCATTTCAACTGACTTAAATCACTGACTTGCTATTCTATATACTTAGTTATTTACTAAAATCTTGATTGACAATCGATTTAACTCCTCAAACATATATAAAATAAAGTGCATATTTGTACAGCTGATTACACAGTACTATGTGTTTATCGTGTTGTTTGTTATATGTGGATATAATATGTCAAATGCTATTGTTAGGTCCTGTTGTTATGTGCAGGAAAATGTGTTACGAGTAGATTAGCCGTCGTGATGTCATTAGCTAGTAATGTATTGATTAAACAAATGGTTATAAATGTTTTGTTCTTAAAATAGAATAGGTAGGGTAAAATATAATTATTGATTATATTTAACTTTGCTATCATCGTAATGATATTGTGTGGAGTAAATTTGTCCTGTTTTTAGATTATTTTAAATGGTTAAATATATTTTCAAATTATTAGAGCATAAAATTACGACCTCCGTTAGCACTGAGTGCCCGAATCTCTAGGCCATCGGAACATGCCCGACTTAGCCGAATTTCGTGCTCCAATTTTATTATTTTAATCGTCGTATGGGAAGGTGCGGGCGACGCGGGTTCGATTCTTCTCAGGACAAGAATTTTGTGCTCTATTTTGTGTAAATATGATTTTAGCTTAGCACTCGATAGTGATTGTAATTATATATAAAGATTTATATAAGAAGAAATAGGAAAATATATTCAAAGGCATATATAATTGGCGTACCTAATTGTTGTGACTGTATTTTTTTAGATGTAGTCTGTGGTGTTAGGAGAGATGGACGGTAATTAATGTTTAATTGGTTATTTGTTTTAATTAATTAAAATTAATGTGTTAGATATTATATATATATTCCTTGATAGGTTAGCCTTTGACCGCAATCTCACCTGATGGTAAGTGAAGATGTGGTTGAAGATGTTGTTCAGGCTAACCTAGAATTACTGGCTCTCAAGGACAGCTGCCGGAACACACCGTTAGGTGTTTGGCGACAGATTTTCTACTTGAGGGATGTCGATAGCCAGACGAGCATTCGCAAAATGCCCTTCCACTATGCGGTGAAGCTCAAGCCCGCGGCGGGATTCGAACCATGAACCTGCTGCGCGGCAGTCCATAGCCAATGCCACTGAGCCATCACTGCTTCACTTGTAATCATATTTAGAAATGAATGACTGTATGGAGTCATTGGCGCCAGAGCACTTACCAATTATGGTATGCCGATACGCTAAGTGATCAGGACCTTTGTATTTAGCTTATCTTAATGATGTAGCGAAGCAAAGTTTTTGTTGGCGCTCAGATTAGGTACAACTTAGTGAGTTGTACGTTAATTACTGTTAAAATAATAATTAATTACTAATAAAATACATAAAAATGAAGAAAAAAAACCTATGACACTTCCGCCTATCACATGACATAGAATCATCTGGAGGTCCTGAAGATATCTAAAAGAAAATAATTAAATTGATATTTTCATAAAACATTCAAAAAACATATAAAAAATATATCTAGTGAAAATTCCGCTTAATTTTCCTGTTAAGCCGACGTGACGTCACAAAATTTCAACGAATTTGAACACTTAATATTTATATACACCTTTTACGCCACGCATCCAAACCGGAAGAGTTTTCGACGCGTTTCGTTTCTAGACGAAGCATCATTGGCTACGAGCGCTTCAAAAATATTGGAAGAAAAGAGCTATTGAGGCTACAGCAGATAATAACATCAATTCCGTAACAAAATCAATGCTGTAACATCCCCAGCTGGTATATTCTCGGCAGGGCAGCAGACTAATGGATGGTATGAAATTTCTTATGCTTGTGGAATGTACAAACAGTAATAGAAGTCGCGCATTTGTGTGGATCGACTGCCTAATTCTTTGTGTCGTCCAGGAATTATGAATTGAAGCGCTCGTAGCGAAGTTTACTTAGCTGTTCTCAACCGATCAGCAAAGTTAAGCAACGTCGCCCGCGGTCATGAGTTGGATGGGTGACCGCTAGTGACTACTACTGAGCGTGCACGTGCTTCGGAGGGCACGTTAAGCCGTCGTTCCCGGTTGTTGTCTTATGGCGGTCGTTATAGCATGGTGGTAGGGCATTTTTGGAATGTCTGTCTGGCGAGCTACCACCCTCAAGTAGAAAATCTGTCGCCAAGCACCTAACGGTGTGTTCCGGCAGCTGTCCTTGAGAGCCAGTACTTCCAGGTTAGCCTGAACAACATCTTCGACCACATCATCGCTTACCATCAGGTGAGATATTGGTCCAAGTCTAACCTATCAAGCATAAAAAAAAAACAAAAATAATATCCAGGAAATAAATGAGTGCAGTGGAAGCAAACTCTCATCTACTGGAACAGCCCTTATTTATTGGCATTTTCATTCAAAATTCTGTTTTTTCCCTTTATAATCCCCCTTTTAAAAAAAATCTATAGTTCCACGCATCAACACGCGGGCCGCGATCCCCGATCGTTTCCCGTTGGATTGAGCGCGATTGGAGCTATAGTTTTCACAATTTAACAAATCTTAACTTAAGATTTTTGGCCCTGCCACCCACCCTAAGGTGGAGCCTTATTTTGATCCTAATGCAAAGGAGCTAAGTCTAGACTCAAACACTTCCGAGAGCATACTTCTGCAGATATAGAGAAGTGTGGTGATGTGAGAGTGATGAGTGAGATGAAGAGAATGTGGGAGTAGCGCTAGACAAAAGAGGACATTTAAGGTTACACGGAGGGCATGCTGTACTGTATCAGCCGGATTGTCTACTGCTGAACACATCCATCCCAATTATGGGGGGTTTGCCAAAATCCCCACGCTCGTCATTCGACTTGTGGATCGCAGTGTGAGATATCGTTCGTTAGAAAGCGCTGCTGCCCACCTTCTGGTAACACGCCAGAAGGCGGGCAGCAGCGCTTTAGTCGCCTCTTACGACACCCACGGGTAGAGATGGGAGGTGGCATTATAGCTCGGCACCCTACGGGCAGGGAGGCCACGCCTTTAGCCGAAATTCTATTTTATAAGACTTTAGAAATTATGATAACCGAACTATTTAAGAAACTATTTGTCGAACTTGCTTACTTTCCGCATAATTAATTGCATATATGCGGTTTGAGAAAATTGAACAGATTTCAACCCTGGAAAGCGTGAAATAACTTGCTGAAGTCGGTACCATGATGGTTCAAAAGTACCTATTATCACAATATTGTGCGCATGGTACCGACTTCGAAAAGTTATTTCACACATTTGAGTGTTCAAATCGGTTCCATTTTTTATTGACTCAAGATTCAGTAAAAAGTTTTGAGGTAACAAATACAAAAAAAAGACCAATTGAGAACGTCCTCCTTTTTTCTTAAGTCGGTTAAGAATATGGATTTATTATTGCGTTTACCTCAGTTTACGCATTTTTCAAAGCGGCCCCTTAGACGCTTACGAACGATAATAAGACCAGGTATTCACTTCATATAATGTCAATGGTATCCTCAATGAAAAAAAGCGGATTGTCTACTGCTACACTGTAGAGAAATGCTTAGAATATTGACCTACATTCCGCCACCGCCCTTCATCGGACGGGTGCGCAAACAAAGCCTTTGTCTCCCGACTGAGAGACGGGTTGATCTCATTGTTGTCCGCAATATAATTTATAGTATTTCTATTAGGGAAAGCCAACTGACAGCTTTCATGATAGATAATTGAAGTAAGAGATAAGAGAGTAAGTTAGACGAGAAGTCGCGTAATTTTCCGAATGCTGCCCATCCAAGATGGATCTTTTGAGCGACCTCTTTGTGAAAGATTTACCTATTTTTGATGATGTGATCGAAGGTGTTAACAGGATTAACCTAGAATTACTCGCTCTCAAGGACTGCTGCCGGAACACACCGTTAGGTGCTCGGCGACAGATTTTCTACTTAAGGGTGGTAGCTAGCCAGGCGGGCATTCGCAAAATGCCCTTCCACCATGCGGTGAAGCTCAAGTCCGCGGAGGGATTCGAACCATGGGCCTGCTGCGCCGCAGTCTATAGCCATTGCCACTGAGCCATCACTGCTTCAAAAGACAGTAGACGAAAACGCCAAAAACTTCGAGATCTTTTTGTCCATGACACGCGTAGTGGTAGGGCATTTTACGAATGCCTGTCTCGCTAGCTATCACCTTGAAGTAGAAAATCTGTCAAGCACCTAACGGTGTGTTCCAGTAGCTGTCCTTGAGATCTAGTTATACTTGGTTAGCCTGAACAACATCTTCTACTACATCACCCCTTACTATCAGGTGAGATAGTGGTCAAAGGCTAACCTAAAAAAAATGTCCAAGTAAATTTTAAGATAAACAGATAAACAGATAAACATTTTATTAATAATTGCAAAAATTATAAGTCATTTACATTCTTTGTCAAATAGTTCTACATAGTTGAGATAATGAGATAAACAATAATTCACACAAATAATACTTATAACTATATAAGTTAAAAAAATGTACTAGACAATTCAGTAATCATCATACTATTAAAATTTATTTGAAGTTACATATTATCAATAATAATTTACATAGGCAAAAATTTTATTTAAATAAAAATAATAATTATATCAATAATAACAATAATAAATTAATATAGTCATAATTTAATCACAATAACAAATCAATAATAATCATAAACATAATTATTTGGAGTCAAAAAATTCGTTGACTGTATATAATGTCCTTGCGATAAGCCAGTGTTTTAGTTTATATTTAAATGATGTTAAGCTATGTGCATTTTTTATGTGATCGGGTAGTTGGTTGTATACTGACGGACCCATCAAATGTGTTAATTTCTTTGACCGTACCAGTCTGTGAGGCACTGCAGCAAGTTTGTCTCCACTTCGAGTGGGGTAGTCATGGGTATCGTTGCGTTTTGCAAACACGTGTAAGTTTGTACGCACATATAATGCAATTTGAAAAATTACTAACGAAGGCAGCGTCATTATACCTAGTGATTCAAAATGTGATTTAGCTGATGCGAATCTTGACACCTGAACAATTGCTCTTACGGCCCTTTTCTGCATTCTAAAAACTCGCAGAATATCAGCTGCGCAGCCCCAGAGCTCGGTACCGTATTGGAGGATCGAGTGCACAGTTGCAAAATAGCAGGAGCGAACCACATCAGCAGAAACCACACGAGATAGTCGTTTGAGAGCATAACAAGCGCTACCTAATTTAGCGCATAATTTGTCAATATGCGAGCTCCATGTAATTCCGCAGTCTATTTC
Organism: Plagodis pulveraria; assembly: GCA_963890685.1. Taxonomy (NCBI): domain Eukaryota; kingdom Metazoa; phylum Arthropoda; class Insecta; order Lepidoptera; family Geometridae; genus Plagodis; species Plagodis pulveraria. The sequence goes on along the minus strand of OY982976.1, from coordinate 15,613,690 downwards.
AAAACCCAGAAATGAAATCGCTTTCACTTGTTTTATAGGTATCCCCTTGGCTAAGACCTGCATACTCTCCGTGACTCGCCCAGACAATGAAAAATGTACAAAATGAGTTTTATTTGAGTTGAGAATGAGGCCATTTAACTCAAACCATTCCGCAAGCTCGTTTATAGCAATGTTTAAGCGTCTTTCAAGCAATTTATTCGTTTTTGCAGTGATGATGGCTGCCACATCATCTGCGTACATAAAAATGTCCCCCGCAGTGATGACATTGGGCAGATCGTTCAGTAATAAGGAAAAGAGGATGTTTGACACCGACGACCCTTGTGCCACTCCCAATGCAGTTGAGAGTGGGTCCGACTTAGTCTCGCCTCCATCGGTGACTACCACCTGTGACCTGTTACGCAGGATATCAGTGAGTAGTGCGTGAGCAGGTCCCCTCACTCCATAATGGTGTAGCTTGGCAGCGAGGACGGCATGGTCTGCGACGTCGAATGCTTTCGACAGGTCGCAGCACAGCACGGCAACTTGCTGTTTCATCTCGCAAGCATCCATGACACGTCGCAGTACATCGCGTGTGAGTGAAGTAGTGGAACGACCTTCTCTGTACGCAAATTGACGATCCGACAAGGCACCAGTGGAGTTCATAAATTTTTTGAGGCGTTGACATAAGCCATTCTCAAAAATTTTGGCCACTGCCGGAATAATGGAAACTGGTCTATAGCCGTCGATGTTCTCACGCTTTCCTTTTCCTTTGAATATGGGAGATATTTTGCTCGATTTCATCACCAAGGGGTATTCTCCTTGACGAATGCATCTATTGAATAAAGTCGCTAGGTAAGGAGATATTTCAATCGCCGCTGTATGGAGCACTTCCATTGAGATGTCATAAATATCTTTGGTGGACTTTCGCGGGATGCGTTTTGTGATGATCTGATGGACCTCATCAGCACAGAATCGAGCGAATCTCAAAGAACGGTCGGCTGGCGGGCGCGCTGTGGCAAGTGTGGCACTTACCACCGACACAATTGCGCGTGGAGCTCCACACGCGGCGGCGGCACTCACAAATCTTAAGTTAATGGCGTCTGCAGCTGCTTTCCTGGTAATGAACTTCGATCCACTAGCGTCTTTTACGACATCTGTGAAACCAGCTGATGATCCCAACCTACCTCTCTCCTTATTTACAACTTGCCATATAGCCTTTTGTGTACTACAACTATTTGAGATAAACCTTGAGTAGAATCCCGTTTTGCTCTTCTTTATGGCATTTTCGAATAAGGTGTTGAATTGTTCTTTTATTTTTAACAAATGCTCATCATCCGGGAATCTGTCACATAGTTTTAAGGTTTCATATAATATAGATTTAATTTGTAAAATTTCATCGTTGACCCATGATTGCTTCTTAACATTTTTCCGTTTCATAGGGAAACATATAAAAAATTTACTTGTCAGTGTATTTATAACTGATGTGGCTAAGTTCTCTAATGAGTGCACATGCTCCATAAACGTATTATCCCAGTCAACACTTAAGAGTGCTGCACGGAAATTCATGCGACTTACCTCAGAATAGTTCCTGGCGAGACGAGTGCGTGGGGTCAGCTGTCGCGCTTGGCAAGTTATTACCACGCGCACTGCTCGATGGTCGCTCAACTTAGTGATGACGGGAGACGCCGCAATTGACCTCTGAACTATATTGGTATACACATGATCAAGGCAGGTGGATGATAGGTTACTCACGCGTGTTGGAAAGTCAACAACATTTGTAAAGTTGTGGGCCGATAGCATATCAATCAGCTGTTTCAATACTGAGCGTTGAATACCTATCCAGTTGATGTTCACATCACCTACAATTATGACATTTTTACTTAAATCACTGGCTTGATCGAGGAGTCGTCCTAAATAGGGTAAAAAGTCTTTGGATTTTATAAGATTAGTTCTATATATACACAACACAATTATATCATAATCAATAAGTTCAATGGCCGAAACTTCACAGTAACGTTCGTGAGATAATTCGATAAACTCAGTGCATTCGATAGCTTTGATGCTTTCTTTCACGAATAAACAGGAACCGCCACGCGCGATGCTCTTGCGGCAAAAACTGGAGACTAATATATAACCGTCAATCTTCACACATTTCAAGCTAGAATCAGACAACCAATGCTCTGTTATCGCCAGGACATCACATTGTAATTCATCTTGCAGCAGGACCTCTAGCTTAACCGTTTTATAATCTAGGGACGCTATGTTTTGGTGGCAAATAACTAGAGAAGTGTCTCCATACGTGTTATACGTTTTTTGTTGTTGCTGGACTCGCTGGTACTGTGTCGGAGATTTGTCTTCGGTCAACTTCAGAGCCCCGTGACCGGGGCCTAACGAGAAGCCACTCAGCAAACTTCACACCCGGAGGCCACACCGAGGGCTTACAGACGTGGTCCTCTAGTGATTCTGGCATTCCGATCACGAAGGATGAGTGTAAATTAGTTTTAATTTTGCGTTTTTCTATGATATAGTCATCCGATTTAACAATTTTATTCAAAAAATTACGTACGTTTTCCGTCGTAGTTTCAGGCTTAAAACGCCAAGCTTGGATATATTTCAATCGCTGTATTGTTTGCAGCTCGTCATCCTTGGCTCCAGTTCCAACAATGATTGGTCGTGATTTTCTTTGCTTTTTTGCACGTACTGTTTGCCATTCATCATTATTGCAGTCAAAATTATTTGACATGATATCATTCATCACATCGGGAATTACTTGTGCTTTTAAGTCATCGCTCGTCAGGTGTTCATTTTTTCCTTTTGTTATTGTTTTGGTCAACTCCGCCGTGTTCTTGATTTGATCGCGCACGGTATTAACAGCGCTTAGAGCGCTTCGTTTCTTTGCTGCATTCGAAGAGGAACCCGCTATCGCAACAACAGCTTTGCTATGCGCTAAGCGCTTAGTGCGCTGCATTGACGTTGGCACATCGGGCAAAATGTGGGTATCGATGGGTATCTTGTCACATTTTTTCACAATTCCAAATTCTGCGATAACCTGAGATTGTTTCGTTATTTCTTCTTTTAACGTGTTTATTGTACACTCTTGGGAGTCTACTTTCGTCACAAGTATTAGCACTGTCTTTTGGAGATCACGTATCAACGTTTCGAGGCTTTTTATGGACATTTTTCCACAACTTTTAATTTTTAACTACGGAGCCGATTTGACACACTGGCTGACTCACGCACGCAACCGTGACAACAAGAACAAGAATCACCTGCTGCGGTCGCTGAGCGTTGTAGTGTCCTCTTCAGACGTTAATGACTAAATCATTGGCATAACAAAGATTTTACTCCCATATGAAATGTAATAGGCGACCAAGGTAAAGTACTACGCAGTGCATTAACCTACTTTTCGCCAACGCCCCTTATCTGATGGAGCGAAACGACTCTTTCTCCCAGCTGATTGAGACGGGTTGATTTCATTGTTGCGCTATCAGGGTCTGAAAATTCAGCTGACAGCTTCAGCGGTCGAGAGCTGTGTAAGATTGGAAATATGGTCTGTTTTTAAAATAATTTTTATATTTTTATTTTTGCTATGACAGGCTGTCATCGTAAACAAATTAAAAGCTAATTGCAAAAAATATATGCTTAAGAGGCCTTTTACATTTTGCAGCCCTCTCACTCGCACTTTTAAAGATTATTTCAAATAGCAACAATATGGTTTATATTTTTTAAAATGTAGTCAATCTATATTTTGCTGCATGCAACTATAGATGTTCTCAACATATTTTTATTTTGTTACATGTTGAGTCCAATTAGAATTAGAGGCCCAAAATTTAAAATAACTAAATTACGCGATTTGGATCCCCCATAACAGATATCAAAATGAAAATTAGTAGAGAACATCTATAGTTGCATGCAGCAAAATAATGATTGACCACATTTTAAAAAATATAAACCATATTGTTGCTATTTGAAATTATCTTTAAAAGTGCGAGTGAGAAGGCTGCAAAATGTAAAAGGGCTCTTAAGTATTTTAAACAGTGCAATTAGCTATTCCAAACAAATGAGGAAAATATCTAAGAAAATAAAAGCGTGACCACGGTATTTTTTTTTCATTGATGTGTTTTTTTAATGTATGTTCTGCCTTTTATTCCTAGGTTTGACTAAGCTTTGATTGTTTAATTGAAATCTCGAATTGAATGAATACTTTTTGATGCTTGAACTGTGTATTTAACCGAAAAACGGCTATTTAAATCGGTAATATTTTTCTAAAAGAAGTTACGTCAAATTCCACCCTTTTTTTTTTTTTTTTAAATTTTTTTTTTTTTTTTTTTACGTGTGAAAAATGCATTTACGCATTCCCGTCCACCCCGGGGAAGGTGGCCGGGATATGTCGGGCTCGACACCAACTACTCCCACAGCAGCAAGTGCCCCTACCGACTAAATAACACACGGTGTTCCATCTCTACCGCTTCTCGGCGGGATCGCAGGGTCGCTTTAGCACTCAACCACGAACCCGCCACGGTTGTCCGTTGCCGGACCCCTCCTGGGGTGCTACCCCTCACGACGCACCAGAACACATGGCACGTCGCTACCACCCGGGGACCAAGCCCGCTAATGGGCGTCAGACGACCCCGCTTCCGACGCCCTAGGTCCCCCTGCGACGGGTCAGATGAGTAGCCCCGTCGCCTGCTACTTCGGCCGCAGAGGATAGGGAGAGCGGCGCACCGTGATACCGGCACTCCTCTCCCGCCGTGGCCCCTCACCGTCAGCTGTGGTGTCGCCCATACAACACCACAGCCCGCCTCAGATGCGGTGCTGCCCATACAGCACCGCAGCCTACCCGTTGCCGCTCCAGTCTGGACTTAGAGGCAAAGCCCAGTGGAGCGGCCCCTCTGGGGCCGGCCGACTGCCCAAGCCAGCACGGCCCCTGGTTCCTCTTCGCTTCACCGTGGGTGACGAAGCCACGGCTACTAAGCCCCACCGCCACGACAAGGCGGGAACCCTTCGGGGGGTACGTCAAATTCCACCCTACCTTGACGCTAACAAACAACTTTCCAATTAACCAAGGTGCGGCAAAAATTCCCGTCTACTTCGTACCGACGTGCGTGCGTTCAGTAATCCAGTATCGATCTGCTGAACGTGGACTTGTTGGCGCCCAACGTGGGGCCTGTCGCTATGCGGTATGAAAAGTGGTCCTTCGAGCTGGATTGACACTTATGTCGAAGGCAGTAGAATCTGGAATGAAACAATTCTTCAGAAAGATATGTGCGTGTTTGTGTATGGTTGAGGAGTTTTTTGATATGCCTTCAAAGGAAAGTGTTGAAGTCTGCTACAGGTTTTAAGTATGTTTTGGCGCACAATTTAGTGCCTGTAGTTTATGTGGTATTTTTGCTTTGAACTTAATTGGTTCCTATATCAAATGTATAAAGAAAAATATGATAATATAAATGTAATGAAGGTTATGCCTAGAGTTTGAAAGTTAACGCTCTAGATGCCACTAAAACTATTTATGAGCTACATCGGGTGCATAAATGGTCCGGTATCATAATTTTAGTGGTAACGTATGGAATCACGTGCATTCGTGTTCTAACTTTGAGCTATATTATTTTAAATTCACGAATACCATGATCATTTAGATTAGTTACCGATACTAATACAAGCGCGTTTTTTTTTTATTGCTGGTACCTTAATCCCTATTTCATTGCTACATATATGGGTAAAATTTAGAAAAAAATAGGCAAGTGAGATCGATACTTTGTATAAACCGAATTATACACAGTTTTTTTTTATTGTGACAGAACATGCAGGAGGCCGCAAGGCACGAGGAACGCAAACCAAACCGCGGCGCGCGTGGTTTAAACTGTAACGTGCGGGGCGATAACATTACTGCGGCGTGACCAATCGGTACCGAGATAATGAATAGATTCAGGCGTTACTTTGCGGAAATCCATATTTTATAATAACAAATATTTTTTAAATATTTTAAGAAAAGTCAAGACCTCTTGAGGATTTTTATATTGTTAGGTTTGTAATAACGCCTGCTATGCGGATTACATTCTACACGAAGCATCCTCCTGAGGATGCTTCGTGTAGAATCGAAACGCGTCGAAAATTCTTCCAGTTTGGCTGCGTGGCGTTTGTGACGTCACGTCGGCTTAGCAGGAGAATTAGCGGAATTGTCACTAGATATATTTTAATATTTTTTAAGTTAAATATTAATATGATGTTTTCTTAAAATATGAAAAAAAAATTGTTATTATTTTTAATCGGTACCGAGCTTTTCTAAGCGCCAGATCAATTAACCAATCCAATGGAATTTGGAAGATTGTGCGTGTTTAATTAATTGTGAACTTGTAGAGTCTGAAATCAAAGCGGTAACTGTATGAGAGTTACACTTCTTAACCTATTCGTAGGGTACAATCAGATTGATTCATTCATTTCATGTCAATGGCTAATTGGCTCTTAGATCATTTTTGCCCAATGGGAAGCCACCTCCACGGCTCTGTCAGATGGATTCTTGAGGGCATCTTGGTCGGGCACTGGGGACATGAACGTAAATGAGCCGTATTTTGCTCAGGAGCACCACACTCACATTCCACGTGTAACTTGTCTATTATACCACATTTGGACAGGATGCTTTTGCAACTACCAACTTGGGTACTGAGTCTGTTGAGCGACTTCCGAATTGGCTACTGCAGTTCCAGGAGGCAGGTGTTTGCTAGGGTAATATAGTTTGTGGGTATGGGGTATTTTTTGTGCCAAAGTTGAAGTCTCTCCTCCTTTGCGCATCTTATTTCCGAAGGAGTTGTAACCCGGTAATAGTACATTATGATATAAGTGCGGTAAGTTGAAAATTACTGATGAGGCGATATTGCTAGTCCGAGCCGTAGGCGAGGGCTACAAGAATGCAGAAGCTACAATTATCAAAGCGCACATATGCCATACGACGTTTTATAACATATTTGTTAGGAAATAAATAAAACTTAAAAATATAAACAATACAGCAAAATAAAAAAGAGTGCGGAATAATTTTAACTTGTTGACAACAAGCGAGCGCATTAGGCGCTTTTTTTAAAGGCAAAGTAACAAAACAGCAATAAAGTAAATTAATATTTTTGTGTTTTGCTACAGATAAATATGGTTGTAATAAATGGTCAAAATTAATTACTTAAATTAACGAACTAAATGTTTATTTATTATATTCTATCTCCTAAAGTTAATTTCATTCATAAAATGTTGACCACTTTTCTGACTTAAAAACTCTATGCTAAGATTGAAAAAAAGTATCTTTCGTTTCAGACGGAGCATCTTGAGAAACCGTGCATTTTACTTTATTAAAAAGAAACTCGTGCGTTTTACATTACAATATCGCACAAGTACAATATGAAATACAATCTATATTGAAATTGCCGAAATAAAAGACCCTTTACGAGCAAATGTGTTATTAATGGCCTTCAATAACAAAAATAATAACTCTTTGCTAAGATTTAAAAAAAGTACCGTTCGTTTTAAGCGAAGCATCTTGATAAACCGTGCGTTTTACCTTGTTAAAAAGAAACTCGTGCGTTTTACATTACAATAATTCACAAGTACGTAATGAGGTACAATACGATATTGAAATTGGTGAAATAAGAGACTCTTTACGGGCAAATGTGTTATAAATACTTTTACGGCTTTTTAAGCGAGCTGGAGGTGGCTAATAGTCGAACATAGGGTGTCGACTATCACACTAACACTATAATGACAATACAATCATATAAAACGTGATTATTGCAATGACCTCAGTTGAACCCACAAATTAAACACATAATTAACTGGACACCGTTCACTGTTTAGAAAACGTAATTTCACAGCTTCACGGTCTGCGAGTCGATTGTGCACTCCTCAACAACAAAACTAATTTGTCATGATCAAATGTTTAAGCATTAACGGGAGACGTCTGACACAGCTGTTTGATATATTTGAGCTTTCTAGTTAACGTACTTCAAAAAAAGAGGTTCTATATCGATTGTATTTTTTAAACGACTTTAAGAAACAAATAGAAGGTTCAAATTTTTTTTGTGTGTTACCCTCATAACTATTTACAGGGTGTAACGTTTTTTTTTTTTTCGAAAGCTGGACATATGAAATTTGAGTGTGTTTAATTTATTTTTCAGACGGTTTAAGAGTAGAGTTCACGGAGCGCTTTCCATATAAGCGTAGTTTCTTCATATTTAAAATAATAATCAAAAATTTTCAAAAATAACTCGATAAATTATTTTGTATGGGAATTGTTATTTTGACATAAAGGGATATAATAAATCGAAAAACCTGCAAACTTGACTGGCTTAACAGGAAAATTAGGCGGAATTGTCTATAGATATTTTTTATTTATTTTTTAAGTGTTTTATTTAAATATTAATTTAATGTTTTCTTACAATATTTTTAAATATTTGTTATTTTTAAATATGGATTTCCGCAAAGTAACGCCTGAATCTATTGATCACGAATGATAAATTATTAAACACCTTTTACTTAGCACAAAAAGACCTTTCATATTGATAAAGCTATCATGTTATTACAAATGGTAAGTATCAAAGCGCATTCAAAGCTAGACGTGTAATGATGGCGTGTCGGGGTTGACGAAAGCCAGCCTTTCCTGGAATATGGGTCGATATTAGGTCATTGCTCCGACCCCTGGTGTTTCACTATGGCCTTATGACACAGTAAAACCAAAAAAGTAGTTTGAGTTTAGGCCCGAAGGAGATTTATATGTCTACTCTAGTTGGGATACGCAGGTTGTGCATATCTGAAAGTTTTGTTGTATATCTATGTTGCTGTAGAAGTTGGAGCTAGGGGTATAATAGCAAAATCCCTATATAACCAACTTAAAGACCTTGGCTTGTCAAGAACAAGTACTTCCATCCTAGAACGTAGTATGTAAGGCGGCATTAGTATGATCAAATTTGGGTAGGCAGGGGAGGAGGCTCGAGCAGTTGATGATGTCATCGCAAAGGGGCTCCTTAACCTGCTTCCTGGGTTGCAAGTCCCAGGCACCTCTGGCCTCATCCTCTGCAACGCTATGGACCCGGCACCCGCACGGTGAATCCATGGAATGCTAAGTAGTTCGTCTCTCTATGTATAGGTACTGTACTGTAACAGCCGACTCGTCCACTGATGAACAGCCTCCCCTATTAAGGGGGTATTTTTCATAATCCCCACGCTGGGCAGGCGGCTTGGGGATCGCAGCGTAAGATGGCAGTTCTTTAAAAGGTGCTGCTGCCCACCTTCCAGTATTTTTCGCTTAGTCGCCTCTTACGACACCCACGGGTTGATATGGGGAGATATATGTATTTACGATAGCAATTCAATTTATAGCCCTACCTACAGATACTACTTTTATGGTTGTTAGTAATTATATTATCTTTAAAAAATCAACGCACTCTGGACACGCTAGATATTTGTACTAGATATTTGTTATAGTGTGCATGGTTTGTCACATGCGTACGGACGCACACACATACAAGCCTTGTTTGGTATCGCTCGATGTAGTTTAGCTACTTGTCTGTCTTTACTGTGGTTTTGACGAGCGTCGACGTGAGCTAGGCGTGTTTTATAACCGGCTGGTATCACTTTTCATACGAAGAGAGGTGTCACGTTTATGTCTTCTGAGTTTTGGCGGGAGGGTCAGCAATCTGATTTTGGTTATAGTCTTTTTTATAAGAACATATATATACAATAAGTGATAAAATATGATCAGAATTTCAATACAGGTTTGTTTAAAAATGGTTTGAAAAAAACTAAGCTGTCATCTCTGACGGTACTAACGCCTGTCAGTGATTATCTTAAGATGGCAGTCGTTATAGCATGGTGGTAGGGCAATTTGTGAATGCCCGCCTGGCTAGCTACCACCCTCAAGTAGAAAATCTGTCGCCAAACACCTAATGGTGTGTTCCGGCAGCTGTCCTTGAGAGCCAGTAATTCTAATTCTAGTTAGTCTGAACAACGTCTTCGACCACATCATTACTTACCATCAGGTGAGATAGTGGTCAATGGCAATCCTAAAAAGCATAAAAAATTTAATTAAGTAATTGAAAACAGCCTTCTTTTTAAGTCTTCGTTTAATATATTGGAGATTGTTGACCACGATAGTACACACACTTTTGTATAATCTAAACTATTATTATAAAGAGGAAATATTTGTATTTTATATTTTATGTATGCAAAGAATAAACTTAAAAACTACTGGACCGATTTCGATGAAATTTGGTATGTAAGTATGAGACCCGGGGAAGAACCTAGGATAGTATTATAATTATATATATATAGTATTATAATAATATATATTTATCCAACTGCGCAAAAAGAGGTTAATGGTTTACATACGCGATGGTTTACATAATGTATCGATAATAATAACAAATATATTTAAAATATTTTAAGAAAACATCAAATTAAGATTTTAATAAAACACATAAAAAATAGTGACATTTCGCTTAATTTTCCTGTTAAGCCGACGTGACGTCACAAACGCTACGCAGCCAAACCGGAAGAATTTTCGACGAAGCATCCTCAGGAGTTCTTGACACTACGAGCGCACGGTCGAGAACGGTTCTCGGAAAATTCTTCCGGTTTGGCTGCGTGGCGTTGGTGACGTCACGTCGGTTTAACAGGAGAATTAGGCGGAATTGTCACTAGATATATTTTTATATTTTTTTTAATGTTTAATTAAAATATTGATTTGATGTTTTCTTAAAACCACGTGCGTCAACACTGTCGCTCCCAGTCACCTTGGTCGTACTGTCCGCTCTCCAGCAGCTGCTGCCGAAGACGCGGCTATTAAAAAACATCACAAGTATGCAGCCTTAGAGGCGCAATACTTGTTTGTACCATTTGCAGTGGAGACGATGGACAGCTGGGGCGCAGATGCAAAAAGTTTGGTGGATCAATTAGGGCGCAGACTAAGGGAAAAATCGGGTGACTCCCGCTCCGGCTCGTACCTGGTGCAAAGGCTGGCCATCGCAGTCCAACGAGGCAATGCAGCCAGCGTCATGGGCACCTTTGCGCCAGGTACAGTGAGGGGCGGGTTATTTGAAAATATTTAATTTAATTATATTATATTTAATTATTTGACAAATTTATGATGAATGTTTATTTGTGTTAATGTTTAATTGTATGTTTTGTTTCTTAATTAAAGTAAATTTCTTAAAATATTTTTAAAATATTTGTTTTTTATTAAATATGGATTTCCCCAAAGTAACGTCTGAATCTATTCATTTATTTAATGTATCGATCTTTTACGTTTTTTATGTATTACATGTCATTATTGACGAAAGCCATTGTTAAGATTTAGTAACAAAAAAGGTCCACGTCAAATCGAGTACCTCCTCACGTTTAATCATAAAACCTACGTGCGCCTCACACTTCACAAATCACACCACAGCGTCTTCGATCATCGTACAGTCAGCGCCACTAATAAGTGGATCACTCCGTTGAGGCGGAGACGAGCGGAGCGATGCGGAATCAACTAATCAAATTGGTGTCCAATCAAACCAGCCACACCAAACGAGTCACAGAATTTTTCCTATCGAGTCTGTTAAAATGCACATAATTCACATCTTTGCCCGTGACGTGTTCTGCTCTGCACCGTTTTGACAGTTTGACGTTGTTTTAGTGAATCATTATCTAGCACTGCAATTGCGGCACCAATTCATTGGAAGCATTTACCTTCATTCTAATGCACTGGAAATGTTTAAATCTAGAAAAATTACAGCTATAATATTTATATCCACCTACAAGTCTCTATCTCATAGCCATGCATAGCTCTGATCTCTTCTGACGAGGCACGTACCGTAAATGATCCCGTCCGGACGGATACGCTCATGTACCTAAGGTGCCAGGCCTGTCACGGCCTGTACGGCATCCTCCGCCAAGGGGGGAATTGCTATAATACCCATGCTTAGCAGGCGTCTTGGGGATCGCAGTCTAAGATACCAGTTCCAAAAGGCGCTTCTGCCCACAGCAAGCCTACATACATAATAATACATTTTCAATTGAAAGTCTACCGTAAGAGTACTAGATGTCAATGAACCGGAACCTTTTCTGACATTTAATTGATTAAAATTATTGAACGACACAATCATAATCGTCTTGCAGGTCTAGATTATGAATTATACTGTAGAGTATCTTACTATACATATAGCATTCTTAGTTCTCGAACTTGTAATATGACTATACTTATATTGGAGACTAGCGGCCCGCCCCGGCTTCGTACGGGTATTTACCTAAATTTCAAAGTTCTGACAATTTTTTTGATAATATTCTGTCATCCATGTTCATCAAGGATAATGAAATCCTAATTCTAATAGTGAAAGAATTATTCAAATCGGACCAGTAGTTTCAGAGCCATTTCAATGCAAAACAGACAATCGACTCTTTTCTCCTTATAATATTAGTTTAGACATAGGAACAGAACACGTGTTAGTGGTGCTGACTGTACATGGCATTCCTCGTGAGGTCAGCGACCCCTGGCCCTGGGATCACAGTGAGGGTCTCTCATGGCGCTAATTGCCATAATCAGACGATATTTGGCTCCGCGCCATGGCGAGACTGTGTTCTATTACACTTTTGAGTCTTGTGACTCAGATTTGTATGGTGATCATGGAACTTTGTGACTAACAGTTTCTGATTGAAATCGTTATTCTGATAACGATTACAACTAAGCTTCAATGCGACGGAAACATTGACCTCCTTACTATTAGCTTTGACACGATTAGAGTCCAAAAATGACGGCAAAATTTTTGCACCTGACCGTCCGGGATCTAAATTTATACATATATTAGGATAGGACGTTATTTTTTAATGTTATTGTGACGTAACAAGATCGAGGCCCACCTGATGTTAAGCGGACTAAACTCTGCCTGCTATAACAGATGCGTTTCATCAAAAGTCACGAATTGCACTGCGCCCGTCACTTTGGGACATAGTTGTTAAGTCTCATCTGCCTGTAATTTCACTGGCTTTCAAGTCAGTCTCAAATCAAACTAGCTGCCTGCGGTCCAGTAATGGCAATTTTATTTATTTAATTTACGTACCTATTTAAGATAACATGGGCGTTCGTTGAAAAACTAGCTACTTATCCCAACCTTCCGTGCACCGTTCTCTCGTAGCGTTTTAATGCAATAGTGTTTTTAAAACGTACGTCTTCCCAACCTGTGTATGATTTTTTTGGTATATTGTAATTTTTTTTTCCACTTTCTTAGTATTTTAATGTATATTAGCAGCATCACTGTAGTTACTCAGAGACTTGACTCATACTGCTGTTGGCGCGACGCCAAATCAGAAGCTGATTATCGCATTCAACGTCAAGTTACGAGTATACTAGCATAGCTATAGCTATTTACATCTAATCTTCTAATAAGATTTATAGTATAATAATAATATATTTATAATATAATAATAAACCCGTGGGGTGCCGGGCTAGAATGTCACCCCCTCCCCATATCTATGGGTGTCGTAAGGAGCGACTAAGAGTGACACACCAGAATGTGGGCAGCAGCGCTTTCTGAGGAACTGATATCTCGCACTGCGATCACTAAAGCTGCCTGCCAAGCGTGGGGATTATGACAAACCCCCCTTAATGGAAGAGACTGTGGACAATCTGACTGATACAGTAATAATGTATTTTTTTTCACAATACGGTACGAATAAAACATGTGAATCTTAAAAAGAGCTTATTAAAATTGGCCTAATTGGTCCAATTATCAGGCGGATTGTCCACTGCTGAACACAGCCTCCCCCGTTAAAGGGAGATTTGCCATAATCCCCACGCTTGACAGGCGTCTTGGGGGTCGCAGTTTAAGATATGACTGTATCAGAAGGAGCTGCTTTGTACCTTCCGGTATTTTACCTTTAGTCGCCTCTTACGACACTCACGGGTATCAATTTGGGTGACATTCTAACCCGGCACCCCACGGGGCTAAATAAATACCTGTTCTAAATTTCCAAATAAGGAATGGTTATACTGAACAAAGAAATAATCTTTTCAAATAGCAATTCCCAGCTTAGGTTGATATCAGGTAACAAACATAAAGACAAAAAGGTGACGTCAAATTGAGAATCCCCTTTTGTGGGTTCAGTACACAAATGGCAAAAAGGAGACCTGGTAACGAAACTGCGCTGTCTGTATGTCTGTTCGTCGGTATGTCACGGATCTGTAGCTTGTATAAAGAATGAGTCTTGAAGCAATGATGGCGGAGCGGTTATGGCTATGGACTGCGGTAGGGAAGGTCCTAGGTTTTCAAAAAAATCATCAATATCGGTATACCCTGTAAAGAGTTGTGAGGTAACACGTAAAAAAAACTATCTAAAGGAGAACCTTAATTTTTGGAAGTCGGTTAAAACCTATTAAATTACCTATTATCTTATTTTAAAGTGACCGTCCATGAAAAAGGTGAATTGATGGTTTGAGTGTCCATCAACCTGGGTGGAAAGAGACATTGGGAGAGTTTTACCCAGCTAAGAGACGCCACGTGTAAAAAAAAACCGGTCAAGTGCGAGCCCGACTCGCGTATCGAGGGTTCCGTACAAACCTGTAGGTACATAAGTAAAAGTTCTGCTATTTTCATTGCTAAATGAAATCCATAACATTTTAAAATAATTCAAAATATTTTGATTATATGATGTAACTATAAATTATGCCTTACGCAATTTTTCATTTATCTGTGCTTGTAAGACGTTGCTTCGTGCCAAATTTCAAGATTCTGAGTTCACGGAAGTACCCTGTAGGTTTTGATTCCCTTGCGAGTGTCGAAAATTTGCGGCACAAACGACTGTATCTTTCGATTGCGTTGGCTTGGAAGTTTGATTTTTTTCACAACTCCAAGGGACAGTAGGCCTGAGTATATGTTATGATTTTCAGCTTGATACCTCCACGCGTTCCTGAGAAAAAGGGTCTTGAATACAGACGGATGACAAAGTAGAGAATATGGCTTTATTTGTCACAAAAAAAAACACAGTCCAAATAAAAAATATAACATTTCAACTTATTTAGTAGGTACAATACCTACATAATAGTTTTTTTTTGCTAGAAACCGACCCCAACTCAGCATAATGCTGGCCGCGAACAACCAGCACTGGTCTTCCGTTGGGAACGGCAGACCAGTGCTGGTTGGCATGGCTGGAACGGCATCCTATAAGGTTCGTTTGAGGTATGGAACCCTAAAAAATATATTAAGGTTATGATGTAAAGAAAAAAGTCGATAACAGTTTCGCGGATCAACAAAACCGCATCTTCTGCCCACGCCAAGTGGAACAAGTGAAGGCAATCGGAACGAATGAGTCAGCCCCGGGGCGGGCCGACGACCCTGCGTGGGCGCAACACAGCCTACCCACCACTGTGCTAGCCTAGCCTAGACGTAAACGTATATAGTACCACCAAATTAACTGTGCAGTTGGCGAGGGCGCTGCTGATCAAGGAAATTAACTACAAACTGTCACAATTTGAAGGGATGTTGTAGTTCTTTTTTCTGCCACCTGAACAGATAAGTTGGTGGGTCTGTAGTCGGATTTTTAATCAGACGGAGTAAAGTGACATTACTGGTGTTGCTACTTTTTGACGATACAAAAATAGTGCTGTGGTAAAATGATTTAGTTCTTTCACGTAGTCACATCAGTGAGCTGTATAATTTTTTCAGAATCTCAGTAAAAGTCATAATTATAAGAGGGATTTTACTATACCAGCGATTTATATTACTATAAAATTGTTTTTTTTTTTAATGTTATTGTGAAGGAACAAGCGCGAGACCCACCTGATGTTAAGCGGTATCCTCTGCCTATAACAGATGCGTTTCATCACAAGTGACGAACTGCACTGCGCCCGTCACCTTGAGACATAGTTTTTAAGTCTCAAATTTGCCTGTAATTTAGCCACACCGTTAGTGTGCTTGGCGACAGATTTTCTACTTGAGGGTGGTCCAGCCAGGCGGGTATTCGCAAAATGCCCTTCCACCATGCGGTGAAGCTCAAGCTCTGGGCGGGATTCGAACTATGGACCTGCTGCGCGGCAGTCCATAGCCAATGCCACTGAGCCATCATTGCTTGTTTATGAGACTTCAGCACAGTTTTATAGCTTTAATTTAGGGATGACAATTATTATATGTCCAACACACTCATAGTTCCGCTCATAGAAACTGAACTAGAAACATCACTATGATTTGAAGTTGGCAACTTTATTTTGAAATGTGACATTTCGATCTGTCAGTTTACACCGTCTGATTAAAAATTCGACTTTAGACGCGACGCGAACGGGTACTATATTGCGCCTTGCGCTTCTTTCCTTTTTTTGTTTTAGCTGTTGATAGGCTCTCGAAGCGCTCGTAGTGGTAGGTTACTTAGTTATTCTTGACCTTGCAACCAGGTTAAGCAACGTCTGCTGATCGTGAGTTAGATGGGTGACCGCTAGTGGCATTACTACTGAGCGTGCACGTGCTTCGGAGGGCGTAAGTCTCGCGTGTCGGTTTTTGTCTTAGGATGGTGGTGGTAGGTAAGGCATTTTGCGAATGACTAGCCTGGGTAATTCTTGGCTAACTACCGAATCAAGTAGAGAATCTGTAAATGTCAATTGTTCTTTAGAGCAAGTAATTCTAGGTTAGCCTAAACAGCATCTTGGACCACATCGTCACTAACCATCAGGCGAGATAGTCAAAGGCTTGCCTATCAGCTATATATAAATAAAAAATAATTTAAAAAAAATGTACACAAAAACATGTAAAAACCACAAAAAATCTTAAATGACACTTCCATTAAAAATATGCAAATGTACATTATTTATATAAAATGGACGTCCATCATTGTATTTTATCACGTAATAGATTGAATTACTTGTACGCAACAATAACCCAAGTAAAATGAGCCGAAAAACCTGTTCAATGATTCCAAAAATCGATAAAAAACACGCGACTGACCGAACATGTGTAAGCCACAAACCGAAAAAAGCAAACAAAAAGGCAGTAAGCCCGCGCGCCGTTGCCGCGCCCGTTGCCCGTTTTCGAACGCAATAAAAAAAAAGAAATAAAATTGGTGAAAATTTTTAAAATTGGAACGGGCGGAAGCGCATTCCTCTGTCGGGCGTCGTCTATTTCGGTCGTGTTACGGTGCGCTCTAGTAAATTTATTTGTTTTAAAAATAATTATGGGATTCCCTTTTAGGAGGTTAATATGGCATGCCTTTAAATTATACGGTGAATGACAAGAACGCAATTTGGATTATTATAAACTCAGTCTGAGTTGCTGAGTGGAGGAAAGCGACACCGTGATCCGAGGTTCGATTCGGTTCGAACAGTTGTTGGATTTTATGAGAAAGGTAATTTCGGTACCAGTAAGGAGTCTGTAACTGAGCCCGATTGATGGTAACAAGCTCGCCCGTTAAATGGGACTAACAAATCTCTCGAACTGTGCCTGTTTAGATACTGACACTAATGTGTGCATAAATAAGGCCGTATGTGCCACAAATAAAAAAAAATAACGAAAGAACACCGACTAAAAACATAAAATACGCATTATTAGCCATAACTTAAATACTAGTCGTCAGATTGTACTCAAATTTTATTGGGACTACACGACAAGCTTTCTAATATAAAAAAGTCATCAAAATCGGTATAACCTGTAAAAAGTAATGAGGTAACACACCAAAAAAAGTCGAATTGAGAACTACCTCCTTTTATTTGGAATCAGTTCAAAACTACCTACATTTTGAATTGGCGTTTTCTGCATTTGTGAGTGATACAGAGGATATCGTCACAGATAATAGTGTAACAAAAATGGTCTCAAATTGACCACTTTAATCGCCCCCCCTTATTTTTTATTTTTTTTATAATTTTCGTTTTTGAGCTACCCTTGACATACAGAAGGACAGAGAGACACGACAGCGGAGACTTGTTTAATAGGGCTCCATTTTACTCTTTAGGTACGGAACTCGAGATATGACAAATCTAAAACAATAATAACAAATATTTTTAAAATATTTTATGAAAACATCATAAAGCAGCCAAACCGGAAGAATTTTCGACGCGTTTGGCTGCGTGGCGTTTGTGACGTCACGTTGGCTTAACAGCAAAATTAGGCGGAATTGTCACTAGATATATTTTTTTATATTTTAAGTGTTTTATTAAAATATTAATTTGATGTTTTCATAAAATATTTTAAAAATATTTGTTATTATTGAATATGGATTTCCGCAAAGTAACGCCTGAATCTATTTATTATTTAAAATCTAAAACAGCAAGTTTATATGGAAATTACACAACTTTCCACGGAACATGACAGCACCACCGCTAAAAATAGACCCAATAGAAAGTGATACAGCATTTTTTTTGCTAGTTCCATTATGCGGCGATATTCTCAAGCTTCATTTAACACTATTCACGATTCACTGTTTATCAATCGACATTATTTTGTCGCAAAAAATAAGTCTGCGTGTCACGGTCTATCGCGTATTGTTGCTTTGTTGGCGTACACTGATCCAAACGGCACCGTTTCGACATCGCCTCAACTTAATCCGTTCCACAACCCAAGAGTTGTATATAACTGACAATGTGGTCTACACACCGAATGTCATTCTAAAGCCAATTTTCAACCTTTTTTTTATGTTATTGTGACGGAACAAGCGCGAAGCCCACCTGATGTTAAGCGGTATCCTCTGCCTATAACAGATGCATTTCATCACAAGTCACGATATGCACTGCGCCCGTCACTTTCAGACATAGATGTTAAGTCTCATGTGCCTGTAATTTCAGTGGCTCTCAAGGACTGCTGCCGGAACACTCCGTTAGGTGCTTGGCGACAAATTTTCTACTTGAGGGTGTTCGCTAGCCAGGCGGGCATTCGCAAAATGCCCTTCCACCATGCGGTGAAGCTCATGCCCGCGGTGGGATTCGAACCATAAACCTGCTGTGCGGCAGTCCATAGCCATTGCCACTGAGCCATCACTGCTTCGAACCTGCAACATTGACGTCGTTCTTAACCGATCAGCAAAGTTAAGCAACGTTCGCCGCGGTCATGAGATGAATGGTAGACCGGTTTTTCTTTTATGCCTGATAGGTTAGCCTTATACCACTATCTTCAGTAAGTGATAATGTGGTGTTCAGGCTAACCTATAAGTACTCGCTTTCAAGGACAGCTGCCGGAACACACCATTAGGTGCTTGGCGACAGATTTTCTACTTGAGGGTGGCAGCTGGCCAGGCGGGCATTCGCGAAATGCCCTACCACCATGCTATAACGACTGCCATCCTAATACGACAACCGGGACCGACGGCTTAACGTACCCTCCGAAGCACGTGCACGCTCAGTAGTAATGTCACTAGCGGTCACCCATCCAACTCATGACCGCGGGCGACGTTGCTAAACTTTGCTGATCGGTTGAGAACAGCTTAGTAAACTTCGCTACGAGCGCTATGAAAAATTTCATTTTAAAATTTCACTTATTGATCGTGCTTTCAGAAACTGTTTTTAAATTAAACATATATATAAATAATACAATTCTACTACATATCGTCTATCGTTACGCATGAAATAAGATAAGGTCACAGTTGACAGACATTTGACCAGTAGCATGGTATCTTCTGCTGCCCATTCACGCATTCCTAACGTGAGACAACCCATTGTTTTGACACTTGCTAGAGGGAGGGTCCGATGTTGTATATCGCGAGATTAACTTGTCTTCGTGGCATCGCTGTCGAAACTTTATCGACGTAATATATCGAGTGAGAAAGATATCACTTCTGATTTGGGTGAGATCTGATTTTTATTTGTTTTCGTGTAGTCAGTTCCCTTTTAATTGGAGGTTCTCAATTCGACTGTATAATCTTTTATACCACTGCCAAAAAAAGTAGTATCATGTTTTCGTTACCGCCAAAAAAAAACAGGCAATATGTATATTAACAAAATACTACGAACTATATACAAGACTACGGCTACTTAACTACAACCAGCTGACAATAAAAGTATGGAATAAATTGTGAAAATCAGGAGCTAGCAGAGTGTCCAAACTTTTTTTTTATGATATTGTGACGGAACAAGCCCGAGGCCCACCTGATGTTAAGTGGACTAACCTCGGCCTATAACAGATGCATTTCGTCAACGACGAATTGGACTGTGCCCGTCACACTGAGACGTACAGTTGTTAGGTATCGTGTCTGTAATTTAACACCGTTCCCCCTTAGAATATTGTGAGTTTCCAATTCCTTATTTTAAGTAAAAAATGGTCATCATTAAAAAAAATCACCCTGGAGTATGTGGAGAGAAGATTTATAAAATAAAATAAATAACTTGAGAGGTGTCAAGGGACACCAGGATGGAACGAAGTTCCTTTCGCTTAATTAGTGAAAGAATTGTAATATATTTTCTTTTTTTAGTTATAATTTTTTTATTATTATTTCATCTTAATCGCTCCACTAGATCGGTTATCGCGCAAAATCATTAACATCTTTTTGCGCAGTTGGATAAAAACTATCCTTTGTCCTTCCCCGTGTCTCAAACTATTTCCATAACAAATTTCATCCTAATCGGTCCAGTAGATCGGTTATCGCGCAAAATCATTAACCTCTTTTTGCGCAGCTGGATAAAAACTATCCTATGTCCTCCCCTGTGCCTTAAACTATTTCCATACCAAATTTCATCCTAATCGGTCCAGTAGTTTCAGAGGCTTTTCAATGCAAACAAACAAACAAACAAAACGGCTTATAACTATAGCAAAAAGTGTCGTTACAACTTTTGGTCTTAATTTTTTCTGTCTAGCCTCCTTTCGCAACGCGCGATAAGGGACTACGTTCCAAAAACAAAAAACTCAGTGTTTTGAATTGGCAGGGTACGGTACCGGCTTCAATAAGTTATTTCATACTTTGCAGAGTCAGAGATCAGTTCCGTTTTTTTAACCAACACTCGGCCAGTGATTTTATTCCAGAAATCGCCATTGATTTGATCAATGTGTTGGGCAAACTTCGATTCGGACCTATCTCCGACGAGATACATCTGTTTACTATGAAACAGTTGCACGTGCACAAAAATAGAGCAACAACAAGTTATCTAAATATAACCTTGTCATAACAAAAGCAACACGTGCTTGGCTGGGGGAAGAGTGTGGAGAGTGACAGCTGACCTGCCGCACTACCGGAGTTACGCTCCATGGGGAAATTGGTGCTGCAGTTCAGTGTTACTGTGTCGGGGATATGCGCCATTTTTTACTGACTTCCAAAAATAGAGGAGTTTATATAGTACCACCAACTTAACTGTGCAGTTCTCGAGGGTGCTGCTGATCAAGGAAATCAACTACAAACTGTCACAATATGAAGGAATGTTGTAGTACTTTTTTCTGCCACCTGAACAGATAAGTTGGTGGGACTGTAGTTTTTGTATCAGTATGTAACGTTAGTAACATTTCCGTGGGTGTCATATAAGGCGACTAAGGGAAAAATACCAGAAGGTGGTAATAAAAACGGTTGTTAGGCACTTTTACGACCGCTGTCGTCAGTCTACCGAGTGGGGCCTCCCAACTCTACGTCTTCCATTGTAATGTGGTAACAACTCGAGAACCTTTCTTCCCCGTCGGTTATTAGTTCGTCGAACAATGTCCATCATGCTGGCAGCATTGGCCCGTTGAATTGTAATGATTATTTGTTGAGCCAAATAGGCACCAGCATTTTGATCCCGTCCGTTGCCACTTCAACTTGCAAATTCTGAAAGCTTCTGACTTTGGTTCCGGATTTTACCGCGCAAAGAAATTCCGAGCATAGCTCTCTCCATAGCTCGTTGAGCGACTCTGAGCTTGTCCATAAGGGCCATAGTTAAGGACCACGTCTCAGTGACATAAGTTATCACTGGCAACACACACTTGTTGAAGACTTTGGTCTGCGAGATGTTCGACGAGAAGATACCGCGTAACTTCCCGAACGCTGCCCATCCGAGTTGAATTCTTAGAGTCGAAGTTGGACCTACCTAACTGGACAGTCTGCCCCAGGTAAATGTAATGGTCAAAAACTTCGAGCCTATCGCTCCCAACAACTACTGTTACGGCTGCAACTTGGACATTAGACATAATTTTCGTCTTGTCCTTTTTTTTTTTTTTTTTTATGTTATTGTGAAGGACAAGCGCGAGGCCCACCTGATGTTAAGCGGTATCCTCTGCCTATAACAGATGCATTTCATCACAAGTGACGAACTGCACAGCGCCCAACATCTTGAGACATACCTGTTAAGTCTCATTTTGCCTGTTATTTCACTGGCTCTCAAGGACTGCTGCCGGAACACACCGTTAGGTGCTTGGCGACAGATTTTCATAATTGTCCATGTTCATTTTAAGACCCACCTGTTGGGAAACTACTGAGGTCGCTGAGCTGAGCATTGTACTGAGTTCCTCAAGTGACTATGTCTTCGGCGAAACAAAGGAGAGTTATGTATTCGCCATAAATGTTGATGCCGAGTTCTTTCCAGTCCAAGAGACTCTAACGCATTCGTGAAAATTTTTGGAGAAATAACGTCTCACGCCTCGTTGCAGTTGGATTGGTTCCGTGCTCTTGTCCTGTAGTCGAATCGACATAGTGGCGTTCCTATACAAAAAAAAATGGAATTGATGACCTCTTCATTTCCTGATGTTGGTTAAAAAAATAATATACTGGGAGTATATTACGTAGCTTAAAATCAAGTTTCAAGCTACGTGCACAACAACCTTTTGAATTATTTGCTTAACTACTTTCTTTTCCTCGTTGTCACCACATATTTGTGTATTTTGCTTACACACATACATATATGTCCGCTTCAAAACGCTCTGTTTGTTCGGCCGTCCGTCTGTCCATCTTAATATAGTAAGCAATTTGGGACAATCAAAAGTTGAGGATAAATTGAGACGTCAAAAGCTGTGTCATTGACAGAGGGAAGGGTCTATTACGGATTAAGGTAAAGTGAGTTTAGAAAAGGTAAATTTTGACCACGTTCTTTAGAAATAGTGTAAGCCTTACAAATATGAATAAAATATAGGTATAATATTCTAGTCTAGACGATATGACAAATCAGAATATGTCAGATCAGAAAACACGATTCCATATATGTCTCTCGATAGAAAAAAAAACATGAATTCCGATCTAAAATTTCTTTTAATCGAGTTTTGTGTCTATATAGTACTAGCTGACCTGGCAAACGTTGCTTTGCCATATAAATAATTTTGGCTATTAAAAAATAAGGGTTGATCGTAGAAGGGTGAAAATTGAGGATTGTATATATTTTTGTATGTTGTATCATAAAAAAATAGAAATTTAAAATTTTGTCTAAAAAATAAAAATAAAAAATTTAGGGGTGGACTACCCCTAACATTTAGGGGGATGAAAAATAGATGTTGGCCGATTCTCATAGATACCGGATAAGCACAAAAAATTTCATCAAAATCGGTCAAGCCGTTTCGGAGGAGTATGGCAACGAAAACTGTGACACGAGAATTTTATATATAACTAAGATATCGTATCAAAACAATAGTAGATTGTTATACAAGGGTCGAAAGGAATCAACTCCCATACGAGGTATTTAGACGCGATGTAATAATAAATAGATTCAGGCGTTACTTTGCGGAAATCCATATTTAACAATAACAAATATTTTAAAAATATTTTATGAAAACATCAAATTAATATTTTAATAAAACACTTAAAAAATACAAAAATATATCTAGTGACAATTCCGCCTAATTTTCCTGTTAAGCCGACCTGACGTCAGAAACGCCACGCAGCCAAACCGGAAGAATTTTCGACGCGTTTCGCTTCTACACGAAGCATCCTCAGGAGGTCATGACTCTACGAGCGCACGATCGAATTTCTCGATCTCATTAAAATATTAATTTGATGTTTTCATATAATATTTTAAAAATATTTGTTGTTATTACGCGATGTAATGTATTATTTAATATTTGTTTTTATTTTGCTCGATGTAAATATGTATTCAAAAATATTCAAAGGGAGCACGGCGCGGGCCAGCGTGGGCGCTCTTGGCTCGGAGTAGGCATTAAAACACATAACAAAAAAAACGTGTCAAAATGCTTGTTAGGTCTATCAGAAGTAAACCCCAAGAGGTTGTTAGCATTTCACCAATAACCCTGTATATACGGAGAAGTGTTTTTTTTTTTTAACAGATGCATTTCATCACAACTGAGGAACTGCTCTGCGCCCATCACCTTGAGACAGTTGTTAAGTCTAATTTTGCCTGTTATTTCACTGGTTCTCAAGGACTGCTGCCGGAACACACCGTTAGGTGCTTGGCGACAGTTTTTCTACTTGAGGGTGGTCGCTAGCCAGGCGGGCATTCGCAAAATGCCCTTCCACCATGCGGTGAAGCTCAAGCTCTGGGCGGGATTCGAACCATGGGCCTGAAAATGAAGTGGTCTGTTTGTAGTGAAGTATTACGGGAACCTTGGCGTGATATGAGACATAGTCGGCGCGTGGGGCTTCGTAATGTTCTCGACCTCGATGTCGTTACACTGTCGCGGCCTCGACATGTCGTCATACTGACGCACTGGGTGCTAGGATCCATACGGACTATTATGGACATTGGGGTATCCTATATTTATTCCTGGTAGGCCAGCCTGTGCTCCCAGCTGGATAAGGCCTGTTCGAAATCCTCGTGTTGGATGCCGTAAAACGTGATTTAGGAAAAAGGCCCAATGAGCAGTTTTCCGCTACTCCTGTGTGTACTTCGTATAAGATATACAGGCAGGCCGTTTATTTGCATGTGCTTAATGGCATCATTAGCGGAAAGGTAACTATGGTGTTAGGCTTCGTATATGTATAACAAAAATAAAAAATATATATGCTATATGCTATTTCCATCAGGGATAATGTAGGCTTCTAATGGTGAAAAAGTATTCTAAATCGGTCCAGTAGTTTTTAAGTTTTTTAATGTTATTGTGACGGAACTAGCTCGAGGCCCACCTGATGTTAAGTGGACTAACCTCTGCCTATAACAGTTGCAATTCATGACAACTCACGAATTGCACTGCGCCCGTCACATCGAGACAGTTGTTAAGTCTCATTGTGCCTGTTATTTCACTGGCTCTCAAGGACTACTGCCGGAACACACCTTTCGGCGCTTGGCGACAGACTTTCTACTTGAGGGTGGTCGCTAGCCAGGCGGGCATTCGCAAAATGCCCTTCCACCATGCGGTGAAGCTCAAGCTCTGGGCGGGATTTGAACCATGGACCTGCTGCGCGGCAGTCCATAGCCAATGCCACTGAGCCATCACTGCTTCAAAGATAATTCGTTACATACAAAAGTACAAATCTTTCCTCCTTATAATATTGTCATCAGTGGTAGATTTAGTTACTAAATTTAATTAATTTTGTGATGTAACAAATTTTTTATTAAATGTTGATTTTTTGATGAAGTTCCAAAAAATATATATATAAATAGAATATAATAGTTACCTTATATTCCTAGGTCGGAAAGTCCGTAAACTGTATCACGGGATTACAGCACACACCGGTAGAAAACCAACGGAATTAATAACATTCATAATCATACCGCAAGTCGTGGCGGTCGTAAATTACAATTCAAAGAAACAATTGTTTCGTCCTAGCGGGAAGGGCGGGTCGTTGACCTCGTCGTGTGGTCAAGTTGTTTTGATTTTGGAGAGATTGACACTGGATTCGAACCAAGGACGATCATTCATACTGCATATTTATTTCTAATCGTCTTTTTTAAAGGTTTTTTTGTTTTTTATAATGTTATTGTGACGGAACCAGCTCGAGGCCCACCTAATGTTAAGTGGACTAACCTCTGCTTATAACAGATGCATTTCGTCACAAGTCACGAATTGCACTGCGCTCGTCACCTTGAGACATAGTTGTTAAGTCTCATGTGCCAGTAATTTCAATGGATCTCAAGGACTTCCAAACCAAGAGGAGATTTCCACTACATATAAATTTTTTACCGACTTCGAAATAGGAGGATGTACTCAATTCGTCTGTTTTTTTTATTTTTTTATTTTTGTTACCTCATAACTTTTTACTGGATGAACCGATTTTGATGATTGTATTTTTATTTGAAAGCTGATGCTTGCCGTGAGGTCCATTTAAATTTCATCAAAATCGGTTGAGTAGTTTATAAGTTATAGTCAATTAACTGAAACATATATTCGCTCACTTGGATTATTTAATGGTATTTGCTGTTGATGATGATGAACACTATTTTAGGCGAGTTTAAGATCTTGAAAGCAGTATTTATCACTAAAAAGAGTATAAAAAAATGAACTTTCAACACTGAAAAGCATGAAATGACTTGTTGAAGTCGGTACCATGTTGATTTAAAACACCGACCTCGCATTTGCATGGTCCGACTTCCATTATAAACATATTTTTACAGCTGATTGGTTAGCCTTTGAAACCTTTATCCTGATGGTCGAAGTTTGGAGACAGGTTTAACGTAGAAGATACTAGGTCTCAAGGACAGCTGCCGGAAGATTCTGCTAGATGCATTCCGGCAACTTTCCTTGAGAGCCAGTAATTCTAGGTTAGCCTGAACAACATATTCGACCACATCATCACTTACTATCAGGTGGTCAAAGGCTATTTGTTTTTTTTCAATATACATATATAGCTAGCCTTTGACCACTATATCACCTGATGGTAAGTGATGATGTGGTCGAATATGTTGTTCAAGCTAACCCTAGCTCTCAAGGAGAGCGGCTGGACACGCTGTTAGATTTTTAACGACATATTTTCTACTAGAGCGTGGTAACTAGGCAGGCGGGTATTCGCAAAATTCATCCATGCCTGATCCATCCACGACTGTCATCCTAAGACAACAAGAAGCACGAAGCACGTGCACGCTCAGTACCAATGTCACTAGATGTCACCCATCCAACTCATGACCTCGGCGGCCGTTGCTTTCCTTAGCTAATTGGTTAAGAACGGCTAAGCAAACTTCGATACGAGCGCTTCGAGATCTATATAGATAATCACAAAACGCCCTACCACTGAAATGTAATATTTAGCTTACCATCAGGCACTGGCCTCTCTGTCTCGGCACCTATTAACATAAACCATACGAATGTTGTGATAACCGCAGAGAACATTACTACTAGCGACTAGGCAAGCTCCGCGGGCGGTCTTAGTTGCGCCTCCACAATTTCACAAACCCGATTGAGTTCGGGCCTACAGCTGGGGCAAGATGGTGAATGCTAACGCGACCCTATCTTGCCCCACTTCGGGGGAGGACTGCTCATGGGTAGGTTATAGTGGGTTCAAGTCACACATCCCCTGCCATCGTTCCTATGGTGGAACGCCAGTGCGAAGGCATTACCCCTCAATAAAATAGCTCCGCTCCGAGCGCTTCGTAAACCTATCGTCCCGAAAACCTACGTCCTCATTTTTTTTGTCGTAATTTGTTTTTGTCCTAAACTTTTTTTTTTTTTTATGTAATTGTGATGGTACAAGCGCGAGGCCCACCTGATGTTAAGCGGTATTCTCTGCCTATAACAGATGCATTTCATCACAAGTGACGAACTGCACTGCGCCCATCACCTTGAGACATACCTGTTAAGTCTCATTTTGCCTGTTATTTCACTGGCTCTCAAGGACTGCTGCCGGAACACACCGTAAGGTGCTTGGCGACAGATTTTCTACTTGAGGGTGGTCGCTAGCCAGGCGGGCATTCGCAAAATGCCCTTCCACCATGCGGTGAAGCTCAAGCTCTGGGCGGGATTGGAACTATGGACCTGCTGCGCGGCAGTCCATAGCCAATGCCACTGAGCCATCATTGCTTCAAAATAACATATTATAAAGAACGTGTTTCTTAAAACCATGGGATGTAATTACATGTAATAAAGAGTTATCGCCCACGTACGCTGTTGTTTCTTATTATTATTATTTAAATGTATACAGAAACTTGGGCAGTATGGAAACTTAATACTGTCCTATATCGTTTCAATTCAAAAGTTATTCATGTAAAAAGTATACATTTTTTATTTTCACTCAAAGATTTGAATAGACCGATAGAAAGTGCGCTTTACTTAATTTTAAATAAATATTGTTATAATTTTAAAATACAATACTCTTTAAGTTTCATTAAATGAACAACAAAATAATTATATTACATAGCCCACAGATAACCCCTATTATTAAATAATGCGGGGCTAACTGTGACATAGATAAAAGCAAGAAAATGTACAAGGGGAGCTTTTTTTAGGGTTCCATACCTCAAAAGGAAAAAAACGGATTCCTTACAGGATCACTTTGTTGTCCGTGTGTCTGTCTGTCAAAGCCCTTTTTCTCTGGAACACGTGGAGTTATCAAGCTGTAATCATATTAAATACTCAGGTCTACTGTACCTAGGAGCTGTGAAAACATCAAACTTCTAAGCCAACGCAATCAAAAGATACAGCCGTTTATTCCGCAAATTTTCGACACACAAGAGAATCAAAACCTACAGGGTACTTCCCGTGAACTGAGAATCTTGAAATTGATACGAAGCAGCGTCTTATAGCACAGATAAAGGAAAAAATGCGAAAAACATACATTTTTACTTACATCATAATAGTAATAAAAATAGTTTATAAAGTTTTAAATTTTATAGATTTCATTGAGTAATTAAAATATATATACCATAACTTTTACTAATATACCTACAGGGTTGTACGTGTTCATGGAGGAGTGTTGGTTCCAACACTGATGTATGGTAGTGAAAGTTGGGTATGGCAGAAAAATCATGAAAGTAGATTATTCTAATTTCATGATTTTTCTGCCATACCCAACTGCATTTATATGCAGTGGAGATGAGAGCATTGAGGAGCATGATTGGAGTCTAACTGAGTGACAGGATAAGGAATAGTGTGATAAGGGAACGATGTGGTGTGAATGAGGATGTAACTAGTGACAAAAATCGAGAAAGGTATGTTAAGATGGTTTGGACATGTGGAGAGAATTAATGAAACAAGTGAACGGAACTGTTGGAAGGGGAAGACCTAGGCGAACGTTCCGAAATCAGATTGAAGACGTTCTGAAAAAAGGCCAGGTCAGGAGTACCCTAAACCGACGCTTATGTATGAAACGGTTGATGAGTAGATCAAGCGAAAGAGATTTGTAAGGATCGTAGCAAGTGGAAATATGTGCTCTCTGCCTACGCCTACCGGAATGTGGCGTAATTATATGTATGTACGTAAGGAACCCGCGGTGCGCGTGTCCGACTCGCATTCGCCTGTTTTTATTATGTTTTAATGAAAACTATACTCTTGCGTACCTTTTATGTATTGTAGTGCTCTTACTGTCTATATAGCAATCACTTCATTAATACGTAGAGTGCATCGACCTCGATATAATCAAAGATTACGTATTCAGGCTGCGCTATATTTTTATATGCGTTATTCGATTTTATAGTGTTATGAAATGTAGCTCGACCCAATAGTGTTGTGAAGGAATTTGAGAAACACTTTTAAAAGGGTAAATTACACCAAACTAGATTGATTCCCCGTGGGGTGCCGGGTTAGAATTGCACCTCCCCATATCATCCCGTGGGTGTCGTAAGAGGCGACTAAGGGAATAATTATACTGGAAGGTGGGGAGCAGCGCCTTCTAAAGAACTGCCATCTTACACTGCGATCCCCAAGCCGCCTGCCAAGCGTGGGGATTATGCCAAATACCCCCTAATAGGGGAGGCTGTGTTCAGCAGCGGACGATCCGGCTGATACAGTACAGTACAGATTGATTAGAATTTTGCGTATGCCGCTAGTTGTCACATGCAAGTACTCGCAACTCACGGTGTGTTCAGGCAGCTGCTTTGAAAGTTAACTCTCATTCTAATTCAAACCTTGTTACCACCTTTTTTTTTATTTAGCTTAGTGTCTAGCCTTTGACCACTATCTCACCTGATGGTAAGTGATGATGTAGTCGAAGATGTTGTTCAGGCTAGCCTAGAATTACTGGCTCCTCAAGGACAACTGCCGGAACACACCGTTAGGTGCTTGGCGACAGATTTTCTACTTGAG
Source organism: Plagodis pulveraria (assembly GCA_963890685.1). Taxonomy (NCBI): domain Eukaryota; kingdom Metazoa; phylum Arthropoda; class Insecta; order Lepidoptera; family Geometridae; genus Plagodis; species Plagodis pulveraria. The sequence goes on along the minus strand of OY982976.1, from coordinate 15,583,718 downwards.
GGTGGTAGCTAGCCTGCCGGGCATTCGCAAAATGCCCTACCACCATGCTGTAACGACTGCCATCTTAAGACAACAACCGGGACCGACAGCTTAACGTGCCCTCCGAAGCACGGAAGCGCTCAGTAGTAATGTCACTAGCGGTCACCCATACAACTCCTGACCACGGCGGACGTTGCTTAACTTAGATGATCGATTAAGAACGGTTAAGCAAACTTCCCTACGAGCGCTTCAAAACCTTCGACAGCATCATCACCCACCATCAGGTAAAATTGTGGTGAAAGGTTAGCCTAACTGCAATAAAAATAACATTGATATATTCTTTATTCATAATTAATATATTCTAATAACATAATTGATTTCAATGCTAGTTGATTAATGTTGGTAGTGGCGTGAAGCGTCGCTTTCGAATCTCAAGATTCTAGGTTCGACTCCGGGTCTGACATGTATTTTGTTTTACTAATAAAGTAATTATCAGTAGCAGTCCGGAACCTGGGACTGTGCCCGGTAGGTGGCAATAGGTTCGTTCCGTTACAATGAACCAAAGTCATCACATCACATCATCACAGTATCCTCTTTAGGATTCTGTCGAGACGATAAATTCAAATTATTTCAAGTATTTTAGCATGGTTGGTTGGTGGCATTGGCTATGGACTGCCGCGCATCATGTCTATGGTTCGAATCCCGCCGCTGGCTTGAGCTTCACCGCACGGTGGAAGGGCATTTTGCGAATGCCCTCCAGCCTAGTGACCGGGTGGTCAAGTAGAAAATCTGTCGCCAAGCGCCCTAACGGTGTGTTCCGTCAGCTGTCCTTGAGAGCCAGTGAAATTACAGGCACATGAGACTTAACAACTATGTCTCAAGGTGACGAGCGCAGTGCAATTCGTAACTTGTGTCGATATGCATCTGTTATAGGCAGAGGTTTGTTTGCTCAACATCAGGGCGTCAAGTCTGCTAATCACTATGAATCTATAATGGATTCGGCCTGGTCAATTTTGACAGTTTTGGTAGTCTACTAACTTCATATCGTTCATATTGAGTCAATATTGATTCAATCTCGGTTTCATATGGATGGAAACGAAATAATAAAATAATAATAAATAATAACGAAATTGTTTTCTAAATTAGCTTACTCTTCTCTTTTTATTTTTTGTTGCCAATATTGTCAAACCAGCCTAGATTCATATATTCGTAAGGGATCAGCAGACTATCGATTCTGTCTTGTATGAATCTTGAATGAATCTATGCTGAATATGAACATGTAATTAGCAGACATGGCCCCCAGGTGGGCCTCGACCTTGTTCCGTCACAATAACATAAAAAAAATAATTATATAGTACCGAATGGGTTCGTTTTGACAATAAATCTATATTGAAAATCTGTCGCCAAGCACCTAACAGTGTGTTCCGGCAGCAGTTCTTGAGAGCCAGTGAAATAACAGGCAAAATGAGACTTAACAACTGTCTCAAGGTGATGGGAGCAGTGCAGTTCGTCACTTGTGATGAAATGCATCTGTTATAGGCAGAGGATACCGCTTAACATCAGGTAGGCCTCGCGCTTGTTCCATAAAATAACATAAAAAAAATAAAAAAAAAACTTAACTCAACAGAGCCCTATTGCGAAATGCGTACAATCACAACGGACGTGTCAGATTGTTGCAAAATAATATTATTACAATGTCAAAAGTTCATTGACAAAATGCGAAAGTCAAAATGAACGCCACTCGAATCTTCAGTGACGTATCGCGAACATTTTTCGCAATGTTATATTTGCGGGAATCTTTCGTCAGACTTCGTGAGAATTCACCACAAATTTTGTGCTGTTATTGCAAAATAATAAACCGTTTACCAGTGGTTCTAAAAGTGTGCCTTTTTATTATAAAAGTGAAGACAACGGACCTTGAATTTAAGTAATACTAAAAGCGATGAAGTCATTCTTTTTTTATAAACTGGTTCTAAAACAGTGTTTTTTATAATTAAAGTGACGAGACATGAACTATATTTTGATCATCAATGTAATACTAAATGCGATGAAGCCATTCTCTTTTTATAAACTGGTTCTAAAACAGTGTATTTTATCATTAAAGTGACGAGACATGAACTATATTTTGATCATCAATGTAATACTAAATGCGATGAAGCCATTCTCTTTTTATACACTGGTTCTAAAACAGTGTTTTTTATCATTAAAGTGACGAGACATGAGCTATATTTTGATCATCAATGTAATACTAAACGCGCTGAAGCCATCCTCTTTTTATAAACTGATGTTAAAAGTGTGTTTTTACCATTAAAGTGACTAGACATGAGCTATATTTTGATCATCAATGTAATACTAAACGCGCTGAAGCCATCCTCTTTTTATAAACTGATGTTAAAAGTGTGTTTTTACCATTAAAGTGACTAGACATGAGCTATATTTTGATCATCAATGTAATACTAAACGCGCTGAAGCCATCCTCTTTTTATAAACTGATGTTAAAAGTGTGTTTTTATCATTAAAGTGACTAGACATGAACTATATTTTGATCATCAATGTAATACTAAATGCGATGAAGCCATTCTCTTTTTATAAACTGGTTCTAAAACAGTGTTTTTTATCATTAAAGTGACTAGACATGAGCTATATTTTGATCATCAATGTAATACTAAACGCGCTGAAGCCATCCTCTTTTTATAAACTGATGTTAAAAGTGTGTTTTTACCATTAAAGTGACTAGATATGAGCTATATTTTGATCATCAATGTAATACTAAACGCGCTGAAGCCATCCTCTTTTTATAAACTGATGTTAAAAGTGTGTTTTTACCATTAAAGTGACTAGACATGAACTATATTTGAACCTTGAATTTAAGTAATACTAAAAGCGATGAAGTCATACTCAGTTTATAAAGTGGTTCTAAAAGAGTGTTTTTTATCATCAAAGTGACGAGAAGTGGAGAGACTATATTTGGATCATGAATTTAAGTAACACTAAAAGTGATGAAGTCACCCTCTTTATGTAAAGTTGTTCTAAAAGTGTGTTTTTTATCATCAATGTGACGAGACATCAACTATATTTGGATCATGAATTTAACTAAAGGCGATGAAGTCATCCTCTGTTTATAAAGTGGTTCTAAAAGTGTGTTTTTTATCATCAAAGGGTATGTTCCATTAGTCGCTAAGAACGTTATTTTCGATAATTTTGATCACATTCTGCGTCTATGGTTGTGATCACGTGATCGTTTGTAACTGTCATCCCCGTTCCATTTTTGGATAAGAACGCAAAGAATGCCACTAAAATTTGCCACTTGTCACTTTTGACAATAGATGTAGCGTTTAGGGCGAAAATAACGCCAAGACCCATGTGGAACAACTTTTTGGGAGTGTGATCGTTTTTAGCGTTTTTAGCGAATCTCACTCAAATGGTACGCACCCAAAGTGACGAGAAGTGAACTATATTTGGACCTTAAATTTATGTAATACTAAAAGCGATGAAGTCATCCTCGTTTTATAAATTGGTTCTAAAAGTGTGTGTTTTTATCATCACTGTGACGATACATGAACTATATTTGAAGCTTAAATTTAAGTCATCCTCTTTTTATAATGTAAACTTTATTTCATATTTTGCAATTATCCACGCTCAATCTGTTGTTAAAAATATATTCGAAGATTAAATAATAATACTGTTAAACAAGACCAATATGGCGATGCTGTTACATCTGTTATTCAGGCCATTTCTATGTCTACCGCTGCCGTCATATATCGTAATATTCAAATCTTGACCAACAAACATTTACCCTATTTTAAAGAAGAAAATCGAAACAAAAAAACACTTAAACAATTATCATAATTTAATGTTTCATAGTATTAATTTATCCGCGAATTAGTTAAACCATAGATTTGTAAAATTCACCCTAATTGACCAAAGTATGGGTGCATTGGTACCGGTGAAATTATTGGCACGGACCTAACAACTTTTCGTCTCAGGGTGACGGGCGCAGTGCAGTTCATTACTCTGACGAACTGCATCTGTTATAGGCAGACGTTAACGCTTAACACCAGGAGGAGCTCGTGCTCTTCCGTCAATATCTCAAATAAGCATATAAATTGTGTTGTCAAAAATGTTTTGAAATAAATTGTATTTAAAAATAAATTGTATCGTATTGTAAATTACAATATTTTTATTTTTGCAATGACGCATGCTTCGCTTATTACATTACAAAATTACAACGAAAGGAAAAATTATATTTACGTGTGGGATTCGAACCCGCGACATCTACCCCTGTAGCCAGGGTATGTTCTAACCGTTAAGCAGACATGACATATGACTCATACGTCTAATCAGCCTTCTCGCTCGTTAACCATCGTTTGGGAATGGAGCGACACCTATAGTTCAAGTTGTACTACAAACAAGACTAATGTTGCAATTAGCTTTAAAGTTTTATTAATTAAATTAGCTTTAATTAAGTTAACCCTATAATTTTAAATATTTTTATTTTTGGTATAAAGCATGCTCTGCTGAATTTATTACAAAATTAGCATAAAATACGCAATAATTTATATAAACCATATAGTACTTGGTATTAGATATATGTCGGATATATACGGAAAATATGTCGCTTACCTTTAGGTAATATTGTGGTCAAGGCAAGTCTGTCAAAAAGTTTGAGAAACAGTGTTGGTTGTGATTGTTTTGTTTAATTGCTAAAGTTTTTTGTTTGTTTAATGTGGTTTGTAATGAATAATGATAACTAATATTATTACTTACGGGATTTGTACCGTGGTTATGTTTATTTTTGAGCTCCCGATATTTCGACGCAGTTGCATGCATCATGATCGCGGGGTGACTGGAGTAACGAGCGGTTGACAAAATCAAGGGCAGACGAAACGGTCTACCCTCTTACTTTGTCTTTTGCTACGCTTACCATTGGAACTCGCACTCGACTGAAAGTTTCGACAAAATACACTCACAGTATCACTGCACATGTTCTTAGAGTCATTTTTATGTGAACGTGTAACATTTTTCGAATCTCCTAATACTGGATTCCACGTGCCGGACAGTTTGTAGCCTTCTTCGTAAGTAATAATATTAGTTATCGAGTGAACCGTGATAGTTTAAAAAAATGAATAATGATACCTTTTGGTTTGGTTCTCAGCCCAGGGTATCATTGCACTTCACTGGATAATCTTAATGGTCCAGTGATTATAATATATGCTCTCATTATCACGCGTACACTTAAATGCTCATCATTCTACTCTTATATTCTGTGGTGTCGGTAAAATATGTCTTGTCTAGAACCTAGACAAGACATATTACTACGGTATGGCCTGATCCTCTGGGGTAACTCGACAGATATAGATAAAGCTTTCTTATCACAAAAAAGTGTATACGCGCGATTGTAGGTATTCGTCCGTACGAATCCTGCAAGCCGTTTTTTAAAGATCTCGAAATCTTGACGCTGACATGCATGTATATTTTCGAAATGGCAGTATTTGTACGTAATCATTCTGATCTATTTACCACAGCTAAAGATGTTTATCCACTAAATACAAGAGATGGACAGAGACTTGTTCTCGGCTACCACGTAAGATTGAAACTGTTTACGAAGAATTGCTATGCTATGTGTATCACTGTTTACAATAAACTACCAACATCTCTAAAAGAGCTTCCTTATAGAATATTTCGAAAAGAACTTAAAACTTGGCTTAATGAAAAACGTTTTTACTGTATAAAAGAATTTTTGAATCTTCCTAAGATGTAAATAACATATTTTTAATGTAATAAGACATTTAATGTAATAATAATTGACATTTAAATTTTATATTCTATACACAATTCTTTTGACATACCAAGTTTTATACAGTTTTTTTTTTTTTTTTTTTGACATACCGAATTATTATTAATGGTGACCACGCATTTGACATTGAATTATATACTTACTATTTAAAAAAAAATATACTTTCATATTTCGTTTTTTTAATATATATATTGAAATCATATATTGCTTCCATACTTTTTAATTGTATACACTGAAATCATTAGTTTTTTGTATCTTTAAATAATTAACATTTGATATTGAATTATATGCTTTTTTTATATAACTCATAAATTGTATAAATACCATTTAAAATTTATATATTTTTGCAAATTCACATGCCGAGTAACGGCAAAATAGGAGCACTAATATAAAAACCTAACACCAATGTAACACCCTATTTTAAGTGAATAAATTTCATTTCATTTCATTTCATTTCATTAGAATAGAACGAAAATACTTGGTTTCCATTGTTTTTTTTTATTGTGAAATTACGCACTACAGACACTTGGTCATACTCGTTTTGGGTTCTTATTTATTTCAATATACAATTTTCTTTCTTATGTACATACCCATACTCCATGCATCTTTTACTTATTTACAACTAGTGCGTAATTTTTTTTAAAGTTGTGTTCTATCTTATTATAAACTAAGAAAGTCACTTTTTATATATTATGTATATATTTTTTGATATGTTTTGTTTGATCTTTTCTTCACTTATGCTATCATTGTATTAAAGTTAAAGCTAAGTGTAATTTTATTTTCATTACGTCCCGGAAGGTCCCGCCACAGACTCCGGGGTACTTTTTGTCTTTAACAGGTTTTAGGTTTCCATTTAATAGCCGGCCGCGAGCCTGATTCCCATCCTTTTTGGGATTGCTCTCGTTTTTAGTATAGGCGCTACCCTTCGGGTAATCAGGGCGTTAAGATGTAAGAAGCCTTGTTGTTCTTCCAAAGGTTGACGCACATTCATCAACCGGCACCGTTTCGATATCGCATCAACTCTTAAGATGCTAAATAGCTTAATATGAATAGATTTTTAGCAAAATATGTTTTGTATGTTATATAAATTATATGATCATATTTTCTAAGGCCGAGAAAAGTCCGAAAAGCGTTTCCTTAAAATTTTCTCTATAGAATAAAATTGCAAAGTTGACTCTAAATTAAGCTTGTAACGTAAATATCTTAATTATTTATGTATGAAAATATAACAATAAAATAGCAAAACCTTATCAAACGGGACAAGAAAGGTTAAATTTTCGATTTACATTATTAGTTTTATGTTTAAAAGCTTTCTTTCAGATTTTACCCAAACTAGTCGCGATTGCACCATCGCTGCCTCTCTTTCACTTCTACGCAGTAAGATAGTGACAAAATTTGATCAGCTATTGACAGCGTTTTAACGTCCAATACTATATGAAACTTCATACCGCAACGCACACTAATCAACGCCCCATCGGCACGGAATGGTCAAGCTTCGTCGAAGTCGGGGCAGGGTAAAGACAAATCGAAATTGAAGCTACAGTTTTTAAGCTCTTCTTCTCTTTCTTTCCAGAAGACAAGTGTTAGAGAGACGCGATGGCGGACACAGACACGGAAACGCTGCCCAACGGCACTGCGACTCTCACCGAGGAAGAAGAAGAGAGACTGAGGCAGCGCCCAGCTGACATCGACGCTGTGAGTATAGCGCTACTGCTCATTGCCCACTAACTTTTTTTTATATAGTTTTTTTTTTATGTATGATAGGTTGGCCTTTGACCACTGTCTCACCTGATGGTAAGTGATGTGGTCGAAGATGTTGTTGAGGCTAACCTAGAATTACTGGCTCTCAAGGACAGCTGCCGGATCACACTATTTGGTGCTTGGCGACAGATTTTCTACTTGAGGGTGGTAGCTAGCCGGACGGCATTCACCCAAATAATAATAGGGCAAATGCCCTACCACCATGCTTTAACGACTCAGATAACTGCCATCCTGAGACAACAACCCATCCAAGTCATGAGCGCGGCGGACGTTACTTTGCTGATCGGTTAAGAACAGCTAAGCAAACTTCGCGACAAGCGCTTCTTTGCTTACCTGAATGTCACATGCAGCTAACATATTAAATATGTGGATCTTTTCGTAATCCTGGTAGGGATTCTACTTTCCTGGTCTTCTTTCGCCTCCGTGAATTAAGAATACCTGAAATTAATGATTTTGTCAAAGGCACACACTGCTGTCTCTAGCAATTCGAATTATTATTGTCCACTGATGAACACAGCCTCGGCTATTTAGGGGTGTTTGGTATAATATCCACGCTTGGCAGGCGTCTTGGGAAATACAGAATAACATAGCAGTTCCTCAGAAGGCGCTGCTTCCTTACGTTATTTTTACCCTTAGTCGCAACTTACGACACCAACGGGAGAGATGGGGTTGAGATTTTAGCCCGGCAAGTCACGGGCAAATAGAATTTTACTTACTTCGCAGAACATAATCATGATTATTTTTTCTCGTTATAGGATGTCCGCGAAATGGAGCGCCGGAAGCGAGTTGAAGCCCTGATGTCTTCCAAGCTGTTCCGCGAGGAACTGGAGCGAGTGTTGGACCAGCAGAGCCACGAAGGCGGCGATGCTCCTCTGCTGCAGCGCATCCGCGAGATGGTGGGCGGGAGGCTGCACAGTGGCTCATTGAGGGTGAGTGCTGGAACTTCTAGAAGTGGATAAGAATATCTCCTCCCTGGTGGTTACCACAGCAGTGTCAAGATATTCTGACTAGAAGCAGTAGTGTGCCATATATGGAGGAATAAGGGGGGGGGGGGGCGGAGGTGCCGATCACATCAATCAATTATCCCCTGACGAAACGTATCTTGAAGGAGGATGGAAAGCTAGCCTGGCCCCACCTTATTCCTATAAGCGTCTCACGGTGAATAGCAAAAGCTCGATAATAGTTAATTCGCCCTCCACCGCGATGAATACGGCCCTGCTCTTGTGCAAATAGTATAGTCACTCGGCGAGAGAAGCCGCACTTTTAAAATGTTGATATAATCATTAATAACAAGTCTTTAAGCTACAGTGGGGTACCCGGCTAGAACCCCCCCTTGGTCCCCTTGGCTTGGTGACTCAAAATTTAAAGAATAAGTTTTTCTAGGACTGTCTGACACTTTTAAGTCTCGTAGTAAAAGGCAATGCCTTCTCCGAGCCAAGAGCACCCGCCGCGGAGGTTTGGAACATTTTAAGAAAAAATAGTTGTAGTGTTGTGTATAATATGCTTGAGTATCTGCTGCTGAACTAGGCTCATCACCTGTATTACAGCATACAGCGCTTCTCTCCTTATATCGGCCTGCTCCTAGCCTCTACTTTAGTATTTGTTTTTTTTTTTTTTCTACTTGAGGGTGGTAGCTAGCCAGGCGGGCATTCGCAAAATGCCCTACCACCATGCTATAACGACTGCCATCCTAAGACAACAACCGGGACCGACGGCTTAACGTGCCCTCCGAAGCACGGAAACGCTCAGTAGTAATGTCACTAGCGGTCACCCATCCAACTCATGACCGCGCGCGACGTTGCTTAACTTTGCTGATCGGTTGAGAACAGCTAAGTAAACTTCGCTGCGACCGCTTCAAAAAAAAAATGAAACACCTATAAGGATTTCTTAAACTAAAAAACTAAAATACCTGGCTATAAGTGCTTTAAAATGTTAATATAGATTTGTTGTTGTTGCAGGGCCCGACCTGCGTGCTGCCCATCAACGATATCCGCGGCATCGAGGGCGTCGGCTACGAGAAGGGGGAGAAGATCCTTAGGTGCAAGCTCGCGGCCGTCTACCGATTGGTCGATCTGTTTGGTTGGACCCAAAGTGAGTGGCACTGGATTCCTCTCTGGCAAGGAACCAAAGTCCAATACGTATACCGTCAACTAGTTTATGTTTCACACATTTTTTTTGTGACGGAATAAGCTTGAGCCCCACCTTGATGTTAAGTGGACTAACCTCTGCCTATAACAGATGAATTTCGTCAACGACGAATTGCACTGTGCCCGTCACACTGAGACGTACAGTTGTTAGGTCTCATGTGCCTGTAATTTCACTGGCTCTCAAGGACTGCCACCGGAACACACGGTTAGGTGCTTGGCTACAGATTTTCACAATTAGGGTGGCCGCTAATCAGGCGGGCATTCGCAAAATGCCCTACCACCATGCGGTGAAGCTCAAGCCCATGGCGGGATTCGAAGCATGGACCTGCGCGGCAGTCTATAGCCAATGCCACTGAGCCTTCACTGCTTCAAAATTCTACCAAGCGGTGAAGCTCAAGCCGGCGATGGCGCTCTGCCATCATTGATTTGAATTCTTGATGATTTAATGATATATAAAGTTTGATGCCTTTGAGAGATGCCTACTCACTTCAATAGGTATAACGTCGACAGTTGAACAAAGACCTCCCCCAGCCACTTTTTTTTTAAATATTTTTTTATGTTATTGTGACGGAACAAGCTCGAGGCCCACCTGATGTTAAGTGGACTAACCTCTGCCTATAACAGTTGCAATTCATTACAAGTCACGAATTGCACTGCGCCCGTCACATTGAGACATAGTTGTTAAGTCTCATTGTGCCTGTAATTTCACTGGCTCTCAATGACTACTGCCGGAATACACCTTTCGGTGCTTGGCGACAGACTTTCTATTTGAGGGTGGTAGCTAGCCAGGCGGCAATCGCAAAATGCGCGTCCACCATGCGGTGTAGCTCAAGCCGGCGGTGGGGATCGAACCAGGGTACTGCGGCACGGCAGTCCATAGCTATTACCGCTCGGCCATCATTGCTTCAAAAGACAACTAATGACTGTTACTTTGTCTGAGCAGCCGGCGTGAACGGTCAGATAACCGCGCGGCTGAACACGGCGGTGGAGTCGGTGCTGACGACGCCGCGCGGGCTGCTGCCGCACGAGGTGACCGCCTCCTCGCTGGTGAAGGTCGACATGCAGGGGGCCGTGCAGGACCAGGGCACCACCAACTTCCCTGTCAATGTTGAAGGTAACCATCGCACTTGCACTTCACTACATAGTATTGTTCAATCTCAAGCTAACCCGATAGATAGGCCAATTCAGTATGGTAACATTTACTATCGTTAGATCGATGAAAGAAATTAAAAAAAAAAAAAAATGGCAAGAAATATAAAAATACCCAGTATGTTCACAAAAACAAGGGCCCTTTAAAAATAAAATACCATAAAAAAATTACCGTCTGGCTTTTAGTGATAGATAGAGCAAGTTTTTGTTCTATCTATCACGTAGCTACCCTGAAAATTTCATTTTATTATTCATAAGGCTTCAATCAAAACATTGAAATCAAAATGTGGTAACTGCAAAATTTTAATTTACATGATGATTAATGCAAGCAAAGTAAAACCAATGACAAGGTGTTTAATTACAATAAATTGTCAAAATGCCCCCCCTGTTGCTCAATGCAAGTGCGACATCGCCGGAACAAGTTGTCTTTTAAACGTCTTCGCACGTCAACGCACTTCTATTATTTTTAATGGTTTCTTCTGCTACTCTCAATTTCCGGGTTAACTCGTCCATTGCAGCATTTTCTCGAGTAGACGAGGTCTTTGTAGTATTCGCATCATAAAGTACTTTTATAAAAAAACTGATATTTTAACGCAAGAATTTTCGATTGAAAATTAGGATGCTTTTTCGATATTATGTCAAAATAAAGTGAAAAAAATAAATATTTTAAATCAATAAAATTATATTGTGATTGGGACATAACATGTAAGTTTTCACCAAATTTAGTAAAAAAAATGTTGGTTATTTGAATTTTTCTCATAAATTTTGAGGTTAAGGGAAAAAAGTGTTAGTACAATAGTTGAAGATCTTTTTACTACTTACAATTTTGTCATATATTTTTTTCCCATAGGACTTGTAGTTTTGCCGGAAATCGAGATAAACCGTTTTTTACCCTTAGAAACTCGACCCCTTCCCGATCTTAGATTGCCCCTAAATTATTTTTCCTTTCATTTTTGTTATATTCTCTTCCTATTTCAATGGGTTTCAGCCTACGATTAATTTTTTTGGTTTCAGAAATTATCTGCCCTAGTCTATTTCTGTTTTGTGCTGATTAAAAATAACAAAAACTATGTATGCTTCTTTGCTGTAGTAGAGTGTTTTATGGCATTGATTGTTTTTAATTAGGATCTGATTTTTTTGCAATTTAGGTTGATTTTCTTTATTGCATGTTTAAACTAATAGCATGTTAATAATAACAAATACTTTTAAAATATTTTAAGAAAACATCAAATTAATATTTTAATAAAACACTTAAAAAATATAAAAATATATCTAGTGACAATTCCGCTTAATTTTCCTGCTAAGCCGACGTGACGTCACAAACGTCACGCAGCCAAACCGGAAGAATTTTCGACGCGTTTCGCTTCTACACGAAGCATCCTCAGGAGGTCTTGACTCTTCGAGCGCACGATCGAGAATCTGCGATTCTCGATCGTGGCGTTTGTGACGTCACGTCGGCTTAGCAGGAAAATTAAGCGGAATTGTCACTAGATATATTTTTATATTTTTTAAGTGTTTTATTAAAATATTAATTTGATGTTTTCTTAAAATAGTTTTAAAAGTATTTGTTATTATTAAAAATGGATTTCCGCAAAGTAACGCCTGAATCTATTCATTAATAGCATGTTCTTATTATATATATTTTTTGCAATAATACGAGAGGAAAAAATATTATCACTGTGCAGGATTCGAACCCGCGTCATCCACCCCTATTGCTCGCGGTCTATGCGGTCAGAGCATACCTCGGTTATAGGGGTAGATGACGCGGGATGGAATCACGTACATGACTATAATTTTTCCTCTCGTAAATTTGTAATTTTCTGTGTTTGTTTGTTTCAACTAATTTAATAACCCTAACATTTGATTTCTTTTTACCTGCTTATAAATAAATATACGGGTACGGGTTTTGCTATGAGAATTCTTTTACTTAATTTACAACCCGTTAAGATAGATCACATTTTATTTTAATGTTGTTGATTCCTTTTTATCTGACTTTATAGTCTAATTAGTTACTCTTTATTTCTTTATACATTTATTTCTTTTATTGTTCACGTATAAAATGTCAATAAAATTATAGGATATACTCCCACTCAAACTACGTAGCTTTGCTTTTGTGTCGATGCATTAGCTGCTATGGTTTAGTTAGGAGAAGCACGAGTTTGACAAAAAATGTTTCAAAAACGCATTTTTGACAGTATCTCTGTGACAACTCAAGATAGAGAGAGGGCTGAAAGTTGGGGTGATTACTAGTTATGAGAGGACAAACAATTGACATTCACCAATTCAACTATTCCTCACAGGGGCCACACGTCCTTCCTTAGCCTGCTAAGCCCTTTGCTTAAAGTTTTTAATTATATTGATATGTCCGGCGGTCATACAATTGGGTGACCGATTTTAATATGATATAGTTTTTAATCATGTTAGATGGAAATATAATTGGCTACTGGCAAGATTCGAGCCCGCAACTACAAGTACCTGTAATTGTAGTTTCCGATCCCGCTCCTAATAAATATTTTTTCCATCAAGCATTATTTTTCTGGCTAAGCATGTGTAAATGGTTATATAAATATTCTCATATTAGTTTTTTTAGGAAACTAATGTTGGTGGTTAGTTTCAGTACCTTAGTTGAATTTGTAAAATAATGAGTGATTATGAACTTCTGCTCTCCTGTTAGTTTGAGAATTCTTATATTGGTATTCAACCAATGTGTTGTTGCATGAAGCATAGTCTCAGAAATCTCTTCCTTTTTTGCTAACGTACCCAAGCAGTACCTATTATCAAGTCAGGGCCATAAAACAATGAGTGAGATTAGACTAGAACGAAAAATAATGTCGGGATAAGGCCGGAATTTTATATCATAAATAAACGTCGTGGGATCCGATTGTGGTATCGGACTGGAATATACCAATCGATCCCGTAAGCAGCAAGAATCACTTTTTTTTAACATAATATAATGAAACCTTATAATAAAACTAAAAAGTGTAAAATAACTTGTCGAAGACACTATGACCACATTATTGACATCATACTTTCAAACTGTTATGGTACCGACTTCGACATTCAGACTTTTTGGTATTAGAAGTCAGTTTCATTTTGTGTTCGTTTTTTATTAGGTGATGAGTCCATTTTATAAAAAAAGAGCATGGTTTATGTGTCTCGAAGAACAAATATCCTATTTTTTTTTTACTTTAGAGACTATTAGATTTGCTACAAAAATGGTGTGATATTTTATTTATATTATATATCTAGTACGTCAGCTCAATCGATTTTCGTCATAATGTAGACTTTAGAATAGAAACTAAGATTTCACAACATAGGTATACTTAGAGGGATAGGTAAAAATAAGAAATTTATTAACAGGTAAAAACTGATGTGTGAACAAGTTTTTATTTCATTATATTGGGGGTAGATACCCCAATAGAATAAAATAAAAACATTCAAACAGTCTATAATATATTTCTTAGTTTCGATAATTAAATTTAATATTCAGAAAAACATTAATATTGGTAGAATCGAAATATCTACACCATCGATTTTTTTCCCATCACTGACCAACATATCGAAAAGGCATATTGACATCACTTATGCAAGTACAGTACTACTATTATTTATTCTGTGCAGCTACCCTGCCCCCCGAACAGAATTGTGCGATAAGGACAATTGCAGCTTCTTCAAGTTTTGACTTTGAATTTCCGCATAATTTGCGTTCTGGGAGAAAACGTTTCTCCTATAGTAAATATTAATCAAATCTAAACATTTTGGTCTTATTTTATAACTGACAGAATAAACTATGTAGGTTTATAGGTTTTCCTTTATCATTATTTTTCATATAAACCATTCACAAACTAGAGATACAAGTTTTGAGAAAATATCGGTTTTTAAATACCCATTAATTCCAATTCCTTTAATATAGTGATAAAAATCAAAACCTATAAACCTGGATATTAATGACTTCTGTAACATCCAAAAATCATCAAAATCGGTGATTGTTTAGGGGGGTAGAAACGTTTTCTCTTTTTGTATGAAAATTTGAGACTTCCTTCCCGTCTTAACGTGCTCTGTGAAGCACGTGCACGCTCAGTAGTAATGTCACTAGCGGTCACCCATCCAACTCATGACCGCGGCGGACGTTGCTTAAGGGTGAACTGGCCGGGCCGTTCTCCATACAAACGCCGTAGGGTGATCACTCCTTTATTTGAGGATTAAGGTCCAAAATAAAGCATAATACCGATGGATCTCGTCATTACCTAGGCTTGTATGATGCCGAAATTTTAATAAGATAATTAACTTGAGAGTTATGAGCTTCGAAACATTTTCATATAACATTTTCGAGGCTCATAACTTTCAACTTAATTATCTTTTTAAAATTTCGGCATCATACAAGCCTAGATAATGACGAGATCAGTCGGTGTTATGATTAATTCTGGACCTAAAGTCTCAAATAAGGGAGTGATCACCCTACGGCGTTTGTATGGAGAAGCGAACGGCCAGTTCAACCTTAACTTAGCTGAACAGCTAGGCAAACTTGGCTAGGAGCGCTTCTAAAGTCGAGTAGAGTTGGTTATGATGATGGGGTATTGTATTGCAGGTTTCTCCCTACACGCGGCGGTGCACGCGGCCCGGCCGGATATCCGCTGCGTGGTGCACGTGCGCTCGTCGCCCGCGCTGGCAGTGTCGTCGATGCAGCGCGGGCTGCTGCCGCTGTGCCACGAGGCCGCTGCCATCGGGGACTACGGGGTGCACAGGGTGCCGCTTGGTAAGCCCACACATTATTATACTTTTAGCAGAACCTCCATGCGTTACGAACTAACCTCAACGAACCTCCGCGAACAGAGGCGCGTCCATTGTGCTCGTTGGCGTTCGAAGCGATAACATCTCGATATAGTGTCTGTAATTAATGTATTTTTGCTGTAGGATACCTGAGCCATTTTTCTTGTGTTGTTTTGTGTATAATTGTGTCGAGCTATTCTTATTGGATGTAGAATTGTTATTGGGTTGATTTGTTTTCATTTTGGTTATGTACAGTCGCCTGCATAAATATGTATACAATTTATAATTTGCAATATTATATCACAGTATAAAATTTCGTAAAGATGTGCACAGCAAATACCCCATAAATATGTAACCATTAACTTATGTCATAATCATCTATACATTTCCAACTAATTTATGTATCTATCAATAATATTCAAAAATATGTCACAATATTAAAGTACATAAAAATGTAAAAAGCCAAATTATCAAAAAAATATCACAGTATAAAATATCATAAAGATGTGCACAACAAATACCCCATAAATATGTAACCATCAACTTAGTCGTATTCACCTATACATTTCAAACGCAATAATGAACCTGTTTATGTATTGCATTTTATGCTATTATCTAGAGACTACTAGTATAATTGTTTCCTACCTACGTTTTATAGGTAATTATATGTGTTGTTCGATCAGAATAGTTGACTGCATTTTGAATAAAATAGCTTCTAATTAAGTTATTGGATAAAATATTCATAATGAGTGATAATACTGTGTCTTATCGTATTGGGACTCACGAAAGACATAAAATTATTGTTAGAACAGGGTAAATCGGTCACCGACATAGCCTTGGAATTAGGAATAACAGTAAGTAATTTTAATGCCTAGTAAATTTCCCACGTTTGATATCATCCATTCACATTATTGTTAGAAACAAGTTGTCTTCTTTGGAGGTTATTAAAATAAATATAAAGGTAAGTTAATTTTTTCAACCTTTTCGTGGTGTCAGTTTTTTTTTTTAGAGGAAAACCGTCTACATGTTGCTTAAGCGATGGGAAGAAGAAAGTAATGTAACGTGTCGTAAAAGCAGTGGTCGACCACGAAAAACTACTGATGTGCAGGACAGCACCTTGATAAGCACCATGAATAATGATGGGTTTGCTCGTATACAGAGTATGGCAACCTCGTTTCAAGTGTCGACTTCGACGATTCGACGAAGGTTGCATGCATCAAATTTGCACTTCAGAACTCCAGCACGAAAACCGGTATTGACGAATAGCCACAAACTGCAGCGTCTAGAATTTGCACGCGAATACTTAGACTATGATTTTAGTAGCACTGTTTTTTCGGATGAAAAGGTGTTTACCTCATCCGATGATGGACGTTTAACTTTATGGCGGCCCGACAACACAAGATATTTAGAAAAAAAATTCTTGCCTCCAGGAGAAGCGGCCGAATAACTTTAGGCGTCTGGGGATGGATGGCAGCTAGTGGTCCCGGCGAGTTGGTCGAAATTAGTGGGTGCATGAACAGCTTAGCCTACATCAATATATTAGAAGAGGTTCTTCTCCCCACTGCAAAGTATGCTTTCCGGGATTGAGCCCAGTATCATTTGTGCAGGACAACTCAGCTATACATAATTCTCGAGTATGCAGAGCCTGGTTTAGACAACAAGATACTGATATAAATGTATTGCCGTGGCCATCCAAGAGCCCAGACCTCAACCCCATAGAGAATTTATGGGGTTTAATGGTGCAACAGTGGGACAGCAGCGAAGCTAGGTCCACTGAAGCTTTAAAAAAACATACCTTTGATATATGGGATCATTTCAGAGGCACCAATGTTTGTCACAACATGATTGCCTCTATGCGCGAACGCCTGCAAGACGTTATTAATGCAGAAGGTGGATACACCAGATTTTAATTGTATTTGCATCAATTTTGATCATCGAAATTTGTTAATTACTAAATAAATACCTAGCTGTCACAATTGTTATGGTCGTTTTATTGTGAAGTAAATAATCAACACGGTTATAAAGCATATTTTAATGTAAACAATAATACTGTGTAGGTAGTTAAATTTAAGGATCACGGAAACTGTTTTTTAAAAACACAAAATTGGTTAAGCATTAATTATAATTAATTAAGATGTACGATACATCGAAGAGTCCACTTAGAACTAACTTAAAGAAAGGCTCGCACCTGCGTCGTTATCTGTGATGCATCCTGTGCAATACTCAGAACCCAGACGCAAGTCAGCAATTTGTCTGTATGGTGACAATATCATGCCTTGTACCAGGATGCATAACTAGGTATATTATGTATCTTATAGACATACAGGATATGCAAATTAAAATAAGGTAATTGTTTACATATAAATGATACAACACAGTGTATACTTCTTTATGAAAACATTTGTAACTATTGCCTTTATCCAAAAACTCGGTTGCTACGACTTTGTATACATTTTATTGAAATATTTACACTAATAATGTTGTTTACATTTTAAAGCCACAATACCATGTATTCTTTTTATTGAAAACATATCACTATTATCATAAAACTCAGTTTCTACGACTGTTTATACTTATAATTGATTTTTCTGCGTGACTGCTATCCTACTTCCTACTTATAATAATATTATAAATGCGAAACTTTGTGAGTGTGTTTATATGTTTGTTACTTCTTCACGCTCAAACGGCTGAATCAATTTTCATGAAATTTGGTATGAAAGTAGTGATGGTTGTTGTTGTTTTGGTTGATTTGGCTATAAAAATGGCTACGAACACAAATGTTCTTATGCTTTGATATTATTTATGTTAAACAGCGGGTAATACCGCTGGGCGCAGCTAGCTAGCATATAATAGTAGTCATGCAAAAACGTCGATTTCATACATCATTGATCATATATCTTTACACACATTAATACTGTTTGATAGTTTTGAAAATCATGGATGACATAAATTGACGGTTACATATTTATGGGGTATTGTGTGTGTGCACATCTTTATGAAGTTTTATACTCTGATATATTTATAATAATTTCGCTATTTACATTTTTATGAAATTTTATATAGTGAAATATTTTTGAAAATCATGGATGGAGACATAATTTAGTTGGAAATGTATAGATGATTATGACATAAGTTAATGGTTACATATTTATGGGGTATTTGCTGTGCACATCTTTACGGAATTTTATACTGTGATATATTTTTGAAAACTTTACATTGTATACATATTTATGCAGGCGACTGTACGTATGAATCTTTGTTAAATAACTAAAGTGATTGTGATCATGAATATATTTATTACTATCTTTAACCTACTTCTGTTTCTAAGAATACAATATTCTGTTACAGATAATATCATCTTAAAACATACACAGCTTATTTAAAACTAATGAATAGAACATTTTCAAGTAATAACAAATATTTTTAAAATATTTTAAGAAAACATCAAATTAATATTTTAATAAAACACTTAAAAAATATATCTAGTACTTTTCTTTAAACTTTCGTGTACTAAGCTCATTCTAAATACAAAACGGGTCTTTTCACGCACGAATAAACATCAAAATATATATATATATTTTATAAATATATCTAGTGACAATTCCGCCTAATTTTACGAGCGCACGATCCTCGATCTTTAGTCGAGAGTCAAGACCTCCTGAGGATGCTTCGTGTAGAATCGAAACGCGTCGAAAACTCTTCCGGTTTGGCTGCGTGGCGTTTGTGACGTCACGTCGGCTTTGCAGGAAAATTAGGCGGAATTGTCACTAGATATATTTTTATATTTTTTAAGTGATTTATTAAAATATTAATTTGATGTTTTCTTAAAATATTTTTAAAATATGTGTTATTATTAAATATGGATTTCCGCAAAGTAACGCTGAATATATTCATTAACATTTTCAGGCGTTACTTTGCGGAAATCCATATGTAATGCCAAGCTGGCTGTAATGGCGTTTGTGACGTCACGTAACAACCTCTTAGGGTTAACTTCTGCTAGTCCTAACAAACAATTTAAGATGTGTTATTCTTGTTATATATTATTTTTAACTTTTTTTTGTAAATTTATGTGTCTTCGACGGTATGAGCACAAGGACCACCTGATGTTAATAGTCTCTTGTGCCTGTTGTATTATTTCATATTTTTTATTACTTTGCTCGATGTTAAATATACAATTCATGTCCGGCTTATCAGGAAAGTTATGCGGAATTGTCACTAGATATACTTTATAAGTGTTTTATTAAAATATTAATTTGATGTTTTCTTAAAATATTTCTTATAATTGACTGTTGCGTACGTTACATGTGGTATGTACGTTTTCTTCAGTTCACAATTTCAGTTATCGTCCATCCGGACGAAAACTGATACTAGCATGTCAGATTTGGACTAACTTCTCAATTGATTAAGAAATTTGTTTTATTTTTTAGCTTATGCTTCCAATGCTTGATCTAATTTGATGAATTCACTTTTACTATGTATATGCTGCAGGTATCCTGGACAACGAAGAGAAGGACAAGCTGGTCCGAGCTCTAGGTCCTCACTCGAAGGTGCTTCTCCTGTCCAACGCCGGAGCTCTATGCTGCGGAGCTACCCTGGAGGAGGCGTTCCATCACGCGCGTCTCCTTACCGCCGCTGCTGAAGTCCAGCTTCGTCTCGCTTCCATACCGCTGGACCAGCTGTCTTTCATCGACGAGGATACCAGGAGACAGGTGAGGTTCTTACTATTTTGTTAAGAGTCCTGTTCCTGCTGAGGACCAGTTCTGACTGTCTTCCATACTTCTGGAACAGCTGGTTTTACCATCTTATAAAGAGATTTCTTTTAATGTTATTGTGTTGTTAAGCGGACTTACCTCTGCCTAGAACAGATGCATTTCATCACAAGTCACGAATTGCACTGCGCCCGTCACCTTGAAACATAGTTGTTAAGTCTCATGTGCCTGTAATTTCACTGGCTCTCAAGGACTACTGCCGGAACACATCGTTAGGTGCTTGGCGACAGATTTTCTACTTGAGGATGGTAGCTAGCCAGGCGAGCAATCGCAAAATGCCCTTCCACCAACAAACAAGCAAACTTCTAACTGATAAGCATCAAAATATTAATTAACTTTTTTTTGTGCTAATCAAATCAAGTGGATTTGATTAGCACAAAAAATATTTAATTAACATTTTGATTAGATGGAGTCTATTAGTGTGATTGGTAGTAGCATCATCCCCTATGACGGTTAAAATAATAAAATTAGAATAGAAGATACCCCGTGGGGTGCCGGGTTAGAATTGCACCTCCCCATATCATCCCGTGGGTGTCGTAAGACTAAGGGAAACATACTGGAAGGAGCAGCGCCTAAAGAACTGCTATTTTACACTGCGATCCCCACGCCGCCTGCCAAGCGTGGGGATTATGGCAAATACCCCTCCATAGGGGAGGCTGTGTTCAGCAGTGGACGAGTCGGCTGTTATAGTACAGAAGCTGCTGCACAGTCCGCTCCGATAGCCTAGAGGTCAGGCACTCAGGGTTCGATTTCTAATCGGACCAAGAAGTTTGTGCTGTAATAATTTGTAAATGTGATTATTAATTGAGTTGGTAATGTAATTTCCAGATATACGAGGCTACACATAAGCCTCCGGCGGACGCGGTCAAGTGGCGTGTGGGCGGCGAGGAGTTCGAAGCCTTGATGCGTATGTTGGACAACGCCGGCTTCCGCACCGGCTACATCTACAGACATCCACTCATCAAGGTATTCTATCTAAGTCTAACTCAAAATCATTTTGTATATTTAGGCGTCTACTATGCTCTTAAGAAAGTCAATTACGAAATTTAATTATTTAATGTTTTTTCTGCCGCGTTTAGCATAATGAGTATAGAGTCACTGCGAGAAGAATGGACAAGAAACTCGGAGTCATATTTTTTTTTATGGTATTGTGATTGAACATTCGCGGTGCCCACCTGACGCGGTAACCTCTGCCTATAATCAGATGCATTTTGCACTGCTCCCGTCACCCTGAGACACATAGTTTTTAAGTCTCACGTGCTTGTAATTTTACTGGCTCCTAACGGTTGCTGCTGAAACACACTGTTTTAGGTGCTTGGCGACAGTTTTTTTTAATGTAATTTCGATTTTTTATATTATTTTGATAGATCAAGGTAAGGTAGGAAAAGCTTAATTTATGTCTTTTGTGAAATTCTTATAATATTTTTATTATTTATGTTACCAAATTTTTTGTCGTATAAACAATTATTATTATTTTCTATACAATACTTATATAATTGAGATAACTTATACATGCAGTTTTTTTCCCTTGTTAGTAGTTAGCGGGACCGTGGTTCGATTCCACTGCGGTTTTATGGTTCATTGATTATATTTTGGACATTTGCGAATGATTGCATGGCTAGCTACCAACCTCTAGAAAATCTATCGCCGAGCACCGGTGTGTTCCGTCGGCTGTCCTTGAGAGCCAGTAATTCTAGGTTAGCCTGTACAACATCTTCGACCACATCATCACTTACCATCAGGTGAGATAGTGGTCAAAGGCTAGCCTGATAGGCTATAAAAAATGAAACTGTCCTAAAAAAAATATTTACTTTAGTAACACAAACTTTTGTCTACAGAATGACGTGCCGCGCCCTAAGAATGACGTGGAAGTGCCACCGGCGGTCTCTTCTCTCGGATACCTGCTCGAGGAAGAGGAACTATACAAGCAAGGGTATGTTATTTATAATAATAATAATAATTTATTGTATTTCCACAAACATCGTAAAATTCATAAACAATCATATAATTACAAAACATAATAGTGTCTTGACTAGTATAATTTTATAGGAGCATTGACGCATGCTAAGCGAAAACATAGAAATTATAACGGATGGAAAAAGATAACTTCCAGCGGGACTTGAACCCGCAACCCCCAGAATACCGTCCTGGTGCATTACCAATTATGCTATGGAAGCGAGTGCTGGACAGTCGAAAATTATTAAAATAATTGGTAATGCACCAGGACGGTATTCTGGGGGTTGCGGGTTCAAGTCCCGCTGGAAGTTATCTTTTTCCATCCGTTATAATTTCTATAATAGTTTCTTACTGATTAGAAAACATTGGTACCCAAACTAGGAGCCCTGTGTTATGGCATACCAACGCCCTCCGCCGGACATATGTATATAAATCTAAATCTATATTCAGTTCAATTAGATGACATAATTGTGTTAATCTAATTAACTCTAAGTATTAATATAATGGTGTTGTATAGTGTATTTACCCGTGGGGTGCCGGGTTAGAATTGCACCTCCCCATATCATCCCGTGGGTGTCGTAAGAGCCGACTAAGGGAAAAATAATGGAAGGTGGGCAGCAGCGCCTTCTAAAGAACTGCCATCTTACTCTGCGATCCCCAAGCCGCCTGCCAAGCGTGGGGATTATGGCAAATACCCTCTTAATAGGGGAGGCTGTGTTCAGCAGTGGACGAGTCGGCTGATACAGTATAGTGTATTTGAGGGTGTGTAGAAGATCACGTAAGGCAACTTGACAGCAGGGTTAATGGTAGACCTCTCACAGCGTGGGCGCACATGCGGGTATCGGACACTTATCACTTGAACAGTCTTGGCTTATCCTTAATCTACGATTTATGGGGGGTGACCCCCGAAATACAAACTATACCATAAAGTCAAAGTCAAAATCATTTATTCAATTTAGGCGTCTACGACGCTCTTATAAAGGTCAATTACAAATTTTAGTATTGAAATATTCTACATTGTACTGCCACGTTCAGCAAATAAATTGTATAGAGCCACTGCGAGAAGAACGGGCAAGAAACTTGGGGCCATTCTTTGAAACATCTTTTAACAATGTGTTACATACATACTATATAATAGAGTTATTACAATAATTGTTTAAATTATGTAGGTGACAGGCAATAGCTTGGCGGAGGCGGAATTGTCCAGGCATTTTTGTCGTTTATGTAATCAGAAACTGTGTAGTAGGATTTTTTAATCAATATGTTTTTCACATGCAACTTGAATTTCCCTTCTGTGAGCGTTGTAATATGTTTGGGAACTTTATTATAAAACCGCACACAATTACCTAAGAAGGACCTTTTATTTGTCTTTGCTAATCTAAAACCTGGCACCACTATTTTATCTTTATTCCTAGTATTGTAATCGTGATTGTCACTGTTTAATTTAAATTTACTCAAATTTTTACGAACATACATAATATTTTCAAATATATACTTGGTAAAGTTAAAATATCAATTTCTTTAAAAAGATCCCTCGCAGATTCATACCATATTATATTTAGGTACCCTTCAAACTGGTACAGTAACACGAAGTCTGCTTACCGGTAGAAATAGATATTATGTGGCAGTACTTTCCCGAACGAACTTGTTACGAAAAAATCATGTGGTTTATTATTTCTTTTAATTCGCAGGTTTTGGAAAAAAGGGCAAGGCAAGACCGGCGAGCGCACCCGCTGGTTGAACTCACCGAACGTTTACCAGAAGGTTGAGGTGCTGGAGACGGGCACCACAGACCCCAAGAAAATCACCAAGGTAGAATACTTGAGGGTTGAGGCCGAGTAGGGTCTACTGTTGTAAAACTATTGCATCATTTCCGGCTAAATTGCATTAAAAGATATGTAGGCTTGTTTAGATCATTTAATATTTGAGTTTTTCGTAAGAATTCGTCTAAATTGTTACTATTTTATGTTATAATTTTTCGGAAAAATAAATATAAAAATCGTACATCAGCATAACAGAACCCCCCATAGTATCTGCCCTGTGCCCCAATATGGGGACTTCAAGATAAACATTTTATAATTTAAAAAAGACGTTTTAATGTAAACTGGGGCTCTAAAACCCGTAAGTCCTCCAAAAGTCACTTAAACGTCCATAAAGACCCCAATAAGATCACCAAAGTAGATGGTATACTTGAGGGTTAAGTGTGTTAAATTACCGCATTTTTCAACTCGCATACAATATTAGACTTTTAAAGAAAAATACATATTTACAAAAATAATATAGAAATCGTTAAAATCTTTCCTAATTAATGAAAAGTCCATTAATTGTAGTTAAAATAAATCAAAAAAAATTGTATAACTACTATTGAACCTACTTCACTACTGCTAACTACTGGAATTAACTACTAGAGGAGAAAACTAGCTAGAGACTAGTAAAAGTACTGCCTGCTCGTTATCAACTCAATGTTAACCGACTTCAAATACGAAAGAGGTTCTCAATTCAACTTTTTTTTTTTTCGTATGAGGTTACTCTGTCTATCATGCATTGATTTCGATGATTCATATATTGTTTGGTAGGTCATACTTCAGTAGTGATCACATATAAATTTTATCAAAATCGGTTCAGTAGTACATACCTTTATTATCCATATGTTTCATTCTTTTCAGTTGTTGAAATTGGTTTTATTTGCCTTAAATAGTAAATAGTTTGCAGGCTAAGAAGTTAATATTCGTCAAAAATTTTACTTAAGGTTGAACTGGCCGGTCAGTTCTCCATACAAACGTCGTAGGGTGATCACTCCCTTATTTGAGATTTTAGGTCCAGACTTAAGCATAATACCGATTGATATCGTCATCATCTAGGCTTGTATGATGCCAAAATTGTGAAAAGATAATTAAGTTGTAAGTTATGAGCCTCGAAAACTTTATATGAAAATGTTTCGAGGCTCATAATTCTCAAGTTAATTATTTTATTAAAATTTCGGCATCATACAAGCCTAGATAATGACGAGATCAATCGGTATCATGCTTTGTTTTGGACCTAAATCCTCAAATAAGGTAGTGATGACCCTACGACGTTTGTATGGAGAACTGACCGGCCAGTTCAACCTTATCACTGCCTACACCGTCTTATTATATAAAATAATACTATAATTATAAAAATCGTTCAAAAACCAACCATACTAAATATGTAAGAATTCAGTATGTTGGACATACTTGACGACATTGTAGACCCTGACGAAACTCAACATCGCCGTACGCCTCTGGGCACTGCCTTCTCCTTCGGGGATATGCACAAGCGTGATCAAGTCTTTACATTAAAAATTATTCGTGTATAAGCAACTTTCAAATTATCGTGTTAAATTCAAATTTTTCAAGAATTTTATCGATCAACTCATTAAAGATTTTTAAATCGCTGCTCACCTTAGCCAATGTCACTTAGTGCTAAATGACGTTTTAAAGTAAATCAGACTTTAAATAAGTTAAGCAACTACTCATAATCGTCGGTAAATTATATTTTCAGTAATGCACATAACATCGTATACTAGGTTATTGGTAAAATGCTAACAACTTCTTAGGGTTGACTTCTGCTAGTCCTAACAAACATTTTGTAATAAATTTTCTTTGAAGAATTTTATTTTTTTGATATTTTTTTGTGTTTGTTTATGTGTATTTGACGGAATAAGCACGATGACCGCCTGATGTTAAAAGTCTCTTGTGCCTGTAATTTATATTTCATATATTTTATTACTTAGCCCGATGTAAATATCCAAAACACTATTAAACGGGAGCGCGGCGCGGTAAAGTGTTGTTAGGGCGGGCGCTCTTAGCTAAAAAAAAATCAAAAAAAGAATTTTTATCTCAAAATGTTTGTAAGGACTTGCAGAAGTCAACCCTAAGAGGTTGTTAGCATTTTACCAATAACCCTGTATATTCGAAAATATTAAGAAACTAGGACAGGACTAGGAGGAAACGCAGACATTGGTATTCTTATTCAACTTTTTCAAACTTACAAATCTTAATTGCACTTCAATGACGTCACAGTTCAGTCACGTGGACGTCGAGGGACGTGTCACGTGACGTGCTGTCCTGTATGTGAATACTAACTATTTTTCTTTATTATCTGTACTCTTTATTCTTATATTTATGACGTATTTTGTGATTTTTACAAGTTTTTTTTAAAGTTATTTATATTTGTACTTGATCACATTCCATCTTACTTTAGAGTTTTATAAATATCTTTTTTTGGTTGTGGTTTTTTTTTCTTTTATATTCTTGCTTTTTACTTATATACCTTTTATTAATAATAATAAGTGTTGCCAATACATATAAATAATACTTTTAATAATGTTAACCGTTTTTCTCCAATAGTTTATCCTAATTACTTTTATAGTGATAAAAAATAATTAAATAATACTGATTTATTTCGCTCAAAATAGCTCGATTCTGTGCTTTTCTAACTTTCATTTCGGTGGAAACGGAACCTCCACAAAAAAATGTTTATATTTTAATCATTGTCCGCTACCGTTTGAAAAATATCTTATAATAACCAAAATTACAACCTTACACAAATAAATTAACGTGGAGGATACACATAAACATATAACATATATGTTATTCTAATATCTCAAGAACTTGTGCCTAATTTAGTTGTTAAATTAGGCACGACTTCTTGAGTTATTCCGAACCTCCAAAAAAATGTGTTTAATTTTAATCATTGTCCGCTACCATTCGAAAAATAACTTTAAATAACCAAAATTCCAATCTTTTTATACAAATAAATTAACGTGGGGATACACATAAACATATAACATATATGTTCTTCTAATAACTCAAGAACTTGTGCCTAATTTAGTTGTTAAATTAGGCACGACTTCTTGAGTTGTTCCGAACCTCCAAAAAAATGTGTTCAGTTTGAATAATCGTCCGCTATCTTTTGAAAAATAACTTATAATAACCAAAATTACAACCCTACACAAATAATTTTAATATTGTTAGGTTTGCAATAACGCCTGCTATGCGGATTACATTACAAAATCACAAATATACGATAGGAAAAATTTAAGTCATGTGCGGGATTCGAACCCGCGTTCATCCACCCCTTGAGCCGGGGTATGCTCTAACCAATTGAGCTAACAGGACATGACGTCATAACTCAAATCTTTCCTATCGTTCTTTAACCGACGTATTGGTTAAAGTATAAAAAAAAATTCCTATCGTATATTTGTGATTTTGTAACTTACACAAATAAATAAACGTGGGGGATACACATAAACATATAACATATATGTTATTCTAATAACTCAAGAACCTAAGTTATTCGGTAGATTGATATTCGTGTGGTACTGATGCTATCAAGGAAAGCGTGTTCCCTTAATTCAAAATGGCGGTCCTTGCTAGACCTTGACTTAAACTTTTTGTTAAGTAGAAGCGAGCAGCTGTCCTTTAGAGCCAGTACTTCTAGGTTAGCCTGAACAACATCTTCGACCACATCATCACTTACCATCAGGTGAGATAGTGATCAAAGGCTAACCTATCAGGAATAAAAAAAAAAAAAATATTTGAGAATCAAGAAAACTACCAATCATTTTTAATATAAAACTAATGTGGTTTTCACTAATTTTATTAAACAATACGTGATAACTCACGTGAATAAGTCAGATAGCTCCGGACTATAGTTTCAACCACATCCGGTGGTCTTTTTAAAGGAGAGCTCGGGACGCCCGCGTTGACGTCTTGCTTAGCACTCGCTCGCTTAGTGCTAAGCAAGACCATGCTGAGTTATTCACGTGAGTTTTTCCGTATTATTTACTAAAATACCAATCATTTTCAAAGATAAATTAGATTCTTGCATTTTTATGAACAATCCGGACCATATTACCTCTGCAAACCAAATAATTTTATGCGCAGGTTCCACACTACTTTGACTAAATTAACTTTGTTTTTGTTTCTGTTAGAATTTTAGGTAAAAGTCTAACGTTTTCTGAGAGAAACTGCATTATTGAGTGATTTCGTACGGTCCGGGCAGTATCCGCCGGTAATCGAGGAACTTAGTATGCTATAGTAATGTTATATAAGTTACAGTTACACATCTGCTAATTCACACTGTCGTGAACAAAAAGTGACGTCCATAACTTTTGTGTGCGTGAGTCTTTAATATCACACATTGAAGTTGAACACTTTTTTTTCGTGCGAAGGTTAAGTTTCCACCGTCATACTTTTTGAACGTTAATCATCGAATACATTAAATAATTATAATACTAGAATCGAAAATAGTTAGAATTAGGCGTAGATATTATATTCAGAAAATAATATAAAAATCGATATTATTATATATTAGATGTAAAAACGCTTTGCTAATATGTCTATTATTTTATTAGGATGTAAACGAGTAAAAACTTTTTGGTGTGAGTGGCCAAAGATTTCGTTATACTTTAAATTACCAAAATTGACTAACATAAAGCATAAAAAATAATCTTTATTAAAACAATTTTAAAAGTACATTATTTATATTGTCAGTTGAAAAATATAGCTCGCTATGCAAATAAAAAAAAATTCAATGCATTATCTACAATATTATTTAAAAAGTACAATAAATTTAAAAGAGGCTAATTTTCTAATTTAAAAATACCCACCGGTATTAACATAATTAAATTACATTCGTTTAAATTTAAACACACTAAAAAGTTTTTACTTAAATTTAATAAAGATCATAAAATCACTTCAATTATAATGTGCTTCGACAAATATGTTTTTATTCAATAAAAAATCTATACAAAAAACTTAAAATTAGATTTATTTAAAACGTTTCTCACACAAATGAAATGCTTTTGACGGTTTTTTGAATACTAAAATTGTGTATAGATAATAAATTTAAATTGACTGATATTGTTGAAATATATGTTACTACTATGGTATAATTAAGTTTACACTATTGTTATATATACCTTATATCTTATATAAAGAATATTTTAACTAGCCAAATGAAATCTGATTGCCAGAATCAGACAATTTGCTAGGTATATATGAACTTTTTTGAGTAACATATATTTCAATAAGAGCTTTTTAAACCGTAATTTCATTTATAATCGTGACTTAGGAAACACCATTGTTAAGATTTTGAGGGTTTTTTTTTATGTTATGGATTGATGACATAACATATCATTTAGGCATTTTTAACGTTTACTATTTTTAAGGTCCGCCTAAAGGCTAGAATATAAAGTAAAAGCTTAAGGTCACTTTCAAGGGACAATAATGTAACAAAAAAATTTCAAAATTTTTCTAGTACTTACAAGTCCCCTAAAATATTTGTAATTCACCTAAAACATTTGAGTCTTCCTATATATTAGAAAGTCTCGTTAAACATCCGAGTCTCCCAAAATATTTGAAATTCATCTAAATTATTTGAGTCCCCCAGTATATTTCAAAGTCTCGTGAAATATTCAAATTATTTAAAATTTACCTAAACATTCGGGCCCCCCAAGATATTTATTGAATATATTTTTCGAAGCGCTCGTAGCGAAGTTTACTTAGTTGTTCTTAACCGATCAGCAAAGTTAAGCAACGTCGCGCGCGGTCAGGAGTTGGATGGGTGACCGCTAG
The DNA here is from genome assembly GCA_963890685.1 of Plagodis pulveraria. Classification (NCBI taxonomy): domain Eukaryota; kingdom Metazoa; phylum Arthropoda; class Insecta; order Lepidoptera; family Geometridae; genus Plagodis; species Plagodis pulveraria. The sequence continues at coordinate 15,553,789 of OY982976.1, read as the reverse complement.
TGACATTACTACTGAGCGTGCACGTGCTTCGGAGGGCACGTTAAGCCGTCGGTCCCGGTTGTTGTCTTAGGATGGCAGTCGTTATAGCATGGTAGTAGGGCAATTTGCGAATGCCCGCCTGGCTAGCTACCACCCTCAAGTTGAAAATCTGTCGCCAAGCACCTAACGGTGTGTTCCGGCAGCTGTCCTTGAGAGCCAGTAATTCTAGGTTAGTCAGAACAACATCTTCGACCACATCATCATTTACTATCAGGTGAGATAGTCGTTTGCCTATAAGGCAAAAAAAAAGAAAATTAAATTCACCTATATATTTCAAAGTCTCTCTAAATATTTGAAAATCGCCTAAACATTCGAATCCCCCAAAATTTTTAAATTTACCTGAAATATTTGAGTCAATTTAAGTATTGGAATGTTAATGTCATCACCTTAATCACCTAACAACTTTTATAATTACCTTTAACGCCCTCAAAGTCACATTATTGTCTTTTAAAGCCATGTTGACGCTTTTAAGTGATTAAACTGTTTTTAACGTATAAAAAGTTTTTTTTAAGCAAGTTTAGTTTTCTAATAACTCAAGAGTTATTATCTAACAATAAACGTGTATATATGTGTGTTTTTGTGTGTAACTAATATAATAATGTTTTGCAGTGGGTCGACGCTAACAACGACGAGGTAAAGTCTATTTTGAAAGATATATATCCTTCTCTCTTTGACATCTCTTTCTTTTCTCATCTTCTCGGGTCTTATGTTTAACATTTCGACATTATCCAGATAAGTTAAATGGGAATAAATGATAACTCAACAGTTTCATATAAGTATCATATTCGTAGATTGATGAATAAAATTATATAATTTATTCATCGGTCTACGAATAAATCTTTAATTTATTCGTCGCTCTACGAATACATCTTTTTAATTTATTCGTCGCTCTACAAATAAATCTATTTAATTTAATCGTCGCTCTACGAATAAATCTATTTAATTTATTCGTCGCTTAACGAATAAATCTATCTTATTTATTCGTATTTCTGTGAAGAAGCATATAATATTTACTAGTTTCTGCCTGTGGCGTCGCCCGCATGGAAATATGTTATATGACTGTTCCTCGGGAATTACTTAGTAAAAGTATTGTGTAAAGGTTGTGTATACGGGGGTGCGTTTTTATATATTAAGCTATAGTATATTCGCGTTTCCTTCAAGTTTTGACTTTTCCAAAATGTCATATCATTTTGTAATATTACTTTGTTTAGTAATAATCAAACTTTTAATACTTTTACGGTACTTGAAAAGATACATTTTACAGTAAATTTTATTTTTATTGCTTATACGTAAGCTATTGACCACAATCTCACCTGATGGTAAGTGATAATGTGGTCGAAGGTGTTAACAGGCTTAACCTTGAATTACTGGCTCTCAAGGACAGCTGCCCGAACACAGCGTTAGGTGCTTGGCGACAGATTTTTTACTTGAGTTCGGTCGCTAGCCAACCGGGTATTCGCAAAATGCCCTTCCACCATGCGGTGCTCAAGCCCGCGGCGGGATTCGAACCATGGACCTGCTGCACGGCAGTGCATAGCCAATGCCACTGAGCCATCACTGCTTCTAAAGTTGTGGAAAAGGTGTTCAAAATTGCTTACGGCTTCCACACACCGCGCGTTTTTAGCGCCGATAGTGCTGTGTCATTATATAAACAAATAAAGAGCACTTCATGCGGTTTTAGTGGCCACGAAGATTAGTTTTCTTTTCCTTAGTATTACATTCGCCTTTAGTGTGTGGAAGCTTTTAAATAAATTTTCATCTTTCTGTTTCTTCGTCTTTAAAGTTTAGGGAGACTCTTTCTGCGTATTTACTTTATACTGTGTTTCTAGAGGGGATTTATATAACATCTGGTGAAATCTGGTTGTCGTTGTGGTGTCTATATTTTAGGACATTCCTAACATATAAATTATTTCTCAGTCGCTTTAATAACAGAAGCTTAAAATAAACTAAAAATATCAAAAATATAATAGCCGTTTCAAAAGCATTTCATTGTAATACCCTGGTTTTAGAATAAAATTGTTATTGAAATAATAATTTTATTCGTTCTATTAAACATCGAGTTTGTACAGTGTAGAGAAAACAAATGGTAAAAATGTTGCCACATTTTTGAATCCTTTCTCCCTGCACAACCTGTTTTTTCTTCCCATTCAAGATCCTAAAATCCGTGTTTTATTTGATTTACATTTATTACGTTGCATGATTGTCTATAGAAGAAAAAAATGAAAAAAATCGTACACTTTTTTAAACTGTAAACAAAAAGTTGGAAAAAAAGCTTTGCATGGGGAATGGCGATATAGAAATTTGTGTGTAAATATAAAAAAAAACTGTACATGCTCGATGACCAGGTTGGAAGCGCAATTCTTTTTTTTTTATTTCATTATTTTTTTCTTTTGCACTATGCCTTGCTTAATACTCACCTTTTCCTTACTAACACACGAAAAAATCTACAGATTTTGGACGCCTGGCAACATTCTTACTAATCTATACTTTTTCTCTTCCTTTACAAACTCGGTGGTACGTCGGAAATGCGTCAACGAAACTTCTACAAATAAATTCGACGAAATTTTGTCGAAATTTGGACGCGGGTCAACTGATCTTGGACGTAACTCGAACTCCAATGGATTGTGAACCTTGTTCCGTTCGGAAGTGGGTGCAAGATGGATCGCCGGCGCACTCGAGCACGCCAGTTAAAATTGACACCCTGCAATTTGTGCCTAAAAACACCAATCCTAAGGAATTCAAGAAACTGCAGCAACAGGTATGTGATTTTTTCTCTTAATCACAATAAAAAATAGCGTGTCTTTGTTTATCTACGTTATTATATTTAAGTTTTTTTATTTGTCCTTGTCATAGTATCGTTTAACCATTGTGATAAGGACATGTCTTGTAAGGTGTCTTGAAAATACAGTTTTTGAAAATATATATCTTGAAAATACAGTTTTTGACGACTATGGGCATGTATTCCCAAAATCTGTGTTTTCACAACGTGTATTTTTAAAAACTGTATCTGTATGTCTTGAACAGATATTCTTGAAAATACAGGTTTTGAAAATATTATCTTGAAAATACAGTTTTTGACGACTATGGGTATGTATTCTCGTAATCTGTATTTTCAAAAACTGTACTTGTATATCTTGAAAATATATGCCTGGAATAGACATTCTTAAAAAAAATACAGGTTTTGAAATTATTATCTTTAAAATACAGATTTTTGACATTGGACATGTATCCTCAAAATCTGTATATTCATCATCTGAATTTTTCGATAATATTGTGATGATGAAAATGATTAGCAAAGTTCACATTAAGTTGTTAATATAAATTGTCACTTACCATGGATTTTAATAATTTTAAAGGAAAATGTGTAATGGTCGCGATTTTAATATTAAATATTTTCAAATAGATAAAGGAAAACCGTCGCGCAGACAAGATCAGCGCTGGTCCCCAGTCCCACATCCTGGAGGGAGTCACCTGGGACGAAGCCAGTAAGCTGGTCACTGAAGATGCAGCCAACACCCACACTGGAGACCACGTCGTGAGTCACTACCATTACTACTCTTTTCAGTCAAAGTCAAAGTCAAAATCATTTATTCAATTTAGGCGTCTACGACGCTCTTATGAAGGTCAATTACAAATTTTAGTATTGAAATATTCTACATTGTACTGCCACGTTCAGCAAATAAATTGTATAGAGCCACTGCGAGAAGAACGGGCAAGAAACTCGGGGCCATTCTTTTAAACATCTTTTAACAATGTGTTACATACATACTATATAATAGAGTTATTACAATATTTGTTTAAATTATGTAGGTGACAGGCAATAGCTTGGCGGAGGCGGAATTGTCCAGGCATTTTTGTCGTTTATGTAATCAGAAACTGTGTAGTAGGATTTTTTAATCAATATGTTTTTCACATGCAACTTGAATTTCCCTTCTGTGAGCGTTGTAATATGTTTGGGAACTTTATTATAATTTTTCGAATTGCACGCTTTTGTATGATAAAGATTGTCTCTATCTCAGCAGCAGTTCCCCACAGCAATACGCCATACGACATAATACTGTGGAAGTACGCGAAATAAACTAGGCGAGCAGTAGCTACGTCTGTTAACTGTCTTATCCTAAGAACTGCATATGCAGCAGAACTAAGTCTTCCGGAGAGATCATGTATATGTGGATCCCATTGTAAAGTGGAATCCATTTTGATTCCCAGGAAGACTGTCGCTTTGTCAATAGGGAGTTTATCAGGGCCAAGCTTTATGTTTGGTTCAACATAAGGAACATTTGGTAAAGAAAACTTTAAACATTTCGTCTTTTTTGAATTTAGGAGAAGATTATTAGCGGCAAACCATTTACAAATCTTAGATAATACATTATTTACATGCGTCAGTTCACTGTCTTTCCTATCTACTTTAAAAATCAGAGAGGTATCATCTGCGAATAAAACAATATCGCAGAAATCTTTGACCATGCAAGGCAGATCATTAATATATGTTAGAAACAGAAAAGGTCCCAAAATTGATCCCTGTGGTACTCCCATTTTTACCAATGACCCGGAAGAAGTATTGCCATTTATTCCAACCCTCTGTAGCCTGTCTGACAGATATGACTCTATAAGATTCAGAGCTTTCCCACGAATACCATAGTGGGAAAGTTTACGAATCAGAGTGCAGTGCTCTACACAGTCGAATGCCTTGGAAAGATCACAAAATACGCCAATAGCATCATGTGAACTCTCTCAGGCTTCCAGTATATGCGACATCTGTTGTGGATTTGCTCTTGGTGAAACCAAACTGATTCTCATTTAATAAATTATGCTTGTTAAAATGGGATAGTAGTTGTTTGAGCATAATTTTTTCGAATACTTTACTCAGAACAGGTAAGATGGAAATAGGTCTATAATTGCAAGGGTCAGATGTAGACCCCGACTTTAAAATTGGAGTGATTTTACTTTGTTTCATTAAATCGGGGAAGTTTCCACTATCGACACAAAGATTGAATATTGTTTCTAAATATGGTGCAATAATGTAAATTATAGACTCTACCACTTTTACTGACATACCCCACAAGTCTTCAGTACTCTTTATGTTTAAACTTTGAAATGTTTTTATAATTTCAAATCTTGTGGTGTGTGTCAGTGTCTTTCAATTCTATAATATCTTCTCTTCTCTCATCTCTATCTATTCTTTCAATTGTATAATATAACAGGCGGTAGGTATTTGTACCAAGAGTTTGTCTTGGTGGGTGTTTGATGTGGAGATCGAACCACGGCAGTCCATTGCTATTATCGCTCGGCCATCATTGCTTCATAGTTACCTTAATTTGTAGGTGCTAATGGGAGCGGCATCAAAAGGCATAATCCAACGCGGGTACCAACACAACGCGACGATGTACAGCGCTCCGTACGCGCGGAACCCCTTCGATCACGTCACGGACACGGAGATAGAGGACTATCGTCGCGCCGTCGAACGGAAGGGCAAGAACGAGTGTGAGTATGTCTCTCAACATTTTGCGTATCCAAAAATATCAAAATGTGCCTTAATATGTTGTACTTAATCTCAAACAGTTATACATATCGCAATAATAACATGCAAGTGAAAAATAGAGGATGTTTTCGGGGCCCCGAGGATAAGGCCTAGCCGAGTTTGGGGCCCACTGATAATATAAAGTGTGTGCTACATAATAATTATATTAGATATATAATTATTATGTTAATTATACATCATCTTTATTACCTTTATGGTTAGTTAAGCTACTGTAATGTAACATTGTGCTCTCTGTGAAATAAAACTTTACTTTAATGTTAATCTGAGTAATGCGTGTGTCTAAAAATATGATGCGTTGATGTAAAAGGTTAATGCTTGTGTCTAAAAACATGTGCGTTTGTCTAAAAGGTTGATGCTTGTGTATTTAAATATCATGCGTTAGTCTAAAAAGTTGATGCTTGTGTCTAAAATAAAGACACGTTCTAAACATATTATGATGCGTTAATCAAATAGGTTTTTGGCTTGTGTCAAAAAATATGATGCGTTTGTCAAAAAGGTTGATGCTTGTGTCTAAAAATATGATTAGTTTGTCTAAAAGGTTGATGCTCGTGTTTAAAATATAATGCGTTAGCTCAAAAAGTTGATGCTTCTGTCTATAAATATGATGCGTTAGTCTAAATAGTTGAAGCTTGTGTCTAAAAATATGATGCGTTAGTCTAAATAGTTGAAGCTTGTGTCTTAAAATAAGATGCGTTCGCGTTGGTCAAAAAGGTTTATACATGGGTCTAAAAATATGATGATACTTTGATGCGTGTGTCTAAAAATATGATGAGCTTGTCTAAAAGATTAATGCCTGTAATGCGTTAGCATACACGTTTGAATCTTGTTTATAAAAATATGATGCGTTATTCAGTGGAGGGTATGATATATAATATTAGTTGTTGTATATAACAGACGACACAGACCTGTCGGAGTCGGAGGCGATCAGCGGCGCGCAGATGACGTCGCCCGCCTCCGCGCCCTCCGAGACCGAGGAGGAGTCCAGGGACGGTACGTATCTACTGCTAGGGCACTTAGCACGAGGTCCACCTGTCCCGACCTCACAAGTGGTTTAGAACCCCTTAGTCTGAGGAGAGACTTTGCCTCCTTATGTGTGTTCTACCGTTTGTACAACGGAGAGTGTTTTAAGGAATTGTTTGACTTGATGCCCACGGCTACCTTCCACCATCGCAACTCTCGCCATCGACGGGGAGTCCAACCCCACACATTGAAACCAGAAGTGTTTCGTACTGTGCGGGCTCCTGTGGAATGAGCTCCCCGCCGTGGTTTTCCCGATGGAGTACAGCATGGGGTTCTTCAAAAGGGGCGTGAAGAGATTTCTTCAGGGTCGGCAACGCGCGAGTGATACCTCTGGTGTTGCAAGCGTCCATAGGCTACGGTAACTACTTACCATCAGGCGGGCCGTATGCTTGTTTGCCACCTTTGTGGTATAAAAAAAAAAAAAACTTGATGTCGGTACCTCTACCTATAACAGATGCAGCTCGTCCAAGGTTTTTTTTTTGCGTGATATGTTAGACTTTGAACACTATCTCACCTGATGGTAAGCGATGATTTGGTCGAAGATGTTGTTCAGGCTAACCTAGAAGTACTGGCTCTCAAGGACAACTGCCGGAACACACCGTGAGGTGCTTGGCGACAGATTTTCTACTTGAGAGGGTAGCTAGCCAGGCGGGCATTCTCAAAATGCCCTACCACCATGCTATAACGACTGCCATCCTAAGACAACAATCGACATGCGACGACTTAACGTGCCCTTCGAAGCACGTGCACGCTCAGTAGTAATGTCACTAGCGGTCACCCATCCAACTCATGACCGCGGGCGACGTCGCTTAACTTTGCTGATCGGTTAAGAACAGCTAAGTAAACTTCGCTACGAGCGCTTCAAAATCGTAGTAAGTATCTACTGCTAGGGCACTTAGCCAGGTCCACCTGTCCCGAGCTCACAAGCGGTTTAGAACCCCTTAGTCTGAGGAGAGACTTTGCCTCCTTGTGTGTGTTCTACCGGCATTTTGCGATTGCCCGCCTGGCTAGCTACCACCCTCAAGTAGAAAATCTGTCGCCAAGCACATAACGGTGTATTCCGGCAGCAGTCCTTGAGAGCCAGTGAAATTACAGGCACATGAGACTTAACAACTATGTCACAAGGTGACGGGCGCAGTGTAATTCGTGACTTGCGATGAAATGCATCTGTTATAGGTAGAGGTTAGTCCGCTTAGTTCACTATGCGCCAATGCGTGCCCAGTCTTTGAGGTTTAAGTTAAGTAAGTCAAGTCGCAAGCACAAGGATGTCCACACTTTGCGAGTTTTTTTACGGATTTCTTTGTAATATTTTTTGTTTATGCTTGATAAGTTAGCCTTTGACCACTATCTCACCTGATGGTAAGCGATGATTTGGACGAAGATGTTGTTCAGGCTAACCTAGAAGTACTGGCTCTCAAGGACAACATCCGGAACACACCGTTAGGTGCTTGGCGACAGATTTTCTACTTGAGAGGGTAGCTAGCCAGGCGGGCATTCGCAAAATGCCCTACCACCATGCTATAACGACTGCCATCCTAAGACAACAACCGGGACCGACGGCTTAACGTGCCCTCCGAAGCACGGAAGCGCTCAGTAGTAATGTCACTAGCGGTCACCCATCCAACTCATAACCGCGCGCGACGTTGCTTAACTTTGCTGACCGGTTAAGAACAGCTAAGCAAACTTCGCTACGAGCGCTTCAGAAAAGTTATACAACTTAGTTTTTATTGATTATATATATATTATATTTAATACTAATAATTAAGCATATACTACCGTTTCACATAACATACTTTATATATGTGTGTGCTATGAAGTTATACATATAAAAAAGCGCATGGTCACTCATTGAATCACCGAATAAACGGGATATATCGAAAACTACATAACTGATAGTAGCAGACATTTGGCAGGTGGGAATATAGTTCAATGGATAGTGAATGCCAGCGAAGAAAGGATTTTGTTACAAATTAAAGAGGGTTGACATTCCACAGTCCAGAATCTGGCACTATTCGCGGTAGAAGGTAATGTGCTCGCCCCCTATAACATGCGAACAAGACCTGTCTAGCGAAAAGTAGGTGTTAAGACACCTCAGACCACCCCTTCGGGGAACGCAAGTGTGAAGAAAAGTTTTAAAAGAAAAATTCCGTTACAGAACACCGCGTGCTTAGAATCGAGACCACGCAAGCGCCGGTTCGAAGCCAGCCTGAAGTCGTACTGAGCGATGGTAAGCGGTCCCTTTTTAATTATCCGTTTCACCGCCTTTTGATAAGTGTTAACTGGCGAATAATTTAATTCATTGAATAACAAATTATTTATGAATAATTTATACAATGGAATAATAATTTTTTTTTTTATTTAAAAGATGTTTTTCAACAAGTGTGTAATATCGTGAAACAAATATTACTTGATAAAAATTATATACATTTAATTACTTAATGAAAACAATGTTCTTAAGATATGTTGACATATCAGAATTGTTCGTCAAAAATGTGCTTGTATATTTTATATAAAAAAAAATTGCCAGTCATATTTTTATAATGCAATCATACCATAGGATTTTAACGCATGTATTTAATCGTCAGTTAATATTTATCAATAGATAGTGAAAACAGGTCGTGTTATGTTTTTTTTTGTATTGCTGTTTTGTTCTCTTGATAAAAGTTATCTTTGATTAAAATTTATTCTAGAAATTTTTCTTTTATCTGCCTGCGTTTCTTAGCATGGTAAAAATGAGAATTGGTTTTGGATTCGAGTTTTAGTGTTAAATGCAGCATTTTGAGTTTATTTGAAGTTATGCATAGATTAAGAAAATGGGTACAACTTATTGAACAATACAAATTGGAAAATTATTACACATGTCCTATATTAATAGCTTTAGGATTTGAGGACATAAAAATCATTATAAAATTAAAGATTTTTTTATATATAGATTCAGACGTAACTTTGCGGAAATCCATATTTAATAATAACGAATATTTTTAAAATATTTTGTGAAAACATCAAATTAATACTTTAATAAAACACTTAAAAAATACAAAAATATATCTAGTGACAGGAGGTCTTGACTCTACGAGCGCACGATCGAGAAAAAATCGTTTTTCTTGATCGTGCGCTCGTAGAGTCAAGACCTCCTGAGGATGCTTCGTGTAGACGCGAAACGCGTCGAAAATTCTTCCGGTTTGGCTGCGTGGCGTTTGTGACGTCACGTCGGCTTTACAGGAAAATTAGGCGGAATTGTCACTAGATATATTTTTATATTTTTAAGTGTTTGATTAAAATATTAATTTGATGTTTTCATAAAATATTTTTAAAATATTTGTTAGTATCGTTTTTTTTAAATGTTATTGTGATGAAAAGGCACGATGCCAACCTGATGTTAAGCGGAAACTTCTGCCTGTAACAGATCCATTTCGTCTTACTAAATATAATGATGTTATCTTAGGGAACCAATGTTTCCTACGACAACCTATGTACAAAACTACAGTATTGATACAACAATGAAACTTGTGGAGCCGTTGCAGGCCTTCATCGCCCTAGTGCAATGCAATGATAATAAATTGTTTGAATTATTTACTGATAGAATAAAGTTCTTCTTAAAAAAATAATATAAAACCTAACTTACATGTACTGCACTGTACTGTATCAGCTGGATAGTCCACTGCTGAACACAGCCGCCCCCAATATGAGGGGTTTGCCATAATCCCCACGCTTGGCAGGCGGCTTGGGGATCGCAGTGTGAGATATCAGTTCCTAAAGCGCTGCTGCCCCACCTTTTCTGGTGTGTTACCCTTAGTCGCCTCTTACGACACCCACGGGTAGAGATGGGGGGGGGGGGGGGTGACCTTCTATCCCGGTACCCCACGGGCATATAAAAAAATATCATACAACTATTGGTTCTCTTTTATTATTGTGATGTAAAGACACATAAGTATATATTTGTTAATTAAGTCATACCCATTTTAATATTTTACCATTTCAAAAGTATTTAAATAACCTGACCAGAAACAGAAAACAAAATTAAAAGTAATTATTGATTTTATTATTTTTCATTTGTCTTTCTTCTACTACTTTTATTCTCTAAGAAAATATTAAATTAATATTCAGAAAAAATATTTGAAAACTGTATATATATTACAGTTCCTCCTTATTTTTTTTTTCTTATACTCAATCGATGAGTCAAGAAAAACCTGATGATGCTTCGTGTAGAAGTGACACACGTCGAACTTTAATCCGGCTAGGATACGTGGTGGTTATGACTGCACGTCTGCTAAGGGGGAAAATTAGGCGAAATTAACTCTAGATATATTTTTTTAATGGTTTTCATAAAATATTGATTTATATAATTTTAATTTAATTGAAAAAAAAAACTGTTTATTTTTTAAATTTTAATGTTTCTAAAAGTTGCTTAATATCGAAATTATTTGAAAAAAAAATGATTTTTGTTTATTCTGTACATAATTTTTAAGAAAAAATGATTATACTAGTTTTTTTTTATTTTGTACCTATATGCAATGGTTTTTCTATCTGGTCAGGTTATTTTATAAAAGAAAGTTTATCCATTTCATGCATGGCTACTAAGCATTGTTCCTTTATAGTTGATACAACCGATTTCTTGAACGCCGAGCGTGCACACGCAGACAGGACGAAAGGTAAGGCCTTTTATATAGATATGGGTGTTGATGTTGGACTAATATCGTTATTAATCTATTTATAAATAAATGTTGCATGAACTTGTCACTTTAGGCGTGCGTCTAACTTCGTTTTTAATAGATGAAAACTTAGTTATAAGTAGTTTAGGGGCTTTATCGCGATAAAATATGTATAAATTTATTTACCTCGTTTCTACCAAGTTGCATTGGTCGTGGTCACGAGCGGACTGAAGTTGCGGGTGTCAACGTCTTGAAAGGTGGGCATTTTCTCCAACTACCCGCATTTGATTTAGAAATCTGTCGATACGATATAAATTTATACATGTTTTATCGCGATTAAGTTCCGTTTAATACTTATAACTATGTGTTACGATGAAAACATTTTTTATAATCTTTAATACATGTTTTTATGTATTGGCTGTTTGTATGTATATAAACATAATAATTCGGTATCATTACGCCTTCCCTTTCAGGGGAGGGTGTATAGTGAAGGTTTTAATAATTTTGCTTATTAATTTATTAATATTATTAATAAATAAAATTTTTAATATTGTAATTTAAATTTGTAACGAAGTTAGAAGCACAAATGAAGGTTTTTTTTTGTGCATTTTGATGTTGAATGATTTCTTTACCCTACTAATCACTGTCATTGTTGGCCATATATGTATTATTTCGCATTATATGGTTTATTTTTTTATATTTTTTTCCAGTTCCTGTTATCTTTTTTTTATTAGTTGATTCTCTATGTTGTTTTATACATATTTATAGATATTATATTATACTTAGCTGTTATTTTTATTGTATAATACTTTGAAATTATCCGAGTTCTATAATCTACTGGAAGAGAAAACGTAAATCATCCTTATTCCATATTTTATTTCAAACACATACTAATTGAAAACTTTAATTTATTACCTTATTTATTTTCCAACATTATTTTATTTCTTACCTTACTTCATATCTAACATTATTTTATTGCTTACCTTGTTTCATATCTGACTTTATTTCTTGTCTAACATTATATAACTGCTTAATTTATATAATTTCTAACCTAATTTCTTATCTAACATTATTTTACATCTAATTTTACTTCTTATCTAACATTATTGTTTGCTTATTTTATTTCTAACTATATTTCTTTTTCAACTAACACATACGTTAAGACACCCGTGATCCGACCCCGTTTTCGGATGACGACGTGTTTGTACCGTCCGCCGTCAAATCCGGAGTGCACACCGTTATAACGGCGCGCGCGCACCATCGCGTCGTCGGCAGAGGTGAGGGATGACGGCTGGCTTTATTAGCAATATATTAAATTGAGACTTGTTACAGTGATGAAAACGTGACAAAAAAACAAAAGTACTTTGGTAGTAATAGGCCCTTCCCTAATTTAACACTCCGTTACACGCGCTGGGTAAAAATGTGCCCATCGAGTAAATATTGGATTGTGATTTAAAAAAAAAAAATTACAATCAACATCAATAGCTGTAGCAACTTCATCTTTATGTATTTGTCAGAGACTCGGCAAAGAACAAATAAGCACGGGTTTATTTTTTTATCAACTTAGTCATATTTCTACGTTTTGAATAGAAAAAAAGATCATTCTACCGAAACAACATTACAAGTAAATGTGTGAGGACCATACATTATTCTATTTTCTTTTAATTATTCGCGATTGTAATTAGCTTTGTTTGTTTTGGTTCAAAGCGTAAAAAAACGCTGATTTAAATAAGCTTGTACCATTTACAGTTATATGAGGAATACTCATTTAAAAAAGGGTTCATTTTGGTCCCCTGCGTGGAATGACGTGATAAATAAGAGCACGTGTAATGGAGTGTTAAATACTTTGCTCATGATAGCTCTTTATTGCTCTTTGAAAGTTATTCATACAGCCGCCAGATTGCTACTACCTCTGTGTGTGTGATAATATGTAGAATATATGCGTGTGTAAGTTATGATAGGTGTGTGATGAATGAACGTGATGGTTGAGTTTGAATTAGGCTTAGATATAGTGGTATTAGACTGTCTCAATCGCCGCAAGGGTGAGCTCAAAGTAAGCTGGGAGTATCCCATAATCTTAAAATTAAACCAGTCAAAGATGACCTTGGGAACCGTGTTATTGTGTAGATGATTTAACATGTGTAAGGAGTTAATATATTTCTTAAAGAGCATTTTCATATTATTATTGATAGGTTGTCCTTTGACCACTATCTCAGGGGCTAACAGGCTCAACCTATAAACTGATCTGGTTCCGAAGGACAGCTGCCGGTATACACCGTTAGTTGCTTGGCGACATATATCAATTGAGATTAAGAGGTAGACTGTTAGTGTGGCTGAATTGTGTGAAAAATTACATGAGTAAATGAGCGTGAATGCAGGTGAGTGATAGAATTAAAGAGAAAATAGAGGAGAAAGAGAGAGAGAGAGAGAGAGGGAAAGGAATAGGGAAGGTGTTGCTGCTGATTAGTTATTTCGAAACTAGATATTTCGCTTTGTGTCAGTCTTGGTGACGGGTTTTAGTCATTATTCTTCGTCCAATAAAACCGAATGAATCTTTAAGATCCCAATCTACTGTCGGACGACGAGGTCTTCTTAGATTCTGCGGCGACCACTGTCACCTCGAGCATGACGTCGGGGATGACGTCAGGGGTGACGTCACCGCAGCCACCTGCACAGGTTGTGATTAGGACTCAGCATATTGCTGTCGCTCAGACTGTCGCTAGAGGTGAGGATTGGAGAGTTGGAAGTGAATAGAGTGGGGTGGGGAGTGAATAGAGTGGGACGGGGAGGGAATAGAGCGGGGCGAAGAGTGAAAATTAAGGATAAGAAGTAATTTGTTATATCTGCTTCAAATGATGTGTCATAATATTCTGTATTCGTGCAGTGGTTTTAATCGTGCTTTTAGGTTTCTCTGTTACGTTGTCTGAGTGAAGATGAGTGTTTATAGGTGTTATATTTGGGTGTGTATGTAGGTGAGTGTGTGTATGCTTAATTGTGTATGTGTTTTTGTTGTTGTCGATCACTTCATTCAATCATTAGTTATTGTTGAAACTACCAGAAAAATGTGTCTGTTTTTTAAAGTACCAGCCATACTTTGTAAAATTTTAAATGTATTATTATTGATCTCCATAGTCAATTTCCTAAAAACATCAGGTCGTCTTATCGTGTTATGTTTATCCTTTAATTCGTAGTTTTTCTATTATTTTACATTAGTTACCTTTACTAGTATAATTGTCTATTTCTACTTATTTTTATTGCTTGTTTCTTTATTTTTATTTTTTATATATAATACTACCTTACCATCTATATTATACAAGTATTGTATACTTATTTCTGTTCCTACTCACTTACCTATACTTACTCATATATCACTGAGATGGTGTCAATTGCTCAAAATGTGTCAAATATATTAATCAGTTTGATTTCATTCTGTTTTTTGTTGGTTGTGTTTACCTTGATTATGACAGAAAGTAATTTCTATAAACGATCACAAATTACTAATTTCGAAATTATACTACTGTCATTCTCATAAATAAAGCTAACAGCACTCGCTTGCCATATACGTTTGCACGCTTTTCACTGCTTACAGGTACTAACGAAGCTAACTCCCTGCACCACGCCCTCTCGTCAACTAACAAACGTTCAATCCACGATTATACCCGTAACACTAACTTTGATAACATCGTCAAAATATACGAAAGTCCCGAAAAAAATAGCAAAATCTCTCACCCTAAATGTAAAGTCAGTCTCAATTCTCGACTTAATGATAACGCCGTTAACCTGCCCAGTAGTGCTTCAAGTCTGTTCTCTATACCTTCCATAGAGTGGGACGGACGAGCCAAATCAGATTACGCTTTCAAAACTCAATCCTTGCCTAGACAGAGAGTTACGGTAGCCAATAAGTTGTATAGAACTAGGTCTCACAGCGGATTTGTTAACGCGTTCATTAGAGACCCTGAGCCGAGGCATTACCATCTCCCGAGATGCCGATCTTGCGGAGCTACCAACTCCTCTTACTCATGGGAACTGTCCAAAGAAGAAAAAAGTATCAAGACACAAATCAAAACTTCGATATATTTCTCTGTAGATAACATCCCACAGAAATGCATCGAGGAAACCGAGTCTGTTAAGGTTAAAGAGAAAGTGGTGCCTGTACTCAAAGTGGAAAAGGTTCCTGAGTTTGTTGAAAGCCAAGAGTTTACTGAAGATAATTACTTAGGCGAATTGGGTAATAGTTTTTCTTCTGAAAATCAGACTGTAATTGAAAAGCTTCATCCGGAAGCTGAAGTAACAGTCACTAACGATAAAAGTGATAAGGAAACACAAGTAGATAATGATAATGGAGATATATACAGAGCTGAATGTGCTCAGATAGTTCTAGTCGAAGATATAAATAATACTTTAGAAACGAGTGAAGGTGAGTATCATAGCTTTACAGATGACTTCGAAGAAGCTTACGAGAGTCCAGTAAAAGCTTTAGTAGAGAAAGACATCAGAGACTATTCAGTGCCTATTAACTTTTACTGTGACGATTACATGAGGAAGAATGAATCTAGTCCGAAAAAATCACCGCTTAAGGGAAGTGACGCATCGAAAATTATTCTTGAACCAATATTAGAAGAATCGAAGAGTTCATACGGTGATGATTCCGGCAACTTGTCAAGTAATGGTAGTAAAAGAGATTCTGACGTGAAACCACATGTAGAAAAAGCCGTTTTAGATGTTATTGATGATGCATCATCACCTTTAGAACCAATACCTGATTGTGACAAAAATTTAGGGATACATTCAGAAATTTCTAAAGACGTATTAGAAGAGAATGAAAACAAATTCACAGGTAATGAAAGTCTAATGATGATCATAAAAGATGTTATTGTAGCTGATTCTCCATTCGAAGGCGATGTAAAT
Organism: Plagodis pulveraria; assembly: GCA_963890685.1. Classification (NCBI taxonomy): domain Eukaryota; kingdom Metazoa; phylum Arthropoda; class Insecta; order Lepidoptera; family Geometridae; genus Plagodis; species Plagodis pulveraria. The sequence continues at coordinate 15,537,628 of OY982976.1, read as the reverse complement.
ATAGAACCTGTGTCAGTATCAACAGAAACAGTAAATAATAACTTAGAAAACAGTAAAAAAAAATTACCAGAAACTGAGAACCAGAGAAAGAGTTCTATCGAGTATAGTGTCGTTAGTTCGATCAACGAACTGGTAACCTTGGATTCAACAGCTGAATTTGAAAAATATGAGGCAATATCTGAATTACTGATTAGCATACTAAACAAAATTGAATATGATAGAGATGAGAACTTTTTTCTAAATGTCAGAGAGAGAAATGCACATTTAGGAATTTATAATCAAGAAAGCGAGCAATCAAATATTGAAGCTAAATTATCATTGAATATTGATGAAGTTCAGCCATTAATGGGTTTAAAAGAAAGCAACCATATTTTACCACCGAATTGTAACGATTCTGTCGCAAATTATGTTGATGACTACGAACACGAAAATAAAGAATCAATAATAATAACTCAAGACAGCAAAGACAGCCTTTTATCGTCCGAAGAGAACAGTGATGAAAATTTCTCAATAACCAAACTTATACAAGATATGGAGAGAAATATTCATCTTAATGAAACTATTCTTACAGAAAGCAGTGACAGTGGGGTGACCGAACCTTTCAAAGTAGCTGAAAGTATCCTCTACTATTTATTTGATAGGGCATTTTTCATGTCTAATAACAAACACAAAAATAAAAAAAATAAAAAAGTTGTAACTATTGTCGACGCAGAAGATATAATTTATACTGCTAAAGTTATATGGCCAAGTATGAATGAAACTGAAAATATTGCGATTAATAATGTCGGTTATGACTTTGAAGATACTTCTAAAGATGATTTATCTGATGCGGAACGTTCAGAGTTGAAATACCGATCTATTGAGTTTAACTCTAATATGGATAACATCAGCGCACACAGAAATAGTGTACATGCCGATGCAAGCTCGGAATCGCTGCAAATATATTCAGAAATTGAAGTTTGTTATGTGAAAAATGTCCTCGATGACTCTGTAATTAGAACCTCAGGTGAAACGTGGGAGATTATTCCTAGTGCTGACGATGCTATCGAATCTGATATATCATTCGATGTTGAACAAGAGCATATAGGCCATTTTGATAACTTGAATCGAGATGATCCAAGAAACGACATAAATAATAATTTCGGTGAAGATTTCCACGAAGAATTGCCGGATTTAAATAACACAGTAGATATAAATACTGAAGGCGACATACGTGACGAATCTACTGACGACGAGGAATGCAAAGAGCTCTCTGAAAACAGTACTGAAGTTGCAGAAGACATTATTTACAAAGTATTCAGTGACATATCCTTCGAATGCGATGATGAAAGTCGATATGATATTAATAATATTAGAGGAATTAATAATACGACATTTGTTCGACACCTAAGAGATAAGAACAAGAATTATAACGAGGACCGATCGTTGGATAAGAACAGCAATGAACTTAATATAAACAATGAAACATATGATAATGTTAAAGAAATGAGTGAAACACGAGGCAACTCAGCAGAACAGGTTTTAAACGAAACGTCTAACGAAAATACTGATGAAATGAATATGGCTTTCGTCCACACCTCTTCATCCCCTGAAAAAGGATATAAGATATTTGAAACATGTACAGAGTCCCCTATACGTAACTCTAATGACAGCTTCGTTGGACAAGATTTGACAGTTTTGTATGAAAATAACGACACTCTTTTAGGATCTCCGTTTGTCAAACGAGCATCTGTGATTTCTATGTCACAGACTGTGAATAGTGGAGGGATGAAATATTGGATATCATTCGACGACAGCATCACAAGCGATACTCACAACAACAGAACTTTTCATGATAGTGTCACTGAAAGAGTATGGAGAAAAGCTAAAAGAATAGACGATGCTATTCCAAGCTTTTATGGAATCGACTTAGAGAATAAAGATGATAATGTTAGGAATAAGTTTCAAACGTTTCGTAAAAGATCAGTATTGATTGATGATACAACGAATTCTGAACCTAATGGTGATGAACTGGCATACAATGAGTACATCAAGTTAAATGAACATTATGAAAATGAAACAAATGTAGTCAATAACGATGGATTAGTGAATAATTCTGATGCTCAGTTTGTAACATCACCTACTGATTCTCACTATAACACCTGCGAAATGACTCAAGACGTGGAAAGTCCACAAAAGAGGCTACTTTACGAAGTACACAGAAGACAAAGGCTGTATAATACATGGCCGCCTTTTGAGGATACGCTCTTTTATAGGATTATATCTAAGTTTCGTATGTCTGAGAGTTTTGATCCTAGCGACTTGGAATCGGCAAGAATTAACAGTTTATAAATTATAATTAATTTTAATTTTGAAATGAAATATTTCCAGTGATAGATGTGAAAGTCTAATGGTCCTTTTGATATTTAATAGCATAGATGTACTGATGTTTGGAAAGGCTTCAGTAGCAAGTAAAATAAGGTATCGTAGCAAACGCAAAATATGCCCAAATATTTTTCTCCCATTATATATAAAATCAAGGGAACGTTTGCGTCCTTTAGTCTATATCTTATCCTCTGATCTTCTCTCTATACCTTGAATAGTTTTGATGCGTATTCTTAATTTTGATGTCCATCAGTTTTAGAGAAAGGTATTTACGAAAGAAATAATATTTCCTGAAAACAACGATTTGTGTTTTAAAAGTCAACATTTATGATATCTAAAACCATTTTTTTTTATTCATTAATTAGTATGAATATTTTCACCGGTATAGTGTATGGAACAAATATAATGAAAAATTCTGCACATTTGGGATTTCAAAGCAATAGTATCGAATTCTCTACAACCAGTACGTTGTTTTCAATACATTTTCTTTTTACTGAAGTCTTGTTACCACCTCATCTCTATCACTTAAGCACAAAGTAGACTTCTTAAAAGATTGAATTGCTTGTGTTGAATTTGTTGATATTATGTTCACTTTTACGTTCGTAGAATCAGGTTTAGTTTCATCAAAAACTGTACTTCAAGCACAAATTAAAATCAAATATCGAAGACAAAGGAGAAAATTCTTCATCATTTGCAGGCTATAGACTATTTACCACGTCTTCTATTTTTTTTTGCTTAATTTACACAAAATAATTGTATCTGATTTAGCCATTTACAGTTCATGATTGTTATGAAACATGAATACTATATAATATTATTTCAGTATTAATATATTAAATGGCTCAATAAAATATTTTTTTTTGTTTATTGTAACGGTAAGTGAAAACATTAAATATAATTTAATGAAAATATTGATTACGGGTATGGTCGTGGTTGTTTCGAAATATTTTGAACGATTTTTTTTGTGTACGCTAGATTTATGTTTTGTCGTCTTTTAGTTTCTATTGTGTTACCGATTTTGTTGTTGGAAATACACGAATGTCATAATGCTTAAGGTGTTCACACACGTCAGAATTTTTGACCGAGTTAAACATTTACAAAATTTTTAACCTTGTACTTTTCATTTTAAAATGACCTCACGTTTTACTAACGAATAAATGCGAGCTTAAATTTCATATTACAGACCCACCAACTTATCTGTTCAGGTGGCAGAAAAAAGAACTACAACATTCCTTCAAATTGTGACAGTTTGTAGTTGATTTCCATGACCAGTAGCGCCCTCGCAAACTGCACAGTTAAGTTGGTGGTACTATACCGAGATTAATATAGAGTATTGATAATTTTTGACATTTAATTGATTACATTGTCAACTGTCAAAATGGCGCTAGCATAGTTTGAAGCATTTACTGAATTGTGTCAATAAAACATTTGACAGTTGTATATTTGACATCTGGCATATTCAACAACTAAAATCTTACACCGATTGTTTGACGTGTGTGGAGATCTGTAAGTTAGTGTTACGTCTTTTACGGTTTCATATATCCACAGTTAATAAAATATGGAAAACGAAAGCTCTAAGGCCGGTCTGTATTTCAGACCGTCGGGGTCAAGTCGCGATTTATTTATTTCCTCTACATTTAATTTTTAGCTCTATTTACCGAAATAGGGTCTACAATTGCATCTACGTTTATTATTGATTCTGAATCCGGAGTTTGAAACTGCTCCCAGTAGATGGCATTAGGGTTTGGAAAAAAAAACGAATATCTTGTTTCATATACTTGGGATAGTGTTCTCACCCCAAGCTGTCAAAAATAATGTCACCATCGTCCATTTTCAATGACAATTTTCTTATCGCAAGAACCTAAAGCCGGGTCTCAAAAGTTGGCAAATATCATCACAACCACGTGTTTGAACCATTAAAGTTGCCGATTTTTGTGTGGTGGAGATCTGGCTTGTTATAGTCACCGCGTTACCAACTGAGTCGTGCGGCCATACATAATTTCACTATGTCTATCTCGCTCGCACTTGTTGGTCTTATATAGCCGCATAGTGATGTGCGTTAGATGGTAGTAGGCGCATATCGATAAGAATAAAATCCGATAGAAACATTTGTAATTAATGTTGCCACACATGTTTGTAATGAATGTTAAATAAATAACATTTATTCTTCCATAGAAACTTTTGTTACCAATATGTGTTGGCAATACAAAAGCTGTAACTGTAAAGCTGTACTTTAGTTTCGTGGAGAGACCCACTTATGGCTTCGTATATCCAACAGATATGTGCGAGGGAGATGATTGGTGTGCGAGGAAAAAAACTACCAATTGAATCGCTGCGTTCTGCGAGGCTAGGGCAATGAAGCTATCCTATTGGTGCATTTTTCCTTGCGCACCGCTCATCTCCCTCGCTGATCTGGTCGATACGGAGCCTCAGAGATTAATAGTGCTTAGTTTTCCATATTAAATAATTCACATTTTAAGTTTGTATCATATTTTATGTTCATTTTAGCATGCTATGTTTTACGTTTGTGATGTTTCGTTATTAAAGTGTACATGATTTATTGTATATTGTTTTATTTGTGTTTTGTATATAAATGTGTTTTTTTTATATATGTCGCAGATTTACTGGTTATTGGACGATATTGTGTAGTTGGATCGTTTTTGTAAATAATTAAATATAAAAATCTATTTGGAAAAGATTTACTTATACAAAAACATTATATAGAATATTTACCATGTATTTGATTGATTTTGAGGGCACGATATTGCAAGTAAATTGGTTTACTTGTGATCATGGATCTAGTACGTATAAAAGATCCATTTTTTTTTTATGCCTGATAGGTTAGCCTTTGACCACTATCTCACCTGATGGTAAGTGATGATGTGGTCGAAGATGTTGTTCAGGCTAACCTAGGAAGTACTGGCTCTCATTACAGTACTTTTAATTATGTATGGCTTGTGGTACTTCAAGCTTTACGACGACTTTGTGTATGTAGAATGTAAGCCTCAATAAACCAAGTCGTTCGGTGCGCGTTGTGCGCCCGCCATCCATCTAGCCAAGTATCGGCATCGCCTCCTCGTTCAGTATTTTTTGTATCTAAAGTCCATACTACAGCGCACACTGTACAACGTCCTATTTGTTCGGCTCCTCTCAGGACCAGCTCGCGCGTACTCGTGAGACTGGAGAGAGGTGACGTTGTACCGGCGCCGATCCGATACGCTTCGTCCTTAAACTAACAATTGCATCAACTAATAACTTTTCTGCCAATCATGCTTAAAAATAAAAATAACTTTTGGTTTTCTCATGGCAACACCTGCAATGTGTTTCGGCTTTTTTATTTTTGTCACTTGCAACACCGCTTTGTATGTGCACGCGCATGGCAAGCCGTCGGGTGGTTTCGGGAGAAACGCTTCGTAGTCATTACTAGAAGTAAGTACTAATCAATTGATAAACTAACCGCCTTACTTTATAATTGTTGTGTAACTTTACCGAATGCCACATAGTACTGCGCAGTACTGTACTGGGTACAGTACAGTTGTGTGCAGTACTACACTAAGAAAAACTTATGCGTAATACTATACAACGTTGCATAAAGTTAAGTGCCCCGTAAAGGATCAAAACATGTTTGTCAAATTATTTGAAAGATTGCGGCTTCGTTTGACATGTTTGTGAAACACTATACTACACTAAGAAAAACTTATGCGCAATACTATACAACGGTGCATAAAGTTAAGTGCCCCGTAAAGGATCAAAACATGTTTGTCAAACTTAACATGTTTGTCAAATTATTAAAAAGTCTGCGGCTTCGTTTGACACGTTTGGGAAACAGTATACATGTTTGACGCGTTTGATATTTTTTGATGGAAATCTACATCATGTTTGACGTCATTTTTGTAAAACTTCATCGAATATGTGCGGCGGTGTTTGTCAAACAAGATCTTTACGTTACGATAAAGCAACTACGGGCAAGTTTGACAAATTTGTTCGATATCTTGTTTGATGAAAACGGGAAGTTTGACAAACGTGTTTGTATAACATGTTTGTTCGTTTGCAGGGCGCTTTACACAACGATTATTAAAGGTATATCTTTAATACTTTAATGTTTTTAAATAAATCTTATAGGTTTTAATAAATTAGACTTCAAGAATTTATAGGTGACCATTATCTTACATGTTGATGTGGTGAAAGATGACAAGATTTTTTTATTTCATATATATGTTAACATTTGATTATAATCTACCCTGATGGCCAGTGATGATGTGGTAAACAAGCATAACCTAAAAGGGGAAACGGCTCTCAAGTATAGCTACCGGAACCCACGGTTGGATGCTTGGCGACCAATTTCTACTTAATGGTACATCCTGTCGGTCTAAGTAGCGAAAATGGAAACTCGTTGGCTGGACTGACAAAATATAAAAGACAAAAATGTTGCGCTAAAAAAATTGTGGAACCTACTACAAGATACCTTCGCTTACAGAAAATGATTGAAACAACATCTTTCATTGACCCAAGTCTGCTGCTTGATGGCGCTGCTTTGCAAAGAGGATGCGTCACAATGTACGCTGATTGCGTAGTTCATTTTTCTGCCACCTGAACTAATATGTTGGTCACAAAGGCTGCTTTTTATTACAAAGGCTAAAAAGTAGTTGAAGGTGATGTATTTATAGTATTTTATTATGTTTATAGGTGAACACACCTTGAACGGCGATCACTCCGACGCGCATCAGAGCACCTTCTCGCACAGCAGTAAAGAGGTAAGCGTTTTAGGGCTCCGTACCTAAACGGCAAATTGGACTATGCGGATTACATTACAAAATCACAAATATACGATAGGAAAAATTTAAGTCATGTGCGGGATTCGAACCCGCGTCCATCCACCCCTTGACCCGTGGTATGCTCTAACCAATTGAGCTAACATGACATGACGTCAGAACTCAAATCTTTCCTATCGTTCTTTAATCATCGTATTGGGATGGAGCGACATCTATAGTACCACTTGCGTTGTACTACAAACAAGACCAATTTTGCAATTGGGTGGATGGACGCGGGTTCGAATCCCGCACATGACTTAAATTTTTCCTATCGTATATTTGTGATTTTACTAGAATAATAGGCTCTCGCGACAGCTGCCGGAACACACCTTTAGGTGCTTGGCGCAGATTTTCTACTTGAGGATGGCAGCCAGCCAGACGGGCATTCGCAAAATGCTCTACCTCTATATATATATATATATATAACGGCTACCATCCTCATAGCAAACGACACGCAAGGCTTACCGTGCCCTCCGAAGCACGTGCACGCTCAGTAGTAATGTCACTAGCGGTCACCCATCCAAGTCATGACCGCAGCGGACGTTGCTTAACTTAGCTGATCGATTAAGAACAGCTAAGCAAACTACACTACGGGCGCTTCAGTCTGCCTGTAAGATAAGCTGTCTGCATCCTTATTTCGTGTTATGTTTATTCGAAATAGGCATGCTTTTGACCTCAATCTCACTTAAGGGTGAACTGGCCGGTCAGTTCTCCATACAAACGTCGTAGGGTGATCACTCCCTTATTTGAAAATTTAGGACCAAAATAAAGCATGATATCGATTGATCTCTTTATTATCTAGGCTTGTATCGTAATATTTTTTTAATAAGCTAATAAACTCCAGAGTTATGAGCCTTGAAACATTTTCATATAAAGTTTTCGAGGCTCATAACTTTCAACATAGGTAATTATCTTTTTAAAATTTCGTTACCATACATGCCTGGATAATGACGAGTTCAATCGATGTTATGCTTAATTCTGGACATAAAAATTGAAATACCCTTATTGATAATAAGTGTTTACGACGTTTGTATGGAGAACTCACCGGCCAGTTATGGAGAACTAACCTTAAAGACGTATCACGCGGTTCAGATATTGTCCATTTATAAATGAAATTCATATATTTACATGGTTATTAGGTGACGATGCGGTCAGCGATCGCTCACGGTCACCTAGAAGTTACATGTGCACCCTAAGTCGCCCACATTATAAAGATAAGATAAAGATAATTTTATTGTTGTAACATGAGTAATTATACACTTTCATGCAATTTGTTGGTATGTAATAAATAAAGGTTCATCATGTTTTGCCTATGAAGGCGTACAATATGGAGAGATGAAGCCATGTCTTAATTACAAACATTGAATAAAATACAAAATTCATTACAATAAAAACATTCCAAATATTGCAGTAGTTATACAGTTTTAAAATAATCATTTTTGAATATAATACATGTCAGGCAAAATTATTAATAAATAATTAGAAATAAATTATAGATTATAGAATTAGTAAATTTTTATCAGTAAAGGTAATAATTATAAAATAAAAGGTCATCATTTAAAATTTGTCATTTAAAAAATCACGAATATCATAATAACATTTTTGAACTAATAGAGCTTTGAGTCTAGATTTGAATAAATTCATATTTAACTCTTTGTAACCCTTTGGAAGTTTGTTAAAAATTAGGGGTGCCATGTTAACTACGCTTTTGCGCAATAGCGCTGTATTCCAAGAGTATGAACATAGTATGTTATTGTCTCGTCTTTCCCTTTGAATTAAATCGGATAGTTTTGGAAACAAACCAGGATTTTTGAAAACAAATAAGGATATTTCCAATATATATAGTGACGGAAGTGTGAGAATTTTGTGTCTCTTAAAATATGGCACGCAGCTGTCCGTTACCTGAAGATTAAACATGGCCCTAATGCAGCGTTTTTGCATTTTAAAGATTACTTCTTTATTGGTTGAATTACCCCAGAATATGATTCCGTATCTGAGGTTAGATTCGATTATGCCGTAGTATGCAGTGAGGAGGGCATCAATATTTAGCGTATTAGTAAGTTTATATAAAGCATACGATAGTTTACTTATTTTTTTAGATAGGTTTTCGATTTGACTTTTCCAATTTAATTTTTTGTCGATAGTTAGTCCAAGAAATTTGGCAATGTCAACTTGTTGAATTGAATTATTTCCATAAAGTAGGTCAATGTCAGATACTTCATCAAATCTTTGACTGAAATGCATTATTTTAGTTTTATTTAGATTTATTTTTAAATTATTATTGTCAAGCCATGAAATAATAGATGTCAGAGAATTATTGATGTCAGTTTCATAACATTCATTATTCTTACAAGCTATGGTTACCGTACTGTCATCCGCAAATAGGGTCATATGTTCTGTGGTACATTTTGGGAGATCATTTACGTATATTATAAACAAGAGGGGACCCAATACACTTCCTTGTGGTACACCGTACACCACATTCCGTTGTTTAGAAGAATAGGATTTCTCTTCTTTTGTATTAAAATTTAATTTAGTGATTTGAGTAACTTGCTTTCTCATTGATAAATATGACTCAATTAGATTCAATACATTTCCCCTTAGTCCATATGCGTCCAGTTTATTAAATAAAATTTGATGGTCCACATAGTCAAAAGCCTGCGTCATGTCACAAAACACGGTACAAATAGGTGTAGTTACATCTACATTCGTTAGAATGGTTTTTATGAAATCATAAATGGCCATATTGATGGACTTGTTTTTCCTGAATCCTTTTTGCTCCCTACAGAGTATATTGTTTATTTCAAGATAATTATTTATATTTTGATACAAGTACTTTTCAAATACTTTCGAAAATACCGAAATAAGTGCTATGGGTCTATAGTTTTCCATCAGTTCTGTATTTTCTTTTTTAAATAATGGTTTAACTACCGAAATTTTGAGCGATGTAGGAAAAATACCAGTTTCAATACTCAAATTTATAATATGGCTTATATGCGGACATATGTATTGATTTACACTTTTTTATTATATGTGTCAGTCACATTAACTACAGACTCAGGCAATGCATTCCACTCTTCGACCGTTCGTCTGATAAACGTTGTATAAAACCGCTTTGTACCGGTTGTAGTTGTGGTGGAATTTGCGTTATTAAAATATATTGAAAAATAACCATTAACAAATACATTGTGATTATTGTAAATTTGAAAATTTTGTCCGTCAAATGGTAGCCAAAGATTTGGCTGAAAATTGGCCTGAATTAAAGTTAGCGTAAGAAAGAGGAGGTGAGTGATGATATGTGTCATTTAATTGATAACTTTTGTTTGCAGGGCTCGCCATCAAAGGAGGTGTCCACCGAGGACTCCCCCAAGAAAGATAAGAAGAAGAAGAAGGGCCTCAGGACGCCATCTTTCTTGAAGAAGAAGAAGGAAAAGAAGAAGGAAAAGTCCAGCACGCCGCAGCCCGCCTAGATGTGAGTATACCGCCTCGCTTCCATGGTGTCTGTTTAAGGGTAGCGTACTTCAACTTCTTACTTGGTCAAAGTCTACATTGGTATAGTCCTAACTTGATCAAAGTCTACTTTAGTAAAATCCTGCTCAAAGTCTACATTAGTAAAGTTCTAACTTGGTCAAAGTCTATTTCAATTCCTTATTTTGCCAAATCTACGTACTTCAAATCCTTACTTAGTGAAAGTCTACATTAGTAAAGTCCTAACTTGCTCAAAGTCCTTACTTTACCAAATTCTACGTACTTCAACTCGTTACTTAGTCAAAATCTACATTAGTAAAGTCCTAACTTGTTCAAAGTCTACTTTAGTAAAGTTCTAACTTGTTCAAAGTCTACTTTAGTTAAGTTCTAACTTGTTCAAAGTCTACTTTAGTATAGTTCCTACGATCACATCATCACTTGACATCGGGTGAGATTGTGGTCAAAAGCTTAACCATCGGCAATAAAAAAAACTGTTAATAGAATTTCTTTTTTTATTTTTCAGGTAAAATCCACAAATCCACACTGCCATCTCGCTTTCAAAATACTTGTAATTGTTTTTTTTAAATAAATGTTAAGATTTACTACCGAAAGTGCGTATTATATCGAAAATACACGTAATTCTATATCAGCTTGTATACAGTGTGTAGTTTTGCCTTGGGGTGTACATAATTGTGTGTGGAATTTGGACACGCTGTATAATGCGGCCGCCATTATGATTTGGTACAAATTTTATTTATACCTTTGCTGTTAAAATAAATTTAAATGAAAAGATCTTATGAATTTTGTTGTTATAAATGAATTTTAATGGACTATTGTTTTAATGTGTCATTGAATTGAAAAAACAAAATGGCGACCGCCGCGCCGCTCAAATAATAACGCTGCTGTTACTTTTGGCAATAAAATGGGTGTTTCTATAAAAGATAACCACTTTACATCCAAAAATGTATTTTGGATTACGTAAATAGTGGATTTTGAGAAAAAAAAGTGTAGAAATCCTCATTTTTTTATGTACGTAATGAGAGTACCCACCTATTGGCGTTTTTAAGTTTGGTGCACTGGCTGTAGTGTTATTCTATCTCTTTTCCTCTTATATAGAAATCTATATCCATCTCTGTCAGATGAAATCTATATTAGTTCGCTGTTTTGAAACTAGATGGCGCTACGTGCTCATCCCGTGAGCAAATCGAAGAGCAAAAATGAAAGTTGCTATATGAAAGATTTTTTTTTAAATCCAGCGAGATATTTTTTATTATTTATTTTGACTTAAAAAGCGATTGGTGTTTTTTTAAACTTGTAACTTGCCAACCATCATATGTCGAAACAAATATTTTTTTTTATTACTTTACGTAATTTTAGTTTTTTTTCTGAATGTTGGGTACGATTTGACAGTAAAAAAAATATGTTTGGCAGCTTTGAATGAAGTTTTTATTATGTATTTTTTTACTTAGTACAAACAGTTTGGTTACAAACGATAAATTTTATTTGGAATTGATTTCAAAATACTCATTGTCTTTTGAAGTACAAGTTTTTCCTGTCAAAACGCGTACCTAACAATACTTTGGTGCATTCTTTACTTATAAAAAACTTGGCATGTAATGCTTTACGTCAAGGGCTTGTGTGAGCGAGCCCTTATGCCATTCGTGCTTTTAAAATTACTATTAATTAAAAATAGTGTACACGTCGGTTACATAAAAATATTTAATTGACATTAATAAAAAAAATCTGACAGCAAATTAAAAAAATGACAATACTTCAAAAATCACTAAAAATAATGATCACCATATTTTTAGTATATTTTACTGTCAAGTACTTTTTTAAATTTATATATTTAATTATAATTATTATTTTGACACGTTTTAATTTAAAGTTTATATAAATTTATGTCTGTTTTATGAGTGACTAATAGGCGAACAAAATTATTTTATATATTTTTCTATTCAATTTATTGTATTTTTTTATAGTCTTACTGCTGGACCAAAGTCTCCCCCATTTTCTTCCACTGTAAAATACATAATATTTTTGTGTAACCGATTATTAGCTATTATTAAAGTATAAAAACAAAATATAATATATGTTAGCACTATTTAAAGTTAAGATTGGCTAGCCTACGTATATAGAATGTTTTTAACTTATTCTTTCTTTTTAAATTCGGACAATTTTATATGGTACTTTTGACTTGACCATTTTTGATTAGCTTTTTAATCAATTTGAAGACATATTGTTTTTAATACATGTTATGAAATACTTTAAATCAAGTGTATGACTAGAATCATATATTATATGAGAATCTTTATTATATGATCGTGAAAGAAGTCAAATCAAAAGTGTCAAAATACACTCAAAAATTGTTAGCTATGTTACGACGGGGTCCGTTTTTTTTTGTAATTTAAATGTTTAACAATTTTTATTTTTTCTATTTCTTGGGCCTCGTTATCAATTTGACATTACCTAGTTAAGTCTAGCGTTGCTAAAATGACAAGTTGATTGGCTATTAATATATACTGCTTAAAATAAAGAAATAATAAAATAAAATATTTTATAGCTCAAATATGTCGAAGAAACAAATTTATTGAGCGTAGCGCTAATTGCCTTGTAAGGTATTAGAAAATATGTAATTTTTTTATTACAGAACAAATTTCAAATTTTTTGTTCAAAAAATTCAATAAAATATGTGCCATTTATTTTAAGCAGTGTAAATTAAGGGGGTTTTTAAATTTGAATAAAATCGAATTCTAGACAAAAATATTCTAAAATGACGATTGAGCCTCCCCGTATATTCTTAATGACTTTGAAATTCTACAATCTTATGTATTTTTATGAATAAATTTATTATTAGTTTTAATTGACTTTTGTTTTTTATTCCTTTTTATTTTACAATGGGAACTGTTGAACTTTTTTATTGAAATTTTAAAAATTATAATTTTAAAATAGACTTCCAAAAGCCCAGCGCAATGTAGCATGGTCTCTGATACCAACAGCTTTGTGTTAGTAACAAAAGTTGATATCAATCTATATTCGTTTATAAAGGGTTCAAAAGCATGTTGCAATCAGTTGCCATCATTTGTAACTCACAATAGATTTAATAATAACAAATATTTTTAAAATATTTTAAGAAAAAAACAAATTAATATTTTAATGAAACACTTAAATAATATAATAATATATCTAGTGACAATTCCGCCTAATTTTCCTGTTAAGCCGACGTGACCTTTCAAACGCCACGCAGCCAAACCGAAAAAAAATTCGACGCGTTTCCCTTCTACTCGAAGCATCCTCAGGAGGTCTTGACTCTACGAACGCACGATCGGGAAACTCTCGATCGTCTCTCGATCGGCTTAATCAAAAATTTCTCGATCGTCGGCTTAACAGGAAAATTTGGCGGAATTGTCACTAGATATATTTTTAATTTTTTTAAGTGTTTTATTAAAATATTAATTTTATGTTTTCTTTAAATATTTGTTATTATTAAATATGGATTTCCGCAAAGTAACGCCTGAATCTATTCATTATGACAATGGATTTCATTACATGCGCGTTTAAATTGACAGCAAATTGTAAATATCGAAAATTGTAGCTGTTACAAACAAATTTTGTTTGCAACTACGAATTCACATTGTTGCAAACATCTTTGCCAATTCACTCCTTTTCAGTTGGTACCTACAAGAAATATTGTGCACTGGCCACACTCGATCAGATTTGGCGGTGTGTGAAAGAGTCTTCTAACAATAGTAGTGCCATTAACGAATTGACAATGAAACAGGTAGACCGATGTAATTTCATATCTAAATGGTAAATGAAATACAACTGCGCCAAACGCTGTGTTTTTTTTATATGTTATTTTGACGGAACAGGCTCGAGGCCCACCTGATGTGAAGAGGACTAACCTCTGCCTATACCAGATGCATTTCGTCACAAGTCACGAATTGCACTGCGCCCGTCACCTTGAGACAGTTGTTAGGTCTCATGTGCCTGTAATTTCTCTAGCTCTCAAGGATTGCTGCCGGAACACACCGTGAGGTGCTTGGCGACAGATTTTATACTTGAGGGTGGTCGCTAGCCAGGCGGGCATTCGCAAAACTAAGTGTGCAACTAAGAATAACTATAATGTCTTAACCCAGTAGCGGTCTGTTATTTGTTAGTATCAAATTGTTTCAAACATTTTTTTATATACTTTGATTATATCTGTGTCGACATCAGAAAATGCGGGCCGTTGTTACTTGGTACCAATAATTCTTATGTCGTTAGAGTCTTATATTACATATTACAATGAATATGTATATTATGTTTAATGTAATTGCATTTTTGATTTGAACTTAACATAGTCTTTTACCGCTCAAGATCGATAGGCCAATGGTTAGGTCGTCTAGTTATAAAAATTTGTAGGCTTTTATAAATTATTATCTACAGTAGCTCTGTTGCAATTCGTAGTTATTTTGATTGTGAACCTATTTAGATATCATAGTTTTATTCAAAATGGTTTAGCAGTTCTCATTACACCCGGTCACAAATTTTCTTTACATATAGGTAATTTTTAAATATTATATATACATTTTAAGAAATAAATTTAAGCTTAAAGTATTTACGTTATGTTATGGTTTTGTAACGTGTTTTTTTTAAATATACGCTATTTCGAAGATTATTATGTATATATTGTTTAATTTGATTAAAACAAATAATTTTAAAGGCGTTGACAAGCTATAATAGCTTTATTTAAATAGACTAATACTACTACTACTGTATCAGCCGAATTGTCTACTGAACACAGCCTGCCATATTATGGAGGGGGTTGTCATAATCCCCACACTTGGCAGGCGTCTTCGGGATCGCAGTGTGAGATATCAGCTCCTCTGAAAGCGCCGCTGCCCACCTTCTGGTGTAGTCACCTTTAGTCGCCTTATACGATACCCACGGGTAAAGATTTTATTTATTTTATTTATTTATTTATTACATAAGAACGGCAATGCCAGTTATACTTAGTACATAGAGTGAAACACTAATAAAATTATACATCGATTGACATAATTTTCATTCCAAAATCACAAAAAGTTATACAGAAACTACAAAATAGTTAATTAATGTCCTACAAATTAAAATAATAGTAAAAAATTGGTAAAACAATAGTCAAAAATAAAATAAAATCTTGAAATAAGTAGTTGCTGTCATACAAATAGATAAGATGCGGGGGTGACATTCTATCCCGGCACCCTACGGCTATACTGTGGACTAATTATGTAGGTAATTCGTTATTAACAAAATTTGATTGATATCGTATAAAAAGGTGTTTTTTCGATTACGTATTTACTAACAAAACCTATGTTTTTTTTTATGTTATTGTTAAGGAACAATCGCGAGGCCCACCTGATGTTAAGCGGTATCCTCTGCCTATAACAGATGCATTTCATCACAAGTGACGAACTGCACTGCGCCCATCATGTTGAGACATACCTGTTAAGTCTCATTTTGCCTGTTATTTCACTGGCTCTCAAGGACTGCTGCCGGAACACACCGTTAGGTGCTTGGCGACAGATTTTCTACTTGAGTCTTGAGTATGTACTTAGGTCACTTAAGTCCATCTGTTAACAACAGCTTTAGTTAGTAACAAATACGAATACGTAATCGTGATACCGTTATTATGCTATGATTTCAATAAACTTTTGTTACTAACATAATTGGGATAGTTTCAAAAAAGGTTTCATTATTTTTTCTCGATGAAATAAATTTGCAAAGTTTACTCAAAATATATTAATTATATATGTATGTGTATAAAAATCACATAATACAGCAAAACCTTGGGACAAGTTGAAATTGCTCATTTTGTTAATTATTTAAGATAAATAGTTAATATTATATTATACTAGCTGACCCGGCAAACGTTGCTTTGCCATATAAATAATATTGGCTATTAAAAAATAAGGGTTGATCGTAGAAGGGTGAAAATTGAGGATTGTATGTATTTTTGTATGTTGTATCATAAAAAATAGAAATTAAAAATTTTGTCTAAAAAATAAAAAATAAAAATTTAGGGGTGGACTACCCCTAACATTTAGGGAGATGAAAAATAGATGTTGGCCGATTCTCATAGATACCGGATAAGCACAATAATTTCATCAAAATCGGTCAAGCCGTTTCGGAGGAGTATGGCAACGAAAACTGTGACAAGAGAATTTTATATATAAGATAAATAATATATTCATGCGTTACTATGCGGAAATTCAAATTAAATAATAAAATATAATTAAAATATTTTCAGAAAACATTAAATGAATATTTTGGAAATATTAATTCTCGATCGTGCGCTAGAATAGTCAAGACATCCTGATGATGCTCTGAGTAGAAGTGAGACGTCGGCTTAGCAGGAAAATTAGGCGGAATTGCCACTAGATATAAGAAGTGTAAATCTAAAATATTAAATTAAACAACTTTAAACGGTTTAAATCGCGTATATTTATCATTATTTTTGTCCCGACGTTTCAAACACTATATATAGTATGTGTAATAATCGCGAAAACCTAAGACAACATTATATTAAATGAGTTTGTTTTCTGATTAAAAAAAAAAAAAATTTTAATAGGGTTTATTTCGTGTTATACCAAACTGATCGTGATTTAACCATCGGTGCATATCTTTGACTCCTACGCAGTCGTATTTTAAGAATTTTAGCGTTTGTCAGCGTCGTGAGTACATTTGCCTGCAATAATAAGTATATACATTGTAATTTTCAAAATTATGGCAATGACTTCTGCTTCTCTCTTTGTACACAGAAGTATCTTAAAATCAAAGAATAATTTGAATTGTTTCACTCACGTTTATATTAACTTCAATCATTAATTATTTATAGATCACATCACATTATTATGAAAATTACGAAGTGTATACATATTTTTGCAGGCGACTGTACATATTCACTATTACCCGATCCATTCTTAGCACTACTTCTACACTACTTCGCCTATGCTATACCTAAGGACAACGCAGTCGTACCTATCGACTCGGAACGTATGTACAGGAATCTCCTTATTTTTAATTTTATTGCGAATGGCCAAGCATTTCACCGCACCCTGGTGGTAAGTGACGACGCGGTCGAAGGTGGATGCTTGCCTAGAAAATATACTTTTAACTCTATACTTCAAGACATCCAGATTGTAGCTGTCGGGGAACAAAGACGCTGGGAGGGTGTTCCATTCCTTCGCTGTCCGTATTATGAAGGTGGACGCAAATCGCTTTGTGCGGACAGGAGGAATGTCAACCATATACGGATGCCGTGTTTCCGTACGTCTTGTTGTCCGGTAGTGGAAAGGAGATGCAGGAACTAAGTTATGCAACTCCATCGCACACTCTCCGAATTCTGTAGAACACTGAAATACTGACAACTTTGCGACGATGTTCAAGGCTTTGCAATGTAGTAGGTGTAGAGCTTGACTTCTTGCTGACGTAACATACAATTATTATAATATGTATTTATAGAAGGACTAAAAGCAATGCATCAGCATTTTTCTTGAAAAATTAGAACAACTCTAGCATAGAATTTCAGTTCTAGGTAAAAAAATGTTTTATGTGGTGACTGGAACTTAAACTCACTACAACCTAACAACAAACGTAAAAAACTTATAAATATACTTAAATTTTTTAACATGGAATTATATTTAAAGTCTCCAACTCGGCTATCAGCATGTCTTGATCAGTTTGCTAGCAATATAAAGAAAGTTCGAGCGAACGTTCATAACTTAGGTCTCTCCGATCATACAACAGGTCAAACTTTGACAGTAAAAAACTAGTAAAAAATGCTCTATTTCATGTTGGTATGAACAAGTCAGATATTATGGAGAGCTAAATATAGCAAAGTTATGTGACTATCTCTCGTCACTTACTTTTTCGGATATTTATGAAAAATCTGAGTTAAACCTAGCATTTCAAGAATTTCATATGTTTAGGCTGTTATTTAAAATGTGCTTTCCTGTATCCTTTATAAAAAAAAAAACAAGGAATAAAAGTCGCAATCTTTGGTTGATAAAAGGTTGAAAAACCGTATGAGGGAAGCTTGCCAGTAAGGCTGCCGTGCTACACCCAAAAACACCCTGTCAAAGGCCTTCGAAATATCCAGAGAAACAGCAAGCGCCTCTCCATACCGTTCTATGGCCTCCCCCCAGATGTGGATGGCATACGCAAGAAAATCCCTAGTAGACCGTTTTCGACGAAATCCGTATTGACGGTCACAGAGGATGTCATTCGCTTCAAGGTATTCCAAGAACCTGCTGTTGAGTGCACGATCCATACTCTTACAAAGTATGGAAGTGACTGAAATGGGCCTGTAGTTAGTAGGGTCAGCACGACTGCCTCTCTTGGGCACAGGCTGCACGTTGGCAAACTTCCATGTTTTCGGCATTTGTCCAGTCTCCAACGAAAGGTGAAAGAGGCGCGTCAGCACAGGAGACAACTCAGGAGCACACACTTTCAGGACTATGGCTGGTATACCATCCGGACCACTTGCTTTGTTCACGTCCAGATTCCTCAGCGTTTTACTTACCTCGGTCTGACGGATACGAATTTCCGGGATTGTTTTTTATGCTTGATAGGTTAGCCTTTGACCACTACCTCACCTGATGGTAAGTGGTGATGTGGTCGAAGATGTTATTCAGGCCAACGCAGGTTAACTTGCATTTAGGTAGACACGGAGTTACTTCGCCAGCAGTATCCAGGCGTGAAGATTCCGCAAAAAGAGAAGCTAACAAAGCAGCTAAAGAAGCAGAAAGGAGAAGTTCCCTTTCTCCTATGAGGTGTGGGCAAGTGATTCATCAGGTTACAGCAGTGGAGGCAGGGAGGAGCGGCAGAAATTAGCTTCAACCGACTTTGCCAGTGACCAAAAAGCTTTGCTACCCGCAGGGAACGAAGCCAGTTTAGCGCCTACATGGCTTACGTGGATGAAGCATGCCCTTCTTATCACGAATGTCCTTCGATTTCCGGTTTCGAGCAACAGCCCATGCTGCTACCCTAGGCACCGGTGGATTAACACATTTGCCGCCAGTAGACTATTCAAATTTCGCCGGCCCTTCTGACCTCTTCATTTCGGTACCCTACACGGACAAAAGAAGACGAAGGAATATATTTTAGAGATGAATACTAAAAAAATATTCTTTGCTTTCAAAATAATCTATATCTAAGCTATAGCTAAGCTTCTAAATAAATCCATAAAAAAAAAAATACTTACATACAGCAGCATACGAATTTCTAGTAAGTAAGATACTGATATTGAACATCATTGGGATCAAAATAACTGCACATCGAAGCTGCACAGTTTCTAAACAATTAGTATTCTCATCACAAATTTTAAACAATATGAGAATATTACAAAATTACAAATATACGATAGGAATTTTTAGTCATGTGCGGGATACTTGAGAATACTCGTACTAATTTTTGATACATGGTTACCAAAAAAATATGGATGTTTTCAGTAACTTGCAAAAGAAGCAGCTGTTGATGGAGAAATATTTAGATGTCTACCCAACTTCACAGACTTGTACCTATTTATAAAAAAAAATGCTTTGGAATATTGGTCTGAGCATTTCGATAAGAGATCCCTGACAACCTTTTGTCAGGGATCTCTCATCGAAATGCATTTGGTATAAAACAATCCAACCTTCGCTCCCCCGTTCCCCATGGTTTTTTAAGGCCGACATGGATCGGAACGACATTGTAACAGCCGTAAGACTGAGATCCGGGCATGTTCCATTAAATGCTTTTGACTTTCTAATGAAAAAAATTGAAACCCCACCGTGTGACCAATGTGGATCTATTGAGGACGTGTTTCATGTCATAATGGAATGTAAAAGGAACGAGAACCTGCACCACCAACAGTTTGGACGCGATCATGTTCTCTGGCAAGTGGGCGGGTGCAACAGTGTGCTAGCCCAACCACTGTCAGAAGACGCTGCAGCTCTTTACGGAATATACCAAGTAGTGCTTCGATCAAGAAAGAATATTTTATAATTTAAGTTAGATTTATATGGGTGACTTTAAAATAAAAACCCTGTTTAATAAATAAAGATTAAAAAAAAAAAAAAGGTTCCATTAAGTAAAGTTTGGTAACTTGATAAAAATTTTACTGAAGCTTGATAATTAATGCTACATTTTATTCCTTATTCAACATGAACATTATAACTGCAGCAATGATGGCCGAGCGGTAATAGCTATGAACTGCCGCGCCACAGTACCCTGGTTCGATCCCCACCGCCGGCTTGAGCTTCACCGCATGGTGGAAGGGCTTTTTGGGATTGCCCGCCTGGCTAGCTACCACCCTCAAGTAGAAAATCTGTCGCCAAGCACCTAACGTTGTGTTCCGGCAATTAACAACTATGTCTCAAGGTGACTGGCGCAGTGCAATTCGTGACTTGTAACGAAATGCATCTTTTATAGGCAGAGGTTAGTCCGCTTAACATCAGGCGGGCTTCGAGCTTGTTCCGTCAAAATAACATAAAAAAAAACTGAATATAACTATTTTTAAAATAGGTAAGTAAATAATATTTGTCTCCTTGTTTTTCGTAATCATATTTCTTTTTTTGTCAATGAAATTGCAACTTGCATGGAATCTTCATCGGTCACCCGACCGCGCACCGCATTCGCGTGCCCGCGCTTTCATTCCGGCCAGCCAGACACTCTTTTCTTAGCGAATGATCATTCATTTGTTCCCGCACCGCATTCCAAATAACTACTTACGCAAATACACAGTATAAAAAAAGTATTAGCAGATTGACATACGTCAAATTACCCACTTTAACATGCTAAGTGAAATGGTTAAACCTAATATCATTTTCAGGTCCATAGTTCGAATCCCGCCGCGGGCTTGAGCTTCACCGCACGGTGGTAGGGCATTGTGCAAGTGCCCGCCTGGCTCGCGACCACCCTCAAGTAGAAATATGTCGCCAAGCACTTAACGGTGTCCTTGAGAGCCAGTGAAATTACAGGCACATGAGACTTAACAACTATGTCTCAAAGTGACGGGCGCAGTGCAATTCATGACTTGTGATGAAATGCATCTGTTATAGCAGAGGTACGCTTAACATCAGGTGGGCCACGACCTTGTTCCGTAACAATAACTTTAAAAAAAACTAGGTATTTATTTATTTTTATCTGTAAAACAAAAATAAAATTTTGGGGGAAATTTGCCGCCCCCTAATGTCTGCCGCCCTAGGCTCCAGCCTACTCAGTCTGCTAGTAAATCCACCACTGACCCTAGGGTAATTTAAATATAACCTATGTAGGTACAGACTTTGTGAAAGGTGCAAGAAATAGAGTTATAGTACCACCAACATAACTGTGCAGTTCTCGAGGGCGCTACTGGTCAAGGAAATCAACTACAAACTGTCACAATTTGAGGGAATTTTGTAGTTCTTTTTTCTGCCGCCTGAGCAGATAAGTTGGTCGAACTGTAAGTATTATTCTCTCTGAAAGTATTCTGTCATTGTCAAGTTTTGATATGTTTATGTAAAGGATCACATTTTTTCGGATTTTACGTGTAAATTATTGTGAAAAAACAGAATGCTCCACAGGTGAAATCAGTTTCCATGTAATTTTACACGGTGATAGCCATGCAAGCTTGGAGGTGGAATAAGGTACTATAATGCATAATAATTACCTTATAAAAAACGGGAGAAACGGCACCCTTACGGCTACGTACAGTAAAACAACAAAAAATTTTTTCAAAAAAACACAGAATCGAATGTTTTCTTCTCATTTTTAATCGTGATAAAGTCGCAAGATTCATTCGCTTGAAATAGTGTTTATTGTCGATAACAGCAAATACCATTCAATCATCCAGGTAAGCGAATACATTTTCACTAATTGATAAACTACTCAATCGATTTTGATGAAAATTATATGGGACCACCTCTGAAGGATCAACCGTCTAGGATGGACCACCTTTTCAATAAAAAAAAGTTTATTATTACCGGACTACTTTGGAAAAAGTAATGCGTGGTCAAACATAAAAAAAAAATATACGCGACGACTTAAGAACCATCTCAATTTTTTGGAAGTCAGTTATAAAAGTTATATATGATTACTTGAGTAGACTTAATGGTTCCAACTACACTCAAAATATATGGAGGGGCGCGCCTTCGTGTCAGGAATAATCTGTACTTCCCGACAATTAGTGGTGGCGGTACGCTCCATAGCGCTAAAATCTATCTTGTCTAAATAGTGAGGATCTATTGAATGTTCAAACTCAATGTAATTTTGCATGCAAGTCCTTGTGCCTAATACCTATGCTTCTGTCATGGCAATTTTCCGTAAAATTATGTATATACAAAAATATTCGAATAAGTTATTTTATCAGAATACTTATTTCACAGGGCCGAAAGCAAGACTCCAAGTTGCCACAGAAAGATCGAGCGCCAAAAATCGCTTGCAAACCGAACCGCGTCACATATTTGTCGTATTTAGAAAGCTGCTCACCAAATTATGGCTCGCAAACCTCACTTAAACCAAAGAAAGATAAAAAGGAAAGTCAACCAAAAAAGGAATATAAGGACTATCAACCAAAAAAAGAAATTATCGAATGTCGGCCAAAAAAGGAGTTTAAAAACTATCAACCAAAAAAAGATATTAAGGAATATCAGCCAAAAAAGGATAATAAGAACTATCAGGACTGCAGCCCAAAAAATGAAAAGAAAGAATGTTCACAAAAGAATGACAAAGAAGGAATTAAACTAGAAGTTTTAAAAGATGTAAAACGACAACATTCTAAGTCGTCCTTCTGTTGTTCGCCAAGCTATTGCTCCCAATCGTCGCTAAAGGCAAAGGCCAGAAACAAACAAAAGGAAAAGAAAGGTATATTAAATCGAAAAGAATCGCAATTTTCTTGTACTGGTTGTTGTACGTCGAAACGAGAATCAAAATCATCTTTGAAATCAAAACTTAACAGCGACAAATGTAAACAGCAAGAAAACCAGCAGGATTCAGATTCAGCGTGTAAAGAAGTTTGTTCGCCAATCTACTGCACCCGATCTTCATTTGAAGCAGAGAAGCGAAAGAAGAAAACAGACGAGTTTAATCCGGATAAATCAAATTTGTCTTGCATGAAGGATCGGACGCCTAGTGGTGGTTCTAAAATTCCACTGCAGCGAAAACAAGAAAGAAGGGATTTAAAACATAAGAACAACAAAGAATTGAGTCAGCGCAGCTCAGATTCTTCGTGTAATGATCCATCAAAAGATGGATCACAGCCTACAATGCAGTTCAAAAAGGAACAGATAAATAGATATAAAAAAAACTCAACGCGAAACTTAGATTCATCTTCTAATAAATGTTTAACACCGAACAATGGGACCCAGCTATCATTTAAACATAAAAGGGAAAAAATCGACAAACAGAAACGACGTAACCCAAATTTGTTATGTGAAAACGGTTGCACACCAAGCGTTGACTCTCTAATGCCAGAAATGGTTGTCAAGAAAAAGTACAAACAGAAGATAAAAGACAGTCGGCAAAACTCAGATTTGTCGTGTACAAATGATTATACACCAAAGTACGGTTCTCAGTCTTCAATACAAACCAAAAAGAAGAAGAAGGAGAGATGGAACAGAAGGAAAAAAAATCGTAACAACTCCAATATGTCTAGTAAAAGATGTACTCCAAATACAGGGTCTCAGTCATCAATTCAGACAAAAAAGAAAAAAGATAATTGTAGAAAAAGAGAGGCGTGCAATGTGAAACACCACGTATACCTTTCTTCGTCGGCTGAAGAGGATCCAATGCCGCTAACCCCAAAAAAGTGCTGCAAAAAGGGCAACAACGAAGAAGTATCACCATCTAATTCGGTGTCTTTTAATTCTATAGGCTCTTGTTCGTTAGTAGAAGACCAAGATCAAGACTGTGAACCGGCCCCGCCGCTAAACGAAACATCCTGTTCCTCACCCCAAAATCTAGACTCGGATTTAACTTGCATCCCTCCCCCACCTAAATCAAAATTTAAGTGGTGTAAAAAGAAACCTAAGAAGCCTAAAAAGAAGCCAATGGAACCACTTTGCCCTTCAGGGAAAGCATCGTCCTGTCTCCAACCAGATACAGAAGTCTGTGAAACTGAGTCGAAGCCTGAAAGTTGTTGCAGTTCTAAGAAAGAAATCAAATCTAAATCTAAAATGTCGTGTACAAGCAATTGTCTCAACCGTCTCGGCTCTGGGTGTTCAACCAAAAGGTCTAAACGTAAGAAAATCAAAGGCAAAATGACGAAAGGGAATTCTTCGCTGTCCACATTGAGGAAAGACTTCAATCATAACTGCTGCGCGTGTTGCAAGCTTCTCTCCGAATATACCAAAGAGGTTTTTCGTTTGATGACATTCAACAACAGCTGCGACTCTCGTATTTCCCAAATCTTGTGTGACATTTGTAAAGTAGCCGGATGTTTGTGTAACGATTGCTTTATATTCTTGAAGCAAATCATAAGAATTCTAATTGTAATTGAACCGGAGAAAAAGAAATAAATTCTAGTCTAGAAGTGTAACGAATTTTGTTTGTACATATGCTTTGTAATGTGTTTGTAGAGTCAAAGATATTTTAAAAGTCTGTGCCAGTAGAGAAACAAAATAAAAATATATTATTAATGATGCATTTTGTTGAGTATCTCAATGATAACGTAATAATATTAAAACGAAAGGAAAATTTCTATCACGAGCAGTGTGATCCACTGATCGGCTTAGCAGTCGTTGCCAGTGGGAAGAAGTGCGGGGGTATATCCATAATAATAATATTAATAATAAATGTTTTATTCAATAATAAAGGTTACAAATAGGTTCAACCATGGTTAGAAACACTTAGCTCTCCTTGCCGGCCATCATTGTAAAGATGGTCGGTGACGAGAGGTCGTGGGAGGCGGTGGCCTCCTTTTGCGAGACTATTGTCTCACAGAGGGAGGCGGAGGAGCGGGAAAGGGAGAGAGACCCTCTCTCTGTTCCGCTCCGCAGAGCGCGGACACGGAGGCGAGCCGATCGCGCTCGCACTCCGTCTCCGCTCAGAGGACCTGGGGTGTCGGCCGTGGGGACGGCCAGCACCCCCCATCAGGGTTAGGTCCTCATGAGGTGTGGATGCCCTCGTGTTCCGGGGCATCCCACGAGGCGGCATTGGGGGGGGGTCATTCCCAGAGGCTGGGCCTGCGTAAGCGGGCAGCGACGTCGGTGGTGGCTGCGGATGAGAGCGCGAGTGACCCCGCGGCCCCTGCCACTAGTCGAAGACGACGGAACAAAATGAGGTTTTTAGTCGGTAGTGGGGTCCCTATTGACCCTGAGCCCGACATAACCACCTGCTTCCCGGCGGGTGTGTATGCGTAAATGCATTTTCCTCATGAAATAAAAAAAAAAAAAAGTTTAGAAACACCTTTTAAGTATTTTGCCAATACTTGTGTTAGGCGTTTTTGCTCTTCCACACCAACCCAATCAAGGTTTACAAATTAGACGCTATTATATAATGCCACAAGTGGCTCAAAGCAGGATTCAAGATTATCTGGGGCAAGACAGGCTCTAACTATCTAAGCTACCGTGGTGTAGGGAGTCATAGTTCGAATTATTCGTTCTAATTATTCATCCATCACGGGGACGGAGGCCTACAGCCAAAGTGCAAAAGACCTACAAATATAACTAATCTTATAATACATATACTAATAATAATACATTACTCCATCATCGATCGCATCATCACTTAACATCAGGTGAGATAATGGTGATAGTGCTACCCAGTACCCAGTTCTGTATTATATAACTTCTTCCACATGTCATTCAACGTGAAATCAAAAAGTAAGTTTAAACGCTATAGAAATAAGTTTCCAAACAGATTGCAGCTACAGCGAACGGGACAGCAACGCAGCGATCAGTAATTTTTTTTAACGGAATATTTAATAAGGCGGGAAGAAATGTTTGCGCAAAAACTATGAGGCCCATTGTCCTAAAAATGTTGGTGCTGATGGCACAAATTATACCCAACATTTTAAGCTATTAAATAGTAATCTAGCCCTTCCTTGAGCTGTACAGCATATGCTAGCTGGGGACATGTCTCCAGCTTACACGTTGATTTCAGCTTGTACCTCAATACCTTCGTAGCTAGAGATTTGAAAGATTCAGTGCCTATGGCACATATTATGCTCTTAATTTTGACGTATTAAACAAAGTCGTAGGTCCATTAGTTCAGAAGATACAGATGAGTAGCTGTAGACACGTGGTCTCCAGCTTACACGTTAAAATCGAGTCATAACTACTACAGTTTTCAAGTAAGACTTTTCAATTGTTTTGGGCCACTGGCACTAAATCCCTGGCTATAGTATATAACCACATCTTCAGCCGTTTCGTATATACAGCATGTGTCAGCTGGAGACGATAACGTCAACTAACCATTGACCTATATATACTAGACGCGCCATCTCAAACGAGGATAGTCGACCAGTGCAGGTAAGCCGGCCGGCATACTCTCCCCCACACGTAGCTGGGCACTCGTCGAGATTACACGAGCTTTACGTTCGAGAATTGTGTATTATCAATTTTTATACATACAGTAATGATTAATGATGTAGATAATAATGATTTTCTCGGCTCTGCATGGCGAATTAAAAGTAAGTGAATTCACCAATTCAACTTAGTCGTGGCCCATCTAGCAATGTTGCTCGCTCTATAAAATGGGGTTGTTCCTGTTGTCCTCCAGTTTTTGCCCCCTGTTTGGGACAAAATGACTTTTTAAACTTTTTTGCCCAAAAAAGGCACTTTAGAGGGTGTAATATATCAAAAGGGAAAATTGAGACAAACTGACACAGGTACAAAATAAAAAACAAAACAATATAAAAATCACATTTTTATTAAATTTTTATAATACAAAATCAACAACCAGAACTTCAAAAATTTACAACACCAACATTAAAACCCTACGGAAATATTTAAAAAAAATGCTTAATCCACCTTTACCAGTATTTAACTAACTTTTATCTAATTAACAATTTAACTATTGACCTTAGTTTATCTATATCTATTTACAATACATTATAGCTTCACAATCATCAGATAAAAAATATCTGTCTGATAAAATGTTAACCAACCAAATATATCTAATGAACTTTATTTAAACAAACAACATTCGTTCTATTACATTGGTTGTGTATAAATTTATTCTTTTGAATATTAACTATCTGAAGACTGGAAAGCAGGGTCTTATCCGGCTCCAGAATATTTCAGGAATATTCCAGAAAGATTTGCATGTCCTCTAGCTGAACGTTATAGAAGGCGTCGAAGTATGAGGAAGAGAAGAAGCAGTGATGGCTCAGTGGCATTGGCTATGGACTGCCGCGCAGCATGTCCATGGTTCGAATCCCGCGCGAGCTTGAGCTTCACCGCACGTTGGAAGGGCATTTTGCGAATGCCCGCCTGGCTAACGACCACCCAGGTACAAAATCTGTCGCCAAGCACTTAACGTTGTGTTCCGCCAGCAGTCCGAGAGAGCCAGTGAAATTACAGACACATGAGACTTGAGAATGAAGGCTTAACAACTATGTCTCAAAGTGATGGGCGAGGTGCAATTTGTTACTTGTGATGAAATGCATCTGTTATAGGCTGAGGTCTCTTAGGCAGTCCAAATGCTTTTATTGTAGTAGCTGTAGTGTTGTATATAGTTTGTAGTATTTGGTTAATAAAGGCATACCGCCGGTAAAAAAAAAGGCTGAGGTTAGTCCGCTTAACATCAGGTGGGCCTCGAGCTTGTTCCGTCACAATAACATAAAAAAAGACTATCAACAAGTGCGTTCGTTTTGAGATGATAGCGTTTATTGTAGTTTCAAAATAGGCACTTGTATCTGCATTCGGAAAGCAATTTAAGATAATTTTGTTTCCTTCGTTCACAAACGATTCGTCCCAAATCGATAACTCTGATATTCAAATGAATCTGACCAACGGGAACAAAAATTCCTGTTGGTCAAACTAGACTAACCTCCAATATAACCAGTGGGAAACACTCAAAACTTATATTTTTTATTTAAAATGATATGACGAAACAATGTATGGAAAGCGCTGGATACACTATCCTTAAGAGGCGAACCTCTAACGATAGTGCTATACCCGGTTTAACAAAGAAACAAACCAAAGATGGCGTCGCAAATCAGTACATCTCACTTGCACCAATAAAAATTACCAGAAGGATCACTCCGCAAATCCATTCCAATAAATAAGCGACTCTAGCTACGAAGCAATAAAGTGCACTTCAGCTCGTAAAGCACGGAGTACCTAATATTTATATTCACCTACAAGGGCGCCTTTCTATCGCATGTGCACGGATAGCTCTGATCTCTTCTGACGCGGCACGCACGTACAACACCGTCCGGATCCAACTTTAGTAGTTTACAGAATGTAAACTACTAAAGTTGAAAGCGACGTCTAAAAACTAAACTGTAGATTAAAAATGTGTAAGAATTATATATAATATAACTTATAAATACATCATGGTTTGGTTTATTAATAACTAAGTAAAATATGACATATTTAACATAAAACTAAATCTACAAGGCAAGGATTTTGGTTATAAAAACAACAACGCACAATTTTGGAACAAATCTTCAGGGAAATAAAAATAAAATCTGCCAATAGTAAAACAACCGTAATAACTCGACAAATACTCAGTTGTTAATTCTCGTATGAGCCTGTAATTTTACACTCTCTCAAGGACTACTGCCAGTATATACGCTAACTGGCATGCCTGTATCTGCCACGCGAGTAGATAGCACATTTAATTTACTGGCATGCAACGTGAGGGAGGGGCCGCGGGGGCTGTCTCGTGAACTGGTTTGTGTATACATCGTGCAAATACAGGCATGCAAGGATGCTAATTACAGGAAAGTTTAACTTGCAAATCTATCCACATTGCGCCAGTAACTTCTATATGCCGTTAACAAGCATGCAAGCTACTGTTCCATTCTACAGGCAGGTGTATCCTCGACTTTACATGCAGTGTAAACGAGTGATTAGAATATATTATATATAAAATACACTATCGTGCAAATTATGAGGGCGTGAAAAAAAAATATTGTATTTATTTTCATTCTAAAACAAAAAAAATCTGTTGCTTATAGTTTAATTAATTACAAAATAAACCTACACATCATTTTAACAAAAAAAAAACTTTCTTAAACTAAAAATTATAATTGTAAAAGATTTTGATGACCTATTAATTATATAAACAAGCTCTTAAGAGGAACGGGAAGAGAAGCTCCTACAGAAAAATAGGTATTTTAACAAAGTGATGTTGTCTCACTCATGAGAATAGTGCGATAAGGACAATTGCAGCTACTTCAAGTTTTGACTTAGAATTTGGGCATAATTTGCGTTCTGGGAGAAAACTTTTCACCTATAGTAAACATGAAACAAATCTAAAAAAATTGGTCTTATTTTATAACTGACAGAATAAACTAGGTTTATAGGTTTTCCTTTTTCTTTATTTATCATTATTTTTCCTATAAATAATTCACAAACGAGAGCAACAAGTTTTGAGAAAATATCAGTATTTAAATACCCATTAATTCAAATTCCTTTAATATAATGATGAAAATCAAAACCTATAAAACCTGGATATTGATAACATCTATAACATTTCCAAATATCATCAAAATCGGTGATTGTTTAGGGAGGTAGAAATGTTTTCTCTTTTTGTATGAAAATTCGAGACTTCCCTCCAGGTTTAATAGCGCTTGCCTGGTCGTCTTTTACCAAGTATGTGAATGCAACGGGTTTCTAGTAGTAGCGAAAATATCTTTATTATTGCTTAAATAACATGTTTCCCAAACAATTACATATTATATTGTCTTTACAATTTGGAGAACAATACTATAGTATTGTTCTTATTAATTTGTACGAATGTTTAGTACATTTTAATGAAAAATTACTGAATTACAAACATTAATAAAATAGCAATGCTCTAAGCTACATATCAACAAAAATTGTCTTGAAGTGACTATACGCACAAATAGTAAGCGCCACACCTATTTCTTACAGTTGCAGTGTCATCTTTATCATCCTGTTTGACACTGCACTGCACTCGTCTCTCCAAGACGTTAGTTCTTTTGTCTCACTCACACAATCATTTCACTTGCTACAGTGCCCTTACCTAAATACAGTACTGCTTTGAGGCAGAATATGCAGTAGTGTACTGCAGTGATACGACACAACACAGACTGCAGACATACTACCTGGCAAGAAGATTATCAAACACTTCATAAAAAAAAACACCGGAAGTGATCGTAACTATTCAACGTAAATTACCAACAACAATTCCCCGTGGCACTACCAGTGACACGAATGGTAGTGCTAAGGGGAATTATTATTCCCTTAGATACAACCAGTTGAGCTAAAGAACTACAATACGGTGCCCTTTGACTAAGCCCCGCATGCCTGTCCGTCCGACGTATAAAGCGCAATTATCATTATATAAGGTTAATTTTTTATAATTCCATATTATATTGATAACAAAAATAAAATAAAAAACTCATGATCATATATGAAAATGTTTACTATGTATTTTTTAGATTTTTTATTATAAAAAAATTGTAAATAATGTTGTCTTAGGATTTCGCGATAATCACACATAATTAAACAACTTTAAACGTTTTAAATCGCGTATATTTATCATTATTTTTATCAAATTAATTAAATCCCAAGGCCGACAAATCTGCAAGACCTCTGGACGGCGATTCTCGTGCAGTGATATGAATATCATAGTAGATAAATATCGAGAAAACATGGCGAATATCGAGTCGTGTAGTTTTGTGTTATTCTCGCAATATCACTATCGATAAATATCAAGCCCTAGCGATCGACAAGCAACATTGCGATATCGGGATTATCATTATACTTTCTATACACATGAACACAAGTTCATCAGTGGACATATTTTTGTTTCTACCACTCGCGAGAATAGCATATTTGTGAAAGTCGATATTTTTGGGATATTAATAGTCTATAGGTGACACGGGATAAATATCGAGAATCGTTAAATTTATCCCAATTTTGAGAATTGCCCCCCTGGACTCTGTGAGCGAATACTGCGTGAATAGGGAACGTTGTGATTAATATAAAATGTATGACGATAGAACAAAACAATTTCTTAATAATTGACAAATAAAACCAATTAGTCACCCCGTGCCCACGATCACAGCAAAACGTTTGAAACGTCGGAACAAAATTAATGATAAACACACGCGATTTAAACCGTCTAAAGTGGTTTAATTACTATGTGCGCACTTGGCGTTATCTTTTTTCAATCGGAGCCCTTACCGCTTATTTTAAAAATTATGATCTTTTTGCATAGAATCATCACATTTTAGTAAATAACACAGGATAACTCACGTGAATAATAGCTCCTCATAGTCAGATAGCTCCGACTATAGTTTCAACCACATCCGGTGGTGCAAAATCATCACATTCACTGCTGATAGCGCCAGAAGGCACACCAAGTCCAAAACTATCTAAGTCATCCTGACTACCATCTAAAGTCCTTACGTGAAACCTCAAATAGTAGGGCCTGGTGAATAATTTGTAGATAATAAATGCACATGACTTAGCAGGCATCCTTTTCAATAATAGCAAACATTTAAAAGTAAAATTACTGATAACTCCGCCATAATTTCTGAAATTATGGCAGAATGAAAAGTTAATAGGATTTTTGTGACATATATTTTATCAATATTTGTAATTATTCAAAGATTCAAGAGTCACATTGTTTGAAGCTGTCATCTATAAGTAAATTTTTACATGAATTAGTTATTGTTTCAATAGGCACACCAAACACACCGAAGTTACAGTCCTGAGTGACATGTATAATCCCCAAAAGAATTATCAAATAGCTCGGCCTGGTGAAGAACTTGTAGCATATAGATTCAATTTACTTTAGTTTTTTACAAATTTCAAAGAAAAATTACTGATAATTCCGCCAAAATTTCAGAAATTTTAACGGAATATAAAGTTAATAGATTCTTTTTGCGAAATAATATTTTCAAAATTTGTTATTATTTAAAGATGTCACATTGTGTAGCGGCGTTGAACTCTCAGCGCGTTATTTTTCAACTAAGTTTTTTTATACAGAATCATTACATTCATTAGTAACAGCTTCAACAGGGACACCGAATCCAAAACCACCGAAGTTATAATCCTGAGTACCATGTATAGTCCTCACGTGAATCCTCAAATAGCTCGGCCTGGTGAAGAACTTGTAGCATATAGATTCAATTTACTTTACTTTACATCCATAATATAACAAATATTTCAAAGAAAAAATACTGATAATTCCGCCATTATTTCTGAAATTTTGGCGGAGTCAAAATGTAAACAGAATTTATTTGCAAAATATTGTTTCTCAAAATTTGTTATTACTCAAAGACGTCATTATGTAGTGGTTTTTTCATCGTAAAGTATTTTTTTTTACAAAGAATCGTTACTTTCTTTAGTTATTACTTCAATAGGCACACCGAATTCAAAACCACCGAAGTTATAGTCCTGGGGGCCACGTATAGTCCTCAAATGAATTCTCAAATAGCTCGGCCTGGTGGAGAACTTGTTGCATACAGTAAGTCAATATTTCAAAGAAAAATTACTGATAATTCCGCCAAAATTTCAGAAATTTTAGCGGAATAAAAAGTAAATAGACAATTTTTGCTTAAAATATTTTTTCAATATATGTTATTATTCAAAGACGTCACATTGTGTAGGGGCGCTGAAGTCTCAGAGCGTTATTTTTCATCTATAAGTTTTTTTTTATACAGAATCATTACATTCATTAGTAATAGCTTCAACAGGGACACCGAATCCAAAACCACCAAAGTTATAATCCTGAGTTCCGTGTATAGTCCTCACGTGAATCCTCAAATAGCTTGGCCTGGTGAAGAACTTGTAACATATATGACATTGGTACTTCTTAAGGCCCTGGTGGGTTTCCAGGTGACGTTTCAGTTTGCCCTTTGTTATAAAGCCCTTACCGCACTGCTGGCAAATATAAGGTTTTTCCTTTGTGTGGGTATAGCTGTGCAGTTTAAGGTAGTAGTGGAGTTTGAAGGATTTGGAGCATACCTGTACAGAAAAAAACTATATTAATAAATAGATTCAGGCGTTACTTTGCGCAAATCCATATTTACTAATAACAAAT
The DNA here is from genome assembly GCA_963890685.1 of Plagodis pulveraria. Lineage (NCBI taxonomy): Eukaryota > Metazoa > Arthropoda > Insecta > Lepidoptera > Geometridae > Plagodis > Plagodis pulveraria. The sequence continues at coordinate 15,503,816 of OY982976.1, read as the reverse complement.
ATTATTAAAATATTTTATGAAAACATCAAATTAATATTTTAATAAAACACTTAAAAAATACAAAAATAAATCTAGTGACAATTCCGCCTAATTTTCCTGTTAAGCCGACGTGAAGTCACAAACGCCACGCAGCCAAACCGGAAGAATTTTCGACACGTTTCGCTTCTACACGAAGCATCCTCAGGAGGTCTTGACTCTACGAGCGCGAGAAATCGATTCTCGATCGTGCGCTCGCGTGGTTTGGCTGCGTGGCGTTTGTGACGTCACGTCGGCTTAACAGGAAAATTAGGCGGAGTTGTCACTAGATATATTTTTATATTTTTGAAGTGTTTTATTAAAATATTAATTAGATGTTTTCATAAAATAGTTTAAAAATATTTGTTATTATTAAAAACTATATTAATAAAAACGAACACATCGTTACCTACGTCTGTATTTCCCGAAGGGGTAGCAAAGGGTGTTTCAACACACTTTCATTTCATAGGGGCTACACACTGGGCATGGTATATGACTTTACTGTCTTTTTCAGCCGTATTGTCCACTGCTGAACACAGCCTCCCCCAATACGGGGGTTTGCCATAATCCCCAAGCTTGGCAGGCGTCTTGGGGATCGCCGAGTGAGATGTCGTATATAAGGCAAGCTCAGTCTATTGCTGTATTCAAAAGTCAAATTAAAGACCATTATATATATGTATATATATATTTTACCATCTCATTGAAATTTTAGTCTGTATCTGAATGTAGTATTTAGTATTAAGTAGTATAATTGGTTTATGTATTGTTAGTTTAGTAAATTGTACCTGTTATATTACCTAATTAGTATTCTATTGAAAGTAACTTTGAAGCAGTGATGGCTCAGTGGCATTGGCTATGGACTGCCGTGCCGCAGGTCCATGGTTCGAATCCCGCCGCGGGCTTGAGCTTCACCGCATGGTGGCATTTTGCCTGTATGCCCGCCTGGCTAGCGACTACCCTCAAGTAGAAAATCTGTCGCCAAGCACCTAATGGTGTGTTCCGGCAGCAGTCCTTGAGAGCCAGTGCAATTACAGGCACATGAGACTTAAAAACTATGTCTCAAGGTGACGGGCGCAGTGTAATTCGTGACTTATGACGAAATGCATATGTTATAGGTAGAGGTTAGTCCGCTTAACATCAGGTGGGCCTCGTGCTTGAAGAGTCGCAAAAAAAAAAAATTGATTTATGTAATTAGATATATATAATTAATTTATTGTGTTCGCCAATATCTCCGACTCCTTAAACGATCTCCATCCAAAGGCTGACTGGAAGAGATCGCTTTGAGCGATAAGTCCGCCCTTTGTACTTTAGTTTTAAAAATTTCTTCTTTATTGTATTTTTCTATTGGTGTAATTTGCAAGATTGTCCACTGCTGAACTCAGCTCCCCCATTATAGGGGAGGGGTTACCATAATCCCCACGCTTGTCAGGCGTCTTGGGGATCGCAGTGTGGGATATCAATTCCTCAGAAAGCGGTGCTAAATTGAACGCGCGCCATAAGTCCCAGCTAAATATGAACGGTGTGTTCACGTCTGGTATAACGTGAAATTTAATAATTTTTACGGTGTCTTGGAATACTACCGGTAGGTGTAAGTACCCTACAATATTTGAAGCGACCCTGTTAAGAGGCCTTTTACATTTTGCAGCCCTCTCACTCGCACTTTTAAAGATAATATCAAATAGCAACAATATGGTTTATATTTTAATAAATGTGGTCAATCATTATTTCGCTGCATGCAACTATAGATGTTCTCTACTAATTTCCATTTTGATATCTGTAATGGGGGATCCAAAACGCGTAATTTAGTTATTTTAAATTTTGGGCCTCTAATTCTAATTGGACTCAACATGTAAAAAAGTAAAAATATGTTGAGAACATCTATAGTTGCATGCAGCGAAATAATGATTGACCACATTTAATAAAATATAAACCATATTGTTGCTATTTGAAATTATCTTTAAAAGTGCGAGTGAGAGGGCTGCAAAATGTAAAAGGGCTTTTAACTGATTGGATCTTACAAACGCCGAGCAAGAGTAGCCCCTAATTCTAAAAACTTTACATGAGAATTACTACGCAAAATTGAAATGCTAGATCCAGAGTCTAGTAAATGCTTTCAACTGTTTGAAACACCTATTGGTGTACAATAAAGTGTTTTGTATTGTATATCAGTTCCTCAGAAAGCGCTGCTGCCCACTTTCTGGTGTGTTACCCCTAGTCACCTCTTACGACAACCCCGGATAGAGACGGGGGGAAAATAAATGTGCGTTTTGATAAAAAAAGAGGCATATAACTAATGCCCACGCCAAAAGCTCTTATTCGTTTCTTTTACAGTTGATAATAGGCTAGGCATGGTTCCTCTATATCTGTATCAAATTTTAGTAAGTTACCCTAAGTCGCCTCTTACGACATCCAGGTGTTGAGCTGGGGAGATAACATTCTAGCACGGCACCCCACGGGGTCTATCTCACCTGATGGTAAGTGATGATGTGTTCTAGGGTGGCAAACGGCCCTGAATTACTGGCTTTCAAAGACTGCTGCCGGAACACACAGTTAGGTACTTGGCGACAGGTTTTCTGACTTGAGAGTAGAAGCTAGCCAGACGGGTAATCATAAAATGCCTTTTTAACTTAAGCTTTTTTTTTTACGCTTGATAGGTTTGCCTTTGACCACTATCTCACCAGATGGTAAGTGATGATGTGGTCAAAGATGTTGTTCAGGCTAACCTAGAATTACTGGATCTCAAGGACATCGCCGGAACTCACCGTTAGGTGCTTGGCGACCGATTTTCTACTTAAGGGTGGTAGCTAGCCAAGCGGGCATTCGCAAAATACTCTACCACCATGCTATAACGACTGCCATCCTAAGACGACCACTGGGTCCGACGGCTTAACGTGCCCTCCGAAGCACGTGCACGCTCAGTAGTAATGTCACTAGCGGTCACCCATCCAACTCATGACCGCGCGCGACGTTGCTTAACTTTGCTGATCGGTTAAGAACAGCTAAGCAAACTTCGCTACGAGCGCTTCAAAAGCTGGCGGTGGGCCATCGAACGACGGACCTGCGCCACGGCAGTCAGTAGCTATTACCACTCTGCTATCACTGCTTTTCCACTTCGAATGATGACATACCTGACAGGTATACTTCTTCTCCTCTTCCTTGTCCAGGTCCATGACAGCTATCTTGGAGCCGTGAGTCTTCAGATGCTCCTCCAGGTAGTAGAAATGGTTGAAGATCTGCCCGCATATGTTGCATATTCTAGATCTTTCGTCGCTCGGGATCGCCTCGGCTAAGTTCGGGGACACCGCGTCGGTGGACTTCGGGATTTTCCGTGCGTTCTGAAGGACCATGGCTAAGATCTCGTTGCGGTTCTCTTCTTGGATTCTGCGAAGATATATAAAAATATATTTAAATGTTACTGGATTCTGTGTATAGATGGCGCTCTCATCAACAGTATCCCAATACTAAGGATGAATAAATAAATAATGTATACCCACTTCGGGCTAACTTTTCCAAGAACGATAAAAACGATCACAGTCCTAAAAAGATGTTCCACTTGGGTCTTGACGCATAACATCATTATTTTCGCCATAAACTCTATGGAGCTGCTATGATCTCATGTGCCTGTAATTTTACTTGCTCTCAAGGATATTGCCGGAAAATTACCGGATTGTATGTCTCAGGGTGATGATCGCAGTGCAGTTCGTCATGGTGACGAAATGCATCTGTTATAGGCAGTGGTTACCGCTTAACATCAGGTGGGCTTCGTGCTTGTTCAGTCACAATAACATAAAAAACTTTAAACGGTTTCAATGGCGTACATTTATCATTATAGACAGAAATAATGATAAATTGAGGATAGATGACGCCATCTATCGGGCTATCTATATAGATGGGGTTCGAATGCCGCACATGACTATAACATTTCTATTCGTTGGAATTTTGTAATGTAATCCACAGAGCATGAGTTATAGCAAAAATAAAAAAATAAAATTAAAAAATTGGTGCTACTAAACTAAGATGGAGTGTTAAAATAATAAAAAAATAGATGGAGTGAAATCTACCAACATAGGATTTCATTAATATGCGATAACTTTATAATATCAACCACGCCACACATAGCAAAGCAAGCTCTAATGATTTATCTCGTTTATAACTATGTAAATGTATTACACCAGAATATAAATGGTCTCGTGTCTAAGACTGATTTAATGATAGTGGCTATATATGATTTATGTAATAAAAAGACAGTAGATGTACTATGCTTTACGGAACATAATATGATGCGTGACGACGTGGATCATTTATCAGTACAAAATTTTAGCCTCGGTTCCTACTATTGCAGAAACCAACGACGTGGCGGGTCCTTGTGCGTAATGGTTATAAATTTAGGAATATAGTTAGCATTGAGAGCATTTCACAAATAGACGTTATTGAATGCTCAGCCATAGAATTAATAGACCACAAGATGTATATTGTTTGCATTTATAGACCTGCTAGATATAAGTCACAGATCATGGCATCATTTATGGACAAATTCACCGAAGTTTTAAATATTTTGTGTCAGAAAAACAATTATAAAATAATTATCTGTGGGGACTTTAATATTGATTTTATAAAAAATTACAAGCACTCTACTGACTTTAAAAATATTATAGTTGAATACGATCTTCGCTTACATTTTAAATAAGTGACTAGGCTATGCAGTAATACAGGGTTAGATAATATTATTCACAATATTAGAGGATCAAAAGGTGAAATATTAGAACTTACATTATCAGATCATACCGCACAACTGCTACAGGCACCAGTAAAGAAAAGTTGCAGGCTAGAATACTGGTACAAAATGAAAAGCGACTACAGTGCAGAAAATAGAAAGAAATTTAAAGAATGTATTAGTAAACTAAGTTTTAATAATATCTTTGAATGTGAAGACCCAGATATTGCCTTTAATCGATTCCATGATACGTTTCTGCTTTTTTATAATTTATGTTTCCCAAAGATAATGATAAAAATGTTTACGAATTCACGACGAAATTGGATTTCTATGGGTATAAAATGTTGTGCCAAAAAAAAGAAGTCATTATTATGGAAATACAGACTTTACCCATATGACTATAATAAAAATAAATTCAAATTATATGCTAAGCGATTCAACAGGATTATTAAACTGACTCAAAAAGCACAAAATGATAATTACATAAAAACTGCCCCAAATAATTCAAAAGCTACCAGGAAAATTTTAAGTAGATCTAAAACAAATTTGCCACCATTAGAAATCGAAAGCATTAAGGCTAACAATATAACATTGACTGATCCGAAAATAATTGCAAACAGTTTTAATAACTATTTTATTGACATGGTAAAACCAACGAATAATCCAAAAAACATTACTAATGTTAAAATAATCAATTTAATTAAAAATTTTTAACACCAACCATCCCTCATGACATATTAAAAATTATTTCTGATTTGAAAAATACCGGTAGTGTGGGTTATGACGAAATATCAACCAGTATTATAAAAGATGTTGGAATTGTCATAAGCCCAGTAATAAGTTACATAATGAACATTTGTATTGAATTAGGTGTATTCCCTAATAAATTAAAGTTAGCAATAGTAAAGCCCCTTTTTAAGAACGGTGAAAGGGATGACTTATGTAACTATAGACCAGTTGCTCTTTTGCCAATCTTCTCCAAAATATTTGAGAAAATGATCTACAGTAAATTTTATAATTACTTTGAAATAAATGACATATTAATTAAGAACCAATATGGATTTAGGAAAAACTAGACTATTAATTTGGCTATCTATGATTTTCTTTATAAAGTCTCAAAAAACATAGATAATTCAAGATCTGTTGTTGCACTTTATATGGATATGTCAAAGGCTTTTGACCACGTAGATCATACAATTTTATTGAATAAACTGTCAGCACATGGAATAAGAGCAAATGCCCATAAACTAATAGAATCATACCTTTGTTATAGAACCCAAATAACACAAATTCAAAGAATAAGTCGGCAAACCAAGACTGAAACTATTTACTCTTCAGAAGTAAGTAATGTGTGCTTTGGTGTACCCCAAGGAAGTGTGCTTGGTCCTTTGTTGTTTTTAATCTATATTAATGGTTTACCATCCGTAACGAATTTCCATATGACATTGTTTGCTGATGACTGTACGGTTTTATTTACATTTGACAAAAAATCTGCTGACATGGAACAAACAATAAATTATAATTTGACATTGCTCATTAACTGGCTGACATTAAATCATTTAAAAATTAGTATAGATAAGACGAAGATTATGAATTTTAAACTAGGTCAAAATACTCCATTAGACATAGACATCAACTATAACGGGAATAGTATTAAGGAAATCGACACTACTAGGTTCTTAGGTATAGAAATAGATAGTAAATTGACCTGGAAACCCCATATTGACAAAATCCATAAAAGACTGCTCCAATTTGCATTTGCCTTGAAAAAATTAAGAATTGTAGTAAACGAAAACGCGTTGCTGACGGCATATCATGGATATGTTGCCTCGATATTACGATATGGGGTCATATTTTGGGGCAACTCGACTAACAATTTAAAAATATTCAAGGTACAAAAACGATGTATTCGAGCAATGTATGGCCTTAAGCAAACTGACTCGTGTAAACATTACTTCAAGAAATCAAACCTATTGACATTGCCATCTATGTACATTAGTGAGATTGCCATGTTCGTAAAACGCAATCCTGAATTATTTGAATTTCTACCGGCTGGCACTCGACGGGCAGGAAACCTACTACATCACTCGGGAAGTAAATTATTCATGCGTAAGAGTGTGTTCTGCATGGCACATAAAATATACAATGCTATTCCACAACGAATCAGACGTATTGATTGTATTGTATTATTTAAAAAAACTCTACATAAATTCCTGCTAGACAAAACCTACTATTCTATTAGAGAGTATTTAGAGGATAAGAATCATAATTAACATTCAATTTTATTATTATACTTACTAATTATTTTTTATCGCATATTGTATCATTGACATGAAATTTTACAATGCATTATAATTATTCTGACATTTTAATTGAGAATCTTTGATAATGCTATTAAGTTACGACAATTAATTGTAATTGCATCTCATTATGTATTGTTTCTTTTTAATTTATTTTATGTATAAAGCTCTTGTATGCTAATTAAGCGGATCTAGCGAATTATGATTATTTTATTTGACACCACATTTTATGTACTACCTAGAACCACAAGAAAATAAATCATTTATCATTAATATGTATTAGGCCTTTGCTATCATAGAAAGTCTATCCTAGTTTAGTTTTTCCATTTACAACTTTGCATTATTGTACAATGTTCACGGTCCGAAATATACAAATTCAACTAGAAATTTCTGGTTATTTTAATAAATTATTAATAAGATTATTTTAATTTATAATTATATTATTTATTGAATTATTTATTCAATATTATCACTATACCACAATTTGAACATTTTGTGGCACACTTTACTGAAAAACTATCACGTCTATAGATTTGTGCTTTAAAATAGTAATCTGACTTTATACCTAGATGTGTTATCTGTCAAAAAAATATAATTTTATAGCCATTAGAAAAAATTACATTAACAATTTTGTATTCATTGGATATAACGTTATTGTACTACTAACGCCATCTGTTAGAAAACCAAAGAGTTAACATCGCTGCAACAGAACTAAACTCAATACTCAAATACATCGTAGTTAATCTACTCAATACTAGATGACACCACTAGAATCAGGTTGTAAAATAAACGTGAGCCTGCTCACCTTTTTGCTAGTATTTAATATAATACCTTAATAAAAATCAGATTAAAGTAGAAATAATAAATAAAGGTATATGTATACTCACAGTCCCTCCTTCATATGCGAGCGGAGATGCATCTGCACGTGGTACTGCGTGTGGAACATGTGTGCACACACGGGACACTCGTAACGCACGCTGAACTTGTTCACCGAGTGCGACACTAGGTGGCGCTGTTATAAACATTCTACACATTAATACAACTGCACGTAGTACTGCGTGTGGAACATGTGTGCACACACGGGACACTCGTAACGCACGCTGAACTTGTTCACCGAGTGCGACACTAGGTGGCGCTGTTATAAACATTCTACACATTAATACAACTGCACGTAGTACTGCGTGTGGAACATGTGTGCACACACGGGACACTCGTAACGCACGCTGAACTTGTTCACCGAGTGCGACACTAGGTGGCGCTGTTATAAACATTCTACACATTAATACAACTGCACGTAGTACTGCGTGTGGAACATGTGTGCACACACGGGACACTCGTAACGCACGCTGAACTTGTTCACCGAGTGCGACACTAGGTGGCGCTGTTATAAACATTCTACACATTAATACAACTGCACGTAGTACTGCGTGTGGAACATGTGTGCACACACGGGACACTCGTAACGCACGCTGAACTTGTTCACCGAGTGCGACACTAGGTGGCGCTGTTATAAACATTCTACACATTAATACAACTGCACGTAGTACTGCGTGTGGAACATGTGTGCACACACGGGACACTCGTAACGCACGCTGAACTTGTTCACCGAGTGCGACACTAGGTGGCGCTGTTATAAACATTCTACACATTAATACAACTGCACGTAGTACTGCGTGTGGAACATGTGTGCACACACGGGACACTCGTAACGCACGCTGAACTTGTTCACCGAGTGCGACACTAGGTGGAGCTGTTATAAACATTCTACACATTAATACAACTGCACGTAGTACTGCGTGTGGAACATGTGTGCACACACGGGACACTCGTAACGCACGCTGAACTTGTTCACCGAGTGCGACACTAGGTGGCGCTGTTATAAACATTCTACACATTAATACAACTGCACGTAGTACTGCGTGTGGAACATGTGTGCACACACGGGACACTCGTAACGCACGCTGAACTTGTTCACCGAGTGCGACACTAGGTGGCGCTGTTATAAACATTCTACACATTAATACAACTGCACGTAGTACTGCGTGTGGAACATGTGTGCACACACGGGACACTCGTAACGCACGCTGAACTTGTTCACCGAGTGCGACACTAGGTGGCGCTGTTATAAACATTCTACACATTAATACAACTGCACGTAGTACTGCGTGTGGAACATGTGTGCACACACGGGACACTCGTAACGCACGCTGAACTTGTTCACCGAGTGCGACACTAGGTGGCGCTGTTATAAACATTCTACACATTAATACAACTGCACGTAGTACTGCGTGTGGAACATGTGTGCACACACGGGACACTCGTAACGCACGCTGAACTTGTTCACCGAGTGCGACACTAGGTGGAGCTGTTATAAACATTCTACACATTAATACAACTGCACGTAGTACTGCGTGTGGAACATGTGTGCACACACGGGACACTCGTAACGCACGCTGAACTTGTTCACCGAGTGCGACACTAGGTGGCGCTGTTATAAACATTCTACACATTAATACAACTGCACGTAGTACTGCGTGTGGAACATGTGTGCACACACGGGACACTCGTAACGCACGCTGAACTTGTTCACCGAGTGCGACACTAGGTGGCGCTGTTATAAACATTCTACACATTAATACAACTGCACGTAGTACTGCGTGTGGAACATGTGTGCACACACGGGACACTCGTAACGCACGCTGAACTTGTTCACCGAGTGCGACACTAGGTGGCGCTGTTATAAACATTCTACACATTAATACACTTGCATTCTGCCACACGGAAATAATGTAGTTCTTTAGTTTTTAGAGAGAAAGCATATACAATTTTTTTTTCAAAACATGGAACCTACCTCATCTACTTTCATCGAGTTTTTTTTTGTGTTACACTCTAATAACTGAAAAGTATTTTCCTATCTTGATGATATAGTCATTGACAGTGAAAGACAATCGATCCCAAAAGTAGCACAAGTCACGAAAAAGGGTGAAAAAATTAGTTTTACCATAAAATTAAACTGAATTCAATATTCAAATGTGTGCAATAACTTGTTGAAGTCGATACCATGATGGTTCAAAAGTATTTGCACTGTACTGTATCAGCCGGATGGTCCACTGCTGAAAATAGGGAGTATTTGCCATAATCCCCACGCTTGGCAGGCGTCTAGGGGATCGCAGTGTAAGATGGCAGTTCCTTAGAAAGCGCTGCTGCCCACATTCCAGTATTTGTCCCTTAGTCACTTCTTACGACACCCACGGGAAGATATGGGGAGGTGCAATTCTAACCCGGCACCCTACGGGGAAAAATAGCTATTATCATAATATTGTGTGACTTCGACAAGTTATTTCACACATTTGAGTGTTGAAGTAGGTACCATTTTTTGGTAAATATTTCATATCACCCTTTTAAAGACCCTTGCTACTCATGGGATCGAATTTCATTCACTGTCAATGACTATATCATCAAGATAGGAAAACACTTTTCAGTTATTGTAGTGTAACTCAAAAAAATCGATGAAATTAAAATGGGACTACACGGCATACATGAACTTTCCAATAAAAAAAGAATCATCAAAATTGGTTCACCCAGCCAAAAGTTCTGAGGTAACAAACATAAAACAATAAATTAAAAAAAACAGACGAATTGAGTACTAGTTATTGTATATTATATTACCTGTAGTTTTGTATGAGAGTTATACCGCTTGGAACAAATATCGCAGACAAACATTTTGTCCGCGCTGTCCTGCTTGCAACGCGTCTTCCTGTGTATCACCTGCGAAAGAAAAAGCTATTAAACAAACCATTTTAATTTTAATATTGTTATGTTTGCAATAACGCCTGCTATGCGGATTACATTACAAAATCACAAATATACGATAGATCATTATAGTCATGTGCGGGTTTCGAACCCGCGTCCATCCACCTCTTGAGCCGGAGTATGCTCTAACCAATTGAGCTGACAAGACATGACGTCTTAACTCATATCTATCCCATCGTATATTTGTAATTTTGTAAACCTTTTATAATACAAAATTACGAAAAGAAAAATTATAGTCATGAGTATTCGAACCCGCGCCATCCACCCCTATAGCCAGGGTATGCTCTGACCGACAGAGCTAACATGACATATTATACATAACTATTTTTTTTCCTTTCGTTCTTTAACCATCATAAGTAGCGGCACACCTATACAACTTGCGTTGTAATACAAAATAAGAAAATTTAAACCATTGTTATTTTATTATAAAAGCATCTTGTTTTGTGAAAAAAATATGCGCTTGTGTTGTCGAGTTAGAATTGCACCTCCCCATATCATCCCGTGGGTGTCGTAAGAGGCGGCTAAGGGAAAAATAATGGAAGGTGGGCAGCAGCGCCTTTTATAGAACTGCCATCTTACACTGCGATCCCCAAGCCACCTGCCAAGCGTGGGGATTATGGCAAATACACCCTTATTAGGGGAGGCTGTGTTCAGCAGTGGACGAGTCGGCTGTAACAGTACAGTACAGTGTTGTCATATTAGCGATTGTTTTAAAAAATATTGTCACTTGTATTCTCTGAAGGGACAGGCAGAGATTTCTAAGCACCAACATTTCGCTAGATATGTTTTGGTTCCGTGTAATAGGAGGCGAGCCTATTGCCATCTACTAAGCACGGTTTCATACTGCGGACAGCTTTTAAATTTATATTATATTAAAAGTTATTTGTCAGAAAAACACAATATTCTGCCAGTGTCCGGTATCGAACCCAGGATCTTAATATTCCAAAGGGGCGCTTTTAAACACACATCTAATCAATAATTAAGTAGCCTAATCAACTCAATTACGTATGTTTTTTGTAATTAACTCAATTAAAGGCAGCAATGCAGTCATTTAGTCGTAGTATACGTCACGTACAAAATCCCTAGGTCGATAAATCAAATTTACCACTTTTTTTTCTTTTTAAGAGAAACGACCTACTTTCCGAGCATGAATAACGAAAATATTTAAACTAATAAACTTACCATGGCTCCCTTCTTTTTGTACATATTCCCGCACATGGTGCAGAGGTAGGGCTTCGGTCCGTTATGTGTGGCCTCATGTTCCTTCAGCGCGTCACTGTCAAATATAATCTATATTAAACAATTCGCTTTATCGTGACCTTCGACCGCGTCATCATTTACCAACAGACGGAATAATTGTCAAAGTACTACAGGACTACTAGCAAGCGAAATCACTTATAGTTGTTTTAGGTCTAATTTATATCTTTACCCGAAATGAACACTCTACTTTGCATGTTTTTTGTATTGTTGTTAGGTTAGCCTTTGACCACAATCTCATGGCTACTGTTATTTAGTTTTCGGGGAGTAATTAATGTTATAATAAAAAAAGTTCTGTTGACAAGCATCTATATCATCATCATCTGGAAGAGATCGCTCTCAGCGATAAGACCGCCCATTGTCACACCTACTTTTTACTAAATATGTTTTTAAGTTTTAAGTTTGTAAATTTGTATTGTGTCAATAAAATGTATTTATCTATCTATCTAACAGTGTGCTCCGGCAGCAGTCCTTGAGGGCCAGTAAAATTACAGGCACATGAGACAATATGTTGTTCAGGCTAACTTAGAATTACTGGCTCTCAAGGACAGCTGCCGGAACACACCGTTAGGTGCTTGGCGACAGATTTTCTACTTGAGGGTGGTAGCTAGCCAGGCGGGCATTCGCAAAATGCCCTACCACCATGCTATAACGACTGCCATCCTAAGATAACAACCGGGACCGACGGCTTAACGTGCCCTCCGAAGCACGTGCACGCTCAGTAGTAATGTCACTAGCGGTCACCCATCCAACTCATGACCGCGCGCGACGTTGCTTAACTTTGCTGATCGGTTGAGAACAGCTTAGTAAACTTCGCTACGAGCGCTACAAATAGTAAAGGTATAAGATATGTTATAATGTAAATACCAGTCCAGTTGAGGCTCGAGACAGAACTGGCACCTGATGACCTTATCTTCCTCTGAATGTGACTTCCTGTGCACCTCCAGCGTCTCCAAGTGGAGGAACCTGACGACAAACAATATTGTATACTTTTAGAATTAATAACATATATTTAAAAAGTATAACAAAATTACAAATTTACGAGAAAAAATTGAATGTTGGTAGGGCATTTTACCTGGCTAGCGACCACCTTCAAGTAGATAATCTGTCGCCAAGCACCTAACGGTGTGTTCCGGCAGCTGTCCTTGAGAACTAGCTAGGTTAAGCCTGTTTACACCTTCGGCCACATCATCACTTACCATCAGGTGAGATAGTGGTCAAAGGCTTAACTATCAACATATAAAAAAATATAGTCATGTGCCCGAACCCGCGTTCATCCACCCCTATAGCCGGGGTATGCTCTAACCGACTGAGCTAACATGACATACGACTCATAACTCCAATTTTTCCTCTCGTTCTTTATTTAACCATCTCAATACTATATTACTACGGATATAATACGATAGTAATATATATAATATATAAATTTGTAATTTTGTAATGTAATCGACAGAGAATGCGTTAAAGAACAAAAAACGTCTATGAGTTAATAAAGTACAAAAAACATACACAGTAATAAAACATACCTCTGATTACAAAATTCACAGACATGTTCCCATTTGACATTTTTCACCTTCTTCTTCTCGAAGAAGCTCTTCTTCGTTTTCGCCAACAGCTTTGATTTCGCCTTGTCTATGGGTGCCCTGAAAAATAAATACATTTTAAGTAATTTTTTGTATGGAAAAAAATACTCTCTAAAACCACATAAAACCCTTACAAAATTACAAATATACGATAGTAAAAATTTAAGTCATGTGCGGGATACGAACCCGCGTACATCCACCCCTTTAGCCGGGGTATGCTCTAACCAATTGAGCTAACATGATAAAGAGTCATAACTCAAATTTTACCTATAGTTCTTTAACCATCGTATTGGGATGGAGCGACATCTATAGTACCACTTGCGTTGTACTACAAACAAGACCAATTTTGCAATTGGTATTATACTTGTAAATGATGACGCAACTTTATAATTTTAATATTGTTATATTTGCACTAACGCCTGCCAAGCGAATAATTTCTAAATTTGCCAAAAAAAATAATAGCTGATGTGTTTTTTTTTTTACTATAACCCGAACCAACCGATTTAAACGAATCCCATGCAATAAAGAGCGAGCATATATCACGGTACTTATTTGGCTCAACAAAAAGCATTGCAATTCAACCGTACAATGCTGCCAGCATGCTGGGCACGCTGCCAACTGGTAGTAGGCTAGAGCATTTGGACTGCCTGTGAGTCTGTAATGACTGTCTAAATGCTTGTGAGTCTGTAATGACTGTCTAAATGGTTGTCTAAATGCTTTCATTCTAGTAGCTGTAGTTTTGTATATAGTTAGAAGTAATGTATGACGACAAGAAAAAAACCTACTTCTTCTTCACTTTTTTCTTTTTTTTCTTCTTGTCCTTCTCGTCCGTTTCTTTCTCCCCAGGTTCAGACTTGACGACCGCATCACCGTTTGCCGCATCATCGCCGATCTTGTCGTCAGCAGCGACACCGTTTTCCGCATCGCCTTCGGTTTTGACACCCACTTTGTCTGAGGGCATAAAAAAATGTCTTCACATAAAGTAACAACGCTTGTATAGAACCTGATACAATTAGAAGCCGAAATATATGTTTAAAAGAATTTGTAAGACTTTTAAAACTTAGCACAAAAATTTATGCTCCTGGCGGGATTCGAACCCGAGTCTTCCGATATCGCACTGGATGTCCAAACCACTCGGCCACCTGGGCACGCTCTTTCGAGCCGAAATTTCGTGCAGCAATTGTATTACTTTAACCGTCACAAGGGACGGTGCGCAGTGATGGCCGCGCACCGGCTGTTCCAACTACAAATCCGTCATGTTTATCCATCTCAAAAATGTTACTTCTTAGCAGCGGATTTAAATTTGATTTTGGCTATTTTACGATAAAAATGAGTTTAATTAATGTTTAAATTACGGATATATTTATTTCTATTATTCTTTAAAATAAATGCAACAAAATTATTTGATGAGTGAAACTATAAAAAGTTACAGACAGCTGTTGTGCAGCATACAATAAAATGTCGTAAAACTATGGTATAGTACCACCAACTTAACTGTGCAGTTGTCGAGGGCGCTACTGGTCAAGGAATTCAACTACAAACTGTCACAATTTGAAGGAATGTTGTAGTTCTTTTTTCTGCCACCTGAACAGATAAGTTGGCGGGTCTGTAAATCCTTTCTATAACATCGTACACTACGTTTGGAACAATGTGAGCGAGATAACGCTATATTATAAACATGTTGTATCTCGCTTGCACATCCGTGATACATATTTCATTCGTTCTTTAAGTAGGATTACACCAATATTGCTTGACGCGATTGTGGGTCGGTGATAGTGTGTGTCTACGAATTATTATTTTAAGCTTATCTTGAAGTAATGATGGCCGAGCGGTAATAGCTATGGACTGCCGTGTCGCAGGTCCCTGGTTTGATCCCAGCACGGGCTTGAGCTTCACCTCACAGAAGGGAATTTTACGAATGCCCGCCTGGCTAGCCACCACCCTCAAGTAGAAAATCTGTCGCCAAGCACCTAACGGTCTGTTCCAACATCTATCCTTGAGAGCCAGTGAAATTACAGGCACATGAGACTTAACAACTATGTCTCAAGGTGACGGGCGCAGTGCAATTCGTGACTTGTGATGAAATGCATCTGTTATAGGCAGAGGTTAGTACGCTTAACATCAGGTGGGCATCGAACTTGTTCCGTCACAATAATATAAAAATGATGTTAATGTTTGATGATGAAGTATACCTTCCCAGGTCTCGTCGTGCCTCAACACGTGCCGATGCATCTTGTTGGCGGTGATAAAGGCGCGCTTGCAAATGTAGCACGAAAACGGCTTTTCTCCTGTAACAACATACATATATGTTACAGTAACAATAGAGGAAAATGTTCAATTATGACAGCTGCCCCTTGGGGTCCCCCCCCCCTCCATTATGTCCCCCAGTCCCCCACCATTGCTACCTGTGGGTGTCGTTAGAGGCGATAAAATACTGGAAGGTGGGCGGCGCCTTTTGAGGATCTGATATCTTAAACTGCGATTCCCAAGACGCCTGCCAAGCGTGAGGATTATGTCTGTATTATGTAATAATCCCTGGCTATTTTCAGCAGTGGACAAACTGACTCATACAGTAAGACATCTGAGGGTAGAAGAGTTTTAGTAAAATCGTTGCTGTACTGATTTTGATGAACATAGTGTTAATAGTAGATGGTACAAAAAGTGCACAAAATACGTCTTTTAACTGCTACGTTTAGAAGAGTACCGACTTCAACAAGTTATTACACACTTTTCATTGTAAGAAATCGGTACCGTATATAATAAAAAAAAAACTTATTTACAATAAATTACAAATTCGTATAAAGCAAATTTAGTCGTCGTGTAACTTGGTGCTCTCAAAACTGATGTATTTTTTTTATTTGAAAAATTAAAGATACGTGTGGGATTCAAACCCGCACCAGCAGATTTTGAAGCAGTGATGGCTCAGTGGCCTTAGCTATGGACTGCCGTGCAACAGGTCCATGGTTCGAATCCCGCCGCGGGCTTAAGCTTCACCGCATGATGGAAGGGCATTTTGCGAATGCCCGCCTGGCTAGCGACCACCCTCAAGTAGAAAATCTGTCGCCAAGGACCTACCAGTGTTTTCCGTCAGCAGTCCTTGAGAGCCAGAAAAATTACAGGCACATGAGACTTAACAACTGGACGTCTCAGTGTGACGGGCGCAGTGCAATTCGTGTTGACGAAATGCGTCTGTTATAGGCAGAGGATAGTTCCACTTATCATCAGGTGTGGCTTGTTCCGTCAAAATAACATAAAAAAAACATCCACCCCGATAGCCGGGGTACGCTCTGACCGATTGAGCTAACATGACATTATGTGATATGACTCTAATAATCTAATACGTAAGTTGAACTATGCATGTCACTCCATCCCCATACGATGTTTAAGAACAAAAAATTTGAGTCATGCGTCATATGTCAAGTTGGCTTAGCGGTTACAACATACCCCGGCTTTAGCGGTAGATGGAGCGGGTTTGAATTCCGCACATGACTATAATTTTTTCTCCTGTTGTAATTTTGTCATGACGTAAAGTTGGCTACAATTGAATAGTATAATTCTATTTTTAAAATGGCCTAAAAAACTAAGTGTTACACAAATTTGGATTTTAGTGTGAACAGAATAAGAACTACTAGTGTAGTCCGTTTAGGGTGCGTACCATTTGAGTGAGATTCGCTAAAAACGATCACACTCCCAAAAAGGGGATGACAGTTACAAACGATCACGTGATCACAACCATAGACGCAGATTGTGATCAAAATTATCGAAAATAACGTTCTTAGCGACTAATGGAACATACCCTTAATGTGACTTCGCATATAACAACCAATCGTTTTTAGCGACGCTAGTATAGGTACATGTTTGGTTTTAATATGATCCACTATGAAAATATCACCGTTAACTCCGACTCCGCTTACAGCGACCGACCGCTTTTAACGACGGTTTCACACAAAATTGACCAATTACAACGTCGACGAGCGTTGACGTGTTCACAAATAAATCGAAAAAAACTATGTCCACCCGCGCACGCCCCTTGCCTGCACGGCGCTGATTCAAATGCGAGTATTAGAGAATTTAGTTTACGACGGTAATTTGTATAAAGTGATTACGCGTACAAAAATGTCATCTACATAACGAAAGTTTTCCATTGAAGAAAAAAGCGTTAAAAAAGGTTTAGAAGCTGATGAGTAGAATGTAACGATTGCGAAGGAATTCAATGTAAATCATTCGACAATATCTAAAAAGAAAATTAAAGCCAAGAAAGAACCTTTGTTCAATGTGGATGTTTTAAATCTTGGAAGGTTGTCGTCTCAAGGACAATTTGACTTGGAACTTTTACAATAAAAAAAAAACCATTTATATCAGACTAATAGCAGGTTGAACAGTGGGTTGAACCAACAAAAAAGTTTTGGTTTATCAAACATAATAATCTTGTTGACAAGATAAATAGTCGAACCACTTTGAGCTGAATAATTTTGAACTATATTAACGAACAGTAAAACACTATTTTATGTAACTCGAGTCTATTCTGTAACATAGTTTCAAAAGGTAATATGTGCTCGCAATACGTTGAACGAATCAATTTGAAAATCGACGAACCTTTTCATTCCGTGACTGTACATATTACATAATTTAAAAAAAAACGATCGTTCGTTTAGTACGACTTCCGGATAATACAACGTAATATCACCCGTCCCTTGGCCGTCGTTATAACCGGATTCTACTGTATATTAGTTAAGAAAATTCTTATAGATTTGACACCAGGTGGCCAACTCCCATCTCTTAATTCATTCTTATTTTAATGTTACATTAACAATTTTAATTCGCACTACCACAGATCACTACAATAAACTTACATTAGAACTAAAATGTTAGAGCGGGCTGCATGCATAGAATCAATTCATTTGTGCGATAGAGATAGCGCTATATGAACATTATTTATTCGTGACGGCCGTGGTACGAATATTAGCATTAATATTTTAAACTTGAAATAATGATGTTGGTGTTCTGTAATAGTTTTTCAAAGGTAATTTCAATACATCTTACCAGTATGTACTCTCATATGCACTCGCAGGTATCCCTTAGAGCTGAGTTTCTTGTGGCAAATGGGGCAGGTGGACGATTGGCTTTTGCTGCGCACCCCCGTGGTCGGGGTGGGGGGTTCTGAAGGCAGGGGAGGGGGGGAACGGGCCCACGTGTCCGTCGGGAAGTATTCCTCGTCAGAACCGGAGTTTCTGAAAATTATATACAAAATAAGAAATGTACAAAAATACATCTTGTTGTTATTTAATATTGTTAATCATAAGTTGTTTAATTACACATAGTAATTAAACAACTTTAAACGGTTTAAATCGCGTATTGCGTTTAAAGTTGTTTAATTACTATAAAAATACATCTTATTCGTGAACATTATGTGGAGCTTAAACATTTTATCAGAATTTTATGAAGACTAAACTGTCCGCCATTACTGGTCAAGACATAAAAAGGTGACATTTTTAGGCTTAGCCTTTCTTTAGTCAACAATTTGACAATCCGGGCCCTTAATCAACAATTTGACAGTTTAACTTCTTTTTAAATAGAATCTATATTTGTCTTGACAAATCTAACCATACATATTTAAATTTAATCTACATTTGGCTTGTTATATCTAAGAGATCCACCATACATTTTTAAATTGAATATATATTTGTCTAGGCAAATCTAAAAGATGCGGCGTACATATTTAAATTTAATCTATATTTGGCTTGACTAATTCTAAAAGATGCCTGTAGATATTTGCATTGAATATATATTTGGCTTGACTAATCTAAAAGATGCCAGTAGATATTTGAATTGAATCTATATTTGGCTTCACTAATCTAAGTGATGCCTGTAGATATTTGAATTGAATCTATATTTGCCTGGACTAATCTAAGAGATGCACCATATTATTTAAATTGAATATATATTTGGCTTGACTAATCTAAAAGATGCCAGTAGATATTTGAATTGAATCTATATTTGGCTTCACTAATCTAAGTGATGCCTGTAGATATTTGAATTGAATCTATATTTGCCTTCACTAATGTAAGAGCTGCAACATATTATTTAAATTGAATCTATATTTGGCTTGACTAATCTAAGAGATGCCTGTAGATATTTGAATTGAATCTATATTTGGCTTGACTAATCTAAGAGATGCCTGTAGATATTTGATTTGAATCTATATTTGCCTTCACTAATGTAAGAGTTGCAACATATTATTTAAATTGAATATATATTTGGCTTGACTAATCTAAAAGATGCCAGTAGATATTTGAATTGAATCTATATTTGGCTTGACTAATCTAAGAGATGCCTGTAGATATTTGAATTGAATCTATATTTGGCTTTACTAATCTAAAAGATGCCTGTAGATATTTGAATTGAATCTATATTTGCCTTCACTAATCTAAGAGTTGCAACATATTATTTAAATTGAATCTATATTTGGCTTGACAAATCTAACAGATGTCCGTACATATTTAAATTGAATCTATATTTGGCTTGACTAATCTAAAAGATGCCTGTAGATATTTGAATTGAATCTATATTTGGCTTGACTAATCTAAGAGATGCCTGTAGATATTTGAATTGAATCTATATTTGCCTTCACTAATGTAAGAGTTGCAACATATTATTTAAATTGAATATATATTTGGCTTGACTAATCTAAAAGATGCCAGTAGATATTTGAATTGAATCTATATTTGGCTTGACTAATCTTAAAGATGCCTGTAGATATTTGAATTGAATCTATATTTGGCTTGACTAATCTAAGAGATGCCTGTAGATATTTGAATTGAATCTATATTTGGCTTGACTAATCTAAGAGATGCCTGTACATATTTGAATTGAATCTATATTTGGCTTGACTAATCTAAGAGATGCCTGTAGATATTTGAATTGAATCTATATTTGCCTTCACTAATCTAAGAGTTGCAACATATTATTTAAATTGATTCTATATTCGGCTTGACAAATCTAAGAGATGCGTCGTACAATTCAAATAGAACCTTATTTGGCTTGACAATGAGATGCACCGTACATATTTAATAACATTATTAGTAAATTCGTACAATCCTTGTACCAATAGATACGGACGCTTAATGTGGTTTCCACGAAAAACCAAGAGATGGCGTAGTATTTTTGTCTAGGAGTATTTGCTTTACAATTTCTTAGCTTAAATGTATCTTTATTTTTGAAATTATTGGCACAACGTGTTATCGTTTTTACTCTCTCATGTTGCCCGTCAATTACAAGATCACTTATCGTTGCTTATATTTCACACAAAATTGCACGCGAAACTATCATTGACTCTCTTGTGAGTGTGTGTGTTACCTCACCTCTGAATAGGCTGAACATTACTTAGGTTCTTGTATATATAATAGATTTTTTACCACGATTGCTTACAACCGTAGCATTAATGTAACCGATCTAAAAATATCGGTTAACTTAATAATTAAAAATTTCACTAAATACTAATTTAAATCAGCGCGCCATCTGTAGGCAAACGCACAAACGTCTATCTAAATTCCATCTGAAGATGTTAGTTTCGAATAGACGGAAGTTTATCAAAATAAAAATTCAAAACCAAGTGCAGTGATTGGTTTTACGACCCCAACGGTTTTGAGGCTTTTTTCATTACCATATATGGTAGTGAAATTCGCCCCCCGACATCCGCCCAACTTGATGTCTTTCCTCAACGAGGAATCATGATCACTTTTGACCCCAGCCATCGTCTGTGCAACTACTATTAAATACTACTTCTAAAAGTTACTAAGACTTCATTAAAACAGTAATCTACTGACAAGCCCCAAAATCTGGGGTTCAAGTACGAGGCTGAACTCCCAGTACAAGGCTACACACTAGCCGTACACTACTCCTGAACTCCGGCCGTCCTCTGACCTCCAGCACCGACCGCGGCCAAACGTCTCTACAGCATCTAGCTGGGACATTCTACCGGCGCGGCGGTGTGGAGCTGAGCCACTGCACGGCAGACCTGCTGCTGAGCATCAACTCGGATACTAGCGGACCGGAGCTAAGTCCTTAAACAAGGAAGCTTGCCAAATTTGCCTACCTGTCTGAGATCCACGACCCTTTCTGTTGATTATACTTTATACTGTACTCTCTCTTCTTTCTTTTATGCTCCCTTCTACCCTGAGTAGGTAGGTAGGTGACATTAAGTTTGCAGCAATGATGGCCAAGCGGTAATGGCTATTAACTGGCGTGCTGCCGGTCCCTAGGTCCCTGGTTCGATACCCATCGCCGGCTTGAGCTTCACCGCATGGTGGAAGGGAATTGTACGATTGCCCACCTGGCTAGCTACCACCCTCAAATAGAAAATCTGTTGCCAAGCATCTATCGGTACGTTCCGGCAGCAGTCCTTGAGAGCCTGTGAAATTAAAGGCACAAGAGACTTAACAAATATCTATCACCACTTGTGACGAACTGCATCTGTTTAAGAGCAGAGTTTAGCGCTTAACAACAGCTGGGCCTCATGCTTGTTACATCACGATAAAAAAAGATAATCTGGACAAGTCGCGAGCGGAAGTAACTAATAAAAAAAACTCACTTCTCGTCCTTTAACTTATTATCCCGATCATCATCAGTATCCCCTTCATCAGCGTCTCCATCATCAGCACCTCCTTCATCAGCGCCCCCTTCATCAGCGACCCCTTCATCAGCACCTCCATCATCAGCACCATCCGGGTCATCATCATCGATTCTCTCCACTTCCACCTTGATGTAGTTGAGGGTAACTTCTTCAACATTCACGTTGGCAGTTGGCAGCGGTTCCACATCCTCTTTGCTTTCTTCACAGAATACCATGTTCGAGGGTTCCAACTGAAAAACAGACCCAGATAACAGATAGCTCAGTTGGCCGGCCTCAATGGATGCAGTAGCGGGGCTTGCCTAGTCGATCTTATGAAGGCGGCTAACGATTCTCCAGTCAAAACCAAAGCCAAAATCATTTATTCAATTTAGGCGCCTACAACGATCTTATGAAGGTCAATTACAAATTTTAATATTGAAATATTTTACAATGTACTTCCAAGTTCAGCAAAAAAAAATGTATAAATGCTGCAAGAAGAACGGGCAAGAAACTCTGGGCCATTATTTTAATAGTACATTACTGCAGAAAGTCAAAGTCAAAATCATTTATTCAATTTAGGCGCCTCCTACAACGATCTTATGAAGGTCAATTACAAATTTTAACATTGAAATATTCTACAATGTACTGCCACGTTTAGCAAAAAAAAATGTATAGATGATGCAAGAAGAACGGGCAAGAAACTCTGGGCCATTATTTTAATAGTACATTACTGCAGAAAGTCAAAGTCAAAGTCAAAATCATTTATTCAATTTAGGCGCCTACAAGGATCTTATGAAGGTCAATTACAAATTTAAATATTTAAATATTCTACAATGTACTGCCACGATCAGCAAAAAAAAATTGTATAAATGCTGCAAGAAGAACAGGCAGGAAACTCGGGGCCATTCATTTAATAGTACATTACTGCAGAATCCAGTAAGTAAGCCTTCCTGGCCAAGTATATAACCGGATCTCACCTGCAGTTCGGTCCGGTTATATACGAGGCCAGGATGGCTTTCTTACTAGTTGAGGCTTGTATAATGCTTTTCTCAAACATGAAACAAGTTTAACAACAAATTATTGTTTTTCAAACTCCATGTTAATGATTTATAAACTGAAAATTACTTAATACAAACATAAAATTCCACACTATACTTCTGGGGCGTTCGTATAGCCTATCAGTTCCAAAAATAACACTCACAAACGCTAAAAATGATCACACGGGCCGTTCGTTTTGAGACTTCGTGAGCAAAAATATCGTTTTCGCTCACCGTTCGGATAGCTTTGAAAACGCTACAAATGACAGAGAAAAGTGATATTTTTGACCCATGTCTTACCGTGGGATCGTTGTGATCGTTTTTTGACAACTGCTGGTTTGACAGTTGTATATGGCGCGATTGAAGAGTTTCACTTGTTTTTCAAAAAAAGAACTTGAAGTTATATAGTATTTATATTTTATGTAGTAGGTACCTACTTGTTTTGTTAATTATAGAGATTGATTCCATGTTTCATACTGTCCAAAATTGTTAAAATATTGTCGGTTGTCAAAGCATGTTTTAAGCCGTTCGGATACCATGCAGTAATTGGTGGTCAAAAATAGCAAAAGCTTCTATCCGAACGCTAAAACACAAATGCCACTTTTGAAACTGCTACAAACGCAATCGAGCCAAAACGAACGCACCTTTCTACAATATTACTAAGTACAAAACGCAACGTGTATACTTTATCTGCGTCGCGTTAAGTGTCACTGACTATAAAATGGCTGTTAAAGGATCCAAAAATATATATATCTTTCTTAAAAGAGAGATATATATATTTGGAGTCTCCCACCTATAACCATGTTATTAATGTTGATGGCTAAAAACTAATATGTGACTGGTACTTCGTTTTTTTTTCTAAGCAGATCTAAAGAGGATGACCTAACTGTCCAGTTCATACATGACACTGGCAAATGCACAATACGTGCGAGTCCAAATTACGAAATGGGAAAAAAAAACTGTCCAGTAATTAATTTACAATGCGATTAAAATAAGAATAGGATCGGCCTAGCGCCATGTTGTGACGTCACAACTAGAACTTGGTACAGTGTGCAAAAAAGAAATGATAAAACATGTATATATTAATAAAGCAAATAAAAAACCCGACTGCAAATAATTCATTTTCGTTAATTGTTTTATCGATCAATTGAAATTTAAACTGCCAGTTAATATATTCATGGAATATTTTTTTAAAGCCAATCAATTTGATACCAAACACCATGGCTTTGGAAGAAAAAAATAATTGTTTTTCTCACTATATGGCGTCTAAAATCCACCAGTTGGCTTTTAATTTTTTTATGTTATTTATTTTTACTCACATACATACATACATGAACCTTAACACACGTTTATGTGGGCAGTCGTGAAAAAAAAAACAGTAGTCGTAGGTAGGTAAACGAAGTTGTAGGTGACTGTAGGTTCGGCAAACACAGAAATAATTTGAACTGATTTTATTTGTTAGCAATATTTTGTACTTAGGTATCTTAATTTGAATCGCTTAGCTCTTCGATGCCTCATGTCCTGATGGCCCACTGAGTAAGACTCATCGTTATCATCGTAACGGGTAACAAAAACAAATGTAACAATCACCAAAAACATATTAAACAGTAAAAAAAAAAAACGAGAAGATCAATAAACACTCGGAAACGTGTCGCGTAGTAGTACACTGTCGGAAAAAAAAGACCCTGACGCGTTTTTATCAAACCAGAATGGCGTCTGTACTGTCAACCTTAAAAAATATGAATTTAATAAAATTAACAATTTCGGGTCACTCATTTAAAATTACCTATAAATATATGGCACTGCTTTATTTTTAAGTTTGTTCTGCTGATCGTGCTTATTAGAGTGAATATGAGTGAAGTTAGCCGAGAGCCAGTCCTATTCTTATTTTAATCGCATTGTACATACTTACTTACTGGACACTAAGGGATTCCAAATTTAAAATCTCGATTCTTATTGGACAGTTGTGAATAAGTCTCAGGTAGAGTTTATTTTCTGAATACTTTTTAGAGATGTTATGGCAACATTACATACCATTTTTGAGAAAACGTCTTTTAATTAACAATGTGTTACATACTTAATATATAATAAAATGTATTTCAATATTTGTTTAAATTACGTACTTATACCTAGTGAGGTCATAAGTATTGTCACACAGTAAAAACTTTTCTTTTAGAATGCTAGCCACAATTTTTTTTATTGAATTCGAATTTTGAATTGTTCATGACAATAGAAATGTATACTTTTTAGAATTTTACTCATTTTTAAATATGGAGTGGACGCTTAAAGAAGACCGTGTTGCAGTTATTGCGTTGCATCGTTGCGGTTACGCGCCAATTCAAATTTTTGACATACTGAAAAATTTGAATATAACCAAAAGATTCGTTTATCGTACCATCAAACGATACAATGAAGACTCTAGTGTAGATGACAGGTCAAGAAGTGGTCGCCCTCGGTCTGTTAGGTATCCAGCAGTGATAAAAGCTGTGAACGCGCGAATTCAAAGAAATCCCAAACGTAAGCAGAAACTGTTGGCCCTTCAGATGGGGTTAAGCAGAACCACGGTGAAAAGGGTGTTAAATGAAGACTTAGGGCTTCGGGCATATCGAAGAAGAACAGGACATCCTTTAAATGCTCGTCTAATGGACCTGAGACTGAAAAGATGTCGCGCTTTGTTGAAGCGGTACGCGGGAAAAAAATATCGGGAAATTCTTTTTTCGGATGAAATTTTTTTTACCGTACAAGAGAGCTACCACAAACAAAATGATAAGGTGTACGCACACAGTAGTGAAGAAGCGAGCAACCGTATTCCGCGTGTCCAACGAGGTCATTTTCCATCCTCGCTCTTGGTATGGTTGGGAGTTTCTTATTGGGGCTTAACAGAGGTACATTTTTGTGAGAAAGGTGTAAAAACTAATGCAGTTGTGTATCAAAATTCAGTCCTGACGAACCTTGTGGAACCTGTTTCTCATACCATGTTCAATAACAGGCACTGGGTATTCCAACAAGATTCGGCGCCAGCTCATAGAGCGAAGAGCACAAATGACTGGCTGGCGGCGCGTGAAATCGACTTCATCCGGCACGAAGACTGGCCCTCCTCCAGTCCAGATTTGAGTCCGCTAGATTACAAGATATGGCAACACTTGGAAGAAAAGGCGTGCTCAAAGTCTCATCCCAATTTGGAGTCACTCAAGACATCCTTGATTAAGGCAGCCGCCGATATTGACATGGACCTCGTTCGTGCTGCGATAGACGACTGGCCGCGCAGATTGAAGGCCTGTATTCAAAATCACGGAGGTCATTTTGAATAAACTTTATTGTCATGAGAATCTATGTTTTGTTAAGTTCATTTTGTTATATAAATGGTTACCTAATGAATAAACTTGTTTCAATTATTTTATATTAAACATGTGACAGAATTTATGACCTGACTGTGTATATTAATTATATATTATTATTTATACATTAAATGGAAATCCATCAGCTAAATAATATTTATTATAATAGTAACAAACCGCCGATACAAAGCAAAATAAAGCTCTAATAAACGGATAAATAAAACAAAAAATGTAAATACCATCGATTTCAACAAAAAAAATATGACACTGCTATTTACCTCAGCAGTATTTGCATGGTGGTAGGGCATTTTGCGAATGCCCGCCTGGCTAGCTACCACCCTCAAATAGAAAATCTGTCGCCAAGCACCTACCGGTGTGTTCCGGCAGCTGTCATTGAGAGCCAGTACTTCTAGGTTAGCCTGAACAACATCTTCGACCACATCATCACTTACCATTAGGTGAGATAGTGGTCACAGGCTAAACTACCAGATAAAAAAAAAATTTTATGTTACCTTTTCCTCATCCTTAGTAACCACGGTATCCTCTTTGACGTCAGCGACCACCGCATCTTGAGCCGCTGCCGGCGCTGGCACGGGAAGGTCCCAAGGGTCTTCTGTCTTTGGTTTCTTTTCTTTTTCCTCTTTTAGCTGTTCCTCGAGTTCTTTTATGTAGGGCAAGATTGCGTTGTAGTCTGTTTAACAAAATTATAGAAGGTACATGATATTTAACAAAATCATAAAGGTACAAGTTTAACAGCTACATATGTCTCACAAAATTAAAAAGTTACAGGAAATTAAAACAAATAAAAAGTTAAATGATGTTAAACAAAATCAAAGCTGTACAGAAAATGTAACACATAAAAACGTTTAGTAAATTTGACAAAATGAAAAAGGTATTGGAAATTTAACAAAATCAAAAAGTACAGGATATTTAAGAAAAATAAAAAAATTACAGTTAATTTTACAGACTTATAAAGGTATTGGAAAGTTATATTTTAAAGAGTGTGAGTGACGCATGCCAAGCTAAATTAAAGAAATTATTTCGGATGGAAAAAGTTAACTTCCAGCGGGACTTGAACTCGCAACCCCAGAATACCGTACTGGTGCTCTAAATATTATATACATACATACATCACATCACGCCTACATCTTTCGCTTCATCTACACTCATCAATCCTTTCATACATAAGCGTCGGTTTAGGGTACTCCTGACCTGGCCATTTTTCAGAACGTCTTCAATCTGATTTCGGAACATTCGCCTTGGTCTTCCCCTTCCAACACTTCCGTTCACTTGTGTCTATGTATACCTGTTTAATCATTCTCATTTCATTCATTCTCTCGACATGTCCAAACCATCTTAACATACCTTCCTCGATTTTTGTCTCTACATCCTCATTCACACCACATCTTTCCCTTATCACACTATTCCTTATCCTGTCACTCCGTTTGACTCCCATCATGCTTCTCAATGCCCTCATCTCCGCTGCATTTATTCTACTTTCATGCTTTTTCTGCCATACCCAACTTTCACTACCATACATTAGTGTCGGAACCATCACAAATATTCTATAGAAGCGGGTAATGGACCGTCGAATTTTCCCATCTGTTTTATCAATCAAAAAGGTTAAAGAATATTTAACCTTTTTGATTTTGTTAAATATATTATTATACAGGATATTTAACAAAACCAAAAAGGTTAAAGGATATTTATACTTTTTGATTTTGTTAAATATGCAGTACCATTTTGATTTCGTAAAATTACCAATACCTACATTATTTCGGATGGAGAAAAATACATCCAGCGAGAATTGGTGTATTCAAAACAGATGGGAAAATTAATTAATCCATTACATGGTCCCATACAATATTGTGATGGTTCCGACACTAATGTAATAAATAGTTATATTTAACAACACAAAAAGGTAAGAACTAAAAATTTTCCGTAGCAAAGCAGTCTAGAAATGTAGCCTGATAGATGGTCACAGGTTCGCCCTACAAAAACATACGACACGTAGATGTTTAGTTTAGATACCCTTGTCTACCCTGTGATATAAAAACATGATATGATATGATGCATATTAAATCTATTTTTAAACTCACCATATGGTTCTCCTTCCAGCTTGTCCTCAGCATGTTTGATATCAAAATGTTTTACTAACAATTCGAATCTAAAACAATAAAAAACTTACAATATTAATAAAATTATATAATAAATAATTTTATCTTTAAGCAAAAATTAAAACTTATCAGAACGCTTGGTCGATGCGACGCGTGATTATAATGCTGGCACCTATTTGGCTCAATGAATAAGGATTGCAATTCAACGGGGCAATGCTGCCAGCATGCTGGGCACGCTGCCAACTGGTAGTGGGATGGAGCATTTGGACTGCCTATGAGTCTGCAATGACTTATAGTGTTGTATATAGTATATAGTTCGTAGTTTTTTGTTTATAAAGGCATATCTATATCAGCCGGATGGTCCACTGCTGAACACAGCCTATTAAGGGGGAATTTGCCATAATCCAAATCAAATCAAATCGTTTATTGCAAATATAGGTATTAAAGCTGTTAAGTATACATATAAAATAGTTCTGCCATATTTGGCCATTTGGCATGCAAGAATATGTGAGCCTAAAAATAATACATTCCCACGCTTGGCAGGCGGCTTGGGGATCGCAGTGTAAGTTGGCAGTTCATTAGAAGGCGCTGCTGCCCACCTTATATTTGTATTGTAATCCGACACCCACGGGATGATATGGGGAGGTACAATTCTAACCCGGCACACCACGGGGAATATCAATTAGCAAATATTAAATTCGCCAAAGCATATACCTGTCAATGGACAATAACGCAGGTGTGACCACGACTTGTTGCCATAATTTTTCAACGGCGTTGTTAACGCCTTTAACTATCCTTGATCGTTAGGCCCCACTTAGGAAATGGCGATTATTATCGCTATAATCAATCTTACTACCCGTATGTCACACTTGTACTAAAATACCACCCAACGATGGATTAACCACTAAAGATCAGAGAATACAAATTTCCTCAGAACAACAATATGTTCAATGTGTTAATTGATTCGATATGTAGCGATCAACGCGATAATTATTGACATTTCCCGTTAGTGTGGGCCGGGCATTAGCCAATCATCATAGACAATTTTGAAGCAGTAATAGCTCAGTGGCATTAGCTATGGACTGCCGCGCAACAGGTCCATGGTTATGGTTCGAATCCCGCCGCGGGCTTGACATTTCATGGTGGGAGTGAATGCCCGCCTGGCTAGCGACCACCCTCAAGTAGAAAATCTGTCGCCAAGCATCTAACGGTGAGTTCCGGCAGTAGTCCTTGAGAGCCAGTGAAATTACAGGCACATGGGACTTAACAACTATGTCTCAAGGTGACGGGCGCAGTGCAATTCGTGACTTGTAACGAAATGCATCTGTTATAGGCAGAGGTTAGTCCGCTTTATATCAGGTGGGCATCGAACTTGTTCCGTCACAATAACTAAGTTCTACTTTTTTCTATGCTATTGTGACAGAACACGCATGTTTTTTTTTATTACTTTTACACAAGCTTTTTACCAGGATCTCACCTGATCACGTGATGACGTGGACGAAGGTGTTACAGCTGACATCTGCCGGTATACACTGTTAGGTGCTTGGCGACAGATTTTCTACTTGATTGTGGTAGGGTCCACCATGCAAGCATTGTCAAAAGCTTACGCAATGGAATATATAAATGTTTTAATGTTACCTATTGAATATCTTATAACATATCCGACATTGGTGTCTCACGGCCAAATGCACCCGTTTCTTGTGTCGACCCATCTTACTCGCTGTTATAAACGTCTGTCCACACATGTTACAGGTATACGGCTTTTCATCTGAAAAAGAGAGACGAATTACTTAGCATTGGATGGATTCACCGTGCGGGTGCCGGGTCAATAGCGTTGCAGAGGAAGAGGCCCAAGTCAAGGTGCCGGGGACTTGCAACCCAGGGAGTAAGGTGCAGTAGGTTTGAAGCAGTGATGGCTCAGTGGCATTGGCTATGGACTGCCGCGCAGCAGGTCCATGGTTCGAATCCCGCTGCGGGTTTGAGCTTCACCGCATGGTGGAAGGACATATTGCGATCGCCCGCCTGGCTATCTACCACCCTCAAGTAGAAAATCTGTCGCCAAGCACCTAACGGTGTGTTCCGACAGCAGTCCTTGAGAGCCAGTGAAATTAAAGGCACATGAGACTTAAGAACTATGTCTCAAGGTGACGGGCGCAGTGCAATTCATGACTTGTGATGAAATGCATCTGTTATAGGCAGAGGTTAGTCCGCTTAAAATCAGGTGGGCCTCGAGCGTGTTCTGTCACAAAGTCAAGGTGCCTGGGAGTTGCAACCCAGGAGTAAGGTTAAGGGGCTCCTTTATGACGCATCAATGCTCCCTTTCACCGCTTGAGCCTCCTCCCCTGTTCAACAAACATTTAGTAAGATACTACTAATGCCGCCTGATACACATTCTAGGATGGAAGTTACGGTCGCTCTTGACAGGCCAAGGTCTTTTATTAGGTTATATAGGGATATCGCTGGTATACCCCTTGCTCCGACTTCTACAGCATATAAATGAACCACATATCTGTTTTTGGTTAATTCATTTGTTAAGTCATAATATTTGACGTTTTTATTGTGTGGTCTTTAGGTATGTTTGTTTCCCACGGCACAGTAACTTCTACAAGTACTATGCGTAACTTTACAGTGGTTAAAAATATACGAACACTATGTACTTACTATACTACCAAAATTACAAATTTACGAGAGAAAAATAATATATTTGTAATTTTGTAATGTAATCCGCAGAGCAGGCGTTATTGCAAACATAACAACATTAAGACTATGTACTGTACTTAAAAATTTTACTACAACTAATAAAAAAATATAATACATTTGTAATTTGGCATATTTGCTAATTTTTATTATTTTATAAAAAAAAGGATACACTAAGCCGGTTAGACCTGATGCATGTATATAAAAAAACAGTGCACATTAATTTTATAGTTCCAAATGTTTGTCTAGTCTATTTTTAAAACAATTCACCGAAGGAGCACTAATAAGGGTCTCTGTAATAAGTGAACATCCAAAGTGAAATCAACGACTTTGGATACTGTGAGATAATGTTTGAGACAACATATCAGCAATCATGCTGCTGCTATAAATAAATAAAAATGTATTGCTATAAATAAATAAATATGCTTGACTGATGTCAGCATACGAGGCAAGCAAGCCTAATGGTAGTGTATACTACCAACTTAAGCATCCACATATATGCTTCACGACCTCAGTAAGGCTTCATAAAAGTATTAAAAAACTTACCAGTATGCGATCTCACGTGAATCCTCAAGTAGTAACTTAGGGCAAACTGTTTATTGCAACCAAAACATTTGTACACATTTATATGATTTTTATCCATATTTTTACAATTCGATGGTTTATTTTCATTATTCTCCGTACAATCCTGTTTAATTCCAGTCTTAATATCGACTTTTGAATCCGGTACTGAATTTTGATCATCAAACTCCGAAGCCTTCTCTGTACCAATGTAACCGTCCTCCGGCTTGATCTCAATCTCCGGTTCAATTTTCTCCACTTTGATATTAGTATCTTTCTTCTGCTTCTTCTTATTTTTCCTCGCTTTCTTCAGCAGCTTACGTTTCTTCATGTTTTGAATTCTCAAGTCGTAGCTTGTCATTCGATTGGAATGGATCGTTACATGTTGGTCTAATTCGGTTAGGTCTTTGTAAGCGATGTTGCAGACCGAGCAACCGTAGAATGGGAAATCTTTATCTACAATCTTTTTATTCCAATAATCACTGGTCTTTCCTTTTCTTTTATAACCTCTTTTCTTCTCCAATTGTACTATATCGGGTTTGATATCTACATCTTCTTTTATATCCGTCGTATTTTCTGTGTTATCATTTTGTATCTCTGGTTCAGGGTTACACATATTTTGTGAGGTTTCTGGTAACTCTTGTGGTGGTGGTGGTGTTTGTTCTGGGTAGTTTACTGGTACGTACGGCTGTTCTTTATATGGATATGGGATTGGATGCGGAGGATGTGGGTAGTATTGGGGGTTTGGGATGGGGTAGTCGTATTGTGCTGATGGTTCGTACGAGCTCAAAGGATCAACATCCATCATGTTATTGTTCATTTTGGTATCTGAGGACAATAGAAAAGTTTACTAATAAATTATGTCATTAATCTGTGGAGTCTACATACAAAAACAGGATTTATATTTAATAAATAATAATAAGTAGGTTCAGGCAATCTTTGGAGAAATTATTTTTTAAAATGAACAAATATTTTAAGAAAAAATTCAATGAGTATTAATATTCTAGAAACTATACTTAAAAACATATACCATTAATAATAATAACATATACATATAAAATATATATTGTGATTGTGGTCAGGGGGTTACTTCAATCAATCACTGCAAAGAGTTTGAAATGTTGGGACATAAAAAATTATAAATATATGCAATTTAAAACATTATAAGTTGTGCGAAAACCTAAAACAACATTATATAAAAATACCTTTGGATGGCAGTTGTTATAGCATGGTGGTAGGGCATGTTGCGAATGCCCGCCTGGCTAGCTACCACCCTCAAGTAGAAAATCTGTTGTCTAGCACCTAACGGTGTGCTATGGCAGCTGTCCTTGAGAGCCAGTAATTCTAGGCTAGCCTGAACAACATCTTCGACCACATCATCACTTACCATCACGTGAGATAGTGGACAAAGGCTAGCCTACCAGCAATAAAAAAAATTAAAAAAAATCACACTTAACCCATTGAAATCTGCGATAATGATAACAATAGAATTTCATTCATAAATTGGCCATAGTGGGTCAGCCGATGGCAACGAGTTAAGTACTTAAAATGAAACTTAAAATGTTTACTGTTTTAGTGACCCTAGCTACTTAAGGGATCGATTTTCATTCACTGTCAATCAACATCAACTGACAATCTATCCCTATGACCATATCATTAAGATAAAAAACACTTTTCAGTTATTGGAGTGTAACTCAAAAACTGCTTGACCAATTTTGATGAACTTTAAATGGGACCACATGGGAAGCATCAGCATTCAAAAAATTATTTATTAAAATCAAGTCGCCCAATACAAAGTACTGAGGCAACACAAAAAAAAAACAGTTGAAACAATAATCTCCTCCTTTTTTGAAGTCGGTTAAAAACAATAGAATCTATTGCTATCCTTTGTGACTTTGAACACAGCAATCTTAAGCAGATAAAAACTAATGTCTCAGACTGACAAGCAGTGCTGTATCTAGCAGAAGACACTGCAACTGTATGGACAGGCATGATGCTTAACATCAGGCAGACAACTCGCAGTCTTATCACTTCTTCATATCATAAACAAAAATCAGCTTTAAAAGTGGAAAAAACATAATTATGCATGTTGTAGTTGCATGCATGTAATTACTTATTACTATTTAATTCATGATAAACAATAATTATTCCTATTACCATATCACCATATTATAAAAACAGCTGCAAAAATAATTAATGACTGTTGTATTAAATTCAAGGACAAAAGGATAAATTAACAGTATTCATTTACTCAACTGTGGTTTCATAACCTTAGTATTATAACTTTTTAATATATATATATATGGTCCATGATACAGAATAGGTCATTTTATTAGCTGTTATGATAATAAAATGTATTTTTACCACATTTCTTGTATTGTTCACGATCAAAACAACATTCGAAATATGTAAACAAACAGTTTGAACAGTAAATATCATGTTTTTAAACAAAATGGCTCAAGTTTAGAGCGATTTCAGCCTAGATACAACAGCAAAGGCCAGCAATCAATACTTCGTGACAAAAAATGTACCTGCTTCGGTACGTCGTTGCAAAAAAACAACCTTTTTTCAACTCTCCACAAAGTGATATACACAAATTAAAATTGATGAAATTTCCCTCCAAAAGTTGTTTTCACACCACATTTTGATCACCAGTCTATTTATTAAACTTTCTTGATAAATTATGCGCAGCCAAATGTTACAGTAATTAATTATACATAGGTTAAATACATGAAAAAAATCACTCCATTTCTTAGTTCGCGTGACCAACTAACTCGTTTGACGTTTTTTGATGGCAGGCGGACAGCCGACGAGACCGACCAAGCAATGATTGCCATATAAAAAATCTAGTCTAGGTATAAAAACCATATTCGTTAATTTTTATATTGATTTCTTGGGGTTCCGTGGGAGTGTTTATCGAAACTATGTATAGCGGTCAGTAAGTAGTAAGTATTAAAAATGAATTAGGAGTTTTATCAATTTGCAGCATTTATAGCAAAGCATCATACTTACTAAAAATAGTTACATAATTTGATTTATTAAATATTAGGCCTCGAAGTAGTAATGTGCACGCACAACTCTGTTTAGGCTCAAGTGCACTGTATGGAGTGAAATCACTGGGTAAACGAGACTTCATTACACCTTTGCAAAAATGATCAACACGACATACATAAGGGCAGCAGAACTTCTTGATATTGAGTGATGACGATGAGTGAAAAGCCTGTACAAGATTAACAGATGCAACCACACCGTTGAGTAACTGAAAATGTAGATAGAAACACTTTATTTGCATACCATAAAAAACATAACAGCAAAAATCAACACACATATTATATATTCAAAGGGCGGTCTTATTGCTTAAAGCAATTTCTTCCAGACAACCGAACATAGAGGATTCACAAAAAATATTAGGTATGCAGTTTAATAGGCACACATAAACAATTATTCATGAAGTACTATTAAAATAAATACCTTAATTAAAATATATTACATATATATTAAACATTAAATAAATAAACTTACATTATAATATCAATAAATACTAATATAACTACTACTTACAAAGTAAATATTATAAGTTATTACTTATAATATTTACTTTGTAAGTAGTAGTTATATTCCTTCCTTCGTTATTACGAAGGAAATAGATTAGCTCAGAATGCACAAGTTAAATTCTTTGACTTTGAATGAATTATCATAGAA
Organism: Plagodis pulveraria; assembly: GCA_963890685.1. Classification (NCBI taxonomy): domain Eukaryota; kingdom Metazoa; phylum Arthropoda; class Insecta; order Lepidoptera; family Geometridae; genus Plagodis; species Plagodis pulveraria. The sequence continues at coordinate 15,468,071 of OY982976.1, read as the reverse complement.
ATATTATGTACTGTGTGACGGTATTTTGAGTAGAAGATTTTCTGATGACCTCAATGACAAGACATGAGCCGATTCACGGAACTCACGTTACTTGAGCTTATGACGAAATTTGGAAACGTGGTGATATTTGTGTAAACCGAATATGAACCTGATTGAGAAGTTTTGGAGACGCTCAAGTCTGTTTAGCTGGTCTCCCTTTGATCAAGGTAACAAACACCAGCACAGCCTAAGATGGGAAGTAAAAGAGATTCAGAAAGCGCCACTTTGGTAATAGTGGGAACCTGCAGAAGCAAATGTACCTAAGTTACAAATATGTTATCCTAGTGGGAAAGATTAGCTTGCTTATTATAAAATCAATTTAGGGGCACGCATTAGTTTATATAACTTAAACAAAATTATGTAATCTACCATATTTCATAAAAATCAGTTCGAACGAAAAATCACTTCAAAAAGTTATCATCCAAAAAATATACTTGTGCAGAGATATTTACTAGTCATTTCTTCATCAACCATTATCATGAAATTCATGGGCGACATCAGTATCTCTTCTCTACAGATCTTGCTACTAAGACATTACTTATACTCGTATTATAGCAATAATACTTGTTTTATTAATATTATATCTATTGAAAGAAATTGATCATCAATACCTACCTAAACATATGTATCCATTGGATTCAATTTGGTAGACAGCTCTACCTATTTGCGTGGAAATCCCATACAAAAATAATTCCTAATGATATTGTCAAGATAATATGTAACATGAACTTCATAGTCACCAACATTTTATTTTCTATAAAGATCTTCCCACAAATAATTTATATTATTAATAGGATATATATCATAATATAATAACACAGCATAGTTTTACAAGGACTTTTTATGGCATTAAATCAATAGCAACCACTGCACCTTAGTGGCATAGAAGATCATATAAATAATGTTGTACGATTTTTCAATAGAGTCAATTCATTTAGAGCACGTTTGTATGAATGTGGTTATGCTAGAACAATTTAGTGTTATTCCGTGAATAATAATAATAAGTACATATTAATAAGTTAATATTGCATGAATAATTCGGTTTTCACCTTATTCTAAGGAACTCGAATTCATTTTTATACTTTTGATAGTTTTTTTTATAATGTTTGCGGCAACATTTTTTCCTTACTGTCATCTGTCAAAGTCAAGGTTGATCGCTTTGCGTTTCGTTTCACCTACGTTGAGTAACAATTTTTTAAGGTTTAATTTGGATTCGTGTGGTTTGTTATTTGTCATTCAGTAATACCAAATAGAATGTGGGCTAGAATGGGGTTGATAATTGAAAACTATTTCGCAAATGCCGCTACGTATTTGGTACCTGGCAGAAGTGTTCAGTATAAATTGATCTTGATTTTATTTATTTATTTTACTAGGTGTTGTCACTTTAGTAATTATAGCTCTTTGTTTTTGTACAAGCGTACACATTATTTGATGATGTATTATAACCTTAGTTATACCTGGCATGTCACAGAAAAATCGTAGAGTTACAATTTGATGAAATTTAAATGGGGCAACACGACAATCATCAGCTTTCAAATAGTAAAAGAATTATCAAACCGATTCACCCAGTCAAAAGTAATGAGGTAAATAACATAGAAAAAACAGAAGTATTGAGAAACTCCTCCATTTTAAAGTCTGTTAAAAATAATTAATATTTACAATTTCATCAAATAAATTCATTATCAAAATGGTTCTAATAACAGAAATGCTAATTTAGATAAACATACGTACAAAAATAAAAAACTTAAATTGATATATAGAAGCTCGAAGATGGTACAGACAACTTCATTAGGTACCTATGTGTACAAAGTTTTGTAATGTACCTAATATATCTACCAGGCATTCCATACGGAAACATTGTTCGCATGATATGTCCGAGAAAAGGTGATCTTTGATCATCTGCAAAAGTTTCCAAGATTATGTTGTTACTCCCCGCATCCTCCTCATCAATCACGCTACTTTTTACACGACTGCTCAATAAAAGGAGTGTTCTATTCCGGGTTCATGTATTTATTTAGGTTTGTGAGTTTCTTAGTTCTTTATTCCACCATAACTTCTAAACGGCTCCACCGATTTTAATCATCACTATCACTACATCACTTCACTACATAGTATAAAACAAAGTAGCTTTCTCTGTCCCTATATCCCTATGTATGCTTAAATCTTTTAAACCACGCAACGGATTTTGATGCGATTTAAACATCAATTAAATAATGGACAAATACTGTTATTTTTGAAATTTCCAATGTGATGTCGTAAATAATTAATTTTTCTCCGCTTACATTGCAAACGCAGGCTGAACCCTACGAGATTTATCAAAATAATGTACTAAGTATTGAACACATTGAAAAGGTCTACAGAAAACTTTGCTATGGTATATGTGTATGTCTTTTGGATATCCTAAAATATTTTTTTGTCGTTTACTTTTTACCTCAAATAATGGCTAATTTTCGAAGCGATTTTAACCAATCTAATTAAATACTTTAAATACATTGTTGATTTAATATAAATCTATATGGCCCTTTACAGCATATGATTTAAATGAATAATTTCGAAGAGAATTTCGAGAATTACAGATTTAAAAATTGCGGGACGTAGCGTTTGCGGCGGTTCCGGCCGGCCCGGGCGCGGGCGGCGGGAGCGTGTAGTAGTGTAAAAATGTAAAAAGTAAATAAGTAAAAATTTAGTGTATGAATTTAGATATTCCAATGATAGCAGGAAATCTTCATGGTTTAGGGAAAGAAGTGTTTAACTCTAAATTTAACGCGTGCGGGCCACGGGCAGTAATGAATAAATAAAAACTACTGGATAGATTTTAATAATTTTTTCAGTGAATTATGTCATTCATATAGGCTATATATTCTTTACCCGTGCGAAGCCGTAGCGGACCGCTAGTGTATAATATATCATTAGATTCGTCTGGATAGAGCATGTGCATAATAAAAAATACGGTAGCCCAGTAATTATTAGTTCAAAGTTTACCTTACAATTATGAAAAGGTACGTTCATTAGCTACACACATGCAATTAAATTACGTTTAATTTATTAATGGTTTTTGAGGAAATTCGTATTTTAATAAAAATATAATTTATCTAACTGTGTCTTAAATCCCACGGTACACTATTAATCAGGTAGTGGTGCTACAATTAACCATAGTGTACACATTTCAATAATTACGAAACATTAATTAATTGAAAATAACAGGCCTAGTTCTAACATCAGTCTATTATTTATCATCAAATTGTTCATTTACTTCTGAAGCTGTTAGATTATGGAATCCATTACTGCTTGAAGTAAAACGTGCTTGTTCATTGGAATCTTTTAAAAATCAGGTTAAAATCTTTCGCTCTAACTGTAATATTTACAAACATTAGCGTTTTATGTCTATTTAGGTTTATTTTAATCTATTTAAATTTGAAAATATGTATGTCTGTTATAATTATTGTATGTTATGTGTGTATATGTATATATTTATTATACGCGACGTATGTCTATAATAAAGTTCATTTTGTGTTTTGTTAAATTATGTAAATTATTTTTAGTATATAGTAACATTCGCTTAAAACCCTGTCCATGTACTTACATACTCTCCAATACTGTTTGCTTGTCTCGAAGAGGTCGCTTTAAGCGGTAATAATAAATAGTAATTATATGATTGTTTATGAATTTTACGATGTTTGTGGAAATCTACGAATAAATATTATTCGTAGGTGGAAATACAATAAAATTATTATTATAATACCACCCATTGTTTCACATAGTTAAGTTATATCTTAAGCTATAAGTTTGTACGTAAATTAAAGTTGGTGTTACAATAAAGAGTTTATCTATCTATCTATCAATTCTTTTTTAATTATTGAGCTGTCATCAGGTTCATGTTCATTCATAAATTCGTTCATACCAGACGTCGAGCTATTGGCTACATTATTCTTCCTGCCGACGAATCATTATTTTCATGTAAGGCTTGTTCCTACTCGTAATTATAATGGATTTTATTTTTTAAGTACCGAGCTTCTATTATTGAACTTTTATCCAAAGCGGCAGTATTAGTACGAGTATCTTATCATATTTGTGAGAGGAAGAAGAGAAAGCTCAAGCCGTGAAGGAAAGCGTTAATTGAAGCATTGTTATCATAGAAAAGTCCTTCTTAGCCTTGCTACTGGGTTGCCAGATCAATACACTCTTCATTCCCTGTTACGTGATAGAACTGCCACTCATGAGTACCCACTGAAGTCTGAACAAGCGTTACACAATTAACTTTGTTGATTGTTGGTTGATTGTGGACCACCACCCTTCCGCACGAGTTCAACTAAAAAAAATATTTAATTTACTTACAATAAACACACAATACATATGTTTAAAGAATCGTATATACAGAGCCAACATACTACGGTTAAAGGACAACGTAAAACGAAAAAATATTATCATTTTTTTTTTCCTGATTCACCATATTTGCGTCACCTACCGGTCAAAACAACTCTCCAGCGCAAAAGCATGCTTGGCGACAGATTTTCTACATGAGGGTGGTTGCTAGCCAGGCTTCGCAAAATCGCCATTTTGCGAATGCCCGCCTGGCTAGCTACCACCATGCCATAACGACTGCCATCCTAAGACAACAACTGGGACCGATGGCTTAACGTGCCATCCGAAGCACGTGCACGCTCAGTAGTAATGTCACTAGCGGTCACCCATCCAACTCATGACCGCGGCGGACGTTGCTTAACTTTGCTGATCGGTTAAGAACAGCTACTTAGCTGTAAACATCGCTATGAGCGCTTCAAAAGTATAAAATTTTACATCCGATGGCAAATACACTCGAGAGCAATGAATCCGGGTCACTTAAAGAATCCTAAAAATCTCGGAAACTAAAAATGCTAGGTTAATGCAATAAATTGTATTTAATAGACAATGTAATACTCCTTAAATGAAGGTATTAAAACTTCTTAGTTATTGTAAAGTTATATCATAAAAAAATCAAATTTGAAAAAGGGCCACTTTCGAAGATGGAACTACGAAATTACAGCATTTGGTTTTGCTTTTGTTTGTAATCTGTCATTTATGTGGGTACATAAACCATGTTGATAGTGCTCTATATTCATTATTCAAGCTGAAATTATGTCGCTTACGCCTGAAGAATGCACAAGAATACTTACAATGCTGGAAACCGGCCGGAGTCAGCGCGATACAGCCAGGACTGTCGGTGTGTCGCTGTCAACAGTACAAAGAGTTCTCCGACGTTACGAAGAAACTGGTTCTAACCTACGCAGACCAGGAACGGGCAGAACCAGGTGTACCACAGCACGAGAAGACCGATACTTGGTGAACACCATGCTTCGAAATCGCTTTCTCACAGGAACTGAACTCACCAATCAGTTTCGACGCCTCGGAGGAAGTAACCCAAGTGCATGGACAGTAAGACGTCGGCTTGCTGAATCTAACTTAAAACCCCTTAGACCTGCAAACGGCCCTAAACTGGAGCGTGGGCATCGTATTTCGAGACTAAGATATGCCCAGAACCACGTAAATTGGAGTATTGAAGATTGGTCAAAAGTTATGTTCTCCGACGAATCAAAATTTATGCTCTACAAGCACGATGGAAGACACAGAGTGTATCGAAGACCAGGGGAAAGATTCAAGCAAGCATGCATCGAAGAAAAAGTAGCCTACGGTGGTGGGTCTGTACTTGTGTGGGCCGGAATTTCTTCTGAAAGTCGCACAGAGCTGGTGATCATAGAAAACGGCTCTTTAACTAGCGTAAGATATGTGGAAGAAATCCTCAATGATCACGTTGGTCCATTTATGGTCAATTTAGGTGAGGATGCTATATTTATGCATGACAATGCCCGACCTCATACAGGTAGGATTGTGAATGACTACCTTCAAGAGATGAACATTACTCGTATGGAGTGGCCAGCGCGCAGCCCGGATATCAACCCGATCGAGCATGCTTGGGACGAGCTAGGCAGATGCGTAAAACAACGAAACCCTCCCCCAATCACGCTTCGTGAGCTCAAAATTGCTCTCACAGAGGAATGGGAGAATATTCCCCAAAATCGTATAAGGAACTTGGTGTACAGCATGCCAAACCGCGTAAACGCAGTAATGGAAGCACGAGGAGGCAATACGAAGTATTAAAATTCAAGAAAATCGTAATAAAGTTCAAAAATTTCATGTTTCCTATTTTTGTTTTAAGGAGAGATCAGCAGTTTTTTTCTTTATGTAATTTTGTGTTAATAAAATGTATGGTGACTCATATTTTTTTTACTTTCATTTAAGGAGTATTACATTGTCTATTAAATACAATTTATTGCATTAACCTATCATTTTTAGTTTCCGAGATTTTTAACATTCTTTAAGTGACCCGGATTCATTGCTCTCGAGTGTACTTAGGCAACTGTTTTAGTTTCAAAATTACAGTAGATTATCTGAATAAATTCAGAGCTCTTAGGTGCTTGACGATTTTTTACCAGATTGTAGGTTTTTTTTGTACTGAACTGGGAAGCATTTGACCACTATCTCACCTGATGTTAAGTGACTATGCGATCGATGATGGAGCGCTCTTACCCATAAGGCATTTATTCATTCGCGTTCAGTAAGATACTGTTTTTGTTGGTATTTAATCTAATAAGTTAATGCTGGGCACGCTGCCAACTGATAGTGGGCTAGAGCATTTGGACTGCCTATGAGTCCAAATGCTTTTATTGTAGTATCTAATAACAAATTAAGGATTGACAAAGTAATCTACCTTAGTAAAGTGATACCACATTAAAATATTTTCATAGAAGAAATACTAAGGTTATATTTTTAAACACAGTAAGTTTCATAAGTAAGAATAATCATTCGCCACTGGTGTTGTTAAAATTTCAATATCGACGAATGGGTTCATGCACATGCATTACAAACTTGTATTTGCCGATGTAGAAATATAACTTAATAATGTTTACAAAGAGACTATTATTTCTAGGAGTACCTAAGTAACTTTGTCAGAGGGAAGATAACATGACAAACATAGATTTTCGCTGAATCATCTTTATTTTGAACTTTATGTTTAAAGTAATAAAGAGTATCATATACTCATATACTCATATACTCATTTATTGATAAAATAAATTTTACATGTCAAGTTACATATTATGTTGGGTATACATGTGTATACATCTATAAGAAATAATTATTCAAACACAAAAAAATAAAAAAATCATAATAATAAAAACTTTTAGAGTCAATTACAAAAATAATAATTAATAATAGAAATAATATGGATATAACAACTTACGAAATAATATCTACAATGTCATGAACTCGTCAAATCTATAGAACGTTTGCACGATAAGCCAGCGCTTCAGACGGGACTTGAAGCAGGCCATGCTGGACGCTGCGACTACATCGTCGGGGAGCTTATTGTAGACGGCGGGACCCAGTATATGGGTCAATTTGCTGGACTTGGCAAGGGAGCGTGATACTGCCGCGAGCTTGTTGGAGTTGCGGGTGCTGTACGAGTGAGTGTCACTGTTTTTCTTGTATAGTGCCAAGTTGTCTCTCACATATACTGCCACCTGAAAAATCAAGATGGCAGGCAATGTGAGAATGCCCAGTTCTTTAAAATACGGTCTCGCGGAGGTGTCTCGCGGTATTCGCACAATCGCTCTTACGGCGCGCTTCTGCATTCGGAAGACTCTTTCCCAGTGTGCGCAACGCGCCCAGAGCTCCGCGCCGTACTGCAGCAGCGAGTGCACCGTCGCGAAGTAGCACGCGCGTGACACCTCAACGGGGGCCACTCGGGACACTCTACTGAGCGCATAACAGGCGCTTCCTAATTTTCCACACAGTTTGTGGACATGACACTCCCACGTCAGTCCCTTGTCAATTTCGAATCCCAGGAAAGTCGTGTTTCCTACTTGGTCTATCATTGAACCGTTCACTTTAACCGCCAGAGGTCTCACCACCCGACCTGATAAATTAAAGTGGATGAAATGCGTCTTGCTTAGGTTGAGTGCGAGCCCATTAATATGGAACCACATTGCAAGGGCCGAAGCCACCTCATTCAGCCTCTCTTCAAGAAGATCCACCGTAGCGGCAGTGACGATTGCTGCAACGTCATCGGCATACATTAGTATGTCTGCCACTGTCACGACATCCGGCAAATCATTAAGCAGGAGGGAAAACAATATGTTAGATATAGAGGATCCCTGCGCCACCCCCATCGAAGACGAAAGCGGGTCGGACTTGTTTCTGCCGTCTCCAGCGTCCACAATTTGGGACCTTCCTCGCAATAAATTTGTCAACAGCGCATACGACTTACCATGGATTCCGTAATGCTTTAATTTAACCGCCAGCACAGCGTGGTCAGCTACGTCAAATGCTTTGGATAAGTCGCAGCATAGGACTGCTACTTGCTGCTTGCGCTCGCGGGCGGCCACCACCCGCCTGACGACTTCCCTAGTTAAGCTAGTAGTCGATCGTCCTGCTCGGTAAGCATATTGCCGGTCAGATAGTGCGCTAGTCGACGCCAAGTATTCTAGTAACCTAGAACTCAATCCATTTTCGAAAATCTTGGCAATTGCGGGAATTAAAGAAACAGGTCTATATCCATCTATATTTTCCCTCTTTCCCTTACCCTTAAAAATTGGCGATATTTTGCTCACTTTTAAATAGCCTGGGTATGATCCTTCCTTTAAGCACGTGTTAAATAAGGACGATAGCAGAGGCGCTAGGGATATGATGGCCGTCCTTAGCAACTCCATAGAGAGACCATACACGTCCTTGGATTGCTTGGGCGGTATGCGTGTGGTGACCGTGTGATACACCTCGTCCGCAGTGAAGGGACGCAGCCTAAGCGAGCGGTCAGAGGGCGCTCGTGCACTTGACAAGGCGCGACGCACAGCGCCTATGTCCGCCTGCGGTGAGCCGCACGCTGCCGCTGCGTTGAGGAACCGTGCATTCATTGCATCTAATGCTTCCTTGGGGTTTGAGAACTTTTTACCGTCATTGTTTACTACAATGTCAGTAAAATTAAGTTTAGGTGCGTTGTTTTTTCCTCTCTCTTTGTTAACAATTGCCCACATACCTTTTGAAGCGCTTCTGCTATTAGTTATTAATTTTGAGTAATAATTTGATTTTTGATCATTAATTGCTGCGTTATATTTTAAGTTCAATTTATCTATTACAGATTTAATGTGTATGTCATTAGGGAATAATTTATTTAATTTTAAAATGTCAAATAAAAGTTCTTTTATATTTTTTATATCGGGGGTTACCCACGATGAGTCACACTTATTGGGTTTCCTCTTCATTGGAAAGCATACTTCGGCTTTATTTAAAATTATATTTATAACTGACGAAGCTAATGCATCAGCTGACTTCGAGCGCTCAAAAATTTCCCGCCAGTCCACACTGTCTATTGAGGCGACAAAGCTGGCGCGGTTAGATTGTGAGAAGTCCCTAACCAAGCGCGTCGGGCACCGTGACTCATACCGGGCGCATAATACTTCCCCCCGCACCGCTAAGTGATCGCTTAGGTTGGTCACCACGGGGGCAACCCGCACACGCTCTGCTGCCATGTTTGTATAGAAATGGTCCAAGCAAGTCGCTGTCGTGGCGGTTACACGAGTAGGGAAATCTACAATATTTACCGTATTGTGGGTTGATAACAAATCCAAAAGCTTATTTTTTTCGGGATAATCGTCGGACAAACAATTAATATTGAAATCGCCGACGACGATGAAGTCTTTATCACGATGGGCTAACTTATCGAGCAAACGTTCAAAGTAATAAAGAAAATCATTACCGCTAATCAAATTAGTGCGGTATATACAAATTACTGTGATTTCAAATTCTATAATATCTATTGCGGATATCTCGCAATATCGTTCCTCTGATAGATGCACAAGATCCAAATTTTCTACACATTTTAAGTTTTCGTCCACAAATATACACGATCCACCGTGAGCTACCTGTTTCCTACAATATTTAGAGGCTAACTTAAAACCATTTATATAAACACAGTTTAAATTTGCTTCTGTCATCCAATGTTCTGTAATTGCGAGAACGTTGCACTTTAGTTCGCTACTCAACAGCACCTCCAATCTTTGAGTCTTATGGTCAATAGATGCAATATTTTGATGGCATACGACGATCCCACGTTGTTGAGGTGAATATAGTGAGGCCTGATGCATGTCAACCACAGAGTACTTTTTTATATACGGATGTCAACTGATCTACTGTCGCTCTCGGACTGAGCTCGATCGGCTTGCATTATCGCCCCGCTCACGGGGCGGCGAACGAAAGTATGTCCACTCGGAAATTTTAACACCCGGTGGCCATACTGCAGGCAAGTAAACATTATCGTAATCGTTCAGCGGAATACCTATAATGAATGCTGCGTGTCGGTCCGTTTTTAGATGACGTTTTTCGACGAATGATTTTTCGCCTTTAATTATATTATTAACGTGGTCCCGGATACTTTTTTCGGTAGTAGTGGGCTTAAAAGACCACGCTTGCATGTATTTTAACTGTTCTACAGTTTGGAGATCATTACTAGATGTCCCAGAGCCAACCAAAATAGGTCTTTGTTTTTTTGTCAAACGTTTTCGTTTTGATTGCACCTGCCAATCGGTAGTCATATCTAATAAGGTCACCTTGTCCTCTTGACTCGCTGACAGTGGGGCCCCACCTTGTTGTGATGACACATTGTTTGGGATTGCAACATATCTTTAGATAATTATAAGTTGGAATGATACAAAATAGGTAGGAAGGTACTAGGCTAGTGTGGGGAAAATACCTAGTCTCCTAGGATCATGTTATGATAACATAGGTAGGTACATTATTTTCTTGCGTATAATCAAATTGTTAATATAATAATCAAATAATAGGTCCAGGTTAAGAGTTGTACACAGTTGATAGCTTTAAATAACTCGAACTTTTCACGTCAGTTCCCACACAATTCAAATACGATGGAGCTTTGTTGTGGTCTTTATTTCCTATGGTCACCTGCCAGAGACATTATCAGACCTCAGCGCTACTTAGGACTAGATTAATTAAATTAATAGTAATTATAAAGTAAAAACAAAAACACCCATACTAATTAATTTAGGTATATTTAAATACAATAAAATTGTTTATGATTTTAATCTGAAAATTTTCCTGTCCAAATAAGGCGCTTTAGTGGTCATAACTATAAATAATATATATTAATTATACACCTCCTTCATTTGTACAGCTTTGAGTCAGCAATGCTAATTTACAATTACTAAAATACAACATTTTCCGGTTGGAAATTGAAGTATCAAGTAGACTTGATAACATGAAAAAATAAAAATCCTGGGTAATTCTGGAGAGGCAGGATATCTGTATAAGTATTAAGTATACATACCCTGTTCGTGTTGAGGGAACAAAACCTTAATACTGTATCAGCCGTATCGCTCAATGCTGAACACAGCCTCTTCACAGGCCCTTATTGGCATCAGGAGTACAATATGGGTCTATTTATGAATGTAATTCTCATAGTTCTCATTATCTATGATGCGCATGGAGGTATTTCTCATAATCTCCACGCTTGGCAGGAGATTCAGGGATCGCAGTGTTAGATGGTAATGCTTTAGAAGGCGATGCTGCCGACTTTTAATTTTTTTCCTATTACCGCTTCTCACCTTCAGCTTTTATTGTACTATTTTTTGTTTGCTGATATATAAGCCTACGAACACAATTTCACCTGTTGGTAAGTGATGATGTGGTCGAAGGGGTTAACAGGCTTAACCTAGAATTACTGGCTCTCAGGGACAGCTGCTGGAACACACCGTTAAGTGCTTGGTAACATATTTTCTACTTGAGGGCGGTCACTAGCCAGGCGGGCATTCGTAAAATGCCCTTGCCGTGAAGCTCAAGCTCACGGCGGGATTCGAACCATGGACCTGCTGCGCGGCAGCCAAAGCCATTGACCCATCACTGCTACAAAAATATTGTTAGAAGCTTCATCTAGCAAGCATCAAGAGAAACAATTCATTATAAAAATATTGAGTTCAATCAGTCGGATCACTACGAAATAAGTTTATCGATTCGATAGATGCAAATGTAGCAAGCAAGACCATCTCTAGCAAAACAGTCGCGCGGGAAACCGCGACGCGGGAAGACGCGGCCGCGTTCTCATTTTTAATTTTTGTTGTTCTAATTTCTAAAACAGGTTTGATCGGATAAAAAACAACTTCTTAGTATTATTATTTTGTCTTGTGCTGTGCAAATTAAAGACATTTATGCTTGTGATATATCAAATTATAGTGCTAATTTAATAATAATGGCTGCATGGACACCAGTATCTCAAGGTAATCCGAGTTGACAATAGAAAAGTATTAAATTGATTTGTTCAAGGTTACTCAGGTAAGTAACTTTGTCAATAATATTATATAATGACAGTAGGTAAACATAAATTGACGCTAATAAAATTGTACTTGGTTTAAGATACGTAGCCCTGGCTTGACATATTTATAGGTAATTAAATACTATAAATACTTATCCTTAAGCTATGTAGCTGCATAGTGTTTTTTTTCATCTAAGTATTTAATCGAAAAGGCGAACGTTTTAGATATGTAACCTTTTTGTTCTACTCAAAAGAAAGTGAACTAAGTTGATTGAGCAGATACATAAGTCTAAACAAACACAAATAAAAAAATAATGGATAAAGTACGGTCTTATGATAATAGGTAGGTACATAGGTTATGATAATAGGATAATTTAATAGTCTTTTTTTTAATGTTAACGTGACTGAACAAGCTCTAGGCCCACCTGATGTTAAGCGGACTAACCTTTGCCTATAACAGACGCATTTCGTTTCAAGTCACGAATTGCACTGCGGCCGTCACCTTGAGACATAGTTGTTAAGTCTCATGTGTCTGTAATTTCACTGGCTCTCAAGGACTACTGCCGTAACACGCCGTTAGGTGCTTGGTGACAGATTTTCCACTTGAAGGTGGTCGCTAGCCGGGCGGGCATTCGCAAAATGCCCTTCCAAATACGGTGAAGCTCAACCCCGCGGCGGGATTCGAACCATGGACCTTCTTCGCGGCAGTCCATAACCAATGCCACTGAGTCATCACTGCTTCAAAAGCGTCCGTTACATACTATGATATAAAGTTATTACAATATTTGTTTATATTACGTAGGTGACAGGCAATAGCTTGGTAGAGGCGGAATTGTCCAAACATTATCGTCGTTTAGGTAATCACAAACGTATTATATATATATATATATATATATACATTTTATATTATATATTGTACTAGCGGCCCGCTCCGGCTTCGCACGGGTATAAAATATATAGCATATGTCATTCACTAAAAAAATTATAAAAACCGATCCAGTATTTTTGATTTATTTAATTATTTAAGATTAAGAACATAACAAAAATTTAGAATGTATTTAATTACATAAGGATTCATGCTGTATTGTTTAAAATCGCTTTCGAAAATTAGCCATTATGTGTCGCAAAAAGTAAATGACAATTTTTTTTATTGTGGGATATCCATAAGAGATAGACATATACTATAGCGGAGTTTTCTGTAGACCTTTTCAATGTGTACAATACTTAGTACATTAATTTGATAAATCTCGTAGGGTTCAGCCTGCGTTTGCAATGTAAGCGGAAAAAATATAATTATTAACGACATCACATTAGAAACCTCAAAAATAACAGTATTTCTCTACTATTTAATGGATGTTATTATACATATAAACCTTCCTCTTCAATCACTCTATCTATTACAAAAAACCGCATCAAAATCCGTTGCGTAGTTTAAAAGATTTAAGCATACATAGGGATATAGGGACAGAGAAAGCGACTTTGTTTTATACTATGTAGTGATGATATAGGTACTTACCATTTTAATTTAAACCTATTTCATCGAAAGAAAATCAGATGATAAAAAAATTTGGCGTTAAGATAAGAGAGAGTTCGTCTCGATTCTGTTAATTTAAACATACCTACCTAAATTAAAATGAGTTCCGGCGGTTCCGAAAGTGAAATGGATATTAATTGCCTGTTTATTTATTTTTATTGAGATATATATTTAACTTTGAAAAGATATATATTATTAAATATTATACACTGACGTTCAGAAAACATGTTAATAAACAAGTTTTTAGAGTTCCGTCAAACGCAAGCAATGCGGAACTATTTGTAACAGACTTCCAAGACAAGAAGAGATTCTCAATTCACAATTACAAATATACGAGAGGAAAAATTTAAGTCATGTGCGGGATTTGAACCCGCGTCCATCCACCCCTTGAGCCGAGGTATGCTCTAACCAATTGTAATGTAATCCGCCTAGCAAGCGTTATTGCAAACAAAACAATATTAAAATTATAAGGTTGCGTACGACGTTGACGTTGCGTCATCATTAACAAGTATAAAACCAATTACAAAATTGGTCTTGTTTGTAGTACAACGCAAGTGGTACTATAGATATCGCTCCATCCCAATACGATGGTTAAATAACGATAGGAAAGATTTGAGTTATGACGTCATGTCATGTTAGCTCAATTGGTTAGAGCATACCCCGGCTCAAGGGGTGGATGGACGCGGGTTCGAATCCCATTCATTAATGTTTTCCTATCGTATATTTGTAATTTTGTAATGTAATTAGGAATACCCAAAACTCAAAAAAAAAACAATTTTCGGGACAGTAGAGGGAAATTACTGAACACAGGACAAGAAACCCTGGGACTATCCCGGGTTTCCCTGACGTTTGGCAACGTTAATCATGGTACCGACTCCAACATATTTCATGCTTTTGAGTGTTGAAGTCGGTTCCATTTTTAGGTTAAAAAAAAATAACATCCGATAAGAGTGTATTCTACAGTCTACAGTCCTTATGTTCTTAAGCCGTTAACTTTAAAGTTTAAAAATATATCTACTCACCCACTTGTTTACTATCGTTATCAGCAAATATTTAGGACGCCCACGCCTGTGAGATAAGCGTCACTTTTCCGACAAGTGGCTTATAGAAATATCTGTCGCCATGCGAATGGGTGCCAATAAAATTAGTACTTAAGGTTGAACTGGCCGGTCAGTTCTCCATACAAACGTCGTAGGGTGATCACTCCCTTATTTGAGGATTTAGGTATAGAATTAAGCATGATATCTATTGATCTCGTCATTATCTAGGTTTGTATCGTAACGAAATTTTAAAATGATAATTAAGTTGAAAGTTATTAGCCTCGAAAACTTTATATGAAAATATTTCGAGGCACTCTCAAGTTAATTATCTTATTAAAAAAATGTTACGATACAAACCTAGATAATGACGAGATCAATCGATATCATGCTTTGTTTTGGACCTAAATCCTCAAATAAGGGAGTGATCACCCTACGACGTTTGTATGGAGAACTGACCGACCGTTCACCCTTAAGAGCGTGTCGAGTCTTGCTTTGAAGGGTTCCGTAGCTGTTAGTATCTAATAATATTTATTAATGAGTTCTATTGAACTTTGGTCAGCTATTATATTTTGAAACAGTGATGGCTCAGTGGCATTGGCTATTCTGCCGCTCAGCAGGTCTATGGTTCGAATCCGTTCGAATCCGAATCCGGCTTGGGCTTTAACGCATGGTGGAAGGGCATTTTGCGATTGCCCTTTAATAGAAAATCGCCAAGCACCTAACGGTGTTTTCCGGCAGCAGTCCTTGAGAGCTAGAATAATTACAGGCACATGAGACTCAACAACTGTATGTCTCAGGGTGAGGGGCGCAGTGCAGTTCGTCACTTGTGATGAAATGCATCTGTTATAGGCAGAGGTTAGTCCGCTTAATATCAGGTGGGCCTCGTGCTAGTTTCGTCACAATAACATAAAATATCAGGCCTGACGCACTCTGCGTTACAAAACTACAGGTACATCAGCGTACCCGTCCGAACGGGCTTATTGTACGTGCGTGCCGCGGTAGAAGAGAACAGAGCTATGCGTGCACATGCGATAGAAAGAGACACGCCTTGTACGTGAATATAAATATTAGGTACTCCATGCTTTGCGAGCTGAAGTGAACTTTATTGCTTCGTAGCTAAAGTCGCTTTTTTATTGGAATGGCTTTGCAGAGTGATCCTTCTGGTCTTTGTTATTCTGTGTCTATATCTCAGAAACTTATCTGAATGTCACTAATTGGTTGGTTGTAAATAAGAAACAATGGAACAAGAAAATGTAAAAAAATACTGGCCTAGTGCGAATTATTTTAGAGTTTTTCCATTTTTGTAGTTTTAAGCGCTCGTAGCGAAGTTTACTTAGCCGTTCTTAACCAATCAGCTAAGTTAAGCAACGTCCGCTGCGGTCATGAGTTGGATGGGTGAGCGCTATTGACATTACTACTAAGCGTGCACGTGGTTCGGAGGGCACGTTAAGCCGGTCCCGGTTGTCGTCTTAGGATGGCAGTCGTTATAGCATGGTGGTAGGGCATTTTGCGAATGCCTGACTGGCTAGCTACCACCCTCAAGTAGAAAATCTGTCGCCAAGCACCTAACGGTGTGTTCCGGCAGCTGTCATTGACAGCCAGGAATTCTAGAACTGCCTTAGCCTTAGCCTGAACAACATCTTTGACCACTTCATCACCTACCATCAGGTGAGATAGTGGTCAAAGGTTTACCTATCAGGCATATTTTTTTTTTATTGAACAGGCTATATGCCTTTATTAACAAAACACTACGAACTATATACAACACTACAGCTACAATAAAAGCATTTAGATCCCTTTAAGTCATTGCAGACTCATAGGCAGTCCAAATACTCTAGCCCACTATCAGTTGGCAGTGTGCCCCGCATGCTGGCAGCATTGCCCCGTTGAATTGCAATGCTTATTCTTTGAGCCAAAATATTATCAAAATTTTATCACATCAATTATAATTTATCATTCGCATGCCGACAAATATTTATATAAACCACGTCTCGGGAAAGTGAAACTTATCTAATGGGCGTGGGCACAGGCGTGGGCGTCCTAAATATTTGTTGATTACGATAGTTAACTAGTAGGTAAGTTTTTAAGCCCATTTCAGTTAACGGCTTAATAACATAAGGAGTGTACAATACCCTTCTATCGGATGTCTTAAAATCGAAAAGGAAAACGCGCTTAAGACGAAGTGTTCTTTGAAAACTGTCAGACTGAGGGCGTAGGACGGAGAGACCTCGTTTTGCATGCGTGTGAGTGAAACAGAACTAAGCAATATTTAAATAGAGTGAGTTTTTATAAATAAATTTATACAAAATTTAGCTACTTTACAACGGAAAAAATATTTCAAGTTATGTATTAAAACTGAAATTAAAATTAAAACTGAATTATTCTATTAGAACTAAAATTTGTTTTGGAACCATTTACTATGTAGACACAAAACTAGATTAAGCGAAATTTTAGAGCTGTATATATATATGTTTTTTTTTCTATCGAGATAAATATATGGAATCGGTTTTTGTATCAGGCCTACTATTTTTCATATTCTCTAGAATAATATATTAAATATTCATATCTGTAAGACTCTTTCTAAAAACATGATCAAAATAATGTTTTTGTGACTCACTTAACCGTGATGTCTGTGACGGATGTATTGCTAGGTCGTCTTATAAGCTTTATAAGTTTATAAGTATAATTGGAGATTTTTTCGACATTACACATTTTCAACCGACTTTTAAAAAGGAGGTGGTAATAAATTTGAGTGTATATTTTGTTGTGTATGTTACCTCATTAACTCTTTACAGAGTGTACAGAGCATAGGCTTAGAAAAAATCCTACGTCTATGGTACAGAGTATGATGATATTTTTTATTGGAAAGTTGGTGCTTGTCATAATATGTGGTCCCATTTAAATTTGTGTGAGATCTGACGAGTAGTATTAGAGTTATCCCTAATACTTAATGCGTATTTTATGTTTTAAGAGTCGGTTTTGTTATGTAATATTATTTATATTAAATTATTAGTATTTAATAATTTTTCAAGGTAATATGAGCTATATAATTAAGGTATTTTTTTTTTAGCTGTTGGTCTAACCTTTACTACAATTTCACCTGATGGTAAGTGATGATGTAGTCGAGGGTGTTGTTCAGACTAACCTAGAATTACTGGCTCTCAAGGACAGCTGCCGGAATACATCGTTAGGTGCTTAGCGACAGATTTTCTACTTGAGGGTGGTAGCTATCCAGGCGGGTATTCGTAAAATGCCCTAAGACCATGCTATATCGACTGCCAAAAAACTTCCTCGTAAAAAAACGACCGAGACCGACGGCCTCTGAAGCACGCTCAGTAGTAATGCCACTAGCGGTCACCCATCCAACTCATGACCGCGGTGGATGTTGCTTAACTTTGCTGATAGGCTTAAAACGGTTAAGCAAGATACGCTACTAGCGCCACTAAAACTAATTCATAATTTCGAAGACCTCTAAATATAAATCACTAGCGGCCCGCCCTGGATTTGCACGGGTATTTCAAAAATTATAAATTGATAAACATAAAAACAGTTATTGTGACATAACTGTAATAGTTAGACACATAGTATTGCGGACTGTTTGTAGATATTGATGTCCTCTATAAAATCGTCTTACATAACTTTGCTCTGTAGTCAACAATTTCCGCAGCGTACGCGATATAACGATTGTTTTGGTACTTTTTCACACGTTGGGTTACATTATCGAAGTTTTCATACGGATCCCTAAGATTTTGAAAATATTCTATAGCCTATATTCATCAGGGATAATATAGGATTCTAAAGGTAAAAGAATTTTTCAGTCATTCGTTTTTAAGTTTATTCATTGTATACAAAAATACCAATCTTTCCTCTTTATATTATTAGTATAGATATATGTAGATAGTTTTTTTTTATTTTTTTATGCGAGATAGTGGTCAAAACCACTATATCACCTGATGGTAAGTGATGATGTGGTCGAAGATGTTGTTGAGGCTAACCTAGAAGTACTGGCTCTCAAGGACAGCTGCCGGAACACACCGTTAGGTGCTTGGCGACAGATTTTCTACTTGAGGGTGGTAGTTAGCCAGGCGGGCATTCGCAAAATGCCCTACCACCATGCTATAACGACTGCCACCCTAAGACAACAGGCGGGATCGACTGCTTAACGTGCGCTCCGAAGCACGGAACGCTCAGTAGTAATGTCACTAGCGGTCACCCATCCAACTCCTGACCGCGGGCGACGTTGCTTAACTTTGCTGATCGGTTGAGAACAGCTAAGTGAACTTCGCTACGAGCGCTTCAAATAGTATAAATGAAAAAACACGGTAGATTTATTTCTTAATTATTTTATTTAGTGTCTATCTGTTTAAAATTGGAACATCTCTTTGCAGGTGGTTAAACATTCAACAATAAATCCAAGATGGCGGCATCCGGTGACATAACGGTTGCGCAAGATGGCGGCCAAGGGAATGTCAAATTACATCCGTATTTAATCACCTTGGTGTAAGTATTTACAATTCAATTATGTACATAATTAATTATATCTATAGTTACTGAAATATAGGCTTACCATAATTATGAAGATCCAAACCGGGACGCAGTACAGCAAATTTCAATACAAAAATTTGTAATTGACCTTCATAAGAGCGTCGTAGACGCCTCAATTGTTCTTTTTTATGCGTGATAGGTTAGCCTTTGACCACTATCTCACCTGATGGTAAGTGATGATGTGGTCGAAGATGTTGTTCAGACTAACCTAGAATTACTGGCTCTCAGGGACAACTGCCGGAACACACCGTAAGGTGTTTGGCGATAGATTTTCTACCTGAGGGTGGTAGCTAGCCAGGCGGGCATTCGCAAATTGCCCTACCACCATGCTATAACGACTGCCATCATAAGATAACAACCGGGACCGACGGCTTAACGTGCCCTCCGAAGCACGGCATTGTTATGACTTTGACTTTGAAAAGGTTCATTTCACGTGTACGCTCAGTAGTAATGTCACTAGCGATCACCCATCCAACTCATGACCGCGCGCGACGTTGCTTAACTTTGCTGATCGGTTGAGAACAGCTAAATAAACTTCGCTACGAGCGCTTCAAATAATGCTTATTTCCGTAATGTATGGGGGCGTGGTACCCGTAAGGTAGATTTTTATATGTAAATTTAGCAAAGATTCAATAATATATATACGACTACTAGGGCGTTCGGATAGCCTATCGGTGCCAAAAATAACACTCACAAACGCTAAAAATGATCACACGGGCCGTTCGTTTTGGGACTTCGTGAGCAAAAATATCGTTGTCGCTCACCGTTCGGATAGCTTTGAAAACGCTACAAATGACAGAGAAAAGTGATATTTTTGACCCATGTCTTACCGTGGGATCGTTTTTTGACAACTGCTGGTTTGACAGTTGTATTTGGCGCGATTGAAGAGTCTCATAAGTTTTTTATATAGGTAACTATCAGAAGCCATTAACAATGAAATAATAATAATATAGGTACCTACTTTTTTGTTTATTTTAGAGATTGATTCCATGTTACGTACTGTGCAAAATTGTTAAAATATTGTCGGTTGTCAAAGTATGTTTTAAGCCGTTCGGATAGCATGCAGTAATTGGTGGTCAAAAATAGCAAAAGCTTCTATCCGAACGCTAATACACAAATGCCACGTGCTACAAACGCAATCGAGCCAAAACGAACGCACCTTACATCGCGTTCGCGCCAAATTTTTTCAAACTTCGCCGCATTTTTTTTCTCTCTCAATATTTTGGCAAGGGCGCCAACATTTATTCCATGCACGTGAGTCTTGTGTCAAAGAGATCGTGCCTTCTATTTTCGAGTTGGTTACATACTTTTTCGTCTTTACGCAACATAAACCGGCTTGTCGTGCGGCGTGGACGTACTGACGTACAACATACACTTTATTTATTTAACCTACATGAGACAGCATGTTTTTTTTTACAAAATGCTGTACCAATATATGACCCAATCAGAACTTACGACGATGTATCTGGACTTCAGTTTTGTGACGAAACTAAAAAAGTAGTTTTGTGACATAACTGTAATAGTTAGACATAATATATGACATTTTCGAAGCAGTGATGGCTCAGTGGCATTGGCTATGGACTGCTGCGCAGCAGGTCCATGGTTCGAATCTCGTCACGGGCTTGACCTTCACTGCATGGTGGAAGGGCATTATGCGAATGCCCGCCTGGCTAGCGACCACTCTCAAGTAGAAAATCTGTCGCCAAGCACCTAATGGTGTGTTCCGGCAGCAGTCCTTGAGACCCTGTGAAATTACAGGCACACGAGACTTAACAACTATGTCTCAAGGTGACGGGCGCAGTGCAATTCGTGACTTGAGACGAAATGCATCTGTTATAGGCAGAGGTTAGTCCGCTTAACATCAGGTGGGCCTCGAGCTTGTTCCGTCACAATAACACAAAAAATAAGTAATGCTGGTTGTAAGCCAGCGCTGGTCTTCCTTTGGAACCATATTGTTATGACGTCACACAAATTTAATATAAAAATAAAAATAAAAACATTTTGTATTTTTACAAAATGTGGTACTAACATATGGCCCAACCAGGGCGTCAAGTCTACTAATCAATATGAATCTATAATGGACTCGGCTTGGTAAATTTTGACAGTTTCGGTAGTCTACTATCTTCATACCGTTCATATTGAGTCAATATTGATTGAACCGAGGTTTCATATGAAAACGAAACGAAATAATAAATTATTAATAATTATTTAATTTAATTAATTGTATTCTAAATTACATTACTCTTCTCTTTTTTATTGTTGGCAATATCGTCAAACCAGCCTAGATTCATATATTCGTAAGGGATCAGCAGACTATCGATTCTGTCTTGTATGAATCTCGAATGAATCTATGCTGAATATGAACATGTAATTAGCAGACTTGGCCCCCAGAACTTACGACGGTGTATCTTGACTTCACTTTTGTGACGTAACTAAAAAAGTAGTTATTGTGACATAACTGTAATAGTTAGACATATAGTATTGCGGACTTTTTTGTAGATATTGATGTCCTCTATAAAATTGTAGTACATCACTTTGTTCTATTGTCAACGATTTCCGCAGCGAACGCGATGTAACGATTTCTTTGGTAATTTTTCACACGTTCGGTTACATTATCTAAGTTTTCATACGGATTCATAAGTTTTTGAAAATATTCTATAGCCTATTTCCATCAGGGATAATGTAAGATTCTAATGGTGACAGAATTTTTCAAATTGGTTCAGTAGTTTTTAGT